>OZ001659.1:18761318-23683548 GCA_963924145.1 Pyrausta purpuralis
ATATGAACAAAAAAAAATATCCATGATTCAACAGAGTATCCGTAGTTACCTTGACCTAATCATAGTGCTCTAAAATACTTTTACTTAGAGGTATAGTAATCCAAAGTTATAGTGCCTAATCAATGTTAATCAAAATCTCTTACTCGTTGTTGTAAATGACAATGTTAAGCTCTATGACTGGACAAATTTGTTTGCAATACTTACATTGCTTGTTCGATTTATTCTGTTAGAAAATAACAATAAATTTATTGTTCTTTATACTAAATTAACATGATTAATAATTGATTGCTGATTATCAAATATCAAAATTTCTAAGCTGAATCATATTCATACTAATAATAACGATTCAATACAGCGCGCTCAGTGCGTTTAGGTGAAAATGAGTATGAACTTAGTACCTAGATATATTTTTTAAATTGCCTTACAAAGAAAAGAAAAAAGCACTCATACACCAAACTTCATTGCTTCGTCTTGAGCCAGCTTAAATCCTTCGCTAAACTTAGGATTTACTAATACCTCCCTTTCTTACGCTTGTGAGTAAAACTAATACTTATCTAAGATGGTGCCCGTGCCGTAAGACATTATTTTATTACCTTATTGCTTAATCTACAATTCTTTTTTAACCATAAGTTTACATCAGCTTTTTTTCTTGTCTTGGCGAAGGCACAGTCTCGTCTCAAAATCTTGAGAGGTCAAACATAGCGTATCAATACAATACAAATACAACACACAGTTTTTTGAAAACACTTCCGTGACATGCGCCGCTTGTTGAGTTGTGTAGATTTTTCCGCGACTGGGAAAACAAACAACTAAACTACGACGTTAAAAAATAACGTACCTAGGTACAAAAAATAGGAATTAACGTGTTAAATAACTTAAATAAGATTATCATACAACAATTTGAAAAAAACTGACTGGAACACATTTAATCGTATTTAAATCCACTATAGTATGACAGTTAAAGAAAACCTTACGCTTAAAAGATTAGTGACCATGAGTTTTAAACGTCAGGTTAGTATAAGTAAAGTAGGTACCTACGTAATAAATATTGGCGCTGTTTTTAGGGTTCCGTAGCCGTATGGCAAAAAACAGAACTATTATAGTTTCGTCAAGTCTGTCTGTCTGTACGTATGTCACAGCCACTTTATTCTGTAACTATAAGTATCATACTTTTGAAAATTGGGAGGAAGATGTATCCTGTTTACAATTTTTATACAAAAAATATTAAAAAAATGATATTTAAGGGGGGACTCCTATACATGAAACTAAAACCGAAAAATATATATAGTCAAACCTATGCTCGTAGGGTGTCTATGGAAAGGTCGCTTAAAATGACATAGTTCCTAAAACCATTTTCTTTAAAAGTCTAACGTTTCATAGCTACACGCTTCCAAAGTGGTAAAATGAGCGTCCCCCATCTAACTTCTAAACTAAGCGAATGTAAATTTTGAAAATAAAAATAATGTAATGTAGATCTTAATAAATACTTTCAACTAAAATTAGTTCGGACGGGATCGACCCAGTAGTTTTGAGATATAGCACATTTTCAAAAACCGCAAACATAACTTTCTTCTTCATACAAACACTATGAAAAACAAAGTTATGTTTGCTGTCAACAAAATATTGTGGTATTTTACTAAGTGGAAGTAAGTGCTTTCCCTAGTTCAGTTAAAGATGGCACGGAACCCTCAGTGCGCAAGTCCGACTCACACTTGACCGGTTTTTCTGTTCTGTTACCGAGAAAATGACTTAACATTACGATTTCAACACACCTAAAATACAGAAGTTACAATTTCTAATTCAACGTCACAACTGCTAAGCAAAACAGATAAATATTGATATTTCAAAGATAAAACTTAATTACGTGGAGATCTATTAACGTAAATACCATGTACAAGTGTTGGCAAACACAGCTACGTGACGAAAGAGGGTGTGTCACATTCAAGAAAGTATCATCATCGTATTAGCGTGCGTATCTAGAGAGCTGTGACCGCAGCTAAGTGTGATAACCTAGTAGCTACCCCCAGCAAATAACATGTTGTTGAAAACTAGTTGCCGTTAGCAACATCACAATCTAATCTAAACATTACTGATGCAAGTTATATTGCGAGCCGATCACTCGTTGGTTATTGCGAGTGTGCGTGTTATTTGTTTGATATGAGTTCAATTTGTTTGTTTTGGGAGAATGAGACTTAGTTGTAGCATCCATTTAACCTAACCATAACCGTATGATAAACAGTGTTATGTATAATCAACAGTTAACGAACGATTGTCGAGGGAATTTCAAGGAACAGGATTTTTGACTTCGTAACTGTGTTTGGAATAGTTCGGAGGAATAGTGTTTGGAACATATCAAAAGTCCTAGGCCATACCTCTTGAGCCGGGAGGAGGTCAAGGGTTTGAAGGTATTTTTCCTTCTACCTTCTACAAAATCAAAGCTATTAAGATTTTCTGCAAGTTTTTCTCAGTCCAGTTTTGAACAGACTTAAAAAAGGAGTTTATCGATTCGCCCTGTATTTAATTAACGTCGTTGAAATGGGATGATATTTGAGTATGATGGTCTATTTAGGCGTCCAAATAAGTGGGTTAAAGTTTGCAAGTGTAAGTTTGTTCGTATGTTTGATATTTGTATAATTGTAAAATTTTGTGATTGTTAACGAATATATTAGAAGCAAGATATTGTATCGAGATTATTCTTTATTTAATCAATTAAGTATTTTCCGACTTGAGTATCATGAAAATCGGTTCTGTAGTTTTTGAAATGTGGGCAAAAATAAATACAGTGGAATAACAAAATATACCTATATAATCGAACTTTAAAATTGCCTTGAAAAGTCTCGAAAAAAGGCAGTAATATCAATCAAGAACAAGACCTTATGTCGCTTAAAACGCATAGTTTCCGATAAATTAAGTCAAATACCTAAAAAAATTCTTTTAAAGCCTCCCCCTCCTCCCAGCTCAAGGAGTAGATAACGGACTGGGACTTTTGATATTTTTACCTCCTTATTAGTCTTGTAAAATCGTGTTCCTCCAAATTCCCTATACAAGGTTTTTATGATAGTTATCTGACTGGTCTCACTGACACTTGCATACATTGATACTGTTTATACTAAGTTGTATTTCGATGCTGGCTGAAACATTCAAAAGTGACGAAAACTGTCGTATTAAAACCAGGCGGGCGCCGTCTATTTGACATAAGCAGTGTTGCTTTGTGGATACAATACAATAGTTTATTGCCAACATGTTTTAGATCGATCAGATTACCTATCGATTTTTTTATCTGCCATCCCGTTGACGTGCACGTGTTATTTCAAGCATCATAAAATGTTCAATGATTAAATTCAGTCGCGATACCGCATGTACTCTATTAGTGGGAGCTGTACGCAAAAAACCGCAAATCGATGTACATTTTTGCCGTTTGGGACACTGTTACTAGATATCTAAAGATTTTTTTGCCCGAAGTAGCAAAAAATACAACTATACAATTAATGCCCGAAGTAGCAAAAAAAAGTATTCGGTAGGAGGAGGGCGTTGGTTCACTCAATATTTTGTATGGGAAAATAAAATAAAAACTTCTGAAACCTATCGTAAGTGACATCATTCGTAAGCGCTTCCGAAAATATAGCACATCATTTACATTTTAGTAATTTTTATTAAATGCAACCCAAAATAATGTTCGAATCATGCCATGTTTGGGGCTCCATTTAATACGATATGGCTGATGTTTTATCTATAGAATATACCACAAAAGATACTTAATATCCTCATTTCTAACCTCAAGAAAGCAATTGCGAAAATAATTTCATTTATTACTTTTGATTGGATTTTTCAAAACTACAACCTCGCACAGTTCTAGTTTAGCACCTATTATTTTACCAGAATTATGTTGCCAAACCCACGGAATATTTTTTTTCCTATGTTGTTTTATATAATATGTTGAAGTCCTTTATATTTTTTGCTACTTATTTAAATTTTTGGAGACTATTCAGAACTGTAGTCACGAAGGAGAAAGAAAACACAATCCAGTTAAAATCGGATATTGTAAAATACATTACTCATTTTGCGTTAAATTCTACCAGTCATAATTTTGTATAGATATTTAACCGATAGATAGATAATTAAAAATTAAATACTGGTAGGTACCTACTATAATAAATATAAAAAATACCTCACGTGTCTTCATCGGTTTAGTTAGAACTATAACTATTATTTTGATAGATTCGTAGAAATATTATTTCTGAAACTTCACACGGAAAATTTATTCTCGTTCACGTTCTCCATAATGGAATGGATGGAATGAAGTACTCAATTAGATTCGACCATACCATAACTAAATAATCTGTCAATTTCATAAATATTTATATAGAAACTAAAACGATGTTGTAGCGACAGAAAATAACAGTACATACTAAGGCACTAATTTCCAATGAGGCAGAAATTAAAATAATGCTCAATAAAAATAAGGACAGTGTAAGTTTTAATTTGAATATAATCGTATCGAAGCCAATTATGCATTTATTCGTAAGACCTTTGGCACCATTCGCTACAGTTGGTACCCATACAAAAGAAAGGAATAATGTTTTTATTAAATATTTTCCACGATTCATGAAAAAGTCTGAAAAACAATAATAAAAGTCTAGTTTTAAATTTACAATCTTTAAAAAATATTTAGGATTTGATTAAAGTGAACTTCTAGGCGAGATCACACATTAGAAGTTGAGTGGTATATTTGGCTATGACTGGTATACTAAAATTGAATGTATTTTTATTTCATTAATTTGATCGAATTCATTGAACTTGATCAATGAAACTCTTCAACGTCTTGTACAAATCTCGAGACCAAAATTTAAAACGACCCGCGTTCGTTTAAACCAATGAATAAAGCCGAATGCTATAACTGGCCAATCGCAGCCTCTTCTGTATGGTGTGACTTCGGTGGGACGCTCCGGGCGACCGCACCAACTTGAGACCATCATGTTTTTATGAATCAAATCTACGATACCAGCTTACGCACATGTTTGAAAACGCAATATCATTAAGGGTTTATTTGTGTACAATCATTACTAGAGCATCATTAGCTGATAAGTTGTAAACATAGCGTTTTATTCGGAATTCGTTTCCCCCGCATCGTACGATCGAGTCATATAAATACGGCGGCGCTCCCCACCTCTAGGCAAACGTCAAATCTCTCCGCAGCGTACGGCCGTTGGTGTTCGCGTCGTCAGTTCGCGTTGTTTCGTAAGCCGTGGCTATAGCATCGGTTACAGTGACACAGAAAATCAGGGCGTTGTGTGTTCAGTGATATTTATCTAGTTTAAATAACACAAGAAGATGTCTTTCAACACCGACATATCGACCAATTTGGAAAATAGCAGGTACGGAAACGATTCATTTCGGTATTGACCAATGTTCAACATTCGGCCCCTTCCTGTCCTATGCAGGCCTAGCTAAACGGGTAGGACGCGAGTGTTGCATTCCTGAGTGTCGTGTTGCAGTGTTTTGTGAACATTTATCGCATCTTTGGATGTTTCAAGAATTTGTGGATCCGTTTCAGAATGTCGAAATATCCTTTCACGTGAAATGTCAAATACATTGTAGAATGTGCAACGTGCTGTATTTTATCATCAGCGAACGTTATAAAAAGCTCGCTTGCTTTCCATTTTAGGGGACGCTTTGATGCATTGAATGGAGTCATTGAGCTTATGCGGGTTTCTACTGGGCCTGCGCGAACGTTATGTGTGACTCAATGGTGATGATCCATCTAATGCAGCAAAACCAAATCTGTTCATAATTTTAATATTAGTTCTTTTATCAAAGTCCAATGAATTCGATGAATGCTGCTGCATCCACATTAATCCAAACAATTTTCGGCAATGACTCACCTTACTGCTCCACCTTGTTCAGTAATTTGATTGTGCCCACTTATCAGTATGGATGAAGTAGTTTTTGTAATACCTATATAACATTTAGCAAATATCATATTACTAACTGGAGTCAATTTTGATTTTATAGTACAAAATACTCAAGTATATTGGCTATATTATCCACATAAAACTTTGCACAGTTGCACAGGTTAGCTAGCATTGATAAAGTTACATTTGGGAAAAATGTAGATTATCAATAACCATGCCGTTATTCTTATCATCCAAACATTCATTAAAAATGCAGGCTTAGCAACTGTTTGAGCTTGAATAGGTATTCATTTACCAATGTAACTTACATTGAAAAACATTTCGATATTATGCAATAAAGTGACTTGTGAGCAGTCACTTATTCATTTACAAATATTACGTGTTTTTTTATTGCCATGTTGATTAATTTACATTCCCCATAGTGAAATTCTTGACAGTCCAAATTTGTAAAAATGAACCAAATTTTAACATTATCTGAATCTAAATGTTTACATTGAGATAATAACGTTGTAATAATATTTTCTTCGTACATCATAAAGGCATCAATTCCATTTCATTGTTATTGAGATGGATGACTATCACTTTCGGAGTCATACTTTCACAAAATCATAAAAGCTTGTCGAACTTTTCATCTAATAGAAGTAACTGAAAACAATGCTTAATTGAATCTAGCGATAGTATATTTTTTCACATAACCATACTTGAAGTTATTTCGTATTTTCAACGTACAACGTACGAATTTTCAGTTACACTCCTTTATGTATTCCTTCCTGATTAGTATCTCCTGGCATTCAAAGATAATGTTATGCAGCTTTACTAAACCACAAAAGATACTGTTATTCTATTTGAAAGAACCGTCAACATTGTGTCCCCAATGCTAATATCCATTGTGTACGAATCCTAACGTTATTTTTCTATTGTTACAGGAACAGCCTGCGCAAAATCGCCCGGCATGATGACACAGAGTTCTCAAAACAGAGCATCCTAAACGACATGGAGAAGTTCGTGAAAATGGTGACCGCCATGGACGAGACAGTGCTGGTTCCCAGTCGTCTGATGAACTTGCCGCAAGAGGGGGACGATGACCCGTTCAGCATGTTTTCCATGTTGAACGACCTAAAGACTGAGTTGTTATGGGCGGGTGATGTTGACGACCAACTGGAGAGGGGCAGACGAGTTTCTGAGATCAGTGACACTGAGAGTGACGCGTCTAGTGCCGCGGGTGACTCTGGAATTGAGGGCGACGAAGAGAGGGAATCAGCCGCTAGGGCAGCCGCTGCGTGCAGACGGCATCTCCGCGGACTCCGGCGGTCTCTGAGGACCCTCACCGCCGCTGCAGCACACCTCACCAGGTCATATCAAGAAGAAGTTGGCGCGCCAGTCTAGAACGTTTGTTCGTATATCCTGTGATCGAAGCCTGTCCCGCACGCGGTGTACATATAGACTAAGCAGCCCGCTCTGTACATATAGGTTAATAGGGCTGAACGTGTATGGGAATCTCAGTAAGTTAACGAGGTTATTATTTAATAAACTTAATTTTCATTATTTTTTAGTTTTTTTGTTACAACCTGTAGACTAACACACATTTTAGAGTCGTTATCTATCGTGGCAATAATTTTCGAGTAGGGATTATAAAGACGAGAGTTACGAATAACATTAGCACAGTTTTCTGATGTAATTTGTGAAATGCGTTGAACTATTAAAACATTTTGCTGTTCGGATTATGACATATTGCCAGTTTAGGAAACAAGTATACATAAATAATATGAAAATACTGCTTCAGGTGATTTTTATTGAAATCAACATTATAATATTCAAATTTTATCCATTTTAAGACTTAAAATCTTGTCTTGTACTCGCACGAGCCGTATAAATCAAAGAAACATTTGCCACTAATGCTAGAATTAATGTTATTGATCAGTGACACGTGTTCGATTTACATGCCTCTGCAGTATGTTAAGAGCCTACCAATGGAGCCTACTTATTATGTAATAGCTCACAATGCTGAGAATAAGGCCGTGAATATCGAGTGCCTACCTACTTACATAACAAATATTTTCGTAGCCAAGTGGTATTCTGCTAATGTAGGCTGCGTTGTAAATACTGAGAGTGTAAGGTCATGGCCGATGAAATTCTAAGGATTTGTTTAAAATTTTAAAACTGTTATAGCTAAGGTAGTTCAAGTATTACGTGCAAGCGATCCACCGATTGGCATGATTCCAAATTAGATTGAGCAGGTGGAACAGATGTCAGCTTCAGATAACAACTCGTCGAAGGCAACCCAAACCGGCATCAATGTAGGACATTTACTTGCTTATTGACTAAAGCAATCAAAAGGCCTTCCTCTTTCCGCAAGCTGTCTGGACTTCAAAGTCATGGAGATGAAACACTAAATCATTACAGATGAGTATTGACACGGAAGCAAATAATTATTTAAGAGTTTACACACAAGAAACTTTAAACACGTTGATAGTCTGACAAATAACACTTATCAGTGGCCTAATAGGAATGAAGCTAAATGATCTTAAACCCATGATTGTAAACTTATAAAATAATCGGTTAGACCTTGTCCTTCTTCTCTAAAAAAAGGAGTCATCGACCTCAATCTAAGTCAATCGCAATGCGGTCATCCTATACCGTAATAATAAACGGAGAACTATAATAATTTTACACCGTATTGCCTTCCATACTATTCATCGTGAACCATATCGATCCTTTCAGTGATGTTTATAAAATAACACGACCGGTGTGTTTAATAATAGTTGTTATTGATGACATATAATGGTGTGATACGGGAAAAGTCGATACAGTTATTGTTAGCGAACATAACTTTTAATTCTCATATAAAATACCCAGGATAACCACATAGAATAGAGGGAAAAACGTACTTGTGTGCCTAGCTTACAACAAACGAAGAGATGGCACAGTATTTGAGTCATAATTAATTTGTTTAAAAGACGACACTATGTGTCAAGGAAGGAAAATAGGACCTTACTCTGTGTCATTCCAATCCATAGTTGAAAAACTAAGGACAATTTCATAAGCACCCTTGCTAAAAAACTCGAAAGGCACATTTAAGGCCCAAAAATCTACATTTTAAGTATAGGTGTATCTACAGAGAATAGCTGCTATGTAGGCATTTAGTCTTGTCTCGAGTCCTTGAACCGAATGCTGTAGTCGGCAGAAATCGATACAATGCAGACAGGTTAGCGGGTTACCGGGGAATAAAGAGAAGCCATAGTTCGCCACGCTTATTGCCAACACACGCACAGTTGTATCATCATGAGATAATTTGTTACTGTCATGCTCCGTTATGTGAAATCGGAAATAAAGCACCAAAAAGTTTAATCGCCTTATGACTTTACTAATATATTGAAAGTCACAATGACCCCGAATTCAAAGATAATGAGGATAAAATCATCAGCCTAGAATCCTATATCCATAATTTCCTTGAAAGTATCGCTTTAGAAGTACTAAGCTACCAAATGAGGTCTTTTCTGCAGTTTTCTGCTAAATTGGTGGCACAAAAGTAACCTTTTTCAAATAGCTTCCATTCAAAAGTCATAATATCTTTTTGGAATTTGTTAATAACTATGAAAATAGGTAAGAACTCCCGAGGTATGACATAATTGATCCAGTATGTTTGCTTAGAAACAGAACATGTGTCTCGCGAATTGGACCGACCTTGTCTCGGCGTCATTACTGCCTACATGACTTCAATAGCTCCAATTTGTATGGAACGTTTCATTTTATTAGCCGTTCAGACATTTCTTTTGTTTCCACTTTTTCATTTGGCATTCGCTATTTAGCCAAAGAATGCATCTGCGATGATGATTTATACTTGCCTATTTTCAACTAATTGCGGTTCGTTGTTATCACAGTTGCAAGATTGTCAAGAATATTATCTTAAAAGATAAGGTCGTATGAGATAAAGTTACCGTGAATAGCGTGCTCAATCACCTATTGCATTCAATACGAAGACAGAATACGAATACAGTGTCGAAGAATATTTCATGGTCTATCCCTAGTGAAACAATCTACCACAAATACAGGCCTTTATTTTTATTTACTTAAACTAAAATTGTGTTTTATTCCGATGCAGCTCGTTGTGTTGCAATTGTATTGTAGGTTCGAATACTCAAACACATGAATCTACAATATTTTCATGCCACAGTAAAGTAACACTTTTGAGAGCGGTAGGTATACTTATCTTTAAAATATTATCACACCGAGCAATTTCATACTAATATTATAAAGCTGAAGAGTTTGTTTGAACGCGCTGAGATTACTCAGGCATTTCTGGACCGATTTAAAAATTTTGTTGTGTTGAGGAAGGCCTAAAACATTCACGCTACAACGGGACGGGAGGTAGCACACAGAAATCGCACGGACACAGTCGCACGGGACCGCTAGTTCAAAGAAGACTTTAAATAAATAAAAATATATATTCCAAAGCCTCGTGCACACGACTTGTGGGTGATTTTGATAACAATGACAAACTTTCGCTAGCTTTTTACTCATCATCAGACGAGCCCAAATTAGTATCTGCTTTGATAAGGCTATTTATAGATTATTTCAAAGTAAAACTGAACATAAGATAGCAACGAACCAACTCAGATAAGAAAATATAAAAAAATTCAAGCAATATAAGATAATGTAAGTCGATTATTATATTATTATTTCGTCACTTTATTCGAAGATATAGATGAAAATATATGTATTTTAATATACATATATCAGTCTAATACGTAGTCCATTTATTGTTTACGCAATAATTCGCACACTTTTAAGAGTTTAAAGTAAATTACCATAGACTAAACAAATAGAAATTTAAGACATAAACTGGTATCCCTGCGCCCGCTCCAGGCCATGGCGCCATCCATGACCCCATTCTTTTATTGTGCGCGCACGGATCGCATGCCTTCCTATTTTGCAAAATGCCCAAGCGCAGTGCAGAAGAAGACATTGCTTACTATTCTAAAAAGTTAAAAATGCTTAAAAGAAAAGAAAAGAAACGTCGTAAACGTGTTATTGTGTATTCAGATTCATCGGGAAGTGAAGAAAACTATGGTAAGTGAGTCGGATTTTTTCATATCATATCTACCCACTTCTTTTCAATATTTTGTTAATGTGTTACATTTTCTCAAATTGTATTCAATTCTTATAACAAAGCTTAAGAGTTGACCGTGAGTTAACCGTTAAGTGAAATGCATTCGAGAGTTAACCGTGAGTTAACCGAGAAGTGAATTAAACCCAGGAGTTGACCGTGAGTCAACCGATGGGTGATGACCCGCAATATGTATTTAATCTATTGTGAGTTCTGAGTTTATTAAAATCAAAACTCAATGCGGTTATTATTATTAAAAGTAACACACAATAACAAAAAATATTTTTAGTCCCTGATTCCTTTTATACCTTTGTTGAAACAAAATGTTTGATTTTAGATGTCACTAGTTACAAGAATGCCGCAGAAGATAATTACGAAAATATGCAGGCCCATGATGTCCCAGATGCAATAGAATCAGATCAAGTTTTAAAATGTAATGATTTGAGTTTTGTACAGCCTACCCAGAATGGGAAACCTGAAACTTCAGTACCCGAAAATAATTTGCCGTCATTAGACCCTGATATACTCATAGCTTTGGGAGAACTAATCCCAGAAGAGGTTACTTACGGAGAAGATATACATCCAGACTTGGCACAAAGATGGGCGCCCATCCTTAAGAAAGGACTGACCGACAAAGAACAGAGAGATAAACTCTTCAAAGAGTATGCTACTCCGAACAATTGCAAGCTGTTTAGAGCGCCTGTTTTAAACCCCGAAATCGCCGCTGCCGTTTCTGAGTTTGCCCGAGCCCGAGACAAAAAGATTGAGACCTCTCAGCAACAACTAGGGGTAGGCCTTACGGCCATAAACAGGGCCATGACTATTCTTCTTTCAAGTGAAAACAAAGTCCAGGCTATTAGATGCCTTTCAGATGCCTGTAGGGTTTTATCAGACTTGCACGCTTCTGAAACCCATACAAGAACAAAATCCTTAACACAGGGCTTAGATAAGTCATTCCTGAATCTTATCCAAGACACTGAACGTGATGAGATGCTTTTTGGCAACGATTTACCTGAAAAAATTAAAGCTTCAAAAGCTATTGAGAAGCAGAGTTCTCAAATCAAGAAACTAGATAACAAGGCCGCCCCGGGATCATCAACTTCCCGTACAGCTAGGCCGCAGGGAAACTGGAGAGGTCCCTCTCGCTCGACGACGCACAGGGGAGGGGGGCGCGGGGGCTCCAGGAGGACCCCATACACGAATCAGAAGCAGGTCTCGACAGCGCAGCAGAACAACTTTCATCCATCGAGAGTTTGGAACAAACCTCCTCGTGCAGGCCCACGGCCATAGAGGTACACGCAGGCAGATTAAAATATTTTTATAACTGTTGGTGTAACATTACGGACAATAAGCTTGTACTAAACTGGATTCGAGATGGTTTTCCAATACCATTATGTAAAAAAGTCAATTGTGTTACAGATAAACATCGTGAATGGCCTCCTAAGGAAAGGATTAAGATGTCACAGGCTATTCAAAAATTGCTTGATTTAGGAGCTATTACTAGGTGCAAACCATCTCGAAACCAGTATTTATCTGACATGTTTTTAGCACCGAAACCTAATGGCGATAGTAGATTTATCTTAAATTTAAAGTCATTTAATAAACATGTAGAAAAATCACATTTTAAAATGGAGGACTTTAGAACAGTTGCCCTTTTAATCTCACATGGTTGTTTCATGGCCACGATTGATTTAAAAGAATCATATCTTTTGGTACCAATAAATCCCAAACACAAAAGGTTTTTGAGGTTTCAGTTTGAAGATGATGCTTTACTTACGAATTTAACGCCATGCCCTACGGTCTTTCTGCGGCACCGAGAACTTTCACCAAAATCATGAAGGTAGTCGTAGGTTATCTGAGAAAACGTGGCTACAAATCTGTTATTTACCTTGACGATATATTGTGTCTAGGATCGAGTTATTCTGAATGCCAGAAAAATGTTGCAGCGACTCAAAATCTTTTGGAATGCTTAGGGTTCGTTATCAATTATGACAAGAGTCAGCTAAATCCCGTAACAAAGTGCAAATATTTAGGCTTTGTGTTTGACTCTATAAATATGACTATTAGTTTACCCATCGAAAAACAAGAAAACATTTTTATTCTAGTTCAAAAATTCATGGCCCGGCCTAGATGCACCATTAAAGAGTTTGCTCATTTAATAGGAGTTTTGATAGCTGCCTGTCCGGCCGTCAACTATGGCTGGCTATATACAAAGATGCTAGAAAGAGAAAAGTATTTGACCCTGATTAAGTGTCATAATGACTATAGAGCCAAATTCACGCCCTCCTTCAAAATAGAACAAGATCTTCTTTGGTGGAAAAATAATATTTTTAACAACAGAAAACAGTTAGAGAAGGCTTCATTTGCATTAGAACTTTTTTCTGATGCATCTAGGCACGGCTGGGGGGCATTCTGTAACAATGAACGAATGGGAGGTAAATGGAAGGAAGATGAGCTTAATTTTCATATAAATTATTTGGAAATTAAAGCAGCATTTCTTGCATTGAAAACGTTTGTCCGAAATATGCATGATTGTGCCATTTTATTGCGTTGCGACAATGTCACCGCTATTAGCTACATAAATAGAATGGGGGGAATTCAATACCCCCATTTAAATGAGATTACAAGAGAGATTTGGCAGTGGTGCGAGAAGCGAAGCATTTGGCTATATGCATCATACATCAATACTAAAGACAATATTGAGGCGGATCAGGAATCTCGCAATAAAAATATCGACACTGAATTAGAAGTATCTAGCAAGATGTTTAACAAAATTGCTAACATTTTTGGCAAGCCAAATATCGATTTTTTTGCTTCTCGCGCCAACGCCAAATGTGAGAAATATGTGTCTTGGAAACAAGATCCGGATTCTTTTACAGTTGACGCTTTTACCATTAAATGGACACCATACTTCTTTTATGCATTTCCTCCATTTACTTTAATACCCAAATGTCTCCAGAAAATTAAAGCAGATAAAGCAGAAGGTATTTTAGTTTTTCCCAACTGGCCCTCTCAGCCGTGGTTCCCGTTTTTGAAGGAATTGTGCGTCTCCGAAATTGTTTATTTTGATGCAGATGAACATCTGGTAATTTTTTTTTACAGGCGAAGGCTACAGTTCAAACTTACCCTGGGTGTTGCGAAGCTCTCCGGGAATCTTTTCTTAGAAAAGGAACCCCGGAAAAAACGTTAGAAATAATGTTAGCCTCTTTAGCACAAAACACAGCCCAACAATATAGTAGCACATACAAACTATGGTGGTCACATTGTAATAATTTGAATTTGAAATTTGTTTTATTATTCCTCACAAACCTCTACGAACAGGGTGCAGCATACGGTACCCTCAATAGCCACAGATCTGCATTAAGCTTATTACTTAATTGTGATTTAAACAATAGTAAATTGATTTCTCGATTTTTCAAGGGCGTGTACAAACTGAGGCCTTCGATTCCTAAATATATATGCACATGGGATCCTCAAATTGTTCTTAATCGAATAGCACAATGGAAACCCCATAGCGACATAACTGTTGAAAAATTAACAAAGAAAGTCACCATTCTTTTGGCACTTTGTACTGCCCACAGGGCTCAGACATTATCGTTAATTAAAATTAATAATATTAAAATCAGCCACAATGACATCAAAATAATGATTCCAGAAATTATCAAAACATCTGGTATCGGGCGGGCACAGCCTTTACTGATTCTGCCATTTTTCCAGGAAAATCCAGACATTTGCCCCGCTACTGTTATCAAAGATTATTTGTCAAGAACAGAACAATTCAGAACTAATGATGTGAGCAATCTTTTGTTGACGTTCAAGCCGCCTCACAAAGCAGCGTCGAGTCAGACGATATCGCGTTGGGTGAAACAAGTTTTGGCCGAGAGTGGAGTGGATGTGTCAGCGTTTAGCGCACACAGTACGCGACACGCTGCCACATCTGCGTCCAAGAACGCAGGCGTCTCACTCGACGTGATTCGGAAAACGGCGGGTTGGACTTCTACGTCTAGTACATTTGCCAGGTTTTATGACCGACCTGTTGTAGACGAGGGTATTTTTGCCAGATCAGTTTGTTACCGTAATCAATAATTGTTCTGTCCTATTCATTTTCATTTGTTTTGATTTAAGAATAATTGAAATGTAATTTTATGAAGTAAACAAATAAAACGTTGATTATTATACATAAAATATATGTTTCAATTGATTAACATTTAACATAGGTTCCTACTTGACGATACGGCAAAACTTGTCTCTTAACATCTACGTATTAGACTGATATATGTATATTAAAATACATATATTTTCATCTATATCTTCGAATAAAGTGACGAAATAATAATACATGATCAAACGAACTTCCAAGTGAAGTTCGATCAGTATTATATGAGTCACTTTATTCGAAGATATAGAATAGGCCCCGCCCACCCTAGCCCGATAGTAAATGGTTTTGCCGAATATCAGTATTGACTTGAACCATAAATTGAACTCTGAAGAATGAGGTCATGGATGGCGCCATGGCCTGGAGCGGGCGCAGGGATACCAGTTTATGTCTTAAATTTCTATTTGTTTAGTCTATGGTAATTTACTTTAAACTCTTAAAAGTGTGCGAATTATTGCGTAAACAATAAATGGACTACGTATTAGACTGATATATGTATATTAAAATACATATATTTTCATCTATATCTTCGAATAAAGTGACTCATATAATACTGATCGAACTTCACTTGGAAGTTCGTTTGATCATGTATTATGAATAATTATGAAAATGACCTGTTGCCTTGTTCGTTACATTAAGATTATTAAAATAATCCTCTAAGTGTGGATAGTCACATATGAATGGAGAAACTGAAACCCCATTATCAGGTTTCAACTTGTAAAATATTGCTATAAGTAAATAATGCTGTTGGTTTCGATATAAATAAAAAAAACCGGCCAAGTGCGAGTCGGACTCGCGCACTGAGGGTTCCGTCACAGATTAGAGAATAGTTACTGTTCCGTGCCAACTTTAACTGAATTAGGGAATCCATTTACTTCTACTTAGTAAAATACCTCAATATTTTGTTGACTACAAATATAACTTTGTTTTTCATAGTGTTTGTATGAAGTACAAAGTTATGTTTGCGGTTGTTGAAAATGTGCTATATCTCAAAAACTACTTGTTCGATCCCGTCCAAACTAATTTTCGTTGAAAGTATTTATTAAGATCTACATCATATATTTTTTTCAAAATTTACACTTGCTTGGTTTAGAAATTAGATGGGGGGGACGCCCATTTTACCACTTTGGAAGCGTCTAGCTATGAAACGTTAGACTTTAAAAGAAAATGGTTCTAGAAACCTCTATGTTATTTTAAAAGACCTATCCATAGACACCCCACACGCATAGGTTTGACAAAAAGTTTCATGTATGAGAGCCCCCCCTTAACTGTCATTATTTTTTATTTTTTGTATGAGAATTGGTAAGCGGTTAACAAGATACATCTTCCTACCAAATTTAAATTGTGTAATGCTTATAGTTACAGAATAAAATGGGTGTGACATACGGACGGACAGACAGACAGACAGACTTGACGAAACTATAAGGGTTCCGTTTCTTGCCATGCGGCTACGGAACCCTAAAAATACGTTTCTTAGTAGACATGTGAATAAAACCGCATGAGATCGGCTTGAAGAAGAAGAAGAAGCGGCTAGGTCAAATCTATAATAAACAATACTTAGTTTGTTTGAAACATATTAACACGTGTCGTAGGAATTAAAGCTAAATTAAATATTCCTTTCTGTCACTATTCTACTTAATCTAAACTTAAATTAATGGACCTATAACCTGGTAAAGGTAATGTTACTTGATATAATTTCACAAGAACGTTGTTGACAACTAACTCAAAACGAATTCGTGAAAATCACTCTCTAGCACTAATCACAAACCTTTGTGGTTGTGCCTACACATGCGTATGAGTCCTATGGATAAATGAATAAATACAATGGCTGTAGCTGTCAAAGCCTCATTAAGCTTTCGTCGTCTTGCTTGAATAAGTAGTCGCTCAATTCATTTTGCAATAATTATTTTTATACCTATAATGTCACTCCTATCACCGGCGTATAACTCAACTATCGTCACCTTATTGAGATGTCAATAATATTTGTCTAAAGACCGGGTCACACTGAAGGCCGCGCTGAGTAGAGTGTTTACGCGAATCGCGTCGATGATGCAAACCAAGTGATGCAAACTCAGCTTTGCAACTGACGCTTGCAGCGAACGGCTAAAGGAAAAACAAACATAACTTCATTTCTTGGACTAAAGGCACTTGGACTGATCTTTGAACTTGCAACTGCACGTGTCTACCGTGTGATACATAATAATCGGAAAATATTTTGATTATGAATACACTGACACTATTAGGTATTGCAACTCTTAGGAAATTAAATGAAAACATATCCTACAACTACCATTATTCATATAACTTGATGAACTATTTTGACTACTTAATTATGTGAAAGTTAATTTAAACTGTCTCTTCTGATGAATAAATTAGAATAGAGGTAATGATAAAGTTGTAAAAAGTATTTGTTTAATTTCCAGCATATTTAGCAGTAGGCAAGCGTATTTTGTGTCGGCGAATCTAAATGATTATAACTGCCTTATAGAAAGCAAAACTCTTTAGCAAACCTCAAACCTTTACCTTCTAAACTTCATCTTGTATGTTATTGTTTGTAGCAAGCACCTTTATGCAATCTTCCTTTGTTTACAAAGCGCGTCACAATCACAAGATTAACAACGTAATTTGTTGTAATCGAGTAAAATGAATGGTTGACGTAACAGCCCTATGAATGGATATCGATGGAACGTGCTACCATTTTGCTGAACATTCTGGCTCACCTTGCATTGTGTCGAGTGCCTTAGGAAGTCATTAGCGGGAATTTCCATAAACAAAACGATATCTCGATCGTTATTCGTTATAACCAGTTTACGTTGCATTTTCCGAGGAATGACGCTAATACAGGACGAGCGAAGCAATGGCCGCCGCGTGTCACAATCGCAAACGCAACCATCAAACGAAGTTGCTAGACTTTTCTCGGGCGTGTCGAAGTGAAAAACTCAAACATAGTTTGACATTACACTTACACATTTGGGTTATATTTTCATGGCATGAAAGGTTTACAAAATCTGTTGTTGATAAAAGTTTTGAAAGCTCGATACCAAAAGCTATACTATCACCAAAAGAAAACTCTTCCTAGTCTTCATCAAGTGTTAGCGAGCAGAAAATCGAGAAGCATTTCCATCCAGACACTAGCAATCGAGTAATCGTGCCTCACCTACCTATACAAGCTGTCAATCGGTCACCAATACCGCGAGCTAAATGTTGTGTTGCTTTGTTTTCTGTAACAAATAAATACATTCATGGCCAAGTGTGTTTCAGTGTTAATAGTAGGTACCTACGAAGTAAAAACAAAAACAGAGGAAGTTCATAACAGACAACAACACGGTGCAAAAGTCTATTTGGGGTCTTAAAAATTAAAATAAAACGAACTAACTTAATTATTCTAAAGTTCCAATGTTCCTGTTAATTGATACTACAACGATTTGCAATTAGTTAATCGACTCTAATCAACCTTCGAATCTTATAATGAAAGAACATTCGTGTAATTTGGAGAATTATCACCGCATGATTCATTTCCTACCCAGCGACTGGGAAAGCTTTGACTTTAATCGTCTTTTAATCGATTGCGTTATTGAAGACACGTTTTGTTACAGTTTGTTTGTGACTAGTATCCACAACATCATTAAGACACATATTCGGGTCTGTTGAATGTCTATGAGCTATTAGAATCTCGTTTCATTAGGGTACAATATTAATGTATTTTAAAATGGAAAAACACTGCCTTATACAGTAAAATTAGTTCATTGTGTAAATCTCGGAATATTAAATTTTGTTTTGAGTGCATGTAGGACATTACAAACGTTCCCGATCCAAGTCACTACCTAGGTACGTGGGCAACGGGTAGCCGTTGCTTGATTCATTCTGGTGTCAAAAAATTGATTGTCAAATCCTTTAGCCAAAGAATTGTTTGAAATTTTGTCAATTAACAATGTCTTATAGGGAAGCTAATGCATAAAAGTTATACGCTTTTGTCAAGAAGTTTATCTACAAAAACAATCGTAAGGAATCCTGGCACTCAGTGAATTATATTAAGACGCCGTCAGTTAATTGCGACGCGAGAAGACGCGTAGAATGACGGACGTTATTACAACATAACAGTTAGTTAAGTAATAAGGAACACGACACGCTATGGTTATTAACAAGATAACAAAGGTATGTAATTACGTAGTTAAGGTAAGATAAATGAATTGATTCCCGATAAAGCAAAACATATGTTTTTGATGATAAATGATGTAATTTTGTAACAAGTGGCAAATAACAGTTAATTTTATTTTATAAGAAGCTATAAAAATGTTCAATGTTGGTTAGAAACCGTTTACATTCTCATTTGATATCGTCAAATAAACATACAGAATACTTCATCATAATTACTAACTGCTGCTGCTAGTTAGAATAACCGACCTCTAAATGAAATAAATAACTTAGGAAACAACTACATTCTTCAAGTTCGAGGCCAGTGTGACTTACAAAATGTCAATCAGTCAATACCCTTTATTCCAATGTCTGCTAGACTTACTTATTGGTACGTTGATAAACTGAGAGCCGCGTATGTTATTTAAGAATGGCCAGAGCCTCCTGACTAAATTGATAATCTATTTACTGACGCTAAAACTAAGACTATCAAAATATATATTCACATAGCTATACAAAGGGTGGTTTCAACCTCGTCATAACTTTAACACTTTCGAAATTGTTTGCGCCATATCTTTTAATGAAGTCATCCCTAAAAGTGTTTAATTGCTAATTACTAGATACGTGAGTCAACATAGACCACACAGGTGTTGACCCCATACAATTCTTTCAAGTTCACACCAAGGATTCAGCTGCCTTCACACGTTGTCTTCCAAAACGTTCCGTTTCGAAATAGGTTGCTTGCGGCACGCCCCCCAATGTCAAGTGTACGAGGATAACAGCACCACAGTAGCTGATGTTGTGAAATGGAACGCGCACGATACAAAATTAGTAGCAATTCGCGGCTCATAATTTGATTAGGGATGCCAATCGGCAAAGACGTGTAGGAAAGATAACCTTCTCAACTTGATTGATTCTATCTACTTTTATTGTGACATGATCTACTAGTAGGATAAGATGAAGCTGTCATCAACGGAAGTTGGAATTGAATCATCGTGTTACTTAGCAGTTTTAAAAAAAAATAAGCTTACATTACGATACGATGCCTAGCATTGCGTTATTCTGGACTCCTGCTGATGTTAGACTTACGTATTCCTAGATATCAGCAAGCAAACTTGGACATTGAACTCAGATTACTCGGGAAAGTTCGATCCACTATCTACAAGGTGGTTCTGTCGCAAGACGGGTTTGACTTATAACTATAAGGCTTGGACATGTATTATATTATTTTTGAGCAGTATCAACACAGTCAGCCCTAGCCAGACGGCCTCGGCTTGCGCAACGGACGCTCAGTGCATGCGAAACGGAGTCCTCGACGGCCCTGCAGTAAGCGTGAGCTTGTGGAGTACTTACACAGTTACTTTGATTGTTTATTTACTTTTTTCAGCTAGCTATAATCTCTTAGTGTATTTGAAGTCTTCGTCAGCAGCGCCTGCAGTAAGCGTGAGCTTGTGGAATAATAATACACAGTTACAATCTTGTAATTTATTTACTTTTGTCTGCTAGCTGCAATCTCTTAGTGTATTAGAAACAGAGTCAGTGGCACTCGGAGTAAACATAATCTGGCACAAAAATTGAGGGGTACCTGCTTGCTACAATGTGTACTATTTTAATGACTTTTCACAATTCCAGAAAAAGAATCTTGCATCATCATCGTTTTTATTATCAGCCATAGGAAGTCTACTGCTGAACAAAGGCCTCCCCTACGGTTTTCGGTAGCGACCGGTTGCAAGCGGTCTGCATTCATGTTACTGCTGCGATCTTTACAACGACGTCTGTACATCTTGTCGGTGGACGTCCTACGCTGCACCTTTGGTCGAAGGGTCTGCGATCTAGATCTTTTGCTTTGATTCGCATAGCTATATTTCACAAATTTATTGGTTTCAATCGTAAAAGACTTAAGTAACACTTCGAAAGTTCTTGAAAAGTTAAATTTGTGTGGAAGCTTCGAATAGTACGAGCATCCAAGCAAAGCAGATATCTCTTCTTCTTCGTCGTTTCCTCATGTCTGAGGGTCGTGACCACTAAAAGCAGCGTTGCGGGTCAGGGCTCTCCAGGCATACCTGTCCTGGGCTCGGTGGATTGCCTCTTGGGTGTTGCACTTAATGGACTGTAAAATGGCATCTGTCCACCGAGTGGGTGCTCTACCTCTACTCCTTCCTTCGACGTGCCCAACCAGTATAAGCATCTCCAGATTTTCCGACTCCCGGCGGGCAAGATGACCGAAGAAAGA
Organism: Pyrausta purpuralis; assembly: GCA_963924145.1. Taxonomy (NCBI): domain Eukaryota; kingdom Metazoa; phylum Arthropoda; class Insecta; order Lepidoptera; family Crambidae; genus Pyrausta; species Pyrausta purpuralis. The sequence continues at coordinate 18,782,861 of OZ001659.1, forward strand.
AAGGGACCTTTGGAATAGAAACACGCCTGTCTACAATATGCCTCCAAACTTTGGAGGCATATTGTAGACAGGCGTGTTTCTATTTTGAGCTCCTGAAGATATATACGAAGATATATACGTGATAGATACGTTAGTGCGGCGCGCAGTCCACGGTATGCCCAATATTTTACGCCAACACCACATTTCGAACGCATCTATTCTAGATCTTAAAAGCAGATCTTTAGTAAGATATAAATCGATCACGACTTTATATGTATAGGTATATACCCCTGCTGAAGTTGAAAAGGGTCAAGTGTCGATCTGAATCTGACCCTTGGTATGGGTTTTAGTTTAGCACCTAAATTATCCTTCAGGTTCTAATGTTCTCGTTTATTGAGTTTTTGATTAGATCTAAAATATTTTTCACGGTAATTTATTGCTTTTTATGTATTGTCTATTCATTTTATTTTATAGTCCAATATTGTACTCTCTCTATCTATAAATATATGTAGAAGAAAAAGTTGTGTCTCCTTACTTCGCCGATAATGTATTTGATTAATATTGCGCAGTTAGATTGTGTCTTTATAATGCTTTGCATTAGACTTGAGAGAAAATTGGTGTGAAAATCGAAAGGCTTTGTGCAACTAGGTTAATGGTCGAAGCGTAAAATTGCGTATACTTCGCCGTGCTATACTTACATTGAACTATTCTAGCGATAACAATCACACAATGTAAATATGAGTACATTCTTGAACGTTAAAAGATGGCTAACTGATATAGGACATTCACTCTTCTGGCAAAGAGGCTTTGTGAATAAATAATAATGAATAACAATTTAGTACATCAACAATCATGTAGGTATGATTTACCTTTAAAATGGTGCAATTAATAATTTTAAGTAAAAAAATAATAATTCTCCATTATTAAAAAAACATTATAATGCCTTGATTATATAGCTTGCCTAAGTTACAGTACCTACATCTGACATACAATGTATGATGTACTTCGTATATTAATTTATTTAAAAACTTCATGCACACAACATAAAATTGTACATATGGCGGACTTAATGCCAAAAGCATTTTCTACCAGTCAACCATAGATCATTACAGAGAAAAATATATACGGGCAGTGCAAGTATGTCTACAATACGGAATCCAAATTAATGGAAACTTAAATTACCAGGCACTTATTACTTTGTCTTGTTTAAGAACTTTGTGATGACTAGTAATGAGTATATCGATGGGTTGAGATTGCAATCTGTGTACCTAATATAATTTCAATGAAGATACCTACCCAGAAGTTTCGGTCAACTTGATAGACAGACATCCATAAGCGAATATATATTTTGTCCTTATATTTCGTAAGAAACTCAACAGTAAACAAAAGATCTAAGTTTGTATTTTTAAGGCAAAAGTAAATTATCTTACTATTGTCTTTATTCTACTGTTCAAGATTTAAGGTGTTTTTAATTGAATTATTTGCTCAGAAAACCTTGTCGCCATTCTGACAGCAATTTACAAGTTATCTCACTTTGGTGATAAACTCGTAAGACTTGTATCAATTAATGGAGGTGTGGCGGCTGTTGTTTTAGCCGCTTACAATAATGAATCACGGAATAAAAGGCCAAGTGCGATATTAGGGAAAGGCCTGTTCTTTCCACCGGAACGTTGCCAGTGCCGAATTGGTAATGGCAGTCCTAGTAACATTTCCTGACATTTGCAGTGCGCTAGCATTCGCTATCCGCAGTGAAGACTGTAGTCTGTAGAGGTAGCGTTTCAGCGGCTACGTATACGTATGCGGTCGAGTAAGCAAGAGGTCGCCGGCGAAGTGACGTAACCTGACGTCAGCGATTCTAGAACCTTCCGAAGACGTCAGCAGGCTGTGCACTGCGCAGGCGCGGCGTCCGCGTCCACCGCGCAACTCCACCCGGCGTTCACGGGGTTAGGTTAACCCGGTTAACCTACAATGAACTTACATGAAATCTAGGCTTCCCAGCGAAGCTACACAGCTTGAATATCAACTCTCTGGATCAATAAAAGCACATCTTTGTCAAAGGTTAGAGCTGGGCGATAAGAATTCCGGATATGTTGATGAGTTTTTCATGGCCATTCTTAAGGAAATCGGCTCTGAGTAATATACTTTCACTATGAGTTTTAATTTTAAGTACTGTTATGTAGACATGAACTAGTTTATTGAATTCATATCTTTTATTTTGATAGCCCAATTACTGAACTGAAAATTGGTATCATTTGTAAAAATGGCCAGAATAAAACTGATTGCAGATGGAACACAAAAAGTGGAAAATCTTGAAAAGCGAGATATTTATACTACTTAAGGTAAAAATTCGAAATTAGATATATCATGAGGAGGCCTATTGATAGTTACAAAAATATCCATTATTTTCGGGACAACCTGTAGGTATATGTCATTTAAATCACCTCAACCAGTTACAATTAAGTGTAACTGTTAGTCAAGGTTTGCTGAAAAAATAATAAAACTTTTTATTGATTATCCATACATGGTGCAGGGAAAGTCCGTAATTAATACAATTACTTTCCCTTTACCTAGAACCGGGTTAAAGTTTCGATGAACTTTGGAAAAGCCGAAGTGAATGACATTGTGGTTCATACTATAGTTCACCATTCCATCTTGTTCCATGTATTATTTAGCATTACCTTTAACTATTTAGCGTTTGCTGCACAGTTAAGCTTTTATATGCGTATAAGCTGTATTAAATGTGTTTTTAAAGTAATTTTAAAATTACACCTTGGACAAAAATATTTTCAGTGGGTCTGTCCTTTAGGTCTTTTAGGTACTACTGCACGAGTAATTTTATTTGCCAGAACACCCAGAGATCTTGACTGCTTATTAGTTATAACGTGGCAGTTCCAAAGTCGATTAAATAAAATAACCCACAAGCTTCTGTGAAAAGCACATTTTTAAAATAAACCGCCTTCAAAAAGACTGACTAAACTTAAAATAACGCATTTGCCTTCTATTAGGGAGTAACTAATTCATTTGGAGTCGGTGCATGATGTGCGTAGACTGTTGATGTACGGACGACAGCACGTCAAGGTAAACACTGCGATATCTTATTCAGTTGTAATAAAGGCTAGTTTGCATCAAAAGTGGTAAGCTAATGTGCTGTGCGTAAGTTCGTAAGCTTGAGATCATGCACCGACTGCAAATGAATTTGTTTTTCCTTAGTGGAAAGCAAATTTAAAGCGTCAGTCAGTTCTTCTTTTACAACGTTTTTTTTTTAAATTTTTATGTTATTATTATTTTAAGTTCCATATCCATATCTCAAAACCTACAAAATCGATTTTTACGAATCTTACACTGTACCCTCAGTAAAAATAAATAAAAAAATTGTCATCTAGCTATGATTTCTTCTATTCGAGAAATCCGTGGACAAACATGCAAATAAACAATCACATACACTCACGAAATTCAGCACATGTGTTGAAAAGGCTTACTAGATTAAAATACTTAAAAATTATCAAATTCCAACGATATCACATACATACACATTAAATTTATTATAAATGCAGTCATTTTCCAGTTTTTATGAACTGTGTATAGATGATGCATTTCTTTAGTCTTTAATTGATTATAGGTACTATAAATATTGAAAACGTTAGTCAGCGAGCGATCAGACGATACACGGTACACCTGACACAATATCAACCGGAAACAAACATGAGTTCAACGATTTGATACTGAAATAAGCTAATATTATACACACGTGTCAAACACAGAAGATATACGCAAAATTATCGAATGTTTCAAGGTTTTCTAACTTGTGATTACCTACGCCGTTAGATACACCTGTCGGATTGCAAGTTTAACCGTTTTACCCAAAAAATCAAGTGAAATATATTCACGTGTGTGTGTGTGTGTGTGTGTGTGTGTGTGTGTGTGTTTACCGTAGCTCATTGTCAGATTATTCAACCTGAAAAGGGCTAAGCAAATTAAAATTATGGCAGTTTTAATAAAACATCGGCGATGAGGGTAAAGTTTAAAGGATCATATGTCTTTAGTTATTTTCAGCTCATGCATTATAATAATTATAATAAAAGTACGTGGAACGTAAGAAAATTAGGAATATTCCAGTACTAAGAAAGTCTCAGATAAATGTATATAAGAAATGGTTCATAAACGATAGGTTAGGTAGAGTTCACATATGTTTATGCAATCTTTGTGAGCAGACAATTAAAAAAATAATTAAAGTGAAAATATAACACATGTGGCCGTGTTTTTGTAACGTTAAGTCTTTTAAGTGCGTGTAAAGTGTCAAAGACTTTACACGCGAAATTCATTACAAAAAGAAATGGAGTTGCTATGTGATGTCAATTCTAAATTAAATATCAGAAACAAAGTTTTATAACTTTTAATCGCAAAAACATACTTCCAATAGCTTGCAAGAATTAAATTCAACTTGGCGCGGATTTGGTCACCGCGAGCTTTAACAACAAACAAATCAGTCGGCTGAACTCCGAAGGCATTGTAAACTTTAAATTGGCTCTGTCCGCTATGGAATTGTACTTTTAGTATTATTTTTCTGTTCAATCAAATCTTCTACAGTGACGTGTTGTACTTACCTGAACGAATCTATTAAGTTACTAGTTTGCACCAATAATGCAATTCAAGTGCAATTGGTCATAGAGATACATATCTCACTGACCCATAAATCCCCTACACGAGTATTTCACACAACAAGAATCTAGATTAACTGGACTACTATTATTATGACTGCCACATATCAATAACAGAAATTATGTCAAAACTGCGATTAAACACATCTTACTCTAAAAATAATATTATTGAAACTTTATTGTGACACATTTGTGCCATTATGCGAAGTTCTAGTCAGTGAATCTCAGATGATGAAACATTAGAACCGGTTGGCGAATACGGCAGCTTATCAAATAGAATAAAATACTACGTTTTATTTTCACGCTATAAGGTCAAATCAAGGACCCATTTCGTCTTGTGGCCTTTATTCCAATAACATCAGTATTTTATCTGAACAAATTTTTATAGCTTAATAAATACCATTCCAATCCTTAATGAAGCGTAAATAACTAAACGAGTAATAGCAAATTTTTACAGATGATTTGCAAGGTTAATAGGCAATCGTTCTTTTCATAGTTTTTGACTGAGATAGTGATGGTGATGGATGAGTATCAATAGCAAAGGGACTTGTTGATTTTGGATAATATATTCGTGATACATCCACTCTCCTTTAGCATACCATATTTTAAAATAATAAAGACTTCCAGACTTGTTACGTCCTAACAATTTAAACCATAAAACAATAATGAATTTTGCCGACGTCAACGATCCCCGCTAAGGTCACGCCTAATTACTATTCATTACATCGAGCAGTTACAACTAAGCACACATTAAATAATAAAATTCGCATTTTAATGATCTGTGTGGGCTAACAGCGAATTTTCGAGAAATGGTCAGTCGTTAGTAATTGTTCACGTCCACCGTTCGTGTTTGCAAATAGTCTCGTTGAGGCAAACATTAATGATACTTTGTGTAAGTTAAAATTAGTAGGTATTCAATATACATATATTTCCCTGACCATTTATCTCTGAGTGAGTACAGACACAGGCGGAATTCAAATGATACCGAATTGTTACAATAAATGATGATTATAACACTAAATAATAAAGTAATTATCTTGTAAAAAGCATCTGTGTCTGACAAGGAATCGAATCCTATGTCTTACCACTATCCGGGCGCATGCCTATACCTCGGCACGATTGTTTTTTTTTAAAATATCATCGTATAGATATCTCGCTGTGTCCTACAGGAAGATCTCAATAAGTGTTTTTATTATATTTCAAATGACAAATACCTGTATTTTAATTGATTAATTTGATTTTTTATTCAGATTCGTTCTTGTTAGTAAGCAATGCGTAATGTTGACGCAGTTTTTGTTTTGCTAAAAACACGGTATGTTTTAATTTTTTATTAAATTTTATTTTTAAAAGACCAGTCTTACTGGTTTAGTATCAGGTTGACCCATTTCGTATTACGTATTACTTATTTTTTTTAATGTTTTCCTCCCTAAGTTGTATAACTCTGAATAAATTATGTACCTATTCTTTGCTTATCTCGTGTTCTTTGCTTATCTTTAACGGCCGTTCCCTATATCCATTCTAATTGTGGTTTTGCCCTACTAGAGTTAGAAATGGTTATCTACCTTTAGATTTTTTGTTTCTATAAACCTACTGGCAGTAGGGTAAACTATCTCTGGATGCATCTTATCGATGGGAGGACGGATAGCTTACTAGGGATAGGCATTTGTATGAAATTGACATTTATTGCGTTCCTATAATGTTTTTCATCTGACTGTCAGTCAGTTTGACTATCTCTAGTAACTCCAGAATTCAATCCTAGGATTTTGGAGGATAACGCTCTTGTACACCCTGGCAAATTACTAGTTTTAAATGTTTCATTGATTTATTTATGTAAAAGTCCTGCTGCTCACAAGGTTAAGATAGAAACTTTCTCCCTAGTAGCGAAGATGTTCCTTTACCCTAAGAAACTGACCCTAGCCATAACCTCGCCTAACAAAAGATACTTAGATATAATAAGGATGATGTGGTAGGAGAGCTGCATTCAGGTCATCCAGGGCAGCAGCCTTAAGATGGTAGGTAGGTGGTGGGACCCGCTACCAGTCTGACAGACTGCCCAAACTGATCATAGGGACGGATAAAGGTGTCTGCTGCAGTGAAGGGAAATGAGAACAACAAGGACGGATAATATCTGATTTATTGGTAGTAAATTAGTTTATTTAAAATATTAACAGATACATTAATAGGTAAGCCGGCAGTGTGAGTTCCGACGGTGCTGGATTCTGCTATGTAGGTCACTGACATGTTCGTAGTTGTAGAATGTAAGGTGCTACCTCGTACAATTTATGAAAAACATATAAGTTTCGGGTGGCGAACAATATTGAATCCAAGTTCAAGCAGTCAACTTTTTCTCTGGGAACAGCTGAGTGACTGGGAAGGTACCCGATGCTTTGCATAGCATTCGATGAGCCTGAAATAATTCCACCAGCATCATCATCTATTCCTTTGTCAAGGGAAGGTGGACTTTTTGCTGTGGCTGAAAGAAGTAAATAAAACAAATCAGTATAACATGAAAACAACTGGTATTTAAGCAAAGGATATTGACCAAAACTCTATAGAAACTCTGCACACTTTGCGGCAGCATGCGTCTTTAAAAAATGTTTGGATAAAATATATACCTAAATATTTGAAAGAATACACACAAAAAATATTTTTGATAAATAATCAGGTTTACAAGGAATTCAATGGCAGATTAGGCATTTTGAGGTTATGTTTTGTGATTGCAGAGTTAATGCACCTCACCTACATTCATTTTGATACATTCAGAAGGAATTGTTATATTTTACTAAAGTAATTCAATACTTAATAACTTAGTTACCCTTAAAATACCAGTACAATTATAATTCAAACAAGATTTTTAAAATATAAACTACAAAGACGCAGTCTGGACCCGGCTTTGGTCAATATCCTTTAAAAACCGTACGCAAACGACTTGTTTGTGAAAGTACAATTGATACTCACTCACTGCACTTATTTTATGGAAATATAAATACTTTTTACGTTAAAAAGTATTAATTTTCAATCAATTGACGTAGGTATGATGTCAATCAATCAGCTGTCTGTCAGAGCTCAAAAACGTTCCATTTTACGTAAAGTCTGTGCATGCTTCACATAATATTTTTACCCAAAATAGAACATATATATAATTACGTGCATAGCAATAAAAATAAATATTATTTTAAACGTATTATATAAATATTATCCTTGGTGTATCATAATGACCACAAATATCGTGAAAACGTTGACGCGACGTAATTGAGAGGGTTTTGTACAACTGCGTTATTCGAAACGTAAGGGAGGGCTTGGATAATGTGGCCTATCTTCTGCTAACTGGAGATAAGCAACACCTATCTGTAATATAGAAACTGTTTATTATGGTCGATAGCTGGTGACAACAGTTCGAGGATAGCTATCTATCTTTGATCTTAGTTTGCATATAGGGAACGGCCGTAAGTAAGAGTAGTATTAGCCGTATTCACATACAAAACATGTATTGAACAAGTGAAAAGCCCCGAATATCATGGAAAAATTAGCTATACACATATTTCCTAGGGATTAAAATGTAGTATGTTCATCCTAGGTATGCAATAACCACACACGTGGTCGGGACCTCAGGAGTTTCTTTATTAATATGATCTGATCGAATTCACGCACAATGCAACAATTACAATGATGTGATTTAAACAAAGACTGGTATGCGACACAACCGACCTGCCGGCAATAACAATGAGCTATCTCGTGCATGTCACGACAAAGATATTGTGAAGAAAAACTGCGATGGAATCCTCCACTAATTAATGGAATACTTTATGACAACTACTATGCTTGCTTTCACATGCATCTTACAGTAAATTATAATAAATAAATAAAAAAATACTCCTAAACAAAATAATGGTTCTTGGTACACAAAAGTTAAAGTACCTGGTACACTGAGCCTTGGGTATGACCGTTATTTTTTAAATGAAATCCTAAAATTACAAAAATGAAGTTTCATCGTTCCTTCAATTGGACTGCAACACGCATATGAGTGTATAATCTAAACATTTCATACGATGAATTGTCAGTATTATATTCTCCTTCAGACAAAGGGCATTGTGCACGTTCGGGTAACTGAAGACAAAAGCCATCACTGATCACATCGTGCATGATAGTTGTAATCGTTATACAATTTAAGCTATCGCAGCCAGCCCTGTAGATTTCATGTAAATTTTATGTTTACAGTCTCAGTGTGCTTCGAAGAAAGGGTAGATATTTTAATTTTCTTACGTATCACAATACGTTTCCATGATAAAGAAATTATGAAGGGCACATACAGGGTGTTATTTTGTTTAGCGACGAGCGAATTGGCTTGACGAGGGTATTACAAACGATACTGTTGCCCAAATAATGTAAAACAAATGTTTAAATGGAATAAAAAAAACAATATATTTTGCGAAAGCGAGTCAAAACTACCAACACCAGGTCTCCTCTTCATAGCTAACTAGCTGCGGCGTAGTATTCGTAGATACGCGCGAGCTACGGGATACTCGCACCCTCGCGCGAATTTCCCCATTGGTTTTCTTCAGAATGTTGTGAAGAGGTTTTTTTTATAGCTTACTTATAATTAGAAGTAATATAATTTAAAGTATCTTTTTTTAATAAGCATAACTCTTATTATCATCGCTGAGTTGGATGTCACTGACCAAAACAACATCCTGTGTAAGTAACATTGTATAATAGAACATTTCCATGCTACTATGTCTTACTTAAGTTCATGGCTACACGTGTCCATTTTATTGCTTTTGCTTACTCTTGAATACATTTGTCCTAATTACATGAACAATCACTACATAGTATAAAACAAAGTCGCTTCCCGCTTTCTGTATGTATGTATGCTAAATTCTTTAAAATTACACAACGGATTTTGAGGCGAGTCGAGGAGGGTCACTAGTAGATTAATAATTCCGTGAAGATTGTCTGCACTTTTAACTACCGGTAAATGTTGTCGTATACAAAACCCGAGTAGAGTCTGCCTACCACCACAACAATCTAAACCTAGAACCTAAAAGCGATAATTAACAAATCGAATAAAGTAACTACTTATACAGGTGTGGCCTGTACTGTAATACGAATATAAATACGCCCATTAAGATACCCAGCTACAGTTTTTGTTATTTTCAAACAAAATAGATCCCACAATATATTGCAAACAATTGTGTTCAGTCACAGAACTTTACATTGCCATTTACTGCAACGAATTAACAATTTTCATGTTCATTGATTAGGAATTATAACTTCAGATTACTATATTTCTGAGTTAAAGCATTTTAGAGCACCATGATCAGGTCAAGGTAACTACGTATACACCGTAGAATCATTGATTAATATTTTTGCTCCTATAACTGACCACACGCTGTATGAAGGGGATGTTTCTTACACACGCTCTCGTTTACGCATTTTAAATTGGTTTTAAAATAATTATAATGTTTTAGGTAGAAAACATATGGTAGAGAGATGGGTTAAATTAATTGAAATCACGAGTTTAATTAATTACTTCACGCAATCATAAGTTATTGTGAAGTCTATGTTTTTTTGTGCTCGTTCTGTTTTTACCGACCAATGGTTTATAAAATGACGACCCGTCTGGTGTAGTGGTCGAGAAATCGCCTACTACGCAGCGGGTGCGGGTTCGATCCCCGCACAATACAAACATTTGTGTGCATGAACATGTCTGTTTGTATTGGTCTGGGTGTTTTCTATGTATATCATGTATGTATTTACAAACAAAAAGTATTTAAGTATTATATCCGTTGTCTGGCACCCATAACACAAGCTTTGAGTAGCTTACTTTGGGGCTAGATGGCGATGTGTGGGAATGTCCAAAGGATATTTATATTATATTATTAATATTAATAAATAAATACCTGTTGTATCAACAATTTCATAGAAAATAAGATATATTCAATTGCAATAAATAGTAGAGCAGCGCGAAAACTATTGAGCGCCGCGTGCGTAAGCACAGAAAATATAAGCGTAAGTCTGTATAAGAATCCCTACATAAATGCACTGGGAGATCGTGGAGTGTATGTTTTTGTTTACCTCCGAGTATACTCGTACTTAATAACGTTTTATGCACTGTTATCTCAAATGAACGTCTCATACACATGTTGCGTATTACAAACTTAAGAGCAGGTAAAACGTAAAGAAAGGTGTCACCATCGAAAGCTTTGGTAACCTAAAAGTGAGTCAACCGCGTGTGTGTTGTATGTAATCGATTCGCTAATCATTACACAAGTCGAAATAAATATCCAAAGGTCGTTGTCCTTGAAACGCATGGGTTACGTTACGCAATAATCCGACGCGACATTTTTCAACCGGAATTTGTGTATTGACATTGGATTTTTTTATACAGATAAATATTATCAATAGTAGGTAAGTAAATGAAGACGTCTGGAAGCTTCATCCTTTAAGTACGCGTATATTTTATCAAGTCGAGGTCAAAACACTGCTCGAAATGTGCGCCACTTTAAATTTTGGTATTCTGACAACCAAAACTTGTTATTGTCAAACATCTTACATAACCCTTTCCTAGAACTAAAGCGAAACACTCAAGGTAGACCGACGGATAAACCAATATTATGTAGTCCTAATTATTTATTTATCTATAAGGCCAGTATTGGTCGAAATCGTCTCGCCATCGCTTCGGAGTCAACCTCTCGGACGCCCTTGGGTTGCAAACTTTTACCGCTTACAGGTGGAATAGTTTGGGGGAGGCCTTTGCCCAGTGAGATAGGGCAGGCAAGGAAAAAAATGCCAATCAACACAAATCCTGTCTTGAATTTCAAAAAACTATAAAGGTATCACTGATACGGAAGTGGAATCTCTACAAATAGTCATGCTGCAATCCGCTCACTTGTTGCACTAGTCAATTTGCAGTAGGTACAATAAATTAATGACTTTATTGAAGTCAGTTTATTGGATTTGTCCTTGGCCCTTCAAGTCTTCCGCGCCACGAGATTGGTATGCATTGGTATGAAAATTCAACCACCAGTCTAGAGCTGTTTTTTGTGTATTCTTATGGAAATAGAAATAGAGTCGCAAATAAGTAGACCATTTTAGCATCGCTGTATATCGTGCTAATGAATCATAAACGATTGTAATTCTTAGCGATACAATGCAAGGGATTTATTGTTTAGCAATACGATGGTCAATGAACGCCGGCATTGTTTCATATATTTTTTTTTAATATATCGATCGTCATCACTCTTTTTGTGAATGCTGCAACATCGTATTTATTTACCTGAAACACTCCAGTCAGAGTCATAATAAATGTTAAGCTACTTATTAAATATTTATCTTAACGATTCGTGTTCCAAGACAGTCCAAACTCCAAACTTCATCGTTTAGAAATATTACGCGTTTTCACAGGGCATTGATAACATACAAATAAGCGTTTACAGATTTACTTTTTAGTGATCATTACAGGTCAACAAAGAAGGATTGAATTTACACGTAATGGCACGGTCTACGGCGCCGCGCCGTATAAATGGGGTCTCGGCCTAGCGATTTGCGGATAATATTCAAAGAAGAGTACTAATAAGTATTCTACTCAGTACTGTTTTGTTTTAATAGAAAATATCTAGAATCACAATAAACTATAGTGAAAAACTTCCTACGATATTATCGGTTTAAAATTTATTTGTCCTTCATTATTGTACGAACAAAGAAAATACCAGAATACTTAATATCAAATTACGGTGACATGATATCTAGCTCTTATTGTATATCCTACAGTAGGTATTAATTGTAGTATCTACAAACCAAGCCCAAGTACAGCTTGAGTGCATTCCTACAATATTAATTATTATACGAATGGCGCTACTTCTCATATGATTTACACTCATGTAACCGCGTATTATATTACGCTAATCTGTATTATGTGTGGAAGTCGTAACGATATGTCTCACTACCATATTCTGCTAAGCCACGCGGAGAAACCATATAACTTAGGCTAAGGGCTAGCCGACTGTCATAATTATGTTAAAAGAAAAGTAAGGTACAATACAGATTGTGGCCTGTCTAGGAGCAAAAAAGTTAAATGTAGACCCATTAAATATCCAGTAAACATCCTAAACGGTTTTATTTCATGTTATAGAAAATTATTGCTATTTTCTAACAAAATTAATCGAACCAGCAATGTATCGGAAACAAATGTGTCTAGTCATAGAACTTGACACTTACTGCAACGAGTGAGCGATTTTGATTTATTGATTAGGAATTGTGACTTTAAATTACTATATCTCTGAGTTAAGCATATCTTAACATTATAACCAGATCAAGGTTACTACGTATACTCTGTAGAATCATTGACTAAAATGGTTGCTCCTGTTACATGCCTCAGGCTGCATTCGAAAATTCTGCTTACTATATTCCGAGGTTGACTATGGGTCAAATCCTTGATTTCCAGTTTATATTTTATTTGTTTTTAAAACGCCAGAATAACCGGTCTTAAATCGAGATGATTTCACACTTAGAGGAAATATTTCAGTTCAATATGACTGACGGTGGTGGATAGGTTTCATTCCACTGTCAGCCCTCTCATCCTCACGTCACTGGCAAGTAAATCTGGGATTCCATACAGTTATTCAATGGTATATATTAATATTAAATTGTTAATAAATCATCTGTCTACAATACAGCTGTGGTACAAAGTATCTATTGACATGACTCAGTTATTGCCTAGTGGTCTGATAAATGGCAGGTTTTTTCCATCCAATTAATGCTGGCTCTTAGTCTAGACTCCAGATGATATTGCATTACTCGAAACATCGTGAAAAAGCCGTATTTACGTTCTTATCTTAAGGTCATTAGGTTTAGAATTAAACAATAGTTATCTTTAATGTCTTTAAACCTATATCCGATACCTGACTCGATGGCTACCTGTCTCAAATCTTTAGGACTTTTGTAGGACATATTTCAAAGTGTTTTCTATGGACTTGTAGAGCAACGTAATTTTACTAAATATTGTAGGTACTTAAATTTAAAAAAAAAATGTTGGTTAGTAGGGACTTCTTAGTAGTTTCAAAGTTTTATTTCTTTTAGTAACATATAAGTTTGCGAAAAGAAAACACAATGATTGCGGATTGCTAATTAATAAAATGCAGGCCAAGAGTCTGCGCGCTGCTATTTAATGGCGTTATAATTATTATGTTAAGGTTTAGTTTCGCTTGTCAATTGTGAGGTTGTTCCCGAGGCCGCTTACTCAATCGTCTTGCCCAACCGCTGGTCAATTTTAATTATGTAACTCGTTTCGTTCATAAATCCGTACTACAGTCTACGTCCGACTCGTCAGAGGACGTAAGAATTCACGGTTAAGCGAACGGCCATCGAAATGATAACGTTTAACTAGGGAAAATTCGACATTTCCTATTAATTCTCAATTGACCAGATTACCATGAAGTTGCCAAACCTAAGCATCAAATAAATTGTTACAAGCACTTTTCTTAAATGTCAATTACAAAATTGTATAGGGTATGATTTTAAATAAATTGTATCGTATTTCGCTGTCAGTTAAGGAATACTGACAGCAAAATACGTTGGAAGTTATTTTGTTTCCACAATTAATCCCTCAAGCGTATGTGAACGAGACACAATGCAAATTCTATTGTTATGCGGTTGCCTGCAACCGCTCGGGTGTTGAAGCATTAAAATGGATTTAAAAATGCAAGTCACCATAACATACATGTCTTCTTAATGTACATCATTTGAAAAGAGTTTTTAATTTTATGATGCTACTACCTACTCTACCTACTTGTAAACTAACATCTGTATAGCAAACATTGAACCTTATTGTCTGCCAAGTATATATTCTAAATCAAAATAAATTAGACATCCTAAGTAATGAAATCGATTGTTGAATAAGTATTCACTATTATATGTATCTGCTACTACTTAAAACTTAATGGCTTCGCGCATTGAAATGTAGAGAAATCTAGGTGCAATACTAAATTATTGGTTTGAGGCCGACCAGCAGAACTTTCACAACTATGTGCACGCATTACTTATAATGTATCTATGTAAATCTATGGTACTAACTATGTTTTGTATTCATAGGCCATTCACTAATAGAAACATCTTGTCTAATAATAACTAGTTTCATTATATATTGATAAAATAATATTTTACGGTTATATTCGTAAATAGTTATTAAATTTTATATCCCGGCGTTTTGTTTTATACATTTTTTCTAATGTTTATTTTTGACTTCATATTTTCGTATTCGCACTTAAATGTAAGCTTTTAATAATTAATTGTACAAATATTTGCAATTAACACTGACTAATATCAACACTTGTCAATTATTTGATTAACGAACCATAAATCGTTAACTTAATAGTCAACAAAACTTTCCTTACCCACAATACAACGTTTATAATAATAAGCAATTACTTAATGAAGAATTTCATCATAACTCTAAAGTCAGTCATATTGTTAATTAGATTTATTTAAATGAACTCTAATTGTTTCATCATCGGCAAAAACCCAGAGAAATTAGGCCTGTCTGTAATAATGTTATCAATTAACAGCGAAGGCCAACCTTAAGCACTTGAAATTCCTGAGATTTTTTCACTCTTCTTTTGTTCGTTATATTAATAAATGAATTCTTTAAAACACGCAATGTTACTATCATAGTTAAAAAAAGCAAATAGTTACAAAGCATAATTTATCTTAATATGTATATCCTTAATAATACATACTCCCTAAAACAATAAACATTTAACAACGCATCAAACGATGTGGCAATGAGTCTTCGCATTAAGAGTACAATAATATATAAGACCCATAAAAAAAACATTTTTTTAACTCGCCAAAGGTTGCTGACTCCTGCAAAAGGGCATTGTCAATGTGCACGCTGTCACGTCCATCTCAGATGTGGGCTTTGTTTACGTTTTTATCAGCTTCCGAAGTTCAGTAGTCACGGCTTATCGAAGCTTGCGTGGTCACTGCGTGGTTGGCACCTGATTCGATCGTATCTTTTCCATGATGAAAGAGACTTAATGACCTAATTTGGCTATTACTCATTAAGCAAAATAAACTTCCTGATGCTGTGAAATTTATTGAATAAAGAACGTCTGTAACAAAACAAACGATTTATATCAACCCTTATAACAATCCTCGCAGACGACGTCATACGGTGTTTGATACCTAATTACTCGTAGTATAGTGAAATGTAGCTTTTAATCCAGTGTTAAAAATTTCAAAGCTAATTTGTGACAAGTATTAAGTATGCTAATTGGTGTCATGACTTATTAGAGACACATCTTTGGACTATGCTTATTTTTTAAACGTTTCTTTACAACTATCGGATATCGTATCCGTTGCTATTGGAGTCAGTGGTAACTATAGATGCTATATACAGGGTGTTAAAAAATTACGAGCCAAATTCAAGGGGGTGGTTGTCAATCGACTTTGGAATGCAGTAAAAAAAACAAAACAAATAATTTAAAGAAAATTATTTAAAAAAAACCTTTACTCCAGGCCTCGACTTTTAACCACGCCCTTAAATTTGACTTTTATTTTATTTTTACATTCTGTATAACAAAAGTCAAATCGTATTTTTCAAATAAAATGTCCACGGATCCCTAAAATTCAATACAAGGAGTCAAAAAGTACCAGCCAAAATCAAGGTGGTTAAGAGCCGCGTCTAGAATACATGTAAAATAAATTTAAAAAAAAAAAATTTTTTTTTAAATATTTCTCCTGTAATCTATTCTCGATTGACTACTGCCCCCTTGAATTGGGCTCGCTCGTTTTTTTATACCCTGTATATTCTCAGAGATGCTGATTCTAGTCCTAACTAGTAATGTGTTATTAACGGTGTTACAGTAGATTTATCCGAACGGCTGACTTGCATATCTCGTCGCAGACAACAAGTGACTGTACTTACTTTTACTTCTTGCGGAAATATGTTATGTAATCTGCTGAATGCGCGGCACTCCAGCAGCTCCGGAGTGATTTATTCTTAACTGCGACAACGTCAATCCACTTCCTATGGCTTCCGTGAGTTATTATTATAATACACTTAATATTACTTCATTGTTGTTTGTGTCACGTGTGTCACAGTATACTTATCCCCTTATTCGTAATAACTCAAGCACTCTAATAAACTTAGCTGGAATTGTGTAAAGCAATCGTATTCATTTGGCAGTTCATAACGTACGATATGATCTGTCAAACCCTTTGTTCTTTGCCATATGACAGACATACCGTACGTTTTGAACTGTCAAATGAATACGATTGCTTTACACAATCGCACTCCTTATTTTAACTATTACACTGATTTGTCAGTTTCTGTCAAAAGATGACAGCGCCAAGGAAGAACGAGAAAAACAGTATAATAGTAAAAAAAAAGTGTTATGAATAAGGGGGCAGTATTACGTGCTATGTTGTACTGTACCTACTGCATAGCGGCTAATTTACTATTACTTGCTTTATTTATAAGGTAAGCATGTTATTCATATTTTAACGCATGCGATAGTAAGAAATATCTTTGTTCCTTAAATATATAATAAAGAAAACAGTTATCATCATCATCATCATTATCAGCCAAAGAACGTCCACCGGCACATAGGCTCCCCCACGGTTTTTCACACAAAGAAAACACTAGGCTATTATAATTTGACTATACTATTTACTGGATATGATATTGTGCATGAAACTTAGCGCAAGAAGTAGGTAGCTTCATTCCTTTCGGGGAACTACCAAGGTATGGTACTGTTATGTTTACCGAAAGCCATTATCATCAGTATAATGGTAAACCTTCATAACCAACCAATCACTTTTGTGGGATTTTAAACTCTTTTCATTGCGGTCGCACAATAATCAGTCTCCATTATTACTGGCTCGTAATTAGTACCGACTTATTGATCATTATCATAACCGAAGGCGGCTAAAACAACTACGGTTATCCTCAGTCTGAGATCATCAGTGGTACAGTAAGATTTAAAAATAGCATTCGGTATACTTTTGCACTTTTGGCGTACTCAACAACCAACATTTAAACCCGTTGTAAAGTCAAGTTTGCCAATAATAAACTTATTTGTATATGTTTTACTTTGATTACATATTTGTTGTATTGTAATCATTGAAAGGAGAATGCGCAAACATGGTTTCACTTTGTACCATAATAAATTTAGTATCAAAAATTAAGTTTTTTTTTTTTACTAAAACTTGTTTAAAATATCAAGCAATAACTTCGCCGGGTATAAAATTGCTAATTAATTAGGAAGTCATTTTATTACTTGCTTGTGCCAAAAACACTTTTTCCAACTTTTCCAATGTTGCCAGTGTTTAAGGATGGAGGAAGCCGGTCATCTGTCCATCCCCTGGAGTTAATCGATTCTGGCAAATATCGATTCACTATAATAGATATAATGGCACTAGAAATCGAAGAATGAAGAATTAGCAACAATGCTAATATGTTTGAAATTGACTCTAGCTCCTATTCAGGGTCTGATGATGGTGCTGGTAGGTAACCATGGGAACTCTGCAATAAAACGGCAAACATCATCGAGTTTGGGCTTGTTTGAATTGTTTTGACAAGGACTCTGGTCGGTTCGAGATGATATCTAAGGTCTTAAGACAAATCGAACGAGCCCAAGCTGATAAGGGTGCAGCATTGTTTAATTAGATACAGACTACATCATCAGACCCCAAATACGGACCCGAGACCCATAAAAAAAATTTCGAAAGTCCATTTAACACAGTTTATGCATAATAATTATAAAATCTTGTATTAAAACGTAACTATCGAAGAAATATTAACTGTCTGCTTAAGGTATTTTCTGCAGTAAAAACAGATAGATAAACAGTATTTACTCTATTTGAGTATTTAGTCGGTAAATACTCACCGTCTGCCTATCAGTAAGTTAATTTGCTTTATTAATTAATAAAAAAATGATATTGTTTTGGATGATATTCGATTACAAAAAACCTTAAACGATGATCGATTATTTTAATCTTTAAAATAATGTGGCGGGCAACACCAAGAGCGAAAAAAAATGTCAAGTCATTTATTGTAATTTTGTGTTGGAATCATCATAATATTGTGTGCAATCAAAGAAAACAATGTAGACAAAGAAGGAAATGAAGTAAAGCGTGATCTGATTGCATTTATTATAGATTCGATAATACGGAGCTCGTTCGTATAATTCTATTTGTCAAAAATAACATAACCTAACTAATGAATTTCGTGAAGCTGCTGTTCACAAATCCGGCGAATTTGAGATTTATTGTTTTGTGTAATTAATTGTTCGCTTAAAACCCTACAAAATGAGGTAAGTTTCATTGAGGTACATTATGATACAATCTGAAACGAAATTCCATACTTCAATGCACAATCTCCTTTAACCACTTAACATCTTATTAAAAACATCATGATTAAGTTAGACATACTAAGATCCACTGAGTGTCTATATAGCAATGTAGACCTCGGTTCTAAGGTTCAGACACAACCTGCATTAAGTAATACCCTGTGCTCTACCAGACACCCTTTACGCACCAATTTATGAGACTGTCTGTACCACGAAAACCGTTAAATCACACCAGCTGTCTCGTGCCAACCCTATCGAGGCCGCGCGATGAGATCGTAATGATAGCCTGGGCAGCTACTCTGTAAGACAAACCAATTTTTAGATGCCTATCCCATTCACTCTCAAAATCATGCTGGTAAGAGTAATAGGGATAGTTAGATTTGAATATACGGATCAAGTGATGTAGAGTAAGATCCCTGGTTAACCCACTTCGGTTCGCGGTGAGGCTTAGTTTAGGTAATGAGGTCTCGCGATCTCAGTCAGGAGGTGATTCGCGACGTGACAGCGATTTCAGAGAAAAACTGAGGAGTTGATTCACAAAGTGACAGCTAGTATGGCAAAGAACTCGTATCGTAGCGTATTGGATCATCAATTATTTGTGTGGCTATTTGAATGCCCCACACACCAGAAATAATTATTTCCCAAAATGTATTATGTATTTTTTAAGAAAAGTAGCATTTTTTCGACCAACTCTACATTATTGCGTCTTGCCCGATTTCGACCACACCACGATTCGAGGTCAATCATGACGTATGAAAAGGACTTGACCCACAATGACGTATCAACCTTCCTAATATAGCATTTACACTACTACCAAACTCATTAATTTTGCATTGATTTCCAAAACCGGAACGTACGGTCCGGAAGAGAGAATACAGCTGTTCGCGCTTGACTGGTTCCGGAGGTCATCACGATGACCAGTGTTGTTTAGGACCATGACTTATTCATCTTATTTTATAGCATAGATTTGACGTCAAAGAAAAAACGTTATAAAAACCATTGCAAGCGCGTGACAGTTTGTTTTTGGAACGGAACAAAAACGCATCGGTTGCTGGATTTAGTAAATATTTTGATTAGCAAACCACAATCTTTGACCGCTTTGATTTTAACATCCGAATGCTTATTCTTGTTTGTATATTACTTTTAAGAGTTAGTTCAGTGACGTAATAGACCGGTTAAAATACATAAATTTGAAGAAAAGAAGAAAAGCGCTCAGGTAGAAAAATAAACCTACACTGGACATATAAAATCTTTAGAAAATTTACTTTCTTGTGTAAAACATGACTGAAGATATTTGTTGATATGTCACTCTGATCATGACTTTTACCGTCGATGTTTTTCATGTTCTGTACAAAACATACAAAACGAACAAAGACTCTGCGTGCTTGATCGCCACACGTTACGACAATTTACTAGCGACTGCTTCAATCTTTTAAATATTATAACTATCTTATTACTTGAAGGGCAAAATTATCATTTTTTTTTAATGTCTGACGGGTTGAATATAAGCAGCCAATTGGCCAACTCGATGTTACTAAATACACAACAAATTTCTTGAGCTTTTAACAGAATAACGTAACCTCTTATGTATAACAATTGTGTGAGATAATTCCAATAATTACGCATGTGCAATATGGGTTACGAGAAAAAAATTCATAATTATAAAAGATATACAGATGCCTATAATTATATTATAATATTTCTTTTCGTACTTTTTGGAGAAATAAATCTTGCAAATCACACAAGAAGTTTACTTGTTTACGCCACACGTATAAAATTATTAAAAGAACAATCAATCTAAGTATGTAGAGTTAATCATCGCTCTGCATGATTGGTCGAAGCCGTACGCGCAAATCAAATGGTCTTGTAGATTGATAGCAAAATAATTAAATGCAGTAATCTCACTCAATGTTGACCTTTTCGTAAATTTAATAAGCTTTTGAATTTCTTGTGTAGGCTTTGATAAGTCTGCAAAGGTAAACATTAACTTTTCCCTATATTTTACAAATATTGTCAAACATTTTAACGGTTTTATTACTAACGTAAAGAAGGTTAATTCCATTTTAGCTGACAACTGTAGATTCATAGGTAGATTATTAATACGACTTGCTAAAGAAAACGAGTCTGCTCTATAGCACCCTTTTGTGGCAGAGTATGTCGACAGCGTCCTGGCTCACTGCAAGGTCGACGCACCCGCGCGGCTTGCTTCCAAAGCCTGTATTTACTGCCCTCAAATTATTTACCGAGAAAGGTTTAACTTGAACCATCACTTGGGCCCGGGAATTAGTCAAAGCGTAATTATTTTGTAAGAAAGATCCGCAAGTCTTTGTTGCTTATTTATAATGAGAGGTTGGTCTACTCCATTTTTGCTTTCACATAGCTCTGATGAGTGCCAATGGTTTGGCAAACTCTTTAAAAGTACGCATTCAACGACAAAAAGTGAAACCAATTAGCAACATTACTTTGTCCTCTTGATTTCTTGACTCTTGGCACGTCGTCGACCCTTTATGAAATTGAATACAAATGCGAGAATAAATTAATTTGAATTACGACTTGTTTACGTCAAAAACACAAGTAACATTATGAGTGAAACGTTTAAATTGCACCTATGAACCAACAGTACTCTTCCGTTGGTAAC
The DNA here is from genome assembly GCA_963924145.1 of Pyrausta purpuralis. Taxonomy (NCBI): domain Eukaryota; kingdom Metazoa; phylum Arthropoda; class Insecta; order Lepidoptera; family Crambidae; genus Pyrausta; species Pyrausta purpuralis. The sequence continues at coordinate 18,804,484 of OZ001659.1, forward strand.
GATGCCGACCGAATAATGTTAATTCGACAGCGTATTAAGAAATAATTTGCGGCATCACCTACGCGCTCAGACACCAAATCAAAACTTTATAGCTTGTCTAAAAGTTATTAACTTTTTACCAACATCTTCTAATGTCAATATAAACACCCATTCCTAGAGTAACTGTAATAACAGATATTTAACTAAGTGCTGATGTAATAAAATTTAGCAGGTATTCTTGTCAATTAATTTTGTACTGCAATGACGCTGTAATTAATACCAGTTTATCTTGCTTTTATAAAATCCACCCACGATATGTAAAAAAAAAGTTTTGAGTTAAAGAGGACATATACATTTTAAGAGGGTGGTTAGGAGTGGAGTTAAGAATACAGGAAAAAAAAAAGAATTGAAAAAAGTTTTTTGGTTGCAACCAATTTTTATTTGCGTTTAATTGTTAAATAGAAAAGACTCCATCCCTACATAGTAATTAGTGAAAGTTTTGCTTTAATCATGAAAATCTTCAATATACACTTCTGGTAGCGCGCCCATAATAACGAACGTAGGCCACAGTACGGTTGATTTCAATCAAAGATTTGTCATCTACATAGGAGAAAAAAACATAACTTTGCTATTAAATTTAAAATAGAAAGTGACTGCGTTGCTGCGTAACTGCATAAACAGGTAAGGACTCTTAGACTCATTTATTGACTAGATTTTTTTATAATTATCTTTTTTTTCTTTTTCCTGTATTCTAAACTCGATTGGCCCCTTAATTTGGCTTGTACTTTTTTTATGTTTGTATCGAAAATTAAATGTTTTTTTTTTACGATACAGTTTGCCCTTATACATATTTACCGAGCCCACACGCATACTCAATCATTGATTGGCTACTTAACTAAAATTCTTCCGGGTTACACCAATATTATCAACCACTTTCAGAATGCTGTATCCTACCTTGTCCGCAAGGAAAACAAATTGCTGTGGTGTAACCAAACTTGTCCATTGCGGTCAATGCCCGGTGGTCTACCTTGCAACGACCCTTAGAAAATGTAATAACAATATTTGGTATTGTTATCCATATCAAGTTTGGTAATAAGTAGTATTTACTAATTATTCTTTAACTTTATAATAACATTAAAAAAATATGGCTGCAGCTCAAACTAATCACGCGATGTTCTCGTGTTTCACTAGATCAATCAAATTGAGCATCATTGAGCTTTATTTGATGTTTATTGTAATTGTCATTCTATTAAATCAAAATGACCTTACGGTGGTATCGCTATACGGAGTCTGTTATAGCTTGGCGCTAACATTTTAAACACATGAAGTTGTAATAACTTTCATTTTGCTATACGGATTTTGAAACAGCTGATATGATTGAAAAATACTGAAAAATTATCAAATCAATTTAAGAAACGGTCTTTAAATCATTGGTCATTAGCAATGAACACCTTCGTATACCCGTTTATTCAACATTTTAGACACATCAGAGACTAAATATCTTTCACAAACCTGGTACCCACTAATTATCAACAGGCAGTTCTAAACAATTGTTGCCCATAAACTGCCTGTCCATTATTATTATGGAGTTGTTTGTACAATTTAGGAAGTGAAAACTCTTTACAACACCTCGGCACACTTCCGCCAAAGAATTTGGCACTTGCATAACAGGATTTGGAACAAAAAATCATTTGGTCGCATGAAATATTATGTCTGCTTTTGTTACATTGTGTTGCTTTCATAAAAGCTTTATGTATACATATAATGTACATGGATTAGTGTTTGGTCACACGGATCGGAAAGTGAAAGGACGCGTCAGTATATCTACTCGCAGTTGATCTATTGTATTTCTTCCATCATCACAGCAGACACTTACGTCCCACAGTCATGAAATACTGGGTGCAACGGCCTTTGTGAACACTGAAACTTGTGACGGCAGTAAATTTTCGTCACAAAACATTGCTTGCTAGTAAAGTGGCAATTCCATTCACTGGAGATTGTGACGACAGTGGCGCATCATCGTCACAAAAACATCGGTTAAGAGCATAAATCATTATTTGGCAAATCATAAGTAGGTTTATTATGTCAACAGTATATCTCACTAGCAGTTTTTATTGCCGAAAATTGAAAATAACTGCTGAAAGTCAGATAGCTGGTATTTTATATACAAACATGACATTCCTTTTATTTTAAAAGTAAACCAAATTCTTACTAGTGTATCAGGCAGATAAAAATTGGTGATACCTGTATTTAACACGAGACATTGTCTCCAGATTGTCTCAAACCTTGAGAAAGCATTTTACCACGAAAAGGATCAGGTTACTCTTGATACATTCTCGTCTCGATTCGCACAAATCGCGCCACCAACCTAAACCGGTACTACCGGTAGGTCGAGCCTTCGAGAACACCCGATTAACTCACTAATGACCGGTCCTGGCGGAATACCGGTAACTTATCAGGTGCATAGTTCGATATCAGTTGCTATGGTGAAATGAACCTGGAAATTCCAACGTATCATATGCATTTTAAGATAACATTATAATCCACAACAAACATTGCATTGTAGTACCAGTATAAAAAAGATAACGAAACAACAGTGTTTAATTACTGTTTGCACCTCTTTAAAGCGCTTATTTAAATACCACTTGCATTACGGTGAAGGATAACAAGATATTGTTGTAACCAGTCCAGCGTATCAAATAAATGTAATGTCCAACCAAAATACTTGAGGCCAACTAACTTCATACAGAAATTGCAATCGAAATATTGGTTTGACTATGAGTAGGTATTTGTATCTACCTGGGCCCTTATTTTTGAAGCACTCGCTTGGATATAAAACCAAGCAAAATATGTAAGTGAATACTCACTTATTTAAGTAATATTCATTTTAATCACTCCTGTGTTTTTGAGAATATTTACATGTGTAATGAATATCACACGCCATTTTGACGCGAGTAATTCAATAAGGGCTCCAGTTTCGGGATCAGAAAAGTTACAAAAGCGCGACCTTAGTACGTACCTATGTTCATATCGGTGTTCATTAAAAAAAACCTTTTAAAAAATAGGACTGCGCTTCCATATCTGCCATCAACGATTCATATTTTTTTTTATCGGTAGCCGGCAAATCAAAGTGCCGTTTCTAAAATTCACGGCGTTTATTATTCCGCTCACCGAGAATATGATAACATGCGCAGACATGATGCTCATTTGCATATTGCGCATTTCGTGTCACCGCTATGCGTTGAGTACACGCGATCTGTACCTAGGCACCGACTAGGTATTGGCTACTGGATTTGTACTTGAAATACTACTTGGAACCTGTCTGTTTGCTGAAGACTTGATTTTCTACTCGGGCGTTGGAGCTGCTTAAATGTGTTCCCACTGATCAATGATTCCTCACGGATGTGTTTATCAACAGTCTTTTGTTATGCTTTTGTTTATGCGACCGCCGGCGGCCTTTTGATCCGTGAGCGTTTAATGATATTTCAAAATATCACTGCTTCGAATGCTTCTGTTGTCAATGACGTCCATACATATTGATAGATTACATTTTCAATGTGTATTGTAGCGAATGCTTTATATGTATAAATAAGTTTACTGCTGTGTAAGTGTTGGAAATTTAAATATTACGGCCGGCGTTCTTACTTTTCTCACTTTACATCTGATGCCAGTTATCCCTTACTGTTTAATATGTAAGGTCAACAATATCAAGATAATTAAATAGCAAATCACGATGATAAAACGTATAACATGAAAGATATGCAAAGGCCAGTGGGTGCGCCCGGGCCGCAACACCTGCGTCCAAATCAAGCCGAAGATATGACTCGCGAAAACCAGTTATAGTAAGTCTGTGTATAGTTGGTCACCTTAACAATATTGTTACTATAGTATGCCAACTAATTATACAAAAAGTTGTTTCATTTGTGGGTGTCGTCAAGTGAGTAGGTACAGAAATCCTTTTTCCGAATCACGCGTGTCAAACTTAGGAGTGTTTTTTATTCGGATATCAAATAAAAGTTAACGGAAATCACTCAAAACATAGACGCGAGTAGTCCCAAAATTCGTTATATTTTTTTAAATCACTGCTTCTGTGTAAATTTCAACTGCTTTTCATTCCAAAATGAAACAATAATCAAAGAAACACTCCATATTCATGCGAGTGATTCAAAAATAGGCCTTCAGATCAATCATTAGAACTGACTAACCTTTGGATTTTTCACCAGTAGAAACTAAACTTTTTTATGAGTGGGATCTGGGTAGGTATTTGCGAATCAGCTTATTGCTCGTAAATTTTGTTTGACGAAGTAAGACCCCTACTTAGATGCATTAAGAGGAAAGACATCAATACTAACCATAGTGGACACTATTTATGATTTGCTGATGCGTTCGGATTTCCCGTTCTAAAATTAGATTATGACCGGGTTAACGCGTGTCAGACCAAAACCGAATCAACAGTGGACGATGATCTTATCAACATTGGATCACGAAATGGCGGGGCCAGTGTAAATGGCCTTCGTCACCGAGCAGTTCCTCGGCCGAAACAAAGTCCAAACTCTGCACTTTGGACCCGGCCTTCTGACTTACTTAATTAATGCAAGATATCATAATTTACACACAAAATATATTAATACATAGGTCCGGTCGTGTCCACTTTTTTGAATGGCAGTATGTGTTCTTTGTTGTTTATGCTACTGACCAATTCATGTATTTTTAGCCTATCATTCTCGTTTTAATATCATTGGAAGAAAATTTTATCCTCAAATTTCTTTACAACGATTGGAATACTGCGAGCTTGGTGAGTTTAAAATTCTTTGTCATTAGATTATGTACCTATTTACTTCAAAATAACGCGTAGGGAGAATTTAGTTGTGAATCTCATTAGCGGATATACAGGGTGTTGTTTTGGTAAGCGACGAGCATTTCAGGGGTGGCTGTACAAACGATACTGATGCCAAAAGAAAAATGTGTTTTTTTAATGGAAATCAGTTTATATTAACCCACAAAATCAATTTATTGATGCGACTTAGCGATCGAGTCAAAATTACCAACACCAGGTAGCCTCTGCGTAGCTTACTAGCTACGGCGTAGTATTTCATAGATATGCGCTAGCTACGCGCGAGGGTGCGGGTATCCCATTCGTTTTGTCATTTTTTGAATGTTGTGAAGAGGTGTTCTTGTTTAAAAATTGCATATAGTATAACTCATATCATCATCCCTGAGTTTGATGTCACTGGCCAAAACAACACCCTGTATTGCGCTGTCACCTTTCATTTACAAGTTCAAATACACACCTTACCTGCTTACATCATGCCATGGCGTCAACAGTATTAACTACTCATCTAACTAATACATACGTCAGATTAAACTTAAATGCGTCATTTGGTCAGGCTTATAGTGTAAATATTCTGTGCGCTATTATAATATTTATACTCATGAAGATTTTTGCACTTTTATCCTTAACTTTCATGTAACTCACTTTATAAAAGCTTTTCAAGACGTTTAGTATTGGATCAAATAAATATATTTTAGGTATTATGAATACATTTCTATCAATAGATCTAACCCAAACAGGTTGTCTCGATCCAAAATAACCGCTATTTATACATAAGTACCTACAAGCATAGACGTCGCGTCGCCAGCTGCTTTCTGAAAACAAAATGATGTTTTGCATTTGATGAAGCTCTAGCTTTCAGTCTAAAATTTAGGCACCTACTATACTAAGCACAATATTTATTTACTCTTTAGACAAATTTTACTCATTTCGTTCAGTATGAACATCAAAAAAAGTAAAAAGCTTCCTACACCTACAATTGACCACTCTTAAGTCACCTTTCGTTTTGGCTCCAAGGTACACAGGCACTCGGTTTATACCCGTTACAGATCCTATGTGCGTGGAATTCCAATGAGCTGTTGACATACTGATATGTCAACCTACTCTGTGTGTGCTTTCTTCTTGAAAGCCTTTCAAGGTTCTTAGGGCTTAATAGTGCGACAACAACTATGCTGAGGGTACAATGTACAAATAATTTCGACCTCGCCCACAAGTGCCTGCGAATCCCTTTGAACCTTTATGCAGGTAAGTTATTTAAGTTTACGGCCCAACGTTTACATTCTCGTAGTTCATGGCTATGCATCACTGCTATGTGTTGTTTACTTTAAACTGAACGCCGGATTTATAATGTGTAGCATACGATGTGGTATACAGCGTATGGCCTGTAATTGAAGCAAAAATTTTCATTAATGGTTCTTCAGAGTATACTATCTCTTAAATAATTTAACTAAAGAATATAATAATCTTAAGTTATAATCCTTGATCAATGGATATCAAAATTGCTATGTTGTAGTAAAGGACAATTTCAAGTTCTATACACTTGCAATACATTGCTGGTCCGATTTATTTTGTTAGAAAATAATAATAAATTTATTTCTAATTTAATGAAATAAAACAGTTAGATTTGATAACGGGTTACTTATTACAGGCCACACCTGTATAAATAAACTTAACCACTGTCGTTGCTTATGAAATGCACCATACACTATTGAATTAATTCATAGTCATCTCAAAACGCGGATGATTGAACAAAGTGAACATTTAAATATCCACATGCGCAGTATGAGGTGCGATACGCGAACTACTACCAGGAAAACGATACCACATGATCTATTCTAAAGAATTAAGCAAACAGATTAAACTAAGCCTAAGTTTGTATTTGTGATTTGAATATAAATGAGTCAAAGTGATGATTCAGCATCGTGACTGATCAGAATTTGGAAATAATATTACAGAAATTCTGCAGTGTAGACAAATAATTTATATTATGTATTTTTTAAATAAATAATGCATTTCCTATTCTAGTAGATTTTTGTTCTACATTAATAATTATACTACATGTATTGTAGTATTACACCTACATGTATTGTTAAACAAAATTTTAAACAATAATCTCAAGGCTTTACATGGATCAATCGGATTCAATTATCTAGACTCAAGACTGTGTGCTAGCTGAGTTCGCAAACTAGATGTGTTGGATGAGCTTCACAATCATGAAACATGCTGCGTATTAAAAAAATACAATACATTTTAGTACCTACCAATCCTTGGACAAGAATAAAGCACTTCAAATTAGTACACGTTTACGCAAATCTCTTCCTTGTGTGCAATAAAATTCATAACTCATATATAATTAGGATTAAGGAAATACATCGTACCTACTACTTGTATGTTTGTGGCGAGCAGGTTACATCGCATGACCATGCAATTATTTACAAATTCTACGAGAAGCTAATGAAGCTTGACTTTGCGCTGTCTTAAGCTGTTGTTTTAAGGGGCAATTTACAATAATATTTTAAAGTTTGATCTGATGGTGACGGGTCCGGAACCGAGCAATTTGCACACCGGTGTGTCCGAGAGACGAGATCTGCTTGTAAAAATCTTGAAATATCACTACAATTTACAAAAGAATGATTTATGATGTAAAGTAGCTTATGGTTATAACATGTTATTCTGTTCTGTATTAAAACTCGCATTGCCGTTCATAATGAAACCCATTACTTATGTTTAACTTATCTTGCAATTAAGTTATAAAACAATTTATTTATATTTTTATAAGCTCCAACTTTCCTTATTGACATAATCTCTGTTACATAAATGGCTACTTGAAGTAAACAAATACATGTCAATGCCTAGTTAGGCAATACGAGCAAACTAACAACTTGTGCCACTGAAACAAAGACAAATGCTAATCAGTAATACTATTATTAAACATATACACAAAGCAAAAGAACGTTAGGATTAAGAATTATCTAGAAGGACACACGAACTATTGCCGAAAGTTGGTTTTGACGCGTTGCTTCTGTGTTAACAAAAACTTCATTGAAATTGCGAGTTATGCGAAGTATTCGTATCGGTAAACAAACGAGTGCATTTTTTGCGCGTTCGCACACGTAAATATTCCAACGCCATTATTATTAGCCATTAGTTTTGCGCACATGGGCCAAACCTCAAGATACGTCAAGACTCAAGAGGGTCAGACCACTAAAAAATTCCGTTTGACGTCACACGACCGGGTCAAACATTCACATACCTTTCTTATGAAGCTTTTTAATGCTGTAAAAGCCAGTAAGCACAAAAAAGCTCACAGTCAACTTGGAGCAGCGGTTCCGCAGGTTTCTAAGTTATTCTTCGATGAGGTTAACCTAAGTCATAGTGATGTAAGAGTGGTAAAGTTTCGTGAACGCTATCCACATATTTTTTGTGATATATTGGAAAACTAAACCCAAGGTCCAATAAAGTGTTGTGTCGGGCAGACCGTAGCCTCAATTTTCAAACTGTAAAGGGACGGCTACTGCATTCAGATTTGAAATAAAATTTTATTTATCATCAAACAGTTTTGCGCTTTTCCAGAAAGGACAATTGCGTTACAGGTTTTATTTGAATTAATTAATAACGGAACCCTACAAGTTATATTGGAGGGTACACCAATTTATTGATCATTAACGGACTGACGTATGAGAAGATTATTTGGGTTACTTAAAATAACTTTGAGAAGTAAAATATGTCACGAAGTATCGCATATAAAATATTTAAACTTATTATTCTTATGATTCTCCTAAGTATGGAGTGGATAAGTTATTTGTTACACACAAAGACTTACTTTAAAACATCACTTGGTGATTTTAAATTGGCCTTCATTGCTTTTTTGATCTCTAAATCGGTGACGTATCACTCCTTCAGTGCTACATTTCCTTTAGGACTTTTGAAGGCTGATCCTTACGTTAACCCAGGCCAGCACAGGGGACCAATTCTCGTGCGATTCGTATACGAAAGAAGGTCACCGATCGAATTTTCTTTGTCGAAGAAAAAATAGTTTTTGATTTTTCAGGGTCACGAATTCTATGTTTTTGAATATTTTTGTGCAATAGTTTTCTTAAATGAAGATATTTTATTTGTTTATTTGAGTAAAACGGTTATTAAACTTGCAATCGCATCACCACACAAAAAAAGTTCGATTGCCGCGAGAATAAGCCTCCTGGGGGCCAATTCTCGCGCAATTCGTATACGAAAAAGTTCCCCGATCGAATTTTCTTTGTCGAAAAATAAAATAAAAATTGTTTTTGATTTCACAAGATCACGTTTTCTGTGTATTTAATTTTTTTTCGCGCAATCGTTTTTTTACATGTAGATATTTTAGGTAAAAAGGTTGAACTCGTAATCGAACTAACACGAGAAAAAAGTTCGTTTGCCGCGAGATTCGGCCTACTGGTCCGATTAACATGTTGCAACGCATCGTACACATCGGCCTCCATCAGAAGTCACCTGAGCCCCAGCCGCACCACATTATGACACACACACCTTCATAATAACCAGATTTACACGACTTGATCGTGAAAAGTAAAATTGATTACTTTTACGACTGATTCGCATCACATGTCGCAACGCATCGTATCGTACGCATGACCTCTACCAGAGGTTGGTTGACCTGACGACGCCACGTACGCACTACTGTAGACGCTCACGGATCAAAAGGCCGCCAGCGGTCGCATAAACAAAAGCATAACAAAAGACTGTTGATAAACACAGTCGTGAGGAATTAAAACTTTACACTACCTACCTTATGCAATTTAGCAGTTTCAATTTTAATTTATTAATTTATTTCAGATAACTTAGATCCAAAGGTAGATTTTAGTAAAATAAAGTAATGTTTTAGGTCTAATATTAGTAAAAATTACGATTAGATTAAAAATAATAATAATTGATATAAACTAATTCAATTTAAGAATTAATTAATTTGTATAATAATTTTGTTCCAATTTTGGGTTAATTAGGGCAGTAATCCAGTGCTTTATTAGAGCACTATCCCATCTCCCCGCTTAAACCATTAAAATACTGTTGCGACTACATTTAACGTGAGCATCGGCAAGCATGCCAGTACATTGTTCCGTTTTGTTTTCGTCACAAAATTTGTTTTAAATTAATTTAAGGCTGATCCTACACTAACCCCGCGAGAACAGGGCCGCATCACATGTCGCAACGCATCGTACGCCTGGCCTCTACCAAAGGTCGGCTGACCTGGGGGCCAATTCTCGTGAAGTAGTACTTTTTCCGTGTGGTAATTCGTATACGAAGTTCACAATTCTATTGTAAAAGTTCGAGTGATACATAAAACTGCTATTCTCATGCACCGATAGAACATTTCACGTTCGAATTTCATTACGACGTTCCATTGCAGAGATCGTACGGGCGTTTTTAAAAACGCCGAAATAAAGTATATTTAAGTCCATCTAAAAATTTTAATTTTGATAAAATTAGACAATAAATCTATTTGTTTGTTTAATTTGATGTATATATTCACAAAACTATACATATTATTAAAATATAATAACGGTAGATCAATTATTAAAATTTCATTATTCATGCAGAGCATGAAATGAAACGCAGCGAGGCGCCATATTACCTTACTCTATGGCCCTAAATGTCAATTTGTCAATGTGTGTGTGTGTGTCAAAATTGTTCCAAATATCGATTTTTCAGTGACGGAGAAAATTTATTTGTTTTCTCAAATTTTGCCTAAAATATGAATTACAATGCTAAATACAAACAAAATCTAGATATTTTCTAAGGTTGGTATGACGCTGTTTGTTTAATAATTTGCTTTTTTTATTTACTTAACTACAAGAAAGAGGCATCCAATTATAGTAGTAATAGGTTCAGTTTAACTAACATCACAGATATTAGTGCACCTTCTTAATGTTGGGCCTGGATAAAGTTTTTAACATCCTTTGTAGATATCGCTGGCCCCGAGCAATAAAGCGGTTATATCAAAAAACAAATTTTACAGGAGAAACAATTGAAGATAATTTATTTATATTTTAATGTACAGTCATTCGAAATTGGCGTTTAATATCTCTATCGAAAGGTATTTTTTTTACCTACTAATCCCTTAAATAAATTTATATTTTACATAAATAATGGAAGAGATAATAATAAAAATGTATAATACAAATTATTTACGTTGCCGTTCTAACTGCAACACCATTAACTGCTTTATAAATATACCCTCCAGCAATAGCCCGGGATGTAAGTAAATAATACAACGCAATTTCCATTTATAATCGTGAACGTATTAGCTCATTACCACCTTTTTCAGGGTTATTTTGTTATACTATTATAAGAGTATTATTCAATAAACGCTATTTTGGAATCCTATCAATGAATTAATTATATTTTTATGTAACTATCATTACAAACTGACCACAATGTTAAATATTTTATTATTTTATACTATTTTAGGCAGTATTATATAACATTTATTATTATTTTTACAATATTACCACTAATAAATGCTTTTTTAATCAGGTACTACTTTTAGAAGCATGATTTGATTAAAATAATTATATTGATTGGCATAAATTCCTTTGAAACTGGGAGAAGCCAATAACATTATGTAATTGAGTTAAATACTACCAATTTAATTTCACATATTTACAATTTTATTACGTAAATGTTATCACCTAAATTTCAGCCTATCGAGTAATTGGAATAATTTTTATTTATAATTAAAACGCTTGCTTGCTTTATTTAAAAATGCTTCTTTAGTTTGAATTTTCGCTTTTAATATCTGAATCTTTAACTGTGTCTCCAACACACTGTAAATTATTATAAATTATATGATAATGTTTCTTCAACTTCTTCAAATTCAACAATTGCTTCAACTTTGCAGAGAATCATCAAATCATCATAAAGTGGTTTTGGTAAGGCAATTGGCTCTCTGTTAAGATTTGTCAAATCATTTCCTGTTCCAAAACATCGGTTATGGTGTCTTTTTTTCTACTCTTCGTCTTTTTGTCTTCATCAGGATGTAGTGCAGTATTTAATGAAATATACTCATATACTCATCGTCAAAATTGTACTTGAAATAGATAACATATGGATGTTCTGCAGTGGTTTTAAGTTTGTGAACCTTTGACCACATAACCTTTTCATTAGTTTAGTCTGCTCGTTACCAGTATCGTTTGCCCATCATCGCCTTTAAATCATAGAAATTGTGTTGTTCCATTTTCATTAGCTGAATTTTTTCACCGTTGATCTTGGCATTCGTGATTATCCATACATTTTTTTTTTTTTTTTTTTTTTTTTGGTTTGTGAAATGAATAAATAAATTTTGTATTGAAATGGTTTCATACTGTCGTTTTGTAGCCATTTTTATATCGTTCGAATCAGTTTCTTTCTCAAACCACTCTACATATAATCGGTACATTTTAGAAATACTTAGCGATTTTTCTAAGTATAACTTTTTATGTCTTTTCGCACATAATGTTCACCGGAAATAGTTTTATGTTGTTCCACTTATCAGCGTGATGTGCTGTCGTCTGTAGGTACATTTCCTATACGTAAAATTCATAGTACAGTTAGTAGCAACAAATGTATCAATTTTGGTATATTGTACCCTTTAAAATGTTAAGTTATGTTGTTACCTTTACAATTGTCCCACAGGCTTACGTTCCTAGAGCTACAACAAATTTACGACAAAAAAGGCGTAATAGCTTTTACAAAATAAATTATTGAATGATTACTTCGTATTAAGTGTTTACATATCCATGTTTATAAATATTTATCTTAGGAAAAGTGGTTAACGGTTTTATAGTATTTTTTTTTAAAGAAAAATAGAGTAAAGATGTTCGCCGATATTTTATTTTATGTTGCATGAAGTAAGACAACATCACATAAATTACTCGTTTAAGAATTGACCGTTCAATAAAGCTGTTAATGTCAATAAATATATTAAAATGGTGATAAAAAAATCTGAAAAAAAAAATAGAGGAATAGATTTAAGGACAGGGAAGCCAAAAATTAAATAACATTAAGAAGGGCGTAATCGCTGATAACCGCTTTATTGCCCGGGGCCAGCGATATGTAGTGTTCTTACAAAACAAACTATTTTTATTTACAGATAGTCTAGATTATGTTGTAGCAGGGAGAATATTTAGTTTCCAATGTAATGCAATAAAAGACTGGTTAAAATACATGCGAATACTTGAATACCTTAATTCTCTGATATCTAGGTAAGTACCTTATTACCTAGACACATACATAATGATAGTTTTATTTTCATAATTTATAAATCAAACCATCAGATTTTCCATAATTTAAATCTATGTGTGTTATAGTATTGCCTATAGTTACCTTATTATAAACAAATAGTACATTAGCAATTGAATGTGTTCAAATATAGTTTATGAATTCCACCTACAAGTATCTAAAATAATCATTATTATTCCAGAAAAGAGATACCTACTAAGCTAAAAAAAATATGTTCAAGTTTTGTTTTTATTTTGTGTGTAGTAGGTAACTTTCTGCGATATTTATGTTGGTTGTTGTTTTTTACAGAAGCAAGCAGTACAATAAATTATAATAATCTAAAAGGACGGAGCACCAAATGAAGGGATTTTAAATACTCCTGGGAACACAACGGCATGCATTTCACAACAAAATAAATGATTAGTTAGAAATTTATGCGAGTTGGATTAAAGGATGGAAATTTTCCTGATATGACTAATGGCTTCAATTTTTTTTTTAACGATAACATTATTGCTTCTTAAATGTTTTGTGTTTTGACTGATGTATGAAGAAAATAAAACCACTTGCTAAGTTGGTATTTTTTATTTGTATGAAATTTATTTATTTATACTGTTTAATCTTCCTAAGTCATTGACATTAGGAAATTTAAATTCAGGATTGTTTTCAATACATAGGGGCAATCCATGTTCATGAGCTTGAACCAGAGTCAAAATATAAAACCAGGGTCTGAGAATGAAGCTGAAGGTGACCGAAGGTACTCCGTAATAAGACAACAAAGCCTAATCGAGTTGGGCTCGAAAGATTCGACTTGTAAAGTACTTTGTGTCTAGATAGTTCCAGGGTTTGATAGCTCTTAACATAATATTAAGTCCTATCGAGGTCACCGCTGCCTAACCATGTTAAGAGCTGAAATCGCTTGCACCTTGTGTAGACTTTTGTTTGAACCGACGCCTGTTTCGTGTCTTGTGTGCAAGCGATTTTCCTTTGAAAGTGGTAAGTTGGGAGTGACCACGGTTTTTTGTAAGTCAATTCATATACTCGAAACTTCTCTAAAACGCATTTGATGCGGTTTTCAGAAGTACTCTTCTGAAAACCGCATCAAAATCGGTTTAGCCAAACATGATATAATAGACGGCAAAATAACATTATATATTGGACACAAAGAAAACCTTCTTTATTTGAAGTCTACTAAAAATCATTCAAAGTCAATAAAAAATTTCTCAATTTTAGGTTAGGTAATCACTTTGCCCATTATAACCTCAATAGTTCGTATACGAATTTTGAAATCTATTGGTCCCCAGCAATCGAAATGTTCGTGTGACGTTCCATCGAATTAGTTCGATTGTGAAGGTCTGAGAATACACAAGCCTTGTTTCCTTCGAAAAAAATTCGAGTGGTGAACTTTTTTACGTGTGTGAACTTTTTTCGATCATGCGAGAATCGGCCTCCTGGCCACGCCACGTACGACGAATTATGATGCTTGATACTTTGATCGTAAACTTAACAATTAACATTGTCTAATAGCGCGAGGTAATGTGATCTGCACGGTAACCTTCAACTTTAAACATGCAAGATAATGGTGATTACGAATTGTTAAAGTACTGACATAAATCCCCAAGTTCGGCATCATACTGGATCCATAAACCAGTTTCTTCTATTCATTGCTCTGTATGAAAAATTGATGTTATAATAACTTTGTTATTTTAAAGGACAACGTACTAGTACACATTTTTGTTTTTGTAGAAAAATAAACTTCAGTATTTTTATTTGCTTTTATCGGCCGTAGTTACAACAAACCGATCGATTTGTTTGATATATAATTTTCTGATAAAACTGCAGTAGGTTGCATCAACGTCATTATCTTTATCCACTGATAACAAACACTAAGCACGTATTGTATATTTAAAAAACACAAGCTAATGTTGTGGTAAAATGCGGTAGGTAATTTATTCTGCCATTAAAATGGTTAATGTAGGACCTAGGTTCATTCAACAACATTGACCTTTGCCATAACAAAGACATTACTTCCTAGCAAAAACATCTTAATCGTAAATGTTTAGGGAAATTCAAAAATCTCATGAGCTATATCGTATTATTTTTCGCTGAGGAAATTATACATATATTTCGAAGAACATAGGCAGAAGTAAACGTTTTTCGAGTTATGAACACGTCGTTATGTAATCGGAAAATTCGCAACAATATCCTTAGACCCAGTGGTTATTCCGAGACCCGGTGGTCCGAGTGGTTATTCCGAGTCTAACTCTTTATTAATAAACTGAAACGGAATTTATACGAGTAAGTAGTTAATTCCATTACCCAATTTACCTACCCACCCAACATCTTATTCATTCAGTGATTTACAAATTAATAAGACATTGGATAAAAATTTGTCAGTACATATAATAAATTTGTAGAATTTTCTGTAACAAAAATAAAAACCTAGTATGTAAGAAGTGAAATAGAACTTAACTACTTTGTTTTATCATTTCTTCTTTCTCTGTTTATCTGTGCATCAGCTAGTTATGTAATAATGAAGAAAAGATCGTATTGACATTTGACATGCAGTTTTGACGTTGTACAGTTTTTTTATAAGTAGTTATACCTAGTTATAAATAAGTATAAAAAAATGCGTTAAAAAAATTACTGTAAAAACTACTTACGTCATTTTGACTTGCTAATATTGCTCAAAAGCTAATGAATCTTAATGACGAAATCACCTTAATCTATACATTCTTCCTCAAACATTACAAAAGATTTTGATATCACAACTTGACCTGCAACAAAATTAAACCTTTCTAGAAGCTGTTCTCAATACAATAATAGGCTGGCGTGATCTCCAATTCCGATCAGGCGACGTGGCTGCACAAAGGAAGAGCACCAGTCATCAGCCACATCCCTATTATCCCGTGCACAATGCGGGCGGTTATAAAACGCGAACGTTCTGGAGAGCATCGTATGATGCGTTACATCATAGTGGTTAGCGCACGATTGCAACAGTGGAGGATATTATGTTCGTTTTTATTCTCTGCTCACTGATTACTGTGCTAAAGTGAATGAGTTGAATTAAATGTAAGAATTTCAAGCAATTAAAATTGATAGAACCAGAAAACAATGGGTGAATGAAAGCATTTTCGACGATGAGCGTCGCCAATAAACTTACCGCACGCAAAAGAGATAGTCACAAGAATTAAACTCGACTACAATGTACGGCAATAGCTAACAATCGGTTTAAAACTACACGTCTTAAAACGTGAATTATAGTGTGTGTGAATAATCACAGGCTCAATTAGAGCACCTAATTAAGTGTTAGACTGTTACATGATAGAAACAAAACGAAATCACTAGAATAGAAGTTGAATGTAACTGGAATGTTAATGACAAGATTAGCAAAACATGTTCAAATTTTATTACTGTATGAATCGTGCTGATATTTTTAAAATAATAAAGTTTTGTACCAATTAATTTAATGTTCATAAGAAATCTAATAAAGATTGCTAGGCCAAAAATAGTACGCTATAATTTGTGACACAGAGCAGCTCTAAATTTAGATACTTTACGTCTACATAATATTAAACACGCAATGTGGATAATCCGCGCCACTCGTCTTCCTTGAACATTGAGTCATCTACCACAAAGAGAAGGGAAATCATTTTAAGTAAAAATTAAAGCGTAGTGGAAAATTACATTTTGGGTTATTGTATATTCGTCACAAAGAAATTCGTTACATTTCTGTACTCTCTATACATTCAAAGTAATTTCGTCACATGCAAAAAAAAAGAGTTATTCTGTCATAAGATGAAGTATTCACTACAGGAAATTAGAACTGTGACGAATTTACACATACTATTTTCCGTGACAAATAAACTTTGTGACGAATATACAATTACCCTTCGTGATGATGGGATTATTACCCTTTTCAACAAATCTTATCAACAAACTTAGGTTATAATGAATCACTAATCTTAGAAATATGTATACTTAGGCAAATAATAGAGCAACGCAAAAATCCCATGTTTTTTTAGAAATTAACATACGTTTGCGAAAATACGTCAATAAAACGAAAACAGTAACGTGATGACGAACAAAGAACAGTGTCATTTGTCTTTACTATGTGAAATGACGTCCTAATTATCACTTCTAGGATTATTAATTCTACAAATGGCAAATGAATGGATCCTTTGGAAAATTTGATGTGTTAGGTTATGTCCAGAAATAGGAGTTACTTCATGACATGCTAACGCAGTCATTGAAAAAGAACTCTAATTTATTTACGGAGGAGAACAAAAACTTGAGAATTAGCGCTAATCGTTGAAGAGGAACATCGCGTCATGAATGTAAAACTATTCATATCCACGGATAAATGTTATGTTATCGTATCATTTGCACAGTCATGCGTATTACCTCAAATATTGATAACTGACTTAGGGCCGATTTTTCAATGGTCAGATAAAACTTATCAGACTGATAAATTATAAAGCGACAGATTTAAAAAATGACAGGTACCTATGATTGTTGCCAATTAGGTGACGTTTTCAAATTAGCCATATTGTATTTTGTTCGACGAATATTTCTTATCTGACTATTGAAAAATCAGCCCTTAGAAAAAATATGTGAACTGAAAAGCACTACAACTTATAATTATAATTAACAGACCCAAGGTAAGGATTTTCTCAAATAACAAAATGTATATCATTCTAGCATTTTTACTACTTTTCCTCCCGTTACATGTCAATATAATTTTAGAACCTACATTTACCATACAAGCATATATATCCTAGTGGTAAAATGCTTAGAAACATTTAAAAATATGTACTCTTTCTTCCGGCCAAGGATCAACATTCGACAGGTTGGCCAAAATAGTGACGTCCAAAAATTTTTTTGGAAGCCTTACATCCAGGATTATACAAATATTTCACCCTATGTATGTTAGCCGAATTGTCGTAGTTTACGAGATATCATTTTTTTTCGCTCACTTTTAGAATTTTCAAACAATTATTCCTCCACTTTTTATGGTGTTATATCATTTTTTTATTGAAATATGATCCTTATAAGTTAAGTTTACGTAGATAACATTATGAGGTAACTAAAACTAAGACTAACAAATGTTAAAAAAAATGAAAATAAAACACGAAAACTTAAAAAAAAATGGCTGTACGAGTAAATGTGGTATATTTGGATAGCCCCAGTGATGCATCCAAAAAAATTTTTGGACGTCACTGTTTTGGCCACCCTGTACAAACTGAAAGCAATGTTACAATCAAAGCGGATATTGCAAGCGTCAGCATTGCAGTGGAACTACAATTAAATGTAGAATGCACGGAACATGCCAGAAAACCTGATTTGTTTATACTTGACACTGTTATCCACATTACATGATAGACTGTCTTTCTCACAGATACTGAAGTGACTGAAAGTGATAAATTGTACATATAAAAAGCAACTGTGTCAGACAAGACTATTTAGTTTGTATGGTGACGAAACACCATAAAAACCAAAAAAAAACAGCCAAGTGCGAGTCGGAATCGTGCACTGAGGATTTCTTGCCAACTTTAACTTACTCTCTCTTAGCCAAACTACCACAATATTTTGATAACTGCAAATGTTTTTTATAGTGTTTGTATGTCGGACAAAGTTATATTTGCGGTTGTTCAAAATGAGCTAAATCTCAAAAACTACCAGTCCGATCTCATTCAATCTAATTTTCGTTGAAAGTGTTTTGCTAAGATTATTATTTATCTTTTTTGTATAAAAATCGTAAATCGGTCAACCAACAGGATTGACCTAATTTTAACTGTAAAATAGTAATAGTTCCAGAATAAATTGCCTAAAGTTGTTTCAAAATCAGATCAGATGATCTAGAGATTAGCCCTTTAAAATAAACCCACAAACCTTATTCATTTTTATTTGTTTCAAAGATTCAAAGGTACATATACCATTTAATTTCGTTAGACACTGTGATGAAGCTACCTTAAAGTATTCAAACTTTTGCGTTCTAGTTTCTCTCTACGAAATCATCAATTCAATGGATGTGATTCAGACTGGTTACATAAGCGGTGTAACCGTTTGAGTATGTAGTTCATATCAATTTGACACTGTTCTCATGATAAACTACTATCAGTTGGCTTGGCAATTAAGGTGAGATCGGTGGGCTGGAATCAAGCGCGATAATAATAATGATAAAGCAATTAAAAATATAATTTATACAACTACCGATTGTTGCGTGAAAAAAATATTTCTTACAATAGATGGAAGGTTTGAGTGAATCTGTATTCTTTGTCATTATTTGCACTGACTGGTACAATAATAACATACAACTAACTAAAATTTAATCCCCGCTGTCGATGTAAAGCATAATTTCATATTGTACACAATTTCAATTTTCTGCTGCATCAAATATCAATTTAATTTTCATAGCTATATCTGTAAAAATATTTGTAACGTTTTAGGCTTAATTCCAAAATTCTTCGCAATCAATAAATACACGAACACACTAATTTTGTCTAAGCGTTTTTCGAACGCACCTGCCCGCCGATTCAGATCCAAGTTACGGATTCGGTGACGATTTGATAACTGTCACTTAGGTACTAATAAAATAATAATAACGTGAATTTATCCAATGCAACTATTTTATTTTGTTATTTCATTATATTTGTTACTGAACCGACATATCAACATCGGTCCAATCCAAATTACGACATTAATTTAAAAATAAATAGAAAATCTAGCTGAAACCCAAGCCGAATTGCTTATCGAACGTTCTGAATCGCCCTGCTGGTGGTCTAACGAATATTTATTAAAGATATAGCTACATGAATTAAAAGGATATTTGAATCAGTAGTTAATTAAAAATTTAAATTGTCTTCACGAAATGCTGAAAATTTTGCTTCAGACTACGTCCGCAAGCATATGCGTAAAATGAGACGGCAAGAAATTGTATTACTTGTGTTGATGAATTTGGTGGAAAAATATGAAACTGAAAAGGTTGAATATGCATAACCGTGCATTGTTTGCACAGTTCTTGCACTTTGCTTAGTAAATATGTTTCTGCTTTTGAAAAATATTTAACGAAAAAGTGTGTAAAAAATTAGGATGCCATCAATAAAATCGATTGCCAAACATTTTTCTCATACTGCTTTTAAAATACTTTTACGAATAGAATTACTCGTATATAACAAAGTAAACACTATTGTAAGTAAAATAAGTATGCAAGGCCGAGGGAAGCGATTGGTTTTGTTTTGTGGACATCGAATGCAGCCAAATGACTTTTAGTAGAGTGTCCATCATGTATCAGTAGGACAACGGAAATCTCGATTATAAAACAATTGTTCAAATGTCCGGGTCAGTTATTGCCGGTAGCCCTTTTATTCCTGTTCAATTTGTAACATCTCTAAGCAGCTGCGACTACAATACCGATTTATCGACTAACCCTCCTTAAAATAAATTCTATTGTTGTGTTACCCTGACTTACGTGTTCGTAAATTCATGCCTTACCTACTATAGTATCTATAAAAAAATATTTGCAGTGTGTGATGTTAGTGTAAAAGATTTACGATCATAAAATTAAACGAGTGACAACTGACAACTTGTGACAGATCCTGTTGTATTATTCTTGTCTATGATGTTATTCATTTAGGATTTTATGGACTATAGTGAAGAACTCAGGCGGGTGGCCACCCTACCCAATCACGGGGCAAAGTCCGCAAAGAACACACTTAGATCCAAAACAATAGATTTGCATGCATAAGCTGGCGGGGTCAGCACGCGGGTCGTCATTACCTTTGAATGACAGATGTGTGTAACCTCAGTGCTAATACTCCCGTTTCCTGGTTTTTGAATTGATTTATTAGGAAATTTTGCATAAATTCCTTTGACTATTATTCTTTAACCCAGTGACTCGGACCGAGAGTGATTGCATGTTTTATTTGTTTACTCGTCTTAAGTAAGTACCTAGTCAAAAAGGCATTCAATTCCTACATTGTCTTGGACGTCGCATTTACGAGTACGGTTGTATCTACGAATTTTCTTGTCGTGTTTGATGTTTTTAAGTCAATTTATATTGTTGATAAAAGAGTGCTGACTAGTGTATCTCGATTGTTCGGTGTTATTAGTTTTATATTATCTGGGGTGTTATCAACTTGATAAGTCTTTGTCAACCTTGTGTCCTGAAGTTAATGGGCGTTATAAAACTAGTTTAATGACGGTCAGTTGGAATTGTTGGAAATTCACAACGTCCTTATGTTTAGAGATATTTGAGAACAGGTTTTTTATCTGAGTCCGGATATGAGCCTTAGCTATTTATTTTCGTATTTGTTACTTAGTTTGTTACACAATATCTCAGGGCTAAGTATGGAGTTATTTAAAGAGCCCATAGTTAGAACAGAGACATTCGGTATTCGAAAGTAGAAATATTTGATTCATCAAACTCATTGATTGGTCACATTCATTCGTTTAGAAGTAACTTTATATACCGACTTCAAAAAGGAGGAGGTTATCAATTCGCATGTATGTTTCTTGTGGACCGATTTGTTTCATTGTTGCCAAATCGGGATCTGATGATGGGATCTTGATGTAATGAAGAAAACCCTCTCATTTGAAAGGCACTTGTAGTATTTTTGTTCTAGCATCTTAATGTTGACCTGTCTTTACGTATGATATAGTACCATTTGGTGGAGCTGAGCTGATGTTGGCTCCTTAAAGCTTAAGAGTTCAATGATTATGACGCCAGAACTTTAGCTTATTAAGGAACAGACTCACTAAAAATGTGCAAATAAAGTTAACTTTCTATCAAGGCACCCACTCCAAAAATAAATGCCTTAAATGGAGTCCTTTAAAGAGTTTATTTATGAATTTGTAGTGCATTTTGTTATTGAAGTCGATTTTAATTAAATTTTTAGTATATTTTATGTATCAACGTCGGGATTTCAGGCTAAATAATATATCATATGTCATAAAGTAACGCGTTTGTTCATAATGATTGTTCTGGGAATACACGAAACTAAAACCGAAGAAATGTTTTTTTTGTAAAACCTATTCTTAAGCTAGGTCCATTCTTAAATTCTAACACTTTTAATCAGTATTGATTATTTGATCATAGTTTTGATAGCAGACTCTGAAGCGGTCGGGTGTGATCTTCTATAAATACCAGTTTAAACACGAACTGCAGTTACTTTATGAATAAACAGTTTGCCGTCCAAGTTAACTTGTAAATGTATTTTAACGCTACAGTAATGATTTGCTTAAAAAGCATTGTTTACTTTAGCTTCGGGTCATTCACCCTGCTTTTCATGTGCATTAATCAATGTTTTAGAGTAACTGACCCGTACAAAGTTCACAGTTACGGTTTTCACTTGTTTTATTTTTCAATAGGCTTCACGATTGTTATGATCTCATTTTATCAATAATTTTATCAACTTATTTTGCAAACCAAAATCTATATTTTGGTTTGCAAAACTAGTTGATAAAATTTAAGGCAGACGCTTCATTATTGTCATTTTTTATGCTTATTTTTTTTTGTTTTATTCTTCAAAACGACTACTTGCAAAGATAACGATCAGCCGTGCTATAAAACGGACACACAAGTTAAAAATAAAAAGAAGGTTGGATATTTTTAACAGGTAAGTGATCTCCTAGGACGGCTTTTATCTTTAAATAGAGTTGTTTCGTAACTGCCGCAAGAAATGATTACAACAAATAATAGTACACAGTAAATGAAATGGTCCTTAATTATCGTGGTTCGCATTCGATAGAAGTTCACCGATTGTTTTTTATACAGATTTGGCTTTATTAATATCACGACTTCTATGCATTTTGATTTCTTTCGTATTTTTGACAAAAGAAGACAAAATTCTAAATGGTTTTAAATGATGATATTGACCAAAGCCGGGCCCAGATTGCGTGTTTGTAGTATATATTTCAAAATTCTTGTTTAAATTATAATTGCACTGGTATTTTAAGGGTAACTAAGTAAGAAAGTTTTGAATTACTATATTAAAATAAAACAATACCTTCTGAATGTATCAAAATGAATGTAGGTGAGGTGCAATACCTAACTTTGCAATCACAAAACATAACCTCAAAATGTCTAATCTGCCTAATTATTTGTCAAAAATATTTTTTGACTGTACTATTTCAAATATTTATATATTTTATCAAACCATTTTGTAAATACGCATGCAGACGTAAAGTGGGCCGAGTTTCTATAAAGTTTTGGTCAAGATCCTTTGTGTAGTCAGCTTTATATCAGCCGGGGTTTCATCGATCGGCTTAGAATAATCTCTCATATCTAATTACAATCGGGAACTCATCCCGGGCATCAAGTCTATGCCAGAGACTGCGTAACTAAATGGGTTAGTAGGCGACCGTGTACTTTCCAACAACGAAAGTGAGTTTAAATTTCGAAGTAGTGGCCATGAGATTTGCTAGTTTCT
The DNA here is from genome assembly GCA_963924145.1 of Pyrausta purpuralis. Classification (NCBI taxonomy): domain Eukaryota; kingdom Metazoa; phylum Arthropoda; class Insecta; order Lepidoptera; family Crambidae; genus Pyrausta; species Pyrausta purpuralis. Next base: position 18,827,968 of record OZ001659.1, read on the forward strand.
GTTTCAGTTTATAATTACTTTCACCTTTTTTATAAGAATATCAATGTGCCACTTTTTATCGAGCTCGTGTCAGCATTTGACGAATTTAATTTTTAATAACGAGAGTTTAAAACTTCTTTTAAGGCTTAATGTAATATGCGTGCTTTCTGAAAAGCTTAAGAATGGACCTAGCTTAAGAATAGGTTTTACAAAAAAAACATTTCTTCGGTTTTAGTTTCGTGTATTCCCAGAACAATCATTATTTTTAATTTTTTGTATAAGAATCGTAAAGCAGTTAACAGGATACATCTTCCTACGAATTTTAAACAGTGTGATGCTTATGGTTACAGAATAAAGTGGCTGTGACATACGGCGGACAGACAGACAGACTGACAAACAGACTTGACGAAATTATAAGGGTTCCCCTTTTTGCCATTCGGCTACGTAACCCAAAAAATGGACCTGTCTAGCATGTGACCAAGTGCGAGTCGGTTTCGCGCACTAAGGGTTCCGTGCGAATTTTAACTGAATTAAGGAATCTTTTTACTTCTATGTAGCTAAGATACCACAATATTTTGTTGACTGCTTATTTATTTGCATTAGTGCGATCATAATTCAAACAGGATTTTTGAAATATAAACTACAAACCAATCTGGGCCCGGCTTTGGTCAATATCCTTTACCTTGCTTTCTATAGGACACCTTATTTCATGCATACGAGGTACGAGGTTGTCGATATTTACCTAATATTTTTATACATGCCGTGCTTCAATTACACAGTTAATAACTTGCTATCTGATTTCGGCAAAATTCTGTGAGTAGCATTTCTAGTAAATGGCGCGTCGATGCACGCATGGCCTGATTTTAACACTCGGCTATAACACGCCCATAATACATGACCGCTCCACGTGAAGTCATTCATTGAGGACAACGGACACCCACTCCGAAATAGAATGTGGCGTGATCTCTCTTACGTCATCGCGAGACGAATTAGAACACAAATTTCGTGTCATATTGATATCGGGGGTGTAACTCAGTGGTAGAGTGTCTGCTTCGCATGCTGAAAGTCCTGGGTTCAAATCCCAGCTCCTCCACATAACTTTTTGCGTGATATTTGTTTTTTTTCAAACTTGATTTGTCTTTTTTTGCACGAGCTCTTTATGATTATAATCCAATCATGTATTTGAAAATTTTTTTACCAAATGACAATGACTAACGAGATATAATACAGAGATTCAAGGAATGTTAAACTTATAATTTTCGAATAATTATTATAACTAAAGAATTTCATGCAAAATCTTGATGACAAACAGTTTTTTTTTTCAGTCATAAATATTTCAGCAATATTCAGTGAGTAGCTTTTATTGAAAAAATCAAAAGTTCATTCACATCTGCAGGACGCGCAGGCGTAGACAGCTTGAAATTTTAAAGATCAATACACCATGAATACATGTAGCGCCATCTATTTGTTCCGCCTGGTAAAAGATACCGCCACTACCTTGCTATTGTAGATCACTTGCTATAACACTTTATAGATCCCTGGGATGACATAATATGGCCTAGAGGAAAAGCAAACTAAGAAGTTAATATAAATTAAGGAGTAAGATTAGTAAGAAATCTAATTCCAAAATCACACTTTTGGTCCATGGCTTTTGCGAAATAAAGTTTTTGAATAAACGGACAATTTTTAATTAAATGATTATCGTTGTAGAATTAAAATCTAATATTCATGGATCCAACGAATATTAATCAATGTTGCATAATATTTTCAAATTAATAATAATGCTACTTTAAGTGCAATGTCGAGACGCAAGATAGGATAAGATAACTCTATCTTTATTGCACATAAAGTAAAATTATTAAAAGGAAATGTACAATTTAAGCAGTCTTGCCGCTATAAGCGATCTCTTCCACACAACCTTTGGGTAAATAATTATAATTATTATAGGAAAGGGTAAACGCAAATTACCATACAAAGAATAAAAGTCAAATTCCGTATTTTAATTTTAATGAAAATTCAACTAAACGTATAAATCTTATTTATACTTACAGTAAACAATTAATTGGATAAATATTTACATTATTTAGCTGGGGGCGCGTGGTACACTGCGCGGCCCCAAAATTGCACTAACAAAAATATTTAACCCCCATGGGTTCCCGACGACCTATCTGTGCTTAGAACGTTCAATAAATTCTCGCAAAACCGATCGACCCAAAATAATTAACACATAAAGAAAACACATCGAAAAAAAACAAGTGTGTTAGTAGATTTAACGAGAGAGGAATAATTTAGAATAAGATGCTAAGATAATTATTCAACATACCAGATAGAAGAAGATAAATGAAATAAACCCATCTTGAAAATATCTGAAACACTCAATTATTCTAACAACGATTAATCATATGTAGTACATCAATTAATCGTTAAAACCTGAAGTAGCGCGCGTGAGTATTTCTCAAAATGCATTTTCAAGACGGGTTATTGTATCAAATTCCTATACCTATACTTTTATTGTCACTTTAATTTAAATTAATAAATTATGAAAACAAAAAAGGGATATACGCAAAAGTAATAAGAGTTACGTCCGTAGCAGATGCTGCTACGGCTCACTTTTGTTTAGCTACGAAACATCCATTCAAAAGTCGTAGCAAAAAACTAAACCTTTCACACCTACATTTTTATTTCTAAGCACTGATAGCTCGCTCAATATTATAACGAGTAATACAGAGTATACGCAGTCTTTGGCGCCTCACCTCTAGCTAGAGACCGCTCTACTACGCTACGGTTACAAAGGGTTAAACACGAACAACTTGCGAAAAAGTTTTCGTATGAGTATCAAATAAAGCCTCTATACGAGACTCGATAAGTTACGTCACATACTCGATAGAAGTTCGTGCTAGTCGCTCTCTGTATAATAAACGGCGTACATAACACTTGATTTTATATTATTGCACACAAACACTAACTGAATAATCACCGACCTAGGAGCCATTAAATAATTTTCCAAGTTTACTCCTTTAACGTATCTTATGCTGATCCTAGCATATTAGCTATGGTAAAAACATGTATTCAAAAAAAACAGCACTGGATCTGTTAAAATATAACCTATCAAAATGACTGACCAACCAAAAACTTAGAACTTTCACACTGAGGCCCACTTGCACACATCAGGATTAGCTTAGTACGATTAAATCATCAATCTATCTCTGTCCGTTAATTGACATAGATAGAGATCTTATAATGATATAATCTATGTAGAACTACGCTTATTCTGCGCAGTGGGCCTAAATTTACTTCAAAGATCAGCTTATTCCGCCAAGTGTAGATATTATCAAGTGTTTCTGTACGCACTAGTACTTGCTACACGCTACCAACCTCTAACCTGTATGCGTTTGGCTGCATGTCTGTCATTGGTCCAAAACTCGCGTTAGGTATTCAATCTTTAACAACATTTAAAAAGGTAAGCTTCATCAAATTCAATGGGTTACACGTTGGTCTCATACAAACATAAGTGTTTCAGAAAAATTATATCAGCTTTAGTTACACGAGTTAAATTGGATCTAGGCAAAAAATGCCTAATGACCCTTGGACCAGTTCCTCATTCGAGACAAACACACAGCCTTACCGACTAGACTAACTACAATAATAAAATGACGCTACAAATATTACTGGAAGATGTAAACTGGCCTCGCCTATAATAACGGTAACAACTACACCAGACATATTATCCACTAGACGAGATCTAAGATAAAAACCGATCAGACAGACATGTTACCTAACTATAATATCTGTTCCCACTTTTATTATTATTTGTAGTCTGAATTCATCTGCATCTTTGGAATACTACCTATCTTGGGGTCCTATTTGGACGTAGTAGGCTTGTGTCGACTAGTTGATTCGTCTAGTGAAAATATGAATAACATCACTACACTAAAGGGGTATTCTATGACAATGGAGGGACTACACAGAGTGGAAGAACTACTGGCCGTTGCACCCGCTTGTAACCCTATTTAAAACTGCATCCAACAACACATTCATAACCCCAAAGTCAAAAAGTTGTATGAGCATTCAGATTCAAACCTTCGTGCAACCAAAAGCTTAAGAGCGATTCATTATAAAGATTTTGTCTGAGTTTCCATCATCTTCTTTCAATTTCTGTTCCATTTTTTTTTTAAATTTCTGTTCAATGGTGATTCCTTATTTGCCAGATCCTATAGAGACTTCAAGCAATAAACTACAACAATGTATTTAGGTAATTTCAACAAATGTTACCAAAAGTGTGTTGCACTTTTGCCAATTTATTTTTATTTTATAAAGATTTATTTTCGAAAGGGCATTCGCAACATTGCCATACAACCGTTAGAAATGAAAAGATACCCTTGTAAAAACATTATCAAAGAATGTAAGAAAATTTAAAAATCTTAGGATTAGAGATACAAAAAATTTTGAGGAAACATTAGTCCCATGCTCTTTAATATACATACATCTAACTTGACTGCACTTCGTGCATGATTTTTTAGTCATGTACTTTTTACAATATTAAAATTGACTACAATACAGAACTGCCATGAGTAAAATATTTTTTGTAAATTTATGTTATTCCTCTTCGGTATCAGCAGTTCCCTTAAACTCTTCATGATCATAATAATTAAGTTTGAAAGGTTAACTAATCTGAAGTACTAAATTGACTTATCTACTTGGCAAGTGTAACGGCCCACTACTGGACTAGGGTCTAGGAACAAAACTGGTCTAAGCTAAGGTTTGGCAGGGACGGGAGGTGATAGTGCTGCCGACCGACCAGCAACTATCGATAGTCAGTCGATAAACGAGGAAGCATATCGATATACACAGACTAAATATATCGGATAAACTGTATAATGCTGTCAATAATGGTGATAAATACTGCAATTTGTATACCTTATATTGCAACATACATAATATTGCACATAATATCAAAGATCGAGATTCAGCAATGGAATGCGTGCTCGTTAATGCCCAAAAACTTGCGTTTTCAAAATTATATCAATTTAAAACGTCAACAGATTAACCTATCAATAGTATTGCAACTCATGGATACAATACTTTAGATCGATTTTATATTACTATCGATAGTCCCAGTATCAAAATTCGATTGATTCGATGCCCGAAGCAGCTATAGGGAATCTAGTCTCGTGCGCTGAACGGCCAACAATGCCGATTGTTGTTGCAGACTCTTGCGCAGACCTTCCAGCGTTTGCAGCACCTGCAAAAAGTTAAAGTTAATACAACATTTTAACTTGCATGCAATTATCAGCTTTTTTGGCCAGAATAGGTTAAGCAAGTAGAATTAACATATGCATCAAATTATAATGACTAATTTTGTATTATATTGTAATGAAACGGTTGTAGATCTGTAGTTTGCAACAAATAAAATAAACAAAAATTTCAGAACCCACCCGCACCTACGTTTACAACTCTTAAAAGCCCTGTCACTCTTGCCATCCTTAATAGGCAGCTAGAAAATATGGTCAATGTTTTTAAAAAAGGGCCTGAAGCTCATTTGGTTACCACCGCCAGAATCTATGAAAATGAATTCATATTTACATCAGTTCCTCTTGATACCTACACTGACTAGTCAAAAAATATTCTATATTATTCGGTAACTGTTTCTTGACCTACATTAAATAGGAATAGGATATCAAAACGATCATTGTAGATTGTTTTGGAATATTAATTACTTATAATTGCGATGATTACGTTCGATGTTGACTAAACATCCTTCGTCAATTACTTTTTAACGACATGGCTCGTTAAATAACGTCTGGTCACTACAATAATGTGGAAATATTTGATGACTCGAGATAATACCCACGTAAAACTGAGGTCATAAATTTTTGTGGTCTTATTAAGATCTGATAGGTCTTGTAATGGTGACGGATCTAACAGGACTTGATTAAAAGTGGTTTTAATTCTAATAACTTTGCCTGTTGATGATAAAACATAAGGGTCTAGACTATGTAGGCGTTCTGAGAATGCTATTTTGACGTTTTCAATTTTGGCACCGAATTTTAAACATTCTGACTTTGTCAATTTTATTGCATATGAAGCATTTTCAGATCGGCTAAATTATCTCCAGTTAACCGCAGGCATGCCCTTACTTGTCCCAGTAGAAACTGGTTTAAAAGAAAAAAATAATGCCTTTTTAGTGTGAGTTGTATTTAACAGTGGACTCCACATCGATAAATAACAGATTCTGCAATCAGGTCCGCGTGTACCTCCTTGATATGGTAATAAAAAAAATTACCTCTAGAGCTATGCCGTTCATATCTTAGACGCAGCTATGCAACGGTATAGTGCTAATGGCATCAGTCCAGTCAATCAGTCTGTACTGACACAATGTTGGTAAATTTTCACGGTGTAATTTTCATCAGTATCAGTCCATGTAGGTTACACGTTTTTTTTTCGATAACTAGATCATTGAGATGCTCGTAGCGCAGTGGCGGCAGAGCTTTGGTAGTGATAACGAAGTTAAGCAACCTACCGGTCGTGATGAATGGGTGACCATTCCGACCATAAGTGACGCGTATCACGAATACCTCCGTGCTTTAGAAGGCACGTTAAGGCCTTCATCCCTTAACGTGCATAATATGTGTAACATGTAATATCGGTTGATATTAGTCGTTAAACCTAGTCAGCGGCCTTATGTACGGCTTGATAATATCTGATACCAAGGTTTGTCGCTTGTCTTGCAAAGACTCTCCACCAATCCGCACTAAACCCGCGTGGTGGAGTATAACTCAACCTACCTCATAGTTGAGGTATGGCTTTTGCCCAGCAGTTGGACATTATAGGCTAACTTTACTTTTTACTTAGATCATTGTGACTAGACTGATGAACCAGACTGATGGTGTAACCTTTGCAATATAAACTTACCTCATCTCTTGCATAGGCTTTCCTCTTCGGGGGTTCCGAGTGTGGCCTATCAGTAGGCGAAGGGGGGTGCACTTGCGGGCGGGGGGCCACAGGCGGGGGCGCAGGCGCAGCGAGGGGGGACCGGCGGGCAATGGGGGACACGGTTCTTCTCGGCTCAGGGGAGTTGGCCCGCATAAAGTTTGTGATATGTGTACGCTCTGGACTCCTTCTGGGGGCTTCCACCTTGGATAAGAGGGAATTGGTTAGTGCTGGGTAAAATTAATCGGAGGTAATTAGGCTTTTTGGGTGCTGATCATTTGAACATTGCTTGATAATGCTGTCAAGAAATTGCCAATTTCAATTAAGCATCAATAACGTGATCGGTTTAAAGACCTGTTAGAGTCTTATGTTCTCCAAAATTAAATGGTTTTTTATGTAAACATTTAATTCAATTGTTATTTATGTGACTCTTCATTTTTGTGTTTATGAATCATACTTTACTGGTAGCTTTTAAATCCGACACAGGATCATAATTACCCACGACCGACGAGTCACATTTATCGCTCGTTAAATATTTCCAAATCATGTTAAGAACTTTTGATTGGTTCGGTCGTGATACGAACAAAAGAAAATTCCACTGGCGACAATAAGCCTGTAGCCTCATTTTGACCCGGAAACTTCATAATTCTACCTCATTAATTAACAATAATCATTGTTATGCGTGTAATAAACTTAATGCATATTATTATGATAATGTCACAGTCACAGCAGGTATGTGAGCGCAACAATAAAGTAAAACAAAGGGGTTTCCATGCAATAGCATTCTAATTAATCGGTCGATTGTTGTCCTCAATCACACACATGTACGGCAATACTTGCATCACTATGATCTTTTAAATATTGATGACCGGTGTAAAATAATATTGGATATGTGTGTTAAAGCAAGGCATCCTACGCTTAGTCAGTATTTCTAATACACTTGAACTTTAACATTTAATACCAAATTATTACCTAGCTTTGAATATGGCATAGTTGGTGCTGACAACTTTCTTGTATCATGCATATATCTAAGATAAATGCATCATGTTACACAACTCAAGCACATACTGATAAGATATGATATAAGAGACGTGCTTTTTACTTCCGGAAATAGATGATTAGGTGGTAGTCAGATACAATGTAACGCTTTTGTCAGATGTCTATTTTGTAAGAATATGTACAGTTCAACAGGTTATACATTTTTTGTTGAAAACTGACCCTTGTCACAACTGTATAAGATATCGCAGTGTTTACCTAGACGTGCTGTCGTCCGTCCCTATAATAATCATTGGAAATTCCATACTTCGAATTCACGACAATGGTATAAAAAACCTACCTCAGTGGCTCTCAGTTCCCTAACTCTCGGATTATGAGGTGGTTCTAGCGGCGCCCTCGATACTGTGACCAGCAGTTTCTCTGCCTCTCTGATGAGTTCCCGGTATTTTCTCTCCGCCTCTCTATCAGCTTCGAGTAGGGGATCCCTCTTCTGCACTGGAGGTGCCGAGGGCGCGTGGTTGCGGCGTCGGACGCGGGGAGGAGTTGCTCCTGTAAAGTTACAAAGATAATATTGTTAAATAATGTCACCAGGGCTATATAAAGACTAAATTGCCTATTCAAGTATGTTAAGATGCTGCAATTGATTACCACATAGTTACTTATTAAACTATAATTTATTAGAATTTAAAAAAGTTTAAGAAAATACATGCAAAAACTAGTAATTTAAAACCTACTCAAAAATAAAACCGTGCCCATCAGGCAATACGAGGCGAGGATGCTGGCTACGTTACCGCGTTGGATAGCAATTCTTATCCGTTGAGCGAGAAACGAACCAGCTTTATTATTGGACAAAAAGGAATTTAGTTATAAAAGAGGAATTTAGGTACAACATAGTTATTTTCATCTAATTGCACAAAATGTTTGGACGATATACTTTCTTCACCAGTGATATAAGACAAGTAATCTAAACTTACATATTGAGTTTGTTGATTCTACCTATTTGAAATCAAAGTTAATGTTTTTGCCATTGCTTTAATTTGAATTTGATTTTTTACAGTTAAGTATAGCAAATCTTTGAATTTATTCATTCATTGATAAAGGCTAGTTGACCAAATTTCAAACACAAGATAATACCTACTTTGCATTAGTGAATAACTTGATATTTTTGAAATATATCCAATGTTTTCATAATTTTATTATGATTTATAAAATTCAATTTCAATGGGTCTTCAAAACGCTCGTAAAATCTGGTCTTCTTAGTTTATCGAATATTGTAAACAATCATGATACTCGTATTAAACGAAATAATTCATTTTCAAATAAGATAAACATACAAATCACAACCTACAAAAGTAATTTATCCTTGAACACTGAAAACTTTTGAATTCAAATATGTAGATGAATAATTTTATTTACTCATATTTTTTAAAGTTATGTAAAGATTGTTAACATTATTTGACCAGCAAAGAAAAACTGACTTTACCGGCATGGCGTCCTAAATGTCGTCACTGCAAGGCGTGACGTCACATGTTCGGATAGGCGTTTACGGTCACATGATAAAATGTGTGTTTAGGACAAATTTAATTATTCAAAATATTAATTATCCTAATTCAAAATCATAAATGAATTCGTTTTTTTAATCGCCCTACCTATCATAACCATTATTGGAAACTAGTATGTTTCTTACCCGCAGAACGCGGCGGTCGTCTCGGCGGCCTGCGTCGCCTCGCTCTCCTTCTACCAGGCGAAGCAGTCTCATCCGGCTCATCTTCATCCCCTCCATCCAACCCTGTGTCTCCGTCCGAGTCAATATCAGCGTCCGACAATATCGCCGTCTCCCTCCCCCGCGGCCTCAAGCCCCTGCACTCTTCGTCGCTGGAAGCACCGCCCCGGTAGTACGGAGACCGGTGCGGCTCCGGTGAGAGATGGGGCGAGAGGTGAGGAGATAGGTGAGGTGATAAATGTGGCGACAGATGCGGGGATCTGGGTGACCTGTAAAACAAATGAAAATCGTGGTTAAGAACATGATTTGCATGATCTTACTCGGGCTTTAGGAGATGCAACAAGTCTCGTAGCACTACCGTAAAATAGTGTATATCGGTTTGTTCTGTGTGTAAAATAACTAGCTTCAACACCCGAGCGGTCGCATGAGACCGCATAACAATAAAAAATCTATTGTGTCTCGTTCACATACGCTTGAGGGATTAAGAAATGTTTATGTATTATCATTAATAATAAAATGTAGTGTGTTTACTTCAGGTGTTCTTAAACTGCCACAAGAAAATATGGCTTCAGTTGTAATCCGACTAAAGTAAATGTCTATTACGTTTACGTAGTACACATTTGCTTCATTTAACCTCATAACCCAACTCTCTCCTTTCCTTAATTGAGTTCAGACAATCATAGCACCGTCCCATATACAACATAAGAAAAATAAGTCAGAAGTATGCGAGACTCATATTTTATTGCCAACGTTTAATTTTTTCTTTTTATAGACTTAAAAAAAGGAGGTAGGTAATCAATTCGAGTTGTAAGTATGTGATATCGTCAGAAATGAGCAAAATTACAGTATGTTGTTCCATTAAGGCTTCCTAACACGTGTGCAAAATTTCGTAAGTGTTTGTTTGTTTGTCATAGGATTTTTCGAAAACGAGAAGTGCGGGAGTATTCTCTTTTTTAAAGTTAATTAGGTATACTTCAAATTAGAGTACAGAGTAAGTTTCATCAAAATCGGTCCATTAGGTTACGAGATATGAGTAATTACAAAAAAACATAAAATAAAAAAACACCTTCATAAAAGTGCCTAAATAGCTTAAAAAACGCATTCGGCTTCTATTCTAAGGAGAAACAAGTGCATGATGACAAACTCATCTACACGCCTACACTAACATTCTAAACACATCGTGCACCGACTTTACTTTATTTAACGCTTATAATATTTTTTTAGAGGGTGTTTAATTTTTTAAAATTATGTATTAGTAGTTTTTAGGATATTTATGAGTATGATATAACGATTGAATTCGTCATTCCGGGATTCTCTTATTACACAATTTATTGGTGTGCGCTTATGAAAAACATTCCACGGTTCGTGGTGCCGGTGCAATGTAATAATATAAAATCAAGCAAGAGTCGTCACTAAACAAATGAATAAGGACTCGCCTTGATCCGAATCTCGCCGGGTAAGAATCAAGCGAGTACGGCGCATGGTGCAACTGCGGCTGCTGTGCTTGAGGACACTGCAATGACTGCTGATGCAGCAGATGAGGTGTTCGTCTCCTACTAGGAGATGTAGCCCCCAGCCAGGGGTTGGTCTTGATGCGGCAGCGCGGTCGAGGCGAGGGGGTCGCGCAGACGACCGGTGGAGGCTCCGGCACGCATCTGCGCGAGCTGACGTTAGAGCGACGCTGCTGGAAATAAGTGAAATTGATAAATAAGTGAATAGAATTATACAATGACGTTTAAAAATATCTTAGGGACTACAATAAAATTTGTGCAATAAAGTTGTTTTAATTAATATAGCTGTTCGACAAAGTAGGTTAGAAGAAAATTTAATTATAATTTGTTTTGTGGAAGCACAGCAGGATAAGCGGCCAAACATAGGATTACCGGAAAACTTTAAGTATTATGTATGTTAAGTATGTATTTACATTTATTATTGTTTAAATAACATGAGACAGTATACGATCATTTATTAAAAAAATATGATAAACAAACATATGGACCAATTAACAGTTGAAGCATGTAGTATTCTTTACAATGCGAATCGCGAAATAATCGCCATCTATACATCATTAAATATGAAGACCGACAAGTATTCTCATCTACAAAATCATTCAATTCTATTAACAACCACCCATATCAAACGCATTTCAGAAATTCAGCTTTCACGAGTAATTTAAGTACAAGCATGAGAAAGGCGTAAGGAGGCTATTAGCCCTCTGTAAAGTAAGAGAGCCATACAAAAATTGCGCTCGGACTCCCTCTCGGCAGCCGGGCGCGAGCGTTATACAAGATAACTTGCGGGTGTCAGCATCAGTGCTCTCACTTTACGATCACTGCGCACTATGCTCCCCGAGACAAGGAAGTGTGAATTTGCGCAGTGCTGTCAACAAAGTGGACAGGATGAAAGCGGATGACGGCGTGAGCTAAGTTACTGCCAGCGCCATCTATTAGCAGGGTGTGGGACTTTGTTAATATGTATATTATTTTTCACTATTTTCATTGGTCCTTCAAAAATATAATTCTCATATATAAAATATCTCATAATTCAAATATATAACTGTATCTGCACATCACATACAAATTATTTAAAAGGAAATGTATAATTTAGAAGGTCTAATCTTGCTAAATGCGATCAGGCCATCTTTGGAATATTGATAATTGTATAGTTCATTCATAATATATATGTTCTATGAGTATGAGATGCCTGGTACGGTTCTATTCATCTTGGAGATATGCTTGTCTTTTAATCTTATATCTTTTAATCAGCTATTTATAATAATAGCCTGCTGCACGTTTTATAAATATCTGTTTACGCTACTGAAAAACCGACATGTTTGATATAATTCATTAGACATTAAAAAAGTTTGCCCCTCATTAATACAGACTCGTATACAGCATAATTTTCATATCCCGGACAACTAAAAAGAAACCCTAACAAAGACTAAATATTGACCTATTATTTTATACTTTGGCCTTTGTGAAAATACTGAGCCTGAAAGTAGAACGGAAAATTTTAAGCACACGTTATATTTTTCCTTTAAAGGCTTCACAAACAATGGGCGATCAGCGAGCTTTATTTAGCCCGGCTAAAGAGGTCCACCCCATCAATTCATACGGTCTAGTTAATTAATAAAGTAAAGCCACGAGGAGGCTTCTACCTACCACGGTCGATAGGGCATTGTTACACCAGCGAAAACGTTAACGAAATCACGATAAAACCGGGTTATAATGGAATTCACGAACGTGATTTGCAATACGGTTTCATTAAATTAGACCTTCCGAAATTTGTTTTAGACCAACATGTTGCAGCCTCGATTAAGCGACGAAAACAAAGCGTCATCACACGCACGTACCAAGTTGTTATGTTAAATTGTTAACGTATTCGGAAAGTTTTAGCTACGCGATATTAGAATGCGTGACGCATTTCCTCTATTTAAATCCGCCACATGTCAGAAGCACGCATAACTTTTAATTAATTTGCAGGTTGATCGTATTAGAACTTTACAGTAAACATAATAACTGATAATCGTACAGATTACGTAGACTTAATATAATATAGCTTTAATTAGAGAACATACTTGTATATCTAATATGTATTTAAAATCGCAACAAAAGTTACTGTGTTTTCCTGCAATTTGGATGTTACAGCAACTTAGCCACTTAGTTAAATTAATGAACAAAATTAGTATTAGACATCACTGAATTCTACTTTTAAGACCCATAAAGGATAAGACTTTGACAAATAGGGCGACATCGGGTGCTGTTCCCACATCCCATTTCTGACTGATGTTACCTGAGGGTGTTGTAAACAGACGTGTCGCGTACTGTCGCGTACTGACGCAACGGAGCGTAAATGAAGACGGTACGACAGATGCTGTCCTACGGTAAAAGGGATGCTCTATAACCTGACCTGACCAAGAAATCGCGTATATTATCTATCGATGAAATTATGGTGTTGAATGTTTTCACACTATATGCTATTTACCATTGGGATCGACATCAAACAAGCTTAAGTCAAGATCGACGTCTGGTAAGTACTCGTACATACACATAGATAGTGATATCAGATAGGTCGTACCAGTACCCCCGTGACGAAGATGACGAAGGGCGACCAGTGGAACGCCAAGTGAGACAAAAGAGACGCCTGCCGAAGAAGCATCGGTCGAATATCCAGTGCTATAAACACTCTTAGGTAAGGATATAAATGCGGCGCCGGCAGCAGGCCAGTTGTGGCCGGGGTGGTGGTGATTTGGTGCTGCTTCTGCTTACTCTTCGTGGGATGTGTAAAAGTGCCTTTCAGTAGGAGTTTTTGCAAAATAAAAACTTTTATGACATTCCCGCAGGCCAGCTGAGTAAATATGATGTGTAAAATCTATCATCTTACCTTCGCGGGCTCGTGATACAGATGTGTAGTAGGTGGCGCTGGAGGCGGTGGCGGCGCGACTAACGGAGCGGCAAGCGGTGCCACAGGGGCGCCCGGTGAAGTGCCATCTGTAGAATACCCAGTGCTGTAAGCACTCTCAGGGGAGGACAGATGCGGCGGCGGCAGCGGGCCCGTAGTGGCCGGGGTGGCGGTGACCCGGCACTGCTTCTGCTTACGCTTCTTCGCGCGGCCCAACTGCGCCTCCATCCATGACTTGAGCCGCGCCCCCAACATGCCACTGGCGGCACCTGTAGATGCAGCATTCACTAATCATTATCACTTACATTAGATTGTTATTTGTTACTGTTTATACTGACTGTTAGGTGGAACAATAAAGAATTCATAAAGTGCAGGGAGTAGTGTGTCATCACATTACGCCACTATGGTTTTTCTTATTTTATTTCAAACATAACAAAATAATTTATTTTAATGTAGACGGCGTATTGTTCATTATTGAATATAGGAAGAATTCTGTGGATTTGTCTTTTATCGTTTCCCATCTTGAATATTGCTTTGAAAGCCAAAACAACGACAAAAGACAACGAAGAGGCTAAAGTTTCAAGTGGGAAAAATACTCCTGTAGAGTGTCTGCGATGGCACAATACCACCTACGAGTACACGTAAATATTCATACGCGTTTCCCCACCCTCTTGATACCGCACAAAAGGCTGTTCGTTATAATAACACGCGCGTAGACAAAGCATTTCGCGAACTGCGTTAAATGTGCGGAACAATTGCTACGGTACAGCTGCATCAGTTCTGTCAAGACTCTCACTATTGAGATAAACAAAAAGTGTGATACAAAATGTTTTATCGCAGTTTCATTTTGTCGCTGAAAGGAAGTTGCCGTTTGCCATCGTCCTGTGCCGTCCGCCACACAATAAGAGTGTCTGCCTAGCGAGTACCCTCGCGGTGTCGCCTTTCAAGAAACTCTAGATCGTAAAAAAGGGAACTTCCCCTAGCTTCATTTCCATCAAGAAACTCTTGCAAACACATTACCGACTTTCATTAGCGTAATATTTTACTGAACGTTGAACGCAAATCAGACAGTTATTTGATGTTCTGAATTGAGATAAATTTCAAATTCAAAATTGAAAAAGTTTCCGGTGCGGCCAAGTCTGCTGAAGATACGCTAAGTGCCTAAGTATTCAAATACAATTCTGCTTTGAAAAGCAATTCAACATCGAAATGCTTTACAATTGACTGCGAATTATTCAGAGCTGATTGTAATACTATAAATGTATATCAAAAGTTACCTCATCTCTTTGAGTATCGTACCATAATATTGTTAAATAATATCCTGATAAGCACCTTATTGCATGCAAGTCATGTCCGTAAGTTATTTACTTATGTTATATTAATCCATCAAATAGTTTCCTCGTACGCAGCTGTTTCGTTTACGGGATATCTTAACAAACGGACACAGTTGTACTATCTACGTAATAAGAAAACTGGGCTCATCAAGGAGCTAATCTATCATTTACAGCCGGAACACACTCTCTGCAATAATAAATAGAGAAAAATGGCAATGTAAACGAAATATCTAGAACAAGTATCTAAAAAACATGTTGATGATGTTGAATTACTTACTTATCTATACTTATATAATAAAGCTGAAGAGGTTGTTTGTTTGTTGTGTTGAACGCGCTTATCTCAGGAACTACTGTACCGATATTTAAAAATCGTTTTATGTTGGATAGCTTATTCATTGAAAAGGCATTAAAACATAAATTAGGCTATAAAACATCACGAAGCAACGAGGGGCAGAAAAAATAAACAAAACGCGCGGACGCAGTTGTGGTATATAACTAGTAGTACATAAAACTGATAGTTACATAAGTTTTATTCATTAATGTACTCTATCTATACATTAATGAGACTATACTGTTTGAGGGAGCACAGCTATTTAATATGCTACCAAACCCCATAAAAGAGTGTGAAAGTATGAATATATTTAAAAATAAGCTAAAATTGTATTTAGAGTCGAATACCGGCAAATTACATAAGTTTTTTTTTCTCATCTATACTAATATTATAAAGCTGAAGAGTTTGTTTGTTTGTTTGTTTGTTTGTTTGAACGCGCTAATCTCAAAAACTACTGGCCCGATTTGAATTTTTTTTTTTTACGTTGGATAGTCCATTTATCGAGGAAGGCTTTAAGCTATATAACATAAAGATACGACTCATAAGACCACAGCAGCAATGACAAATGTTGCGAAAACGGGAGAAAGATATTCCTTTTGAGAGCTTCCGCTGCATACGCTGCGGAAACCGCTTAAGTTACACAAAAATCATGTATAACAGGATTGTTCAGCATTAAGAGTTCTATAATAAAGTCCGCGACAGCATATGTCTATCTTTTATGGTTGACTTACTACAACCTTTTTTATGTTAATAAATTGGTAAAAAAATAATGCATTATTTTTAGAGGTGTATTATACACACAGGTATTTATTCTTATCAAAATAAATACATTCATCATCACGAGAATTTCATTTAGAACCAAGTTGTCCTTTATATCATTTAATTTTTAATAAATATCTTAGGAGCTATCACAGTTTTAACATAACTCCGCACCAAAATAATGTTCGCAGCTTAAGTACAACGTGCGCTTGCGCTAATATATTATAAAGCTGAAGAGTTTGTTTGTTTGAACGCGCTTATCTCAGGAACTGCTGGACCGATTTGAAAAAATAATCTCAAAACGCGCGGACGAAGTCGCGGGGGACCGCTAGTCTCATTGTAAATGAAATGTAATTTTGTATGAGAATAAAGCTCTTTAAACCTAAACCTAAACCTAACCTATGTTGCATCATTTGGTTTTTATTAGGACAAAGACGACTAAATTCGTAGTACTTTTATAATAGTCTATTACACAGCTTATTGCGATGGAAACATTGGACCAAACCGAAAATTGGTACACTGCACATCGCTTCAGTCTCTCGATAACATTATTACCCGCGGAGATTGCACTTGACCGAACCAATCAACTATCAATCACAGTCGCTCAATATCCCATCGGATTAGGTTTAGTGTTACCCTAACTGTACATGTACATCATGTAGCACTTCGCAGTTTCAACACCCGCCCCCTCGCGCCTCGCCTCATCTCTCAACCCTGTGGGAAAGGTATAGCTGCAGAAAAGACGGATGAAACGGGCTTATCCAGTAGGGCGAGGGGCGCAACTTACGAGATTTAGCTAATATTAGCAATCCATTACCGAGCATCTTGCAGCGAGGTTTCCGGACCGATCTAAAATTCAGGACGCCTTGACTTATTGATGAAGTGGCTGCCCACAGTCTATCCTGAGACTAAGTGCCGTCTTGCGGAATTTTAAAACTTGTTTACGGTCTTATCGATGTAACGTTTGACTTCACAACTACGAGCACTAAGCGCTGTCTGATTTAGACTCGCGTGCCTGGTTAGCTAGTAAAAGCCAGAATTGACTTACGTATTTCGATGTTATAAGCCCCATTTGAAAGCTATTTCTTGTGAGCTTCAATAAAAATTTAGCATATCGCTCAAAGCGACCCCCTAAAATTCGATTTGAAGCGAGTGGTAGAAACGATCTGCTGGTTTTTAATCCCACTTCCTATTATATCCCTGGCCTGTCGTTCGTTGGTTCAACAAAATGGCTACGCATTAAAACAGCTACACAGAGGAGTGCTACACGTTATCCTCGTTTGTGATCCGCCTACGCTTCATTTCACCCTTTTCACGAAACGGTGCCATTATAAAGAACGGCCTAGAGTTTTGCAAATTGGCTTTTACAAGAGCAATTTCTCTGACATGGATGTTATTTGGGGCGGAATACGACAAGTTATTAAAATTAGAACAAGTGCTCGCAGAATGATGTGGAAGCAGTACTATTATATCTTTTGTGGTAGATGCCAAGGGTAGAAGTTTTATTATTTTTTTTGTTTAGGCGATAATAATACTCTTATTTTTGCAATCTGCAACATGGTTATGTTTTTGCTACTTATACATAGCACTATAAAAATCTAGCTTTTTAAGAGTAATCCTTTATTTTGATTCGGAGACTAAAGGGTGATCTAATAAAAATATATCTTTCAGTCCTTTGTATTCTTTTCACAATAGGTGACCCAACAAAACTTTACTGCGTAACGGTAAAAAAGTCGACAATAAAATCGTAACATCTCCCTTAAGCCCTTTCTCGGTGTAATGAATCGAAGGCTGAGTAATAAATTGTGGTTTCGGGACAAACGATCCCACTTTACTAGTCGGGCTGACGCTATTGGATAAGGCTGCCAAGAGAGCTACATTAGGGACAGTACCGCGTTCACAATTTCTCCAGAAGAAATCCGTAGAATTGGCCATAAATATCAAATCTGTTACATAACCTTAACATAATATCATCAAACACATAAGGGATGGCTAGAATGAAAAATCATGCCAGACCGGTCTTGGCCGAGTTCATTGAAAAAAGATTCGACTAAAAATACTAGTAGAAGTTAAAAATAATAGTTAAAGCGCTGTGACAAATCGGTCGGAGAGTAAGGGTTGTGAAGTATGTTGAGGAGAGTGCACAGAATTCTTATTTCTCTGCGATGACGGATGGGAAGCCATTTAAGCTTAAACCGGTAAGCAGAAATGTGGTCGTACTTATTGGGACCGAAGATGAAGCGAATACTAATGTTGAGGAGACGGTCAAGTTTATTGAGATAAGTTTAATTGATGTTCTTACAACACACGTCGGCATAGTCGAGAAGAGGAAGGACGAGAGACTGTAAAAGAAGAGTTTTAGTATGAGGAGGGAGAAAGTTTTAATATTTATAGAGAGCCCGTAAAGTGGCGGTTACTTTGCTGCGAACCTCTGTAATGTGTTTAGACCAGCAGAGGGTGCTGTCAATGTATAGCCCCAGGTTCTTGACATTCTTACTGTAAGGTATCACGGTCTCACTAAATAAAATTGGAGCAGTAGATCCCATATTGATTTTGGCCAACTGCCACGAGCTGCCAACAATGATAGCCTGACACTTGGAGGGATTCACTGATATCCTGAATTTCTCGGACTACAGGCGAGGTCACGATTGAGGGCTGATATGGCCGAGCCTATGTCAGGCACCTCTGCCTGAGCATATAGCTGCAGATCATCTGCATACAGAGTAATAGAATTATTTAAACGGAAAAAAGGAGAGGAGAGAGAATGCCACTTTGAGGGAAGCCAGTTGAGAAATTGGACCAATAAGAAAACTGTTGGTCAATCCAAACAGTTTGTTTTCATTCCATTTCCATTCCATTGCTTGATGTGAGACCCGCAAATGGGACATAATTGCAAGGAGCACGTCATGGACGACATTGTTAAAGGCATTAGAGAAGTTAGTCAACACAAGAACACTAGTAACTTTTGAATTATCCCTGCCCTGTTTAATGTCATCAACGTATTGTAGTTGTGCTATGTCCGGGACGAAAACCAGACTGATAATCATTCAGGAGGTTATTGTTAAGTAAAAAAGTAATAAGTTGCTTATTAGCGACTGCTTCGAGGACTTTTAAAAGAAAGGGAAGATTAGAGATAAAATTAGCGAGTTGACTTGGGTTAGATAATTTAGGAAGAGGAAGAACGTAGGCTTTATGCCACACAGCAGGAACCACCCCAGAGTCTAGAGAGAAATTGATAATGTACGTAAGGAATGGAATTATTTGGGTTAACAGTAGTGAGACCATAGTTATACCTATATCATCACAGCCGGATGCATTAGATTTGATTGATGTGATGTACTTGCAGATTTCATCAACAGACACAGGCGAGAAAGTGAAAGAATCATGAGAGGTAGGTGGAAAAGAAGCTTAATAAATTATGGTCGAAGATTTGATATCAGCATGGAGGGAAGCAGAGGATGAGAAATGAGAAATGACTTCATCTAGAGAGAATGGATGAGAGTTAATGACTGAAATCGGCTTGCCTATGCCAGGAGTTTTAAGGAATTTCAATGTATTGTCTTGAAAAGAGTTTTAGATATTAGAAAAATATGGTGGCGTTTGGCTGCTCTCACCGTCTGATTGCAGCGATTTCTGGCTTTTTTAAACGTCTTCTAAGTTTCCTCGCATTGGCTCAGCTTAAAGGTCCGAAAAAGAAGGCCTCGCTTCGCCATTGCCGTCCTAACCTCTGGAGTGATCCAAGGGACAGCGGAACGCTTAAGTTTTACAGACCGCTTTGGAGCATGAGCATCGTATAAATTTAGAAGAGTCTTATTGAAAAATTCTACTTTTTTATCTTTTGTAAAAGCGCTATACACGGGAGTCCAGTCAATGGTGGCTGCATCTTTTTTAGGGTTCCGTATCCGAATGGCAAAAAACGGAACCCTTATAGTTTCGTCAACTCTGTCTGTCTGTCTGTCCGTCCGTATGTCACAGTTATTTTATTCTGTAACTTTAAGCATTACACAATTGAAATTTGGTAGGAAGATGGATCCTGTTAACCGCTTTACGATTCTCATACAAAAAATAAAAAATAATGTCATTTAAGGGGCTCCCATACATGAAACTAAAACCAAAAAATTTTTTTTTTACTTAAACCTATGTGTGTACTAATGCTATGCTTATAATCTATGGATAGATCTTTCAAAATGACATCTAGGTTCCTAAAACCATTTTCTTTTAAAGCTAACGTTTCATAGCTAGACGCTTCCAAAGTGGTAAAATGGGCGTCCCTCCCATCTAATTTCTAAACCAAGCAAGGGTAAATTTTGAAAAAAAATAGATGATGTAGATCTTAATAAATACTTTCAACGAAAATTGGTTCGGACGGGATCGAACGAATAGTTTTTGAGATATAGCACATTTTCAACAACCGCAAACATAACTTTGTACTTCATACAAACACTATGAATAACAAAGTTATATTTGCAGTCCACAAAATATTGTGGTATTATACTAAGTAGAAGTAAATGGATTTCCTAATTCAATTACAGTTGGCACGGAACCCTCAGTGCGCGAGTTCGACTCGCACTTGGCCGGTTTTTATTTCTTCAATATTCACTCTTTCGCAATGACAATACAGTGGGTTTAGGTTTGAATGTGCTTAACTTATTATATAAGAAATGAAAATTATTTACTTACCTGTTCTAAAATGCAAATAAGTGTCCCAAGTTATTTGGTGAAAATTTGGCATCTGGAGTGCGACATAAACAAATGTGGAGTAGAGAGTGGAGAGGGGAGAGGGGTGGGAGGTATCAATAAAACTGGCTGTAAGTCGCGGTACACTTGCCGACCGACAACGACGCCGTCAATAACCTAACTTCGGTTATTGCACGTCAAGATAGATGGAACACAACTTTGTGTATTCAAGATATTTGCTTGATTCTTGTTTTTGTAATCGGGTTGTTTCTTGCTGTAAAATGAATTGATGTCAAAAGATGTTTGCGAGCTTTTGCTAAAAATACTTTTAGGTTAGTTTCTCGCCATACATTCCCTATATCATCATATTCGTAATAATTAACTGTATTTAAGTATAAGTAGATATACATAATTGTTATTGGCAGTCGTTCACTCCCCATACTTAAAATTTTACCTATCAACGACTCAAAAGTCTTTCGCCTTTAAAATCAAGTAAAAATTTATTTAAATTAAATAACACAAAAAATAACATACAATCATTCACAGACTGTCAATTTGTAAAAGAGCCGTGAAATTCACAAGTTTTATTCGAAACTGAACATCATGCCGATCACCCCACGGAACATTTATCAAACCGAACACATCAGTGTATCTTAATGGATCGCCGTTTTTAAATATTTGATCGCTTTTATTGCAGATACAGGCACTTGCACCATGCCCACAATTTGACTTTATAAACCTATTATAAATTATCTTTATGATACACGGATACTTTAATATATTTATTGCTCAAGCTATGAATGAACCAAATGAGTCTTTAAACAGCAGTAGAGTAATCTCCATAAAGTATAGTAATCTAGTGGGAATCTCTACGTAATAAAGCTTTTGATAACCATACAGCACTTCGCAGTTTTTACCATTCTTGACGGTACGTTCTCTAAAGATACTGAGTGTGCAATTAGTGCCTATGCACCGAGGGAAAGCTAAGAAAAAAGGAGTTATTAGTGACAAGTACGATTTAAAGCTCGTGAAACTGTATATAAACAGAGTATTGCATTAGTATAGCATCATGTTGTAATTGCAAAGACAGGCAGTTACCCCTAAAAAGTCATCATACGGCACTCATATAACTTTCTGATAGTCACTGACATTCATCTACAACAAACCGTATATCAATGCGACAAATAGACGAAGGTAGGTACAAAAGCCACACGCGGCGACGCGAGCTAATAAATAAATCAAATATATTCATTTATGCGGGCGATGGGGGAGAAAAATAACTCAAAGCGAGTCGGGAACTACCTTAACGATGCTGCTGATGCACCTGTAGTTACTTATTTTGAATAATATTCTTGGATTTGGGAAAAGTTTCAGCTTCATTCCACCACAATAACGTTTTGAAAAGACACTTATGGCTGGACTTGCTTCAGAGCTGCTAAATTAAAGCGTTGCAATGTTTCTCATACAACGTACAGTAATAGGTAAGTACAATAATGTACTGGGTCAGGGTGCTGTGGTACCACAGTTGTGTCTGATTTCCATAACACAAGTGCATGAGCTACTTACTTTGTGATCTGAGCTATGTATGTGATTAGTGTCCAATAATAAAAAAATATTTGTTATCAGTTTTACCTACTATTACGCTGGTCGTAATAACATTTGAGATTGCATTAACTGCGATTCAGCTGCATTTGTGACCCAAAGTTCCCTATTTTTTTTTTTAAAGTGTGAAAAGTAAAACGAATCAGGCGAAAAAACATACACTGGAAATCTGGGTAAATAATATCCAGATGGCACCAAACAACAAACCAAAAATGCAAGTTTTTCAGCAATTATTGCACACTAAGCGTTTTTTTTTTGTTTCAATATAAATATATAAAACTAAGCAGCTACTTTAAGATGGCAATTCCTTTTATATTTACAAAGTCTGTCAAGAGTCCCAAAGGATCAAATAATTGAATCAATGTCCAGCGGGGTCTTAATATTGTGTATCGAATTATAAAAGCGTTTGTTTACAATTTCGCGAGCCAGGGATTTTCCTTGTCGGCGCGTACTTAAATTTTATTTTTTAAATCTCTCTTAATCACCTGCCTGCCTGCTCAAAGGAATATCTTTTGAGCGAGCTTAACAAAGTTATCGCCAGCGTACCTCACGAGGTAGAAGAGATTTTCTGCTCCCCTCATCTCGACATAATTGCTTTAATCTATGCATTAATCATGTAATTAACATGGAAACATTCAACGAACTTCGTCGTCATATTTTGCCGTAGTCGGCCTGAATAAAAAGCTAACTATTACTAGCCGAAGTGATTATCATTTAATGGTAGATATTTAATTAATCAGTAGGTAAATGTAGTTTGAGATAGAGCGAGAAGCTTTGCTATCTAAGTAAATTATTCAAATCACAACCAACAACGATTACGTTGTGTTGACGTCACATCCATGAGCAATCTAATAATAACAGTGGAACATCTGGATTAAAACCACAATCGTTTCAGTAGAACATCCAGTGCAGACAAAACTATTCCCAAGTGATTTAAAAATTGCTCTGCTAGACGATGGAAGAGTGCGGGCTAATTGCGGGCGCCTTCAAGCGCTGCAGCGCTGGCTGGGATTGCGGCAAAACGAAAAGTTTGAAAGGCGAGCCTCAGACGGCGATTGTGCTCGCGAGCCGACTCGCTCGCTCCGCTCTTAAATGAACAGCTTGCCACGCGACCAGACTGCAGCTAGACATTGTATTCAGTATTCAGTTACGTAAGGCTGAACTTGATAATAAATAACAAGGTCCTCAACTCAGGATGAGAAAACTCTTACTTGGCGAGACGTATGCTCGAAATACATTTAGAGCAAAGTATCAATAAGTTGCTGAATTTATAGTTTATGAGCAGTGATGTACAAGATACCTTAAATAAAGTATCTGGAATATAAAATGCAAATTAATTATTTCAGATACCAGATGCAAATAACTTTCTCGAATGGTATCTGAAATACAAGAAATAAAGTACGTTACTTTTAAATACTTATTGTAGACAAAATACTGTTGTAAAAAAAACATTTTTACAACAGTATTTAAATTTTTAAGTTTTTAATTGGGACTTAAGTAAAACTAGTTCTTCAAACAGTTTATTACTCATTTTTATTCGATGAGGCCCTAAGAGGATCATGCCCCCAAATGAGAAGAGTCGCTCCACAGGGGCAGAACTTGGCAAACAGGTGTCGTGGGGCTAATGATGATGATGATAATGATAATACTTAAAGCTACGTGCTTGTGGTGAGCTGCTAGCTTTGTGCACGCCAGTAATATTTGGATTAAAAAGCACGTAGGTTCTCTTTTATGTTTATCAAACAAGAGTTATTTTATTATAAGTGTTTTTTGATGCTAGCATAGAATATTCAATTATTCAAAATCGTAACATTTTCATCATTTGGTACTTAGGTCAGTGACCACAAAATATAAAAATATGTTACTAGCCAAGGAGGCAAACTGAAAATATTACAACTTCCATTGTAGTTGTTATCCACCCCCACAATTCTGTATTTTGTATCAACTCTCTGTTAGCATGCCGTACAGTTACAAATAAAACCATCGAAAACCTAAGGCTATGCTTAAAAAATCAATTAAAACTGACTGTATAAAATTTGCCGTAAACTTGGCTCTAGTTTCTTTGAAAGGATATGTTGTTAATAAAACGATAAAGTAGTTTATATTTTTTTTGAAATCACAGATAATAGTATTTCTTTAGTGGAAACCTTAATACTCGTATTTGAAAAATTGTCGCCAGGTGGCCATGAACTGCCAGTGGCCAGAAAAAGCACGAATTACGCACGCACGAGCAAAGCACGAGTTGTGCAGTCAAAATATTGTGTTTTTTATGGTATTATGAAAAAGTCAAGGCTCCAGAAAAGACTCCAATCTTCTCATAGCTTCGACCAACCTACCAAACTTTTACGTGTCTTTCTTCCTTAAACACAGACTATTATGCGGCATAATTAAAAATGACACGAGTCAAGGGGCGTAGACAATAAGATATTGTAGAAATAAAGAATTTCCACGCTACCTATCAATTTGGCCATAAAACAATAAAGATTCATTAGCGCGTTCAGTTTTATCTACGACAACATTATTATTTAAAATTAACATCACCTAAGAGATGTCACAATAAAATCACTAATCACAAAGTATTTTAGCAAACATAGTATCGACAAAATACTAAGATACCAAACAACAGGTATTTAAATACAAGATACAAAATTAATTTCAAAAAGATACAAGACACGTATTTTGTATCTTGTATCTGCATTTCAGATACTTGTATCTTAGATATGTTACATCACTGTTTATGAGGTTCAAAGCTGCTGAAGACAGCAAGACAGTATACGCTTCATTATTCAGCAGAGCCCAATCATTGAGTTAGTAATGAGCACGAAACGTTCTACCTATTAGCAGTTATATTTTTTTGGACGCCTAGAGATAACCAATTTAACACGTAGTTTTACTGTAGATTAAATATACCTCGTAATATCCAGAATCAATGTAACACCTAGAAAAACACAATACAAAGTAATACCTAGAAACACAAAACAATGAAGCCACCCAATTGAAAACAATGAGATGTAGATTTCAATGATCCCGCGGAGCCCTATACGTCATACAACTCCATCCCACGTCTTCATAAATCCAATATGACGTCTTCAGAGCGCCAGGTTTGTGTTCCTCATGATATCTTTTTCATGAGCTGCGTACGGAAAAATAACAAAAAGCAATTTGGTTGTTGGAAAGATGAAAATACTGTATTCATAAAGCGGAAAAGCCTATGAGAATGCATGCCGCATCACTTGTCTTAAATCAACTGTCTCAGTCAGAGCCGTGACCAAACTCTTTGCTGTATACAAAAGCTTCACTCGCAATATTTTTTTTGTTTATTAAAGCGTAACTTGCGGATACGCATTTTGAATATTTTTTCACCTTGTTAGTTTTCAAATAAAATAATATTTCAAAGTTAATGCTCTAAGAAACTTTTTAGGGATTATCTAACAATCCTCTGAAATACCGAAGCGTTTGTTCGACCTCTCGTCGTAAAGATAAGTAAATGACCAAAATTTAACACGAATCACATTACTAATGTAATAATTCTAAACATCTCATAATATGATTAAATTATGTAAGTTACTGTATGGTCAGCTGTTTAAGTGAAAAAACTTGTTAAAACTAGTTCCAGCAAAAGTTTGTTAATGAAATTCTCATGACTCTCTTTAAGTTCGTTCCTCTTGTTTGTTCGTAATTTCATTCGCTACTGCTGTTAGTAGTACTAATTAACTTTACGAAAATTGCCAAGTTCATGATGGTGTCTGAAATTCTGCATAAATAGCTTTTTAAAATGCGCAATCGAGTTTACTCACAATTGTTCGCTGTGTAATACTAACTACCATTTGACTACTATCAGAGCTTTTTACTTTTCAAGTCTGCGTTGTTACTGGATGTTAGAGAATCTGCTGACATTATTTTACAAATGGTTTGTTAGTGGTCACCCTTTGTAAAATGTACCTTTATTTATTATTATAGTGGTAGTCTTATAGAAGCTATCCAAAAGGATTAAACGATTAAATAATATTGTAAGAAGCAATCCAAAAGGAATAAAGAACATGCAAATCATGGGTACGCGATTCGTGTCACTGCCGTAAACTACGGTTAACTTTGCGACATGATGGTAACATCTTATCGTAAATGACATTCAAGAGCCGTCTCAAGCCCGATCTCGGCTACACCTTCGGGTAACTACGTGTCTGGAGAGTGCCGTGACGGGAATATCAAATTACCGGCACATCTCCCAATTGCGCAACCCTATCTGATGTTTATGTTTATACATAACAGGAGTTTATCAATAGAGTTCTATTGGCTGTGTAAATCGAAATATTGTTTGTATTACACCTACAAGTTGAAACATGAATTTGCACTAATTCAGACGGTACTTGTCATTCCTATTTCCTAAGATTTTTGCTTGTAGGGCAATTCCAATTTCTATTGGGTACTAACATTTAAAACAAATCGTATTGTATTTGGTCTCTTTTGGCACCGAACATCATTATACAAACTAAAAAATCTCTTCGCCTTCTTGGTGCTCCCATCTTCGATGAAGGTATCCCAGATTTTATTTTGGATAAAAATTCTAAATTTCAAGATTCTTTCAATAAACTACTGAGTATTAACTCCCACATGACCTTAACTCTTATTAGATACTGCACATTTGTTCCAAAATTTACATATTATTTACGCTGCTCCCCTATGTGGAAGTTCAGCAATAACTTAAAACTTCTGGATAATTCTATTCAAAATTTACTGTACCAAATCTTAAATTGCCCATTAGACGAGCGAGCCTGGTCTCAGGCTTCTCTTCCTATCAGGTTTGGAGGGTTAGGCACTCGCAAAATTTCCAGTGTTTCGCTCCCTGCTTTTCTCTCTTCTGCCTATAGCACGATTGACCTCTTCCGTCAAATTTTAAATTCGTCGCTTCGCGATGCTGAGGTTGCGTGCTTGGCAGAAGCAAGAAATGCTTGGGGGAATGTTTGTTCCTCTGAACCACCTATTTCAATAAAATCTCAGAGACAATGGGACGAGCCGCTTTGTAAGCAGGTATACGACTCTTTGCTTGATTCGAGCTCTAGTGTGACAGAACGTGCTCGTCTCATCGCTGTGGCTGAAAGAGAGTCTGGGTTATGGCTACACATGCAACCTTCTTCCAACATTGGTTCCGTTTTGGACAATACTTCCCTATGTTTAATTTCATGCCTGCGATTAGGTACCCGAATCACACATCCCCACTACTGCCGCTGTGGTACTGTTGTGGACAATCTCGGCCTACACGGTCTATCATGCGTTCAAAGCGCAGGTCGCATTCCTCGCCATGCTAATCTCAACGACATTCTCCATAGGGCTTTCACTTCTGCTAGAGTTCCGGCTGTTTTAGAGCCCTTGGGAATTTGCCGGGACGATGGTAGAAGACCTGATGGGATGACTATCATCCCTTGGAGTAATGGTCGTGCTCTGGTCTGGGATGCAACCTGTGTAGACACTCTGGCTCCTTCTCACGTCTGCTCAACCTCCAGAGGTGCAGGTGCAGCGGCTGCCATGGCGGAGTCTTTTAAAAAAAGAAAATACTCTTCCCTGGACAGTTGTTACCGTTTTGCTCCTTTTGGAGTTGAGACTTTGGGTCCCTGGGGCCCTGAGGCAAAAAAACTGTTCGCCGAGTTGTCCACTCGTTTAATTAGTGTTACTGGTGACAATAGGGCTGGCAGCTACCTTGGCCAACGCATAAGTATGGCTATTCAACGGGGTAATGCTGCCAGCCTTCTTGGTACAAGTTTCACCGATGTGATTCGGGGTTAGGTTAGTTTATTTATAGTTTCATTTTATTTTGTTTACACTTTGTACATATTAGTTAAGTTTTGTTTTAGTTAGTTTAAATCTTTTTAGTTAATTGTTAATATAATTGTATTCTTGTAGTTTACTGCATAATAAACAATGTCATTAAGTAGACACCAAAGGAAATCACTCATTTAAGAGAAAAAAGATACTGTAATATATTTTCATTCATCAATCAAATTCCTGTTAGATATGAACGAAAATATTTATCCAGCCTGATAAGTACTGTCAAAAAAAAATCATACCTTCAGAATCATTAATCCACGTCAGTTTGGATGTATCAGCGTATTTCAGCGCTCCACTCAGAAGCCCGGGGTCAAAAGATAGTAAGTACCACTTTACAGGATTACTGTGTCGTATTTTAATTTTGAAACCTTAGAAGTTCATTCGCCTCCCCTCTCGTATTTGAACTCGGCCCTTATTTGAAAACGCTGATTGGGAAAAATACGCGATTGGATTTTTTAGGTTAAGAGGGTTGCTTTTCTGAATGACAAATATAACGACACGAACCTACATACCGTTTTCTATGCAACATTTGAAAACATTTTGACAACTCAACTTTCAATCAATCAATCAATCAATCAATCAAATCATTTATTGCATGTCACATTACTTTTATGAAGCTCTGAAATTGTTTCGTTCCTTGCTATTTAAAGGATGCTTTGAGGATTCCTAACTATACATATAAAGTAAAAACCGGCCAAGTGCGAGTCGAAATCGCACATTAAGAGTTCCGTGCCAACTTTAACTGAATTAGAGATCCACTTACTTCCACTTAGCCAAAATATCACAATATTTTGTTGACAGCAAGTATAAATTTGTTTTTTATAATATTTGTATGAATAACTAAGTTATGTTTGCGGTTATTGAAAATTGAAAGTTTCAACTGTGTAATATTAAAAATTTCCGAATAATGTGGCTGTGACATACGGACGGACAGACAGACTTGACGAAACGTTCCGTTTTTTGCCATTCGGCTACGGAACCCTAAAAAGGAAGTAGAATCCATTTCTCTGCATTCCTAACACATCCATTTCTCTACCAGTCTACCATACCAACTGGTAGAGAATGACAGAAGGCATTAAGTTCTCCAATTGTACAACGCACAGTGCAGTAATGTTTAAATAAATAAATAAATTTCTATTCCGTAAGACACAATGCAGGCAGAACCATAATTTTCTTCCGGTCACTAGCAATTACCATCCGTCTTTGCGTAGCAAACTGATGTAGTATACGTATGTTCCATGTTCTTGGTTTTCGTTTCCTATAGTTGCATGTAGTTACAGTTAGCCGACTTAGGGCTGATTTTGCAATAGTCAGATAAGAAATATTCGTCGAACAAAATACAACATGGCTAATTTGAAAACGTCACCTAATTTTCAGAAATCATAGGTAACTGTCATTTTTTTTTTTAATCTGTCGCGTTATCATTTATCAGTCTGATAAGTTTTATCTGGCCATTGAACAATCGGCCCTTAGTAGGACATTTTTGTCTAGCTAAATATCATATTCAACTTCTAATCTTTAAATTTCACACTACGTTGCGAATTTTAAAATCATGTTATGTACACTGTTGTTGGACTACAGTTTCGTATGTAATTTAGATGTTTTAGTTATAAGCAAGTTAAGACTTAATCTGTTTGTGTACTTAATAAATTGACGACCTCCGTGGTCGAGTGGCTAGCAAGCTGGTTTCAAGCTACGCCATCTCGTGAGGTTTCCGGGTTCGATTCCCGGTCGAGTCAATGTAGAAAACGATCTTTTCTATATTGTCTCTGGTCTGGGTGTTGTGGTACCACCGTTGTGTCTGATTTCCATAACACAAGTGCATTGGCTACTTACTTTGGGATCAGAGCAATGTATGTGATTGGTGTCCAATATTATTATTATTATAAATAAAATAATACATAAATATCAAAAGATTGTAAAGAAAGCTTATACAAACCAGTATAAAAAACCGGCCAAGTGCGAGTCGGACTCGAAAACTAAGGGTTCCGTGCCAACTTTAACTGACTTCGAGAACCACTTTCTTTCACTGAGCCCAAATACCACAATATTTTGTTGACAGCAAATATAACTTTGTTTTCCATAGTATTTCTATAAATAACAAAGTTATGTTTGCGGCTTGCGGTTATTGAATATGTGCTCTATCTCAAAAACTACTGGCTCGATCTCGTTCAATTGCTGCTTATTTTCGTTGAAAGTCTTTGTCAAGATCTACATCATGTATTTTTTTCAAAATTTTGCACTCGCTTAGTTTTAAATTAAGAGGGGGGGTCGCCCATTTAACCGCTTTGAAAGCGTCTACTTCCCAAACATAGACTTTTAGAAAAAATGGCTTATGAAACCTGTACGTAATTTTAATAGACCTATCTATAGAATCCCTTCACGCACAGGTTTGATAAAAAATATGTTTATGATTTAGTTTCATGTATTTAGGACCCCCCTCCCCCCTTAAATATCTTTTTTTTGCATGACAATCGTAAAGCGGTTAACGGGATACATCTACCTACTAAGTTTCAACTGTGTAGTACCTACTAATAGTAGTAGTAATAAAGTGGCTGTGACATACGGACGGACAAACAGACAGACAGGCTTGACGAAACTATAAGGGTTCCGTTTTTTGCCATTCAGCTACGGAACCCTAAAAACGAGTGTTTTGCCGTTTTCTTATAAATATGAAAGATGCCATACACACACTCTATACTACCCTCACTACCTTCTAGTAAACTTACTGATTCTGAACTTTAGTTAGACTTTGCGAACCAGCCTTTAACCTAATAAAACGTATGAGTAATGTCTCCAGAGACAAGGTCCCAAAACTTTGAGGAGTCAAAGGGAGAAAATCACGTCAAACTCAATTTATTACGACGACGTGATCTCTGAAAACATGTCCCAACGAGTTACAGCACGTGTCTACTCTCCCGTCGTAACTCGGTAACTTGTTATACTCACGTATAAACACTCAAATGCAAATACAGACAACCAAGAGCAAGGAAATAAGATAACACCTACGGTATGAGGGTAGAACATTCATAAAATCCCAACAAATATAATGTTTCGCGAGAGCCGGCCGTTCATAAATCGCTCTACATCCGATACAAAGCTTATTAATCCGAATTCAGGACAACCCTTCAGGAGGGATCACTCGGGAGGATCTTACAGGGGCAGTGGGCTATCGAACGAGCCGCTCATTTGTTACTGTGCGTTGGGAGAGCGCCGGCAAATATGGATCCACGTGCGGAAGTGTGCAGCATGCAGACACCGCTTGCGATTGTTGAATGAAAATGTTTGGTTAGAATTAATGTATTCTTTTTTGTTTTTTAATGGTGTTAGTGATGGAGTAGTGTACTTACAGGGGCGCGCGAGGTTGCGTAGCGGAGGTTGTGAGGCGCGAGGTGCCGCGACGCATGCCGGGCGGGCGTGGTGCGGCGTCGCGCGGCGGCCGCCGACTGACGCACGCGCGCCGCCCCGACGCTACGCGCTACGGCGCTACGATGGGCGCTTTTCGCCGTAGCCGCGTAGCAGATCATCCCCTTCGTGTTCGTTACTGTTTTGCTGATCGAGACAAATGTTTTTAATTATTGTATTGCTTTGCAGAGTTTATGGTTTATGGAAACAA
This sequence comes from Pyrausta purpuralis, assembly GCA_963924145.1. NCBI lineage: Eukaryota > Metazoa > Arthropoda > Insecta > Lepidoptera > Crambidae > Pyrausta > Pyrausta purpuralis. The sequence goes on from OZ001659.1 coordinate 18,860,139, forward strand.
AAACATTTATTGCCTTTTTAATGCATTTATTGAACTGAACCGTTTTATAATTTAGACGCCCAATGATTTCTATCTCATTAAAGTGACATTATTAGTCTTATTTTATATAGAGTTATTTTCTTTTAGTAACTTGGTTAAGCACTTTATAAACTTCAAGTTATGTAAAGAAATATAAATAAACCTTACAAGTACTAGGCACGACTCTTCTGATACAAATAAAAAAGACCTTCAGTTACGAAAACATGTTTATGCCCGTTTATTAATTTTCGGGTTTCATTGAGAGCGATCAGTGCGCCCGAAAAGTAAACCTTAACTAAAGCTGTAGCTCAATCCTCCCGGCAGCGATTACGGTAATGTTGGGGTCGGAGCGGCCAGTAAAAATAAACGCGACCGCCGCGGGACGACAAAACTCTAAACGAGCGAACTTTGTTATTCATGTTGCGTTATTAAAAACAAACAGCGCCTAGCGACCTTTATAACTCGCTCGTGGCGATAAATCACCCCGAAATCTTCTCATTTTTGTCGTTTTTGGGAAAGTTTGATGTTATTGAGGAAACGCCGGACGGCGACGTGATTGCTCAAGGGATTCGCGGAATTAAGTTACAGGAATGTGGCATAACGTTGACAATATTTCACAAAAATGATGGGGTGTGATTAAAAAAACATATTTTTTTAAAAAAAATATTAAAATAACATAAAACATATCAATAGTCCGGTCAAATTAGACATAAAAATAGGGGTAAGGTTACAAAAATTCCCACCTAGCTGAAAATTGGTAGGATTGTTTAAAACACCATCATAAATGAAATGTAGAAAGTCCCCATCGATCCGATACCTGGAAAAAGAGTTTCTCGAGATCAAATGTCACAAAAACGGGTTTTTCGCGATTTTCAGAAAAACGGTAAGTTTTATCATAAAATTAGCCAGACAAAAATTGTAGAGCAGATAAATATCTACAAAAAATGTCTTTATACTTTTCTTCCTAAGAGCCACCGTTTTTGACATATAACGATCCAAAAAGTTGAAAAAGTTGTAATCGTCATATGTATAAGTACACCACGTATATACATCGCTGAAGCTGTAATACAAGTAAAAATATTATTCTATCGGTCAGTGTATCTTACACATATAAAATATGATAATTATGAGAATGTCGGGTAACTCAAGAAGAAGTTATCACCAACGGAATTTGGTGTCTTCTCTCTATGTATGGAGCTCCTTAAAAAACTACGTGCTTAGATAAGTTGTGATATGCATGTTTCGTTAAAAATACCCGAAATAAAAAACAAGTGCAGTTAGCTTGTCTTCTTCCAACCTCAGCGGCTGCTCATCAACATCTTTTTCGGGTATATTACCAATTTCAAGTGTGGCTTGGTTATCAGCTAGACCCAAAAGAGTGGGGTTGGAAGTTGGTCGACAATACATTAGAACCAGTTCAAATTTTACTCCCACCTGCGCCGGAAAAACTGTTAAATACAATTTTTGCAACTGTAAAAAGGGATGTAGTGCTAAATGTGGTTGCAAAAAAGTTGACCTGTTTTGTTCTGTAGCATGTACTAATTGTCAAGACCGGTCGTGCTCCAATGTTGAATCACCAACAATTTAGGATTCATTTGATGTTAACGAGGAGACATGCGATTTGTCATTATTGGAGCAATTCACTTGCAGCGAGGATGAAGAAGAAGAACAAGGAGAAGAAGAAGCAGAAGTATTAGAGAATTATGAGTCTGATGGATAAATATCCCTATTTTTTTTAAAACTTACACTGCTTTTATCACTTTTATCATTTTCAACCGTTGACAATATCTTTTATTATTCAATAGTTTCAACTTTTTGGATCATTATATGTCAAAAACGGTGGCTCTTAGGAAGAAAAGTAAATAGACATTTTTTGTAGATATTTATCTGCTCTACAATTTTTGTCGTGGCTAATTTTATGATAATATTACCGTTTTGCTGAAAATCGCGAAAAACCCGTTTTTGTGACTTTTGACCCCGAGTAACTTTTTTCCAGGTATCGGATCGATGGGGACTTTCTACATTTTATTTATGATGATGTTTTAAGCAATCCTACCAATTTTCAGCTAGGTGGGAATTTTTGTAACCTTGGATGTCTAATTTGACCGGCAAGAGAATGGGCTCCGATTTTATTTCTGATTCAAAATAATATATTTGTAAATAATACAATTTCAAATCTTAAATTAGGTGGATGCCATCAAAAATACCTGTACTTAAAAGCTTCAGATAATTCTATAGCTGTAGGCACACTTTATCGTACATAATATTTTTTTTATTGAAAGCGCCCTCTGTTAGATTGTTAATATGCGTATTTGAGCTAATATGCGTACTTGCTATTGCATAGTAGTTAGTGTATGCTTGCACAGATGTCGCTACTTGCCTGACAGCACGAGACGAAAGCAATCCGTCGTTCATTTATTTATTATTCTTTCATTCACTCTCCACAGAGTACGTAAGTACTTGTTTTGTTCATTCATTCCAGTTTTCTGTCAAAAAGTTGTTGTAATCTAACTTTGCATGATTATTTTTTTGTAAATTAATTGTTTTCATCGTGATTGATTCCCACCCTTTTACTAGTTTTTATTGATACATTTGTAATACAACAATACACGTCGTTGAACTTTGATGAGACTCGTATTTGGCAATGTTTACTTATACTCTTAATCAGATAGTCACTGGTGAATTAATGATTTGAATCACAATGAAAGCGCATCTAAAATAGCTGGAATCTAGCGGAGTGTGAAGAGTATCGGCGTGCCCAGTTATATTCCGCGTGTGGTGTTGCGGAGATGGCAGACGGCGGCTCTTTTGTCGCAAAACCGGTGCGGGGTTGGCTGCACCCTGATGCCGTGCTTGCCAGTGATGGAGTCACCTATGCAGTGCGGGTAACCATTCCTTATTTGAATGTTTCTGACCCTAAGAGTCTGTTCATGACTCTGTGACTTGGTTCCTAGACCCCACATGCATGACATACTTCCACCCACCCAAATATTAATAGTGTACAGGCATTTCATTACAGCAAATGCTTCTTAATTTCAGTACATTGGCTGTATGGAGGTATTGACTTCAATGAAAAAACTAGACTTTGAAACAAGATCCCAAGTTGCAAAGTGAGTATTCCCACAGAATAACCTATAAATAATATTTTCCTTGTCTATACATAAATATGATATTGTTAGAAGTTTGACAGTAAATAGGCACAAATTGAGTCTATAAGTATATTTTAGTTAAAAGTCAAGAACTAATCACTCTCCTAATAATTTGATCCATGTTTGAAATTAATTGGACAAAGCCATGAATAAATTTTCAAAATAAATAGATAGAGACTAATTAAAGGGGATAGAAAACAGAGATATAGATCTGATAGAAGGATATTGCGGAAGTTTCCTCATTTAAGGACTACATGCTCTTATTGGAGAAATTGTCTCCTTGGATTCTGTGCCTCAAAAGGTACTTTTAATAGGATTACTTCATGGTCCATCCGTCTGTCCCTACCCTTTTCCTCAGCAATGTGTGGATCTATCAAGCTAGAATTGATATCCAATACTCAGCTCTGCAGTCCCTTAAAGCTGTGAAAAAAGCAAACTTCTAAGTCAACAAAGTAAAATATAAGTAGCGAAATCCAAAGGTTTCATTTCTCTACAGTAGTTTTTTTTTTAAATCTTATTTAAGTTTTATAAAAAGTTATTGGTAAATTTAGAAATGAAATTATTGTGTGCATCATGCAGTGGCACCATTTAGGAAATGATAAGGGCAGTAGGCATGCTCCAAGCTGGGACTACTGAATGAAGTATTGCTGAGAAGATTGGAACTGGACAATATGTGCTATTAAGGTTACGGTCACAATATTGTGCTACTGGTGAAGTGGCTGAAAAGTGGGAAGTGCATTACCCCTCAAAAAAAAGACCGATTTCTGTCAGTCAGAGCACCAGTTGCTTGTGAGTGATCTAACTGTGATGAGAGGAGAAGGCTGCATGAAGATAACCTTCATGCTTGCAGACTGCTTCATACTCCAGCACCACGGCGAGGAAATCGTGGATGAGGACTAGAGAGAGCTCATGAACATTTGCTCTGGAAATATAACCAGTGGTCTTTTGTGCTGTTTACTGATGAGTCCAAGTTCGGTTTCCATCTCGATACACATAGAGTACGTCACTACGTCTTAGGTAAGCTCCTGGTCATGAGTGCGGGAATTCGTGTTGGTGGAAGAACAGACCTCGTTCGGATCAGAAACACCATGACGGCTGGAAAATACTGTAAGGAGGTCCAAGTACGAATAATTTACAACAAAAATCCTCCGTCGCCAACAAGTGGGTCAAGAATTCAGGCTCATGCACGATAACGCTTAACGCACACAGCAAGAGTAGTGACGAGCTAGTGCTAGGCTGGCCCACTCAATCGCCTGACCTAAACCACATACGTGTATAGAACACGCATGGGACATACTCCACAGAAGGTCTTTGAGGAATTTCCCTTAATCCATTGTGACGGAATAAGAGCACCTTGTCTTGGATCGTAGCCTGACCTGCTCCCTTACTCTGGACACAAAACCCGATCTAATAAATATACCCATCCCTGTCACTCATACCAGGCCGTGTAAGCGTGTGACAGGGATGGGTATATTCATTGGATCGGGTTTTGTGCATAATTAGGGGGCTGGGACAAGACTTGGATAGCTTAATCCAAAGCATGAAAATCCGTTGCAAGACCGATATTAACGTCATGAGTTTTCGCTAAAAAATAAAGTTTTTTTTTTACTTTTCTTGAGTAACATATTCATTGTTTATTTTACCATTTTTTCACGTTTTTTTCACTTGTTGATATTTTTTTAAGGAAAAACTTTAAGGGTTGTGTGATAAATCGACCTTAAAAAAAAATACATATGTTGTTCGTAACTTTTAATAAATTTTGAGTAAATTGAGTAAAACCAAAATGTTGATGTGTAGGTGACTGCCTACATTTAGGCGGTCCCCCTCGACTGCGTCTGCGCGTTTTTAGTTTGCTGGCTCCCCTCCCGTCGCCGAGTGCAGTTTCAGTTTTGTGCATGCGTTCCTCAATAATTAAGCTATCTCATACAAACATATTTAAAAAAAACGGTCCAGTAGTTCCTAAAATTTACCAAGTTCAAACATACAATAATTGTTAATAATATTATTTCATTTTTCTTTTACACAACGCTTTGCTATTTTAAATCATGGTATGTACAGTCCGTTTTTATTTGCTAGTCGAATAATGTAAACAATATTTTTATAACTTTTAAAATAATATCAGTAAAGAAAATATTTTTTTCTATTTAATTTCAAAAGATCTCAGTGCTAAACGATGAATTACCTTTGTAGTTGGTGAGTTTTGTGTTTATCTTAAAATTTTAAAATATTTTTTTTTTTGTAAAAAGGAATGTCAAGATTGTTTACAATATTCACAAGCAAAGAGAAACGAAGTTTACACTATTGTTGAACTACCGTTAAGACTGTAATCTGCTTGTGTACTTTATAAATTAACTAAGAATACAATGATTTTCTTACAGGGAATGTATAGCCAGAGTCTGTGCAGCAGCTGGTCTGCGATCAGCTGACAAGAAGAGGAGGGTGTGCCAAGCAGCAGCAAAAGCCTTGGCCAACCGGCCACGGATGGCACACTCCGGCGCCAACGTCGCCCTAACTATATCCTCCAGGGCCATCACCTTATCTGCATTAGAAGGGGGAGAAACAGTCGCCAGACATGAAATGCCTAGAGTATCATTCGCCTCTGGCGGTGATGCCGATTCATTAGACTTTGTGGCGTATGTAGCAAAATCTGCACCACCTACGGAGTGGAGGGCATGCTATGTTTTAGAATGCGGGGGACGGCTGGCACAAGATGTGATAGCAACAATAGGACAAGCATTCGAGCTGCGCTACAAAGAATTTTTGACTAAGCCTTCTACGTAAGTATGATTTAATACTGTTATCAACACTTTAGTCATTACTTCGTGAAATGGATTGATTCTGAAGTGATAATTATACATTATACAACACTATTTTTTTATTTATTTGTGATCAGTTGCTGTGGGAAACTGTGGGGGTAGCCTATGTTCAGCAGTGACATGCCCTTTATCTGATGAAGGTGATGATGTATAAGCACATAATTTTATGACCTTATATCATGTCCACAACATTTTATTTTAATCAAAACTTTAGTTATTACCTTTTGAAATGAATTGATTTAGAAATCATAAGGACGACACACATATTATACTCACAAAGTTATATTAACTAGATTTTATTTGAAAATGTGTTTGCTTCACAAGACGTAAAAAGAAATTTTTTTGGACATGAAGATTGATTGAATCCTCCACCCAAAAAAACAGGTTAAACTCACTATGCGTCGGCGCGAACGGCTCCCGAGGGTCGAACCCCGGCGAGGCGTCGGGCGCGCCGCTCGACGACCGCGACTATTACAACGACATGCCCGACAAGATGCCGCCCGAGCCCGCGCCCTCACACCGGCACCCGCCCCCTCCGCCCCTCGCCTCGCTCGCCTCGCTTGCGCCCATCTCCTCGTGAGTAAAAAAGAGCTTTGTTTACTATTGTATAAAATAGGGTTACCTTTAGTGTAGCTAGACTTTACTAGCTTGCGTTTAAACTAGACAAGATGCCGCCCGAGCCCGCGCCCACACACCGGCATCCGCCCCCTCCGCCCCTCGCCTCGCTCGCCTCGCTTGCGCCCATCTCCTCGTAAGTAAAAAAAGAGCTTTGTATACTATTGTATAAAATAGGGTTACTTTTAGTGTAGCTAGACTTTACTAGCTTGCGTTTAAACTAGACAAGATGCCGCCCGAGCCCGCGCCCACACACTGGCATCCGCCCCCTCCGCCCCTCGCCTCGCATGCGCCCATCTCCTCGTAAGTAAAAAAGAGCTTTATTTACTAATGTATTAAATAGGGTTAACTGTAGTGTAGCTAGAATTTACTAGCTTGCGTTGAAACTAGACAAGATGCTGCTCGACCCCGACCGCCACTGTCGCCATATCTTCTAGATTCTAGAATCTAGAAGCTAGACCATGACACCTTGCCTTTATGAGCAAGATGTCGTCTAGCTTATGCTAATTAAGCTGCCACCTGGCCCTCGATTTGCACGCGTCCATCTCCTCTTCAGTCATCAGTAATCTAGCACTTAGATAACAGCTAGCCTATAACTACACAACACCTAGTCTATGATGGGCAAACAAAAAATAAAATACGCTTCTTATTAAATTATGCTGAAATGAAAAAAAAAACTTTGTCTTTGGTAATTTCAAATATTTATGCACCTAAAAATCAGTAAGGTAAATGTTGGCCAAATGTTTTTTCGTATCCACGAAGTCATAATGATTGGAATGGGCGCGATGAGAACCGTGTGCAAATTACTTAGTAGAGCTTTTACAAAACATATATACAACTCCATCCCATGATAATGCAGAACCCTGTATATCTGCCTCTTCGATTTTCTTCATATCCAAGATGATTGTGACGATGTACCCCAAAAAAAATAAAAATACCCAAAGGGGGGTTTTAAGCAATTTCAATCGACGTAACGCGATAACGCAGCGACGTAAGATCTTAATTGATTGGACTAAATCAATTCGTATGAACTTTAATCGATTTTAATGTGAAACTTGTGTAAATCATAATATGATAATATGATTTTTCAACCGGTATATTATACCGAAATGCTCGCCAGCTCCCTAACTATAGGTGTTTTTGTACTGCCATTTCGCATGTAAGCTCATGATGCCAGTATTTCTTTTTATCGATATTCCTAAATAAACCTGCAGACAAAAGTGGGAAATCTTCATAACTATGTATTTTCGACCCAGATGCGAAGAAAGCGTTCGACATTACGTGAACCAGACGCCGCCGCCGCGCACGCCGCCCACCGCGCTGCTGCCCAATCACCACACGGACATCTTCGACATGCGTGAGTCATACGCCTTATTTTATCTTAGACATATTATAATTAAGGGTTATTTTGATCGGACACTTCCCACTAGTCGCTTTTGACCTCCTTAACGCAAAGGTAAGTTAAAAGTGTTCCCTATAACTTAGTGCTCGTAGCGCAGTGGTAGCAGCGCTTTGGTAGTGTTATCAAAGTCAAGCAACCAACGGCGCGGTCGTGCAGGGGCGTGCATTCCCCATATATAGGCAGTTAAGCAGTGCCTACCTCGTCATTATAATGCCAAATCAATAATACAATATATCTGTAAACTAAGATAGAAGTTAAAAGCATCTTTTTTATCATCAACTTACATACATAAAGTACTAACGCTCTACTTTCAAACAATAATATTTAGGTAGTAGGCTGCCCAGCGGCTGCTTGCTAAATACACGCACACTCTTGCAATCGCACCTCATACATACAATGTCACACAATGAAGATGTCAACGCGACCGAATTAAAAATGATGCTCTGTTTATACAACTCAAGGTGACAGGTGATATTCGCGTCATAGACTCCTAAAGTAGGCATGCATACTATCTTCTTTCCCTTCTGAAGAGTAGTTTTATCCTACTCGCGCGCAAATGACGTAAAATACTTCTGAGTCTAATCAAAACACATCTCATTAGAGAAAAAAATGTTTTAAATTAAGATGGAAACGTGGTAAATTGTTACATCATGATTTTATTTTAACTTGATTAATATATTAACAAACTAATGTGACGCTGAATAACAGAAATATAAATCCGTAAAAGAAAATCGTGAGCTAGTGGACGTTTTGTTTTAACTCGTCTACCCGATACAGATGGCGCGACGTTGCTATATCCTGCGCTTTTTAACTTATTCTTTATCGAAAATAAATCTCAAACTAATGATATTATGAACGCAGGGAATTCCGAAATTTTATTGTCAATCATTTATCTTACGCAAGTAAGTCAAGCCAGCTTAAGTTTCGGTTAAAAAGTAATGCAAACATTCTTTGAAAAGTTTGCGGCAGCCATTTTTTTCTATGGTCTTTGTTTCCTTTTCGCTTCTTTCCCGCGAGTCCGAGTGATGGAAATTTTAATTTCAAGTAAACAATTGCTTTTTGTATTATGATTGTATGAAAATGTTTTTGGGTTTTGTTTTGCATTCGAAACGATAGTGAATTTGCAGTGTTCCTTTCTGTACTCCATAAAAGTGATGTTCTGAGTGATGAGGGTTCGAAAGAAGATTCGTTTTGTTTTGAAAGCTTTAACTGTGCGCTGCCCCTTAAACTAAAGGCAGACTTTTGCTTGTAAATAAAGAAGGCTAAAATCGTATCATAGCCACTATGGGTATCAGTTACATGGCTTTTCATTACAAATTCATCTATTTCCTTGATTTTTGTATGTGGTACTAAACTAAATCCTCGTAAACACAGCTTGTATGCTTCTTCATAAATTGTACACAAAAACCTAGGTAAGTTATTATATGCCGGTATTTGAACGTCTTTTTAATATAGCTCTTTACTAGTCACAAAATCTGAGATCGATATCGAAATACTTCATATGTTCGGACCTCAAATTTAGTATGTGCCTACTCCAGTAAAAAAATATTGCACGCCCCTGCGGTCGTGTCTGGATGGATGACCATTCCGACCATATAAGTGACGTACATCACGAGCATCTCCGTGCTTCGAAAGGCACGTCAAGCCGTTAGATGATATTAGTCGTTAAGCCTTATGGGCGGCTTGATAACATCTGACAGCAGGGTTAGTCGCTTGCCTTGCAAACATCCCTCCACCAACCCGCACTGAACCCGCGTGGTGGTGTATGGCTCAAACTACCTCATAGTTGAGGTAAGGCCTTTGCCCAACAGTGGGATTTCACAGGCTAACTTTACCTATAACTTGGGCATTTTCAAGAGAAGAATAAATAAATGGATTGTTGCTGGCCAGACACCATGATCCATCCTCCACCACATCATCACTTACCACCTGATGTGATCGTAGTCAAATCCAAGTCGGGGAAATCTGTCTATCGGGTGTAAGAAGGTCAAGGCGTCACCAGGTCCACTCATCGCTCAGATTTGTAATAACGATCGTCGGAGTAAAATTATATTTTGGCTATTATTTTTTATTACTAAATAACGTGGATTTTACCAAAAATAACAAAAATCTAAAGTAACAAAACATTAGCACACTTTTAGCTGGATGCCATACAAAGTTAAAAGATATTTCGAATTGTTACTCCCAAAATAACATTGGGAAAATACCGTTACATTTGATTACGATATTTTGTGTAATGCGTCAAACTTTCCGCTAACAACAATTAAGGGAACGGAGTTTTCCTGTTATGTAACCAAGAACATTGTAATTTAAAGGCCCAGGAAGCCATAATAATGCTGACTGAACTTAAGATGGCAGTACTTTGCAGTAAGCTATTGTGAAACTTGTTCAAACTTCACTTCAACTTTGAAATGTCAAATTATGTTATAATGGCAACACCAAAACTTTTTTTAACTTTGAAAACAACGTAGGTTACTTTTGATTTCACAATTGTTTTTCTTTTTGTTGAGGTACTCTTGCAATCTGTTCCATGCGAAAATTTTCCGCTACTTTAGTCAAACTTAAAGTCAAAAATATTTTATTCAATTTGGGACACAAAATGCCACTTATGAACGTGAATTATTAGTTAATATCAATCAATTATGGCACATATGGGGCTAGAACATGTCTCTTTACCTTTTGGGCCTTACTAGCGCTTCGAGACAAGACACAGACAATCTGGCAAGTGCTGACAAGAAACGCCGGAACAAACTTTATGAATATATGTTTTGTGTTATGTTATATTTCGTTATGAATATATGCTAGTTATAGTATTAGTCTTGATGTAGAGCAATACTCAAAGATATGATATACGGCTGACTGATGGTTTCACGAAATAGATGCTGATAGAGCTCAACTCATCTTGTAAACAATGTCATTGTGATCTCTCTTCACAGCGTATAACCAACATTTACTTTCGACAGAACCATTCACTGCGACGCCAGTAACGTCATCGGCGGCGTCATCATCATCGGCTTCAGCATCCTCTCCCGCAGCAGAGGCCGAGCCACTCTCAGCGAAGGCCCAAGCCGCTCTTTTGGCGAAAGAACCTTGGTTCCACGGTCCCATATCGAGGACAACTGCTGAGAAGGTATGTTATTTGTTTTCGATTCGCCAGTGACATCATCAGCGTCGTGGACGTTCTTCCGCGGACGCCGAGCCGCTCTCAGTGAAGACACAGGCTGCGCTGCTGGCGAGAGAACTATGGTATCACGGACCTGTATCTTGGACAATGCATCATTATCATAATCAGCCAAAGGACGTCTACTGCTGAACATAGGCCTCGCCCACGGTTTTCCACAAAGACCGATCTCAAGCGGTCGGCATCTAGTGTGATTCCGTGATCTTTACAAGGTCGTCTGTCCATCTTGTCGGTGGACTAGGACAATTGCGGAGATGGAATGAAACCATTGAGTTATTACCGTTCACTGACACATTAGTGACGTCATTAGCATTGTCTCCCGCCGCAGATGCCGTAGGTACCACTTTCAGCTAAGACGTAGGCTGCACTGCTGGCTAGGACAGACCACGGTCCACTGACCCATCTCTAGGACAATGCTGAGGGTATGAGACTTGTTTCGATGCGTCGGTGACATCATCAGCGTCGTATTATGCTACCGGCGCCGAGCCGCTATCAGGAAAGCTGCAGATCTCGCTGCTGGCGAGAGAACCCTGGTTCCATGAGCTCATTTCCAGGACAACTGCTGTGTATGTGCTGCTGTTTGTCACCTTGTGGTACCCGTTCACTGCCACGATAGTGTTGTCAGGTGCAGCGTCTTCATCATTGGCTTCAGCTTCGTCACCTGCAACTGACGCCGAGCCGTTCTCAGCCAAGACTCGAGCTTCTTTGCTGGCTAAAGAATCCTGGTTTCACGAACCTACATCCAGGACCACTGCTAGGACGGTATTAAACTCGTTCGTGTGTAACGTAACGTAACGTCTTTTACTTTAAAGAAACCTAGTTCCAAGAATGCATTTTTTTTTGCATTACTGTGCTTGTGTTAGCTACAAGTAAATTATTATGAACCGAAGGAGCTTTTATTGATAAGCAATGAGTCAGGCTGTGGACATTGATAAATTCTTTGCCGTTCGTAGTCATGACTCGTGTCCAATGACGTCGGCCATATCGTGAGTTGTCTATGTGACGCATATTTCTGTTGATAATGATACCGAATACGGCGATCTATAGCTGCAAGTGAATCATACCAGGGGTATATTTAATTGCTTGCACTTTACACTCGTTCGTTCGTTTATTAAGGATAAAAGTCGAACATATGTTAACATGGGATGTCAATGTACTTTTATACACTCAAATTGCCGTAATCATAGTAAAAAAGGGAAAGTTTAACATAATGTCAACATTTAGCTAGTGAATCTGCAATAGTGTGTGTGTAAACGATGTGTAATTTTTTTTTATTCTTCCTCAACTTTTCAGCATTTGAAAGTTTTCCACGATTTTATTAGTAGCCTCGGCCTCGTGCACGTCTTGTCGTTTCAATTAATAAATTCTAACCTAAATAATTTAAAGTGCATCACGCTCAGAAGGGCGATTATAGCAAGTAAAAAGTAATAATATAAACAAGCAACTAGTAGGCGAGCGTACGAGTCGCGTATATTTGCGCTAATTAGAACTGGCATAAGTGTGTCTTCATTGAGAATAGATCATTTTCATTTCTCCTGTTCGGAAAATTGAACTTTCATGTGAAGATAGACGGGTGGGAAATAGCTTTTCCATCCCTAGGGTGGAAAGTAATTTAGTTTTAATTGCTACGATCAGACATAGAGATAAAGATAATTGAGTCACATCATATTATTAAAATAAACAAGCTTTCTATATTTTACAAGCTTAGCTTAAAATTAAAAGCGTGTTTATTATGGTCACTGATTTTGAAAATTTATAATTGGTCTAATTTTTCACAATTTAAAATCTACAAATATAATATTTGGTTGCCCGCCATACATAGTGACACTTTTTTTCATTTTAAATTGTCACATTTTTTTGTATTTGACAGTATATTTTTAAGTTTGGTCGATTATTGCACAGAGGCGACTTGGCGCGATTTTGTTGTTCATTAATCTTCTTACTCACTTCCACCTTTAGCTGTCACTCATAGCGCTATCTCATGAGGCAAAATTGAATCTGGATTTTGACATAACCTGTGGTAATTTTGGTGACAAGGTTAAGGTTGCGTTCTGTTACTATTAACATTGTCTGTGAGAAAAAATCGATCGATATTTTTAACAATGATTTGAAATATTTGATATCGTCCACGTTTTATGTACTCGGTTATCTTCTGTGCCGTTACTGTCCTTCTAATGGTGTGTTTTATGTGTAAAGACAGTAAACAAGTTGATTGTGATGTAAAAACTTGAGGTTTTATCTCTCGCCAAACAACATAATATCTAAATAAATTTATTTATTTGTCCTCACAGTCGAAATGAAAAATGTATGTATAACTCGGGTGAAAGCACCCATTTCACTCTCGAATTATTAGCGCTCTCACTCCGTTCGAGCGCCAAGAACTTCTCGAGTGAAATGGGTCACTTTCTCCCCTTGTATAACAATCTACTATTGTATCTGTATCCTTAGAAAGATGCGACTCCGCAAAACGGTAACTGCAACATTTGGAACAGCGATTCTCGAATCTACCATTCTCTATCACTGTCTCATCTGCATCGTGCGTATCGATACGCGCTACGCGCGTGGATGAGATCGGAGATGCAAAGATACATTTTATGCGGTTATTGTCTGATGCAGCCGTCTCACAGTACATCATCAAACTCTCTTTTTTGTTTTGGCTCATGTTTGCAAATGTGAATGTCGATTTAATCAAGTTTCGCGTTTTATATATCGCGAGTAACACTGGTCTAGAGCAAATGTTACTTGTACTGCCTTATTATAAATAAAGTATAGTTTAAAAAACTAAAAAAACATGCATTTAAAACTGATCGAACTAAAAAAATAAAAATAAAACTACAGTTATCAATTGAAAAAAAAATATTATTATGTATACAAAACACGTGGGGTGCTTGTTATGATATCCACAGTTTATAGTAAATTATTGAAATGGTTTTATTGTCAGAGCAACAAGCAAGTACAACTCAAAATTCATACATATAGATTATCTTTCATGAGAAGTTATCACGATTTTGTTTTCTGTTAAAAAAGAAGTGTGTAGTGTGCTATAATTACTATTGTTACTTTTGTGAATAAGTGCCATCTTTCTTTGAATGCAGTTCGGTCGCCAGTGCGTCGGGTTATACATTTTTGTTGTTAGCTAGCCCATATTACAACTACATAGATACCGCAGTGTTGACCCCAGCGTGCTGTTGTCCGAACATGCATGTTTTTTAAATCTACAGTATGTTGTTTATATTTTTTCTTCCGTCTATTTCACTTAGCTTGTAAAATCTAGCAGTGGAAACGCATAAGGCTAATGTGTTATGATTTTAACTTTTACTTCTTAAGAATTATTGTAAAGCTGTTGTTTCCTTAATAAAGAAAAAAAAAGTTTACTACAATCGTAATCAAGCCCCCCAAGCTTTTTGTATAATAATATGATTTTTCCAATTGATAACTGTAGTTTTATTTGTAACTAGCGGTCCCCCGCGACTTCGTCCGCGCGTTTTGAGTTTGCCCCCTCCCCTCCCGTCGCAGCGTAATGTTCTATACCCTAAAGCCTTTCTCGATAAATAAGCTATCCAAAACAGAAATATTTTTTCAAATCGGTCCAGCAGTTCCTGAGATAAGCGCGTTCAAACCAACAAACTCTTCATCTTTATAATATAAGTAGCGCAAGCGCACGTAGTACTTGAGCTGCCAACATTATTTTGGTGCGGAGTTATGTTAAAACTGTGATAGCTCCTAAGATATTTATTGGAAACAAATGATATAAAGGGCAACTTTGTTCTAAATGAAATGCTCGTGATGATGAATGTATTTATTTTGATAAGAATAAATACCTGTGTGTACAATACACCTCTAAAAATCATGCATTATTTTTTTACAAATTTATTAACATAAAAAAGGTTGTAGTAAGTCAACCATAAAAGATAGACTTATTCTGTCGCGGACTTTATTATAGAACTCTTAATGCTGAACAATCTTGTCATACATGATTTTTGTGTAACTTTAGCGCTTTCCGCAGCGTACGCAGCGGAAGCTCTCAAAAGGAATATCTTTCTCCCGTTTTCACAACATTTTTCATTGCTGCTGATATCTCGTGAGTCGTATCTTTATGTTATATAGCTTAAAGCCTTCCTCGATAAATGGACTATCCAACATAAAAATAATTTTTCAAATCGGGCCAGTGGTTTCTGAGATTAGCGCGTTCAAACAAACAAACAAACAAACAAACTCTTCAGCTTTATAATATTAGTATAGATTTTTTAGTTCCATCAGTTTAAAACGCGTGTTTTTTTTAGTTTTTTAACTATAATTTATTTTTCACTTTTTAGTTTGGTTTATTAGATTTGCATTCGCAGATTACGCAATTAGCTCTATCTTGCATTCAGATCTTCGAAAAAATTTACTAATTATTAATCCTGGCAGTCCTTAAAAGGATATTGGGAAACTGTTATTAAATTATTGCATTGTCATCGATCCTTGATACGTGTTCAAAGTTTCAAATTAATCAAATTTCTGGAAATCGGTCAAATTAGTGCTCAAAGATTGCATTACATACATAGATGCAAGCCAAGCTAAAGTTTTAATCAAATTTCTGGAAATCGGTCAAATTAATGCTCAAAGATTGCATTACATACATAGATACCCCAAGGTAATAAAAGCGAGGTAACAAGTGTACTGTCGGTAGCTGGTGGTGGAAGACGGCGAGTTCCTGGTGCGCGAGAGCGCGGCGTGCGCGGGGCAGTTCGTGCTGACGGGCGCGCGGCGCGGCGCGCACAAGCACCTGCTGCTCGTCGACCCCAACGGCGTGGTGAGTGATACTACTCTATAAAGGTGTTGTTTTGGTCTCAGGAATGATAATATGAATTATGCTTATTCTAAAAAAAGTTTTCTTTAAATTCTGAGCTAATTTTATACGAGAAAACTTTGCACAACATTTAAAAAAAATACAAATTTAATGGAAAAACTAGCGCTTAGCTAGCGTTTATCTACGAAAAACTACTCCGTAGCTAGTAAGCTACGAAGTGGCTACCTGGTGTTGGTAGTTTTAACTACCACACAAACATAAACCACCACACTAAAAAAATATTTTGAGGGTTTTTTTCCATTTCAAAAAAATATTTTTTTTATATTTTTTTTAGCATCAGTATCGTTTTTACAGCCACCCCTGAGTCGCTCGTCGCAGACCAAAACAACACCCTGTATAAGTACCTATGTAAAATCCACTCCAATATTGCGAAATCTGTCCGTTTTTCTGCTCTTTCGGCTACCTTCTTCACTTCACGGAAAGAAAAGGATGTAAAATTTTTATCCCAGAAGTACTATCCGTAGAGAAACACCGAGAATTGCACTCTCCATCGCTCGCTGTGTATTTTTGAGCTTCCTTATAAGGTCTATAGTAAGAGACCATGTTTCGGATCCGTATGTCATCACTGGTAACACACTGGTTGAAGACTTTCGTCTTCAGATACTGAGGTAATTGAGACGTAAAGACACCCTTGCGCAAATCAAAAATGAAGTAAAAGACTATAAATTTCGAAGGGTCTGACAGACATGTCGCACGGTAGCTCAATTGGTAGAGCGTTTGGCCCGGTTAGCCAGAAAGTGCTGGTTCAAGTCCCGCCCGTGCGCAAATTTTTGGTTTCTTATTTCATCTTTATGAATATAAAATATGATAATGTAAGTTTTAAAAACATTCTGAACCATAAGTACTACTTTACTTAGGTCGTAATACTAGCTATACTATACTATCCTCAGATAGAACTTGTAGGCAATGTCCTCTCCAGTAATCCCATCTACCTAGACAACGCTCGGTCGGTCAACTCTGAAATGAGGTTATCAAATCGCCTTGTATGTTTATGATATCGTTGTAATTTGATTGTATTTGAGCATTGAGTTTGCTATGTAAGGACTTACAAGCACGTGTGCAAAAGAGTTTTTATTTTATTGAAATTAGATAAGTTAAAAATAGATCACATCTATACTATATAGCTGAAGAGTTTTTTGAATGTCAGAAACTTAGAGGTGGGCCGAATATTCGTTTTATATTCGGTATACGGCATATTCGGCAGCTTTACCGAATATTCATATTCGGCCGAATATTCGACTGAATCACCTAATATTCGGCAAAGTGATACTCAAAGTTTTTACTGTTATTGACCCGTGTATTATCATGATTTGAGTGTACACTGTAATGATGTAAGTATTTTAGAGTATAGCTTTCTGTTTTTGTCGTCACTGAAGCTTTATTTTCAATTAAAATAGGTTGGTAGAAAGATAATAACTTAATGCAAAATATAGGTATCTAGCTGTTTTGGGATGAGGCTGCTGCGTAAACTCTTTAGAATAATATATTATAATCAGGTCTTAATTAAATTTATCACAAATTGTACATTTCACTTTGCTGCGGTCTTCTTCACTCTCCCGATAATAAGTCCATACATTTGACCTTTTTCTGCCACTCATTTTAACGCTCACGATAAGTAAATCACGCAAAAACTGTTTAAAAATGAATCAAAACAAACGCACGTGTCAATTCTACTCGTAACTGCATGACGCAATAGTGATACCTTGAACGCGGCGGAGCCTGCAGGGGTAGCGGGCGGGTGGGTCTGGCGGCAATCCGCGCGCTTAGGGTAAACTAGTTTAGACCTGCATTTGTGCGACGGAACGGAATCAAATGTACCGAATATTCGGCCGAATGTTCGTATTCGGTGAAACCCATGTTCGGCCCATCACTAGAAACTACTAGACCGATTTGAAAAAAAATGTTGTTTTGGATAGCTTATTTATCGAGGAAGATTTTAGGCTATAGAACAGAGGGACGGGAAGAGAGGGAGCAAACTCAAAACGCGCGAACGAAGTCGCGGTGGACCGCTAGTACCTAAATATAACTCTAAAATACACTTTGGTAAAACTTCGTGTTAGTTTTTCGAATATCGGTAAAAATGTGAAACGAAAATTCATGCGTTCTTCGCAGCCTGTGTAAAGTTAAACGTGACACTAGTAGATTTTGTTAAAAAAAAATTTATGTCTAAAATAATGTAGGTATTTATGTTTGGCCACGGATTTCTCGTAAACGAGAAGTCATATCGAGCGAGATTCTATGTTAGTTCAATCAGATAGAGATATCTTAGGTTATAGTGTGAGTTTCATCAAAATTAGTGCAGAAGTTATGGGTAATACCTACAAATCAAGAAATAGGAAAGCTTTTTGAAGGCGGCATAATTTTATTTTTACCCAGTATTTTGCGGCTTCCAAATTGTACTTTACTAGTATGTAAAAATTGTGTTTCCAATTTGCGGTTGTTAGTCGAATGTTGTAAACAATCTTGACATTACGTTTTAACGAAATTAATCTCAAAATATGATAAACACATAATTCAATACCTACATAGGCAATTCATATTTTTAAATAAGTTTTTTTTATTTTATATTATAATGAATGTTATGATTGTTGGACAGCTCATGTTAATTATATCAGCCAACAAATGCATTACACATTCCACTCTCTGAAACGACTCCATTTTTTCCTAACTTTTAAAACAAAAGTTATGCTTGCGCAGTCTCTTTTGTTGCCGATACTCGACTATGCCGATGTTGCGTTTTTGGATCTGACAGAGGAGCTGCTTAATCCCTCAAGCGTATGTGAACGAGACACAATAGGTATTCTATTGTTATGCGGTCGCATGCGACCGCTCGGGTGTTGAGGTATAAACTGGAGCGTCTCCAGAACCTGGCCATTTGGTTCATCTCTAACCTACGGAAATATGACTACATCTCCAGCTATCGCACCCAGCTAAAATGGCTCCCGATTCACCTCCGTCGTGACATCCATATCCTATCCTGACTTTCCTGTATAAAATCCTCTACAACCCTCAGTCCCCAACCTATCTCCAATCTCGATTCAAACGACTGCCCCCTCCCACACGCTCTAGGAGACCTTGCATCACCGCTACACTCTAAATTCCATGGAGCAATACCAACTTTTTATCTTGTTGTCTGTCTACGCTACTAGACTCAAAATAAATATATCGAAAAAATATTTATATTATAACTTTTATTTTCTGTAATTTAGCACTGCCGATAACCGCAACTATTACAATTCCAACACCTATGGGTTGGCTGGAAGAGATCTCTTTTGACCTTTGTTCACATTGTGACTTCATGTATTTTCTATACAACCTTTATTTGCAATAAAGAATATATATTGTTTACAATATTGGACTGGCAAAGAAAAACGGACTTTACTTTGTAAACTGACACTGACCGTACCAATCTGTTCGCAAGGTGCGCACCAAAGACAGCGTGTTCGAGAGCGTGCCGCACCTGATCAAGTACCACTGCAGCAACGAGCTGCCCATCGTGTCTGCCGACTCCGAGCTGCTGCTTCGGAAGCCGGTCCCACGCGCTGCGCCCTAAACCGATCTGACTACTATTCGATCTGATACGATGTATTCCAAAGTTTACATATAAACATACCTACCTTTATTAGGGGTGTGTTCAGAGCTGCATTCAATGCGCATCTGGACCTTAATAAGCGATTTTTTTTAAGTATGTGCTTAATCCGATTTAATTCCTTTACAAATTCACTTTTTAATCCCCAGCTCAAAATGAATGCCCCCTTGTCCCAAAAACCTAGTACTAGTAGCTAAGAGCCAAACCTAATATTAACCGACCAATTTAAAAGTAATGTCAATATTAACTTTGACATTACTTTTAAATCGGAAAGACAATTATTTTTTACAATTAATTGTCTTATTGGTCGGGTAATGTTAATCTTGGTTTAATTATTTTATGTGGCAATAATGAGAAATCGCAATTTGCTGTTAAATAGTGTCTACTGTTTGTTTTTTTGTGATTACAACGTCGTAAACTTAGGTCTAAAATTAAATTAGATAGCTAAAATCAATCAATAGATATTTTTTCCTTTTTCTACTCATAATAAACAAATAATATATTTTTTCCATACCTAAGATTGGTAATGCTCATATTATAGTGAAATATTGAGCTACAGAGTTTTTTTTAAATATTATAAAAACATAAATCCATGAACCGTGTAATAAAATCATGTACGCATACATGCCACGTCCGGAATTTACTAAAGTATTAGTATATTACCTTTATATAATGACTTAAAAATGTTATAAGCACTTGTAATTACGTAAATACACCTAACACTATGATGTCAATCGTAACTTAGATGATTTAAATCTCAAACGTAGCAATGCAAATTGTTGTACTATTCCATACAAATTACTTCTTTTTTTGTTTGATTAAACATTAAAACTCGAGCAGCACAACACAACATTTTTGATCGAGCCAGGTCTAAAGACAATGAACTCCTAATCTGAATTTAAAAAAAACTAATAGAGCAGTGCTTGCTAAGACCTGGGAAAATGAAATGCATTTATTATATTCCAACATCTATATATTATTCAAATATTTTAATAAATAAATTGTTAATAAATACTTAAGTAAATGTTTGTAGATGTTGAATGTTAAATTGTTTACCAAAGCCATTACGGACTTAAATGAATATATGAATTGTGATTTATGGTAATTTATCGATATATGCACTTTGACAATGCACATTGTTGTGAAGTTTTATATTAATTATAATAAATTATCTGTGAAAGATGCAATATTCGTTATTGTGCAATTTTCCAATGCCAAACTTTGATTCAGGGGATAATCAAATCAACTATTTTGCTATATATTCGTTTACTGCGCGCATGTCACCGATTTATTTTTAAGAAGTATATTGCGCTCTCTCAGATTGTTATTTTAACTTTTTAGACACTTTTACTACATGTAAGTAAACATCTGTAAAACCAATACATTATTAATATAATAGGTGCTATAATAAATAAATAAATACTTAAATTAACGTATAGAATAGTTAACAGAATTGTATATAGGTCATTAAGCCATCACAATACAGTGTGAGAGGACGATTTGATTTAAGACTGTTTGGAATTAATTAGGCTCGAAGAATGTGATGAAAAGATTGTGTCATTTTAGTGCTTTAAAATTTACTCTCAATATCAATGAATTTCGTTAGTTCGTATTGTATTGTGTAAGAATAAGTTTATTCAATCAAGTTATATTTACATTTTATCTCACACGATCGCAATCGATGCATGCTTTCGTTGTAACGCACATAATGTATGTTATCGAAATTAGTTGAGACGAGAACTCAACCAAATAAATGCTCTGCAACCAGTTTGTTGTTTCATTTCAATTTATTTTCCGTGTATAGCTGAACGCACACTTATCCGAGCCGAACGCGCCGAAAGAAACGAATTTTAGAATTCTTCATATGAAATCTCATGAAACTTCGCACACTAATCCGCGTAGAATCGTCCGAGTCTGGAAGGACCCTAGAAATCCCAGATAAATTCGGATGACGTCATCAGATTCGGTGCGGCTAATGCGGTCGATTCGGACGACTCGCCGGATAAAATCTTCATACTCACTCCCACCTTAGATGTCGCTCATATTAGCGCTATCTCATGATTTTTCTTCGACGCGGTCGATTCGGCCGAATCGGATATGAGTGCGAGACCTCCTTGACTTCGATTCGTTCGGCGCGTTCGGCTCGGATAAGTGTGCGTTCATCTTATGGCAGGAATTATCGTTGAATACCTTTACTTAGTTACCCACAAACTGTATAGCCTACCTTCTTCTTTAGATAGATAACTCTTTATTGCACACCAGAAAGGTAAATAACAAATTAATTTCAAGAAAATGTACAATTTAGGCGGTCTTATCGCTATAAGCGATCTCTTCCAGACAACCTTCGGGTAAAGAAATAATGAGCTTATAGGAAGGGGTATTATTCTTTATCGATGAAGTTTAAATAGCCCTCTTATGATTGAGTTGATTTTACCAACGTCAAATTAGGAATATTGGTTGAATACAATACAAAACGCCTTATTCAAAAACGTCACCTTTTTGTCAACAATCATTTCCGTAAATAACATTATAGTTAGAGAGGCGAATAGGGGAATTTTCGGTAATACTCGAGCGTGGCAGTTTAAGATATGAGAGATACCTTGGACCTAATAGAACAACTTTGTAAAGTATTTAGCTCTATATGTAGTGACGCGCGCCTAGGATAGACGATCAGATTAGTAAAAAAAACGATAGTCTGTAATACTCGAGCGCGTCAGATTAAGATATTGAGGGTTGATTTTAGTGTTTTAAGACTAAATTTAACTAATCTGACGATAAGTCCTTGACGCCGCCGAGTTATAGGGTCGCGAACTTGTAAAAAAAAACGTTAATCCGGCATTCTCGAGCGCGATTTTTTTTATTTTAAAGAATATAATCTAAAACGTACTAAAAATACAAAATCTGCCGATTTCCGCATGACCAGGAGTGTGGAGGAGCCATTTCGTCTTCCGAAAAACGCGTTGCGGCATATAAGTCGCGAACGATACATTTTACAAAAAAAAAGTTTAAATAAACAAAAAAGGTAATTTTATTTTACAGAAAAAAGGTCTCTTTACATTTTTGTCCAAAGTTAAAACTTTTTGACTTGAAGCTTCATAAAAACTCAAACTCCCGGTTTTTTGAGTATATCTTGAAAACTGAGGGTGTTAAAAAAAATGATATGAAATAACGATGATTAAATAATGTTACTTTTATCTCAAAAAATTTTTTTTAAAGCTTCTCGACAATTTTCGTGGACTTGGAAAAGGTTACGCGTATCTGTATACAAAAGTATTATTAACATGTACAGTTTCATGTAGGTATGTATATTATTCAATAGCCTGTTGATCCTCAAATTGTTTTTTGGACGTACCGTCAGCAAAACGAAGTGAAAAATTATTAAAAAGAAAGAAGAAAGGAAAAAACAAGAAACCAAAAACCCTTGCCGGTCAGATTAAGAGAACCCACCAACATTTATGTCAGATTAAGAAAATATGCTTTCAGGATACCGAGATGAACCTCCCCTATGAAAATCTGACGCGCTCGAGTATTTCAAAAAAACTATTTTTTTTTGCATTTTCAAAAATTCATCGTAACTTATGGTCACGCCAAAATCGACAGTTTTTTTAAAGGGAGCATCCTTGGGGCCTACTTAACACCCCTTCCGAAATTCTGACGCGCTCGAGTATATTTTTTTTTGCATTTTTGACTTCTTTATATGCCTACCCCACCACGCAAACCGGCAGATTAGTATACCGTTGTTATCAGAGGTACTTGGGGCATACGTAGTATGAATATCTGACGCGCTCGAGAATGCCCAAGTAACTGTTTTTTTTTTACATTTTTGAAAAACCGTACACGCCAAACCCACCGCTAAAATGGTTTTTACCATACGAGCTTTTCTTTTCGAAATTATTTTATCTTTCGATTTTGATAGGTCTCGACGGCGCCGTTGAATTACGCCATTTAGCTACCTCGGCTCCCTAACCATTATATGATCCTTCACCTACCCACCACTTTGCTCAGTGATTCGTCATTTCAGTTTACGGTATAATGTATAAAATTTGGTCCAGTTCACAATAAATCGACAGATTACAATCAAACGGGTTTGAAATTATTACATTGTAAACACGCGGTTTTTTCAGTATGATAGTGACATTTACAAGTTAAGACCTTCGTGCACACATTAAGTAGTAAAAGTTTTAGTTAAAAATAAAGAACTTTTTTTCCCATACTAAGTAAATAAATTGTTTTTTACCGAAAGTGTTGACAACCCTGAATCTGCAGTCATTCGTTAGCGAACCCCCGCCCGCAACCCTCGCCCGCCGCACACACACACACCTACAGCTGATATTTAAGGTTGTCACCGATAAGTTTTTGTTAAAACTTTAGCATCAATTTACTCAGTAATTTATACTCGCATGAGTTTGTGTTTTTGCATAGGCACTACACATTTACTACTTTCGCCTTTTTGTTACACCCTTTATATTGACATAACTTGCATTATAGTAAACACTACGTTTAATTAGGATCCAACGAACTTTGTTTCGCCCCCAACCCCGTCTCGCCCAGGACGGGATTTTAAAATTTCGCGACTCTCTTAGAAGATATAGTAACCGTAATATTGTAAAACTGACTACAATCAAACGGTTTTAAATCTGTTGGATTGGAATCTGTCAATAAATTGTGAACTGTACCGAACTTCATACAATATAATGTAAACTGAAATGATGAATCAGTGGGCCAGGGTAGGTTAGGATAAACGGGATGAACGAAGCGAATCCCCGTTAATCCTTTGTATTAGGTTGACATTTAACTACAAATGAAAGAGTAAATGGTAAACCATTTCGAGCTTGTGCACAATAAATCGATCGACAGATTAAATCTTACGGATTTAAAAACGTTGGATTGTAGTCTCTTTTTACAATATTGCGTTGACATATAGATTACGGCTTCAGGAAAATTATGTTAGAGGGAAAATAACAACAAATAAAAGAATCAATTCCGTACTTAATTTTGTTTATTAAAATTTAATATTACAGTATAAACAGTAAGGTCATACATGGCAGTGATGTTACAAGTTACTTATAAATTATCGGCATTCGCTATACAAAAATCCGACTATACTTCCTCTGCCCACACCCCGACTGCGCCTGCGGCACCTTAGAAAGCAAATACTTAACATGAAATCTCACTAACGCATCAATAAAACTTCAAGAGAAACAACAAACACGGTGCCGCAGCGCGCCCCGCGTCCTGCCAACCCTGAGCTTACTCATCCTAATCCGTTCTAATATACGCCAATCCTTGAAACGAGTTTATTATGACTAATTTATATTCAGATGAAAGAACAGTCAATTTAGATAACAAACCTAATTTTAACGCCAAATCCCAAATTTGAAAAAAACAGGCATAGAAACGAGGTACATTCGGTAGGTATCATATTTAAACCAAATCAGATCTTCAAATCAAATAAAGTCAAAATTTATTCAGCAATGTCATAATAATACAAGTGCATCTAGCCATATCCCCTAGTAAATATCGATTAACTTTATGCTTTTTCAATCAAAAGGTAATTTCATTCATTAAAATAAATGTTGTCTTGCAATATTTTTTTTACTTCATTAAATAGACAAAGAGATATGACTTTTTCAAACATATGGTAAAACCGAATCGAGTCAATCAAGTGGAATAAACCGTTTCATACAATATTCATCGAGTCACATGCCTATACGAGTATAACATTCTTTGGGACATCGCAGCACTATTCGCCAGACCCTGCTAAAACGCAAAGTCACTCTCCGTGCGGTACGCTTACAACTACTAATTCACTATGAGACTGTACTATAAAATCGAACTGAAGTCACAGTAAGATAAAAATAAATAAATATGCCTCTATACAAAAATAACACATTTATATCGCGGTGAACACCAAAGCGCCGAGACTCGGCGGGCCGGCTGCGTCCTGCGCCCCTCCCGGGAGTACGCTACCGCGGCCCGCCCGGCGCCGGGAGACGACTCTTTACATCTATCTTATCTCGCACAATTACAAAAGTGATCGAGGAGCGTGTAAACGGCTACGTGTGTAAACATTCTCGCATTACAAAATTACATCTCATCAAAATACTCTAGCGATGGCCCCGCGGCGCGCACGGGCGACAGCTCAGTCGGGCGTGCCGGCGGGCATGCCGGCGGGCGTGCCGGCGGGCGCGAGGGCGGGCGCGCGCGGCGGCGGCGCGACGCGGTGCAGCGCGAAGGCGTCGTACACCTGCGCCAGCTCGTCCACGTGGTGCTCCTCGAGGCAGAGGAAGCCCTGCAGCGCGGGGCTGGCGCGGCGCGCGCACGCCAGGCAGTGCACCACGTGGCGGCGCTCGTGCTCGCGCACCAGCAGCGCGTGCCACACCTCGCGCTCGCACACGCCGCAGTAGTGCGACGCCTCGCCGCGCGCGCGCCCGTGGAAGCGCACCGCCACGCCGCGCGCGCGCACCGCCGCCAGCGTGCCGGCCGCCGCGCGCAGCGTCTGCGCCAGGCACGTGCGCATCGCGAGGTGCAGCCGCGGGTCCGACACGCGGATGTTGCGCGCCAGGTTCCACGTCAGGTGCACCATCGGCACGATCGACTTGAAGTTCTGCACCTTGTTCCACTCGTACCGCTCGAGCGCGAGCGCGTACTGGCGCGCGGTCAGCGGGCCGACGTTCCACGCGATGTTGTTGCACCAGCCGGTGGCCTGCACCCAGTGCACGCAGCCCGCGTTCACCCACACGAGGTCGCCGGGCCGCTGCGTGAAGCGGTACACGGGCACGCCGTGCGCGCGCAGCTCCTCCGGGTCCGGCCACCACGAGCCGTGCAGGTACGACAGCCCGTGCCGCTCGCACAGCTCGCGCACGCCGCCCCAGTACGCGTCCGGCACGCCGAACCACTCGCAGTCGCCGGGGCCGATGTTGATGTTGATCGAGCAGAAGTTGTTGTTCTCCTGGTGGCCGGGCGTGCGGCTGCCGGGCACCTTCATGTACAGCTGCACCGTGTTCATGCCGAGGATCACGTGGCCGACGTGCGAGAGCATGTTCGCCGCGGAGGCGACGCGCGCGAACGCCGGCAGCTTCTGCAGCTCGGTGAGCTGCGGGCGCCACTTGCGCTCGTCGGAGAGGTCCACGTTGGTGCCGAAGCGCAGCATGCGCGCGCCGCGGCGCCGCTTGGCGGGCCCGCCGCCCGACGCGCCGTCCGAGTCCGAGAGCGCGCCCGCCAGCCCGGCGGCCGGCGCGGCGCCGCGCTCGCGCTCCTCGCGCAGCGACTCCTGGAACGAGCCGGCCTGGTACTGCGCGTACTTGCGCACGGTGGTGTGCGAGCGGTGCGAGGCGCACGCCCACACGCGCCGGCGCCCGGTCGGGTCCCAGTTCTCGTCGGCGGACTGCATCAGCTGCGTGCGCACCTCGACGGCGTGGTCGGGCCACGCCTCGACGAGCGTCTTGGTCGAAAAGAGGCCGAGGTCGAGCTTGAGCGCGGCGGTGAGGCCGCGCACGACGGCGATCGGGTGCTTGAGGCAGAAGTCCTGCAGCTGCGGCGAGAAGGCGTCGCGCTTGGACTCGACGTAGACGAAGGGCGCGGGCGGCGCGAGCTGCTCGGGCGCCAGGCGCGGCGGCGGCACGGCCGGCGGCTCGGGCGGCCCGCACCCGTCGCCCAGCACCGACCACGCTGTCGGGGGACCCGCATTCTCTCTACAAACAAAATTATCACCTTTAGACACATTATGGCTTATATTTAAATAAATGTGATTTAATATTCTCGACTGCAACTTAAACGTAATGTAAATAAAAGATACTGACTTGCAGGCGTCGAGGATCTGCTTGGCGCTCATGCCGCTGTGGAAGGCGACGGGCTTGAGCGGGTCGGTCTTGAGCGGCTCGAGCTTGACCACGGGCTGCCGGCCGCCCAGCACGGCCTCGCTGCCCGCGCCCGGCGCCGCCGTCGCGCTCTCTGCTGAACATACAATTAAACTTGTTAAGAACGGCGCAAGGAACTGAAGTAACGGAGTGTTGAATGGACTTA
The DNA here is from genome assembly GCA_963924145.1 of Pyrausta purpuralis. Lineage (NCBI taxonomy): Eukaryota > Metazoa > Arthropoda > Insecta > Lepidoptera > Crambidae > Pyrausta > Pyrausta purpuralis. Next base: position 18,887,786 of record OZ001659.1, read on the forward strand.
ATCAACCTCATTTTTTGGTGTTGAGTGTAAGACTCACATATCCTTCCAAGTCTTCCAAGCTGAAGGCTATACATACATATATAAACAAAGTCAAGTGAAATAACCTGCGTAGCCATTTCCTACCATTTTCTTTTTATCACTTTTAGGCAAACAAGTTATAAGTAACAACAATGTTTCGGATTTCATTGCCAGATTTTAAATATACATCTAATATCAGTAATTAAGCAGAACTGCCGTGGATTTCAAATCTTTCGTAAAATGTATGTTACATCGTTACAAGTGAAAATAAGGCTAAAATTTCGGACTTCATACACACTACGAAAACATATTTTGAATGCATTTGCACTCACTTTTGTTACGCATCGCGTAGGTAATTGAAGATTACGTTATCACTGGTTATCACTGCACTTTTGCAGATAACCTAGTTTTGTTGCATTTTAATTAATGACTTTGATGGACAGCCGCCCTGTCAATAAATCAAATCTGACAGGTTATTAAAACGCTATACCAAAAAGTTTAATTAACATTTTGAAAACTACCATACATAAAAAAGTTTTACATAATGTCAGACGGCTTTATGTAATATCGCCGTATAGTACGAGAGCCCACGACCAAAACCATGTCTCATAGCAATACGGCAAAAACCCTATAAAATCGTTAGATTGTATGATTCTGAACCCGACTAGGTGTGTAGTAACGGTCGAAAGTGTAGCAACTGCGTGGGAGGCCATTTCTGCTGTGTCAAAAAAAAAAGACAGTCGGTATTATAGCAATACGTCTGATAGTGAAAATGTACATAGATTTTATAATTGTATTACGAAAAAGTTTGTTTTCAGACATTTTGCGCGTAGCATATAGCCTGAGCGCATTTTTGAAAATGTCAACAAATTTAGCCGACCTGTATCATAGCAATACGGATAATTTTTTTTTTCAACTTTTCGTATTGCTGCCATGATTACCAAAAACCTGTTTTCAGACACTTTAAGTGTAGCATATACTCCCAAAAACGAAAATAACGTTTCGGAGTCGCCTGGCCGACGCCTCTGTTAAATGTTTTTTTAAATTTACAGCCTTCATAGATATTCAAGAATCTCCCTTGTCTATTATATGTACTTTGACAGATGACAGATGTCATTACTTATTTCTTTTGTAAAAGTTACTCAAGTCATCATCCACAACAGGTACAGTTTACATGGCTTTTGCTGTTAATTTCATAAATAAGTTCGTGATTTTCACTAACGATGTTTATTTTACAGAAGAGGACGTTGAAGATCTCCCAAGCGACGTCGAAAGTGATTTCGAAGACGACGATTCCGAATCCGACAGCGATTGAATACGAGAATATTTTGTAACTTTGAATAAACCGTTTTTTTTTCAACTTCATCCCAGTTTCCTTTTGTGCGATTTATTTCAGTCCTTCAACTTCAATGTTACGGTTTCGGGTAAATTCTTCGTTAATTATCATCTAAGAAATTCAGGGTCGCAACGTATTCATTGGTTTGTAACAGAAAATTCAAGATGCCTCAATACGATTTTTAAATGATATCTGAGTATCGAAAAGTTGTCTGATAGAGAAGGTGCTACACTTAATTTGTCTGATATAAATTTTTTGCACATGTGGACAACTTATTTTATCATGTCCAACAATTTTCAGACATATTGCTATGATACCGATCGGTAAAATTTGTTAACATTTTCAAAACGGTCTCAAAATTTAATGCGTTCACATTTCCGTCTGAAAATTGTTTTGTTCGCATCAAATAACCAAAATTTACTAATAAAAAAATTTTTCAGACGTATTGCTATGAGACATTTTTTTTGTCTCATTTTTAATTTTTTTAAGTGATTTTACGGGTTTGCGCTACACCACTAACGTCTGAAAAATATGTTTCCGGTATCTCAGAACTATCATTCAACTACAGTCTGCAAATCAGACATATTGCTATGATGCAGTTCGGTAAAATTTTTGACAATTTTGAAAATTCGGTCAGATCAAACGCTACGCGGAAAATGTCTGATATTGGTATTTTCGAGTTCAGGATAATCGTATCTATCGATTTGATGCGGTTTTGGCCGTATTGCTATGAGACAAAAATTTTGGTCGTGGGCTCTCGTACTAGTAGATCATCTGAATGAATTTATTCATCCAACATGAAATTATAGAGGAGAGTTGAATCTTGTGTTAAAACTATTACTATTTTTATGATTTTGCAAATGGAGTCTATTCATGTCACAACTATTCGTATTATTCTTCAAGGTGACGCAAGCCACAAAATAATCCGAACATGGTCCTACAGACACCTAAATTGTAATAATGCGAGTGCACGGACACCATATTATCATAAGGAATGTCGGTGACGAGACTAATTTATTATTACGCATCGATATTTTTATTGTGTATCACACATTCATACCGCACATACGCGACCTTATATGTTCCGCCAATTAGAAGTCTGGAGGTGACTTAATTACATGGATAAATGGGTTTTGATACAGACAGCTAAAACATGATTTTGCTAACGTAAGAGCCGTTAACTTTCCACCCTTTTCATTGTAATACTTTTACAAAGTTTATTTTTAGGCGCCGACAGACTTCATTTCATGAATAATGTTATAGACAGCTAAAACATGCTTTCTCTTGCTAACGGAATAGCACAAGAAATAGGTTGTTTTGTCTGGAATATTTTCCGGGAGACGGGAGACCGGGACTTTTTGTACACATATTTTGATCGTATCTGGGAGAGAGTTCCAAAGTCTGGTGGCGCTGAGGATGAAAGTTGGAGACATAAGCAGTCTTATGCAAAGGTGTGTACAGCTGCAGGGTATTGCTAGTACGGAGGGTCCGGGAACTGATGTCACTCATAAATTTATAATTACATTTAAGATAATTGGGAGAATTTGTATTACAAATAATACTGAGCAGAGTGCAGAGGATTCGAAGATTTCTACACTGTCGAATATTGAGCATATTTAGCTGAGACCGGTATGGAGATATATGGTCGTACTTCTGTACGCAAAAAATTAAGTGAATGCAGTTATTAAGGAGACGGTCAAGTTTGTTCAAAAAGTTTTGGGATAGATTCGTACAACGCACATTAGCGTAATCTATGACAGGCAGCACCAATGCGTGGATCAGCAGAATTTTGGTACTCACTGAAAGAAAGTTCCAAGAAAGAAATTTCCACCCTTTTAAATTGTTATACTTTTACAAAGTTTATTTTTAGGTGCTGAGCAATCTTTTAAAAGATTCTGTACGGTTGTCGTGCGTTTACATTTGGATTTATATAACTTTCTATCATGTTCCATATAAGGTCGCATTGCCACTTCAGTGAGATCATGGCTAAATGTCTGGCTATCTAAATTAAATAGAGGATTAAACCCAGATAGTCGCCCCGGGGGTATAGTTTCCTCGATTGCAATTAGTCTAGTTTCGCGAATGAAACACATGTTATTTTATTTATCTATCTTAAGACTGCAACTACAACTAATTTTACCGTGTTGCATGTCTTTGTGCGATTGCATAGGACGGCTAGGTAAGTATGTTTTTATGGGATAAATGCCTTCTATCGCGACGAGGCATCTATCCTTAATAAATCCTACACGTAAATTAAATACATTTGGCAACTATTCCCTATATGGGATAATTGTCCCAAAATTTAGAGTTATGCAAAAATCGCCAATACTCTGGAAATATCAAAGATAAAATTTATTCCTTTCATAAATTTGAAGATAATAAACTTAAGTATCTACCCGTTTAACAAATAAAGAATCTCGCCTTTTGTACAAAGATAGTGGAGCAATTCCGGGATCCGGGTTTCCACGTTGGGTATCTTATCTATTCAAAGAACACTTACTGTTAACAGGCTCCTTCTTAATATCGGGTTGTGAGTCCGAGAATCTCTTCAAGAGATCTTCGGCCAGCGACTCGGCGCTCTCGCCGGCCGTGGCATTGCTTCCAGTTTCACTTTTGGTCACCTGCAACACAAACAACATACGTCAAACACTAGTCTTGAGTAATAATTTAAAGTTCTTACATGTAGGGTCCCTAAACCTGCCGCCGTAAGGAAGTTGAAGTGATAAGTTCATATGTGTTAGGCTTTAAACCTAGGAAGTAGGAAGGGAGGGGTAAGTAGGTACAAACCGTGCGCGCCCTTGCAGCCTGTGCGAGACGGTACTGCGATAACAGTTGCTGCATCAACGCCTGCGGAGAAAAACAAAATGTTAATATTTCATAACATACACTACTGCGTTTATAATTAAGTCCAAACTGCCTTAATCCAGATTTCTACAAGATTAAATAAGAAACCATAAATGCGCGGACGGGTAGGATTTGAACCAACGACCTCTCATCACGGTCTTACCAACCGATCTACCGTGCAGTGTGACGTTAGATTGGTGATCTTAAATGCTCAATGAATAATAAAACTTATGAAATTGATATACATTTCAAGCAAAATAACGTTTGTGGGGTGTGTGGGTCATGACATGAATTAATATGTTTGATTGTAAATAGCACTGAGCATAGCCCTCGCCATCGTTCGTTGTTTGAGTTTAGGCTCTTTAACAAAACCAAGACCATGTTTCGGATCTGTATAGGTAGTCGAGACCTTGAGAGGGGAAGACGCTCTTGCCGCAGTTTAGCCCAGCCAAGTTGGATTCGTCGATCGACTTCTTTCTCAAAATTAGAACTACCTAATCGGATCACGTGTGCCTGTCTTAATGAATGCTGTCATACAAATAACTAGAGATTTATTTTATTCGCTATTTATTCGTTTAATACTCGGTACTCGGCGTACTCGGCGGTATTTTTGATACTCGTACTCGGCCGAGTTACTCGGTTTTAATGCCGAGTATACTCGGTTTAAGTAAAGCAATATATTGCGGTAGATATCATATAAACAACAGAGGAGATCTTTCCCAATCTCAATTATGATACTAAACTAGAAGTAATGAGACAAAATAAGACGAACTAGTTATTGAAAAAAAAACAATATGTGAAATTTTATAAAGTAAAATTACAGTAACACAAAGCTTTTTGGTAACAGCCTATTAAAAAGTTACTCGGCCGAATACTCGGTTGAGAGAAAAATGAACCTAGTAAGACTCGGTACTCGTTACTTGGCAAAAGTGCTACTCGGCGCATCTCCACAAATAACTAAAAGCTATGTACTTGTTGGTGCGGCGAGAGGTTGTGCGAGTTGCGCTGCAGGTACTGCAACGTCTGCAGCTGGTGGTGCGACAGCGGCGGGGGCGAGTCGCGCTTGCCCGGGTATGGGGGCGGCGCCGACTTGGGCGCGCGCGACGACATCTCCGCAGAGATGGGCAAGTTCCACGCCTCTTCGATGGAGGGCAGTTGCCGACGTCTGTGGGAGAGTTCCGATGTCACTACATTTCAACGCAACACGCTGACTCGGCTCGACGCGACTAGATGGCGCTGTAGTCGAAGTATGGAGACTGAACCGCGATATTAAAGATTTAGAGCGGATTAACTATAGAAGGTCAAATCGTTTTAAATGATAATATTTTACATCATAGAAACAGGATACGATCTTTTTTTTCCTTGGAAATTTAAGTTTTTTTTATTTTTATTTTCTCTATCAAGGAAACCTCATTTTTTTTACCCAAAGTGTTTTCTACAAAAAATGATCCATTTATTGTGCTGAATCATACCTTTAAATATTATCACTTAAAATCACTTTAAACTAACTAAACCTTATATATGAATAAACCAAGACGGTGATCAGCGGACCTTGGTCCCCGGCCATAACACCCGGTCAGTAGAAAGCGCTTCCCTTTAATAAATAAATAAATAAATATCCTTTGGACATTCCCACACATCGCCATCTAGCCCCAAAGTAAGCTACTCAAAGCTTGTGTTATGGGTGCCAGACAACGGATATAATACTTAAATACTTTTTGTTTGTAAATACATACATGATATACATAGAAAACACCCAGACCAATACAAACAGACATGTTCATGCACACAAATGTTTGTATTGTGCGGGGATCGAACCCGCACCCGCTGCGTAGTAGGCGATTTCTCAACCACTACACCAGACGGGTCGTCTTTGCTTTCCAAACACAGTTGCGCCATATTGGTAACACCGACAATAACTTCCAGATATCCTAGAGTGGTTCAATCGTGATATAACTTTGTCGATACACTAGGGGCGGTTCGAACATGATAGTGATCACTGGTCGGAACTTAGGACAGGGTTGATATGATTTAAATCACTTGATTTAAATCACTGATTTTAATCGTGATTTTAATCAAGTGTTTTTTTTTAAAAAATCATTGATTTAAATCAATAAATTTTTACTGCAACCAAATCAGCCAAAAAGTGTCCAGGGACTTGTGAAACACGCGATGTGGTTTGCTTTACGCTCTGTTATTAGTGGAAGAGGGAATATGGCAAAAATGTCTCGAAGAAAAAAAGATGCCGTGTGGGTTTATTTTAAAGAAAAAAGTCCGCTTGCGGAAAGTTTAACAAACCGGTGTGTAAATGTTGTCATAAGAATTAATGGGCTTTTTTTCATTAAACAATATAAACCAAAATACGTTTTTTTCTTTAAATTAATAACTGACTATTAAATTAATAAAAAAGACAAGAAAGTACAAAAATATCTGATTTAAATCAAATTAATCCGATTTAAATCAAATAAATCCGATTAATTTGATTTCTTTAAAAAAATCATGATTTTTATCAACCCTGATTTAGGACAACGTGATTATACATCAGGTGTCCTATATTTTAATTACTCGCGATTCGCGTCAAATTAACGTGTGATATTGATAGATTAATCCACGAAAAAAGTGATATACACAAATATAATCTAAAACTATTATTAAAGTAACTCTAATGACTAAAGGGTGCGCAACAAACTGCATTCGTAGTGTACCATGATCATTACGAACGCAGTTTGTTGCGCAGCTTCTTCTCAGCACTAGCCCACAACTGTCCCGTGCTGTGGTAGAGTTTATATTGGAACGTGTGAAAGTGCTGTCAAATTTTCGACAGAAAATCAGTTTATCTCCACACTGGACAGATTAATAAAGATAAGTTTTTGTTGTGTAAAACGAATTCAAAATCACGCGATATATTGACGTTAATCAATATATCGCGTGATTTTGAATTCGTTTTCGAACGATTATAGCACGCCACATTCAAGGGAGTGATATAACAATAGGGCTCCAATACGTCATTCACTTGAAGACTCGCTTTCTTTTGTCATAAATGTGTACGCCAATATTACTACAACATGGCAAGGCGTATAAAGCCTCGATAGAACGCTTGAATCAGTAGGTTAGAAGCAAATTAAACCACGGTTTATCAGTTATCGAATCACATTAATAAACATCCCAAGGTCCACTATCTATCAATACGCGATAAGATGTCGCAATAAGAAGTTAGGACCGGATGGCGTATGACGTAACTGTCCGACTAATATGGTGTGATAAGTAAATCAGTGGGCATCTATGGAAATAACATTGTACACACGAATACGTAATCCAAAACTTATTTTTATCACTTTTCTCTTCAACTATGGCATCTCAAAGATAACATAAATTGTATGTACCGTTATTGGATCTACGAAGATACAAAACGTTTCAACGAAGTCTCAGCGTTATACTCCATCCGTGGTAACTAAAACCATTAAAGCCTATTCTGGTTACTTGACATTAAAATGGAAACAGGTTTCACATAGGGTAATGCTACTGCTGCATTGGGTAGCTAGCTAGTGACTTCAAGCTTCCCAGTTCTGTCGAGATTTTAAGAGACCGTTCGCCAACAGCTCATAAAAAATACATTAAATAATAGTCCCATGAACTATAGAGGTATAATGTTTCAACAGGAAAGCCTTATAAAACCGACCCAGTGTCAGTCTGAGAGCTAATGTTAGAGACCACGAGGATAAAGTACTTACTTCCCAGTGACGGACGGCATCGGCGCATGCGCGAGATGCGCCCTGAGGAACGCTAGCCGCTGCCTCAGCGCAGCATTGGACGCGGTAGCCGCCGCGCCACCGTTCGTATAGCACGCGAACGCATCTCGCGGCATTTGACAGCTCTCGTATAAACTCCCAAGGTTCGTCCACGCCGCCGAATGGCCCTTGTCCAACTGCACCGCACAGATGTACGCTTGTAAAGCGTCCATCGGCTGATTCTGCTGCTGATACAGCACCCTGAATAAACGGTAATCACATTATGGTTAACGAAGGGTCGTTGTTAGTTGCATAATTAAGCTGGTATTTACCGTACGCTCATTAGATCACCGTATTCGGATTTAGTTTTGATTTAGATATGTTTTGTAGAATCTATTTTTAAATCTTATGCGTCGCCGAGAATGGAGCTACATGAATCGTATTACAATATCATAAGAATCCAATTAATTCAATTTTGCACGACGATAAAACACAGGTCATGTGCGGTGAATAAAAACGAAGCGCAAATTCGTTCGGTCTCGTTTTTTCACTTGTGTCGGAGATTGAACTCTGGGAAACCAGTTATTAAGTCATTGGACCAGCGAGGCGTCAATAAATGAGGACGATAAAATTGTTGAAATTTTAATCCACAGCTGATTTTTTTAAACCGACGCGGCGGGTTGATAACAATACTTTCATGGTCAGTGCGGGTAATGACATCCACGTAACGGGCGAAGATCAAAAGCGAGAAACATAAAATCAACATTCATAAATTGCACCATACGATTTCTAATCTACATACTGATAAAATAAAGAAAGCATTGTTTAAAATGTAAATCGATATTATGCTTTGTTTTTTAACCGACTTCAAAAAAGGAGGAGGTTATCAATTCGACTGTATGTTTTTTTTTTATCATAATTTTTTTTTGTATGTATGTTACCTCATATCTCAGTTGTTTGTCGACCGAATCGAAAAATTTTTTCACCTACTTAGAGGGCATATCTTCTAGTTGGTCCCATTTTTTCCATTTTGGGATCTGATGATGGGATCTTGGTGTAATCGAGGGAAACCCTCAAATTTTAAAGGCACGTATAGTGTTTCTTTACTAGAATCTTAATGTTGACGTGTTGTTACGTCTGATAGTCAACATTTTGTGGGGCTGAGCTGATGGTGGAACTCCTTAACGCCTAGGAGTTCAGTAATTATAATGACGAAACTTATGATAGGTAATTTGTAGCTTCGTAAAAAATAGAATCATAAGGTGCAACTCCCCCCCCCCCCCCCCTCTTATGTAATCACTAAAAATAAAGAAATAAAATAAACTTTAAAAAAGTAAAAACCGACTTCAAAACCAAAATGCACTAAAAAGTCTTAAATAAACTCTTCACCATTGAAAGGAAAGGAATTCGTTTTAGGCAAACAATTTCTTTTTGGAGTCGGTGCCATCACTTTGACCATCAAGCATCAACTATCACAGCACCGACTCCAAAAAGAAATTGTTTGCCTAAAACGAATTCCTTTCCTTTCAATGGTGAAGAGTTTATTTAAGACTTTTTAGTGCATTTTGGTTTTGAAGTCGGTTTTTACTTTTTTAAAGTTTTTATGCAAAAACATTGAGCTGCTTGTGAACAACAGACCTTTTAAAATTAATTTTCATATCTTTAGACAGCAATCCAATACCAGGTAAATGCAAAACATTGTAGACCCATATTCACATCGAACATCCCTACAGTAAGCAATCTATCGCTAATAATAACTTAAAATGCAAATCACATCTCACCCTATCGAGCACCAGGTGTCCGCATTCCCCTCAGACTTCTCCACGGAGTTCCTGTAGACAATGAACGCGTCGTGCACCTTGCCCTGCGCGGCGAAGCATCGGCCTAACAGGTAAAGTCCTGCGCCGGAGTCGGGCTCCGCGGCGACCGCGCGCTGGAGGCACCAGATGGCTGCGCGGGCGCGGGCCGCCGGCTCGCCGAGTGAGGCGCAGCGGTGGTATAGCCAGCCTGTGGGGGTCATAGTGTAAGAATTGACGGAAGTATGTAATGTATTACCACATTGCACTGACTGAGAAAGAGAATGAATCACGAACAACCGAGAAGTTTTCGTGGAATATATATGCATCAATTAGATGAGATAGTAAACATAAGGATAATTCCAAGTTTTTATCATAAAGACATCCATATGATTTTAAAATTTATACCTTTGCAAAAGAAGCCTTTATAGATTGACATTAGTATGACTTGTCTGCAAAGGATTTTTCTTAAACCAAAAATGTTAAAGAATTAATTTGAAAAATGGACAAATTAGCAGTAAGCAATAATATTTTCCAAAAGATTAGGCCATAACCAGTTTTTGCACCATAATCTCAACAGCAATGGACCGTCAACCGTCAATTACGTATTTTGAAGGGCTTTGTGTTGCATGCGCCCTTACAAGCAGGTGTTCACAAAGGACACCATATCCTGTTTTTATAGGATTCGTTTCAAGGAAAATGAATCGTCCCAAAACTATTTTATTTTATTTACATTCAACTCATATTACGTGGCTAAAACAAATTCAAGCACTCTTTACGAAAGAGCCCAGAGACAGTTTGAGTTTATGGCTTGGTTAAAACCGGTATGGCAACCGAATACAACCAGTAAATTTACCTAACTCTACAATACACTCTGCATAGCTGTGTGCCATTACTGGCCTCGACACTCTCATTTCCGATAGGCTTTATTGCGAAATGACATTACAAATGCAAGATTGAGAAAATGTAATTTCTGCTCAAACTATTCAACAATTTGTATTTTATCTTCCGTTTGATTTTTGTAAACATGAATAGACTACGACTTTTACAATGTTATAAACAAACAACGTCTAGAATCTTCATTTAAACTATTCTAGAAACGAAATCAATTTATCAAGTCGCATTATGATAAAGGAAATATTGCGAAGTCTTTGTTTTTAACTCGCCAGGGTTTGTAAAGAGGATCAAGGACGCAGCGAAATCATTTTTAAATTTTAATCAAGGTGAGCGAACAAGGCGCGATTATTAGTAACACCATTCATTTTCAGCGCGACTGACAATAATATGATAAGTAAGATAGTTACCTAATTGCCTGCAGACGTCGGCCTTCAGTGTGGACGAGAGCTGCGGCTCCTTCAGCAGGCGCTCGTACGCGTCCCTGGCCAGCTTGCGCAGCCCCTTCGCCTCGAGCAAATGCGCAGCGTGGAAGCTCAGCTCCAGCCGCGTGAATGTGGCGTCCTGGTGCGGGGCCAGCCTGGCCCGCCTGAAGTGGGCCGCCGCCGCCGCCCAATGCCGCCGCGCCTTGAACATCAGCGCCAGCCGCAGGTGCGCGTCCGCCGCACGGGAGAACCCCGGCGACACGTACAGCGCCATTTGCAACGCCTTCGTCGCCCTAACACCCAAACATCGTTTACGACTACGGCCATTGTTTCTTACGCACAATGAACCGTGCCGATACCACCAATAAAACCATTCAAATTGCACAAAGGCAATGTTTCATATTTACTAGAAAACAATGTCGAAATGGGAAGGTTGCATCCGTATCGATCACTTTGCTTGCCAAGGTCGTCTTTGAACGCGTCTCCGCTTAATTCAATTTCAAAAGTAAATAGCTTTAAAAAAAAGGAGTCCGAATGCAAACAGACCGAAATAAAATAAAGGAGCGGTAGTAAAAACTCTACATCTTAGACGGATCCCTATAGAATGTTTGAACAATGCAGAAACGAAAGGTTTCTGAATTCGTTGTACCTACCTATCCGTCCGAAAATCTAAACCGGTCTGCATTTGTGGGAGCGCTTCGAACAGTTCGAACGTATTGCATTACGCTTAGTGAATTTGATCGCATTCAAAATCTTTACATTTCGCTGTGGATTTATATTTTGAACATAAAATCTGCCAAAATCGTCGCAAAAAATAGGGAGCCCATAGATGAATCAGGTAGAATTTTATGAAATGGATTGGGATTGTGCGTAACAGCAGGTAAAATTATTCTTACTATCTCATGCAATGATGATTGTACTCGATGTTCAAACAGAATTAAAACCAAGAATGCGTCGAAGACGTCAAGGTGCGTAAGTTACACAAAAGAGGCGTTCATAATGCCCGTAAGGTTATTGAGGAGCGCATCACCGGAGCGTAACGTCACCGATGCGCCCGCGGGGTCGATGACCGTCTGAGGTTCGTGCAATCGATCGGACGATGCAACGCAAGTAACGTCTAGACAGCGATCGCGGTCCGAATCGGACGCCTATACCACCTTTATTTAGATGACCTCCTCTGACATTTGCAAACCGAAACAAAGGAGCGAGACAGGTGGCGTCCGATGTTCACCTCGATAGCGACGACTAAAATTAAATGATTACACGCACACACGCGCCGTCTGCGACGAGCCGAAGAGAGCTTTCACCCACAACGTCGCCCGAGGCATTGCTCGACATACATAATATGTTCAACATTGCTTTTTATTAACATTCATTGTTCCACGGAATGAGCTATGCTATGATTGCCAGCTGACACGCAATATTAAAAAGTAAGATTGGTATCGAACGCCTAGCGATTGCTATGCTAACAAGAAATACCCTAGTAACTTCCTCCTTTGGCTAACACGAATAAGCCAAGTCCATCCATAAAGTCCTAGGGAAAATGGATGATAGGACACATCAATTTTCCCTCGATCTTAATGGATTTCCCTTTGCACGTGTTGTAAAAAAACATGTAGGAAATAATTATTGAGTGTAGTAGTCCTGAGTGTTATCAGTGGTTGCCAAAGTCATCGTGGATCGCAACGCGTATGCTACGAAGGGTACATTGGTCTGATATGCAGTAGCGATTAGAGTCGCCGTTCACACCCACTCACGTGCGCTGATAATACTCGAGCATTCATTCTGATTATTAAATAATTAATTATCGTACAATATGTACGCTAAAATATTAATACGATACCATTGACCTCACGAGAAATGCACCGAACGTGCCAGCTTACGAGAGCTAACGATACACACGAATTATAAATAAGTATGAACCACCTTTGAAGAATGTGAAGACTGGTGCTACAGCAGCACGAGTAAACATTTATGTCGGGTATAACCTCACGGGATCTAAACTGTAATTTTCTCAATAATGTTTTACATACGATATTGTCAGTCAGACTCGGTACAATACCACATAATGAGACACATGAATACATGATAGTAAAACCGAGCAAGCAACTGGAGGCCACAAGGATTATCTCAATATTCTGCCTGACATTATATTCACGACTAGCGGTCCCCCGCGACTTCGTCCGCGCGTTTTGAGTTTGCTCCCTCCCCTCCCGTCGCAGCGTCATGTTTTATATCCTAAAGCCTTTCTCGATAAACAAAGCTATCCAACACAGAAATATTTTTTCAAATCGGTCCAGCAGTTCCTGAGATAAACGCGTTCAAACAAACAAACTCTTCAGCTTAATAATATATTAGCACAAGCGCACGTGGTACTTAAGCGGCGAACATTATTTTGGTGCGGATTTATGTTCAAACTGTGATAGCTCCTAAGATATATATTGAAATCAAATGATATAAAAGGCAACTTGTTTCTTAATGAAATGCTCGTGATGATGAATGTATTTATTTTGATAAGAATAAATACCTGTGTGTATAATACACCTCTAAAAATAATGCATTATTTTTTTACAAATTTATTCACATAAAAAAGGTTGTAGTAAGTCAACCATAAAAGATAGACATATGCTGTTGCGGACTTTATTATAGAACTCTTAATGCTGAACAATCCTGTCATACATGACTTTTGTGTAACTTAAGCGGTTTCCGCAGCGTACGCAGCAGAAGCTCTCAAAAGGAATATCTTTCTCCCGTTTTCGCAACATTTTTAATTGCTGCTGTGGTCTTATGAGTCGTATCTTTATGTTATATAGCCTAAAGCCTTCCTCGATAAATGGACTATCCAACGTAAAAATATTTTTTCAAATCGGGCCAGTAGTTTTTGAGATTAGCGCGTTCAAACAAACAAACAAACAAACAAACAAACAAACAAACAAACAAACAAACAAACTCTTCAGCTTTATAATATTAGTATAGATAAAACGAAGCGTGCAAACATGAGAGAAAATATGGTACCCAGATCGATTATATCCGGCTCGCTGCTTTGCCCCTCCGACCCAAAGCGTATTTTATCAGTTCGCTCAGGTAACCAAATTCTGGAACCAACTGACTCTTAGAAAATCTTACCTTTTATTTACACAATTGAATACTCTCACGCGTATATTAATCGATTCCGAAGCATTGAATGAATGAACATCTGGTTAACGCTACTCGACGCGGCTCAGTTGTACGAAAGTAATAAAGTTTGTTGTACAAATACTTTATGATAAATCAGTTCAGCTTTAATGACTTTGTTTTAATTATTATCTCAAGATAACTACATTTTAAACCAATCGGTTTGTTTATTTGCTAGTTACTTGTTACGAAACCGGCTACAAACAGAATACAGAGAAAGACACAATAATAAAACGTAGAAAACAGTTCGTTTGATGACGGATGCGGCAATAAAACCAGTGAAGCGCGTCTTAAGAAGCCAGGATTAGATGAGGAAGTGTTTATGTGGAATGTGGGCAGCATTGAGTGGCGGTGTGTCGCGGTGGCGTCGCGGCGCCGAGCCCGGTGCACGCGGCGACGGGGGGAGCCGCATGAGGCAGCTCGGCCTGACCTAGTTCTGCACTCGGCTCAAGGACGGATCGCCCGCTATTTATAGAGTTCATTCGTCGGTCGTCATAGCATCGGCATCGCACTCACTTTACATAACTGAAGCGAGTCGCTAGGTGCGTCTGCGGCACGTGATTTGATTCGCTGCCGGCACACCTAATGGGTCCGTGCGCGCCTTTCCCACGGACCTTACGACGCTGGCATACGCTGGCCAAGGGGAATGAATACACGTTCATAATTAATTTCCATATCGTGGCATAGGATTACATTGCTTTAACCGAGCGGTGTTGTGGTATTCTTAGCTAATACAATTCTAAGTTCTATGTACCTATATAGCAGTCATAAATCTGAAAATGCTTTGCTTATTTAAAATTTCATGACTCAACGTGCAATTGTATTTTATCTAATAGACAGGTAGTCGTGTGTTCGTGACGGCGTGATGCAATCAAGCGGTGCATTCAACACAAACCAGCAATTCACCTGACCGTATTGCATCACGACCTTGGCTTCATGGCAACTGAATGCACCAAGAACTGCACTCGTGGTACTCGCACTCACCACATAGCGGGTGTTGCTAACGTCCGATAGGATTATCTCTAGTGCAACGAATGTCTGTAATATTTCAGTAGTCTCAAAAATTACCAAAATAATTAACTACCCACGCCTCGCGACTGGGGGCAGATCCAAAAAGAAAGAAAAAATAAAAAATCTTTATCGCAAACCAGTCAAGATCAAAACAATCGGAAAACAATTGTGAAATCGTTAAATAACATCACTTACGTCATTTAAATATTTTTGCGATTTTTTGGGTTCTGTAGCCGAATGGCAAAAAACGGAACCCTTATAGTTTCGTCAAGTCTGTCTGTCTGTCTGTCCGTCCGTATGTCACAGCCATTTTATTCTGTAACTATAAGAATTACACTGTTGAAATTTGGTAGGAAGATGTATCCTGTTAACCGCTTACCGATTCTCATACAAAAAAAAATGTCATACATGAACCAAAAAAAAATTTTTTAGTCAAACCTGTGGGTGTGGGGTATCTACGGGTAGGTCTTTAAAAATGATATTGAGGTTCCTAAAACCATTTTCTTTTAAAGTCTAACGTTTCATAGCAATCCGCTTCCAAAGTGGTAAAATGGGCGTCGCCCCCATCTAACTTCTAAACCAAGAGAGTGTAAATTTTGAAAAAAATATATATTATAGATCGTAACAAATACTTTCAACTAAAATTGGTTTGGACGAGATCGAACAAGTAGTTTTTGTGATATAGCATGTTTTCAACAACCGCAAACATAACTTTGTACTTCATACAAACACTATGAAAAACAAAGTTATATTTGCAGTCAACAAAATATTGTGGTATTTTATTAAGTAGGAGTAAGTGGATTCCCTAATTCAGTTAAAGTTGGCACGGAACCCTCAGTGCGCGAATCCGACTCGCACTTGGCCGGTTTTTTATTTATTTACTTAATTACAAAGTGATCCATGGGATCTACGTTTGGGACGGTCACACAGTTTGTGATAATAAAGCTAACGTATCTATTTAACGGATTATGAACCAACCATGAAAGCAATTCGCAATGCTAAGCACCGTTATTGAAGGCCAGCCAGTCTGGATCGATGTCGATACCAAACACCAATAAAATAACCGTTCTACATTCATACATAGCTAACTTTTATAACTCGAATGCACCGTGGCCATGTCCAAAGCGTGCACGAGTTCCCATCCGTGGTTGGAATATAAACGAGATCGCTTACAATACGAATGAAAGTAATCATCATCAGTCAAGCGTTTCATTGCCCCAGTGTTTCCCAGAGAGTCCAAACAATCGGTGGAACGAAGGTAAAGTGGCTTCGAGTTTAACAAAATTGATAATTCACGAGGGCTCATTTATCGCGCGCTGGCGTCATGCTAGTTGACCCACTTTCGGCCTATTCGATACCACTTATAGAGTAACCTACACGCGAATGATCTCACAAACGATAATTCTAATATACATGCTGAGTATTTCAGTTCGCAAAGCTGTTCAGACTGAATAACGCATAAAATACAAGGCACCGACCGACTATACGTTTCAACACCACCAACAGATCAGAAAAATACAACTACATAATTTGAGCATTCTTATAATTCGAAATTTTCGATAGTATTCTGTCCAGAAGCAAACTTACTAATTTTGTTTAATGATTTTGAAGTTACAATACGCTACAATAATTGGTTGCCTGTGGCAAGAGTTCTGGACAGCGGCTACGGTTGGAAAGATAGCAATCATGATAACAATCTCCATTAGTGCGTCGATGATACATGACAACATGCATGCAAAGGTGAGCATAATAAATACCTAAGGTCTGTTCGCGTGTTGCCACCAGTGAAAATGGGATAATTAACAGTAACAACAAAACACTGAACATACTTTGTGCAATATCAACAAATTAGAACGACAAATAAATCAACTGATTAGGTTTGCATTTTGACGGTACGATACCACATTGCATGTTGTTACACCAGATTTTTTTTCATGCTACGTAAGCTTTAGACAAAGAACCAATTAAAATCGTTAAGAAATTAGTCTTGCTTGAAATTATATCGTGGAAAACAGAAAGAAAATGCTCCAAAGTGCAATTTTGAAAAATAGGACTTGCTGAGTAGTTGCGTTGTTGTAGCTTGTAATCATAAACAAGTACAATGTCAGGAAACGTTGAATAAAGGCCATTCTGCGGGCATATTGCCATAATACTACGTGTATACTGCGCGTATACACGTAGTAACCATCATCCTTACGGTACTTGAGACCTAGTCTAGGTCGACAAACAGGGCTGCAAATTGCACTCCATAAAACAGCATTATTTTCCACTAAAAAGTGTGTTTTTTGTTGTGCTTACCAAACAACTTTTTGTGACATTGTTATAAAGTATTCATCACAAAAGAATTTAAATGTAGCATTTATGGACCAACATGTGACTCAGCAGCTTTAGTCAGCTTAGCAAGAAACGCTAAGTAAAAAATATATGACTCGAAATATTAACTAGAGAAAGTTACGAGAAGAACATGCATCGGTGATATATTTTGGATTTACATTCTAAAGTATGAAAGGAGAGAGTTTATTCGATACTTTATCTATCATGAGGGACGAGTCAGCAAAGGTTACTTTGTCTAGAGGCCGTTCTTTCGCCCTTGCGTGACGCAGCTGTCAAAAGGACAAAACTCAAAGGCATCAGACGAAGGTGATAAGGTCGAGCATAGCACCCGAATAGTGCTTTATGCTAACGAAACTACTAACGCTTAAATGTAGTATAGGTAATGTACAATGTAAGTTAGTTTAAAATGTGGCATAAACACGATCAGGGTGCGCTATGCGGAAGTGCGCGGCTGCTATCAGCTGCAGCGCTGCACTCGCGTTGCATGCACAACGATGCCAATAAAAACGATGCGCCCGCGCGGCGCGCTCACAGCCAGTTCATGCGACTTCATTACTGAACAGGTTCGCCTTGGGCACACGGCCCATCTAACTTACTTACTCGTTGCATTGTATAACAGGCTTACGATATTGCATCCGTTGTTTATACAAGTACCTACCTAATTGATTGGTAATTAATACACTACTTGTTACGTTACGTCACGTTTCAACAATTAAATTGTGATGTGATGGAACAATGTTATCCTTACCCACACACCCATACGTGTGCTGGAATGGTGCTTGCAAAATAATAATTACATCAATTTGACCATGGCCATGATAAAATGACTAAATAGGAACATGCAAAAGTGAGTTGAAGAGCTCCCCCAACGCATGAAGAATTGAAATTCTGCACTATTATTACATTAAACCCGAGCGAGTGCCCTTGATAACTACCCCATACGATTCCGCCTCACAAGTGTCCTAACAAGTCCTATACTTATTTACATGCAGTGAAATTAAAAACTCTGCCCCATCCCCAACATTAGTGTTTAGAAGGGTTCAACCCTTTGTGAATATTTTTAGTTCCATTGAAGAGTCGACGTCATGGATTGTTGTACCGATTGTATGTCAGACAATGGTTTGTGGAGCGCACATACGCGCAAGTAAAACTTCACACGCATATCGTGCGTCGCAGTAGGTACCTCCTCGTGTTCTGCAGGGCTGCGGGGCGAGGTGAGTGGGGGGTAATCGCTCAATAGTGACGTAACGTCACAGCATCTCGCAAGCTTCGGGCCCTTTCCACTGCTCCCTTTTTGCGGTCACCGACAGCTTTCTAATGCCCATTGTGCGTACGAACGAACTGACTACTCGATTGTAACTACTACGCCTTGGTTCGACATCCGTGAGAAGTTTTCAAGTTAATATCTACCCGACAAGTGCTTTATAATTACGTGCCGGGAAAATCGCATGTGCGATATACTTTTACCGTGACGCTAATGATGAATCGAATACATAGGTATAATTAACAGCAAGAACTAATTAATATTGTGTCATTAACATAGTGGGCGGCGGATGTGAGCCTTTGATCCTTTGATAACCCAAACGCCAATTCCACAAAGACCCAATTTATTTTTGTCCTAATTGATTGTTTTCCCTGTAGAATATGCCTACATATGAAGTGATCATAAATAGTATCGGCATATAAAAATATAAATATATCAAAAAAGATTGCAATCAATTTGAAAAATCAAAATCTTATTATTGGTGCGATAAAAGATATCATTAATTACAAATTATTGTTAATATAACAGGGTTTTTATTTTATATTTTAAGAAAACACGTAACAAATATGTTTTATTGATCCAGTTACAAGTTAAAAAAATGTATGTGTGTGTGTGTGTGTGTGTTTTATTTAACCTTACAGTGCTTGATTTTTATTTGCAAATGTAGAGCTATTAGATTGAAAAATTATAAAAAAACGCAAATTAATAGATACATACATATGTATATTTTTGTGTATGACCACTTATGATGACGTGCGACATACTAGATGGCGCCATTAAAAATATTTATTTTTTGGTGTCCCATGTGTGGAACACTATGCGCTATACGGTTGATAAAACCCTAATGGGTTGTATACAAGGTTGACGAAGTTACACACACAATCGCTAGCGTTATCATCGCGATTCGCACCGTAAGTGACGCACGTGGCAATTGATGATAAATATACGTGTTGGTAATCTGCTTTATGTACCTACATACCTATGTTAAATATATATATCCTTCTATTTATTAGTAGATAAAGCTGACTTTATGGCGTTTTACGTTAAATATTTTTGTATTTATAAACCCTTAATTAAACCTAGAGCTGTTTCAAACTTTTACAAAGCAGTATGTATGGAATAATAAATAAGGCATACGAGATAGCGAAATTATCACAGATACATGTGTTTTTTACGTACGTCAATGTAAAAAAAAAATGATTCGTTGAATAAAACTTTATCGGCGCATAAGGCTTTTCATGATAATGAAATAGACACACTGCTCTGAAACGTGACTTGTTAGTGTTCTTGAACTTGATAATGTAATAAATACGTTGCCAGTCCGCACACGTCTGTTGCCAAGGTACCGACGTTAGATGAGTATAATTCTGCTTTTAGCTGACCGAATCTTAATTTATAGTGAAACGTAATGAAGAGATTAGCGTGGTATGGTTTGTAACGAGAAAGTGGCACAATATGCCGTAATAGGTTGTTGGTTTGAGGATCTTTGCGGGCCGGCCTTGGAGCGTGACGTCGCGGCCCGCCCCTTGTAATGACGCGATGACGTGACAGGCCGCGGCCGACGCGAGTGACGCGCGATTTTTTCGCGGAAAAAGCCGACATACATCATGTTCAACCCACCACCTGCGCGACGACGCAATGCTAGCAAATTCAGCAAATATTGAGTATGAAATAAGCAACAAAAAAATTCTGATGTAAAGTTATGATCTATTAAATCCCTAGTCTATCTTATCTATGACATTCAGATAATTTTATGTAGAGCTTGAGGACGAACGAAAATTTTTAATAATATAAAGCTTGTGTGCGTATGAGCCTGTATAATAAGGGCCTTTGGGTTATGGGCTACAAAGTTTTTCTAAGTAAACTGCACAAAACATTTTCTTCAATAGTATATGAGGAATATAGGACTTCTAAACCATCATCATTCTCTGGTTCTATTTGTACTTTTTCATTTGATGATAAACTATTAACTTTTAGAAAAAAATGCTGTCTTGTATTTACTAACGTAAACAGAAAAAAATATTGCTGAGCCTCAGTAATTCTGTTAACTAGGTCAAAATGAGTTTTCTGTCCAAGCAAAAAATGCAGCTGCATCTTTCTTTGCACGTGTAAACAAAAACTCTCGTTAGAGTAAAAACTAGGGCACGCTGCTTGACACAGTTCATGCCCTACGTGGGTGGCTATCCTACAGATGTGGGCGGTGACTTACGTAACACAAACAAAAGCCGAAGGGCGCCCGCTTGCCACAGACCCTTTCGTAATAGATGCCCTATGACTTTATGGATACCTAGTTAGATAGCGCAGAGTTGGAGCAGCGGCAAACATAATTATTGGAAGGTGAAGACTGATGTTGCTATTTTTAGATTTGGGAATGTTTCGTGGAAGTGTCGCCCAAACGGCACGGAGGTCATTGACAGGGTGGAGGCGGAGGCGGGTAGCGCGGATGCAGCGAGTGCAT
The DNA here is from genome assembly GCA_963924145.1 of Pyrausta purpuralis. Taxonomy (NCBI): domain Eukaryota; kingdom Metazoa; phylum Arthropoda; class Insecta; order Lepidoptera; family Crambidae; genus Pyrausta; species Pyrausta purpuralis. Next base: position 18,909,068 of record OZ001659.1, read on the forward strand.
CGAGCGAGTTCCGGTGCACTAAGCGGCAGGTATAAATAGCGATCCGTTAGTGTCGACGACCGCGTACCGTCACCACGCTCGCCCTGCTCTCGGCGTTCGGAGCCGTGACCTAGATATCACAGAAACAAAATATTGCGTCACGGGACTCTCTCGTTACGAGGAAATCGAAAAGTTAGCCCCCGACGGGGTGTAAGATCAATTCGTCGAGAAGCGTTAAGCCCGAAAAACGGACGGAGGGTGAGGGAGGATAGAATCGGGGTGGGTCAGGGGAGAGGCTCGAGCTAATAACGCATACGCCCTTCGTCGGGAACTCGATACAGGCCGGTCGGTGTGCGCAGGGCTCGGTTCGGCTCGGCGCGGTGAGTGAAGGGCTCGCGTGCGTACGTGCCGGAAGGCAGAGGCGCGGGGGCGGCCCCGCCCGCGCATCTCAGGGCCCTGCTTAGATGCACTCTTCGGGTAGGGTCGGAGACCGCGTCCTCTACTGCGCACTACGCTACCCGCGCGTCCGCCCTGTCGCAGGCTAATTTACATCGACGGGATTAAATGCGAATACCGCTAGCCGTCGCTACAACTTCGCATAATAGCTAGCTAGGTGAAGCAATGCCGGATTCCGGTTATATTATGCGCCGCTATTCTACTGTTGCTATGTAGCGTCGGCCGCGCAGCTAGGCGCTTGTAATAATCTCGAACCCATTGTGACGTAATGTAACAAAGTAAACCATACATACTACACCTCTGATCACCTGGTAGTGTGCTTGAGTACAGATAACCTACTGTAAAATTACGTGTCGTACCTCTACTTGTCGTTTGACTATTTACATATTCATTATCAACCCTATTGCCTGACATTTCCATTGTTTTCAAGTTATTCAATAAATAATAACTCATTTGAATAGGTATACATACATATTCAATCGTATCGGATGTATAATTCGTCAAACCCTCCAACATCAAAAGGTAAAGAAAAGAAGAAAAATCGATGCACAATAGTCACATATATAAATAGATGCACTATGTAGTTGCATCTGTTAAAAAAAGACTAAGAAGGAGGTGAGTAATTGCACACATAAAACGTCTATTGTAAAAAGATGGCACGAGCCAGCAAAGGCATTAAACCACATAAAATAACCGGTTGCCATAAAACTTGTCACTCGCAAATGTTGGAGCGTTTACGGCTCAACTGGCTACAGGAGGATGTCCAATGCAATGTATAACACTGTTCCATTTAAGAGAAATCGCATCAGAATGAGAGCAGGAGACGGTCCCGAGCACCAGCAAAGTTGGCCGGACGGTGAAATTAACTACCGAATGCAATTATCGCAGCACGAGAGAACGGGAAATTTTATCGCTTTCTACGCGATGTTTATTTACTACGAAACATGTAGTAAATAAAGTGCATACCGATACCGAGCGTAGCGATACGTCTTGTTGCTATTGCTAGTGCCGCTACCGGTGATACCTACCGCAATTTATACGCGATAACTCCTTACAGGGTCTATCGTATCACACAATTTTTGTTTATCCCCTTTTGTTTTACAAAAATAGCCTTAGGTGTGAAATTTTAACCCCACTTCAGCTTCAGCTTCATGAATGTTGTTGACAGATCATTAGTACATATAGCGTAGAAGTGAGACACATTGCGATTAAAAAACTAATTACTAATACAGGTGCATCCATGAGTAGAAAAATAGCAGAACGCAAGCTGTTTTCAGACTTGCCCCGCTTTGAAAGTGGGTGTATAATGGCGTATACATATTTAGACGACATCCTTGTAGAGACAAAGGAAGCTAGCTCAAGGAGCAGCTGATGCGAAGACAGGTGTGGTGGCAGCCGGCGGACACCTGCCCACGGCACGTGCCACAAGCTGCTCTAACAATTATACAACATAACTCATACTCATTACATTACACAATGCAACCGATATACCTGACATTACCTCAACTTAGAAAACTTAGAACAAGCCCTTTATCCCAGTGCAGCTGTCTGACAAGTTACACAGCAGAATACATTACATGACATACAGCTATTGGAAATGAGCTTCAGTGCGATGTAATTTCCTAAAATAGACTGGTACATGCTCAGAAACCAGACAATTAATATGCACCTTCGTTGTTTTCGAGGTACACCTTGAATAACAAGGAGATACTGAGAAACAAATACAGTCCGATATTACAGAGCCGCTCCCGAGCTACTAACCTGGAGCTATCTACACATAAATAGAATAAATGAATGACAAAATGGAGGTTTAGGCAGATGTATTGTGAATTAATTTGTTTTCCTGTCCGTGCTTTTGGGAACTTATCGTGCGTAAATTCCAGGGGATATTGATAATAGAATAGAATAGTTATGAGGAAGCTATTTGAATTAAGATTCAGCTCGATGCGTTGGAAATACGATTTCCGGCTCGGACAGCAAAGGACTAGGCGAGCATACTAACGAACGAGTTTGCGAAACAGGCCGGGCGAGTCTAGCCACCGGCGGAGGTCCAGAGAGAATACCGTTACCGAGGTGGTTTGCTGTTGCTCTTGCGTAGATAGTGCGTTCGGTCGCCGCGGACCGGTCCAACTGATACGCGTTACCCGTCGTGATAGCCATATGCTTGATCGAATGATAACGCAGATAAATAATTCACATAATCGACAGATTTCCAACAGATATACTAGGTAATACACTGACTACACGTGTCGCATACCTACTCTGAATTGAAGGCCAACTTCCAATGTTCATTTCAGAACATTTGTGTTTATCGCTACTTTTAAATATAGGATGAGCAAAAAATGGGAATTTTCGCGTATATTCCAAGTCTTTATCAAACGATGACGTTGATGTGTTTTACAATACGGAAAAAAAATGCGCGAAATCCCATCGTAACGGGTGCTCCATCCGTGACTCATTGATTTTCCTGTACTCATACGTAACATGACAGACAACACAAATAGTAGTGGTGACTAAACAAGCCATCATCTTACTCATCACGTGAATTGCGCTCATAGAAAGGTGTCGAATGACAAACTTGAGTGGATGCAGAGGGACCAATATGCTAGCTACGGATTTAGCGTTACTTTCTAAGGGCCGAAAAAAATTCGGTCGGCTGTCGACCATTTTGGATGACTGCTGCCTTTCTAATTTCTTGACAGAACATTGACATAGGTTTAAGAGGATAATGCGTAACTTATAATTTTGTTACAAAGGAACTAGGTAAGTAGGTACCTACAGACGGAGCGCTGCGCAGGTTCAGTTTTGAGACAAAGCGTAAGCGGTATAGGTACCTGGCTACAGCTGTAGCTAGTAGGTGTTTCTATCCGGTTCGAAAACTAGAAGACTAGGTGTTGCAATCGCGAATGCTCCGTTATGTTAGTGCGCGCAAAATACGTGGTTGATTTAACAATGAATCGGTGCATTAGCGGTGCATGAAGTGCGCTAGCCGTGGCTAGGCGAAGGGAGAGGCGAACATCGCGTGCGGCTTCGCGACCACACTCCACCGACCTACATTTTATGCGGCGACGAGCTCATTAGTACCTACTGGCACCGCACACGCACCTTCTGCCCTCGCGAATACTACCCCCATGTCGCTCATGTCGTAATATAATACATAATTCCTTTTCAAGTCGCCCGATGAATGGGAAGGACAGCGGATCTTCGTCTACCTGCGAAAACACTGCAAAAAACACGCATGCACACAAAACAAAAACGCAACGTCTCGACGGGACCAACCAGGTACGGAGCCCGGAGCCGTCGACATAGGTGTCTGCATTTCGGAAACAAAACACAATAGATAGTCGCGTGCGAACGCGACACAGGGATACGGGCGGCAGGTTGATAGAGAGAGGCGGCACGAGGGCCGACGTAAACAAACCGCGAGCGGGAGCTTCGACCGCACTCACCATTTCGGGGATCTTTAAACTTGTCGTGCGATGATCTGGCCGCAGCGGCCCACGTAGTGAAGAGCGGGGACGTCGTTACAGAAAACAGCACAAGCACTCTGATACACAGGAGAGTTTAGCGCACGCACACCGCACATACGAACGCGACGGATCCCGTCCTACACTACGTTCGCGGCTCGCGCCGATGCAGTTTACGTCACCGCATCCCGCTCCCGACTGGCTGAACGAACGCGGCGCGAGCGAGCGACGACCTCGCGCTGCAGCGTGCACCGCCCCGCGCCCGCGCGCCGCGCCCTGCGCCCTACCGCGCCCCCCACCCCGCTCGTCCTACGTCCGGTGAATCACGAATGTCGACACGACGACCCACGAATGAAACGAACGCTTTCGGCCCAAGCAGACGCCACTCCAATTCAACCAAAAAATACTGTTTATGTAGGTAAGTACACCTCCCGACTGAGAAGTCCGTCCGGTGTGCGACGATGACGAAACACGGAAAGCTCGTTAACATTCCTATTTACATAACACGCATTGGTAACTTTATTTTTACAACTGACGTAGGTAGAAGGCGATGTCCAAAAGTTCTCCGGATAAAAGGGTTGTCTAATAATTAAAATTTCTAAACTATTTTTCTTCAACCTTATTAATACAACCTTATTAATACTCTTTGTGCTTAGTACTCTTTGTGAAGTTGCTTTTTGTAAATCATTTAAAAATATATTCTTCCTTTACACTCAAAACGTGCTAAAATTTACTCCGTCACTATGTTTCTTTTCATCCGGAAATTTTTATACTCAACTCTTTTGTTAATTTTTTTGATGAATAATAATTGCGATTTAGTCCCGCACTTGTGTATGGCAGCCAATGCAACTTCGCTCATGTGGACTGTAGCGTTGTTTTGCGAAAGCAGCACATTTTATTTTTTATTTCCGATGTTTTTCTTTTGATTTTATTTCCGATGTTTTTCCTTTATTGAATAGCTGCTTAACTTGTATTATATTGTTCTCTAGTACTTTCCGAAGATTATGGGTACCTTTCATTTCGTAATCCGTTATAAAAATCCGTTACAACTCCATAAATCGTATCCATCAACTTCTCAGTCGATTCCGATACCTTGGATTTCTTCTTATGGGATGGGCCTTCCTTCTCCATTGCATTGACTTTAGTTTAGGCTCGGGTTCAAGCTGATGAACCCATCTTTCACACACCATCTCATCTCCAGGCATAGTTTATTTACTTCAGAATCGTGGTCAATTTATAGCCACATAGCACCAAAAAGTTTTTGGTTAAACGTCAATTCGCTGTTGCTTTTGCGGGTGTGAGAATTTTAGGTACCTACGACTAGAGATACGAAACTAATACGGTATTAAGTAACCAATATTAGATTGAATGGAATTTGAAGGCCAACAGTACGATGTGTGTGATGAATCGCGCGTGCGTGGGTGAGCTCATGCAGCAAGCCATTTTTGGCAAATGCTAGTGGTTCGCTGAGACTTCCGAAAAGCAAGCGAGTGAGGGTGCCTACTTGAGCCTACCAGAATAATATAATTCGAAAAGAAAATGATAGCTAGAACCCTACATCATTTGTTTGTTTCTAGCATGATGTAGGTATCACAATCACAAACAAAATCCTTTATTATAAACCAGAAGGTTTTCAATTTGTAGAAATCTTTTTAAGCTTCTCTTATTTTTTGATTATCTAGGTACCGACTTTACCGACCGGAGTCCGGATCCGCGCTGATGAATGTATATATTACGTGTAATATCATTGATACAGGATAATAATATTATCTTCTTCTACTGTGTAGATTGATTGGAAGGTGGTTATGTTTAATTATAAAGATAAGGTTTTGCTAAAGGGTAACACTTTAAATTTTTATACAAATAACTGCATCCAAAGATTTTTGGAAACACTTTTTTTTTACCGGGAATTAAAAAGGTTTGACGGCACGACGACTGCATCGCAATTGTATCTCATATTAGTGTTTGGCTCGTGTGTGTAACAATTGAAGTTTTTGTTCTGAATCTCCTTATCGCGATACTGAATCGCGTTTCAATCGAGTTTGTATCGCTGCAAAAAGTTCCAACTCGCAACGTAAATAGTCCCGAAAATAAAGGATTTCTTGATAGAAAAGAACAATTTATTTTTAAGTCAATGCATACTGTTGATCTGATGATAGAAGCAACGGCACTGGTCAAGTACTCAGTTGGGTGTTTGGGCAAAAAAATCGTAGTCAACATAAAACGACTGAACTAGTTTGACTTCATGAAAACTTCTCTAAGCTGTGCTTAAGGTAAAAGTATGCCGCATGTCATGAGAACATTCAAACTACTCCGTTAATTTTCTCATTATGGGACCCAGGTAGCAGACTGCTGCATATTTCGCACTAAGACAAGATTTTGTATGAAAAATAAGATGGGCTCCCATACAAAAAAAAAATTCTAGTCCATATCCTGTTATTTTATTCAAAGATATACCTAGAGGAATGAGCTAGATTTACTTGGCAAGAGTAAATTAACAGTTTTTTAATATAACGATACATAAAACTTCCTAATGACTTATGAATGCAATGCACACTTAAAAAAATATACACTCAAATCACAGCATCTTTCCCATGCTCTACTTAGAAATATTTTTAAGTATACTCTGAGTTTTTAATTAGATAGACCAGAATAACAGCTTCAATTGATTTTTAATATTTTTTAATGTTGCTAGCGTCACATCAGTAGTGTTGTAACAATTCAATAGTACGTGATTAATTGAACTTGTGATATGAATTTTAAATAATGTGATTTGGCTCATTACTAAAAAAACATATAAAATGTTACCCTAAGCTATAAAAACGTCATACATAAAACAGTTTCTCTACAGAGTAAAAAAATCTAGGTACTTTCCCTTGTAATAGCAATATTCTTGTATGATTATATTGATTATACCTATTATGACTTTTTACTACTTCTTATGAATAATTAATTAGAAATCATAAAGATATTTGATTGAAAATGTGTTTTAAAACTGATTATATTTTCGAAGATATTTTGTAATAACACTGTTAATAATTCATGCTAGGGATCGTTCAACAATTACGTGATCATTTTTGGTCGTTTTTTTAACCCCCCCCCCCCCCCCCTATGTGATCACAGCGTAATCTTTTCTTTTTAACCCCCCCCCCCCTCGCTTTGATTACGTAACCTTCGTCCGTGCTTAAAATGTTTGCTGTTTATTAACACTGACACGTATGTCATGTTTCTATGAGTCTTAAATGACCTAAATTTGGGAAGAGGGTGTGTTTGTCAAAATGCAACATGTAACTACACATTTTAATATTTATTTACGTCTGTAATTTTTCAAAATTGGACGTAAATATTTTAAATATTTAGTTATAAAATGATAACGTAATCATAGATTCTCCCTCCCCCCCCCCCAAATAATCCAGATGTATATACAAGCACCTGACCCCCCCCCCCCTTCCGGTGATCACGTAATTGTTGAATGATCCCCTATGAAACTTCTGCGCAAATTAAAATTTTAACTGCAACTATTTAATTTTATAATCGATCAAGTACAATGATTGAATATAAATTGAACTTTCCGATTATTTAGGAACAACACTATTTTTAAATTACGAAAAAGTGGCATCCCACCAAATGTCATTTTGGTCTTTCTAATTAAAAATCAGAGTAAAGGTATGGTTAGCTACTAGATAGATGAATATTAATTTTATTTTAAATTGCATCAGGAATATTTTTACTTTTATCGCAAACGAAATACTTAAGAACGTTTTATAACATATATCTAAGTAAAAAAAAAACTTTACGTCACGCTAGATTTTTCTTGACATTGTAAAAGCAATAAGTAGAGCCACTTTAATAAATAATAATAATAAAAATACTTTATTACACACCATAAACACTGAGAGAGAGAGAAGCATGACTCATGCTTCTCTCTCTCTCTCTCTCCTCATGCTGCATGAGGAGCACTTTCGTGACGAGTTAGAATTTTTGTAACATAGATTTTGTAACTCGTGCTTTTCTAACCACGGACGGCTCGCAACAGACGCGCGTGTCACCCCCCGCACCCCGCGACTTCTTCAATAAAAAAGGCGCACTAACTACAAACACCATGTATTTCAACTTAATATTATTCTGGACCTTGGAATTCAGAAAGGCGACCCACTGGCCGATTACAAGCTGTAAAACCCTGTAACAGTAGTCCAGTTGGTATGGCGGCGGTATGGATCCCAAAATTACAACTTATTTTGAGTCACAGAAGTCTTTCGCCGTATTTGAAGCGGTATCATACGTTTCTTCTCACAAGTTGTCAAACTCAATAATACTTTCAGATTCTAAAAGCTGCTCACAAGCCATCAACTCGAACTTGTATCGCTGAAAATGTACCTATCTCCCTAATTAAGTATATTTAAAATTAAGAACGTTTTGTATAAGATCAACGTAGCTCTAGCATGGATTCCGGAACATTGCGGTATTCGCTGTAATGAAGAAGTTGACGGTCGGGCCAAAAAAGCGATATGTTCACGACATCTCGAGAATCGAGAATTGGTCACAAACTTTGGATCGAGGGCAGTTCACTTTGTGCGTGCGGATTAGACGAGTCCAAACCATATTATATTTTTGAAATGTACAAAGTAGCCTTCATCTTTTTACGCGAATTAGGCGATTTTTTTTTTGAGTCGGTGCCATCGCATTTACAGTTTATAGCCTCCTTCTTTTTAAAGGCGGTTCAAAATGTTATTTAAACGCTGTCATTAGCAGTCATATAATAATGTCTGTCTCAGTCTCAGTCTGATGATCAATTTAAGGTGAATAGAACCCGAATCTTATTTTTTTATCAATTGTGTATCTATATGTCTACCAATATTATTTACTTTTGTTAATTTTGTACCTAATTGTACTTGCATCTTGTTGATTGTTCTGACATCATGTGGTTAAGTCGAAAATGTTACATTATTTGAAGATTGGAATGGCAAAAAATATTGTTTTATGACGGAACGTATTCTTAGTTACATTTTATGATTAAAGCTCTCATAACGAATTCATGAATGCGTTCAATAACGCGTTTTTGGCTGGGTCCTGATAGAATTGTACATTCGCCGTCAGATATATTGGAGCAGACAAAGTGAGCAAATACTTCTGAACAGTTTAAAATGTCAATAATTACCATACACTACAAGTTACCATTAATATCAGAACATTCATTACTTCATTAATATCTGAGCAGGTGCTAGTCAATAACTTCCATGCAAACAACTAACCAATAATATCTGAACATTCATATAACGTCAAATGTTTCTTCGCAGCCGGTCTTAAATCTTATCTAGGAAATAATAATAATAATAGCAATCTAGGAAAATTGCAGAAGGAAGTGCTTCCAACTTAACTATAAATACTATTTTAAAAAGGAACTCTTTTCATAGTTTATATATAGTAAGATGACGCTGGCAGTTTGTAACACTTTGTAGTTTTCAGTATTTTCATCACTGTCATGAAAGTGTCATGCAATAAATAAATTCAGACAAGTGAGTGTTCAGATATTATTGGTTGGTTTGGTTGTGTGTATAGAAATTATTGACTAACATCTGCTCAGATATTAATGAAGGTATATGAATGTTCTTATATTAATGGTAACTTGTAGTGTATGGAAATTAGTGACATTTTAAACTGTTCAGAAGTATTTGGTCACCTTGTCTGCTCCAATCAATATATCTGACGGCGATTGTACTATCGGTTTGACTATATTGTCAAAAACAAATTTAACATTATCTCTTTAACAATGGGACTTTTAAGTCATGTTATTTTAACTGAACGGTTCCTGATGCTTCGATTTTAAGTTATTTTGATAGATTAGTTTCGGCCGTAAGTAAATGAAATACAATACCTACTTTGGTTTTGCCGATAAGTTACTATGAATCATACACAGTGTGTGGACGAAATTTAAGAACGGTTGTGGTCTATGTATCTATGGGTGCTTCTCTGTAAACTGGGTAACTCTGTGTCTCAAGTTAAATTTGTTAAGAAAAATATCAGATCCTAATCATTTCGTTAATAATTTCAATAGGTAATTACAATAACTAAACTAATTATACTTTCCATTTAAAATCCAATAAAATAAACTTGAATGTATTCAAATCGTTGTTATCGACCCGAGAAACCAAGATGTGTTGTACGCTTAACAAATCGCAAACGACCTCAAGTGTGGTAACTGCTATTTGGTTTGTAGCCTTCTTATTAAGTACTGTGCGAACGTCTTTCCGTATAACTCACCACGTAACCTAGCAGCTAACTGTCCTCTGGTAAGAACTATTTGTATTTAGATTTATGTATTTGAAATTTCCCTAATTAGTTTTAAATTGTTACAGCAAGCAACAAATAAATAAAATAAAATTTGCTGTGTTTCTATTATTTACAGCAAATCATTATACGTTAATTTCATGTTGTGCTACTCACTAATTAATATAAATAACACAATCCCCGTGTCTTAATTAAGTATAGTTTTCTTCCCCTTGGCTTATTTCCACACATGTGTGCTCTTATGCTAAGTTCAGGATGTATAAAAACGAATAAGACTAAATTTGTCTCATTCCATAAAGGTTTACGGGTTGGAAAACGGTGTCGCCCGCAATCCTATTTTGATCGCAAATGTAGGCAAATCCGCCAATTGTTTCGCCTGCACACGAATAGTGTTAAGCTTTAACGTTAATTTATCATAGAAGCTTTTAATATACTTGCTGAAATTGTATTATTTTACATGAAAATTTAGTCCCCTGACATAAATAACAGTCCCCAGTACGGGATATTAAAAAAAAAGCATAAAAATTTCAATAGTAATACGAACATTTTTGGTTCATCTACCGTATTTTAATACTTAGACGAATATCTATTGCTTGAGTAGCATTTTATTAAATAGTATATTTAAGAAAAAAAAATGTTGTAAGACAGACAGCAAGTTGCCTTGTTTACAGAGAAACGCCCCTGTTCTCACTAAGCTATACATATTCCATAAAACTCACCATTCGAAAGCATTGTAGTGGTAATAGCAGAGACCAAGTCCATACAGGAAGAGGGGATCCTTCCAGTTGTCTTGCTCCAAAGCATAGAACTTCTGATAAGCTGACATAGCTGTAAAGAAAGTATTTTAGTTTATCAGGTATACATACCTATAAAACATGTAAATTAAATATGCTTGTGTTGTGAATGTATATTTGTAGAGACTTGTACATAAACAAAAGTATCTTTATGTTTATAAAAGTTGATTATTCCTTGCTTGGTGAATATTGTTAACAGTCTGGATATTCCTTTTTAACGAAATGATTGTTTTTTTAAATAAGATAAACACAAAACTCACAACCTGCATAGGTTATTCATAGTTGACCAGATCTTTTAATCAAATAATAATAGTAAATATACTTTATTGCACACCATTAACAATATAATACAGAAAACATCTTAAATTTTATGTAGAAGTAGAAATCAGGTGGTCTTATTGCTTAAAGCAATTTCTTCCAGATAACCTTCAGGTACAGAAAAACATAGTGAAAGAAATTAATTTTGATAATTTCAATCACTGATATTATTTTTAAAGTTCTAAAAATATTGTTTTTAGAACTTTGAAACATATTAAACACAAGCGACCTGCCCCGACTTCACACAGGTGCAAAGTATATTATACATATAAACCTTGCTCTTGAATTACTCTATCTAATAAATAAAACTGCATCCAAATCTGGTGCATAGTTTCAAGATTTAAGTATACATACATACAGACAGTAGGCTATGTTTTATACTACGTAGTGATTGAACATTCCTACAACTACATTGACATACCTTTAGCATAATCTTCCAGTAAGAGATGGAAATGTCCAAGTTTACAATATGTCTTGGGGTCAATGCAGATGTCCCTTCTGGCTCCGGGGGAACATGCCCGCTCTTCCTCCTGAAAAGAGTACAACATATGCATTAAAAAATTTAATATTCCATTTTGCAAAATGTATTTACTTCAGTTTGTAACAGTCTGCATACCTTGACTTGAACCAACATCCCTTCCAGATATTTAACCGCTTTAAGCACAAGAGCTCTTGTGCGGCCATGTTCATTCCCACGAAGCTTCAGGAACCCAAACTGCCGACTAGAATAATAAAAAATCAGACAAGTTTTACATACAACATAACCAACTAAAAAAACTAACTATTAATTGTGTATAATAGTTAGTTTCATCATTAACTGTGTATAATCAGTACTAACAATCAGGGAATGTTATAGGTATAGGCATCTCAAAATCTTATCATAAAATTCATTAATAAAATGAAATATATATTCAAACAGCTTTAAAAACTCACTTAAAACCTTTTTTAATTTATTTTATTTAACAGTGACTTGAAAATTACTGACCCTTGTACATTAAACTTGCAGAATGGACTATAAACTTAGTTAGAATATACTTGAATGAGCAAAAGATGCATAATTCAATATCACTTTCCATTTTTGCAAAATCCAAGTTAGTAAAAAGTTATGTATAATGCATATACATATATTTAATAAGTAGTATGTGCTCACAAAATCTTAAAAATGTTTTTAAAATATTTCATGTTACCAGATCATAACATAGTAAGTTTTTATAAACCTGTGTATCACCGACAGGTTTATTGGATTGGATTGGATAAACTTTGGTTTGGGTGAAGAGCTATAGGATTAATGTAGTTACGGTTGCCTTGTGTAAATGGGCAAAAGAAGACAGCATACAATGAGAATTGTATCTACTGATGCTGCTTCTGCTAGAATAGTACGAACATGTTTCGATTTACGTTACCTGTCAAGTTCAGACAAAACTTGCAGCTCTTGTGAGGTTAGATGCAACTCTTCTTTGTCATCCATTATGATTCGACTAGCACAACTAATAAATAATGCTAGTTTTGAAACACTTCATCACAGCGAGTTGTTTATTTGTAAGAGTTCATTCTAGCATTTCGCTTGATTATGCGCGTAAGAAATAATTTCTACAAAATTCCAACAAAACAGTGAAAATAGAATTTGAACAACACTCTTATTAATCTGTGCTCAAATGTCATTTTTTGACATTAAAATCAATCAAAGACAAGCAGATAAAAAAATATTTCCAGCACAGATTAGGTATGTGGCTACTAGTGATGGACCTAAAACCAAAATCGAGTAACGACATGGTTAGATTTAGGGTGGAAGAAGATTAATACAAATAAAGCGGAGGGTTACCGGTACCGCGACCATTGAGTATATATCTGTACGGGCTAGATGTATCAAGCGATCTTTTTTTTGTCTAATTACCACAGACATTTTTATCGATACACACACTACCGATTTGCATTTAGGCACAACAACCCTCAAAAAAGTGGTGACCTATCTGTCACACAGATTCACAGATTAGTAAGAGTATGTAGAGTAGCTAGGGCATGTATGGTCTCTGTCTGTCTGTCTCAGTTCAATCTGCCTGATCTGTCTTGGCCAGCTTGGCCTGTCTTCTGTCATGGCGCGTACTTGGTAAATTTCGAGCGACTTTGTTTTAATATCGTCATCAATTTTGTAACTATTTACTATATTGTTCATTAAAATCAATTGTGCAAAACACCAAGAAAACCTAGTCAACAAAATGAGTTACAGGGATTCTGTAAGTAAATGATGTATTAATTGTAATAATGTAAACGCAGTATTTCTTTGAATTTTTATATTATAGATTCTGTTAACTTTTTTGTTTGGTTTAGTAATTTGATATAACTGGAATTTATTTATAGAAAATAACGAGGAGAGTGTACTATTTCTGTACCATCCTTATTATTCATAGGCCCAAGGTCGTTTGTTTGTTGTACTTACCACCTACACACAGTATGTGCTACTAAGTACCTTATCCTAACTTAAGTACCTATTTACTTAAGTACCTAAAAACCTTTGGTTTTTGTATTACTCCATTAGTTTGTAAAATGAGGTGTGTCAACATGAATAAATGATTGATAAATTAGGTAACTTAAACCCGGTATTTTAGCTTCTGGATTCTATATTTGATTTTGTACCAAGTAACATAAAAAAAAGTGAAGACCTTGCATTATAAATACAATTCAGCAGGTCAATGGTATATTTTGGCTGATTGCCAAAACTGAGTGTCTTGTTACATGTATTTGGATATTTTGTAATCATCGGGCCTAAGATGTGTGCCTATCTGCAATCCATAAATTTCAAATGTCATTTTAACCATATACAAACAGGTTTATATCAACTTAAATGTATTCATTTGTTTTTAAAAGCAACTAAGATTGCTTTACAAGTGAAAACAATGTGAGTGTAAACATGTACATGTAACTAAAAAAAAAACATGTTGTTTAGGTAATAAAAGTATTTTATTGACGCAATAAACGGTATCCAGGTGTGCATGTTAAGCTTACATGAATCAATAAAAAAAATTGGCTTTACATTTCAAAGTGCTTTCTATTTTTTTTAACCATTGAGCCTTAAACTTTTAACCAGCAATGCTATAAAGCTTTGGTATTTAATTTGTCAAAATGCCCCAATGTCACCATATGGGCAGTGATATTAATTGATGACTATTGTGTCTTAAATCCTGTTGCCTGCCTGCTCAAAGCTTAATATATGTGACAATTTCTGACTGATATATTCATCAAAAGCTTCTTAACTACAAGTAATAAATGTCTTATCTGCAGTACTCACTATTTCCAAGATCTCATTCGTACTGTGCAGCTAATGAGCAGCGTGTAGGATCCTACCTAAGGACCTTAATGGTATTTATCATATTCACAATGCTGTAATATATGCGTGCGCTGTTAATAAAAAAAACATGCTAACATACTCTATCCTATATTCCTCTTTAAAGGGTGAATGATTGTATGCTTCCTGTAGGGAAAGTACTAGAAATATTCAAGTCATGATGTTTTGCTAAAAGAAAAACAATTAAAAAAAAAGGGTAATCTGCATTTGAACATTTTGAAATTACACTTGAAAATCAAACCACTTAGAAACACTCAAATAATCAACCTATATTTTTGTGGCATCAATCAATAAGTAGTCTTTCATAAGGATTAAACATATCTTACTCATTTTGTATTAAATAATGACTTTTAGCAACAAATTGATTTTTCCCCTAATCAGTCAATTTGAATTTGAATTTACAGTTTTTATTGCTAAATTTTGTGACTGTTCTTGCGACGGCAAGAAAATCATAAGACCTTATTAATTATGGACAACTTCAATAATTGGTGGCATAAACATACAGGGTGTCATGTATTTCACTAGTGTCAAGTCTGTTCCCATGAATGGCAATTGAATTTGAAGAATAAACAGGTACTTTCCTTTCAGGCAACATAAAATTTGACAAGCCTGTAGATTTATGAAAATATTAATATCATAAATTTTCCTTTAAATGTAGCATTTTTGTTGAGTCCTGTTGTGCAAAGATAACAATTTCAGCATATCTCTGCATCTAATTTGAGTCAATAGTCTGTTATAACTGATAATAATTTTGATCTTCTTAAATTATTTTTATTGAAACTAAATTCACTTATTGATTTGACCATGGTGCACCATAGAACAAATAAATGTGAAACACCGATGACTGTAATTTTGAATGACCTGACTATCCTGCAATTATGTGCTTTTTGTATATACCTAACTTAATTTTACTATATAAACATAACTAATCATTTTATGTATAAATTGTGTACTAAGAAATATTTTTGCACATTGTATGGTATTATTATCAGTATCACAGTTAAACAATTTGTATAATTACTGTAAATGGTTCTTATCTAAAACTAACATTTAGTAAGCACTTATATATCCGAAGTTATATGTCTAGATTCCTCAAATGTCATGCAGTGTGACAGTATCACTGGTGTTTTAGCATGTACTTACTAATTGTTGTGCAGATTTGTATTGTTTGTTATAATGGGTCGAGGATTGTGTGGTTGTCTGACGGGTAATCCGCGTGCGCAGAGTTTCGGGTCGTCGCATTCTTCGGTGCTGAGCTCATTGTCGTCGTTCCGGTCGCGGCCCTTCGCCGACATATCCTACAACCCGACGCCCGACGTGAACGAGGTCTACCCTGGCCTGTACGTCGGAGATGCGTACGTATTACATGTCTTCATTTACTAGCTTACATATTGCTCAAATAAAAGTTCTCAACCACATACCACGTAGGAGTAGTCGAATCATTTTACTATTTTTTTACATCAATTTAGTTTTATTATTTTACTTCAACTACGTGTAATTCCTTTTTATTTGTTTGGCGATAATACCCTATCGCATGCGAAAAGAAACTTCAATCTCAGATCTAGATGTGCCGTTGTCGGCAATATTCCTGTGCCATAGAAAATATTTAAACAACACAGTATAAACCGCCGGCAAGTTTGGCAATGTTAGGGAACATTACAAAGCTTATAAACTTTGCATAAAAATATTAATCAAAAATATTCACATTTCAAACAAATAACTATACAAAAATTAAGTACCCTTAAATTGTTTAAGTTGCCGGCAACTTAAGCAATGTTGCTTCCATACTTTAACAGGCAACATTCCCGTGCGGGGCACAACACCTATAATCTCAGTTTAAACTTCTAAATTTTATAGTCAGGATGTTTACAATCGGTCTCTGTTAAACAGAGTGGCGGCTAAAGACAAGGCGTTCCTGCGTCGAATGAGGATCAACTACGTGCTGAACACCGCCGAAGGCAAGCGCTACACGCAGGTGGACACCGACCACCTGTACTACCGGGACTGCCCCGGCATTCGCTACAAGGGCTTCCAGCTCATGGACCTGCCATCCACCGATATATCAAAATATTTCCATATTGCTGCCAACTTCATCGATGAAGGCGTATCGAGCGGAGGTGAGTTCATCGTTCTATTGAACTAAAAAGGTTTTCTAATATTTATTACACTTTATTTGTTAGTAATCCTTGGTTTTCGAGTCAAATTAAAATCTAATTTTATTCGTAAGTCGCCGAATTTGAGTTACGGTAGTCGTGCAACACGCGATGTCTGCAAACTAAAACTATTTTGAAGGTAATTGACGCGTTGATAAATTGTTACAGTATAGGGAAAAAGCTGTCTCCTAGAATACAGGAAAAAAACCTAAACTAGGAGGCAGAGTCTCATTTTTTCATGAAACAAGCATTGTATAGTACAGTAAGCATTATGCAAAATGTTTATCATCTGTTCTTTGCTGGTAATGTACAAAAAAAAAGATTATTTATTTATTTATTTCAGGTCGCGTGCTGGTCCACTGCTTCATGGGGGTGTCGCGCTCCGCCACGTGCGCGCTGGCGTTCCTGATGATCAAGCGCGGCATGTCGCTGACGGAGGCGCTGGCGCTGGTCCGCTCGCGCCGCGACATCCACCCCAACGAGGGCTTCCTCCGGCAACTGCAGCTGCTGGACAGGGAGCTGCGCGTGTCCCGCGTCCGCTGACCGCAAACCCCCCTGCCCCCTCGCTTCAGTCTGTCCTTCGATATACGATACGGCAGGAACCGAGTGCGCAGTCTAGATCGAGCGCACTCCAGTCGCTATTAAAATTGGTATGACTAGTCGGTTTCACTGTATCTAATCTCGACTGAACTGCGAGCCTCCAAATAACGTTTCGATGACTTTTAATAACCTAATGGACAATATTACGTCTTTATATCCAACAAATCTTTTTAAGTCGTTATAAATTATGAAAATAACAATATTCAGTGCATAAAAATAAATATATTTTATGAAAGTTTTAAACCAAATGATAATTAACATGCAATTATACTAACACATAGATTTATCTGCACGAGAAGAGAACGTGTATGTTTTTAAAAATAGTAAATCAAATTTTTTATTTTATGAATTCTATATTCTCGTGTGCCATTTTGTTCTTGTGAGACAAAATAACATGAATGTTAATCTTGCACTCGTTAGTTTTAGTGGTAAGCCAAGTTAAGTCCGTGAACAAGATGTTAAAGCTTTTAGTGGATAGTTAAAAGTCTTCTAACATATAGTACAATTCTCTAGCCTTACGGTCATGTGATGACTATTATCATGTTTTTGCATTATACATTAAGGATTAAATCTTCGATCTAGGTTGTGTAAAGTAGATTTGTTTTAAGTTATTTACGAAGACTGGTGATTATGACACTTGATTGATAACTCGTTTGCGCGTTGTGATGTTGGCAGGTACGCTAAGCATTTGTGTCATTGCCGCACGTGAGAATCGCGATCGCGATACGACCCGCGCACTTTGTCTGCCGACTTGCGCGTTTGCCAAATGTGATATTACTATTTGGCTTCACATTTGTGTCACTATTTAAAATATCTTACACGTAGCTATTATTTTCTTATTCATCTACATTACATCTCCAATCGTAATTAAGTATATTTAATCGTGAAAACTTCGACGTGGTAATATGATATATTTACTGTTTGTTATTTATTGGCTTAGAATTTATTGTATTATTATATAGAGTATATTAAATCGGTCTCTTCAGTCGTAGAAACAATTTTAATAGTAATACTGTGATTGTTAAAAGCTAGTCTGCGTGTGAAAGTGCAATATTCCAATGTGATATTATACCAAAGGAAACAAAAATTTTGTGATATAAACAGGAGATTAGTGCAACAATCCTAGAAGAAATTTCAGAATTTCGGTTACTTTTATGTATTTGAAATATTCCTTTATCAAAGATGTTTTCAAATACTTTTTTATTACTGCAAATCGGTAATGTTGTTACACCTTAAAACATATTTTATTGTGTATACAAGATAATGTAGAATAATAGAGATAGAATTTCTTAACTTCAACATCCAGCTCTTCTAAAAAGCAGTCAAGTCGGTCTACTTTAGAAAATATATTAATAGCTTGGAGTCATTGTATAGTTATTTACATTTTAATGTAACTTGTGTGGAAACAACTCAGATACAGCCAGAGGAGAGATACCTACACTTAATTTGGTGTCCTTATTTCATTAAGACTGCCCTTGGTAAAATAGAAGTAATATACCAGGTATCGGCTGTCAAGTGCTACTATTTCAACGGGTCCTACTGGTCGAAAAGGGAATTCACCAATTTTCTGTCCTTGGAAAACGATATACGAATACGAACCATAAAACTTAAGATTATTTGTATAAATTTTCCCTTAAAATAACAAAATGTAATTATGAGACAAAACCGGTTCTATCTTTTAAGCTTAAGGGGCTATCAAAACTAATATTTGGCTACAGTTTCAGTTTCATACCTTACGTGTTTTGGAGGTAAACATTTTTTAAGTTAAAACTAACATCAAAAATATTTATGGACTAAAAACTCGGTAGTTTGTTTATTAATCGAAGCCGTGATAGTGTCTTCTAAATTCATCGTAAAATCTAGTGCTTTATTTTTTTTCACGTACTCACTACAGTTTAGTTGGGAGAAGGTGGGGACATTGGACTCTTAACAAAAATTAGCAAACTCACAATCATTTAAAAATACAAATTCAACGATATCCTACACGATGGGTTTGGTAAGAGAAAAAAATTATGCCCACGTTACTTGTTTGTATCAAAAAAAATATTAAAAGCTTTATTTTACCACTTTAGCGGGGATATTAGAATACTTACATACCTATGCCAAATTATTTTTTCTAGCACCTCGGCTCTCTGCGCTGAAATGCGGAAAGACTGACATGGCGAAACTATAAGAAAAACCTTTTTTGTATTACCACAATATAAGCTATATTTTGAAAGTAGCATCTTCTAATAAAAAAATATAATAAATATCGCACAAGTGAGAATGACCACATGAAACAACTTTAAAAAATACACTTGTATGTAGACAATTTATTTTTGTATTAATTGTTTCTGTGGCAATCGGAAAACATTTAAGATTTTTTTACCTCGTCTAATTCAGTTTTTATCATTTACATGTTTCGACATCCATATTTCTAGAACTGCAATGCGGTGTTAATGGTTAAGATCATAGTTTTAAATAATCTCCTTACATTTCAATAACTCGCTAATAATGTACCTAATACAAGTAACTATGTATAAGATTCAAACAACCATCCAAATAAAATGATATTTATATGAATTTTGACTTTTTTTAAATGTTATATTGTTATATTCAGTGTCCACAATGATATCATTAACAATCCATAAATTTTGTTACCCAGATGTCCAACAAAACTTGAGTAATGGACACACAAGCTGGACCTCTACTCCACGGAACATTGTATTAAAGAAATAAATTACCTAGGTACTTAGGAATTTTAACTGGAAGAAATGAGACATACAACGCATAGGTAGTGAATGGAAGAGCCGGCACCCTATTTAAGGGATGACCTGACCATAGAAAAAGAAGTTTCGTTTCGGTCGCACTTAACGGTCGCAAGGTCGCACCAATGACAAGAGCTGGACAGTTATATGTTTCTTTCACTCAAGAGGATAGTATAAAATCACAGAAAATACAATAGTACTACGTTAAAATAAAATGAGAGCGAGGACGAGCTCAGTTGTTTAGGTAGCATGCAAGAAACGCCTACTGGCCTCTTTGCGACATGACCATACCCTACCCCGATGAGATGACGTCTAGGTACAGAAACTGCAGCTATTATACATAGAGCGTAATCTGCCAAAATTTCCCAAATTATACGGGTGTTTCTTTGTTCAGTAACGTATTTTCTTTTAATTACATGCCAGTTTTATAGAAGAAAACCTCTACAACATTTCAAAACGAATGGGGAAACTCACACTCCGTGCATAGCTCGCGCGTACCTACAAAATGCTACTCCTAGCTAGTGAGCTACAAAGAGGCGACCTAGCGTTGGTAATTTTGACTCACTCCTAGCGAGTGTATCGCAATTACATCATTTCTGGAAGTTTTTTCTATTAAAAAAAAAAAAAACTAGTTTCTTTTGGCATCGGTATTGTTTGCATACTACCCATCATCGGGCGTCGCTGACCGAAACAACATCCTGTAAAGAAAGAACCCTACGTGATGTGAGTGGACGTGACAATAACATTAAAGGTTGATAATACGTTGGACTATGGAAGATCATCGTACTTTTACTGCGATAATCGCACAAATATATTAACATTCGTCGAGTCCAAAAATAAGTCATCGATATCAATAAATTCTTCCTATACAGAGTACCATTTCTCTTTCATTTTCTCACTGGCTTAAACGGACCTCGGACATAGGAAATTTATGAGGCCTCTTATTATTATTAAATAGTATTTATTTCTCTATGGAGTCCTCCCTTCCATTATCTTTAGTCTATGGCAATAAATAATGCAAAACTATCGGCAAAATACTTAACATCACATATTCCCATCATTATTTATTACTAAAAATCGGTGTATTTATAGCACTAGTAACATCGAAAGAAAAAAATGTTGAGTCTATGCTCTCCATGAACTCATCATTAATTGTTATTTTACAGCGTTTAATTATTAATATTTTTCATCTTTAAATATACCGCATGGTAACTTAAAATTAGGGAAAACGTTTCTTTGATTTGATACGAGAACGGGATATTAAAGTGAGGTCTGCTATTATACTACCTTTCTTAATATTTTCGTAAGTATTCATTATCACAGTATAGTCTTTGTCTGTCCCAAAATTCATTAGTACAGTTTTATTTTATAGGTATCCGAAAAAATATCTATAGTCTATGCGCTGGTAACACCATTCGCTTTTTCGTTTGTGGCAATACACTTTGATCGTCCATTTTAGTAGAGTAGAGGGCGTTGCTGTGTTCTTTTTCTGACATCTCATCTGGCTGGCTTTGTTTTCTTTCTATTTTCAATCAGTGAGCTTGAAAGGTCGAAGAAATTGTTTTTGTGATTTATTATTGACTACGACTATATTAAATTATGTTTGGTAAAGTTTGACGTCCATAAAGGTAACATTTCTCCATTATATTTCTGTACCTACTCTTGTTTTTGCTACGAATGTAAAACAATGTGTTGCCATACTTTAAAAAAATATGATATATCATAAATTTTCATTAGGTCTGAAACCATAAAAATTAATTCTATAACGATTTGTTAGTAAAATCTTATTATAAAAGATTATTAACATTCATAACCTAAGTAAATTTCTTAACATAGTTATAGTACTAGATATTCATAAATCATTTTTCTTCCCGATTATTTAGGTTGGTTCAGATACAGGTTGTTTCATTTATTATTTTTCCAATCCTATCTTATCAGCTTAGGTACCTGCTTGTCAAGTATTGGTAAAATCACTTAAGTTCTTCTTTATAAGTATTTTAATAATAGACTGGCTACAGAGTCATTTATCTTATAAATAAATGCACATAAGTAGGTAATACAATGATTATGTTTGAACTTGACTTAAATTGCATGTAATATTATATGCATAATTTTTTTAATAGTATGTTGTGCATTATATTAAGAGCACCATTTTATACATTTTACTTATAATAATTATTAATTATAATTAATTAAACCTTTATTTCAGATATACCCACCTAGCCACCATGGAAGGTGCTTGTAGTAATAATAAAAATGACATATCTGCACTAGAGGATGCCACAAGCAACAAATACAGTATAAAGAACCTACTATTCTACCGAGCAATACCAAACTATGAAATACCATGTGCTACCAATGGACACAAAATATATACTTGTAGAGATTGTGGAGATGGGTAAGATTCAATTTCTTTAATATTTTATTTTATAGTAATGATAATATAAAATACAAACATGTAAGACTTACAGTCTATGATGGATTAACATTTTATTTACAAAATTTTAGAGGGGTACTAATGTTTCTCACTGTGTTTTGTGTGTGTGTGTGTGTGTGTGTGTGTGTGTGTGTGTGTGTGTGTGTGTGTGTGTGTGTGTGTGTGTGTGTGTGTGTGTGTGTGTGTGTGTGTGGGTGCGTGCGTGCGTGCGTGCGTGCGTGCGTGCGTGCGTGCGTGCGTGCGTGTGTGTGATTAAATTAATAACTAAGAATTGAAAAATTATGAATATTCAATGTTTTCGAAAATATGCAATTTTACCTAAGAATGCAAACCATTTAAAAAAAATCAAAGAAAAAATAATCGGATTTTAAAAAATGATTATGGACTTTTTTCAGTATCGCGTAAGTCCCCCCTTTTCTGAACACATTCTCGAATTCTGGAAGGCATACTTTCTACCAGATGTCGCACAGTCTCTTGTGAAATTTGTTCCCAGCTTGTTTTGAGCACGTTGATGAGCTGTCTCTCATTATGCACGGGTTGATTTGTGTCTCGGACACTTCTTTTTAGCAAATCCCACATATGCTCAATGGGATAAAGGTCTGGACTGTTCGCCGGTCACGGCAAGACCTGTATTCCGGCTTCTTCCAGAGCGTCCCGGGTGGCTCGAGCTGTATGGGGGCGGGCGTTGTCGTGCATCAATTTGAATCCTGTCCCAAATCTTTGTGCAAATGGCACCACATTGGGTGTGATCACCTGCTCAATGTATCGTTGAGCCGTTACCTTGCCTTCATTTAGAATTACGAGATCAGTTCGGCCCCATAGAGCGATTCCTCCCCACACCATAACATTGGGACCCCCGAATCTATCACTTTAATGGATACAAGCATCCGAAAATCGCTCTCCTTCTCGTCTCCGAACCCTTATGCGACGAACGTCACTAAAAAAAATCACTTTGCTTTCATCTGTGAACAATACTGTTCACAGATGAAAGACAAAACAGACATAGAAATAACCAAGTGGCCGTTATTTTTTTTTTGACTAGTAGGTATATATTACTTTCACCAATTCACCATAATACCTCTTTTCGGAAGCCACTTTTTGCAGTGTGAAATATGTCTGTGGAGTAAAAACTTTGGTTGTAGCTTCTGTGCAGTTCGGAATGAGTGAGTTTTGTGCGTGATTTGTCAGTGTTTTTGTTACTGCACATGATCAGTGGTTACTGCAAATAACTTTGTATGCCTTGTGCGCCACAGTTTGCCCGGAAGTTACGGTATTCTTAATGTTTTATGAACTTCATTTACTCAAGTAGGCTTCTATCATGTGTGTTAAAAATGACTTTAAAGCAACCGGTATGAGAAAAAGGGCGACCTACCCTGAGTATTTCGTAGACACCTACCTAAGATCCAATAAACTTAATTTAAAATATTAGCAATGTGTTCTGAGAATTCAATTTAAATTAATTTGAATAAATACATACAAATTAATAAGAATGTAAGTAATAAACATATTAGTTGCAATGGAACTTACTTTTTGTGATGTGCAATACAGAGTTGTATTATATTTGCTATTTATTGTTATTTAACTTATACTTTTTAGATATTGGATAAATTGCTTCTCATAAAAGCACACCAAAATAGTATTTAAGTAAGTATATATGTTAATAAAAGGTATATTGCAATGTTTGACATTTAAAAAAAAACTGAAGTAGAAATTATAGGACGATTAGATTATAAAAATTGAAATTGAAATGAATATAAAATAAGTCATTTAAAATATAATAATATAAAATAGTATGAAATTGAGATTTTAATCCAATCTAAACTTCTAACCATTGCCAACTCTCTGCATTATCTAAAGCAGAGGCTCCTAAACGTATTTGCTCTAGCGCACACTTCGATTGTGTTTTTATGGTGATAAAAGTTGATGTCCGAGCGAAGCGAGCGTGAAATAATGGTGTTTACGATGCTTTACAAACTTAAGACATGATAATAGTAGATGCACACTCACAATTTGTTAACACTGCTTTTTCAAACAAGAGCATAATAAATTTTGATGCGCGAGCAAAGCAAAAATCTGATTGAGTTGTTAATAAACATTTGCGAGACTTGGTATGACACATTTGGTACTTTATATTGCAAATTCCTATATAAAAGTTATCTACGAAAGCTACGTAGTATTCCGTATCCCACCGGAAATATTCCGTGCGTTTTGGTAGGCTACGGTAGACTTACTACACTAATTCTAAGCATCTTATTTATTTTATTTTTTTCAGATTTATCTTGGAGTCCAGCTATCAAAATCATATCACTCGCAAGTCTGTTCTGATCAAATACCAATGTCGACATTGTTCTCGTCGTCCACTTACATTCTATAATCGGTGTAACTTGCTTTCACACATAAGATCTCACACAGTTAGGACGGCCACCATCAACGTTTCAGATCTATCCGTAGAGCCTTTGCCATTAAGTTTTTTCAAAATCAATCAAGACGCAGCTAATTTGATACCACCTATTGTACCAACATCATCCCAAATGTCATTGCAAACTGTAAATGTACAACAATCTGATAGTACTTCACAGAATGATAAATCATCACATATCGAGAATGCACCGCAACTAGAGAATGAACCACAGCGTGACAATGAACAACAACCTGATAATACATCACAACTTAAAAATACCCAATTATTTGATCATACAAACCAAAGTACTACGCCGACTTTTTCTAATGTCAACAGCAGTACTTGCAGTGATTGTAAAAAAGATATAACATTTACCGGCATTTTATACAAAGATCGTGCAAGACATTACATGCGATATACAAACCAAGTATATTCATGTCCTATATGTTTGTTCAACTTACCGACAGTGTGTGGACTGAGAGCTCATTTGCGTCTTCACTTAAAAATACCGCCATTTCTCTGCCCTGAATGTGGCATGCAAATGACGAATAAAAGTGTGATTTATCCCTACACCCATGGATGTGAAGGATTCAATATGATGAGAGCAACAGCGAGGTCTCAGTGCCCAACGAAGAAATGTAACCTTTTCCATCCCAATAACTTCATCAAGCACATGACGGAAAACCATTTCAAACTTATCTACAAATGTTCTATATGTGTTGTTGCCTGTTTTAATGAATCAACGATGATTAAACACGCGAAAACTCATAACCATGATATATGTCCTCAGAGGTTTTATCAATGCGATTTTTGTCCAGGAAGACTTGTGATGCTAAATCATACCGATAGGCATATTCGGAGCCACAATCAAATCCCTGTTTACCCCTGTTGGTCATGCAACAAGCCTTTTAAACAGGCAATTGAATTTATCAGCCATCACGTCGAAAATCATTGTCAATATGATGATGTTCTGAAAAATGCCTTGTTCCACAGTCTCAATACTGCAAATATGTTGCCTGATCGACCCGGAGCGTCCAGTCTACCCGTGAAAAAAATATATCGTGTTGTGAAAAGATGTGAACAATGCCTGAGAAATTTCACATATAAATGCCAATTTGAAGATATAAATATTTTGCCAAATTCATGTCCATACAAATGCGTCCCTACTGCAAAGTTACCAGAAAACAATGCGACTATTGAATGTCCTTTGTGCAATATTAAGATTGATCAAAATTGGCAGATTATTAAAAAACACTTTGCTACAAGTCACAAGGAGCATCGTTGTTTAGATGCTAACATAGTAGCACATCGATTAAATTTAAAAAAATATGTGACTAAAAACAAAGTTGGTAAAAAAAACAAGCTTGTTAGAGGTATTAAGAAACGGACTAGAAAAGCAAGACAAAAGAAACAAACTAATGTTGAGGAAAATACTTTAACCAATGAAATGACTTGTAAGCCAAATGGTCTCGTTTGCGGTAAGTGCCAATATGAATGTGAAACGAAAGAGATTCTCGAAAATCACATTTTATCCCATCGAGATCCATGTATGGCATATCAGTGTATGGAATGTGGAGAATGTTTTGTTGTTAAAACATCGTTTTCTACCCACATGGTGTTGGAACATGCTATATCGGATATCGATAGCTACATTAAGGAAAAGAAGTGCTTCAACGAAAACGCTCTCACCAGATGTGTTGAGGAAGTTGCTGAAGAACCTCTGAATGAAAACCAATGTAAAATTTGTAGAGAACAATTTGAATGTCCTGAAGATTTAGAAAAGCACTTCAGAGTTCATGGCATGGCATTTTTAATTAAAAACACACTTAATAAATCTTCTAATGCGTAACACATAATAAAAAGTGCATGGTTTTAATATAGTGTAAACCTTTATCCATAAATAGGCTAAACACTTTTTTTTTAAATCGGTCTACTAGTTCCTGAGATTAGCGCGTTCAAACGAACAAACTCTTAAGTTTTATACTATTTGTATAGATTGCATACATGCATTCGCTAGGGATTTATAAAACCTTTGTATTAATGTCGAGTAGACATATCTAAATGTTCGTTCTCTTAAAGTTGCTATTACAGATAAACACACAAAAAATGTATAGCTAACTCATTTTTTAACCGACTTCAAAAAAGGAGGAGGTTATCAATTCGACTGTATGTTTTTTTTTTATCATTTTTTTTTTTTGTATGTATGTTACCTCATATCTCAGTCGTTTGTCGACCAAATCGAAAAATTTTTTCGCCTACTTAGAGGGTGTACTTTCTAGTTGGTCCCATTTTTTCCATTTTGGGATCTGATTATGGGATCTTGGTGTAATCGAGGGAAACCCTCAAATTTTAAAGGCACGTATAGTATTTCTTTACTAGAATCTTAATGTTGACGTGTTGTTACGTCTAATAGTCAACATCTTGTGGGGCTGAGCTGATGGTGGAACTCCTTAACGCTTAGGAGTTCAGTTATTGTAATGACGAAACTTATGATAGCTAATTTGTAGCTTCTTAAAAAAATGAATCATAAGGTGCACTTCCCCCCCCCCCCCCTCTTATGTAATCACTAAAAATTAAGAAATAAAATAAACTTTAAAAAAAAAGTAAAAACCGACTTCAAAACCAAAATGTACTAAAAAGTCTTAAATAAACTCTTCACCATTGAAAGGAAAGGAATCCGTTTTAGGCAAACAATTTCTTTTTGGAGTCGGTGCCATCACTTTGACCATCAAGCATCAACTATCACAGCACCGACTCCAAAAAGAAATTGTTTGCCTAAAACGGATTCCTTTCCTTTCAATGGTGAAGAGTTTATTTAAGACTTTTTAGTACATTTTGGTTTTGAAGTCGGTTTTTATTTATGAAACATGATTATGTGGAGGGTCGTTAATTTATTTTTTTGTTCAAATTACAGGTCCTACCCTGTATTCTGTGTTTTATAACATAATTTAGTTTAAGTCACTTCTTTCTTGTTAGTAGGTTTTTTAATAAACAAGTAAATTAGCTTACATGTATTTTACTTTCATTGTATTCAACAGTACTCTTTTACTTATTGAAAGCGTTAGTTCTATCGACGTAACTATAGTCGGCTCGTTAGAAACTGATTCGTGTCGTGTAGCGGAAGGCCATAAATCAGTACAGTTAGTATGTGCACCCCTTAATTAAAACCCCTGTTTGCACTTTGATTAGTGATTAGAGCAGGTAATGAGTACAGGTGCTTAGTGATTAGGAGTAGTAAACACGTGTGGACAGCGACCGATTAGTAACTTGCAATTTTTTGTCCACTCGACTACGAGTAGCTACGCTCCGTGCGCTCTTCTTTTCACCCCACTGAAACGGCAGCGTGCCGTCATATGTCTTAAGGCAAATTTCGTCGAAAGCTGCACCTAAGCATGGCGCAAGTTGCACTTTGTGATAAAAGCAAGCCACTTCCCACAGTGATACTAGAGACCGAAACAATCGATTTCACCCACAGCAGCGTCAGTTTTACCCATTAGGAACAGAGATAGCGTTACTTTTCTTAAACACAGTTGAACAATTCTACAAGTAAAACCATTACACCGATTTCGATGAAAATGGTATCTAATTAATGAAACATTATCTATTACATTATTTATCATGGGGAAAACATTGAAGAGATCGCATTTAGTGATAAGACCGCCTTAGTTGTACATTTACTTTAAGCTTATAAACAGAGTTATATTATTATGTTGGACATTTTACTATCTCGGGACCACAGCGTCCCGGACCTTTGGAAGGCGTACATTGGGCTGAAGCCAAGACGCAGAGCCCCGTTTGACAACATTTAATCTAAATGTTTATTAATGATTTTGTCGCTTTTTACTTAATTTTATCGACAACGAAAAAACCTGGGTACCTATGTGTGTTGTAAGATCGTGTTACTATTGCCTAGTTAATAGTAATAATAATAAGTAATAATTTATTCATCACAGCGTACCTTAATCTACATACTTAACTCATACTTAAGTTTAAACTTAACTACCACCCTTCAACATCTCTATAATAGCTAATTGAGATATATAATATGTTTAATGTTGGTACCTATTTCTTGGGTGCTAGAATAATAATGATTATTATGTACTTACCAAATACTTTGTTTTGTCACTTTTAAGGCAACATTATATTTTCATTGAATTTCAAACAAATTTAAATTAAATTTCATCTGCAGCAGCGAAAGTTTTATACCAAAGAAACATAGATGGCGCCACTTCCTTTGAAAATAACAAAACATTCTACAAGCCAAACCAATTTTGATAAAAAAGGTGTTTGAAATGAAAGTAAGGCAGCAATTTCACAACGCCGCAAAAAAGCCGCAGCGGCATGGCCGTACTGCCGGGCTGTGTGGATACACCGTCAAACGCCACATAATCACACTCATTTATCACCTGCACTCGCCTTCATCAAAGTGAAAACATGCCCAATAACAGTTCAAGCGACACCGGGTCCCACCCACAGTTATGAATACGCCGCCGATGAGTGAATTGTATATCGCTCACAGATTAGTAAGAGTATGATGTCGCTTTTGATTGAAAGCAAATATGTATTAAATATTTTTTTACATCCGGCGGTCTGAGCCAGGCTTCTAGAGAGATCTAGCATATCTAGGCTGATAACAAATCGTTAGTGACGCTGATATATCCAGATTTCATCGTTTGTGACGAAATAGTTTTTTTGGAAAATCAAAAAAACTAGGCTCAGACAGCCAGAATTTCGCATTTTCTGACTTTCCAGATCTCGACTATCAGAGGGTTTCAAGGCGCTGTTTCTTATAATATGTAATTGTGACGCGTAAGTGACGGTCATCCGAAGTAGTTTCATCCATTTTAATCCAGTACTTTTAGAGAAATCGTGATAAACGTGTGGCTCAGACAGCCTGATATCCGGTCTGAGCCATCTTTTTTTCTCTATATTTCACGAAATGTTATGTTTCGAACAAATGTTTTTAGGATTTACTGATGTGACGACGTTAGTGACAGCTCTCGACAAGATTTGAACCTTCGTGATGCACGCGTTTTGAAGAAATTGAGAAAAAGCTGCTGTCTGAGCCACCCAGTTCTACCTCTTCCAGGTGTTGTACGAAGCTGAAAACTCATCTAATCTGATGTGACGCGGCCTCAAGTACAAAAAATCGTAAGTGACGGCTCTATATGCCGCCAATCAAAAGTTATAAGCTTTCAAATGTTACATATGTTACGTCCTATACATTGATGAATTTGGGTGGCCACACTTCGCACTTTTTATGGGAATGGAAAGACAATTTAGTAGAACATGTAAGCTAAATATTTAATTACGTAGTCAATTACCACGCCGATGAAGAAAAATATGTTAATTATTTATGGTCTCAGGTGTTTCAAGAAAAATAATCGTTTGATTACTATTTATTTGAAAATAATCGCTAGTTCCAGCTATTTACTACAATATAACACTATTTCGGTATTAAATACATACTTCCTACTCATTCCCAAACTCGTCCCATATTATTACGGCCTATTTGGGACAAGATGCAATAATCAATTTTAATCATTATGCAAATCGTCTCCTGCTTTTTTGGGTGCAAAATAATAAACATTAAACGGCGCCGAAGGTGAAACGCAGTTCGCTGGGAGCGCTTATTATTATTATGAACAAAAATTACTAAGCCAGTCTTATTTCACCTTCGGAACACCTTTCGGTTGACATGCCATCAATGCGCACTAAACAGTTTCGATCAATATTTCTGATGCGGACGGATAAAGAATGGCATGCGCTACCGGCTGAAGTGTTCCCGAAACCCTTAATTTGGGCATTTTCAAGAGAAGAGTGATTAAGCTATTACTGATCAGACATATCCTTCCTCGACGACATCATCACTTACCACCAGGTGTGATAGTGTTCAAATGGCTGATCATATAATATATAAAAATATATAGATACCTAGACTAAAAAATTATGTAGGATTTAAAGTAATCATCCACTTAATGTCATTTATTTTTATAGTTCAAAAGATTTTTGTTGAATTTAACAATAAAATTTAAATATGTATCTTACAAAATGTATACATAATAAATAAAAATGTAAGTAAGTAACAATGGATTTGGCGGTTAGACAGGTGCGTAGGGACCAACTTACGAAAACAATCGCTTTCGTAAGTTGGTCCCTACGCACTGTCCTTTTCGCTTGATGCCTTAGACGCTCTCCTCATCTGCGAGAGTTTACTAAAGCCGGAACTTGATTCAGCTATGTTCGTACTTCCTGGGTACATATTGATCCGTAATGACCGCACGGGCAAGGGTGGCGGTGGCGTCGCTATATATTTACGTTCCCACATTCCCTTTAAGGTTTTGGCTGCGTCTCCTGCTCCCTACCATGCTTCAGCCGAATATCTATTTATAGAGGTAATTATCAAAGGTGTTAAGGCGGTTGTAGGCGTTGTTTACTGCCCTCCGGGAGTCAGCTACATCGAGGATCTTGAGTTTGCCCTGGAATCAATCAGTTCTGAATACACTCATCAAATAATCATGGGTGATTTTAATTCAAACCTTCTTGGTGATTCACCAACGGCTGCTAAGCTGCTTTCCCTCATTGACTCGCAGAATCTCACAAATCTCCCCCTTAAAGCCACTCATCATAACATTGATGTTTCCGATACCTGGCTCGATCTTATTCTCACGTCTTCTCCAACCAATGTAATCACGCACGGGCAGCACCCCGCACCTGGTTTTTCACGCCATGACCTTCTTTACCTTTCCTATAAGCTCCACACCACTAAACTCAAACCCACTGTGGTGCACATGCGCAATTTTTCTCGAATTGATGTGGAAGCTATCAGAGCGGACGCGGCTGCCCTCGACTGGGGGTCAGTTCTCGAAAGTGTCTCGATTGACGACAAAGTTGCTCTGTTCAATGCCAACGTACTGTCGCTTTTTAATAGCCACGCGCCAGTTAGACCAGTCAAACTTAAGCGACCTCCAGCCCCTTGGATCACTAAAGGAGTGCGCATGGCTATGTCTAGTCGCGACCGTGCTTTTCGGACGTTCAAGCGTGACCGCTCTGATTTGAACTGGAATAAATTCAAAACTGCAAGGAATCGCTGCAATCGAATGGTGAGATCAGCCAAACGGAAATATATACACGAAAATATTTCTGAGTCGTCACCAGCAGATGTCTGGAAGTTCCTCAACACCCTGGGAATTGGTAAGGGTAAAATTGACTTTCCCCTTCCTACATCTATTACGCCCGATGATTTAAATACTCATTTCTCCTCTGCTTCTATTTTAGACACGGCAATCAGATCCAATACTATCTCCGAAATTTCTTGCAAGCCTCGCCTTGACCTCGATCCGTTTTCTTTTACCCTGGTATCAGTCGATTCCGTCAGGAAATCTATCCTTTCGATCAAATCTGGAGCTGTTGGACCCGACGATATCAGTAGGGCTATGATCATCATGATTTTGGATGTAGTTCTTCCTTACATTACCCACATAATTAATTACTCACTCGGATCTGGATCATACCCCACTGAATGGCGCAAAGCCTTTGTCATCCCTCTACCCAAACTTCCCAACCCTACTTCTTTAAATAATTTTAGACCAATTTCAATACTCCCTTTCCTCTCTAAAGTTCTCGAAGCTGTTGTCCATTCTCAAATTTCAAAATTTGTCTTTACTAATGATCTTTTGAGCCCATTCCAATCTGGCTTTCGCCCCGGCCATAGTACCAGCACCGCCTTACTTAAGGTAACTGAGGACATTCGGAAGGGCATGGAGCGTGGTGAAGTTACAGTGCTTGTCCTTATTGATTTCTCAAACGCTTTTAATTCTGTTGACCACGAAGTCCTACTCTCACTTTTAGCTTATCTTAATATATCTTCCGATGTTCTAAATTGGTTTGGCGCGTACCTACGGTAGGGACATTCCGATACAAGTAAATACGAGTAGGTATTCGATACTTTTGATTCGATACCAAGTAAAAATAGCATCGAATCAATATTGCGATACCTACTCGGTATCGAAACAAAAGTACTTGGTATCAAATTGAATCAGCATATCATCTTTAAAAAAAACCTAAGACAACTAAGTAGCCCTGAGTAAGTCAGAACATGATGTCCCGTCTACTGCAACACCTGCATACGATTTTGGGAAACATCATATGGAGTTAGCACATGGGCACAAGAAGAAAAAGAAATTCATAAAGATGAAATTAGGAACTAAAAATTTGCGCACGGGCAGGACTAGAACCAGCAACTTCTGGCTAACCGGGCCAAACACTCTACCAATTGAGCTACCGTCCTGTCAGTCCGACCTTGCGAAATTTGTGGTCTCTTATGATAAAAGATTGTCTCCAAAATACCTTAAACAGATACTGTTTTTGGGCAATCTTAATGCTCAAGAGTTTTATGTTTAAAGTAAGCATGTGACGCAAAACATTTAAATAAGTATATTATTTTTCTTCTCATTTTTTTTTAAATATTGTCCTTCAACGTTCATTGTGAGCATCCTCAAAATAAAAAATATTTAATAGTTTTTCGTAAAGTATCGATATAAGTAAGTATCGATACTTTAGGAGTATTTGTTTGAGTAGTATCGAAAGAAGATTTGAGTACTATCGAAATGAGTAGGTATCGATACTTTGATGGTATCGAAACATCCATAACCTACGGGGGCGGCAGCAAGCTGTTCGCGTGGATAAGACCACTTCCCGCTGGCGAGACCTTCTCACCGGAGTACCCCAGGGAGGCATTTTATCACCTTTACTTTTTTCTTTATTCATTGACTCTATAACACACGACATTGGCTCCACCTACCATATGTATGCGGACGACCTGCAGCTTTACCAGCACTGCCGAGTTACCGATTTAAATCAGGCTGTTCAAAACCTTAATATTGATCTCCAGCATATACTGACCTGGTCTAATCGTTATGGTATTGCGGTAAATCCTTCCAAATGCCAAGCCATAATCATCGGCAGTAAGCGGCAAATGTCACTTATTAATATTGCCGATGTAGCGCCGGTCTGCTTCAACGGGGTTAATATCCAATACTGTACTTGTGTCAAAAACCTCGGTCTGTACATCGATCAAACGCTAAGCTGGAACGTCCACGTTTCTGAGGTGAGTCGAAAGGTTATGGGCACGCTGCGTTCGCTCATCAGGTTTAAAAATTTCCTCCCTGTCAAAACAAAAACATCTTTAGTACAGTCTTTAGTTCTCCCCCTTATTGATTATGCTGATGTATGCTATCCTGATTTAAATCAAGACCTTTTAAACAAGCTTGACCGCCTAATAAATTCTGGCATCCGCTTTATTTTCTGTCTGCGTAAATTTGATCACATCTCATCTTTTCGGTCACAACTTGTATGGCTACCCCTTCATGTTCGACGTAAAATCAGAGTCCTCTGCACGCTTTTCTCGGTATTAAATGACCTCAATTCTCCTAGCTACTTAAAATCCCAGTTCACCTTCCTCAGTGAGACGCACACGCGTCCACTGCGCTCTTCTCATAATCTTTCCCTCGCTACTCCTTCGCACCGCACAGGTTTTCTCTCAAACTCTTTTCTTGTCCAAGCCATTCGTCTTTGGAATGCCCTTCCGGCAAATATTCAACAAGCTCCCAGTAAGTTCACATTCAAGAGACTCGTCCGTGCACACTTCCTTCATATATCGGAATCATCTCCATAACATCTATCTGCAACGATCGTCATAATTATAGTATATATATATGTATATATATAGTATATGTTGGTATATGTATGTATTATTAATGTATTTATTTTATTGCTTATGTTATGTATGTGTAATATTATGTAAGTATTAATTGTATTTATTTGGGACTTTTTTTTTTGTATATAATTAATTTCGTTTCTTTGTCGCACCGCCCACAATCATTTCTGCTTAGCCCAAAGGCATGACTGGTAGAGAACGCCATATGGCGTTAAGTCCACCTTTTGTACAAAATTTTATTATTGTGCAATAAAGTATAAATAAATAAATAAATAAACAATGAAATAAAATCTTGTGTTTTCAAGCTGTTATATTTTACTTTTTAATCTATAAAAGGGTTTCCTTTCATATATCAATCAATCAATCAATCATTTATTAATTCATAAACATGGGTATTACATGATGTCAAATAAAAAATATTATAAGTACAGCCATGATTCACCTTAAAGGTATATGAATAAATTGAAGTTATTTACATTTTGTCATCAAGGAATAATCTTATGTCATAGTACACTTTTCCAGCAAGGAAGCCATTGAGCGCAATTTTAAATTTTTTGCATTCGTTAATTGATCGGATATTTTGTGGAATTTTATTATAAATTTTTGGTGCCATGTAATTCACACTTATTTTTCGAAAAAGGGTGTTGAAGCTTTGATTGACTTTAAGTGTGCCTTCGCGACGACTTCCGATAGTACTCGTTTCAAAATAGTTTGGATTTTTTCTAACAAAGTTTGCAACCTCTGTTATATATAGGCACGGCAGAGTAAGAATTTCATATTTACGAAAGTACGGTTTACATGGTTCGTCCTGTTTTAAACCAAACATTGACCTAACGCATTTTTTTGCGCTTTAAAAACACTTTGTTTTTCAGTATAAAAATATTATCCCATACCTTAAGGTTGATGCAACATATCCATGATAGGCTGTTAGGAGCGTTTTGACACTGGCAACCTTCCTCAGTTTAGAGAGAGCATAGGAAAATTTGTTAAGTTTTTTTATTAAGTTATCCAAATGAGGTTTCCATGTCAGCTTATTATCTATGGTCAAACCTAAAAAATTTGTATTTTCTACTTCTTTTATTAAATTTCCTTCGTAGCGTATGTCAAAATCCAAGGGATTATTATTTCTTTGTTTAAAATTTACTAAATATGTTTTCGTTAAATTAATAGTCAGATTATTCAATGTCAACCATTTGATTAAAGATGTCAAAGTATTATTAATGTCACATTTTATATTATATTCATTGTCATAATAATTAAATAAAACAGTACTATCGTCAGCAAAAATTGTCATATGATGGTCAATTACATTGGGAAAGTCATTAATATAGATAATAAAAAGGAGAGGTCCTAAAACACTTCCCGGTGGCACTCCATAATGTACTTCACTCTCTTTTGATCTGTAAGTTTTGTTTTCGCCATTTTTGGGGTAAATTTTGGTTATATGGGTAATTTGTTTCCTATTACGTATGTAACATTCGATTAATTTAAGGGCGTTGCCCCTTATCCCATATTTTTCTAGTTTATTTAGTAACGTCGTATGATGAATATTGTCTAATGCTTTGGTCATGTCCATGAATAGGGCTAGACAACCGAAGCCTACACTTCGGTTGTCAACATTTTTTAAGACATTTTCCAAAAATTCGTATATTGCCATATTAATTGATTTATCTTTTCGAAAGCCAAACTGATGTTTGGAAAAAAGATTATTGATTTCAAAGTAGGTAATCGTTAATTTTTTTATATATTATGGTATTCTATTATCTTTGAAAATACGAGGGTCAAAC
Source organism: Pyrausta purpuralis (assembly GCA_963924145.1). Classification (NCBI taxonomy): domain Eukaryota; kingdom Metazoa; phylum Arthropoda; class Insecta; order Lepidoptera; family Crambidae; genus Pyrausta; species Pyrausta purpuralis. The sequence continues at coordinate 18,945,556 of OZ001659.1, forward strand.
TGAAAGTTCTTAGAACTGGCCACTTATAAACAATATAATAAAAAAAATATTCTAAAATTTGAAAATAGAACTCTTTGCCAATATTACTGAGTATATATTTCATTCATTTGTCATTTGTTTTACGATTTGGCGGCAAATTGAAAATTGTCTGTGTCACGTCAACATGAATTTAACACGAGAAAATTTTCGTGCAATGATTTTTTATGACTTTCGATGTCATTTAAGTCAACAAGAAAGTTATGATAGACTACGATTGGCCTTTCACGATGAAGCCCCATCTCGTGCGACTGTTTACAACTGGTTTAATGAGTTTAAACGTGGTCGCACTAATCTCACTGATGATGTACGTGAGGGACGGCCTTCTACGGCGACGACTGAAAATAACATCTGTGTTGTGCGGCGTATGATAGAGACTGACAAAAGAGTGACCTATCAGCAGATTCGGACAAGCTTAGGCATCGGTATGAGTCAAGTGCACAAAATCCTCCACGAACATTTAGCGGTCAGGAAGCTTTGCGCCCGGTGGATACCTCATAATTTGACTAAGGCTCAAAAACTCCATCGTGTGGATTGGTGCCGTAAAATGATTGAAAGATTTAACGGAGGTGACTCAAATGCTGTGTTCGACATACTAACAGGTGACGAAAGCTGGATTTACTGTTATGATCCTGAAACCAAAAGACAATCTGCTCAGTGGGTGTTTCCTTTCGAGGAGTTGCAAACTAAAGTGAAGAGAGATTGAAGTGCGGGAAAAAAAATGGTGGCCTCGTTCTTTGGAAGGATAGGTCATTTCGCAACAATTGTGTTAGAGGATCAAAAAACAGTTTCTGCAGAATGGTACACTACCAATTGTTTGCCACTTGTCTTGGAAAAAGTTCGAGAGAAACGACCTCGCAGTAGGATCCTTCTTGACCACGACAACGCCTCGTCGCACACCGCCAAGCGAACGATCGACTATTTGGCGACATCAAACGTTGAATTACTGGGTCACCCGCCGTATAGCCCCGACCTCGCGCCTTGTGATTTTTATTTATTTCCAAAAATTAAAGAAAAACTTAAAGGAAAGCGGTTTATGAATGCTGAAGAAGCGGTGGCTGCGTATCGCGATGCCATTGAAGAGACCCCTAAGGACGAGTGGGCAAAGTGTTGTTCCCAGTGGTTCCATCGCATGCAGCGGTGTATTGACGTCAATGGACAATATTTTGAAAAGATATAATAAAACTAATAACTGGCTAATGTAATCAGTTTTTGATTTTCTAAGAACTTTCAGTTTGACCCTCGTATTATATAGTTCTTTGTGCTCAGGGACGTTGAGATCTGGGAGACTCATGCGCCTGTGTTCCAGTAAAGTCATGGAGTTGTCATCCATAGTATTTTCAAATGTATTTTCCTGTGGCTCCACCGAGGAAGCGCGAATTCTATTACGATGACGCGTTGTTACGTTTTCGTTTATTTCTATGCTCGCGTCAATGTTATTATTTTCTGCCAGGGAAACAGTTTCTGAGCTCTCGGATGGCTTGGGTATTTTTTTAGTTTTAACAATGCATTGGTCACATCTCCATTTGATCCTCTTTTCTGCGTCCATTATCTTAAATCTTACAAAGGGAACATTTGCACAATCCAGATCTAGCTAAGTTTGCATTGTGAGCAAGTAAGAAATTCTCGCCGTGGTATTCTTTGGTTACATTTGTCACATGTTGTTTTCATTTTAGATTTATCTTTAGAAGAAGACATTTTTCATAACAACAGCCAAAAACCTTACTCCAAAGAGATATTGGTGCTGATGGGGTTCGAACCTCTAATTTCAAAACATATATTTCTTTCACGGATGTCGCAAGTAACTGAGTTATCGGCGCTCACGCTCTTAACTCGAATTTGGCAGTAGTGTTCTATTGAAATATTTATTATAGTTCATATGCAATGTGCGGGACGTCGCCCTCTCTGCGCAAGCATTGATTTGAGATCACGGGGAGTATAAGTTTGAGCTGTTGTCGTAAGATGGCGTTAGAGGTAAGTTATATTTTGCAAATAATGTATGACGCAAAAAGACAGCAGCGAGGGATCGAAGTCCGAGTTAGACGACGACGTAGTATGGCAGTCCAAAAAGATAAACGCACTGAGCTATCGTGTCTCTAAAACTTATAGTGAAATAATGGTACTGATTGTTCTTATTACTTATTTAAATTTGTCAAAGACGGTTACTATGAGTCATGTCTATAGAATTTTCGCTATTTTGCGGGTCACTGTTGAGTCACTTCATCACCAATAAATCAAAGTTTATCATTTATAAAAGTATATGATCACTCTTTTCCATTTTTTATAAGTTTTCGCGCGATTTGTCACTGTTTAGACTTTTTCTTGTTTAAACGCACTATTTGACACAATTTTTTGTACACTGATTTATTTAAACTTTATTCTAGTTTGTTTTTCTTGATAACACTTATACTCCAACTACACTTTATTTACAGTCAATTCGCATTGTTTACAAGTATTAAACTGTTTTTTTTCTATTTTTATTTAAAACAATCACACGAGCTGAAGTGTACGTGACGGCAGCGCCATCTACCATTATTATAACTACAATTGTATTCTGAATATACTGAATTTGATAGTTTTAACATATTGTTTACTTTAAATCACGTTGAAAAAATCATTTGATTAAATTATCTGCATCTCGTCCAAAATAAGCCGCAGACATTATATGGGATGAATTGATGAGCTACTATTTGTATCAATGCTACACCAGAAACAATCCGCAAAATAGCTTTTTTATTTACTAAAATATCAACCACAGGAGACTTTCACGTCGTAATTTTTAGACATTGGGTGTGATCAGAAATATCAGTAAACAGCTATCTAAACGCCGAGTAAAAAAGTAAGTGCAAAGCGCTGAGTATGCCTAGTCAGCCTGGAGCCTAGCTTTTTTCAAGAGAACGCTGACTACGCCTAGTAAAAGTAGTAAGTAGTCTAACTAAATACTGATCTGCTGACTGAGTTCTGAGTCTGGAGCTTACGTCAAAACATGCCTGGTTATTGTCATAAGTCTTGGTGCTCCCTTTTAGTATAACTAGCCCGATATCATCACCATAAATGTCTTTAATTGCGTTATTTAATGATTAATTTCGAAAGTGCAGGTTTTCCTTGTCAGTAAATCAATTGCTAATCAGATGTGGTTTTTTTTTTAGCAACTGTCATCACTGTAAATGTCAACTTTTTCGTCTGACGCTATCTTGCATGTCGAATTAACAGTGATTAAAAAGTTTTTTAAAGTTCTCATTTAACATATTTTTATTTTTGATAGCATATGCGTGATTTTTTAAATTGTGAATAAAATAAGAGCCTGTACATGGTCTGATAAAATATGATCTTGGTAAGTACATCTCATTTAAACTAGTAATGAAAAATAAAAGCCTCCTTTTAAACGTTGAGAAAGTTTAAGAATTACTGAGGACGAGCTGCAGAATATAAATATATCTTTAATTTTCTGCATTTCGTCCCAAATATTTTATAGGCATGGTGGGACGAGTTGATGAATTACTAAATTTCAATCCAAACGAAAAAAGGAAACGACTTGCAGAATGAAGCTAGTATTTATATTGTTTTTTTGCATCTTGACCCAAGTGGGCCGTTATCACATGGGAAAAGTCGAGTAATATGTAAGTAGTATGTACCTTACCAAAATTCTCTAATATTGTAGTTCCTTACTGAAACAAGCGGTTTTTTTTTCAAATAAATAGTAATCAAAAGATTATTTTTCTTGAAACACCTGAGACCATAAATAATTAACATATTTTTCTTCATCAATCATCAATGTATGGGAAACATTTGAAATGCTTATAACTTTTGATTGGCGGCATATAGAGCCGTCACTTACGATTTTTTGTATTTAGAGGCCGCGTCACATCAGATTAGATGAGTTTTCAGCTTCGTACAACACCTGGAAGAGGTAGAACTGGGTGGCTCAGACAGCAGCTTTTTCTCAATTTCTTCAAAACGCGTGCGTCAAGAAGGTTCAAATCTGGTCGAGAGCTGTCACTAACGTAGTCACATCAGTAAATCCTAAAAACATTTGTTCGAAACATAACATTTCGTGAAATATAGAGAAAAAAAAGATGGCTCAAACCGGATATCAGGCTGTCTGAGCCACACGTTTATCACGATTTCTCTAAAAGTACTGGATTAAAATGGATGAAACTACTTCGGATGACCGTCACTTACGCGTCACAATTACATATTATAAGAAACAGCGCCCTGAAACCCTCTGATAGTTGAGATCTGGAAAGTCAGAAAATGCGAAATTCTGGCTGTCTGAGCCTAGTTTTTTTGATTTTTCAAGAAAACTATTTCATCACAAACGATGAAACCTGGATATATCAGCGTCACTAACGATTTGTTATCAGCCTAGATATGCTAGATCTCTCTAGAAGCTTGGCTCAGACGGCCGGATGTTCATGTACACAATTAATTTGAAAGGTAGGCTATAGTATAGAGGCCACGAAAAAAAAAACATGATCAGTGGCCAAGGAGACTATGTCATGTTCAGCCACAAAAGATAAAAATAATAGATAGTATTCACAGATTAGTAAGAGTATGTCTAAAGACATATACACAAAGTATATGTCTTTAGACATACTCTTATACATGACATATATACATACATCTCATATACATGATAGTATTGCATTAGTATGGTAATCATTGAGGGTCTTCACCAATCAAACTAATAATTTAACAAGAAACTCAGTAGGTATAAGACCACTGCAGAATTAGTTGAAGTGCAAAATGAGTGGTTCTTAAGAATATATGTTTCCGGAAAAAGAAACAAACTTGCAACATCTGCACAATCTTTCTGTTTTATACTTTTATATTGAAAGAACTGAGATCAGCCGTTGTTATGATCAAGAGCTAATAATCTCTCAAGCGTTGGTGAACGAGACACAATGCAAAATCTATTGTTATGCGGTTGCCTGCAACCGCTCGGGTGTTGAAGCATTAAATGGGTAAGCCTAAATTTATTGAAAATGTAGATAATTTATGTAGAAATGAGAGAGAGAGGGAGATAGTGAGTTGATATTACTACATAATATGTAGAAGTTTTGCCACCCAAAAATGTGTAGCAAATATGACAATAAAATGTGAATTTTGGGTAAAAAACCAATTGTATGCCTTGCTAACAAGTGGCGTTAATTCATGAAAGCTCCAAATTTAAATGTGGTGTCAGTTCCATATACCAGTAATAGTAATTCAATGGTTAAAAAAGAATATTGGTGATTGTGATCATAATCTTATCTTAAATCAAAAAACATTAAGGATATCAGTATTGTAGGATCAACTGCTTTATTTAAACTACTAACGAATCTTATTCAACAAGCACATATATAATCTACAAGTAAGGTCTATTCATTTCTGTATTCTTAGCTTTCTTGTCACGAGCCCTTGGGAACCAGCGATGAGGTGTCGTCAACGTAAGGGAAGATAATTGTTTACGCGCTATTTCTGGTTTCATATCTTTGAAAACTCTTCTTACTTCTTCTATATCACTCATTTTCAGGAGCGAGCTGTCTTGAACTTCTTCTGGTAGAGGTTTTGAATGTTTATATGGAAAATCTTGTTCTCGATGTAGTGCGACAATAGTGGAACCATCGTTAGTCATAACAATTTTACTGAAACGCCTTGAATAAATATGCAACGGTTTAAAAACGCGTAATAATGAAGCCATTTTATTAGTTATGTAAAGATAAACTTATATTTTTTATGTTCAATCCGGGCTGTTTCTCATAGTTGTCACTCTTACTAATCTGTGGTTGTCACCTTTAGACATACTCTTACTAATCTGTGGTTGTCACTTTTTTTTTCATACAAGTTTTACGTCTTCGGCTCTATGCCATACAGACTATTCTTCAGTAAATTATGTTCATTTTTTTACACTTATTGACTAAAACCACAGAAAATATAATAGTACTACGTACAGAAGGATCACTGTGCTAAGAATGATAAAGTAAAAACAACTTTCGCTGCAACGCAATGAAGTGCAATTCACTTCGCACGATTTTAATTCAAGGTTGTTTCATCTACCTATCTATACCTGTCTCTTTCTAACACGTAACGCTTTCCCTGTTTCGCGGCCTTGAATGTGTCAGGGTTGCGAGCGGCGCGTGGCACGAACTTGCGCGTAGGTAGGTACACAACGCGCTACTCAAATAAAATAAATAGTCTAGAGGACCTAGCACATTTCTTGACTGTGTTCTACCGGAGAAAGTAATTGATAGTGACAGCGTTCGTTTAATATTAAAATAAGTGTTTACTCTGTCTAATTTAATTATTTGGGACAAAATTACTGAATTCGGAGAAATGAAAGTACAAACCAACCACACATGTATGTACGGACAACAGCACGTCAAAGTAAACACTGCGGTATATTATGCAGTATAATAAGCTAGTTTACAACAAAAGTGGATAACCTGATGTGCTGTCGACTGTACATCACACTTAACCAAATAAAATTGTATAGTAGATTTTTTTTCTCCGTGCAGTTTGGGTCATAAATCATAGCTCGGCCTCAGCCCGGTTAGGGCGGTGAGTATGTTGCGAGGGCGCACCGCCGTTTTAAAATTTATATTATTCAATTTTTTTAGTTTATATAAATAATTTCAATAAATATAAAATTTGATATTAATTTATTTTTTATAAAAAAATATATAGCACATTCGCCAGCATGTTAGGTTACACACACTTTTGTTGCCAACTAGCCCTAATGTCAACTGCATAAGATACCAGAGTTAACCTTAATTTTCTGTTGTCCGTACTTAACTAAAAAAGAGACTTTTGTTTATGTGAACCTTATCTATCGCACATTTATAAATACTATCAAAATCGAGATTAATTTTATTGGAATACCTAAAAATTAAGGGTGATATTATATAGCTAAAGTAAAATAATGAACTGTAGCTCTTGGACTATTAGATTTTGGACTACGTAAAATCCTAACACAAAATTAGTTAATTAGGTAATTTGGTATGTACTTAATAATATTATGCTAAATTTAAATTAAGTTTATTGACCTGTTTCCGTTTATTTTAAGTTACATTGACGTAAGTAACTGGGTAGGTATCTTAAACTCAAACCTATTTCTTTGAACAAGAAATGTTGAATACCTACCTACAAAATTTGTTTTGATAAATAATGTCATAATTAGGAACACATATCTCAAATTATTAATAGTTATTTCGTTGTAACGAAGTCAGTCACAGGCTGAGAAAATAAACACAATCACAGGCGCGTGGCGCGGTCCGAGAGCGGCAGCCCCGCGCTCATTTATGCTCGGCGTACCGAGTCGCTCGAACGTACCTAAACTTCGGAGTGACACCCCCCTGCTAAAACTAACACTAACCTTTTTTTTTTTTTTTTTTTTTTTAACGTCAGGAAATGCAATTACGCACCGTACCTCTCCGTCGGGGAACGGAGGGGCGTGTGTGGGACTCCCCCGGATACGCCCCCGGGTATACCCACTAAAACCTGACGACGCCCGCCGCGTTTGGTGGCTTTGACAGCAGGGGCCGCGGTGTCTCAACAGTCCCGCGACCCTTGCCAGCGCAACCTCCACCCTCCATGAGGAGGGCGGATCTCCACGGAGTGGGGCGATCCCACTCCCGACGGCACACTGGCGCCTCAGGAGGGTCCCTGGTGATTGGACAGAGGTGTCCCCACACCGTCTGTCCGAGACCCTCCCGACGAGGCGAGCCACGCCCGACGGCAAATGCACGCCGAGCTCGCCCAGAGGACCAAAGTCCTCAGGACATCCCCTGCCTTCTCTGTTAAATCAGAGGGGTGCCGGGAGTCCAACGACTTTTAGTGAGCCGCCGCTCGATGCGAGACAGACGCGACTCACTATGGCCACTGCCGCCCGATACGGGAACAGACGCAGCGGCACTCTCCACGGAGCATCTTGGCTTCACCTGCCGCTGGATTGCGACAGGCTACTGAGCCCCCTCGCCACGACAAGGCGTGCTCCATTCGAGGGGGAAACTAACACTAACCTAACCTAACCTAACCTAACTCATTGAAATGCGAGGTGGTCCGCATTCCAATGCTCAACAAGGAAGCTAAGCGCAGGAACAACGATCCAGGTAAGACGGCGCGATTAGAGCTCGCTTCACCATAATTCTCACTTTAACTTCATTGTTTTCTTCGAAAGCACTAATTATCATGAAAATTCCACCACACAAACACAATAATTGACCTGAAAAAAAATTGGTTGCCTGTAAAGTCGGTATACGGGCGAAAGTTTTACGTGACAACGACTTTTTATGTCTGTCTCTCTCGTTCTTACGCGTGCCTCTCACTCGCTCTCAGTGCTGCGCGCGCGGGCCTCTCTCTCGTTCGGTGACTCATCGTAACGTTACCGAGCGTTACACTTTTTCATAAGTGACTCCCAGCCGCAACCTAATTTAAGACGTTGTCACGTCAAAAAACAATTTCTAAAATGAAGAAATATGGTCCATCCTTCCCTTTTCGTTTCCCGCGCAAAACTCGTGGTTGTCATTTTTTTTTTTTTTTTTTTTAAATAATAGTTTTACGGCTTTTAGACTATGTCCATCCTGCCAAACCTTCTTTGGTGTTGTAATCATAAATATACGTGAAAATACAATATTCTATTATATTTTCTTATTTTTTTTTTCTTCTCTTTGTTGTATTTCATCTATTTGTGTTTTCAAATTTCAACAAATGTAGTCACCACATATTTGTATAGTTCTTCATAAGTGTTAGTATTCTGCAGTAGAGATGGCAAGAGGCGGGGAATTTCATTATTTTGGTAGAGCTTAATTAAGCCATCTATCAGAATCAGTCTTTGCATGTTAAAGGCCGGGCAGTGCAGTATTAAGTGTTCTAGTGTAGCTTGTTCATTGAAACAATATTCACAAACATCAGAGCTGATAAGGTTAAGTCTTTTCAAGTGCGCTGGGAATTTTCCATGTCCAAATCTCAATCGACACATGGTGGTTATGAATTTTCTGGCTGGTGATTTTAATTTGAAATACCATGGTTTATTTGGGATTGTTTTCTGTATCTCACTATACCATTTCCCCTTTAACTGCTTGCTGGCTTCCCAGGCTATGTGCCAGTACTTATACATTCGGAGCTTTATTAGCGGGTAAAAATCAGTAAGTGGTACAGGATGTGATGGATATAATGTAGCTATTTCAGGAGTAGGTATTCTCATTAGCTTGTCCACTAATTCATTGCCAGTGATCCCACTGTGAGAGGGAACCCATATGAATTCTATCCATAAATCTGGATTTTCATGTATAAATTGCCTTATCTTCGTTATATAGACGTTATTCTTATATGAAATTGTAGGATTCTCTAGGCAATTTAAGACACTTAGCGAATCAGTGACAATAAGGATTGAGTGACATGCTGTGACTCCTTTGACATACTGTAATGCGGCACAAATTGCAAATGCTTCGGCAGTAAATATAGAACAGTTGTTATCCAGTGGAAAACATCGGCCAAACTTTCTATCAGAGTCGTAATAAGCTGCTTTAGTTGCATCATTAGTTTTAGATTCGTCTGTGTATATTCTTCTGTATCCAACTTTTTTCATGTTTATAAAATTCAGAAACTCCTCATTATTTGTCACTTTCTCCTTACAAATAAAAGGCTTGACAACTTGAATGTCCAAAGAATTCAGCTCCCATTTAGGTTTCAAATCAATGTGTTTACATGCGTCATTTAGTTCAGTTATGTGTTCGTTTTGTAAAATCTTATTGTCACTGTATTTACATAAATTATTTTTATTAGCTAAAACCTTAAGATAATATTTTTCAATCAAGTACTTCGCTCGTATAAAAACTGGCGGAATACCAGACTCAATTTCTAGAGAGTTTATAGGTGTGGAGCATATAGCTCCAGTAATAACTCTTAATGCTTTGTTTTGAACAACTTCAAGCTTACGTAATAAAGATTGATTAATAAAATTATTATATACAATCAAACCATAGTCATAGTGACTTCTCACAATACTTTTGAAAATCATATTGAGTAGTTTAGGATCCATACCCCAGTTGACACTAGCCAAGGATCTCATAATATTTACACTTTTTTGCATGCTATGTACAACTTTCAAAATATGAGAATTAAAAGTAAATTTGGAATCAAATACCACTCCTAGAAATCTTTTTTCATAGACAAAATTAATATTTACAGAGCAATACCTAAGCATAATATTTACAGGGTTAAAATCAATTTTGTGAGCAAAAATTAACGCAGAGCTTTTTAAAGGATTTATATCCAGTTTAAGTTTTCCTTTGTAATATAATAATAACAAATCAAGAGCATGGTTCAAAGTATTTACAGCTTGTGACAGATTCTTATTTGATGTATATAAAACTATGTCATCGGCATACTGCAGGGCAGTTAAATTCGGTACAGATACATATTTATGAAATAATGACGTGTACAATATATAAATTAATGGAGAGAGTGTAGCACCTTGCATTATCCCATTAAAAGCTAATTTAGGACCGTAAAAAGTATTGTTTAGTTTAACATAGATTTCTCTTGCATAAAAAAAATTAAAGATCCACCTACACACTTTCCCTGGTATGTTATAGTGATAGTTTAATATTCTTACAAGTGAAAATAAATTAACATTATCAAAAGCACCTGTAACATCTAAAAAGACAGCGACCAAGAAATTATTATTTAAAAAAGCTTGCTGTATATCTCCCCCAAACTTCAATAAACTATCAGTAGTACTGTGACCTTTTCTAAACCCATATTGGTCTGGTGGTATAATATCTCTAGATTCAGCATATAATTCGAGTCTGTTTTTGATCATATTCTCAAAAATTTTTGCAATACATGATGAAAGTGAAATAGGCCTGTATGAATCAGCTGATTTCGGATCTTTATCAGGTTTGAGTATCGGAACAACTGCTATAGATTTCCATGAGCTAGGAATGACATTAGCTGACCATAACTTATTAAATATGTTAAGTAAAATGATTTTAGCCGATCTATCTAAGCATTTAATCAATAAATATGGAAATGAATCAAGCCCAGGAGTTGTGTCTTTTTTAGCATCCAACGATAAATTAAATTCTGATGCGGAAAAAGGTTCATTTAAATGATTATTAATCTCGTTATTATCAAAATATTGTTTAAGATGCTCAGGGATATCATTTTGAGATTCCTCAGAGGTTATTTTATTTAAGAAACTATCAACAAAGCAATCCTCTCTTAACTTAGGACCTGTGTACTTGTAATTGAATTTTTTGATAAGGTTCCAAACAAAACTAATTGGAGTGTTTCTGTCAAAAGTGGAGCAAAAAGATTGCCAGCTATTTTTCTTTTCTTCTTTAATAATTAGTTTTTTTGCTGCATCCAACCTTTTATATATAACATAGTTTTCTATAGTAGGATACCGTCTGTAAGCACGCAGAGCAAGTTTACTGGCATTAACAGCTTTATCACAAGTTTCATTCCACCAAGGAACTGGCTTGTGCAATTTATATTTTTTTCCAGAATTATTATATAATGGCACAAACTCAGTCCTGAGATCCCTTAATAAAGAACAAAAAATATCGTAAGCTAAAAGAGGATCATCTTCGTAGATAATAGCATCAAACATATTTTTTGACTTTTTTGTGTAACCTACCCAGTCAGCTTTCTTATATAAATACTTTTCTTGAATCTGCATAGCTTCGTATAAATTAACATTGATGTTTAGAGTGACTAATGTTGGGAAATGATAACTACCTAAAGTATCGTCAGAATAAACAGACCATTCTGATGCAGCGGCTAAACATGGTGAAGTGAAAGCAATATCAATCGCAGAAGGTGATTGATTGGGTCTATTAATTGTAGTGACAGCGCCAGAATTAAGAATAAATAAGTTTAATTCATCAATCATATCTAAGACTTGTATTCCTCTGGGTTTATTTGTTGAAGATCCAAAAACAGTGTGATGTGCGTTGAGATCCCCCATCACTAAAATAGGAGAAGGCAAAGAAGTTATTACATTTTTTAAGTAAGAAATTGGAAAACGTCCTTGCCTTGGAGGGCAATATACTCCTAGTATGGTAATTAAATTGTTGCATGTTCTTACATTTATTGCTATTGTTTGAATTTTATCAGAACTTTGAGTGATAACTAAATTACTCTTTATGTAACTTTTGCAAAAGATGGCAACACCACCACGACCATTAACTCCATCACGACGAAATAAATCATATCCTTTAATTTTTACAAAATCAGAAGGCCTTAGCCATGTTTCATTCAGAATGCAAATATCAATATCTTGAACAAATAATAATTGACTAATAAGTGCTAACTTCGGTTTGAGACTTTCAACATTATGCTGGAGGATTCGAAGAAGACCTTCACCCATCCTTACAGCTAAAATTTTTTATAAACATCTCTTTTATTGTTGAGGAATTTATAGGTAAGTCATTATTTTTGTTACAACCTAACTTCATCAATGTATTAATTATGGCATTTAATACTTTATCATTGTTAATGATATCAATCAAGTTATCTTGCTCATTCTTAGTATTTCTTTTGGTTTGTGCTGGCATTGGAGAGCTCGTTGCTTTTGCAAAAGACTTGCCAAGTACAGGGAAAAAAGATCCCAAAGTTTGTCTGCTTGTGATTCTTGCTTTGTTTTCATTAATTTTTTGTATTTTAACAGGACAACTTTTGGAAACAGCAATGTGCTCTCCCTTGCAGTTTATACATAGAGGCTTATCAACATTTGTACAGTCTTTAAAATGATGTGACTCAGAACAAATCGAACACACAACATTTCTCTTGCAGTATTTTGTAGTGTGGCCAAATGCCAAGCACTTATAACATTGTATGACGGGTTTAATGTATTGTTCAACAGGCAAAACGCACAAACCATACTTGACATGAGCCGGGAGAATGTTACCTGAGAAGGTGATGGACACAGTCTGGAGGGGAATTATCCCTTCTGGAGTCTTTTTTGTAAATCTTCGAACAGAGAGAATTTCTTGTGAACTAATCAGTTTGTCGAATAAGTGTTTGCAACTAAGATTAGTTGGTATAAATTTGATCACACCGGTTGACTCTGAAGTTGCTGCCGGTATAAAAGCTTTGAGTTCGTGTGAAGACAAGAAATCTGTGTTAGCCAAAAGCGAATTTGCATTTTTTGGATCATCAAATATAACAGTGTACCGCATAGCATTCACTCTTTTAATTTCTTTCACACCCTTATTATAGCGACTGAATATATTATTGAGGTAAATAGGGTCTTTGTTACCCAATTTTGTGGATTCGCATGTGCTTTCAATAAAAACAGGAAAGACTGTACCAGGAGAATTGATGGGGTAGGTCCTTATGTGATTTTGCTTGTGGTAAGGAATAAGTAAGTTTTCTTCTTCATCATCAGACAATTCAAAATGTCCCACTGCCTTCCGCTTCTTTCTAGAGGGTTTACTACTTTTACCACCACTTTCGGTACTCATTTTAGTGAATTAAGATAATCTCACTCAAATATAAACCAGGAAAATTTTTTAATTATAGCGCAAGATAGAATTTATTGAACCTCCCGCCTCGAGAGTTCCCGCGCTTTTTTTTTTCTCGTGGTTGTCACTGACTGATCACTGACATCAATCAAACGTCTTTATTTATGTTATATTTTTTAATTTACAAGTTTAACGTCCTTGGCTGTACGTTATACAGACAATTCTTCATTTATTGTATTTTTATTTTTCAACACTTTAAACTAACACTAAAATAGCCTAACTTAACCTAACTCATTGAAATGCGTGGTGGTCCGCATTCCAATGCTCAACAAGGAAGCTAAGCGCAGGAACAGCGATCCGGGTAAGACGGCGCGATTAGAGCTCGCTTCACCATAATTCTCATTTTAACTTTATTGTTTTCTTCAAAAGCACGAATTATCATGGCATTTCCACCGCACAATCAGAAAAATTGACCCGAAAAAAACAAATTCTAAAATGAAGAAATATGGTCCGTCCTTCCCTTTTCGTTTCCCGCGCAAAACTCCTTTGTAATGTCTACTGTCGATATGGATGTCTGTGAATAAACAATCTTAATCGATTTATCGATAAACCGGTTGTGGTTTGGCTAAATACATAGGATCGCTAGGCAAGGAAGATACGAAAAAAGGAAAAAGTCGCACACCACACACACACACACACACACAGAACAGCTGCTGTCAACATCAACAATCAACGTCGTTGTAAATAAAAAATAAATATATATACGTTTAATTGTAACCTTACGTTAGGTAATTAGATTCCAAACAGGGGTACAAATAATAATATCCGTTGTATACACCATGGACTTTCCAGCGACATCAAATGCATCAGATAGTAATGAATACCCTGGAACCACCGTCTCGCCTTCCGATACGCCACAAGATAGCAACAAACGTCGTAGGTTAGTATTGATTGAATATCATATTGCCGTATGTGTAAAGATTTGTTATTTATTTAATATTTGTTGTTTGTCTACAGTTCATCCAGATCAATAAAACGTCGTCGTTTTGATGATGAATTGGTGGAGTATAGTCTCGGCTTGCCTGGTGCGTCCTTGGGCAAAGGCGACAAAAGAGTCCGTACGCAGTCTTACACAAGTCAATTACCGGAATTCCCTATAAGCTCTGGTGCCCCACTGATCGCCCCTGGTCCCGCTCCAGAACGACGCAGGACTTCGAGTAAAATTTCTCACGGAAGTATTGGACGCAAGCCACGCCGTAAGGGACAGCTTAGTCAACTTTCAACAAAAGATTTAGGACGATGGAAGCCTACTGATGATTTGGCTTTAATATTAGGAGTACAGCAGGTAAAAATACCTTAACTCCATAGTCATATAGTAATAATGTTTAGTTTCTATATGAAAAATAACTCTTCATTCATTGCTGTTTGATTCTTTAATTGCAGACAAATGATTTGCGCATTGTTCATCGCGGTGTGAAGTTCTCATGTCGCTTCACTGTGGGTGAACTACAGTCTCGTTGGTACGCACTGTTGTACAACACTGAGATATCCAGGGTGGCTGTGGCTGCAATGCGCAACTTACATCCGGACTTGGTTGCAGCTGTCCAACAACAAGCATTATACTCTACAGCTGAAGAAGAGTTGCTTGGGACTCTGAGCAGTGTATGTCTTCAATCCTTTTGAGATGGATAAATGTGCATGAAGCAATAGATAACATGGTGTTGATGAAATTAAAAAGTTTAACATCATAGATTCTATATTCAAAATATTTACATACACTGAGTTATTAGTACTTACTATTTTTATTAATGATTTATTTTATTGTCATGATTGCAGACATCACATCCAGCTATTGAGAAATTCCAAGAGTTACTTGACCAGAATCCTCATGTCTTCTACCCTTCACGCACTGCTAAGACGCTAATGGCCCACTGGCAACTATTGAAACAGTACCAACTATTACCGGATCAAACTGTCCAGCCTCTTCCTAAAGGTGAGTTCTTTTGTTTTATCTTAAATCTTCTAAGCATGTTATTTTAGTAATTTCTGATGTCAGCATTAACATAAAATCTTTTTTTTACAGTCTTAGGCGATAAGATAACAACATTTTCTGATGCTGAGGATACTATTAATGATTCAGAACTACCAGATTTTAAAGAAGATGGCATTGAAGCTGAATTGCAATTAGCTGACAGGTAACATCACTTCAGTTGAAGTAATATTTCATCAATTTTGAACAACCAAAAATTCTGTCTATGTAAAAGAGGAGATGTGTGACTGCATTATAATAGTACATTATGATACAAGTGTGCTAAGTTGACCATTATATACAAGGCGATATTGTGTGCGCACGAGCGATAGCGAGTGCGCCATAAGAAAGCCGCGTACGTTTACGTTTTTCAACACACTTGCGAGGAAAAAACAGGACTCTTCATTTACTAAGTTTTTAATTATTAAAACAGTAAAAATACATTTCACTCGATTTTGATGGCAAAGACTTACGCACCCGTTTTTCGCCTTGTTACGTATGTCCGGCGGAGTTAATAATAGGTTTTCTTCACTTGAAGTAGACATTTTCATTAATATTAAACTTCATAATTAATCCAAACTTCGTCACAGCCGACAATTATTATTTACGAAAAATGGCGCGTTGTTTTTTTTTCTTGCCGCGATACCGATGCGCGCGCAAGGCTTAGGCGCGAACTAGATCGTCCAAAAGCCAAGATAAAAATGTAATAGTTGTAATAGAAAATGTTAAATGAATTTGAGCTATTTTTTAGTAATAAATCTGAATTTACTATTTATTGAAATAAATATTTAGATACTGTTATTTTTCGCATAAATACTGTTTGTTGCTAAAATAAAAGTATTGCATAACCCGACTAAATTATATCGCTTCTTATTCTTACTTACGACTTGGTACTAGGGTACAAATGTAAATTGGTCGGGTTAATAAACTAAAAGCACTAGTGCAATAATATAATGAAAAAGCACGTGTGTTTAATATCTATGATTATGAGCTAAAAATCGGTGGAATAAAAACGTCATTTTGGGCAAGTGTGTTGAAAAAGAATTTGCCTGCAAAATTAGTCAAAGTAGTGAAGTAATATATTATAACCATAAAATTTGTCTCTGCTTTTGTCCTGTCCTGCATGCCCTGATTCCTTCTCGCTGTAAGACCTTATACATGATGTCCCAGAAGTCGATGTCAAGTCTAATCCAGGTGATAAGCAAACTCATAATAGTTACCTGAAAAATATAAAAAATCTAAGTCATGTATTGTTTTTAATTCCAATCATTTCTTTTTTTTCGAAATATTTACACCCTGTGTTGGTTTTTTAATTCTTTCAGGTATAAAACTTTTATTACGATAATTTTTCATTGTGAAATCTTGAGTAATGCTTCTGTAACCTGTGGTTTTTTAATTCTGAGTTTAACACTCCAACTTAGAAGAAAATGACTCATTTGTCCAGACCAATAATGAAAATTAATACTTCATTAAACTTTAACTGACTACTGAAAAAAAAAAAAACTAAACCAGTTTGGCAAGTAACAACAAAATTTAACGCATTTAATAAGAATTATAAAATAGTAAAACACTCTGTACATTATTTCTTAGATTACAGTACAAAAAAAAACTTCAATAATCTGTTTTGAAAAAAAAAGGCTTTTTGTCTGCTGAAATTGATTTTAGTGTAACGAAATAAACTTGCCTTCAAGGTAATACGAGTTCGAGTATTAAAAAAAATAGTATACATGTTCCTTTAGTTTAAAGTTACAGTCCGTTTTACTTTGCTGGTCGTGAATGAAAACAATCTTTTTAAAACTTTGAAAATAAAATCAGTAAGGAAAATTAATTTACTGTTTGATTTAAAAAAGATCTCATTCATAAATAACTTGAGTACTTGTTGAGTTTTGTGTTTATCTTATTATAAAATGAATTATTTCGGTAAAAAAGGAAGGCGGAATTATTTCGAAAACAAAAGAAGGTTGAATCATGCTTTGATGGCCAATCAGATCATACACCTATAATATGCACCATCAGTACTACAGTTCTTTGGAGAGAGACTCGTGAAACCCTGTATAACTGTAAAACTGTCTGGAAAGCCTTTCGTGATTATATTGACGAAAAAGTTAACTTGTGCATACCACTTAAAACAGCGGAGGACATTGAGGAAACCATGCCAACAACCCAACCCAACGTTATGGAAAGTGTCCATAGTTAATATGGTTCCAAAACCAGGAAAGCTTCCTACTGAAGTGACCTCATAGAGGCCCATTAGTCTTTTCCAGCTATTATCGAAAGTTTTCGAAAAAGTTATCACGAAACGCATACTTCCAATACTCGAAAAACAGAAAATAATACCGGACCACCAATTTGGCTTTCGTGCAAACCATGAAACGCCGGAACAAATACACCGAGTAGCTAATACAATCCGTCAAGCTCTGGAGAGGAAGGAATACTGCTCGGCTGTGTTCCTCGACATACAACAAGCTTTTGATCGGGTGTGGCACAAAGGCCTTATATACAAGCTAAAGCTACATCTGCCTAATACTTTGTTTATGATTTTAAAGTCATACCTACAAAACCGAATGTTCCAGGTTAAATGTGAAGACCACCTTTCTTTCTTCGGCCAAATAGAAGCGGGAGTTCCCCAGGGCTCGGTACTTGGTCCAATCTTATACACGATATATACCGCTGACCTACCTGACTCTGAGGAGGTGGTACTGATTGCGACGAATGCAGATGACACTGCAGTCCTCTCCTGCAATAATCCAAATATTGCATCCTCAAAGCCACTGGGATACCTAGACAAGATCGGTCTGTGGCTGAAAAAGTGAAGAATACAAGCTAGTCCAGGAAAATCGGTCCACATAACTAAACTAAAGAGAGGGGACCTGTGAAACTCAACGATGCTATCCTACCACAAAACAGAACAGTCAAATACCTAGGCATCCACCTAGATAGAAGACCAACTTGGCGTGACCATATAGAGGCTTAAAAGGAACAAGCAAATAGAGATGTGTACTGGCTAGTAGGTAGACAATCAATACTTAGTCATTAAAACTAAATCCTGATTTTGTTTAAGCCATCATAAAACCAGTATGGACTTACGGTATTCAGATATGGGGAACAGCGAGTCATTCGAATGTAGAAATTTTCCAACGCTTCCAGAATAAAGTATTGAAGATATTCTGGAAGCGTACCAACGCACCATGGTTCATTCGAAACACAGAAGTGCATGAATACCTAGAAATATCCACTGTCAAGGAAGAAATAAACAGGTCTTCAGAGCCCTATAAACAGAGACTTAAAAGGCACCAAAACCATCTAGCTGCTAAGCTCATGGACACGAGTGACTGCATAGCTCGGCTAAAAAGAAAGCGACTAGCTTCTGTAGAATGAAGCACACCAAACAATACTTTTGTAATGATAAAAATCGAGATGACACATCATTGGATGTGCATTCGCAACAGTCATCTTACAAAAACTAGCAAATCTGATTAAAGCCAAAAAGGGCTATTTGCAGATGGAAAGATTAAAAAAAACTGTTTATAAAATGAATTATTTCGGTAAAAAGGAATGTCAAGATTGTTTACAATATTTGGCAAAGAAAAACAGACTTAAACAAAACTATTTGGATGCTGAGGTTGATTACAAAAGTGCTCAAATTACTTTCTTTCTGCTGCAATACAAGTTCTAAGATTTAGACCAGGTTATCAGACGGTCAAATCTTCCGTTGTTGACGATTTCAGATGCTTCCGTAATTTTTACCGACGCTAAATTTTCAATTGCCTTAAAACTTACCGGCTCTTTCACCGCTTCAAAGTTAGAAAAAACGAACGAATTAAGATCCGGGAACGATTTGGTCACTAAAATCTTATCTTTCAAAACTGGGATTCTTGAAGATTTTCTTTTGTCCTGTAATCTAAGAAATAATGTACCAAATTCTTTACTATTTTAGAATCCTTATTAAATGCGTCAACTTTTCTGGTTACTTGACAAACTGGCGTAGTATGTATATTTTTCAGTACAATCAGTTAAAGTCGCGCGAAGTATTAATTTTTCATTCTTAGTTTGGACAAATGTGTCATTTTCTTCTAAGTTAGAGCGTTTAATAAGCATTAAAAAATACAGGTTACAGAAGCACTACTCTAAATTTCACAGAGCAAAAACAAATCTTAAAAATATAAGTTTTATAGCTAAAGGAACTAAAAAACCATCGCAGGTGAAAATTTTTCGCAAAAAAGAAATGATTGTAATTAAAGAAAAGTTTTTTTCTGGTAACTATTATGAGCAGACCTATCACCTGGTTCTGGCTTGATGTCGACTTCTGGGACATAGTGTATATGCAGATTACCGCAGAACGCAAAACATCTTTCACAAAAATATAAAGTTTTACGTCAATATGCATCATTATTGTAATGTTAGTAAGTTTTTATGTAATTTTTGTGTTCCAGGGTGGAGAAAAAAGACATAAGGCTGCTGGAGACCTCCCTGACGCGATGGCAGGTGCTGGTGCAGTCCGTGGCGGGCGGGGGCACCGAGCTCGACAAGAACACGCTGGCCGTGCTGCGCGGCCGCCTCGTGCGCTACCTCATGCGCTCGCGGGAGGTCAGTGCTGGCTCTTATGGCCGTGATACGTTGTAGTGGGCAGAAACCTATATACATAATAATAATAATATCCTTTGGACATTCCCACACATCGCCATCTAGTCCCAAAGTAAGCTACTCAAAGCTTGTGTTATGGGTGCCAGACAACGGATATAATACTTAAATACTTTTTTTGTTTGTAAATACATACATAATATACATAGAAAACACCCAGACCAATACAAACAGACATGTTCATGCACAAAAATGTTTGTATTGTGCGGGGATAGAACCCGCAACCCGCTGCGTAGTAGGCGATTTCTCGAACACTACACCATACGGGTCGTCAAATAGTGAACTCATCCGGTTGAGAAGTCACTGAGCCGACAAGAACACGCTGGCCGTGCTGCGCGGCCGCCTCGTGCGCTACCTCATGCGCTCGCGGGAAGTCAGTGCCGGCTCTTATGGTTGTGATACGTTGTAGTGTGTAGAAACCTTTATAGTGAACCCATCCGGCTGAGAAGTCACTGAGCCGACAAGAACACGCTGGCCGTGCTGCGCGGCCGCCTCGTGCGCTACCTCATGCGCTCGCGGGAAGTCATTGCCGGCTCTTATGTTTGTGATACGTTGTAGTGTGTAGAAACCTTTATAGTGAACCCATCCGGCTGAGAAGTCACTGAGCCGACAAGAACACGCTGGCCGTGCTGCGCGGCCGCCTCGTGCGCTACCTCATGCGCTCGCGGGAGGTCAGTGCTGGCTCTTATGGTTGTGATACGGTGTAGTGGGTAGAAACCTTCATAGTGAACTGTGCCGGTTTAGAAGTCACTGAGCCGGCAAGAACACGCTGGCCGTGCTGCGCGGCCGCCTCGTGCGCTACCTCATGCGCTCGCGGGAGGTCAGTGCTGGCTCTCATGGCCGTGATACGTTGTAGTGGGCAGAAACCTTTATAATAATAATAATATCCTTTGGACATTCCCACACATCGCCATCTAGTCCCAAAGTAAGCTACTCAAAGCTTGTGTCATGGGTGCCAGACAACGGATATAATACTTAAATACTTTTTTTTGTTTGTAAATACATACATAATATACATAGAAAACACCCAGACCAATACAAACAGGCATGTTCATGCACACAAATGTTTGTATTGTGCGGGGATCGAACCCGCAACCCTCTGTGTAGTAGGCGATTTCTCGAACACTACACCAGACGGGTCGTCAAATAGTGAACTCATCCGGCTGAGAAGTCACTGAGCCGGCAAGAACACGCTGGCCGTGCTGCGCGGCCGCCTCGTGCGCTACCTCATGCGCTCGCGGGAGGTCAGTGCTGGCTCTTATGGTTGAGATACGTTGTAGTGGGTAGAAACCTTTATAGTGAACTGTGCCGGTTCAGAAATCACAGAGCCGGCAAGAACACGCTGGCCGTGCTGCGCGGCCGCCTCGTGCGCTACCTCATGCGCTCGCGGGAGGTCAGTGCTGGCTCTTATGGTTGTGCTACGTTGTAGTGGCTAGAAACCTTTATAGTGAACCCATCCGGCTGCGAAGTCACTGAGCCGGCACGAACACGCTGGCCGTGCTGCGCGGCCGCCTCGTGCGCTACCTCATGCGCTCGCGGGAGGTCAGTGCTGGCTCTTATGGTTGTGATACGTTGCAGTGGGTAGAAACCTTTATAGTGAACCCATCCGGCTGAGAAGTCACTGAGCCGGCACGAACACGCTGGCCGTGCTGCGCGGCCGCCTCGTGCGCTACCTCATGCGCTCGCAAGAGGTCAGTGCTGGCTCTTATGGTTGTGATACGTTGTAGTGGGTAGAAACCTTTATAGTGAACCCATCCGGCTGAGAAGTCACTGAGCCGGCACGAACACGCTGGCCGTGCTGCGTGGCCGCCTCGTGCGCTACCTCATGCGCTCGCGGGAGGTCAGTGCTGGCTCTTATGGTTGTGATACGTTGTAGTGGGTAGAAACCTTTATAGTGAACCCATCCGGCTGAGAAGTCACTGAGCCGGCACGAACACGCTGGCCGTGCTGCGCGGCCGCCTCGTGCGCTACCTCATGCGCTCGTAAGAGGTCAGTGCTGGCTCTTATGGTTGTGATACGGTGTAGTGGGTAGAAACCTTTATAGTGAACCCATCCGGCTGAGAAGTCACTGAGCCGACACGAACACGCTGGCCGTGCTGCGCGGCCGCCTCGTGCGCTACCTCATGCGCTCGCAAGAGGTCAGTGCCGGCTCTAATGCTTGGATGATTAAACCCACCGGATATGAAACGCAAGAGCGAATGTATGAAAACATCATCAATTAATTTCAGCAGGGCGGGGGGAGCTTGTCGTGTCGATTATTGTATGTAGTACATTTAGTGCATGAAAATGACTTTTTTTATAAATAAATAATTTTTATCACCAAGACAATTAATTACATTATGGGCATGTAATGCACAATCCATCAAATGAACAATTGATACATAGAACCTCTTTTTATATGAACGGTCTGGCAAGTAACACTAACCAGAACTTCCTAAAACATTGTGAAACAGCCTGTAAGTACTTAGCCTTGCACCATTAAAATCCTCATAGCAATAATTTCATGGACATAGGTAAGTGATGGTTGCGTAAAGTTGACAATTAACTGTCTCACAGATTAGCATAAATTCCATTTTGTAATTATTATGTAAAATATTGATTAAATAAGTCCATAAAAAATACATCATTTCTTGTTTAAATAAGGTTATTAAAATTCACAACAATGTATTTATGTTTGATATCATATATATGTAAATAATGAATATCGAGCGCGATCCAAGAGGTATCGTATCATATCAATGCAGCAATATAGTGTTTCGAAAATATACGTGTAACGTTCAATGCGCAAAACCTGAAAATATGTAGTTTGATTGGAATAACGAGCAGAATAAACTCTTTAATATAGGTCACATTTTTCAAAAAATCAAAATTAAAATGTCTACCAATTTATTAATGAGACGAGTTGTAACGTGCGCAAACCCGCCAAAATACCTAGTAGTAGATAGTTAATAAATTTACGCGTCGCGGCGCGACCCGGCGATCTTCCTACCGACTCCTCTCTCATTCGACAGAGCGGTCGTACAAAGATCAAGAAATGATCAGAAGTGCCCGTTAAACTAAATCACCCCATAAAACTTTAATTATTTAACTATTTTTTTTCCTGAATTATGACAATTGTATTAAAAATCATTTGGGGTGTCTGAGGATTTGCGCATTTATAATTACACGTTGTGTAGTTTTGATGCGGACTGATTTCGGAAATGACGATATTGATCTAATATAACACCTACCTACCTAATTTAACATCTACATATCAATATCTATGTACGATTTGAATCGGCCATGCCTATTTACATATTTTCTGAAACGAATCCTGTCGGCAATATTATGATGGTAAATATTCGTGATAGGGCGCTAATAGTCTGATCTCTATTTTTCATTCCCAGGTTTCAATAATTCTTCCTATTAGAATACATGTAATTTACATTTTCGTAGTAGACCAACGTCAGATAAGGAACATTCGGTAGAATAAAATACAATACGCCTTAATTTGAAAACAACAATCGTTGATGTAAATGTCATTTGTAAATATCAATGTAGTTTTCAAATAAGGCGTATTGTATTTTATTCGACTTTATCGTTTTGTATTATATTCCATAACTGACGTTGGAAAAATCAGGCCTAAGAAACTTTTGTACGGTGCCATGCCATCTACTGGACGTAAAGGTATTTACAACACGAGTTAGTTTCCAATGTTTTCCATAGATGGTGCTGCTTGCATCAAAGATTGCCACTCTCGGAGGGTACGGATGATCCTATCCTACAAATATTAAAAATGCTAAAGTTTGTAAGGATATGTGTAGAGATGTAAGTATTTTTGTTGCTCCTTCACCGACAAACTCCTGGATAGAATTTGATGAAAACTTACAATAATACACAGTCTGGCCATAAATACTGTTACACTTAAAAATAAGAAAGATATTACATTTGAATTTGGAATCTACCATGTTTATACGATTGCTCATTGTGTTTTCTAATTTTGGCGCCAAACATTTTATAATATTTTGCGATATTAAAATGGAGTGGGGTGATAAAGAGAACCAATTGTGAAACAGTCTAAAACAACTATTATTAGGTGCTTGTTTCGATTATTAAATAATTCTAGTTTGTTAGTTTATTTTGTTCTTAAATAATGCGTAAAACTGTGGTAAAAATAAGCTTAATGCACCCTTCCTGTATGCTTGTCGTTCAGACTTCCGATAAAATTATGTATTATTGGAACAATGTGATAATTTTCCTTAGTTCTATCTACTTGGATACACATGAATGTAGTTAGTTTGTAGGACCATGCATATGGAATAATTCTATAATTATTGATTCGATGATCAGCATATTTATTTATTTCTATTTTTATTTCCAACAATCTTTTGAACAACGTCCATACACTAATCGTTTGCTGTCTTGGTTAGGCCTGCAGTTTAGGTACAAAAAATAGTTTGTGATCACAAGCATTTAAGCTCATTTAATTTTTGAAATGTAATTTTAGTATTGATTATTTATTTCGTATCAAGATATAAGTAAGAATATAGATTTTTTTTTATATTAACATCTATCAGACCTGTAAAGTTCATTATTGAGAATAAGTATCTTATTCTTGTGTTACTTATTTATTATGATAATGGTCACTATTTCTACAAAAAAAAAACAAGGTCTTTTCTTTGTACGTGACATTCTTGTATTACATTTGCGGAAAATTCTTTTGGGTTTTCTTAACATCTGTGTCACGGATAATCCGCTTTGAAGGCAATACAGTAAATTTATACTAGAAAACAAGTTTAAATAATTAAGAATAGACGGGAACAAGAGTAACCTTTGTCTTAAGTATTTATTATTAAATAACATAATACGTTGTTGTAGAAATGATTTAATGAAGGATAGCGCTTTGTCTTACGGAAAGCGAAGTCCTTTCATTATAAAAATCGCCCGAGTGTAGTCCATACGATATCGATTTTAGTTATATCTTCGAAATCTAGGTTTACCGAATCTTCTTTCATTAAAAGCTGCCGTCATATGCAATTTCTATAGCCCACACTACATAAAGGCATGTTTCCAAGATTATTTTGTTTTCCATGCACACATAATATTATTATGTGACGTAGTGGAACAACTTAATTTTCCTATTTAACTAACTATCCAAGGCCTGTATCATTACAATTGAATTTAAAAGTCATCGCTCTCGATTGCTATCTCTAAATTTTAAATAACGTTTCCCACTAACAATTTTAGGGACCTTCATTAGACTATTAAATTGTATTATAACAATACATAAAGGCTATGAATTGTTAGAATACAATTAAATAGTCTAGTTGGTTTTTATTTGAGTTTAAAGAATCGAAAAAATAAGAGCTACAGTATTGACGTATTACCCACTTGTCAATTAGTTAATTTGTTTGATCGTCGATTTTAATAACATAACACGCCTTCGATGTATCATCCATCACTCGTCAAGTGATGTACTTTTGATTATTGCTCGTCTGTTGTGTATGTTGATTGGTACGTCACCATGGCAATGTACTAACATACCGGTGGAGCAATATCGAACAACATAAACAAAAATGTTTGTGTTTGAAACCATTGTAGCTGACAAACGGTTCTATCGATACGATCGATATCTGACGGCGACGTTTGCTGTAAAGTTCTCGCATTATGATGGAGAACCTAATGATATTCTTTCATTCCACTTTTATTTAAAATTTTCAGGAATCTGTATTTTTTTCTCATACTGTTACCATTGTCTTAGTAATCGCTGTCCAAATTTAGTAAGTTACCAAATTAAGTTAATAGAAGGATCGTTGAAGTATTTTGAGTATCATTTACTCTATCTTAGCAGTTTCCTCTACATTTAATCCCTCAAGCGTATGTGAACGAGACACAATGCAAATTATATTGTTATGCGGTTGCCTGCAACCGCTCGGGTGTTGAAGCATTAATATATTTCTTAAAAATTTCATCATTCCTTTTCTAATACCTATTGCAATGATATCACGTGTGAAACAAATATTCTTCCAAATAAAATGCACTTCGTATAATCGAAACAGCTGTAAAAATAGGTTTTATATGAGTCCATTTCGTTTGGATCACGTTTGTGGCACTAAAAATAGGCAACGAAAAGAATCGGTACTTCGGCCGATTGCTGATATCGAGTGGATAGGTAGTTTTCAATGTATTCATGTCAGGGACTGCGAGGACCAAGGCCGCCACCCCTAATGACACGGTCAGCTAGGCCGCGCTCGATCGCTCGGAATTATTATAATATTTCATTGATAGTATCAATACTATACATCGACACAGAATATTGATTGCCCTCGTTACGGTCACATATTTCACAGCTGCTACAATAATACAATTCTTGTAAACTTTAAAGCGACTTCTCCCTCGGTATCTAATCTTCTTAAGCCCGCGAGCATTAAATTATTGCTATCTTATCTCCTGTATAAATTGTACAATAACGTTTTGATATCGTGTTACTAAATAAATAAAAAGATAAAAATGAACTTGAATCCATCATGAAAATAATTATTTTACATAACATTTTACTTCACTTCGCTGATGGACAATAGCAACTTATGAAAAAAATGTAGAATGTATATAGTCACAGTACTAGTTAACAGTTTTAGTTAGATTCGATATTTTCAATAGATTAATCAAATGAACACATTATCTAAATACATAACATAGTTAAGATGTTAATTAACAGAAGTAAAATATTGAAACAGATGTATAAGGTTGAGCTGCGCCAATTCAATAGCCTGGAATGAATTCGTACTTGTGAAGGTAACTCGCGCGGCGATGTTTTTTCGCCGCTGCTGCCTACCCTCTGGTGTTTACACAACATTCTGCAATAACATGACCATTGTTTTGCATCGCCGCTGCACTGGATATGCAAAACATGATGTTGCCAATGCATCGGATGACGGATCGAAGACTCACGGAACTTCACCAATGTCCGGTAGATACGATACGAAGTTTGAGTCTAACGCAGTTAATACGAAATACATTAATTATATAGAAATTGTGAATAGTGGAACTTGCAACGACTTCACACCAGGTTTCAAGTCTCGGTTTAAACGTATTTTGATTCGTTTTCTTTGCATAAAATCTGCATATTGTTAACATTACGACAGTAGCCGTGACCTACTCGGTGACGTTAGTGACGACGCGACGACATCATCCAATTTTATTAAGTTTCAAAATCTGATAAACATCTATCAACTTCGATAGCGCTTAGCAGTTAGTAAAAAGAGATATTAATTATACGATTGTCACAGTAACTGATTTATAATACATCTTAATAGTCGCTGCAAACTGCCCGTGAGATTGAAATGATAACGATATTAAATTGATGTAAGAATTTACAAAATCTTTAGCTTAGCTACGATGTAGTCGATAGCTTGAACACGCCTCCTTACGCCCTTAAACACAAGTATGTATTATTTTTGGATACTTGGGAAAAGTCACGTGACTTGTTATAAAATAAAGTGCTGACGAATAACATACTCGTAGGATTTTTAAGTTTACAATTCCGATCAAATTCCAATCTATTTATTGGTCTTAAAATTGGGCGTCTCAAAAATTTACAGGCAGCGAAATGTTTTCCCAACTTCCCATAATTTGTCGGTATTTGGTTACTCTAATGTGACACTGATTGATATATAATTATGTATTTGTTAACGCTTATTGCGTTGCTAATCATGTCTTGTTGCAGTTTATATTATATAATTTTGTACTGCGCATATTCAGTTTTTTTAATCGAAATGTGTAATTGACCGTGTCGTTCGTCGAGTCGTTTGAATGTTTCATAAAAAAGTTTATTACACGGTAGGATCTGAATTTGGAGATAAGAGATTTTTACCTGAAATCAGCCGCTGCTGTTTCATGATCGCCAAATAAGTATGTACCAACTGTATTTATAAAGTAATCAAACATAATTTTATGTCGATTATTGGTACAAAATAAATGTTAAAAGAATACAACTAATGACCGATATTATATAAACCCACACGCGTTACCGTGGATTGTTGATGATTCGCCTGTCGTAAACTTTATTTCAAATGCAAAGTTGAAAATAATTATTATCACCCCTATTTTCATCTTATCTAATTTGACTTCACAAATGGGGACAATAACGAGAAATTTTAAAACAAGCGCTTTATTGCAAAACTCAATTGTAATCTAGGGAGAAGAGGCCTTCACATTATTTGTATAGCAGACGATAAAACTAATTTATTTATCTGTTTCATCGATTTGTACATTCTCATTAGGTGTTTTCAATGCCTGACTCAGTATGTATTTTTTAAAGTGTTGCTATTCGACATTGATGATCGATCGGTGAAGGCAGCCAATTTGTGCAATATGTAATAATTACCTTTTTTTTTCTTTTGCATTTATCTCAATTAAAAAAAAGTATTTTAACAAAAAATTGATGCTGGAGATGACTTAACTATATACCGTTTAGAAAAATATGAAATGTCCCCAATAAAAGTATAAAATATTTAAAACTACTTTTATCTTTTAGGCTTATAAAACATTTAAAACTACTTTTATCTGTTACGCTTATGGTCTATGACATCTTATAGTTATTTTTGCAGAAAATTACCTATAAATGTATATTTTTCCATGAGAGAATAATCACCAGCAACTTAATAGATTGCACATAAGATTTCACGTCATATAGGTCCATTTCGAATCAGTTTACAGAAAATGTCGATGTAGCCCACTGACTACAGGTATAATTATTTTCCTATCGACTATTCATTCGTCATTGGTAAAAATAGCCCACTTGTAGTATTTTTTAAAGCTATATCTACCTCAGTTTTTTTACTTTTTGTTACACATAAGTATTTCCCTTCTCCAAACTCGAATGTCCAAATTAGGTATTCATGGAAGCGATGAACTTTAACTTGAACCGTTTTTGACAAACAAACGCAGTAACGGAGTGAGTTGTTAGTGTTATTTTGCATACACTATGGGCACATCTTCCGTTAAAGTCGCACGCGCACTCTAATTAAATTAAATCAGTTTGCGTGCTGGGTCTTACTATGCAAACAAATCGTTGGACTGAGTGACTGTGCTATGTGAGTTTTGTAGATAGGGTAATTAGGGGTAAAAAGCAGCACGTGATGCTCTTTAGCAACTTCAAGCCCCTCCTCTTCCATGCCGATATATATATAAGCCCCGCTCCTGAACTGTCCTGGTTAAATGCCACTTAGTATAAGCAAAACGTCAAAATAGCAGAAGCACAAGCCAGCAGCTGTAAGAGCTCATGGTCACTTAAGTCACTTGGACGTTGGAGACTGATCTGCCTGATGCTGAAGCCACATTGCACTACCGTCTTTGATTGTGACGTTAATATAACGAAGTTTGTGGTTGCTGTAACTCTTAGCATACCTAATAATAAAATAATGTGATGGGATACTCTATTGCATAAATTATTGTTTTGGTGTTTTATGTACTATAAATTATTATTTTCCTTTCCTTATTCACATCATCATTCATTGCTAATAATTTATTATGTTAATAGCTAAAATATCTACTCACTATGTCTGTTGCTTTTAACGAAATTACGTTAACAATGAGCGATGCTGTGATGGTATTTATTGAATTCATTTAAATCATATTACAACATTACCTATGTATGTACGTATGTACAGAATGTAAAATTCTTGTATCGTTACGTGATGTTCACTTACGTCACCTTTTTATTTTCAGAAAATCATACATACATAACTTGTATCCCTCTCTGGTATAACATTGGGTTGCTGCCGTCACTTTAGTAAAATCATTTCAGTATTTCATGCCTGACTGAATGTTAAATGAAAGTCGTAATTTATATGCCGCTATGTGTAACAAACCAAAGAGGTTAAAATGGCGCAAAATATTAAGGTAAATAAAAAATGCATGGTCCTTGACTGGTCTAAACAACACTCAGTCTATGTTGTGAATATTCGCGTTTCTATTTAACTATACATATTATTTACACAGCTCTGATAAACGTTATCAATATAATTAATGTGTCAACAGTAATATCTCACTTATTGTAGGTACTACAAACGTATAAATAGATGTGTATTGTATTTCCCTGTATACTTAACAATTGAAAATACAGGATGCACAAATTGTTGCGAAAACAATTCCTAGAGGAACCTTCTTTATGTATCTTTTTAGAAATGCATATCGACCGTAGTTAATAATGTGCTATTTAAGTGTTTATTTTTTATATAAAACACTTCATGCACAAACAAAAGGTACATATGGCGAACTTAATTCAAAAAGCATTCTCTATCAGTCAACCATAGGTCTAAACAAAGAAAATGCTATCATCGACAGCGTTTTTTTAACCGACCTCCAAAAAGGAGGAGGTTATCAATTCGACTGTATGTTTTTTTGTAGCTCATAATTATAACAGTCATTTGTAGGTGTCATTTGTGGTTCTATTTTCTAAAGATGGATCTGATGATGGGATCTTGGTGCAATCGAGGCAAACCCTCAAATTTAAAAGGCACGTATAGTGCTTTTACTAGAATCTAAATGTTGACGTGTTGTTAAGTCTGATAGTCAACATTGTGTGGAGCTGAACTGGAACTTAACGCTTAGGAGTTCAGTGATTTTAATGACGGAACTTATGATAGGTAATTTGTAGCTTCTTAAAAGAAATTGTTCGCCTTGAATGGATTCCATTCCTTTATGGGGCTAAGAGATTATTTAAGACTTTTTAGTGCGTTTGGTTTTGAAGTCGGTTTTTACTTTTTTTTGCACAAATGTATTAAATTACACGCGTAATTTTTTTCTTGAAACGGCGAGATGTGGCGCGGACGGCGGATATGTGGGTAGGCGTGAGTTAGTGTGCATGCAAGATCCAAGCAGTTTATTGGGTATTGCAATGAATTTGGCGTCAACGGGGATATAAGATGCTGTTACAAAAGGAATGAAGTTGAATTGCATTTTGCTGCGCATGTCCTGCAGTTAAGCTTAAATGATTGCGAAAGTCGATGATTTGATTTTTATTTATATTACTTAGGATTAGGCCCGTAGGGCCTAGCCAGCTTTCGCTGAGTCACTTCCATTTGCCCTTCACGTATAAAAAATAACTTATCATTATGTACCTGTCCCATTGTGAGGGCAATAAATCATCAGCTCATCATGCATCATGTAGCTAATTGAGTTGTTTTTTCGGTACTTACTTACTTATTTACTTTTATTTTGGGGATTATGTTTAAAAACAAAATTAAATTGAAATTCCAAAACTAATACAAAACTTAGATTTAGCCTTTTATCTTTGCTGCTGGCCTAAAAACACACCTTCACCATGTATATTAGTAAACATGGAATTACGTGATAAATTACTGTGCATCTATTTATATCATTCGGTCGATTCTGTCATGTTACCTGCGTTTACGTTTTGATTACTAAACTATATAAAAAGTATATTTCGCTCAAACTGAATGTACTTAATCAGTTACTTAGGTACCTACTTTTAATTTTAGATCGGTAGCATTCGATCATGCTGTACTAATTAAAAATGTCAATTTACAGCTGTGTAGGTATACGGTGTTACGCTAATAATCTTCGGCAATTACTGGCGAGAATACCTAGATGTTTCTACCTCTTACTGTACATTATACTCTAAGCCACGCGTCGCGCCTATTTGAGTTTAGCTGCTTTGCGGACACTAAAGACACTTGCGATCAGCACTGGGCAAACTAACTGACTTCATGTTTTATTGTTGGTAATAGATTGCCGTCGGACGCAGTACCCGCGACCACACCATTGATGTGGACTTGAGCCTCGAGGGTCCGGCGGCGAAGGTCTCAAGGAAGCAGGCGACAATTCGCCTCCGCAACAGTGGGGACTTCTTTATGTCCTCGGAGGGCAAGAGGCCCATTTTCGTCGACGGCCGGCCGATTCTTCAAGGGAATAAAGTGAAACTCAATCACAACAGCGTTATAGAGGTGCGTATTACTAAGTTTTTGATTCGATGTCTTTCACACCAGAGTCTACCCACAATTTAAGTTCCATCCCTCACGTCATTGTTGTTTACCATAATATTTTGTTTACGTAGCCGGATAAGACAGACAGGTAGTCGAAGTATATAAAAGTCTCATTTCTCAGAATAAAACTTGTTGCTATTATGCGTAAGATAAGTTAGAATAAATCTCATTAGAGTAAGAATGCGAGGCGCATTTTCGAAATGCTCACCTCCAATTTTCCTTCTAGATTCCGGAGTAAATAAAATCATGCAAACATTTTTAGGGTTCCGTAGTCCAACTAGGAACCCTTATAGTTTCGCCGTGTCCATCTGTCCGTCCGCTGTTCAGCGCAGAGACGTAAGGTGCTAGAAAACTGTAATTTCGTAAAGATATACTCGTATATTCGAATCTCTCCGCCAAAGTGGTTAAATAAAATTTAGTTTTTTTTGTGGTACCTCTCTGATACAAGTAACGTGGGGATATTTTTTTTCTCTTGCCAAACTCATCGTGTGGGGTATCGTGGAATAGGTCTTTTAAAATGACTAAGATTTCTAACATATTTTTTCAATAAAGTAGCTCGTTTCCGTAACATTCAGTTTTAAAAGGCAAGTTTTTGTTAGATTTCAAAGTCCCCCCCTCTTCAACTAAACGGTAGCTGGTGGATATGTGAAGAAATTCACAGCTCAACCATATATATTGAATTTAGAAGGAAAACTATCACTGCTAATAAGTTCACAAATGACTGAGTTGGGACCACAACTTGGGACAAAACGAGTTAAGATATGAAACTGAAATTGTAGTTAAAATGTGGTATTGACTATCTATTTTAGCTGTAAAATTATAAAAGTTGTGAGTCATCGTTGTCAACAGAAACAACCTGTTTTAATCTACAATTTCGAATATTTTATTGTTCAAAGTGAGTCGAATCCTTATTATAAGGCAATCTTTATCATAAAAGTGCTTACATATATAGTTGGTACGGAACCCTTCGTGCGCGAGTCCGATTCTCACTTGGCCGGTTTTGTATTTTGTGACGGATATCGATCCTGGTATATGTGAACGGCTCTGGGCATACGGAAAACACGACACGTAGAATTACGTACTCGTACGTTCCCTCATATTTCTAAAAGCTGTAAATCAGCGTGAGAGCCGATTTGACCTGATTTAGCCATCTCAACTATGAACGTCTTCGCACGATCCTTATCTGATGCGAATAAATATGGTTTGTGGTTGATCCGTGAATCCTCGAACTCTCGGACTCTAATGAGTGCAGATAAGCCCATAAATCCACCTTCACTTTTATTCTTTTTTAGCGCCACACATACCTAGTCTCCATACAGCTACCAACAGCAGATACAGATGACGTGAGGGAATATTATAAGTTTACACACACTCCTGAATTGAAATATCTCGAATAATATCGCGCACACGTAAAACCATGTAATTATATGGACAATTTTACATTAATAATGCAAATTTATTCAGTTTAAAATTGTAAGCAAGAATGCTTTGCACCTGACAGTAGTTTTTAGTATCGTTATCAATAATACTCGTAACAATAGCTAAAATTCTGTGCGGTTTTTCTTCTTGTAACTATTGTTTGTTTCAAGTTTAACAGTAAAGTAACGTTGTTGTTTGTAAGTTTAAACAAAATAGTAAGTGCTTGCTAGCTTGCTTACATTTCATTATAAGTACTTAGGCACTAAGAACCGGCCTTACTTTGTTCTAATTAAACCAGATCAGTTTAATAACTCTAAAATGAAACGACGAATATTTAAGCTGACTTTTAAGTGCTTGATGTTAGTCACAACCATCAAATCACTCATAACTATTCCTGTCAACGGCACGTCTCTGTTTTCAAGTTTTGACTAGAATATATCATCAGAAGAGACCACAAATTTCTCAAGATCGTACCGACAGCACGGTAGCTCAATTGGTAGAGCGTTTGAACCGGTTAGCCAAGAAGTTGCTGGTTCGAGTCCCGCCCGTGCGCAAATTTTTGGTTTCTTATTTCATCTTTATGAATAGAACATATCACTCTACCTCACATTTGTCAACAATGGTAACGGCGTGAGGGATTTTAGACCCTTTCTTTACTGACATACTGCGACTTTTAGCGACTACAGCAGTGAACAAACTGACATCGATTGCCAATATACATCATACCAGTCGTCAACGGCCAGCTTCTACGTCGATATTAACGCGCGACAGCATCGAGACTGTATCGATGCTAAAAGTAGCGCAAGTGTGTAAAGGTGGACCATATGCGACTGCATCGCTGCTCAAAGTCTCACTGTGTAAATGGACTCTTATTCCCTCAATCAAATAGATTTTTATTCGTTAGAGAAGATTTTAATCTGTCCTCGAACGACGAGTTGAAGTTCGTAAATTTTAATCCCTCATGGATGCGTAACAATTCCACCTTCTTTTGATTCCGCGGCCGCCGGCTGCATAATGTTCCGTGAGGATTTAATAATGTAAAATAAATAAGTGTGATCTTTTTTTTTTACCTAGATTGCGGGACTCCGGTTTGTCTTTCTGATCAATCAAGAACTCATCAGCGCTATTCGTCAAGAGGCAGTCAAAGTAACTATTCCTGTATAATATTTCATTATTAATAAAGGACATTTGAAATACATTTTTATTTTATTTCGAACACATTTATTTGGTCAATTTTAGAACATTTTTCAAAACTAGAACACACAAAATAATATATACCCATCTCTCGCTCGACTGATAACCACCCAATATAATAACATTTTATTTCAATTTCATCACGGTGCGTTACTGGCATAAACGTATGCGCTAACATTACACGACAAACAATTGTCTAAAAAAAATATACCTAGGTATTTATTTATTTATAACAAAGTCCATAAACCCTTAAATATTAAATAAAGTGTTTAACCACAATTGAAAGTACTCAATAAAAATTCACAAATAGCCAACAAAGTGCATTAAAATAATAAACATAACAATCCACTCATTAGTGCGTAACAATCACACTATTACAATAAAAATCGGGGTGAACAAATCTCAGTCATAGGGGCTAAACTGAGTGGATATCATATGATTTATGAAATGTTTTTGGACGTATTAATATAATTCTCTCTCGTACCCAATTTTAACTCAATTATAACAGGTCAAGATAGACTATAATAACATTTTAACATCTTGGAAGAGACATGGCGTGGACGTGCTGGAAACATTCATAAAACCATGTAATATCCATTCAGCATGATGCAGAATTGCAGATGCTTACTACATAAAATGAAAAATGGTCTAAGATCAGCCTCAACTGCTTCATATAATGTAGTAGAACATTTTTCATATATGTCCAATTTTGTACATTTCTACTATCCATGTAGGGATTTGACCAACGCATACACATATACCTAATACATTACAATATAAATCTTTATTTTCAAATAAAACAGTTCCAACAAATCGCTTAACACTCGCATTAATGTAATATGTCTCAAAATG
Source organism: Pyrausta purpuralis (assembly GCA_963924145.1). Taxonomy (NCBI): domain Eukaryota; kingdom Metazoa; phylum Arthropoda; class Insecta; order Lepidoptera; family Crambidae; genus Pyrausta; species Pyrausta purpuralis. The sequence continues at coordinate 18,981,165 of OZ001659.1, forward strand.
TTTTTCCTTAAATTATGATATACACTTATCTAGAAAGGCAACACAAACAATATTTTTATATAACATATTGGTCTTAAAAGCATATATTTGGTATATTTATTTAACACCCTGTACACAATATAAAAATAGTGAATAACTCGTATAAATAACTTTTATTTCATTTAGGCACAATCAGGCAAATCATGAAATGGCGATAGTGTTCTGAGATCAAATTTTATGTTTGAATATTTTCTTTATTTATTGGAAGTTATTGAATCTAAGAAGGCACAGTGTAATGATGTCATTACCTGTTTTTTATAAGGTAAGTATAAATAACTGATACTGTAAGTATTTATCAATGTGTTGCCTAAAACATGCAGATTTTTAAATTATGATAGGCAGCAAAATAATGTGTGACATTTACTCTTGCTTGATCAAACATAGCTTATTTGAATTGGGTTTTAAAACACACGTTTTTCAATAAACGATTATTTTTTGAGTATTGGTTGTGGTTATTTCACGCTTTAATTTTATTACTCACATTCACATACGTATGCTAAATATAATATACTGTTTCATTGCAATGCCACAAATATATTTTAAAGTTTTTTCTAGGCTGGGTAGAAGTTAAACCCTTGCTTATTTGATATAATATTTTTTAAGAAATATACATTTATAGATTTTTGTACTTGATCCTTTTAAACACCACAGTCACAAACAATCACAATTTAATTATTAAATAAAAAGATAATGTGCTTAAAACTTAGTGAGCAATTTACTGACCAACACCACCTTTAAAAACATGGTCATTTCTTTTTATGTTATGAATATATATAAATCGCTGTTCTTTAAATGATAATAAATAAGCAATGTTCATTAAAGAGCACCGCTACAGATAGGTATATAGGTATACCTATACAAGAAACCATGCGCAGGTAGCCATGGTCCCTTTTACGACTCCTTCTAGTTCTAAAGTAGGCTTATAATACAAATATCAACCACATTTTGTGAATAATGTGTCACCTATACATATATACAAATTATTGGTGTAAAATTAATAAATAAGTAACTAATATATTTTCTTAATATGAAACAAGTTCAAATAGATTATCTAATACTTATTATGGCTAACGAAGTGCATAAACTGTGCTAAAATAAAACAATGAATACATTACCTACGCAAAATGGAATGATACAAAAAAAAATATTTTAAAAACTCAACATAACTTAAAATCAGATCAAATTGCACTATGTATCAAACACAATTAAAATATCCTATGTAAATTTTTCTTGTTTGAATAATTTTATATATCACACTTTACACATAATTTGGCTTTAAAAAGTAAGTAATAAGTTAATAGTATTGAACTATATTGGGTAACTTCTAAATAAAATCTATGATATTGTAGGAATGCATGAACGAGACCAAACATTAGGGTGGGATTTATAACTAAAATTAAGTGCTAACAGTGGCAAACTTAATAATATCCAACCTGATAGGCTCCAAACAAACCACCTTTAGTAAGTATGTTTTAATCGAATGGTATATTTGAGCTGTCCCCCAGATGAATTATTGGGTAATTTAGGTTGGGTTATAATAAACTTCGCGCTTTGCATCGATTTGTATTTCTTAAACTTATCCGCAAATACGTACGTATTATTCCTATGATTGTAAACAGCTTTGGTTTTTCTTCTCAATGCCATTTTATCAATAAAGCTGTTTTTTTCTATGAAAACCCATGGTTGCCATTTTCTTCCAGTCAAATCTGGATTGTAGCAATCACTGTTAGGTCTGCTTGCATAATGTGATCCATTCTCAGTTTTTTTAATAACTACTTTAGGGACAGACTTTTTTGTTTTTTTGCCCTTTTCTCTATGCATTTTAAATTGAATTTCGTCTATGCTTTTGAGAACATCTTCAAACTTTGGTTTTGTTTTCTTTGGAATTTCTTTCTTAGGAACAGCACTGTGCTTTACTACAGTTTTGGCTATCTTTAATTGCTTAAACTTTATTAAGCTATCACGTGGTAAGTGAAGTTTTACTTTAAGATTGTTAACAGTATCCTTCAAAGGTGGAATATACTTTTGTGCCGCTTTGGTGATCAGAGGTCGTGGTTCTGTTGAATTGCTGATAAAGTTTGTATAATTTATGTTTTCTGTGAATTTGCAACTATTGATTTTAGTTAATTTAGTATCATTTAGTTGCGACGTTCTTGTTCCCTCGTGGTTTGTTATTTTCAATAATAATGAAGTATTTTTTTCCTCAGATGTAGTTGACGATACTTCTGGAGAACTGAAAACTGGACAATCGGTTACGTTTTCATCTTGGTTATAAGAAAAAACATTATCCAGGCTTGATTCACATGAATTTATTGTATTATCTTGTGGCGTTTTACATGGTTCATTTAGCATCGAATCTGTGTTGCTATTTTTATTTTTCGTATTTGTGATTTTATTATCACAAACTAGCAAACAAAGAGGTTCTCCTACAAATTCAGTCTCATTATTTGTCATATTTTGAGATACTAAAGATTCCAAATCATCAGCTCCACCTTGTTTATTTTTCTCAATCAGAGTCTCATCGCCTGATTCTGTGAAAGAAATTTGTTTGTTGACAGTATCTGTAACATTATTTATTATATTGTTATGTTTTGTTTTTTGATCATGTGTTTCGGGACATACACTTTTAAAAATATTTTCTCCATTAAAATCATCATCATCGTCATCATCATCATCATCGGTGACGTGAGTTTCCCTGTTGATAAGGGTTTTATTTACGTCCATTTGCGGCGTTCTGTACAATGTTTCGACAAGTTCCGCGTCGTCATTACACATTTTATCGCCATATATATATTTCACTTTTTCTGTATGGTCACTGACACTTGTAAAAGATTCATCATTTTCCTCTTCATAGATTTCTGCAGGGGAGGTCGGAGCACTTAGTTCAATATCTTCAGCAATGTCATCGCTAACTACAGTTTCAACACAAGCTACATCATCCACCCACGACTCTTCCACAGACTTCCCATCAGATATTTCTAACACAAAGGGGTCTTCGTATTCATTATTTTCTTGTGGACAAATAACTATTTCTGAATTCTCTTCAAAGTTGTCTGAATGAATACCAGTCAAACATGCTTCTGGTAACTCAGTATAACATAACTTTTCACCTTCTTCATTTTCTTCAGTGATAATGCAATTGTTGTCTATAACTATGCAAAACGACATATTTTCATCATTATAAAGCGAAGAAATTGAATTACGCCGATTAATGTGTACATTTAGCATGTCAGTAGTTGAACATTGAGGATAGCCAATATTGAAGAAATTATTGAATTTTCTGCGCTTTTTTGACGCTACCAAATTTTGAATAGTATCGTCTTCTTGTAAACCATCATTTGGTCTATACGAATTTAATGCAGAATCAGACAAAGATCTTTTCAAATTACGTTGCATAGTTAATGACCTATTTGTATTTAGCTCTTCTCCTAATATTCTGTCAGAGCAGATAACCTGTTTTTCTAAATTGATGCTTTCATTTTGACTATGTATACCAGAGTCGTCTGCTATGCGATCGATTTCATTGAAATCATCATGTTTTGCAATATTTGGCTTATAATCATGATTCCAATCAGAAGATTTATTTTCGGTTGAAGCATTACTGGATGAACAAATCTCTTCTTGAGTGTTCCCTAAATTAGGGATAACACGCTCACATTCAATTATTTGGCTTGATTCTATTCGATTAAAAGATTTCGAATGAAAATGATCAATTTCATGAGTGGACTCATTTTTAACGCAATCAAATTCTAAATGAGTTCGATTTTTGTCCAAATTTATGATTGAATCTAATTCTGAAATGGGGTATGGTTCAATTCCTTTAGGTTCTGATTTGCGTTCGACATTGGTGCCAACTGTTGCATTATTTAAATTATCTATAACACAAGAAGTTTCAGGGTACATCTCTACATCTGTCTTAGAAATAGGACAGTCAGAAAAAAAACTAGATTCAGACTGATACTTACTCAAAATACTACTTTTTATCTCATTTGAGTTTTCAAGGGAGGTGGAAGGTACGAAATCTTTAACGTATGTAGTTTCTGACTGAAAATCACAATTGGCGCTTTCTCCAACGCGTTCTGAACTCTCGGCAGCGGAAATAGCTTGATTTGTCCCAGAAAGAGAATGGGTTTCATCTTTATTCGAAATTGTTTGAGACACACTGTTTGGGCCTACATCAGATTTAATTTCATGTAAGTCAAATATTTCATCATCTTTGTCAGTATTCGATACGAATTGACCAATGACGCTTGCGCAATTGTCCGATTCGTATGTAGCAGATGCGACCATACAAGAGCTCGAAATAAGAGTTTTAGGTTGATGTTCAGAACTCGCGCAGTTAGTTTCACTATTCAGACTTTCTTTATCATTTTGACCAATTTTTGAATCAAGAGTGTCACAGTAGTTATTATCATTTTCAGATCTTTCAACGTCAATTGTGATATTGTGTGATCGATTTACTACAGTTGATTTCATATTCGAGTTTAATTCATCAAAGGTTTTATCATTTGTAGGGTCAGAATATGGTGATTGAAGCATCTTATTTGTATTGTTTTCATCTGAAGTTTTTCCTTCTAAGTCAGGGGGGCAAGCTTGCCTAGATTTAAAAGATGTCGATTGCAATTTAATACTAACGTCATGAATGGCACTGGGGACGTCTTTATTTTCTGAGCCGGAAATCTGAAGGTTTTCAATTTCAGTTGTACCCAATTTATAAACATTATTTCTGAAATCTTCATGCAAACTATTTTCGGAGGTGCTCGCAGGAAATACTTTAATATTTTTAATCTTTAATAGTTTTAAAACGCTCTTTTTGTTATTTGAAATTTCTTTAACACTAATAAAGTTATCATCAACTGAAACACCACGCACCGGATTAGGAACGTTAATTTTAGTATCAGGGTTCGACTGATCTGTAGATATTTCTGTACCTAAGTTAGGAATATGGCTGTCGCTATTAGTAGATCCTGATTGGGACTCGTGACTAGTATCATCCATAACATTGACCAATTCGTCGGTGCCCGAAGCTTTTGCCCCTGAATCGTGATCTGAATATTGTACCAAATCAATAGATTCTGATTGCGGTTTACTTTCACTGGTGATATTTTCAACATCGGAAACCTCTACTTCTGCATCATCAACGCCCGTATCATCTACAATATCATCAATTTTTGATCGAAATTCACAATTGTCCGAATCCCTATGAGTGTCTAAAATTGTAGTACAGTAATCACGTACATTTGAGATAGTAGCAGAAATTTTACTTTCGTTTTGAGAGAAGATAAACAAACAATTTCCTTCACTCCACATAATAAGATTTTGTATTTGAGGAGAAAATAACATTTTGCTTAGACTTACTTTTTTTAATGATGAAAACTGGTTTTCTACTTTTTCCGGCCTCATCAGAGAGTCAGTGACATCAGATTCTAAAGCATTATGGGTTACTTCATTCTTTACATAATTTAGACATTTCTTTGGAGCATCAATGTCAATGTCTGTTGTAAGATCACAGTTGAGGGGTAGAGATTTACAATTTTCTTCAATGGTATTACTGCAAAAACTATCAGAAGAATACAGTACTTTTTTGTCTTTGATGTTAGAAGTGATATCTGGTTTAGGAATCTTGTCATCGAGTGAAGTTTTGCAAAAAAGTGAAGAAGAAGCTTCTTTGTCTTTAATATTATCAATTGAATGAGTTGTCAATTCTTTTATTTGCACAATAGATTTATAATGATTTTCAAATTCAGGTGTTTCTTTTAGATTTTGACTATCTGAAGTAATCATTTCATCTACTGAAACTTCCCTTTTAATATTACAACATTCAGATTCTCTGACAGCTATCTCAACTGCCAAATTATTGGAGCAATTTTCAGAGAATTTTACGTCTATAACACTGTGTTGTAGAGCATCTTTACATTCATTAATATCAGAATTTTCTATATCTGTTGGTGAGCGACATTTTTTTAGATCTTCGCTGGCATGATGCATCACATTAATATCGTTTACTTCACCATCAGGTACAGGACTAAGTTTTATAATATCATTTGTGCTAATTGGTGGCGAACTACACACGGTATTTTTAAGTTCTGGTAATTGTTGATTTAAAATAGGATTTTTAGCTATTTTACATAGGTCCTTTGAATTTTCAGCAATTACATTAGTGTCCAGTCTGTTCAAACTAAAATCAATAGCCATTTCAATAGAATCTTCAGAATAGTTTTCTGTGACTTCATTGCTTTTAGGGAGATTTTCAGGACTGACTTTAAGATCGTGATTGTTTTTGAGGGGATTTAGAGGACTGTTCATTTGATCAAGATTAACACTCTGAGTTTCATTTGAGTTTTTCTCAAGAGTTGGAGCTGCAGTATTTTTCTCAAAACTCTTCACATTTTCGGGATTTTTTATTATTACACTATCAGTTCTCAATGATTGGGATGCTGTAACAAATTGTTTTTCATTATATTCCAACTCATTTCTTTTTACTTTTCTAAATTTACTTAGTTTTGATACTTCCGTCTCTATGTCCAATGTTGGTATAGCTGAGGTTGTGCTGTCAGATTTGGAACATACATTTTCATTAATTTTATAATTATTATTATCTGGCAAGGAATTGATTTCACTTGTGAAATCATTAGCTATAATAACTGATTCTTTATTAGCATTAATGAATTGTTGGTTTACTTCAGGAAAATTAAGTTCAAGTTCATTATCTAGTCTTGGCAGTGAAGCTAGACACATGCCTGCATTACTTTCCAAATCTTGAATGCTATAATTAGATTTCACATCATTTACATCATCATTATTAGAGCATTGAGTATTTATCATTTTACAACTTGCATTTTTATTTACATCATCTTTTAACATGATTTTGTGCTCTTTGTTATTCATAGAATCACACATATTTTCTTGTTCAGCAGGATTAGATAATTTTGGTGATTTGATAATAATTGGGTTTGAAATCTTTTCAATAACTCTTTCATCCCCAAGAATGCTTTGTGCTGTAGTAGCAACCTCAGCATTGAGCATTTCAGGACTACAAGGTTTTATTTCAAAATTGCAACCAACTTCCTTGTGAATGACAGATTGGCTTATTTTTGCTTCAACATCAAGTGGTGATATAGGTCGCGGTGGAAATAGTCCTGTCCCTTGTACTAAGGGACTTCTCATGGATGGGTAGTAGTTTCTTGAAGTAGGTGGTTTGTGATTAGAATTATTTATATTTGACGACTCTATTGCCTCCTCAAAATGTTTAAGCAATTCTATATTGTTATACCCTTTGATATTTTCAGGCAACTTTGAAATCTTTTGAATATGCTCATATTTACCAAGCTCCTCACTTGGTACATTAACAAGTCCAAGAACATACAACTGTTCATTTGCTTTCATGGTTTCATACTGATTGGGTAATTTACTAGGATTAAAATCAGTTTGGCTTACTACTTCTTTTTCTTTGCCACCATTTTCATCCTCACCTTCATTCCACATTTGTAGAAATTGCCTGACATCAATATTTTTTTTATCTTTTGAGGCATTGCATGTATTGCTTCCATCAGCTTTAGATGCTGATACTGAAGTCCTTACCATTGATTGATATGGATAATTATATCTTTGGTGAAAATCATTTGGTATCATTCTGTTGATAGAATCATAACTTCTAATACTAGCTGTAGATGACTGGCTAACATATCCACAGTCTTCAAGGGACCCACCATGAGTGTGTGATGTTTCGTTACTTGTATTTGAATCTGAAGGGGAGATAGCTATTGCACTTGGGGAAAACTGGGTTGGGAGTCGAGACAAGGCATTAGGATTCAAAGATGGATCTAAATGTCTCAGATGAGACATATATTCATAATTTTTATGAGCTAAATTTTCTTTTCTATAGAAAGGATGAGCATGAAATGGTGGCATATTTGTATTTGGATAGTTAGGGAGCACAGGTGGATTTTTCATGTGTGGGCGCACCATTTCATTTAGGTACACACTATCAGGCATTGAGTAACCTTTGCTACGAGCATAGTCTGCATATAATTTACTATCATAAGGTAATTTGTTTGGAGCCAGGGATTTAACTGAGCCATCAGGTGGGTAGGGATAAACTTTGTTTGGTAAGTTACTTCCTATCATTGGTCCATAAGGAGGATGTAGAATTTGGTTACGGTAAGGTACAGCATAATTTACTGTTTGAGGTCTTTGGTACCCGTCCAGAACAGTATCAGTCATTGGATTATCCAAATACTTCATGGGAACTTGGGGATATGTAATGTGTGGGGGCAAAGACTTTTGAACATCATATTTATGAGTAGGAAAAGGAGGTGGGGGATGGAATGTATTACCATAATTATTTAAATACTCATATCTAGCTTGTGGATACCTCTCTTTGATTGTAGGATAGGGCTTAAATCTAATGTTACCTTCAGGATAATATGTTTCACTATATGGATGGCTGGGATCCTCATTCATGGTTCGGTGAGGTCTTGGCATAGGCATTGGTCTTGGAGCAGTACAACCGGTGTATTCTGGAAACTGGTATAGCTCTGGAGCACCATAAGGCCTTGTAGGCCTTACGCCAACACTTCCAGGATGCCACATTTGATGATAGTTCCGTGAACTATTCATATTGTTTACACACATTTCGTTTGGTTTTTGGTCACTACTTATAGGATTCACAGAATAAGGCACATCACAGTACTTGGGCTCATGGGGCCCAGTGATTTTGCTACTTTTAGCAGTAAAACTTGAATCTTCATTTAGCTTGATAGAGTTATATGTGGGTTGCACCATAATACGTTGCATATTTTCTTGGAATGTTTGTCTTGGTGATATGTTCCTTATTGGACTTTGATAGCTTGGTATTTTGTGGGGATATTCTGGTGGCTGACGGTACGTATTATCCACATTGAGCCATGGTTCATAATGACTTTTTTTAGAATATGCATCATGCACGTTTGATGGTGGTACTATTCTGTCTGGGCCTATGACGGCGCACGGACGCGACGTCGGTGTCTCCAATTTGGCCAGTGGATTTGCGGATATGCTGTCGTATGATTTGCTTGCGCTGTTTGCAGTTGCAGCTCCGCCTTGCGCGAACTTACTGCTGCCATTGTTACTAAGTTCACCAATGGTTGTTTCGGTACGTAAATCTTTAGCATCCATGGCCTTCGAATGTTGGGCACATGTCCCCACTGGTTGCTACCATTTTAATAGGCTTTGCCTAGGAACTTTGTAATAACTCAATGTCCAAGCATCATCACTTCTCGATTGCAATTTCCAATCTGAAAATAAACAAAATATCAGCCAGATATTGACAACTGTCAAAACACTGCCACATACACGATGTTTATACGGCTATTTTAGTAAAATAATTAGAGATTCAGCAATGGAGATAAAGATTACGTCAAATACCTTTAAATTTCTTGTGCAATAGAATATCAATAATATTTCCTTGGAGACACCGATTTATTTCTTTTCTACGCCGTCGTCGCCCATTAAACCTTTTTTTTAATATTTGACAGCTCGTTAGAGCAAAGAAACAATTTACAAGAATGATATCGATATTGTCGATCTTTAAAATAAACCGGTTTAACTCAGAACTTGCCAATTGCACAACACTAAATCGGTATCGCTAAAATGGCTAAATATCAAGGAGTCCAAACTCAAAAGTCATGGTGACAGTGACGGATCTCTAATTGACACTTGACAGTGACAGCTTTCGTTTTCAAAAACACAACACCGCTATATTTTTTCATGAAGCTAAAAAATTATAATTGAAGTTAAAAACAGAGATTCATTTACCATGAAGTATTTATCCGTTAGTCTTATCGTTTCCTTAATTTTTGCAGGGTATATTATTAACACAATATGGACATTAGCTGAGATTTTCATTCCACCCAAATGTAGTCGTGGCGAGCGATGTTTTTCTTCATATTTGGCCTCGAATCCTACACAACATCTTGTTTTATATACGTCTATAAATGAGTATCCATTTGCTGATGAAAGCCTGTCTGATTCTGTGACAAAAGTTCATACGGCGATGAAATTTCATTACAAAACACCAAATACTTTGTAAGTACAATAATATTCGTATTTTTAATTATACTTGTCCGGTATCGCAATTGGGTAACTGTTTTGTCTTTCTTAGTGATATTACAGTGAAGATACCGCGTAAAACTCGAAATAATGGTACATTGTTCATGCATGCTGTTATGCTGGACGATAACCGCATTTACAAAGATTTCGACGAAATCTACCGCACAGAGTCTGTACATACTATGCCTCTAGTAATACACACGGAACCGCAGGCTGAAACATTTAACCTCTTGCAGAAAAATGTAAGTGAACCTATATTTGATCCTTCATATGTCAGTTGGATTGTAGCAAAGGGTGTGCAAGGTATTTGGGAGTTAAGAACTTGAGGCTTTGTATTTTGAATTGTATATTTTTTTTTACGATGCATATTATAGCAGGAAAATGTGTGAATTATCTTGGCAGACTTACTACCTAAACCTAATAAATATTTTATCTTTGTTTCTTATCATATAAAGGTTTTTAAAATAAACACTTTTTGTATTTTTTTTCTCTCAGGTGCATGGTTTTATCTCAAAAAAATCCAAAGTGTTATCAGCTCATCTTTCTGACACATTTTCCAGCTTAACCATCACCTGAGAAAAAAAACATAGTAACAAAGTGTTGATTTTAAGCCCTTTTATTTGCTATAGTATAATATATATATATATATATGCTATATGCTGGGCCCTTACAAAACACCATAGGGAAAAGCTCAAAAGATGCCAAACAAGCATGAAAAGGAGTATGCTTGGACTGAAGCTAATAGACAAAGTCAGAAGTACAGATATAAGCCACAAAACAAAATAAACGGACATATTGTCATACATATACATTGGCTCAAATGGAAGTGGACGGTACTTTAGCTTCGCTGTAAAAAAGACAGATAAATGGAGCAAACAAATGACAGTTTGGTACCCAAGAGATGTAGTTAGGACTAGAGGTTGTAAACCAATAAGATGGGAGGATGACTTTGGGGCCTCTCTGCACAAGAGTGGCATCAGACAGACAGCAATGGAAAGTGTTGAAGAGGGCCTTTGCCGAAGGAACACTGAGATACTAGATTTCATCTAAAATCCTTTATCCAAGGATAAAGGATCAGACAGTCGGCCAGATACAGGTTGGCCAAAACAGTGACGTCCAAAATTTTTTTTTGGGAGCCTTACATCCAGGGTTATCCAAATATACCCTATATGGGGCTCATATTTGGTGGAGATACTTTACCTGGTACAAGGATCTCCCTGTATGTTAATCTGCCACGCTTAAGTAACTCTCGAAATCCCCCCTTGGGCTCCCCTACTAAATTATTAGATAAAGTAATTTTGGTATTTTTTTTGTTCCTAGATGCTTTGATAATTCAGATTATTATAGATTATTATACACATATATTCCTGCTATAATATAATAATAATAATAATAGTCCCAAACGCCTTGCACTGCACTTTTTTTTGTTGGACACTCCAACTCATATGCCTGCTATACTTTTTAGATTACAAATATAGCACAAATTTAATTACTTTTATAGAAATTTATGAAAGATAAGTAAAACATTTATTTTGTATAGGTCGAAGAAAAAAAGAAACCACCTCTAAATGTGCGTCCATTTGCTCACGTCACAACTGTGGCCCCACTTTCAATACTGACAGATGATTTGAATCTGCCAGCTAAGAAAATTCCTGGTGAACTTTACCCTTACATAAGGTAAGTTATCTAAAAAAACAATAATGGTAGTTGTATAATTTTATGAAACATTCTAAAGGGTGATTTATGTATTTGGGATCACTACCTAATTTTAATTGTCCATAAAATAATTATTTTCTATCCACAGATTAAGAGGGGGAAAATTTTTACCAATAATCCAACAAAATGTGCTAAAGTTTCGCATGTCAAACCTGAAACTGTTGAACAGTAGCACAAGTGTGGTAAATATCACTGTGAATGTCTCACCGACTTCGTATGGATCCTTCCGTTTGGCCCTTCATGTGAGGCTTGCGCTGGACCAGCTACAATCTCTGGGCTTCAGCAAACAAGATGTTGATGATGTCAAGGGCATATTTGCAGATACAAACCTGTATTTGTTGTCAGCTACAGTTTTGATTGCCAGCTTTCATGTAAGTGATCTTATTTTATGTAATATCTCAAGTATTACAAGTGGTCACACAACAACATTGTATAAACACAAAAAAAGTGGACTGTTTTTAGAGTATACCAGTAAAAAAAAACACAAATTTTACCGCCTCCAAAAAACTGATTAAAAAGCTAATAATAATGCATTCGTCTACTATTTAGGAGAAACGAATTCTTCCGGATGATGTATGCAGACCAGGGTCTCCCAAATTATGGGTTGCGATTGCGAGCTAATATTGTGAGTAGGCCCTGGCTGTAGAATAACACACTAACCAACCGAGCTGTCGGCCAGATGGTGGTTGAACTAAAAAGTAGTTTCAATTATATGCAATGGAAAGCAAGAAAATTCTAGTTGTTGGTCGCTGGTAGCTATCCATGCCTGTTAAGTTAGATGATATGTGATATAATGATTAAACTCAAAAATAATCGTCTCGCTATGACTTTGCACACGTCTTAGGAGGCCTTAATAGGCCTTATTCTGACTATGTTACATACAGCCAGGTCGTGTTTTTAAATGTGTAAAAACCAAGCCCACACTTCCACATCTTTTCTCAGATCTCAGCTTATTCATTAGCCTTTATATCATTGGAGTCTTATTTAAAGGTAGAAACTTTCTGTTATACTTAATATGAATGTATCTTCAATTTGTAATGAGTAAGGTTTTATTAGATTTCTTTAAGTATTAAATACAAATTGTGAAAATAATTAGTAAATGGTATCACAACATTAATAGTATAGATATGACGATAAATGTAATGTTAATGTTAAATAAATCTGTAATTTTCGAGGTATTTTTGCGTACGCTGCAAGAACTGTAATGGTTACATCAAAAGTCCGCGACGGCATTGTGTTTGAGGTTTCGGGTAGTCCATTGGTACATACCTAAAGACTACCCGAAACCTCAAAAACAATGTTTAAAAATTTCAGTTGCTTTTCGACTTCCTCGCGTTCAAGAACGACGTGTCCTTCTGGCGTCGCAAGCGATCGCTGGCCGGGCTGTCCGCGCGCACCGTGCTGTGGCGCGCGTTCTCCCAGTTCATCATATTCTTTTATCTTTTGGATGAGAAGTCTTCCATGCTGATCCTCGTGCCGGCCGGCGTTAGCCTCATAATAGAAGTAAGCTTATAAACATTTTATTTGTATGTTTTGTATATAACATCCCTTAGGTGCAGGTACAAATGCAAAAGCATCCATCTGTATCCACAATGTGGAAATACCACTGCATTTTCTATCCTTTTACATGAAAGCGCTTGCATGGTTAGTGTTGGAAACAAGGAACATTCGTGTTTATAAACAGCACTGTGCTGTTACATTCACATATGATTTACCGGGAATTTTCAACAGTGTTATAATTTCTTACTTTAGGGAGTGTTTCTGACATTCAAGAGTGTTTTATTTATTCTTCGAATAGTGTGCAATCATGCATACAATATCCCTATCTTTTCTTTCTTATTCTTTTTTTTTCATTTTACGGGCATCTCCGTGCTTCAGAAGGCACGTTAAGTCGGTGGTCCCGGCTTATAACGGTTGATATTAGTCGTTAAGCCTAGTCAGAGCGACTATAGATGGGCGGCTTGATAACATCTGTCAGCAAGGTTCGTCACTTGCCTTGCATATTGCAAGGCAAGTACAGGCACGCTCTAAGGCACCGCAAGTGCAAGTGCATGCAAGGCATGACTAATATCAACCGATATTAGCCGGGACGTGCCTTCCGAAGCACGTAGATGCTCGTAAAATGAAAAAAAAAGAATAAGAAAGAAAAGATGGGCATATCGTATGCATGATTGCACACTAACCCCTTCACCAATCCGCACTGAGCCTGCGTGGTGGAGTATGGCTCAAACTACTTCATAGTTGAGGTAAGGCCTTTGTCCATCAGTGGGACATTACAGGCTAACTTTACTTTTTTAAATAGAAGAAAGTCTTGATTGTAACACAACTCAGGAACGGATACACCGATTTTCATTATTTTTTACTAAGTTGAATTCGCCAAAACCGAAGTTGTACATACAATACAGTGTTTTATTAATGTTTTAGTCGTTGACTTTCAATTAGATCAATACATTTTCCAGTTGTGGAAAGTGACCAAAGTTCTTCACGTGCGCGTGGCGTGGTCCGGGTGGAAGCCCCGCGTGTACCGCGCGCCGGCCGACGCGGACGCCGCCGAGCGCAGCACGCAGCAAGCCGACGCCGAGGCCATGCGATACCTGGCCATGCTGCTGTACCCGCTGTGCATCGCTGGAGCGGGCTACTCGCTGATTTATGAACCGCACAAGAGGTACCTCTTAAACCCACAGGCACACATTTTTGAGTTAATTACAAAGGCCCTGTACAGCGAAGGCGTATGTGGCGGAGTGTATCACGCAGCAAGCCGACGCAGATGCCATGCGATACCTGTCCATGCTGCTGTACCCGCTGTGCGTCGCTGGAGCGGGCTACTCGCTCATTTATGAACCGCACAAGAGGTACCTCTTATACCCACAGGCACACATTTTTGAGTTAATTACAAAGGCCCTGTACAGCGAAGGCGTATGTGGCGGAGTGTATCACGCAGCAAGCCGACGCAGATGCCATGCGATACCTGTCCATGCTGCTGTACCCGCTGTGCGTCGCTGGAGCGGGCTACTCGCTCATTTATGAACCGCACAAGAGGTACCTCTTATACCCACAGGCACACATTTTTGAGTTAATTAGAAAGGCCCTGTACAACGAAGGCGGAGTGTGGTGGAGTGTAGCACGCAGCAAAATGACGCTGAAGCCATAAGATACTTTTCCGTGCTGTGGATAGCTGGAGCGGGCTACACGCTGTTATACGAGCCCGTAAAAGGTGTGTTTTAGTAGTGATAGTGACAGATTCTTGCGTTGGTATAAAGAACGCAGCAAGCCGACGCTGAGGCTGTGAGATACCTGTCCTTCTGTTGTACCTGCTGTGCATCGCTGGAGCGGGCTACTCGCTGATTTATGAACCGCACAAGAGGTACCTTGTAACGTTGTATATTTTTGTCTAAGTTCGCGTGAAACGAAAAGCTAAATGGATGTAGGACTTCAGTCCATATTTTGGCATAGATAAGATGGATGGTGACACTGACATGTGTCAAGTGTGACAGCTGCTTTTTTTCCGGTGCCGCACTGTTGGTCGTGCGTCGGAGTGGAACGTGTCTTAATATGTAATTAATTAAAGAAATGTGATTACGGGGCACGCCCCAAATTATTTTGTAGTTTGATAGTTATTCCTGGTAAGTATCTGCAGAAAGGTTTGCGTTGATTTTTGTTTGTTGCGAGACGTTTCTTAGAGTCTGAGCACATGGTTCTTTTATCGTTTCAGACGCCGCCAACATGTCAATTTGGATGAATTAATTTCAAAAATGATTTGATATAAATGACTGGAAAATGGTAAGTATTTCGGGGAAACTCCTTTGGAAATCCTTGTAAAGAAAATGTAGCCTACCTACATCTGGGCATATTGTATTGAGAGTTGTAATTTTTATCATTTCAGGTCTCAAATAGAAAAAATAGCATAAATGTTTAGTAATTAATTCAGAAATTATATGGCGAGCCAGCTTTTGCAGGTATTAAATTGGTTTATTATAGATTTCATAAATAGGGTGATGAAAAGTATAACCACCCTCACTTAGAAAAAAAAATTGGTTGTTAACTAGAACTTTCTTTTATTTCTAGGTTTCGCTTTTGATATGTGTCTGTAAGTTGAACAGTCACAATTTGGTGATCATGTTGTAACCTCAGGTAAATATTTATTATGAAAAGTTAGTGTTTTTTAACTTTTACTTTGGTTTGTGCGTTGAACTAACCTTTTGTAAATTCTTTTCAGTGACCTTACTTAGACCTTACTAAGACCTTACTTAGACCTCATTTGGATTAATTTTTGAAGTCAGAACTTCCTTATGGATTGATTTGCTTCTTGTCTGCTGTTTTGAGGATGGATCGGTATCGGTGAAATTTTGGGGTAATGTTGCAGAATTGTTTGTAGTTTGATGCAACAAAGATTTGAAATAGTAACCTCCGTTGAAATCCAAGGTTGGTTTTCTTGTATTTACTTTAACTTAGGAAAAGTGGGATAATTTAGCTATTAATTTAAGCATAACTTAGGAATCCCTTTGAGGATAAATTTTGGAATTTATTTAGGTAATTAAACACTTAAATTGGTGGTTTATCTTTATTTAATTAGAAATTTGTGAACATTATGATTTGTAATAGTATAGATATTGATAACTAAATTAGAACCTAACCTAGTCTCTACTGAATTCTGAGCTATTAAGTTTTGAATTTGATTTGTTTAAAGGTGTTAAAAGGTAGATGTGTAATAGCAAATTTGAATAAACTTTTGTTGCCAAATGCTATACCCGGATTTCTTTATTTCATTCGAACATTAGTACCTTTTAAACACCCTTTGTCCACACTAGCCGGGAGTGACTGTGACTTATACCCACAGGCACATATTTTTGAGTTAATTAGAAAGACCCTGTACAATGAAGGCGCAGTGTGGCGGAGTGTATCACTCAGCAAGCCGACGCCGAGGCCATGCGATACCTGTCCATGCTGCTGTACCCGCTGTGCGTCGCTGGAGCGGGCTACTCGCTGATTTATGAACCGCACAAGAGGTAGGTACCTCTAATACCCACGAGCACACATTTTTGAGTCAATTACAAAGACCCTGTACAATGAAGGCGCAGTGTGGCGGAGTGTAGCTACCAGCAAGCCGACGCCGAGGCCATGCGATACCTGTCGATGCTGCTGTACCCGCTGTGCGTCGCTGGAGCGGGCTACTCGCTGATTTATGAACCACACAAGAGGTACCTCTTAAACCCACAGGTACACATTTTTGAGTTATTTACAAAGGCCCTGTACAACGAAAGTGAAGTGTAGCACGCAGCAAGCTGACGCTGAAGCCATAAGATACTTTTCCGTGCCGTGGATAGCTGGAGCGGGCTACACGCTGTTATACGAGCCGCATAAAAGGTGTGTTTTAGTAGTGAAAGTGACAGATGCTTGTGGTGGTATAAGGAACGCAGCAAGCCGACGCTGAGGCTGTGAGATATCTGTCCTTCTGTTGTACCTGCTGTGCATCGCTGGAGCGGGCTACTCGCTGATTTACGAACCGCACAAGAGGTACCTTTTATACCCACAGGCAAACATTTTTGAGTAACTTACAAAGGTCCTGTACAACGAAGGCGCAGTGTGGCGGACTGTAGCACGCAGCAAGATGACGCTAAAGCCATAAGATACTTTTCAGTGCTGTGGATAGCTGGACTGGGCTACACACTGTTGTACGAGCCGCATAAAAGGTGTGTTTAAGTAGTGAAAGTGACAAATTCTTGCGGTGGTATAAAGAACGCAGCAAGCCGACGCCGAGGCCATGCAATACCTGTCGATGCTGCTGTACCCGCTGTGCATCGCTGGAGCGGGCTACTCGCTGATTTATGAACCGCACAAGAGGTACCTCTTAAACCCACAGGCACACATTTTTGAGTTAATTACAAAGGCCCTGTACAGCGAAGGCGTATGTGGCGGAGTGTATCACGCAGCAAGCCGACGCAGATGCCATGCGATACCTGTCCATGCTGCTGTACCCGCTGTGCGTCGCTGGAGCGGGCTACTCGCTCATTTATGAACCGCACAAGAGGTACCTCTTATACCCACAGGCACACATTTTTGAGTTAATTACAAAGGCCCTGTACAGCGAAGGCGTATGTGGCGGAGTGTATCACGCAGCAAGCCGACGCAGATGCCATGCGATACCTGTCCATGCTGCTGTACCCGCTGTGCGTCGCTGGAGCGGGCTACTCGCTCATTTATGAACCGCACAAGAGGTACCTCTTATACCCACAGGCACACATTTTTGAGTTAATTAGAAAGGCCCTGTACAACGAAGGCGGAGTGTGGTGGAGTGTAGCACGCAGCAAAATGACGCTGAAGCCATAAGATACTTTTCCGTGCTGTGGATAGCTGGAGCGGGCTACACGCTGTTATACGAGCCCGTAAAAGGTGTGTTTTAGTAGTGATAGTGACAGATTCTTGCGTTGGTATAAAGAACGCAGCAAGCCGACGCTGAGGCTGTGAGATACCTGTCCTTCTGTTGTACCTGCTGTGCATCGCTGGAGCGGGCTACTCGCTGATTTATGAACCGCACAAGAGGTACCTCTTATACCCACAGGCACATATTTTTGAGTTAATTAGAAAGACCCTGTACAATGTAGGCGCAGTGTGGCGGAGTGTATCACTCAGCAAGCCGACGCCGAGGCCATGCGATACCTGTCCATGCTGCTGTACCCGCTGTGCGTCGCTGGAGCGGGCTACTCGCTGATTTATGAACCGCACAAGAGGTAGGTACCTCTAATACCCACAAGCACACATTTTTGAGTCAATTACAAAGACCCTGTACAATGAAGGCGCAGTGTGGCGGAGTGTAGCTACCAGCAAGCCGACGCCGAGGCCATGCGATACCTGTCGATGCTGCTGTACCCGCTGTGCGTCGCTGGAGCGGGCTACTCGCTGATTTATGAACCACACAAGAGGTACCTCTTAAACCCACAGGTACACATTTTTGAGTTATTTACAAAGGCCCTGTACAACGAAAGTGAAGTGTAGCACGCAGCAAGCTGACGCTGAAGCCATAAGATACTTTTCCGTGCCGTGGATAGCTGGAGCGGGCTACACGCTGTTATACGAGCCGCATAAAAGGTGTGTTTTAGTAGTGAAAGTGACAGATGCTTGTGGTGGTATAAGGAACGCAGCAAGCCGACGCTGAGGCTGTGAGATATCTGTCCTTCTGTTGTACCTGCTGTGCATCGCTGGAGCGGGCTACTCGCTGATTTACGAACCGCACAAGAGGTACCTTTTATACCCACAGGCAAACATTTTTGAGTAACTTACAAAGGTCCTGTACAACGAAGGCGCAGTGTGGCGGACTGTAGCACGCAGCAAGATGACGCTAAAGCCATAAGATACTTTTCAGTGCTGTGGATAGCTGGACTGGGCTACACACTGTTGTACGAGCCGCATAAAAGGTGTGTTTAAGTAGTGAAAGTGACAAATTCTTTCGGTGGTATAAAGAACGCAGCAAGCCGACGCCGAGGCCATGCGATACCTGTCGATGCTGCTGTACCCGCTGTGCATCGCTGGAGCGGGCTACTCGCTGATTTTTGAACCACTCAAGAGGTACCTCTTATACCCATAGGCACACATTTTTGAGTTAATTACAAAGGCCCTGTACAGCGAAGGCGCATTGTAGCGGAGTGTAGCACGCAGCAAACTGACGCTGAAGCCATAAGATGCTTTTCCGTGCTGTGGATAGCTGGAGCGGGCTACACGCTGTTATACGAGCCGCGTAAAAGGTATGTTTTAGTAGTGAAAGTGACAGATTAATGTGATGGTATAAGGAACGCAGCAAGCCGACGCTGAGGCTGTGAGATACCTGTCCTTCTGTTGTACCTGCTGTGCATCGCTGGAGCGGGTTTCTCGCTGACCTACGAGCTAAACAAGAGGTTGTATGTCGTTTAATTGTAGAGAGTAAATTAGATAAATTAAGAGTAAATTAAGAACAAAGATTCCACGTCACGCAGCAGATGGGTAAAGAAGTTGTCCAGCTGTACCTACTGTGCGTCGCTGGATTTCGCTCATTTTTGAGAGTTACGAGCAACAATCTAAATAAATTTTGTAATGATGCCGTGTGAGTAAGTATTTTTCTCTCTTCCAATAGTTGGAATATACCGATGGTCTCAAAGTAACTCTTAAATGTACGTGCTGAATGCTGTTTATAGCTGGATTCTGATGAGCTTACAGCAAAACTCCTCTTCCCCTCCTCCGTGGAGGCTATTTGTTGCTGATCTTATAACGACTGTACCTCAATCTAGTACCTTATACACCGTAGTTTACTATGACCGTGTCCGGAAAAAAAATATTGTTTGTATTGAAAACATGACACCGTGGCACCGTGCCTACTAGACCATTCCGTCACCAACTAACACTGTAGCGTGCCATGCACGGAGCGTGGCGGCACTGGCAATATACGTTCTCGCTCGCACTCGCTCCATACAACAGTGAAACGGAACAAAGTCAGTCCGTTCAGCAGGAAAGGTAGAATGTATTGTGTTGTTTTTCGTGCCTGAAACGTCCTGGCACGGTCATGGTATGGTACAATGCAGTAGGAAAATACCTGTATAATGTTTATTGATAATTGTTTTTTTTTTCCAGCTGGTACTCCTGGGCTCTCCACAGCGTAGTGAACGGCGTTTACGCGTTTGGCTTTCTCTTCATGCTTCCCCAACTGTTTGTGAACTACCGATTACGTTCGGTAGCGGCGCTGCCGTGGCGCGCGTTCATGTATAAAGCTTTCAACACGTTCATAGATGACGTGTTCGCGTTTATTATAACCATGCCAACTGCCCACCGAGTTGCCTGCTTCCGAGATGATCTGGTCTTCCTGGTGTATCTGTATCAGAGATGGTGAGATTAATTGCCTTTTTAATTTACTATGCGTTGCGTTCAACACTCAAAACACGTTAAAAGATGACGTGTTCGCGTTCATTATAACCATGCCAACGGCGCACCGAGTCGCCTGCTTCCGAGATGATCTGGTCTTCCTGGTGTATCTGTATCAGAGATGGTGAGATTAATTGCCTTTTTAATTTACTATGCGTTGCGTTCAACACTCAAAAAACGTTTATAAATGACGTGTTCGCGTTCATTTCATTTAACGATGCCTTAACACACAGAGTTGTCTGCTTCCGAGATGGTGAGTTAAGGCCTCTACGCACACAACAGTGCCGGCACAGTGCTGACAAGTGCCGATCAGTGTCCATCAGTGTCAGTGTAGAATGATATTGCAGCATACATTTTTTACGACGCTATCCGCCCTCGTCGTAAAAGATATACATCTTTACTACAATAACATTTTTCTCACAGTCTAAATGAAAATAAGTATGTTTAATTTGTGTGAAAGCATTCATTTAACTATCGAATTAGAAACATCTTAAGTGAAATGGGTCACTTTCTCCCCATGTATAACAATCTACAATTTCATTTCTCCTGCTCGGAAAATTTAACTTTCATGTGAAGATAGCCGGGTGGAAAATAGCTTTTCCATCCCTAGAGTGGAAAGTATTTTAGTTTTAATTGCTACTATCAGAATGGAGTTAAAGATAATTCAGTCACATCATATTATTAAAATAAACAAGCTTTTCATATTTTTAAGATTAGCTAAACATTAAAGTATTATGGTCACTGATTTAAAAATTTACAAATTGGTCTAATTTTTAACAATATAAAATCTATAAATGTAATATTCGGTTGCCCGCCATACATAGTCACTTTTTTTTTTCATTTAAAATTGACACACTTTTTTGTCTTTGACGATTTTTTATTTATTTTGGTCGATTATTGCACAGATTATTAAGCAGGCGGAGGCGACTTCCTGCGATTTTGTTGTTCATTAATCTTCTTACTCACTCCCACCTTTAGCTGTCACTCATAGCGCTATCTTATGAGGCAAAATTGAACTTGGAATATGACATAACCTGTGGTAGTTTTGGTGACAAGGTTAAGGTTGCGTTCTTTATATCGTCCGCGTTTTATGTAGGTACTCTGTCTTCCGTGCCCTTACTGTCCTTCTTTTCATGTGTTTTATGTATAAAAACAGTAAACAATCTGATATGTGATGTAAAAACTTGAGGTTTCATCTCTCGCCTAACAACATAATATCTCATCATCGCATCACAAACACACAGCTAAATTAATTTTTTTTTCATCACAGTCGAAATGAAAAATAGTATGTTTAACTCGGGTGAAAGCACCCATTTCACTCTCGAATTATTAGCGCTCCCACTCCGTTCGAACGCCAAAAAACATCTCGAGTGAAATTGGTCACTTTCTCCACTTGTATAACAATCTGCTATTGATTGCCTGCTTGCTTTGTTGATAAATTATGGGTGTTTGCAAAATCTCACTATGTGCATTTAGATCCGAATACGAAACAACTCTTCTCTTTATTAAATAAGATACAATTATTTAATAAATGAAATAAAATAATTAAATCATTACACCAAACATGAGGTTGAAATTCAACGTCGCGTTTGGTGTAGTGAGTAGCGCCCCTGACTGTCGCGGGTTCGACAAGGGGCAAATGCTTGTGTGATAAGCACGAACCTGAGTTATGGGTGTTTATATTGATTAAAGTATTTATGGAAAACCCCCGTCATAATCGTGCGCAATTTTTGGTTTCTTATTTCTTCTTTAAGAATCGTTGTGAAAAATAACGTGTCATAAATAATAATATTCCTTACTTCTTTCGTTCGTAACCACGACAATTATTGGTGTGTTGTCTGGCGCATATTTATATTTATTTATTTATTTAATATGAAACGTTTTTTTAGGTTGTACCCCGTCGACAAAACTCGGACGGACACTGCAGCCAGCATGGACGAGAATCCAGACGACGCGGAACCACTCAAACAGAAGGAGGAGTGAAAGTAACCTTACCTTTAACCTGGTTACCGTAAGAATGACCTGTCACCGCGCGGTGAGAAAAGTGTTCAGAAATTAACTGTGTTGAGAAGAAAAACGAAACGAAACGAACGCGGGTGGGTGAACGGGGAAGCGGGAGGGGCGTGACATGCATAACAGGAGGCCAATTCTCACGGCAATCGAACTTTTTTCGTGTGGTAATTCGATTGCGAGTTTAACCGTTTTACCTAAAAATCAACTAAAATATCTGCACGTAAAGAAAACTATCGCACGAATCAAATCTAAATACATAGAAATCGTGACCCTGAGAAATCAAAAACTATTTTTTCTTCGACAAAGAAAAATCGATCGGTGAACTTTTTTCTTACACGAATTGCACGAGAATAATTGTCCCTCAGGTCCATTCTTACGATAACCGGGTAATAATATTATTATAGTTAGTTTGTTGTTGGTAGAACGTTGAAGTGGAGTCCGTTTTGTTCTGTTAAATGAAATATTATGTTGCCACATGAAATTAATAAAAACTAAAGCTTTAACGAAAATTAATAAAACTGATTAGCATGTGACTTAGCACTTTTATGTTACAAGACAGCTTTAGAACGATCTTAGATTTTGCATAAAATTAAAACGTGCCGAAAGTGTGTGTTAAAGGGTAATATTTAAAATTAATAATATATCTAGAATAAATTGTAAATTAAATTGTTGTGACAAAATTATTGATACAAGTGGCCTAGTAAGAACATTCACGCGTTCAGACCTATAGAGGCTAAAAGTAAAACCCAGTGTGACGCTATTATAAGGTTTAGCGGCGTAAATTGTAGTCTCATTAGTTTAGTTAGTTAGTGTTGTTGTTATTGAAAAGAGGTTAAATGTCTTGAATGTAAATGAAAAATAGGAGAGTGCTCAACGAATGTATATTTTCTCTTAATTTCTAAGTGGTTTAAAGTTACAATAAATAATGTGTTATCATAAACCGAAAAGGTTATTTTGGTCAGCCGAAAAATATACTTTATTGCCTAATGCCATGTAACTTAAATCAACTTCCTCATATTTTGGCTCTCTCAGCTAGAAGCTGTTGCTTTTGATTCTGATGTTTGAATTCTAGAATTGGAGAGGGATCAAATATGAAAAAACTTTATAGCGCAAACAAAAATACGCGTCGAGTTGATGACTTATTAATAACGAAGAAATCATTTTTAAAAAAAAAGGTATTTTATATGGCATCATTCGACATTTTGACGGTGAAACTATAGATTTAAAACACCTCTTTTACAAATTATGGGCAACGTAACATCTGCTAAAAATACTATAAACGGATGCGAATGTAACGCACAATACTAGTAATAAATGATCGGGTTCCTTCCTATTTATTTATTGAATTTTGTTGCGTTGCGTAATTTATTACAATAAATTATTAGTGCAATTACTACTATTATAATATAAATCTTAGCAAAAATGTTGTGAACTGTATATTTCGTTAAAATTACGTATATGTACGTATGAACTATAATACTTATATAACAATTACTTTTAAAACCTATTTTTATTTATCCGTCCTATATTTCAAAAGACATTTTATTGTATCAATTAATATCGATTTTATATGTATATTTTGACTTTGTGTAATTTTATTTACCTTTAATTATATAGTTTAATTCATGTTATGACAAAAATATTCAGGGTAATTTTTAAAGCATCGAAAGTTTTGAACCACCTATAAACAATGAGCAGTTTTCTCGTCATGAGATTTTTATGGTATCGAGAGATGGCGCTAGCAACTTTGAGAAATAACTTTTTAAATTTGATTTAAGTATTATAGCAAAAGGGTGATTGTTTTTTGCCAACGTAAATTATAAATACTAAAACAATGTTAATGTAAATAAAGGACTTTAAATTGACAAAAAATAAGTATATGAAATAATCTGAAGATCATTATCGCATTTTCAAATATTTACTTTACTTACCCTTTTTTACTTTGTCTATAGTCTTACGCCAACGTGAAACAAAAAAACGCCGCCAACGTAAAGCTACCCTAACGCCATCTATTGGGAGCTATAAAGTGATGGGACAAAACTGCTCATTGTAATAATTTCCTACTAATTATAATAAATTAAGGTAACGTAAATAAGTAATATATTATGATATTTAATTAGCCGCAAGTGTATAACTGTAATAATTCTCAGCGATTTTGTAAAACATTGGTTATTTGTATATTATGGAAGACTGGCAGTAAAAAAAGTTTGTAAAATACATAGACATTCTAATAGTTGCTAGCAGTTAATGGGAGTTTTGTATGAGTAATTTGCAGAATGATTATAATGCATGTTTAGTATTCAGAGCGGTGGTGGTTGTTATGTAAATGATTTGTAATAATGCCGTATTTACCGTTTATACGAGGCTAAATAATGTTTCAAAATCCACATGTACTTGTAACTTCAATTCATTTTAAACAAGGTAAAAAACACAATCACACTTTAAATTCACATGTTTTGTATTATTTATACATTACTTTATGCATTCATACACTATTAGTTATTTCTAACAAATGTATTAAACCAAAATCATTTAGTTATTTGCACAAAACCGTTGTCATTATATGCGAGCAATGTGTACTACACTAGTAATTTTGCAATACCTACATATTACGTTGTTTTAAAATGAGATTAAAATGTTTTGCCTGTAAACTATGTGTTATTTGAAAATGGGAAATTATTTATATTTTTATTATAAAATAAAAAACATCACAGTAATTTGTTGCGAGTTATGGCGATAATGAAATACTTTATATGTATTTATTTGAGTAATTATATAAATTAAATTAAATATTTATACTGCCCCATTTGATGAATTGTATTAGAAATTGACTTGTCAATAAATGCATTTATTTCAAATTCCATGTTTTTCTGAACGATTAGATAAATAGCATCAAATTCCGCAAGGCTCAAATTGTGTGTATGCAAGTATGCACTTTTGAATAGGTATTACCTACCGACAGAAATTACTACCATGTCATGAGTGTTAATTTGTTGACCAAAGTAGATGTAGCGTACAATTACATAATTTAAAATAGGATTTAAAATTGTATTAGCTTAGAACAGGAAATATTATAGAGGGAATTTCAAGGAACACCATTTTTGACTTCTTTCTTCTTCTGTAACTTTGGACTTGTTAGGAAGTTAACATATCAAAAGTCCTAGGCCGTACCTCTTGAGCCGGGAGTAGGGGCAGGATACCGTCTTTACCATTAGGGCACACGGGGCCCGTGCCCAGGGCCTCTATTCTCAGGGGGGCCCCGAAGGACCTACAATTTCTCTCAAACATTTATTCTCAAAACATTTTTGTCGGACACATTACTTTTTTTCGCAAATTAGTAACCTTATAAGAAGGTATTTACTTGGCATATACACAGATACTGTGGGCATATACTACGCCATTATATCGATGACTGCGGCTATTCCTACTGTACAAATTAATAATATTTCCGAACGCATCCTACCTAATTTACTAAGAACACCATCTAGCGATCACTCACGCAATCACTCCGATTCCAAAGTCAAGCTGTACCTACCGTCTAAACAAGGCCTAACATAAATGTCATAAATGAACTTAAAACAGCAAAGTACTACTCTATTAGCGTAGATTCTACACCAGATCTGTCCCACGTTGACCAACTGACTTTCATAGTTAGATACGTAAAAGACGGACAGCCTATTGAGAGATTTTTGCAATTTTTGCCTATGGATGAACATAATGCGCAATATATAGCAGATTAAACTTTTTTGAAAGACTTGATATTTCTATAAAAGATTGTCGCAGGCAGAGCTACGACAATGCGTCAAATATGTCTGGAAAGTACTCTGGTGTTCAGGCTGTTGAGTGTGTTACTGAAGCAGTAACATTCTTTCAATTTGTACAAAAATTGTTTAATTTTTTTTCGGCTTCGACAAAACGATGGAAAATTTTGACAGAGCATTTAGGTGCAAATAGAGTCTTGAAGCCTCTTTCGGAAACTGGATGGTCTGCACGTGCTAATGCTATTAATGCTTTGCAAAATGGTTATTTAAATATTTCTGAAGCATTGTGTTCAATCGCGAGTGACATTAATCAACCAGGAGACACTAGAAAGGAAGCCCAAAGCCTTGCAAAAAAAATGGAAAATTTTGAGACTGCTCTTCTAACTGAAATATGGAATGATCTTTTGGGAATTATGAATAAAACAAGTCTAAGTTTACAGAATAGCACTATGACCATGGACGTTGTAACGAAACTTTACGAGTCTCTGATCAGTTATGCCAATACCGCACGCGATAATTTTGGTCAGTACGAAACGGCTGCTAAAGAAAAAAATCCATATGCTGACTACAAAGACACATTTGAAAGAAAAAGATTTCGCAGCACACGCTTCACTTTTTTTGAAGGATCATCAGAGACGGCACAGTTGAGAGGCAAAGAAAAGTTTCGTGTAGATACTTTCATTCCCATAATTGACACATTAATTACTCATTTAAAAAAACGTTCTGCAGCATACCAAGAAATTGATAGTCGATTTAGTTTTCTGTGTCAGTTAACAATAATAGAATCTGATGAGTTGACCAAAAAATGCAAAGAATTTGCAAAATTTTATCATGAAGACATAAATGCAGATGAGTTCAAAACAGAATGTTTTCATTTAAGTCAATATTTAAAAAACATAGCAAAGCAATCGGCGGATTTAAATATCTCAACCTTACATAACTTAATAAAAGCAGATAAATTGGAAGAAACTTTTCCAAACGTAGAAATTGCTACAAGAATATTCCTTTGCTTGATGGTTACTAATTGCAGTGGAGAGCGGTCATTTTCGCAGCTTAAGAGAATAAAAAATGAATTGCGAACAACAATGTTACAAGAACGACTAAGTAATTTGTCAATAATGTGCATTGAAAGTGATATCCTTCAAAACATTGACTTTAATGATATAATAGAAGATTTTGCTCAACCAACAGAAATCCCGAAAGAAACCATTATCGTAATCAGAACCAAAAAACAGCAGCATTCGAATATCATTAATGACGTATTTATAAAATCATACTGTATTTGATTTTCTATAATAAATGATTAAACTTATTTTTAAAATGTTAGTATGATTACTAAATTGAAATGAGTACTAAATTCCTTCTCATGGTCTATTTTTGGGTTCTATTGCTTTTTATCATTGTATTTCAAATATATTAAATATTTATGTATATTATATTTTATTGTAGGTTGGTATTTATTGTATGTATTATGTTAGTAGGTATGTAAGTATATGTAGTATATTGTATACAATATCTATTATGTTGTTTTTTTTTCTCTCTTTATTTTTCCTTATTTTCACTGTTTTGTCCGTACCCATTTCTATGTACACTTTCCTCTCCCCAAAGGTTGTCTGGAAGAGATCGCTCTTAGCGATAAGACCGCCTGTGTTGTACCATTGCATTTTGTTTCATTAAATTCTGTAATCTTTGTTTTGTGTGCAATAAAGAATATTCTATCTATCTATGATTAGCGTTTTCTACTTTCCAAAAGGGCCTCTAATTCTGGTATGCCCAAGGGCCCCAGCTTAGTTTAAGACGGCGGTGGGCAGGGGGTGGGTTTAAAGGTAAAATTTGAGTTTTTTCGCATATATATCGGAATCTTTACGTCCTAGCAATATGGAACCTTCTACAAAATCAACCAACAAGATTTGCTGCAAGTTTTACCGTCCAGTTTTTAACCGACTTCATAATAAGGAGGTTTTCGATTCGCCTGTATTTTTTTGACGTTGTTGTAATTTGGATTATATTTGAATATGATGATCTCTTTAGGCGTGTAAATATGTGTGTTCAATTTCACACGTATATGTTTGTTCGTATGTTTGATATTTGTATAATTTTGAGTTTCTTTACGAATATATAGGAAGCAAGAAATTGCGTCAAGATTATTCTTTCTTTAAAATGTCTTATGCGGTGTTGGTTGCTAAGATTGTTGCTGGACGATATTTATTAAATATATATATTGCATATTGTGATCCCTAACAGTGTACTCGTACAAACATTATGTACATTGGTGTGACACTGCACTAAATTCGGTAACCAGATATAGCCGAATCGACACTATTGGCAGCCATGATCTGGCAGACAGGCAAAAGTGCACGGTTCAACGACTTCGAAAGCGAAACGATTTATTACCACTAACATTAAATTATTTGTAGTCTAAAAATAAAATAATATGTATTTGCCGAATCAGATATTATTACTAAACTAGCTGACGAACTATACAACGAGTTGAGGCAGACAGTTATAATGACATGTTAAGGAATGGGGATGGGGATTGGAGGTTAAAATACTATATGACTGAGGAAATGCGCCCACCGATATTAATTCAAGGTGTAACAGAAAGGTGTAATGAAATTATACCTAGGGAAACAGCCTGTATCTAAAACTAAAATAACAAGTACGGGATATTCCATGCTCTCCTAAATTTCAACTTGTGTGGACTCTTTGATCTCGTCATCGTAAACCCTGTCTACTGATTGTTTTCGTTCGGTCGGTTTTCTTTCCAGAAATAAAAACAGCTCGGATTTGGATAGGTGGGATTTTGCAATCGACATGAATTATATAGTACCTATCTGCCGAACCTCGCTATGTCCCTGGAATAAATGTTGAGATTGCCAGTAAGTATATCCATTTAATCCAAACCATAAAACTTAAAAAAGCTTTTATTTTTTTTACTGTAGGAAAATACTCGTACAATTCCATTAATAGGTACCTACTCAATAAAGAATTTTAATTCCCCTGGTTAATCAGTCTCAAGATAAAGTTCGACAGATTTTCGTAGGCTGTTTCTATAGTCTGATAGCCACTAGTCAGATATTAATACGATAGAGTAATCAGGGAGATTAGTGACGATTATATTTCGGCTGCAATAATTAAGTAGGTAGGGACTGATTGCGCGTTCCAACATTGTCAACACTAGTAATTCCGACTTCGTCGCGCCGCGGACGCCTTGCTCTCAGAAGGTCGCACGCTCTGATTTTGTTTATAAACAACACCTGTCGGCTAAACAGTGAAAGTGAAAGAGATATGGATATCATATTTGATCTACTGTTACATGCGGGACTGATAACTGGAGCTTTGGTCACGTATTTGATATTTTTCAGAAAGTCTTCCACCAAGAAAGGAGAATACAGAATACCTGGTACGTTTACTTTTTTTTTGTTTCTTTTTTATTGTTTCTTGTAGTTAGTTTTGGGGTATGATTTTGATAAATAAGCCGGTTGTTCCTGCGAATTGTGATAAACAAATCGTACACGTGTGGCTATGATGATAACGATGCATTGGCGTCAGAGTTGTAGTGGTCTAGTCGTATCAATAAAATCGCCTTGAAATGTTGTTAGGTAACAACTCCAGCAGGCTGGGATGCGTAGATGAGTGATTTGTTCAGTTACCATAAAATTTATAGATGATCGATTAAGAATTTTGTGTGTTGAGCACTTTGCTAGTTCATATGTAACTACATCGGAATTTATTTTCGTTGTCCGAGTTAAAATTATCAATATATTACTAATTTTACAAATTTACGAACTAGATTCCTAAAAAATGACTGATAGATACCGTTTTTTACTTAGAAATTACATTTTAGTTTCTCCTGGGGATGCTGTGTCATAATATCATAAACCGAAATCGCAGTGGGCATTGACGCGTTAGTTTAATGTTTACAGAAGTCATAGAAAACAAAACAATTTTAAATGTAGGGCGGTCAGTGAACCTACAGTTGCCTTCTCATCAATATGATCTAACATCATATCACAAAGTGCAAACAGTGTCATATATCAGCTTGTTTATGTTAAAACTATTTTAGAATATCGTTTAATCTTACCCGTACTATCTACTACGTCAGCACTAATGGTAAAACAAACATGTAAAATACTTAATTGGTTATTTGTATAACCTAGGTACTTCATTCTGTTTGATGCATTACAAAAATTAGGTATGCATGAGTCAATGCTTATTTATGATAATTCATATTTACGACGCATTTTATGGACTAGGGATCCCTTTTTTTTTGTGACTGAGATGAAATTATAAAACAATAGCGTAATTAGTACGATTCTAATTTAACAAACCGAGGAGCTCGTAGCGCAGTGCTGGCAGCGCTTTGGTAGTGATTTCGAAGTAAAGCAACCTACAGCGAAGTCGTGATTGGATGGGTGGCCATTCCGACCATATAAGTACGTATATCCCGAGCATAATATCAGAGGCTAATATCAATTGAATTAGTCGTTAGGCCTAGTCGGAGGCCTTATGGGCGGCTTTATAACAACTGACAGCAGGGTTAGTTGCAAACACCCCTCCACCAATCTCACTTAGCCCGCGTGGTGGAGTATGACTCGAAGTACCTCATAGTTGAGGTAAGCCCTTTGCCCAGCAGTGAGACGTTACAGGTCTACTTTCTTTTACACTAAATAAAACACATACAACTTATGTTGGTACTTCAATGGGGAAATAATCTGAGTTTTGTTTTACTATATGTACTTTATACGGTGCAGGTTGGAACTACCCCCTAAAGTTGCTCCTCGCCCGTTTCTACGCCGTCAGGAGATGGAAGTCGCAGCTACCCGACCGCATCACCCCGGAGCTACCCCGCGAAGACTTGAAAGAGGGCTGGGACTCGGTATCATTGCGGACGAGCTCGCAAGATGGCGCCACTGTACATTTGAAGATCCGGAAACTATGTGGACGACAGCCCTTAGTCGAGGTCACCGTGTATATTCGACTGGCTGATGGAACGACATTTGTACTGCCACGTATGTATTTAATTTGTTAATAACATATCATGCATGGTCATTCTCGGCCACACTGGCTCGTTACGACGCTGTTAGGAGAAAGCGCAGTGGCCCGGCTATCACCCCCGAACTACCCCGCGAAGACTTAACAGAAGGATGTGACTGTCTCGTTGTGCACGAGCTTACAAGTCTCAAATGAATGATGACAGTGAGCGCGGCGTTTTGAGCGAATCACAAATTCAGTCTGCGAATCACAACCGCATAAGTTTTTGTAGGTAATCTTGGCTGACAAGAGTACATTGGTATTTGGTACGAACATTGTACCTGACTCATGGATGTTCATATGTATTTGAGTATTTATGGGAGTCGCCCCGGCTTAATCGTTGTGTGTCTGGTATTTGTAATACAAGGAAGTAAATTCCTTACTGAAAAACCAAGAGAATTGTCGTATAGTCAGACGCATAATTATATTAGTATTTATCTATAATTTTATAACCAGTCGTAAATATGCATATCTGAAAGGAGCTACCTATATAAGTTTCACTATCGGAGTAATTTCGGGACGATTATTCTACCCGAAGCCGTCTATTTTCAGGAGCACCCGACACAGTTATCGGTGCATGGGAAAACACTCCAGGTGGATGGAGCGCGGGTGGCCTGAAGATTCAAGTATTGGAGGCTGGCGAGCGCTGGCGCGTGATGTACAACGGCCTTCTCAGGCGACAAGATGGCGTCACGCAGCACGTCAGGCTTAATTTCATGTATGTGTGTATTTTACTATTGCGCCCTGGGCTAAAAATCCAAGTATTTAAAGCTGGTACCCGCTGGTGCGTGCTACAACGACAGCACATCAGGCTCAATCTTACTTATGTATATTCTACATTTGCTACTATTGTAGATAGCATCAACACCCTGTATATTGTGCCAGAGATAGTGGTCTCCGACGACTCTCCACTTTGTATCATGTCGCTAGCGACGCTTAGACGAGCGTCACTTTAATCAAATGACGACGCTATGTGCAAACAATTAGCCTTTTACTATTTTTCAAAGAAGAAATACATTGCCTAAATTTGGGATCACACAGGTTGCTATTGAAAAATTACAGTCATAATAACAGTCAAGTTTTGCGTACCATTCGCGGAAAACTTTTTATACACTTTATTGTTACACAACATCATTGTTAACAAGAAGATCATTTCAATGTTCCTCCGTAAATATGACCATGTCTCCAGTTTTAGAGCACAGCTTAACTGGCTCCCTATCCGTCAACGTAGAGACTCTCGAATCCTTTGCATTTTACATGCTATTCTTAATAACCCCTCGTCGCCTTCTTATCTTAAAGATATGTTCCCGTTTTTATGCCAAACTCACGATCGGTCTCTCCGTTCCTCCGACAATCTCCGGCTGGGCACGCTGGCACACCGCTCCACGTACGTCTCCAAGTCATTTCCAGTGACGGTAACACGACTGTGGAACTCTCTTCCTTTGGATGTCAGGAGCGCCGAGTCGAAGGTATCATTCATGAGGAAAGTCCGACAATTTCTTAAAGAATAGATAATTGCAAAATAATATTTATTTATTATCTGTATTATTTATGTATATTTTTTTATACATTGTATTTATTTTGTGTAAGTTTAAGTATATTTATCTATACTAATATTATAAAGCTGAAGAGTTTGTTTGTTTGTTTGTTTGTTTGTTTGTTTGTTTGTTTGTTTGTTTGTTTGAACGCGCTAATCTCAAAAACTACTGGCCCGATTTGAAAATTTTTTTTTACGTTGGATAGTCCATTTATTGAGGAAGGCTTTAGGCTATATAACATAAAGATACGACTCATAAGACCACAGCAGAAATGAAAAATGTTGCGAAAACGGGAGAAAGATATTCCTTTTGAGAGCTTCCGCTGCATACGCTGCGGAAACCGCTTACGTTACACAAAAATCATGTATGACAGGATTGTTCAACATTAAGAGTTCTATAATAAAGTCCGCGACAGCATATGTCTATCTTTTATGGTTGACTTACTACAACCTTTTTTATGTTCATAAATTTGTAAAAAAATAATGCATTATTTTAAGAGGTGTATTATACACACAGGTATTTATTCTTATCAAAATAAATACATTCATCATCACGAGAATTTCATTTAGAACCAATTTGCCCTTTATATCATTTGATTCCAATAAATATCTTAGGAGCTATCACAGTTTTAACATAACTCCGCACCAAAATAATGTTCGCAGCTTAAGTACAACGTGCGCTTGCGCTAATATATTATAAGGCTGAAGAGTTTGTTTGTTTGAACGCGTTTATCTCAGGAACTGCTGGACTGATTTGAAAAAATATTTCTGTGTTGGATAGCTTATTTATCGAGAAAGGCTTTAGGATATAAAACATGACGCTGCGACGGGAGGGGAGGGAGCAAACTCAATACGCGCGGACGAAGTCGCGGGGGACCGCTACTTATATTATAAAGCTGAAGAGTTTGTTTGGTTTGAACGCGCTTATCTCAGGAACTGCTGAACCGATTTGAAAAAATATTATTGCGTTAGATAGATTATTTATTGAGAAAGGCTTTAGGATATAAAACATGACGCTGCGATGGGAGGGGAGGGAGCAAACTCAAAACGCGCGGACGAAGTCGCGGGGGACCGCTAGTTGAATATAAAGTATTTTGCAGTAATTAAAGTACGTTTATTTGTTACTATAAATATTAGTCAATTTTTACCATTTTGTTGTTTTTCTCAAAATTTCTTTTCGCTGCACCCATTGCCATCTCTCTGCATGACCTAAAGGTTTGACTTGCAGTGAATGCTTTTAGCATTAAGTCCACCTTTGTACACTATGATTTGTGCAATAAAGTCTTTAAATAAATAAATGTTATTGTTATATTCTTTAAGTTCTGATTATTTTTTTAGCTGGGCATCGGCCTCTGAGGTGTCGTGTTATCCTCAAGACTGGAGCAACCAGCTGGCAGCTGAGGCGCTTGCTTTGGAGCCGTGGCGCGATGAACAGTGGTTCAACATGCTGTAAGTAATACAGGCTGACTTTTCTAACAGTATTTAAATACTCATGAATGTGAATAACTTTTCCTACGGGACGAATACTGAAATCGAGAAAACAATCAACTGTTCCATTAGTTTTAGTCTTTTGTATAAAACAGCGTTTTTAAGGGGTTTTGCAGCCGAATGCCAAAAACAGAACCTTTCTAGTTTCGTCAAGTCTGTCTGTCTGTCTGTCCGTTCGTATGTTACAGCCATTTTATTCTGAAACTATTAGCGTTACACAGTTGAAAATTGGTAGAGATGTGTACCCTGTTAACCGATTTACGATTCAAAAAATAAAAATATGACGTTTAAGTGAAACTGAAACCAAATTTTTTTTATCAAATATATTCTTGTCTATGGATAGATATTTTGTAATAACCTAGAGGTTTCTAAAACCATTTTTTCTGAGTCAAACATTTAAAAGTTAGACAGCCTAACCAAAAAAATAATTAAACTTGTTTTGGACAACTGTTTAAATACGAATATAATACAACTAGATCAAACTCAATGTCAATAAAGTCAAATGACGGAACCTCTTAGTGCGCGAGTCCGATTCGCACTTGGCCGGTTTTTTTATAATTTTCACTATTGGTCCTTTAGTAAAAGTTGTTCATATTCATGACTAGGTACTTCTTCAAATATTTTCACTAGAAGAAAGCAAATATTTTCACTATTGGTCCTTTAGTAAAAGTTGTTCATATTCATGACTAGGTACTTTAGTCACAGAACAAAAATAGTTGCTATTTGAAAAGTCACCCTATGTACTATATAGGTATTATTGTCAAATTTCTTACAAATTCCAATCAGAATTTAAGGAATGTACTTTTATTGTACGCGTGACTTCAAATGAAGTATTTAAAAGGCTTACAGATAACATGAACCTGTATCCTCTGGGTTCATAGTCTCAAACATTACCGAGACCATTAGTGGGGGTGACATACTTCCGTTTGAAGGCTTATGCACAGTCTAAATGTAATAATTGTTTCGTGGAAACCCATCAAACTAATGATATGAGAGAAGTGATCCGATGTTCGGTCGTTATTTATCTGGGGTATCTATGTTTTCGTAGAATCGCATAAGATATTAGGCAGTCATTTAAATTTCCTTAACCCAGATCATACTCGTACTACTGGCCTTTAAAAAGGACACCTTAGTTATTACAGAAAGGACTAATTTATTTACTTTTGTACTATTTTATCAGTTTATATTTATTTCAAATACTTTTACTTATATGTAAAAAACATACTTTTCTGTGTATGTACCTTAAACTTATATTAACATTTTTAGGGTTCCGTAGCCGAATGGCAAAAAACGGAACCCTTATAGTTTCGTCAAGTCTGTCTGTCTGTCTGTCTGTCCGTCCGTATGTCACAGCCATTTTAGGAAGATGTATCTTGTTAACCGCTTACCGATTCTCATACAAAAAATAAAAAATAATGATATTTAAGGGGGGTCCTCATACATGACTCTAAAACCAAAAAAAAAAAATTTTGTCAAACCTATGCGTGTGGGGTGTTTAAGGATAGGTCATTTAAAATGACATGGAGATTCTTAAAACCATTTTCTATTAAAGTCTAACGTTTCATAGCTAGACGCTTCGAAAGTGGTAAAATGGGCGTCCCCCCCGTCTTATTTCTAAACCAAGCAGGTGTAAATTTTGAAAAAAATACATGATGTAGATCTTAACAAATACTTTCAACGAAAATTGGTTCGAACGGGATCGAACGAGAAGTTTTTG
Source organism: Pyrausta purpuralis (assembly GCA_963924145.1). Taxonomy (NCBI): domain Eukaryota; kingdom Metazoa; phylum Arthropoda; class Insecta; order Lepidoptera; family Crambidae; genus Pyrausta; species Pyrausta purpuralis. The sequence continues at coordinate 19,017,445 of OZ001659.1, forward strand.
AGATATAGCACATTTTCAACAACCGCAAACATAACTTTGTACTTCATACAAACACTATGAAAAACAAAGTTAAATTTGCAGTTAACAAAATATTGTGGTATTTTACTAAGTAGAAGTAAGTGGATTCCCTAATTCAGTTAAAGTTGGCACGGAACCCTCAGTGCGCGAGTCCGACTCGCACTTGGCCGGGTTTTTCCGTACTAACTGGGTTAACACGTTTCTCACGGTGCATATAAGATTCACGCTTACAATCACAATCTTTATCCCTTTTAAACAATATACATTCGACGTAAATGGTATTGTTCACATTTGGTTTAGGGCACCATAAAAGGGGTGTTACTTTTTGAAAAGCTTAAGTCTTTCTGTCGGCATGAAGACTTAATTGCGCAATTAATGTTGTACAAAGCGTAGCATTTTACGCCATCGCTATCTGCTAGTCAAACTTTCAGCCTGACGTGTTGGTCTGTTACTTTTTAACATCTATTTAAGCAATATTCATAGCTGTTACTTACACACAAATTACTAATTTGATAATAGTTTCACATCTTATGGTATAGGATTTAAGGTAGCTCTTATTCGAGATATATTTTTTAAGTGGCTAAAATAGAGAAACATAGTAAAGGACGTATACGTAGTAATAATATAATATTGGACACTAATCTCATATATTGCTCTAATCCTGCAGTAAGTAGATAATGCGCTTGTGTTATGGAAATTAGACACAACGATGGTTATTTCCACAAAATCCAGACCCGAGACAGTACAGAAAATTTTGATCTCTATATTGAGCCGACCGGGAATCAAACCCGAGACCTCGGAGCGGCGATACCTGTATGTAGTAATAGACATAATGTTTGTTTCATCTTCAGGAGCAAATGGGAGGATGGTGGCTGGTTGCAGTGGGGTGTAGCGCAGGGCCGTGTCGAGGCGTACGACGCGCAGGACGCCGTCACTCATAGTGAATATCTGCGTACAAGGGGCGTCCGCGAGCGACGCTGGGCCCCGCATGGCTGGACAAGCCTCAGAAGATCTATCGCCATTACTGCATCCGCTGCTGATGGCACTGCAGTACATTTGAGAGGGTTGTCCTACAAGAATATATTGACTCAGTAAGTATACATGACTGATAGCGAGCAACCGCGCTAGGTCTTATACAATAATTAGGTAGTACTAACGAGATCCATAGCTCCGAATCAGCCAGTTTGCGATTTGCTGTTATTGGTTTATTTATCAGACCCTTCTAAATTCTTTCTTACTTACGTATATCAATGTATTTCTATCGGTAACTATTACAGGTGCATCTACGGCACGGTGAGATTCCCCAACACGAGGGCAATGAGCATCACCAGCACCAACTTGCAAATAAACGACTTTTGCGAGACTGCCGAAGAAGTCCCGAACGTTTTCACATTCACTGTAGGCAGTGAGTATTATTCCATATCCCTATTAAGTTTTAGAATGTACTAACCATTAAGAAATCTTCTTTAAGATATATAGCTCGTCTTGTTTTCAATTACTCGTCTAAATTTGTACTTTTGTTAGGGTTCCCATTATAAATGAAGTATGTATACTATAACTTGTTTCTGAAGTTTACGCGAATACTGCTTATTGAACAATACACTATTCTAAGGAAATTTTCGCGCACGCTTGAAGTATGTATGTAATTACATCAGTTAGTTAACTCAGCTAGCGGAGCTCCTAAGGCCCTACTCTGCAAGATGACGTCTGTATTTTCAACTCGTAGTATTTAATCAAGCATTCAACCAGCGTGAGCGCCGAAGTGTGGACCTATGCCTATACTATAAATAAATACGCATACTTCAAAAGAGACTCATACATACATACCTTCTTAGGGCTGATTTTTCAATAGTCTGATAAGAAATATCCGTCGAACAAAATACAATATGGCTAATTTGAAAACGTCACCTAATTGTCAGCATTCATATGTACCTGTATTTTTTTAAATCTGTCGCTTTATCAGTCTGATAAGTTTTATCTGACCATTGAAAAATCGGCCCTCAGAGAAATAAAAATCGGCTGTATACCAAATTAAAGTCGATTAATCTTATCGTAGCTCAAACCCGCGATCTGCGAGTTGTAGTGCGCGTTCAGAAGGCATCCGGGCGGGCGCTGAGCGGCGTTCCGTACCAGCACGAGGCGGTGTTCCGCGCCGTCAGCGTCGACGTCGACGGCGAGCCCGGCGCAGGCTTCTTGGAACTTGGCTACACGCCCAAGCGTGAGTATGATAGATATTGTGTACAAGCTACCCTTTGATTTGTAATAGCTGTAACGAAAGCTGTGTGAAATATTTATATATTTTTCGTACAAATTTTAATGGTCCGGCCTGCCCAATAAGCGTGTTGCCCCATATAAAAATGTTGTGCAAGCACTAGAACCTCCTGTAAAGTTATGCACATTTTATTAAGACGTGCACGTATACTACTGTATTCAGAATTTTATAAAATTTCTCCATAACCCTCCGGCTTTAATGTGTTCAGTTTTTATAACCCGTCATAATATAAAATCATAGTGAAACTTAAGTAGTACGTAGCTAATTATCACGAACTTTTCAGTCTTATAATAATAATTTTGAATAGACGACTGCTTTGTTATGTAGGGACATATTGGAATTCCGGGGGGACAGCGCGTACGCAGTCCCCACTACCAAAAATTACGCATCCGAGTTATCCACATTAGGGATAATCGCAGGGGTCAACCCCTCCGCAGTGCAATGGAGAGGCCTCGCCCTGGGGGAACCGCCTTCTTGATCACGGTGTCCCCTATGCCAGGTAAGTATGCTTTGGTTAACGCGGGCCGGGGAGGTCATTCTCCGGAAAAATGTGAACATAGCGCGAGCTAACTCTGCGCAACGCCATCTAGTGACGCGTTTGAAACTTTACACATGGCTGCCGCGCCGCGGAGCCCTAATGTAAAAGCATCCGCGCCAGCCATTCATAAACCACACAAAGCACCCGACCCCATTGAATAGAATGAATGAACATGAAAATATCTTACAATTCGGTTGAGAACTTATTATTTAAATTCAAGATAACAATGGTTTGTAATGCGAATTCTCTAAATTTATTACTAGTTGGGTTGTTTAATTTATATGTGATGACGCGAATAAAATTACTCAGCTCGAGCATAACTCATAAGCTCTCTATCTAACAAGCGGTTCCCTGCGGCTTCACTCGCGCAATTGTCGGATCTCAAATAGTATCACTGTGAATTTAAAGCCTTTATTTTACTCCGTTTACGATATAGGTCTCCTCTATATTTATCCATCTTCGTTTCGTTTATCCATTTCCATTCCGTAGATGAACACTGGCAGGACACATTGGTCGAAAACTTTTCCCTTTAATTGCTCTCTCTATTGCCCTCTACGCACCACGTAGGCTTTCAGCTGATTTCATTTCCATTCTAAGTGAACACTGGCAGGACTAGTGATGGGTTGTTCCCGAGAATGTTCTTTAAGTGAGACTTTGCTGTTAAGTTCTCGAGAATATTCTTTTGGAAGAGAATTTAAAAATTGGATGACTATTCTATTAATTTTTTTACATTAATAGAACTTTAATTATATTTTTATTTGTGTCTAAATATTTTACAAATAAAATAAAAAAATGCCTTATCCAGCGGTTAAATTCTTTTAAGCGAGAATATTCTCAAGAAAATTCTCGTAAGTTCTTTTAAATTTCCTGCAAAGTTTTAAAACTTCATTTTGCCGATAAAATCAACATATCAGTATTTTGAGATAGTCAGCTTCAATAGAGATTCCAAAATTTAACAATACTAAATAATTCAAATCTTACAAAATCAACAGAAAAAAATTAATGATAATGACTAATCATGACAAGAAATTTTGAAATTAGATAATTAAACTAGAATTAGAAATTAACAATTCAAATTAGAAATTAGATTATTAAACAATAAAAATTAGTAAAAACATGTTTAACAATTATAAGATGTCCATTGCCAATGGATCGTCTTCATCCGTGAATCGGTTTTCTGTTTCAATTTCAGATTCCTCCTCTGGTTCTTCTTCAGAACAGCTCTCTTCAGAATCACTAATAGAGTCTAAGTGCTGTTCTGTCTCTCTTGTGGCGGAGGTACTCGGACCTGGATGATTAGGTTCGTCGGTTTCCTTGACAGAAGTCTTTAACTTATTAAATATTTTCCAATTATGAGAGATGAGACAAATTTATGAGAGATGAGACAAATTTTACCAGCTCTTTCGGTATTAAATTTGTTTCGTTTTTGTGTGTTCGAAAAGGTTGAAAAAGATCGTTCCACAGAAGCAGACGTAGCTGGAGCAGTCAATATTTTTATAGCAAGTACCTCCGCCACAAGAGAGACGGAACAGCACTTAGACTCTATTAGTGATTCCGAAGAGAGCTGTTCTGAAGAAGAACCATGATTAGTCATTAACGCATAAACACCGTAGCGGTCGCATGCGACCGCATAACAATAGAATATCCATTGTGTCTCGTTTACATATGCTTGAGGGATTAATATATTTTTTTGTTGATTTTGTAAGATTTTTGTAAGGCGCGTGGACTTGTCACTAGCGCCGATGTAAATTCAAGAACGAAACAAATCAAAACGTATCAACATAAAATATTTAAAAACATATTGCAGTGGAAACATTTTAAAGTAATTTTTAGTCACGGGGTTAACGCAAAAAAGGCGTAATAATAAAAGTAATGTAATAATTAATAGTTTTTTTAAATATACTTATTTTACACAATACTGCTACCGTAGTACCTCTAAAACATACTGTTTTGCCTTATAATAAAGAAAATTTTATTCCAATTTTAAATTCTCTTAAATTCTCCTTGCTCTGAGAATATTCTCTGTTAAAGAGAAAAATTCCAGAATATTACCGTTTGGAGAATATTCTCACGTGGAGAATTTTTTCATGAACCCATCACTAGGCAGGTCACATTGGTCGAAAACTTTTCTCTTTAGTCTAAATGGAATACTTATGAATCGGAAGATTTGCTTGTTTGCACCAAAAGTTGACCCTTGTGTTATACGCCTATCAACCCCTACTGTCTGGTTGGTAAAGTCCAAGGTTAATTTGTGTCTCAAGTAGATGTAATGGTGAACGATTGCAACTAGCATTTGGTGTAATTCTGCACCCGGGATGTTAGTTATGATTTTCGTCTCAGAGGTATTCATTTTTAAACCAAGCAAAAGTATCAGCAAATTATTTTTGCAAATCTTCCACCATGACTAGCATGTCGTCGATATTGTCGACAATAATGCAATATCATTAGCAAATCTAAGGTTATTCAGCCTTTTGCCATGAATAATTAAAGCCCTGGTTTCCCACTGTGACTTCCTGAATTTGCCAGCGCCGCTGTAAACAACTTCGGGCATATTGTATCGCCCTGGTGGACTCCTCGGCCAAGCTTGAACAGTTCTGTCAATTTGTGTAGCCTTATAGATGTCGTGCTATTTTCCTGCAGATGCTTAATGAGGTTGATGTGTCTCTCATCTATCGTGCAATCTGTGATTGAATTTTCTACCGCCCAGTGTTCTGTGGAATCAAATGCCTTCTCGTAGTCCACGAAGGTAATATTTACTGTTTTCAGAATCTGAAGGTTTCGAATTCGGAGCGGATCCCAGCCTGTTCAGATGGTTGGTACTATTTGTCGAGTTTCCTACAGAGTCTATTCACAACATCTCAAGTAAAAATCTTGTACATGTGTAAAAAGCTTATTAGTAGTTGTCAAACTTTCTAATGTCTCCTTTATATGGAGCAGTGTCATGATAGCATTATACCAGAATAAACATACACATTCACAAACTTTCGCTGCTATAATATTAGTGTGATTATTGCAATGAAACGCAAATATTTTAAATCTTTAATGGATTATTCATTTTTAAATGGTTTTAGTTACACCCTGTAATGGGACAACAGGTCATTATTGGTCTAAAAACCAACTTTGTTCATCTTTCCAGAGATATCCGAGCCGTCCGTCCGTCTTTCTCCACCGCGGACGCTGAAATGGCTGTCGGAGGAGGAAGCGGGTCGTGTGGGCTTCTGCCTTGAGTTTGAAGACCGGGCCGCGGCTTGCCCTAGCTATGTTGGGGGCAAGGGCGCGTCGCTTGCTTTACTTGCATCCGTGCAGAAGGCTGGCGTAAGTTATGTAACATCGTATTAAACTAGCCACTTCACTTTTATTGCGGACGCTGAAATGGCTGGACGAGGAAGCAGGCCGTGTAGGCTTCTGCCTCGCGTTTTAAGACCGTTTGTTACGACCTGTCATAGCTATGTTGGAGGCAAATGCGTGTCGCCTGCTGTTTGCTTTCGAGCAAAAGGTTGAAGTGAGAATATTTGTATTTACAAACAACCGAATGAATTAGTGAGTGGTGATAGTGAATAATATTGACACAACAAGGGTGATTCCTTCGCCTTATTGGTATCAGTCTAAAAGGCGGCGTAAGTGATATGCAATAATTGTAGAAAGTTAATTGGTCGGCAGGTATAAGAATGGATTCTTATAGCTGGCCTGACTTTAAGATAGCTAAGCTACTAGCTACCACTAAGTATTGAATATAGCGTTGCTCTTAACATTTCTTTTTAGGGCTACCGCGTGCCACCAGGTTTCTGCTTGACCATCCACGCACTAGAAAATCACCTGGAACTGAACTCGCACCTAATAAAGGCGGTTCGAGAGATCGAGGCCGCCAATGAAGACTACAATGAAGCTGTTTTCAAAGAAAAATGCAATCGGTAAGGAACTGACACATCGTACCTATTGCTTCGATTTATTTTATTTTTATTTTATTTTATTATACGATGTCATACTATTAATTATAAAAGGTTGGTATGAACAATAAACTAATTGCTACGATACTAGTAGGTACATACAATGTTCTATGTACACATGTTTACTTAGGCAATATATTATGGTCGTCTACACGTATTAATTTGTAAAGTTTACTTACCCAGGATTTGTTTACCTCTAGAATCTTCATTTTGTGTTCTTCATAAGTTTTCTTGATGTTGCCGAAAACAGAGGTACGCATTGACATTTAACCACGAGTTAGTTGGCTAATCCTAACTAGCACCATTGCTGAATGAACATGTAACCCTTGCATATTCAAAAGTTAGTCGGGAAGACTATTTTGTGCTACATTTATAAAAGTCATAGCTCCGTACGAAATTGTGATTGTCATTTTTACAGGGCGGTCGAGCTGTTTGCGAAGACCGAGATAATCGGCGAGGTTCGCGAAGATATACTGGCTCACCTCACCGAGCTACGGAAGAAGGCGGCCAAAGAAGACCTGGGCCCGGAACGGCGGTTTGCTGTTCGCTCTTCTGGTAAGCTTTATTTTTTTGATTTCTAACCTTAGGCTAGTTTGTTGCCTTCACTAGGCTTAAGCTCAAACTCAAAGTCATAAGTCAAAAATAATTTATTCAATTTAGGACACAAAATGCCACTTAAGAACGTCAATAATTAGTTTATATCAATCTGTTTGGCCCATATGGGGCTACAATATGTCTCCTTATCTTTTGGGCCCTACAAGCGCTTCGAGACAAGACATAGTCAATCTGGCAAGTGCTGAGAAGAAACACCGGAACAAACTCAGTCACCACTAGCTGCCACAAAAATGATACAAATCAAAATAAACAGCAGGTAGGTACATTAGTTTGGTGCAGGCTTTGACTTTGACTTTGACAGTTTTGATATGAAACTTATGCTGATGGCCGGAACTAGTATATTGCAGTGGGCCATATAAATAAAGACTTACTTTGCGTCTTTTTATAGCGGTAGGAGAAGACAGCGAGACGCTTTCGGCGGCGGGACAGAACGATACGATATTGGGGTGCGTCAGCGATGCAGACGTTCTGAAGGGGGTGCAGAAGTGCTGGGGGTCTATGTTTGCGTTCACGAGTGCCTATTACCGGAGGTGAGTGTTTAAAAAAATGATACAAAATTATACAAGTAGGTAGGAAAAGCATTAATAATAGAGAGAGAGAGAGCGTGAGTGGAAGAGAGACAAAGAGAGCTATAAAAGAAAACTAAAATAAAAACCTCCGCAAGTTTCCGCTAACTTTTGAACTGAGCTAGTAAAAAGTTTGGAAAAAATACGCGATGTAGATCTTTACAAATACTTTCAACGAAAATTGGCTAGAACGAAACGAGATATAGCACATTTTCAACAAACGCAAATATAACTTTGTCCTTCTTACAATTACTATGAAAAACAAAGTTATTTTCGCTATCAACAAAATGCAGTGGTATTTTGACTTAGTGGAAATATTTTATTTTAATATATAATATGACGTAACTCAATTATCTTTAACTCCATGTTTGATCACAGCTTTTGATTAGATTTTGATCACAACTTTCCACCCTAGAGATGGAAAAGCTATTTTCCACTTGGCTATCTACTCATGAAAGTTCAATTTTCCGAAGAGAAGAGATGAAATAAATATGCATCTTTACAGACAAAACGGGCAACCATGTCTGTGCGGGGGCGGAGTGGTGATACAGGCACTGGCCCCGGCGCGCGCGGCCGGCGTCATGTTCACGCGCCACCCGCGCGCCGGCGACCCCCAACGATTGCTCGTCACCGCTAATTATGGACTCGGAGAGGTATGTATCATCATCATTATCAGTCAAAGGACGTCCAATATTGAACATAGGCCTCCCCCACTGTTTTACATAGCGACCGATCACAAGCGATCTGCATCCAGTTTGGTGGACGATGGACGTCCTGGGCCGCGACTTTGGTCAAAGGGTCTTCAATCTAGAACTTCTCTGCCCCAACACTATTTCGCGCTGTGTGCACTGCACATTGAAGTATGTTTATCTTATAATCACATGGAAATAAGGCTGATTTCGGATTATGCCGCGGCGTCACTGACCTAGGATTTGTATGAAACCGTCGGTGTGGCATCATGTGCACACGTTCATTCTAACCCAAGGTTATATATAAAAGCCAACGTAGGTGTAGCTGTGGTTATTGGTGGTCTATATGTATTATTTTTCTTTACTAGGTATTATTATTCATTTATTAGAATAAAAAGTTATTTTTTTTATAATATTGCTTTTACCCTAATGATGCTGGGTTTCATTTTAATTTTTATCTGATTAATAGTGTTTCTGTTTTCAGCTAAACTTATTCGGCAGTTTATTTGACTTTGAAACCGGGTATCATATTCAAACAAATAGACAGATAAATACTTACCTGAAACCGTTAAAGCAGTGGCATACTAAGAGAACTTTATTTTCCAGAGCGTCGTCTCCGGGACAGTGGACCCCGACACCATTATAATATCGCGCGGTCCGAACAATGAGCTGAAAGTGTCACAAACAATTCTCGGTGCTAAGACGAAGCGAGTAACGCCTGGTGATGAGGGCGTGGCCACTGAAGACGTTCCTGAGGCGGAAAGGGCCGTGGCTTGTATCAGTGAGGATGAGGCGTTGAGACTGGCGAAGCTTGGTGTATTGCAAGAGGAGCTGTGGGGCGCTGGGAGGGACATCGAGTGGGCTATCAGTGAGGTAAGTTACACTGACTATTTATTCATCATCATCATTATCAGCCAAAGGACTTCCACTGCTGAACATAGGCCTACCCCACGACTTTCCACAGCGACCAATCACTAGTGATCTGCATCCAGTTTGATCCTGCGATCTTTATAATGTCGTCTGTCCATCTTGTTGGTGGACGTCCTACGCTGCGTCTTTGGTCGAAGAGTCTCCAATCTAGAACATTCCTGCCCCAACGGCCATCAGTTTTCCGCGCTATGTGCCCTGCCCACTGCCACTTGAGCTTACTGATTATCAAGGCTATGTCCATTACCTTAGTTCTTCTACGTATCTCCACACTGACTATTAGAACTATGTTAATAACAGCTGTTGATGAGTACTTGGCAAGTAAAGATGGCCATAAAGCGGTAAGGGTTGTGGCTTGTATCAATGAAGCTAAAGCCGCTAAGACTGGTGAAGCTAGACGTGCTGCAAGAGGAGCTGTGAGGTGCGGGGAGAGACATCGAGTAGACTATTAGTTAGGTAAGTAGCATTGTTTTTACGAAGATTTTAGTGACACCTATCGAAGAGGGCGTGACTACACAAGATTTACCAATATGTTGCGTGGATGAGTTATTTATTTTATTATTTTAAATTAAATTCAAAATTAAAAGAAAAATACACTATTCACTTCTGCCAAACTGCACAGCAGTTTGTCGGCAGTTGTCCTCGCCTAAATGTACATTAATTAATCATAACTTAGTCTACTTAGTATATGAGGGAAATATATAGGTATATGTCACATGTGTTTCACCGACTGTACATATCCATGCATTACACACAACATCGTCGTAAAGACTTTGATAATAAAAGAAATAAAATAAGAAACTACAACAATTTAGTCCACAACATTGGAATAAAACGTAGGCCATTAATTATTTTTATATTTGTTAAACACAATCTTCAAGATTCACGCATGTGCTCCAAGCGATAACATTCAAAGGACCGATTCAACAGAATAAATAAATATATCATTATGGAGTGCGGAGAGGCACATCGAGTGCGCCATCAGTCAGTCAGTTACAAGCATGTTATGATGGTTATTCAAGAAGGCGCGGCTACAGAAGATAAGGTGGAGAAGCCCGCAACTTGTGTTGAGTGGACTATCAGTCTGGTGAATAGTTATAAGTGTCTAGCTAGATGTTTATTAAATTGTCTATAATTTACCCCAGGAAGTGGCTACCACAAAAATATTGTGTAAATGGCATTAATTTAAACACAGTAAAAACGATATTATGACAGTAAGTCTAAGAAATCGGACAGTTTCGCAAGTGGAGGAGCATTGAGTACCTACCTCTATTATAATATATTAGAATATAATATGAAGCAGTTAAGTAAAGTGAGCCTGTAACATCTCACTGCTGGGCAAAGGCCTTACCTCAATACCTATGAGGTAGTTCGAGCAATACTCCACCACGCGGGCTCAGTGCAGATTGGTGAACACCCCTTGTGTTTGCAAGGCAAGCGACTAACCTTGCTGTCACATGTTATCAAGCCGCCCATAAGGCCTCTGACTAGGCTTAACGACGACTAATATCAAGCGATATTAGCCGGGACCAACGGCTTAACGTGCCTTCCGAAGCACGGAGATGCTCGTGATGTACGTCACTTATATGGTGAGAAAGGTCACCCATCCAAACGCGACCGCACCGTAGGTTGCTTCACTTCGGTATCACTAACAAAACGCTGCTACTACTGCGCTACGAGCACCTCAGAAGATTGAGACCAAAGAGACCAGTTGATAAAGCATATTGCTTTATTCCAGGAGGACATATTCCTAGTACAAGCGCGTCCCATCACGTCCCTTGAGCGCTGGTCTGAAGAAGAACTCTTGCACGAGCTCGACACTCCCATTATGGCTGACGACGAGTTCACAACCTTCGCCAACTGCGGCGAGGTGAGTTGTAGATCTTTATTTTTTATGTAACTTGTTTTCACGTTTTCAATATATTATTTTTAATTTCGACTATGAGGAAAAACATAAAATTTACAAAAGTGGTTGTAGATGTCATGGGAAGGTATTATGTAGTTCAGCGAGAGATGAAAATTCAAGATTTTGCACAAAATGTTAGTTGATTGACAATACCTAATAAAACAGATAACACGGAGTAACGGCCATAAAAAAGCAGACGATATCAAATAAATAACATCCTTGTAAAAATATGGATCAAATTTCCTCTACAGATAATAATTAACATAATTTAAAACAAGACAGAGAGCCCAGAAAGAAGAAATGACACTGACAATATAAAATAAAAAAGTGTCATCTTGTTATTATAGTGGGCAGCCGAATATTTTGAACCGACCTTAAAAAAAGGAGGAGGTTATCAATTCGACTGTATGTTTTTTTATTATTATTATTTTGTATGTATGTTACCTCATATCTCAGTCTTTTGTCGACCGAATCGATATTTTTTTTCACCTACTTAGAGGGTGTACCTTCTAGTTGTTCCCATTTTTTCCATTTTGGGATCTGATGATGGGATCTTGGTGTAATCGAGGGAAACCCTCAAATTTTAAAGGCACGTATAGTGTTTCTTTACTAGAATCTTAATGTTGACGTGTTGTTACGTCTGATAATCAACATCTTGTGGGGCTGAGCTGATGGTGGAACTCCTTAACGCTTAGGAGTTCAGTAATTATAATGACGGAACTTATGATAGGTAATATGTAGCTTCTTAAAAAAAGAATCATAATGTGCAACTCCCCTCCCCCCCTCTTATGTAATCACTAAAAATGAAGAAATAAAATAGACTTTAAAAAAAAGGTAAAACCGACTTCAAAACCAAAATGCACTAAAAAGTCATAAATAAACTCTTCACCATTGAAAGGAAAGGAATCCGTTTTAGGCAAACAATTTCTTTTTGGAGTCGATGCCATCACTTTGACCATCAAGCATCAACTATCACAGCACCGACTCCAAAAAGAAATTGTTTGCCTAAAACGGATTCCTTTCCTTTCAATGGTGAAGAGTTTATTTATGATTTTTTAGTGCATTTTGGTTTTGAAGTCGGTTTTTACTTTTTTTTAAAGTTTATTTTAATTGTTGATTTTGTGTAATTGATAAAAATTAAACCAGTTGTATTTTTTATATCAACGATCATAAAAGGTACACAAGTTTTTAAATGTATACTTAAGCAAAAATGCATGAAAAGTGTGTACTATTTTAATATTATCATGTGATTATATAGTCTTTGACCCTAGCTTTGACTGCATGCCTTGACTTCATGCAACTCCGATTAAAACTAAATTACTTTCTACCCTAGGAATGGAAAAGCTATTTTCCACCCGGCTATCTACACATTTAAGTTCAATTTTCCGAAAAGGAGAGATGAAAAATACTTCTAACTTGTGCTGAAAACGTTGTCGGTGTTTGACAAATAAGGTACACCTATTAAGAATTGCTTCCGAGATTTTTTTAATATTAATAATAGTCACACTGACTTGTACCGGCAGCAATGACGTTTTCAAAGTGACAACTGGAGTTTCATTTTTGGTCATTCTTCAAATAAGTCGATGGCACTGTAAATGCTACTACTTCCTGCAGTCGTGGTTACGAGCTATCGCAGAAACGGCTGATGTCATGTCATGTTTAAAGATCCCACCTGGACCCAGCAAGTTATCTGAAGAATGGTAAAAAGGCGCTACGATCGAAAACGGTCGCTGTATTTAAACATAATGACACTTCTAGATTTTTAATACTTGTTGAAACTATGACGAGAAATTGAAAACATGTACATATTTTTACTTAATTGCACAGCCATAGAAATTAACACCGAATAGCATTATCTATCAATTATATATAACGTCTAAAGAGAAACGATATATTATTATGACGAACATGTATTTATTTATTAATCAAATGGAAATTATAACCTATCGTTATAGTGGTTAGTTATAGTTATCGTTATAGTTCGTAAATAAATAAATTACGCTTATACTAAGTTGTTTCGTTGTTTTTTGAGTATGAAAAATGGTAACACACAATTTTATCGGCAGCAAGGACGTTTTAAAAGTGACTTAATTCTCGTTGAAATGTAACAAAAATTTTAAAATCTTAAATTGGAATCATATATTTTGGACTAAATAAAAATAAACCAAGATCAAGAGAGCATACCAAAATAATATATTACATTTTAAATACATATAATATTCTTTTATATTTCACCAGGTATTCCCAAAGCCAATGTCGCCGCTGTCTCATGATCTGGTCGCCCAGCCGCTGTTCAAAGGCATGAGCAAGGCAGTCAGCAAGGACGTGGGCCCCTACGAGGACTCCGTAGCCGTCACGCACAACAGGTGCATACTCAATCTCTACAACGTAAGGGTTCTATTTCAAATTATCTATTTTGTAATAATTTAACATTGCGGGACACAGAATGGCAGCATTTTTTACCTCGTTCCGGGCGATCATTACTCACTGCTTCAGCTACCTATTTACTTTAAGATTTTACTTTCGAGAACAATGTCCTATTATTTTTAATAGATAATAAGGCTTTATTTATTTAAATTCAGCTACAAATTAATCAATAAATAATATAGACCCATAGAACTTGACGAAAATTGACGCAGTTAAAATATACATACGGTCATAGTAACTCGACCACGGGTGGAACGATTTTCATGATCTTTCATTCTTTGTTGGATAGTCTTGGCCCCGAATCGGATATTAACCATAAAAAAGGGCCATAGCGGGACGGGGCCGGGAACGAAACGACGTTCCCTGGAACCGCTTGTTTTGAATAAAGCACAATTTTAAAGCGACATCATTTTTTGTATCATATTTGTTCATGTATATAACCTACGTATTGCCGACTGTCCTTCAAGAACAGTGAATGCTATCTTCTTATATATAAAATTCTCGTGTCACAATGTTCGTTCCCGTTCTCCTCCGAAACGGCTTGACCGATTCTCATGAAATTTTGTGAGCATATTGAGTAGGTCTGAGAATCGGCCAACATCTATTTTTCATACCCCTTAGTGATAAGGGTTGTCCACCCATAACATTTTTCTTCAATAACGTGGCTGGGCAAGACGAGGATGGGGGCGAAACAAAGTTCGCTGGGTCCGCTAGTAATCTATATTCAATTCAATTCAATTCAATTCATTTATTCATATAACAATAATACATTGTGTTTGAATTCATAGGAAAAATAATAATAAAATAACAATAAAATAATAATAATTACAATACAAATGTCAAAGCACACCAATATTCGAAAGTTTATTTGTCAATATTCAATTAATCATTGTCAACCGCAGGATAATGTTATTAAATTGTACCCACTTTAAAATAAAATGTCTATGCTTTAAAAAATGTCAAATCATATAAATCAATTAATATTAGCAAAGTAGATTATGTCAAAGTTATCATTTAAATAAATAATGTCAACTACCGGATGGTGTTATAAAATTGTACTTAAAGATGTCAAAAATTATAAAAAGTTATACTTATTTTCTTTTAGGTATTTATAAATTCCTCTACAGAATAAAAACATCCTTCCAACAAAATACTCTTCAACTTTGATTTGAAGCTACTTGTGTAAACTAAGTTTTTTAATTCTACTGACAGCTTATTAAATATTGCAACTGACTGATAGTACGAACTCTGCTTGAGTATATTTAGTTGGGGTACACATTTGTAATTAAAATCTTTCCTCCTTGTGCTCTCTCTAATTTTTTTTTCTTCTGGGGTCTCATAGTCACTGATATGCTTTGCAAAATTCGTCAGTAAAACCAGAATGTATAAACATGGAACAGTCAAAATGCCAAGTCTTTAAAGTGCTCGCGACACGACTCCTGTTGTTTAATACGGACAATGGTTCGAATGGCTCGTTTTTGTTGAACAAAAGCCTTATGTATATTATATTGATAACTTCTTCCCCAGCACAATATACTATAGCGCAGTCTCGATTCTACCAAGGCGTAGTATACCAGCTTTAGATGTTTTTCATCTGCTTCATCGCGTAGGCTCCTCAAAACGTAGCAGGCAGAGCTTATTTTATTCTCAATGTCATCTAATTCATGTTTCCACTTTAAAGTATAGTCAATATTTACCCCTAAAAATCTAGTCACCTGTACTAACTGCACATTTTTACCATTTAACTTGCACTCTAAGTTATCCCTATTCCTTATGTTATTTCGGAACAACATAGCGTTAGTTTTGCCGGTATTAACCAAAAGACCATTTACAGTAAACCAGTTTTCCATAGCTTCCAACGCTTCATTTACACTTGATTCCAGAGTTTCAAGATTGTTGGCAGAAATTACAGCGTTTGTGTCGTCAGCAAATAATACTACCTTAATGAAGTCATTGGCGTTCGTGACATGATGAATAAAATCATTTAAATAAATATTAAACAGAATAGGACCCAAAATAGAGCCTTGAGGAACTCCTACTTTAATGTCTACCATTTTGGATTTGGTTGCGACTTCGGACATACCGTCTATAATCTTCTGTTAACCCGGAGTTTGAATTCTATCTCGACGACGACCTCCGTGGTCGAGTGGCTAGCACGCTGGTTTCAAGCGTCGCCATCTCGTGAGGTTCCGGGTTCGATTCCCGGTCGGGTCAATGTAGAAAACGATCTTTTCTATTCTCGGGTCTGGGTGTTGTGGTACCACCGTTGTGTCTGATTTCCATATTACAAGTGCTTGGGATCGGAGCAATGTATCTTATGTTGTCAAATATACTTACATACGGTCATGTTAGTTACACCACTTGTAACTCGAGAACGGTTAGAACGATTGTGATGATATTTGTTTTGTTGGATTATCATGGCCCCGAATCGGATATTGACCATAAAACGGGGCCAAAGCGGGACGAAACGACGTTCGCTGAAACTGCTAGTTTTAAATAAAGCACAATTTTTGAAGAGACATTGATACAGTTTTTGTATAATATTTGTTCATGTATATGACCTACGTATTGCCGACTGTCCTACAAGAACAGTGAATGCTATAATCTATAATCTTCTGGTCAGCCAAGAGGTTGCTGGTTCAAGCCCGGCCCGTGCGCAAATTTTTGGTTTCTTATTTCATCTTTATGAATATAATCTTCTGTTAACCTGGAGTGTGAATTGTATCTTCTCTCACAGTCAGTGTACCGGCGAGCGCCTCCGCAAGTGGACGTGAACATCCGCATGGTGGAGATGGCGGTGCACGGACACAAGGTGGCGGACGAGGCCATCATCCGCACGGCCGTGCGTCGTCGTCCGCCGCGCTGGACCGACCGCGCGGAGATGCTCGTCTTCCTCGTCAAGGTGGGTCACAGAGGTGTCACTCCGATGTTAAACTCTGATCTTTAGATTTTTAATTAGATAGACCAAAATGACGTTTGTTGGGTGGCCAGTTTTTCGTAATTCAAAAATTGTGATGTTTCTTAATAATGGCAATTTTTTATTTCAATTTGTTGTTTTTAATCGATTATTAAATATTAAAATAAAATCTGTTTATAAAATTAAGTTTCTTACAGAGATCATCATTATTTGACTAAATTTTTTCGGAGGTAGAAAAAATTACAACACAAGACGATTACAACCCTTTTCCGACAGTCAAGACCACAAACAGGGATAGTTTTACACGTTAGAAAGAGACGCATTCTTGGCAGATACAACAGCCTTGAATCAGAGGCGTGCGAAATAATTGTGTTGTAGCGAAGAGTTGCTATTTATTTAACAGTATTAGAGGAGTGATCGGTGATTGTTCTACTATACTGTACTATTTTATTTTTAGTTGAATGACATGAGTGATCGATGAGAGATCAGGCGCAGGACAAACGGCTTTTCGAGTCACGGGGTTTCAACTTCACCGAGTTGTTTTCGTGAATTTTACAAAACAACAAAAGTAACATAGTAATAGTTCTAAAATTAATTTTCGGTCTCTTACCATCTACCTCAACGCTATAGCAGCGTATATTGTACTGTGCTAGGTCCACTGTGACTTCGTCCAAGCATTTGATTTTTATCGTAGGTCGTATAGCGCGATGGTATAGCAATAGAGTCTTTCTCGATAAATAACCTCACTTATGACAGATTTTTTAAATCGGAACATAAGTTCCTAATGTTAGCGCGACCAAACATTCACACAAATAAACACTTTTATTATGTACTAGCGGTGGCCCACGACTGCGTCCGCGCGTTTAGCGTTTGCTCGCCCAACTAGCAAAAAGACGTAATGAGATTACGTTTTTACGACTATAGATCGAAAGACACTCGTATGAAAGCTCGCAATGTGTCAAAAAGCCGTATAAAAGTAGCTTTCTAGATATTTTGGCATTCAACGCTTTTTGGTTCTTTAAATATGCTGAGTAAACGTTGACTCGACGAATTCATATCACGTTTACTCGAGAACTGTATAAAGATATCTCTCACAGCCTTCATACAACTGTAAGTCTTATGATAGCTTTATGAAAGCGACTGAATTGCTACTTCGTCATTAAATTTGCTTTTATACCACTATCTTTCGATATATCATTATTACAGCATTATTGTGGAATAAAAGCGGTTCATTCAACTAAATAGCATCACGGTTACTTTCATAGCACATACTGTCATATGATTGTTATTTGAGAGGCTTTCTCTCGATTTGAAAATATTAGTTGAGAAAACGCTGTAAACTGAACTATCATAGCCACAAAGATTCTATTAACATTATTTGGAAGCCATCATACAGCGTAATAGTTGTATGAAAATTTTGTCGGGCATCGTTGATTAAAGTTGAGATAAATGTGTTTAATTGGTTTTATATAGCAAAAATGGATTATAATCTGTGGAAAAGAATTAAAAGGAGTGGAGGATTCCGGCGAAAAGTAAACAACATGTATTCAAGATTAAAATTATCTACGTCAGCATCGGATTTCAATACGGGTGAAGAGGGACCAAAAAATATCAGGGAGGGTTCCGCAGAAAATATGAATCATGCTTCTAGTGACATGTGAACCGTCTACTATTTCTTCTTCCGAAAATAGCTCCACTTATCATGGTTCGGATTTAGATAGTAATGTCAGTGACAGGCCTAATTTCGAAAACGATGAGCGCAGTAATAATTTAATTCTTATATCAGACAATACAAAGTGAATTGGTTTTGATCCAGTGCTGTTATCAATAACAGTGCGACATGCGTAACATTTCTGCATTATTAAAAAATGTGTTTTCTTCCAAGGCCATTTCGACTTGCTTAGCTGCCTTATGTCGTCTTTTGTTATGAATTTATCTGTATCTAAGAAGACTACCATTTAGTTGTCACCTCTAAAAAAACGACATTGTTAAATATTATGAACTATTATTATTTATGAACTATAATAAATACACTGACCTATCATACTAAAACTCAATTCAATAAAAATATAGTTAACGATAGATGTTCTAGGTTAATTTGATAGAAAAAAAAAATCGTTTTTCTGGAGTACCCATTTGCAGTGAGGAACCCTAAACTAACAATGGCGCCCTGATAAGTTGTAAAATGGCAACCGGATTGCTATTTTATGACTAAAAGTCGAGTGATTATGCTCTGTAATGGCAATTGTGTGTATTAATGGCGAAATCATTTTAATTAATATATTAATATTATTTTTAAATCGTTAATAACTAAGAAATCTTGTGGCCCATGGAAATATTATCAATAATGTAAACAATATATACGATAAAGTGAATTTCGCATATGAAAAAGCAAACTTTAAATGGTCATACGCGTAACCTATTTAGATGGATAAAAAACTATATGGCATTTGTGAAAAAACAGTTACTTACATTTATTTTCTTTTCACCAACACCAACAATATTAAACACCATTTTAGTTAAGAAATAAAAAACGTTGTATGAGAGCAGCTTGGTTGCATTCACACAATCAAAGAGTCGAGTGATTGCAACCGCACAGCTTTAATACGACAAATAAATCGAATGAAAGAGCATTTCTCGACTTGAGGAAAGCTAAAGTGTGGAATAAAAGCATACTGATGGCTTTCATGGCACTTTATAACATTCGCGTTGCGAATACTCGATATTCTTTCGATTATTTAGCTATTGCGATGATAATCTTACGATGTTTACAGCATTTAAAGCTGAGAGAAGTGCGCCCAAATCGCGTTGAGAGAACGTGCATAGAGCTTTCATACGACATTTTTAAGATCCATCTTACGACTGATTGCTGCAAGAGAAACGTGCTTACGACATGTTTTTGCTAGTTGGGCGCTCCCCTCTCGTCGCACTGCGATGTTTCCTCTATAAATAAGCTATCCGATACAAACATATTTTTTCAAATTGGTTTAGTTTTTTTTAAAAACTTATTTATTACAAAATAAGAAGAAAAACACACTATTAATTTCTGCCAAACTGCACAGCAGTTTCTCGGCAGTTGTTCTTGCCTGAATGTACATAACTTAAATCTACTTAGTATATAAGGGAAATATATATATGTCACATGTGTTTCACAGGCTGTACATAACGATGCATTACACACAACATTATAAAGACTTTGATAATAAAAATAAAATAAGAGACTACAACGCTTTAGCCCACATTGGAGTAAAACGTAGGCCATCAATTATTTTTATATTTTGTTAAATACGATCTTCAAGATTCAAGCATGTACTCCAAGCGATAACATACGAAGCGCCGAATCAGCCGCATAAATAAATATATCATTGCATGTAGATTTTGAGAAATTTAGATAATAATTTAGTATATATTTTAAGTTCAGTATAGTAGTATATTTTAATAGTTGAAAAAAGATTGTTTACATTATTCGACAAGCAAAGAAAAGCGGACTTTAAGCTAGTTCAATTCCACAGAACATCCTCAAATCGAAGTCGTACATGAGCGACACGGTCAAGCGCGTGTCAGCGCTGAGCATCGACACGGCTTCGCGGGAGCCGGCGACGGTGCTGCGCGCCATCGCGGCCGCGCGCCACACCATGGGCCGCGCGGCGTACAACCACAGCAGCACCAGCGCCGCCAGCACCTGCAGCCAGTTCGTCGCCATGACGGTGCTGCTCGAGGGGGCCAACGGTATGCTTTACATTATCGGGGCTTCTTAGTTGGGGGTTACACTGTCTATCTATATTTTCTACTGGTTACTGCCCGTGCCCACTCCAGTATCCGTTGGGAACTCAACTCTCGAAGTTGTCGACGAGTACGTCTACCTGGGACAAGTTATCCAATTGGGTAGGTCCAACTTTGAGAAAGAGGTCAATCGACGAATCCAACTCGGCCGGGCAGCGTTTTTAAAACTGCGTAAGAGCGTCTTCTCGTCTCAATTACCTCAGTGTTTGAAGACGAAAGTCTTCAACCAGTGTGTGTTACGAGTAATGATACCTATATTGATCCGAAACGTGGTCTTTAACTATGGGCTTTAGATAGTATTCCTTATTTTTTTATAATATATTTTTTGCTTTTAGTGTTGTGTCACTAAACACAAACTTGATATTATTAGTTACACATGTACTATGCAATTGTGTCAGACAAGGAATCGAACCTTGTTTTTTACGCTAACCGGGCGCATGCCTATACCACTCGGCACCGCCACATTGTTGAATTTTAAGAGCAATCTTATCATACATCACGAACGATTAAAAAACTCTTATAGCTGATTGAGAGAGAAGAGAGCTGATGACAGAGAAAACATAGGAATGATTTTTGTTGCTTCAATTTATGATAAATAATTAATTACACTTGTGAACTTTAAAAAAATATTTAATTATTTTTTGAAACCAAGAAAAAGAATGCAATATTAAAATAAATAAAAACTGTTTTGATATTTTGAAATTTCTTTTATATTTTTGTTTCATCCACCTAAGCTAATTCCGCACTTAGCTATTACTTTTTAAAAAATTTAGGAACCTAATTATTGGTTTCTTATTTCATCTTATAAGAATACAAAAAAAAAACATTCCATCCAGATTTCTCACCCGAACAATGCAACGAGATCTGCGCGCTACTCAACTCAGGCGACGTCCTTTCTGCCGAGGTGCCTCTCGGTTTGGCGCGGCTAGCGCAACGCATAGACCAGTCTGGCCAAGCAGAAGAATTCCGCGCGCTCGACCCTAAACGAGCTATGGACTGGCTTAAAGATAACTTGAAGCAGGTGTACGAAGAGGTGACGAAGTTCTTGGATGAGCACGGACACAGAGCTATTATGGAGGTGAGCATGAATGTATTTTATAAAGATGAAAAAAGGAACCAAAATTGCGCACGGGCGGGACCGACAGCACGGTAGGTCAATTGGAAGAGCGTTAGTCTCGGTTAACCAGAAAGATGCTGATTCCAGTCCCGTCCGTGCGCAAGTTTTTGTTTCTTATTTCATCTTTATGAATAAAAAACCAATGAATGTGGTAGCTTTTGAAAATCTCCGCCGAGGTGCCTCTAAGCTTAGAGTGTCTTGAGCAACGCATAGTCCAGTCAGGCAGGGTTGAGAAGTTCCGCGCGCTCGACCCTAAACGAGCAATGGACTGGCTTAAAGATAACTTGAAGCAGGTGTACCAAGAGGTGACGAAGTTCTTGGATGAGCACGGGCATAGGGCTATTATGAAAGTGAGCATGAATGTGGTTATTTTAGAATGCCAGACATATGGTTGTACTATCTTATCGGATGGTTATAATTATTTTTACCTAAAGGTAGAATGTTTGATTGAATAACAATAGCCGTTCAGTTGTGGAGGAAGACTACAAAAGGGTCTGTATCCATGCAGGAGGAGTTAGTAGCTACAGGGACATCTATTTTTATCGACAAAGCGGCCAAGGACACCTATTTTCTTTTTCTTTTATTCTAAATTATCTAACTATTTATTTTAATGTAGGTATTATTTAACGCTACTTCCCAATAAAATAAGTCCTACAGTTACTTGTGGTCATTGAAACTGTTTTAAATTGTCAATTTTATTTTTATCAGTTCGACATGTCCACCAAACCTTGGGTGCTGGTTCCGGAGGAGCTCATGAAGATCCTGCAAAACATGAAGAGCACGAAGCAAGAAGTACAAACTACGAAAAGCGATGCGGAGGTCATCGCCGCGCTTACCACCCCTAAAAAATCAAGCACCCGGTAGGTAACAACTACCTGAGATAAGTATAACTGTGTTATACCATTTTCTACCTTTAGTTAATTATACGTAGAGTTCAATATCACTTCAGCTCGATTTATTGTAAGTAAGCCGCGTCACACAAAAACGCAACTGAGCGACAATTGTTAGTTATATAGCGCAAAAACTTAGTTGTTTGTTTATCTTAAAAACTCGACTTCCTATCAATCAACGATAATAAATTAGCCACGCCGACGATTAAGGCCACAACAGACGATGCAGATAATATTGTAAGTTTTAACTTATAAATATAAAACTTTACAACGTTTGGTGTCCTGTAGCACCAACTGAATGTAAAATTTAACTTTAGTATGGTCACGTTTTTCACTATAAAACACAAATATTGTTAAAAATTAAAATATTATTTAGATGCATTTTG
This sequence comes from Pyrausta purpuralis, assembly GCA_963924145.1. Classification (NCBI taxonomy): domain Eukaryota; kingdom Metazoa; phylum Arthropoda; class Insecta; order Lepidoptera; family Crambidae; genus Pyrausta; species Pyrausta purpuralis. The sequence goes on from OZ001659.1 coordinate 19,040,443, forward strand.
TCATCGTTCAAAGAATATATAATTAATTTAATATGTACGTTCCCTAATGTTGTAGTCATCAAATCTCAAAATCTATTTAGAAATAACAACGTGTAAATCATGTCAAATTAAAGGTATTTCGGAATTCGGATCGTGTGTTACCTACGGCCTCAAGCCCTCACGTGTTGTATGACGCACGCCCCGTGCCAGTTTCGAGTTACCCAACCTTATCAATAGATGTCGCGCTCCGAATGTGAATCGCGGTACGTTCGTATTTTTCCGGAGAATGACCCGGCCGCGTCGTCGATCCTTAAACAAGACCTTACTTCATAGGATCATTTCTATAGTAAGCTCTTCGCTAGACTTTCACACTACGTGAGGTCCCGACAGCCGCGTTGATGAGATGTGTCGCGGCACCCTGAGCGTGAGGCGGGCGTCAGTAGTTCACTGTCAGCCTTCGATGATCGTTCACCTCCCACTTCCGTGGGAGGAGTGGGGTGCTGTCGCTGTCTGAGTGGCTTTTTGAACTCTTTTGAAATTCATATTTTCCATTGTAATTATTATTATTATTACGCAGACCGTTCACGTAGTTTTGTTTCGACTAACGTAGATATTAAAATAATGAATCAATCAATCAAATTATTTTATCGCATAGTTATAGGTTTTTGTACAAACGATCTTAGTGTGTAATATTGGACAAACTATAACCTGCCCGTCGGGCGTACATACAATAAGAGCTAAGTAATACTCGTACACAATCAGAATTACAAATACAAATGAACTTAACACTATACAACCAAATTAATTATCAATCAAGTGAAGATTTTATCATAAAAGTATGATTCTAAAGAGTAGTAACTTTTTTTAAATAGTATTTCAAATAATGTATTTAGTTGAGATGAGTTAGTTCAAGTTCTTTTAAAGAATCTGGTAGATGGTTAAATAGTTTTGGTGCTGTGGTGAAAAAACTAATTGAGAAAAAACTTGTGATGGGTAGTGGGGGAGGATATCTATTTTATTACATGTCTTTCGATAGTGCCTAGCTTCTCTAGATTTAAATAAATGTTTGTTATGTTTGACAAATAGACAAATCTGAAAAATATACATGCATGGCAAATTTAAAATTCTTAGTTTTCCAAAAAATGGCCTGCAGGTTACTCTTTGCTTGGCACCGTATATAGCTCTGTGAAAAGAGATTAACTTTAGCTGTATTGCCCCAGTAAATGACTCCGTAACGGATATTGGAGGCCACAAAACCATGGTATGCTGTGATGGCAGACTTTTGGGACACTGCTCTATTAATCTTTTTTAAAGGAAAAATAAATTTATTTTATTTATTTTATTGCACAAATAGGTAGTGTGAGGTTTCCAATTAACAGAATTATCAAGAAACACACCTAAATACGTATTTCACTAACTTCGTCAATTAATTGATTGCTATTATACTCGTGCTTCGTCCTCGAGATTAGTATTCCTACCTAATTATATTAAAACCTAACAATATAAACAAACACTACGTAGTAACGCATAAGTGTTACCACTTAGTTTAAATATAGGTATTTTTATCATTTCCAGTTGAATAAAGTAAATTCAGACGGAAATGATAAAATGACAGCGTCCGGTAGAAAAAAATATTTTCTTAAGGAATAGGAAATACGTCATCTCCCCACCAACGACTCCACCTCGTTAGATTCTCACAGTCGTCATGTTCTCATTCGCAAGTTAGTGCTCAACCACTTCGCACAACAAGATGCCGAAAAGAAAAAACGAAAATGCCATTGAATATTTGGCAAATAAATTGAAAAAATTGGAAAAGAAGGTGAAACGCTCAAGAAAAAGAAGATCTTCGACGGAATCATCCAGCTCTTCATCAAGTTCACGGAGCAGCTCGTCTCAAAGCTCAAGAGACCCTTCACCAGCTCCACCAACTTTATTGGCGTTATCCGACCAAGGTTAGTTTTTATTATATAATATGCCGAGTGCATTTGACATCTATGATGTCATTCCAGTTAATATTAACTGATGAGAGGTGAATTCAACCTCGAGGAATACACACGCGGATATTTTCGCAGTATTCCGTGCACCCATGGTGCATCAGCGACTCGATTGAATGAGTAGCCGACACCCATTGGTGTGATCCCTTATTTGAATCCATGCGCTGAAACTCAGCCATACTGCACCCATGGTGAATATTCAAACAACCATGTTGTTGATACCATCCAAATGTTCATCAACATTTCGTTCTTCATGCAGATCGGCACGAAGATCATGAAAATGCAGCGACAGCAGAACCTGGTTCTGCTACCACTTCAACCGCACCGCGGCCTGCCGCTCCACCTGCGGAACCTGTCGCCGGAACGTCGGCCAGTGCCACCGTGGGGATGCCACCGGATCTAGTGAGCATTGAGACGCCACAAGACACCACTGAGCAAGCTTCAACAGCAATAGACGCAGGTTTGGATCCTGATATTCTCGATATTTTGGGTATCGACCCATCATCTGTCGTAGAATATGGCCCAAATATCAACGATGACTTGGCCACTCGTCTCAATTACATCGCCACATCGGGTCTTGATAAAGACATCTGCAAAGAACTGTTGCAAAAATACCTCGTTCCAATGAACTGTAAAGGACTATCCGCCCCCCAGCTAAACCCTGAAATCAAAGCTGCGACTCCAGAGTACGTTCAAAAGCGTGATAAATCCATAGAAATAAACCAGAAAGAAATCGCCGCTGCCATTTAATGCATCGGCCAAATCATAACGACACAGATTAGTAATACGACAAGAGACAACGAATTACTTAAAAGCCTTATGGACGTCGGCAGAATTCTTTGCGATGTCCAATACTTACAGTCTAGCTCCAGGCGAAACCACGCCCTTTTTTCCCTGAAGAAAGACCTGCGGGAACAGTTGGGCAACACCAAGATAGACGAATATCTATTCGGACAAAACCTCACCGAAACCCTAAGAACCGCTAAAGCCGTCTCTAAATCGAGCTCCGATTTAAAGGCCGACTTCGGCAAGAAACCGAAACAAGTCAAGAATTTAAACCGCAAGTCGGGCTTCGGGAATCGTCGGGCGGCGCCGGGCCCTGTTCGCCCTCAACCGCCGCCTCCAGCTCGAGCGACGACGAGCTACCAGCCGCCGCCGCCGCCGCCGAGCAGCGCGCGCGGGCACTACTCGACCGCTTCGTCGTATCGGCCCAGACCGACGAGGAGGCGCTAAACGCAGACGAGGTACGTTATGCAGGCAGACTGCATCACTTTTATCAACAATGGTCGCTCATCACGCAAGATCGAGCGATCCTTTCGTGGATAGATGGATACCGAATATACTTCGATAAGCCGGTTTGTCAATCGGACCCCCCAATCACATTAATATCTTCAGATTCAAACCGTTCACATTATTTAGAGTCTATTGATAATTTGTTATCTATTGGAGCTATCTCTCCGTGTGAACCCTGCCAAGACCAATATGTATCGCGCGTATTTTTGATTCCTAAACCTAATGGGAAAATGCGTTTTATATTAAATCTTAAAAATTTAAATAAATTCATTGATGTGAAACACTTTAAATTAGAGGACCTGCGTACAGTTTTAAAATTAGTAACAAGAAACGCTTATATGGCTACTATCGATTTGAAAGACGCCTATTTTCTAATTAAAATTCACCCTGACTCGCGTAAATATCTCCGATTTATTCTGATGGATAAATATAATACACATAGCAAACAAATGTATGAATTCAACGTTCTACCTTTTGGTATATGTACCGCACCATATATATTCACAAAGTTGATGAAACCAATCGTGAAATTACTTAGATCTTGCGGCTTTCTATCATCAATATATCTCGATGATTTATTTTTGACTGAAACTGAGTATTCAAAATGTTGAGAAAGCATTCACTTGACACAAAAGTTATTAGAATCGCTGGGCTTAATAATCAACAAAGAAAAAAGTAAATTTACTCCTGCCAAACGCTGCAAGTATCTTGGATACATAATAGACTCACAAAACTGGTGTATATCTTTACCTAACGATAAACGATCACGAATTAAAAACGAAATATTACAAATTAAATCATTAACCAATTGTACAATTCGTAAATTTGCTCAGCTAGTAGGATTATTAGTTTCTGCTTGCCCAGCAATTGAATATGGGTGGTTATATACCAAACAGTTAGAACGTTGTAAATACCTTAACTTGAAAAAACAAGATGATTATGACAAACGTATGAAAGTTCCAGATTTTTAACACTCGGATCTTAATTGGTGGTTAAATGTAATAGAAGCCGGGAGCGGCTTGTAACGGTCAAACAGCGAGTGGAAAGTGGTCAGATTTGGAAAAAATCTGTCACATAAATTACTTAAAGTTGTTAGCAGCGTTTTTTGCGCTTAAGGTATTTACTAAACATATTAAAAACTGTCAAATACTTTTACGAGTTGACAACACAACTGCCTTGAGCTACATAAAAACGAAAAGTATTTGGCAGTGGTGTGAAGCTCGCCATATACATGTGACAGCGGCTTATATAAAATCCACAGATAATGTAATCGCTGATCGTGAGTCGAGACGCTCACATCCCGATGTTGAATGGGAATTATCATCTGATGGGTTTGGAAAGTTAAAAGAAACATTTGGAATTCCTCATATACATTTATTTGCAAACAGATTAAATAAAAAATGCAACATACCTATGCTTCATGGTCTCGCGATCCCGACGCCTATGCAACGGATATGCAACGGCCTTCACCGTCTCTTGGTCCAACATTTTTTTCTATGCATTTCCACCTGTTGCAATCATACTTAAAACTTTAAGAAAAATTATCACTGATAACGCTCGAGGTATCGTGGTTGTACCGGCCTGGCCGACACAACCATGGTATCCCTTATTTAAAAGTCTCATCATCTCCGATATCGTGTCACTAAGCTCATCAGATATAATTATTCCTCATTCCAGCGGGAACATTCATCACCACCTTATCCTGGAAGCCGCGCTCTTATCCGCGCAGGGTTCTTACGGAGAGGCGTCCCACTGACAGCCGTTGATGTTATGCTTGCATCCTTATCTAATAATACATTAAAGCAATATGATTCATGCTATAAAAAATGGTTTGCGTTCTGTAACGAAAACAAAATTGATTTATATGCGCCATCGGTTCCAAATGTTATTCAGTTTCTTTCTAATGTTTTTAACAATGGAAATCAATATCAAACCATAAATTGTCATAGGTCCGCCATATCACTTTTAGTTGGATCTTTAGAAGATGACCTAATATCAAGATTTTGTAAGGGTGTACATAAACTTAGACCACCACTACCACGATATAATATGACGTGGGATGCTAATACCGTTTTAGATTATTTATCTTTATTATATCCGAACGAAGAAATTACCTTAGACAAACTATCGAAAAAATGTGTTACGTTACTGGCTCTTGTAACTGGCCACAGAGTCCAGACTCTATCAAAAATCAAAATTGAAAATCTAGTTAAACTTCAAAACCAAATTGTCATTAAAATTCCGGATTTAATTAAAACTTCCAAGCCCGGTGCTATTCAACCTACATTACACTTACCCTATTTTGAAAATAGAACATCTATATGTCCAGCACACACAATAATATCTTACATTAACAAAACGAATGATTTAAGAAACTCGAATAATTTGTTTATTAGCTTTAGAAGTCCTCACATGCCTGTGAGTTCTCAAACTTTAAGCCGGTGGATTAAGTCCACAATGCAAGATAGTGGAATTGACTTCTCCATTTTTTCTGCACACAGTACTCGACATGCAACAACATCAATAGCGCATAAAAATGGAGTTAATGTTGACCTTATAAGGAAAACTGCCGGCTGGAGCGGCAATTCCACTGTCTTTGCTCAGTTCTATAACAGACCTGTTATAAGTAATGATGATTTTACTGTGTTCGCGCGAACTATAAGCTCATTAAAAAGACAAAATTAAAATGTATATATTTTGAGTGTATACTTTATGATCACATTTGGTACATATTTAATTGTATGGTACATTAATATAAAATCTTTTGATTTATAAGAATGTGTTTGTTTTTCCTCTATGGAAATAATATTTCCCTAACAATTCTCTCAACATCTACATAGTGTTTGTTTATATTGTTAGGTTTTAATATAATTAGGTAGGAATACTAATCTCGAGGACGAAGCACGAGTATAATTGATGATTAAACGAACTTACCTGTAAGTGAAGTTCGATCACAATTATACGAAGTGCTTCGTCCGAAGAGATTAGTATGCACTCCCACCCACCCAATAAATTGCCTTCGACATTTCCCAGATGTTAGAGAAATATTATTTATCTTCCTAAACTAAATGAGAACATGACGACTGTGAGAATCTATCGAGGTGGGGTCGTTGGTGGGGAGATGACGTATTTCCTATTCCTTAAGAAAATATTTTTTTTCTACCGGACGCTGTCATTTTATCATTTCCGTCTGAATTTACTTTATTCAACTGGAAATGATAAAAATATATTTAAACTAAGTGCAAGGAAGTGGTAACACTTATGCGTTACTACATAGTGTTTGTTTATATTGTTAGGTTTTAATATAATTAGGTAGGAATACTAATCTCTTCGGACGAAGCACTTCGTATAATTGTGATCGAACTTCACTTACAGGTAAGTTCGTTTAATCATCAATTTTAAACAGTAATTTTTGGGGTTATTGGAGTCTGAATTGCATGTATTTGGATGTATTAAAATTAATTTTCAAATTGTTGGTTTTTTTATCCAGCCAGCTATATTTTCCAGTGCTTCATTGACGTTACTTTCATTCATATCTCTATCGTTGCCTTTAATCAAAACTGTAGAATCATCGGCATACAATCTCATTTCATGGTCAACGCATAACAGGAGTTCGTTGATATATATCAGGAATACAAGTGGCCCAATATTACTTCCTTGAGGCACCCCGGTCTTAACACCTTCAAGTTTAGATTTAGCATAAATAGTGTTTTTTACTTTGATTTGAACAAGTAAATGTGATCGAATTATTTAATATTTCACTTCTTTATCTAAAAAGTAATTTAAGTAGATTACAATTAACAAATCAAATTAAAATTTCACTTCTTGACTAAATTAATTTGATTTCGTACCGTACCATTTTGATGACACAGCGCCCGAAAAGTAGCAAGAGCTCCACTTATTTTATTATCTTCATTAAAAAATTCAGTAAAAGGTGCCAAAGTTTAAACTTGTCGTGTTTAATGTACTTTGTGTTTCCAATTTTTATATGATATTCGTACACAATATTGTTCGTGATAATAAATTTTATTTGCAAATAAATCTTGCATGCTGCTTACAGAATACATAAATAAAACCCTGTTTTACTAACTCTGATCCAGCGCAAGCAGTAAAGTAAATAAATCTGTCAATATTTCTCATTAAAATAATACGTGTCCGAAACTGCCAATCTATCAAATAGCTATGACTGAAGGTTGTCGAGCTTTTTCTATGATGATTGAAAAATAATGTAAAATTAAATAAAAAAATATTGGTTGAACTTTTTTTGGTTTCTAAAACCTATAACTTGACACTCCGTCGATTGCTGAATTAACTCTCACACAATGCAAAAAAATATATAAGGTTACCTTATTTTAAGTGATAATATTTAAAGGGTCAATTCAGCACAATAAATGAAACATGTTTTGTAGAAAACACTTTGGGTTTTTATACGCTAGTTTTTGAGAAATTTAGAGACTAAGGTAATATTTTTTTGCAGATTTTGTTTTTTTATTTATTAAAGTTAAGATAAGAGAAAAAGAGAGATTGGGCATTGAAATGAGAGAGGCGAGGCCGATGATGTAGATAACCTTTAAAATTGTCAGCGTGCTGTTTTCAAAAATGATATTTTCTTTGTTAGAGAAAATTGCAAAAATGAAAATGCCGATTTGCCAAAAATAATGATGGTGCCCTGTTTCTATGATGTATTCAAAGACACAGTTAAAATATTATCACTTAAAACGATTTGACCTTATATATAAGAAATAACCAACTTCCTTCCAACCTTCCTAAATTCTCGATTCCTAAACGGTAGGATTAGATAAATTCGAGAATTTGAATTTTTATCTACCTACTACTAAAAGATTATGATGTGTACTCTTTCAGGAGGGTATTATCATGGGTACTGCCACTATGCCGGCGGACGGTACGGCACCGCGAAGTGACGAAGGCGCACGTGATTCTCGGCGTACATAAACTTCGGTTGGCAGCCTTGCAGCTCGGCAAGCTGCTCGTCCAGCGATGGTACATCCCTCATCAAGATTTGGTCTTCTTCTTTCGCGCGTCCGAGCTGCAGGACTACATACAGACGAGAGACCCGGCGTTGTTGAAGAAGTAAGTGGTTCATATCCAAAGATACCCATAGCTATATCAATAACAATATTTGCTAAATATATTTTCACTAGCTGTGCCCGCGACTTCGTCCGCGTGGAATAGTGACTTTGGGTAGATTTTTCAATTATTTAGGCTAATTATTTTACAAATAAGATATACCGCGAGTATGTTGCAGAAATATTCTCAAATAATAGCATTCAGTTTGAGACGGATGGACGTTGTGGACGTGGCAGACTGCCGAAAAGCTGAGTCCTTTTTCTAGGCATTCTACTTATTAATACAGTAGGTACTTTTTTATTAAAAATTATAATTTGGTAGATAATTTAAAAATGGTGAGAAGATAAACAAAACTTAAAAATTTTGTCATAAAAAATGTCCAAAACGTCAAAGCTTTGTAGAGATACCACAAAACAATACCCAATTACAATGAAATTAAATTTTGCATTAAGATTGGTAAATATAAATTAAGTCAGCCAACTTATTAATTAAGCATTAACCTAATGTGATCAATCACTTTACAGAGAATAAGAAGAACAATATCAAATCAAATTACCTATTAAAAATCAAATTATCAATGCACATTTAGATTTAATACCTACCTCCTACCTACTTTAAATGGTACTTATTACTAAGTCAAGAAAAACTTTTATTACATGCTGAGATGAGCTATCGCAGTTAGCATAAATCATAAGAAAAAATAACAAAAGTAATTACCTACTAAATCTATTAAACTTAATAATTAATAGATGCATTCAAAATTAAAACCTACTCAGTGGCGAAAAGAAAACTTTAACCTGCATAAATCTGAAGAAAGAATTTTAACCAAAAGTATTACTGAATCTACCTAATAGAAAATATCTGCAATCAAAATAATGAGCTCAAGTCTTTTACTACTCAGTAGCGAAAAGAAAACTACGTATTACGCGCTGAAATCACTTAAAGTATCGCAAAAAAAGCAGTTGCACGGGACAACCGTTCCGTAGGGAGCCGACTAAATTAATCTAATAGGTATGTATAAGGAAAATATATCAACGCAAAACACATATTTTAATGTAAGTGAGAAACCACCAACCATACTAAGCGCAAGCTCGCGTTGTAAGTATTTAAGCTGAGTATTATTTTGATGTGGAGTTATTTCAAAACTGTGATAGCTTCTAAGATATTTATTGAAATCAAATGATGTAAACTTTGTTCAAAATGAAATGCTCGTGATGATGTATGTTTTTATTTTGATAAGAATCAATACCCGTGTGTATAAAACACCTTCAAAAATAATGTTCGAATAAAAATAGTAAAATATTTTAACGCAAAACATACGCAGTTTTATTATAACTAAGAAGCCAGCAACCATAGCAATTAGCGCAAGCGAACGTTGTACTTAAGCTGCGAACATTATTTTGTATAATGTAATTGCATTAACTAATGAATTATTAAATGATTATATTTTTGATAATAATATTACATTATTGTAAATTATAATTCTTTATTTCTTTTATTTTTTTAATATTTTTGTCATTTCTCTGTTAGCATTTGCCTTTGATTTTATTATGTTTGTTTGTTTAATGGTTTGTGTTTTGTTTTGGATTCGTTCGCATTTTTTGTATTTTATAATTATCTAACATATTATTCTACTTACAAAGGCACCCGCTGAAAATCAGCGTCGTGGTATGCGTTCCGCTGCCACGACTCTTGCTGAGCCTTTTCGACTCGAATAGTCTTGTTTTTTTTTTATCTGAATGTCCTTTCGGTCGAATAAAAGTGTTTTCTTTCTTTCTAACATAAAATAAAAAAAGAACAAGAGACTAGCTTGTAATAATATCTCCGCAGAGCCACCCAGCGCTACCAGCACTACCCGTCGTGGTGCAAGCTGCAGTTCGCGGAGCTGAACACGGGGTGGGTGGTGCCGCTGGCGGCGCGGGCGCCGCGCGTGTCGGCCGCCGCGCGCCTCGAGGCCACCGCCGTCTGCGGCGGGGACGTGCTGGCGCGCGCCTGCGTCGTCACCGACCTCGCCGAGGTAAGCTCATACACCGAGACGCCTATTTTATTTATTTACTAGCGGACCCAGCGAACTTTGCTTCGCCCCTAGCACCGTCACGCCCTGACCCCGTATCGCCCAGTAATTTTAAAAATTAAGAAAAACTATAATTGATCAGTTATCAAGCGGGATGAAAAATGATCAAATTACTAAAATGGCTATAAGCAAATAGGGATTGGTGATAAAAAAGTAAAAATTTAGGGTTGTATGTATTTTTTATGCCACATTATAAATAAATAAAAACATGAAATAAAAACATTATAAAATTTTATATATAAGATTTTATTTTACAATATCAGACAACACAGGTCCATTTTGTTAGTAAAATAATCTTGCAAGCTATATAAGTAACAGAAAAATCAGTACACAACAGCGGGATACCACACGCAGCCGCGGCGGGTCAATCAATATTTCTTTTGACCAACACCCTGGCAAGGTGTTGAGTTAGTTATAGGGGAGTCATATCTTCCCGCAATGGTCTTAAGAATGGAGTTGAGCTGGCCCGAATCCTGCAGAGCAACGACGCTGCTTTTTTACGCATGATAGCAATAATATCGTCAGTGCATGCCTCAGCAAACATCCCTGAGGCTCAGCAAAATCGGGGCAGCCCCAACAGCATTCTGAAGCCATTATTACATTGGACACGCAGAGCATTAACGTTTTTTTGAGTAAAGCTAGCCCACAGGCTGCAGGTGTAAAATACTTGGCCATACGATTTCAAAAGAGTGATCTTCACTGCTCGACCACACCGTGCAAACCTGCGCACCAGCATGTTACATCTGACCGCCAACGCTCTACGTTCCCTCTCAATATATTCATGGTCTTTAAGGTCGTCAATTACTAAGTGTCCCATATATTTAAATTTCGTAACACGATTGAGCTCAACACCGTTTAACTTTCTAGTTGGAACAGATTCCAGACACTTTCCACCGACGGCCTTAAAAACCAGGAACTCACTTTTACTTTCTTAACATTTCATGTTAAGAAAATGCCTATGCAGTAGTCTTGTTTATATTTAGACACTGAACAGAGCGCTGCGAACTAGTACAATCGTTGAAAGGAACTAGTTCGGTCTTCTAGTACTATTAGTTCAATAGTTCACCGATTACTCGGGCATAAGTCGTCCGGTCATACACAGAGATTATGGTCGTACGTCGTGTCGTTCCATCTAGTACATCTTCTATTGCACTCAAGCACACGCGTCAGTCTCGTTCTCCCTTAAAGAGTTCATCTTTCGTCACGCTCAGACCTACGCGTTTGTCTCGTTCTCGCTCAAAATCTAGTACATCTTTCATCACGCTCACGCACACTTTGTCATCTTTCAACTCGCTCTAACACTCGTAATTATTCGTTATTACTATGCTCTCGCGACCCGATCCAATAGACAAGAAATATAGACATACAAGAACCATAGACATACAAGATTTGCTTATCTAAACTGTACTAAAGACCGATTTGATAGACCAGAAGAGAATAGTTCGTTCTCGGTCACATCAATGAACTAGTTCATAATAGTACATAGTACATGTACTACACAAGCCTACTATGCAGGGTCTAACAAAACTAGTGATCGACCGCCAACGAGGGGTCTAGGTGACTTTGAAAACATTGGCAATATTTTAAACTAAGAACCTACTCATGATTCAAAATCCCTTCTACATATTAAAATTAAAATCAATTGTTATAAAATAGATAGATAGATAGTAAACTTTCTTTTGCACATAACATACATTGATTTACCAATTCGTTTTAAGGAAATGTACAATTTAGGCGGCCTTATTCACTATAAACGATCGCTTCCAGACAAATAAAATATCACATTATAAAACCATAAAATTATTATCCCTTTGGAATAGAACGACAAAAGCGAGATGTCACTAGCAGCAAACTGTGTGATAAAAAGAGATGGGTAGCAGAACCATTTTTGGCAGATGTCAAACAGTTGACCGCCCCGCAGAAGCTCGCTGAAAATTACGTGCATTTGATTTTTTATATTTAAAAGTGAAATTGTGTATATTTTGGAGAAATAATGCGTCCGAAACATGGTGACTTGATCGGTGATTGATTGTTATGCATTACAGCGGCATAACCCCAACAAATAATCATTTAACAGGTAGATTAGTCCAAATCGAAGCCTCTTAATTTACGACTTATAATTGCGCTTCAAATTTAAAGTACGCAGTGTGATTATTCTATTCTACAAACGTTAATTTACTTAAAAAATAAAGACAGAATAACACAGGGAATGTATATCGACGAATATTTTGTATAATGAAATAACATTTAGTTTTACACTAAAGCTGCATGTTCAATATTTTGTGTCGACTGTTTATCATGCAGTAAACTACTATATTTAACTTAGGGACATTGTTATAAATCACCTGATCGAAAGGTTATCTCATTTAAAGCTACAAATGTTACTTACTTATGTTAGTTACTGACATCTTAAATCGGTTTTGTTTGACAGCTTTTACTTGTCCTTCTATTCCGATAGGAATATTAATTTTATGTATAAAACCGAGAAAATCATATAATACACCTTAGAATTTATCTTTCTTTCTTTTAATTTTGTTTTAAATTAAATCAATTACAGTAAATTAAATCAATTACAGTAAAATTTTCAATTATCGAAAAAGTAACACCACCTAAACGGATCTCAGAAATCGAAGTGATACTTTATGATTTTTCTAGGTTTCATCAAATCAAATTGGTTTTAATTTTAATACGAGTATGTGGAAGGAATTATACACAGTCTGGCCATAAATACTGTTACAATTAAAAATAAGAAATATATTATATTTGAATTTGGAATCTGTCATTTTTATACGATTGCTCATTGTGTTTTCTAATTTTGGCGCCAATAAATTTTATAATAGGTATTTTGCGATATTAAAATGGAGTGGGGTGATAAAGAGAACCGAATCGCTGTGATTGCACTACACGAAGTTGGTATGGAGCCAAATGCAATTTTTAAAACTCTCCATATGCTTGGTATTATTCAAATGTTTGTGTACCGGGTTATCAATAGGTACAATTAGACTTCCTCTGTTTGTGACAAAGAAAGAACTGGCCGTCCACGTAGTGTTCGTACGAAAAAGGTGGTCAAAGCAGTAAGGGCTGAATTCGCAGAAATCCTGTCCGAAAGCAAAAGATGTTATCTCGGGAGATGAAGATAGCACCCAGAACCTTGTCGCGTATTTTAAAAGATGACTTAGAACTTGCAGCCTATGTTTACGGATGAGAAAATCTTTACAATTGAGCAATATTTTAACAAACAAAATGACCATATTTATGCTCAAACCTCTAAGGAAGCTTCCGAATTAGTCGGTAGAGTGCAACGTGGGCATTACCCGACTTCAGTGATGGTTTGGTGGGGTGTTAGCTATGAAGGAGTGACTGAGCCATATTTTTGAGAAAAAGGTATCAAAACATTAGCACAAGTGTATCAAGATACCATTCTTGAGAAGGTAAATAAGACCCTTAACACCACCATGTTCAATAACCAAGCATGGTCTTTCCAACAAGACTCGGCGCCGGGTCATAAAGCTCGGTCCACGCAGTCTTGGTTAGAAGCGAACGTTTCGGACTTCATTAGAGCTGAAGACTGGCCGTCGTCTAGTCCCGATCATAATCCGCTGGATTATGATTTATGGTCAGTTTTAGAGAGTACGGCTTGCTCTAAACGTCATTATAATTTGGAGTCCCTAAAATAATCCATACAATTGGCACTGAAGAATTTTCCCATGTTAAGAGTGCGTGCTTCTATTGATAACTGGCCTCAACGTTTAAAGGACTGTATTGCAGCCAATGAAGACCACTTCTAATAAGCTTTTTGTATTTTAAATTGTTTTTTTATTTATGTATAAAACTAACACACTGTAAAAATAATAAATATTATTTGCATATTTTTTTTTCTTTGTGACATTATTTATGGCAAGACTTATAAATAAATAATAAATATTGGACACAGCTAATTGCACTTGTGTTACGGAAATCAGACAACGGTGGTACCATAACACCCAGACCCGACACAATATAGAAAATTTAGATTTCTATATTGACCCGACCGGGAATCGAACCCGGGACCTCGGAGCGCATCGCCTTGAAACCAGCATGCTTAGCCACTACACCACGGAGGTCGTCATATATGCACCTTTAACATGTGTTTTTTTTCCAGATCGATCAACTGCAACAAGGCGACATTTTGATCACATACGCCACGGATATTGGATGGTCGCCGTACTTCCCTCTTCTGAGCGGTATCGTTACGGAACTGGGCGGTCTCATTTCACATGGTTAGTCAGTTTTTCTTGGCAGGAGAATGACAGGTTTATTTGATGTTTTTGTCTCTTGAGAGGATTTATGTTGAGGTTTATTTTTAACTCCCGACAAATAAAGAGCGGGGTTTTATATGTTGATCGTGTCTGTCTGTGTATTTGTGAATCTGGTCTGTGATATCGTAGCGTCCAAACGGAAATATCGATTTTCGTTTAGTTTTTTTGGGTGATAGGTAATTTTATCCCGAGTGTTCTTAGCAATGTTTCATGAAATCTGACCAGCCTTTTAAAGATCATCAGTTCTTTTCTAGTTTTTAGTAGTCCGATGTCATTGACAGTATATGGTAAGGTAATCATGACCCGATCGACAGTTTGAAGATCATCAGCTCTTTAATGAATTGATGAGGGGATAATATCGGACTACCTACCGGAGATAAAATCCATTTGTCCTATAGATTCGATATTTGGTACCGTGCTACTTCTTTGATATTGAAATAACATGGTTAGGTAACCATGTCTTTAAAAAATCAAAGTTTGTAATTTTGGGCTATAGAGTTAAAAATTATCGTTTTATCTATAGGAGCCGTCATAGCCCGCGAATACGGGTTGCCCTGCATTGTTGGCGCTACGCACGCTACTGACGTGTTCAAGACGGGAGACATGGTGAGACTGGTGGGCGCTAAGGGTGTCATCGAAAAAGTACAGTTGGACCCGCCCGCAGAAAGTTGATGAAATGAGGACTCAAATAGGCGCCGTGTTGTGTATCACAGAACTGAAGTTAATAAATTATTTGGCAACGATATAATGATTGTAGCGTAGTGTGGGTACGGGTAATAAATAAAGTTATTATTACAATATTTTGTGTAAAATTGTTGAGTACCAACATCAAAAATTTACTTCTGTCGTAATAAAACAACGTATGAAATAATAATTAGTATATTAGTAAACAATACAATGAACAAAACAAAAAAACACAAAGCACAATAAAATTAGGTCACAAAGTCAAATCAATCAATGTTAGTGATCCGAATACTATATAGATTGCAATTAAATTTAGTTCAATACTTCGATAAATATCATATCATTATTTAAATTACTTGCGTGACAGCTTAACTTTGCTAAAACCTGTTCGTCCAAAAAAATATGTGTCCATCCATCCTTTAATTAGGTTACTGAAAATTTTGTGTCAACTTTGATATAAATGTTTATTATCAATTTATTTAAAATTAATTAATATGCGGACCACTACAACTACTCAAGATCGCGCTGTCATCAATAAAATTTCCGTCTCATTCAATAAGACTATATCCTCAAATACTAACTACAAAAAAATTTAAACGCGGTTCACATGAATTTAGATCATGTCCAAAAGTGCCGCCATTCATCGGTCTCCGTCAGCGAGAACTAGTAGTTCGTAGCAATTAAAAGAGAAGGGTCGCCCGAAGATGACCACGTGACAGCGGAATGATGGAGAGTGCACGGCGCCCAGGAGATGAGATCCATGGTAGTGGACCCGGCCCACGTACACTCCAGGGGCGACCTTGACGGCGCGCGCCCCCACAGCGCCTGCGCGCCACGCTAGCCACTTCACTTCTGCGTTGCACATCACCTGAAGATACCATTGGTAAGTCAGCTTTGAGGGCTCCGCTGCTCTATGCATATTTGAACTTCACATTTTTATATGATCTTACTTGGTACTTGGTGTAGTGATGAACACCTCCATCAGCGTAAACCAAACAGCAATGTTTCGATGGATGTAGAGCCGCTGGTCGTACGTTGCACCTGATGCACAAACTCATTTTATTTGCATAAAACATGGTACATGGTGAATGGTGTTCAGCATGTTTGCCTGGGTAAGACGTACAAATACACATGCTAGAACATAATAATCAACATAATATGAATAAGATAATGATATGTACATGTTATAATATAGATTATTATTAAAAATGTCAGTCAGTCGCGACAGCATCGTGCCTTCAGCAATGAACAACTTTTTGCTGTCGCGCGTTATCATCAATGCAAAACAGTTTCCTATATACAGGTACAGTCATCAATAGCAAGCTTCTGCGCATCGATACCGCGCGAAGGCATCGCGACTGTATCAATGATAAAAGAGGCGCAAGTGTGTAAATTTGGACCATTTGCGACTGCGTCGCTGATATTGTTCGCAGTGTGTAAAGGGTCTAAGAGATAAACCTTAATATTAAAATTCCCTTACTTGTGGGTAGTCCTCGCGACCCAAGTGACCTCGCCCTCATAGACGCCTGCCGCCACCGCGCCGCTCGGCACCGCGCCGCACGCGCTCACTACCCACACCGGCCCGGCCGGCCGCCACGACGGTAGCCATGCTTCAAATAAATTACATTAATGGCTACCTACATAAGTTGACATTAATATATCGGGACCAGGCATCCGATGAATCAGTAACTCATACATCGTATATGAGAATTCGTTGGTAATATAATGAAATGACTGTCAGCGAAAGTTTACCTGATATCAAGCTATTGTATTTATGTTCCCAAAAAATTTTCAGGTGATCATTGTATTTGATCCAGTCTTCAGAACACTCATCTATTTTCTTTTTAAAATAACTCCAGCGTCTGATAAAAAGTGGACGAAATTAAACTAATTGTATGTCAATTTCTTTTTAAGTAATTGTTAGCGCAAAAACTGTCTTACCTTTCGTGAGTAGGTACTTCAGATTCCGTAAGTGGTGTCAATGAGTCAGTTTCTTTGACCTAAACATAATATGTGACAATCGTTAGCGAATAAAATCTATAGCACATTGTTACAATATTATTGTATAAACACTTACGACTGCACTCAACCAGTGAGTCCATCTATAAAACATATCGATTATATCTAGCATCTCTTTTAGACAGTCCATGTACATTTTAGTCTTATCGGTAGCTCGCGTTGGAGATACAATCTAGAAATCGCATTATAATTATTAAAAATTATATTGCACGTTTTTCAAAATGTTATATAAGTAAATAGTTATTTACCTGTTTTGATCTGTATCGTAGCCCTAGTCGTAAAGTTAACTGTCGGCTAAAATTGTTATATTGTCGCCATTGCAAACTCTCGGTTGCTATTCTTCTTTGTAGAGTTGTCCACTTATCTTCAGCTTCGGCTGGAATTTTGATAAAGTTTTGTTACGAGGAGTGTGGGACTTACAACATTTTATTATTGGGTACGTACCAGGCGTGGTGCTTGGATCGTATTTATAAGCGAGGGCACGGTTGATGTACTCCTGTATCCAGTCTCGCCATGCCTGAATGTTCCACATCAGGCTCACCAGCATTGCGTGCCAGTCACCCATTTGATCCGTTGACACAATCGGCGTACCTAATTAAAAAATAAATAGATAATAGGTTTAATGTAATATATCAATTACACAAATTACAGGATTTATTTGCCTATATTTCAACGTGGTTATTTTAGTTGGTTATTAGGGGTACCTCAAAAGGTAAAGAACGGGACCCTATAAGATGACTTTGATGTCCGTCCATCTATATGTCCCTATGCTTATTCTCGGGAATGCGTGGAGGTATTAAACTAGATTTAATGTTAGATCCTCAAGTCTACGTTGTCTTGGAGTTATGAAAAAAACATACGGCTGTATGTTTTTTCATGCAATCAAAAAATATAGCCGTTTATACCGCAAATATGCGACACTCGCAAAAGTAAAATCTAATAATCTAAAGTTGAAATTTGAAACGAAGCAACATCATATAACACAGATGAAGGAAAAATAGCGTAAAAGTAAATTTGTATGTAAATGAAAATATTTTGAATATTTTTTATTTACCACATCAACGCGTAGAGATATTAAATTGAAATTCACATCAAATATTTAAGTCTGTAATACCTTTAAGCTGTAGCAAAATTAAACTTCATGTCAACGCAAGCAAAAGAAACAGTAATTTAAGCCGCAAATTTTCAATCTTGCAACTCTCAAAGAAAATCAAAATCTAAACGGTATTTCCAGCCTATAATCTTGAAATTTAGCATTAAGCAATGTTATTAAACCATACAAAGGATAAAGGGGTGCACGAGTCCGATTCGCACTTGGCCGGTTTTTTGGTTGCTATTTGTCAGACCGATAAAATCATGCAAATGCCAGCTTTCTGAACTATGTAGGCATTAAATTAATAATTGAAGCTTATTTATTAAAACCTTATGCACAAATCATAACAAAATGGAATGCTTTTGGCAGTAAGTCCATTATGTAAGTGACGGACGGACCAGTCAACAATAGCTCTATACAAAGAAAATACAGGCGGTGCAAATAGTTATAGAGGTAGAGGCAAGAAAAGATAAAAGTAAATAAATATTTGACAACATCACATACATTGCTCCGATCCCAAGCTAAGTAGCTAAAGCAATTGTGTTATGGGAATCGGAAACAACGGTGGTACCACAACACCCAGACCTGAGACAGTATAGAAAAGATCGTTTTCTACATTGACCCGACCGGGAATCAAACCCGGAACCTCACGAGATGGCGACGCTTGAAACCAGCGTGCTAGCCACTCGACCAAGGAGGTCATCATTCATCAAGAGTATAGCGATAAAGGTGACTACGCTTACGTGAGCTAAACCCAGTCTTAGCTTGTGTATTGGTTCTTTCAACTGGCGATTCAGTAGGCGTTTGTTTCTGTGGTAATATATTTATCTGTTCATGGGCATTGTTTTCCATATACATTGTCGTCGGTGGCTGCAAGTAAGTACTGCTTTTCCTTGTATTAGGAGGAATAGGCAAGTTACTGTTTGCCTCCTCGGGAGCTGTATAATATGACAGCGACGGCTGGTCAGATGCTTCTTGTCTCTCGTGTTCTGGTTGTTCATCCAATTCTGTGTCCCAGGAACACGAGGAAATAATCGGGGAGTCTGTTTTAAATATTGAGGAATGCATCGGTGAATTCTTCTCGGGCTGTACCGACGATGGAGATACGGGCTGTTGTTGTTCAAATCCTGTGTCCCAGGAGCATGACGGATTATCAGGAAAGGCCATCGAACGCATAGGCGAATACTTCTCGTCCTGCACCGATGGAGACATATGTTCTACGTTAGAGGAGTCGTGTGGGTACTTTGGAGGGGCGCTCTCATATGGGAACCGGTCGTACATCGTGGAATACAGAAGGTAGGATGTCGTGGTGCAGCCAGGCGTCGGTTTTTGGGAGGGACAGGGTGTTGGCCTGTTCATTTTCGTCGGACAGGTGGACAGTGATATCTCGATGCCGGGCGCAAACGCTTTGGAGGAGCCGGGAGTGATGCGCAGGCGGTCTACCGGCGCCAGGTCCTGCAGTGCCTGCGCCGACACGTGACGAGAACAGGTGCAGGAGGGTCGCGCCACACGGCGCAGTATCTCGTCGCACCAGAGCTCGCATTGAACGAACACATTCTTCATACACTTGCAAACTTGAATGAACTCTGCAAAAAATTGCTGTTGTTAGGAATTTTTCTCAGTGAGCACTCGTATTTTATAAAGATGTTGACTTTAATAGGCTTACGTGGACTTAATAAGTGTACGGCCAAATACATTGTAGCATTTTCGATTACATCTGAAAAGTTTAATATTATAAGGTTATTCTCATTTTCAGACGGGTATCGTCGACCAAGCCTGGCACGGTGAAAACTTTTTTAGGGTTCCGTAGCCGAATGGCAAAAAACGGAACTTCTATAGTTTCGTCAAGTCTGTCTACCTGTCTGTCCTGTCTGTATGTCACAGCCAGTTTATTCCGTGACTATAAGCATCACACTGTTAAAATTAGGTAGGAAGATGTATCCTGTTAACCGCTTTACGATTCTTACAAAAAAAAAAACAAGGGGGGGGGGCTCCCATACATGAAACTAAATCCGATTTTTTAAATTAAACCAGTGTGTTCGGTTTGTCTATAGATACCTAGGTATTTTAATATGACAAAGGTTCCTAACACTATTTTCTTTTAAAGTCTAACGTTTCATAGTTAGACGCTATAAAGTGTTAAAACTTCTAAACTAAGGGAGTGTAAATTTTGAAAAATAATATATATTGTAGATCTTAACAAATACTTGCAACGAAAATTAATTTGGGCGGAATCAAACTAGTAATTTTTGAGATATATCACATTTTCAACGCCTTCAACCAAAACTTTGTTCTTCATACAAACACTATGAAAAACAAAGTTATATTCGCTGTCAAAAAATATTGTGGTATTTTAGCTAAGCTGAAGTAAGTGGATCCCCTAATTCAATTTAAGTTGGCACAGTGTGCGACACTGAGGGTTCCGTGCCAACTTAAACTGAATGCGACTCGCACTTTGTCGGTTTTTTTCAGTTTGTCATGTAATGTAATGTCTGGTCTGTTGTAATGAGTAGTCTTATCGATCATGATTGTTTGATCTTAATATATTTCAATAAATTATTGTCTCATTCAGGCATAGTGTAGGCGAGAAAGAGGTTGAGCGGGCTAGCGCGTAAGACGGGCAGGTACCCAGCAAAATTCATAGTTTAAACTCACCAATCACGCTCGTTTAGGCATGATTCGATGCGCCGTCATTTGATCACCCGGACGCTTATCAATCACCCGGCCATTAACATTGCAAGTGCACTCATGTAAAAAATATCTTTGAAAACTGTTTTACTGCAAATTGTCTAACATATTTTCTTCTAGTTTGACACGTGACTGTGGTTTGTAAAATTATGCTAGCTGGTGATGTGTGATTTCGATTGACGCTTAAATTAACCTATGGGTACGCATTTTGTTTTCTAGAGATTTATAATCAGTAGAAAATGTCTCAGCAGGCAAGATGGGGTAATGGCATATGGATGAACCAAATAAGAAAAGATAAATTGAAAAAACAGAAGATAACTACTACAAAAACTTAAACAAATATAGCAAAACGACGAAGGGTCTCATGAAGTAAAGTAAGTATAATCTCATAATAGCAGCGCTCATAATCATGATGAAGATGACAAAGACATTAATGAATTCTGCCAATACAAATAATCTACTTTTCAACCTTAGGGCAATCTTACCAGCACATGTGGTAAGACGGGCTTACACGCTTATTTAAAATATATTTTTTATTTCTAAAATGGACACAAAAAAATCTAATGTCATTCCAAATATTAAAAGAGTATTATGTAATTGTTCATAAAAAAAATATTGTTTTGCTGTATTTTTTTTTTCCTTTTATTGATCTTCAAAGCTTAAGTACCCCATCTTGCCACCATCTTCCCTACTTTTAATAAGTATAATGATTTTTCACAAATTAACTTGCATCTTTAACCAAAACAGCTGAAACCTGGCCGTGGTTATGCTTATTATCGGTGTTTATTCTTATTATTATTATCTAATTGATTATTTTATTTCATTTTGTCAATCTTTACAATAATAGTTTACCGTCCATGAGTGCCGAGTGCTGGTCGGGGACGGATTCACGAATCAAGTTTTGAAGTTTAATTTGTATTTTTCTGGCTGCAACTGGATCTCCGTTCGTTACCCCAAGTTGGTCGGTATTTTTTCCTCGCAATCTAAAGTATATAAAGTTTGAAATATGTAGTTTGTTTTCAGTTTTCAAATATCTGACGAAGGAAAACCATTAGACTTACATATCAGCACCGTCGGTATAGGACTTACGAATAGTGCCATGTCTAAGAAAAACATTATTTCCAGTTTTTTCCATTGCCTCAATCAATGTCTTTAGAGCCTTAGTCTTTTCACCTGAAAAGACAGTATTTTTCGAGTATGAAAAACAAAGTTGCTTATAAAAATTAACAATGCAACATTACATACCTTGTAACATTATGTAGGAAACCAGCAATTTTGCCGAATCTGCTATTACTCCTATAATATAAATAACGTTAGAAACTTCCATTTTATAGTTGAAAGTCAAAAATAAATATTTGTTGGGTAACCTTTCAAAACAGCTGGTGTGTAACCCCTTGGGTGGACATTTTCCATGATGGATATTAGTTTGCTCTCGGCTTGCGATTGCAAAGATCTGTTCGAGCGATTAATCTGATCCTTGAATGAAGTCAGCTGGCGTAGACTGTGAAAGCAAAATTATTACAATCTACAATTTATCTAACAGCGATAATACCAGCAATTAATGTGTTCACGACAAGACACTTACTAAGCTGCAGCATCTTTGTAGGATTTTGGAATATCTCCGTCTACCAAAAGGGCGTCACCAGCGGCTTCCATTTCTCCCAACAATGCAACGTAAGCTTCAATTTGTTCATCTGCAGATATGCAAGTGGATTATTTTACGCATCAATTTATGATTTTTGTTGTCTGGACTGGAGTATTTATCAGTTATTTCGTCTGTTCTGGTTGTCAGTGCCGCGATTTTATCTTTATAACACTTTTTTACATACCTGGTTTCGTCACCAGCTCTGATAAGTAATCGGCAGTGACTTTTATGTGCTCTGAAAAATACAAAGTCATGTTACAGCAGTTACAAACTAAGAAATTAACAATTATTTCATCACTACGAGTATACCTTTCATTGTCGATATCAGTTTTCGGGGCATAGATCGGCATCGGATCATATCGTCCAATTTTTTTGTTATATCGTAAGCAACGGCGGGGCAAGGCTCCTTCACATCTAAAGTTTTTGCTTTCTTCAATCTAAAATAAGAGTGGAAAAATATCAAATGGACAAATCGGATGGTTTTAAATTTTAAGGACCTTGTTCATTCAACTATCATGATTTGCCATTTTACCGTTGCGCTGCAAAGAAGAATGATTCGGCTGCACCATCCACTTCTACGAGTTTCTCATTCCGCCGCTTTTGCATTTCACTAATAAGATTCTCGCGAGCCTGAGCTTTATAGTCTGAAATACATTATTTAAATATTTATTTTTAAATACACAGGGAAATAAAATGTATTATGATGGCGATGTTATAGTTTCTTACTGATGCCAACAAATAATTCTGCTAGCGTTCGCGAAGACTCGATAACCACATCTGAAAATAAGAGAAGGTTTTTATTGAAATATAATAAATCAAGCAAAAGTTATGTTAAGAAGGATAAATTAAATTATATATAAAAAAATAGTAAATTATTTTTCCAGTCAAGAAAGAATTTGATAAAAACACACGTAGAAAAACACTATTTTAGTATCATACCGCGGACGTCCACTGCCGTAGGAACAGGCATTTTTCCACAGCAACTGTGACGCCTTATTTTCTCACGTGTATATTGATTCAACGTGTAAAGAGTAAACCTTCTGGGATATTTTGATTGAAAAAGAAAATATTACCTTGCATGATATCGACCATGGATTGAGGGGTGTGCTTGTTGACGATCAAGCTGAGTTTTCTTTCGAATTTCTTGTGGAGGCGGCTGGTGTCTGCAGACTCCTTCACCATCTTGTCCACCTTAATAGGCGGCTTCTTAATCCTGATGACAGTATTAGAGTTGTAAGTTCAATGTTTCCTACCAAAGTAGACAGTAGCATTCCGGTAGACTATGGTAGACTTCGGAATCCTTCCATAAGATACGGTAGCTTTCGTAGATTTCATTTAATTGTATCACGAATTATTCTTGTGAGAAGTAAATGTTGTTGAATCTAAATTTGAAATATATCATGGTAATTTATACCAAAATATTGACTTCATTTATAAATAGTTAAATGAGATTCAATTTAAAAATAAAATAAATAGAAAAATCTTTTGATATAGTCACAGAAAAAATGTTATATAGGAAGTAAAAGAGGATTTTCTTTCAACTTTAAAACTATTACGAGACTTGGTATGTCACAATTGGTACTTTATCTTGCAAATTCCTTAATAAAAGTTATCTACGAAAACCTACGTAGGCCGTAGTATTCCGTAACTTACCAGAAAGATTCCGTGTGTTTTAGTGTTAAGGTAGACTTTCAATATTAGAGAGGATAACAGTTTGCATATAGAAATACTTTGTATAACATTAGAGCTGCGAGTAGTCTATAGAAGACTAACGATAACCTACAATAATAAATAAAAATGTATTATAATATCACTCCTTATCCTTGCCCTGTCTTTGTCTCATTCATCACGCTTGTACTGGTCATTTCCGTAGTAATGACCTATCGTGCCGATTGGGTCGAGTGCAAAGTGGATTATGATACAAGTACGTAAATGACTAAAAATACATTACCAATCTGAGGCCTGTACGTATGACAACTCCGTGTGTGGCTGGTCGTAGAACGTCTCGCCTCCCTTAGCGCGGAGCTTGCTGTGCAGTATACCCATAGCTGCCTCGCGGTCTGGGTCACTTTCTGTGAAGTAGGAAATAAAAGTTAATTATGAAAAAGTTTATCTAATGACTTTAGAAGTAAGTTTTTTCAGTTACCTTAAGATATCTTTGAAACCCTTTAAGTATAATAAAATATATAGTAAGTACACAACTTTTTAGACGTTGTACAGTCTACGCACCTTCACCAGATTTTCTTCTTCTTGCCGCTTCTTCTGCTTCTCTTTTTTTTCTCTCTTCTGACTCACGTCGCTTGCGCGCTTCCTCTTCTGCCTCCCGCCGCCTACGTTCAGCTTCCTCCTCGGCCTCACGTCGCTTACGCTCAGTATCTGTCTCG
This sequence comes from Pyrausta purpuralis, assembly GCA_963924145.1. Lineage (NCBI taxonomy): Eukaryota > Metazoa > Arthropoda > Insecta > Lepidoptera > Crambidae > Pyrausta > Pyrausta purpuralis. The sequence goes on from OZ001659.1 coordinate 19,065,682, forward strand.
CCCGCCCGACGCCTACGCTCGGCTTCCTCCTCGGCCTCACGTCGCTTACGATCAGTATCTGTCTCGCCCTCTCGACGCCTACGCTCGGCTTCCTCTGCAGCCCTCCTCCGGGCTTCTTCGTCGGATGATCTTGCTCGGGTTGGAGGCCCTGCTTGGGTTGGAGACCCTGCTTGGGTTGGAGGCTCTGCTCGGGATGGAGACCCTGCTTGGGTTGGAGGCTCTGCTCGGGTTGGAGACCCTGCTTGGGTTGGAGACAATGCTAGGGTTGGAGACCCTGCCCTCGCACTGCAGACAGATGAGCATTGCATTACACCTCAGTAATGGCCCAAGTTCAATTAAAATCTCAGAATGTTTAACTTACAGTTCATCCATGGCTGCAAGTTCCTTTGCACTCAAGCCACCTGTGATAGAAAACATCAAATGTCATGATGACCATGACTTGAATAATGTCTATTGAGACCGTGCGCGACTACCGCGCCACAAACTACTGGCGGACTTTGAAACGACAAATGGCTGGTTGTCAACGAAAAGTAATAAAACCAAAGTTGCTTCAATGAAATATTTTTCTATCCATCTATTCTATTCAATTATGGTACAGTCCGTTTTTCTTTGCAAGTCGAATATTGTTAACAATCGTGACATTTCTTTTTAACGAAAAAATCAACTTTAAAATGAGATAAGCAAAAAACTCAGAAATTTACAATTTAGTTTTATACTGAGATCTTTTTAAATGAAATAGTTTATTAATTTTATTCACTGACATTACTTTAGAAGTTATGAAAAGATTGTTTACATTATTGGACTAGCCAAGAGAAACGGAGTTTAATCTGTAGTATCGATATTTAGTTATTAATAGAATTGCTAAAGAAATGGTGACAGAAGTCCGCCAACGTTGTATTTTTGGGTCACTGTAAGCGCTGTTATCGATTCGGGTTCCCCCTCAAGCTACTTTGCCAACAGCGAATAAGAAGTTGAATCCAGATAGACTTACATTCTTTCGTGGCCACCCCGGCAATGTAAGATGCGGCAATACCAGCAGTCTCTGCGGGTAAATATATTTTTTGTTATATGCATTTGGTTTAGTCGTTAAAGCTGTCTAATATGCCGGCCGTCTCGCAAAAGGCAAATGCAGGCAGAGCACGAACATTTATTTATACACACATCAATATGATGATGATAGGAAAAATATTTGTTGTGTGATCCTTAAATGTCATCATCATCATCATCATTGTCAGCCAAAGGACGTCCATTCCTGAACATAGGCCTTCCTCAAATCTTCTTAAATATAATCTATTAAAATTAAAATAAATATTTTGTATTAACAAAATTGGAGTTATTCATCGTAATTCAATTGTAACAGGAATTTGATAAAAATAAAAAGACTGTTTAACCTAAATTAATAATAACAATTTACTAATCATCATCATTATCAACCAAAGGACGTCTACTGCTCGGTTTTCGCAACCGGTTGTGGCCGGTATTCGGCAAGGAACCACTGAAAACCAGCGTCAGGTTCTCCAGAAGACTTGACTTATGCTGAGTGAGGTCCTATTCCTCTGGACGTCACCAACACACAGTGCGTTGCGGCACGCTCACTTGCCTAGACTGTTTTCCGTTGTTGTATTACTGTTTCTTATTTTTGTTATAAAAAACTGTGTTGTGTAACGTTAGCGTTTGTAAGATATGTGTGTATTTGTGAGGTCCTATTCCCAATGAATGGTTTTTATTTTTCATTTTCATTTTTTTATTATCGGTGAGCAGCAGCATTGACTCTTTGAGCTCTAATTGCGCATTATCATCGACCAGTACAAATTGGTGTACATTGAATGGCCTGACAATTCCATCGATAGCAACTGCATTATATGTGTCTGCCGTCATGAAGCCTCGATACGGGATCAAAGGCTTTCGACCTCCAATTATAATATCACCCCAAAGGACACCGATTTCTCGCCTTGCTGTACCGTTCCGTGTGACTCACGGGTAGTTGTATAAATGATACTGATTCCCAAATAATATATTTGAGCTGAAAAATCAGATTTGAGCTGAAAATTGCTCAGTCAAACGGGTTGTTTCGATGCATCTTTGAACTGCACTTTCTACAAAATCGTCAACTTTTCTGTCATTTCCATTACATTCAAAGCCTTTTCAGAAGCAAATTATCTATGTACATTGTACAATCGGTTTCATTGATCTTTTATTCGTAATTAATTAAAATTTGAAGCAAATAAGCAAGTCACAAAATTTTACACAAAATACGTCTTTTTTACGTTTATTATCATTCGCCTTCCCAAACGAGTGATCGGGGGCACTCGTTTGGGATTTTCGTTCGACCGAATGATTAAAAAATGACGATTTTGAGATGAAAGAGGAAAATCAGTAGAAATCTGTACGCTAATTAGGGCCCCTAGCTCTCCATAGCACACTAGCTACGGCGTAGTATTTCAGAGAGCGCGCGATCGCGAGGGACCGTGTTTCCCCATTCGTTTTTTTTAGAATGTTGTGAAGAGGTTTTCTGTTATTAAACTTTCATATCATTAGAAGATTTTTTTTAGGATAAGCATATTTTCCTCATTAGTTTTTTTTTAGAATGTTGTGAAAACGATTTCGGTTAATTAACTTGCATATGCTGATTTTTGTATTTGTATTTTGTACATATATTATCATTCTTGAGTTGGATGTCACTGACCAAAACAACACTGTACTTATAGCGCTTTTGGGCAGCAGTAAAAACGGTTGAGTGACCACTGCACTGCGGTGTCGTACAGCTAAATTACCTATCCTGTGGAACCTCCGCAACGTGGTCACGGCACAGGATTGGATAACTGCGTGCTATTACTCTAGTGCTGTATCCTTCTTCCGTCGGAGTTAACATCCAATAATACACTTGTAATTTTGTCAACTACAACTTTCGCGTTCCGTAATCCGTTAAAATTTACGAACTCATTTTTGAATGAGCGTAATCTAGCTAGAGTATAATGCCATTTTATAAAAATAAAAATAAACGTTTTTTGTATCATATTCTGTGTCTCATTTTTTGAATAAAGCACAGTAACAAAAAATATTTAGATTTTTCAAAGCCATCTCAAACTTTTATTGATGTGTGTAGGTATGTATTTACCTATGCATGGGACTCGAACCCGTCACAATCGTTGTCTGGTATTCGCAGAACACAAGAAAAATAATCCTTAGTACGAAAACACGTTGCTGGCGCATTCTTGTTTTGTTGAGCAATGCTAATTTTACACTTTGTCAGGGTTTTTTCCCAGTTCGTACTAAAAGGCTTAGTTTGTTTTTCTAATTCATTTTATGAAAAATGATATACGAAAGAATCAATACATTTGTTGATACATACCGGGCATATGGTCTTTAGAGCCTAGGCGAGCTTCAGGCATAGATGCTAATTTCTGGTTTGCTTTATCCAAAAGTACAGGAGATGGATTCTGACCACCGAACTTATCTGCAGTTGCCAGCCTGAAATAATTAAGTATTAAGTCAATTTGCAATGATGTTCGATGATCCGGAGGAAAAATAGTTACCTACTATCTCAAAGTATTATAATTGAAGGTCCTTAAAGGAAATATACTTTTCAATAAAGAAGATTCACCGATGGACCTTTAGAGCAAAACTGTAAGATAAGTTTGTTTCTTACAGGCTTAATTTTGCCTTAGGAGCCTTTGTGTCAAGGTGCTATAAAGACTACAGGATTCCCTTTGCGTTATCGTTGGCGTGAAAATTGTCCCGCCCGGCGCCCCGTCTACAAAGCTCCTTTATTTACAACTTTTTTTTAATGCGACTGTAAATGGTAAATATAAGGTGACCTTGTTTTAAGTGTAAATACACATATCAATATAATAGATAAACTTTATTTATCATAAGTTTTCATCTATTTTTATAAAAAAATAGGTTTCGTTTAGGTTTTGATGTTTCAAAGATAAAGTTAACACTTTTTGAATTTTTTCCGAGTTATTTTCTCTTCTTCAAAGTTTTTTTTTTTAAATTTAACTTTATATAAAAGTTTATTATCATATTAGATAAGCTATTAAACAAGTTATTTTTAATGTGTAGGTGTCGTAACAGAAAGTTAATAGAATTTTAAGAAAGTTATTTAGGTAAGGTTAATTTGAAATATCCCTAGACCATGTTGTTGTGTGTATTTAAGGAGCGAATTCAGTAAGATAAATAAAATACAAAATATAAAACACTTGTTTTTAAAACGCAAGCTTAAGTGGAAATAAGAGATGAAGATAAGTTTTTTATTATTATTATGGTTAAGATTAGAGACGATGTTTTAGAGAAAAGAGAGGTATGACAATGAGAGAGACGGAGCCGATGACGTAGAGATCTTTTAAAACTGTTTTTTTATTTCATGTTTTTTTACCAATTACTCAAAGACTACTGGACTGATTTTGATGAAACTTACACTGTACCCTAGGTTAAATACTCGTATACCGGCTTGAACTAAAAAAAAGAATCATCTCGCTATGACTTTTCTTTTTCGAGACACATGCACTTATGTGGACAAACATACATACACTTACGAAATTTAGCATACGTTTTTGGAAGCTCTCATTAATAGACAACATACTCAAATATTATCAAATTCAAACGATACCATATACATACACATGTTAATTGATTACTTCCCTTTTTGTAGTCGGTAAAAAATAATGATGGGTCCTGTTTCGCTTTTGACACAAACTATTTGACCTTATATACAAGTAGAGCTTTGAGCTATATTTTTCGACTGCTTACTGTAGGCAAATAAAAAACCGGCCAACTGCAGTCGGACTCGCGCACTGAGGGTTCCGTGACAACTTTAACTGAATTAGGGAATCCACTTACTTCCACTTAGTAAAATACCACAATATTTTGTTGACAGCAAATATAACTTTGTTTTTCATAGTGTTTGTATGATGAACAAAGTTATGTTTGCAGTTGTTGAAAATGTGCTATATCTAATAAACTACTTGTTCGATCTCGTCCAAAGCAATTTTCGTTGAAAGTGTTTTTTCAAAATTTACACTCCCTTAGTTTAGAAGTTAGATGAGGAGGGAGGGGGAAGCCCATTTTACCACTTTGGAAGCATCTAGCTATGATACGATAGATTTTAAAAGAAATGGTATTAGGAACCTCTATGTCATTTTAAGAGACCTATTCATATACACCCACAGGTTTTACAAAAAAAAACGGTTTTAGTTTCGTGTATGGGAGCCATTTTTTGTATAAGAATCGTACTCGTAAAGCGGTTAACAGGATACATCTTCCTACAAAATTTCAACAGTGTGATACTTATAGTTACAGAAAAAAGTGGCTGTGACATACGGACAGACAGACAGACTTGATGAAACTATAAGGGTTCCGTTTTTTACCATTCAGCTACGGAACCCTAAAAATGTGCCTCTTTGAACTTCAATTGTTGGGTCACGCCCAAAAATACCTCCCTATTTCTATTATTTCATTTAGAAAAAATATATTAACTTACATTTTTGCTGCCTGCTCATGATTTTTCTGGAAATTGCCAACTCGCAAGAAGTCTCTTGGTTTATCACTCATCAAGTCGTCATGAATGATTTGCATAGCTTTGCCTGTAAAATCGTTATTTTTAAAATAATACTTACTTCAAGCCGGTATTTTAATACAGTCGCCAGCACATCAGGTTATTAGTTATTGTTCAAGATCTTTTTATTACTAAATAAGATCACTACCGCAGTGTTTACCTTGACGTGCTGTTGTCTGTACAAAAAAATAATATTAATTATTTACCTCTTCCTTTAATAACATCCGTCAAATGAGCAGCTCCTTCATGTACTGAATCTGTAAAAAATACAAATATAGTAGGCAACCAGTTATTTTTTTCTTATGTCCATCAAGAAGCTGATTAAACTTTCATATTACTTTTCAACGCGTCGGCCAATTTCTTGTCTGGTATCACTGTGTTGATTTTCCCGAGCATTTCGGCTTTCTTTTCGTTGTCGTGAGCAGTAGTTACGCCGACTGGTGCTTCCATAATTCTGGGTAATTAGTAACAAAATATTATGTTTACGAATATGTATTATTAGATGATACATAAGCAAAACAATAATTTGTTAACAATTCGTTTTACTCACTCTTCGCCGCCCTCTTTATAAGTAAGTTTATAGATGCCCTCTTGGCCAACGAGGTTGTCTTCTTTACGCGCCATTAAATCAGCTAAGACACGACGTTTCTCAGCTTCAGCTGGATACATAATTTTAGTGTTAACATTAACAGCGTAGTTGTTTATACATGTACCTCGAGCTATTTTATAGCTAAATTATTTTAAGTGTAATATGTCTGCAATTAAAAATTAGCGTAAATAGTGCACTTACTTTCAGGAAAAGGCGCTGCCAAAAACTTGGAGGAGTCCTCTAGAATTCCTTTAAATTATAAAACGTAAAATTTATTATAATCATGAATAATCTTTTCAAATTTTACCCACGTCAGGAAATTCTAATTACACACCTGGCAAGTGCTTTTCATGCTCTGGTGCAGGTTTTTTCTCAGTCAGACTTGCCAGTTTACCTCTTACGGATTCGTAAGCTCCTTTGTCAACTTTATCGTTTGCTAAGCTTGGCGCATTTTCTATCCTGGAAATATAATAGGAAATAGAAATAGGAGAAATAAATTATTTATTTACAAATAGGACATTTCGCAATTCCAACCTGCGAGCCCCATCGCTATAGGTCTGTGTGTATCCTTGCAGCTGACCAAGAGGCGCATCGCCCTCCTCCTTCATGAGTTTGACTACATAGTCCAAAGCATTACCTGTAGAAGTAGGCAAATTTTAGCTATTATTATTTAATAAATTCATCTATCTAGGTATATAGCTACAATACGCATAAAAAACCTAGAAGAAATATGAGAAGACATAACCACATTAAGTTTTCTTAGTTATTTCATCACTGACCTTTCTCTGATCCCACCTTAGCCAAATGTTTTGAGGCATCAGTCATTGTTGCTGCGAAACAAGGTTTATTATTATTATTTCACAGGTTTCTTGCCTCCGTTACTTGGGTGCATAAAAAACAACGACTTAAAAAAAGAGTACGTTTCAGTTCTTCTACAAAAGTTGGTGCCAATTTGGTAGGCACTCCACGATGCATCTCTGACGATATTTGATACTGTAATTCTTCATGTTTTGGATCGTGTTCTAATGGGCCGGCATACTTCAGTCTGATGAATGTCAAATAGATACATACGTTAATTCGAGTTGAGTTGTTTATAACCTTTGTAAATGTTAATTTTAACCGAATTAAATACTTACTCTTCGGATGCATCTTTGTACGTTTGCCCATAGTTATTGTGTTTAAAAAGCGTTCGCGATCCCAATGAATGTTTAACTGCAGCTAATAGATTTAATGGATATCTATCTCCCGCGACTCCGCCTGCAAATATTAGTGGTAATTTAGTACGCGTTACTAAAACATCCAAAAATACAAAAAAATGCCATATTGGTTCTCTTACTTCGCATAGCGACGGGTTGAGATAAATGCCTGGCCACATCTTGCACCAAACCTGGTTAACAAAAACCAAATGATATTCATTATCTAGGAAGTAATAATTACGTTTAAATATAGTAGACCATACTCTTCATAGCCGTCTTCAAGTCAGATGGTGTAGGTTTTTCCATATCTTGAGTCAATTTGTTTTTTATTTCATCTGAGATATCTTTGACCGGTAGAAAGGGTACCAATGCTGGTGCAGTTTCGGTTCTGCAATCACAAAAGGCTACATTTGCCTCACTTTTCGATCCACCTATTTTTTTAAAGTAGCGGCCATCATTAATACCATAACAACGAATTCTTTTATTTTTTACGATAAACTTTTGACATGTATAAAGATCATTCCAGTAGTTTTTGAGATATAAGTGATAACTAGAAATCATGCTGTGATAGTAGATTATTCACCCAGGGCGTATGGTGGTCTTTCAGCGCAGGCGCCACCTTGAATTACGAGCGAAGCGTCGGTATAACAGGTAATAGAAAATCCTGAGTGTAGCGAGGGATTTAGGTTGACCCAAGACAAGACCAAGACACATTTATGCCCGAGGTGATTATTCTGCTATTCACGTTTTCTGTGAAGCAATAAAATGATGTTAACTAAAAGTCAGATGTAGGTATGCACCGGTGCGCCACGCTGTATCATATCATTTCAACAAAATAAATGTACACATTATCAACTTGTGAAATTAGCTGCCCATCATTGCTTTTAACAAGGCATGACAAATATAATTTGTACTATCACGCAATATTGTTTAGATTTTTTAACGATATCCTCTTCGCTGGCACCATTATGGTGCAGGCGAATTGTGTGTGACACATTACCGCGTATTGGATTTTTGTACAATATTTCGCTCCGTAAGCCGAGATAAGTCACTTTATGTCAAAAATGTAGGCAAATTCATTATATGAACTATTAAGCCAATTAATGAAGGCGCTTTCATATTTAAAAATGATTTTTTTTAAACAAAAGCATTATTTTTCCAACAAAGCGGATTTTATTTGTTTGGTGCGCTTATGCCTACATTTTTATATAAATGCAGCTAGCACCGCTACGTGACTAGCAGTTGCACTGAAACCGATTTTTAGGATTTGGCACACTGGTAGCGGTCTGCGGTCCGGTCTATACAAACTTGCCCACATGCGTATATTATACGGACCGGACCGATGACCGCAGTTTACCAACAGTATTTTAAAGGGAGATGAGATAGTGCCCTGTTGAAGCACTGGATCACTTAATCTGCCCAACCTGAAACCTTAATTAGCCCAAAGTCGGAACAAATTAACACGATCACGCATACCACAATAGTCATCTTTTGTGCCGTGGCGCATAAGAACTGCATACAAAGTTTGAGGACGTCCACACTCGTATAGCAAACAAAATATTGCCAATAGGCACGGACGAGTAAAAAAAGTAAGGACTCCGCGTCACCTACATTTAAAGTGAAGCACCCAAAGTAAGCCAGCATACGTGTAAATACGAACCTACACGCACACACTGACGCAAAAGTAAGCCGATCGGCCGCCATTACCCTCTCTGCCATCGTCTGTGACAGTGCAAACCTTCGCGTATAAAAAAATGAAAAAATACCGTCGTGTATCGTTAAACGGTGTAAAAATATTACATTTCTACAAAAAAAAAGTGCCAAGGAATTACCTTTCATAGGTTAGCCAGTATCTATTACGTTAATTTCTGTTCTTTTTAAAAAACAAAAAACAAAAAATAAATATTTGGAACACAAAACCTCCACTCCACGTGATTTGCCGGTGACAGTAACAGCCAGTGTGGCCGGAAAATAAATAGGGACTTTACCCGAAAAAACAGGCTAAGTGCAAGTCGGACTCGCGCACTGAAAAAATACAAGTTGGTTTTAAAGCAGTATTCTACTGCATAAACACAACTGTTTTAAGTTTTCAAATTTAACTTAAGTATATAATTTAAACAGTTCTTTATCGATCTAAATCAAGCAAATTAATTATTTTATTGTATTCGTAATAATAATTAGAAGAGCTGGCAAGCACTTTTTATATACATAAAAATATAATGAAATCCAACCAAAAGAATTACAGGTATGTAATTTATCTAGCCATTCCGATATCACGTTGGCGTCTTACATTATTTTAATTTTAATTGCGGTTTTGAAAGGCACCTTACTTTAAATTTTACGCACATTGCTCACATGCATAAACGAGTAAAATTTGCAGTCTCACTACCGCCATTCTGATACACCTACACAATAAAGGGAGAAATATTTGTGTCAACTGGTATCCCCGTGACGCACACACATACAGCATAAAAGTGGCTTCACCTACTAGTATCGCGGTGCGGAGTCCTTTCTTTTTTACTCGTCCGTGCCAATAGGTATATCGCTAACGTCCGTAGACGTTGACTGGCAGTACAACCGAACACGACGTTTGACGACGTTGTTCATGTGTGTGTGGGTATTTCTATATGCGTGTGTGAATAATGTTCAAGTACTACAATAAGTTTGAAAATTGGACACGATGCAGTGCATGTAGCTACCTGAAGATGACACAGAGATTCGACGTCGCCAGCCGTTGTGCTTTGAAATAAAATAAAACTTAGGACGTGGTTAGACTATGTGCCTCATCACGAAGATCATTTTTGGACGTTCTATAACGTTGTTAGAACGAAAGTGTTAATTAATTTTATTGAATTGGTTATTTTAATGCTTTTTTAAAAATATAATTCATCAAATCGCAATTTTACTAATATTAGACGAAAAAACTCTGTTATTAATACTATGGATCTGAAGTTATCTGTAATAAATTAATGGTATTGAATTGACTTTACAAATAAAATATTCTATGACAAAATTGTACCTCAGTCTAACAGACTGAGGACTAAAAGCAAAATCGAAGTTTAACCTTTCGATTTATACCATAAAATCATTATCCCTTTGGAAAGGAATATTAATTTTATGTTTTATACTGACGTGATCTATGGATTTTTGAACGTTTCAGCCATGGCCGTCATTTCGTAAATATCAATATACCAAGTGAGCCCGGTTAATGATTATATTATGTTACATAAATACATAATGTTTATATTATGACATAACTTTTCTTACAACTTACAAAGCAACAATGTCAGAGTATTTTATCCTTCAAGTAACAAAAAAGGCGATGCGTAGAGGAATAAAGAAGCATTTAAATATTTTCTCTACATACTTTTCGTGTTATTGACAAAACTTACTCATGGGCTCCCGTCGCGTAGTCCATTTGGTAACTTCCCCGTTTTGCAAGCACTTCCTTACTCTTGCCTTTCATTTCTTTCAGCAATAGTTCCAAGGCTTTGCCTAAGAAATGTAATTGTTACTTACTTGAAAATAATGTTAGTGTTAATTTTCCATGTGATAAAATCAATGTTAAAGAAACCAACCTCGATCACGAGCAAACGCTGAAAGATAGTTTGCGCTTCGGCCGATCACCTCTGTAATAGCAAACAATCAGCTTTTTGAGATTCAATTCACAAATGTATAAAAAAATGATTTAAGCATCAAAATGGAATTTACTTTTATATAATTTCATCTTAATATTTCTTGTATGATTAACTATGCGTGTGTGATGTGTATTAAAGTGTTTGTATGTATTTTCTGAATATTTTTTATGGATCTCCGAAAGAGAAAAATATAATGCTCATATGAAATGCGGTTGAACATAGGTTTTAAGTAACTTTTAAGGGTTCCGTACCCAAAGGGTAAAAACGGGACCCTATTACTAAGACTTTGCTGTCTGACTGTTTGTCCGTCCATCCGTCCGTCTGTCTGTCCGTCTTGTTGTATCTCAACATCCGCAATGGCTAGACAGTAGACATTTTCAGAAATTGCCTGTGTATTTACGAGTAACAACAAATACTAAAAATAAAATCAAAGATATATTTAAGGGTTCTCATACGCGACATTTAGATAGGCACTTGGAATATTTACGAAATACTCAGTTGTATTTAGACTTTAATAAATAATTAAATTAAAATAAAAACTCAAGGGGTGTACCTATTCAATGGTTCGGAGTCCCTTCGTGCGCTAGTCCGACTTGCACTTGAAGTTTTTTTTTTTAATTCTTACCTGCCATGTCATTTTTTAGTTTCGCAGGCGTTGCTACGTCCACCGCTTTGTGTAAAACTTTGCTGAATAATGGCACTGTCTTCGGGTCTGGAGTGCTTGATGACAAGCCAGGGGCAGATTCCAATCTAAGAAAATAAACTTTTCCGAGTAAATTCATGTTGAGCCTACGCTTCTTATAATTATGCTTTCAAAGCTGACGTAAGTTTAATATTGTGAACAACTAACACGTATGCTGCAGCGAACTTTGTATTCAATGGAGCAAACTCTGGCGTGAACTCTTTACCCCCATCTCTCTGCAATTCCTTTATCAGTAAATCGAAAGCGGGGCCTCGTTCAACTGAGAAATATTATAGAGAAGGTAATGAGCGTAACTATTAACAACTTCAAAGTAAACTTTTCTGAAAAAAAATCACTCACTTTCGTCAACGGCACACTGGGACAAATACTTCGAACAAATATCCAGCGTTTCTGAAAATAAAAGACAAACTCAATCACTGGATTCGGTTATCGTTAAATAAGCTTTCAGTTTCCTTGTTACCTTTCATATTATTTTTAAGCTCAGGTGGAGTAACAGGGTTTACAGCTTTGGCTAAAATCGAGTGTATTTGTTGCGATAAGTTGGGATCGTCGTGATTGCATTCAAGACCACGGGCTTCCTCGAGTCTGAAAGGAACAAAAGTGTCTATACAAATTTCAATGTAATGTAAGATAAGCGTTTTCTCCTTAATTGGGCACTTACTCTTTGGCTGCTTTTCCGAAATTTCTTTTGGCTTTTTCTTTCTGGTAAAGTAGTTCGTTTGGTTTTGCGTTCATTGTCTTTATTAGTAATTTGAATTCCGGGCCTTTGTCCTCTATGAAATGTATGATTAAATTAGGATGTTTTATTTATTTAGCTAAATTGTATTTAGTGACGTTTTAGACTAATATTACACTCACTATTGAATTCAGCATTCTGTGCAAGATAGTTCGAGCAAATGTCCACAACCTCTGTAAATATATAGAAAAATATACTTATGAAGTACAGTTTCCCTTATAAATGAATAGTTATAATTGCAATGAATAACCTTTCATACAAGCTGCTAAATTCGCTGGAGTATTCGATTTAGCTGTAGCTGTGAGGTCTTTGTTTAACTTATTCGCCAGAGTAGAGTTGAATTCACTCGCGTTGAGATTGGGAGTCTGTTTTAACCTACAACCACCAGATTAATTTTAAACCTTCTTTGAAAATGTTTATTGAAATAATGTGCAAAAACAAATGTTTATCCTAACTCATCAGCTGCTTCTTGGTAAGTTTGCGAATATTTTCCATGTGTCAGAAGCTGTTCATCTCCTTTGTTGTTCATCGAATCAGTAAGTAAAAGAAATGCGTCAAGCATTGGGCCTGTCGAACGATATTTTGTTATAAAATAGTGCACCAGATTTGATACAAATTTATCCGTTTATTATTTCTGATTTGCTCTATATTCTTACCTGTAAACTTAAGGTAGGCCGGCTGTGCTGTAAAAGAGAAAATATTATATAGACTAATATTTTTTATATTGCCGGAATATTTGTGTAAATTCTTATGTTACTTACGCGCTTTTAGAAGACCACCCTGTAATGAAAGATTTGTGAACTTATATTTTATGCATTTATGGATAAAAATATGTGGTTATCTGACAATTTCTTCATTCTCCAATACAAATGAACACAAAACAAGAATATATCAACATTATTAGTTGCAAAACACGAAAAAATATATGTGATTGATGAAATAGTTTGGAAAATGAAGATAATTCGCAGATTAAATCAAAATTTTAAGTAGGAATTACCTCTATGTAGAGTCGTGTGTTCACTTGTATTGTATCGTATCAGACGAAGGCTCGAGTGGTATGTAAAGTGGGCAAAGGGAAACACAATAACTTTAAAAGCATTTTACTGTATTTTTTAATTTAACATTTTATCAAGTCGGTGCATTGGGTTCTGGTTTTTCTTTTACAATGTCAAGGACTGTTTCTAAACTACAATTGTCATAATCACTAAACTTTTTCTTGAGTACACTAGTCTTGAAGCCCTATTAAATATAAACAAGCATTAGAATAATATTACTACATAAGATATAATAAATGATGCTTACTGTGTAAAAAATACTTACACCTCCCATCATATTGAGGAAATCGTCTGCAAAGTCGGCTCCGTCTCCGCCTTCGCAGGCTCCTATAACTTCTGTTAACAAAAAAGACAAAGGAACATAGTACACCCACGTGCAAAGAAAGTTAATTATCACCAACCGTCATACTCGGAGGCGTATTTTAAAGGGTTATTATGACGCGCTTGCGTCAGGACTACTTGTTTAAATCATCGTTCTGTGTCTGTCAACATCAAAGAAATACATACAGACAGAACTGACTAGAGCAAGCAAGCCTAGCAGTTTTCAAATCCAGCCTTTTGCGTATTTGCTTAAGTATCATAAAATTTTTCTTTAGTAACAAAGTTAATTAGTACGGCTAGTGACTTTACTCACATTATTATTTGCGTCGTATATTGGTTGCGGATGCTGCTGGAGTTCCTCCGGGAGCGGGAGTCTGCGCAGGAGTTGTTCCCGGGGTCTCCGCCGGTGTCGCGGTGGCCGGCGTGGCGCCAGGCGTGGTTGACGCCGACTCCGCCGGTGTTATATCTGCCGTTGAGCCAGGAGTTGCTCCCGTGCTAGCTTCACCTTCTAGCTTAACCTCATCAGCGAACCTTTCCACTTCTTCAGTTACAAAACAATTACCTCATTTAAGATGACTCTCCTCTGTGCGCCGAAGAAAAGTGGGCTGTGATATACGTTTGAACTTGTCGACAATTGTTCAGATAGTAAATTTTGAATCAAACCCATTTCTCTCAGGTGCGATATAAAATACCTCAAAGTTTCAATGCCAACTAACAAGAAGAACAATCGCCACAATTTCAAAATATTGACTATGACCTTACCTTAATCTGAATCCAAATAACAAACAGCTGTACTAAAATGATGACAATTGTTCCTCTTGAATGGATAAGTAATTAAGTATTATTACAAGTGATATGTTTAATATTTACCTTCATCTTCATCATAATCCATCATTAGCATGCGATCGTCTGACTCTTGGAGAACTTCGTCAATCCATACTGCAATCTGTTCAAATTGAAGAATAGTACATTATGATACAAGTGTGCTAAGTTGACCATTTTAGACAAGGCGATATTGTGTGCGCACGAGCGAAAGCACAGATTAGTAAGAGTATGTCTAAAGAGCCGACAATTATTTACGAAAAATGCACTTACTAATCTGTGGAAAAATTGCGCGTGCTTTTTTTCTTGCCGCGAAACAGATGCGCGCGCAAGGCTAAGGCGCGAACTAGATCGGCCAACAGCCAAGATTAAAAATGTAACAATTCGTGTTTAAAACACAAATTACAGAAAAAATTAAATGAATTAGAGTTATTTTTAGTAATAAAGCTGTATTTACCATTTATTGAAATAAATATGTACATACTGTTATTTTTCGCATTTTAAATACTGTTTGTTGTGTAAGTTATAACCCGACTAAATTACATCGCTTCTTCTTCTTACTTACGACTTGGTATTAAGGTACAAACCTAAATTGGTCGGGTTAATAAACTAAAGGCACTAGTGCAATAATATACCGAAAAAGCACGCGTGTTTAATATCTAGGATTATGTGCCAAAAATCGGTGGAATAAAAACGTCGTTTTGAGCAAGTGTGTTGAAAAATACGTTATGTTACCTTGCTTCAGCCTAAAAACGTTTATGCATTACCTACGTGACACATAAGCGTCACGTAGGTAATGTTTAGTTCATCAGTGTTTAGTCACCTTGTCAGCCATTTCCATGGCGAATCTTGCCTTAGGGTGTGTGGATCTCCGAGAAGGAGTCTTCATGTGCATATAACAGCAGACCTCTTCTAAGCAGATGTTTGATAATCGCAACATCCTGAAGATACGAAACAGTTGATTAATTTCATAATAATGATGCAAAACTGTGATTGCCTGTTTCTGATCACTCCTGTGGATGCTAAACTTTACCCCCGCCGCACTCCACGGCGTAATTCTAATTGTATTCTAATTTAATTAATAACTGCACAAACTGTATGACATATGTATATTAATATTATTAATAATGTATGACGTAATTAAATTTTTAATTGACAAAATATAAATATTGCATCCTAGTAATTAATAAAAAAATAGCACTCATATGTATCCTTTTCCATTAGAAAATATAAATTAATTTTATTTCATTTCACGACGTCAAAGTTAGACAAGAGTGGAGCATCAAGAGGAAAAACCCTAATGGGGCCCGACTTTCAGCAATGAGGAATATACTACGACGCAAGGAGGAGAATGCTAAAGATATTTGCCATCATTATAATATGCAAGCTGGACTAAGTTCAGCCACTGATTGTCACATGGCGCATAATGATCTCAGCTACTGTATACATACTAGCCTGTCTCTTTTGTAATTTCCTTGGCTAGAGACCTTGGATGAATAAACCACTGGATATGAAACGCAAGAGCGAATGTACCTATGAAAACATCATTAGCTAGTTTCTGCGGGGCGGGGAAGGTTGTCGTGTCAATTATTGACATTTAGTGCATAAAGGTGTCGATATTTTTTTATCGATATGTGTTGAACGAATGGATGAACGAATCTTTTGTAAAATGATATTTATATTTTATCACCATAAATATAAATATAAATAAATATACTTTGGACATTACCACACATCGCCATCTAGTCCCAAAGTAAGCTACTCAAAGCTTGTGTTATGGGTGCCAGACAACGGATATAATACTTAAATCCTTTTTTTTTGTAAATACATACATGATATACAAAGAAAACACGCAGACCAATACAAACAGACATGTTCATGCACACAAATGTTTGTATTGTGCGGGGATCGAACCCGCAACCCACTGCGTAGTAGGCGATTTCTCGACCACTACACCAGACGGGTCGTCGGTCATAACAAATTACATTTTGGGCATGTAATGCATAAACCCATGCCATGTTTGCAGAGGCGCGTACAGATACAGATAGTTCAACTCAGTTGTGCGCGCGGCCTTATGTGTGGGTAAACCTTGTACATATACAGTGACTTTGTGTGCGTGACAAGAGGTACAGTCGGGTACAAATACAAATACTGTTATTTACGGGTTATAATATACGGGTTTAAAAAAAACAGTTATTTCGTAATTTAATGTTTATTTATTGAACATTATATAATGATGAATTTTCGGATTCGCTGCTCTCACCAAGGTTAATTATGATATCTGACTCCATGTCAAAATGTCTATAGTATTCTTCTTCTTTCTTTTGTACATGTCGACAAGTATTACCCCACATCCCTTCATCAATTTGACTTAAACGTTCATTTATGAGTTTAATTATTTCCGTCACATTTTGATCGACATTATGTGAAGCAATATAATTTTTTAAAATTCCCCACACATTTTCTATGGGGTTTAGTTCAGGATGATATGGTGGCAATCGAAGAACTTTTATGCCATATGGCTGAAGTATGTCGTCAATCTTGTAAGAAATATATTTTTCTTTATTTTTTTTAATCAAATCATACAGTTCAATTTTTTTCATTTCTTGATTAAAAGCTATATTTTTTTCTGTCATCCATCTCTGCATTTCTATTTTTTTTGAATTAGAATTTGGGGCTCTGTCATTTTGAACGTTATGGTATGAGGCATTATCAAGCAGAACCACAGAGTTAGGTGGAAGATTCGGTACTAGACGTTCTTTCAGCCACTTTTCATAGTTTTCTGCATTCATGTTAGAGTGGTAATCACCAGAAACACTATTTGCTTTGTATGTCAATAGTGCGTTAGGTACGAAACCTTGTTCTGAACCAGCATGCACAATGATAATTCTTTGTCCTTTCGACAGGTTTCTCTTTAAAGGTGGTCCATCTTTATTACCCCATCCTTTGTTTTGCACATGGCTAGTTAAGATGTAGCTCTCATCTGTATATACGATACACCTATTTTCTTGACGGTATCTGAGTAATTTTTTTAGGTAGGAAAATCGTAGTTTTTGGATGTCATGCCGCTCTATAATAACACGTCTGTTATCCACAGTTTTTCGCCATTTGTATCCCAACTTTAACAAAGCTGTACGCAGAGTCGAAATACTTCCATCATAGTTAAGTTTATCTTGAAATATTCTTTTCAACTTTAGCAACGTAGGTAATTCAAGATGTTCTAAATGATAATTTTGAATAGTGGAACGTATAACATCAACGTTAAAGTTGTCTAATTCTAACTTCTTTAAACGTTTTTTACGGTCTTTATGCGGAGATTTAAATTTAGAGTCAGATTCTTTTCCTTCAGCCAATATATTAGTAATTGTTCTCTCTGATACCCCCACTGCCATTGCTGTTCTTTTCCGTACGCTATTTAAATGTTCACTTAATTTCGATATTAAAATTGGACTTGCGCTGCAAACTGGATCACTTACTAGTTCCAATATATCTCTCGCATCTATTTTCAGAAATTCGTATACCTTAGCAATGGTTTCTCGAGTCTAAAACAATAATACGTAAACGTCAACAAGGAAAATTTTTTTCTTATATAGAATCATAATCAGAGATCGGAATTAGGTGTGTGAAAATACAAAATATCGAGAATATAACACGTGCTCCATATTATGTCCCGCTGCAAACTTTAGGTATTTTCACACACCCAATTCCGATCTCTGAATAATAAATATTAATTACATCTAAATTAAATAAATAAATAAATAAAATAAAAATCTTTTAATATTTACCTGACTCCTTAAACATTTTCTCCGTGAAGAACTAGACATTTTCGTAAACGACTGTACCCGTAAGAAAAAGCGATAAGGACACGTCTTGCTCGGACGACGACTGCCGCGTCACTGCCACACGAATGAAAGTTGTATATTTACAAGCCCACGCACACATAGGGCCGCGCGCACAACTGATTTAAACTATCTATAGTTTCGCGGCCATCATCAAAAAAAAACAAGCATCTCTGATGTTAAGGGTGCGTGACAGCTCCAGCAGTATACTGAAAGTCATTGCTGGTCGACAACATGTCTGTCCCTTAATAAGTCAAAATACATGCTCCAAATTAGTTATTAGGTACTAACATAGTGTGTAAGATGCGTTGTTTACTAACCCTACTTGGATCTTTTGTTGTCTCATTCAATAAATAAATAAATAAATAAAATAAAAAATAAACCATCAAATGAACAATTGATACATAGAAAGTCGTTTTTTATGAACGGTCAAGCAAGTAACACTAACTAGGACTTCCTAAGACATTTTGAAACATCCCATAAGTACACATAGCCTTGCACCATTAAAAACCTCCTATGGGATTATTAATAAGTAGTTTTTTTTGCGTTGGCATTAAATCACGCTTGGTGTAAAATGGATACCACATATTCGGTGATGTTTTGTGGGGATCCATTTAGCTTCTCTTCGGACGGATTCTACACACTTTGTTTGGTCCGTGACGATGGCAAGAGACCCGATGGCCTCACGCTTATTCCCTGGGAACGGGGACCTTAGTTTGGGATGCAACTTGCGTCTATACTTTGGCCCCCTCCCATCTCAGAGAATCAGCCCTTAAAGCTGGAGCAGCAGCGGAGTTAGCTGAAATGCCAAGCGTCGCAAGTACGTCTCACTTGCAAGTGATTATAATTAAGCTTGCTGGTTCCTAGCTCAAAGGATAAGAATAGCTATATAACGTGGCAAAGCAGCCAGCACATAGCCTCTTTGCTTATTGAATAGGTAGATTTTAAGTTACTTTTTATGTTGCATGTCTTAGTTTTATTTTTTCGTGTTAGTTATTAATAAATGTATGAACAAGTACGTTTATCGATATGATTTATCGACAATTGTCAAGCACAAGTATAACATGGACAAGGGAACGAATGATGAACATACGACAATCCTACCGCATAAAGTATACGTTATCTTGTTGATTTTGTAGTAACTGACCACTACTTTTTTCAATGGCAATGTAACTGCTTTCTTGGAAAACACATTTTACTATTTTCAAGAAAAATTAACAGCTTTATAGGGATAAAAAGTTACTTACGGTTGAAAGGTTTTTTTTTTGTCTTGCCGCTATAATTTTTACACAAAAATACGGCACATTTACCCATTTTTTCCGACAATGTTTCTCACTGAGCTCTGTCACCGTACTGACAAGACGTCACCTGTAAGTGAGGCCAAAAAGCCCGCTTCGTGACTAAGGGGGCACAAGCGAAATTGCCCGTCATTGCGCGTCCAGTGGTTTATTCGTCCAAGCTAGAGACAGACCTCCTTTGACTGGTACCTATGTAATTGTGCTTACCGGTCTGCCAAAGCGCATTGTCCTGGCCGCGAGAGTCGTTGTTGGATTCCTCTTGCAAAAGCAACTGTTGCATTGCGAGCCCAGACGAATCTCTTGTCGGAGCATATTGATAACAAGTCTTTCTTGATCTGTTTTACTTTCACGCTGTGTAGTAAAATAAAAATTACACTTTTATCTATCACTAGCGGTCGGCCTTCGCGACGGCGTCCGCGCGATTTGTTTCCTCACATATAAATACTTTTTCAAATCGATCTAATAATTCCTCTGATTATTACGT
This sequence comes from Pyrausta purpuralis, assembly GCA_963924145.1. Lineage (NCBI taxonomy): Eukaryota > Metazoa > Arthropoda > Insecta > Lepidoptera > Crambidae > Pyrausta > Pyrausta purpuralis. Next base: position 19,085,920 of record OZ001659.1, read on the forward strand.
TTAAACAAACTATTCAGCTTTTAAATACGAGGTATACATTTTAAGTTTAAACAAATTATTCAGCTTTTAAATACGAGGTACACATTTTAAGTTTTCTTGAAAGATTTACTGACTCTAGCGACATTTAGTTTAGTGCTGCTAGCTTAGCAGGAGAAGAAGGTAGCGGCTCTTTCCAAAGTCCAAGGGTTAGCAGAAGGGTTTAAATTGCATCCTGCCTGCATTTAGTGAGTTTATTAATTAGGCCATGCCTAAGTATATAAAACAAAAGAAAAGTTAGCCTATAACGTCCCGCTGCTGGGCAATAAAGGCCTTACCTTAAATATGATATACTTTTAGCAATATTACTTCTCCACACTGACTCAGAGCGGATTGGGTTGTTAGTTGCTTGCCTTTAAACACCTCTCCACCAAGTAGATTAAATGCTTATTTTTATTTACTTACGTAGCCGTCGCTTTCTTTTTAGTCTTCCGCAGATTAATGAAATATTCATAAGCCTGGTCTGGTTTGAATGGCTCGTCTGCATCCAGCATAGAACGCAATCGGGCGATCTACAATCAGACGTTCTCGTTAAAACACAATTGATTCATATAAGTACATAGGTACCTATACCTATCAAGATGGGACCGACCGAGGATAGTATCTTCATGATATAGATATAACAGAACATGGATTATGATCTATACTAGTATTAGGGATCCCCCGCGACTTTGTTCGCGCGATTTAAGTTTGCTCTCTCCCTTCTCGTCACAGCGATGTACTATAGCCTAAAGCCTTCCTAGATAAGTAAGCTATCCAACACTAAACTATTTTATCAAGTCGTTCCTAAGATTAGAGTGTTCAAACAAAAATACAACTACTTATCGAGGAAGGCCTTAGGTTAGGCTATGAAATATCACGATACAACTTCTAAGAGCAGAGCAACAATGAAAAATGTTGCAAAAACGGAGGAATTCCTTGTGAGAGCTTTGGTTGCGTACGCAGCGTAAACCATTTCAGATACATCAAAATCATGTATCAATATGCGAAGACGGTTATTAACGATTTTAACCAAGAGGTTTTTAAATGCATTTTTCATTATTAACGGTTAATTAACCGCATTTTATGCCTTTTACAGTTACGTACCACCGCTACACGCCGTTAGTACCTTGAAATGTGTATTATGAGTTGCGCGACAGAAAAACACTCAGAAAAAAACTTCGCGTGTTGTGAACTTAAAGTCGAATGTATTTTCTACGACGTTATATGATGTTCGAATTTCATGTTCTCGCTGAAAAACGTCAGTTGTCGTCGATGTAGATGATCATGATGAAGGCGAGAAAGCTGGTTTATAACTTTTTTTTGAGACGTTATGTTTTTTGCACCTAAATTGGACATGTACTTTTTAATACGTCATATTCTTTAAGTCTAGAAACTTTTTTACCACCTTTTCTTATTATTATTTATCATTATTTATTTCAGGAAAACATAACAGATTACAATCAATTTCATTACATTAAGATACTTATATAATGGTATTGTACTAGATAGCAATCCCAAACATGTTTCCACGGCAATTACATAGTGGTGTCTCCTAGATTAATCAATATAATTTAAACAAAACAATTAAACCAATTATACTATAAAGGTGCGCTTACACGAGGGCAATAATTGCTCGGCGACACGAATGGACCGATCTGAAGCAATATGGAGCAAAATAAATAAATTGCGGCAATTATTTCGGCAATATTGCTTCTAATTGCTCCAGATATTTCATATCGCTCAATGTCACAGATACGAATTGACGAATATCCAAGGGGCTTGGAAATTCTAGGCAATTTTTGTATGCATCTCGTTCGCACTTGTATGTTTTGCGGCTTGTCGTCTTGCTTCCGCGGGGAGAGCGAGAGGTCGGGTGGAAGTAGGATAGCGTAAAGTTAAGTAAAGTTCATGCTAGTAAAGTCTTTGAATAACATATCATTTAATTCTTTACACAATGAAAATTGCGGCCTTTTTGCCAAAAACGATCGCACCCAGATACGCCTATTCCTTTTCTTTCTTTTTTGTTTTTGATGAATAATAAAAAAAGAGCTACAAGCCGCCGCAGCAAAAACAATATCATCCAAAGCGAGCGAATACTGAAATTCTCGTGTAGGACAGTATTGCCTTGATAAAGTTGCGCCACTGAAATGCTCGTGTAGGACAGTATTGCCTAGTTGATGAAGTTGCACCATAGCGATCAATATTGTATTACGCAGAATTGATACTTGTTGCCGTTGCCGTAAATTGCTTAATGTAGTCATGACGTCATGTTCATAGTTGACGAGTATTGACTGGAATTGAGCAATTTTAGTTGCCCGTGTAAGCGCACCTTAAGAATTTAAGCAAAATAAAGATAAAGATGAGCAGAAGTAGCACACACACAACTATTCATATATTTTTTTCAAAAGGAATACCCTCAACAATATTCTTGACGAGTCTCCGGAAACGAACCAAGTTAGAGTTAAAAATATCCAGATCACTGCACTGTTGAGCAAATTCCTCATACTGGCGACAGAATCTAGCCAACGACTGATGATAAGAGATATTGTTGCGATACACTTGCGTGGTAAAAGTTTTTGGTCTACGTGGGTTGTGTCTGGTGTTGAAATCGAAGAGAACCAATAAATCAGGGCAATCCAACGCAGAATGTACCAATTTATGCAAACACACCAAATCCGATTCCACGCGGCGGCGATAAAGAGGTAGCATTTTGTACGCATTTAATCGTTGTTCGTATGACTGAAGCTGCCTTTTGCGACCTTCACGGAAACTTAACAGGCGTAAGAACTTGGATTGCACAGACTCTATGCGGTCGCGGTGTACAGCATAATAAGGGGACCACACTACCGACCCATACTCGAGGTTACTGCGCACCAGGCTACCATACAAAGTAATGAAACTTTGGGATTGTTTAAAATGTTTAGTTTGCCTAGCCACAAATCCTAACATTTGGTTTGACTTATTTATCATCGACTCATAATGATGACGAAAGCTAAGCTGTTCATCGAACAGTACTCCTAAGTCTCTAGCAATGGATTCTCGTCGAAGAGGCACAACCTCTAAAATGTAGTGATTTACAATCTTATTTCTTTTAAGAGTGAATGATATCGTATAGCATTATTCCACATTGAGGAACATATTGTTACAGTTGCACCAATCAGATAGGGCAGCCAAGTCATTTTGGATAAGGCGCACATCATCATTACTTTCTATCCTATTAAAAATTTTAAGGTCATCCGCGTAGAGTAGGCAGGGTGACACAATATTTTCAACAAGATCGTTAATAAAGGTGTTAAACAATAAAGGACCCAGGTGTGAATCCTGTGGAACGCCTGATTTTATGAAGATCGGTTCAGAGGAATATCCCTTAACGGTTACCAGCTGGCTTCTTTTTTCAAGATATGACTACAGCCATCGCAACAAGCTACCGTGAATTCCGTGTGACTCCAACTTTTCACATAGTTTACCGTGGTCGACCTTGTCAAACGCTTTTTTAAAATCAGAATACACTGCATCCACTTGACCTTGGTTATTAAAAGCATCGCACAAGTAGGTTTTAAAAGAGAGCAGGTTTGTAACAGTTGATCTGCTTTTGACAAAACCGTGTTGTTTATTTTATTAGATATCATTGGTTTAAGGTAAAAGTAAAGATGATCGAAAACGAGAGACTCAAACAACTTAGGAATGGCTGATAAAATACTAATAGGTCTATAGTTCTCGCAACATGTTCGATGACCAGACTTGAATATGGGAACGACATTAGCCACCTTCCATTGAGTTGGAAAAACGCCACTGCTAAGTGATTTATTAAAAATTATTTTGAGCGGTTGACACAGTTCATCGGCACATTCTCTAAGGAATCTAGCAGGGACTCCGTCAGGGCCAGGACCTTTTCGCGGGTTAATACGATTGAGTTTTGAGAGAATTTCCCTCTCCGTTAGGACTATATGAGATAAGGCTCTTAATGACTGACTGATGTCGTGAGTTGACACCTGTCGCAAGTGGTCCTCAAACACAGATCCGAAATATTTAGAAAAAAGCTCGCAAATCTCCTGAGCACCAAAAGCTTTCTCCCCATTAAACGTCATACATTCAGGAATATTAGATTCATTACGCCTTTTGCCATTGATGTACGACCAGATAGCTTTGGAATCCTTTGTCAGTGCTGTCTCAGTTAAATTAACGTTAGCTGAGTAACAACTATTGATCAGTGTTTTACTTCTGGCACGAAGAAGAGAGAACGTGTCGTAGTCACGCGGATTCTTATACTTTTTGTATCGCGAATGGTATTTATTTTTTTCTCGTAGGCAATGACATAGAGCAGAGCTGAACCATTTAGGGTAATGCCTAGAGTGCTTTGTAGTCATGGGAGTAAATTCATGTATAATGTCGTTCAACACTTGATAGAATTTGTTTGTAGCGATATTAACATCGGCGTCTGACAAAAGATCCGCCCAGTTCGTGTCACTAAGTTTCAGTTTAATTAAATTATAATTACATTTGTAAAATTTAAGCGACTAGTCGGATTTGGCCTCATTTTTTTTAGAGGAGTTGATAGTTGGCACTCAATAAATAGCGCTGGATGATGTTTATCTCTTTTAAGAGTAGAATATTCAACCGAGATGTTCATTGTGCACGTGTTAGTCAAAGTGAGATCTAAAGTCCTGTTCATGTCGTTCTTTACACAGTTGTATTGGGACAGGCTGCAAATAGCTAGTGTCTAGTAAAAAAGTGCTTTTGTAGTCCATTTCCTCGCAGCTGGCCGTCACAACACCATCCGGAGACATATCCCATGAGACATTAGGTACATTAAAGTCGCCAAATATTAAGAATGACTCATTTTCGCCGGCGTGCAAGATATTCGTTTGAAGTTTTTGGTAAAAAAAAATGAGATCTTGTTGATGTAGGTACGGAGGAAGATAACAGACACAAACGTTATTTTTATGCCCCTTGTTATTAGGTGGTAATACACTGATCCAGAGATCCTCCATTTCGCTTTCCCACAGGCTGAGTCTAACGGCGGAGTACTCTTTTTTTATTGCAATTAGGACGCCGCCACCGTCTTGCTTATTGCATTTACTAATGCATGTAGTATCACGATCTCTTCTAAAGATAGAGTAGCGATCATCAAGCGATTCTCTGTCATACACAGAGATATTAAAATTGGTTTCGGTTAAACATATTAAATCATAATTTGCATTTAAAAAGTTTGTGTAAAGTGTATGTGTCTTACTTCTTGCTCCGTTAACGTTTTGATAAAATATATTAAGCTTGTCCATTAAAAATACCCTTAAAAGTACCATTTAACAATTTTAAAGCTACTTAAATTTAACTTAACCTAAGCTGGATTTCCAGCCAACCGTGACAAGGTATTAGTATCTTTAATAAATATTGCGGGGGACTCTTCATTTTTGCGAATGTAAATGCGTCCATACCTAACCCAGACGAATTTGTAGTCGTTGCTTTTGGCCCATTGCCTCGCAGCAGCGTGAAGTTCCTTGCATTCGGGTGACAGATGTTCAGACACGTACAACTGGCAACAATCTCTCACCACTCCAACATGGGAAGAATTCAGTGGACTTTTACGATTTTCTTTGTTGTATCTGCGAACCGCGGAGATGATCTCGTCACGGTGCCGTTCCGATAGCAAAGTCACAATGATGTTACGGGGACGACTTGATGATGGGTTCAATTTAGCCACACGACGAATGGCTTTAATATCTGTTAGAGCAATCGGTGTATTAATGACCTCACACATTTTTTTCATTAAATGCAATAGGTTTTCAGATTTCTTTTCAGGTAATGAGCTTATCTCTAGGTTACAACTTCTGGACGATTTATCTAATACCATAATTTTTTGCTTTATCTGTGCAATGTCACTTTGTAATTTGCCTTTTTCAGCTTGAAGCTCTTTAATTATTGCATTTGCATTATTTAGATCCGTTCTAAGGTCACTCTGTTGTCCGGCCAGGAAATCGGTAGTAGCGGTGAAATCAGCTTTTAATTTTTCAATTTGAGTACTAAATTCTCTTTTCAGGTCTTTGGTTATCTTAAGTCTCATAATCTCCAATTTTTCATCCAGCCTAGAGTCAAGGAGCCTAGAAAATTGCTCTAAGGTGATGCTACCACTGCCAGCAGTATCATCGGGACCCGAAGATCTTAACTTTGTGTTAGCATCAAGCGATGAGTCAAGCAAGCGGGCCCGGCAGAAGGTAGGTTCGACCGCGAAGTGTTATTTAGTTAATGAAATAGAAACACAATTTTAGCACTGTAAAACACGATGATTACGATAGTTTTTACGACGATTCCGTGGGCTTTTGACTGAAGTTTCTGATGATATACTTTGGTGTATTTACACTGTTTAAAATTAAAAACCGTAGGAGACGTTGACAGACATGTTTACGACGCGAGAAGCGCGACGCGACTTTTTACTAAATATAAACAAAAAAAGCGCTTCCAATATGTATGATTTATAGACTTTTAAATGAGATAAGTATTTATTTAGCGCCAAAGCGTGCACCGCAGATCTAATTCAGCAGCTTTGCAGCCAAAGGGGCACAACTTTTTGCAACCTGCAGTTGCATTTGAAATTCATAATATGGTATAAAAGCGCTACAGGAGCTGCAATAGATAATTAACACCGCAATAAAGGATCACTGATCATTCACCTTGTCACACATTTATTAAATACATCTGATGTTCCTAAGTCAGACATTACTGAATACAAATAAAATAATAAGTGAATTAAAAGTGATTCATTTAGAGCTATTTTTTTTAAATATGGAAGTGGCAAAAAACGCAGATCAGATTATTGTACATATAATGTGTGTGTGTCAGAATGGCTGGTTGTCTATATTATTTAGATATTTTTTGACTAGTCATCCTGATGTTTGGTTGTGAGAGCAATCTCGCAACATTGATGACGTCATGCAGCCTACGCGTTAAAGTAAGCGCTTGCAAAATTCAACAGACTTGCTAATGTGACGGTGGCTGAGTGGTATAGGCACACGCCCGGAAAGCGTAAGATACGGTGGTGTTCGATTCCTCTTCTGTCACACAGCCAAAGTTGCTATTTAGAAGTGCAATTTATATTATTTAGTTTGTATAATGACAAAACACTATAAAATTAATTTAAATACTTAATACTTGTTCTCTGCGCGTCTAAGAGTTACATTTTATTGTAGTTTACAATCACTTTTATTTCGTACTTACTGCAGGGACCGAATAACACTTATGGTTATTTGCTGAGAGATCCATTGAACTCGCTGAAAACCCTAAAATACTATGATCGTTTGTAGCTGCTTCATGTATTTTTCGCTTTTTCAATTGTTAATTACTTCCATATCTTATGTTTTCAGAACACCTTTCAAAATAATGAATGCACATCAAAATAAACAAGAACTTTACATTCGTCTATTGAAGAGGGGAAAACAGTGTTACACTGGCCGTGCAAAAAAAGGGGGAAAAAAGCAACATATAAGATTCAACTCGACAACTAAACTTGATTAAATTAACTGAATTTTTAAATAAAAGGAACCACATTATGTCGTACGAAATTGTGCAAAAGTTTACAGTAATTTTAGATTTTGTGCTACTTCAGTTACAAAATTATATAACAAATATTTTAATTGACCAGTAAATATGTATATTATTTACTGGTCCAAGATAAGAAGTACAAATTAAGGACTTCTTATCTTGGAGTCGGTCAAAATATTTACTAAAAAATGGTACTATGTAACTATTTCGTGGTACTAACAGTCTCCGGTGGCAAGCGGCCGGCGTGCTCGCGCCACAGGCAGATGATGTTGCGGCGCTGAGGCTTCGCCATGCGCTCGAGCCGGTCCGTGAGCACGGCCCCGTGCCGGCGCAGGCAGCGCGCGTGCGCTCTTGCTGAACGCTTGTTCAGCTTCACGTCTGTTGCTTTTGGGCCCCTGAAATACATTATGTACAGTACAGTTCACCATGAGCTCCTATATATTCTTATGTACTATATAAAAAAAATCTAAGGGGACTTACTATGAATGAGGAATAATTTGTTTGAGAAAATCAAAAATAAGTCATCAATCAATGAAATTATTTTGAAAAAAGTAAGTACTCTGAAAGTCTTTGTAAGTGAAGTTCCAGTGAATGTTTACCCGTTTTCCTTTTTAACAAACTCACAATTTTATTGTATTACCTATGTGATCTAATCAAACTAAACTTTTGCTTCGCATCGTCGTAACAGATTCTACGGGAAGTTTAATAAGCTAATTAATCTGTCTGCTAGTTTAATAAACAATCAAACCTTGCCAGTGATATAATAAACTAAACCGGAATTACAAGCCGTTTATCAGACATTACTGCGGAGGTCCTAGGACTACGAAGCACTCCTTCCTACGTCTGGCTAAATGGCCTTAATAGCGACTAAACTCATAAAAAATGAGTGAGTGTTCTTACCGTGAGGTCCGAATTTCTACAAAACACCCCTGTTAGCCTCTGCTAGATGGCGACTATGACATGAATCATTTGCCTGCCGACAACTAGGTACACAATGTCATACCTGGGCCTCGCAGGCTTCGGCGGCGGGCGGGCGGGCTTCTTCGGCACAGACTTATGCAGGCGCCGAGTGTCCCGGCCGGCCATGATGGTGTCTGCAAGGGACGCCGGCGGCAGTTCTGACGAGTACGCCGGGTATGGGGGGTACCCTCCCCTTCCTTATTAATAAATAAATCTTATTCTTTCTTATTCTACTATTATTATTTAGTTTACATAAAAGAAAGTTGTGTTTGTTACACCTCTTAAACTCGAGAACGGGTGGACCGATTATCATTTTTACTTTAATGGATTTGTCGTGACCCCGAATAGGATGCTAGCCGTTAATCGAGGTCGTGGCGGGACCGGGCCGAGGGCGAATCGAAGTTCGCTAGGTGCCCTAGTTATAACTAAATACGGTTTGACGAGGCATAAAAAGTCGGCCTTTGTAACCGGGTATAGAGGTAAAATAGTTTTGATACGAAGAATAATACAATTTTGGTGTTTTCAAGGCATAAAGGATGATTCACGGTACAACGTGCCGGGGCCGGACCGTGCCGGAGCCGGGAAAATTCCCATAGACATTCCAACGCCAAGTTCAGGCATGAATCACTTCATACAAAATTTGTGTGTACCTATAATAATGTTTGAGCGCGCCCGGTTGGAGCCCGGCCTGGCGCCGGCACGTTTTAGTGTTGATCTGCCTTTATGGTACAGGGTGCGTGTGTAATGTACGCACAATAGTAGCGCTGCGGCTGCACTTGATTTAGAGAATGAAAAATACGTATGAATAATTTTAAAACCATGATAAAAAAATTAAAGCTACGATACACATATATGCCTGCAGCTGGCATGACTTGCATGTGCCATCTACTTGTATGTGTAGGGAGACGCTTACTGGTATGCAATGTAAGGGAGGGGACGCGGGGGGCTCCGAAATTGACGCGTATATAATTGGCATATTATATCAATAGTATGTATAAAGGCATGCAAGAACGCAAATTGCTAAACTAGCACATGCCAGTTACTGGCATGCAAGTTACCAGTTTTTCCAGGTGATTGTATCGCAGCCTTTATGGTCCCGGTGCGGCTAGCTTTTTATCCCATAACGGTGTCTCTACAGCGATTTTCCACACTGTATAATTTGGGAGCGCCTTGAAGGTAAGACTGGAGGAATCAAAAAAGACAAACCTTCACTATTATATTGCATTTCGCTTGCTGCAAACTCCGATGCGGCTTCAGAGAGCGCTCCTGGCTGCGCCATCTTGAACTGTTAAGCTAATGCTAATGTTGGAACAGTCCTTGAAAAGTACTATTTCTTATTAGAACTTTGAATTGCTATTTTCTTGAGCTTGCATTTTATAAAATGACAGAAGACAAGGCATCTTTATTATTTTTGAAACGCTGCTAGATATGCAGCCAGTCTTATTAAACTAAAAAAGTAGGTGAGAATGAAGTTTTAACACTTAGGTAACTCTTTATTGCAAGTAGTTTATAGAAAACTGTTTTACTTATGAAAGTTTGCTCTTAGGCCTTTTAAATGAGAAATAAAAGTAAATAACTGTTTGATTTAATTAAAAGATGAAAACAAAACAAACTTTCAATTAAATCAAACTAATCAATTTAGTATAATGTAGGTATAGATTAAAGCTGTGACTATCGATGCGATTGCACCTCAGATTTGGGTACATTCATATACTCATATAGGTACCAGTCTTGCCATAAATATTGTCACAAAGAAAAAAAATGCAAATAATATTTATTATTTTTACAGTGTGTTACTTTGACACATAAATATAAAACCATTTAAAATATAAAAAGCTTATTCGAAGTGGTCTCCATTGGCTGCAATACAGTCCTATAAACGTTGAGGCCAGTTATCAATAGAAGCACGCACTCTTTCCATGGGAAAATTCTTCATTGCCAATCGTATGGATTGTTTTAGGGACTCCAAATTATTTTTTATTTTTTTTATTTAAAGACTTTATTGCACAAATTTAGTGTACAAAGGTGGACTTAATGCTAAAAGCATTCTCTACCAGTCAACCATCATGCAGAAAGGTGTCAACGGGCAATCAACGGAAAGGTGTCAATTATCATGGCGATTAGAGCAAGCCCAGTATCTCTAAAACTGACCATAAATCATAATCCAGCGGATTAAGATCGGGACAAGACGACGGCCAGTCTTCAGCTTTGATGAAGTCGGAAACGTTAGTTTCTAACCAAGACTGCGTGGACCGAGCTTTATAACCCGGCGCCGAGTCTCGTTGGAAAGACCATCCTTGGTTAGGTATTGAACATGGTGTTGTTAAGGGGCTTAACTAACTTCTCAAGAATGGTATCTTGATACACTTGTGCCAATGTTTTGATACCTTTTTCACAAAAATAGGGCTCAGTCACTCCTTAACAGATAACACCCCACCAAACCATCACTGAAGTCGGGTAATGCCCACGTTGCACTTTGCCGACTAATTGGGAAGCTTCCTTAGAGGTTGGAGCATAAATACGGTCATTTTGTTTGTTAAAATGTTGCTGAATTGTAAAGATTTTCTCATCCGTAAACATTTTTTTTTCTGTGACCTCCCTTTGCGTACCGCTTCAGCAGTATTTTTGACGTGACAACGTCTTAAATTAGGTTGCGGCTGGGAGTTACTTATGAAAAAGTGTAACGCTCGGTAACGTTACGATGAGTCACCGAACGAGAGAGAGGCCCGCGCGCGCAGCACTGAGAGCGAGTGAGAGGCACGCGTAAGAACGAGAGAGACAGACATAAAAAGTCGTTGTCACGTAAAACTTTCGCCCGTATACCGACTTTACAGGCAACCAATTTTTTTTCGATTTTACTACCCTATTCTTTTTTAAATTGTCAGTTAAAAATTGACTAGTGCGTCTCTTATAGGCTGCAAGTCCTAAGTCATCTTTTAAAATACGATGGTTCTGGGTGCTATCTTCATCTCCCGAGATAAAATCTTTTGCTTTCGGACAGGATTTCTGCGAATTCTTTGTGAGCGTCAAGATGACGGGATCAAGTCCCTAATTTGAAATGTAACACATTTAAATATTAATGCTACATATGTACTATCTGTACCCCGAACCAGACATTTGTACCTCTAAAAGTAAAGGAAGTAAGAAGATCTTTCTGATCCCGCCAATTTGACATCAAAGTGGCGCGACCTTCAAAAAGCGCTACTCAGAAGCAGATAATTCACACACAAAAACTTAGTACTACATATGTACATGTATTTACTTAATTTTCAACATAATTGTAAGTGCTAAATTAAAGTGACGTTATTAAAACATTGGACCCGCCAATTTGACAATTCATGTTATCGCTGAATTCAAATTCAAATTATAGAACTCGTACAAAATCAAATGTAGAAACTTAGTACGGCATAAGTACATGAACCTGTGTTATTTTCATATTCATAATATAAGTACATCAAAAGTTATTCTCATACATCGTTGTTTGTTTTCGTGCCTAGTATTTTTTTAGAATTGACCAGATGTATGCAGTACTGAGACAAGAAATGTTTTGGTCATCAATGGGACCCCTAATTTTTGAACGTAGATTGTATTTAACAAGGTAATTATCACCTTACCGTGTTTTACAAGTTATGAGAAAATAATATTGAATTTGGGGGTAGGTCGTCGATAGTCTTTCAACCTTAATACTTTATGTGGCCGCACCGTGTCGTCATATTTTATGCTAGTGCGCTTGATAACAACAGTTAATTTTAGTAATATTGTCTATGTTAATACCCATATTTACACGCTAGTGACATAATATAAAGTTATTTTATATATATATATATATATATATGTGTTAGATACGTTAAAAATGATCTATAAAGAGGAAAATACAAACATCAAAACCATACAATCAAAACCACATTCTACTCACTATCATCTACTATATTTTTTTAACTAAATGATCTGAAAAAGATGAACATTTTTGAAATTCCGAGACAAATTGTCTTAAAAGGGAAATGCTATTGTATAGTATCTGCTATAGAGTTTATAGCTCCACCTACATCTAGCGGCATCGGGCATTATCGAGGTCACATTTCTCGACTAATTGGTAAGTGGGAGTGCTACGATGACTTAAAGACGAAAGTTACGAAGAGTCAAACGTACATAGTGTTGCCTGCCTCAGTGGCGCAGCGGTTAGAGGATCGCACTTTAAAGCGACGGCTGCGCTACGGAGAGGTCCTGGGTTCGATCCCTGGGTAAGACCAAAAATATTTACCTGGGTTTTTCTGTTCAGAAATTCTCAGTGTAGCCCAGAATTTGGAAGTTGGCGCTGTTTCACCCCTGTGCCTCGGAAAGAACGTAAAGCCTTGGTCCTGCGCCTGAACTCACTCCGGTCGTGTCAGATTGCTGACCCATCGGGCTATGAGAGTGAGAGGAATAGAGAGTGCACCTGTGTTTGCGCACACTCTTGTGCACTATAATATGTCCCGCGCAGACGGTTAGTCGTTGTGTTGTGACTGATCACCGAAGTCGAAATCGGCTAGGGGGACTATATACTATATACATAGTACCTAATTGCTTATATATATATAAAGTATTTTCAAGCTTTACTTTTATCGTATAAGTAACTTTATTCGTTACAACACTAAAGGCAAGTTATAATTGGAGTTTAATCAATATAATTATCAAAACCATTTTGGGTTGTTTCATTTCTGCATAAATGTGTCCATGTCTTAGATAACGAAGATAACTTTTGATGTACTTAAATTATGAATATGAAAATAACACAAGTTTGTGTACTTATGCCGTACTAAATTTCTACATTTGATTTTGCAAAAGTTGTAACAATTTTAATATGAATTCAGCGATATCATGTATCGTCAAATTGGCGGGACCAATGTTTTAATCACATTTATTTACTTTTGCACTTACAATTATGTTGAAAATTGAGTAAATACATGTACCTACATATGTAGTACTAAGTTTTTGTGTAAGAATTATCTGCTTCTTAGTATCGCTTTTAGGAGGTCGCGCCACTTTGATGTCGTATTGGCGGGATCAGGGCCCCTATTTTTGAATCACTTGCTTGGATATGGCGTATGATTTTCGTTCGAAAGCGAACTAAAAATCAACGAGAACCAAGCAAAGTATATCAGAGTGAACACTCACAAAATTAAACAATATTTATTTTGATCACCCCTTTTTGGAATATTTACATCGAAAATCGGACATTAATCAATGAACATCGCATGCCATTTTGACGCGAGCTATTCGCTTCAAGATGGCGAGTGATTTTCGTTCGAAGATGAATTAAGTCATAGAAAAAAAAACGTTATCGAACGAAAATCACTCGCCATTTCGAAGCGAGTGATTCAAAAATAGGAGCCCCCGTTTTCTGTCACAAACACAGGAGGTCTCATTGTACCTATTGATAGCCCGGTACACAAACATTTAACTAATACCAAGCGTATGAGAGTAGAGTTTTAAAAATTGCATTTGGCTCCATACCAACTTTGTGTAATGCAATGCAATCAGTGATTCGGTTCTCTTTATCACCCCACTCCATTTTAATATCGCAAAATATTATAAAATGTATTGGCGCCAAAATTAGAAAACACAATGAGCAATCGTATAAAAATGACAGATTCCAAATTCAAATGTAATATCTTTCTTATTTTTAAGATACTTGGTAGGTAAGATGCGCGCCTATTTATAATTTATCGTGGCGATCGATAAATTTCAAACGTCTTTTTAATCAAAGTATATGGTGTTTAGTAACTTTGATGCAGGGATTCATTGGTTTTAAATAGCAAAATTAGGATTCCCTTCCAAGTGAAAAAGATGTGTGAAAACGTGTTGTTTCGGACATAAATTATGAAAATTGACGCGATAAACGTGCATTTTAGGCCCCCTGAATTATCCACAATAATAAATTTTCAATTTCAGCTTATTTAATTAACCATAAAACTTCAGTTTTAACAGACTTCAAAATGAAGGTTCTTAACTAATTTTTCAACACGCTTGCTCATAACGACGTTTTTATTCCACCGATTTTTGGCTCATAATCATAGATATTAAACACGCGTGCTTTTTCATTATATTATTGCACTAGTGCTTTTAGTTTATTAACCCGACCAATTTACATTTGTACCCTAGTACCAAGTCGTAAGTAAGAAGCTGAAGTGATATAATTTAGTCGGGTTATACAATACTTTTATTTTAGCAACAAATAGTATTTATGCTAAAAATAACAGTATCTACATATTTATTTCAATAAACGGTTAATCCAGATTTATTACTAAAAATAGCTCAAATTCATTTAACATTTTCTGTGATTTGTGTTTTAAACACGAATTATTACATTTTAAATCTTGGCTTTTGGCCGATCTAGTTCGCGCCTAAGCCTTGCGCAACGGTATCGCGGCAAGAAAAAAAAACATGGCGCCATTTTTCGTAAATAATAATTGTCTGCTGTGACGAAGTTTGGATTAATTATGAAGTTTAATATTAATGAAAATGTCTACTTCAAGTGAAAAAAAAGGAGAAAACCTGTTATTAACTCTGCCGGACATACGTAACGAGGCGAAAAACGCGTGCGAAAGTCTTTGCCATAAAAATCTAGTGAAATGTATTTTTACTGTTTCAATAATTAAAAACTTAGTAAATGAAGAGTCTTCTTGTTTCCTCGCAAGTGTGTTGAAAAACGTCGTATGAAACACGTGTGCCTGTGACCATTATATACGCGGCTTTCTTATGTATGGCCTTGTATATGATGGTCAACTTAGCACACTTGTATCATAATAGCAGCGTTTTACCTGAAATAAAACGCATATTAAAATACTTACCTAATTCGAGGCTTAAATAATGAGATAGGCACATCCGTTTCCCGTAGTCTTTCAATTTTTAGTTCCATTTTTTAACTATAGGTGGCGTGTTTACGGTGTCTCATAGGCAGTTGGCGCGTTTTTGTTTTACTTATCTTCAGACCCGCCTTTTTTATTCATTGGCTGAATTAAATTCACCAGGTAGATTTATGCCTCGAATTAGGTAAGTATTTTAATATGCGTTTTATTTCAGGTAAAACGCTGCTATTAAAAGTACTTGACCGTAATTCGAGGCTTAAATAATGAAAAGTGTTTGTTATCGCCTGGTGAGACATGGAAACACGTATTTGATAGGCCAATGTGACGCAAAATATACTTTATTTTACTTAAATATAGGTTATTAAGATAATAAAAGATTGTATTTAATATACTGACACATTTATTTACCTTTGCAATATAACATGTAAAAAAGCAAGTAATATACCTAATAATCATAATCAGACCAATTCATTTCCAAAATATTATGTATTTATTCCACATTAAATACATAATTTATAGCTATCAATAGCTTTCCTAAAACCTTTTAGTCAAGAGTTATAGAAAGTACATTATGATACAAGTGTGCTAAGTTGACCATTATATACAAGGTGATATTGTGTGCGCACGAGCGAAAGCGAGTGCGCCATAAGAAAGCCGCGTATATAATGGTCACAGGCACACGAGTATCATACGACGTTTTTCAACACACTTGCGAGGAAAAAACAAGACTCTTCATTTACTGAGTTTTTAATTGTTAAAACATTTACTCGTAGTAAAAATACATTTCACTCGACTTTGATGGCAAAAGACTATCGCACGCGTTTTTCGTCTCGTTACGTACGACCGCCAGAGTTAAGAATAGGTTTTCTTCATTTTCTTTACTTGAAGTAGACATTTTCGTTAATATTAAACTTCACAATTAATCTAAACTTCGTCAAAGCCGACAATTACCTATATACGAAAAATGGCGCATTGTTTTTTTTTCTTGCCGCGATACCGATGCGCGCGCAAGGCTAAGGCGCGAACTAAATCGGCCAACAGCCAAGATTAAAAATCTAATAATTCGTGTTAAAAACACAAATTACAGAAAAATTACATGAAAAATCTGGATTTGCCATTTATTGAAATAAATACCTATGTAGAATACTGTTATTTTTCGCATAAATAATGTTTGTTGCTAAAATAAAAGTTATAACCCGACTAAATTACATAGCTTCTTCTTCTTACTTACGACTTGGTACTAGGGTACAAACCTAAATTGGTCGGGTTAATAAACTAAAGGCACTAGTGCAATAATATAACGAAAAAGCACGCGTGTTTAATATCTAGGATTATGTGCCAAAAATCGGTGGAATAAAAACGTCATTTTGAGCAAGTGTGTTGAAAAAAATAATAATAACTTCGCGTCTATAATATCTCTAAAGGTATGTATTGGCTGATCGCCAATTGCCGCGGGCAATAATTTCAGCCAAAGAATAGTTTAGCCAATTTTTCGAGGCTATCGCTGACCTTACACTACCAGGGGTGAATGGTATATTAGCATCCTTAAATAGAAGTTTTATCAAGCCTGCAATAACATATCAAGAAGCTGATTTAGCGGACCTCCTAACCGTCATAAACAAATTTAACTTTTGGGCTATATCGCGACTGGGTCGAGTTGAGCATTATCCTTATTAGCTATTTAATGCCAACCGGACTGTCTATAATCATTTTTATCAGTTTTTGACCCAAACTCTGGCCAGAATATAATAGAATACGGATTTTGTATAATGATTAGGGTCTGCCCTGAGCATTGTTAGGTCATGAATACGGCGCCTTGAACATAGCAGCAAGAGAACGGCCGTGTGTCGAGTTTGTTTAGTTTGTAAGTTTGGTAAGTGTTGTTTTATCAACTGAATATTTAAGTACATAAATAATTAACTAGATAGTCTATATATTCCGAATTGGAGGCTGAGCAGGTTTTGGTTTTTTTAGTGATATTGATTTTAGAATATGCTTGACCTATACACGAGAACTTAACTGACTCGACATATCAGCATTACAAAGCGTTGATACGACCGATTTATGTAAAAGGATGGTATTATACGATAAACCATGAATCAAATGTAAGTCAGCCAAATACTGTGCAAGTTGAGATCCTGTGGGTTTATATGGTTTGAGCGTAGATTGTCTGCTAGAGCTTCTTAAAAAGAATATCTGATCGCTTTTACAGTTAGCTATCTCCTCGGTCCACTCCCACATTTCCAGACTACGAGTGTCAGACGCTCTAGATCTGGTGGAGGTATACCTGTTGAGACGTCGACCAAATTCAGCGTCAAGTTCTTCAGAACTATTGGCGCTGCTGGAGCTCTCGCCCTGAGGTCTGCTCGCCAAAACACTTTCTGCCATGGGGGCACAACTATCAGGAACACCCCTGTTGATTGGTTCAGATCCGACAGAACTTTGGGCACTAGGAATGGCGGCGGGAATATCCACGCTAGAGAGTAGTTCCACGGCACGCTGAACGCGTCGCAGAAAATTGCTTGTGGATCTCTCTGGTCTAAGGTTACGTAGTTACAAACTACATGAGCTCTCTCTGAGGCAAACAGATCTATCTCCGGGGTACCCCATCTTGAGAATACTGTTTTTAGGCCTTTTGGTATTATGTGCCATTCTGGTGGGCGGCGGTGTCGTGACAGGTGATCGGCATGGTTGTTGTATCTGCCCGGGATGTAGTATACGGTAAAATGTATCTGATGACGATCCATTATTGTTAAAAGTTCAGAGGTTATGTCCATCAGTGCTGCCGATTTCGTCCCCCCCCCTCTTTTCGAAGGTAAACAACTACCGTTTTGTTGTCGCGCTGTATCAAAAGTGAGCTGTGACTTAGTTTGTGTGCATATTGCCGTATCACGTGCAATATTGCCAATTTTTCCTTCTGATTGCAGTGGAGACTTTGCTCGTCTGGGGACCACGAGCCTGACAGGGGAACATTGTCTAGCTGGGCTCCCCAAGCAAGGTCCGATGCATCGGTCGTGAGGTAATGTGACGGGGAAGGATAGTGAAGCAACGATGAAGTGTGGCAGTTCTGAGTCCACCACTTCAACTCGTTTTGAACTTCTTGAGGAAGCACAAATTTTCTCGTTGCATACCTTAGTATGGTATTCATGAATCTTAGTAGATGACGGTGATGTAAGTGGCCTCGCAATACTACGAAGCTGGGAAAATTGTGTAGACTTACCAGACTCTGAATTTCGCCCACCGTCACCTGTTCTCGATTCAAAATCTGGTGTACCTTTTTGAAGTGAAAACTTCTTTAGCGGCGTTGAGCACTTTTGTGGGATGGGGGAAAAATGTGAAACTCGCGTCAGGACACGTAGGCTGATCGAAAAACCGTAAGATGGTTGGCGAAATTATGGATGTAAGTTGATTTTTCTGAGAGATAAACTTTTTAATGTAATTTAATATAATATAAATTGTAATGTTTGTGTACGATAGCGCAATAAATAAATATTGTATTCTATAAAAATATTATATTATTATTATTATTATTATTGTATTCTATCACAAAAATGATAGTACTTTAATATTGATAATAAGAGCAATTCATTCAAAATTATTCCCTAACTATCCCAAAAAATCAAAAATGCACAACGTTGATATTCAAGTTTTCACTTCTGCCGGCACTCCCGGGGTGCAATTTTTTTTTATGAGTGTGGCGATCTTGTCGCTTGGCAACGATTTATGATTGTCCCACGAACTCCATAAAACTCCTAGGTATGTGATGCGCTTTTGAGGGATTGTTATTGACTTCTCGAGGTTGACGCACCATCCGAGAGTTTCTAGAACGGATAGGGTCGATTGAACGTGTGTCACAGGACATTGATGCGCAATCATAAAATCATAGTAAACCAGATCCATACTTTTTCTGACCGCAATAGCTGAGCGATCCAGTTGGTGAGCATGGAGAAGGTTTTTGGGGCCGTACTTAACCCAAACGGAAGGCAGGTCATTTCTAACAGTTGTCCCTTGTAAAATAGCCGGAAAACCGTTGATGGTCTTCCGCGATTTTGGGATGAAAGTACGCTTGACTCAGGTCTATTTTGCAAAGCCAGTCGTCTTGTTGGAGAAAATCTGACACTCGGTACATGTTTATTAGACGGAACGGTTCTGCTTTCACAAACTCGTTCAGAACCTTTAAATTGAAAATTGGGCGTTGGGACCCATCGGATTTGGGAACTAAGAAGAGGTGTGAAATGAAACTCGGGGATATTGAATATACGGGTCTTAGAATGCCTTGAGCTTTCATTTCCTTTTCCGATACCTGTGTGCGAAACGGACCGTTCGCCTTTCGAAAAGACAGAGGTAGTTTCGAAATAAAATCTAAGAGGCCAAAATGTCTTTCGAACACCTCCTGCTTTTTCTAACGCAGATGAAAGTACATCAGCTTCAAAAAAAAATGTGTGATTGATGGAGGTATCTTATAAAGTTCTACTCTAACGACAGGGTCTTTGACACGGTTGAGAGTCGAATCTCTTTTAACTTCTATTGTTTCGGATCTGTGCCCGCAGACTAACTGAATTAAGTCAATTGAAACTTTATGTAATTTCTCTTTGAGAAACAACTCTTCGATCTTTGTATTTAAGTTACTAAACTCAGATTTAGCTCAAGATAGCAGACTACGAATGCTGTCTAGCAGACATTCTTTTTGTTTAAGAGCTTAAAAGTAATTGCGGCATATGCTTTATCAGACTTGGCTAGATGTGTAAGAGAATCATAAGCTCGTAACTCTACATTAGTTTCAAGATCCACAAAACCAGGAGCATGATTGTAAAGTTTTTGAGTTTCCGCATATCTTACTTCGGACCAGGCGGAACTACCGAATTGTTGAACGTCGGCTAGCATTTTGATATAATTATCTGGGGTTTTTGGAACAGAAGATTCCTTAAGTTTTATTGCTATATCAAATTTAAAATCAGGCTTTAAAGAGTTAACTAAATCCGTAATTTGACCGGCACCGTCTACCTCTTCATTATAAAGATTACCACTAACTCTTGAATATATTGAAACTTGATCATCAAAATATTCATAATTATGTTGGGGGGTTTCTGATAAATCAAGTTACGTAACTCACTTATTTCCTTGTTTAAATGATGCTATTTAGAGCGGCCACTCTTTTTCTTACGACGATACGGTATACGCTACTATCGGTGCTACTGCTTCGAGCTCATTTGCGACGCACGCCACTCGGTCTAGCCCTTGACTCTTCTTCAACAGATGGATTGACTTCACTCATTTCGAAAATAAATTATGTTTAAAAAAATGTAGGTACAAGTTTCATCAATCATCAACCCTCACTAGGTACAGTTGAACGGAAAAACCGTTTAAAACTATAACAAATTAATACACGTACACTTTTGTAATAATTAAAATATTTTTTCTGAATCATTTCTATGAATATTCTATAAATGAAGACTTATTATCCGACGAAGACTAGGTTGCGTTCATAAACTATTCACTTTGGAGGTAGATCACAAAATGGTATCGCTATTCGTTACGAAGACACATTATCAATATAAAGCGGAAGGATTGTGATAAGTAGGTAGCCGCCCCATATTCACTTTCTCACTTTGGTTGAGTAATAAGAAATGTACTTACATGTCTTTTCTGAAGCACTTTCAGTATACCGAAAAATAAAATGATAATTATTGCTTTAAGAAACGACTCACTATGACTAAATAATATTATCGCGATATGCACGCTATTTAGCGAGCACCTTTTGCTACGGGAACAAGAACGCCAATGAATAAAAATGGCGGGTCTGAAGATAAGTAAAACAAAAACGCGCCAACTGCCTATGAGACACCGGAAACACGCCATGCACCTATAGTTAAAAAATGGAACTTAAAATTGAAAGACTACGGGAAACGGATGTGCCTATCTCATTATTTAAGCCTCGAATTACGGTCAAGTACTTTTAATGTACTATTTCAACACACTTGCTCAAAACGACGTTTTTATTCCACCGATTTTTGGCACATAATCCTAGATATTAAACACGCGTGCTTTTTCGGTATATATTATTGTACTAGTGCCTTTAGTTTATTAACCCGACCAATTTAGGTTTGTACCCTAGTACCAAGTCGTAAGTAAGAAGAAGAAGCGATGTAATTTAGTCGGGTTATAACTTTTATTTTAGCAACAAACATTATTTATGCGAAAAATAACAGTATTCTACATAGGTATTTATTTCAATCCAGATTTTTCATTTAATTTGTCTGTAATTTGTGTTTTTAACACGAATTATTAGATTTTTAATCTTGGCTGTTGGCCGATCTAGGTCGCCCTTAGCCTTGCGCGCTCATCGGTATCGCGGCAAGAAAAAAAACAATGCGCCATTTTTCGTAAATAGGTCAACGACCTCTATGTTACACTAGACACGCTGTTTAGAGCAAACTTTGTTCTACAGTAAATTAAGGCCAAGTGGAGCATCTGTGTTTAGTCTGTTGCCAGAAACTACCATGTCAAAACGTCCCTTACGTCAAAAGACGATATACAGGGTGTTGATTTCAATCCGAGCGGTATTTATAAAAACAATGTATGATCCCATATAGAACAGGTATGTGGAACCAAATATTACAAAATAATTAAACTGAAATTTTAAGCGATTATTTTTTATGAAACCCTTACTGCGTTGTGGCGTCAGACACTGCATTATGTTTACACTGTAATCGTAGCGGGCGCGAATCGCGTAGCACGCGACAAGTAGGTACTAACTAGCGGTCAGTGCTGATTTATCTGTATCTGCCGGGTACGTTATATGCCCGAGTGTGTATGTTGCTATTTTTACCGACTTTAAGAATAAGCGATTTCACGTGTTTGGATTAGTTGATTCCAAATTTCCCTTCCTACTTTAATCGGGCTTAGGACCGACAAACATACCTAAAACTCATCTGTAACAAATCAAATTACCTAATCTTGATAAAACTCACTGAAATTGGGCAATCCATCAGAAATTCTGAAACTTTAACCCGAAACACTTAAATTTGAATCAATTAATGGCGCACTGGGTATCGATCGCACTGTTTTTCATTAATTTGAGCAATCAATCGAGAATCTATCGAACCTCAAACTCTAAATTACTACTACGAATTGAATCTTAATCTAGGCTAACTAAAGTCATCTTTATTGTACTGTAAGTTAAACACAATTTGAGCCTTCAGGTGGAAATTGGCTTGGCTAATCTTTTGAAAATCAAAAGAAGTTTTGTGTTGGTTAATGATTTTTTTAGTTATTATTACTTAATGAGCAAAAGTCATGTAGGTAGGTATATCATTTTAACTAACTTCGGGAGTTCAAACGGAAATCGAACCCTGAGCTTTTGTCTAGATTTATGCTAAACCGTTTCAAAATAAAAAAGTACCAAGATTATTAAATGACGCGAGTCTAAAGTATTTTTGGCGTAGTTAAAAATTTGGAATCAACTTATTTACATCGATTTATCTTTACATCTAGTTTTTTGTACATTTTTATTTACACTAACCTCAATAAATGATCGAAGTGTCCACCAGACTGAGCAATACACAGTCTGGCACGGCGTCTGGTGTTCCCTTTTAAACTGTTCAGCACAAAACGATTTTGTCAAACTAACTCGAATACAGTGACTATTCTCTGTCTTAGGTTTGTTGATTCTTCGGTATACACAATACGTTCACCAAACATATTCCTTATAGCTGCACTCAAACTATTGTCAGTTATTTCATACAATCGCACCATTTCAACGAGTTCACCGTTAGAATAATTTTGCGTCATTTTCGCAAAACATGTTGCTGCGATGTTATTAGCACAACTGAGGTATGAGCGACGGGTGAGAACGAGATAGCGCGAGCTGGGCGATAAAAAGAGATAGCCGCTACTTCACCGCACGGCGCTATGGCGGGCGGCGGCGGGAAGCCTGAGCGGCGCTCACGCGCCAAACACAAAGGATTGCGGTGCCTTTGTGCTTTGTAGGTATCGTTCGTTCGCACGCAAGCCGGCGCGGTGTGGTTTCGGGGGCCTACTCTAAAAATCGCTAGGGTCTACTTTGAAAACCGTCATTATTTAATAAAAATAAAAATATTTTTTCGAACTCATTTTTTTTTGTGATTCATGATCAGAACAAGGTACATAATCACCTCTGAAAATTCCGCTCGTTTTGAAATCAACACCCTGTAGGTAAACAAATTACTTAAAAATGTGTTATAGCGCCCGTATTTTGAACATTTAGTTTTTTTTAGTTGTATGTAGTAAATTTAAGTGGGCAAAAGATTCGTTGAAGGCGTAAAAGTATTAATTTTCGTTTTCTCACATTTTTTATAAAAACCCAAAGATCAACCAAAAGCAGACATCCCAAAACTCTTATAGGTAGAATATGTTTTATCTATGTGTCCCCTTCAGAATTAAAGGGCCAAGTTTATTTCAATTGACTTTATCATTGAAGTCCGATTTTCTTAGCGAGCGATAGAAAATATCTTAGTGTTAAATAATTATTGCCTGTGTAAATTTTGAGTTTTGTATTTATCTTATTTTAAAATAAATCATTATGTAAAAAGGAATGTCAAGCAAGATTGTTTACAATATTAGACTAGAAAATAAAAACGGACTTTAAGTAAATATCTGTATGTACAGGGGTAGTATTGTAAGATAATTGGTACGAATTATGTTGTGATAATATTGGTGGGCATATAATTACCCTTTTTTGTGGAAACAACATCACATAAACATTATCATTTAAAATTTTAAAAATAGACATGTTACTATAGTCCATTTCACCTTACAAGAGTCAGCGGGTCGCCACTGCGAAAAATTAAAATTATGAACGTACTTTGTGCCAACAATCAGACAAAAATATTATTCTACCATATTAAAAATGTTTGACGCCGCACAGTATTACGTTACCATGATAGCATTTTAATTTAAGTCGGGTTATACGTCAAATTAAATGTTGGCATTATTGTTAAAATGGCGATTATTTCTTTGTCATTTTGTTGATCTTGTTTTGAATATTTGTTTCATTATATATAACAGAAGAATCGAGTAAATTCGCGAGTTATGGGAGGCAAAGCACGAAAAAATGTGAAGTTCGTTACGCGAGGCGAGTCAGAAAATGTACTTCTGACATATTTTAGCCAGATTTCCTCTGGAACCTAACAGGTAGATGATCAGCAAGTTTACGTTTTTTTTCATCATGTGAATGCAAATTATGATGTTTAATTACTGAATTCGGCTACCTACTAGCTAAATTTGTTACAAAAATCGCATAAAAATTAAAATAATAATATTTACGTTTGTAAATAGTTCGGTGCTCATACATAAAATTATGTCGATATTTTCAACGAGATATTTCTATTAAACGTTAGCACGTTTAATAGAAATATCTTTTTTTCTTTTCTATATATTTCTTTTCTTGTTATGAACAAAATTTAAATGGTTATTTTTTTATTATAGATGTTGCTTGTGTGTTAAAGCTACTGGCAATGAAGATTTGGCTTATTAAACTTTATTTGAATTAAATGAAACCAAATTCATCTGCGGAGATCATTTTCCTCGTAGGCAGGCCCCAAAAGATGGACTGCAGACCGAAAACTTCTGTATGAGGATAGATCTGGACCGGTTATTGTGAAGAAAGTCCAGCTCAAGACTACTAACGGCTGACGTGATTATAATGATGAATCTTAATAAGTCTAAATAAACGACTTGATTCTTACTCTTCTTTTTTATTAGAAAAAGTCGTCAGTAACCTTTTCACAGCATGTCAATATTCTTACAATAAATGTTCTGTGTATATGCACTTTGAAGGCGTGCTGTAGTGGAATTTACCGCTTGCTTTTATTTTTGTTTAAAGTAGAATATTTGAGATTTTGAAAGCAAATCCTAAGCAGTATTTTTATCGATATCGATAGCATGTTCAGGTTTCAGGTTGGTGCAGCACTACTATTTTGACGTTTATTGTTAAAGTTGGTAGCACTATTTTTGTTGTTAGGTTGGTAGAAAGTACGTTCATAATCGTGACAACGGCTAGTAGGAAAGTGCCGACTCTTACGTAGTGGTTCTATCCTCTTTGACAAGAGTTCTGTGACACTTTATCGTTTTCGGAATTACGCATTTTACGTTTGTAATTTAATAATATTTTAAAAAATATATATTTTAATTTTATTGCCCTGTTATTACAAAAAATATAAAAATACAAGTATTTGATCCTATACAACCAAAACAGTATCGCTTGGTTTAATTTAGTGAAATTTAAAACAAAAACCATTTAATTTATTAACTACGCTATTCGCGTAATGGAACGGTTTTCTAACAGAGGTAGGATATTCGTAAATCGGCAGCAATTTGTAATCGCTTGATGATCGCGTCAGTCACTAGGTACGAGTGCGTCAGCCTTGTATGGGAGTCGTGTGTTTGTTGTGTTTGCTTTGCATAGTGTTTGCGAAAACTGGGCGAAAGCCGTCGAAAAGACGAAAACAACCATAATAAAAGACTGGGAGCGGTACATTGCAATATACCGATTGAAAGACCAACTAATAATTCATGTTGGTGATGATGACTCTTCAAGTAATTCTGACAATGTTGATGAGTGATGACTCTTCAGAAACTGAATAAATAATTAAGCATTTATAATCCTGTTTTTCCCATTATGAACAATTAAGTCTTAATACAGGAAAAATATACTTATCTGATTAATATTTTTAGTTTTGTTATTTTATGTAATGAAATCGATTTCATTTTCTTATAAAGTAAAATCGATTCTAAGAAAAAAATCGGTACGATTTTACTATAGGACATCTCTACAAGTGTCGAAATTGAACTGTCACAGAACTCTTGTAAGGTGAAAAGGACTATAGTACATATATCGAATCATAGGCAGAAAACTAAACACCAGCAAGGTGTCATATCTGTTCGATCACTCTTTGCTACCTATGACAGCTCAGTGTTGTTGTAATGGCTATTGTCATGTTTGGAAGAAATGGGGAAAAATTATCGATGTGATATCTTTTTGGGATTTGTTTGTTTTTAAGGTGTTTTGTTTTCTCCATTGCTTGAAAACGTTTTCAAATTTCACGATGTTGAAATGTATTTGCTATAGTAGCTTAAGATTGATTGTATACGAAGAAACACGACAATATTCAGCATCAAACAGGAGAAATCAAAAATATTGAATAGCAACACTTCATACTTCTGTCATTTTAAAAATGTGACACAAAATTTGTTCTGAACAGCGTGTATAGTAGAATACATATAAGTCTACTAGCGGTCCCCCGCGACTTTGTCCGCGCGTTTTGAGTTTGCTCCCTCCCCTCCCGTCGCAGCGTGAAGTTATATATCCTTAAGCCTTTCTCAATAAATAAGCTATGTAACACAGAAATATTTTTTCAAATCGGTTCAGCAGTTCCTGAGATAAGCGCGTTCAAACCAACAAACTCACCTTTATAATATAATTAGCGCAACACGTTGTACTTAAGCTGCGAACATTATTTTGGTGCGGAGTTATGTTAAAACTGTGATAGCTCCTAAGATATTTATTGGAATCAAATGATATAAAGGGCAACTTTGTTTTAAATGAAATGCTCGTGATGATGAATGTATTTATTTTGATAAGAATAAATACCTGTGTGTATAAATACACCTCTAAAAATGATGCATTATTTTTTTACAAATTTATTAACATAAAAAAGGTTGTAGTAAGTCAACCATAAAAGATAGACTTATGCTGTCGCGGACTTTATTGTAGAACTCTTAATGCTGAACAATCTTGTCATACATGATTTTTGTGTAACTTTAGCGGTTTCCGCAGCGTACGCAGCGGAAGCTCTCAAAAGGAATATCTTTCTCCCGTTTTCGCAACATTTTTCATTGCTGCTGTGGTCTTGTGAGTCGTATCTTTATGTTATATAGCTTAAAGCCTTCCTCGATAAATGGACTATCCAACATAAAAATAATTTTTCAAATCGGGCCAGTAGTTTCTGAGATTAGCGCGTTCAAACAAACAAACAAACAAACAAACAAACAAACAAACAAACAAACTCTTCAGCTTTATAATATTAGTATAGATGAAATAGGTAGGTAATTGTCGGCTGTGACGAAGTATATTCTTTGGACGAAGTTTGGATTAATTGTGAAGTTTAATATTAACAAAAATGTCTACTTCAAGTAAAGAAAATGAAGAAAAACTATTATTAACTCTGGTGGACATACGTAACGAGGCGAAAAACGCGTGCGATAGTCTTTTGCCATCAAAGTCGAGTGAAATGTATTTTTACTACGAGTAAATGTTTTAATAATTATAAACTTAGTAAATGTAGAGTCTTGTTTTTTCCTCGCAAGTGTGTTGAAAAACGTCGTATGATACGCGTGTGCCTGTGACCATAATATACGCGGCTTTCTTATGGCGCACTCGCTTTCGCTCGTGCGCACACAATATCGCCTTGTGTATAATGGTCAACTTAGCACACTTGTACCATAATGTACTATTGTCTGCTTTCGTTCTTAACTAATTACTTAAGTCAAGTTACTTGATACTGCTAGACACGCTGTTCAGAACAAATTTTGTGTCACATTTTTTAAATGACAGAAGTATGAAGTGTTGCTATTTAATATTTTTTATTACTCCTGTTTTATGCAGATTATTGACGTGTTTCTTCGTGGGCAATCAATCTTAAGCTACTATAGCACATACACATTTCAACATCGTGATATTTGAAAACGTTTTCAAGCAATAGAACAAACAAATCACTTAAAAAATAAACAAATCCAAAAAAGATGTGATATCTTTTTGATCGATAATTTTTCCCCATTTCTTCCAAACATGATAACAGCCATTACAACAACGACACTGAGCTGTCAATGGTAGCAAAGAGTAATTGAACAGATATGACACCTAGCTGGTGTTTAGTTTTCTGCCTATGATTCGATATACAGGGTGTTTGGTAGGGAGCTGTACATACGCCTAGGGTAGAAACTCGGGATGGTCTGCTACCTACCCCCGCCCATTATATTGACCTTGGCCTCAAGGTTTTATTTTAATGTTTATTTTTTAATTTTTTAGAAAAAAACTTTTTTTTGGACTAAAACTACCTATAGCTCAAAATCTATTTACAGGACAGATCTGCTAATAGTCTTGTTTTATTCGTTACAGTTTCAGTGTACTAGAGATATGAATTTCACACCAGAAAATTCTACAATTTTCTGGTGTGAAATTCATATAATGAAATTGTGAATGTGCCATGTTCAAAACTGCATAAAAACTTTTTGCTTGACCAAATACCTATAAAATTTTAGCTAGGACCAAACGAAACTGAAAATACAAGGTGGGCCAATAGAAGTGTCCAGAAGTGTATTTTACATGTCAATGTTGCTGGAGATGTGTATATTGTCAAAGAATCAACCTTTGCTTGTTAAGTGTAGTGTAACACAACTTAGATCCATAAAATTATCATCCCTCTAGGGTACCTATAGTACTTCTGTGGTTAGATCTAAGTTGGTGTCATATGAGACACATTGTACCTACTTCAGTAATCTGGGGGAAAAGAAATCAAGCTCAAATTGAAACCTACCGTAATCTTTGTAGCGATAGCCTGCGGCAAATCCTTTTTCTTTAAGAGTTCATTAAGTGGAGCCTAGCCAGTGTCAGGTAGTGGAACATAAACAGATACTGGACGAGATGTACAGCAAAGTTGTTGGTATTTTATCTGATGCAGCCAGAAAAACCAAAACTTTATGCAAGAACAGTCGTAGGCTGAAAAATTTGTGCGGCAGAACGATCATGTCCATAGCGCACACCGGGAGTCTAGGCTTAGTTTCCAAATTTGGATTTTAAATAATCGTCCATCATTAGGTCCCGTGTATAAACAAATGTTTGTCTTGCAAAATGTTTAAGAGTCTCTTAAAATGGTGCCAGAATAACCAAGAACAAATCAAGATGGTCATACTGGCAAAATACAGGTCCTCAAAAAACTTCACTCAATTCTGAAAAGAAACGGCTAAACACGATATTAAGCCTGGCATCCCGCGGGGCGAGCGTAGGACAAAAAAATGACGCAGTGGAAATAGCAAATGTTATGTTTCGTGAATTTTTCAGTGTAGTCTCCACTGGGTCCCTCTGCTGCGGTGCTCGATGCTGGACCCGGGTGTCAACGGGGGGAGGCCTCGGTCACTTGCTTCACGGCCGCTCCGGTAAGAGCGACGTTAAAGATATTGAAGTGGGGGTTTCTTTACTAAATAGCGTATTTAATAGGCAATTATACGAACTAACAAAAACATACCAAGCCATCTGCTAAGATGTTTTTAATTACGTCATTGGCCATATGCATTTTTTATAAAATAAAGTAAAAAGTGACGAAAACTTTTTTTTCTAAACTAAAATAATTTAATTGCGCATGTTAAAGAAGGTAGTATCTTGTCAATGATTATTTCTATGATAGATGATATAATAACCTTTCATTTGACACCTGTTTTATAAAATTCGGTGGAAAAGTTTGGCTTTAGAAATTTCTAATTGTTATTTTTAAAAAAACCGGCCAAGTGCGAGTCGGACTCGCGCACTGAGGGTTCCGTGCCAACATTAACTGAATTTGGGAATCCACTTAGTAAAATCCACAATATTTTGTTGACAGCAAATATAACTTTGTTTTTCATAGTATTTGTATGAAGTACAAAGTTATGTTTGCGGTTGTTGAAAATGTGCTATATTTCAAAAACTTCTCGTTCGACTCCGTCCGAACCAATTTTCGTTTAAAGTATTTGTTAAGATCTAAATTATATATTTTTTTCAAGTTACACTCTCTTAGTTTAGAAGTTAGATGGGGGGGGACGCCCGCCCGGACGTGATGCTTATAGTTACAGAATAAAATGGCTGTGACATACGGACGGACGGACGGACGGACGGACGGACGGACGGACGGACGGACGGACGGACAGACAGACAGACAGACAGACAGACAGACAGACAGACAGACAGACAGACAGACAGACAGACAGACAGACAGACAGACAGACAGACAGACAGACTTGACGAAACTATAAGGGTTTCGTTTTTTGCCATTCGGCTACGGAACCCTAAAAAGGGGTGAAACTGGCGCTGCTAAGGGTGAAATCGCTTATTTCGGTCCTTTCTATCACTGTGCAAAGTGGCTTGCTTTAATCACAAAGTGCAGCTTAAGCAGAGTCATAAGACGTGTGACTATTTAAACCGTTCTATATCTTAAAGCTGGCTTTGAAACGATAAGAAAAATCGTTTTGAGTTTGCTCCCTCCCCTCCCGTAGCAGCGTCATGTTTTATATCCAAAAGCCTTTCTCGATACGGGAGGGGAGGGAGCAAACTCAAAACGCGCGGACGAAGTCGCGGGGGACCGCTAGTATATTATAAAGCTGAAGAGTTTGTTTGTTTGAACGCGCTTATCTCAGGAACTGCTGGACCGATTTGAAAAAATATTTTTGTGTTGGATAATAAGCTATCCAACACAAAAATATTTTTTCAAATCGGTCAAAATATTTTTGTGTTGGATAATAAGCTATCCAACACAAAAATATTTTTTCAAATCGGTCCAGCAGTTCCTGAGATAAGCGCGTTCAAACAAACAAACTCTTCAGCTTTATAATATACTAGCGGTCCCCCGCGACTTCGTCCGCGCGTTTTGAGTTTGCTCCCTCCCCTCCCGTCGCAGCGTCATGTTTTATATCCTAAAGCCTTCGTTGTACTTAAGCTGCGAACATTATTTTGGTGCGGAGTTATGTTAAAACTGTGATAGCTCTTAAGATATTTATTGAAATCAAATGATATAAAGGGCAACTTGGTTCTAAATGAAATGCTCGTGATGATGAATGTATTTATTTTGATAAGAATAAATACCTGTGTATATAATACACCTCTAAAAATAATGCATTATTTTTTTTCACAAATTTATTAACATAAAAAAGGTTGTAGTAAGTCAACCATAAAAGATAGACTTATGCTGTCGCGGACTTTATTATAGAACTCTTAATGCTGAACAATCCTGTCATACATGATTTTTGTGGATAGTCCATTACATTTACGTTGGATAGTCCATTTATCGAGGAAGGCTTTAGGCTATATAACATAAAGATACGACTCATAAGACCACAGCAGAAATGAAAAATGTTGCGAAAACGGGAGAAAGATATTCCTTTTGAGAGCTTCCGCTGCATACGCTGCGGAAACCGCTTAAGTTACACCATTATCATTAGATTTCAATAAATATCTTAGGAGCTATCACAGTTTTAACATAACTCCGCACCAAAATAATGTTCGCAGCTTAAGTACAACGTGCGCTTGCGCTAATCTATACTAATATTATAAAGCTGAAGAGTTTGTTTGTTTGTTTGTTTGAACGCGCTAATCTCAAAAACTACTGGCCCGATTTGAAAAATTATTTTTACGTTGGATAGTCCATTTATCGAGGAAGGCTTTAGGCTATATAACATAAAGATACGACTCATAAGACCACAGCAGAAATGAAAAATGTTGCGAAAACGGGAGAAAGATATTCCTTTTGAGAGCTTCCGCTGCATACGCTGCCGAAACCGCTTAAGTTACACAAAAATCATGTATGACAGGATTGTTCAGCATTAAGAGTTCTATAATAAAGTCCGCGACAGCATATGTCTATCTTTTATGGTTGACTTACTACAACCTTTTTTATGTTAATAAATTTGTGAAAAAAAATAATGCATTATTTTTAGAGGTGTATTATATACACAGGTATTTATTCTTATCAAAATAAATACATTCATCATCACGAGCATTTCATTTAGAACCAAGTTGCCCTTTATATCATTTGATTTCAATAAATATCTTAAGAGCTATCACAGTTTTAACATAACTCCGCACCAAAATAATGTTCGCAGCTTAAGTACAACGAAGGCTTTAGGATATAAAACATGACGCTGCGACGGGAGGGGAGGGAGCAAACTCAAAACGCGCGGACGAAGTCGCGGGGGACCGCTAGTATATTATAAAGCTGAAGAGTTTGTTTGTTTGAACGCGCTTATCTCAGGAACTGCTGGACCGATTTGAAAAAATATTTTTGTGTTGGATAGCTTATTTATCGAGAAAGGCTTTTGGATATAAAACATGACGCTGCTACGGGAGGGGAGGGAGCAAACTCAAAACGATTTTTCTTATCGTTTCAAAGCCAGCTTTAAGATATAGAACGGTTTAAATAGTCACACGTCTTATGACTCTGCTTAAGCTGCACTTTGTGATTAAAGCAAGCCACTTTGCACAGTGATAGAAAGGACCGAAATAAGCGATTTCACCCGCAGCAGCGCCAGTTTCACCCCTTTTTAGGGTTCCGTAGCCGAATGGCAAAAAACGAAACCCTTATAGTTTCGTCAAGTCTGTCTGTCTGTCTGTCTGTCTGTCTGTCCGTCCGTCCGTCCGTCCGTCCGTCCGTTTTTTCAAATCGGGCCAGTAGTTTTTGAGATTAGCGCGTTCAAACAAACAAACAAACAAACAAACAAACTCTTCAGCTTTATAATATTAGTATAGATTAGCGCAAGCGCACGTTGTACTTAAGCTGCGAACATTATTTTGGTGCGGAGTTATGTTAAAACTGTGATAGCTCCTAAGATATTTATTGAAATCTAATGATATAACGGGCAACTTGGTTCTAAATGAAATACTCGTGATGATGAATGTATTTATTTTTAATAAGAATAAATACCTGTGTGTGTATAATACACCTCTAAAAATAATGCATTATTTTTTTACAAATTTATTAACATAAAAAAGGTTGTAGTAAGTCAACCATAAAAGATAGACTTATGCTGTCGCGGACTTTATTATAGAACTCTTAATGCTGAACAATCCTGTCATACATGATTTTTGTGGAGCTTAAGCGGTTTCAGCGGCGTATGCAGCGGAAGCTCTCAAAAGGAATATCTTTCTCCCGTTTTCGCAACATTTTTCATTTCTGCTGTGGTCTTATGAGTCATATCTTTATGTTATATAGCCTAAAGCCTTCCTCGATAAATGGACTATCCAACGTAAAAATAATTTTTCAAATCGGGCCAGTAGTTTTTGAGATTAGCGCGTTCAAACAAACAAACAAACTCTTCAGCTTTATAATATTAGTATAGATGTAAATCATGAACACATAAGTATTATATTCTTGGATATGCATTATGGTTTATTCTTCAGGCGTACAGATTTAGTGCAGATCCAGTTAATAGTTCTAACTTTTTTTTGTTTAGGTTTCACAAATACTTATAATTTGGTTGTGGTTGGATGAGTTTTTTGAAAAGATCACCCAGACTACACGCACATGCGTTTTTAGTCCTTTTTTATTAAAGGCGGTTCAAATTTTATGATTCTTTTAGGGTTTACATTTTTGAGTATATTTATTTGTAAGAGAATGACAAGCTGAATCAACAAATGCAGACAGATACATTTCTTTAATATACTTTAGTTACATTTACATCTCTATACTATATTCAGGTGGCCTTGACAAGTAGTAAAATTTGCAATTGTGTGGCAAAATAATTTAATAATCTTCTTCATTGAAATTTCCATCAGGATATTCTTCAAATTCAGCTTCATTATCAGAAACTGGAGGACTTTCAACGTCTATGTGTTCTATGAATAGTTTATTGGCACAACGGGCATTGATAACAGGGGATACTAATATTTCAAACTTTTTTTGTGCTATCTCTCTTCCATCATATGGTATATAACAGACTTTATGAGATGGCTGTACCTTTCCTGGAATGATATGACCATGGTATAAGGCACGCCCAACATATAACGTCTCCCTATTTGGTCCTTCTGAATAGCCACCTTCTACAGCACCAACTGGTATTTTGTCATCAAAAGTTGGCACCCATGTGCAGTCAAATCCGCACAAAACCTGAAATTTTTCATAATTTATCACTTTACTAATTACTGAACAAAAAGACCAAGAGAACCAAACCATACCTCGTATTCATTTTTGTTATGTGATTGCCCGCCCCATGAAATGAATCCCATACTTTGTGATGGAACAAATTTACCAGGAGTCAGAGATCCCCGGTGAGAAGCTCTGATTATATAAAGAGTTTCTTTTTCATAGCCACCAATAAGTGCTCCATCTGGAAAATGGTTATCTGCACTGACCCATGCAAGTTCCCCATTAGTAACAGGTTTCAATTGGGGCTTTTCCAGTACAGGTGGCACTGTAAAATTGACTAAATTTTATTTACATATCCATATTTTGTTACTGTTTAACCTTTTCTTGACTTCCACAAATATTTAAATACATAATCTAAAGCCAAATTACTTCAGTTATTCTCAAATTTTAGCATGATTAACCAACAGCAATATTTTTTATATATATAATAACAAAATATTTAAAAAGCATAATTTTACTCACATTCAATTCGCCAATGGATTGGATTCATTCCTATAATGCCACCTCCAATAGCTGAGAATGTTATGTAAGACCATTCTGTGCCACTTGCATGAGATACAATTGGACTTCTTTCATTAAATCTTCCAAATTGAATAAGACCACCTCTCCAAGACAGCCAAAATCTTCTGTATTCCCCATTGCTGAGGATATTAGGTGTTTCGACAACTTTGCCAGTGCCATCATCAGTTTTAATCCAGGTGCGATGCTCGTGTCCAATCACAACCTATTTCACAGGTTAATTTATTTAAATATAAGATAAAATAAAATACCTAAGTGCTACGCTTTAATGCTTCAACACCTGAGCGGTTGCAGGCAACCGCATAACAATAGAAATTGCATTGTGTCTCGTTCACATACGCTTGAGGGATTAACACCCAAGCGGTTGCATGGAACGGCATAACAATACATAATCTTTGAGTCTCGTTCACATACGCTTGAGGTATTTATCATCAGCTGTGAAAGTTTGAGAAAGTGAATATTATTCTGGTCATCACTCCTGATGACTATAATAGGGTGCATCAGGATAGCCTTATGTTTTAATAGTTTTATCTTATGCTATTTAGTATGAATATACACCAGTTGGCCTAGTGCTTTTCTATTGTTGCTTACAGTAGTTCAAAAAACAAAGTATTGTAACAAACTAAACTGACCCATATATCGCACGAATTCTGCGGTTTCTTAGCTAGACCTACTGCAGCTCTTGCAACACCTTTCACATCAAATACGAGTCCACCAGCAGTAATCCTATAAAAAGCATTCTGATGGCTGGGCCATGTTGTCATTTCTAAAAGAACAGTTTAGTGAGTCATATTTTTTTAATGAGTAAATTGGATTAATAGGTGTGCAATTAAACATAAACCTACTTACCGATAATATCACCCATTGTTACATATATTTGATCAATCCATATAGCTTATAAGTTTAAGTGCAATGAATATCATCTACCAGAAATCAGAATTATATAAAATTTCAGTAATTATTACAAAACTTTTCAAATAAATCGACTAAATACTATATTGATCACCAACCAATAATGTTTTGTGTTTAGAGAGACGTACTCTTACTAATCTGTGGTTTAGATATACTTTTTTTTTGTTCTCTTCTTTCCGTTTGGATTGGAAAAGGCAAAGGTTTAAACCATACAGCCTGGACATCAGTAATTTATTTGCTTGCTGTAGTTGAAATGGGAAAAGAAATTCTTCAGTGTTCGTGTTTCTGATGCTACCATGAAATTTTTCTTCTTCTGTAGTACATATATACTTAAAAGTGGCATATAACATTCTTCATTATTCAGAAGGTCCTGTAGACGGCGCGGGATGTCTTCAGGTTTTTTATAAATCTATACTAATATTATAAAGCTGAAGAGTTTGTTTGTTTGTTTGTTTGTTTGTTTGAACGCGCTAATCTCAGAAACTACTGGCCCGATTTGAAAAATTATTTTTATGTTGGATAGTCCATTTATCGAGGAAGGCTTTAAGCTATATAGCATAAAGATACGACTCATAAGACCACAGCAGAAATGAAAAATGTTGCGAAAACGGGAGAAAGATATTCCTTTTGAGAGCTTCCGCTGCGTACGCTGCGGAAACCGCTTAAGTTACACAAAAATCATGTATGACAAGATTGTTCAGCATTAAGAGTTCTATAATAAAGTCCGCGACAGCATAAGTCTATCTTTTATGGTTGACTTACTACAACCTTTTTTATGTTAATAAATTTGTAAAAAAATAATGCATCATTTTTAGAGGTGTATTATACACACAGGTATTTATGTTTATCAAAAAAAATAGATTCAATATCACGAGCATTTCATTTAGAATAAAGTTGCCCTTTATATCATTTGATTCCAATAAATATCTTAGGAGCTATCACAGTGTTAACGTAACTCCGCACCAAAATAATGTTCGCAGCTTAAGTTTGTTTGTTTGAACGTGCTCGAGAACTGCTGGACCGATTTGAAAAAATATTTCTCTGTTGGATAGCTTATATATCGAGAAAGAGTTTAGGATATAAAACATCACGCTGCGACGGGAGGAGAGGGAGCAAACTCAAAACGCGCGGACGAAGTCGCGGGGGACCGCTAGTTTCTAATAAATCTTCAATTAGGACAAATCTATGAAGTGAAAATTTTATACACTCGAAGAAAATATGATGGAGTGACTGAACAGCTTGATCGCAATAGTTACATGATGGGGAGGAAATCATGTTCATCTTATGCAGGTGTTCATTGAATCGGCAATGCCCAATTCTTAAACGAGAAATGTATGAATAAAACCGTTTTTTTTTGTATGTACCTTTTCTAAACCAGGGCGCTCGTATAGCATCATTTATTTCCTTATACCATGCTCCTTTATCTACCAGTGTCTCTTGCCAATGCTCTTTCCACTTCTTAAGCAAAGATTCTTTGAAGAGGGTTATGCAATCCGAATGCGGTAGTTTTATCCTTTTGACTGGGACGACTTCCGAAGTACTTGTTATAATCTTAGCAAAAGTATCTGCTTCCTCATTGCCAGTCACCCCGATATGCGAGGTTGTCCAAAATAACTGTGGTTTAGAGTTTGACTCAAGATAAAGAGTGGGCGATTAATATTATAGCAGATTAATTAACATAATAATTATTTATAATTAAATATAATGTTAAAATAATTTAGTCCATAACATACTTGTTCATTTTATTGATTTCTACTGGTTTGCCATAAAAAGGTCGCAAGTACGACCGTTGCATTACTTTGGTTCTAATTAACCACGGACGAGTAAAAAAAGTAATTAACAAACAAGTTATTTCTGAACGAAAAATATCGTATTTTTTTCATGAAACAAGATCTCTAAAGAAACAAGATATTTCATAACGGAAATATTATAATTTTTCTATCGACACTCAGGATAGGTTTTTGGTTAAATGAAATGAAATTTTCACTTTTTACGACATTTAAAATTGAGTTTTTAAGTCATAGCAAAAAGACGATTTTCAGTTTGCAGTACTAGTAAAATGGCATATAACATGAGTAACGAATAAAAATATCTATACTAATATTATAAAGCTGAAGAGTTTGTTTGTTTGTTTGTTTGTTTGACCGCGCTAATCTCAAAAACTACTGGCCCGATTTGAAAAATTATTTTTGCGTTGGATAGTCCATTTATCGAGGAAGGCTTTAGGCTATATAACATAAAGATACGACTCATAAGACCACAGCAGCAATGAAAAATGTTGCGAAAACGGGAGAAAGATATTCCTTTTGAGAGCTTCCACTGCGTACGCTGCGGAAACCGCTTAAGTTACACAAAAATCATGTATGACAAGATTTTTCAGCATTAAGAGTT
Source organism: Pyrausta purpuralis (assembly GCA_963924145.1). Classification (NCBI taxonomy): domain Eukaryota; kingdom Metazoa; phylum Arthropoda; class Insecta; order Lepidoptera; family Crambidae; genus Pyrausta; species Pyrausta purpuralis. The sequence continues at coordinate 19,124,027 of OZ001659.1, forward strand.
CTATAATAAAGTCCGCGACAGCATAAGTCTATCTTTTATGGTTGACTTACTACAACCTTTTTTATGTTAATAAATTTGTAAAAAAATAATGAATTATTTTTAGAGGTTTATTATACACACAGGTATTAATTCTTATCAATATAAATACATTCATCATCACGAGCATTTCATTTAGAACAAAGTTGCCCTTTATATCATTTGAATTCAATAAATATCTTAGGAGCTATCACAGTTTTAACATAACTCCGCACCAAAATAATGTTCGCACCTTAAGTACAACGTGCGTTTGCGCTAATATATTATAAAGCTGAAGAGTTTGTTTGTTTTAACGCGCTTATTTCAGGAACTGCTGGACCGATTTGAAAAAATATTGCTCTGTTGGATAGCCTATTTATCGAGAAAGGCTTTAGGGTATAAAACATCACGCTGCGACGGGAGGGGACTTTTCTATTGTTGCTTACAGTAGTTCAAAAAACAAAGTATTGTAACAAACTAAACTGACCCATATATCGCACGAATTCTGCGGTTTCTTAGCTAGACCTACTGCAGCTCTTGCAACACCTTTCACATCAAATACGAGTCCACCAGCAGTAATCCTATAAAAAGCATTCTGATGGCTGGGCCATGTTGTCATTTCTAAAAGAACAGTTTAGTGAGTCATATTTTTTTAATGAGTAAATTGGATTAATAGGTGTGCAATTAAACATAAACCTACTTACCGATAATATCACCCATTGTTACATATATTTGATCAATCCATATAGCTTATAAGTTTAAGGGCTCACATTTCCATTGTGTGTCCAGGATTATTGATGCACAGCTATTATCATTAAAAAGGCAGGTCTTTCTTACACTTAATCACAATGTTTCAACTCTCGGTTCGGCCTAGTTTTTTCAGAATTAATTACTGAAAATCATTAAAATCCTAATACAACTTTGTTGTTTTTGTTTTTTTTTTACGTTTCGTCGTGTCGTTGCGTTTCGTTATTCTTATGTACGTGTTTGGTTGAGTTATAGTTTTGCTTTCAAAAGCACTATTGACGTATTTTTAAGCGTGTTTGTATTGCAATTATACATTGCGCCAATGAATTCCTCAAACTAAGTTAAAATTATTATTAAAAATAATTAAAATTCCAATTTTTACAAAGACAAATATCACGCTTGTTAACAAAACGCTATCTTGTCAGCCATTTTCGTGATTTCGAATGAGTGGTTGAAATGAATGAATCTTTTGTCAACCCCGACCTGCCGTGGTCCTTTGGCCGTGGTACTTGTCTGCCCGACACTAGAGTGTAATTCCAAAGCCGGAGGCGCGGAGGGAGAGCAGCCTCCGGCTTGGTTGACTGTGATTTGTTACGTAAGGGCGAAGAGGCTGCACTTCCCGCAGCGCCGGAGACGAGGAAATCTAAATTAGTTGAATTCCCCCTTAATGAAAAAAAAAAGGTTAGGTTAGGTTAGAACTGCGACCACACAGCGCGCGATGGCGAGCGAGCGTAGCGAGCGTGCCGCGGCAGCGGCCGCCGAGCGCCTTTTTCTAGTGTTTTTTTAGTAGCTTGTTTGGGGAGGAGGGGGGCACACCCCTCCTCCTCCCCTACCTCCCCCCAGTGGGATATTTGTGTGAATTTATGGCATTTATAGGTTATTTTTTGATATTTTTCAAAAATTCATATCTTCTAAACTAGGCATAATCGAGGGGGGGGAGTGGTGCAGGGGGGTAGTCCCCCCCTCCCCCCTTCCCCCCTCCCCCCCTCACCACTTAATTCGTGGACACACAATGGAAATTCCTTCCAAATAAATCGACTAAATATTAAATTGATCACCAACCAATAATGTTTTGTGTTTAGAGAGACGTACTCTTACTAATCTGTGGTTTAGATATACTTTTTTTTGTTTTCTTCTTTCCGTTTGGATTGGAAAAGGCAAAGGTTTAAACCATACAGCCTGGACATCAGTAATTTATTTGCTTGCTGTAGTTGAAATGGGAAAAGAAATTCTTCAGTGTTCGTGTTTCTGATGCTACCATGAAATTTTTCTTCTTCTGTAGTACATATATACTTAAAAGTGGCATATAACATTCTTCATTATTCAGAAGGTCCTGTAGACGGCGCGGGATGTCTTCAGGTTTTTTATAAATCTATACTAATATTATAAAGCTGAAGAGTTTGTTTGTTTGTTTGAACGCGCTAATCTCAGAAACTACTGGCCCGATTTGAAAAATTATTTTTATGTTGGATAGTCCATTTATCGAGGAAGGCTTTAAGCTATATAACATAAAGATACGACTGACAAGACCACAGCAGCAATGAAAAATGTTGCGAAAACGGGAGAAAGATATTCCTTTTGAGAGCTTCCGCTGCGTACGCTGCGGAAACCGCTAAAGTTTCACAAAAATCATGTATGACAAGATTGTTCAGCATTAAGAGTTCTATATTAACCCCTCGATCCGCGCGGCTCGCCCGCGCCCATTCTGTTCGCGAGCATTCGGCAGTCACGATCCCGTTATCTACGCGAAGCCCGCGTCGCTCGGCCTCCCGCCGCTCGGTTACGCCTTTACGTTTTACGAAACTTATGACTCTGATAAGTTTTATCTGGCCATTGAACAATCGGCCCTAAGTAGATTTAAGATCCGTTGTTGTATATTGCTTGTATCTTTATTTAAATAAATATATATTTTTTTTTTAACTATCATTCCTGACTTTTGTGTCCTGTTTCTCCTTCTATCGTGTCCGGGACTATTTGTTGTGAAAGTAATAAACATTATTGTGACTTTATACGGAGTTATTTATTCAACGGATAGGCACCCCACAAGTACACACAAAGAACGCTCGGAGCTCTGCGCGTGCAGTACAACAATGGTTTCAGGATGCTGATGGGGCTGCCTCGGTACTGCAGCGCTTCGGCTATGCTTGCTGAGGCTCGTATAGATAGCTTCCAAACTATCACACGCAAGCGGGTGGCTTCAGTGTGGCGCCGCATCCGAGGCTGCTCCAACAGCCTAGTGGCTGCGATCGGAGATCGATATTGCTGCCGATGTTTTGATAAATAAACAAACTTACGAGGATCAGTGCGCAAGTCGCAGCTAACTTAACGTTCGGCATGTTTATGTCCAACAGTGCCTATATTTTTTTTTGTTTATGTTTGGCTTGCACGGCTTGTGCATTGCCACTACGAGGTAAAGGTAGGGAAACGGTTTGGGGAGAAAAATACCCGGGGAGATAGGATTAAATTGGCTGTACAAAGTGTACTGTGCTTTTGCGTGCTAACTTTCGTTCACCTGTTCATAGGGGATAATAAAGATAAAAACTAACTAGCCATAGTAGAGAGAAACCCAGTGCTTACGTTTTTCCGCACATTGGTAAATTTTTTACTTCAAGTTCGTGTAGTCGCTACTTCTTTTGTTCAGCGGGTGTAGTCTCAATCAAAAATTTTTGACATTTCGCGTAGACAACGCTGAGACAAAATTGGTATTTTCATGTTGCTTTAGGTAAATATTTTTTCAATAAATCTTAAAAAAATACATTCATTTTTTACGATTAATTAGGCTAAAGCTACGTAAGTTAAATAATATTAGATCAAACAGAAAATCAGAAAATTGAAATTGTCGACGAGAAAGTCAAAAATTTGTGCTTCAGACTTCAACCGCAGGCATGATGCTCGGCAGAAAAAATTAAGGACACAGAGGCTGGTTGACACCGATGGAGGATTTTAGGATTCCAATGTCAGAATAATAATGGTCGAAAATAACTTTTTTGATTTATAATAAAAATAATTTAATTATAATAAAATAACACGTAAATGCTATTAATATAAATCTTAAAAACAAGTCTTATCTGTGCATCTAAATAATATTATGCAATAAGCACAGCGTGGTTACGGACAGATTCTTAACTTCGAGGCACTTTTACAAGCAGATCTATTATCGGTCTTAACAGAGTTAAGAGAGGAGTATTTCGTAATCAGGGAATCCGAGTTCCTGGCCAGCGAATGAGATGTAGCAGACGCCGTGGGACTGCTGGACCTTGCCGGTGGTGATGCTGCCTTCGTGGCGGACGCGGCCGATAAACAGCGGCTCGCCGTCCTCGGTCTGACCGCCAGGGAATGCGCCGGGGGGGACGTTGGCACCGTTCGTGGGCACCCAGTTGTTCGGGCCGCCGACTAGGACCTGAAAATATTTTTTTTGTTTGTAAATAGCCAGGCATTGCCCTGACTCTTCTCTTGAAAAATACTAATATTAATTGAAAGGACTTGTAGTTCGTGCGTTCACAATTAACAGACTGGCAGACGTATTGTTCTGCTCTGAATCTGATGGATCAATGTGATTAACGGCTTTAGAACGCAGAGGATATACATTGATTTTATTTGGTGCATAAATAAAATAAAAGAGAACCGAGATAAATAAAATCCGAGAACTGACCTGGTATTGTGGCTTCCCGTGCTCCAACCCTCCCCAAGGCACGTACGCAGCGCCATGCGACTGCACTAGTTTTCCAGGGATGATGGCGCCCTCATGGGCGGCGCGAGCCACGTAGAGAGGCTCACCGGAGCAGTCCTGGCCCCCGACAACGGCCCCAGGGGGTACTTGTCCCCCGGTCATGTCGATCCACTGGCCGACACCGCCGCCGGCTCCTGGGTACCCGGGAGGGCTGCTGTATAAGGGAGCGGCGGTCGGAGCTGATGGAACTGATGGAACTGAAACATAAACGGTGGTTAGTTGTCGGCTAAAGAAGATGACAGTTCTTGATGCTACAAAATAAAGTGATAATGAATGAAGTTTATGGAAACTATTTTGTGAGAAAGTGTGATTAAAGACGAGTGCGATGTGAATGATGCATGATGATAATGATTCGATCTTTAGATACTGCGACTGCGATAGCATAGTGCCTCACGAAATGAACAGATTAAATTTGGCATCGATGCTAACACGTGTTAGTATCGATGCAGAAGCGAAACAGTACATAATTTGTTAATGTCCAGCGTCTGCATCGCGACCGCATCGACACTAAAGCGCGTTAGTATCGCGACTGTATCGATGCTAAAAGTAGCGCAAGCGTGTTAAGTTTGACATTTTACGTCAGCGGTCCAAGGGACTTACAGATTACAAAGATAGATACACCTACTGTTTTAGCTAAAATTCATTTGCATATACATAACAATCAAACCAAACATTTGATAGAATTTGGAAGAACAAAATTTGGAAAAGCGAATTTGGATAACAACATCATTCTCAAAGCCTGATCATGCAAATAGAAAAACTGGATTCTTACATGCTTGTGAAAATCTAAATTTTGAACCATTTACCAATGTACTGAAATTTTTAAAAGATGTATTATTCAGGTGCCGCAGGTAGATACACAAGTGTGTATGCAGATAAAGGTGTAGTGCAAATTAATATTGCGGCTTCATCATAAAAAAAACCTATAAATTCATAAAACATTTATTTGTCATACAATATTAAAATGGATTATGGTCACAACATGATATTTTAAATTAAATACGGTAAAATAATGGCGCAGACATGGGCGCAAAATAAAAATAATGTATTACTATCATGTAAATGCAGGAATTACAAAATGTACCCAACGTACCACCGGAATGTTAAAAACACTGAGAGAGACTGCTCCATTACTGATGATCCAGTGCTCCTAAGGACACCGTTTAGTTACGAACTACCTTCGCCACAGTTAAAATGGTTAGTACACTTTACGTATTGTTAGTTTGAGTTAATCTTCAAGTGTCTGTTCTAAAGTGGTGGAAAGAGTTTTCTAATATAGTTCATTCTGAACAGCAAACATCAAACAAGCGATTATTTTGACACTCTAAGCATTTTCATTCTGAAGGATATTTTGAAGACACTCAACGGGGCTGGCGGGCAGCGGCGCCGAAGTGGCGGATGCGCCAGTGACCGCGGGCGCCGTAGCCGGTGCGCACCGCGAAGTGGGTCACGGGGAACGGCGCCGGGTCCACCCACTCCATCAGCAGGGCACCCGAGGTCCCGTCTCTCACCATCACCCTGCCGCACCTCCACTCGATCAAAAATTTCCTAAACTCGTTGGGGTGCATTATCCCGGGCGTCGGTAGCGTCACCTACGGATTTTTTAAAATCATCAAACATCCAACTCACTGGCGGCACGATTCACGAACGCACGTCTCGACAGTTACTATACCTTGTCTGGCTTCTGTCTGCAATACCTTATGACGGACTGTGTGTTCTCCCAACCACCGAGAATGATCTCGTACATGGGATCAACCTCCGCGGGCGCCGACGTAAGACAGAGGTGGGCGTTATGGGGACCGCGGTATTCGAATTCCAAAGAGCCTGCTGCTGCTGGTCCGAATTTATACTCTAACTTGTCCGGAGTGTCAAATTCGGCTCCATCTGTATTGGTAATAGAGAATCAATTTTGTTCTTTCGTTGGGTACATTTTGAAGACGTGATCGGTGGGGAGTTGAGTTACTTACCTTCAATTTTCCATGTGCCGGTAGCGCCCCAGCCGGTGCAGACGCCGACGAAGGCGATGGGGAAGGGCTCGGGGTCGGTCCAGGACATGAAGGGGATGAGCTCTCCCTCGCGGCCAGCTGACACCACGCCGCCGTCCCAGCGCACCCAGAAGCCGCGGAACTCGCCGCTGTTCAGAATCTGGGGCGTGTCAACTTCGACAACATCGGGCTTGGTCCTGTTCCTTCTGATCACGCTCTTGGTGTTTCCCCAACCGCCGATGAAGATCTGAAATGTTTGTAAGTACGAGATACTTATTGTACATATACCGTATTTTTGCACCTAAGCAAAACTATCAAAAGTTCTAACATATTGTCTGCGTTCCTTAAGTTAGTTATCATAAAGATATGATGGTTTTAATTTACTCAGTCATTACGTGTCATCACTAAGCACAAAAACGATTAAGTAGTCTGTATAAGTAGTCTGATACAGAATCAATATTTAGAGTCACATTAAAAAGTGTTTAATATTCTTCAACTAAGTATTTGTTGATGATAACGTGTACTCGTATCGTACCTATATATTAATTACCCTGACCAGCCGGACGATTAGGTAACCACGGTGACACAGAGATGTATCATAAAGTTGTGATTCGAATTTCATACAATATTACTTTACAGGATTTGCAGCGTTGAATATTGGTAGAGTGGGATTACCTCGCTTTATATCAAGCTTGCGTCACCGCACCCTAGATTCTGATTTAGCTGGGTAGGAATTTATACCGATCTTAACCTGACCATTCGATATGCATGAAGATAACTAAGTAGTAGAGCTTCAATACGTTTGAGCCCATGTCAGCCGCATGGGGAAGAAAGACTGAAGTAAGAAAATCAAAATGTTAACTCCAACGCGTCAATCAAAAATAAAAAAATACATTGTACCAAGATTTAATAACTACTTTGGTAAGCGGACAAGGAGCTGAATTGTGCCGACGATACTTAATGAGTTACCTACAGATTTGCTCGCAGAGGTCATCTCAAAGAATCACCTTAAAAATATATTAAAAAAACACTACCTGTCAACGTGTCCATGAAAAATCCAGAGCTTGTTTACTTTTGCTTACCATTGTTATGTTTTAATTAGTTATTTAAAGTCCTAGATAGATATTTTTTATTTTTATCTTATTTTATTTTTTGTTGTTATATAAGGAATTTCCCCTGCGCTCTGTTGTAAAACTAATATGTTTCAGAAATTAAGGCATATGGCCGGTAGCTGTGGATATATATATATATATATATATATATATATATATATATATATATATATATATATATATATATAAATGTATAAATATAATATAATATATAAGATGGGTGGGATGTATATACAACAAAATATATAGTTTTATAATTATATATTTAAGATAGTAATTGGCTGTCTGTGGTTACTTAGTTTATATAATATAGTTAATTACCTACTACGATTGTATACTAGCCAATAAGATTGTGATAAGATTATGATTATAAAGTAAGACGAGAACTACTGCCGACAAACTGTTATGCAGTTTGGCAGATGTAAAGAATCGCAAACTCTGTAATTACTATGGAAATAAATAAATTAAAAAAAAAAATTAGTCTTTACCTACCTCATACATAGGGTCGGCTTCCTGAGGGCCCATGGTGAGCGCTAGATGGGCATCGTTTGAGGTCCGCACCTTGAACTGGACGGAGCCATGGGACACCGGGAACCATTGGTACTGCAGGTTGTCTTCAGTCTGTACGTCTGGAAAAAGATTCATGGAAAGTTAGGATTAGACCTAAAATAGGTACACGAGGGTTGCATTTACATTTATGGAATTCTTAGATTTTAATAAATTTATGTGTGTTCCTAGGACCAGCTTTATTACTTCATGGATAACTGGTGGCTCCCATGTATGAATTAGTCTACCTACCCACCGAGTTTCTGGTGCAAATATGATTATCTTCTATTCTATAGAATACCCATGATGCAATGTTATAAATGTCTGAAATATTTTTATATAGATACCAACGCCAAACAACCAGTCTCGGTATGCAGCATTTATATGCAGTACGCGTCAGTTCGAGTGGCCTTTCTTTAGTTTAGTGTGCTTGTTTTCCATTCTGGGCAGGTCTCTTAGTCTAAATATAGTCTAGTGCGTCGCTATGCGTGCTACTTGCCCCGCACCTAAACTAATCGAAGGAATTGCCGTTGTATAGCTACCATTGCCGCTTTAGTACTTCCTTGAAATAAATAAGATACGAAGATCATTTCGTTTTTTTCTCAGAGTCTAGCTAGAGTTTTGTAAGTAACTTCTTGCCCACTGTTTTGTTTACAGTTAGCAATTTCATATCACCAGACCTACCTATGTACTTGAATGTAAACGAAATTTCATCACACGCTGTCTAAAGCTTCTACAATAGACAAGGAAATACCGATCAATGGAAGTTGCGTCGTCTCAAGTACTAACTCAGCTACCTAGGTCTCTCGGTGATGTCATCCTATCAAATCATACCCGTGGGGTGACTACGTGTTTTATCTTAGGTTTTCTGTTTTTATCGAAGCATAATAAAGTATTTGTAGTTTTACTGAACTCACTCATATTTAAATAGCATGATGCAGTAGTGTTCAGCTTCTTTAAACTACCTCGTTTTTTAATCCTTATTGTCAAAACATTACAGTATTTCGATTCTGTAGCTGTTGTGTAACTATCAAGTGATCCTGTTCTTTGTAGATTTTTAGTTTGTATGTTATCGATTTAATTATTAGATTCAATAAATATTATGTACAAAAAATACAAATAAGCTAAGCTGGTGCTTGACTTTCCAAAGCAAAATATAAGAATTCCCATAAAAAATCAGTTCGATCTTGAAGTTTTCTTGGCGGTTAATCGTTAGCCCAATTAAAGGCAATCTGCAAGATAGTCTGACGTAATCTTTGACCTGAACGGAATGCACGCAGTAAGTGTCTACCTACCCAGTAGATATGTCATCATGTCCCAATTTATAGCAATAGTCATTTTTCAATCCAGAAGAGGGATCTGTTGATTCAACAACAATGATCTAGCAATCCACCATTAAGGTGGTAGACATGCCCTTGATCGCATAGTAGTATTATGTTATGACTCTCAAGCGCTGATGATGTCATGTTTATCTTATTAAGACTACAATGTCACTGCTCGTAAATAAACCTGACTAATTTTACAATCCCTTAATCAAGCTGGATTAAAAAAAAATGCAGGGCATAGTTCAATAATGTTAGAACTGTTATTTATAGGAACAGATAAATCAACTGAAAAGACGCAACACATCATAGCAGAGAAAGTGAAATTGCTATTGATTCTTAAGTATTTTCTATGCGGCTACACCACGCCCGAAATTTGGCCTTGTGCCAGAAAAATGCCAGTTATTTTGCTGCGTCGGTAAAATAACACTTCACATACTTATAAACTATAAGTATAATTAATAGTTAGTATACCTGCTAGTGCAACTATGCGTAAAGTAAAGAAATATGAAATAGGTAGTTTTCGAATTTTGAAACTTTAATGATTCTCGTAAACTCAGTCTGAAGTGCCTGGACTGTTCCTTAACTGGACATTGTTTAGTGGATATATAAAGAGTTACTTACCCAAAACGTCGGCCATGGTTGTCAAATAACTTGCAGCACAGTTAATAAATGACGTATATTCAGCTCGACTGCCGGCACAGAACTGGGACCGGCATCTATTGCCTGGCGACTCGACCTCGGCGCCGACGCGAGGCGTAACTGCGATGATGTCATACCAAACTTCGGAAACTATGTTTTGTTACTCATACATACCTTAGGTCCACATTTCACTTTGAACCTAAAACTGGTGCTTCTAACGTTTTGTTTGCCATCCGATTTTTTTAATTCATCCATCAACAAACCGGCTTCAGTATTTGCATTATTGTATACGCATTAGATGCCATCCAGATTCATGGTACGCTGTGCTAAACGGTATAATGAGGCACCTATCAAAGACAGTTTTGTCACAATGTACGTTCCTACCTATCTATACATCATTCAGACATCAGACGGCGTAAACGAGCCGACCTTCAGGCTACACCTTTTCAGGGTCAGGGTCAATTGTGTAACCGCTGACTCATATCATATCGCTGGAGATGGACAGATTAGATAGAAGATTACTCATATAATTAATTTGCTCTAGAAAAATCTCTGGATCAATTCAGAGATTCATCATAAGTGACTTAGTTCGTTATCACTAAAGGCGATCTCTCTCATGCATGTATGTAAAGATACCTACTAACGATAATTTAGTGTGAATCAAGTGAGAATAATAAATAATTTAGGAGTAGCTAAAAGAAGAACGAGGAAACACATAATATTTAATTGCTATGTAAATTCAATAACAACGATAAAATATTAAGCATCAGATACAAGTAGATAAATGAAGGTAATGTTTTGTTTATATCTGTGAAAGGCATGTGTTGATACAAAAACATTTTATCTTAGTGCAATGATCCTTGACTTACCTACATGTATTACGAGAACAACAACAATCCTAATTGAAACTGACTCCTACTTATTAACATTTAAAACAAAAAACAAAACATTTTTAGGTGGATATGAGTATCTCAAATTATAATTGAATCGATGTTTTTGTCGGAATTATCTTCAAAATATATGTGACGTGAATCCAATACTTTGATAGAATCTTCTAAAAATCGCCAAATCTTTGAGCAACCTCTAAGAGGCCATGGCATGGTTTGGCTTATTCCTCTAGAAGACGCCTAAGCTTTGCTAGCAGCCCTTAAAAAAGACGGCGCACTCGGTAAGTAGTGCACGCGCCATTGTCCCTTCCCGCTGCCCGTGCGCAGTCCGAAGTGGCTGACAGGGAACATCACGGCGCTTTGCCACTCCATGAGCACTTTGCCAGAACCATCGCGCACAAGTACCCTGGTGTCAGTCCAATGGATCTCAAACGTCTTGAAATCTTCAGCATGCATCGTTACCGGTGTTGACATTGTGACCTGAAAATTACAAGATTCAATGTAATGTTTGAAGTTTAACAGTTCTATTCTATTAAGGTATGTGCCTCTGAATATGAGTAATATATTTGGATCAGAGGAAAATAATGTAAAAATCAAATACTCAATACGTGTTTGTGCAACAAAGAGTCAATTTTGTGCGGCAGAACGATCATGTCCATAGCGCACACCGGGAGGTTAGGCTTAGATTCCAAATTTGGATTTTAAATAATCGTCCATCATTAGGTCCCGTTTATAAACAAATGTTTGTCTCGCAAAATGTTTAAGAGTCTCTTAAAATGGTGCCAGAATAACCAAGAACAAATCAAGATGGTCATACTGGCAAAATACAGGTCCTCAAAAAACTTCACAAAATTCTGAAAAGAAACGGCTAAACACGATATTAAGCCTGGCATCCCGGAAAGAAAAAAGTGACGCAGTGGAAATAACAAATGATATGTTTCGTGAATTTTTCAATGTAATCTCCGAGTAGACCCAGTGGTCCCTCTGCTGCGGTGCTCGATGCTGGGCCCGGTTGTCAACGGGGGGAGGCCTCGGTCACTTGCTTCACGGCCGCTCCGGTAAGAGCGACGTTGGGGAGAATGAACGGCGGAAAATCTCCACGGCATGACGGGATTAGCGTTGAGCATTTCAGTTATGCGGGTTTGTCCATGTTTTACACTTTGTGTGTTAGTCACTCATATCTTCGACATGACTTTATGAAAACCATTGTTATTCCTATTGTGAAAAACAAGACAGGTGACGTCTCTGACAGTGGAAAGTATTGTCCAACCTCGCTGGCGACTACCATTGCAAAGAAATTTGACGGTATACTTGACTCTCGTTTAAATAGCTACTTAGATCTTCATGATGCTCAATTCGGCTTCCGAGCCGGGCTTTCAACAGATAGCGCAATTGTGAGACTCAAGCATAGGTACTGACAAATATTACACTGATTGTAAAACTCCGGTGTACGGGTGTACCGGTTATTCCCAGTAGCACTGGCAACTGGGAATTTGTAAAAAAGTATGTCGAAGTTGCCGCCCTTCAAATAGTTGTGTATGGAAAGTCCACTGTATTTTGATCCTCGCAGGCAACAGACATGTTTAAAAATGCATATATATTTTTAGTTAAGAAAAAAAAGTTATCGTCGCTTTTTACTTCATTTTATCATAATATATATGGCTGGGTATGTTTTTGGTTAGTTCGAATAATTGTTTAGTAAAAACGGTATTTGTTAAAGAAAACCGCACTTCAATATCTCTGATAGTTATTGAGATATATATTTTTTAATTTTAGCAGGAATTTTTCTGGCGCAGCAACATCAATGATTATAAGTACCAAATGTTTTGCTTTATCATTTTTAAGTAAAATTTATATTGAAAAGAGCGACAAAATTATGCTTTATTTAATTTAATTTCATCTAAAGTAGCAAAATTTTTATCCCCAAAGGAACATAGATTGCCCATATATATTTTTTAGTTTAGAAAAAAAATGGTTTAGCTGCATTTTACTTAATTTTATTAGAAATAATTAAAGTGGGGTATTTTAAGGGTATTTTATTTATATTAGCAAGTGAAGCCACTTTTATGCTGTGTGTGTGTGCGTTACTGGGATACCAGTTGATACAAATATTTCTCCTTTTATTGTGTAGGTGTAAATTTTACTGATTTATGCATGTGAGCAATGTGCGTAAAATTTGAAGTAACGTGCGTTTCAAAACCACAATTAAAATTTAAATAATGTAAGTCGCCAACCTGTAATCGGAATAGCTAGAAAAATTACATACCTGTATTTCTTTTGGTTGGATTTCATTTTATTTTATTTAAATAAAAAATACTTGCTTCTTCTTCCAATTATTATTACGAAAACAAAAAAATATTTAACTTGCTTTATTTTCTGTTACACAAACACTACAATATATTTAAATGCCAAAAAATAAAGAACTGATTAAATTTTATCATTAAGTAAAAAAAAAAGTTATGTTTATGAAGTAGAATTAGAACACAGTTTTGTGTATGGGACCAACAGCGAAACCTCATTTTTAGGGTTCCGTAGTCGAATGACAAATAACGTTTATTATGGTTTCATTGTCTGGCTATCGGTCTGTCCGTCCGTATATCACAATCAATTTATTCTGCAACTATTAGCATTACACAGTTGAAACTTGGTAGGTAAATGTATTCTGTTAACCGCTTTACGGCTTCCCACACATGAAACTAAAACCATTTTTTTTTGTCTAACCTCATAAGCCTTTTAAAATGACAGTAAGGTTCCTTAACCAAAAGACGCTTCCAAAGTGGTAAAATGGGCGTCCCCCCATCCCCCTTTAATCTTTAAACAGTGTACATTTTGAAAAAAAAAAAACATGATGTAGAACTTGACAAAAACTTTCAATGAAAATTAGTTTGAACGATATCCAACTTGTAGTTTTTCAGTGCGCGAGTCCGACTCGCACTTAACCCGTTTTTTCGGGTAAAGTCCCTATTTATTTCCCGGCCACACTGGCTGTTACTGTCACTGGCAAATCACTTGGAGTGGAGGTTTTGTGTTCCAAATAAATAATTTTTGTATTTTAAAAAGAACAGAAATTAATGTAAAAGGTACTGGGTAGCCTGTGAAAGGTAATTCCTTGGCACTTTTTTTGTAAAAATGTAATATTTTTACACTGTTTAACGACACACGCCGGCATTTTTTTCAATTTTTTATACGCGAAGGTTTGCACTGTCACAGACAATGGCAGAGAGGGTAATGGCGGCCGATCGGCTTACTTTTGCGTCAGTGTGTGCATGGAGGTTCGTATTTACACGTATGCTGGCTTACTTTGGGTGCTTCACTTTTTGTGTAGGTGACGCGGAGTCCTTACTTTTTTTACTCGTCCGTGGTGTCACCATAAAATATTGCAGTATTAGCTAAATTATCCGCTTTGACATTTCCGGTGATACCACAGTGCCCTGGGATCCAAACGAAGGCTACACGTAATTCTAACCTAACACATTTAGTCAGTAGTTTTCTGCACTCAATTATTATTGGGTAACAGGTATTTGATTTGAAAGGATATTTAATTAAAGCCTGAAGGGCACTTTTTGAATCAGTGAAAACTACTGCGTTTTTCAGTTTAAATAATAAAATAAATTCCAATGATTTGAAGATACCAAAGCATTCTCCAGTAAAAACGGATGACTCATGTGGTAATTTTACCATCTGATGTATCCTCGATTGTTGGTGATAAATACCAACTCCCACAGGACTTCCATCTGGATGTTTTGATGCGTCACAGTATAAATGATCCCATTCATGCCAATTATTATCTAAAATTAAATTGAATTCTGTGTTAGCACATTTATCGTTTTTAGAAATTTCAATATTAAAATCAACGTTAATATCCAAAACAAGAGACTCAAATTCAGATGAAAAAATTGGGAGTAGTGCTGATCTGTGGGTTGGTGCATGTAATGAAATGAATTTGCGGTAACTGATGACAAGGCATGGAATTTTCTTATGTGACCAGTAAGGAGTGGTATCTATCAATTCTGAGAGTGTTTGTAGTTTTATATAAAGGGGATGATTTATGAAATGAAAAGCACGGAATATGAACTTATCACTAAGGAACTGCCGCCGCAGTTGCAACGGTGGATCCATACATTCCAACTGTAGCGCGTTGTTAGGGCTGGATTTCATGGCGCCAGCTACTATTCGAAGTGCTTTGGTTTGAATTACATCAAGTTTTTTGATACCAACGATACTACACGGTTCTAAAAGGAAAGTTCCGTAGTCTAGGATACTCCTAATCATCGCATTATACAGTAACTTTAATGAAAAAGGGTGAGCACCCCACCAGACCCCAGATAAACATCTTAGGATGTTAAGGAGCCGCTCGCATTTTGAACAAATGTAATAGAAATGGGAGAGGCCAGTAAGTTTTGAGTCTAGAATAATACCTAAGAATTTAGTTTCATTGTTAACTGGGATAAGTAAATTATCATAAAAAACCGAAACAGGAGGAGGACATCGCATTCGAGAGAACAAAACTATGGAGCTTTTTGCTACAGATAGAAACATACAATTGTTGTCCAACCACAGTTTTAGTTCGGCTAGAGATGCAGTGAGAGTTCCGCTAAGAACCTCAACACTTTTACCAGAAGAATATAATAACAGGTCATCAGCATATTGCAGTACATTAACTCTGTTACCAAATATGGGTTCTAAATCGTGAGAATAAATGTTAAAAAGCAAAGGAGATAACACTGAACCCTGTGGTAAACCATTCCACAATAATCTGGATCTTTTATTTAAATCACTATCAATGATATGAATGCTTCTTTCAACCAGCACATTGATTATAAAGTTAGTAAGCATACCTGGGACATCTAAGTTACGAAGTTTTTCCAGAAGAATCGATAACACAACGTTATCATATGCTGCCGAAATATCCAGAAAAGCCGCTAAAAGATGTTGATTGCAAGAAAAGGCTATTCTTATATCACTTACAAAAATAGCAAAGCTGTCAGAAGTACTCCTACCTTTCCTGAATCCAAATTGGCTTCTGCTTAGTAAGCCTCTACTTTCAAGGTACCATTCTAAGCGGTTCTTGATTAAATGCTCAGAAATTTTTAAAAATGTTGTTGAAAGTGCTATCGGACGGTAAGACTCTACATCAGATGAAGGTTTATTCGGTTTTAAAATTGGTATTATTTCTTGTACTCTCCATGAAGAAGGTATATTCCCGGATGTCATTATAGAGTTAATAAGAGATAAATAATATTGTAGTGTTGAATCAGATAAATTAATAAAGAATGAATATGGAATCCCATCACTACCAGGTGCAGAATCTTTAATATAAGAAAGGACGCCTTTGAGTTCAGTCAAACTAAATGGAGAATTTAGTCCTGTTTGTTCGAAATCTTTGTTTAAATTATTTTTAAAAACAGTAAAATCTAGCGGGGCGGTAAGAGGGGCAAGATTATCTAAGAATTTTTCTGCTAAAAGATCCGGGAGAGAATTAGGTTGTGAATCCTTGTACACTGACCTGAATCGTCTAATATTAGCCCATACAGCAGCCACAGAAGTATCAGGAGAAATGGAGGAGCAAAATTTTCTCCAACTCTCCCATTTCTTCTGTTTAAAAAGTTTTCGCGTACTTTTGGTAATCTGGGAAAGGATTTCAAAATTTTGATTTGTTGTGTTAGAAACATAATCTTGCTCAGCTTGTTTTCTTTTTTTAACAGCTTTGTAACATTCTTCATCCCACCAAGGGGGCGAAGGTATTTTATTTATGGAAGGATTTTTAAGAGGGAAAATTTCGTCAGCCGTTTCTAAAAATAATGAAGCCAATGCCTCAGCACAATCATTGTGATTTTTACCATCAACAGGAGGAAGAGAAGTTACTTTTTGTTCGATTCTTTCTTTAAAAACATTCCAATCGGCATTTTTGAGCCTATATTTTAATCGAGGAGGCCGGGCGAAAGTTTGTTTCTCATTCGTTGGAAAGGTGATTATAATTGGAAAATGGTCACTGCCGAAAGAAGAATCTAATGTGGACCATGTTAAAGTAGACGCGAGGTTTGGACTTGATATGGAAAGATCAGGAGTACTGACTCTTTCCTGGGGAGCAGTGCGACGAGTAGGTGTTCCAGTATTTAATATGCATAAATTAAACTTATCTAAGATATCTATGACTCTTGTGCCGTAATAATCGGAGCGACCGCTTCCCCAAGACAAGTCATGAGCGTTAAAATCACCCATGATCAAAACTGGTTTTGGTATGATACCTAAGATGCGTTCTACTTCGTCAAAAACTGAGGATGATGGATGAGGTATGTACAGTGAAACAAATGATATATTATTTACAGATGCAGCTATTATTGAAAATTCACTACTATGCTGTGGAAGAGGAATATGAGAGAATGGTATGGGGTGTTTGACCAGTAATGCGACCCCTCCATAACTGTCAAATCTATCCTCTCTAATGCAAGCAAAACCAGGAATTTTAAACACAGAGTTAGGTTGGAGCCAAGTCTCCTGAAGGGCGACAACAAAAGGCCCCAACCGGTTAATCATAAAAAATAAATCGCTTTTCTTATTTACAATACTTCTACAATTCCACTGTATCACTTGGGACTTCTTTCCCATAAACAGTGCTATTGTTATCTACTTTCTCCGAAACATTTTTTGGTATGGCAACGTTGGACGGTAACAAATTATTATATGTCAAAGTGGTGATAAGCGTAGCAATTAGTTCTTTCAATGACATTTCAGCAAATGAATTATTTAAATCGCTATTGATTAATATCTCAACACCCGAGCGGTCGCATGTGACCGCATAACAATAGAATATCTATTGTGTCTCGTTCACATACGCTTGAGGGATTAAAATACTTTTGGAAGTTATAGGGGAACTGTAGTCTTTTACAAGGGCAGCATGTTCTCCACGATCATAACCCTTGCTGGGCCTTGGTGGTGCTCTCGGTTTCAGAAAGACTGTTTTTTTATATGAGTTATTATGACTTTCTACATTGTTATGTGCATTTGATAATTGAGAGTTAAAAGTGCTAGTTGTCGAAGTCTGATGACCAGAACGACCTGATACCAAGACATCAGCGAAAGATTTTGATACTGGTGGATGGAGTTTCTGAGCCTCAGCATAGGTTATACAGCTTTTTGCCATAGACTCTTTTATACTCCTCTGCCTAGCATATTCAGGACACTTCCTACTTGTGGCCATATGTTGACCAGTACACAAGAAACAAGTAATGTTTTCCTCTTCAATGTCACAGGTATCACCGGTATGACCCTGTCCACATTTAAAGCATTTTGGTAATGAGCGGCATTGACTTTTGACATGGCCATAACGACAACACCTATAACATTGAATGGTTGGGAATATATAAAGATCCACAGGTATGGAATTGTAGCACAGGAAGATTCTTTTGGGTAGTACTTGTCCATCAAAAGTAATAACAACTGTCTCAATTGGTACAAATTCTGACTTACCATTCAAATTGTTTTTCTTTTTCAGACGACGAACCTTTATAACTTTACCACATCCAGTTGGAATATTAATACTATCCAAAATATCCTCCTCGCTCCAACTTACTGGAACCCCTCTGATAACACCGATCCGGGTTACGTTGGAACTTGGAATGAAAGCCCTGTAATGGTTGTGTTTCAACAAATCGCTATTAAGAAAAGCATTGGCATCTTCAAATTTGGAAAAGGAGACTGAAAGTCTATTTCTGCCTATTTTTTTAAGGCTGCCATTAATAACATTTTTAAAACAGTGCTTCTTCAAAAAATGACCAAATGATACAGGATGTAAAGTACAATTTTCATTTGGGGAGGATTGTTCTTTTTGTACATGTACTGTGTATGGGGACAGATCTGTAGCCACATAAGAGGGCCTGCCTACTGGTGTACGTGTTTCATTTGGCATGTGGGAAGAACTGGGAGTTGAAGTGTTATTCATATTGTCTAACAAAGACTGGTTCGACTGACTGGGAACTGTTGGTGTTTGATTTGAATCATTTGTCTGAGAAATAAGTTTTTTCTTGTCACATTCATCACCTAAACTTTCGAAACATTGACATTCATGAGTGTTAGCTGTACCATCTAATTGTGATTTGCGATGTTTACTCCGTTTCTTTATGCCATGCTTACACACTTTTCGTGAAGAAGAACGTTTGCGTTTTGATTGTAAACTTGTGTTATTTTCAGATCCATCCGTGTCGAAAATAGAGCCATCTGTGTCCATAGCCGGAATATCGTTAGAAATAGTAATAAAATTACCTGCCTGGGGGACGAACCCTCCCCCAGGGTCGTCAGGCTCAGTCATAGGAGAGAAAAATTGTGACTTACCAAATACTGGAAAAAATTACACTAAATAGACAAAAATAATTAAATAAAGTTATAAAACTAACTAAATATGTACAAAAGCAACTTATTTGATCCTTATTTTAAATTAAATTTGTAAAATCCAAAAAAAGACGCCTTCCTAGTTCGCCGTTTCCCGCCCTTTCATTTATAAGATTGCCAATTAAGTATAGTAATATACAAAGAAAACCGCATATGGGAACCAATTTGGGAATTTTATAATGTCGCCAGGTTGAAATCATTACTTTCTATGAGATTTTTCTGTATTTATCTTTCATTTGATACCATTTTCATCAAAATTGGTGCGGTGGTTTGACTTAGTTTTTTCAAAGAAAGTGTGTGTGTGTGTTCTATGTTCCTTTGGGGATGAAAATTTTGCTACTTCAGATAAAATTAAATTAAATCAAGCGTAATTTTGTCGCTAATCGCTCTTTTCAATATACATATTACTTAAAAATGATAAAGCAAAACATTTAGTTCTTTGTAATCATTTATGTTAGTGTGCCCGAAAAAATTAGAGATATTGAAGAGCGGTTTTCTTCACCAAATACCGTATTTTCTAAACAATTATACGAACGTTGCTGCCTGCTGCCTACACGTGTCGCGCTCGCGGCCGCTCCCCCCCGCCCCACCGGATAGCCGCGCGCGCGACGCGAGACAGTCGGCCAAAAAAATCGCGTTTGTATGTTGTGTGCGTGCGCGTCGCGGACCTGCGGTGCGTTTTCCGAAGCCTGGGCCGGATGACCAGCATCACATAGTTTCCCGCCGCGCCTTGACCTGGTACGGCACCTACTGACACCGCAGACGCTTGCTATGGCGGTTTCTGCACAACGAAGCCCTCCACCTTTATCACTTGAGGGTCCAAGATTTGCTGTTGGCGGGGATTACGCCTTTATCACTTGAGGGTCCAAGTTTTGCTGCTGGTGCGGACTATGCGACGAAGATCGAGCAGCTTGAGCTCGAGTTCACCCGTTGACTACTGCGCAATTGCACGTTGTTGGGCTAACGTGCATGCACAACACAATACTGCAGTTATTCGCCACCAATTCCAGCAAAGGTTCAGTGCATACGTGTGTGAATGAACAGTGAATGCCGTGATGGCCAGTGAAAAAAAAACAGTGCTCGTGATAGCTAGATTGTCTAGTGCTCGCTTCAGTTTGCATAATAAGGTTAGGATGCATCGCCTCAATTTGTAGTAACCTGTTTTACTGTAAATCTCTGACGTTTTCAAATGTTAACTTATCGCTGCTGAGAAAAGTATTTGTAAACCAGTGCAGAAATCCTAGTTTTAATTTATTTTATTGTGAAATAAGACTTGTATCCACATATCTGTACAAAAACTGAGCAAGTGCGATAATTAAAAGTAAAAAATAATAAAAATGTATGTAATTTTCAAAGATGTGTTCGCGTTTTATGTGTTATGTTTATTTACGGTACCTAATAAACGAAATTTAAAACAAAACTGTGTTAAATTTACTCACGCAATTTTTAGTGCATTTCCATCTACTGAATCAAAAGAAATCAATAGGTACTCATTAGGTAGGTAGGTAACTACAACATCTGTTAAAGTTAGATTTGGTAAGATTGGAAATTTTAATAGGTATTCTTTTTAAAGTTTAGGTACTTTCACATAAGATTTGTCTTATTATTATTAAATAAACAGAGGTAACACAACATAATTAGGTAGTTTCAGTTTATCATTACCTACAACATCTGTTAAAGTTAGTAATAAATTTTAATAGGTATTCTTTTTAAAGTTTACTTTCACATAAGCTTTGTCTCCTTATTATTATTAAATAAACAAAAGGTGTGCGTTACTGGGGCGGCATGTCGACTCGAATCGAGATGAGAATATATAGAAAATTTAGAGCCCTATATCCCATAAATGTGCCCCAAAAATCAAATCAGTGCCCATTAAGGTCTCCGAGTTATTTTAGAAAATAAGATGCCGCTGGAGTAACGTCTGAAAACGTTACTGCAGCGGCATGCTTTTTACCTATTGGCCCTAGCCAAATTTAAAGTAGCCTGAAGGGTAGCTTATATATGTGCCCTCTCTTGGCCGAGTAGCGGCATTTGTGCCCTTTGTGGATTTGATGTAATTGCAAATGCCGCTGGAGTAACGTTTGGCGGATTTCCATATCTGCGGAACGGCTTGACGAACAGATATGATTTTTTGTCAGCTAGTTTGTTGTTATTTGTGCCTTAAGTGCCCCAGATTTTTTTACGAAAAAATGCACGGTTTATAAATAGGACGCGTTTCTCTGAAAATCGAAAATAGCCTCTAGTTCTTAAACTACATAAAATGGTGTGCTGTAATTGCAGTGCCCTATGCCTTTTAGGCATATGGATGATCTGACAAAATTTCAAAACCCTAAGTCTAATATTCGTCGAAATAAATGTTTGTTTCTGTGAAAGTGGTTTTGCTTATTTCAGACCTAAAAAAAGAGCATTGTTAACAACATGATTTGCCCATAAATAGAGCCCATATTCAAATAGAGGCACACAGAATTTCAGCTTTCTACACCTTATAATAACCCTGAAATATATAAAACAATGTAACGCGAATTATTTAAAAACTATCCGACCAAATGCGAAAGGTAGTTAAAAAGCGGCCATTCAGTACTTCAAGTCAGCATTCTCAAATTGGTAGCCTTGTCATTTTCGATAACAGGTACAGTCACGGAAACAAGTTTTGGTGTGAAATTGTTAAAGTAGGTAACTCATCATATACAAATTACCTATTCCCACACTGTGTTGCAAACGTGTTCTAGCCGTGGGTCGTGGCCCATTATTTGCAACGACATAAGCACATTAAACGTGCACTCACACACAACAACACAAAAATCATTGAACTATTCATACATTAATTAATCATCATGCCTGATTCCGTCCGTCTTGATGTAATGTAGCGTTGTTATAAACAAGCCGGCTGCCCGGTATAAAAAAGAGTTACTTTAACTTGCCTATGTATGCGCACCATCTATGCGCACACAAATATTACTATTGCATTTACTAATAAGGTTCAGATTGCATTGTTTCGACTGTTATGCAGTCGACTAGAATAGGCACGCCTCGGCTTCCTCTTATACGCTTGCACACCTACAGCAACAGGATCTGCCGCACATTTAAATACAGACCGTATTGCTGCGCTATAAGAATTATATATTTTTTTTCTTACAACGACGATTCGTTACAAACGTTTTGTTTCTCATAAAATAATTTTATGGGAATCAGTTCTAAAATACCCATCTATTTTTATAATAAAGTTTAGGAAAGTCATAAATACTTTTAAATTGAAACTCATAACACAATTAAATAACCCGTTTATAAGTACCTAATATGTATTTATTAAGTTTATTTATACTTACTACCTATCAGCCTACTGTTTTTTTATTTTATTTGTTACAATTATAATATTCTTATTACTTTATTTATGAAATATATATTTTTGTTTTTATTTTGTAATACAGGGTGACTTTGTTATCATTACTGAAATTTTGTGTGAAGACTCCACTGATGAATATGAACAACTTTTACTATGGGGGCAATACTGAAATCGAGAAAAAAAATCCAATGAAAAAAAAAATGTTCCATACAAAAGTCCAATTGGCGCGCGGTCAAAATGTATGGAACAGCTGATTTTTTGTCTCGATTTCACTATTGCCCCCATAGTAAAAGTTGTTCATATTCATCAGTGGAGTCTTTACACAAAATTTGGGTACTGATAACAAAGTCACCCTGTATATACTCTCGGTCATGACGATGGAAACCCTTACTGAGTGCAGTCTAACAGTAAGACATTGAATATTAACTGATTATAGCAAAAAAATTAAAATTATCAAAACAGCTTTTCCGCACCATTGTACAGACATAAAAGAAATCTATTAGACAAATTAAGGAGGTAAGGTGAATGTTTCCAACGTCCGCTTTTTAACTACCTTTCGCATTTGGTCGGACAGTTTTTAAATAATTCTCGTTACATTGTTTTATATATTTCAGGGTTATTATAAGGTGTAGAAAGTTGAAATTCTGTGTGCCTCTATTTGAATATGGGCTCTATTTATGGGCAAATGGTTTTGTTATTATCTTGTTCACAATGCTCTTTTTTTAGGTCTGAAATAAGCAAAACCACTTTCACAGAAACAAACATTTATTTCGACGAATATTAGACTTAGGGTTTTGAAATTTTGTCAGATCATCCATATGCCTAAAAGGCATAGGGCACTGCAATTACAGCACACCATTTTATGTGGTTTAAGAATTAGAGGCTATTTTCGATTTTCAGAGAAACGCGTCCTATTTATAAACCGTGCATTTTTTCGTAAAAAAATCTGGGGCACTTAAGGCACAAATAACAACAAACTAGCTGACAAAAAATCATATCTGTTCGTCAAGCCGTTCCGCAGATATGGAAATCCGCCAAACGTTACTCCAGCGGCATTTGCAATTACAACAAATCCACAAAGGGCACAAATGCCGCTACTCGGCCAAGAGAGGGCACATATATAAGCTACCCTTCAGGCTACTTTAAATTTGGCTAGGGCCAATAGGTAAAAAGCATGCCGCTGCAGTAACGTTTTCAGACGTTACTCCAGCGGCATCTTATTTTCTAAAATAACTTGGAGACCTTAATGGGCACTGATTTGATTTTTGGGGCACATTTATGGGATATAGGGCTCTAAATTTTCTATATATTCTCATCTCGATTCGAGTCGACATGCCGCCCCAGTAACGCACACAAACAAAAGGAACACAACACAATTAGGTAGTTTTTGTTTATCATACCTGCCCAGCTGTTCATGTTTTAAGCCTACGATTAATGAACACATACCTACCTAAGTTGTGTTTCTGTTTCAGATAATCATACCTACCCAGCTGTTTTAGGCCTCGGATAAATGGACACATACCTTCATAAGTTTTTGTCTTTGTTTTCATACCCAGCTGTTTTGTTTGTTTAGCGTTCATCTAACTGATCTTTCTGTTTGATTTAATAGGTAATCGAATGCAGTAGGTAGTTACCTTTATTATTATTATTATGTAGGACCAAATAAATAGGCGCGCAGCGGCGCCCCCCTACCGCCCGAGTACCGCGCATCGGCACGCCGCGCATGAATGAGATAGGCATCTTCTGTCACGCTCACGCCCACGCGTCTGTCTCGTTCTCACTTTGCTAGTCCATTTTCCGTCACGCTCAGGCCCATACCTACGTCTGTCTAGTTTTCGCTCAATCTAGTACTTAATAAAATAAATATCCTTTGGACATTCCCACACATCGCCATCTAGTCCTAAGCTACTCAAAGCTTGTGTTATGAGTGCCAGACAACGGATATAATACTTAAATACTTTTTGTTTGTAAATACATACATGATATACATAGAAAACACCCAGACCAATACAAACAGACATTTTCATGCACACAAATCGCTGGTGTTCGAGAATATCGACATAATTCAAAATTTTGACGAATTAAGTTAAATATGCCATACGATCCTAAACCTGTGATATTTTATCGTGAACAGAGACGGAACGCAGATTTCGAGCCAGGGTTCGTTAGAAAGAGACAGCGTCATTATTCATTTAAGACAAAACACTCGAGCGTAAATCTTAAATACTGACTCTTCTCAGTTGAACCGAGGACAACAAAGTGAACGAACGTTTGATTCTCATGAATACCGACGTATTTAGAGTTGGGTTGCGTTGCAATATGTTGATTTTTTGTTCAAGAATAGTGACATTTTTTGTAATTAGTCGTTGTTTTTGATAAAGGTTAGTGTCTTTGTATGTGTTATTTTTATTTACGTCTGTATTCTAGAGTGAATACGGTCCATTTCCTATAATATCGTATTTTCCTCTGACTTTATCTAGCTTAAGTCTATATTCTCGAAAAAAAAAACAGATTTTATTGCGTCGTAAATAAGAAACGACGTTGTTTTTGAAAAATATGCGCATACTGTTATTACTTATTACGAAATAAGTCTGTGTTCAAGCAATTAAGGGATAGAAATATTGAGTTATTTATTCATATCTCATTTATGGATAATTAATTATTTACGTTAAATTATTTGTTGCTAGCTCGTTTATAGCTCGGCCAGAGACCCACGAGCTATCCTGACACGACACTACACCGAAGACATCCCGGACATCAGCCTCTACGAGATTAGGATGGCCCTTAAACAGCTCAAAAACAACAAGGCACCTGGCGAGGACGGAATCACAGCAGAGCTTCTGAAGGCGGGTGGAACACCGGTACTTAAAGTCCTTTAGAGACTCTTTAATTCTGTGCTGCTGGAAGGCATCACACCTGAGGCGTGGAACGGGAGAGTGGTGGTGTTGTTCTTCAAAAAAGGAGACAAAACCTTATTGAAGAACTATAGACCCATCTCCCTCCTGAGCCATGTCTACAAGCTGTTTTCAAGGGTCATCACGAATCGTCTCGCACGTAGGTTTGATGACTTTGAGCCCCCCGAACAAGCTGGTTTCCGAAAAGGCTATAGTACCATAGACCACATCCATACGCTTAGGCAAATTATACAGAAGTCAGAGGAGTATAATATGCCTCTACGCTTAGCGTTTGTGGACTATGAGAAGGCCTTTCATTCGATCGAAACTTGGGCGGTGCTTCAGTCTCTGCAGCGGTGCCACATGGACTATAGGTATATAGAGGTGTTAAAGTGCCTTTACAACAACGCCATGTCGGTCCGAGTACAGGAGCAAAACACGAGGGCGATTTCACTGCGGAGAGGTGTGAGACAGGGAGATGTTTTATCTCCGAAACTGTTCACAGCGGCATTGGAAGACGCCTTCAAACTTCTGGAATGGGAAGGAATCGGCATCAATATTAATGTCGAATACATCACACACCTCCGATTTGCCGATGATATAGTCGTTGTGGCAAAGACGTTGGACGATCTTGGCACTATGCTCGAAGATCTTGACCGAGTCTCCCAACAAGTGGATTTTAAAATGAACATGGAGAAGACGAAAATTATGTCGAGCTCCCTTGTTGTACCCACTCCAGTATCCATTGGGAACTCAACTCTCGAAGTTGTCGACGAGTACGTCTACCTGGGACAAGTGATCCAATTGGGTAGGTGCAACTTCGAGAAATAGGTCAATCGACGAATCCAACTCGGCTGGGCAGCATTCGGGAAATTATGCAAGAGTGTCTTCTCATCTCATCTACCTCAGTATCTAAAGACGAAAGTCTTCAACCAATGTGTGTTACCAGTGATGACATACGGATCCGAAACATGGTCTCTAACTATAGGCCTCATAAAGAAGCTCAAAATCACACCACTAGCGATGGAGAGTGCTATGCTTGGTGTTTCTCTACGGGATCGAATCAGAAATGAGGAGATACGTAGAAGAACTATGGTAACGGACATAGCTTTGAGAATCAGAAAGCTCAAGTGTCAATGGGCAGGGCACATAGCGCGAAGAATTGATGGCCGTTGGGGCAGGAAAGTTCTAGATTGGAGACCCTTTGTCTAAAGACGCAGCGTAGGACTTCCACCAATAAGATGGACAGACGACCTTATAAATATTACAGGATTAAACTGGTTGCAGACCGCTAGTGATCAGTCGCTGTGAAAACCCGTGGGGGAGTCCTATGTTCAGCAGTGGGCGTCCTTTGGCTGCTGCTGATGATGATGATGATGATGAAATCTGCTTATAAAAAAAGCACCGGAATCTCAGAAAATAAGAAAAAAGGACTCGTAGATTTAGTAGACAAAAATATAATTCCAAACTACCGTCGTCAATTTTACGAGCGGTTGTGGAATAAGATATGTATTTTACTTAAATATTTCCTTTTTGGAATTTGATCTCCCGGGTTTTGCATTTTTTTGATTATTTATAAGCAATCGTTTTGTATTTATTTCATTTATTTAGAAGAATTCATGTTTATTTTGATTTCATTTATTTTAAAGAACAAAGTTAAATAGATCTAAATTTAACGTTTCTATTGTATGTTATAGAACTTTTGTTTTATTTGTTATAAGTACAAAAGTTTTAAACACTGTTTTATCTTTTTTATTTGGATTTTTAAGAGACTTTAAAGTTAAATAAATGCCATAACTTGATTTTTAAAATTTGTTCTTTCGTGAATAAAGACTGAAGTCGGAAACCCCCTTTAGATATTGATTTTTTTGTATATTTTTTTAAAATTCTTAATTTTTTTAAATGTGTTTAAATACCCTGATAAATATTCCTTTAATCAGTAAAGTCAAATCCTCGAAAAATCATTACAATTTTGCAATATACACTTAAACATTTATCACAAAGTTTAAAAACGTCATTCCCTAAAATTTATCATTTTTAGTTCCGTCGCTATTCTCGCAAACCAGCGAAATGTTTGTATTGTGCGGGGATCGAACCCGCACCCGCTGCGTAGTAGGCGATTTCTCGACCACTACACCAGACGGGTCGTCAAAACTTATGTAAGAGACGAAAGGCAATGTCGCGGAACAGGTGTTCTTAAAAAATAATATTTTTTTTGTTAGGAAAAATAAAAACGTAAACGGGCCAGTTTTCAAAAAAAAATCTTTATTGGGTCCTCTTTCTATGTTATTGTTTACTTACTAGTTACTTACTTAGTTACTCCATACTACATTAAGATGGCCTTGACAAGTAGTAAAATTTGCAATTGTGTGGCAAAATAATTTAATAATCTTCTTCATTGAAATTTCCATCAGGATATTCTTCAAATTCAGCTTCATTATCAGAAACTGGAGGACTTTCAACATTGATGTGTTCTATGAATAGTTTATTGGCACAACGGGCATTGATAACAGGGGATACTAATATTTCAAACTTTTTTTGTGCTATCTCTCTTCCATCATATGGTATATAACAGACTTTATGAGATGGCTGTACCTTTCCTGGAATGATATGACCATGGTATAAGGCACGCCCAACATATAACTTCTCCCTATTCGGTCCTTCTGAATAGCCACCTTCTACAGCACCAACTTGTATTTTGTCATCAAAAGTTGGCACCCATGTGCAGTCAAATCCGCACAAAACCTGAAAATATTTCATAATTTATCACTTTACTAATTACTGAACAAAAAGACCAAGAGAACCAAACCATACCTCGTATTCATTTTTGTTATGTGATTGCCCGCCCCATGAAATGAATCCCATACTTTGTGATGGAACAAATTTACCAGGAGTCAGAGATCCCCGGTGAGAAGCTCTGATTATATAAAGAGTTTCTTTTTCATAGCCACCAATAAGTGCTCCATCAGGAAAATGGTTATCTGCACTGACCCATGCAAGTTCCCCATTAGTAACAGGTTTCAATTGGGGCTTTTCCAGTACAGGTGGCACTGTAAAATTGTCAAAATTTTATTTACATATCCATATTTTGTTACTGTTTAACCTTTTCTTGACTTCTACAAATATTTAAATACAAAATCTAAAGCCAAATGCTTCAGTTATTCTAAAATTTTAGCATGATTTACCAACAGCAATATTTTTTTATACAATAACATAATATTTAAAAAGCATAATTTTACTCAGCTTGTATCCAACTGGAAAGGAAAGGAGACATGTTTCAAATACAAAAAGGCGTACGACAAGGCGACCCCCTCTCACCAACCCTTTTTCTGGCTGTACTGGAAGTGATATTCAGGAACCTGGAATGGACGGACATGGGCATTAATATCAATGGCCAGATACTAACGCACTTAAGATTCGCTGATGATATCGTACTATTAGCAAAATCACCAGGAAACCTAAGCAAGATGATAAACGACCTGGCATCAGAAAGTGCAAAAGCCGGATTGAAGTTAAACCCAATAAAAACAAAAATCATGACCAATGGCAAAAAGGATCCTATTGCAGTAGAACAGACTCAAATCACCTATGTCGATGAATACATTTACCTTGGTCAACTAATGTCTCCAGTAGAAAATGTACACAAAGAAGTCGAAAGAAGAGTCTCGAACAGCTGGAAAAGATACTGGGACCTAAAAGAGGTAATGAAAGACAATAACCTACACATCTCAACAAAAAGCAAACTATTTAACACATGCATCCTGCCTGTACTGACATATGGAAGTGAAACATGGGCTTTAACTAAAAACATAACCGACAAACTTACCACATGCCAACATGCCATGGAAAGAAGTATGATAGGGATCAAAAGGAAAAACAAAGTAAGGAATAGCAAAATTAGAAGCAAGACTAAGGTTCAAGACATAACTCTGAAAATAAGGAGACAAAAGTGGAAATGGGCAGGTCACATGATACGAGGAAAAGATAAATGGAGTAAACTAATCACACAATGGTATCCAAGGAATGGAAAAAGAAAGAGAGGCAGACCACATAGAAGGTGGGATGACGATATCAGACAAGTCGCAGGTACAACATGGAGTAGAGTAGCCATGGATAGACCAGAATGGAGAAGATTGGAGGAGGCCTTTGCCACCTGGCAAACGGACACACAAAAATGGGACAAAAAAGAACTTTATGAATAGCTTGAGGAAAGCAATGTCCGAAAGAAGGTTATATAATAATAAATAATTTTACTCACATTCAATTCGCCAATGGATTGGATTCATTCCTATAATGCCGCCTTCAATAGCTGAGAATGTTATATAAGACCATTCTGTGCCACTTGCATGAGATACAATGGGACTTCTTTCATTAAATCTTCCAAATTGAATAAGACCACCTCTCCAAGACAGCCAAAATCTTCTGTATTCCCCATTGCTGAGGATATTAGGTGTTTCGACAACTTTGCCAGTGCCATCATCAGTTTTAATCCAGGTGCGATACTCATGTCCAATCACAACCTATTTCAGAGGTTAATTTATTTAAATGTAAGATAAAATACCTAAGTGCTACACTTTAACACCCGAGCGGTTGCAGGCAACCGCATAACAATACATAATCTTTGAGTCTCATTCACATACACTTGAGGGATTAATCATCAGCTGTGAAAGTTTGAGATAGTGAATATTATTTTGGTCATCACTCCTGATGACTATAATAGGGTGCATAAGGATAGCCTTATGTTTTAATAGTTTTATCATAGGCTGTTTAATATGAATATACATCAGTTGGCCTAGTGCTTTTCTATAGTTGCTTACAGTAGTTCAAAAAACAAAGTATTGTAACAAACTAAACTGACCCATATATCGCACGAGTTTTGCGGTTTCTTAGCTAGACCTACTGCAGCTCTTGCAACACCTTTCACATCAAATACGAGTCCACCAGCAGTAATCCTATAAAAAGCATTCTGATGGCTGGGCCATGTTGTCATTTCTAAAAGAACAGTTCAGTGAGTCATATTTTTTTAATGAGTAAAGTGGATTATAGATGTGCAATTAAACATAAACCTACTTACCGATAATATCACCCATTGTTACATATATTTGATCAATCCATATAGCTTATAAGTTTAAGTGCAATGAATATCATCTACCAGAAATCAGAATTATATAAAATTTCAGTAATTATTACAAAACTTTTCAAATAAATCGACAAAATAATAAATTGATCACCAACCAATATCTTTTGTTGTACCTACTCTTATTAATCTGTGTTTTTTTTTATACATGTTTAACGTCTTCGGCTCTAGGCCATACAGACAATACTTAAGTGAATTTTCAGTATTTTAACACTTAAAACTAAAACTAACACTAAACTAGCCTACCTATATCCTTTTTTTTTTTTTTTTTTAACGTCAGGAAATGCAGATTACGCACCGTACCCCTCCGTCGGGGAACGGAGGGGCGTGTGTGGGACTCCCCCGGATACGCCCCCGGGTATACCCACTAAAACCTGACGACGCCCGCCGTGTTTGTTGGCTGTGAAAGCAGGGGTCGCGGTATCTCAACAGTCCCACGACCCTTGCCAGCAGCAACGTCCACCCTCTAGCAGGAGGGCGGATCTCCACGGAGTGGGGTGATCCCACTCCAGTCGGCACACTGGCGCCTCAGGAGGATCCCTGGTGATTGGACGCCCGACGGCAAATGCACGCCGAGCTCGCCCAGAGGACCAAAGTCCTGGGACATCCCCTGCCTCCTCTGCTTAACCAGAGGGGTGCCGGGAGTCCAACGACTTATAGTGAGCCGCCGCTCGATGCGAGACAGACGCGACTCACTATGGCCACTGCCGCCCGATACGGGAACAGACGCAGCGGCACTCTCCACGGAGCATCTTGGCTTCACCTGCCGCTGGGTTGCGACAGGCTACTGAGCCCCCTCGCCACGACAAGGCGTGCTCCATTCGAGGGGGAGCCTACCTATATCCTAGCCTAACCTATCTTAACCTAACTCATTGAAATGCGAGGTGGTCCGCATTCCAATGCTCAACAAGGAAGCTAAGCGCAGGAACAGCGATCTGGGTAAGACGACGCGATTAGAGCTCGCTTCACCATAATTCTCACTTTAATTTCATTGTTTTCTTCAAAAGCACGAATTATCATGACAATTCCACCGCACAATCACAATAATTGACCCGAAAATAACAATTTCTAAAATGAAGAAATATCCTTCAATTGGTGACGTGACGTCAAATTGACGTCGCACAGGAAAAAACGTTACATATTATTCAAACGGCTTGTTCCCCGCCCCCGCACCTCTCAGTAGCTGCTTCTTTCTTAGTTTGGCTTCCGCCGTGACTGAAATCGGACGTCGCACGCGCTTAATTAGTGAGATAGAGGGTACCAAACGTCAATTTGACGTCACGTCACCATTAGTGTCAGTGATTTATTTCATGACTTAGTTTCATTTTGTGGTTAAAATGAATCCAAATGACGAGGATTTTGAACGTGTTGTATCGGGATTATTAGAAGAAAATGTGAGTGACATCAGCGATACGGAAGATCGATTTTTACACGACACTCACTGCTTAGAATCGGATCACGATACTGCGAGTGAACTAAGCGACACAGAATATCAAGATCCAGCACTTGTCTCTGACTCTGATGATGAGCCTCTAATCAATTTGACAAGCAACAGGCAATACTATTTAGGTAAAAAAGTCGGAAATAGACAGCAGTTTAAATGGTATAAAGATCCTTACCGTAGCAGTGTTAGAACTCCAAGACATAATATTGTAGAAGTTCAAAGGGCTATCGGAACGCGTGATTGCACTGAAAAAATAGACTTCTGGAACATTTTGTTTAGTGAAGATATTTAACAGATAATTGTTTTACATAGCAATCGAAAGTTAGAGGAAATGAGACAGAATTATAAAAGAGAAGAGAGGCCTGAATTGAAAAACATAGATATTACAGAATTACGTGCTTTGATTGGTTGCTTATTATATACATCAATTTTTAAAAGCAACAAAGAAGATATCGCGTCTTTGTTTGCAACAGATGGCAAAGGTAGGGAAATATTTCGCTGTGTTTTTTCGCAAAAGCGTTTTCTTATGTTACTGACGGTTTTGCGTTTCGATGATCCCAGTACCAGAGAAGAAAGAAAGAAGACAGATCCAGCTACACATATATCTGAGTTGTATGATATTTTCATATCAAACTGTCAAAAATATTATACTCCTGGTCCTCATATGTGCATCGATGAAATGTTTGTTAGATGCCGCTGTCGCTGTAAATTTCTTATGTATATGCCAAAGAAACCAGGCAAATATGGCATAAAGGTTATGTGTATGACAGATGCTTCGACCAATTACCTCTACAATGCTTATATATACTGTGGAAAAGACACCGATGGACAAGGACTGGCTGATGAAGAAAAAGAGTTTTCAAAACCCACACAGAGTATTTTACGCCTGACAAAACCAATTCAAAATACGAACAGGAACATTACCGGAGATAATTGGTTCACATCAATTGAGGCAGTAGATCTTCTGAAGAAAAATGGTCTCACGTACGTGGGTACTATGAATAAAATCAAACGAGAAATACCTGCGGATTTTTTGCCCAAGAGATCAAGACTTGTAGGAGAAACTCTTTATGGCTTTACCAAGGAAATGACTATGATCTCGTATGTACCGAAGCGCAACAAAGCTGTCGTTCTTTTATCATCTATGCATCATGACAAGTGTAATGATGAAGAAGGTGAAAAACCAGAAATTATTTTGTTTTACAATTCGACTAAAAATGGTGTTGATGGTCTGGATAAAATGTGCAGTAACTATTCTTGCATACGGAGAACCAAGCGATGGCCACAAGTCCTTTTCTATCGTTTGATCGATATATGTGCAGTTAATTCGTATGTACTGTATAACTCTAAAAACTCAGAAAATGCAAGAAATATTGATAGATACACTTTTCTAAGCGAGATAGCTGACGAACTTTGTAAACCTCACATGTTGCGCCGTTATAACAATCCCAAAATTTCTCGCGACGTTCGTGCTTCTATCAAGAGAATCTTGAATATAGAAGATACAGACCCTGGTCCTCAAACATCTGAAAAGCTGGAGAAACGAGGAACGTGCACTATATGTCCAGCTAAGAAGAAGAAAAGAACATCATACCTCTGCAAAAAGTGCAAGAAACCCGCATGTCTTGATTGCCTAGAAAAAAATTGTGTTGTTTGTTACCATAATTAATCTTGATTTTTTTTCTATGGGACAAAATACTGAAAATGGTTGATTCTTAGTTTTTACTTAATTGTTTTTAGAGAAGAAAGTACTTTTTGTTTAATTGATTTGTTTTTTTTAATTTCTATTATGATTGATCTCATGTCTACAAAAACAGACCAAAAATGACTGCCATGTTTCTAAGCGTTATTTAATTAAAATTTTCTATAATTATTGCGACCAGTGTGTTTTATTTACGAAAAAAAACTCATATTCTTATAAATTATGCAATTTATTACATTGCTTATGCCGTAAGTCTCCTGAATTTTGGCTTTTTAGTATTACGTCAAAATGACGTCACCTCACCAATACTGTGACCCATATTCACGTCACCAGTTGAAGGATATGGTCCGTCCTTCCCTTTTCGTTTCCCGCGCAAAACTCCAATCTGTGTTTTGTTGTGTTTATAGAGACGTACTCTTACTTACTATTACTAATCTGTGGTTGAGAGTTTGACTCAAGACTAGGAGTGGGCGATTAATATTATAGCAGATTAATTAACATAATAATTATTTATAATTAAATATAATGTTAAATTAATTTAGTCCATAATATACCTGTTCATTTTATTGATTTCTACTTGTTTGCCAAAAAAAGTCGCAAGCACGACCGTTGCATTACTTTGGTTCTTATGAACAAACAAGTTATTTCCGAACGAAAAATACCGTAATTTTTTTCATGAAACAAGATCGTTACAGAAGCAAGATATTTCATAACAGAAATATTATAATATTTCTATCGACACTCAGGATAGGTTTTTGGTTGCAGTAATTCGATAAAATATTCGAATAAAAATAAAATTTGGGATTTCAACACTTTTTACGACATTTAAAATTGAGTTTTTAAGTCATAGCAAAAAGACGATTTTCAGTTTGCAGTACTAGTAAAATGGCATATAACATGAGTAACGAATAAAAATATTATTAATAAAATTAACATCTGCTAATAATTAGTATAACAGTAGTATAACAGTTCTGCAACACTAATATTATTATAACGTTTATATTAACATACTACACTTATTAGTAGCAAAAGTGTTATAACTGTTGGCGAATTCAGTGTGACCAGATTAAATTTTACGAAAATACCGAAGTACCTCAAAATAATACTGAAATATACCGACTAACATAGGACAAATATACCAATAAAAATAGTGATTTTCTTAACACGTTTTAAATTAAGGAATTTATTCCCACTTAGCTAAATAACTTTGCTAAAACCTTAACATGCTGCCCGGTCCGGCGGCCAGTCCGGATGAATGCAACTAACTAAATATAAACAACGAAAATCAATTGCTTCTATTTATATGATGACTAAACATCTCCCATTTTGGGGGAATTCCCGAATTATCGAAAGAAAGTCCTCAAAGATTAAGTCGAATGCAGAAGAAACAATCATTTGACTTCTTCACTTGAACCTAGCATTAGACGATTTGATATGAGTAATAAAGTATCTTTTAAGTTTAGCTACTACCAATTCATGCAACTGAAAAAATAAAAACTAGACGTTGTTTTGAAAATTATAGATAAACTTGCGGTCCGTCCCAAAGTCTTCCGGGTAGACTGATATCCATGAAACACTACGAATTTGAATGTATGCAATCTGTAAATTACGCCCTATCTAATAGTGCAACCGCATTAAAATCGGTCCAGCAGTTGTAAAGTTTTAGACGAACATACATTCTGCAAGTCTAATTTAATACTATGTATTGATTGATAATTGTAAATGTCGTGTTACAATACTACAACGCCGGCAACGGCCGTCTTTCTTGTCATATCTGTAACTTACTCATCTTTGCTCATAGATAATATAAACTAAATCTGGGAAAGTCCCTTACGTTCGCGTTCCGGGGAATTCCGCAAACATTGTCGCAAAGACGATCACTCACTATGGTGTTACCACCATACCATAACTTCAACCAAAATATACCCAAAAATACTGACTGCCTGCAAGATACCTGATTATATACCGATGTTCGGAAAAATCGATGAAATATACTGAAAAAGTATTAAAATACTGAATCTGGTCACACTGGGCGAATTTTAGCAGTTATTTCCACTCATAAGACTAAAGCTGGAAACACATTATCGCATGCGGCTTACGGACGCGGCTGTAAGCCGCGACTGATTAGTGTGCACAGTCTTTTCGGACGTAGCTTACAGACGCGTTTTTTTTTTAAATTTACAAGTTTAACGTCCTCGGACGGAGCCATACCGTACGGACAATTTTTCATTAATAAGTTCAATATTTACACTTAACACTACAAAACTAACACTAAAATAGCCTAGCCTAACCTAACTCATTGAAATGCGTGGCTGGCGTTCGCATTTCAATGCTCAAGAAAGAAATTTAGCACGAGAATAACGATTCGAATGAAAGAGTATAAAACCAGAATCAGAATATTTAAAATCAGAATATTTATTTGCATAAAAACGCATTACACATTTACCTTTTTTATACTATTCTATTTTTACATTAACAACAGGCTTAGATTTTAATGCAAAGAACGCAACCTCAACCTTGTTTTATAAAGAAATTCTCTGTTGCATGCGAAAACACTATATGAATCGTTCATCCATTTCGAAACGCGTGCTAGCTTTCGCGTGGACCACGTCCTTCTGACGCAAGGACAGTGTTGCCACCTTAGTTTTAGTAAAAAGGGCTGTTAACGAAGCTAAAAAGGGCTAGATAGGGCTAGATGGAGTACAAATTACTAAGCCTTGCTGAAAAAGGCTAATAAAACACCTTTATAGTGACTTCAATTATTCTTTTATTTTTTAATTTGGATAACAATCGTATTTTACAAAATCGATAAAATTTTGTAGATTCAATTTATCAATTTAATGATAAACTACAATTATTAATATTTAACTGGTTCAAAATGTAATAAGAATTAAAATTTAAAACACAATCATTTACCATGTTGGTAATCAATAAAAAAATTAACAAAAAAATATCAAAAATCTTAAGTAAATTACGGAATCAAACTCCAGACGAATAAATTAAAAAAGGAATGATTTTTTATTGCTAAAATCAATGTTTGAGGTATACCCGGACCGGCATGCATAGAGATGTGGTACGTTGCCTTAGTCAAACAACTTGTATCTACAAGAAAATATAAATAAATCGCGAAATGATGATTTTAATTTTCAATTTTCGTGTAAAATTTTAAATAACATGAAAAGGGCTAGATAGCCCTTTCCGGGCTAAATCATTTAGCAACGGGTTCACAAATAGTAAAAAGAGCTAGATCTAGCCCCAAAAGGGCTAAGGTGGCAACACTACGCAAGGACGCGTCCTGCACCCCGTGCATATCGTCCGCGGACGTTTTCGGCTGACAGAAACATCCGGCGTGCCAGATTGCTGTCGGACGTCCGACAGCTGAAGGTCAGCCCAAGGTTACGTCCGCGACTTACGTCCGATAGTGTGAACGGCTCAGTGTACATTCATTACCTAGATACCTTACGTCGCGGCTTACTGCCGCGTCCGTAAGCCGCGTCCGATAATGTGTTTCCAGCTTAACTAAACTAGCCATTTTTTTACATTAAACATGTTTCCCAGCTTTGGACAGAGTCCATACGGCCTAACTGACTAGCCAAGTCAGTTAGGTCGTAAAAAAAAAGACACAAATGCCTGTATGTACACTGATCATGTAATGGTATGTAGGCATTTGTGTCATTTTTTTTTTCATATATTTAGTTTTCATTGCTCATCGTCGTACGTTGCCCACGTACGATGAGTAATGAAAACTGAATGGTTGAACGAATCAATGAAAGGTGAAAACTAGACGTGTGGCTTTTGATCCAGATACCCCAATTTACCATTTTTTTTATCTATATAGTTCAATAAATTGGAGTTCAAAATAACATCTATTTATGATTTAGTATTAATAAAAATTCCCATACCTAACAGCAGACGTGTAAATGTGTTATACAACAATTTGTAATAGGGCACCTATCTGAATATCGTCGTACATGAAATTAGTTTACTTTTTCTTATAATACGTTCTTTTATTCATCTAATAAAACCTTATAGCATTTATTTAATAACGATTTTCCTTTTCATGTTTTCAATCTATCTATCGATGTTTTTTATAACTTTCGTTTCAACATTATTTGAGTACCTACTCTCAACATTTCAAGTAGGAAAGCAATTTATGTGTAGATAGTAATTAATTACTAATCGTTTCTATTCGATTTCATTTTACTTCTCGAATCCCTAAATGGAAAGCCATTGTAATATAAGAGCATCGGCTCGGATTCCGCTAATAAGTACCGTCATTCAAATGATTATGGTTCGGTCAAACACCAAAAACAACAATCTTAAAATTAGTTAAAATCCTATTCAAACATAATTAAGTTTTAATCTTAAATTTAATGATAACTTATATAATAAGAGTGTGGATAAGAACATGCGATGTACCGATACTTGGATTATCATAAATATGGAGTAAAACATATTTTCATATTCAATTGAACATTACTTTATAAAGAATAAGTATTTACGCTGAAACTCTAACATGCTATTTTAAAAAAATACTTAAATATGTATAAACGTATTAGGATAGAAGGGAAATAATACAAAATTATTAGTTATCTATACTAATATTATAAAGCTGAAGAGTTTGTTTGTTTGTTTGTTTGTTTGAACGCGCTAATCTCAGAAACTACTGGCCCGATTTGAAAAATTATTTTTATGTTAGATAGTCCATTTATCGAGGAAGGCTTTAGGCTATATAACATAAAGATACGACTCACAAGACCACAGCAGCAATGAAAAATGTTGCGAAAACGGGAGAAAGATATTCCTTTTGAGAGCTTCCGCTGCGTACGCTGCGGAAACCGCTAAAGTTACATAAAAATCATGTATGACAAGATTGTTCAGCATTAAGAGTTCTATAATAAAGTCCGCGACAGCATAAGTCTATCTTTTATGGTTGACTTACTACAACCTTTTTTATGTTAATAAATTTGTAAAAAAATAATGCATCATTTTTAGAGGTGTATTATACACACAGGTATTTATTCTTATCAAAATAAATACATTCATCATCACGAGCATTTCATTTCGAACAAAGTTGCCCTTTATATCATTTGATTCCAATAAATATCTTAGGAGCTATCACAGTTTTAACATAACTCCGCACCAAAATAATGTTCGCAGCTTAAGTACAACGTGCGCTTGCGCTAATCTATACTAATATTATAAAGCTGAAGAGTTTGTTTGTTTGTTTGTTTGTTTGTTTGTTTGTTTGAACGCGCTAATCTCAGAAACTACTGGCCCGATTTGAAAAATTATTTTTATGTTAGATAGTCCATTTATCGAGGAAGGCTTTAGGCTATATATGACATAAAGATACGACTCATAAGACCACAGCAGCAATGAAAAATGTTGCGAAAACGGGAGAAAGATATTCCTTTTGAGAGCTTCCGCTGCGTACGCTGCGAAAACCGCTTAAGTTACACAAAAATCATGTATGACAGGATTGTTCAGCATTAAGAGTTCTATAATAAAGTCCGCAACAGCATATGTCTCACACAGGTATTTATTCTTATCAAAATAAATACATTCGTCATCACGAGCATTTCATTTAGAACAAAGTTGCCCTTTATATCATTTGATTCCAATAAATATCTTAGGAGCTATCACAGTTTTAACATAACTCCGCACCAAAATAATGTTCGCAGCTTAAGTACAACGTGCGCTTGCGCTAATCTATACTAATATTATAAAGCTGAAGAGTTTGTTTGTTTGTTTGTTTGTTTGTTTGTTTGAACGCGCTAATCTCAAAAACTACTGGCCCGATTTAAAAAATTATTTTTACGTTGGATAGTCCATTTATCGAGGAAGGCTTTAGGCTATATAACATAAAGATACGACTCATAAGACCACAGCAGAAATGAAAAATGTTGCGAAAACGGGACAAAGATATTCCTTTTGAGAGCTTCCGCTGCATACGCTGCGGAAACCGCTTAAGTTACACAAAAATCATGTATGACACGATTGTTCAGCATTAAGAGTTCTATAATAAAGTCCGCGACAGCATATGTCCATCTTTTATGGTTGACTTACTACAACCTTTTTTATGTTAAATAATTTGTAAAAAAATAATGCATTATTTTTAGAGGTGTATTATACACACAGGTATTTATTCTTATCAAAATAAATACATTCATCATCACGAGCATTTCATTTAGAACCAAGTTGCCCTTTATATCATTTGATTTCAATAAATATCTTAGGAGCTATCACAGTTTTAACATAACTCCGCACTTAAATAATGTTCGCAGCTTAAGTACAACGTGCGCATATATTATAAAGCTGAAGAGTTTGTTTGAACGCGCTTATCTCAGGAACTGCTGGACCGATTTGAAATAATATTTCTGTGTTGGATAGCTTATTTATCGAGAAAGGCTTTAGGATACAAAACATTACGCTGCGACGGGAGGGGAGGGAGCAAACTCAAAACGCGCGGACGAAGTCGCGGGGGACCGCTAGTTATATTATAAAGCTGAAGAGTTTGTTGGTTTGAACGCGCTTATCTCAGGAACTGCTGAACCGATTTGAAAAAATATTTCTGTGTTAGATAGCTTATTTATTGAGAAAGGCTTTAGGATATAAAACATCACGCTGCGACGGGAGGGGAGGGAGCAAACTCAAAACGCGCGGACGAAGTCGCGGGGGACCGCTAGTTATATTATAAAGCTGAAGAGTTTGTTGGTTTGAACGCGCTTATCTCAGGAACTGCTGAACCGATTTGAAAAAATATTTCTGTGTTAGATAGCTTATTTATTGAGAAAGGCTTTAGGATATAAAACATCACGCTGCGACGGGAGGGGAGGGAGCAAACTCAAAACGCGCGGACGAAGTCGCGGGGGACCGCTAGTTTAATTATATATTTAAAAAACTTTGAGTTTTTTGACATCATAACTATGAGTTATTATTATCAAACAATGTTTGCTTTGATTTTATTGAGTAAGTCTTTAGCACATTCATATACTTCATCGGAATATGTATAGCCAACTACATGTTGTGGACAAACACGTTACTAGCTCCGCATCTACACTTAATATTTTCAGGATTCTTTAATTCATCCGCATCGAATATTTGAAGTCTTATCAACTTAGATTTTGGTCCTTTGCTTGGTTTCTTTACATATGAATATAAATTATCGCACGCTTTTCTTTTTCTCGTACTATCATTGTTTCGAGTAGAGATAGTCTCATTCTGTCGATCATCTATTTCAAGGGGCCGTTCGCGTTCAAAGTAGTTCATAACATTCTGTCGAAGCAGTTGATCCGCAGGGACTGGTGAGTAGTCAAAAACAGGTGATGTCTGCAAAGAAAGTAGGTATATTCAAAAACGATCCAATAGATCTAGCTTGTCAAATATATTTTTGCATGCATTATTATAATATTACAAAATCATTTAGTGAAATAATTAAGTAGGAATCCACTTACCGTCATTGTAGGAATTTCATTAGAGATGTGCACAAGACGACAGTCAATTTTATATAAGTTTTATTTAATGCATTCATCTTTTTATACACAGTTGTTTTTTTTTTTTTTGCATACAAATAAAATTGTCTTTTATGAAATCATTTCCTAAAGCATAATATTACTAGATGTTTCCCATGGCTTTGCCTGCGTTGAATTTTGTCTATCATGAAAACTCGAGAACTGTTAATTTTTTATGGATGAAAGGTAGCCTATGTCCTTTTATCATATCCCTAGCAACGTGTATGCAAAATTTCACGACAATCGGTTCAGTAGTTAAGACGTGAAAGCGCTACAAACACAAGCAAATATACGAACAAACAAACTCACTTTCGCATTTATAGTACTAATAGGTAATATTAGGTGGTTCTTTGAAGCTGTTAACTGGGAAGAAAGGCACATCAGTGTCTGTGAGATTAAGCATACATAGGGACAGACAGACAGAGAATGTGACTTTGTTTTATACTATGTAGTGATTAATACAGCATACGGATGCTGAACGGAATACGGACAACAAAATCTTAAGTTCCATGCTCACTCTACATAGACATACATTTGACTGCTTCGACTTAGCCTAGTAAAAAAATATATTGGTACCTCAACTTCAATGGATTCAGGATGTTGCCCTACTTAAAATAAAATATGTCAATACCACCAGTTCTATACATAAATCCGATGGTTTTCATTTTTAAGAATCTACCGGTTTGACATAGTGAAAACGAGCCTTTACAAACTATTAGATGTTTATATGACTAGGTAAGACAGATAATATGTGCGAATGCGATGGAATATTATACACTTTGTATAGCGCCGTTTCACTCTTATAATAACTTAAGCAATATGATCACAACATTGAGGGAGCTAATTACAAATAAAATAAACTTTAAAAAAAAGTAAAAACCGACTTCAAAACCAAAATGCACTAAAAAGTCTTAAATAAACTCTTCACCATTGAAAGGAAAGGAATCCGTTTTAGGCAAACAATTTCTTTTTGGAGTCGGTGCTGTGATAGTTGATGCTTGATGGTCAAAGTGATGGCACCGACTCCAAAAAGAAATTGTTTGCCTGAAACGGATTCCTTTCCTTTCAATGGTGAAGAGTTTATTTAAGACTTTTTAGTGCATTTTGGTTTTGAAGTCGGTTTTTACTTTTTTTTAAAGTTTATTTTATTTCTTTATTTTTAGTGATTACATAAGAAGGGGGGGGGGGGGAGTTGCACCTTATGATTCTATTTTTTACGAAGCTACAAATTACCTATCATAAGTGGTGTCATTATATTTACTGAACTCCTAGGCGTTAAGGAGTTCCACCATCAGCTCAGCCCCACAAAATGTTGACTATCAGACGTAACAACACGTCAACATTAAGATTCTAGTAAAGAAACACTATACGTGCCTTTAAAATTTGAGGGTTTCCCTCGAATACACCAAGATCCCATCATCAGATCCCAAAATGGAAAAATGGGACCAACTAGAAGGTATACCCCCTAAGTAGGTGAAAAATTTTTTCGATTCGGTAGACAAACGACTGAGATATGAGGTAACATACATACAAAAAAAAATAATGATGATAAAAAAAAAACATACAGTCGAATTGATAACCTCCTCCTTTTTTGAAGTCGGTTAAAAAGGGATTGTTGACACTGCATTTCTGTACTTATACATGATGTTTAGTCACGTTGGTTTTTCACAAATATGGGAAGTATCCCATGTGATCCTACGAGTATTTAAGCTGAGATTTGGTTGGAAACGTCACAGTCCAGTTCGGGAAGTGCAATTTCGTCTTCAGAAAATCGTTGTTATCAAATATTGATATTAAAAAAATGTAAGTACCTACCCACATTTTAAGAATCTATTCAATTATTTCAATGCTCTAAGAGTCATTCACTTATCATCTTTTCAAGTATTCGACTATTGTTCAATTAATTGTTTTAATCCCTCAAGCATATGTAAACGAGACACAATGGATATTCTATTGTTATGCGGTTGCATGCGACCGCTTCGGTGTTTATGCGTTAAACTAATATTCTTATTACCATTGAATATATACGTAACTAAATTAAATAACTGAATAGATGCACTACATTTCCATAGATGTAGTACATATATTTACCATCTACTAAAAATTACATCTTACGTTATGTTAAATTTCATATTTAATTAAAATACAACTTTTCATTATTTCAGGTCTGCTCATGGTACAGATCATTCCGAAGATGAAGTTGCCCAGCCCTTAACTCCACGTCATGTCAGCAAGACCCACACATCGCTCGCTTCAGGATCGAAAGCAGCAAAAAAGCGCAAACATACAACTATTGCCCCAGCTACCACTCGCAGATATTCAAGCTATGAACTTTTTGGAACAGATAGTGAGGATGAAAGCGATGAAGATAAATCTACCTATGAAGGTAAAAAATATTACAAAAGTATTATGTTTTGTTACTTTATACAGAAATATCCTAAAGTGTATAGTCAGCAGATAAATAAATCAACAATCGGAGAATATTACATCACTCTTAAAATAACTTACAACATAGATAAAGGAAGCCAAGAGCAATTAAAACTTGTAAAACTAGCAGACCTTATAATAAAAAATATGACTAACTGTGATACAGAAGCATGGATGCATCTTATGAAATTTGTCCAAGCACCCAAACGACAAATTAAGCAATGTATGCTTTTATTAGAATACAATCCAATATGTTATTATTCCTTTCAAGATACGGTGCCAGCATCGAAAAAGTCACGCCCAAGCAGCAGCAATAAAGAAATGAAGAAAATGAAGACTGAGGTGGGAGAG
Source organism: Pyrausta purpuralis (assembly GCA_963924145.1). Taxonomy (NCBI): domain Eukaryota; kingdom Metazoa; phylum Arthropoda; class Insecta; order Lepidoptera; family Crambidae; genus Pyrausta; species Pyrausta purpuralis. The sequence continues at coordinate 19,168,213 of OZ001659.1, forward strand.
AAGAGTAAGAACAGCAGTACGAGGACATCCAGAGTTGTTCAAGCACCCGTCACTAAAGCCTCTGCAAAGGATGTTTTCGGGAGTGATAGTGATGACGAGCAGTTTGAACAAGCTGTAAGCAAACCGGGTAAAAAGCCAGCCAAAATTACTTCTTATTTTACTAAAAGAATACCTCAAGGGGTTACACGACAAAGCGATCCAAACAAAGATGGATCACACTACATAGAATTAAAAGTTTATCGATGTGATGAAATTCGTAATGTGCAATGTTACACGATGATTCCCGATCCTAGTCTGCCCCACATATTTACTTAGCTCTGTAATAGTAGACTTATGCACTAAACCACATACTCACTGTGTGAGACTTATATAACCCCACTGTATTCACTAGATTACACATTCTCTTAGTTGTATTATGTTCAATACATTATAATTTATAGACCTATCTAGGTGTCAAACCTATTTAACGTTTGTTATGGAAATGCCGGAAGTGTCCACCATGTTGAATGTAACTCGGCTATGATATAAGAATATTTTGGATTAATCTTTAGATTATCTTATTATTATAATAATATTTTATTAATTGTAAATTGATTATTTAAAGATTATTGGGACACGTATTAGATTTTTATGTTTGCCGTATAACAAATGTTCTTTTTGCCGCCAAAAGGAAGTTGACTCTGATTGGTTGGTCGAGGTTAGATTTCTTTTAAATATTGTAACTTAAAATAATAATCTAAAAGGCTTACTAAATTCAGTACGATGAATAACTAAATAATTAATGAATTTATATATTTAAATAGCAGATTGTTTATCCCAAATATTATAGTAAATGTTCATATATGGAAACGGATGTCGTCCCCACTGTTTGCTACCGTTGTTCAGGGTTTTTGATTTGTATAAAAGCGTGCTGCATGCCAGAATATGGGCTCTTTTTGTACTTTCTCTGACTTTGTGCCTTATCTCTGTGCTATTTTGTTTAAATAAATCTATTGGAGAAGAACCTGAAGATTTATACTACGTGTTTATTATACAAGCACCCCACACACGGTCACACCTCAGAAGTGGGATGTGCGAAAAACACGGGCCTTACGCTGCCGGCTCTGACCAAGGAAGATTAATGGACCAAGAAGACTGTCGAGTGATTCGTGCTGACGCGGGAGTCGTCCGCAAATTTTATCGAGAAGAAAGTACGTGTAACATCACCAATTGAGTGCTCAATCAACCAGCTGCGTGAACTCTGTGGATACTGTTCTATTTGTCATTGCTCGAAAACTGCAAGTAGAAGCCACGACGGCATTGCGAAAATCAACTTGGAGAAGAGGAAAGTCTGAAGAAAGAACCAGTGCATCAAGACCTCCGGCAACGATACTGCAGCAACTAGGAGTGAGGCGGTGCTATATCTGTCGACGGGTCAGCCACGAGATGCGAGTCTGCCGTACTCAACGACGTGACACCAACAAGCGCAGCGCTCCAACGACCACGTATGCATCGCTTGATGGTTTGCAGCATCCAGTTCAACGCATAAGGTAAGTCGCATTATGTTTACTTCTAAGTGACGTATTTAGACTAAATAGGTCAAACCATTAAATACTTAAATTTGCCATCGACCAGTGCAATGCGGAGCTTTCGAGATGCTCACACACAATCGCTAGGTGGATCACACATAGTTTTATACATAGACAACGTTAGCTCGAAAATAACGCATTCATAGCGATCGCGCTGAAATGTGGGCAACCAATAACCTAATTATTTTTGGTGAAAGCTTAGTGACGGGGAGGTAGACAGAGATAATCCAATCAATCTAGACGAAAGTTATTTGAGCAACTTAGTATGGTTATTATTTCGAACGGTGATTATACTTTTGTTAGTACATGTAAAAGGGGGTAGTTAGTGATGAATTGTTAAACCTAATACCTTCGTTCTGGGTGAAACGATAACTTTGTGTACTATATATTATGAGTACCGTTTACAACAGATTTGATTTAACTGTAAGTAAAACCACGCATACAATATATATTTTTATTGCAGTATAAAAAATATACAACATTATGCAATACGAGGGTCAAACTGAAAGTTCTTAGAACTGGCCACTTATAAACAATATAATAAAAAAAATATTCTAAAATTTGAAAATATAACTCTTTGCCAATATTACTGAGTATATATTTCATTCATTTGTCATTTTTTTTACGATTTGGCGGCAAATTGAAAATTGTCTGTGACACGTCAACATGAATTTAACACGAGAAAATTTTCGTGCAATGATTTTTTATGACTTTCGATGTCATTTAAGTCAACAAGAAAGTTATGATAGACTACGATTGGCCTTTCACGATGAAGCCCCATCTCGTGCGACTGTTTACAACTGGTTTAATGAGTTTAAACGTGGTCGCACTAATCTCACTGATGATGTACGTGAGGGTCGGCCTTCTACGGCGACGACTGAAAATAACATCTGTGTTGTGCGGCGTATGATAGAGACTGACAAAAGAGTGACCTATCAGCAGATTCGGACAAGCTTAGGCATCGGTATGAGTCAAGTGCACAAAATCCTCCACGAACATTTAGCGGTCAGGAAGCTTTGCGCCCGGTGGATACCTCATAATTTGACTAAGGCTCAAAAACTCCATCGTGTGGATTGGTGCCGTAAAATGATTGAAAGATTTAACGGAGGTGACTCAAATGCTGTGTTCGACATACTAACAGGTGACGAAAGCTGGATTTACTGTTATGATCCTGAAAACAAAAGACAATCTGCTCAGTGGGTGTTTCCTTTCGAGGAGTTGCCAACTAAAGTGAAGAGAGATCGAAGTGCGGGAAAAAAAATGGTGGCCTCGTTCTTTGGAAGGATAGGTCATTTCGCAACAATTGTGTTAGAGGATCAAAAAACAGTTTCTGCAGAATGGTACACTACCAATTGTTTGCCACTTGTCTTGGAAAAAGTTCGAGAGAAACGACCTCGCAGTAGGATCATCCTTCACCACGACAACGCCTCGTCGCACACCGCCAAGCGAACGATCGACTATTTGGCGACATCAAACGTTGAATTACTGGGTCACCCGCCGTATAGCCCCGACCTCGCGCCTTGTGATTTTTATTTATTTCCAAAAATTAAAGAAAAACTTAAAGGAAAGCGGTTTATGAATGCTGAAGAAGCGGTGGCTGCGTATCGCGATGCCATTGAAGAGACCCCTAAGGACGAGTGGGCAAAGTGCTTTTCCCAGTGGTTCCATCGCATGTAGCGGTGTATTGACGTCAATGGACAATATTTTGAAAAGATATAATAAAACTAATAACTGGCTAATGTAATCAGTTTTTGATTTTCTAAGAACTTTCAGTTTGACCCTCGTATATAAATAGTTGTTTAATGAGGAATCGACGGTTCGGGTTTCTATTTTCCACCGTTGAGAAGTTTTTCTTTCTTCAACCTTAAACAAAGGACATCGATATTAGGGTATAAACATTTATATCAGAGCAGTAGTAAGTAGTTTAATTTATCGGAGTATATTGGTATTAGCTACAATATTTCAAATATTCCGGAATAAATCGTTGGCTATGTTACCTACGTAAACTCTGTGTGATCTAAATAAACTAATTTCTGTGTCACATACGGATAATGATTGTATGTGTGAGCAGCAGTGTATGTGACCTATGCAGCTACGAAAAGTAATGTATGTGTGAATGATGTAAGGCAATGCTGATGTGAAATGTGACCTACATAAATTATGTCTGTGTGAGTAGCAGTATCTGTGTGGCCTACGTGAAGTACTATGTGAACTATGTAGAGCAATGCTGTGTGAGCTACGTAAATTGTTTGTGTGAGTAGCAGTATCTGTGTGGCCTACGTGAAGTACTGTGTGAACTACGTAGAGCAATGCTGTGTGAGCTACGTAAATTGTCTGTGTGAGTAGAAGTATCATGTTTTAATGCAAATAAAGATTTTGATTGATTTTATTGATTGATTGATTGTGGCCTAAAGTACTGTGTGAACTACGTAGAGCAATGCTGTGTGAGCTACGTAAATTGTCTGTGTGAGTAGCAGTATCTGTGTGGCCTACTTGATGTACTGTGTGAACTACGTAGAGCTACGTAAATTGTCTGTGTGAGAAGCAGTCTGTGTGGCCAACGTAAAGTAATATGTGTGAACTATGTAGAGCAATGCTGTGTAAGCAATATAAATTATTGTCTGTGTAATCTACGTGAAGTATTGTCAGTGTGACTTAAGCTATGTCTGTGTAACTTGTATCGGCTAATACCCCTCTAGAATTTATTACACATGCTGAAATTTCCTAACTTGGTGACTTACATGAACAAATTATTACCGTGTCCATCAAAACAAATTTCTTGCAAGTTTCCAGTATATTTGTTGATTCTGCTCTTTCTCATTTTCAGCACACCAACAACGCAGACTTCCAAAACACCACCAGAGCACCGTGGGACACGGTGGTTGCAGGATGGCCGAGTGTTACACGATGATTCCCGATCCTAATCTGCCCCACATATTTACTTAGCTCTGTAATAGTAGACTTATGCACTAAACCACATACTCACTGTGTGAGACTTATATAACCCCACTGTATTCACTAGATTACACATTCTCTTAGTTGTATTATGTTCAATACATTATAATTTATAGACCTATCTAGGTGTCAAACCTATTTAACGTTTGTTATGGAAATGCCGGAAGTGTCCACCATGTTGAATGTAACTCGGCTATGATATAAGAATATTTTGGATTAATCTTTAGATTATCTTATTATTATAATAATATTTTATTAATTGTAAATTGATTATTTAAAGATTATTGGGACACGTATTAGATTTTTATGTTTGCCGTATAACAAATGTTCTTTTTGCCGCCAAAAGGAAGTTGACTCTGATTGGTTGGTCGAGGTTAGATTTCTTTTAAATATTGTAACTTAAAATAATAATCTAAAAGGCTTACTAAATTCAGTACGATGAATAACTAAATAATTAATGAATTTATATATTTAAATAGCAGATTGTTTATCCCAAATATTATAGTAAATGTTCATATATGGAAACGGATGTCGTCCCCACTGTTTGCTACCGTTGTTCAGGGTTTTTGATTTGTATAAAAGCGTGCTGCATGCCAGAATATGGGCTCTTTTTGTACTTTCTCTGACTTTGTGCCTTATCTCTGTGCTATTTTGTTTAAATAAATCTATTGGAGAAGAACCTGAAGATTTATACTACGTGTTTATTATTCAAGCACCCCACACACGGTCACAGCAACCAATGAATAGATGGCGTCATGCCATTATAACGATAAAAAACCAATCAGATTCGGATACAGAAGCATGGACACATCTTACTCAATTCATTAAAGCCACAAGGCATGAATTTAAAAATTGTCGTCCAGACATTATTAGTGGTTATTCCACTTACTAACTTCTTATAGTTACTTACTTTATAAGTTTGTTTATCAACATGTTTAATCACTAGTAATATTTTTTGTCGTTACTGAACTATGTTATATTTAAAACTTTCTCTTATAATAATATAAAGTAATATTGTATATATATATTGTTTTTTTTATTTCTTTCTCAGCTATGTCACGTTCTACCTCGCATCCCCAGCTAAGCAATGTGGAGGATGCGAACATTGAATGCGAAAAATGTCGAATAAAAATGTCACGAAATGAATACAGATATCATTTGAAGACAAATTCGCATAAATCTAAAAGTTTAATAAAGACTGAGTTTGATAACATTGATATAGTCGCTACTGCATTTAAAAATCGCATAGTGACTTATCGTTTAAACCCCTCTCAGAAAGTCGAGTACCTCACACCCGAGGCGTTTCTGAAAGGCAATCGAATAAATACCTCTCAGAAAGACGAGTACCTCAGAGCTGAGGCGTTTCTGAAAGGCGATAGAATAAACTTATCTCAGAAAGTCGAGTACCTCACACCCGAGGCGTTTCTGAGAGACAATCAAAATAACATTATTAAGTTAATAAATATGTCGCAGAAAAAGTATGTCTGCATTAAATTAAACTTTGAATTATTTGCTTATTTTATTCTACCAAAATCAAACGAGCAGCAACTGAAATCCTTTAGTACAAAGTTAGAAACAGTTTATCAATCCACTGAATTAGATGAACTATTCACGAATTTAATTGAAAAGTTCAAAACCAAATTAGCTGAATTCGAGCATTGTGAATCTGGTTGGAGTTTTTCATGCATAAGTCATTTAGAAATAAATATAAACAAATACAGCCCTATGAGAGGTGGTACATTTATTGATCTGCCAAAATCGATCAAAGTTACAAGAAGTTGTATTAATGTTCAGAACATGGATGATCACTGTTTTCTTTGGAGTATTATTGCTGGACTTTTTCCTGTTAAGAATAATGTGAGCAGAGTAAACTCATATCCACATTATTCTTCTGTTCTTAATATCAATGGAATGAATTTCCCACCTACGTTTACAGATATCAGATTATTTGAAAGCAATAATCCTGATATAAGCATTAATATTTATGGTTTAGACGACAGATGTCATATTACTGGACCTCTATACCTGGCAAAAAACAGAAAAATCGATCATTTCAATTTATTATACATCGAGCGTGATAATAAAGGACATTACTGTTTAATCAAAGATCTTGTTCGTTTAGTGAAACATCAGATTACATCGCATAAAGACAATTTTTTTTTATGTGAATCATGTTTACAGTTTTTCGGGAGTAAATCAAAGTTTCAATTGCATAACTGTAATAAAGTTTTAACTATTTTACCTAAAAAAGGTTCTATTTTAAAATTTAAGAATTATGAAAGGCAGCAAAAAATCAACTTTGTGATTTATGCAGACTTTGAATGTCTTTTATCAGATTACAAAGAACAAAAATCGGAATACATTGAAACATTGAAAAAACATCAACCATCTAGTTTTGGTTATTATATTTGTTGCTCACATGATCGAAATTTAAACAAATATGTTACATACCGAGGTATTGATTGTGTTGAAGTATTCATCAAATCACTAATTAAAGATGCCAAAATTATTAACGCTATATTATCAGCCAAAAAACCAATGTTACCTATAACTGATGTCCAAGAATTTATATATAAAAAAGCAACTGTTTGTCACATATGTAATGAAGTACTTCTCGATGATAAAGTACGAGATCATGATCATGTAACTGGTGAGTTTAGAGGAGCAGCTCATTCACATTGCAATTTGATGTACAGAGTATGTCCATTCATACCAGTAGTATTTCATAATCTTATAGCGTCGTGTCGGTAGTGAATGTAGAAAGAAGGATGTTCGTATCAAAAGAAACAGAAGTCTATTTACACGATGTTTATTTACAGTTCATATATATACACTCACACAATACACAACACTCAGATAAAAGAAGGAGAAATATTTACAGAAGACGAAACGGATGAAGACATAAAACTAGGATGCAAAATTAAATAATTATAAATTTCCCTTGTGGAAATTCGATGTCGCAAATTCCTATTGTTTTTTTTTGAAGACAGCTCAAAGATTGACAATGTCAAAATAAAAGAAATAAATATTTACAAATAAGAAAGTTTTGCATGTTAAAAAGGATCTATGTGGCAGCTCGCCACATCACCCCCCTCCAGAGACCGGGCTACGGGCGATAATTGTCGGGAAAGTGTACCTTCCGACCTGAACGCGTCGTCTTTACCTCGGTGTTGACGTCCGGAGTTGAAGGCATCTGAGGTTGGTTGCTGTTAAATGTGTACGCGGGCTTTATCCGGTCTATTGATACGGTAACCGGCTTACCATTGACCGCGATCTTAAAAGTTTTGTCACCGCGTTGTAGTACCTCGTGTGGTCCAGTGTAGGCAGGTTTGAATGACCCGTGAGATGCGTCGTCCCTCAGGAAGACGTGCTGTGAGGTCTTCAGGTCTTTGAAGCTGGAGATGGAATTACCTTTTGTGCGAACTGACGTATTCTGGTAATGAAATCGGTCAAGTCCGGAACGTCGATAGGTTGTGGTTCGAAGAATTCTCCAGGCAGCCGAAGAGTTTCTCCATACACCAACTCGGCTGGTGAAGCATGGAGATCCTCCTTGTGGGTTGCTCGTATACCCAAAAGAACGAGTGAGAGTGTTTCAACCCAGTTATGGTTGGCATGACATGTAATGGCAGCCTTCAACTGTCGATGGAATCTCTCGACTAGGCCGTTACTTGCTGGGTGGTAGGCAGTAGTGCGTAGATGACGGAAGCCGACTAAGTTAGACAGGCGCTGGAAAAGTGCAGATTCAAACTGGCGTCCTCTGTCTGTGACTATTTCAGTAGGGCATCCGAATCGAGAAATCCAACCTTGTAGTAGTGCACTTGCCACTGTCTCTGCCGTTATGTCTTGGAGCGGTATTGCCTCAGGCCAACGTGTAAAACGGTCGACGATCGTGAGACAATAACGAAATCCTTGAGATGGCGGCAGTGGACCAATGAGATCGATGTGGATCTTGGTAAATCGGGCACGTGGGAGTTTGAATGTGCCGAGCGGCGAATGAACGTATCGAGTTACCTTGGCTTGTTGACAGGCGATGCATGAGCGCGTCCATTCATGGCAGTCTCGTCGAACTCCAGGCCAAACAAAGCGTTCCGTGACTAATTTTGTAGTAGCGGCTGCTCCTGGGTGGCTGAGTGAGTGCAGGCTGTCAAAAACTTGCCTACGCATTTCATGTGTGACGTAAGGTCTCAAAGTCTCGCTGCTTTCATCGCAGTACAGTTCTAAGCTCGATCCTGGCAGTTTCATCTTTTTCAGACGTAATGACGTCGAGTCGTTGAGTAGCTGTTTGAGTTCTGGGTCAGAGTGTTGAGATTCAGCTAGCTGAGCCAAATCAATGGGCTGAACTATCTCCTCGACTCGTGAAAGGGCATCAGCGACGACGTTGTTCTTACCTGAAATATGCCTGATGTCTGTGGTAAATTGTGAGCTGAAATCCAGGTGTCTGAACTGTCTTGGCGAGCAATTCTCTTTACGATTATGAAATGCGTAGTAAATGGGTTTGTGGTCGCAATAAACGATAAAATGTCGAGCCTCAACCATATGCCGAAAGTATTTAATTGACTCATATATGGCTAGTAGCTCACGATCGTAAGGTGAGTACTTCTTCTGCGCAGCATTTAGCTTACGCGAGAAGAAGGCGAGTGGTTCCCAAGACCCATCTCTAAACTGCTGCAAAGCACCACCAATAGCAGTATCGGAGGCATCTGTGACGATAGCCAGTTTTGCGTCAATGTCTGGGTGCGCGAGTAATGCTGCTTGACATAAGCTGGTCTTACATTTCGCGAAAGCTTTTTCTTCCGTAGGAGTGAAGTTGACTGGGTGCGAGCCTTTGACTGAACCAGTGAGGAGGGCATGAAGAGGTGCTTGATGTTCAGCGGCGTTAGGTATGAAACGCCTGTAAAAATTGATCATACCCAGAAATCTGCGCAACTCTTTCACGGTCTTTGGAGTCGGGTAAGCCTGTATTGCTTCCACTCGCTCAGGCAGGGGTTGTGAGAGCTGTTCTCCAGACTGCTGGAGTCTGGAGAACAGCTGGCGAAGGTGAGCTTCATGGGTTTGCTGGTCCTTCGAAAAAACTAAAAAATCGTCCAAATAGCAAATCAAATCAAATCAAATCAAATTCTTTATTTCGCTCAAAAAGTGGTACACATAAAGATATAGAATAAGAAACAGTTTCTCACTTTTTACCAGACACTGGCATGCAAAAGGTAATTTTTTAAGAGTTTTCAATTAAAAAGTTAGAAATTTCAATAAAATAGTCATCAGTTTATCACACTGTTATTGAATAAGTCACTGTAGCTCAAATAAATATTATGCTCAGTAAAATTACAACAAATTAATTAAATGTCATTAAAATTTAGTCAAGGTTTAAGGTCGTTAATTAATGACTGTTAAGATATTCGTCAACTGAGTAGAAACCACCGCTTATGAGCCAGCATTTTAATTCCCTTTTGAATTCATTTAATGTTAAATTCTTTATATCATCTTTAGCAATAACAGAAATCTAGGCCCCGTGTCACCTCGTCGACGAATCGCTGGAACGTCTGTCCGGCATTACGAAGTCCGAACGGCATGAACGGATATTCGTAAAGCCCAAATGGTGTAGTGACGGCTGTTTTTGGTATATCGTCGACGTGGACTGGGATCTGGTTATATGCTTTTACCAGGTCGATGGTGGAGAAGACCTGACAACCTGATAAGCTGTGAGAAAAGTCGTGGATGTGGCGGATGGGGTACCTGTCCGGTATGGTTCTGGCGTTCAGCATCCTGTAGTCACCACAGGGACGCCATCCGTTGTCCTTCTTAGGGGCCAGGTGAAATGGAGAAGACCATGGCGACTCAGAGGGTCTGATGGTGCCGGCCTTCAGCATCGAGTCATACTCCTCTCTCGCAATCTTAAGTTTGTCTGGTGCCAGACGACGCGGTGTGCTGCACACGGGTGGGCCAGGTGTGGTACGAATATGATGCACTGTATTGTGTGTTGGTGTCCTATGAATACCAGATGGGCGAGTGATATCAGGAAATTCGCGCAAAACATCGTGGTATATAGAGGAACCGGTAACTACCTTGACAGACGAGATTGCGTCAGTTGAGTAGGCAGGTGAAGCAGGGGTGACGAGGCTAGTGCTATTGTCTATGAGGCGCTGACAACGACAATCTACCATTAGATTATAATAAGATAAAAAATCTACGCCTATTATTGGCTTAGTGACATTAGCTACAATAAATTGCCAAGTAAAGTCGCGGCGTAACCCTAGGTTTAAAACTAAATTAACATAGCCGTAGGTGTCGATCGCCTAGCCGTTGGCTGCGCAGAGTTGGTAGCTCGTCGGTTGCCGTCGCTCCTTCAGTGCAGACCGGGGAAAGACGCAGAGGTCACTGCCTGTGTCCACCAAAAACTGCATCTTCGTCCGTTGGTCCGTGACAAATAAGCGACCGGTGCTGGGGCGGGCGTTGGTCGCCATTACCGTCCGCCCGAAGAGTTTTCCGCCTGATAGTCACATGGCTTCATGCATTTCTTCGCTTGCGATCCGTGCTTAGCGTGGTACCAGCAAATGGGGTACTTCCTATAGCTGGACTGTGATCTGCTTGATTTCGAACGGTCTCGGGAATGGTTCAGAGTCTTGTACCTCGGGCGCGAGTCACGATGTTGAGCAGTGGTAAGGGCTTCTACCTGCTTGGTCAGCGCTGCGACCTGCTGCACCAGGGTATCTAGCTTGCCACTGGATAAGGATTCCGTCGACATGGTTGATACTTGCGGGCTGGTTGGTACGACATCGTGAATTCTGTCGGCAAGATCTGCCAACACGTCAAGTGGAGTCGCTGCTTGAGACGCGATGATAGTCTGCGTAGAGCTAGGTAGACGACTGGTCCAAATCGTCCGCAAGAACTCTTCAGGTACGCCGGGGCCGGCCAGGTGCCGGAGGTGACGCAGGAACTGGGACGGTTTGCGGTCACCAAGTTCTTCATGAACCAAGAGCTGTTTGACCTTCCGCTCCCTGGAGGACGAAAGTTTCTTGATAAGCTCGGTCTTTAGCCGCTCGTATTTGTCCGTGGCGGGTGGATTGGTGATGATGTCTTCCACCTCGCCAGCGTACTGTTGGTCTAGTTGACCGATAACGTAGTAAAATTTTGTTGTGTCTGCCGTGATACCTGATATCTCGAACTGGCCTTCGATCTGGGCAAACCAAATTGACGGCTTTTCAGGCCAGAATGGGGGTATTCGCACGCCAACTTTGAATACTTCACCGGTTGGGGCTGTGTTCTGATCCCTTGCAGCGCAGTCCGAGAATCCGTCTTCAGTATCCATATTGTGTCCAAAAGCGGGTCACCAGATATCGTCGTGTCGGTAGTGAATGTAGAAAGAAGGATGTTCGTATCAAAAGAAACAGAAGTCTATTTACACGATGTTTATTTACAGTTCATATATATACACTCACACAATACACAACACTCAGATAAAAGAAGGAGAAATATTTACAGAAGACGAAACGGATGAAGACATAAAACTAGGATGCAAAATAATTATAAATTTCCCTTGTGAAAATTCGATGTCACAAATTCCTATTGTTTTTTTTTGAAGACAGCTCAAAGATTGACAATGTCAAAATAAAAGAAATAAATATTTACAAATAAGAAAGTTTTGCATGTTAAAAAGGATCTATGTGGCAGCTCGTAGCGTTGGGTTTGTGACCGGTAATTTACTCAATTTCGAGTAAATTACCAAAAACATGTAATTTACTCGGTAAAATTACCGATGACTGGGAAAATATTCAAATGATTTTAATTAACAAAACTTAATGTAAAAATATACTTAAAACCTTTACCAAATTACCATGAATAACATTTCACTCATTTTTACTGTCTTAGCATGATGATACTTCTTTACATGCCAATACGAACACGAACTTTTGAGCTGGATTCACTTCACACAAAAACATATTTATTAGGTTTATTTTTGTTTTGTACTAAGTAATTTATGAGTGATATTGTGTTTGTAATATAAACATATTAATGTTTGTTTTAAAAAAGGCGGTTATCAATTCGACCTATAAGGTACCTATGTGATATTGTTAGAATTTTATATTGTTCGAGTGGGGTAATCTATTAAGGCTTCCAAAGTTCCAAACACGAGTTCAAAATTTCGTAAGTGTATGTGTGTTTTGATGTTTTTTTCACCACGGATTTCTTGAAAACGAGAAGTCATAGCGAGATGATTATTTTTTATTCAATCAGATATATTGCTACTTAGGGTACCCACAGTGTAAGTTCCATCAAAACCAGTAGTTTTCGTTTTATAGGTTATTAATTTAATAACTGAAAATCACGAAAAAGGGTACAATTTTTGAAAAAAATGCCTCCTTATCATACTGACCTAAAAGCTAAGCTTATCATTCACCTCACCACCGTCTGCGTCGCCGGTTCCTTTTCACTTTCTTACTCAAGATATTCAAGTATTCAAACAAACTAACGAGTTGCAGAGCGCAAGCCACAACTAATTCAACCTTCGGCATCTTCATGTACAACAAATGCTATGATTAATCTCGCGCATGTGTGAATCACGAAGCGTCTCGCACGTAGGTTTGATGACTTCCAGCCTCCCGAACAAGCCGAATTCTGAAAAGGCTACAGTACCATAGACCACATCTATTAAGGCAAATTATACAGAAGTCCGAGAAGAACGAGTATAATATGCCTCTATGTTTACCGTTTGTGGACTATGAGAAGGCTTTTGATTCGATCAAAACTTGGGCGGTGCTTAGGCCTCTTCAGTGGTGTCACATAGACGATAGGTGTTAAAATGTGTGTATAACAACGCCACCATGGTCGGTCCGAGTACAGGAACAAAATACGAGGGCGATTCCATTGCGGAGAGGTGTAAAACAGGGAGACGTTATATCTCCGAAACTGTTTACAGCGGCATTGGAAGACGCCTTTAAGCTCCTGGAATGAGAAGGATTCGGCATCTGCGTCAATAGCGAATACATAACACGCCTCCGGTTTGCCGATGATACAGTCGTTGTGGCAAAGACGCTGAATGATCTTGGCACTATGCTCGACCAAGTATTCCAACAGGTGTGTCTTTGAAAAAAACATGGAAAAGACGAAAATTGACGAATCCGACTCGGCTAGGCAGCGTTCGGGAAACTGCATAAGAGCGTCCTCTCGTGTCAATTACCTCAGTGTCTGAAGACGAAAGTTTTCAACCAGTGTATGTCACCAGTGAAGACATACGGACCCGTTACGTGGTCTCTAACTATGGGCCTCATAAAGAAGCTTAAAATCACACAACGAGCAATGGAGTGGGCTATGCTCGGTGATCGAATCAGAAGCGAGGATATACGTAGAAGAACTAAGGTAACGGACATATCCCTACGAATCAGTAAGCTCTAGTGGCAGTGGGCACTTTGGCAGGGTACATAGCAGGGAACTGATGGCAGAAAAGTTCTAGATAGAAACCCTTCGACCAAAAGCGCAGCGTGGGATGTCCACCGACAAGATGGACAGACGACCTTGTAAAGATCGCAGGATGAAACTGGATGCAGAACGCTCACAACCGGTCGCTGTGGAAAGCCGTGGGAGTGGCATATGTTCAGCAGTGGACGTCTTTTGGCTGATAATGATGATGATGATGTGTGAACATCAATGTGAACAGCAAGCTCGCGTCAGCTCTCGTGCACGAATATTTTCTCGAACGTTTCGTCAATAACCAGACGAGAAGCGAGCGCGAATATTAAATGCCATTTAATAATTTACGCAACGCGCACGAATATTTGTTTTCTGTTTTATATGGTGACCCAAGTAACGTAAAAAATAATCAATTTTTGAAGTGTTTTCTATCATCAACACCGCCAACAACCGTTTGGATTAAAGCTTTAATCATGCACAAATTATAAAATAAATAAATATAGCAACTGAGTATTTTACGGTCTATTTGGTAAATTACGAGTATTTTACCATTTTTACCATAAATTACCGTATTTTTCATTACTTACCATTTTGATTTTTTACCTGCCCAACTATAAGCTCGCCACAATCTGGTTGGGTACGATTTACACTTGTTTATTGAAGAATTAGTGAAATATAAAGGTGTTGTCAAAATAATTCCTAAATCAAAAGAAAAGTATCTATCTGTTACAAAAATTATCGACACATCAGGAAATGAACGACCTATAGAGCTCAAGTTTATCGATTCTTACCAATTTTTAAGCTCAAGCCTTGACAGGTTGAGTAGTAGTTTAAGTACAAGTGATTTCATACATTTGTCATATGAGTTTAATAATCAAGAACAGTTTAAATTACTTCAAAGAAAGGGTATATATCCATATGACTATATAGACGATTGGTCAAAATTTAAGGAAACTCAACTTCCTTCAAAATCTAGTTTTTTTAATTCTTTGAATGAATCCCACATATCTGATTCTGACTATGAACATGCTTGCTCAGTATGGAAATGCTTTGATATTAAAAACCTTGGTGAATATACTGATTTATATGTAAAGTCAGATGTTTTACTATTATGCGATATATTTGAAAATTTTAGAAAAGTTAGTCTGTTACATTATAAACTCGATCCTGCACATTATATAACCTCACCTAGTTTGAGTTGGGATGCAATGCTTTTTTTCACTAATGTTCAATTAGAGCTGATTCATGATATTGAAATGTATCAAATGCTTGAAAAGGGTATACGTGGAGGTCTTGCACAGTGTTCTCTACGATATGCTAAAGCATCGAATAAATACTTATCAAACTATGATAAATCTCAACAGTCATCTTTTTTGATTTATTTAGACTGTAATAATTTGTATGGATATGCAATGACAAAAAAATATCCTATCTCTAAATTTCAATTTTTATCAGCTGAAGAAATCACTAGCTTTAATGTGATGAATATTTCTGATGACAGTGACTTTGGTTATATTTTAGAAGTTGACTTATTATATCCAGATCATTTACATAAAAATCATCAAGACCTTCCTTTTGCTATGGAAAAAATGAAACCTCCTGGAGGAAAAAGTGAAAAATTAATCGCGAACCTTTATGATAAGTTCAATTATGTAATTCATTATGTTTACCTGAAACAATGCTTAAAACATGGACTTGTGTTAAAGAAGATACATCGCATACTCTGTTTTAAACAAGAAAACTTTTTAAATCTTAACACCTCTCTTCGACAATCATCAACCACAGCATTTGAAAAAGATTTCTTTAAACTGCTTAATAATTCTATTTTTGGAAAAACAATTGAAAATAAACGAAAACAAGTTGAAGTTAAATTGGTAACAAGATGGGTTGAAAATGAGAATAAAACTAATAAGCATCTTACAGCTGAAAAGTTACTCACAAAACCAAATCTGAACAGCATAAGTATTTTTTCAGAGAACTTTGTGGCTATCCAGCTCAATCGTGAAAAAATTGTTATGGATAAACCAATCTACATTTGATTTTCAGTTCTAGAGTTTGCTAAGCGACACATCTACCAGTTTCACTATGATTTTATGAAAGAAAAATATAAAGTTTCATAAACAGATGGCTAGATGGCGCTAAGCGTCACGCAATTGACGTTTTCATAAGAAACCACAAATTTCGCAGGGTCGGACTAACAGCACGGTAGCTCAATTGGTAAGAGCGTTTGGCCCGGTCTGCCAAAAGGTTGCTGGTTCAAGTCCCGCCCGTGCGCAAATTTTTGGTTTCTTATTTCATCTTTATGAATATAAAATATGACACTGTGAGTGTTAAAAACATTCTAAAGCAATACAAAAAATATAAAGATCAAGCTCAGCTTTGTTACACAGATACTGATAGTTTATTATATTTAATATTTACAGATGATTTTTATAAAGATATGTATGATAATATTTCACAATTTGATACAAGTAATTTTGCTCCTAACAATGTTTATAAAATACCAAAGATAAATGAAAAAGTACCAGGATTATTCAAAGATGAAATGGGTGGTGACATCATTCACGAGTTCGTTGGTTTTAGAGCTAAATTATATAGTATTAAAAGTGAAAAATCTAACAATAAAAAGGCGAAAGGTATAACTAAAGTAGTTACTAATAATATGAAATTTAATGATTACAAAGAAACACTTTTTAATGACACAAACTTTTATACTAGATGTAACATGAAATTGATAAGATCTATTAAGCATGAGTTATACACACAGCAGGTGAATAAGAAGCTCCTTGATGGTAAAGATGACAAAAGACAAATTCAGCGAGATAAAATTTATACCTTGCCATGGGGTCATTGTGATACCATATTCTGATTTACTTACTGATATCTGTATTCATTATAATACCTTATACTTATAGAACTAGTATGATAAAAGAAAGTGATTATTGCTCATTAAATGAATTTGAATAAATGAATGTAAATATTATTTATTATACTAGTCTTTACTAAATGTATTTTCAAAAATAATTTGTAGACTGAAATGTTAAGAAAGAAATTGTAGTAAATATAATAAAATACTTATTTAAAAGTTTGCTAGTTTTATTATATCAATGCTGGGTCCCTTATTAGGTATAGAAAGCTAGGAAAGGCTTTCTTTGTACCACTTTCATGATGAAATTCATTAAACAACGTGATACTTTAGAAGTACATAATATAAAAACCGAAAAAGTTCAGCAAATAGCAAAGCATACACTGCTGCCTGATACTATTCGATGTTTAATGTGTGGTCCTTCAAATTGTGATAAAACAAATGTAATGCTTAATTTATTACTACATGAAAATGGTCTAAAGTTCAAAAATATTTACCTGTATTCCAAAACAGCTTTTCAACCTAAATATTGTTTCTTAAAACAAGTTATGGAGCGAGTACCCAATGCAAAGTTTTTTGTTTTCAAGGATAATAAAGACGTAATACCACCAAGTGATGCCCTGCGAAATACAATAATGATATTTGATGATGTAATATGTGAAAATCAGAATAATATTCGTAATTATTTTACAATGGGAAGACATAATCAAATAGATTATTTTTACTTATCCCAGACGTATTCAAAAGTTCCCAAACAATTAATTCGAGAAAATGCTAATCTCCTGATAATATTTAAGCAAGATGAGACAAATTTAAAACATATTCATAATGAACACGTAACAACAGATATGGACTGGCTTAAATTCAAAAAACTATGTTCCATAATATGAAAAGACAAATTTAATTTTTTATTGATAAATAAAGATTGTGATATGAATAATGGAAGGTACAGAAAAGGTTTTGATATTTTTATCCATATATCGTTGCCTTACTTTCTCAAACTCGTATCTTAAAAAAATATGGTTTTGACTTTTTAATAATCAACGATTCCTCTTCTTTTGTTTTACAACTGCAACAAACTCTTATCTTAATACGTTGGGTCTATCGCGTAAAACAGAATAAAAAGTAATATTGGTATCTCTCTCGCACCTGTTTTGATAACGGCGTAAAACTCGTATCTAAATGTACGCGGATGTGAAAGTTATCACGACGCAAGAAGGTCCAGTTTCGTTACTGCGTTCACGAGATGCGAGGTTGCCGCACTGACTTGCAGCAACAATTTATTTATTGGCGCCAAAATTTAGGATGTCGAGTGATTTTTTCCTAATTAGTTTGAATTTCTCCAGGCACAAAGTTCAAATTGATCGCAGGTTTACCCTGCTTCGGTGAACTTTCTAGTGGTGGTAAAAGTGTAAAGGTCATTTCATTTCTTGCATTGCAGTTAAGATCGTAGGTGTTTCTTTTGTTAAAAAAATTGTTTATGCGGAATTTAGTTATTTCTCATAGTGGAGTTAGTGAAGAAATGTGTAAAGGAGTGTGACTCTTGTTGGTAAGTTATATTTATCTACTTAGTATAGTTACAAAATTTGAAATAGGAAACAGTTTCTTATTTGGTTCTTATTTCTTTCCTACTTTAAAACCACGTTATTGCACGAATACTTTTAGAGAAGCTGTCAGTCACGATATTCGTTATTTTTAGGGTTGCGTACGTAGAGGGTCAAAACGGAGTATTGCTTTCCCTCGTGATTCCGTGTCTGTCTGGTCTCTCACAAGGTTCAAGCCCCTTATCGTATTACGAGTACATGTTTTTGTTTGCAGGCAAAAATGCAGAGTAACCGTATCAAGAGACTTGTAAATTTAGCCCTCCAGAATGAAGTACCTGTGGACAGCAGGTTTGAGACAGGGTCTTCTTTGGTCAATCAGAATGATCCGTCAGTAAACTGCAATAAGAATGAGGCGTCAGTGAACTGCTATCATAATGAGGAGTCAGTGAACTGCAGTGTTGTATGCACGAAAATTGAGTCTCCGAATACTAGTTTTGATACGAGTCCAGGAAAACGTTCATCTGTCAGAATTCTGGATGAGAAAGTCTCCGTCCTTAATGCTGAAACTGGGTTTTTTGTTTTTACAAGCCATTGCCAAGAACCCAATAGGCAACAAACGGTAAACGCTATTTTGGATGAAAAAACAGGAGAACTTGTTTCAGTAAGTCCTGAAGACTTGAGCTTTTCCTCGGTATCCGACTTTACTGCAAGTGAAAGCGAATATAATCCTGGCTCTGAATCTGATTCATCAGACAATGAACATCCTTCTATATTGTTGGATGAATCATCGGGTCTGATTACAAAGAAAAGAGCACGGAAAGGTCAGGGAAACGAGTTAAACTGGACTAGAAACCGACAAAAACGTAAGCGAATGCGAGGTGAGGAGTATACATCGATTAAGAGAAGCAAAAAAGTACATGGAGTAATGGAAACGAGAAAACAAAGGACTTTGAAGGCTCGGTGCTTTTCAGAAACATGTGCAAACAAATTTGGTAAGCAATGCAACGAAATTACAGAAGAAGAGAGAAAGGAAATTTTCAAAACATTTTGGTCACTATCATGGGAAGAAAAAAGAGCGTATGTCGTTGCCATGGTGTCTCATAGGCCAGTCACTTTGCAAACAACCGGTGCCATTTCTCGGCGAGCTAACACCTTAATCTACACTTTGAAAATTTCTGGGGAGATCAAGGTTGTTTGCAAGAAAATGTTTTTAAGCACACTCTCTCTGGGTGAATGGAGCGTGTTCAAATGGGTTACTAGCAATCCAAAGACAAGCGACATTGGTATGGTAAAGAAAAGTAAACCAGTGAATCGTCAAAGCAAAACAAACATTGCCAAAGTAAATCACATTAACAATTTTCTTCAGAATTTACCTAAAATGCCGTCACATTATTGCCGACAGAGTACCAATAAAGAATATGTTGATGTTCAGTACAAGACTTGGGCTGAAGTGTACTCAGATTTCAAAAAATATTTGACGGAGATCAATATTGATAACACTGAAAAACCAACATACAAATGCTTCTTAGACGCAGTGCACAAGAGCAATATTAGTATATACAAACCCAAAAAAGATCAGTGTGATGTCTGCTTTGCGTACAAGAACAAAAACGTCCCTGAAGATGAGTATCAGCGTCACATCAAAAGTAAGGAGCGCGCTAGGAAAGAAAAAGCGGTTGACAAGGAACGTTGTTCAAAGGGTGATGTTCACATGTTCACGGTGGATTTGCAAGCAGTGCAAACAATACCTCTACTTTCAGCTGGATCAAACTACTTCAAAACCAAACTCTGTGTGCATCAATTCACGATTTATAACGAACGTGACAAAAATGTTTCTTGCTACGTTTGGCATGAAGCTGAAGGAGGTATGGACTCTAACGTCTTCACCTCTTGCTTGTTGGACTTTTTACAGAAAATAGAAGACAAATCCAGACCGATTATAATTTACAGTGACGGGTGCTGTGCCCAAAATCGAAACACTACACTTGCGAATGCCTTGCTACATTATGCTATTACTCACCAAGCAGAAATTCAACAAAAATACCTCGTAGTTGGGCACACTCAAATGGAGTGTGATTCAGTCCATGCATCCATAGAACGAAAGAAGAAAGGAAGAGAACTCTATGTGCCAGCTGATTTCAATACTGTTGTCAAGCAATCTAGATTGTCGCAACCATACCAAGTTCATTATTTGGATCACACATTTTTTAGAGATTTCGCTTCACTAACTTATTTGAAATCAATTCGACCAGGCACAAAGAAAGGCGACCCATGCGTTGTTAATTTAAGAGCCCTCAAATACACATTTAATAATAGTGTTCATTACAAATTAAGTTTTGATGAAGAGTGGCAACAATTACCTCAACGTATTTTGCGACAACAGAACAATAATAACATCACAATAGCAAGCCTCTACGATCATCAACTGCCTATTTCTAAAAGAAAATATAACGACTTACAAGATTTAAAACTTATGATTCCAGCCGACTATCATGCATTTTATGACAACTTGCCACATGATGTGTGATAATGTTTCTTTATGTTTTCGGCAGAAATTTCTTCTTATAATAATAAACACATTTTCTAGAAAAACATTGGTTTTATTTCATAATTTTGGAATAATTCTATGATTTGTCTGTATAGATATAAATGCGTTAAACACGTAACTTAAACTTCAAGTTTCAAATCTGAACGTAACTGTTATTGCAGCAAACTCGTATCTCAAAAAATGCATTTATACTAAAAATAAAAAGCGTTAGACTCTTACTTTTAGTTTAAATATATAGCTATAGGTCATTTCAAAATAATTGCATTTAAATTTTTACCAAAACTCCAAAGTATAAAAAGGTAGACAGATTTTTTTGTCTCCTGAAAAGTTGTCATTTTTAAGATACGAGTTTGAGAAAGTAAGGCAACGATATAGAACATGTTCAATATCATTGAAAAATCATTGGATATCTATATAAGCAATAAGTTAAATGAAAAATGACATTACAGTTCCAATTATTGTGCACAGCAATCGAAAGTTATAATTTAAATAATTTTATAATATTTAAATAAATATGGATTATGGAATAAAAACACAGCTTATTAAATCAGTAGACACTATTAAAAATAAAATTAAAAAAATTAAAAATGAAGAAGATGCTACTAATTTAAAATTCCAAAAGATATTCAAACCAGTGACCGATAATTTAGATACCCTTATAAAAGGAAATGATAATGAAGATAAACGAACATTAAATGTATCTATCGATTTGTCTAAAAATGAAACTAAAGATAATAACGGCTTTAAAGAAATAATTACTACAGATTTAAATAATAGTTCAGATTATTATGAATATAGTGATGATAATGATGATAGTGAAAAAAGCTTCCATAGCTTTGATAATACGTTAATGTCATTGAAAAAAGAAGACGTTCTCGATATTTATGATAATGACATAAACGTTCCATTTGGCATACGGAAAGAAAACAAAAACCTGTTAATAGGTAATTCCAAAGTGTCTTTTTCTCTTATAAATGATTTGCAGAACTCAGAAAAAAAATATGTGGTCACTATCAATGATAAACCTTATACATTTACTCCTGGCTTAAAAGAACTTCTCATGCGGAATAAGCCTGATCTCAGTGTTATTACAGAACAAGATAAAATAGTTTATAAAGATATACTTAATGAAACAAACGTTCATAAGCGAAATTTTCAAGCAACAGGACAAATTAAAGGTGACAAAGGAGTAAAATATCGTTGTATTATCAAACCACTACTATTCAATCAACATCATGATAGTGAAGAAATTGCTAATCTGTCATCAAATGAAAAAAGTGGTGGTTATATCCCAATGCATAAAAAGTATAAAAGTAACACAGATTACATTTATTGGGATGACCCCAACGAATTGATCGAAAGGTTCAAGTTACTGATTGCTTCCCAAAGCGCTGGAAATACTAATCATGATAATGAAATTATATCAATTATTGAAGAGTTGAAGGAGGCGGGTATTATAAAAACATAAAAACTAATTAAGCTCGGTCATTTCATATCAGCTCGTCAAGCATGAATGATTTTAAATGTGATAGTCATTCTGCTGCAAAATATGAAAATAACAATGTGTTACACTCAAAACGATATGAAATCACAACATTAAACAAACGTGAGGCCAGCTTCATGCCATTGCCAACTGAACTTTTAGAACAAGTATTGAGCATTAAAAAATCGATTCAAAATTTATGCAATCGAATTAAAAAACTTGAAGAAAGTGCTACTTTAAGAGAATTAGCAGGACATCTAAACAAGCACTATGAGCAAAGTAGATGTAGTAAACGAACTTCATAACATTTATGATAAATCGAGTAAATTTTCTAAGAAGAAATGTAATTTTGAGAGATATAGATGACTTATGGCAGGCAGATTTAATAGATATGCAATCAATGTCCAGCAAAAATAATGGTTATAAGTATATTCTCGCAATCATAGATTGTTTCTCAAAATTTGCTTGGGTGGTTGCACTGAAGCAAAAAACAAAGAGAGTGTCTCTAAAGCATTTGAAGAAATATTTAAAAATGGACGTGTTCCAAAAAACTTGCAGACTGACTCTGGAAAAGAATTTTACAATGATAAATTTAAGGTTCTTATTGATAAGTATAAGGTAAACCATTATTCTACATACTCCGTTAAAAAAGCTTCTATTGTAGAAAGATTTATTAGAACTTTAAAAAATAAATTGTACAAAGAATTTAGCTTAAAAGGAAGTTATAATTGGAAAAATAAAGTTCTAAATAACAAAGTGTATGAATACAACAATACCGTTCACAGGACAATAGGTCAGACTCCAGTATCAGTAAATCATAAAAACAAATCAAGTATATTGCAAAAATATATCAAAATGTATTGCATAAGAAAAAAAAAACAAAATAAAATTCAGACTTGGAGATTATGTAAGAATAAGTAAATACAAGGCATGCTTTGATAAAAGTTATACCCCTAATTGGTCGACAGAAATATTCAAAGTTATTGAAATACTCAGAACGAGTCCTCCATCTTATTTGATAGAAGATGTTAAAGGTCGCCCAATATTAGGCGCTTTTTACACTCAAGAACTTCAAAAAACTAAACATCATAATGTATATTTAATTGAAAGAGTTTTAAAACGAAATGGCAAACGTCTTTACGTCGAATGGTTAGGTCTACCAACAAGTGAAAAATGTTGGATAAATAAAATCGATGTACTGGACAAATAATTACACATTTTTTTCTATAAATATAAGCTTACAACTAATGAAGCATCATTTGTAAACAATTATTCATACAAAATAGACTATTTGCTACAAAATAATACCTTTAAAAATAGTTGATCGATAAGGTAAAACGTCAAAAAATATTTAATATGAAGACAGAAAAAACCAATTTGATTCATAAAAATATAGAACAAAGACATTCAATCAGAAAGAAAAAATTGAATGTAGGAAAAGGTTTAAAAAAACTTTTCAAAACATCGTTTCAAGTACTAAAAAACACATTAAAAAGTTAAAACCAAAATGTAAAAAAAGTTTAATGAAATTAGCACATGCCACTGCTCAAGAATTGGCATCGGGCATATCAATTAAAGTACTTCGAATCATACCCATACCTAAAACGGGAGGTTTTCTTCCGTTAATACCTATATTTGCTGGTTTATCTGCAGCCGGAAGTTTGGTTGGTGGTGCCGCAGGTATCACAAAAGCAATAAATGAATACAAAGCAGCAAAGAAACAACTGTCAGAATTGGAAAGGCATAATAAACAAATTGAAGCAGTGTGTATTGGCAGAGGATTACACCTAAAACCTTATAAAAATGGTCTTGGTATTTATGTTACAAAGCCAGAAAACTAAGTTCTCGGCTACCTAATAGAGCTTTAACTAACATCGATATAATAAAGCATTCAAAACATATTCAATTTTTTCGAGGTGTATTTATGAGAGATCAATTACCACGTGAAGCTTTCCCGTTAGAATGTGGTATAATTAATCTCGACACTTCAGAAAACTTGGGTACACATTGGGTAGCCTACGGTAAAATACACGATTACATTGAATATTTTGATAGTTATGGTAATTTGAAACCACCAAAAGAATTTCTAAGATACATCGGCACAAATATTTATTATAATTATGCTAATTTACAAAAGAAACACTTATATAACTGTGGTCATTTATGTTTAAGTTTTCTAAAATCATTTTGGAAGAAAAGTAAAGTGAGTATATAATTTAAGAAAGAAGCGTATAGTTGTCATTTCACCTTAGACTTTAATCATAAATATTACTCTTCGTAAATAAAATACCTACAGAACATGGTTATAAGTTTAGCATAATAAAAGTCATATTCTAAATAAATAAACAGTATTTTCGTGTACTCTATAATCATGATTGTGTATAATAAAAGTGTACTTCATAATAGCAAGCACAATATTTCAATTCCTAAAGTGAATGAGAATAGACGTGTGAGGTTCGCAAAAAACAAAATAATCAGCAAGGAAAATAAAAAAAATCTTGAAAGAACTTGGACTAAAATTGAAAAATGTTGCAAATAATTGACCTCCCGTATAACGATAATAGTATAGAGAGCTATGAAATTCATAGCTATAATCCTTACAATAACAGCTTTAAGGATGGTGATGAAATAAGAATACCAATCCATCAGCAAGATATCTATGTGCTACCTTCAGGTAGTTCTGTCTACATAGAAGGCTATGTCAAAGTGTATTCAAAAGATCAGAGTGGAAAAATTGTTGAAAAGGATATTAATTTCATAAACAATCCAATAGCATTTTTGTTTCAAGATATACGATATGAATTAAATGGTGTAGAAATAGATCGCATCAAAAATGCTGGAATAACTACATCAATGAAATCATACATATCTATGAATGATGGTGAAAACAAAGCTGCGGCAGTTTGGGGATGGAATTTGAATGGTTCGACTTTAAAAAAAGGTTATTTCAATGCAATTATCCCATTGAACAAACTGCTAGGTTTTGCTGAAGATTATAATAAAATAATTATTAACTGTAGACATGAACTTATATTACAAAGAAGTAGTTCTGCTGTAAACTGTGTTATGGGTGAATATCCCAAACGCATTTTTTGGCTGTCCATGGTGAGAATCGCTGTGTAATATTCACATTTTCTAACGATTGTTTTTCCCCCTATTGTACAACTAGAAAGGCATTATGCGCAATGCTTATATTACGCTAAATATCATTGTATTATTTAATAAAAATAAGAATAAGACCGTTTTAAGTATCTGGTGGCGTGTCCTCAACCTACTTCATGACGGAAAATCTTTTACATTTACTTTGTTCTAAGTATATTACGAAAAAAAGGTTTCGCATTAATTAATCAAATACTTACAGCTTCTCTATGCAAGTGTTACATATCATTTTAGCTCTTGAGATTCACTTGAACCTTGATCAAAATTTGTCCGCGCACGGTCGTAAGATTTGGTGGCAAAAATTCAACTTGTTGCAACTCATCCCTATGTCTCACGAGACGCATGACCTGCTATGCCCCGTACCTGTCAGTGGACGCACGAGCTATTGCCAGCAACGGAGGTGTGTCAGTCCACTTCATTTTCCCGCCAAAAAATAAGTAAACTGCCTGGTGGCGTTTTGTTCAACAGTTTTTAAGATGAGGTGGCTCGATTTCTGACTGTGCTATATAATTTGTGTACCATAACTATTCCCTGATAATAGTGCTTTAGTTTGTAGTTTACAATGCCTTAATTTCAGATAAATAATCTTGCTCATATAATTTTTGGGATTTTTCAAAATGATTTTTAAGATTTGGTGGTTACGTTTTGGTGGCTTAGGTGGCAAAAAATGGGCCACCAAATCTTAAAGATTGCCACCAAATCTTAATCTGTCACTTTGTGCTCTTTGTAGGCATTCTCTTATATACCAAATGCTACAATAGTACCTTCACTATTCATTGATACCTACAATAGTTCAGTTTTGCTACGGCTGAAAAAAGATAAGAGAGTATAAGTAATATTTTTCATTTTCGATATAAGACATCTTCATTTATTTTAGTTATTATTTCCCAGTAATTTGGGTTATTAAATATACTACATAATTAACTGATCATGTTTTCTTTAATTTATTCATTACATCCGTAACTGAAAATATCATCATAAACTTAATTAACTTGCCATTATATCTGTAACTTAACTGCTATTAGCTACCTTTGTATTATGGATATATGTGTGAATAAGAATATGATTTTTCAGCAAACATGGTATTCAAAAAGCTACGATAAATTTTAAATTTAATAATAATCCTTTTTATTTAATTTAAAAGCATTGCATGAAAGAGAAAAATGACATCTAAGTAGAAAATTTTACTACCTACACTTTGTGTTGACTGACTTTGTACTGACTTAGTTGATTTAGAATGCCATGTAAAAAACAAACCAGGCAGGAGAGGCTCGAGAAAAAGAAAAATGCTGAAAGAAAAAGAAAGGAGAGAATAAGAAGTGACCCCGTGAAAGCTGAAATATTAAAAAGAAAAGAAAGAGAGAGATCTCACAAGAAAAGAAAAAAAAACTGCTTATTGGCGAGCTCCTGCCACGACAGCGAAGGAAAGTACAACGAGAAAGAAAGGTAAGGAACAAAGAATACTACTAGAAGAAGAAGAAAAGTAAGTCTGATGTTGCTAATTTGCATAATCACAGTAATCTGGTGCATAGTTCTACCCAGACTCCTGAGCTGACAACCATTCACTCCCGATCGATTTTAATGATGTCAATACTTTGAATATTACCCAACCTGATCCAATATCGACAAAAAACATACTCACTAGCAGTCCCACTCAAACAATAGTTCAGTCACCTTCTGAATCCTCATGCATTAGCAGTAGCCATAGTGTACAGTCTTCATGTGGTTGTAATAGCCCATCTTCAGGGTCTTCCATTTCTTCAGGCATGATTCCAAAAAAAATGTATACACGAAAATTAAGAAGCTACCAGTACAAGCAAATAAAGAAAAAATCGGCTGCAACAAAGAATATTAGAATTGAGAAGACAAAAGGACTTTTACCGGAAAAGAGCAGAGAGGGCTGAAAAATGTTTACGAGAAAATAGTAAGGATCTTACAAAAAAAGACAATATACCGAGAAAAAAGCAGATCAGGCAAAAAATCTAAATATTACAAGTGTCAAACAAAATATGCTAATACACAGTGAAGATGACGAACATAGTAGAATTTGCCCAGGAAAAAAAGACAGGAGAGATACTTAACGGACGCAATGAAAAACTTTCATGAGAAATATAAATCATCAGGTAATTTACAAGTAAGCTACACTTCATTCTGTAGAATACGACCTTTTGGATTAGACAACCTGATCTGAAGTCCAGATCCAGTTGAAGATTACGAGATCACCGAAAAATAATGGCTTATACCCAAGGATTTAAAACCTTTTGCTGGCACCATGAAAGTACACCAAGCTCTTTGGACTAAAGATTGGCCTTACATGATAGCACTCCGTACCTATGACCTAGGTCCTGAAAATACTAGATTACGCGCGCGTAACACAGTGCAGTTGTCACAGTACCAATACTTAGTTAAGTTTTGGTGGACAAGATTAAATTTTGGTGGCGTAACTTTTGAAATGTTAAGCTTTGGTGGTTTATTTTCAGTTTTGGTGGCAACTCTTAACTTCGAGGCTCAATATTTAAGAAACTACACGTGTGATTTTAGCCCAAATCTGAAAATAGGTATATGTTGAAACAAGATTTAATATTAAACGAAAAAACCTGAAAAAAACTGAGAAAAAAAATGTGCCACCAAATCTTACAAGAAATTGCTTATGTTGATATTCACCCTTATCTTAGAAAAAAATGATCATATGGAAATAGAGATTTGAAAAGTCCAATGGCATATTATGCCTCATATAAAAGTTTCTGATCGTAATAAATTGTTACTACTTAAACAACTGGAAAAAGACCGTGCTTTACAATTAGCATTCAGAAATTGGGATTTGTATGAGTATCCACTTCTACCGAAAACTACTAAACACTCATGGTCAATTAAAACTGCCTCTCAATTGGAAAAGCCTAGATTTGTAATTTTTGGCTTACAAACGAATAGAAAACATGATGTAGTTCTGAGTTCATCTATATTTGATCACTGTAAAGTAACCAACATTAAACTATTTTTAAATTCTCAATATTATCCATATGACTCGCTAAACTTGAATTTCGATGAGGGTAAATATAGTATATTATATAATATGTATACACACTTTCGTCAGTCGTATTACAACAGTGCTATTGAGCCCTCGCTCAGCCTAAAACAATTTAAAGAAAAAGCCCCATTATTTGTAATCGACTGTTCTCGACAAAATGATTCCATAAAAACAGGTCCAGTAGATGTAAGATTAGAAATTGAATGCTCTGAAGAGATACCAAATAATACAACAGCTTACTGTCTGATTATAAACGATCGTGTCTTCGAATATAAACCCTTGGGCAACATTGTAAGAAAACTATCATGAATATTATAGTAGATGTTCAAGGATTCAAGAATGAACAAAATCATTTTATCCCCAAGGAAATTGCAGTTTTATGGGATAAACAAGTTTTTGTAATGCATATAAAACCACCATTCCCATTTTATTGCCTAACTAAAAAAGAAAGAATACAAGTAACATGGATAGAAAAAAATAGAGGTATACACTGGAATGAAGGTTTCATTCCTTATGCAAATTATCAAAATATCATTAGTTCTTTTTTTAAGAATAAGTGTATATTTGTGAAAAGGTAATTTGGTTAAGAGAAATGTTTAATTGTAACTTGATTTTTAATTTAGAAGACAAAAATTGTCCTAGTTTAGTAACACTATATGATAAGTATATTGATTCAACTGATAACATAAGTTGTATATTTCATGATAATATATGTGCTTTGAAAAATGTATTTTTACAAAATAAATGGTGTAAAGAAAATAATATTTTGTGAATCGACATAAATAAATGTATTTTTTGCTTTTTTTTTGTTTTATTCTATCATAATCAAACATGAGCATTAAAACAGCTGCAGTAGTAATAAACAAGGTAGGTATATACATCTTTATCGAAACAAAATACTGAATGTGGTCAAAAACCTAGGCTTTTTTATTTATTTATTACTAGCAGCCCGTCCCGGCTTCGCACGGGGTAGACAATTATTTATTTTTGGAAATTTGGATATAAAACACTTTTTTCACAAATATTTTTATTTATTAAAAAAACATTATTTATTAATCATATATTTTAAAAAAAACACAGTTATATTTGTATGTAAGTCTATTCATGTTCAATTTCTTTGATGGCTTAAGTGGCGGGCACTTAAGTAAGTAATCCTTTATACAAAATTATTATTTAGTATTTAATGACAAACCCTTTTTTAATAAAAAATAAAAAACAAATAAAAACACAAAAAAATATAAAAAAACAAAATAATAAGCACAAAACAACAAAACCAAACAAAAAAATATATTTTTTATTAAAAGGGTTTGTCAATAATCATTTTCATTCTTATTATTACTTGATATTTTACATTTTTAGTATTTTTTATTTTACAGGTTTACTTTTACATTATTTACAGATATAATATTGAGGTAGATTTACGTTTTTGACTCTTATATTTGTCAGTTTTTATCTTAAAGCTTCACTGTAAACTACGTTGGCAGTGGTATTTGTAGATGGCAACAAAATATATTGATTTTCAGGAGATCCCACTCGAGAAAGGGCAACATATAGTTGTCCATGAGAAAAGCATTCTTTTCTTAGGTCGATGCCAACCATTGAAAATGTTTGACCCTGGGACTTATTTATTGTGAGGGCAAATGATGTTTTTAGAGGAAACTGTAACCTCTTAAAAGATATAGGCAAGTCCGTAGGAATCATGGGGATCCGCGGTATGTGGGCGAGCTGTCCGGCCGCGGCCCCGGTGATTATAGTGGCTACTATGACGTTCTCCCGCAATTCCTTCACCAGAAGTCTCGTGCCATTGCACATGCTGGGAGGGCATAGGTTCCTCAGCAGCATTACGGGAGTGCCTACCTTTAATTGTAGTTCGTGGGACGGCAAGCCGGAAGGATTCAGGGAATTTAAAAAATCTTATGGATAGTGCACTGTATCTTCGATGTTGCATACTGTGTCAATAGATTTGTAAGATTTGAATTCACCGGGTACTTTTTCCATAATAATTTTGTTAATCTCATTAACCGAATCATTTCGCGGGGACACTATCGCTCTCGAACAGAGCCAATTGAAATTTCTCTCCGTAAGATTTTGTATGTCCGGATATATTGTGTCCACAAGAATTTCTAGACTCTGAACGATTTGACCCAATTCGTTATCCAACAATACCTGGGGACTGTTTGCAACCGGAGACGGTAATTTTCCGTCTCCAAGTTTTAGAAGTTTTTGTGAGAAATTATTATCGTCATTGTCACTTAAATGTGCTCTCATATTTGTGCGCAGATTAAGAGTTTCAATCGATTGCCATAAAGTTGATGATTTAAGGCAAGCTCGAATAACGTCAGCTCGAGTACCTTTTGTTATAAATGGTAATGTTTGACGAAAGTCTCCAGCTAAAACAAACGTCACGCCCCCCATTATACGGTCTGAGCTTCGGATGTCTCTCAGCGTGCGCTCCACGGCTTCCACGTGCGCCCTGTGGCTCATGGTGCACTCGTCCCAGATGACCAGCGAAGTGTCTTGTAAGAGCTGACCCAGCGGACCGTTTTTGCGGATCGAGCACACAGATTGCTGTTCCAAAGACACAGCCAATGGTAATTTAAATGTAGAGTGAGCAGTCTTTCCATCATTTAATAGGGTTGCAGCAATTCCGAACGATGCCACTGCGACAGTTTTTTTTCTAGATTGACGTACTTTTGCCAACACTAAATTGGCAAGGAAGGTTTTGCCTGTTCCACCGGGCGCGTCCAAAAAAAAACAGTTTACCGCTGTGATTTTCAACACTCTGTACTATAGCATCGAATGCTATTTTTTGATCTGCCACTAACTTGGGTACATGCGTGTTGACAAATACAGACAACTCGTTAATATCATGCGGACGGCACGGTATCGCATGGACGATGTTTTGTTGCCGATTCGGGGAAGGCAATCCAAAATCTGCTAAATGCTTGTCGTTCAGTTCCAAAAGCTTGTTTTCTATTTGTATCAAGCCTTCGTTGTGTACGTCACAATCCTGATCTTGTTGTTGAGCTGCACGTCTGACGTCCTCACACAAATCGTCTTTGAAAGTGTCCCATAATTTGAGAGGTTCAGAGGGGAAACAAAATAATAAAATGACCACAAACAGCTCTCTCAACTTTAACGGGCAGTCAGAAACCGAAGCTTCTCTCAAAGTCATCTCCCATTGGTTGTCATTTTCTAGTAAACCTAAATCTCTGCAAGCAGCTTGGTATGTTTCTTTAACAATGCCATCAACGGTTTTTAAGTCTTGGAACGATGTCGGGCCACGCACATGATGAAGTAATATCCTGAGATAAAACGTTTATGTGAGCATTAAAAAATCGCAATAAAATTGGAGAATATGGAACGATCCACCTGTTGTCTATGTTGACCGTTCTGCCTCGGATGTTTAAAGTAGCGACCTGACCTCCGTTGCTGGAGTCGCGACGTCGATATACGGGATATCCGTCCTCACCGGTCTGGGTCTCATTTATGAATCGTCGTGGGTATTTTTTTGAGCATATGCCATTCTTTATGCATGGTGAATTCAAATTTTCTTGCCCACATGGCCCGTGTACCATATTTTTTGTGACTATGTCAAATAACACTGGGTCTTCGTCTTTATTAGGCAGCTCAGCGACGATTATTTCGTCGATCTGATCGGGCTGTATTTTTGTCTCCAGCCAAAACAACATATGACAATGCGGCAATCCTCTTTTTTGCCATTCAACACTAAGCATATAACATTTGACCGGTCCAAAAATCACGTCTTTCGTAAATATTTTTATAATTTTTTTCATTTTTAGATGGAATACTCGAGCAATGATGTCATGCCGGTCGAAAGACCGTTGGCCGGGGAAAAGTTCCTGCTTTATCTCTTCCCATTCAGGGTTGCACGTAAAAGTGACGAATAGATCTGGCCGGCCGTGGTTGCGCACATAGGACATAGCATCATGCGTCTTTTCGTTTAGAAACCTCGCACATCCAGTAAATGATGACGGTAAGATGACGCGCTGTCCGATGTCGGCGGCATTCACGCTTGCGTCTTGGTTCAAAGCATCCCTCAGATGAATATAGTCATCTGCTCTAAGTTTTTGTTGGTTTCGCCTTATAAAATTTAATCGTTCCGAAATCATCTTTGCCATCATATCCACACAATATTGACTAAACAAATCCTTGTAATAGTGCAGCGAATTAAATTGCATGGTCCTAATCATTAAGCGGTATGCGTAATATTGCATGCATGATACAGTCTTATTTCTTAAGGAATCCTGCTGAGGAATAGTTAAGTAATATCCGTCGTCTCCTGATACGAACATTAGCGGATATTGTAACGGATCATAAGCCCTATTCAATTCCGACACTCGCTTCAGCTGCCCGTCTCTACCGTGCAGCACTATATCTCTGGGGCCTTTTTCTTCATCAACCAAGAGAACGGCCACTTCGTTGACGGAAGGCGCGTTGTATCTGCCTCGGTGTTCTGCTTGAGGTGTGCGGTCAGCGTGAATAATTAATTATAAATTCTCTGGAGATGTCGATTCGATACTTTGTTTAAAACTTCGTATGTAAACGTTGTGAATATTCAACATGGTCTGCAATTCGTTGATCAAATCCAGTTTTAGCATAGGAGCCATGTTAGAGCGCAAAGATAGTTGGTCAGCATCGGAAATAAAATATATCTGCAGAAATTGTGGGCTTTGTCCGGATGGCGGCAGGAGGCTGCCTATGAGGTGATAAACCTGTCCCTCTACCTTAAAGGTTGGCATGAAATTCCCCTCCCTAATTTCTTTCGCCCCGAACGATGTCATCTGAAACAGATTATTGTAACGACGTGTGTTTTTTAAAAAATGCGCGGATAGTGTACTATTTTTCGTCAGAAGGCTTTTGATTGGTTCTGGAGGCTCTACGATACTGGGAAGTATTACTTTTCCAGCCGCGCAACACATACCAATCGCTTCGTCTCTCCATTTTTTCGCGGAACATTTAGGGCATATCTTATCCATCGCTCCAATTTGAATGCTGTTTTGATCGGTGTAGTTAATTTGTGGATCGTAGCTGAATGCCGATCTATTGCTGTGAGCTAAATTCCCATCACGCCTTCTAATTGCTACTGCACGTTATCTCTCTCTCTGTGCCGTAAGTTGTTGCGAGCGGTCACCGCTAGACTCTCGGGCACGTGCCTGTGAGTTTCTGGCTCTCAGTCCAGCAAGCCGCTGCGAGCGTTCGGTGCTAGATTCTCTGGCACGTGCCCGCGAGTTTCTATCTCTGTTTCCAGCAAGGCGTTGTAAACGTTCGGAGCTCGACTCTCGTTCGTAAATTTGAGAAGATCGTTCATTTTGTTCTGCAAGGCGAAGTGAGCGTTCGACACTGCACTCTCTTGCCCGTGTTTGCAAAATTCTTGTTCGATTTTCGTCAAGGCGTTGCGCGCGTTCTGCGCTCGACTGTCTTTCGCGAACCTCTGACGATCTGACATTTTGATTTGCAAGACGAATCGAACGATCGGCGCTACTTTCCCTTGCGCGAGCTTGCGAAGTTCGCTCTCTATTCTCAGCAAGTCGCTGCGAGCGTTCGGTGCTAGATTCTCTGGCCCGTGATTGTGATGCATATTCTCTTTGACTTTCGAGTCGATCAGAATATTCTGAAGATGATTCTCCAACACGCCGAATCTTTGCTAATCTCGCTTGGGAGCTATGTTGAGATAATTGGGACCTTTTTTTTTAGGCATAATTGTTTGAGAGTTTTGGTTTTCAAGTAAAGTAAATAAGAATTAATTTGATTTTAACAGAACATGCCCGGCGCGCTTTTCAGACTGCATCGCAAACAACGGCCACGGCGCTATGGCGGTTTTGTTTACTGTTTGAATTTTTTAATTCGTAATATCTTTTGAATGGAAAGTCCAATTTAAATAATTTAAAAACTATTTTATAGGTAGTTAAATGGTCTTGACGATAAAATAATTTATTTTGATAAGGATTAATATAAACACATAAATAGCATGGTTTGAATTTGGTTAGCATTTTCATTAATGTTTAAAATGAAAAAAGTTGTTGTAGTGACATAACTACAATAGTTGAACATATGCTACCGCGGAGTTTTTTGTAGACATTATGATGTTCTTCAATATTGTTGTACATTATTTTGTTCTATCGCTAATAGTTTCGGTAGCGCATTCGACGAAAGACATTTTAAGACTCATTTTTCTACACCTTCGGTTACATTGTTCAAATTTTACCAAGGATCCCTAATTTTTTTCAAAATGAAATTTAGCCTGTGTCAAATTGGAAGAATGTAGCATTCTATTGGTGAAAGAATTTTTTAAATCGACCCAGTACTTTTTGAGCCTATTCATTACAAACATACAAACATACAAAAATAGGTACAAATCTTTCCTCTTTATAATATTAGTGTAGATGTAGATGTAGATTAGATGAATAAATGAATAGTAGATTTTTAGTTTTCCATTAGTACAAACATACTTGAATAAATAAAAATAAGCTGATATTGGTGGTACCTGGATCTTGTTAAAAATGTGGATATGAATGAAGCACATAAATTGAGCACAAAATGTGAGCCTTATCTATCGTACCAATATAAATGCTTTTTAACCGACTTCAAAAATAGAAGGCTATCAAATTCGAGATTTATTTTATTGGAGTATTAGGGGTGATAATATATAGCAAAAGTAAAATAATGAACTATAGCTCTTGGACTATTAGATTTTGGACTACGTAAAATCCTAACACAAAATTACTTCAGTGAAAGGTAAAAAGGGTCAAAAAATTATATTACCCAAAAACGAATTGCTTAGGTTAGGTTAGGTTAGATCTTTGAAAACCCAGTTAAAAAAATGGTCCCAGTACATAAGTTTATGGCACAACACCACTGTGGCCAATAGTCTTGTAGGGCCAAAGAAGCGAGGGGACGGAGGGGGCGCAGCCGCCCCACGGGGGTTCGGGGGGCGGAGCCCCCCGCCATGCAAAAAACTATGTTACCCAAAAACGAATCGTTAGGTTAGGTTAGAACTTTGAAAACCTAGTAAAAAAATGGAACCAGTCCATAAGTTTATGGCACAACACCACTGGGGCAAAGCTCCCCCTTCATGTGGGCCTCCCCCTAATTTGTCGGTCCATGAACAAATTTTATATACTTTTCCTTAACCTAACCTCAAAACTTCAAATTGATTTTTCTCGAAAACCTTAAGGTCGTTGAGCCCCTCCTTCACAGGGGGGGTTCCCTTAACCCTCCCCCCCTACACCCGTTAATCAGTGGTCCACGTACTAAAGTTTTACCGAAGCTGTTAAGAAATCAGTGTATTTAAATTGTTTGCTGAAGGAGCTTGGTCTTCATCATTTATCAAAGTTGTATATGCATGCTGATAACTTAGCGGCGATTTGCCTTGTCGAAGATCCGGGTATTCACCATGCAAAACGTAAGCACATTGATATCAGACATTTCTTCATTAGCGATTTGCTTCGTGAAAATAAAGCAAACATTACTTTTCAAAATTTTGGAAAGAAATAACAAATGGGTGGCTAGTAATTTTAAAGAACACTTTAAAGTTGTCTCGCCCTACCCTGTACAGGAACGGAGGTTCGATGCTGGCAGTCGGGATGGGGATGAAACCACGTGTTTTACAGCTAAGCAGTTAAAAGCAGTAATAAAAAAACATGACACGTGGTAAATCACCAGGCCACGACGGTGTCAGCATCGAGCATCTGCAATATGCTGGCGTCCATTTGCCGCGTGTTTTAGCAAAGCTTTTTACATTTTGTGCGGGGCACTCATACTTACCATCAGATTTTATGAAAACTATTGTTGTACCAATACTGAAAAATAAAACTGGTGACTCTACAGACAGGAATACTACGATACGATAGACCCATCTCATTGGCCACCACTATCGCAAAAGTATTGGACGGATTGCTTGAGAGAAAGCTAAGTGAAACGCTTAATCTGTGTGATGCACAATTTGGTTTCAGACCGGAGCTATCGACAGATAGTGCGATACTTTGTCTCATGCATACCGTACATTACTATACAAAACGTCAAACACCTGTTATAGCTTGTTTCCTCAATTTGTCAAAAGCATTTGACATGGTGCAGTATGACATTCTCTGGAGAAAGTTGGACAATGAAGCGGGCTTTCCTAAGGACTTGATACAGTTGTTTCAGTATTGTAGTATCAGGTGAGATGGGCTGGAGTACTTTCGGAAGTGTATGGGTTGGAGTGCGGGGTGAGGCATGGGGGGTTGTCCTCTCCGGCGCTTTTCAATCTTTACGTAAATAGTCTGATTGGTGAGCTCAGCGGCAGCGGTATCGGCTGTTCCATTGACAACATAGCCTATAACAACATCAACTACACCCACGACATGGTGCTGCTGAGCCCATCAGTCAGTGGCCTCAGGAAATTGCTCTCTATCTGTGAAAGCTATGCAGTTTCTCATGGCCTCAGGTACAACGTCAACAAGAGCGAGATTGTAGTCAAGACTAGTCAAGATTATGATTTACCTCCGGTTGCTTTGCAAGGCACACCGCTAAAGAGAGTGACAGACTTTAAGTACCTGGGGCACTGAGTAACAGAAAGTATGTCTGATGAAGCAGACATCGAGATTGAGCGCAGGGCTCTAACTATGAGAGTGAATATGCGCGCTCGTAGATTTGCGTGTTGTGATGCTGAAGTAAAACGAACGCTTTTCAGGGCATATTGCCAGAGTTTTTACACGTGCAGTCTGTGGGGAACCCACATACTATTATACTCGTATTTTATACATATACTAAATACATACTTAACATAAAATATGTACATGCATTATAATATATTTAATTAAACACATAATAAATTCATAACCTTAAGCACAACTATCAAAATAAACATATTAATACATAAAATAACATAATACTACACAAATACAATATTTATTTTACACAAACAAACAGACAACGCGTCAGATGAATAATATTTTTTATGTTAGTAATGCGCGCAAGATAGCGGAGCTCGCGAGCCGGCCGACCGGTTCACTGCCGCCGCCCCGCTAACCCCCCTCGATCCGCGCGGCTCGCCCGCGCGCATTCTATTCGCGAGCATTCAGCAGTCACGATCCCGTTATCTACGCGAAGCCCGTGTCGCTCGGCCTCCCGCCGCTCGGTTTACGCCTTTACGTTTTACGAAACCTGTTAACCGTTACCTTAACTTTCACTTGTGCCATCGTCTTCTACTATCATTCCTGACTTTTGTGTCCTGTTTCTTCTTCTATCGTGTATTGTGGACTATCTGTTGTGAAAGTAATATAATTATTGTTACTTTATACGGAGTTATTTATTCAACGGATAGGCACCCCACAAGTGGTAACCCCTTTCGAACATCAAGTAATGACCAACAGTGACCAGGAATATTCAGACGCTAGTGTTTTACCCGTCGAGCAAGAAGCCATCAACGAAGACGCATCTACCGCACAACCGACCAGCACTGGAGACGTTTCGAGTTGCATGAAAATACCCCGGTTTTGGCCCGAAAAACCTTCAATATGGTTTTCACAAATCGAGGGGCAATTTGCAATGGCAAGAATCACCGACGATAATACAAAATATTACTACATATTATTACACCTCGACCGCCAATACGCCGTTGAAGTAGAAGATATTATCACTTCACCACCGAGTAGCGGCAAGTATGAAAAAATAAAAATAGAATTAATCAAGAGGCTGTCTACATCCAGTGAAAGAAACGTGAAGCAGTTATTACAATCAGAGGAGCTCGGGGACCGCAAACCATCTCAATTTTGGCGACATCTGCAGAACTTAGCTGGTCCCAACATAACCCACGATTTTCTGCGTACACTTTGGACGAGTCGACTACCCAACAATTTGTAGACAGTGATTGCATCACAGATGAACTTATCCGTCACCGAACTCGCAGACTTAGCTGACAGAGTGCATGATATCGCACCGTCTTCACCGCAAGTAGCAGCAACGAGCAGCGCAGATACACAATCGGTGTTAGATATGATGGCTAAGAGCATCGCGGATTTCACCAAGCAGGTCAGCGCCCTCACTGCAGAAGTACACAACCGATCTCGTTCTCGCACCAGACAGACCCCCCAGGAACGACGTCAGCAATCATCATCAACGCGTTCCCAATCCAACTACCGAAAATTCCCACAGTGTTGGTATTATCATAAATATGGCAGCCAAGCAAAGAGATGCGTGAAGCCTTGCGATAAAAAATCGTGAAACGCCCAGGGCAATCTGTAATGGCGGCTGATGATTGCCTACCCACCACTGGTCGCCTCTTCGTAACAGATCGTAGATCGAAGGTCCAATTCCTCGTCGACGCCGGCAGTGATTTATGCGTGTACCCTCGCTCCGCACTTTGTGATCGTCGAGAGAAGACCAACTACCAACTCTGCGCAGCTAACGGTTCCGCGATAAATACGTATGGTTATATACAGTTTAATATAAATTTAGGGTTACGTAGGGATTTTAACTGGAAATTTGTTGTAGCAGACGTAACTAAAGTAATAATAGGTGTCGATTTTTTGTCACACTATAATTTACTTGTTAATGTACGTAATAAAAGAATCATCGATGGCACAACTAACCTTGCTACTGTAGCGTGTATAGTTTATCATAATAATTCTATTCCAAGTGTCAAGGTCGTGACTGGTACATCTAAATATCATAATTTACTTGCTGAATTCCCAGAAATTACTAAACTACTTAAACTATATCCGTACAACACCGGGTCCCCCAGTGTCATGTTCACCCCGCAGGTTAGCTCCGGACAATCTGAAGATTGCCAAGGCTGAGTTCGACGCAATGTTAGCAGATGGTACTATTCGGCCATCCCAGTCGACGTGGGCATCTCCACTCCACCTGGCTCCTAAAAAAGACAAGACTTGGAGACCTTGTGGAGATTACCGAGCACTAAACGGCAGAACAATACCAGATAAGTACCCTATACGTCACATCCATGATTTCTCTCATAGCCTATCAGGTTGTAAAGTATTTTCTACCCTCGATCTGACAAAAGCTTACAACCAGATCCCGGTGAACGAGGAGGATATTCCGAAAATTGCCCAAACAACGCCCTTCGGACTATTCGAATTTCCGTACATGACATTTGGTTTACGCAATGCCGGACAGAACTTCCAGAGATTTGGAGATGAAATGACTCGTGACCTTGAATTTTGCTACCCATATTTAGACTATTTTTTTATTTTTTCAAGCTCTGAATCCCAGCACTTAGAACACCTGCGACAGGTCTTTTCCAGAATGAGAGACTACAGTGTAATGATCATCACGTCTAAATGCGTCTTTGGCGTTTCAGAAGTAAACTTTCTAGGATATCAGATCTCTCAACACGGAACCAAACCTCTGGAAGGTGGGCTCCAGGCTATTATGGATTTTCCTCAGCCTGAAACAGCCAAGCAGTTGAGGCGGTTTTTAGGAATGATCAACTTCTATAGAAGATTCATACCACAAGCCGCCCAAATTCAGGCTCCATTACATGCCCTGCTGACCAGATCCATCAAAGCGACTCAACCAATTGCCATGGACGGAAAGGCGATTAAAACTTTCGAGGACTGTAAGGCAAGTTTATGTGACGCAGCGCTGTTAGCACACCCAGACTCCAAAGCCAAGCTCGGGCTGTTCACCGATGCTTCTGAAGGGGCTATGGGAGCAGTCGTACAGCAGTTGCAAGACGGTCATTAGCAACCGTTGTCTTTCTTTTCTTGTAAGTTTACCACGGCTCAAATTAAATATTCAACTTACGACCGTGAGCTCCTAGCCATCTACGAAAGTATAAAATATTTTCGCCATCACACATTTCGTCATTTATACTGACCATAAACCCCTCTGTTACGCTTTTCGCGAACGAAAAAGTAACTGTAGCCCACGGCAGTATAGATACTTAGACTATATCTCCCAATTTACCACAGATATCCAGCATATCTCAGGGAAGGACAATACAGTAGCCGATACTCTTTCTCGAAGAGACGAAGTTGCAGGAATGGTAAGTCTCGAAGAATTAGCCAAATCACAGAACTCTTACCCAGAATTAGCTCATTACCTTAAGGAAGAGTCTTCTCTGCGCATTAAAAAAAATCAAGGTACCTGGGAGTCGCATCAAATTGTACTGTGATACCAGCACACCGACCCCCAGACCGTTTGTACCCAAACTCATGCGCAAACTGGTTTTTGACAGCTTACACACGCTTAGTCACCCTTAGTCACCCTGGTGCCAACGCCAGTGCCAAACTCGTAGCACAGCGTTACGTCTGGCCACAGATAAAGAAAGACTGCCGAAAATGGTCTATGGCATGTTTAGCCTGCCAGCGCACTAAGGTAAATCGACATGTAAAATCACCTCGATTTACCCACAGCGCGATTTAAATATGTACATTTAGACCTCATCGGTCCATTACCTCCTTCCCGTGAGTATCGATACTGTTTGACAACAGTCAATCGCGTCACGCGATGGGCTGAAGCTGTCCCTATCACTGATATCACAGCGTAGTCTGTGACCAATGCCTTCCTGTTGGGCTGGGTCACTCGATTTGGCTGCCCCACTGATGTTGTGACCGATCGTGGGGGACAATTTGAGAGTGCAACCTTTCAGCAACTGTCAAAAACCCTAGGTTTCAAGCACCGCAAAACAACTGCATATCACCCACAATGCAATGGCTTGGTGGAAAGACTTCATCGCCAGCTAAAAGCAGCTATTATGTGCCACAGTTATAGCAGTTGGTCTGAAGCGTTACCTTTGGTACTACTAGGTGTACGTAGTTCTTTTAAAGAGGACCTGCAAACTTCGTCGGCAGAACTTGTTTATGGCGAGCCCTTAAGGTTACCCAGTGAGTTTTTCGACCATAACGGTGACAAGTGCACGACTGATTTAACCGATTTCTCGGCACGAATCAGATCATTTGCCCACAACCTTCAGTCGATACGTACATCAAACCACGCAACAAAAAAGGTATTTATGTATAAAGACCTTACCTCTTGTTCTCACATATTTCTTCGTGAAGACGCATTGAGGAGTTCCTTACAGCCAGCGTCCTCGAGGCCCTACGAAGTCATCGAGAGAGGACATAAAGCGTACAAGATCCGTGTCAAAGGTAAAGTTGTTACAGTATCGGTAGACAGACTTAAACCTGCCTACATATTGTCTAAACCAACTGACACAGAACCATTCAAACCTGTATACTTCCATCCCTAATACGAAAACTACGCGCTTTGGTCGTCAAGTTCGGTTTCCGAATTTTTATCGACCTTAGACCAGGTCTCTCAGGGGGGAGTGATGTAGGGAACCCACACATTTATTAATATACTAAATACATACTTAACATAAAATATGTACATGCATTATAAAATATTTAATTAAACACATATTAAACTCATAACCTTAAGCACAACTATCAAAATAAACATAATACATAAAATAACATAATACATGATACATGAAAGGAACCTGATTCCTGAACACCAGTTTGGCTTTCGCAAAAAGCATAGCACCATTAAACAGATTCACAGACTCGTGGACAATATAAATACAGCTTTTGAGACCAAAAATTTTGTACTGCTGCCTTTCTGGATATTTCACAAGCATTTGACAGAGTTTGACACGATGGACTTTTGTTTAAGATAAGGAGAACTCCCAATAAATTATTATAAATTTATTAGATCATACCTAGAAAACAGATATTTCTTCGTAAAACAAGGTGAAGAGATAACGCCACTACATTCTATAGATGCTGGGGTTCCTCAAGGAAGTGTAATGGGGCCTATGCTGTATCTCCTATATACTGCAGACTTACCAACCTGATGATACTGCCATCCTCTCATTGGATAAATCGCCGGATGTGGCATCCCAAAAGTTGCAAAATAGCTTGAATAAAATCGCAGACTGGCTCAGAGACTGGCGTATCAAGGCGAATGAAAAAAAAACAGCGCAAGTCACTTTTACTAATCGAAGGGGCACATGCCCACCAGTCTCTCTAAATCAAGTCCAAGTCCCTCAAGCCGATGAGGCGAAATACTTGGGAATGTATATAGACAAACGACTTACTTGGAGAGAACATATATTCACCATACCAAGAGGTTAGCAATGGGCCAAAGGGTCCGTAATATGTACTGGATGTTTAGAAGAGAGTCACAGCTGTCCTTAGAAAAAAAACTTTTGCTATACAAATGCACTATAAAACCTATGTGGACCAACGGTGTACAACTATGGGGCACAGCTGCCAACTCAAACATAGAGATCCTCCAGAGATTTCAATCAAAAATGCTGCGTATGATAACTAAGAAACCATGGTTCGTTACCAATGACAGACTGCATCACGACCTTAAAATTAAAACTGTAAAGCAAGAGATTGGCATACAGGACCAGAATATCCAATCATCCCAACACACTTGCCCAGCACTTTATGGACGAGTCGACTATGCCTCGTCGTCTGCGGAGGAAAATACCACAAGATCTATTGGAGTAGATGTTTCTTTTTGGGAAGGGGGAGTGTCAGTGGATACTTACCGTACAAGATCTTTAATACTTATAAACCAATTGCTAAATGTCCACTAGACAGACAGATTGCAAGCAAAGTGAAGACAAAAATAAACACAACTATCAAAATAAACATAATACATAAAATAACATAATACATGAATACAATATTTATTTTACACAAACAAACAGACAAGGCGTCAGATGAATAATATTTTTTATGTTATTAATGCGCGCAAGATAGCGGAGCTCGCGAGCCGGCCGACCGGTTCACTGCCGCCGCCCCGCTAACCCCTCGATCCGCGCGGCTCACCCGCGCGCATTATGTTCGCGAGCATTCGGCAGTCACGATCCCGTTATCTACGCGAAGCCCGTGTCGCTCGGCCTCCCGCTGCTCGGTTACGATTTTACGTTTTACGAAACCTGTTAACCGTTACCTTAACTTTTACTTGTGCCGTCGTCTTCTATTTTTGCAGACGTTTTATTATATAATGTTCACTTGTACTATATTCTTAACTTGTTTGTGTGCTACTTGAACGCTACTATATTAATGAGTGGGAAGAGCTTTGCTTAACCTAAAACACAGGGTTTACCTTAACTTAGGAAGCAAGTTCACATTTTAGTAAATTAAGTAGATTTAAGATCCATTGTTGTATATTGCTTGTATCTTTATTGCTTGTATCTTTATTTAAATTAATATATTTTTGTACTATCATTCCTGACTTTGTGTCCTGTTTCTCCTTCTATCGTGTATTGTGGACTATCTGTTGTGAAAGTAATAAACATTATTGTGACTTTATACGGAGTTATTTATTCAACGGATAGGCACCCCACAAGTACACACAAAGAACGCTCGGAGCTCTGCGCGTGCAGTACAACAATGGTTTCAGGATGCTGATGGGGCTGCCTCGGTACTGCAGCGCTTCGGCTATGTTTGCTGAGGCTTGTATAGATAGCTTCCAAACTATCACACGCAAGCGGGTGGCTTCAGTGTGGCGCCGCATCCGAGGTAGCTCCAACAGTCTCCTGGCTGCGATCGGAGATCGATATTGCTGCCCGATCTTAAGGCACTGGAATAGGGTACACGTTGGCGCCAAACTTTCGTTTGTAAATGTAAAATAAATATGTAGTATTAACACTAACACTAGTCATAAATCTCTATTTTTACTAACCCACTTAATGGAATTTTGTTCGGAAATGAATTATATATTATTATTATTATTACTTTAAAGCATTTGGCAACAGATAATATGTTGGCAGATACTCTAACCAAACCTTTACCACACGTGATGACGTTATGACACATGATTTATTGGGGAAAGCTTTAGGATTACGAT
Organism: Pyrausta purpuralis; assembly: GCA_963924145.1. Lineage (NCBI taxonomy): Eukaryota > Metazoa > Arthropoda > Insecta > Lepidoptera > Crambidae > Pyrausta > Pyrausta purpuralis. The sequence continues at coordinate 19,212,603 of OZ001659.1, forward strand.
CATAACTTAGTTTAGGCAACATGCGACAAAATAGGTTACATTTAGACAAACAAAAATACGTTAAAAAAAGGCAAGACTTCAAACTTCTTTCGTGACATATGTCGTAATCATAATTTGAACATACATATAAATATATGTACCGACGCGCCGAGACACGTGTATAGACCATATCCTTAGCAATATCAAAGACGCCACTGCCAAAGTAATCCCTCTATATTTATCGGATCATGACACTGCCCAATTTCTGAGTTTTCCAGTTCGTAATTCTTTTAAACCAAGGTCATATACGTTACTGCGAAAGAATTACTGTTGGGAAAACATTTGCAAGTTTAAGGAGTGTCTGGGCAGTATGACCTGGAGCAATATATACGCTCACTCTGATCCCAACACGGCATTTAATGATTTTCATGAGGAGTTTTGCCTATTTTATAATCTATGTTTACCAGTCAAGAAAATCAGAGTCTGTACTACAAATAAAAATAACCAAAAATGGATAAGCAGTGGACTTAAAACTAGCTGTAAAGCCAAACGATCACTAAGATTTAAATATTACAAAAATAAAACAGAAAAAAATAAAAATAAATATAAGACGTACTCGAAAATTCTACGAAAGTGTATTGACAACTCAAAAAAGAATTCAAATATGAAATATATTAATAATAGTAAAAACAAATGTAAAGCGACATGGAAAATAATCAAAAATGAAACCTGTTATACTAAAATAGATGATAATATCTCTGAACTAAAAATTAATAACCAAATATTGCCTAAACCCACAGATATAGCCGCGGCTTTCAATAATTATTTTATTAATTTGACTAAAAACGTACCAAGTAATCGGCATGACAACCTAAACACTAATAATATGACAAATTTTAGTACAATGTTTCTTCGTCCAATGAATGAAAACGAAGTAAATACTGAAATTATTGGCCTAAACAACACTAACTCAAGGTGCTAAAAAAGGTGCTAAAGATGAAGTTAGTAACTATCGTCCCATAACACTAATTCCAGTACTTTCTAAAGTGATTGAGAAATGCATGCACCGAAGAATAATGCACTACTGTAACATATTTAATATTATAAACAACGACCAATTCGGTTTTCAAAAAAAGAAATCTACGACATTAGCAATATTTAATTTAGTAAAAACAATATTGAACAACCTAAATGAAAAATTTCTCGCTACGGGACTATTTTTTGACATGTCAAAGGCCTTTGATTTTGTTGACCATGAACTTCTGTTAAATAAATTAGAAACGATAGGAATAAGAGGACCCACGCGTCAGTGGCTAGAAACCTACTTAAAAAACAGAAGCCAACGCGTAGTTGTCAGCAAGCTAGTAGGTGATGAAGTAATTTCGTATAATTCTAATTCAAAAATTGTTGAGTGTGGCATCCCTCAAGGGAGTGTTTATTTTTCATTCTATATATTAACGACATAACAAGTGTGACTCATCACAAATGTATTTTATTCGCCGATGACATCTCTATTATTGTAAAAACTAAAAATAACTCTATACGTAATCACGAAACTGAAATAAATAAAACAATTGACAACATTACTAAATGGCTAGACATAAACAATTTAAAACTAAATTTAGATAAATCACATTTTATACAATTTAATCAATCGAAACATGAAAAATTTAAATTTAATCTAAATATTGATAAAATAAAGGAAATTACGTCTACTAAGTTCCTTGGAGTAATTATAGATCAAGACCTAAACTGGAAGTTACACATAGAGACTTTGTGTAACCGTATTTATAGCTTCGCCTATGCCCTCAACAAAATGAGGAAGGTGACTAACCTGCAAACGGCACTTATCACATACCATGCGTACGTAGCTTCAATTTTGAGATACGGGTTAATTGCTTGGGGAAATAGCACAGATACACAAAAAGGGTTCAGAGCCCAAAAAAAGTGTATCCGGGCAATCTGTGGCATACCACCTGACGTGTCCTGTAGATCAGCATTTGTAAGTTTAAATCTACTCCCGCTACCGGCATTGTATATTTTTGAAATAAGCTGTTTTGTAAAGAGAAATACGAATTTGTTTGTGAAAGCGATTGACAGGAACGCGAGACTGCAAAGGGACCCGGATAAACTCGTGTTAGATGTTATCCCAAGGTCTTCTAAATACAATAAGAGCTGAGCCTGACAATGTGCTTAAAAATATATAATAGGATTCCAGATGACATATAAAAACTTAATATTATACAATTCAAATCAAAACTATTTAGGTGGCTTATCGATGGAAGAACTTATGACATGAAAGACTTTATTAATTAATGAATACTAATACAATTACTTTAATCTGACATGTTCCAATTTATTTAATATGATTTCAATATGTATATTTTTATAACGTAATTTGTATTCAATTAATGTCATTTTATATTTCATAAAGCCATTGTATAAATTTTGCATGCTGTTTGTAATAGCAAAACATGTGTACTAATTTACTAGTATGTACCATCTTTAAATACCGTGTTTTTGAGCAAATAAATATTCTGATTCTGATTCTGATAGGTATTAGTTAGGGAGGCGAATAGGGGAATTTTCGGTAATACTCGAGCGTGGCAGTTTAAGATATGAGAGATACCTTGGACCTAATAGAACAACCTTGTAAAGTATTTAGCTCTATATGTAGTGACGCGCGCCTAGGATAGACGATCAGATTAGTAAAAAAAAAATCAATAGTCTGAAATACTCGAGCGCGTCAGATTAAGATATTGGGGGTTGATTTTAGTGTATAATCTAAAACGTACGAAAAATACAAAATCTGCCGGTTTCCGCATGATCGGGAGTGTGGAGGAGCCATTTTGTCTTCCGAAAAACGCGTTGCGGCATATAAGTCGCGAACGATACATTTAAAAAAAAAAGTTTAAATAAACAAAAAAGGTAATTTTATTTTACACAAAAAAGGTCGCTTTACATTTTTGTCCAAAGTTAAAACTTTTTGACTTGAAGCATCATAAAAACTCAAACTCCCGGTTTTTTGAGTACATCTTGAAAACTGAGGGTGTTAAAAAAATTGATATGAAATAACGATAATTAAATTATGTTACTTTTATTCTATCTCAAAAAAAAACTGAAGCTTCTCGACAATTTTCGTGGACTCGGAAAAAGTTACGCGTATCTGTATACAAAAGTATTATTAACATGTACAGTTTCATGTATGTATATTATTCAATAGCCTGTTGATCTTCAAATTGTTTTTTGGACGTACCGTAAGCAAAACGAAGTGAAGAATTATTAAAAAGAAAGAAGAAAGGAAAAAAAAGAAACCAAAAGAACCTTTCCGGTCAGATTAAGAGAACCCACTAACATTTTTGTCAGATTAAGAAAATATGCTTTCAGCATACCGAGATAAACCTCCACTATGAAAATCTGATGCGCTCGAGTATTTCAAAAAAAAAACTTTTTTTTTGCATTTTCAAAAATTCATCGTTACTTATGGTCACGCCGAAATCGTCAGTTTTTTTTAAAGGGAGCTTTCTTGGGGCCTACTTAACACCCCTTCCGAAAATCTGACGCGCTCGAGTATTTTTTTGCATTTTTGACTACTTTGTATGCCTACCCCCACCACGCAAACCGGCAGATTAGTATACCGTTGTTATCAGAGGCACTTGGAGCATACGTAGTATGAATATCTGACGCGCTCGAGAATGCCCAAGTAATTGTTTTTTTTACATTTTTGAAAAACCGTAACGCCAAACCCACCGCTAAAATGTTTTTTACCATACGAGCTTTTCTTTTCGAAATTATTTTATCTTTCGATTTTGATAGGTCTCGACGGCGCCGTTGAATTACGCCATTTAGCTACCTCGCCTCCCTAACTATTAAAAGAAAATGGTTTTAGAAAACACGGAGCCACGGAACCTTAAAAACACAGCAGTATGGCTAGTTTGGCTAAGTGCACCAATATGTATTGAAAGGCAAGTAGATACTGCTTGGTATAAACATGACGTTTTTAACTTAGCCTCGCTATTTCTAGTGAAACCTGAATACTTATTGCACTTTAGTTAGTTACTTAAATGTGCAAATAAAGATAATATCTAAGGCATGTGAACTTTATTAAATCTTTCGCCCTTCCTTATGAAAACAGACAATCCAAAAATAAACATTTCACAGTATGTCTTAGACACAAGTCAAATAGAAATGTTACCTACTACTACCAGGGCCCCAATTCTCACGCAGTTCTTATTCGAAAAAAGTTCACCAACCTAATTTTCTCTTTGAACAAACAACAGTTTCAGCTTTAACAGTGTCACGATTTCTGCGAATTTTGATTTTTCACGTGTCGATATATAATTGTTTTTTTTTCGTAAAACGGTGAAACTCGTATTCGAATTGCCACACAGAAAAAAACACAAAATTGCACTCCGGGAGTGCCGGCAGAAGTGAAAAATTGAATATCAACGTTGTGCATTTTTGATTTTTTGGAATAGTTAGGGAATAATTTTGAATGAATTGCTTTTATTATCAATATAAAAGTACTATCATTTTTGTGATAGAATACAATAATAATAATAATAATAATAATATATTTTTATAGAATACAATATTTATTTATTGCGCTATCGTACACAAACATTACAATTTATATTATATTAAATTACATTAAAAAGTTTATCTCTCAGAAAAATCAACTTACATCCATAATTTCGCCAACCGTCTTACGGTTTTTCGATCAGCCCACGTGTCCTGACGCGAGTTTCACATTTTTCCCCCATCCCACAAAAGTGATCAACGCCGCTAAAGAAGTTTTCACTTCAAAAGTTGATTGATGTGAGAATCAGGGCCCGGGTCTTACGCCCCGATTAAAACCCACCAAAACCCAAGACCTATGTAATCATGATGGATGGAATAAGGTAAAGCTAATTATTACAGATTGAGATAATTAGGTATTTAAAGACTTACAGCGCTCGTATAAAATATGCAGACTAGGCAAACTATTGGTGTAATTACATGAATATTGACACCAGTAACTGTAACAAAACATCAATATGGATATCTCGCAAACATAAAAACAACAAATCATTAGATTTTTCGTAAAAAAAATACTTGCCTTGATTAAAAGCCAAAGCCGGAACGTAAATCACTATCGGTAGCCAGCCTATCTAAAAATATAAAAGACGGTTACACACAAAACAATAGAATAACAACTAAGGCCTACTATCAAATAAGCCGTGTCAGGTACTTTGAGAGAAACTCACCAAAGTAAATGCAAATAAAATTGACCCAAAAAGTCGCACCCTGTTGTCGAATCTCATAGATAAGTACTGAAAACAACAATATTAAAAAATGTAAATAAAAATCACTTTGCATTGTAACTTCAGAGTTTCTTATCAAAATCATCTTCGGAAAGTATGATGATGATTCATGATTCTTTCTAAATGCCCATAAAAAGAACGTCCAGGCAAAACATTTTTAAAAAAAGTGGTTACCATTGGAAGTTGTTCATGCATCCGAACAAAACGTATGGAATATGAGGTATTGTATTGACGGTTTTATTAAGTTCTGTAATGCTTCATTAGTATGATGCTGACATTACATTCATGTACTAGAAAGATTGTAAACAGATATTCTTTATTGCCCAAATCACAAGAACACAAAACAATAAAAAGGCACATTTTTTAGTTCAATTTCTATTTAGTTGAGTAGTTTTATAGTCTTATTCCAGGGAGATATATTTTAAAGACATTGAATAAGGGAAACAATGTTAAAAGATATGAACACGAAAGTATAGTATGTTAAGATCAATCATGAAGCCCAGTCCACTATGCCCAGTGACTTGAAGGTTCTCCATATTTATAAACAGCCTAGCGGTCCCCCGCGACTGCATCCGCGCGTTTTGAGTTAGTTCTCTCCTCTCTCGTCGCAGCGTGATGTTATGCCTTCCTCAATAAATATGCTATCCAACGCAAAAGTACTTTTTCAAATCGGTCCGGGGGTAACAAACAAACTCCTTAGCTTTATAATATTAAATAATATAGATAATGATACAACAGGCTGTAGCACAAAAAGAAAAAGTTGAATATTTTGTCACAGCAGGGATTCTCGTGCAGTTCGTATTCGAAAAAAGTTCACTGATCGAATTTTCTTTGATGACGAAGACATAGTTCTTATTTTTCTGGATTACTATTTCGATTATTTCGATATACATTTCTTCCATGCGGTAGATTTTATGTAGATGCGAGTATCGCCTGGAGTGCAAGAGAAGGGCGAAAAGAAGAGAAGTACGGAATAAACTTCATCGACATGAGCCAACCATTTTAATTTAAGATGGCGGATAAAGTAAAAAGAAAAAGCAGGTTAGAAGTAGTAGATCTGAGCGTCGACTTAAAAGAAGAAGCAAGGAATTTAAGAAGTAGTAAATCCCTATGGTAAGTACCATTACCTCATAATTAGATGTGATCTTAAGGTCATGAAAAACAGGCAGGTAAACGAGCGTCATGACAAAAGACATGAGGAATATTCCTCCCATTATAAAGGCGTATTGCGTTCCATACATGTAAACTTCTGTAGGTGACCCCAACAAAGTTATTCCTGACACAAAACTGAGGATAGAAAAAAACATTTTACTTAGGTAATCGTTAAGTAGTAATGTGACAATAAAGCCGAATGTTAATAGTAATTAACTCACCTTGCTACGAGGGACATAGCTACTGGAACTACTTTCATATTTCTACCGCCTAAAAGGTAATCATTTTGCGTGGTCTGTTTCTTCATGAAACCCCAGTAAACGCCCACAACTGCACTGATCGCCAGCATGAACACAAACACCACATAGTCCACCCATGAAAACCTTTGCATCTGATGCACCATCTCATTGACCTCCCCAGATTCCCCCATTTTTGGTGAACCAGTTGCACTAATATATCATCACGTAAGGCGACGCCTAAGAGGCACCCAGTGTTCGAATGGCCAAGCCACGAAGCAAGCTCAATCTGTACAATGAAACAATTACGATAACTCGCAATTTAAAAGAGGATGTTGCGAGATCCCCCCAATGGCAGCTACGAATCGGGAACTGACTAATACTTGAGTGCTTGGGAAAAGTACGTCGAAGAACAAGGATTGTTCGTTTTTCGTCTATACATATATTGCATGCATAACTTGTATCTGAATCTTGTGGGTAGACTTTATTGAGGAGAACTTAAGCAGTTTGGGCCAAGGTCCAATCTCGCAGAACCTTGTTAATATTAAACCTCATAGCTAAACGCTTACTCGTACTTTACCTACCTACACGACTATAACTACTTTAGAAAACTTGTAAGGAAAGTTGGAAGAAAATTCTATAGAGTTTCGATTACTATTTCAAATTTCACCGGGAGTTTAAAGTTGTTTAATTAAAATGGGGTAAAGCTGTCTGCAGTTCCGCGCCTTATGTAGATACCGGTACGGTACCAATAAGTATATCGCTACCTACATTAGGATGCGTGTTTTTCTTATTTTTATACAGCAATAAATGATAAATAGGATAATAATAATAAAAAGTATCTGCAATTTTGGATTTTGTTATTACATTTTCTAATTTCTAATAAAACCCTTATAATCAATCATTTTGTACAAAAAGTTAATCTACTATCGAATTGGTAAAATGGTAAAGCAATCATTAATTTAATTCATTAATCATACTCGTACTTGAGCGAGAAAGAACACCATCAAACGTCAAAATAAAAGTTTGTCCTTCAATCACGTAGGTACCTAATTGTTATCTCATCGGGTATCCTGTAGGTATCGATCCACTTGTAAATTATTGAGCCCTATCTTTTTACACGGGTACACGCAATGGTATACCCACATGCATAAACTTCTATAATTAAGTTAGTCTTTGTCAACTCTACTACGAGTAGAAGTCTCGAGCAGGGGCCCTATTTTTGAATCACTCGCTTCAAGCTGGCGAGTGATTTTCGTTCGAAGATGAATTAAAAGTCATAGAAAGAACCTCGCTGTCGAACGGAAATCCATGATCAATCGACGATTCAAAATAGGGCCCCAGGCCTATCGGGGTCAGTATTTAGAGCAGGGTCAGTATTATACATACATGTCCTAAATTGAACAAGCGACTTCTATCGGGATTGTCGGGAACGTTAAGAATTTTGTCCACTGGCAGGCATGGGCAGTACGAGGGCAGCACTGTCTCAGTTCTATGGCATTGACAGTTCATTCGTGATTCGAATCGCTATCCTCGTGCTAAACTTTCTTGTTGAGTTAGATGGTTAGTAATCAACACACGGGATTTAATGCAACGATACACTTATTTATAAGGTAAAAATCTACAGACGAATAAAGCAGAACATCTGCTCAATGCTAATACATCGCGCACCAGCAGACGACGCCGAGCTGCTTCAGTCACCCCGGGACCATGACTCGTGTAACCGAGTCGAAACGTCGGGAAGGTAAATACGATGTTGACCTTATAAATAAGTGTATCGTTGCATTAAATCCCGTGTGTTAATTAGTAAAGTACAAAATGCAACAAAGTTTTAAATCATATATTAGATGGTTAGGCTGGTGATACAGGATGGCCCAAACACTGACGTCCAAAATATTTTTTTTGTAACCCTTACATCCAGGTTTATCTAAATATATCCTATGTATGTTAGCCGAATTTTTGTAGTTTTTTTTTCGCAAACTTTAAGAATTCTCAAACAAATAATGCCTCCTCTTTTGATGGTGCTATCCCGTTATTTTTTAATGCAATATGATCCTTATAAATTAAGTTTACTTAGATAAAATTATAAGCCAGCTCAAACTAAGACTAACAAAAGTTTCCAAAAAATTAAAAAAAAAGCCTCGCAATCTACAAAAAATTTGGCTATCATAAATATAGTCCCTCTAGCTGATTTTGACTACGGTGGCCAGTCACAACGACTAACCGACTGCGCGGGACATATTAAAGTGCACAAGTGTGTGCGCAAATACAACAGGTGCACTCTCTATTCCTTTCACTCTCATAGCCCGATGGGACAGCAATCTGACACGATCGGAGAGAGTTCAGGCGCAGGGCCAACGGCTGTACGTGCTTTTCCGAGGCACGGGGGTGAAACACTGCCAACTTCGAAACCTCGGGCTACCCTAAGAATTTCTGAACAGAAAAACTCAGGTATATATTTTCGGCCTGACCCGGGGATCGAACCCGGGACCTCTGGCGCAGCCGTCGCTTTAAATTTATACCACTAAAATTTGAATTTATACCACTAAAATCTTGTCTGTATGGCTTAGATCGAAAGACGTTAAACTTGTATATAAATGGTTTGACAGCTGTCACAATGTGACATTGACATTGTGTAAAGCACAGATAAAGTGTGTAAGAAGTAAACAAACAAAAACATTCGGACGCCATAGCGAAAAAGAAGAAGAAGAAAAACATCGACGAGCGTGGAAGTACACAGAAACAATATTTTTCTTAATACTTCCCAATTCATTAATAGTTACTACAAGCAAGATAAATAAACTAAACTTTTCAATGGCGGGCCTGTTGCTTAGTCCAACAGAGAAAGTATTCATTCTTCATGGAGTTCAGGTAATTCAGATGTAAAACATAACCTATACCCTTCCCTTTTATTGCTCCTGATTATTATTTACAATTGTTATAAATCTAAAATTTAAAACAACCGTTCTGTTATTTATATCGTTATACTTGAGCAGAATAGAAACAACATAATCGTAAATATTTTAAAATAGAATAATTATTTATTTTAAATTTTCAGGATGATTATCGTTCAGATGGCAGATCAAACATCGACTACAGACCTATGGAACTGGAGACAGATGTAGTCAGTCATGCGAGTGGATCGGCCAGACTTCGATTGGCCAACACGGACATTCTTGTTGGCGTTAAAACAGAAATAGATGTACCAAAACCAGACAAGCCTGATTCTGGGAAAATAGAATTCTTTGTAGACTGGTATGATTCTTACGTACTTCCTTTTTCTACAATTAGCTTCTTAAGGCCTACCTAAGACATCAAAATTTATTTCTAGTATCTTTTCCCAATGAATGCAAATAAAAGTACTTTATTCCATTTACCTTTTCTGGCTCGTTCAAAAATATTTTTTATTACTTTCAGTTCAGCAAATGCTACTCCTGAATTTGAAGGTCGTGGTGGTGAACAGTTAGCCAGTAGCATTTCAAATCTGATGCAGAGGGCATATCACTCTTCACAAGCGTTCAACCTGAAACAACTTTGTATATTTGAGGGGAAGCAATGTTGGAAATTGTACATTGATATCTTGGTAAGCATGTTTGTTTTATAAAGCTTATAACTGGCAGATGTTTAATGTTTCATCCACATCCAATATCTAAATCAAAAATCAAAACCAAAATCTAAGGAATTGCATTGACTTGTAATAAATAAAACTAAAGTGTGTCTTATGTATTTTTATTTAACTTAGAATTTCTCTTTTATTTCAGATTTTGGAATGTGGTGTCAATTTATGTGATGCAGTATCCCTGGCAGTCAAAGCAGCACTCTTTAACACAAGAATACCATTTGTAAAAGCTGCTCTTATGGACGGTGGAAATGTGGACCTGCAGCTGTCTGATGATCCATTTGACAGCAAACTGTTGGACGTTGGATCTGCACCCTTATTGGTAGGTTTAAAACCTCTTCTAGGATGTGTTTTAATAGTGTTGTAATTTTTATTATATTTATACTTAGTTGTTCCATAACATTTCAGACAAATTAACAGATAGATCAAATAATATCAAATCCCTCTGTTTTCTTATATTAAGTGATTTAATTACTCCACATGGTTCTTAGTTATGTTTCTGATAATGTTCCAGGTCACACTGTGTAAAATAGGCGAAAAATGTGTTGTTGATCCATCAGCAGAAGAAGAGAGTTGCAGTGTTATCTCACTAATAGTTGGTGTAACAGGCAACCAACTATATTATTCTCGGAACATTGATATAGATGAACAACCTCTGGACAGTAAATGTACCACAATAGCCATGAATGGAGCCGGCAGTGTAGCCCCAAAGACTTTGAAGGAAGCCATCAACCAGGGAATGTATGTATTTGCTTTCAGTAAATTAATAAATGTAACAATGTCACCTTGCACTTCATTGAAAGTGAAGTGATACATGGCGCTGGTCATGGTTAGTGATGTGCCGTTCCCGGGAATATTCAAGAGTAAGTTTCTGGGAATATTCCCAAAACTGGAAATATTTCTTACTGTAAATGAATATTATATTAATGTATGTTTGCTGAAAATTCCGAAAATTGACAATATTCCTGTAAATTACCAGTAAATTTCCAATGTTTCCTGATATGATAACAAAGTAACAGCCATCACAATGAAATTGTTATAGACATATAGAAACCCGCAAGACGTAGCATAAATGCCCTCAGCATAACCTACAGTGACACACTTGGACGCAATCCCTGACGCTCAAGCGGTTTACAGGTGCGGATGTACCTGTCAGAACTAACGGATTATCTCGTTCACAGCTGAAAAAGGCTAAAATAGTAACACTTATCAGCTGAGAAATGACATGAAGCGCAATGGCAAACGTTTGAGCCAAAAATCCCACCAGCTTGAAAGCGTCCCTCATGCCGTTTTAGCAATCTCCAGACACATAAAAATATGTGTCTGCAACACAGACAACACCAGTGACACTGCCACAGCTCGTCTAATACTTAGAGCGGAGAAAGCTACAGAGGCAAAGATAAGGGACTACAACTTGCAGGCCAAGAGAATGGGAGATGAAACAATGCGAGAAAAAATTGTCTGCTCTAACGTACTAGTCCAAACTGACTGTGATGACCTGACCATGACCCTACGCAACCCAACACCAATAACTCTGCATCTTGTACCTATCACCCTAAGATGTCCCTGACATGTTTACTAATTAATTATGTACGTAAATATTTTAAACGACATACGTATACATATAAATACAGCTGTAAAATAGCATATAAGTAGAGTAAGAATCAATAAAATAAAACTAATAAACATTATTTAAAAAAAAACAATGAGCCCACTTTGCGGAGCTCTTAAACAAACACTAGCATAATAAATTAAAGTAAACTTAAAAAGGCACGGATCTTAGAATCTATGGATCTAAATATAATACAAATTAAAAAAAGAGTTCCCGGAAGTAAATTAAACATAAAATCAGAAAAAACCGGCCAAGTGAAAGTCAGACTCGCGCACAAAGAGTTTCATTCATATGTACTTTACGAAGTATGTACGCATTTTTATTGCTCTTACATATCCAACAGCGTTAAGAATAAAAACGGTTATTCACAGTAGCCCCCACTGGCATCGCCCCCACTGGGAGCAACTGGGCATTTGTAAAAAAAAAATATGGCGCATTTGCCACCCGTGCCGCCCTCCAAATGGTGGTGTATTTAGATCCTTGCAGGCAATATATATATTTTAAAATGCTTTAAAGGGAAGATTTATGATCCTTTAATGTCTTCGGTTTCGAATATAATTCAAAGCTAAATATGGAACTGGTGGCAACTGGGACAAATCTATTTACGAATTCCCAGTTGCCTCCAGTGGGGGCGATGCCGTTGGGGGCTACTGGGAATAACCCAAAAAAATAAGGTAGGTAGACTTCAAAAAATTAGGTTCTCAGTTCGACCTGTATGTTTGTATGTATGAAATGTATGTTTGTCCGTGAATTACTAGCGTTAAGCTGAACCGATTTTTAATGCGTTTTTTACTAAAGTAGTTCAATCAAGCACTTACACAATATAACTAAAACGATGAAAAAAAAAGTTTTCGTAAAAATTTTACCGCCACCAAAAAAAAATAGACTTTTTTTTTAATTCTTGCCTTTTCCTACTATAAATAGGCAGAGTAAAAGCATGTGCATACGTCTGAAATTCTTCCTTTTATTGCGATCGGAAAATAATATTATTTATCAAATTAAACGTTAAGGTAACAAATAAAACGTAAACTACCTATGGGTTGGATGAAAATTTTACAATTAAAAAAGGCTCTATTTTTAGCCCCTTTATACGATTAAATTACAGAGATTCATATTTTATTAGGTTTCATACTATTTAGTGCAGCTGCATAGTTTTAAAGGTCTTATATTCTTACCGTATTTCATTTTTGTATCATTAGAAACTTTAGGAAAGTTCCTGGGAACATTAGGACATTTCCAGTTATTTACCGTGAATAAATTACTGGAAATTGGGAACATCTCCGTGGCCATCACACATTTCATCAGATTAATCAGTGAAACACTACATCATATTGCTTAGAATCATAGTTTTTTTTATTAATTATGTATTAAATAATGTGTTACAGAATGGCAGCCAAATCACTAGATGCAGCCTTAGGGCAGGCCCTGTTGAGAGAACAAGTGGAAAGTGACAACTTCAAGAAGCACTCCTATGGATTCCTAAAATAAACAGATAATAATAAATCATCTGCTTTCTATCTACTTAGTTACATTTAAAAAAAAACTTTATTTTTAGACCTAACATCATGGCATGGATAGTCACCAATCTATAAATATTATAGGTACACCATTAGAAAACATACAATTTACCTTGCTAGAAACATCTTAAATACTTAATATTTTTTTGGCTTAATAGATCATAGTCTTTCGTTTTATATCACATACATTAAAACCTTATAGTTAGGGAGGCGAATAGGGGAATTTTCGGTAATACTCGAGCGTGGCAGTTTAAGATATGAGAGATACCTTGGACCTAATAGAACAACCTTGTAAAGTATTTAGCTCTATATGTAGTGACGCGCGCCTAGGATAGACGATCAGATTAGTAAAAAAAAATCGATAGTCTGTAATACTCGAGCGCGTCAGATTAAGATATTGGGGGTTGATTTTAGTGTTTTAAGACTAAATTTAACTAATCTGACGATAAGTCCTTGACGCCGCCGAGTTATAGGGTCGCGAACTTGTAAAAAAAAAACGTTAATCCGGCATCCTCGAGCGCGATTTTTTTTATTTTTATTTTGAAGAATATAATCTAAAACGTACTAAAAATACAAAATCTGCCGGTTTCCGCATGACCAGGAGTGTGGAGGAGCCATTTCGTCTTCCGAAAAACGGGTTGCGGCATATAAGTCGCGAACGATACATTATACAAAAAAAAAGTTTAAATAAACAAAAAGGTAATTTTATTTTACACAAAAAAGGTCTCTTTACATTTTGTCTAAAGTTAAAACTTTTTGACTTGAAGCTTCATAAAAACTCAAACTCCCGGTTTGTTGAGTATATCTTGAAAACTGAGGGTGTTAAAAAAATGATATGAAATAACGATGATTAAATTATGTTACTTTAATCTCAAAAAAAATTTTTTTTTCTAAAGCTTCTCGACAATTTTCGTCGACTTGGAAAAGGTTACGTGTATCTGTATACAAAAGTATTATTAACATGTACAGTTTCATGTATGTATATTATTCAATAGCCTGTTGATCCTCAAATTGTTTTTTGGACGTACCGTCAGCAAAACGAAGTGAAGAATAATTAAAAAGAAAGAAGAAAGGAAAAAACAAGAAACCAAAAAACCTTTCTGGTCAGATTAAGAGAACCCACCAACATTTTTGTCAGATTAAGAAAATATGCTTTCAGGATACCGAGATGAACCTCCCCTATGAAAATCTGACGCGCTCGAGTATTTCAAAATAACTATTTTTTTTTGCATTTTCAAAAATTCATCATAACTTATGGTCACGCCAAAATCGTCAGTTTTTTTTAAGGGAGCTTCCTTGGGGCCTACTTAACACCCCTTCCAAAAATCTGACGCGCTCGAGTAATTTATTTATTTTTGCATTTTTGACTACTTTTTATGCCTACCCCCACCACGCAAACCGGCAGATTAGTATACCGTTGTTATCAGAGGCACTTGGGGCATACGTAGTATGAATATCTGACGCGCTCGAGAATGCCCAAGTAACTGTTTTTTTTTACATTTTTGAAAAACCGTACACGCCAAACCCACCGCTAAAATGGTTTTTACCATACGAGCTTTTCTTTTCGAAATTATTTTATCTTTCGATTTTGATAGGTCTCGACGGCGCCGTTGAATTACGCCATTTAGCTACCTCGCCTCCCTAACTATATAGCATGAGTTGAGGGGTGTGTTGTAAGGCAACCTTCATTCTTTATACTTTGACATGTGCCAAATAGAACAATCTGATAATTTGTATTGTTTGTTTACATTGTGATTCTTTGAAAACCTTTGTCATTCCTTGTTAAATGTACATTTTCTTGCCGAAATATTGTCACAAAGAAAGAAAAAAAAATTAATGCAAATATTTTTTTACAGTGTTAGTTTTATACATAAATATAAAAGAATTTAAAATACAAAAAACTTATTCGAAGTTGTCTCCATTGGCTGCAATACAGTCCTTTAAACGTTGAGGCCAGTTATCAATAGAAGCACGAATTAAATAACGAAGTCGGAGTTTAACTAAAAAAATATTTATTTTCACAATTGGGCAGCCTTACATTACTACAAACAATTCATCTTAACTAACTTAAACACAAGTATTTATATTATAATTATTGCTAAGTAAACGATACTAAAACTAGTTCACTGAATGGAGTGGTGGTCGCTGCTGACAAAGCGTAATGGCTCAGGGCTGACGGCCCTAACACCCTGATGAGGAATTTTCTACGGGCAATACAATTGTCCTTTGAAAATTCCTTTTAAAACGTGACATAATTAAGAATACAATCAGTAATGCTATTATTATATAAATACTTATGGTCCATACACTGATTTGATTTGTAACACAAAATACGTTTTCATTGTAGTC
Source organism: Pyrausta purpuralis (assembly GCA_963924145.1). Lineage (NCBI taxonomy): Eukaryota > Metazoa > Arthropoda > Insecta > Lepidoptera > Crambidae > Pyrausta > Pyrausta purpuralis. Next base: position 19,228,370 of record OZ001659.1, read on the forward strand.
ACTTTCTATGTCACTGATTTGATTCACTACTGCACTTATGTCTCTTAGATCCACGTTGCGAAGGTTGACTGGTGTCCATCTCGACAGGTCCTTGCGTGTGGTCAATGTGGGTAGCTGGCGTGGTATTGGCGGTAGGTTAATCACTGTGGTCGTCGTTTTGTTGAGTGGTGGTATTAGTGTTCCTCCAATCTCGATTTCGCATTTTCCACTGCGTGACAATATGTACGTTCCTCGTAGTGTTTGTTTGTAGATTTCGTCGTGGCATTTCTCAGTTGCGATAGTGTCGTCCTTGAGGAATATCATCCACTGGCTATCAGTGATGGGTTGAATCCTTGTTTTTTCTATGTGTACCTCTCGTTGTCGGCAGGCACTGTAGTTACTGCTCAGGAGCATTAATTGTATAATGCATAGTTCTTCGGTAAATTGAACGATCTCCTCGTTGCTACAGAGATATCTGCTGTCTTCTACTTCGTCGCAGGGTGTGGCTACGGGAATGTATTTCATTCTTTTCACTATTAGGTAGGGGTATTGTGGAATAATTACGTGGGTAGTGTTTGTTGTGGAATTATGGATTGGGATAGGCATAACTTTATAGTAGTTATATGTGTTATTTTCTATTAATGGTATTTCTAAAATAAAAACTAACTTCTTATCAGCTATATAGGATTTCATTATCATATTTTGTTCTAGTCTAGTTAAATTACTATAATTTACTGAATATAAAAGGTTTGCATGTTTTTCTACTTCCAGCAAAATGTTTACGAGTTCCGTTGAGTTGATAATGAACTTGTGTACGGTATGGAGCTTACTGAAGGCAATTGCGGTTTCCAATTCCTAGATTATTTGGTAGAGTGTGCAAAAGTTATTTAAAATTTGGTACATACTATTCATTATCCTAAATGACCTAAAAACAGCACTTTGATTATTTATTATTAGTCCCAATCTGTTATTATTAAAGTTTATATGATTTACGTTGATATTAATATCGTTTGTAACGTTAACTAATTTTTCGATCGCAATATTCATTAGTGACATTTTTTTGTACAATATGTTGTTGATTTCTTAGATTGCCTATTTCTTGATTATATTTAATAGCATCTTCATTATCTAAATTACCTGAAATTAACTTAATGACGGATCCTAATGGATTTAATATACCTCGTTTGATTTTAGGGGTTGGAAGAATCTGTGCTAACCTATCTTTTGTTAAATTAATTATAGATTCTATTTGTAAAGTTAATCCTATTAGTTCTCTATGCGTTTCCGTGTCTTTATACGCTAACATTTTTATCTTATAATATTCATTAGTGTTACTTTCTATTTGTTTTTCTATTAACTCTAAGTCTAATGTCTTAATGATACTCCAGTGGTCAATCTTCCTCGTCGCTGTCCCGATCCGAATGGGTGCTATTCCGGGATTCGGGTCTAGCCTCTGGAGGTTCAGACCGTGTGCCTGAAGGGCCAGGGTTAGCACCATCGCGAACCACCTGCGAAGGGCGTTTAATATTCTTAATGGCTACTCTAGTTTTCCTATTTTTCACTTGTACCGGTAATATATTCCTACTACATTCCCCTAATACTTTAGCCTCTTCAAACTGTGGTAAGTCTTTAGCTTTTCTAATTCTGGTATTTTTCATAAAAACTTTGTCCCCTGTGTTTATTTTGGGTGGTTCTTCGCCTCCTTTTTTGTCTCGAACCTGTATTTTATCAGTTTCCAATTTATTTTTAACGAATTCGTAAAGTACCTTCAGCCTTTTCCTATGATCTCGGACTAATACTTGAAGAAGATTTAGCTCTCTATCAGTATCAAATACGTTACCCGATTCGGTGTGACCAAATACTATTTCAAACGGTGTAAAGTTTGTAACTGTGTGAATCGCGTTATTATATGCCATTATTGCGTACGTCATTACAGAACAAGCATCTTGTTCGCTCCGTTCGTATTTAGCAATGCGATATATTTCTATTATAGTCGAATGGAATCTTTCTACTACGGCCATTGAAGTTGGATTATTTGGAGTTCCTATATGGACATTAATTTTATAAAACTTCAAAAGTTCTTTCAATAATTCGTTATTGAATTCTGCTCCTGAGTCGCTGTTAATCTTTCTAGGTAAACCATACATACTAAAGTATTTTATTAATGCTCTAACTACTTCAGGGGTGCTTCTGTTTGGAATCGGTATAGCTTGAGCTAATTTACTAAATGCATCTACGGCTGTCAAAAAATATTTTCCCTCTATAAACAGTAAATCAATAAAGATTTCTTCGAATGGCGCGTCTTGTGTTGGTGTTAGTTGAATGGGAGCTTTGATGGGCTTTCGTTCGTACTTCATTTTTTTATATTGATCGCATCCATTGATAATGGCAGTTATTGTCTCTTTCATATTGTTCCACCAATAGTTTCTCCTAAGTCTTGCATAAGTCTCGTTTATACCCCGATGACAAGTTTTACCTTCATGATATTTACGAATTAATTCTATTTGTTCATCCTCAGAACTTGTTAAGTTTATTATTCGTTCTGTGCATTCAACTAAATTAACCGTGCCCTTTTTGTATAGTTCAGTAACTACCTTCGTTAATATAGGTCTGAATTCAGTATCCTCGAAGTGAATAAAATATTTATGCTTAAAATCTACATATTCCTTGAAAAAGTTTTTGACAAGACTTTCCTTATTTAATGGTAAGTAAACATCTAAGATCCTTTGTTTTTTGTTAGAGATATCCTTATCTTGTAGCTTATCCATTAACCACTTGTGTATTTAAATTTGTTTTGGTTTTGTGTCAATGGCTTCGTTTAATATAGGTATACCCTCATGTTCCCTATTTGAAATGGAATGAGCTGTGACTCCGTCGTCGGAGTCTGAAATATCCTCAATGTCTAGCTGTGGTTCCCTATTAGCATATCTGTTTATTTTATCTTGTTCTATTTCCATAACCACGTCCTGTATTCTCTCGTCATTCGCGTCTATATTTACTAACATTGACTCTATATCAGCATCTAGAACGTTAACTCTTATCCTGGACAGAGCATCGGCGTTAGTGTTTTGAGGACCTTTTTTATATTTTATCTCAAAATCATATTCTTCTAGTCTTAATCTCCATCGCGTGAGTTTACTATTTGGTTCCTTTAACGAGTACAACCATGCTAGAGGCCTATGGTCTGTGTATATTGTAAACTTATTGCCATACAAATACGGCCTAAAATGCTTTACTCCTTCGATTATTGCCAAAAGTTCTTTCTCTATCGTGCTGTATTTACTCTGAGTTTCACTTTAAGTTTTTTTGAAGTATGCTATAGGTTTGTCTGACCCTAACGAACCTTGTACGGCACCGATCGCGTAATTAGACGCGTCTGTAGTTAGGATAAAAAGTTTTTTAAAATCTGGGAACTGTAGTAATGGGGCATTAGTTAAGAGTTTTTTACATGTTTCAAAGCTATTTATGTATTCTTCGTCTAGTACTATTTTACGGCCTTTCTTTAAACATACAGTTAGTGGTCTAGTTATTTTGGCGAAATCCCGAATAAATTTCCTATAATATCCTATTAAGCCCAGAAAACTTTTTATTTCTGTGGTAGTTTTCGGTATTGGATAGTTCAAAATTGCGTCAATTTTATCGGTATTCGGTTTAAGGCCTTCACTTGTGATAGTATGACCTAAATAAAGTACCTCTTTTCTAAGAAAGTGCGATTTGTCTAACTGAACTTTAAGATTTGTTTGACGGAACCTCTCAAAAACTGCTCTTAACTTCTGGATGTGTTCGGGGAGGCTTTTTGAAAATATTATGACGTCATTAAGGTAGACTAGGCAGTGTATACCTTGGAGACCTCTCAACACATTGTCCATGGCTCTTTGAAAAGTAGCAGGTGCTGTCTTTAAACCGAACGGCATCCTGTTGAACTCATAATGTCCGAATGGTGTACTAAAAGCGGTGTTCGGTCTATCTTCTTCCTTGACCTCGAGCTGATGGTAGCCACTGGCCAGATCCAGGGTAGTAAAGTATATGCTTTTACCTAGCATGTCAAATAAGTCACTTATATTTGGGAGTGGGTATTTATCGTCGACCGTAATTTCATTTAAACGACGGTAATCGACTACCATTCTCCACTTTTGTTTCCCGGAGGTGTCTATTTTTTTTGGTACCAGATGAACTGGTGCACTCCAGGGAGAATGGGATTCTTGTATGACATTATCCCTTAACATCTTGTCTACCTGATTTTTGATTTCTGCTGTTTGAGCTGGTGGTAGCGTATGTGCTCTATTAAATATAGGGTCCTCATTTGTCGTTCTGATTTCATGTTTAACTTGGTTTGTGAACGACAAAGGGATGTCCTCGCAATAAAATATGTCCTTATATTCCTTGCAGATGCTACTTATCATTTCTTTCTCCTCCTCGTTCATATGGTCCAACCTTAATTTTGAAAGATTGTTACATAATAAACTATCTATTTGACTATTTTCTCTATTAAAGTTTAAATGACATTAGGTCATCTGGAAAGGCTCTACTTTGAAAGGTGAAGTCACTGTGAGAGTCATATTTTCAGACCTACAGTTTTGTATCACTGTAGTGGCAAAGCCATCTTCACATGAAACTAGTGCGGCTGGCATTCTAACTCCCTCACTAAAAGTAACATATTCTAATATGCCATCTCCCTTTAATAAGTTAACGGGCAGTTTCACGCGTACCTATTTCGCTTCGACCTGGTAACTCGTAATGTATTTTCATGGGCGGTTTATATATGATAGGGATACTAGTGTCCCTAGTAAAAAGTGTTTGTGACTTCATGTCTATGTTTGCGTCTAATTGTTTTAATAAATCGCTACCTATTAGACCGTCGTACCTATTATCGACGCTGTAGATGTAAAACTTATGTTTTTGTGTGCTTTTAAAAATAGACGGTAATTGAATATTAATCACTTCATTATGCTGGCTCGATGCATGGGTACTTACTACCTCGAAAGGTTCGTGTTGTTTATTGTTTTTATAAAACTCGTCCGCCTTTTGTGGGCTTATAAATGAACGAGTGCTGCCAGTATCTATAATACAAACTGCTTTAAGTTCCGGTATTCTAATATGTGGAATGTTAAGTTGTTTATTGCAATTTAACACTATCGTTTCTCTATCGGTGAGGCGAGTATGCAAAAATTTTCGACGCTGTCTGGCTCTCCAGACGTTCCCGCGACAGGTTCGTCATTGTTTACATTATCATACGAGTCGTCTGTGAAATTGATACGTCGCGAACTAGCTGTGCGCATTGTTACGTCAGTGTTGCTACCTGACCCAACATATGGGCTGCTCGTGTTACGCGGGGCAATGTCTCCTAATTGCTGATTCTGCATCAGCCGGTTAAAGGTCGGTTGTTGCCACTGACTAGGGCCCGAGTGCACCAACAGATGGTTACATTTTAAACAGTCGGTTATGTCTTAAACGACTGTTTAAAAATATTTTGCTGTTCACCACTCACTAACCAATGATTAGGTGCTCTAATCAAGTGTTTAACTTAAACGAGGTAGCCATCGTGGTTTAAACATCGGTTAGCGTGTTAACATTGACATTTCTATTGTTTTGTGCGATCCTCTTTCTTTGTGCCTGCTTGTGACTGTGATTGAAGTGAACCTGTTTGTTTGTAAAAATGGAAGATGCCATGAATTACATTTTTGAAGAAGATAATGTTTTAGAAAATTATGAACAGCTTGAAAATGTTTTACGTGCACCACGCCTACTTCAAATACGGCGCAATTACTATGAGGAATATGATGAGAAAGCATTCCAAACAAGATTTCGTTTGTCAAAAAAGAGTGCCATCGAGGTTCTTGAAATAGTTGAAAGTAATTTGGAATACTATATATATTTTTGCTCTAATTACTACATTACTGAACGACTCATGCAATAAAAGAGCATTTCTTTTTGCAGTATAGTAATATAATACGACCATTACGAATGCCATTCCTGTTAAAGTAAATCTAAGTGAATAACTGTCATTTACACTAAGTAGGATTATATCATTCGGTCATTCTTGACAGCTTCGTTCAAAAACGCTCGGTTTGATAACCGACGTTTGTAAACAGGTTTTGAACACCAAAAAAACGCTGAGTGGTTAAACAGCTGTTAAATGTTAACGGCGCGGTTAAATAATCAATGGTTAAAGTATAGTTGGTGAACTCGGGCCTAAGTCGCGAATTATTAGATCGAAAAGAATTCCGCGATTGCATCGAGCTATTGGGAGAGTTATTAAAGTTTTGCGTTCTAAAGGTAGAGTTATCGTTCTGAGGTCTATTATTAAAATTCTGAACTCTATTCTGGGACATGTTGTTGAAATTCTGAGCCCTATTATTGAAAGTTTGAGGGTTGTTATCGAAATTTTGGGGTCAACTTGGTGCCTGAAAATCAGGTTGACGTTGAACATAATTTGGATTATATTGTTGAAAATTATTATTATACCTAGAGTTTCTGAAATCTCGATTCCTATTTTTGTGGTCGTAAACAGTTTGAAAGTTTTGTTCTTCTAAAACAATTTTCAACGCGTCTTCTAATGTCAACCCGTTTCTGAGGCGTACCAAACGTACAAGATATGCAGGCAAATTATACATGAACAAATTTAGAGATGTGTGTGTGTATATTTCCTGTTTAGCTCTAATCATATTTTTATACCTAATGGTCTCATTTACTTTTGCTAATAAAATGCTCCTAAGGTTCTGAATCCTATGACAAAAATCTAAATAACTTTCACCTCTTTGTATTTTCATTGCTTCTAATTTGAGTAAGAGACACTCTTCTGTACGTGGGTCCCCGAAATGTTGTTGCAAAAGGTTTATAAAATCGTCCCACGTATCAATATTGTCCCTCTCTCCAACTAGATTAGACACGTAGTGACGAGTAGATTAACAGGTAGAGCAGCACTACCTGTTAATCTACTCGTCACTACGTGAAATAGGTACTGGTTTTGTACGTCTCCACCCATATAGGTGTCTAAAATATATTTACATTTTTTACTGAACAACGACAGTTGCCTTGAGTCGCCCTCGAACAGTGGAATCATGTTGACCATTTCAGACGGAACGTGATTTATGTTCTCCATTTTATTGCAAGTAAAAAAAAAACTAGAGAATATACAACACTTGAAAGTACCGAAACAAAGCGATACCACAGTAATTAAATGACTTTTATAAATGGAATTTAATTTGAAAAAAAATTCTTTAAAATTGTATTTAGATCAATAAACTAATGCAGAGATTTATATCCTAATGTTATTACGGCGTTATCTAATCCCTAATAACACATATAATTAAAATAAAGTTCATAGATGAAAAAGACAGGAAAGTGAAAAGTTTTACTCACAAACCCGAAGTTATTCACATGACGTGGAAGAGTTGTAGTTGCTCTGGCTGCTGCTGTGTTCCGACGTATTATTTAATGAATTCATTTGTTCGGCGATCCCAGTTGAACTGTAGAAACAGACGTTGTGCGGCGACTATGTTTACTAGTTGATTTTAAACTTGGTGAAAACACTTGCGAACCCAACTACTGGGATCCTACGCTGCGCCAATTAAATAACGAAGTCGGAGTTTAACTAATAAAAAAATAATATTTATTTTTACAATTGGGCAGCCTTACACTACTACAGACAATTCATCTTAACTAACTTAAACACTAGTATTTATATTATAATTATTGCTAAGTAAACGATACTAAAACTAGTTCACTTGGAGTGGTGGTCGCTGCTGACAATGCGTAATGGCTCAGGGCTGACGGCCCTAACACACGCACTGTTTCCATGGGAAAATTCTTCCCTGCCAATCGTATGGATTGTTTTAGGGAATCCAAATTATCATGGCGTTCAGAGCTAGCCGTACTCTCTAAAACTGACCATAAATCATAATCCAGCGGATTAAGATCGGGACTAGACGACGGCCAGTCTTCAGCTCTGATGAAGTCCGAAACGTTCGCTTCTAACCAAGACTGCGTGGACCGAGCTTTATGACCCGGCGCCGAGTCTTGTTGGAAAGACCATCCTTGGTTATTGAACATGGTGTTGTTAAGGGGCTTAACTACCTTCTCAAGAATGGTATCTTGATACACTTGTGCCGATGTTTTGATACCTTTTTCCCAAAAATATGGCTCAGTCACTCCTTCATAGCTAACACCCCACCAAACCATCACGGATCAGTTTTCATGGTTGATTTCCGAAAGATGTTAAGGGAGGACGTTTGTCAGATGGTAAAGATGGAAGTGGAATCTGCAATGAAAACCATTAAGGATGATTTCAGTGCTGAAATTGGCAAAAAAGATGACATCATAAAATGTCTTGAAACGGAGAATAATAATCTTAAATCTGAGATCATCAAATTAAACAATCGCTTGGCAAGTATAGAAAAAATTCCCGTAACTGCAACATAGAGCTCCAAGCCGTACCCGAGCGACGAAACGAGAATGTTCTATCATTATTCAAAAAAGTGTGTGAAGTAATAAAGGTTCCTGTTGACGATGGACATATTAGCGCCTGTCGCCGAGTAGCCAAGCAAAATGCAGCATCAAATAGACCACGCAACATAGTCGTGACCTTATCATCACCGCGAGTAAGAGACTTGGTGCTGTCGGCATCAAATAAGTTTAACAAAGCTAATTCCGCATGCGGACTGACGTCGAGGGATCTTGAAATTTCCGGTGAATCATGCAGGATTTTCGTCACGGAACATCTGTCTCCGGAGCAGAAGGCGTTGCACGCAGCAGCAAGGAAAGCTGCTAAAGAACATAATTGTAAATATGTGTGGGTGCAGTATGGACAAATATATTTACGTAAAGACGTAAAGCTAGTGCAATTCTTGTAAAAAATTTAGACTCCTTAAATAAGTTGCGTTAGGATTCTGTTTTTTGTGTACTCTCTTTAATATTTGGTCTTTGTGTCTGGATTTTATAAGCCTCAGAATGCATAATATATTTTACCAAAATTTAGGTAGAGCTAAATCTAAGCTTAGAGATATATATTTAAATATCTTAATCAATGATTACGATATCGTTTGTCTAACCGAAACTAACTTTGATAGTAGTATTTATGATGGTGAATCGATAGATGATAGGTACGATGTTTATAGAAGAGATCGTGAAACCTCATGCTCCACAAAACTAAGCGGGAGTGGTATTCTTATAGCTTTTAAAAAACATATTGACGTTGTCCGTCAGGTGAATTGGGAGAGCAGGGTTGAGGATATTTGGCTTACCATTTTGCCTCTTACATCAGATGAACCACCAATACATGTCTGCTTATGTTATCTTCCGCCTGATTTGCCAATTGATGACATAACCGCGTTCCACTACAATTGTCAAAAATTTATACTTAATTCTCCGTTTGAAGAGAAGATTATTATGCTTGGCGATTTTAATTCTCCTAATATTACATGGGTAAAACATAGTACTAAAAATATGTTATTACTAACTTACCCCGAAGACCGTAAAGCCAATTTATTGATGGAGACCATGGAATTATGTAACTTAACACTATTCAATTCCATTCCGAATGAGAATGATCGTTTTCTGGACTTGGTACTTTCTAATATACCCTATTCTCTAATTGTCGTCTCTCAGACTGCACCATTGTGTCGTGTAGATTCTCATCACCTTGCATATTCTATTGATATAAATGACGTCAAATTAAATAAACAAATAAAGCCGTATCACAAAAAACGCTATAACTTTAATAGATGCAATTATCAAAAAATTAAAAATGAACTTCGCGATGTTAATTGGGATGACTTGCTCTCCTCTTACAATATTGATGACAGTGTCGATGTTTTTTATATTAAATTAATTGAAATTATTTCTCAAAACACACAATACATGAAAAATTAAATTAACAAATATCCTATTTGGTATAGTAAAGGACTAATACGTTGCCTTAAAGAGAAAAATAAAATTCACAAGCGTTACAAAAAGTTTTCCAATCCAAGAGACTACGATACATTTTCTTTACTTCGTACTAGATCTAAACATCTCATTTAGTCCGGTCAAATTAGACATAAAAATATACTAATATAATATAATATAATACTTTTTGGATCGTTATATGTCAAAAACGGTGGCTCTTAGGAAGAAAAGTATATTGACATTTTTTGTAGATATTTATCTGCTCTACAATTTTTGTCGTGGCTAATTTTATGATAAAACTTACCGTTTTGCTGAAAATCAAGAAAAACCCGTTTCTGTGACCATGACCCCGAGTAACTTTTTTTCCAGGATCGATGGGGACTTTCTACATTTCATTTATGATGGTGTTTTAAACAATCCTACCAATTTTCAGCTAGGTGGGAATTTTTGTAACCTTGGATGTCTAATTTGACCGGACTAATTGCTGAAGATTATAAAAAGTTTTTGCTTTCGGTTGAGGAATCATTAGTGGACGACCCTAAAATATTTTGGCGCTATGTCAACACTAGGAAAGGAAGAGACACAATTCCGTATACAATGACATTTGTGGACACAACTTCCTCTGAGGGTATTTGTGAACTATTTTCAGACTACTTTGGTTCAGTTTTTGATAATCCTACATCCAGTCAAGTAGAATTAAACGTGCTCAACACACCAGAGGTCTTCGTTGGTATTCAACTTGGAAATTGATGTCGCTTCGCTATCTAATGCTTTAGAATGTTTTTAACACTCACAGTGTAATATTTTATATTCATAAAGATGAAATAAGAAACCAAAAATTTGCGCACGGGCGGGACTTGAACCAGCAACCTTTTGGCAGACCGGGCTAAACGCTCTTACCAATTGAGCTACCGTGCTGTCAGAAGCGACATCAATTTCCAAGTTGAATTTATTCTGTAAAGAATAACTGCTTGGGCCATCTGTTTCATATAAACAGACGGCTAGATGGCGCTAAGCGTCACGCAATTGACGTTTTCATAAGAAACCACAAATTTCGCCGGGTCGGACTGACAGCACGGTAGCTCAATTGGTAAGAGCGTTTAGCCCGGTCTGCCAAAAGGTTGCTGGTTCAAGTCCCGCCCGTGCGCAAATTTTTGGTTTCTTATTTCATCTTTATGAATATAAAATATGACACTGTGAGTGTTAAAAACATTCTAAAGCATTAGATAGCGAAGCGACATCAATTTCCAAGTTGAATTTATTCTGTAAAGAATAACTGCTTGGGCCATCTGTTTCATAAACAGACGGCTAGATGGCGCTAAGCGTCACGCAATTGACGTTTTCATAAGAAACCCCAAATTTCGCCGGGTCGGACTGACAGCACGGTAGCTCAATCGGTAAGAGCGTTTAGCCCGGTCTGCCAAAAGGTTGCTGGTTCAAGTCCCGCCCGTGCGCAAATTTTTGGTTTCTTATTTCATCTTTATGAATATAAAATATGACACTGTGAGTGTTAAAAACATTCTAAAGCATTAGATAGCGAAGCGACATCAATTTCCAAGTTGAATTTATTCTGTAAAGAATAACTGCTTGGGCCATCTGTTTCATAAACAGACGGCTAGATGGCGCTAAGCGTCACGCAATTGACGTTTTCATAAGAAACCCCAAATTTCGCCGGGTCGGACTGACAGCACGGTAGCTCAATCGGTAAGAGCGTTTAGCCCGGTCTGCCAAAAGGTTGCTGGTTCAAGTCCCGCCCGTGCGCAAATTTTTGGTTTCTTATTTCATCTTTATGAATATAAAATATGACACTGTGAGTGTTAAAAACATTCTAAAGCATTAGATAGCGAAGCGACATCAATTTCCAAGTTGAATTTATTCTGTAAAGAATAACTGCTTGGGCCATCTGTTTCATATAAACAGACGGCTAGATGGCGCTAAGCGTCACGCAATTGACGTTTTCATAAGAAACCACAAATTTCGCCGGGTCGGACTGACAGCACGGTAGCTCAATTGGTAAGAGCGTTTAGCCCGGTCTGCCAAAAGGTTGCTGGTTCAAGTCCCGCCCGTGCGCAAATTTTTGGTTTCTTATTTCATCTTTATGAATATAAAATATGACACTGTGAGTGTTAAAAACATTCTAAAGCATTAGATAGCGAAGCGACATCAATTTCCAAGTTGAATTTATTCTGTAAAGAATAACTGCTTGGGCCATCTGTTTCATATAAACAGACGGCTAGATGGCGCTAAGCGTCACGCAATTGACGTTTTCATAAGAAACCACAAATTTCGCCGGGTCGGACTGACAGCACGGTAGCTCAATTGGTAAGAGCGTTTAGCCCGGTCTGCCAAAAGGTTGCTGGTTCAAGTCCCGCCCGTGCGCAAATTTTTGGTTTCTTATTTCATCTTTATGAATATAAAATATGACACTGTGAGTGTTAAAAACATTCTAAAGCATTAGATAGCGAAGCGACATCAATTTCCAAGTTGAATTTATTCTGTAAAGAATAACTGCATGGGCCATCTGTTTCATAAACAGACGGCTAGATGGCGCTAAGCGTCACGCATTTGACGTTTTCATAAGAAACCACAAATTTCGCCGGGTCGGACTGACAGCACGGTAGCTCAATTGGTAAGAGCGTTTAGCCCGGTCTGCCAAAAGGTTGCTGGTTCAAGTCACGCCCGTGCGCAAATTTTTGGTTTCTTATTTCATCTTTATGAATATAAAATATGACACTGTGGGTGTTAAAAACATTCTAAAGCATTAAACGGTCAGAGATCTGGGGGTTTGGTTTGATGAGGAATTGTCTTTTCGGCCTCATTATGAACATATCATAAAAAAAAGCCAAAGGCTTTTAGGCTTCGTTATTAGATCCACTAGGGATTTTAAAAAGCCAAGCAGTGTTCTGTCACTTTATCAAAGCTTAGTGAGAAGTATTTTAGAATACTGTTGTCCTGTGTGGTCTCCATTCTACGTGACTCATGTGGAAAGCATAGAAAGGGTTCAGAAACGCTGCCTAAGGTATCTTGCCCGTAAATGTAACGTAGGTAGAGCATTTAAGAGTTATGATGAGAGACTAACTAAATTTGGTGTGCTCCCATTAAGTGCTCGCCGAGAGCGATATGACTTACTTTGTCTGCACAAGATATTGCATTCTTCTATTGATGCCCCGGATCTGTTGTTCACAGTAAACATCAACACAGCTTATAAAACACGCTGCCCTAGCACCTTTGCAATGCAAGTCTTTAAAAATAATACCTCATATTATAATCCTGTGGTCAGAATGTGTAGAGCCTTTAACGAGTTAAAAAAAACTAACAATGATGTGGACGTGTTTGCAAGTTTTCTCTGTACAAAAAAAGCATCTCAGGTATCATAAAAGCCAAGTATTCTCAATCACTCTCGAATACTGAATAACTGTTGATTTGTTAAATTATTCTCTTCTTATTGTTTTGTTTCTAATATTATTTCGTTTTGTCTTCTAATCTTTAAATTTCACACTACCCTGCGAATTGTAAAATCATGTTATGTTCACAGTTGTTGGACTACAGTTTCGTCTGTAATTTGGATCTTTTAGTTATAAGCAAGTTAAGACTGTATTCTGTTTGTGTACTTAATAAATAAATAAATAAATAAAAGACATCGAAGATTTTTTCAGATGTTTTAAGCTAAAATAAGCGCCGTTTTGTTGTGCCCCATTTAATTTAAACATTAAAGTAAAAGAAAAAAAATATATCTTACATTAAATTTTAAACTTTATGGGTAGTTTTCGCCCCCGGACATTGCTTTTTTTGGCTTTCAAGAGTGACCCAGATATGGTATTATATTTTGGGGTAACTCGACCAACAATAAAATAGCGTTCAAGAGTCAAAAGCGATGCATAATAGTCCATTGAATAAAAGTTCTAGAGTGCGTGAGTTAGTAACGTAAGATGTTTCTTCGGAAACATGTCAAGAGTCCCTAGGTAATAAACATACTAAAACCCCGGGACACTAAGAGGAGCCCCGGAGTGAGGGGAGGGGGAGAAAGGGTCCATTTTTTCATTTTTCGCTTAAACCTCAAAAACGGTACATGTTAGACAAAAACTTTCAAGGAAAAGTTGAAAGACCATAAAATTATCTACAAGTTGTACCTAAATCATTTTTTTCTATTCGCAGCCGTTTCTGAGTTACACGCAGTAAAAAATGATTGTGGCTCAAACAATTTCCCTATACTACATACCCATGTTTAGCACATCAATCGATCAAAAAATATTTCTTTCTTCCAAAAAACTCAAATGTGCAACTTGTGACCGGTACTGATAGATTGCTTTTAATTAGGTCTATAATTCGTAAAATAAACACATTCCTCCATGGAAGCCTTTAGGAGGAATCGACTATCAAAATATTATATTAGGGTAGTTTGAGTTACTGAACTTGATCTTTTTATTTTTTTCTTCCAAAAAACTCAAAAGTGCAACTTGTGACCAGTACAGATAGATTGCTCATAATTAGGTCTATCATTGATAAAAATACCAGATTCCACCACGGAGGCGTTTACGGGGAATTGAATTTTATTAGGGTAGTTACGATACTTGAACCTTTTATTTTTTTTCTTCCAAAAAGCTCAAAAGTGCAACTTGTGACCGGTACTGATAGATTGCTCTTAATTAAGTCTATCATTGGTAAAAAAAACACATTCCTCCATGGAAGCCTTTAGGAGGAATTGATTGTCAAAATATTATATTAGGGTAGTTACGCAACTTGACCTTTTTATTTTTTTTCTTCCAAAAAGCTCAAAAGTGCAACTTGTGACCGGTACGGATAGATTGCTCTTAATTAGGTCTATAATTGGTAAAAAAAACACATTCCTCCATGAAAGCCCTTAGGAGAGTTTAGGAGTTCGAATTTTTCACCTTTCATGGGATGTAGCTCGAAAACGGCTGCGAATAAAAAAAAATGATTGAGGTAAAACATGTAGATAATTTTATGGCCTTTCAACTTTTCCTTGAAAGTTTTTCTCTTACATGTACCGTTTTTGAGATTTAAGCGAAAAATGAAAGAATGGACCCTTTCCCCCCCTCCCCCCACTCCGGGGCTCCTCCTAGTGTCCCGGGGTTTTAGTATGTTTATTACCTAGGGACTCTTGACATGTTTCCGAAGAAACATTTTACGTTACTAATTCACGCACTCTAGACCCCCCTTGGAGGGACTCATTCAATGGACTATAAGAGGCATGTTTTGATTGCAAACTACAGACAGTTGCAAGCCATATTTCGTCAGACACAAAATTTTGACTCTTCCGTCATTATACATTCTAGAATTAGCTATAATATAGCTATTTTGTCAAATGTCAAATCCTCATCTCTTTTCCCGTTTATCCGATACTGTCACACGCAATCGACGAAATAGTGATAGACTGTGTCTATGTACATCATATACATTGTTATTGTTAGTAGGGAACGCGAGACGCGAGTGAAACCACTGCTTGTTGTAGACAAACTGATTTATAACATAATGATGTCAGTCGCTGTCATTGACTGTCACGACACAATGTGTAGATACCTACATACACAACATCTCCTCCCTCTTAGTACAGAATAAATCTAAGCACTATAACTAAATAAATATTAACTAAAAAACATTGCAAATATAGTTTGTAATCGACACGGGGTATATTTCTCAACAACCTTGTTGGGTTTCTTGAATCGTGCTGGTAACTATCAACTACTGATTGCGTCTCATTAGTAGTATTCAAAGTCAATTCTCCATCTATCCTCTCCCCTTCCACTGGTGGTGGTCGTTGTGCTTCCTGGACTGAGATTGCGCCTGAGAAGGAATAGACGGCGAAATAATATCATAAGTGTCGAAGCTCTGATACGGTTGCCCAAAGTAGCCTTTAAACATCATTATTTGATTTAAATGTTTTTTTACAGTAATACCAGAGGAAAAATCATTTAACATGCACAACACTTTGCCTATCTTTCCAGTAATAGTTCCTTTACACCAGCTAAAATGTTTATTGCCGAAATGTTTCTTATATAAAACAGTATCACCAGGTGAAAAACATTGTTTATTTTTGCCGCCATAGTTTTTACTCTGTGAACACTGTTTCTCAATAACAGAAAATATAATGAGGTGGGCGAATCAGAAAATTCAGGTGGCTTAAATAAATCGAGTCGTGATCTAAGTTTGCGCCCGTATACTAACTCGGCTGGGGAAACACCTGTGACAGAATGCACGGAATTCCTATAATCGAACAAAAACTTTAGTAGCTTAATTTACGCATCTCTTACATTATTTGCCGTTAATAAAACCGATTTTATGCCCTTTTTTTCTATTTTTACAAATATTTCTGCCTGGCCATTGCTAGACGGATGGTAGACCGGGGAGGTCATATGCAAATTAATGCCATTAAGAACACAAAAATGTCTAAATTCCTCAGAGGTAAAAGCTGTATCATTATCACTGACCACTGTGTGTGGTAACCCAAACCTTGACATGAAAGTGTACAATTTTTCTACTACTGACGAAGTTGGTGTGTTGTTACCCATGTTGTGTATTTCTGACCATTTCGTATGAGCATCCACAACAACAAAATACATACGGTCTTTTATTGGTCCTAGACAATCTATATGTACAACAAAATACATACGGTCTTTTATTGGTCCTAGAAAATGTATATGTAGTCTACAAAAGGGTTTTGATGGGTATTTCCACGGCGCAAGGGGAGCCCGCGGGGGTGACGGCCTTAATTGTGTACACACATCACAAGAGCTTACCATCTTTTCCAGCGATGCATCCACTCCTGGGAACCAAAACCGCGACCTCGCCTCAGCTTTTGTTTTAACTATTCATAAGTGTGAACCATGTAGTTCTTTGATGACCGATTCCTGCAGCTTCACTGGTATTACCACTTTATGGCCCCTCATTAGGCAACCATCCCAAAGGATATACACAAATAATAAGGAAGTAACTTGCGATTCTTGACTTTATTTGGCCAGCCATTTAAAACATTTTTTTTTTACTTGCATCAAAATATCGTCCTTTGCTGTTTCGTCCGTCGTCAAACGCTTAAAGTTACTGGCATATCCTGCACCTTCAACAAAACAAAGTTAACATACTATGTCGCGGGATCGTGGTCAGTCGCGGGGGGGGGGGGGGGGGTATCGACGCGATGCGCAGGCGTCCCGGCCGCTACCGCCAGTGGCTCGGGCAGACTGGCGCGAGACAAGTAATCTGCGCTGTGTACATATTCAATGGTATAGTTATACGCACTCAAGAATAAAGCATACCTTTGTTTGTAAACGATTAGCCGATACTTCAGTCAGGCACGCCTTTTTAAACATCGAAAATTTAAATTAAGGGCTTATGATCTGTTCGGAGAATAAATGGTTCGGATCTGCCATAAAATTTTGATGATATCTGCAAACTCCGAAAATAATCGCCGTAGCCTCTTTTTGGATTTGCGAATAACGCTTTTCGGCTGGATTAAGTTAAACGAAATAGGCCTTTCCAACCCATCGGTACCTACTTGGGACAGAATCGCCCCGAGTCCTGAAGGAGAAGCGTCTACCGTAAGAGTCAACTTGGCTTTAAGGTCAAAATGTGTGAAGACTTGTTCGGAAGTTAGAATATTCTTTATAGTCTGAAATGCTTTCTCGTGCCTTTCTGTCCACTGCCATTTAGCATCTTTTTTCAACAATTCATACATAGGGCTGAGTATACTCCGGTTTATCCGGTGTTTTTTTTTAGCCCGAATTGATTTATAGTGTATCCTAAGTAACTAATTTCGTTTTTGAAAAATTCACACTTTACCGTTTGTAATACCAATCCTGCATTTTTTAATCGATATAAACCAGCATTTAATCTTTCTAAGGCCCAATTTTTCAATAGTCAGATAAGAAATATTCGTCGAACAAAATACAATATGGCTAATTTGAAAACGTCACCTATTGTCAGCAATCATAGGTAACTGTATTTTTTTTAATCTGTCGCTTTATAATTTATCAGTCTGATAAGTTTTATCTGACTATTGAACAATTGGCCCTAAGTGCATTTGAGTGTCAGGGGATGTAATCAAAACGTCATCCAATAGGCATATAACACCATCCATTCCTGAAAGTACGCCTGCGCATCGCGTCGATACCTCCCCCCGCGGCTGACCACGATCCCGCGACATATGTTAACTTTGTTGTTGAAGGTGCAGGATACGCCAGTAACTTTAAGCGTTTTACGGGACGAAACAGCAAAGGACGATATTTTGATGCTAGTAAAAAAAAATGTTTTAAATGACTGGCCAAATAAAGTCAAGAATCGCAAGTTACTTTCTTATTATTTGTGTAGAACATAATTATCGTTTGAGAGAGTACCAAATCTATATATGAGGGGTCATAAAGTGGTAATACCAGTGAAGCTGCAGGAATCGGTCATCAAAGAACTACATGGTTCACACTTATGAATAGTTAAAACAAAAGCTGAGGTGAGGTCGCGGTTTTGGTTCAAAAAGTTCCACCTGTATTTTCGTTAAACCGGTTCAGAAAAAATACCGGTTTCCAAGCCCTGGGCTATAGTACAAACAGATTACAAACACCGTCATGACCAAGTTGCCAATATTATCCACCAAAAGCTAGCACAAAAATACAATATGATACCCCAAAAACTAACACCATACTATAAATATGTTCCTGAACCCGTAATCGAAAACGAAAACTACAGACTTTTTTGACCGAGCCATTCTTACAGACAAAACCACACACTACAATAGACCTGACATCACCTTACAAGACAAAAAGAACCAATCTGCTTTCATTATCGATGTAGCTATTCCTAATTCACACAACGTACAGAACACTATTTCAGAAAATCTTTCCAAATACGTAAACCTGAAAGATGAAATTAAGCGCATGTGGCGACTGTCTGAAGTTACTATAGTACCAATAGTTCTTTCAACGACTGGAATCATTCCAATACAATTACACCAATCCCTTCTGACACTCAATCTCTCAAAGTTCACATACATACAACTTCAGAAAGCAGTAATCCTTAACACTTGCCGAATTGTATTGAATAACAAAGTCGTGTTTATTTTAAACCTATTATAAGATATGCCGTTTCAATCAATAACTTTGAATTTAAATGAAATCAAAATTACTAATTTCAAATCCTAACAACTCATTTTTTCAGTAGGTTTTGAGGTTTCAGGCATCTGTCTTTTTTCTCTTTCGATTGATTTTTTACGGGATACCAAATAAGACACGATATCTTGAATCTGGTTCCTCCTTGAGGTATACAAATTGATCAATGTGAAATAAATAATAGATAATTGTATATAAAATATGATGAATAGATAAATGAATATATACAAATCCCTCCCCCCCCCTCTACCATATTGGGGAGGTAGCGTTCTCAAAATCTTAGTGATAATTGCTGTAATTCACTGATACTCCCACCGCCATCCTTCAACCGCTGTGCAAGACTCTTTACATTTGCAATATGCTATGCCATATTCTCATTTAGATTCATTTTGTAGGTACTGATATAATTTTTCGTGAATCATCATTTGATTCATTTCAGACTTCATTTCATAAATTGAATCTAATTTCCCATTATCCTCCTTCGCCGTTTTACAATTCTGTGCTAAAGAAATTTGTTTCAAATCCATATTCGAAGTGATAATGTACATGGTGTTAGGTTATTCCTGATATACATGTTATTTTCCGTATATTTAATAATGATTTAAATAGTGATTCAATATTATTGATTTATTTTAAAAGATGTCATGTTCTAAAAGCACTGAATTTATATAACATGTAATTTTTCTGTTAAATGATTTTTATTTCTATTTCCGCATTTACTAATGTTTTTTTTAAATTTAACAAATTTTATATCTGTTTCCGTTATTATTTCTAAATTAGTTTTAGAAGTAAAACAGTTGTATTTCCGTTTCCTAGTTTTAATAAATATAAAATGTAGTGCTGTTTCCGTTTTGATGCTGACCAATCGGAGGCATCGACCAATCGGAGGCGTCGACCAATCACAAACCACCGAGGCTGTGGTGGGGTGATTGAGCGAGGCGTTCGGTTCGGTCGAGGCAGTCGGAGTTGAGCTTCGAACGGAATCGCAAGTGTTAAAATCTGTGTGTGATAAGTGCTGAAAGATAGCAAATAAATAGTTGAAAGTGCTGAAGGATTTTATTTCGCTGACCTAGCCAAAAGGTCAGAAGCGGGATAACCCAGAAAATATCACATTTTCATACGTCCACGGCTCGGAAAAACGTAAGTAATTTATAATATTTACCCTTTTCTTATGATTTTCACAATAAGAACCGTTCGAATAGCTTATTTATCTTTCAGTTTTTTTTTCTTTTTGCTTCTCTTGTTCGTTGGTCAATATAATACGTGGAGTTCTTTCGTGGTGTAGTGGCTAAGCACGCTGGCTTTCAAAGCGTCGCCTCTTCGAAGTCCCGGGTTCGATTCCCGGTGAGGTCAATATAGCAATCAAAATTTCCTATATTGTCTCGGGTCTGGGTGTTGTGGTACCAACGTTGTCTGATTTCTATAACACAAGTGCATTGGCTACTTACTTTGGGATCAGAGCAATGATTGTGATTGGTGTCCAATATATATTATATTTTATTAATTTCTTATTATTATATTAATACGTTCTTCTTATTCTTATGATACGTAAGCACACTTAGTGTTTGTTACCTTTGCATGTCTATTAAAGAACTTTCATTTTGAATTTGTTTCAAAACAATCAACATGCTCATAATAAGTTGATAGAATTTTAAATCAAACTTGCCTATCATGCTGGTATTTGTATGCTTTTGTTTATTTTTATTTTATTTTATTATTTACGATTAATAAACATATTGTATTTAAATTATATTTATAGTTTGAACCCCCTTTTAAAATATTTTATGCAAAACTTTAAGTAAACCGCTAAAATTATTTGACCCTCTCTATTGTTTCGCTTTCTAGCTATCTGTGCTATAAAATAATATTCTTTCATTAGTTGTTTATAACTATTATTGAGCCAGATATCATGGAGATTTATGTAAGGGTATGAAGGCTATGGCCCTGTGGTGAGATACTTTAAAATCATAATATTAATAAATAAATCTACCTTTACATTTGGATATTATCTCAGGTTCATAGACTTAATAACATTAAAACATTAGAGGTTTGATTTAGACTTTTATAGTGGATATAAAAATAAATGGCATGTACTTAGCAATTCTTTTGAAAGTTTCAGATAAACGGAAGATGAGTAGCGAAAGCGATGATTATACCCGAGGTGGAGGGTCTGAAAGGATAAACACCCTAGGCGGAGGGTCTAAAAGGAGGAATACCCTAGGTGGAGGGTTTGAGAGGATAAATACCCTAGGCGGAGGGTCTAAAAGGAGGCATACCCTAGGTGGAGGGTCAAAGAAGAAGGAAGCTCTAAGTGGAGGGCTAAGTAAATGTAGTGACGGACAATCTAAGAAAAGGGTTCGGGGACCTGATTCTACTGATGAGGAATTATCTGATCAGCACTCCCGAGTACTGCCCTTGCCCCGGCAAGGTCGGAGACGTAACAGGAAGTTCTTTATCCGATCAAATTGGGACGAACAGTGCGACACGTCATCGTCTGGCAGCGAGAAAGCAACGGCGACGAAAAGAACTCGTCAAGGTGGCAACAGTGAAAGCAGAACCAGAAAGCGCACCATTCATCCATCGCCAGAACCGGACTCCGGACCATCATCTCCAAAAAGGGTAAGACGCATGAAGGAAAGGGAAGAGGGACGGGATAGTTATTTACTAGATAAATTCATGACTTTTATGGATAATTTTAAGAGTTCTGATAAACCTAAAATGTCTTTTCACTCTAATGTGATACCGGAGTTCGACCCTTTAGCTAAAGATCAATCAATCTTGACATGGATTACCAAAGTAGAAGAATGCGCCGAAATTTATGGTTGGGAAGAGAAGGAGATCATCCACTATTCCCTACCGAAATTAAGCGGTGTTGCTAAGACATGGTATCAGGGTCTAACTTCGATATTACATACATGGTCTGAATGGAAACGAAAGCTTATAGAATCTTTTCCTAGCAAAGAGGATTATGCCGAACTTTTAACTGAAATGCTAGCTAAAAAAGCAAAGTATGGCGAGTCATTGGAGCATTATTACTATGCCAAAATAAATCTGTTAAATAGATGTAAGATTGGTGGTAAACAAGCAGTAGATTGTCTTCTATACGGGATTGAGGATCGAGCGGTAAAAGTTGGCGCTCAGGCAGCACAATTCCGAGAGCCGGAACAGGTACTAAGTTATTTTAAGACAGTTAAAAGCGGACCAAGCCGGGACAATCAAGATACCACGCGAAGAGGTAGGTTTGGAAACAACGCGGCCCGCCCTGATGCTTCAAAAACAGGTAACACTAACCCCTTGATAAGATGCTTTAATTGCAATGAAATAGGTCATCCAAGCTTTAAATGTGTAAAAACACTTTCTTCAGTAAAATGCCATAATTGCAATGAAGTTGGTCATCGTAGCTACAAATGTGATAAGCCCCCTTCTAAATGTACCACATGCGATAGAGTCGGTCACCTAACTTCCAACTGTTATAGAAATATAGGCAAATCTTTTGCAGAAAACGGTTCTAATTCAACACCAGGTAGCAATCCTAAACATAAACTTGTATCCGAAATAATGACTGAGGGTGCTGGGATAAGCAAATATCTTATGGATATAAAAGTAAATGGGTCTATTATTTCCTGCCACATAGATTTGGGGAGTCAATGTTCTCTCATTAGAATTGGTGATGCGAAATCCTTAAGACTACCAATAACTTCTAGCTTAAACACACCGACTCTTAGAGGTATAGGAGCCACTTTAGTTAATCCAGTTGGGGTAGTTTGTGCCACAGTAGAAGTTCAAGGTATATCAGAAATAATTAACCTTTATGTCGTGGAAGACTATGTACTAACACATCCTGTTTTATTGGGACATTCTTTCACCGAAAAACCTGACATTATTATAATCAAAACCCCAGACGCGTTAACCTTTCAAAGACTACCGCCAACGAAAATTAGTTTAATGTCCACTTATGACATTGAAATCCCTTCTCAAACAATGCGAGCAATACAGGTCTCAGCTGATGTACAGTCACAAGACTGTGTAGTTAATGTACAAGGCACATTACATGGACCTGAAGGTAAGGAGTATTACTTGGTTCCTGGACAGTACGACATAAAGAGCGGCCGTGGTGCGGTGCTGATCTACAATACTTCGCCAACTGCTCTACTCATTACTAAAGGTACGCTTATAACACGATCTTTGGAACAAAACTATGTTTCTTCAACTGAGAACATCAAAACTTCATTCAGCGTTACCTTCAGTGACTCAACGATGGATGATTCTGTAAACTGTAATCAGAATTTAAGAGAAGATCAAAAACAGGCTCTGAAAGACACTCTCCGTAAGTACTCGAATTGTTTTTCAAATGGTTTGCATGATTTAGGGTTTACAACGCTGACGGAAATGACTATAGAACTCGTTGATGGTGAACCAATCGTATACCGACCTTACCGCATGTCACATGCTGAAAGACTTACTGTTAATAATATGGTTCAAGAAATGTTGGATAGTAACATTATAAGGGAATCTTCGTCGCCTTATGCAAGCCCAATCATCATGGTCCAGAAGAAAACGGGTGACAAACGACTATGCGTCGATTATAGAGCCCTCAATAGGAAAACTAAAAAGGATCATTACCCTATGCCACGAGTGGAAGATCAGTTGGACCTACTGGCAGGTAATACTCTGTTTACATCGCTCGACTTGGCGTCGGGGTATTACCAGATCCCTTTGTCAGAAGAATCACGACCAAAGACTGCCTTTGTAACACCTGATGGGCAGTATGAGTTCAACCGCATGCCTTTCGGTTTGGTCAACGCACCTTCAGTATTTCAGAGGACGATAAATAAGATTCTAAAAGAAGCTAAAATCAAGTATGCTCTTGTCTACACGGATGACATTTTAATTCCATCCAAAGATTTTGATGAAGGCCTACAAAGACTGGAAGAGGTCCTACAACTCTTGAAAGAAGGTGGACTGACCCTAAAATTAAGTAAGTGTCACTTCTTTCTTGATTCAGTTGATTTTCTAGGATTTGACGTTAGCGCCAATGGCATCCGACCTGGCAGTAGAAAATGTGAAGCAGTTTCCAGATTTCCGCGTCCCAGCAACCAGCACGAGGTTCGCCAATTTCTCGGATTATCAGGTTAAAAAGGATATGCCATGATTACTGCACCATTAACAGATTTGTTAAAGAAAAACGCTGGATGGTGTTGGGATGAAAGCCACGAGCAAGCTTTCAATAGTATAAAAGAATTGCTTACAACACGTCCTTTATTAGCTCTGTATGACCCAAAAGCGAAAATTGAATTGCATACAGATGCTTGTAAAGAAGGGTTGGCAGGTGTGTTACTCCAGCGAAATTCAAATGGTGCATTACAGCCGGTGGCTTACTTTAGTCGAAAGACAACATGTCACGAACGTAAGTTACATTCTTATGAACTTGAAACATTAGCGGTGATTGCCTCGTTAAGCCGATTCAGAGTCTACTTAATAGGCATACCATTCAAAATCCTGACCGACTGTAATGCACTGAGATCCACGTTGGTCAAGAGAGATTTAATACCGCGTATTTCTCGATGGTGGATTCAGCTCCAAGAGTACGATTGCACTATAGAATACCGACCTGGCGCCCGGATGAGCCACGCAGACGCACTCAGCAGGAACCCAGTGAGCCGCGCTGAGAGTAAACTGCACATTTTGGATGTCTTACCGGTACAGGAGTTGGACCGAGACTGGATATCTACTGTGCAATCTGCCGACGAAGAGGTAAGGAAAATTAAAGAAACACTTTTAGACTCGTCAGTTGAAGAATCAATGGATATCCATAGAAACTTTAAACTCAAGAACGACAAAGTTTACCGCATCGTTGGAGAAGAAATGAAATGGTACGTACCTCGGGGTGCGCGATAGCAAATCGTGAAGATGAACCATGATGATGTGGGGCACTGGGGATTCGAAAAAACCCTACAACGCATCAAAGAACATTACTGGTTTGCCAAGATGCGCAGGTTTGTAAAGAAATATGTCAGTTCGTGTTTGGAATGCGCACATCATAAGGCTCCTGGTGGAAAACGGGAAGGTGAGTTACATCCTATAGAAAAGGTATGTACGCCGTTTCACACAATACATGCCGATCACCTTGGTCCGTTTGTTAAAAGTAAGAAAGGTAATTGTTACTTGTTAGTGATCGTAGATGGATTCACGAAGTATATTAGCATAAATGCCGTCAAAAATACTAAATCGCTCACAACGGTTCAAGTAATGAAACAGTACATAAGCTATTTTGGAGTTCCGACACGATTAATCACAGACAAAGGTACGAGTTTTACAAGCAAGACATTTCAGAATTTTACAGAACTTTATGGCATGAAACATATCCAAAATGCTGTTGCCACGCCCAGGGCTAATGGTCAGGTCGAGAGGTTCAACCGAACTATTTTAGACGCGTTATCAACATCTAATCATGGCGATGATGAAAGATCCTGGGATGAACACATTGCGGACATACAGGTAGGTATTAATACAACAAAACACAAAACGACACAAAAAAGCCCCTCTGAATTACTTTTTGGGTTCAATATTCTCAGTAGAACAGAAGGTAAGTTGAGTGAAATTATACACGAGACGCTTAACCAAATCCCGGTTGAAGAATTGAATGAAGTGAGGCAGGAGGCTGGAGAGAGAATTAAACAACAACAGGTAAGAGATGCTACTAACTATAACAAGCACAGGAAACCAGCAACACAATACAAGGAGGGAGACTTGGTGAGGGTTGAAAGACAGGTACCTCACGATGGTAAGTCAAAAAAACTTGTAGTTAAGTTTCAAGGACCCTATCGTATAGTAAAAATGCTCAACAATGATAGATTTTTGATTGAAGACACGCCTTTGACGCGAAAAAATGGTCGTAAATACGAGGCCATTGTTGCTCTAGATAAAATCCAACCGTGGATGAATTTTAGTAGAAATTTCCATTCAGAATCATCGGAAAATGAGACGGCAGAAGATGAGTAACATTATTGTATTTAGTTAAGACTGATATTATGTAAGAATGATTTAAGTATATTACACACTCTTTTTTTTTCAAATGGATGCATGTCCCAACTAAATAATGATTTTGTTATTGTATCATTATCAACTACAACTTATTGTTTTGTACTTTTTTTTTCTTTCTTTTTCTCTCTTCTAAAAAAAAAAAGCGATGGGACTCGCTTTGATGAGGATGGCCGAACTGTTAGGTTATTCCTGATTTACATGTTATTTTCCGTATATTTAATAATGATTTAAATAGTGATTCAATATTATTGATTTATTTTAAAAGATGTCATGTTCTAAAAGCACTGAATTTATATAACATGCACGGACGAGTAAAAAAAGTAAGGACTCCGCGTCACCTACATATAAAGTGAAGCACCCAAAGTAAGCCAGCATACTTGTAAATACGAAGCTACACGCACACACTGACGCAAAAGTAAGCCGATCGGCCGCCATTACCGTCTCTGCCATCGTCTGTGACAGTGCAAACCTGCGCGTATAAAAAAATGAAAAAATACCGTCGTGTATCGTTAAACGGTGTAAAAATATTACATTTCTACAAAAAAAGTGCCAAGGAATTACCTTTCATAGGTTAGCCAGTACCTATTACGTTAATTTATGTTCTTTTTAAAATACAAAAAAACTATTTATTTGGAACACAAAACCTCCACTCCACGTGTTTGCCGGTGACAGTAACAGCCAGTGTGGCCGGAAAATAAATAGGGACTTTACCCGAAAAAACAGGCTAAGTGCAAGTCGGACTCGCGCACTGAAAAACTACAAGTTGGTTTTAAAGCAGTATTCTACTGCCTAAACACAACTTTTTTAAGTTTTTTAAATTTAACTTAAGTATTTAATTTAAACAGTTCTTTATTTTTTGACATTTAAATAAATTGTAGTGTTTGTGTAACTGAAAATCAAGCAAATTTTTTTTTTTGTATTTGTAATAATAATTAGAAGAGCTGGCAAGCACTTTTTATTTACATAAAAATATAATGAAATCCAACCAAAAGAGTTACAGGTATGTAATTTGTCTAGCCATTCCGATATCGGGTTGGCGACTTACATTATTTTAATTTTAATTGTGGTTTTGAAAGGCACATTCTTCAAATTTTACGCACATTGCTCACATGCATAAACGAGTAAAATTTGCAGTCTCACTTCCGCCATTCTGATACACCTACACAATAAAGGGAGAAATATTTGTGTCAACTGGTATCCCAGTAACGCACACACATACAGCATAAAAGTGGCTTCACTTGCTAGTATCGCGGTGCGGAGTCCTTTCTTTTTTACTCGTCCGTGATAACATGTAATTTTTCTGTTAAATGATTTTTATTTCTATTTCCGCATTTACTAATGTTTTTTTTAAATTTAACAAATTTTATATCTGTTTCCGTTATTATTTTTAAATTAGTTTTAGAAGTAAAACAGTTGTATTTCCGTTTCCTAGTTTTAATAAATATAAAATGTAGTGCTGTTTCCGTTTTGATGCTGACCAATCGGAGGCATCGACCAATCGGAGGCGTCGACCAATCACAAACCACCGAGGCTGTGGTGGGGTGATTGAGCGAGGCGTTCGGTTCGGTCGAGGCAGTCGGAGTTGAGCTTCGAACGGAATCGCAAGTGTTAAAATCTGTGTGTGATAAGTGCTGAAAGATAGCAAATAAATAGTTGAAAGTGCTGAAGGATTTTATTTCGCTGACCTAGCCAAAAATGGCCATTCCATCATTCTTTAGCCAATTTTCATCTTATTCATCCAGATCCATGTCAATTCCTTTTGCTTTTAACGCTATCTTTATCTGGAATTTCCATTGTGCGTAATTCGTGCCAATGAAACTACCGGCAATTGTTTTCACGGCTTCCATTTTGTAGTAAGTAATTTCTTTGTATTTTGTACCTAAAATACTTTCTTACTAACTGCCTAACCTGTAGACGAGAGGTCAAAATTGCAATTGTGTATAGTAAGAGAAATTATATTTCGGTAAACACATATAATAATTAGAAATCACACGACCTCACGAAACGTCCATAGCGCACAACGTTTTTTTTTTTTTTTTTTTTATATATGGCTCTACGCGGTTTGCGCCAGGCCAGTGTCGTGTAAAATTTGGGAAACGGAAAAGGAAAAAACGGAATATTGGATACGGAGCATTATGAAAGGATCAGGAGAGTAGGAGTAGATATATAAATAATACAATGGATATATAATATTTTTTTTTTAAAGCTTAATATTGTTTAAGATAATGAAGGATGCAAGTGATTTATAAATTGCTGGATCATTGGAATATAACAAGCACATAATATTGGTGGGTAGAGGAATTTTACAAGATAAAAGGTCATGAAGGAAGGGAGCATGGTCATAAAGCGTACATGCAAAGAAAATATGATCTAAATTGCCATCATCCTCTCGACATTCACATATTGTATTTTCTACTATGCCAAGTTTGGCCAAGTGAACAGGAGTACAAACATGCCCAAGTCGCATGCGAGTCAAAATTGAAGATACAGTTTTACTCAGTTTAATTTTAGAAAACCATGGTTTTAAATTTACAGGAATACAGGGTTGAATTAGTGAATAATGTCGGCCTTTAGCTCTACTTGAAGATACCCATATATATTCCCACGAATAAAGAAGATGAGATTTAGGGAGAGATAGTAAATCATGGGTGTAATTTTTATACGGAACCATATCTCCGCAAGATATGGCATCATTAGCTAACCGGTCTGCAATTACATTGCCTGTAATATCATTATGGCCAGGAAGCCAAGCAAAGTGGATCGTATATCCATTCGAAACACATTCGTGGACAATATTTCTTATCTCAAAAATAACTGGAAAAAATGTTTTAATCTTGAAAGGAAACTTATTCAAAGCTTGTAAAACGCTTAATGAATCTGTAAATACTATTGCCTTCTTTAATTTAAACAAACGAACAAATTCTAGTGATTTTAAAATACCATAGCATTCTCCTGTAAAAACCGAGGACTCCGGAGGAAGTTTAATTTTCTGAACGATTTTAGACTGCGAGTGGAAAACACCAACACCGACACATTCATAAACTGAATGTTTGGAGGCATCCGAATAAAGATGTTGAAAATCATTAAATTGGGATTCGAGTATAAAATTCATATGCATTTTAGAATTGGGATCATTTTTATCAACTAAATTGAAATGTATGGTAAGAGGCGTTATTAGGGATTCATAACTAGAACTAAATAAAGGGAGACAATTGGATTGATGAGTTGGAGATGACAGAGATAAGTATTTTTGATAACTTAATACCAAGCACGGAGGTGATTTGTAACGCCAGTAACTAGATGTATGGTATAATTCTGATAAAGAATGAAGTTTGCCTATTAAGGGATGATTCTTAAATTGCAGGATTCTAAAGAAAAATTTATCGGCCAGAAATTGCCTTCGTAAATGTAAGGGAGGGTCACAATTTTCTACTTGGAGAGCATTTATAGGAGAAGATTTCATTGCACCAGTAACCAATCTTAAAGCTTTACTCTGGATTGAATCTAATTTACGGAAAGCTGTTACATTGCTAGGTTCGAGTAAGAATGTGCCGTAATCTAAGATGCTTCTTATCAAAGCGTTATAAAGAAGTCTCATTGAGTAAGGATGGGAGCCCCACCAAACTCCCGAAAGGCATCTTAACATATTGAGTAAAGGTTCACACTTTTCTACAACAAAGTTGCAATGTGCAACTCCAGTAAGCTTTGAATCAAGATATACACCTAAATATTTGAATTCAGTAACTACCGGTATGACCCGATTCTCATAAGCTAATTGAACTGATGGGAGTATGCGCATACGGGAGAACAATACCACTGCACTCTTAGAAGGAGATATTGATAAGCCATTATTATGCATCCAAGTAGCTAGAAGAGCAAGATTAGAAGTCAGTATCATTTGAGACATTTCAGTAGATTTGTCAGCATGATATAATAATAAATCATCAGCATATTGTAAAATTTTTACTTGGTTATTCAGAGACGATGCTAAATCGTATGTATATATATTATACAGTAAGGGGCTGAGGACAGAGCCCTGCGGAAGGCCTTTGAACACAGTACGATTTAGAGTAACATCAGAAAATGGGATTTCAATATGGCGTTCAGAAAGGATGTTCAGAATAAAGTTAATCATAATTAAGGGGACACCAATGCATTCTAACTTATTTTTTAACACAGATAAAAGAACATTATCGTAGGCAGAATTTATATCAAGAAAGACAGCTGTAACAGTCTCATTGTGTGTAAAAGAAAGACGTATATCAGATATGAATAAACTTAGACTGTCTGTGGTAGATCTGCCCTTCCTAAAACCAAATTGAGTATTGTCTAAATAGCCATTCTTTTCAACATACCACTCTAATCTGTTTTTCACAAGGTGTTCAGCTATTTTTAATAATGAAGAAGATAAGGCTATTGGGCGGTAAGCGCCTACATCAGCAGAACTTTTTTTTGGTTTTAAAATGGGTAAAATAATTTGGGTTCGCCAAGACGAAGGAATAGTGCCCGAAGCAAAAAGATAATTTAGCAAGTTCAAATAATAATTAAGCGTATTATCGTCAAAACAACGGATCAAAGAGTAAGTGATACCGTCAGCTCCAGGGGCTGAATCGTTAGTATTATTTATAATACCTTTAAGTTCATATATAGAGAAAGGGGAGATTAGACCAGATACTGATCCAATATGAGGAAGGGATAATACAGGTGATAAAGATAAATTAGTTTCCAAAGGAGAAGCAGGTGTATTTACAAATTGCTCTGGAACCCAGGGAGGCGCTAAGTTATCTAAAAAAGTTTCAGCTAGTGGTCTAGGTATTATATTAAAAGATAAGTCAGATATAGCAGATTTAAATTTTCTAATGTTACGCCAAACTATGGAAGATGGAGTATCAGGGCAAATAGATGTACAGAATTTCCTCCATCCTTCAAATTTCTTTCTCTTTATAAGTTTGCGAGTGTCCGCGATTGCTTCGGTTACTAATTTAAAATTTTCGGAAGACATATCATATTTGTAAATCCTTTCAGCCTCTTTTCTTTTTTTTAATAGATATAGCACATTCTTCATCCCACCAGGGTGGACGAGGACGAAAGTGACGAGAGTTCTTTTTAGTACCAAATACTTCATTAGCAGCCTCAGCTAAATTAGTAGAAAATGTCTCAGCACAATGAATATTATTTTCCGAGTTTACATGAGGCAGGGATTTAATTTTACTTTCCAAGTATTTTTTAAAGACTGACCATTTATCATCAGTTTTGTCAGGTATTTTATATTTTAGTCTAGAAAGTTCATTTGACTGCAAATTATATTTTGAAGGAAACAAAATAAGTATAGGGTAATGATCACTGCCATAGGTTGATGGTAAAACTTCCCACTGTGCAGAGGCTGCTAAAGTAGAGGTACTGATAGTCAAATCTACAGCACTAATGATTTGATCCGGTTTTGTTCGACAAGTAGGGGTACCATTATTTAAGACACATAGCTTATGAAAATCTATTATTTCTAGCAAATATTCGCCATAAGGTTTAGTCAAAGAACTGCCCCAAAAACGGTGATGACAGTTAAAATCCCCCATTAAAAAATAAGGTTTAGGTAGCGAGGACAAAATAATATTTAATTCAT
Source organism: Pyrausta purpuralis (assembly GCA_963924145.1). Classification (NCBI taxonomy): domain Eukaryota; kingdom Metazoa; phylum Arthropoda; class Insecta; order Lepidoptera; family Crambidae; genus Pyrausta; species Pyrausta purpuralis. Next base: position 19,260,011 of record OZ001659.1, read on the forward strand.
TTAATACTTCATTAGTGGGACGGGGAATGTATGCACAGACATAACAATATTTATTAATATTTACAGCTATAATACAAATATTTACACTATGGGTAGGTAGAGACACTAAGGAGAAAGGTGTAGATTTTTTAACAAGTATTGCTACTCCACCATACCCATCAGACCTGTCTGCACGGACAGTAGAGTAACCATTTACTCTAAAGTTAAAATCTGGTTTAAGCCATGTCTCTGTTAAGGCACAGAGAAATGGATCAAACTTATTACACAAGTACATAATTTCACTTTTTTTACTATTAGCGCTACGGCAATTCCATTGAATTACCCTAGCTAGCTTCGCCATGTCTAATAAATTGCATGCATTTTTCAATCAGATGTGCAGCGTTGGTCGGTAAATTGGCATTAGACTTATTTATTAAAATACTTAAAAGGGCAACAATGAGGTCTGGTAATGAAAGATCTGAATCAACTGGTTTTTCATCTGACTTGTCATATTTTAAAGCACATCCATTAGATGGAGAAGGTATGTTATACTCATTGATAAGAGCTCTGTGAGCATCTTGATCATATCCTTTGCCTAGGGCAGGAGGAGAGCGGGGTTTTAGGAACACTGTTTTTTTGTATGATTTGTTATTATTATTATTTTGAACATTTTTTATTTGTTTTTCTGGCAAGAAGGGTTTACTGGAGGATGAAACTATATCAGCATAAGACTTATTAACAGGTGGATGCAATTTTAAGGCTTCTACATATGATAAGCAACTATTTGCCATTGAAGATTTAATATCTTTTTGTCTTAAAAATTCAGGACAGCTTTTACTTGTGGCAAAGTGATAACCAGTGCATAAGCAACATGATGCTCTTTCTTTAGGAGTTTGGCAAGAATCACCTGTATGGTTTTGTCCACACTTAAAACATGTAGGCTTTGATCTGCATTGCACTTTTGTATGGCCAAAGCGGCAGCAATTGTAACATTGGATGGTAGGGAATATATACAAATCAACATTGAGTGCATTATAACACATAAATACTCTTTTAGGCAAAATTTGTCCATCAAATGTTACAACCACTGTCTGTGATGGTTTCCAAACAGGAGAACCGTCAACAAATTGTTTAAAGTTCAGCCTCCTAACTTTAATTATATCACCGCAACCAATTGGTACCTTAATATTTTCCATTATCTCCTCTGGAGACCAATCTGCAGGAACACCCCTAATAATGCCCATTCGTGTAACATTGAATGTGGGGATATAAGCTTTGAAGCCACTAAGTTCCAAATTCTTATTTGAAACAAACTGATTTGCATCTGAGTAGTCTGAGAAAGCTATGGTAAATTTATTACGACCAATTTGCTTAACACTGCCATTAACTATATTTCTAAAATTGTTTTTGTGAAGGAGTTTGCCAAATGCTACTGGGTGAATTGATGTGCCTGAGTTGGGAGTACTTTCAATTTTCTGCACATGGACTACAAATGGGGCTACATCTGTACTCCTATAGCATTGACGACTAATTAACGTAGGAGTAGGTTGAGGCAATTCAGTATTCTTCTTTACTTCAGCTTCAGGGATAAAAATGTTTTTTTTTGGGGCTGGTGTATCGGTGCAATAACAATCGGAATCACGAATTTCATTTCCGTCATGACGTTTTCTTCGTCTTTTTTGTCTACAGTTATGTGAATGGCGATTACTGCGCTTAAGAGATCTTGTAGATCCTGAACAATCTGAGTCTGTAGAAACAGTTACATATTGAGCAACAGGAGGGACACTTTCAGTCTGAATAGAAGGATCTTTAGGCAAAGATGGGATTGCGAACTCTACAGGAGAGAAAAACTCCGCTGAAGCAGCAATTTCACCCGGGGGAAAACTTTCCCCCGGGTCCGGAGGAAAGCTCATGCAATAATAATCTTAGTTTTGACTTACCAATACCGATGAATATGAATAATAACTATAATATATACACACTATACAGAGAAAATACTTTAAATTTTACTCCACTGATCACTTATTTCTATAAAATTAGCAATAAAAAACAATTAGCGAAAAAATGACGCCCAACCCGCGCTACGTTTCCCGCCTTTTCCCACAACGGTTTTCCTGAATGACAACCATAGACAGGTGTCTGTCATTAGCACTTCATAGTCTTCTAGTCTATGATCTATACTAAGAAGGAACATTGAATTTTATAACTCCAACAAGGAATACAGTAAATGGAGCGAGAACCGGAGGAATAAAAGTGTATTCTATTGAGAGAAAAAAAACACAAAAAAGGATGGTGAATTGGTGCCTCAAATTTCTCTAAGCTCTCTTTCGTACATTCGATTAATTTATTTTTCCCTTAAAAAGAGGTTTTTATACATGGAACTAAAAATATCAAAATCTTTAAACCTATGCGTGAGATGTATCTTTTAAAATAAATTAATAAGGTTCCAAAAACCTTTTTTTTTCAAACATATGTAATGTTGATATACACTATTATAGTGGTAGAATGTGTCCTCCGCCTCTAAGTTTTATAAAAATAAAAGTTTAAAAAAACCACTCATTTAAAACTGATTGAACTAAAAAATTAAAAATCAAACTACACTTATCAATTGAAAAATTCATATTATTGTACAAAACACGTGAGGTGTTTGTTTTGATATCCAGAGATTATAGTAAATTATTGATAAAATGTTTACCACAATCGAAATCAAGCCCCCCACGCTTTTTGTATGATAATATGAATTTTTCAATTTAACTGTAATTTAATTTTTAATTTTTTAGTTCAATCAGTTTTAAATGCGTAGTTTTTTACATTTTCAAACAACAATTTATTTTTTTAATTTTTAGTTTGGTTTATTAGATTTGATTCCTTCTTTATCGACTGTAAGTCCAAAGCTGTGCAAGAATCGTAATTGACACAGAAGTAATCGGGAGTAAGAACTTATTTTTAGGAGAGGGAGCCTGAGAAACGGCTACCACAGCCGAAGAAAGCAGCAGGCGCGCAAATCACCCATTCCCGTAATGAAAAGGAGGGATCCACAGAAAATAACGTTACCTTATCTGCTTCCGTTGTGCTGTGTCGAGTGCCCGAGCGAAAGAGTAAGTCCGAAACTGCAAACATGTGCAGATCACGCGATAGCTCTATCTTTCTTACTCTATTACAGATGATCCACGAAAGAATTTATTAATCCTGGCGGTCCTTATAAGGATATTGGGAAACTGTTATTAACTTATTGCATTGTCATCGGTCCTTGATACGTGTGCAAAGTTTCAAATTAATTAAATTTCTGGAAATCACTCAAATTAATGCTCAAAGATTCCATTACATATATACCTACATACATATTTACAACCCAGGCTAATAAAAGCGTGGTAAAAAAAGCCATTGAAAAAATACCTGCTGTTAATAAATAAAGTCGGCAGTATTTTGTCATTAAGGTATAGAAACAGTAACCTATAAAACATGAAGTTAAATTTTGCTGGCGAAAAGTTATACCTACTAGAGGTATTTGGTTGTAAGATTAGACACCTAATTTTGTTAGTTGGTACGGAACCCTCAGGGCATGAGTCGAACTTGCACTTGGTCGCTTTTTAATACGTTCCTAAAGCATTTGACGGGGGAATAGCCATAACATTACTTCTCATGACCGGTCCCTTCGCTCCAGTAGCTCTCTCCAACTGTTCACTCCGCGTCACTCGCTTCATGTCCAATTCATTTACCCTCACAGCCATTCGACTTTGGAATGGCCTCCCAAAGTACAAGCATCCACCTCCAAATTCCCTTTCAAGATGGCCCTCCGAGCACTTTACAAGGAAGAGATATCGAACTTGTCTCACTGACCTCTTCTTTTTTTTTCTCACATGTGTACCATTAGTATTATTAGTATTATTATAATGTGTATGTACTATATGTATGTTTATTATTCCATAATTATGTATTAATGTATACGGTATTTATGTAATAAGTAGTATGTATGTTTATTTTTTGTTTAACTACCTATCGTAGTTTCAATCAAGCTCTCACTTTTGCCCTTCTATCACTTCCTTCGCGCCGCCAGCAATTTCTCTGTATAGACCTATGGTTGACTGGTAGAGAATGCTTTTAGCATTAAGTCCGCCATATGTACCATTTGTTTGTGCATGAAGTGTTTTAAATAAAAAAATAAATAAAATATTAAAATTTACAAACAAAAATCACACCAATACGATACGAAGCCAGGATCAAAGCCTGCCTGATCCGGTAAAACCGGCACACCAAATAGCACGATTTTTAGAAGGAGGGACACGCTCCGGGATGGGAGATGAGACCGACTAGCCGGAGCCTATCGGCCACAACCACTAAGATATGCATCGAGTCTGGTCTAGGAATATAGGGAGAAAGACGGGTATCATAAGAGGGCTGAGCGTTGATGAGGTGGGCAATCTGCCTTTGTGGATACGCGTAGGACTTCTTCTAGATATTCTTTGGTCCTTTTGATTCAGTTATATGGTCGATGCACTGCTTCTGCTCATATGTTTTGAACTGGCGGCGTCCGATTTATAAATTGCTGCATTCCACTTACGTCAATGTTTTGGCGGACGTCCTTTTAAAGCTTGGTGCGCTCTATCAAAGTTTAACGTTTCTAGCTTCTTCTTTAAGCTCGAAGTGCTCCTTTGACTTTGGTCTTTATGACTGTCGTACGCTTATAGCATGATGTGCTCTTCTAACGCCTATTATAGCTCTCGTTTGCTTGTAGCTTTTTGCGCCCCGATGTTGATACGTCGTCCGACGTCGCTCTCGCGACGTAGACCATTGTAGACGTTGCCAGTTTATTGCTCGCTGCGCTTCATCAACCTTGAGCTTGACCATTGTAGCTGTCGTCAATTGCTAGCTCGCTGCACTCCCTCAGCGTAGACCAAATTTAGCTGTCGTTAGTTTTCAGCTCGTTGCGCTCCTTCAACGTAGACCATTGTAGTTGTCGTACATTTTTATCTCGCGAGCTCCCTCAATGTTGACCATTTTATATGTCGCCAGTTTATAGCTCGTTGTAGTTTTTCAACGTATATCAATATAGCTATATACAATTTTAAGCTTTGTTGCATTTTTAACGAAACTACACAAACTACGGGATTTATTTAACGCAACTTTAACTTTCACTTTATAGGTAAATATGGTATTTACCTTCCCGACGTTTCGACACGGTTACACGAGTCATGGTCTCGGGACAACTGCTGAAGCTCGGCGTCGCCTGCCTGTATGAGTTGAAATAGTTTCTTCTACCCACACACTTTGAATATTTAATGCACTTGTACATTCAGCTCGAAAAACAACACTTACAGTATCTGGGTTATTTACGGACGGCACAACACACGATTTGCACTTTGTTATTACTGGATTCCAGGTTGGTGACAAATGAAACCCATAATCCTGATTGAAATTATTATATTTTTGATTTCAATTGCTTCACGTACTAACCTAGTGTGGTAGTAACGACCAATAGAAAGGTTTTTTGGGTCATGAAGTTCTATCCAGTGACTTGGGCCTGAATTAAGCAGATGCTCGGCTATCGCAGATTTACCCGTCTGTAGATTCTTAACAGCTGAAATATGCTCCTTGACTCTTTCAGTGATTGTTCGCTTGGTTTGTCCAATATAGGCACTACCACAACTGCAATCTATCTTATAAACACCCGGCGTCTGCTGCAGAGGTATCACGTCCTTTGGTGAGCGTAAGTACTTTGTAACTTTTGACAGCGGACTATATACAGTCTTAATGGAGTATTTGTTAAGTATTGTTCCAATTTTATCTATTATGCCTTTTACATATGGTAGAAAAGCAGGTTCTCGGCTCACCAACGGTTGTTTTTCTCTCTAAGACCTCTTCTCCATTTGCTGTCTCGTCAAACCGTATCCGTTCCTATCAAGTACCTTTGCTACATGGTTAAGTTCTCCTTCTGAATGGTCAGAGTCACATAAGCTGTACGCCCTATTGACAAGCGAGGATACCACAGATTGAAGATGACGAGGATGATGATGTGAAGAGGCGTGCAAATATCTGTCTGTATGCCAACGCATACAGACAGATATTTGCACGCCTCTTCGTTTGCGGTACACAGAGTGGGCCAAAGACCATGACGCGTGTAACCGTGTCGAAACGTCGGGAAGGTAAATACCATATTTACCTATAAAGTGAAAGTTAAACTTGCGTTAAATTTCGTAGTTGGTGTATTTTTATCAATATAGCTGTCTAATGCTTTAGAATGTTTTTAACACTCACAGTGTCATATTTTATATTCATAAAGATGAAAATAAGAAACCAAAAATTTGCGCACGGGCGGGACTTGAACCAGCAACCTTTTGGCAAACCGGGCCAAACGCTCTTACCAATTGAGCTACCGTGCTGTTAGTCCGATCCTGCGAAATTTGTGGTTTCTTATGAAAACGTCAATTGCGTGACGCTTAGCGCCATCTAGCCGCCTGTCCCGCCCGTGCGCAAATTTTTGGTTTCTTATTTTCATCTTTATGAATATAGCTGTCGTCAGTTTTCAGCTCGCTGTGCTCTTCCAGCGTAGACCATGGTAGCTGTCGTCAGTTTTAAGCTCGTTGTGCTCCCTCTACGTTGATCATAGCGCCGTCCGCTTATAGCGGCGTTGACCATCTTAGCTGTCGACCACTTATGGCTCACTGCGCTTAATTAAAGTTGTCTTCTGCTTATGTCTCTCTGCGCTCCGACGTTGATGCTGTTAAATAATGTAGGTGGTGCCCAATCCTTGTCTTTTAAGATAATCCAGCTCGTGCTTTCCGTTTATAAGCACCTGCTTCAGCTAGTTTTATTTTTAGTGTTTGTTGAGTTGCCAGAAACTTTTTGCTTGATGATCACTGATCTACACAATAAATCAACTGGAAACTACTACAACACAGCACATATACAAGAAACCACTTATACAAGAAGCGACAGACATTTTACACACACGCACACACGGACACACATAAATGAAAACACGATTTCGTTGTTGCACTGACACATTGCTGTTTTCTGCAATTTAGGATTGCATTGTACACCTTTTTTTTATTCTGCAGATTTGATGACGACCTTACTTGCTACAACCTAGAAGTAATATAAGATTAGTGTAAAACATGCCAATCTCGACAGCAGCTTATATTTAGTTAAGTAGGGACAGGCGCTAATAATATTGAAAAAATATTATTGACGCGCAAAATTAAAATTTTAATTAAAAAAAATATATATCTAAATACACGCGTCTAAAGAAGCTTTTACGACAGATACCAGGCAATCTAATTGGACTTTGGGGCTATGTTTTCTATAAAAAACGTATAATGTATTGCAAAATTAAGAACAAAGATACTTAAACGGTGCACGAGTTCGCTGTAATTTAAAAGGCTTTTTGAAATGTTTTAAGGTCGCCTTTTAGGTGCGTTAATGGTAATTGTTTTATTGGACTGATATTCCACGGCTTAGAACGTTTCTCAGGCTTTTAACAATACAAATTTTATGCTCCTAGTCGCGATGCTGTCGTTTAGAATATTCTTGACTTTTTTGTTAATGGCCGTATCCCACGTTTCGGACACTGTACAAAGCTATTTGTGCGAGTAATTTATTTATTTGTATTTAAAACACTCCATGCACAAACAAAAGGTACATATGGCAGACATAATGCAAAAAAGCATTCTCTATCAGTAAACCATAGGTCTATACAGAGAAAGTGCTGGCGGCGCGAAGAAAGTGATAGAAGGGCAAAAGTGAGAGCTTGATTAAAACTACAATGAGTATTTAAAACAAAAATTAACATACATACTACTTATTACATAAATACCGTATACATTAATACATTATAATGGAATAATAAACATACACATAGTACATACACATAATAATAATACTAATGGTACACATGAGAGAGAAAAAAACCGGCCAAGTGCGAGTCGGACTCGCGCACTGAGGGTTCCGTGCCAACGTTAATTGAATTAGGCAATCCACTTACTTCCAATTAGTAAAATACCACAATATTTTGTTGACAGCAAATATAAGTTTGTTTTTCATAGTGTTTGTATGAACAACAAAGTTATGTTTGCGGTTGTTGAAAAAGTGCTATATCTCAAAAACTTCTCCTTCGATCCCGTTCGAACCAATTTTCGTTAAAAGTATTTGTTATGATCTACATTACATATTTTTTTCAAAATTTACACTCGCTTAGTTTAGAAGTTAGATGGGGGGGACGCCCATTTTTCCACTTTGGAAGCGTCTAGCTAAGAAACGTTAGACTTTAAAAGAAAACAGTTTTAGGAACCTTTATGTCATTTTTGAAGACCTATCTATAGACACCCCACACGCATAGGTTTGACTAAAAAATTTTTTTCCGGTTTTAGTTTCATGTATGGGAGCCCCCCCTTAAATATCATTATTTTTTATTTTTTGTATGAGAATCGTAAAGCGGTTAACAGGATACATCTCCCTACCAAATTTCAATAGTGTGATGCTTATAGTTTCAGAATAAATTGGGTGTGACATACGGACGGACAGACAGACAGACAGACAGACAGACAGACAGACAGACAGACTTGACGAAACTATAAGGGTTCCGTTTTTTGCCATTCGGCTACGGAACCCTAAAAAGGTCAGTGAGACAAGTTCGATATCTCTTCCTTGTAAAGTGCCCGGAGGGCCTTCTTGAAAGAGAATTTGGAGGTGGATGCTTGTACTGTCTTAGTAATTTCTAACCCGTACGAAGCCAAATTTACCCTTTGTCACTTCTCTAAAAATAATAAAAACTTTGTCTCACACTATAAGGAAGGTATTGTGTAATGGCTATACAAAAATGAATGGCTGTTAACTTATGTAAAGTCGTGGAAACTTGATCGAGCTGCACGTTGCATAGGTATTTTTTTTTTTTTTTGTGATTACCTATATTTCTACAATGTTTCCTTACAATTTCGGGATTTAAATGTGTAAACGGCAAGGTGGCAAGGTTATAGTGGTACCAACAATTATTTGAGAGCTCCTAGCACCCTTATAAAATATTCGCGGTTTTCTTTGTTATTTGAAGTTATTATTTGGGGTAAATTACTTTAATGCTTTCCTAATACTTATACTTATTTGTATTAAATTACCTACACTAAGGATGATTAACAATACAATATTTAATAAAATTGAATAGAACTGTAGGTTTTCTGTGCTGTAAGTGGATATGTTTTGAGTTTTGAAAATTATGAGGTATACCGAATGTGATACCTCACATTCGGTATCAAGCACCCCACGCTTTATTGGTATTACGCGTTAATAATGATAACTCAACATATCAAACTTTGTGTATTGTTCTTTCACTGTGCATAACTTGAAAATTTAATAGGTATGTCAATTTATGTTTATCAGTTTTAAGTGATTCATACATGCATAAGTCGAAATATTCAAGTGTATTTTGGGTAGAATGTAAGGTTAGTTGGTCGACAATGAACCACCTTTTTTTTAGGAGATGTAACTTTACTGCTAGGGGCTCAAAATACATGTTATTTACTTATTTGTGCACATATTTAAACCGGCTACATTATGTAGCCAGTTAATTTTTCTTCGAAAGCTATTACTACTTTTTTAAAAATATTTTTTTATTTATTAGGAAATGATTCACTGTGTACACGCTTTGGTACTCAATGAACCGGGGGCTGGTACACAGAAAACCGTGTGTGCAAACAATGAACCATGGCGATAACCAAAGCCTACAAATGATTGGACTTCAATAAAAGTAGAGAAATAAAACTCATTTAGGTACTAACTTTAATTATATATTTGGACTTATGTACTAGAATTGAGCAACATTTTTGGTCGAATTCGTAATCATTTGAGAAATGAACACCATTTTCATATAATCAATAAGTATTTAGTCTTAACCAGTACAAAATAATCAATTCGCATCACGTTTCAAATAACATACACTACAAAATATGACATTTTAAATATTCATTAACAAGTCTACATCTTGTAATAAATGAGATCATTTTTACAGTCATATTTCTAAAATAATCAATCGTTATGTTCTTATATTAATTATCACAATAATAAACATTTTTAGCCATTATTTTTAAGGAAATCAAAACTTTAGTAACGCATATTGAAAAGAGACATATCAACCGGAAATTTGTAAGTAGTTTGACGACGATTATTAGAATTTTCAATTTGAGGAAGTGGCAGGATAATAATAATAATAATAAAAATACTTTATTACACACCATAAACATAATTACACAGGATAGTATCTTTGATATTCCCTATAAGTAAAATTTAGGCGGTCTTATTGCTTGTAGCAATTTCTTCCAGACAACCTTCAGGTAAGGAAAAGCATGAAGAATGAAAGAAGAAGCATGGCGATGAAATTATTTTAAACAAATTTGAAGTGGACAGGTTTTTATAAAGAAACATAAAAGAAATTACACATTATATAAAAATTAAATGTCAATAAATGATCATAAAATACACACCATAATACAAAATATATAAACTAATACATATTTAGACACATTTACATAAAAATATATATAAATAATTAGGTAAAAATAAATGCATAATCAGTTGCAACCAGCAGATCCGAGAGCCAATGAAGAATAAAAAGGAGTAGTAAGTAAGTAAGTAGATATTGTTAAGACTATAGAAATTATAAACGAGAAAGGAAAAAGGCTTTTAATTTACGTTTAAAAGTAGGCAGCGTTTTGGACTCCCTGATTGAAAGGGGCAGAGAGTTCCATAAACGGATTGCCTGCATAGTAAAAGATTGTGAGTACGTACGAGAAGCACGAGGAGGAAAAAGGAGGCGAAGTGTTTTGGAGGACCGCATATCACGACCCTGGGGCGGCTGCATGAATGGGAAGCGCTCTTTCAAGTATGGAGGAGATTTAGGGTTGAAAAGAATAGTGTAGAGAAGGGATACACGTGTAAGTCACGACGAAAGCGAATGGGCAACCATTCCAGCTGAGCGCGGTACTCTGAGACATGATCGTATTTACGCAATCCGAATATGATGCGAATACAAAAGTTCTGAAGGCGCTCAAGCTTACTTAGGAAGATCTCGTTGAGGTCTAAATAGCAGCAATCTGCATTATCCAAAATGGGCAGGAGTAAGGCCTGAACAAGCGCAATCTTAGTGGGTTTTGGGAGAAAATTACGAAGTCTATTCAATGACGCTGCAGCAGCATACACTTTCCTGCTCACCTCAGCCACTTGCTTAGTCCAAGTGAGTGCACTATCAATGTGGATGCCTAGGTTTTTAACAGTTTAGCTAAATGTTATTTGGACACCGTCAAATGAAACGGGTGGCAGGTTACATCAGTCAATTCTAGAAATCTGCCATAAGCTACCCAAAACGATTACCTGCGTTTTCGTTGGGTTCACCTTGAGTCCGAAACATCTACTCCACTCCAGTAACCGGTTGAGGTCAGTATTAACCACGTCCACAACACTGGCAAGTTCTTCAAGGCTGCCACGGGAATATATTTGGAGATCGTCTGCACACAGATGAAAGGAAGAGGAGAGTTTCAAAGTAATTGAATTAATGAAAATTGCAAACAGGAGAGGAGACAGAACACCACCTTAAGGAACACCTGCATTGACGTCACACCACGCTGAAAAGCTGCCTTCAGCACAAATCCGTTGCCGGCGCCCATGCAGGTAACTACGAAACCAGTCGAGCACTGCTGGAGATATGTTGAGAGAACGCAATATAAGGTTACCTCGTTTTAAGTGATAATATTTTAACAGAGCATCAAACAATTACATAGAAAGAGGACCCAATAATTATTTTTTTTGAAAACTGGCCCGTTTACTTTTTTATTTTTCCTAACAAAAAAAATATTATTTTTAAGAGCACCCTGTTCCGCGACATCGCCTTTCGTCTCTTACATAAGTACTACACTGAGCGAAAACTAGACAGACGTATGGGCCTGAGCGTGACGCAAGATGGACTAGCTAAGCGAGAACGAGACAGACGCGTGGGCGTGAGCGTGACAGAAGATGCCTATTTCATTCATGCGGCGTGCCGATGCGCGGTACTCGGGCGGTAGGGGGGCGCCGCTGCGCGCCTATTTATTTGGTCCTACATAATAATAATAATAAAGGTAACTACCTACTGCATTAGATTACCTATTATTACGAAACACTAATATGAAAAAAACATTATCAACGTGTATTAGTACCTAATAAATCAAACAGACAGATCAGTTAGATAAACGCTAAACAAACAAAACAGCTGGGTATGAAAACAAAGACAAAACTTAGGAAGGTATGTGTCCATTTATCTGAGGCCTAAAACAGCTGGGTAGGTATGATTATCTGAAACAGAAACTCAATTTAGGTATGTGTTCATTAATCGTAGGCCTAAAACACTAACAGCTGGGTATGTATGATAAACTAAGACAGAAACTCAACTTAGGTACCTATGTGTTTATCGCAGGCTTAAAACATGAACAGCTGGGCAGGTATGATAAACTAAAACTACCTCATTGTGTTGTGTTCCTTCTGTTTATTTAATAATAATAAGGAGACAAAGCTTATGTGAAAGCAAACTTCAAAAAGAATACCTATTAAAATTTATTACTAACTTTAACAGATGTTGTAGGTAATGTTAAACTGAAACTACCTAATTGTGTTGTGTTACCTCTGTTTATTTAAAAATAATAAGACAAATCTAATGTGAAAGTAAACTTTAAAAAGAATACCTATTAAAATTTCCAATCTTACCAAATGTAACTTTAACAGATGTTGTAGTTACCTACCTACCTAATGAATACCTATTGATTCCTTTTGATTCAGTAGGTGGATGTGCACTAAAAATTGCGTGAGTAAATTTAACACAGTTTTGTTTTAAATTTCGTTTATTAGGTACCGTAAATAAACATAACACATAAAACGCGAACACATCTTTGAAAATTGCGTACCTACATTTTTATTATTTTTTACTTTTAATTATCGCACTTGCTCAGTTTTTGTACAGATATGTGGATACAAGTCTTATCTATTCTAATATTATAAAGCTGAAGAGTTTGTTTGTTTGTTTGTTTGTTTGAACGCGCTAATCTCAGGAACTGCTGGACCGATTTGAAAAAATATTTCTGTGTTGGATAGCTTATTTATCGAGAAAGGCTTTAGGATATAAAACATCACGCTGCGACGGGAGGGGAGGGAGCAAACTCAAATCGCGCGGACGAAGTCGCGGGGGACCGCTAGTTTCACAATAAATTAAAACTAGGATTTCTGCATTGGTTTACAAATACATTTATTTTATCAGCAGCGATAAGTTAACATTTGAAAACAATGACGTCAGAGATTTACAATAAAACAGGTTACTATTTTTACGGTAACATCTTATTACTACTTATTACTTACAATTGCCAATTGAGGCGATGCCTCCTACCTTATTATGCAAACTGAAGCGAGCACTAGACAATCTAGCTGTCACGAGCACTGTTTTTTTTTTTCACTGGCCATCACGGCATTCACTGTTCATTCACACACGTATGCACTGAACCTTTGCTGGAATTGGTGGTGAATAACTGCAGCATTGTGTTGTGCATGCACGTTATCCCTGCAACGTGCAATTGCGCAGTAGTCAACGGGAGGACTCGAGCTCGAGCTGCTCGATCTTCGTCGCATAGTCCGCACCAGCAGCAAAACTTGGACCCTCAAGTGATAAAGGCGTAATCCCCGCCAACAGCAAATCTTGGACCCTCAAGTGATAAAGGTTCGTTGTGCAGAAACCGCCATAGCCAGCGTCTGCGGTGTTTGGCAGTAGGTGCCGTACCAGGTCAAGGCGCGGCGGGAAACTATGTGATGCTGGTCACCCGGCCCAGGCTCCGGAAAACGCACCGCAGGTCCGCGACGCGTGCGCACACGACACAAAAACGCGAATTTTTTTGGCAGACTGACTCACGTCGGGCGGCTATCCGGTGGGGCGGGGAGCGGCCGCGAGCGCGACACGTGTAGGCAGGCAGGCAACATGGCGGCGATGGGCGGCGCGTATGACAATACCTACAAAGACCGAGAGCTCCGCTCAGCAACACGCGGCACGGGGTGTTTTATTTTACTCTGTTTTCTACATGTTTAGAGGCGATTTTCTCGAAAACTAGCGTATATTTTTTTTTTTTGTACGAAATATGTTTCATTTATTTTTCTGAATCTGCCTTTAAAATATTATCACTTAAAACGAGGTAGCCTTATATACCAAGCAATATGTCAAAATCGACAGTGTTGAAGGCATTACTAAAGTCTAGTAATGCCAGTACTGTGAGTTGCTTATCGTCGATGCCTCGACGAATGTCGTCTGTGATTTTGACCAAGGCAGTGACAGTACTGTGACCTGTTCGAAGACCGGACTGAAAAGGATTAGGATTAGGATTAGGATGGAAGGATATACTTAATTTCCGCAACATTTACACTAGCCATATCAGGTTCCTTGGGATCAATGAATTTTTGATGAATTTTTCTTTTCAATTTTAGATACGACACAAAAAAATCGCAATCTTCATCATCATCATCATCTAAAATTTCCAAAATTTTTCCTACGTAATATACTTTTTCATTTTTAGTTTAAAATAATATTATCACAAATTCGTTTTCACGTGGACTACGCTCTAGTGGAGGGAAATTATCTTTCAGGTCTATTTCGTCTTCATTGGAATCACTTGTAAACTCATTACCGCCACCAGAAGATGATCCACTTGGCTGAAATTCTTCCTGATCTTCATCTGAAGACTCATCTAAAATCACATTTCTCTTTCGACGTGTTAAAGAATTTTCCTTTCCTCTGAATAAAATATGTGTTGCTTTTTTTAAATCTCCTTGCTTTATTGTTTTCTGGGCATTCTTATTTTTCTTTTCAGCCAGAAAATTCTTTTCTGGGGTATCGGTAGCTATCATACTTTTACCAGCCTTTCTTCCACCTTTTTTATTACGTCGTGGTTCTGCTTTTAGATTTGGTCGGAAATCTTTGGGTGAAATAAAATGTTGTGTGCTAAGTTGGGACCTGTCTGGAGTCTTTCTACTTGTACTTGGTTTGAAATCATTGCAAAAACCCTTTAGAGATGGAGAAGAAATATTTTCGAACTCAGATATATCATCAACCGGGTCTTGCTTGATTGGCATTCAATACTGAAATGTCTGACAGGCTTGTAGCGTCGTCGTCAGCTTTGTTTGCAGGGATAATACCAGATACCATTGGTTCTAGCCTGTCTGTAACGTTGCTTGACAAAAAGTCTAAATCCGAAAAAATCTCTCTATGAAATGGAAAAATACCACATTTTTTAAAAGCATTTGTTACATTTATTGGGGTCATAGTTTTCAAGTATGCTTCTCCTACACATTCTGCTATATCATAAATAGAAATTGGTCTCCCTGGGTTGCGTCATAACCACCAGTCAACAGCAGAGTTATAATAGCATTAACACATAGATACAATAACCCTCAGGTCCTATTTACAAAACAAATAGAGACCTTTCTCAATCAGCCGAATATTCAAAAGCAGACATCATTTGAAATCAAAAGACTTTATGATACTAGCATGGAAACCCTACACGCTATCCACAATCTAGGCGTGGATACTAACACGTGGGACCCGCTGCTCGTTCATATTTTATCAAAAAAGCTAGATCATGAGACTTATTGTGATAATAAAGAGTCGCGCAAGAACCCTCGGGAATTACCAGCCTTAGATGAATTTATGGAATTCCTTGAAAACAAATTTACAGCCCTAGAGCCCATAACTCAAAAGCGTGAATCATCAGCATCTTATCAATCAAAGCCTGCCTATAATCAAGCCAAGCAGACTTTTTTCAAACCCCATACCAATTACTATCAAGGCAAATATCAGCAAAAGATACCATATCAAGCAATTGCGACGACTACGCATAATAAATTTCCTTTATGTACTCAAGATCATGATTTATTCAGGTGCAAGAAATTTTTAGGCATGACGGCGGATTTAAAGCAGAAAACCGTATCAAGGTTGCGACTTTGTCAAAATTGCTTGTATCATCATTACAACAACAAATGTTTTTCTTCGAAAAGGTGCAAGGACTGCAACGGTGAGCACAATACATTGCTACATGATGCAAATGCACGCGCATCGGTTTCCGATTCGACGAATACAAGCATGCCGCCACTTCAATCAGCGCCGCAAGTGTCTCATAATTCAACGAATGCAACGAAATCACCCGTCGAATGTAAGCCACACAATGTGAATTATGTCGCAAGCAATGACGAGGAAATTCTACTCACTACACATCAAGGGTCACAAATTTCTTTGATATCAGAAAGCGCTGCGCAGATGCTGGGTCTTAAGCGCCACCAATATTCAGCATCTTTATCAGGAATAGGTAACGGTTGCAAACAAAGCAAAGGCATTGTAACGTTAGAGTGCCAATCCATTAACACAAATTACGACTTTACTACACAAGCATTGGTAATCACGAAGGTTATTAATTATCTACCTTGCTGTTCCTATGTTGCTGTTGCTAATGTGTCCTACCTACCCAATTACTATTTAACCCCTATTTGTGTATTCTTTTGTTTGATCTGCTATTCTGTGTTCCGCCCGCTAGTTCGTATATTAAAAACTCAATTGTAAAATCTTAATGGCCGCCCGTGATACAGGCTTCACAGCCTAGTACGGGGACCGATGTGTAACATAATTGTATTATTAACTTTTAAAAAATAATTATTTTGTATTTGTATTTTGTTTGTTCCTTTAATAAGCAACCATGGCCACACATTGAGAACATCAATCTAGCAGACCCGGAGTATAACATCTCACGCCCCATAGACCTACTCCTGGATGCTAATGTCTATTCAGATATAATCATGAGTGGTCTTATCAAAGGTGTACAGGAGTCCCCCATAGCACAGCAAACTAAGTTAGGGTGGATTCTGACGGGCAACGTGAAGAAATCATTCAATTGTCACGTTGTTATCAACAATTTAAGTGACATTTCTAAGTACTGAGAGATGGAGGACGTCACTGCATCTGACATTGCTACTCTTAGCAAGGAAGAGCAGTATTGCGAAGATCTTTTCAAGCAAACCACAAAAAGGTTGGCATGTGGAAAGTATGAAGTAGCCATACCTATGAAGCTCGGCTTCGAGGAAAACCTAGGGCTGTCAAAATCAAAATCGGTTGCGCAGTTTCGGCAACTTGAACAAAAATTCAGCAAAAATGAAACTATGGCCAAACCCTATCGCGACTTTATAGCCGAGTACGAGCAATTAGGACACATGCGCAAGGTCGACACTCGCCCTGGACCATTCTGCTACTTTCCTCATCACGGAGTTTGGAAATTAGATTCTGAGTCTACAAAATTAAGAGTCGTGTTTAATGCGTCTTCAAAAACAACATCAAATTACAGCCTAAATGATTTAATGGAGCGCGGCCCTAATCTTCAGCAGGATCTATTAACACTTATTTTAAGCTGGAGGCAATATAAATACGTTTTAAATGCTGACATAGAAAAAATGTTTCGCATGATGTTTGATGTGAATGATTTTTGTTCGAGAATCAGATCAGCAATTACAGAGGATTATCTGGAGAGGACATCAAGATGAAGTCCTACAAGAATATCAGCTAACAACGATTTCGTTTGGAGAGAAAGCTGCGCCCTTTTTAGCAATGCGTAGGTACTCTCCGCTAGCTTGCTATCGACGATAGCGAAAAATATCCGCTTACTT
Organism: Pyrausta purpuralis; assembly: GCA_963924145.1. Taxonomy (NCBI): domain Eukaryota; kingdom Metazoa; phylum Arthropoda; class Insecta; order Lepidoptera; family Crambidae; genus Pyrausta; species Pyrausta purpuralis. Next base: position 19,277,684 of record OZ001659.1, read on the forward strand.
CAGATGTCCTAAATAACATTTTTTATATGGATAATCTTTTCTACGGGAGTAATTCGTTTGAGCTGGCGAAACAGGTTCAAAATCAACTGATCGATATCTTAAAAGGAGCAGGCTTTAACTTGCGTAAGTGGTCTAGCAATCATCAACAGCTGTTAGAAGGACTGTCGGCAGATCAGATCAGTGCATCAGCGATCGATTTCAAAGACACTGAAACCACCAAAGCATTAGGTTTGCGTTGGAACTCAATAACGGATACCTTTACATTTAAAAACATATATCAAAATTGCGAAGACGACAACACTAAAACAAAACGGCAGTTGCTCTCTCAAATTACAAAGGTTTTTGACCCCATTGGCTGGCTATCGCCTTTAACAATCAGATCAAAGTTATTATTCCAAAAGGCGTGGGCCACCGGGATATCATGGGACTAGGAGCTACCTATTAAATTCCAAGACGAATGGCATAAGTTAAGATCTGACCTGCAAAGCATAGACAAAATCAGTGTAACACGGCACTTCGGCAATACAGATAATATATATGAATTGCACGGTTTCTGTGATGCTACGGAAAAAACATACGCTTTCTCTGTATATATCGTTACTATCAACGATAAGGGTGAGCGCACATCAAGGCTCGTTGCCGCCAAAACAAAGTTGGCTCCGTTGAACAAAAAAATTACAGTGCCGAGACTTGAGTTATCTAGCGGAGTGTTACTGGCCACATGAATGAAGGTTTTGGAATGTCTTACACGAACTGATATCAAATTACATGCATGGTCAGATTCAATGGTCGTCCTTGGGTGGATTCAAGGAGACATTTCAAGGTGGCATCAATTTGTTGCTAACCACGTCCAACAAATAATCAATGTTTTACCACCGTCACTATGGCGTCATGTACGATCAGAAGATACACAGCTGACTGTGCTACACGCGGCTTATCAAGCAATCAGCTATTAAATCATTCGATTTGGTGGGAAGGCCCTGAGTGGTTGATCACATTCAAACATACAGATGCACCATATGTTAAATATCAACAACCAACCCTGGAAGCGAAAAAGCCCAGTGTGTGCACAGCCTTATTAGACCAAGACGTAGCGCACGACACTTCAATCATATCAGAATTATTATACAAACATAATTCAATTACAAGAGCGGCAAAAGTGATCGCATGGATATCGCGTTTCATTTCGCGCGCCCGGGGTCGGCATAATGCTGAAACGACAACTGTACTGTCGTCATCGGAACTAAACAATGCATTTCACACAATCATTAGATACACACAGGCAAATGATTTCAAGGATGACATAAATAATTTAAAATTATCAGGAAAGGTTCATATTAATAGCAGATTATCAACTTTAAATCCACAATTGGACAAAGATGGACTACTTCGAGTCGGCGGGCGACTATCAAATAAATAAATATCCTTTGGACATTCCCACACATCGCCATCTAGTCCCAAAGTAAGCTACTCAAAGCTTGTGTAATGGCACAGAAAATATAATAGTACAACGTACAGAAGGATCACTGTGCTAAGAATGATAAAGTAAAAACAACTTTCGCCGCAACGGAATGAAGTGCAATTCACTTCGCACAATTTCAATTCAAGGTTGTTTCATCTACCTATCTATATCTGTCTCTTTCTAACACGTAACGCTTTCCCGGTTTCGCGGCCTTGAATGTGTCAGGGTTGCGAGCGGCGCGTGGCACGAACATACGCGTATACAACGCGCTACTCAAATAAAATAAAATAAATAGTCTAGAGGACCTAGCACATTTCTTAACTGTGTTCTATCGGAGAAAGTAATTGATAGTGTCAGCGTTCGTTTAATATTAAAATAAGTGTTTACTCTGTCTAATTTAATTATTTGGTACAAAATTACTGAATTCGGAGAAATAAAAGTACAAACCAAACACACATGTATGTACGGACAACAGCACGTCAAGGTAAAAACTGCGGTATCTTATGCAGTTGTAATAAGGGCTAGTTTGCAACAAAAGTGGATAACCTGATGTGCTGTCAACTGTACATCACACTTAACCAAATCAAATTGTATAGTAGAATTATTTTCTCCGTGCAGTTTGGGTCATAAATCATAGCTCGGCCTCAGCCCGGTTAGGGCGGTGAGTATGTTGCGCGGGCGCACCGCCGTTTTAAAATTTATATTATTTAAAAAATTTAGTTCATTATAAATAATTTCAATAAATATAAAATTTTATATTAATTTATTTTTTTATAAAAAAATAGTACATTCGCCAGCATCTTAGGTTACACACACTTTTGTTGCAAACTAGCCCTAATGTCAACTGCATAAGATACCAGTGTTAACCTAAATTTGCTGTTGTCCGTACTTAACTACAAAAAGAGACTTTTGTTTATGTGAACCTTATCTATCGTACCTTTATAAATGCTATCAAAATCAAGATTAATTTTATTGGAATACCTAAAAATTAAGGGTGATATTATACAGCTTAAGTAAAATAATGAACTGTAGCTCTTGGACTATTAGATTTTGGACTACGTAAAATCCTAACACAAAATTACTTAAGTAATTTGGTAGTTACTTATAAATATTATGCTAAATTTATAGAAAGTTTATTGACCTGTTTCCGTTTATTTTAAGTTAGATTGACGTAAGTAACTGGGTAGGTATCTTACTCAAACCTATTTCTTTGAACAAGAAATGTTTAATACCTACCTATAAAATTGTTTTGATAAATAATGACATAATTACGAACACATATCTCAAATTATTAACAGTTATTTCGTTGTAACGAAGTCAGTCACAGGCTGAGAAAATAAACACAGTCACACACAGGCGCGTGGCGCGGTCCGCGAGCGGCAGCCCCGCGCTCATTTATGCTCGGCGTACCGAGTCGCTCGAACGTACCTAAACTTCGGAGTGACACCCCCCTGGTAATGGGTGCCAGACCACAGAATAATAACTAGTAACTAGCGTCACAGAAGCTTTACTTCGCAATGGTTTTCAAAGAAATATGTACTCAATCTGATAAACAATATGATTTAATTTAGCTCGCGTTCCAATCGAACACATGTTCATTTTCGTACCTACCAATTTTTTTTTGAGGGAATATGGGCCTTAATTCACTGGACTACGGTTCATAATAAGTTATACGTGGTTATACGTATTGAAAGAGCCGCGGACAAGGGTTGCTTACTTCGAGAAACGTTTTAAGTTTAAAAGAATTCCATAGGTATCACCTATAGCCCAGATAATATAATACTACTAGTACAGATACCTCATCTCATACAAAGAAACGGTTCCGCCTTATCGGGCTAATACCTCCGGGCTATGAGAAAGGCTAGATGACGCCGCTACGTAGACTGGACTTTCCGAAATAAAGCACATCGGTTGCTCGCAATGCAGTGTAAGTGTTTTCTTACTTAATAGATGGCGCTCAACTCACTGCTTTTAAATTATTTACGTGTATCGGAAACTCCCAACATAGTTTCCTCGTCGAACAACTAGATAGCGCTCGAAAAACGCTCTGAGACGAAATTGGTGTTTTCGTGTTTTTATTGATTGAGAAAGATTTTTGAATTTAGCTTACAAATATTTCACGATTTATTTGAGTAGGTACATAAGTAGGAAAAAGATGGATGGAGAAAACGTTTTTTCGTTATTTTTGATTCTGCTAGGTTTATGCTAAGGTATGGGACCATGATGCCAGGATAGGCACATTAGGCATATTAGGCAGTATTTAGTGTATCCAGGGGGCTACCCTTAAGAAGGTAAAATGAGACATTTAATTATCAACAAAAGTTTTTATTAAATGAAATATTTTAGCTTTTATTGAAGAATCAAACTTGCACTTATGCAAAAACGCGCCAGAGTTCAAAAAAAGTTCGGACACAAAATGCAAAAAACCAGCTAAGAGCGAGCCGGACTCGCGCACTAAGGGTTTCGTGCAAACTTTAACTGAATTGGGAATCCACTTACTTTCACTTAGTAAAATACCACAACATTTCGTTGACAGCAAATATAACTTTGTTTTTCATAGTATTTGTATGAATAACGAATTTTAGTTTGCGGTTGTTGAAAATGTGCTATATCTCAAAAACTTCTTGTTCGATCCCGTCCAAACCAATTTTGGTTGAAAGTATTTGTTGAGATCTCTACAAGGTGATGCTTATAGTTATGGAATAAAGTGTCTGTGAGAAACGGAGGACAGACAGACAGACAGACAGACTTGACGAAACTATAAGGGTTCCGTTTATTGCCATTCGGCTACGGAACCATAAAAATGACGTTTTTTTTAAAAAAACATGCAAACTCGGGCCCGAGTGGTCGGAACACAGCCTACTGGTGGCCAAGCACTCGGGTCCGAGTGCTATATATAAAATTAAGAAATGGTTCTGTTCTGGTGCGTGGAACTAAACTAGTTAAATCGATACAATATAGGATAACCTTCTGAACTATAAATAATTTTTATTTAATTTTAACGGGATAACATTTTATCCAGGGACATACTGTAATTTAATTACGTTTATATGAATGAACGCTTCAATTGACGTCTTCAGCATTAGTTCTTTAGACTTGTTTTTCTTATCGCTCGTTCATCGTCCAATACGGCTCTTGTTCAGTAGCTCAGTGATGAAGAGTAAAGCGTGCGGATATATTGGTTACTTACTGCAAGAGCGAGATAGTTGTACGCCTCGACTCGTGGGGCCTCGGGGGAGCCGGGGAAGCCATGTTTTACATAGTAGCGCAAGCAGAAATGATTAATGCTCCTCCAATAATAAGACTTAGTATTGTTTGATATATCGATGTTTGAGGTTATTTTCAGAGAAATGTTAGTTTAAATTTTCGTAATTACTAGATGTAATTTTAACTGACATCTATATTGTAGTCGTACTACTAGACTGCCGAAATCTAAAAAAGATATATCGATGGCCCCAACGAAAAAACGTGCAAACAAAAAACGACAAGTTTTTAGGAGTGAATAAAAACGTTTGGAATCACATTACTTTAATTACATATGAAATAGATTAATATAATGTATAATCAAATTAAAGGTAAAAAATATATCTTTCTAGTCGTATATTTATTATAACAATATTTTTATCAGTTTCCTACATATTCAAGAAAAAGCAGATTAATGTATTGTTCTAGTGAATAATATGTGACTTGTTAACAATAATGTATCACAGCACGTTTATTCTTGTCATAAATGAAGCATAAACAATTTAAAAAGATGTGTAATAAAATGTTGCAGGGTTATTCTACGTAAATATTTTTTTTCCTGAGCCGTGCTTTGGCCATCTGCACATTTATTCTTGTTTGTTTTGTTGCTTTTTCATGTTTGTAAAGATAGAAGCACTTATATTAGTGTCAAAAACATTAATTCATTATTTATGTAATACATTTTTATTTATGTATGGACTAATAATGTAAAGTAGGTAGTCAATATAACTTTACATTACTAAACAAATGTAACTTTTCATCTCTATGACATTATATATCGTGAAATTATAAACAGGATTAGTTAGTTAGTTAGTTTGGCTGGGGTGTTTTCCGAACTTAGCCTCATGATTGGGCCATTGTGCGTAGTCCCTCCTTTTTATTCTAACCAACCCAGGCTTTCCCAGAAGCCTAGCAACCTGCTCAGGTTACAAAAGGCCTCTGGGAAAGTAGCTGGGGATTTGAGAATATTTGCCCGTTGTTCTGCCACACTTGTGCACTCCATGAGCACATGATGTGGCGTTTCTTCTGCCCCCATGCATCCTCTGCATAGGGGGCTGTCTGTAACACCTATTGTGAAAAGGTGTTTGTTTAAGAGACTATGAACAGTTATGGTGCCTATGGCTAAGCGTAGTTTGTCTCTTGGTAATCGGATGAGGTTGCAGGCATGCCTTTTCGATGCTTCCGGAACAGCATCCTTAGTTTGCCTGCAACCATCGCCATTTCTCCATTCATCTAGGTGTGCTGCTTCAGTTTCTTCACGTAGCCAAGTTCTTATTTGGGCCAGCGGTAGGGGCAGCATAGGTTCCGGTCCATATACTGTCGTTGCTGATCCCCTCTTGGCTAGTTCGTCAGCTGCGTCGTTACCTAGTGAGTTACTGTGTCCTTTGATCCATTGCAGAGTTACCTCATTTGTGTTTGCTATGGATTGTAGTGCTTTATGGCACTCCAGAATAAGGACAGATGTTATGCTGTTGTTTTTTAGGGCTTGGAGCACCGTTGCGCTGTTCGAGACGATTTTAATATTTTATTTGTAAACAGGATACTTCAGTTTATAATGAATTATGCCTACTTCACTTTGGGATATATTCAACACTTTCTCTAGATCAAAACATGCTACAACACTGTCACATGAACAAAAAAAATCTTTTTCTTGTTCCTTTAATTGTCTTACCAATTGCTTTTCTTTCAAGTGCTTTTCGTAATCAGCTTTTAATTGATATTTTTTAATGTCATCAGTGAACTAATAGATTATTCTACGTTTTGTTTTTTTAGATCTACACTTTCATAACTTTTGCAAGAATTTTGAAGAATTTTGTTTTTGTGATCTTACCATGAATAGGATCTATTTTTCTCTTTTTCGTCAGTTGTTCAATAGGAGTTATAGTTCCTAAACACCCTCTTAATCGGAAATACTACTTAGATCGTAATCTTTATTAATTTATAAAACAGTAGACTTGGCTACATAAATATTTTTTGTTGGGTTTATGGAGATCACTGATGAATTACCTATCAGTAGTCTGTTAATCATCATTATTATTCATAGGTTTCAATGGCAACATTTTTTCCATCTCAGGTAGTGATGGTTCAATAACATTATGAGAAATATCCAAAATTTCACTTGTTGGTTTATTGGTGATGGGTTTCACAAGTGGTGATATTTATCTTCGTGTGGCGATACACTTGCTAAATTATCAGGATCTGAGTTGACTTCATTGAGGTCTGTTATGCCATCAATAGGGAAAAACTTCGCGAAAGATATGCTAAAGTTTCTGAAATAAATTACTCGAATTATGTAGTAAGTAAATCATCATTATTATTCATAGGTTGCAATGGCATTTTTTTTCCATCTCAGGTAGTGATGGTTCAACAACATTATGAGAAATATCCAAAATTTCACTTGTTGGTACATTGGTGATGGGTTTCACAAGTGGTGATTTTTATCTTCGTGTGGCGATATACTTGCTAAATTATTAGGATCTGAGTTGACTTCATTGAGGTCTGATATGCCATCAATAGGGAAAAACTTTGCGAAAGTGTGCTAAAGTTTCTGAAATAAATTACTCGAATTACTACATAACCGCGTTTTCAATAACTACTTACTATTATCTATACATCTCAACACTACTGTTTCTCCACACTATACACTGATCAAGAAATGGGACCACTGGAAGTGCAAAAAAAGAAACTCCCAATCAAACTTACTATTCTCCTTCTAAAAACCTAGCCATTATGTAGTAACTACCCTCTGCCCGCATCTTCGTCCGCGTGGAATATTCTACTAAGCCCCTTTTGGTATTAGCGTGATAATATACGCTATACGTATAGCCTATAGATAAATGGGCTCTAACACTGAAATTATTCTACAAATCGGCCCAGTATTTCCTGAGATTAGTGCGTTCAAAAAACAAACAAACAAATAAAATATTCAGATTTTTAATGTTAGTAATTACTATTAGTAACATCTTTAGGCTAGGCCAGGCTAGTTTAGCAAGAAGCATAGACGTAACAAATATGAACAAGACCCAAAATTTTATTTATTGTAAACTGAATACATTCGCCATTGAAGGACGCCAATTTTTGAAAAAATAATTTATTTTGAAAAGTCTCGTCTTCTAATTTCATCTTGATTGCAATTAAATAAATAAGTACCATTTTAATCATTTTTTTATACCCGGTAAACAAACGAATTACGTTATAACTAGAGTAAATTCGCATCCGGACTGACCTTCTACCGATGTAACATGCTCACATAACACGCCCCCGCTTCACCCCTTGTCTATACTAACGAGCGATTGCAATAACAACTGCTGGAAAGTATTCGTTCCCACAAGCGTATGTGAACGAGACACATTAGGTATTCTATTGTTATGCGGTCGCATGCTACCGCTCGGGTGTTGAGGTATTAAACGGTTACTGCCAGTAATTGCAATTTTTTGAGCGAAAAAATTAGTACTTGAACCTTTGCAAAATCATAAAAAGCAAAATAAATTAGTAAGCGATAATACAATAGCTGTACTTATTACATTTAAAGTTTTACCGTCTGCAATCAAGCATTACTAATAAAAGTTGCTTCCATTTTTACACGAAGAATCGTGCTAGTGTTATTACTCAAAAGAGAGGCTAGACACAAGCGACGTTTAATTTAACACGTTTATTCTTGTGTACTCGAAGAAACAAATATAATGCAAGAAGCGCATGTTTTGTTATTCGTGTAAAATAAAATAATGTTTTTTCCGTACAATAATCAAATATTGTGATATAAAAGCCTTATTTTCAATCTAAATATTTTGTAAAAAAAAATGTAGGTGTATGATAGACCAAATAAACGAAAAATAGGGAAAACATTTTTTTATGTAAAAGCTCTTGCACGTTTATTCGTTGGGGCCATCGATATTATTAGGTATAACAATCAGTCCGTGCAAGATACAATAAATCTCAATACTTAGTAGTTTATATTATCTGGGGTCAAGCTAAATCAATATGAAGTAGTGAGTGAGATTGTGATAGTAGATACTAATACTGAGCCTAATGGACTAGTTGAGTAAGATACGAGTAATCATCACCATCGTCATCATCATCAATATCATCATGTTAATAAATTTCCCTTCAGTTTTACTCGTCCGTGCCTTCAGTGAATGATTTTCGCATGTTTGGTTTATAGACGACTTCAAAAAAGAAGGTTCTCAGTTTACCTGAATTTGTCCGCGATTATCTTTGTTTGGCTGAATCGATTTCGATGCGGTTTTTTTAATCTAGAGGTTTTAGTGACTATAGACGGCATAACAGTATTAGGAGGTTATTTATTCAAAAAAACTTATTCTAGGAATTATGTCCATTATATAACGCATTTGACAATTAGATTATTAGAATAAACAAATTTATTTGATGTCGGTGAACGATTTCTCACAATTAAAGGTCGATTCACGATACACCGTGCCGGCGCCGGGCCGGGCTCCGGCCGTGACGCGGTCAAACATTATTGTATACATTTTTTAACCGACTTCAAAAAAAGAGGAGGTTATCAATTCGACTGTATGTTTTTTTTTTATCATCATTTTTTTTTGTATGTATGTTACCTCATATCTCAGTCGTTTGTCTACCGAATCGAAAATTTTTTTCACCTACTTAGAGGGTATACCTTCTAGTTGGTCCCATTTTTTCCATTTTGGGATCTGATGATGGAATCTTGGTGTATTTGAGGGAAACCCTCAAATTTTAAAGGCACGTATAGTGTTTCTTTACTAGAATCTTAATGTTGACGTGTTGTTACGTCTGATAGTCAACATTTTGTCGGGCTGAGCTGATGGTGGAACTCCTTAACGCCTAGGAGTTCAGTAATTATAATGACACAACTTATGATAGGTAATTTGTAGCTTCGTAAAAAAAAGAATCATAAGGTGCAACTCCCCCCCCCCTCTTATGTAATCACTAAAAATAAAGAAATAAAATAAACTTTAAAAAAAAGTAAAAACCGACTTCAAAACCAAAATGCACTAAAAAGTCTTAAATAAACTCTTCACCATTGAAAGGAAAGGAATCCGTTTTAAGCAAACAATTTCTTTTTGGAGTCGGTGCCATCACTTTGACCATCAAGCATCAACTATCACAGCACCGACTCCAAAAAGAAATTGTTTGCTTAAAACGGATTCCTTTCCTTTCAATGGTGAAGAGTTAATTTAAGACTTTTTAGTGCATTTTGGTTTTGAAGTCGGTTTTTACTTTTTTTTAAAGTTTATTTTTATTGAAAAATTCATGCCTGATTGCGTAGAATGACTATGGGAATTTTTGCCGGCTCCGGCACGTTTTAGCGTGAATCATCTTTTCTCCATATTACAATTAAAGGTCAAATGCGTTATTTTAGAGTCCGTTTAGTAAGATTTTTAAAAGAAGGTATTTAGTAACTCAACTAATTATTAAGAATGTTTTTAAGTGTCATATTTTATATTCATAAAGATGAAATAAGAAACCAAAAATTTGCGCACGGGCGGGACTTGAACCAGCAACCTTTTGGCAGACCGGGCCAAACGCTCTTACCAATTGAGATACCGTGCTGACAGTCCGACCCTGCGAAATTTGTGGTCTCTTATGTATGAAAACGTCAATTGCTTTTGACAAAGGATACCGCTCCTTTGTTTGCGTCTGCCGCGGCGCGGCGAACCGACATGACGGCTTGTTGGTGTGCGTGCGCATTTGACAGTGTCGTATAGTAAACAGGTGCAAATAGTGTGTTTTTACACATTTAAAAGTGCTATTTTTTTGATCTCTGAACTAGCCTGTGTTTTTTTTCTCAAATTTGGTGAGCGTAATCTGTATGATGTATATTATATACCCCACGTTGGCAATCGATCATTGGTTTTGTTAGACCCTGTCTGTATAAAAGCCCTGTGTAATAATAATATTTAATGTTACATTACCTACATACTACGAACACAGTTTATCAAGACCATGAAAGTATTTTAACTGCAAGCGGTACCGGCTTCCCCGAAATACTCAATAATAACAAGACCGTTTTAGTAGTATTATTATCTGGTGTTTTAGTGAAATAAAATCTTGCGCTCATAAAAAGAGGTCAAAAATTGCGAAATATACTCAAGTATTTTTCTTGCTAATGCGATTTTGCGCCTCATACGTATCGAAATATGGATTCATTTTCTATTGAATACTTTCAACTTATTTTAGTAGGCACTATAGAGCCGCGGCAACCAGAGGCCCTTTTTTTGAAATACTCGTGACAAGATGGCGTATGACATTCACTGATTATACTCCAATTTTGGAATGAAAACAAGTTGAAATCCATTCAGAAGAGATTTGAAAAAATATATCTAAATTTTGTGAGTACCTACTCACGTCTTTATTCACGGTATTTTCGTTGATTATTTGTTCGTTTTCGAACGCAAATCACACACCATATCCAAGCGAGTGATTCAAAAATAGAGGCCCAGGAGCTCTATTTTTGAATCACTCCCTTCAAGATGGCGAAAAAAACTTGCTCAGAATTTAAAGAAAACTTTTTTTAGAATAAGCATAACTCATTTTATCATCCCTGAGTTTGATGTCACTGACCAAAACAACACCTGTATAACTTGTCTTAACATTGCTTCACTGTCCTCCTCCAACGATATTGTTCATAGTTGAGTTGCAGTACTTTTAGTGTGTTTTTCGTTCGTCCTTTTTATGTGCATAAAGATTGCTTTACAAACACATAAAAATGAAGAATAAAAAACACTAAAAACAATAGACGTCAATCTATTCTATGCTTAAATCGTAAGATATTACTGCTACGATGCATTTTGTTAGTGTACAATTTAACGCAAGCTCTAGTTAAGTATACTGTATAAATCATTAATTGAAACCAGTTATGCGTCTTTATCTAATAAAATTTAAAAACCGTATAGGATTTCGTTGAATCTTGACACCCGCGCAAAATACCTATAGAGTGACCTTGATCAAAGCAATGAGTAAGAATCAATGACGTAAAAGTAAGAATTATCGTCACTTCAGAATCAACAAAAAACTTGTATTTGTGAAAAGCATGCCGTAATTTAACAAAATAACTAACCTATACATAAATAAACTTTATCAAGTAACAGAAAAACATTCTGGAAAAGTGGAACATTAACTTGTAAATTTTTTCACACCAAGCTGTCTCAGGGTAGATTAATTTTATGACTGTCAAATATGTGGCGTTTTCAAATTAGGCGTTTTGTACCATATTTGACGAATATTTCTTATTTGACTTTGGTAAAATCAGCTTTAAGTAAAAAAGTAAAATTATTAACATCGTCGAGTTTTAACACATCGCGAAAATTATGGGATTAATAGACGTCAATTTTTTCAGTGGAAAATCGGGATAACCTCTTTTCCTTGCCTACCACAGTTTACAAGCCTTTACAAGTCGCATTCAAAAAATTATGTTTGCGACAAAACTTACAAAAATAGGGTAACTCGTACCTTTTCTGGCATCCGGCAGTTCATGGCCACCTGGCAACAATTCTCTAATGTTTAGGTTTAACCAACGAAATACTATTATTTGTGATATCAATCACAATAACAATCTGACTCAATAACAATCTCTCTCATCACAATAATAATAATAGTAAGTAAAAATAATTAATTACTTAGCAACCGTGGTCGAGAAATCGCCTACTACGTAGCGGGTTTCGGGTTCGATCCCCGCACAATACAAACATTTGTGGGCATGAACATGTCTATTTGTATTAGTCTGGGTGTTTTCTATGTATATCATGTATGTATTTACAAACAAAAAAGTATTTAAGTATTATATCCGTTGTCTGGCACCCATAACACAAGCTTTTAATGAATTAGACTAATACTTTTATTTATTGTTTAATTTTGTTTTTATTTCTCTTGTAAAATAATTTGATATAACTGTATTCAGTTATATCAAATTATTTTACAAGATTTTTATTATTATAATGTGAATTTCATTTGATTTTCTTTTTAGCCTAAAAATATTTTTTGATTTAGTTGTTCAATTCTTCTATAATTAAAAAAAACTGTATGGACAATAAAAAATATTTTATTTTATTTTCATTTATTTATTTTATTAGTTGTCAGGTGCAAGATTTAACCCAGCCTATTGCACTTTATTAGGTCTGCGTAGTAAAAAAAACTAAATATAAATCTTAAAATAAATTCCAAAGTCGATTTTAATTATACTGAAGTTTGTCATCATGGTCTAATCCTTTAAACTGCCTCGGTAGCGCAGCGGTTAGAGGGTCGCACTTTAAAGTGATGGCTGCACCAGAGGTCCCTGGTCGATCCATAAGAAAGCACGTAAAGCCGTTGATCCTGCGCCTGATCTCTCTTCAGTCGTGTCAGATTGCTGTCCCATCGGGCTATGAGAGTGAACCTGTGTTTGCGCACACACTTGTGCACTATAATATGTCCCCCGCAGTCTGTCATTGTTAGGATAAATTTATTTATGTAAAAAATAGTTATAGTACAAAATTCGGTTGCAAGCCAGCACGGCCAAAAACTGGTCATAAATAAAACAAAATCAGAATTTAAATCCATAAAATCACTTTTTGAGTAATTAATACTTATCAAATAATATGAGCAATACAAGAGATATTTTTGAATTTTTCAAAGTCCTTAAACGGCCAGAATCTACTCGAACAACCAAATCAATGTGTGTACCTAATAATGTGACAAAATCTCCTAACATCGTGTTTAGTCACTATACGTGCTATCGTTAAGGACGCTAGAATTTAATTCTGGCCATACAATTAGTTTTCTATTTATTTGTACTACTATAACTAATATTATAAAGCTGAAATCTAGTTTGTTTGAACGCGCTAATTTCAGAAACTACTGAACCGATTTATAAAAATATATTTTTATGTCGGATATATTATTAATCGATGAAGGTTTTGGGCTATAAAAAATCACGCTACGGCTTAGAAGAGCAAAAGAAAAATGAAAAATGTTGCAACAAACCGGGGGAAATATACATTTTGAGAGCTTCCGTTGCAGCGTTTAAAGTACACAAACATTATGTATGACGGGATCATTCCTTTAAAAAGTTTTACAATACAGTTAGCGACAGCATGTTTATCTTATATGGTTTACTCACTGTACAGTTACTTTCCATAATTTTGTATGAAAATTCCAAAGAATAATCACATGAAGTTACTATAACGTAGGTAGGGTAAACATACCGGTTCACCGGTCACTACCCCTTTTCGGCCACTTCGCACATTATTTTGAATAATAAACAGTGTATAGGCAGCTTCTTTCCAATTTCACGTCATTCAACCCAGACGAAGTTCACAGTTCATAATCCAACGGCTTAACCTCGAAATTTGCAATCTGAGCCCTCAGTCGCCATTTCAAAATTTGGTGTCTGGAGGCGTGACAAATTTAGCCAAAGAAATAGCAGGTGGGTTGATTTTCAAAGGTGAGTTTTTGAGTGTTACGTTTGCATTATAGGTGAATGAATTGGTTTATGTGTATGAGGCATGTGTAAATGCAATATGAAAGTGCGCAAACTGACCAAACTTTTAATTATATGTAATATTTTTGCTGGTCGGGCAATAGGTTATCGTTTAGTTTAAAAATCGACTTTCCGACCGGATGGTCGAGAAACCAGTTTACTTACGTCATTTATCTTTGCTAATATTGCGGAAACCTTATGTTTACCAACAGAGATACTATTTTAATAGTGAACAGCTCTGATTTTGTGAAGAGAAAACTAGATTCCGGCCACCCGTTTACCTGATACTTCCAATGATATGACCTTTAAAAATGCCAAAAGTGTGACGGCCGATAATTAGTCTACACAAAACCTATTTCCGGCCGTATTTAATAAAAGGCGTCACATATTTTTTTATTACATTGAAAGAAAATCAAACAATACCTTCTATAGAATTTTCGGACAATGGAACGGGAACTGCAAGTTTCAGCTCCAGACCCACTAGCAACTGTTAGAGTTTTCTTCAGTTTTTTCTTATTTATTATTTGTTTTACTTTCATACTATTATGAGCCCTATGAGCTATTGAATAACACTAATTTTCCTACCGTGCATTAGGTGGCCGATAACTGAGTAAAAAGGCCGATAACCGGTATATTTGCTATATTTACAAATATTTTTTTTTTTAAATTATGTATCACTGCTACGTCTACTAACGTTAGGTATTATGAAACTAGACTATTGTAGGCCCAAAAGTTTTATTTTTTTAAAGTCTTGACGTTCAGCATTATGACAGAAATCAACTCTCAAGTCAACAAGTCGCTTAAACGGCCGATAACCGGTATGTTTACCCTACTTGAATTTAGTCGATTGTTCATTTCCCTTCATTTCGTTACGTCATTAATTTCATTTCAAAGTTTTTCTACACTGTTTTTTAAATAATTCTTCGAACAAAACTAAAAGAGATAGCAAATATAGATGATTAGAAGTCCGATACAGATTTTAAATAGATTTTACTACTTGTTAGAACACAAAATAGGCCACAAATTTTCAAATTACCGTAAATTATGGAAAACTTTACGCGGCTTGAAATAGACATGCGCAAAACGGCTTACTAAAATGAGAAGAGTGATTACTAAACGGCTTACTAAAATGAGATCTTCTCAATCACAGATATACATCTATCTTTTATATCCTTATCTCACTAACTCGGTGATGAAGCGAACGATCTTTACGTAACTTTATATCGAGAGATCAAAATGAGCCGTTATATCAGAGAGAGCCGAATGAGTAAAGAGCTACTTACGATGATGCGAATGATTCTATATATAAACAAAAACCCTTTAATAAGGACTAGAATATGCTATTGTTTGTTTGTCATACAATACATTACCTACTACTAATAAGAAGCCCACAGTTTTTTGTACGTTATATACTTATTACGTACGTTAATTATTTATATTACTTTATAAAGAAAATGATAATCATTTGATTTTCCTTCATACTAAGCAGGCTTAGGACTGTCATCCTAGATATAAAAAGTGAATGACAGTTTATGAATTTAAAATACCTGAAAAGTATGTTTGTTTGCTAATAAAATCAAGTAGTCGCATTCAGTAATCCAAAAACTTGCAATTATTCCGACAGCCGAAGTGCGCCGGCTCTTATCATAAAAGAAACTAAAAAAACGTCAACAAACATTCAACCAGCCAATATTTATAGAACCGCACGCAATGCAAATTGATCTTTATTTCGTTATCACTACGAGAACATACAGATTCTACCGTTTTACCGAGCCACGGTTCGGCCATAATGCGCACACTACGAATGTAGCTTCCCTTCTCTTTCTTTCGCTCTTGAAATGAAATGAAGCGGTGTATCTTTATTTAGTTGTAAATCTGAAAATTCAACTTTATCTCTCGGATATAGAGATTTATTTAAAACACAAGTGAGCTACGGATATATGAGCCGTTTGGGTGAGATAAATATATTTTTTATCTTTCTTTCGCGAGCTACACAAGTCTACTTGAAATTACCGTCTGGCATCACTGGTCAAATAAAACGCATTCATAAAAATGCGCCATCTATACTAGTTTGTTATCAACTTTCCACCATGCCACATAGTTTTGTCGTATGCCGACAGAGGGTTAGAGGCTAGTAAAAGCATGCTTTTATGCTTATTACACTGTTTTTGCTAATTATGGAAAAAAACAATGGTATTGAGTTTTTTTTCTATTTTAAACAACTGAAAATGTTTATTAACATATTTTTCAGGTATTATCTTCACGTATCTTAGGATTTTAGTCTATCTAATAAACGGTAATTGCGTTAGCTATACACGTGTCGCCATCTATTGAGAAATTTTAAAGGCTATGTAACTTATGTACCGAATGAGACCCCGTGCCTATAGTATCACCGTGAATATTTTGCGTTGGGCGTTCGTAAATGAATACGACAAATGAAATGCAACTCGAATGAAACGAATAAAATGTCTTTTTATTGTACTTTTAAATACTTTTAGGGTATTGGAATAGTACTTTGTTCAGCAAAGGGAGAAAGGGTTTGTAGTTTGAATTAATTTCATTTCAAATAGGAACATAATAATGTAATCCAATCAAAGTAGATTTTACCTGTCAGCGTCTTTAGGCAACCAAAAAAAAGTTAAATTTCGATCACGATCCGTATTTAAACAATTAAATACTGCACAGTATCTTTTTGCTTTTTTTCGTTTTGTGTCCATCTTGCAATTATCGAGAAAGTTGAACGTGGTCGAACAAATAGCGCGCGCGCGTGTCTTCTTTCGCTTGCGGCAGCCTACTAGATTGGCCCTTGCGCAATGGCCGCCGCCTGTAGGTATGTTTTTAATACCTGCACGCGGAGTGACACAGGCCTGGCCAGACTTGGATGAATAAACCACTGGACGCGCAATGACGGGCAATTTCGCTTGTGCCCTTAGCCACGAAGCGGGCTTTTTGGCCTCACTTACAGGTGACGTCTTGTCAGTACGGTGATAGAGCTCAGCGAGAAACATCGACGGAAAAAATGGGTAAATGTGGCTTATTTTTGTGTAAAAATTATAGCGGCAAGACAAAAAATGTTTATTTTAATTTGTAAGTAACGTTTATCCCAAAAAAGCTGATATTTTTCATGAAAATAGTAAAATGTGTTTTTCAAGAGAAAAGTAACGATGCCATTTAAAAAGTGGTGGTCAGTTACTACAAAATCAACAAGATAACGTATACTTTATACGGTAGGATTATCATATGTTTATCATTCGTCCTCTTGGCAGTTTAATTTTAATTGTGCTTGACAATTGTCGACAAATCATATCGATAAGCATTTTTTAAATTTTTAATATAAATTCTTTTAAAAAAAATGATAAATCTGTAAAATGTTTCACTCGAAAGTAGATTAAGGTAATCTTAAAAATAAAACAGTTTGGTTTAAAATTTTAAACTTCATCGTTGACAATACATCTTTATAATATTATTTCATATTTTCAGTAGATCCATTTAGGAAAATAAAGTGGGTAGAAGCAGTCCAAAGAGAGGCAAAATGGATCCCCACAAAACATCACCGAATATGTGGCATCCAATTTACGCCAAGCGTGATTGAATGCCAACGCAAAAAATCTACTGCTTGAGTATCCTATAGGAGGATTTTAATGGTGCAAGGCTATATTGTGTACTAACGGGCTGTTTCAAAATGTCTTAGGAAGTTCACACTAACTAAGTGATACTTGCCAGATCGTTCATATAAAACGACTTTCTATGTTTCAATTGTTCATTTGATGGTTTGTGCATTACATGCCCATAATGTAATTTATTGTTTTGGTGATAAAAATAAATATAATTTTACAAAATATTCGTTCATTCATTCGTTCCACACATATCGATAAAAAAATATCGACACTTCCATGCACTAAATGTCAAAAATTGACACGACAAGCTCCGCAGAAATTGGCTAATGATGTTTTCATACATTCGCTCTTGCGTTTCATATCCAGTGGTTAATTCATCCAAGGTGCCAGACAACGGATATAATACTTAAATACTTTTTGTTTGTAAATACATACATGATATACATAGAAAACACCCAGACCAATACAAACAGACATGTTCATGCACACAAATGTTTATATTGTGCGGGGATCGAACCCGCACCCGCTGCGTAGTAGGCGATTTCTCGACCACTACACCAGACGGGTCATCAAACTTAAATGTTTCAGGAAAAAATCCCATTATCATATAAAATCAAGGCCGCCTGACGGAGTTAATTATCAATCAGGCTCACGCTGCCACATTTCACGGAGGTCCTAGACTGTCACTATCCTACATCAGAGATAAGTATTGGATCCTTATAAAGAATATCAACAAATAATTCAGAGTATCAACACGGATTTTATAAATGTTATCAATGAGGTTGGAACTAACTGGTATTTTAACGCGCCAGGGTGGCCCAGCGCCGGAGGATTGTGGGAATCTGCAGTCCGAAACATGAAATATCATCTGCGTCGTGTTATCGGCACACAAAAATTCACGTTTGAAGAATTTACAACTCTTTTGGTACAGATCGAGGCTTGCCTCAATTCACGACCACTATACCCCTTTACCGAAAATATTGAAGATCTTGAGGTATTAACCCCGGGTCACTTTTTGATTGGTGGTCCGTTATTATCAAGTGCGGAACCAGATCAAGCAATATAACCCTTCCAATGAGATGGCAACTGGTTCAGTCTATGTCTAGAGGCTTTTGGAAGAAATGGTCGCAGGAGTATTTACAAACTCCTCAGACGCGAAGCAAATGGTTAAATGTTTAAGCAGACATCAAAATCAATGACGTCGTACTAATAAAGGATGAAAACCTTCCAGCAAGCAGATGGGGTCTGGCGCGCGTGATCGATACTCATCCAGGTAAGGATGGACACGTACGCGTCGTCACGTTGAAGACAAAATGTGGCATTATCAAGCGCCCTATAACTAAATTGTGTCTACTTCCGGTACATAATCAAGAGGAATCAAATATGCAGCCTGAGGCTTCTAACACTGACAAGCATGAGAACCTAATCAGCAGTTTATCAGCGAATGACGCCTTACTATCATCTAGGCGCACTCGTGCCCGAAAAAACATTATATCTGCGTATGCAATTCTTTTGACACTACTTTCGTTATTTTCATCAAGTTTACAGCAGCAAATATCATCGAACTCATCAGTGTTTAATGTAACTTATCTGCAAAATGATAGTCAGAGTTTATATTTTGATAAAATTACCTACTAATCTTCAGCATATCAGAGATGAATGTATGACGTATTACAATATGTCTACCTACTGGCAGGGGTTAGATAATATGGATCATTTCATCAATCATCTTGAGGAAGTAGCTGGTTCAGACCCACAGTATAAGAGCATTATTTATCAATTGAAAAATGAAATACGAGAAATAGAACACTACAACACATTACTGCAGCATAAGTCGCAAATTAGGCAAAAAAGGGGGCTTATCGACAGCGTGGGTTATTTAGCGAACTCTTTATTTGGCGTTTTGGATCAAAGATTCGCTGAAAATTATGAAAAAGACATAAAAATTACACAAAATGAAAATCACTTAAAAAACTTGATCCGCAATCAAACTATAGTTCTGGAGGCAGAGTACAATGTGCTCAAACGTAACGAAAATAATATGAACAAGCAATTTAATATTATCAAGAAGCGTCTAAATAACATCACAGCGGAGTTGGATCAAGTAACACTCGTTAATAAAAATGCTAACTACATCACATCGTCGGCTTTGACGGCTAGTATCATTCTATCCAATTTAAGGAGAATTCAGCAAAGCTTATTGGATACAGTCACCGACATCAGTCATGAGCGCATCGATACGCATTTGATAACACCAGAGCAATTGAATGAACAAATCAATTTAATATCACGCTATATACAGTCTGGTCTAAGTTTGCCGGTCGGAATAAATGCAATAAAAGATATCTACAAATTGCTGAGTGTATACGGCAGGGTTGTCAACAATTATTTAATTATAGAAATCAAGATTCCCTTAGTGAGCAGTGACATCTATCAAGTTAATAGAATAATCAGCATTCCACATAAAAGGTCGGCGAATTTATCAATTCAAATAATATCAAAATTACCCTACATAGCCTAAAATATGAGAAAGAATGTGGTCATGTTATTGTCAGACAATGATCTCAGATCATGCGTTATAGTTTCGACGGAAAAACTCCTTTGCTCTTTCGACAAACCCGTCTATGATCTTGCCCTAAAACAATATTTCTGCAAAATAAATATGATTGATGATATAAGAAGTGAATCACCCTGTATATCATCGCTTACTACATGCCGTAACCAGTGGGTCGAATTACACCACCAGAATTTGTGGTTGTTTTCTTGTTGCAACGAATGTACAGTTACTGCTGGCATAATCACCACAGGTATCCCTCTGAAAATAATTTAAACTTTTAAAAATAATTATATTTTTCATATTATAATATAACGTAATTTCATTTAAATATTATTGTTACTAACCCAATATGAGCTGTGATTGCTTGAAATTATCAAACTAATTTAATAACTTTACATGCCACATAGTTTTATCGTATGCCGACAGAAGGTTAGGGTAGTAATAGAATGCTTTTATTCTATTTGCAATATTTATGCTTACTGTAAAAAAATCAGTGATATTACGTTTTCTCTATTTTAAACAATGGAAAATGTTTATTAACATATTTTTCAGGAATCTTTATGTATCTTAGGATTTTATTCTATTTAAAAAAAAACAGTAATTCCGCTAGTTATACAAGTGCCGCCATCTATTGCAATTTGAGAAAAATTACAGGCTATGAAACAAAAAAAATAATTAATTATTATTCCACCCGTGATGCCGCCATTTTATTGGACTCGGATAGGTACTATGACTACATTTATTTTTAGTTGTTTTAAGCTATTTTGACCAACATCACAATATTATGAATACCTTAGTCACATTATTCTAATTTAGTTTCTGTGTAGCCCATCACCTATGTTCGGCTGGACTACCTACTATTTACGGGACCTGTGTATTGTCCTTTTTACCTTTTAGGCTGTTTTACTGTTTTATCAGAATTAAAACAGAAGATGGATGTAGTAGGTAAGATACATCACATTCATTAGGTGATAATAATAATCAATAAATAAAAAAAACTTTACGGCAACCTTTGGTTTACTATTCTCTTTATACAGTTTTTTTACTCATTAAACAACCATAATAGAGCTTTACAATTAACTATAATAAAGATTGTGTTTCTTACAGATCTGAGGATTAATTATTTTGAGATATTTTTAACTGACTTCAAAAAAGGAGGTTCTCAGTTTGAACTATTTGTTCGTCTTCGAATATCTCGCGTTCAGCTGGACCGATTTTGATGCGGTTTTCACTAAAGTATTAGTTACAATGAGAAGGTTTTGTATTTACTTTAGTTCAATCAAGTGTTTTTGTACTTAGATTTTATCAGTAGCCCTGTTGTAATCTTAACTCATTCTAATTTTATTTTCATTTATTAAGAAAACCAACAGCTTAATAATAAGTTGTACAAAGTCGTTAGTTCTTATATAAAGTTAAGCCAATAACAGGTTTCCCTATATTTGCAATCAGTTTAGGACGCTTAATAATAGTATGTGCATAGCAAATTAAAACAAGTTAATTTTATGATGTAATATGAAACATACATATTAAATCTCCGTGAAGATAAAAAAAAAATTCTTATAGCTAAATAACCTAGGTAAGTAGGTAATTACTAAGACGTTATTACGTAGGTATATGACACATAGACAATAATACTACACGTTAAATTTATTAATGTAGGTGAGACCATATATATATAGACATAAATCAATTAAAAATAGAAAACATTTTAAGGTCAAAGAAAAAACCACGACTCCGAGGCATACCTATATCATGTACATTTGTATCAATAAGTTAACACATAACAGTTAACTTTATTAATATTTATATAAAAACGCGTATTGTTACTTTACCGAATAACGTTATCGCTATTTAAAAAAATGCCAACACTGGATGCCCCTTTCCTTCCTATTTTCGTACTTGCGGAGTGGACTCGAAAAGCGAGGCAGTCTAGTGCTGACCGAAGCGAAGGGTTGTGGGAAGGAACCTATGTTAAAGTGCAGTTATAATTAATGTAATAAGAGATAGTGATTTGTATCATAGATAAGTGTGGTGATCGAATAAAGAACTTTTCAACACACTTGCTCATAACGACGTTTTTATTCCACCGATTTTTGGCTCATAATCATAGATATTAAACACGCGTGCTTTAGCAGTATATTAATGCACTAGTGCTTTTAGTTTATTCACCCGACCAATTTACGTTTGTACCCTGGTACCAAGTCGTAAGTAAGAAGAAGAAGCGATATAATTTAGTCGGGTAATACTTTTATTTTAGCAACAAACAGTATTTATGCGAAAAATAACAGTATCTATATATGTATTTCAATAAATGGTTAATCCAGATTTATTATTAAAAAATAGCTCAAATTCATTTAACATTTTCGGTGATTTGTGTTTAAACACGATTTATTACATTTTTAATCTTGACCTTTGGCCGATCTAGTTCGCGCCAAAGCCTTGCACACGCATCGGTATCGCGGCAAGAAAAAAAACAACGCGCCATTTTTCGTAAATAATAATTGTTGGCTGTGACGAAGTTTGGATTAATTATGAAGTTTAATATTAATGAAAATGTCTACTTCAAGTGAAGAAAATGAAGAAAACCTATTATTAACTCCGCCGGACATACTTAACGAGGCGAAAAACGCGTGCGAAAGTCTTTGCCATCAATATCGAGTGAAATGTATTTTTACTGTTTTAATAATTAAAAACTTAGTAAATGAAGAGTCTTGTTTTTTCCTTGCAAGTGTGTTGAAAAACGTCGTATGAAACACGTGTGCCTGTGACCATTATATACGCGGCTTTCTTATGGCGCACTCGCTTTCGCTCGTGCGCACACAATATCGCCTTGTAAATAATGGTCAACTTAGCACACTTGTATCATAATGTACTATTATAAGCTCCACCGAGTTTTATTTACGACAATTGTAACTTAAACAATAACTAAAAACGACGAAGGACTGCAAATGAGTTTGTTCCTCCTATTAGTGATTTTTAGTCCTTTTAGTGTTTGTTTTTGAAGGCGGTTAATTTTTTTTGATTATTTTTAAGATTAAAATTTTTCGAGGATATTTAAAGAGTATGTTGTTTGGCATCACAAAATGCCTCCCCAGACCAATTCGTCATCTAATTTACAACTATCTGGTTAAACCTCAGCTAGAATACTTAATAGAGATTTGGGGCACTGCTGCAAAAAAACAACTCTATTCAAATAGCACAGAACATGTAATTGAAAATTTTATTTAATTACAATTTTGGAACTAACAATAAAAAGATTTATACGGAGACCAAAATTCTAAATATAAGTCAATTGTATAAATACTTCACGTTCATTCTGATACATAAAATTTTGAACAATGGCATAAATATAAATATCAAATTTGCAAAGAAAAAGAATTTTCACAAAATGAAATTAAGAAATGCCAACCATTTGGTCACAATACAAATTTAGAACAAATTATGGGAAAAAGTGAATTGAAAATGACTTACTTTTGACTTATGGTCCTATGTCCCCTAGATGGGGCAGAGGGCGTCCACAACAGTCCTCCATCGCGTTCGATTTTGAGCTTCGCGCTTCATTTCACTCCACGTCTTGCCTATTCTTTTCGCCTCGTCTGCTACAGTGCGCCGCCAAGTTTGTTTGGGGCGACCACGTTTGCGCCTCCCTTGGGGGTTCCAGTCCAGAGCCTGCCTGGGGATGTGATCCGGGTCCCTTCGGAGAGTGTGGCCAATCCAATTCCACTTGCGGCGCTTGATCTGCTGGTCGATCGGGATTTCGTGGCAGCGTTCCAACAGTTCGACGTTGGAAATTTTTTCGGGCCAGTATATACCGAGGATTCGGCGAAGACAACGGTTGACAAAGACCTGGAGCTGCTGCGAGATGACTTTGGTGACCTTCCACGTTTCGCATCCATAAAGCAGTACGGATTTGACATTTGACGCGAAGATCTTGGTTTTAACCCTTCGAGTCAATTTCCGGGACTGCCACACGGGCCGAAGTTGTGCGAAGGTAGCTCTGGCCTTGGAAATGCGTGAAGTGATGTCCTCTTCGGTACCTCCAGTTTCTGACACGACGCTCCCGAGGTAAGTAAAGTTGTGGACTCGTTCCACATCCTCTGCACCAATCCGTAGCGGTGTGCAATTCTTCACTCCAGATCGCATTTCTTGAGTCTTCCGGCAGTTGATTCGGAGCCCCGTGATTCCCGCCTCTCGATGTAGGTCGTCAATTTTTGACTGCATATCGCGATGTGTATGGCTCAGCAAGCAGAGGTCATCGGCATAATCTAAGTCTTCCAAGACTTCGGTTATCCCCCACTCTATTCCACGCCGTTGGTCTTGATATACGCGATGCATAATTCCATCAAGGACAACCAGAAAAAGGAGAGGCGAGAGCAGGCAACCTTGCCGTACGCCCGCATGCACCTCGATATCTTCGGAGATGAGGCCTTCGTGAGTAACTCTACAAGAATATTTCTTGTAGACGGCCTTTAGCAGGTCAATGATTTTCGGCGGGACACCAATGTCAGAGAGTCGCGACCATATGCTTTCCCACTTTAGCGTATCGAAGGCTTTTTCGAAATCAACAAAGGTAAGATAAACTTCCCTCTGCCATTCTGATGCCTGTTCCAAGATGATGCGCAAAGTGTTGACCTGATCGGTGCACGAGCGGTTCGGGCGAAAGCCAGCCTGTTCCCTGCGAAGAAGAGGCTCAACGGCCCCCGACAACCGATCCAGGATAATCTTGCAGAAAATCTTCGACGGTATCGAGAGCAAAGTGATACCTCTCCAATTGCTACACAGGCTAAGGTCCCCTTTCTTTGGCACAGTAATGAGAAGCCCCTTATTCCAGTCGTCTGGCAGTTCCTCTTCAATCCAGATTTTTTCGATGAGAGGTGTCATCACTTCGACGGCGGAGTTTAAATCGGCTTGAAGCATTTCAGCAGTAATAAGGTCGAGTCCTGGGGCCCTGCCAGTTTTGAGGGACAAGATAGCTTTTGCCACTTCGTCACGAGATGGTGGATCGACGTTGATGTCAAGTAGCCTAGGTGGCGTGGAGGTGTGTCGCGGTGCTTCAGGCGTGGTGGACGTTGTTTGGCGGAAGACCTCTTCAAAGTGTTCACGCCACCGATGCAGTTGCCCTTCAGAAGTCACAATGAGCTGCCCATCCTTTGACTTTAGAGGCTTCTTCTTAGGCCTGCTATTTCCTGCCAAGGTTTTAGTCGCTTTATATAGCTCTCTCAAATTGCCGGAGTTAGCAGCGAGTTGGGCGTTATAAGCAACCCCGTCAGCCCATAAACGTTGGTCTCTTCGCGTGCTGCGGTAAATTTTCCTGCGGATTTGGCGGTGTTGCTGTCTGAGAGTGGCTAGAAGTTGAACGTCGGTGGTTTGTAGCAGCTTTAAGTATAGCTCTCTTCGATCTTTGATTAGCTGCCAAGTAGATTGTGACATCCAGTCCTCGCGCGGGTGTGCGTTATGTCCCAAGACGGAAAAGCTGGTCTCTGTGTAGGCCACTTTGATACGGTTCCACTTTTCGTCTATTGAGCATTCCTGAGTATCGAGGCCGGAGAAACGATTACGGAGTTCGAGTCTGAACTTTGTGCTGGTGTCAAAATCTCTTAGTTTAGTAACCTCAAATCTCCTCCCAACCCTGCCAGGTCCCCCAGCTGGACGTGCTACCGCTACCTTGAGGCGCAGCTCGGCAACGACCAGATAATGGTCGCTGTCGATATCGGCACCCCTTCGGTTTCGGACATCGAGCAGCGAGGATCGCCATTTGGAACTTATGGCAAGGTGGTCGATTTGATTTTTGGTGATGCCATCGGGTGAAATCCATGTTTGTTTGTGTATATCTTTGTGGATAAATAATGTACCGCCGATGGTCAGGTCGTGGTTCTGGCAAAACTCTACAAAGCGTTCTCCATTCTCATTTCGTGCTCCAAGTCCCTGTGTACCCATGTGACGCTGGCAGTTTGTGTTGTCACCACCAACTTTCGCATTAAGGTCACCCATGACGATTACTATATCCTGTTTCTTTATAACCTTTAAGGTGGCATCAAGAGAGTTGTAAAAATCGTCTTTGATTTCCTCCGCGGATGTGTTGGTGGGGGCATAGCATTGCACTATGGAGATCTTCCGGGCTCTTGAGTTGAAACGGGCCCAAATGATTCGTTCTGAGATCGGTTTCCAATCTAGCAGGCTCTTCTTTGCAGCATCAGAAAGGAGGAAACCGACGCCATATTCGCGGGTGTCATCCTCACTTTCCTTGCCAGAATATAAGAAAGTCAGGCCGTTAGATGTTCTCAGTTGACCGAAACCATTTCTACGTACTTCGCTTAGACCTAGGACTTGCAGGTTGTATCTTAGCATTTCTGCTTCCGCTTGAGCTAGTCGGCTGTCATCGCTGAGCGTTCTTACGTTCCAAAAAGCTATTCGTGTCCGTTTTTTCATGCCAAAGGTCGTTGTTGATAGATCGGTCCGGTTTCTTGCTGTGAACGTTTCATTAATCGAGTATTTTCGGGCAAGTGGGTGATTAACCTGCTGTACCCTAGTCCGGTGGTGGGGCTGCCACCTCAGAGCTTCTGGACTAGCTCGGTTTTTTCCGGGTATCCTCCCTAGTGATAGAATTCTGTTTTAAGGCGCAGAATACTCGCCTTTCGCCCTGCATCCTCAGCTCAGCTGCAAGTCGAGGTAGTGGGCACGCAGAGCGTGTCTGCAGCAGGTCCCAGGGTGGACGACGA
Source organism: Pyrausta purpuralis (assembly GCA_963924145.1). Classification (NCBI taxonomy): domain Eukaryota; kingdom Metazoa; phylum Arthropoda; class Insecta; order Lepidoptera; family Crambidae; genus Pyrausta; species Pyrausta purpuralis. The sequence continues at coordinate 19,304,739 of OZ001659.1, forward strand.
GGACGTGGATGACGCGGACTGGCCGGGGTTCTGCTAAACCGGTGTTTCACTACTTAACACTGCAGATGGTTTCTTGGCACTTTATAGGTAATGATGACCTCACTACGTCAACAATTCCCACCAAGACCATGCCCCGGCTTCCCACCCCGAATTGAAAATGAAGGTGTTAAATTGAATAATGCGTAACCCAATCATACTAAAATAGGCAAAAACAATGAATATCTTTAAAAAGTATCTCAAACATTATTTTTTAAATGAATAACAAAAATATTAAAATAAATACAAACTAATCGTGAATGAATTAAAAATATGAATAAGCGAAATAATGTCTATCGTAAAAAACTAAATAAATTATTTTTATCAAAGTACGCTCATGTCATGATCATCAATGTCGCATCCACGCGCATCCCGCTTCTTACATCAGTGTTTTTTTGAACGCAGGAACTTGATTCTCGGCCAGCGACGGTCGTCCGTCAACTTTTTTTATCTACCCCCTAGTTTAATTATTATTTTGTAATACGCTCATGGAAGGCGATTATATTTTTTGTTATTGTTAAACTGTATTCTCATTAAGTGAATTGGTAATTCTTATGAGAAATATATATTTTATATTCATAAAGATGAAATAAGAAACCAAAAATTTGCGCGCAGGCGGGACTTGAACCAGCAACCTTTTAGCAGACCGGGCCAAAAGGTTGCTGGTTCAAGTCCCGCCCGTGCGCAAATTTTTGGTTTCTTATTTCAACTTTATGAATATAAAATATGACACTGTGAGTGTTAAAAACATTCTAAAGCAATATATATTTTGATAAATACTTGAGCGAAAATCAACATGGATTTACTAAGGGTAGGTCTACTGATACTAATCTGGCTACTTATGTGGAGAGTATAATAGACCGTGTAGACCATAACTTACAGGTCGATGCGCTCTACACTGACTTCAGTAAGGCCTTCGATAGAGTTGACCACTGCCTACTTGTAAGGAAACTTTCTGCATATGGAGTAGGAGCACCTATTCTGAGTTGGTTTGAATCATACCTATCGGCTATCGCTCAGATGCGTACAACATCACTGCTGGTATTCCACAGGGATCCCATCTTGGCCCTATTCTTTTCAATATCTTCGTTAATGATTTTCCCAACTGTTTAAGACATTCTTTCCCTCTTATGTTTGCTGATGATCTAAAAATATGGAGGGTCATTGAATCATGGAACGATGTCACACTACTGCAAAGTGACATCGACGCTCTTGTTGAGTGGTGCCATAAAAATCGAATGGAGCTGAATGTGAAAAAGTGTGTTCACATAAAGTTCACTAGGAAATTGAACCCGGTTCCATCAGCTTACAGTATAGTTACAAAATATTAGACTGGAAGAAACCACTGTGGTACGAGATCTGGGGATACTGCAAGATAGTAAAATGACTTTTGTAGCCCACATCGACAGTATAGTTAGTAGGGCTTCTAAGATGCTAGGGTTTATAATAAGAAATGGCAGAGCTTTCAGGCGGTCCTCTACTAAAATAGAACTGTTCAATAGTCAGGTCAGTCCTCGAGTACGGGAGTGTAGTCTGGCGCCCCCACTACTCCACTCATATTTTGCGAATTAAGCGCATTCAAAAACGGCTAGTCAGGCACTTAGTATTTTTCCATTTCAGGAGTAAAAAACGTTTATCGTATGAAGACTTTCTAAGCTTTATTAAGATCACTACCCTAAATAAACGTAGAGACCTAGTTGATCTTTCCTTTTTTAATTAAATCATTCGGTGTAGATTATGTTGTCCTCAATTGTTAAGTATGTTTCAATTCAGAGTTCCCCAACGAATGCCTCGCCGACCGATTGAGCCGCTTTCTCTACCGTTCCATAGAACCATTCTAGGAAGGAGTTCACCAGTCTGTAGAATTGGTAAACGCTACAATAAGCTAAGCGGATAATTGGATGTGCACTCAATGCCCCTAGCTAAATTCAAACCGTAGCATTCGTCCAAGTGTGATGATTTATTTGTACAGATTTAGTTTTTTCTATTATTTTATTTTTGATTTTATATAATAAATTGGTTAACAATTATATAACCAAGCATTTATATTCTTTGCACTTATCTATATTCTTTTGTGTGCCGTTTAGTTATTACTAAACAACATCATAATCATAAGTAAACAAAGCATGCGGTGTGCATCTGTAATTGATAATGCAATTAGTTCTTAAATATTGTAAGTTTTAAGATGGCATTATTGTAATTATCGTTGATGTACCTTATAAATAAATAAAATATACATAAGTTACATTTGCACCTCCATACTACATTCAGATGGCCTTGACAAATAGTAAAATTTTCAATTGTTAATGTGGCAAAATAATTTAATAATCTTCTTAATTGAAAACCCTAATAGGTAATTCTTCATATTCAACTTCATCATCAGAAACTGGAGGACTTTCAGCATCTATGTGTTCTATGAATAGTTTATTGGCACAACGGGCATTGATGACAGGAGATACTAATATTTCAAACTTTTTTTGTCCTATCTCTCTTCCATCATATGGTATATAACAGACTTTATGAGATGGCTGTACCTTTCCTGGAATTATATGACCATGGTAAAAGGCACGCCCAACGTATAACTTCTCCCTATTTTGCCCTTCTGAATACCCACCTTCAACAGCATCAACTGGTATTCTGTCATCAAAAGTTGGCACCCATGTGCAGTCAAATCCGCACAGAACCTGAAAATATTTCATAATTTATCACTTTGTTTACTAATTACTGATCAAAAAGGCAAAGAGAACCAAATCATACCTCATATTCATTCTTGTTATGTGATTGCCACCATGAAATGATTCCCATACCTAGTGATGGAACATATTTACCAGGAGTCAGAGATCCCTGGTGAGGAGCTCTGATTATATAAAGAGTTTCTTTTTCATAGCCACCAATAAGTGCTCCATCTGGAAAATGGTTATCTGGTCTGACCCATACAAGTTCCCCATTAATGCTTTAGAATGTTTTTAACACTCACAGTGTCATATTTTATATTCATAAAGATGAAATAAGAAACCAAAAATTTGCGCACGGGCGGGACTTGAACCAGCAACCTTTTGGCCCGGTTTGCCAAAAGGTTGCTGGTTCAAGTCCCGCCCGTGCGCAAATTTTTGGTTTCTTATTTCATCTTTATGAAGTTCCCCATTAGTAACAGGTTTCAATTGGGGCTTTTCCAGTACAGGTGGCACTGTAAAATTGACAAAATTTTATTTACATATCCATATTTTGTCACTGTTTAACCTTTTCTTGACTTCTACAAATATTCAAACACAAAATCTAAAGCCAAATTGCTGCAGGTATTCTCAAATTTTAGCATGATTGACCAACAGCAATATTTAAAAAAACATAATTTTACTTACATTCAATTCGCCAATGGATTGGACTCATTTCTATAATGCCGCCTCCAATAGCTGAGAATGTTATGTAAGACCATTCTGTGCCACTTGCATGAGATACAATTGGACTTCTTTCATTAAATCTTCCAAATTGAATAAGACCACCTCTCCAAGACAGCCAAAATCTTCTGTATTCCCCATTGCAGAGGATGTGAGGTGTTTTGACAACTTTGCCAGTGCCATCATCAGTTTTAATCCAGGTGTTGTTTCCAATCACAACCTATTTTGGAGGTTAATTTATTTAAATATAAGATTAAATAAAATAAGTGCTATTAACGCTTAAACATCCGAGCAGTTGCAGGGTTGCCTGCAACTGCTCGGGTGTTGAAGCGTTCAAATAATAGAATATCTATTGTGTGTCGTTCACATACGCTTGAGGGATTAATCATCAGCTGTGAAAGTTTGAGATAGTGAATATTATTCTGGTCATTACTGCTGATGCCTATAATAGGGTGCATAAGGATAGTCTTATGATTTAATAGTTTTATCTTATGCTGTATAGTATGAATATAGACCTAGTCATGCCTAGTGTTTTTCTATTGTTTTTTACGGTAGTTCAAAAACAAAGTATTGTATTTAAGTAAACTGACCCATATAGCGCACGAGTTTTGCGGTTTCTTAGCTAGACCTACTGCAGCTCCTGCAACACCTTTCACGTCAAATACGAGTCCAGCAGTAGTAATCCTATAAAAAACTTTCTGATGGTTGGGCTATGTTGTCATTTCTAAAAGAGGATACAGAGCAGTGAGTCATATTTTTTTAATGAGTAAAGTGGATTATAGTTGTGCAATCAAACATATAACCTACTTACCGATCATATCACCCATTGTTACATACAATATTCAAGCTTGTCAGTTTAATTGCAGTGAATATCATCTACCAGAAATCAGAATTATATAAATTTTCATTAATTATTACTTAAACTTTCCAAATTAATACACAAATTCCACAATAAATAATAAATTGATCACCACAAGCACTGATGTTTAACCGGCATCATAGAGCATAGTAAACTACCTACCGATTACCGGAAATCCTGGCATTTATACACACATGCGCCACAGATTAGTAAAAGTATGACCAAGAGTATGACATGCGCGCTCGCGACTCGCTTGTCGCTCGACGAGACATTCGACGAAACCCTCGCGCACGAGTGCTGCCGCGAAAGTTTGTTTCAATACTTGAATATTTTGCGTAAGAAAGTGAAAAAGAACCGTTGACGCAGACGATGATGGATGACTGCGAGTCATCGCAACAGTGCGTACCAATTTAATCCGAAAGGCGTATGAAACTTTTGGGTCACGTTTTTGATCCGTCATTTCAATTTTTTTCGAAACTAGCAGCTAACAATTATCTTTGTCTATTTTATAATTTTCTAATTCAAAACTAATATTCTAATTTATTAACTGTTTAAGATTTTAAACAAAAATGGAGCGTCTTTACAGTTTATGGGTTTGACGATTTTGTCATATAATGTTTTATTTGTAAAATAATCGATGAAACTAATTTTTAAGGTACGGACAACAGCACGTCAAGGTAAACACTGTGGTATCTTATGCAGTTGTAATTAGGGCTAGTTTACAACAAAAGTGGGTAACTTGATCTGCTGTCGACGTACCTTTTGAATATGGGTCATAATAAATTAATATATATTACTAGCGGTCCCCCGCGACTTCGTCCGCGCGTTTTGAGTTTGCTCCCTCCTCTCCCGTCGTAGCGTCATGTTTTATATCCTAAAGCCTTTCTCGATAAATAAGCTATCCAACACAGAAATATTTTTTTCAAATCGGTCCAGCAGTTCCTGAGATAAGCGCGTTCAAACAAACAAACTCTTCAGCTTTATAATATACTAGCGGTCCCCCGCGACTTCGTCCGCGCGTTTTGAGTTTGCTCCCTCCCCTCCCGTCGCAGCGTCATGTTTTATATCCTAAAGCCTTTCTCGATAAATAAGCTATCCAACACAGAAATATTTTTTCAAATCGGTCCAGCAGTTCCTGAGATAAGCGCGTTCAAACAAACAAACTCTTAAGCTTTATAATATATTAGCGCAAGCGCACGTTCTACTTAAGCTGCGAACATTATTTTGGTGCGGAGTTATGTTAAAACTGTGATAGCTCCTAAGATATTAATTGGAATCAAATGATATAAAGGGCAACTTGGTTTTAAATGAAATGCTCGTGATGATGAATGTATTTATTTTGATAAGAATAAATACCTGTGTGTATAATAAACCTCTAAAAATAATGCATTATTTTTTTACAAATTTATTAACATAAAAAAGGTTGTAGTAAGTCAACCATAAAAGATAGACATATGCTGTCGCGGACTTTATTATAGAACTCTTAATGCTGAACAATCCTGTCATACATGATTTTTGTGTAACTTAAGCGGTTTCCGCAGCGTATGCAGCGGAAGCTCTCAAAAGGAATATCTTTCTCCCGTTTTCACAACATTTTTCATTTCTGCTGTGGTCTTATGAGTCGTATCTTTATGTTATATAGCCTAAAGCCTTCCTCGATAAATGGACTATCCAACGTAAAAATAATTTTTCAAATCGGGCCAGTAGTTTTTGAGATTAGCGCGTTCAAACAAACAAACAAACAAACAAACAAACAAACAAACTCTTCAGCTTTATAATATTAGTATAGATTAACGCAAGCGCACGTTGTACTTAAGCTGCGAACATTATTTTGGTGCGGAGTTATGTTAAAACTGTGATAGCTCCTAAGATATTTATTGAAATCAAATGATATAAAGGGCGACTTGGTTCTAAATGTAATGCTCGTGATGATGAATGTATTTATTTTGATAAGAATAAATACCTGTGTGTATAATACACCTCTAAAAATAATGCATTATTTTTAAAAAAAAATATTAACATAAAAAAGGTTGTAGTAAGTCAACCATAAAAGATAGACATATGCTGTCGCGGATTTTATTATAGAACTTTTAATGCTGAACAATCCTGTCATACATGATTTTTGTGTAACTTAAGCGGTTTCCGCAGCGTATGCAGCGGAAGCTCTGAAAAGGAATATCTTTCTCCCGTTTTCGCAACATTTTTCATTGCTGCTGTGGTCTTATGAGTCGTATCTTTATGTTATATAGCCTAAAGCCTTCCTCGATAAATGGACTATCCAACGAAAAAAAAATTTTTCAAATCGGGCCAGTAGTTTCTGAGATTAGCGCGTTCAAACAAACAAACAAACAAACAAACTCTTCAGCTTTATAATATTAGTATAGATTAAAAGTAAAGTCATAAAAGTCATTTATTTATGCAAATAGGCCCACTGGGGGCACTTTTACACGTCCCAATATAAACCCTACCACAGCTTCGGGACAATTGTGAGCTAGTGCTGAGAAGAAGCTGCGCAACAAACTCAGTCACTATTGTTAATGCCTCTTTTCAAAAGGTTTACAATTTTTGTAGTTCATTCAAGTCCATACATTATTATCTTTTAAATAATCATCTACTTCATAATACCCGTTCGTCATAAGGGTTTCTTTAATAACAGTTTTAAATTTATTAACTGGTAGGGTGGGGTGGTCGACATTGAACCACCTAAATTTCAAAGAGCTGTAACTCTGGTTTTGTAGGTGCAAATTTTATAATTTTTATACAGGGTTATAAAAAATACATACCGGGTGTAGCTGCAGTAGTTTATTTTGGTCCAAAAACTAGGATTTACTGTGAAACCTTGTTTTTTTATTTAAAGAGAACTGGTTCAATGTGTACACCCTATGGTACTTAGTGAACCGGGGGTAGGTACTCAATAAACCGGGGGTGTACACTATGAACCAAGAATATTAAAACAAGCATATCTTTTTATTTTTGTAATGGAAATGAAATAAAACTGTAAATTTAGTGACGAAATATTTATTATAGATATATAACCTATAAAAAATATAATTAGGAACCATATTTATATCAGTCAATTAAAATTAATAACAGAACTGTAATAACTCTTATCAAAAACAATTAAACAAAAAGAAAAATCAACATTGAACACTTTATATAACGTCAAGTTAAGTGTAAAATCTTATAAATCTAGTTCTTAATTTAAAGAGATCATTTAATTGACTCAACCTTAATCAACTAAGCGTTACATAACATTTTTTTATTGAAATAACCATTATACTTATATTATCACAATCATTGCTTTCGTCTTTCTAATCTTAAACATAGTAAAAAAATCGTGAAAAAATAAACATTTGAGCTCAATAACGTAAATTCAATAAAGACATATCAATAGGAAATTTGTAAGTAGTCTGTCGACGACTATTGCCATCTTCAACTTTAGGTTCGGGCAGGATAAATTTTATGTCAGCAATGTTGACACCTGCCGTGTCGGGATCCAGTGGCCTTACAAATTTCTGTTGGATTTTACTTTTTAATTTTAAGTATGATACATAATAATCACAATCTTCATCATCATCCAATATTTCTAAAATTTTAGCAACGTAATAAATTTTATCATTTTTGGTTTTAAAAATTATTATTACATAGTCATTTACACGGGGAGAACGATGAAGTTTTAGATTATCATCTTTCAAAACTATTTCATCATTGTCAGAGTCACTTTCGATCTCATGTAACTCGCCACCAGACGATGATCCACTTGCACGGAATTCTTCCTCATCTTCCTCTGAAGACTCGGAAGAAGGTCCGTTTTTTTTCCGTTGTTTAATTCCTTTTTTTTTGAACAAGTTCTTGGTCACTTTTTTTACAGCCTTGAGTTTTCCTGTTTTCTTTCCCTTATTTTTCTTTTTATCAGCCGTCTGAGCTTTTATCTCAGCCAAAGCATTCTTCACAGGGGTATCCGTGGCTATTAGACTCTTGCCAACCTTTCTTTTACCTTGCTTAATTTTTCTCTGGACTGTTTTTAATGCTGGTCGGAACTCTTTTGGAGGAATAAAACTTTCTAAGCAGATTTGAGAATTGTTTAATCTTTTTCTGGGCGTGCTTGGGTTCAAAATATTTTTACTTTTTTCTAAGTCTTGAGCAGTTGATGTAAATGGCTGACTTGTACTTGGTTGTAGTCGAAACTCTTTTGAAGAAATTAAATATTCTGAAGAAGTTTGAGAATGATGTTGTCTTTTCGTAGGAGTACTTTGGTTCAAAACATCTTTTTTTATTTTTAGGTCGGGTTTAGTCGATGCAGATGGCTTAACTAAGGATTGTTTTGGGTTAAGTAAATTCGATTTGAGATTATTCTGAGATAAAAAGGTTTGCGCCACTTCTAAGCATAAATGAACTAATTTTTTGGGTTCATGCTTTTTGTGGAAACTGTCAACAGAAAGAAGAGAAGGTGAAGGAGATCGAGAGTCAACCAAGACATTTCCGGGTTCAGATTGTTTTCTTCCAGATACAATTGATACATCAGATAGGCTTGTTGCATCTTGATCATCGTCATCTTTATCATTTGTTTGATTTAGTACTGGTTCTGGTCTGTCTGTTACGCTGCTGGGCAAGAAGTCAAGTTCTGAAAATATCTCACTATTGAACGGAAAGATTCCGCACTTTCGGAACGCATTTGTTATATTAGTTGGAGTCATTGCTTTCTGATATGCTTGTCCAACACATTGTGCCACTTCATATATCGACAAAGATCTCCCTGGATTGCGTAACAGCCACGAGTCAACAGCGGAGTTGTAATATGATTTTAAAGGTGCATTCAGGCCAACATCAAGTGGCTGTAATTTACTTGTTGTGTGTGGGTGCAGAGTCAGTATTGTGACTCCCGACTCTTTGGCTATGTTGAGTGCTTCAATCGACAGGTGACTCTCGTGGTTATCCATTATGAGCAATGATGGGTTGAGTTTTGAAGATGCTGTAAATTTCACGAAATGTTTCATCACCTCGGTAAAAAGATCGCAGTTCATCCATCCCGTTTTAGTGGCCAGGCCTAGCGTTCCTGTTGGTGCCCCATTAATCATATGTGGAACATATTTTTTACGTGGGAACACCATGACTGGTGGAAGCGCGTATCCTGTTGCATTAACAATGCAACATGTAGTTACCAGTATTCCCCGCTCACCACTTGTTACCTTGGATACATTTTGACCTTTCTGGGCTATTACTTTACCTGGTCGCTGAACAGTAGTCGTGGCAGTTTCGTCTAGATTAAATATCCTTGTCCCATCACCGAATTGCGGGAATCTCCCACACACGTCTTGCAGATTGTCAAAAAATGATTTTACATTTGTAGGATTAAAAGCCGTAGCTCGTGCAATACTGCACGCTTCTGGTTTTTTAATTGCCAAATCGGGGTGTCTTTTTTTGAATCCACGCAACCAGTCTTTCCCAGCCATACCGCTTTCCTTCCAACTTGTTGGGTATTTAATTTTATTAATTTCTGCCATTTGTAAAGCGAGCTTACGGACTTCTTTAGTGGTTAAACCATAAAACTTATTGGCGCAATCAATGATATACTCCTTCAAACTACTTTCTTGAGCGTCATTAAATATTTTTTGTGCACTGTAATTCGGCTCCATCGAAGCAGAATTGTTATGTAAATATTTAATCACGTACCTTCTGAGTGTTGGGTATGGTACATTGCAAGTTTTTGCTGCACTTCTTAAGCTCATGCCACCAAGATGTAAATTTACAGCGGTTTTCATAACTTCAGGTAAGTGGGATCCTTTTTTCCTTGCAGATCTATCTAGTTTTGTTCGCCCCATCTAAAAAAAATACAAGCAAAAATAAAGCAAAACATAAAATATGAAAAGCGTTTCAGTAAATAAGGGTAAGTACTGAGTTAACCAGAAGTGGTACTAAATTAACCGGAGGTAGTACTGACTGAACCACCGGTTCACTCAGTACCTCTTTCGAGTGGTTTATTCGGTACCACCTCGCATTTATAAAGTTTGAGGTTATGTAGCTGCAAGTCTAAACACGTGGCGCTTTTTGCGACTATTGTGATAGAAAGTCCAAACCAAGCGATATCTTTAATGCTCATCCATATTAAGCTACTATTTACACATATCAAATAAAACGAAATTCTACTCACGTTTTTTTTCCTCAATTTTCGAGTTCAAAATACTTAGCACAAACGCGCACACGCGTCTTCAACGCTAGCTCGCTGTTGACTGGGATGGGAGGGATATTTCTATCAAAGGCTTGCCTACTGTGAAGTGCACCAACTGGCAACGTCGCGTTTCCAAGTTATTTGCCTGGTTCATTTAGTACCTCTGGTTCACTGTCGACCACCCCACCCTAAGTTTAAAATGTGTTCTGGTAGTTTTTTTTCATCCTTTTCCCCATGAAAGAAATACCAACCTTTCGAAGCCTAAATTGTGGAATAGCAAGCTTATCCTTATTCCTAGTATTATATTTATGAAATTTGTCACTTTTTTTCGTGAATGAATGTAAATTTTTGCGTACATACATTATTATTTGTATCATTACATACATTAAATTTTAATTAATATACAGAGAGGCTACAGTTAATATTCTAATTTCTTGAAACACCTCTCGTAAGGAATCTTGAGGTTTAAGATTATGAATAGCTCGCACGGCTCTATTTTGTAATACAAAAATTGATTGTACCTATATTAGCAGCCGTGCCCCACAGTAAAATGCCGTAGGACAAAAAGCTATGGAAATAAACGAACCTAGCTGTTTCTACACCAGTCAAACGTCTAATCTTCCTTACCGCAAAAGCAGCTGAGCTTAGCTACCCTGACAAGGCCTCTATATTTTATATCCTAAGATATATCTTTCACCACTTCACACTATGGAATTTATGTTTTCTTAGTTTTGTATGGGATTATGGGATCGTCTACTTTCGCAATGGCGGACCGAAAAGCAAGACAACATTTTTAATGCCTTAAAAGCTGTGAAACCAGCCTTAAAGCTCCTGCTCGCTACTCGTGCCCTTTGCTCGCGTGAGTACGTAAGTCGCGAGGCGAGTAGCGAGCTTGCTGTTCACACATTCGCGACAATAATTATAGGCACTGTTGCACATAAACATGCCGAACGTTAAGTTAGCTGCGACTTGCGCACTGATCCTCGTAAGTTTGTTTAAATACTTGAATATCTTTCGTAAGAAAGTGAAAATGAAACTCACTGGTATCCCCATATGGCTTGATATCCTGTTCCAAGCATCATTCATTTTCTGTTAATGATTGTGCTTTTTATTTTTGGGATCCCAGAGGGTGTCTTGTTTCTGATAAAGTAGACAGCCGTAGGTCGACCCAGAGTCGTTTCATGTTTGATTAGAGAAATACACCAAGAGACCTGACTTCAGCATTTTGGAAAAAAAAGAATAAATTATTGATACAAAATAATGAATTTACTTTGCATCTATCTTTAGGGTTTTGAAAATACTAAAAATTAAAGATATAACGATTTAATACAACTTCCATTACCCGAAAAGTGTTTTGTTTGGCGCTTATAAGCACAATGTCGTCCGCTCGCCAAAATGATAGATTGTGCCATAGCATTGACAATTAGCTTTTGTAAGAAAGCGCTAGCAATTGCTTTTTTTGTAGAGAAAAGGCGAAATGACGGTTCGCTATGTTTTTTTTTATTTGATTGCCTAGATCCCTAAAAGTCCAGCTCATCCCTAAAAGTGTGGAACGCCCACAAATTATAAAAAGTGACTTGCAAAGAATGGAAAAGTAGGTAATAAATGAGGTAAGGAAATGCGATGTTGTGCTAACTCTAATGAAATGTTTTTACATCGGTAGTTTTTCCTGAGTAATTTTGTGTGTAAAATTTAAATAAAGAAAAAGATGAATTGAAAAATAATAAAAGTAACTAAACACTTCGTTTTATGATAATTTAACGATCCCCCGTGACTTAAGCCACCTTCGTAGCCTGTAGCGTAGCGTTTATAAATAAATATAAGTCCATCTTAGTAACTATTATACACTTAAATAAAATAATATTCATTCAATACAGTCAGGTATAATAGGCACAAAAGCCCGTGTCACTTCTGCAGTTTCATATTCAACATTCAAATTTTAAAGAATACATCAGTCTGTTGACAGTTCACGTCAAAATCTTGTCATTAAATTGCGCACGCTTTTTGCTCGGCATATCGTCTCTATACGTAGTAGAATTACCTCGATGCGATACTCACGCGAAATCAACAACCAGTTCATGGGCGAGCTCCCTAACCATTCCATACAATAATGTATAATAGGCACAAAAACCCGTGTCACTTCTGCAGTTTCATCATTCATATTCAACATTCTTAAGAATATGTCAGTCTGTTGATAGTTCACGTCAAAATCTTGACATCAAACTGCACACACTTTTTGCTTGGAATAGCGTCTCTATACAGATTAATAATATTATTCCTAAACTCTAATGCCACATATAAACATGCGCGCGAGTCTCGAGGCGAGTGGCTAGCCAAGTAACGAACACGCATGTGTGAACAGTGGCCGTAGTGCGAGTCGGAGCGAGCCTTACTCGATCAAACGAATCGAAAATTTATATGGGAAATCACGCGTTAACTTGAATTTATATGGGGTTGAAGCAAAGCCGTCTAGTGGCTAACGTTTCCACTAAAACAATCCCATATAAATCACGTATACGATGCGTTTGATGGAGTAAGTCTCGCTCCGACTCGCACTTCGGCCTCTGTATGCTCGCTACTCGCGTACTCGCGCGAGCAAAGGGGGTGTGTAATATATGATATAACAACATATCATATAAAATTCAAAACATATACAGTCAAATGATATAATTTTGTTTAATGTAACACTTTTTTTTAATATAATGATGGAATGATATAATTTTTAATCATATAATTTTAAAACGTTTAACAAACGATTGACCTAAAATCAATCAATATAACAACTTTTAACATAACGTTTATTTAGTATAATAACATTTTGTATATCATTCATTTACGATAACACTCTTTTTATATAATATTAAAAACATGTAATGACCACTTCATGTAAACTCCAATTAATGTAATATCGAATGATATAAAAAATATTATATTAAATTTTTAACTGGCGTTTATTTTGATAATTATTTTTTGCAAGCAAGCATACAGCATGCAGCATGCATTCAAGCAAGCACACATGCATTATTATTTCCACGTCTCCGGCGCTGCGGGAAGTGCAGCTTCTCCGCCCTTGCGCAACAAGGTGCAGTCAACCACGCTCACCAGCGGGCGGCGGCTGCTTCCCCTTCGCGCCTCCGGCTTCTAAATTACACTCTTGTATCGGGCAGACAAATACCATGGCGAAGTGACCACGGCGAGTCGGGTTTAAAATAATTCTTTTTTTGATAAGTATGTTTTAAAAATGTATGTCAATTGAAATTATGCCAATGGAAGTTATACCAAAAAAAGGTTATATTAATTGACGTTTATTTCGTTCAATCATTATTTGAAACGGTATTATGTCATATAACAGTTATATGAAATAATGCGTATGTCAAACAAAATTATATCAAATGAACGATATGTAAAATCAGTTTTATTTCATACAGTTCTGTAGACAATCAAAGCGATTTGACAAATCGAATTGAAAGCTTTCGGGATTTTGGATATCAACACGAGTCGGACGGAGCGTCGACTTCATCAGTCGGGACCTTTCCAATTTGCCACTGCCACTTAAGCTTACTGATTCTCAAGGCTATGTCCGTTACCTTGGTTCTTCTACGTATCTCTTCGTTTCTGATTCGATCTTTTAGAGAAACACCGAGCATAGCCCGCATAAATAAAAATTAACGTAATAAATATATTTAATCTGCGTGCTGTGAAACTAACCTAAAAACTCGTGCTCGCTACTCGTGCGTGCTCTTTGCTCGGGTGCGTCTTATTTGTTATACAATCATTTGATATTCAACTTTGATAACGACCCTTTACATAAGAATCATTAATCAATATAATTTTGTTTATTATAACGTTTACTTAATATAATATTCATTTTATATAATACCATTAAGTATAAGATATGAATCTTATAACACCGTATGAAATAAAACTGATTTTACATATCGTTCATTTGATATAATTTTGTTTGACATACGCATTATTTCATATAACTGTTATATGACATAATAACGTTTCAAATAATGATTGAATGAAATAAACGTCAATTAATATAACCTTTTTTTGGTATAACTTCCATTGGCATAATTTCAATTGACATACATTTTTAAAACATACTTATCAAAAAAAGAATTATTTTAAACCCGACTCGCCGTGGTCACTTCGCCATGGTATTTGTCTGCCCGATACAAGAGTGTAATTTAGAAGCCGGAAGCGCGAAGGGGAAGCAGCCGCCGCCCGCTGGTGAGCGTGGTTGACTGCACCTTGTTGCGCAAGGGCGGAGAAGCTGCACTTCCCGCAGCGCCGGAGACGTGGAAATAATAATGCATGTGTGCTTGCTTGAATGCATGCTGCATGCTGTATGCTTGCTTGCAAAAAATAATTATCAAAATAAACGCCAGTTAAAAAAAATTCTATAATATTTTTTATATCATTCGATAATTCATAAATTGGAGTTTATATGAAGTGGTCATTTTATGTTTTTAATATTATATAAAAAGAGTGTTATCGTAAATGAATGATATACAAAATGTTATTATACTAAATAAACGTTATTTGTTTTAATCATTATATCACGTAAATGTTATATTAAATGTTGTTATATTAATTGATTATAGGTCAATCGTTTGTTAAACGTTTCAAAATTATATGATTAAAAATTATATCATTCCATCATTCTATTAAAACAAGTGTTATATTAAACAAAATTATATCATTTGACTGTATATATATGTTTTGAACTTTATATGATATGTTGTTTTATCATATATTACACACCCCCTTTGCTCGCGCGAGTACGCGAGTAGCGAGCATACAGAGGCCGAAGTGCGAGTCGGAGCGAGACTTACTCCATCAAACGCATCGTATACGTGATTTATATGGGATTGTTTTAGTGGAAACGTTAGCCACTAGACGGCTTTGCTTCAACCCCATATAAATTCAAGTTAACGCGTGATTTCCCATATAAATTTTCGATTCGTTTGATCGAGTAAGGCTCGCTCCGACTCGCACTACGGCCACTGTTCACACATGCGTGTTCGTTACTTGGCTAGCCACTCGCCTCGAGACTCGCGCGCATGTTTATATGCGGCATTAGAGTTTAGGAATAATATTATTAATCTGTATAGAGACGCTATTCCAAGCAAAAAGTGTGTGCAGTTTGATGTCAAGATTTTGACGTGAACTATCAACAGACTGACATATTCTTAAGAATGTTGAATATGAATGATGAAACTGCAGAAGTGACACGGGTTTTTGTGCCTATTATACATTATTGTATGGAATGGTTAGGGAGCTCGCCCATGAACTGGTTGTTGATTTCGCGTGAGTATCGCATCGAGGTAATTCTACTACGTATAGAGACGATATGCCGAGCAAAAAGCGTGCGCAATTTAATGACAAGATTTTGACGTGAACTGTCAACAGACTGATGTATTCTTTAAAATTTGAATGTTGAATATGAAACTGCAGAAGTGACACGGGCTTTTGTGCCTATTATACCTGACTGTATTGAATGAATATTATTTTATTTAAGTGTATAATAGTTACTAAGATGGACTTATATTTATTTATAAACGCTACGCTACAGGCTACGAAGGTGGCTTAAGTCACGGGGGATCGTTAAATTATCATAAAACGAAGTGTTTAGTTACTTTTATTATTTTTCAATTCATCTTTTTCTTTATTTAAATTTTACACACAAAATTACTCAGGAAAAACTACCGATGTAAAAACATTTTATTAGAGATAGCACAACATCGCATTTCCTTACCTCATTTATTACCTACTTTTCCATTCTTTGCCACTTCTTGCCACCAGTCACTTTTTATAATTTGTGGGCGTTCCACACTTTTATGGATGATATGATACGAGGGTTTAAGGAATGATAATCAAACCGCTCTGATAGAGTGCTGCTAATACACTGATTTAATTGATCATGTTAAAAGTATAAAATTGATGCATTGACAAAATAAGCTCGCGGCGTTGTCAAAATATAACATCCTTACAGTCGCTTCTCAATACATATTTGATAATATCATGTATGTACGCAAAAAAATACATCTTTTAATGAGAAAATGTTATATTTATTTGTATAACACAAGAAATAAAAACAAACTTGTTATTCCAAACTAACTTCAGGTTAGTCATAACAATTAATTCATTCTTGGGAAATTGTGTCAAATTTTTCAATAATAATACCAATTAATAGGTTATCGAATTACCTACTTTATTAATAAATTACGTGCGCTTCCACCAAGTGAGCAGCCATTGATTCAATTTTAAATGTATATTTATCATTTAGTTACAGGTTGAAAACAATTGTAGAAACAAGATTTTCTTTTCGTAATGCGATTGAATGAAAGATATTTAGTTTTAAATCTGTAGTCCGGTCAAATTAGACATAAAAATAGGGGTAAATGTTGAATCACCAACAATTTAGGATTCATTTGATGTTAACGAGGAGACATGCGATTTGTCATTATTGGAGCAATTTACTTGCAGCGAGGATGAAGAAGAAGAACAAGGAGAAGAAGAAGCAGAAGTATTAGAGAATTATGAGTCAGATGGATAAATATCCCTATTTTTTTTTAACTTACACCGCTTTTATCACTTTTATCATTTTCAACCGTTGCCAATATCTTTTATTATTCAATAGTTTCAACTTTTTGGATCGTTATATTTCAAAAACGGTGTCTCTTAGGAAGAAAAGTATATTGTCATTTTTTGTAGATATTTATCTGCTCTACAATATTTGTCTGGCTAATTTTATGATAAAACTTACCGTTTTGCTGAAAATCGTGAAAAACCCGTTTTTGTGACATTTGACCCCGAGTAACTTTTTTTCCAGGTATCGGATCGATGGGGACTTTCTACATTTCATTTATGATGGTGTTTTAAACAATCCTACCAATTTTCAGCTAGGTGGGAATTTTTGTAACCTTGGATGTCTAATTTGACCGGACTACTGTGCTTACTCAGTCCTCACAAGCGGTCAGCCATATCTTCATACTGAAAAAAGTTGGAATTCATTTAGAGTTCTTTTTTTGTTAAAACTCTTTTTAATAAGAGCCTTTAATGTTAGATCGTCAAGTTTCATATTCCAAATTTCACTTCATCCACACGCCACACAGTAGTTCCAAATAAATAAAAAATGGACATTGATGCTAGAAGCTTGAAAATTTTTCTGATGGTTTACACTAAGTCAACTAATATGACAAAAAAAAATATCATCCTACCACGACTACATCGTAGTAAAAAAAATAAGTATATATTTTTTTGTATGGAAGAAATCATATTTCTGTTTATTTCTCGAAACACTTAAAAGCTGTCAAGATGACGATCATATATGTAAGAAAACAAGTGATTCTGAGTATTTCATGCAAAGATACTTTGTACTTATCTCTGCGTACTTTTGAGTTATTAAGGGTTGAACAATATTTTTTTGCCTTAACCTATTGCTTAAACCATTTAATTAAATAATAAAATAAGATTAAAAATGGGCTGCATAATATATTGTTATCGATCATGGGATCGATGGTAAATAAAACTAGGATTCTTCCATACATTGTATAATCAGCCACCACAAACAAATGGTTTTACATAGGTAGACACGTCTTGAGTATATGGAGTCCCGGCAAGGTCTGTCCGCCACCCGAACGGCCCCGCCTGCGCCCAGCACCTCTGCTGATACCGCGATTGCTAACACGGCCATACTGACCACAGCTTCGTCCTCGAAGCTGTAGGATGCCTGAAAGTAAAGGACCGTGAGGTAGGGTGTTACTGCCCTCTCACTTCTGCCTGACATCATTGTCAGAAATACTGTCGCCTGATTCGATCATAGCCACCGACCTGACTTTAAAAGCCAGAAATAGATCTGCCTGACTTCTTTAGCCAGAAGAATTTTACCTGCCTGACTTTTCTAGTCAGCTTTTAACCACCTGACAGTCCATGTCAGAATAACAACTGTCACCGTCACTCCCGGCTAGTGTGGACAAAGGGTGTTTAAAAGGTACTAATATTCGAATGAAATAAAGAAATCCGGGTATAGCATTTGGCAACAAAAGTTTATTCAAATTTGCTATTTCACAATTACTTTTAACACCTTCAAATACAAAACTTAATAGCTCAGAATTCAGTAGAGACTAGGTTAGGTTCTAATTTAGTTATCTATATCTATACTGTTACAAATCTTTATGTTCAAAATTTTCTAATTAAATAAAGATAAACCACCAATTTAAGTTTTTAATTTCCTAATTGATTCCAAAATTTATCCTCAAAGGGATTCCTAAGTTATGCTTAAATTAATAGCTAAATTATCCCACTTTTCACTAAAATGAAAGTAAATACAAGGAAAACCAACCTTGGATTTCAACGGAGGTTACCATTTCAAATCTTTGTTGCATCAAACTACATACAACTCTGCAACATTACCCCAAAATTTCAGCGATACCGATCCATCCTCAAAACAGCAGACAAGAAGCAAATCAATCCATAAGGAAGTTCTGACTTCAAAATAATCCAAATGAGGTCTAAGTAAGGTCACTGAGGTTACAACATGATCACCAAATTGTGACTGTTCAACTTAGACACATATCAAAAGCGAAACCTGCAACAGCTGGCTCGCCATATAATTTCTGAATTGATTACTAAACATTTATGCTAATTATTCTATTTGAGACATTTTTCAGTTATTTATATCAAATCAATTTCGAAATGAATCCATCCAAATTGACATGTTGGCGGCGTCAGGAATAACTATCAAACTACAAAATAATTTGGGGCGTGCCCCGTTATTAAAATTCTTTCATTTTAACCATAAAATTAATATTCCTATCGGAATAGAAGGACAAGTAAAAGCTGTCAAACGAAACCGATATAAGATGTCCGTAACTAACATAAGTAAGTAACATTAAGAGCTTTAAATGAGATAACCTTTCGATCAGGTGATTAAAAACAATGTTCCTAAGATAAACATATTAGTTTACTGCATGATAAACAGCCGACACAAAATATTGAACATGCAGCTCTAGTGTAAAACTAAATATTATTTCATTATATAAAATATTCATATATACATTCCCTGTGTTATTCTGTCTTTACTTTTTATGTAAATTAACGTTTGTAGAATAGAATAATCAAACTGCGTACTTTAAATTTGAAGCGCATTGGTAAATATAAGTCGTTTATTAAGAGGCTTCGCTTTGGACTAATTTACCTGTTGAATGATTATTTGTTGGGTTATTCAGCTGTAATGAACAACAATCAATCACCGATCAAGTCACCATATTTCAACAGAAATATTTCTTCAAATTATACACAATTTCACATAAATTTTCAAAAACTCAAATGAGAGAAATTTTCAGCAAGCCTTCATAAGCCTCCGAACTGTTTGACATCTGGCAAAAATGGTTCTGCTACCCATCTCTTTTTATCACACAGTTTGCTGCTAGTGACATCTCGCTTTTGTCGTTCTATTCCAAAGGGATAATAATTTTATGATTTTAACACACGTTCCACTCCGACGCACGACCAACAGTGCGGAACCGGAAAAACGGCAGCTGTCACACTTGACAAATGTCAGTGTCAGCATCCATCATATCTATGCCAAAATATGGACTGGAGTCCTACATCCATTTAGCTTTTCGTTTCACGTGAACTTAGACAAAAATATACAACGTTACACAACCACCTGACACACATAGTCAGCACAATAACAGCCTGATTAGGCACATATCAACCTATCTCATCAGTATCATAACAACCTGACCTGCCAGTCAGAATTATACATAACAGCCTGATCGAAGGCACACTGTCCTATGCAATCAGAATTACAACAACCTGACCTCAACGATCAGAATCAAAGCAGCCTGATCAAACTAATCAGTTATTCAACAGCCTGATCTAACCAATCAGAAATACATCAGTCCTATTTAAACAATCAGAAATAGAACAACCTGATCAAACCAATCAGAAATACAACTACCTGATCTAACCATCAGAAATACAACAGCCTAACCTAATTAATCAGAAAGGAACAGCCTGATCTTATCAATCAGAAAACAACAGCCTGATTTAACCAATCAGAGATACAACTGCCTGATAAAACTAATCAAAAATATATAGCAGCCTGAATAATCAGTGTAAGCCTGATTTTAATAATCAGTATGACAGCCTGATTTATATAATCAACACAAAAACAGCCTGATTAATCAGAATAACTCCAGCCTGAACTACGCAACTCAAACATAACAGCCAGTCGATTCCACTTACAACTCTGTGAGTGCTGCCATCGAATTATCCAACAAACTCCGGAATCAACCATAGCAATAACAAATTACTTGCCGGCATAACACCATGCCCTTCCGCTTTTGAATCGTCACCCAAAAGCACTTGTGTATTTGTTTACACAAATCTGTCAGCCGCTAGTCTCGCCTGCCTATGCGAGTTAGCACTCGTGCCATTGCACGTGTAATATGGCACTTACGGCCCTGCCGCCTCTCATCAGTCCATATGAGATAGCCCCCGTGTTCATCACACACGTATGACCGCTAAAGGCCCTACCGCTCCTCTTTCTGAGATAGCATCATTCAATTTATAAGTGTGACCAGTAGGTCCTGCCTGCCACTCCCTTTACTGAGGTAGCATCTGTGGCTATGCACAACTGACCATAAGGTCCTTCCACTCTCATTGAGCTAGGTTACGTGTTCTTACACGTATGACCAAAAAGGTCTTGCACTCCTCTCACCAGTCTAAGTGAGATAGCTTTTCATATGCACGCAATAGCATCAGCCATAACTCATCTTGAGCTCTGCCAGATATTATTCACTTTCCTGCTGTGTTCGCGGGGTTCTGCCCCATAAAGGTACAATATGAATTCTGTTTTACAATTCATCAACAGCGATTCACCTATTTAACTGCCATTGAGTCGCTCGGCCTGTCTATTAGATACTTCGACAGATTATAGGTAGTATTCCACCATTCCCATTCGGGGAATCCCAGACTTCGGCCACCGTTTCTCAAAGCAGTAAAACCGACTAATGACTTTCTGCCACTAATATTTTGTTCTCAACGATACTTACATCGTTTTTCATCCATGAAAATTTCATACTTATTTTCTATTTCATACGTGAAAACTCATTTTCACTCATCTAGTATTCAGCCGATATAATAATGCTCATCGATTTCATATGCCACGTTGCTTCGTCAGGAATTCATTCAGCTTTCATTTATCTAAGCCTTGTTTATCATTTCTCAGCCGATAATAATTATTTTTATCAATGTTCAACATATAAATCAGCCATTTCTGCACTGTTGCATGTTCATTCATAATTTCAACATGTATTGCGCAACCACTATCTTCCGTTTCATAAACAATATTTATTCAGAGCTTTGTTATTCTATGAAACAAACGTCCTGGTTATGCCAATGTCACAGTAATGTTTACATTAACTGTAACCCATTTGCTTAAGTTAGGGGCCTCGGTCTCCATCGCCGTAATCATGTGACGCGCACCTCTAGGTTTCGCCTTACAAGCAAATCTTCCTTGGCCGGCCTCATCGGACACATAACAACAAGGGCTCTTTGTTTCGCCGCCCGATGGGTAATATGTAGAACTTGAAACTTATTTCAATGCCATCCAATGCTCTCTATGAGATAAGCAACGTCAAGTCGGGATCAACTGCGGGTATTAGGTATTGTTCATCCTTAGTGGTCCTTTACATTTGTTTCTCTCTTTGATTCACAGCCTTGCATAATGTAATGATACCTACTTAATCATTGTTTAATTCCACCATGCCACGAACCATGTCATCAAACATTATGCCGACTTCTGCCGTCGTTCACCGGACTTCTTATCATATTGTACTTCCGCTGTATCTTCAACCGCATTCAGCAACCGTGTTATGCTCGGTACTACTTATTTGTAACATTGATTTCAATGTTTTTGTATGTCTGCCACTGTCATAGTGTTATACATGTTCGTTTTCTCAGCTTAAATTTATATTTGAATCGTTTCTTCCAGGATTTCTTTTCCAGTTATCTCATTGAGTCATCATCAACCAAAGGTCTAACTGTGTCCGCACCTTTATTCTCCAGCCAGACCTCACCGCCATACAGCTTTCTCGCTCACTCCAAGCATAAACATCTGCGATTTCATCGCTCCTCCATGTGGATCACCTCCCAGCACAAATTCCATTATTACCATTAGCAGGATCATAACCAGGATTGTGTATTTTCATGGGAAAACTCGACGCTATCTCCGCATTCGCCATGAATTCGCCATTAACTTTCATAAACGGCCGGCCCCTCGCTGACGTGAGTAATATCATCCGCGACATACAAAGCGTAGTTACACATCTTCATAAAGTCAACCAGCTCTTCATAATCGTCTTGACTTTCAGTCTCCACCAGACTTTCGATGTCTTTATATCAATAATTCCACCGACGACTATTCGAGCACTTTTGTTTCACCGCTTTAATGACCGCAACATTGTAACTATTTAGTCCACCGTCACGCGAGTACAACTGCCACTTGAGTTCACTTTGGTAGTCACTTGATTTGAGTTCATTTTGGGAAATATCCCACCGCTGTGTTATCGATCATGGGATCGATGGTAAATAAAACTAGGATTCTTCCATACATTGTATAATCAGCCACCACAAACAAATGGTTTTACATAGGACACAGACACACGTCTTGAGTATATGGAGTCCCGGCAAGGTCTGTCCGCCACCCGAACGGCCCCGCCTGCGCCCGGCACCTCTGCTGACACCGCGATTGCTAACAATATAAATAGCACTAACATAATATTGTTTATAATTAAACACAAGTATGTACGTACAAATAAAATATACGCATATTAAAAAAACTGTTATTAGGGAAATAATTCAAAAATATGTATTGTTTGGTGCGCTGGCCAGCAAAAAGTAGCTCCGACGCGAGTTTGCCAGAATAACAATAAAGCAGTTGATGACTCATAACGACATGTATGTTCACACACTGCGCGTGCGCACCGTATGCATCAGTGTACAGCTAAGTGTGGTTGTGATAAGACGTGTTACTACTTTTTCTGTACGCTTCCATTAAATATTTCGTTGTTGTCTTTTTTGTTATTGTTAAGTTTTTTTTATTATTGTTACGTTTTTTGTTTTCGTTCTTTTTTCTTTTTAAAGTCCAGTCCAGCCAAGTTTTGGTTCGTTTCGTGCTCTCGTAAAATTTTCTTATTCATTAAATTTGAATTTATTTGTTTTTCTCGAATCGTAATCGTATTCAAGTTGTTTTTCATTTTGTTATTGTTCATATTCTGTAAACATCATTTAATATGTCCGCATTAGTCACAAATTTAGATTTGTACTGCGCCCTTAAATCAGGTGGTGGTTTAAAAAATACTGATTTATTATAAAAAAATATTGTCGAACGTATTGGCATCGAATTGTCCTCTGGAGATTTGAATATTATCAAATCATTTTGTCGCAATTTTACAAGCAATGTATCAAAGAGATGGTCTGCTGCTAGCAGAGCCCAAAAGACATTTTTGCACCAAAGTTCAGATTGGTTACAGTCCGAAATTGTGTGGCCGAAATGTCAAAATATAGATTTAAACAGTGTTTTATTAATACCGCGGATGACGTTCGAATTATTGGGACCGCGGAAGACGTTTCAATTATTGAGACCACGGAAGTAGATGTACATCAACCGAGTTCCAGTATAAATAAAAAACCTTTCACGGATTTATCCGATAAGCAGAAAAAAAGGCGCTCTATCACACTTTTGGATCATTCTGAGGAAGAACTTGTTTATGCTTTATGCTAAACTGAAAGAGTCTAACAAAACCAAATTAGCGGCTATAATCAAAGAATTATTCCAAAACGAAGAAAAATGCCAAACAGTAGACAAGCTTTTGTTTACTAAAAAAACTGAAAAACCGTGCCTCCCTGAAGATAAAACGTTAGCGCTAGTTACATCATCAAATTTTACGAAATGGCAATATCGCAATTTAAAAGCCATTATCGATTCAGAAAATATTTTTGGACTTCCGTCCTCTAAAAAGCTTCTGGAAATAAAAAAAAACTTGTTATCCTTCAGAAGCAGATATAACTGTAACCGTATCTGGAGTGAAAATACGACTGCAATCGCTATTGGATTTGACTGTTCATAGAATCTTAAAAGTTATTCAGTTTCATTCGGCAGACACATAGTCACTAAAATTTATATGTAAATGGGGATGTGATGGGTCATCTTCTCAAAGTAACTATAAACAAAAGTCAAAGTCCGACTTATACATTGACGATTCTTCAGTTTTCATGATCAGTTTGGTTCCGCTTCGTTTGGTAGAAGATAGTGGTACTATCGTTTGGCAGAATCCTTCTCCATCTTCAACAAATTACTGTCGACCAATTGGTTTTCAATTTACCAAAGAAACGAGTGATTTGATCAAGAAGGAAATTGCTTCTATAATTGAAGAAATCTCCACTCTTGTCCCGACAATTGTAGAAAACCTTCAGATACATCATGATTTGCATATGACTATAATTGATGGGAAAATTTCCACGGTGGTTTCTAATACATCTTCTGCAGCAGTATGTATATATGTGGTACTCCACCAAGTAAAATGATTGACTTGGACTTTGTGTCTAAACAACCTATCAGAGATGACATTTACCAATACGGTTTATCCTCGCTGCATATGTGGATAAGATGTATGGAATGTATACTACATATTTCCTACAATTTAGATTTTAAAAAGTGGGCAGCCCGAAATGATGACAAATTATTAAAAGAAACCAAAAAAAAATTGACCCAAGAAGAATTCCGGGAAAAAACTGGTTTGTTAATTGACATAGTTAAACAGGGATTTGGCACCACTAACGATGGTAATACAGCACATAGGTTTTTCAAAAATTTTGAACTGTCTGCTGAAATAACAGGTATTCACCCTGATTTAATCAAAAGATTTGCAGTTATTCTTCAAGTGATTTCATCTGGGCAACATATTAATACTAGCTTTTTTAGGGAATATTGCAAAGAAACAGCAATACTGTATACTAACCTATACTCATGGTATTACATGCCTTCTAGTGTACATAAGCTGTTGATTCATGGCGCAGATATTTGTGAAAGTTTTTCATTTAAGTATACCTATAGGCATGCTTTCCGAAGAAGCATCCGAAGCACGAAATAAAGATTTCCGAAACGTTAGACGGGCGCCCACACAAGAAAAATCGGCAGAGTTGAAACTAATTTGGACATAATCCACAACTTTCTAATTAGCTCGGATCCTTACATCACTAATATTAAGACAAAATTTGTTCGATCCCATAAACAATTATTTCCAGAGGCCAGCGCATTAATCTTACACAGTGAATTATTTTCAGAGGAAACAGAGATTTCTCAAGAAAACGTTGACCCAAATATTCAGTGATTTTTGTTTTATATAGTTGCAGTCCATATTAGTTTAGTGACTACTAATCAAATAAGTTTATATTTCTTCGATTCAATCTTATAAACATTAATTTTAATATACAAAATTACGTTTTTTCAACCCTCAATAACTCAAAAGTACGAAGAGATAAGTACAAAGTATTTTTGCATGAAATACTCAGAATCACTTGTTTTCTTACATATATGATCGTCATCTTGACAGCTTTTAAGTGTTTCGAGAAATAAACAGAAATATGATTTCTTCCATACAAAAAAATATATACTTATTTTTTTACTACGATGCAGTCGTGGTAGGATGATATATATTTTTTGTCATATTAGTTGACTTAGAGTAAACCATCAGAAAAAATTTCAAGCTTCTAGCATCAATGTCCATTTTTTATTTATTTGGAACCACTGTGCGCCATTGTATTTCTATGAACCAACTGGGTGAATTTCAACAAGGTTGATTTTTTTATCACTTCGGTGAACTTTTTTATTTTAAACATTTTTCGAATTTATGCTTGGCTTATGATATTTCTTGATGTTGTTTTTATCATTACATAACGCCATCAAAAAATCTCAGTAAAATTTCGAAATGAAATAACTCGCCACCGAAATGAAAACACTTTTCCACCGACCGGATACCTTTAACTAAATTACTTCTATATACGATAAAGTTTATATAAAAGTTACTTTGAATATTTTTGTCCTAATATAAAAATAACCATATCAAGTTCTCAGTGAATATGATTGTGTTAAAAACCGATCCTATAACCTATAACTTTCCCCGACAAATGAGCTTTCCAAAACATATATATACTATAACACCAAAAATATGCTTAAAATTAGCGCATTTAATCAAACTTTTCTGCTTTACAATATTACTAGAGGTCCCTTGCGACTTTTTCTGTGCGTTTTGATTTGACTCCATTAACTCAAAAATAAATTAAACGAAAAACAATCTCTTCCAAAGCGGCTCGTACCTATTAGTTGATTTTTTGGTCAGTGTAAGCTCTGAACGTACTAGTAGCGTAAAGGGTGAAATTGTCAGGGTTATTTCACTATTTTGATACAATACTAAAATTATTAATATAAATGATCAAAGATAAAATTAACTTTAAAAAAATAAAAACCGACTTCAAAACCAAAATGCACTAAAAAGTATTAAATAAACTCTTGAACATTGAAAGGAAAGGAATCCATTTTAGGGAAACAATTTCTTTTTGGAGTCCGTGCTGCGACAGGTGAGGCTGAATTTTCAAAGTGATGGCACCGACTCCAAAAAGAAATTGTTTCCCTAAAATGGATACCTTTCTTTTCTATGTTCAAGAGTTTATTTTATACTTTTTAGTGCATTTTGGTTTTGAAGTCGGTTTTTACTTTTTTAAAGTTAATTTTATTTCTCCATTTTTAGAGATTACAAGAGAAGGTAGTGGGGGGGGGGGAGTTGCACCTTATGACTCTGTTCTTTAAGAAGCTACAAACTACCTATCATATGTTCTGTCATTATAATTACTGAACTCCTAAGCGTTAAGGAGTTCCACCATCAGTTAGCCCCACAAGATGTAGACTATCAGACGTAACAATACGTCAACATTAAGATTTTAGTAAAACGACACTATACGTACCTTTAAAATTTGAGGGTTTCCCTCGATTACACCAAGATCCCATCTTCAGATCCCAAATCGGCAACAATGGGACCAACTAGAAGGTACACCCTCTAAGTAGGCGAAAAAATTTTTCGAATCGGTCGACTAACGACTGAGATATGAGGTAACAAACATAAAAAAATAAAAAAACATACAGTCGAATTGATAACCTCCTCCTTTTTTGAAGTCGGTTAAAAAGGTATTTTCATCGGTTATATTCAATATCCCACCTGGTTGTAATCTCGTATCTAACTATTAATCATAAACGAATAGATAGACATTGACGCCAGTGTGGTTGGTTACTAGCGACTTCGACTACGCAAATATTGGCTGTACAAAATTTACTGTGCTTTAGCGTGCTTACTTTCCTTCACCTGTTCATAGGGGATAATAAAAATAAAAACTAACTAGCCACAGTAGAGAGAAACCCAGTGCTTACATTTTTCCGCACATTGGTAAATTATTTACTTAAAGTTCGTGTAGTCGCTACTTCTTTTGTTCAGCGGGTGTAGTCTCATTCAAGGAAAATTTTTGACATTTCGCGTAGACAACGCTGAGACAAAATTGGTATTTTCATCTTGCTTTAAACAATTTTTCAATAAATCTTAAAAAATACATTCATTTTTTAAGATTAATTAAGCTAAAGCTACGTTCATTTTAGAGATTACAAGAGAAGGGGGGAGGGAAGTTGCACCTTATGACTCTGTTCTTTAAGAAGCTACAAACTACCTATCATATGTTCTGTCATTATAATTACTGAACTCCTAAGCGTTAAGGAGTTCCACCATCAGCTCAGCCCCACAAGGTGTAGACTATTTTTTAATGCCTTGATTTTGGATTCGGTTGTTTGTTCGTGTGTGCCTTGTGACATTTTTCTGACATTTATTTATTTTGTAAATTATTGTGTTTATTTTGTGTTTTTTGTTAAATCTTAATTATTTATTTAAAAAGTAAGTATATCCATTATTATGCACGTTAAATCTCAGTCCGATGCCATCGAATGATATCACGCCGCCCACATTTACCTGCAATTCCTGCCGTAGGCATTTCACAACATCTAGGGGTTTAAACATTCATATTTCACGTATAAATAACAAACACCCACCAGCAACTAACCCCGTAGCAGCCCAATCTTCCAACAAAGACAATTTTGTAAATAAATTAAGTAGCTTGAAGAAATCAATACCTACAGTAAAGAGGATTCCGCGCGGTGCCAGAATCACCGTTGCAACTAAATTAACGCACGTAATCTTAGACTGTATTAACCAAAACTCTGTCTCTTCATGGGAAAATCTCTTAACCTTTTCTTTCCAAATTCTGCATGCACCACGTGATCTTTCTCCCAACCAATCATCTCTTACCCAAATCATAAAAAATAACTGCATTGCGGCTAATATCCCATGCCCATCCACGACTGACCGACCGTTTAGTAATTTTAATTTGTTCCGAAAAGTCGAAGATAAAGTAAGTGATGGTGATTTGAAAGGCGCCGCGCGACTCCTCTTCTCTAGCGACGTGATATCATCTGACAGCCAGGACACTCTCAATGCCCTTATTTCGAAACACCCCCAGCTTCAGCAACACCTCCTCCTTCGGAACCACTGACTGATGAATCTTTCTGCTTGCAAGTGGACGTATCTTTTAGACCTGGTTCAGCTGCTGGTCTGGACGGTTTGTCGCCACAGCACTTGAAAGACCTTATTTCTTTTCAGGCAGGTGATGCTGGTCGAAGTTTACTTTCAGCCATTACAAAACTTTGTAATTTTATGCTTTTTGGCAAAGTTAATTCTGAAATCGTCCCC
Source organism: Pyrausta purpuralis (assembly GCA_963924145.1). Taxonomy (NCBI): domain Eukaryota; kingdom Metazoa; phylum Arthropoda; class Insecta; order Lepidoptera; family Crambidae; genus Pyrausta; species Pyrausta purpuralis. The sequence goes on from OZ001659.1 coordinate 19,334,064, forward strand.
ATTTTGTATGGCGCAAATCTAATTGCGCTAACTAAGAAAGATGGCGGTGTCAGACCCATTGCGGTTGGTTCCACTTTTCGGCGCATATGCTCAAAGTTATGTGTGAAGTTCCTCACTTATAAACTTCGCGATCATTTTGTACCACACCAGTTAGGCTTTTGTACCAAGGGGGGCTGCGAAGCCGCTGTTCATGCGTTTCGTACTCTTCTTTCACAAAATCAGACGGAGGTGTTGCTTAAATTAGATGTCGAAAATGCTTTTAATTCGGTTAATTTTAATTCGGTTTGTTAATCAGCTTTACTATAACCCATCTAAATTGCTATACAAAAGTCATGAAATTTATTCTGCTGTTGGCTGTCAACAAGGAGTTGGCTGTCTCGGGCCTGCCATTTTTAGCTTGTGTATCAACCCATTTATTCAAAATTTATTTTCTAAATTTAATGTTTGGTATTTGGACGACGGGACCTTAGGAGGTGATGCCGATACCGTTTTTCTAGACCTGTCAAGAATTGTTCAAAAATTTGACACTATAGGCCTTTCTTTAAATTTTGATAAGTGTGAAATTTTCATTTCAGATCTGCTATTTCCCTCTAGAAAAGCTGAAATAATTTCAAAATTTAATACACTGGCTCCTGGCATAAAGATTTTAACGTGTACATCCGGCCGTCTGAGCCAGGCTTCTAGAGAGATCTAGCATATCTAGGCTGATAACGAATCGTTAGTGACGCTGATATATCCAGCTTTCATCGTTTGTGACGCAATAGTTTTCTTGGAAAATCAAAAAAACTAGGCTCAGACAGCCAGAATTTCGCATTTTCTGACTTTCCAGATCTCAACTATCAGACGGTTTCAGGGCGCTGTTTCTTATGAAATGTGATGTGACGCGTAAGTGACGGTCATCCGAAGTAGTTTCATCCATTTTTATCCAGTACTTTTTGAGAAATCGTGATAAACGTGTGGCTCAGACAGCCTGATATCCGGTCGTCTGAGCCAACTTGTTTTTCTCTATATTTCACGTAATGTTATGTTTCCAACAAATGTTTTTAGGATTTACTGATGTGACGACGTTAGTGACAGCTCTCGACCATATTTGAACCTTCGTGACGCACGCGTTTTGGAGAAATTGAGAAAAAGCTGCTGGCTCAGACAGCCGGATGCTGGCTGTCTGAGCCACCTAGTTCTACCACTTCCAGGTGTTGTAAGAAGCTGAAAACTCATCTAATCTGATGTGACGCGGCCTCTAAGTACAAAAAATCGTAAGTGACGGCTCTATATGCCGCCAATCAAAAGTTATAAGCATTTCAAATGTTTCCCATACATTGATGCATTTGGGTGGCCACACTTCGCACTGTTTATGGGAACGGAAAGACAATTTAGTAGAAAATGTAAGCTAAAGCCCCTCATATCAAGGCGGATGCTTTCTCCTGTTATTTAAATATTTAATTACGTAGTCAGTAACTACGCCGATGAAGGAAAATATGTTAATTATTTATGGTCTCAGGTATTTCAAGAAAAAAATCGTTTGATTACTATTTATTTGAAAATAATGGCTAATTCCAGCTATATACTACAATATAAGACTATTTCGGTATAAAATACATTCTTCCTACTCGTCCCACATGATTACGGCCTATTTGGGACAAGATGCAAAAATATTTTTTATCATTATGCAAATTGTCTTCTGCTTCTTTGGTTGCAAAATAATAACCATAAAACGGCGCCGAAGGTGAAACGCAGTTCGCTGGGACCGCATATTATTATTACGAACAAAAATTACTAAGCCAGCCTTATTTCACCTTCGGAACACCTTTCGGTTGACATGCCGTCGATGCGCACTAAACAGTTTCGATCAATATTTGTGATGCGGACGGATGAAGAATGGAATGCGCTTCCGGCTGAAGTGTTCCCGAAACACTTAATTTGGGCATTTTCAGAGAAGAGTGCTAAGTGTTAAGCTATTACTAATCAGACATATCTATCCTCGACGACATCATCACTTACCACCAGGTGTGATAGTGGTCAAATGGCTGATCATATATATAAAATTATGTAGGATTTAAAGTAATCATCCACTTAATATCATTTATTTTTATAGTTCAAAAGATTTTTGTTAAATTTAACAAGAAAGTTTTAATATGTATCTTACAAAATGTATACATAATAAATGAAAATATAAGTACCTAAGTTACAATGGATATGGCAGTAAGAGAGGTGTGTAGGGACCAACTTATGAAATTAATGAAATAAAATCTTGTGTTTTGGACCTGTTACATTTTACTTTGTAATCTATGAAAGGGTTTCCTTTTATATAACTACAATTCTATTCTAAATATACTCAATTTGATAGTTTTAACATATTGGTTACTTTAAATCACGTTGAAAAAATCATTTGATTAAATTATATGCATCTCATCCAAAATAAGCTGCAGACATTATATGGGATGAATTGTTGAGCTACTATTTGTTTAATGCTACACCAGAAATAATCCGTAAAATAACTTTTTTATTTACTAAAATATCAACAACAGGAGACTTCCACATCGTAATTTTTAGACATTGAGTGTGATCAGAATGATCAGTAAACAGCTATCTAAACGCCGAGTAAAAAAGTAAGTGCAAAGCGCTGAGTATGCCTAGTCAGCCTGGAGCCTAGCTTTTTCCAAGAGAACGCTGACTACGCCTATTAAAAGTAGTAAGTAGTCTAACTAAATACTGATCTGCTGACTGAGTTCTGAGTCTGGAGCTTACGTCAAAACATGCCTGATTATTGTCATAAGTCTTTGTGCCCCCTTTTAGTATAACTAGCCCAATATCATCACCATAAATTTCTTTAATTGCGTTTTTTAATGATTAATTTCGAAAGTGCAGGTTTTCCTTGTCAGTAAATCGATCACTAATCAGTAATGTGGATTTTTTTTCAGCAACTGTCATCACTGTTAATGTCAACTTTTTCGTCTGACGCTATCTTGCATTTCGAATTAACAGTGATCAAAAAGTTTTGTTTTTTAAGGTTCTCATTTAACATATTTTCTTTAATTTGATAGCATATTCCTGATTTTTTAAATGGTGAATAAAATATGAGCCTGTACATGGTCTAATAAAATATGATCTTGGTAAGTACATCTCATTTAAACTAGTAATAAAAAATAAAAGCCTCCTCTTGAACGTTGAACAAGTTTAAGAATTACTGAGGACGAGCTGCAGAATGTAAATATATCTTTAATTTTCTGCATTTTGTCCCAAATATTTTATAGGCATGGTGGGACGAGTTGATGAATTACTAAATTTCCATCCAAACAAAAAAAGGAAACGACTTGCAGAATGAAGTAAGTATTTATGTTGTTTTTTTCCATTTTGTCCCAAGTGGGCCGTAATCACATGGGAAGAGTCGAGGAATATATAAGTAGTATGTACTTAACCAAAATTCTCTAATATTGTAGTACCTTACTGAAACAAGCGTTTGTTTTCAAATAAATAGTAATCAAACGATTTTTTTTCTTGAAATACCTGAGACCATAAATAATTAACATATTTTCCTTCATCGGCGTAGTTACTGACTACGTAATTAAATATTTAAATAACAGGAGAAAGCATCCGCCTTGATATGAGGGGCTTTAGCTTACATTTTCTACTAAATTGTCTTTCCGTTCCCATAAACAGTGCGAAGTGTGGCCACCCAAATGCATCAATGTATGGGAAACATTTGAAATGCTTATAACTTTTGATTGGCGGCATATAGAGCCGTCACTTACGATTTTTTGTACTTAGAGGTCGCGTCACATCAGATTAGATGAGTTTTCAGCTTCTTACAACACCTGGAAGTGGTAGAACTAGGTGGCTCAGACAGCCAGCATCCGGCTGTCTGAGCCAGCAGCTTTTTCTCAATTTCTCCAAAACGCGTGCGTCACGAAGGTTCAAATATGGTCGAGAGCTGTCACTAACGTCGTCACATCAGTAAATCCTAAAAACATTTGTTGGAAACATAACATTTCGTGAAATATATAGAAAAACAAGTTGGCTCAGACGACCGGATATCAGGCTGTCTGAGCCACACGTTTATCACGATTTCTCAAAAAGTACTGGATTAAAATGGATGAAACTACTTCGGATGACCGTCACTTATGCGTCACATTACATTTTATAAGAAACAGCGCCCTGAAACCGTCTGATAGTTGAGATCTGGAAAGTCAGAAAATGCGAAATTCTGGCTGTCTGAGCCTAGTTTTTTTGATTTTCCAAGAAAACTATTGCGTCACAAACGATGAAACCTGGATATATCAGCGTCACTAACGATTCGTTATCAGCCTAGATATGCTAGATCTCTCTAGAAGCCTGGCTCAGATGGCCGGATGTACACATTTTAACTGATTCAACCCTTAACCTCCTAGGATCTCCGATTTTCGAAAATTCTGTCCCCACTAATTTTTAAAAAAATATTACCAAATTCAATGAATGTTCAGATCGTCTTTTAGAAATCAACGCACATTCGGCTCTCTTCATTCTCCAATCGTGTCTTTTAGTCCCTAAATTTAGTTATTTGATTCGATGTTGTCCGATTTGGAAGTTCCAAAACTTTACAAACAGTTTTTACAGTTTGGTTAAAATACAACTTGAAAAAATTCTGAACATTCGTCTTTCGGAACGGTCTTGGGACCAGGCTTCCCTTACCATCCGTTTTGGTGGGATTGGAGCTCGAAAAATTTCTAGTGTTTGTTTACCTGCTTTTCTCTCATCATCCTACAGCACGTCCGCTCTCGTTGGTAGTATCCTGCGGCTTTCCACCGCAAACATCGAAGTGGCGTGTTTGGATGAAGCTAAAAATGCATGGCAAGTGGCGTACCCAGATAAATTCCCATCAGATTACAAAATTCAAAGGAGCTGGGACCAAATTTCTTGTGAGTCCCTTTTTAATAGTTTAATTGAGAGTGCAACCGACAACGGGGACCTCGCCAGGCTCAAGGCTGTCTCTGCAAAAGAGGCAGGGTACTGGTTAAATGCATACCCATCATCGAACGTTGGTACTCTCCTTGATGCAGAGACCCTCCGCGTGGCGATTGGTCTTCGTGTTGGTGCTGAGATCTATCAACCACACAGATGTCCTTGTGGTTCTGAAGTCAGCTCGTTGGGACACCACGGACTTTCATGTGTTAAGAGCGCAGGCCGATTTTCCCGCCATGCCAGCATCAACGACATCATTCGTCGTTCTCTTGCCTCCATCAACGTGCCGGCTATTCTTAAGCCGAACGGTATCGCGCGTGATGACGGCAGGAGGCCGGATGGCATGTCACTTGTTCCTTGGCGGATGGGTCGGGCTCTAGTGTGGGATGCTACCTGTGTCGACACATTGGCAGCCTCTCATCTACCAAGTACAACCCGTGGTGCTGGTTTGGCTGCGTCAAGCGCAGAAAATAATAAAACAAAAAAATACAGCCTGATCGACTCCCGGTATCATTTTGTACCGTTCGGAGTCGAGACATTAGGTTCGTGGGGCCCCAACGCTATCTCTTTGCACACGCAAATTGCTAAGAGACTGACGTCAGTGGTGACCCAAGAGCTGGCAGCTACCTCGCACAGCGTATAAGTATAGCCATTCAGCGAGGCAATGCTGCCAGCATTTTGGGCACCTTACCACAAGGGCCATTTTTATAATTTTATTTTAATATCCCTTTTGTAATACTTTTTATTTTATTTTGTAGTTTATAATTTCTATTCTTTAAGTTGTATATATTATTTCATAGATGTATATTTTAGTTTACGGTTTTAAGTATGTACATAATATTTGAATAAATGACTCATTAAGCTACGTAAGTTAAATAATATTAGATCAAACAGAAAATCAGAAAATTGAAATCCTCGACGAGAAAGTCAAAAATTTGTGCTTCAGACTTCAACCACAGGCATGATGTTCGGCAGAAAAAATTAAGGACACAGAGACTGGTTGACACCGATGGAGGATTTTAGGATTACAATGTCAGAATAATAATGGTCGAAAATAACTTTTTTGATTTATAATAAAAATAATTTAATTATAATAAAATAACACGTAAATGCTATTAATATAAATCTTAAAAACAAGTCTTATCTGTGCATCTAAATAATATTATGCAATAAGCACAGCGTGGTTACGGACAGATTCCTAACTTCGAGGCACTTTTACAAGCAGATCTATTATCGGTCTTAACAGAGTTAAGAGAGGAGGATTTCGTAATCAGGGAATCCGAGTTCCTGGCCAGCGAATGAGATGTAGCAGACGCCGTGAGACTGCTGGACCTTGCCGGTGGTGATGCTGCCTTCGTGGCGGACGCGGCCGATAAACAGAGTTTCGCCGTCCTGCGCGCCGAATGCGCCGGGGGGGACTTTGGCACCGTTCGTGGGCACCCAGTTGTTGGGGCCGCCGACTAGGACCTGAAAATATTTTTTTTGTTTGTAAATAGCCAGGCATTGCCCTGACTCTTCTCTTGAAAAATACTAATATTAGTTGAAAGGACTCTAGCAATTGCCAGTTTGTTTTGAGGCACTCTTCGCAGTTATCATTTGAATTTGTTGTTGTGGTTATGTAATAATATACTATATGTATATATAATAGTCACCTATGTTCTTGCTGGAAACCACAACATTTTTTGTTACAAGTCTTGAAAGCAATAGTCGTGAACTTTTGGCTTCCTTTTTTACTGCTGCCACGATATATGACCGAGACTTGTTGGTGCGATAGTTTTTGAGCGTTCACAACTAACAGACTGGCAGACGTATTGTTCTGCTCGGATTCTGATGGATCAATGTGATTAACGGCTTTAGAACGCAGAGGACATACATTGATTTTATTTGGTACATAAATAAAATAAAAGAGTACCGAGATAAATAAAATCCGAGAACTGACCTGGTATTGTGGCTTCCTGTGCTCCAACCCTCCCAAAGGCACGTACGCAACGCCATGCGACTGCACTAGTTTTCCAGGGATGATGGCGCCCTCATGGGTGGCGCGAGCCACGTAGAGAGGCTCACCGGAGCAGTCCTGGCCCCCGACAACGGCCCCAGGGGGTACTTGTCCCCCGGTCATGTCGATCCACTGGCCGACACCACCGCCGGCTCCTGGGTACCCGGGAGGGCACTGGATCTTACAGCAGTATAAGGGAGCGGCGGTCGGAGCTGATGGAACTGAAACATAAACGGTGGTAAGTTGTCGGCTAAAGAAGATGGCAGTTCTTGATGCTACGAAATAAAGTGATAATGAATGAAGTTCATGGAAACTATTGTGTGAGAAAGTGTGATTAAGGACGAGTGCGATGTGAATGATGAATGATGATAAGGATTCGATCTTTAGACACTGCGACTGTTAGAATCGATGCTGTCGCCCGTTTTGGAAACGCGCATCAGCATAGTGCCTCACGCAATGAACAGATTAAATTTGGCATCGATGCTAACACGTGTTAGTATCGATGCAGAAGCGAAACAGTACATAATTTGTTAATGTCCAGCGTCTGCATCGCGACTGCATCGACACTAAAGCGCGTTAGTATCGCGACTGTATCGATGCTAAAAGTAGCGCAAGCGTGTAAAGGTTGACATTTTACGTCTGCATCGATGCTGCATCGCGACTGCATCGCTTAAAGTCGCAGTGGGCCAAGGGACTTACAGATGGTATGAAAAGTACTTGAAAGATAGATAACAAAGATAGATACACCTACTGATTTAGCTAAAATTCATTTGCATATACATAACAATCAAACCAAACATTTGATAGAATTTGGAAGAACAAAATTTGGTAAAGCGAATTTGGATAACAACATCATTCTCAAAGCCTGATCATGCAAATAGAAAAACTGGATTCTTACATGCTTGTGAAAATCTAAATTTTGAACCATTTACCAATGTACTGAAATTTTTAAAAGATGTATTATTCAGGTGCCGCAGGTAGATACACAAGTGTGTATGCAGATAAAGGTGTAGTGCAAATTAATATTGCGGCTTCATCATAAAAAAGCCTATAAATTAATAAAACATTTATTTGTCATACAATATTAAAATGGATTATGGTCACAACATGATATTTTAAATTAAATACGGTAAAATAATGGCGCAGACATGGGCGGAAAATAAAGATAATGTATTACTATCATGTAAATGCAGGAATTACAAAATGTACCCAACGTACCACCGAAATGTTAAAAACACGGAGAGAGACTGCTCCATTGCTGAAGATCCAGTGCTCCTAAGACACCGCTTAGTTACGAACTACCTTCACCACAGTTAAAATGGTTAGTACACTTAACGTATTGTTAGTTTGAGTTAATCTTCAAGACGTGTCTGTTCTAAAGTGGTGGAAAGAGTTTTCTAATATAGTTCATTCTGAACAGCAAACATCAAACAAGCGATTATTTTGACACTCTAAGCATTTTCATTCTGAAGGATATTTTGAAGACACTCAACGGGGCTGGCGGGCAGCGGCGCCGAAGTGGCGAATGCGCCAGTGACCGCGGGCGCCGTAGCCGGTGCGCACCGCGAAGTGGGTCACGGGGAACGGCGCCGGGTCCACCCACTCCATCAGCAGGGCACCCGAGGTCCCGTCTCTCACCATCACCCTGCCGCACCTCCACTCGATCAAAAATTTCCTAAACTCGTTGGGGTGCATTATACCGGGCGTCGGTAGCGTCACCTACGGATTTTTTAAAATCATCAAACATCCAACTCACTGGCGGCACGATTCACGAACGCACGACTCGACAGTTACTATACCTTGTCTGGCTTCTGTCTGCAATACCTTATGACGGACTGTGTGTTCTCCGGAAACCACCGAGAATGATCTCGTACATGGGATCAACCTCCGCGGGCGCCGACGTAAGACAGAGGTGGGCGTTATGGGGACCGCGGTATTCGAATTCCAGTGAGCCTGCTGCTGCTGGTCCGAATTTATACTCTAACTTGTCCGGAGTGTCAAATTCGGCTCCATCTGTATTGGTAATAGAGGATCAATTTTGTTCTTTCGTTGGGTACATTTTGAAGACGTGTTCGGTGGGGAGTTGAGTTACTTACCTTCAATTTTCCATGTGCCGGTAGCGCCCCAGCCGGTGCAGACGCCAACGAAGGCGATGGGGAAGGGCTCGGGGTCGGTCCAGGACATGAAAGGGATGAGCTCTCCCTCGCGGCCAGCTGACACCACGCCGCCGTCCCATCGCACCCAGAAGCCGCGGAACTCGCCGCTGTTCAGGATCTGGGGTGTGTCAACTTCGACAACATCGGGCTTGGTCCTGTTCCTTCTGATCACGCTCTTGGTGTTTCCCCAACCGCCGATGAAGATCTGAAATGTTTGTAAGTACGTGATACTTATTGTACATATACCGTATTTTTGCACCTTAGCAAAACTATCAAAGTTCTAACATATTGTCTGCGTTCCTTAGGTTAGTTATCATAAAGATGTGATGGTTTTAATTTACTCAGTCATTACGTGTCATCACTAAGCACTAAAACCATTAAGTAGTCTGATGAAGAATCAATATTTGGAGTCACATTAAAAAGTGTTTAATATTCTTCAACTAAGTATTTGTTGATGATAACGTGTACTCGTACCTATGTAGTAATTACCCTGACCAGCCGGACGATTAGGTTACCACGGTGACACAGATATGTATCATAAAGTTGTGATTCGAATTTCATACAATATTACTTTACAGGATTTGCAGCGTTGAATATTGGTAGAGTGGGATTACCTCGCTTTATATCAAGCTTGCGTCACCGCACCCTAGATTCTGATTTAGCTGGGTGGAAATTTATACCGATTTTAACCTGACCATTCGATATGCATGATGATAACTAAGTAGTAGAGCTTCAATACGTTTGAGCCATGTCAGCCGCATGGGAAAGAAAGACTGAAGTTAGAACATCAAAATGTTAACTCTTTAGTCTTTACCTACCTCATACATAGGGTCGGCTTCCTGAGGGCCCATGGTGAGCGCTAAATGGGCATCGTTTGAGGCCCGCACCTTGAACTTGACGGAGCCATGGGACACCGGGAACCAATGATACTGCAGGTTGTCTTCAGTCTGTACGTCTGAAAAAAAAAACATGGAATGATAGGATTAGACCTAAAATGTAAATGTAACCCTCGTGTAGATACCTAACACGACAGTTACATTTACATTTATGTATTCCTTAGATTTTAACAAATTTATGAGTGTTCCTAGGTCCATCTTTGTCACCTCATTGATATCCGATGGCTCCGATGTATGAATTAGTCTACCTACCTACCAGGTATCTGCAGGGTGATTCAGAACGTTCGATAAGCAATTCGGCTTGGGTTTCGGCTAGTTCTATTATTTTTTTAATTAATGTCGCAGTTTGATCGGATGTCGAATTGTCAGTTCGGTAACAAATATAAGTAATAAAAGAACAAAATAAAATAGTTGCATCGGATAAATCTAAGTACGTTATTATAATTCTATTAATATGTGAAAATTATCGAATCGTAACCGATTCCGCAACTGAATGGTTCTGAATCGGGGGGCTGGTACAAATATGATTATCTTCTATTCTATAGCGTACCCATGATGCTATGATATAAATGCCTGGAATATTTTTATGTAGATACCAACGCCGAATAAACAGTCTCGGTATGCAGCATAAATATGCAGTAGGCGTCAGTTCGAGTGGCCTTTCTTTAGTTTAGTGTGCTTGTTTTCCATTCTGGGCAGGTCTCTTAGTCTAAATATAGTCTAGTGCGTCGCTATGCGTGCTACTTGCCCCGCACCTAAACTAATCGAAGGAATTGCCGTTGTATAGCGACCATTGCCGCTTTAGTACTACCTTGTTATAAATAAGTACGAAGATTATTTCGATTTTTCGACAGAGTCTAGCTAGAGTTTTGTAAGTAACTTCTTGCCCACTATTTTGCTTACAGTGCCCAATTTCATATCACCAGACCTATCTATGTACTTGAATGTAAGCGAAATTTCATCAGACGCTATCTAAAGCATCTACCATAGACAAGGAAATACCGATCAATGGATGTTGCGTCGTTTCAAGTACTAACTCAGCTACCTATAGGTCTCTCGGTGATGTCATCCTATCAAATCATACCCGTGGGGTGACCTCCATACAACAGGATCAATAGTCCAGTTAAGGCCTTGCCAGATCTAGATAGTTAAGATAAACCAACGTCTATTGATTTATCTTCAAAATTTCTCATGACCTCAACATAAACTAATGGGTTTTCTATGTTAATTATACGGATGTAGTTTCTTGATAGACTGATATTATGAACTTGTGTTGGATAAATAATATCCTTATTTATTTTTGTTTACCTAAATGCTGGCTTGTTATATCTAGGTAAACTATTTGTTAATAGTTAACTAGCTACGTGTTTAATATTAGGTTTTCATCTTTATGAATATAAAATATGACACTGTGAGTGTTAAAAACATTCTAAACCATTAGAAATAGTTCAATCTTGGAGTTTTCTTGGCGGTCAATCGTTAGCCCAATTAAAGGCAATCTGCAAGATAGTCTGACGTAATCTTTGACCTGAACGGAATGCAGGCAGTAAGTGTAGGTAGGCAGGTATGTCATCATGTCCCAATTTATAGCAATAGTCATTTTTCAATCCAGAAGATGATTCAACAACAATGATCTAACAATCCACCATTAAGGTGGTGGACATGCCCTTGATCGCATAGTAGTATCAGGGGGGTGTCACTCCGAAGTTTAGGTACGTTCGAGCAACTCGGTACGCCGAGCATAAATGAGCGCGGGGCTGCCGCTCGCGGACCGCGCCACGCGCCTGTGACTGTGTTTATTTTCTCAGCCTGTGACTTAATTTATCAAAAGAAATTTCGTGGGTAGGTATTCAACATTTTTTGTTCAAAGAAATAGGTTTGAGTTTAAGATACCTACCCAGTTACTTACGTCAATCTTACTTAAAATAAACGGAAACAGGTCAATAAACTTACTTTAAATTTAGCATAATATTTATAAGTACCTACCAAATTACTTAAGTAATTTTGTGTTAGGATTTTACGTAGTCCAAAATCTAATAGTCCAAGAACTACAGTTCATTATTTTACTTTAGCTATATAATATCACCCTTAATTTTTAGGTATTCCAATAAAATTAATCTCGATTTTGATAGCATTTATAAAGGTACTATAGATAAGGTTCACATCACGGACGAGTAAAAAAAGTAAGGACTCCGCGTCACCTACATTTAAAGTGAAGCACCCAAAGTAAGCCAGCATACGTGTAAATACGAAGCTACACGCACACACTGACGCAAAAGTAAGCCGATCGGCAATCGAAAAATGAAAAAATACCGTCGTGTATCGTTAAACGGTGTAAAAATATTACATTTCTACAAAAAAAGTGCCAAGGAATTACCTTTCATAGGTTAGCCAGTACCTATTACATTAATTTATGTTCTTTTTAAAATACAAAAATATTTATTTGGAACACAAAACCTTCACTCCACGTGATTTGCCGGTGACAGTAACAGCCAGTGTGGCCGGATAATAAATAGGGACTTTACCCGAAAAAACAGGCTAAGTGCAAGTCGGACTCGCGCACTGAAAAACTACAAGTTGGTTTTAAAGCAGTATTCTACTGCACAAAAACAACTTTTTTAAGTTTTTAAATTTAACTTAAGTATATAATTTAAACAGTTCTTTATTTTTTTGACATTTAAAAAAATTGTAGTGTTTGTGTAACAGAAACTCAAGCAAATTAATTATTTTTTTGTATTCGTAATAATAAATAGAAGAGCTGGCAAGCACTTTTTATTTACATAAAAATATAATGAACTCCAACCAAAAGAATAACAGGTATGTAATTTATCTAGCCATTCCGATATCAGGTTGGCGACTTAAATTATTTTAATTTTAATTGCGGTTTTGAAAGGCACATGCATAAACGAGTAAAATTTGCTGTCTCACTACCGCCATTCTGATACACCTACACAATAAAGGGAGAAATATTTGTGTCAACTGGTATCCCCATGACGCACACACATACAGCAGAAAAGTGGCTTCACTTGCTAGTATCGCGGTGCGGAGCCCTTTCTTTTTTACTCCTCCGTGGTTCACATAAACAAAAGTCTCTTTTTGTAGTTAAGTACGGACAACAGCAAATTAAGGTTAACACTGGTATCTTATGCAGTTGACATTAGGGCTAGTTTGCAACAAAAGTGTGTGTAACCTAAGATGCTGGCGAATGTACTATATATTTTTTTATAAAAAAATAAATTAATATAAAATTTTATATTCATTGAAATTATTTATAATAAACTATTTTTTTAAAATAATATAAATTTTAAAACGGCGGTGCGCCCGCGCAACATACTCACCGCCCTAACCGGGCTGAGGCCGAGCTATGATTTATGACCCAAACTGCACGGAGAAAATAATTCTACTATACAATTTTATTTGGTTAAGTGTGATGTACAGTCGACAGCACATCAGGTTATCCATTTTTGTTGCAAACTAGCCCTTATTACAACTGCATAAGATACCGCACTGTTTACCTTGACGTGCTGTTATCCGTACATACATGTGTGTTTGGTTTGTACTTTCATTTCTCTGAATTCAGCAATTTTGTACCAAATAATTAAATTAGACAGAGTAAGCACTTATTTTAATATTAAACGAACGCTGACACTATCAATTACTTTCTCCGATAGAACACAGTCAAGAAATGTGCTAGGTCCTCTAGCTAGACTATTTATTTTATTTGAGTAGCGCGTTGTGTACCTACGCGTATGTTCGTGCCACGCGCCGCTCGCAACCCTGACACATTCAAGGCCGCGAAACAGGGAAAGCGTTACGTGTTAGAAAGAGACAGGTATAGATAGGTAGATGAAACAACCTTGAATTAAAATCGTGCGAAGTGAATTGCACTTCATTCCGTTGCAGCGAAAGTTGTTTTTACTTTATCATTCTTAGCACAGTGATCCTTCTGTACGTAGTACTATTATATTTTCTGTGGTAGTATTATGTTATGATTCTCAAGCGCTGATGATGTCATGTTTATCTTATTAAGACTACAATGTCACTGCTCGTAAATAAACCTGACTAATTTTACAATCCCTTAATCCTTCCGTCGTTGTTTGCCAATAAGAATCAGTTGTTGTCTCGCCTGGATTCGGCCGACAGGTATCTGCAGGCTTAATCAAGCCGGATTAAAAAAACAGCAGGGCATAGTTCAAGAATGTTAGAACTGTTATTTATAGAAACATAAATCAACTGAAAAGACGCAACACATCATAGCAAAGAAAGTGAAATTGCTATTGATTCTAAAGTATTTTCTATGCGGCTACACCACGCCCGAAATTTGGCCTTGTGCCAGAAAAATGCCAGTTATTTTGCTGCGTCGGTAAAATACCACTTCACATACTTATAAACTATTAGTATAATTAATAGTTAGCATACCTGCTAGTGCAACTCTGCGTAAAGTAAAGAAATATGATATAGGTGTTTTCGAATTTTGAAATGGTGGTTCTCGTAAACTCAATCTGAAGTGCCGTTAACTGGACAATATTTAGTGGTTAATAAAGAGTAACTTACCCAAAACGGCCCCAGGGGGTACTTGTCCCCCGGTCATGTCGATCCACTGGCCGACACCACCGCCGGCTCCTGGGTACCCGGGAGGGCACTGGATCTTACAGCGGTATAAGGGAGCGGCGGTCGGAGCTGATGGAACTGATGGAACTGAAACATAAACGGTGGTAAGTTGTCGGCTAAAGAAGATGGCAGTTCTTGATGCTACGAAATAAAGTGATAATGAATGAAGTTCATGGAAACTATTGTGTGAGAAAGTGTGATTAAGGACGAGTGCGATGTGAATGATGAATGATGATAAGGATTCGATCTTTAGACACTGCGACTGTTAGAATCGATGCTGTCGCCCGTTTTGGAAACGCGCATCAGCATAGTGCCTCACGCAATGAACAGATTAAATTTGGCATCGATGCTAACACGTGTTAGTATCGATGCAGAAGCGAAACAGTACATAATTTGTTAATGTCCAGCGTCTGCATCGCGACTGCATCGACACTAAAGCGCGTTAGTATCGCGACTGTATCGATGCTAAAAGTAGCGCAAGCGTGTAAAGGTTGACATTTTACGTCTGCATCGATGCTGCATCGCGACTGCATCGCTTAAAGTCGCAGTGGGCCAAGGGACTTACAGATGGTATGAAAAGTACTTGAAAGATAGATAACAAAGATAGATACACCTACTGATTTAGCTAAAATTCATTTGCATATACATAACAATCAAACCAAACATTTGATAGAATTTGGAAGAACAAAATTTGGTAAAGCGAATTTGGATAACAACATCATTCTCAAAGCCTGATCATGCAAATAGAAAAACTGGATTCTTACATGCTTGTGAAAATCTAAATTTTGAACCATTTACCAATGTACTGAAATTTTTAAAAGATGTATTATTCAGGTGCCGCAGGTAGATACACAAGTGTGTATGCAGATAAAGGTGTAGTGCAAATTAATATTGCGGCTTCATCATAAAAAAGCCTATAAATTAATAAAACATTTATTTGTCATACAATATTAAAATGGATTATGGTCACAACATGATATTTTAAATTAAATACGGTAAAATAATGGCGCAGACATGGGCGGAAAATAAAGATAATGTATTACTATCATGTAAATGCAGGAATTACAAAATGTACCCAACGTACCACCGAAATGTTAAAAACACGGAGAGAGACTGCTCCATTGCTGAAGATCCAGTGCTCCTAAGACACCGCTTAGTTACGAACTACCTTCACCACAGTTAAAATGGTTAGTACACTTAACGTATTGTTAGTTTGAGTTAATCTTCAAGACGTGTCTGTTCTAAAGTGGTGGAAAGAGTTTTCTAATATAGTTCATTCTGAACAGCAAACATCAAACAAGCGATTATTTTGACACTCTAAGCATTTTCATTCTGAAGGATATTTTGAAGACACTCAACGGGGCTGGCGGGCAGCGGCGCCGAAGTGGCGAATGCGCCAGTGACCGCGGGCGCCGTAGCCGGTGCGCACCGCGAAGTGGGTCACGGGGAACGGCGCCGGGTCCACCCACTCCATCAGCAGGGCACCCGAGGTCCCGTCTCTCACCATCACCCTGCCGCACCTCCACTCGATCAAAAATTTCCTAAACTCGTTGGGGTGCATTATACCGGGCGTCGGTAGCGTCACCTACGGATTTTTTAAAATCATCAAACATCCAACTCACTGGCGGCACGATTCACGAACGCACGACTCGACAGTTACTATACCTTGTCTGGCTTCTGTCTGCAATACCTTATGACGGACTGTGTGTTCTCCGGAAACCACCGAGAATGATCTCGTACATGGGATCAACCTCCGCGGGCGCCGACGTAAGACAGAGGTGGGCGTTATGGGGACCGCGGTATTCGAATTCCAGTGAGCCTGCTGCTGCTGGTCCGAATTTATACTCTAACTTGTCCGGAGTGTCAAATTCGGCTCCATCTGTATTGGTAATAGAGGATCAATTTTGTTCTTTCGTTGGGTACATTTTGAAGACGTGTTCGGTGGGGAGTTGAGTTACTTACCTTCAATTTTCCATGTGCCGGTAGCGCCCCAGCCGGTGCAGACGCCAACGAAGGCGATGGGGAAGGGCTCGGGGTCGGTCCAGGACATGAAAGGGATGAGCTCTCCCTCGCGGCCAGCTGACACCACGCCGCCGTCCCATCGCACCCAGAAGCCGCGGAACTCGCCGCTGTTCAGGATCTGGGGTGTGTCAACTTCGACAACATCGGGCTTGGTCCTGTTCCTTCTGATCACGCTCTTGGTGTTTCCCCAACCGCCGATGAAGATCTGAAATGTTTGTAAGTACGTGATACTTATTGTACATATACCGTATTTTTGCACCTTAGCAAAACTATCAAAGTTCTAACATATTGTCTGCGTTCCTTAGGTTAGTTATCATAAAGATGTGATGGTTTTAATTTACTCAGTCATTACGTGTCATCACTAAGCACTAAAACCATTAAGTAGTCTGATGAAGAATCAATATTTGGAGTCACATTAAAAAGTGTTTAATATTCTTCAACTAAGTATTTGTTGATGATAACGTGTACTCGTACCTATGTAGTAATTACCCTGACCAGCCGGACGATTAGGTTACCACGGTGACACAGATATGTATCATAAAGTTGTGATTCGAATTTCATACAATATTACTTTACAGGATTTGCAGCGTTGAATATTGGTAGAGTGGGATTACCTCGCTTTATATCAAGCTTGCGTCACCGCACCCTAGATTCTGATTTAGCTGGGTGGAAATTTATACCGATTTTAACCTGACCATTCGATATGCATGATGATAACTAAGTAGTAGAGCTTCAATACGTTTGAGCCATGTCAGCCGCATGGGAAAGAAAGACTGAAGTTAGAACATCAAAATGTTAACTCTTTAGTCTTTACCTACCTCATACATAGGGTCGGCTTCCTGAGGGCCCATGGTGAGCGCTAAATGGGCATCGTTTGAGGCCCGCACCTTGAACTTGACGGAGCCATGGGACACCGGGAACCAATGATACTGCAGGTTGTCTTCAGTCTGTACGTCTGAAAAAAAAAACATGGAATGATAGGATTAGACCTAAAATGTAAATGTAACCCTCGTGTAGATACCTAACACGACAGTTACATTTACATTTATGTATTCCTTAGATTTTAACAAATTTATGAGTGTTCCTAGGTCCATCTTTGTCACCTCATTGATATCCGATGGCTCCGATGTATGAATTAGTCTACCTACCTACCAGGTATCTGCAGGGTGATTCAGAACGTTCGATAAGCAATTCGGCTTGGGTTTCGGCTAGTTCTATTATTTTTTTAATTAATGTCGCAGTTTGATCGGATGTCGAATTGTCAGTTCGGTAACAAATATAAGTAATAAAAGAACAAAATAAAATAGTTGCATCGGATAAATCTAAGTACGTTATTATAATTCTATTAATATGTGAAAATTATCGAATCGTAACCGATTCCGCAACTGAATGGTTCTGAATCGGGGGGCTGGTACAAATATGATTATCTTCTATTCTATAGCGTACCCATGATGCTATGATATAAATGCCTGGAATATTTTTATGTAGATACCAACGCCGAATAAACAGTCTCGGTATGCAGCATAAATATGCAGTAGGCGTCAGTTCGAGTGGCCTTTCTTTAGTTTAGTGTGCTTGTTTTCCATTCTGGGCAGGTCTCTTAGTCTAAATATAGTCTAGTGCGTCGCTATGCGTGCTACTTGCCCCGCACCTAAACTAATCGAAGGAATTGCCGTTGTATAGCGACCATTGCCGCTTTAGTACTACCTTGTTATAAATAAGTACGAAGATTATTTCGATTTTTCGACAGAGTCTAGCTAGAGTTTTGTAAGTAACTTCTTGCCCACTATTTTGCTTACAGTGCCCAATTTCATATCACCAGACCTACCTATGTACTTGAATGTAAGCGAAATTTCATCAGACGCTATCTAAAGCATCTACCATAGACAAGGAAATACCGATCAATGGATGTTGCGTCGTTTCAAGTACTAACTCAGCTACCTATAGGTCTCTCGGTGATGTCATCCTATCAAATCATACCCGTGGGGTGACCTCCATACAACAGGATCAATAGTCCAGTTCAGGCCTTGCCAGATCTAGATAGTTAAGATAAACCAACGTCTATAGATCTATCTTCAAAATTTCTCATGACCTCAACATAAACTAGTGGGTTTTCTATGTTAATTATACGGATGTAGTAACTTGATAGACAGATATTATGAACTTGTGTTGGATAAATACTATCCTTATTTATTTTTGTTTACCTAAACGCTGGTTTGTTATATCTTGGTAAACTGTTTGTTAATAGTTAACTAGCTACTTGTTTTATCTTAGGTTTTCTGTTTTTATCGAAGCATAATAAAGTATTTGTAGTTTTACTGAATTCATTCATATTTAAATAGCATGATGCAGTAGTGTTCAGCTTCTTAAACTACCTCGTTTTTTAATCCTTATTGTCAAAACATTACAGTATTTCGATTCTATCAAGTGATCCTGTTCTTTGTAGATTTTTAGTTTTTATGTTATCGATTTCATTATTAGATTCAATAAATATTATGTACAAAATACAAATAAGCTAAGCTGGTGCTTGACTTTCCAAAGCAAAATATAAGAATTCGCATAAAAAATCAGTTCGATCTTGAAGTTTTCTTGGCGGTCAATCGTTAGCCCAATTAAAGGCAATCTGCAAGATAGTCTGACGTAATCTTTGACCTGTAAGCCTAACATGCACGCCCCGATACCGTTTATCGCGTCGATAAAATAATTTTATTTCATAAACAACATGTTTTGACACATATTTTTCACTTGTATATCAATCCTTTTTGCTTTTTAAAACAAATAAATACAACAAAATAACTAAAAACCTTTTTGAAAATGATAAAAAAGACGTTTGAAACTTATCGAAAAATGACAAATAGGCGCGCATCTTAGGCCCGCTGAACGGAATGCACGCAGTAAGTGTGGGTAGGTAGTAGGTATGTCATCATGTCCCAATTTATAGCAATAGTAATTTTTCAATCCAGAAGAGGGATCTGGTGCTTCAACAACAATGATCTAACAATCCACCATCAAGGTGGTAGACATGCTCTTGATCGCATAGTAGTATTATGTTATGACTCTCAAGCGCTGATGATGTCATGTTTATCTTATTAAGACTACAATGTCACTGCTCGTAAATAAACCTGACTAATTTTACAATCCCTTAATCAAGCTGGATTAAAAAAATTGCAGGGCATAGTTCAAGAATGTTAGAACTGTTATTTATCTATACTAATATTATAAAGCTGAAGAGTTTGTTTGTTTGTTTGTTTGAACCTGCCAATCTCAGAAACTACTGGCCCGATTTGAAAAATTATTTTTACGTTGGATAGTTCATTTATCGAGGAAGGCTTTAGGCTATATAACATAAAGATACGACTCATAAGACCACAGCAGCAATGAAAAATGTTGCGAAAACGGGAGAAAGATATTCCTTTTGAGAGCTTCCGCTGCGTACGCTGCGGAAACCGCTTAAGTTACACAAAAATCATGTATGACAGGATTGTTCAGCATCAAGAGTCCTATAATAAAGTCTGCAACAGCATATGTCTATCTTTTATGGTTGACTTACCACAACCCTTTTTATGTTAATAAATTTGTAAAGAAATAATGCTTTATATTTAGAGGTGTATTATACACACAGGTATTTATTCTTATCAAAATAAATAGATTTATCATAACAAGCATTTCACTTGGAACAAAGTTGCCCTTTATATCATTTGATTTCAATAAATATCTTAGGAGCTATCACAGTTTTAACATAACTCCGCACCAAAATAATGTTCGCAGCTTAAGTACAACGTGCGCTTGCTATGGTTGCTGGCTTCTTAGTTACAATAAAACTGCGTATGTTTTGCGTTAAAATATTTTACTTTTTTATTCGAACATTATTTTTGAAGGTGTTTTATACACACGGGTATTGATTCTTATCAAAATAAATACATTCATCATCACGAGCATTTCATTTTGAACAAAGTTTACATCATTTGATTTCAATAAATATCTTAGAAGCTATCACAGTTTTGAAATAACTCCACATCAAAATAATACTCGCAGCTTAAGTGCTTACAACGCGAGCTTGCGCTAAGTATGGTTGGTGGCTTCTCACTTACATTTAAATATGTGTTTTGCGTTGTAATATTTTCCTTATACATACCTATTAGATTAATTTAGTCGGCTCCCTACGGAACGGTTGTCCCGCGCAACTGCTTTTTTTGCGATACTTCAAGTGGTTTCAGCGCGTAATACATAGTTTTCCTTTCGCTACTGAGTAGTAAAGGACTTGAGCTCATTATTTTGATCGCAGATATTTTCTATTAGGTAGATGCAGTAATACTTTTGGTTAAAATTCTTTCTTCAGATTTATGCAGGTTGAAGTTTTCTTTTCGCCACTGAGTAGGTTTTAATTTTGAATGCATCTATTAATTATTAAGTTTAATAGATTTAGTAGGTAATTACTTTTGTTATTCTTTCTTCTGATTTATGCAGGTATAAGTAACTGCGATAGCTCATCTCAGCATGTAATAAAAAAAAATCTTGACTTAGTATTAAGTACCGTTTAAAGTAGGTAGGAGGTAGGTATTAAATCTAAATGTGCATTTATAATTTGATTTTGTAGTAGGTAATTTGATTTGATATTGTTCTTCTTATTCTCTGTAAAGTGATTAATTACATTAGGTTAATGCTAAATAATAGGTTGGTTGACTTAATTTATATTTACCAATCTTAATGCAAAATTTGATTTCATTGTAATTGGGTATTGTTTTGTTGTACCTCTACAAAGCTTTGACGTTTTGGACATTTTTAGGGTTCCGTAGCCGAATGGCAAAAAACGGAACCCTTATAGTTTCGTCAAGTCTGTCTGTCTGTCTGTCCGTCTGTCCGTCCGTATGTCACAGCCAATTTGTACGGGACGCGCTGGACCGTTTCTGTATTGGGTCCTCGGGGCGTCGTATCCGTACCGGCGGGGGTTCACTGTTGCTGTACTATATAATCGACTCCTCCGAAGGAAAGAAAACTTCAGAATTTCGGATATAAAATGCGGCGGTCTACTGTTGTGCGGAGTGTACGAAAGCTGAGGTCGAAGTGTGTCTGTACTGTAAATGGGTGCTGTATTTATACAAGCTGTGTAACGGGATAGCGGTATCGAACCCGCGCTGTCTGGGGTGAGACCCTTCCTATTGTTTTGCCCTATCCATGGGCGCAGGTAATACGGCAATAGGGTCCGATATTGCCTGGCCATCCTAACCGTGTGTAGTGTACCTATTTAATTCTTTATTTAAAATCAACACTGTTATCACTATTACAAAACACTATAAAATGGCTATTAATTGACACTACATATACATACACAAAACACTGAACTATAAAACTATTACACAACACAGAAACTATTGCTAACAAGGCATTTTTCTATATAACAAACGATCAACTATAATCTACTAACTAGGAACTTAACTATTGGCTATTTGAACTATACTCGCAACTACATATCGCAGATTATGCTGCCTGAACTACACTAAACTGTAACTATTTCACGAAGTTTGCTATCAACCTGTTTAAGATTAAGCTGTGACTATAAAACTAGCGCAGATTTTACTATAAGAACTATAATATTATTATACATAACATGAAAATGCGATATACTAAATGAGCATGCTATTTTTCATATGAAATATCAACATGGCATTTAAGAACTAAACTATATGCGGCATTTCCTATTCTTTCTGTTAACGGTAATTGCTGCAGCTGTGCTAAATGGCACACGATTTCGGGATCCTTTTTGATCCTTTTTAACTGTAATTTTTAACCGTCTATTTACTATACTATTCCCACGGCCGCTGCCTGCAATAAATGCGCAATGCCATTGTAGCCAAAAGGCGGTCTCACTGCTTTCTATAAGAAACAATCCTAACTGTCTTTAACTATTGTACAATTACTTTACTGCTTTAGGGCCGGTCTTTACATTTTAAGCCAAGGCCCGTCGGTTTATTTTTCCTGTGAACTATCTCTGTTATCCTATAATTACTTATTCTAACTGTTATGTCGGCCGTCGTGTACACAATTTATTCTGTAACTATAAGCATCACACTGTTGTAATTTGGTAGGGAGGTGTATCCTGTTAACCGCTTTACGATTCTTATACAAAAAGTTAAAAAGTAATGATATTTAAGGGGGGGCTTCCATACATGAAACTAAAACCGAAAAAATATTTTTAGTCAAACCTATGCGTGTGGGGGGGTGGCTATGGATAGGTCTTTTAAAATGACATAGAGGTTCCTAAAACCGTTTTTTTTAAAGTCTAACGTTTCTTGGCTAGACGCTTCCAAAGTGGAAAAATGGGCGTCCCCCCCATCTAACTTCTAAACTAAGCAACTGTAAATTTTGAAAAAATATATAATGTAGATCATAACAAATACTTTTAACGAAAATTGGTTCGGACGGGATCGAACGAGAAGTTTTTGAGATATAGCACTTTTTCAACAACCGCAAACATAACTTTGTACTTCATACAAACACTATGAAAACCAAAGTTATATTTGCTGTCAAAAAAATATT
The DNA here is from genome assembly GCA_963924145.1 of Pyrausta purpuralis. Taxonomy (NCBI): domain Eukaryota; kingdom Metazoa; phylum Arthropoda; class Insecta; order Lepidoptera; family Crambidae; genus Pyrausta; species Pyrausta purpuralis. Next base: position 19,357,220 of record OZ001659.1, read on the forward strand.
GTGGTATTTTACTACGTGGAAGTAAGTGAATTGCCTAATTCAGTTAACGTTGGCACGGAACCCTCAGTGCGCGAGTCCGATTCGCACTTGGCCGGCTTTTATGACAAAATTGTTAAGTTTTGTTTATCTTCCATTTTTAAATTACCTACCAAATTATATTTTTTAATAGAAAAGTACCTACTGAATTAATTAGTAGAATGCCTAGAAAAAGGACTCAGCTTTCTCGGCAGTCTGCCACGTCTACAACGTCCATCTGTCTCAAACTGAATGCTATTTTTTGAGAATATTGCTGCTACATATTCGCGGTATATCTTATTTGTAAAATAATTAGCCTAAATAATTAAAAAATCTACCCAAAGTCACTATTCCACGCGGACGAAGTCGCGGGCACAGCTGGTAGAAACATAAATCAACTGAAAAGACGCAACACATCATAGCAAAGAAAGTGAAATTGCTAATGATTCTAAAGTATTTTCTATGCGGCTACACCACGCCCGAAATTTGGCCTTGTGCCAGTTATTTTGCTGCGTCGGTAAAATACCACTTCACATACTTATAAACTATTAGTATAATTAATAGTTAGCATACCTGCTAGTGCAACTCTGCGTAAAGTAAAGAAATATGATATAGGTGTTTTCGAATTTTGAAACTACGATGGTTCTCGTAAACTCAATCTGAAGTGCCGTTAACTGGACAATATTTAGTGGTTAATAAAGAGTAACTTACTCAAAACGTCGGCCATGGTTGTCAAATAACTTGCAGCACAATTAATAAATGACGTATATTCAGCACGACAGCCGGCACAGAACTGTGGGACCGGCATCTATCTAATGCCTCGACCTCGGCGCCGACGCGCGGCGTAACTGCGATTAGTAATGGCAATTAATGCTATTTTTCGTTAATTTGAATTAGCATGCTAAATTCCACAAGTAGTATAAAATTGGGAAAGCTGGCTCACGGTTCCCTGTGAAAGGATCTGGGGTCTGAGTCTAGAGTTCTCAGGTACTCGAGTACCCCGGCAAACCAGATCCAGGAAGAGCGAAAAGGGCACACCAGAGCGCCTTTTTCGAGGCGCTGCTCTCGTGTTCGCTCTTCCTGGATCTGGTTTGCCGGGGTACTCGAGTACCTGAGAACTCTAGACTCAGACCCCAGATCCTTGCACAGGGAACCGTGCGCCAACTTTCCCAATTTTATAATTCTACATTATTTATGAGTTTTTTGTTGCATACATCAGCACTAATGCACTATACATAGTGTATACTTAGGTACACTTAAGTTCATTACTCTGAGTACTAAAGTTCCTGTATAGACAAATGATTTTAACTCTTAAGTTTTATAATACTGATTCTTTTATATATTTTACGTGCTCAGATGTAAACAATTACTTGAATTACAGCATAATAAATAGGTATCTAATGATGACATAAGCGATCGGGGAATATAAATAAAACTCATATTGTATTAAGTAATTCATTTTTATTATTATGTAGGTATGTACGTTACATCATAGGTCACACATGGAGTCTTGTATATTTTTAATGATTCCTCGTATATCACAATAAACGTTATCAAATATGCTTTGCGCGACATATTGAACACTTATCTCGGGCTCACAAGATTTTTGGTCACTATCCAAGGATTTTCCATAGATGATTTCTATTTTAATTATTTTTGAAGCTCTCGTAGAAGCCTTTTTGATGCTCGTATAATAAACGAGTTTTTTATTTTTCCTCTTGTTTCGGAGAGGTCCTGCTTCATCCTGGCCTTGACTGTCACTGCTTAGTTCCAGCGGCATGTTGGGAATGAATGGGAAGAGGTCTTCAGCCTCCTGGAACTAACAAAACGTTTTGATTAAAATACACAAGAATGAAAGGTATTTAGTTATACAGGTAACTCAATGAGTGAACTTAAATATTAGTATTACTTACCGACATAATTCGCTGAAGTTACAATAAACCGCTCGCAATGAAAAACATAACTGAAATGACATTTTTGATGAAATTTACCTTACCAAGAAACTTTTTAAATGATTTTTTTTAAGACAGGTAATACAAATAATTTGAATTTCTATGTTCTGGCCGTTAAGGTAGAAAGTCAATTGATTAATCCACAAGCAGAACTGATATTTTAACACATACATACATCGAACCATAATCGTTTTCATTGATATCAGATGTGGGATATATTTGGTGTTAATGCTGAGCCAGCGACAGCGGCTTCGTGTACGTATACCAACAAGAACATAGGTAAAGGAATAGTGTATAAATATATCTTGATGGTCCCATTTTTTTAGTCGTCCGATCAAGGTTTACAGTTGTACACAAACATCAGTTTTGAATTTAAGTGTCAATAAGTGTTAAAAAAAGAACATTACAATGTAAGTACCTTTTTCATTTTATTTATTTACTAGATGGGTATTGTAGAGCCAGAGTAATTCAATATTCAAATGAACTAATACAAGATTGGATGGACACTTCCGAACTCAGGGTCTGCAGTACTCAGTTTATTATAACTTTGAATCATTAGTATCTGCACAGCTAGAGTAAGTCAATATCTAAATAAACAAATAAAAGATCGAATGGGCACTTATGACCAGCGTCCTCAGTACTCGGTTTAATAAAGCTTTCATTACTGTTTTATAACAAATATCAATTGTTTTCTTTTTAGGTCTAAGACCAATATATTGTCTGACGAAGAATACGATTCCTCTTCATCATCATCAAGCAGTTCTTAGAGTTCGTCAAATGCTCCATCACTAGCGCATGTGTCGCCGGTTCGCGAGCAGCGTGCCGTCACTCCTGAGCCCGGTCCATCTCACTGCACTCCTATTGTTCCTCCCCCCCATCAAGATAAACCAAAAAGAAACAAGAGGAAAACTAATATTCCGGCTAAAGAAGATTCTAAAAGGTATCTATCAATACTTATTTCTTATTTTACTAGGTACTATAATATTTTTGTAGTGTTAACAACAAAACATCATTGCTTATTGTTTTAAATAATTGTAGTATTTTCTAATACCTTTTGAATTAATAAGTATCTTTTTTATATTTCAGAATCAAATATGAGGAGTCAAGAGCAAAGTCTAATATTAAAACTGACACCAAGATTAATAAAAAAAGGTAAGCTGTGAACTGATTTATTACCTATTTTATTTGTCCTATGCAGTATTCTAATAGTACCTAATTTTAGTCAACTTTAAGATATGCCGTTGTCTTTGAATTTACACTAGATCATAAACATTAAAACCTTACCTAACCTCACGGATACTTTATAATAAAACTAGCGGTCCCCCGCGACTTCGTCCGCGCGTTTTGAGTTTGCTCCCTCCCCTCCCGTCACAGCGTCATGTTTTATATCCTAAAGCCTTTCTCGATAAATAAGCTATCCAACACAGAAATATTTTTTCAAATCGGTCCAGCAGTTCCTGAGATAAGCGCGTTCAAACAAACAAACTCTTCAGCTTTATAATATTAGTATAGATTAGCGCAAGCGCACGTTGTACTTAAGCTGCGAACATTATTTTGGTGCGGAGTTATGTTAAAACTGTGATAGCTCCTAAGATATTTATTGAAATCAAATGATATAAAGGGCAACTTGGTTCTAAATGAAATGCTCGTGATGATGAATGTATTTATTTTGATAAGAATAAATACCTGTGTGTATAATACACCTCTAAAAATAATGCATTATTTTTTTACAAATTTATTAACATAAAAAAGGTTGTAGTAAGTCAACCATAAAAGATAGACATATGCTGTCGCGGACTTTATAATAGAACTCTTAATGCTGAACAATCCTGTCATACATGATTTTTGTGTAACTTAAGCGGTTTCCACAGCGTATGCAGCGGAAGCTCTCAAAAGGAATATCTTTCTCCCGTTTTCGCAACATTTTTTATTTCTGCTGTGGTCTTATGAGTCGTATCTTTATGTTATATAGCCTAAAGCCTTCCTCGATAAATGGACTATCCAACGTAAAAATAATTTTTCAAATCGGGCACGTAGTTTTTGAGATTAGCGCGTTCAAACAAACAAACAAACAAACAAACTCTTCAGCTTTATAATATTAGTATAGATGTGCGTACAGATTCTAAAAACACAGTTATTTAATTGCTCTTTAATTTTACTGCTTAGTTACACTAGTTAATTAATCGATAATATTTTTTTGTTTCTTGTTTCAGTACCAAATCCGAGTCACTAAAGCCTTTAAAGGAGAAAAAAATTAAGCGGACAACGGCACGTGATTTGCTGGGTAGTGATAGTGATGAACCCCGAGAATCTAATTATGGTAACGAGGAGTTAAGCTCTTACATTTATCGTAGGGTAGCTAATGGGTATACAAAACAATATAAAAATAATCAGCGGGGTACCCATTACATAGATTTAAAAATATTTAAGTGTAATGAGTTGGAGAACGTTCAACCAAAACAGAGATGGCGCAAGTCCATTTTAACATTGAAAACTAAAAGTGATGACAACACACGAGGTTGGCATCATTTGGTACAGTTTCTAAAAGAAATTAAAAATGAATTTAAAGACGTTCCTATTAATTTTGTAGGCACAAACTATTCCTGATTTGGTTTAACGTTTTTTTTAATATTTCGTACTCTGTTAAGCCTATATTTACTCTTAAATATTGTTATTAATATCATATTGAGTTATAAACATATATTTCTACAGTCATATAAATATAATGTTACTTAAGACTTATAATAAAATATACTTACTAATATTAAAAATACTTTTTTTCTCCTTTCAGAGCGGAACACTAATAATAGTTTCCACTGTGATAGATGCAATATAAATCTAAACAGAAATAATTACAAATATCACTTGAGAACTAATTTGCATAAGAAAAACTGTATCTTAAAAACTGAGTTAGAAAACGTAGATATAATTGCAACTGCCTTTAAAAATAGAATTATCACTTACAAAATTAATCCGCTCCAGAATAGAGAATATTTAGCCCCGGAAGAGTTTTTATATGATGTTTCTAAAGTCATTATTCAGTTAATACAACGTTCATTAAAAGCATATGACTCGTTAAAAATAAATTTTGAACTGTTTGCGAACTTTGTTCTTTCTAAATCAGAATGGCAAGAGATGAAGTCATTTAATACTAAGTATGAAATAGTTTTTTGTAACACTGATCTGAATGAAATGTTCATGAAAGTTTGTAATGTATTAAAAGACAAACTAATTGAATTTCAACACTGTGAGTCTGGGTGGTCATTTAGATCACCAGCTCATCTTGAGGTTAATATAAATAAGTATTCTCCCTTAAGAGGTGGTACGTATATTGAGTTACCAAGCGTTATAAGAAATACTAAGAGTTGTCTGAATATTAAGAATAACGATGAGTACTGTTTTTTATGGAGTGTCGTGGCAGCTCTTTTCCCTTGTAAGAAAAATGTTAATAGACCTAGTTCATATCCATATTACGCGTCTGTGCTGAATACACAGGGTATGGAGTTCCCACCTTCATCTAATGATATAAAAATTTTCGAAAAACGTAATCCCACCATAAGTATCAACGTATATGGTATTGATAACAAAAACAACATAACTGGTCCTCTGTATAAGACAAATGAAAGAAAAAATAATCACATAAATTTACTATACATAGAAAAAGAAAAGCAAGGTCACTATTGTTTAATTAAAGATCTCGAGAGACTCGTGCATAAACAGGTGACTCGCCATCATAGTAAATCTTATTTCTGTGAAAACTGTCTGCAATTTTTTGTGTCAAAGCTGAAACATGAATCACATAACTGTTCAAAAGTTTTAACTGTGTTACCACAACCAAACAGTAAACTTTGTTTTAAAAATCTTAGCAAACAACAGAAACATAAGTTTGTTATTTATGCAGACTTTGAAAGTTTGTTATTTAATTGCTCTGAAAACAGTTCTCAGAATATAAAAAAATATAAGATTCATAAACCGTCATGTTTCGCCTATTATATCTGTTGTTCATATGACTCCACTTTCAATAAATTTGTTTCATACAGAGGTCCAGACTGTGTTAGTGTTTTTATAAAAAACTTAATAAAAGATTCACTTATGATATATAAAATATTAAACAGTAATAAAGAAATGGAGCCGCTTAGTAAACAACAAGAGAATGAATATCAAAATGCGAGTACTTGCCATATTTGTCACGACCGGCTGTCTAGTGAAGATAAAGTTCGCGACCATGATCACGTTACTTCTCAATATAGAGGAGCTGCTCATTTCAAGTGTAATTTGTTGTTTAAAACCGAATCTTTTATACCTGTTATATTTCATAACCTTACTAACTACGATTCTCACTTATTTATTAAAGAGTTATCTAAATATCCTGGCGATATAAAAGTAATACCTAAAACGAAGGAGAAATACTTAACTATTACAAAATACTACAACGTTCATAGTTCAAAGTCTATGCAAATAAAATTCTTAGATTCTTATCAATTTCTTGGAACTAGTTTAGATTTGTTAAGTAAAAGTCTTGTTGAAGAAGATTTTCATCATTTGTCTAAAGAGTTTAGCAATAAATTACACTTTGATTTGGTCCGACAGAAAGGGGTCTATCCTTACGATTACATGGATTCGTGGTCTAAATTTGATGATAACTGTATTCCTCCTCAAAGAAAGTTTTTTAACAGTCTTACAGGTGAACACATTACTGATAAGGAATATTTAAGAGCGCAAACAATATGGAACGCTTTCGATATTCATTCTCTTGGGGCATACACAGATTTATATCTCAAAGTTGACGTTTTATTATTATGCGACATCTTTGAAAAATTTAGAATGAGTAGTTTGTATTATTATAAGTTAGATCCTGTGTTTTATGTAACATCTCCTGGCCTCAGCTGGGATGCAATGCTTTTGCATACTGGAGTGCAGTTAGACTTGATTAGTGATATAGAAATTTATCAATTGTTAGAAAAAGGTATCCGAGGTGGATTGGCTCAGTGCTCTCTAAGATATGCAAAAGCAAACAACAAATATCTTTCCGAATATGACAATTCTAAGCCTTCTAATTATCTTATTTATCTTGATTGTAATAACTTATATGGCTATGCAATGTTACAAAAATTACCCATATCAGATTTTAGATTTATGACTGAGGATGAAGTAAGAAAATTCGATGTTCACGATGTATCAGACGATTCTGAGATTGGATATATATTAGAAGTAGATTTAATTTATCCAGATCATTTGCACGAAAAACATAGTGATCTTCCATTTGCTCCTGAAAAGTTTGTTCCACCTGGAGGGAAGACAAAGAAGTTGATCGCAAGTTTATATAATAAGTTTGAATACGTGATTCATTACGTACACTTAAAACAATGTATAAGAATGGTCTAGTATTAAGCAAAATACATCGTATTGTGCAATTTCGTCAAGACAATTTTCTAGCAAAATACATTCAATTAAATACTCGGTTACGTCAAGCATCCAAATCTACATTTGAAAAAGATTTCTTTAAATTACTAAACAATGCAATTTTCGGAAAAACAATAGAAAATAGAAGAAAGCAAGTGGATGTGAAACTGATAACATCTTGGAGAGATGTTAATAACAGCACTAATAAAAAAATTGGAGCTGAACAACTGATTGCAAGACCTAACTTACATAGTATTAGTATATTTTCAAAGAATTTTGTCGCTATACAACTTAAAAAGGAAAAGGTTGTATTAGACAGACCAATTTATATAGGATTCTCTGTTCTCGAATATGCGAAACAACACCTTTACAACTTTCATTATAATTTTATTAAAAATAAATTTGGAAGTAAAGCTAAATTATGCTATACCGATACTGACAGTCTTTTGTATACTATAAATACACAAGATTTTTATGAAGACATTAAGTCTGATTTATCAGAATTTGATACTAGTAATTTTGAGGATGACAATATATATAATATACCGAAGATTAACGCTAAAATTCCTGGTTTATTCAAGGATGAAATGGGGGGTGATATAATAAAAGAGTGCATAGGATTAAGAGCAAAATTATACTGTATTCAGAGTCAAAAGTGTCAAATAAAAAAAGCTAAAGGGGTTTCTAAACATATTACAAAACATATTAAACCAAGTCAATATAAAAATACCTTAAAACATAACTTGAACGTGAGACTCAAAATGAATTTGATAAGATCCATGAAGCATGTTATATATTCTCAAAATATAGAGAAACAAGTTTTAAACAGAGAAGATGATAAGAGACAAATCATGACAAATCAAGTCAATACATTACCGTGGGGGCATTGCGATTCGTTATTGTAATAAATATATACTCATAAGTTATATAGTTACTTCTAAGTATTATGGATATGTATTACTAGTTACTTAGCAATAAAAAAATGTAAACATGTATGTACTGGTTTAAAATTAAATAAATAAAGTATATTAATCATCTTCACTTTTTTATTTCATACGAGTTCACATGTGGCTGGTATAAATACAACACGTTCGCAGATCAACCCTTAGATTTCATCATGAAATTGACTAAGCATCCGTTAGCTTTGGAAATTTCAGACGTACCCGTTGACTCAGAGTCTAAGACGCTTATAAAACATAGTGCACTTTTACCAAATACTATTCGATGCATAATATGTGGGCCATCTAACTGTGGTAAAACAAATGTGATGATAAACCTATTACTTCATAAAAATGGTCTAAGATTTAAAAACATATACCTTTTCTCTAAGACCACATTTCAGCCAAAGTATCGCTTATTAAGTCATATACTCGATAAAATTCCAGAAGTGAACTTTTTCATATACAATAATAATAACGATGTCTTGCATCCTGATAAAGCTTTGCCTAATTCTGTGATTATATTTGACGATGTGATTTGTGAAAACCAGTCTAACATACGAGACTATTATTGTATGGGGCGTCATAAGCAAATAGACTGTTTTTACCTGTCTCAAACTTATTCCAAAGTCCCAAAACAACTCATACGAGATAATGCAAACCTTATTGTAATATTTAAGCAGGATGATAAAAATTTAAAACATATTTACGTTGAACATGTCAACAGTGATATGTCTTGGGAGCAGTTTAAAAGTTTATGTTCACTTATATGGAAAGATCAACATCATTTTCTAGTGATTAATAAAGACTGTGCCATGAATAACGGGAGATATAGAAAAGGATTTGATGTTTTTGTTTCCCTACCGTCTCATTAATATTTATAAATAGCCACATTTGTACATGACTCAGTGTTATTTTATATTCAGTGCCAAGCAGTAGCATCCTCTAAAACAAAATGGATCTTAATTTAAAAGAGCACCTTATAAGATCTGTAGATTCTATAAAATCTAAGATCAAAGATATGAAAAATGTTGAAGATAATACTGATATTTTAATGAAGAAAATCTTAAAACCTGTTGCGGAACCAATCACAGCTTATATTAACCAGTCTAATAATGTCAAACAACCCATACGAATTTCTAAACAAAAATTGAACAATGATTCAGAAACATCTCATTCTGATGATAATGAGTGTGGTTATACTTATCTCGATGATACTGAGTGTGATAATGGTGATTCAACAGATTCAGTATATGAAGATTCTAATCAAGAAACAGATAATGGCAATTCAACAAACATAGATATACTCAAGCGAGGTTCTCTTCAAAAAGATGATTTAATTAGTTTATACAATAACACAATAGGAGTAAATGTACCATTTGGTATAAGGAATGAAAATGAAAATTTATTGATGGGAAGATCTACTGTAAAATTATCTAAAACTGAGGACCCGACGAATAGTAATCCTATATTTTATGTTACATTGGACGACAAATCATTCGAGCTAACTTCTGGAATAAGTGAATTACTATTAAAAAAGAAGCCCAGTTTATCTCTTGTTACAAAAAAAGATAAACTTGTTTATAAGCATATGTTATCTATCACAAATGTTCACAAAAGAGATTTTGAACCAAACGGGCAATTAAAAGGGGATAGAAGTATAAAGTATCGTGAAATAATAAAACCTCTTTTCTCAGAACTTTCAGATACAGAATTTGTTCCAAAAAGTGGTGGAAGTATACCAAAACTAAAGAAATATAACCCCAATACTGACTTAATTTATTGGGATGATCCTAATGAATTGATTGATCGATTAAAAATATTAGTTGCTTCTAGAGAAGCAGGCAATAGTAGCCATGATAATGAAATTCTTGCCATTATTGAAGAATTAAAGGAAGCTGGTATCATCAAAGAATAAAAAAAGGAACACAATACTTTTTCTTTCAGTTTGAAATAACATTTGAAGATGAGTGTTGATAAATTTGGTCTTCATTTAAACAAGATAAAGGTAATAAGAAAAAGTAATAGTTTCACAGATTGTGCATTGAGTATCACAAAAGATGGGGCACTTGATGCAAGAAATAAATTAATAAAAAATATTAAATCACCTTTGGACCCACACGATAGTGCCACCAAAGAATATGTTGATTCGTCTATTTTAAATTGTTTTCAAAAAATAAATTCCCTGGAGCTTACACTCGCTGAAGTGATTGAAAGAATTGATAAAGTGATACAAACAAAAAAGCCTAAGAAATGAGTAAAACAGATATAGTGAATGAAATACATAGAACGGTTAGAAGAAATTTTCCTAGAAGGCATGTGATTATGAAGGATATAGACGAATTATGGCAAGCTGATTTAATAGATATACATAACCTTAAACACCTAAATTCAAATTTCAAATATATTCTAATAGTTATAGATACTTTTTCAAAGTATGCTTGGGCATTGCCCCTAAAAAGTAAAAATAAATTTGAAGTTTATAATGCGTTCAAACAATTGTTAGAGAAAACTCGTCATCCAAAGAACTTGCAAACTGATTTAGGGACTGAATTTTATAATGATAAATTCAGAAATTTAATGCAATCATTTTCAATTAATCATTATTCTACGTACTCAACAAAAAAAGCTTCGATTTTAGAAAGACTTATAAGAACAATCAAATCTAAATTGTTTAAGGAATTTAGTCTAAAAGGTAACTACAAGTGGAATGATGGGACCCTAGATAAAGTTATGTTTAATTACAATAACTCGAATCATAGAACTATAGGCTGTAAACCTGTAGACATAAGTGTAAAAAATAAAAAACTTATATTCGATAGATATGTGAAAAAACAAAGACAAAACTGTAAGTCTAAAATAGGTACAAAATTAAAAGTTGGAGATCATGTTAGAATAAGTAAATATAAAGGAGCATTTGAAAAAGGTTATACACCTAATTGGTCCACTGAAATATTCAAAATTTCAAAAGTGCAGAACACCACACCAGTTACATATATTTTGACTGATTCAAGATCCCAGCCTATACTTGGATCATTTTACAGTGAAGAACTTCAAAAGACTAAGAACACCCATCTTTATCTAATTGAAAAAGTATTAAGAAAGAAAGGCAACAAAGTCTTAGTGAAATGGTTAGGATTGCCGTCAAGTGAAAACTCATGGGTATCAAAATCTGATGGTGTTTTATCCTAATATTAAAAGTGTTGTCAATTACGTCTTTTATCAGTCTAATACAGGGCATGAAAGGCAGTAGACTTGTTAATTGGTTAATAAACAATTTACCGTTTGAACTTCATCTCCCTGGTTATAATTACTGTGGACCTGGAACAAGCCTTAAAAAAAGACTTTCTAGAGGTGATAAAGGAATAAATCTTTTAGACGAATACTGCAAAGAACACGACATAGCATATAACAAGTACTCATCATTAGAAGATCGTCATAAGGCTGACATGAAACTAATGAAAAAGGCAAAACAGCGAGCACTAGCGAGCAATGCGAGTGTTGGAGAAAAGTTAGCTGCTCATTTGGTGAATAAAGCAATGCTAGCTAAAGTTAGCTCTGGTGCAGGCCTAAAGAGCTCTAAAACAAGAAGATTTAAAACATCTGGTAATGGTATTAAAAGTAAATTTAATCATATCATATCTCATATAACAAAACGATTGTCAAATTTAAAACCAACCTGTAAGAAAGCAGCAATAGATTTGGCTATCGCTGCAGCTCGAGAAATGATATCAGATTCATCTGTAAAACTTCCAAGATATATTCCTGTTCCGAAAACTGGTGGATTTCTACCTTTGATTCCCCTTTTTTCCGGGCTATCCGCTGTTGGCAGTTTAGCTGGTGGAGCTGCAGGTATTGCTAAAGTTGTTAAAGACGTCAAAGATGCACAAGAACGTCTTGAAGAAATGAAAAGACATCATGGAAAAATGGAATCCTTATCTATTGGAAAAGGATTACGGCTTAAACAATACAAGAATGGTTTGAAAATCTGTTTGTCAAGTAAAACAAATAAAAAAAACTAAATACCAGGCTACCCAACAGAGCTCTTACAAATATCGATATCATAAATCATGCACAAAATATTCCATACTTTCGTGGGGTATTCATGAGAGATGAATTACCAAAACGCCCACTACTTAAAGAATGTGGAATAATCAATTTAGATGATTCTCAAAGTTCGGGTTCTCATTGGGTAGCCTACGTGAAATTTAAAGACTATGTTGAATACTTTGATAGTTATGGTAATTTAAAACCACCGAAAGAATTCATACAGTACATAGGCAACGATGTAAATTATAATTACGATAATGAACAAAAAAATCATTCATATAACTGTGGTCATTTATGTCTTAAATTCTTAAAAAAATTCTGGCACAATTTTTATTATAAATAGTTTGTTTAACTGATGATGCTGTTACTTCAATAACATGTCTCTAACGTTAACATTCACTGGTAACGAATCAATACTGGAAACATATTTTGTACCACCGCTAAGCATTGAAGATAATTGGGAATGTGGTCTGATATTTTTTTCTACACTCAATTCTATACCAAATGTAAATACAACCAATAATACATTTGCTTATGGAGATAGTGGAGAAAAATTAGAAATACCTTGTGGTACCTACGATTTGTATGATCTACAAAATTTTTTGGAAGATAATGTAAATGGATGTGAAATAAACATTCAATCGAATAACAACACCTTGAAATGTTCCATTTATTGTACTAAAACAATAAATTTTGATGGGAAAAACAGTATTGGTAAACTTTTAGGTTTTTATAATAAAAAATTAGAAGCAAATAAATGGCATGAATCAGAGACCGAGATCGGCATTCTCCCAGTGTCTGTCATACGAATCGAATGTGATATTGTAAAAGGTTCCTACATAAACGGATTACCGTCCCATATAATTCATGAATTTGTGTCTAACGTACCTCCCGGTCACCGATTTATAGAAAAACCAAAAAACATTATTTATTTACCAATAACCAAGGAAAATATATCTCGAATCACGGTTAAAATTGTTGATGAACGTGGGCAGTGCATTGACTTCAGGGGAGAACACATAATATTACGCATGCAATTACGAAAATCATCATCATCATGATCGATTTTAATAAAAAAGTAGCTTTGCGTGGTAAAAAAGTTATTAGTTCCCACATTACTAAAGAGAGTAGACGTATAAAAAAAATAAAAAAAATATCTAAGTCTAATAAACTCTTTCTAGAAAGTCTTGGCTTTAAAGCATTATGAGTATTTTACAAGTGTTTGACGTAGCAGAATTCGATAATACGATTGAGAGTTATGAAATTCATACGTATACCCCTTATACTAATAGCTCCAGAGAAAACGATGAGATTAGGATACCGATACAACAGCAGGATTTATACATACTACCATCGGCTAGTTCTATTCAAATCGAAGGATTCATTACACCGCTCGATAAAGACCAAAAACCTCTCAAAAAAGATTTGCATTTTATTAACAACCCTTTTATGTTCCTGTTTCAAGACATCAGATATGAACTAAATGGTGTTGAAATAGATCGGATCAAGAATGCAGGTATAACAACAACTATGAAATCCCTAATATCCATGAATGAGGGGGAAAGCAAGGTTGCAGCTTTATGGGGTTGGAGATTAAACGGTTTTAAAAGTAATGGACGGTTTAGCGTTATGATTCCCCTGAATAAAATATTTGGCTTTGCTGAAGATTATGATAAGATTATTATGAATTGTAAGCATGAATTAATTTTAAATAGGGGGAATGTAAATTTAAATATTGTAAAAAATATTGATGTTGATATAAATCATATTGACGTGAAAATACAAAAAATAAATTGGCGAGTACCACATATAAAAGTATCTGATCGAGATCGACTTAAATTACTCAGACACTTAGAAAAAGATAAGCCTCTACAAATTGCTTTCAGAAATTGGGATTTGTATGAATATCCCTTATTACCTCAAACTACAAAACATTCTTGGTCAGTCAAAACTGCATCACAGTTAGAAAAACCACGATATGTTATTGTTGGTTTACAAACAAACAGAAAAAATAGCAAAGTCAATGACAACTCAGTATTTGACCACTGTAATGTATCTAACATATCGTTGTTTTTAAACTCTCAGTATTATCCGTACGAAACAATTAACGTTAATTTTCAAGATAATCAGTACAGTATTTTATATGAAATGTTCACAAAATTTCGTCAGTCTTATTACAACGCTCCACCTGATCCGTTGCTAGATCTGATCAGTTTTAAAGAGAAGGGTCCACTGTTTGTCATTGACTGCACAAGACAAAATGAAAATTTAAAATGTGGTCCTGTTGATGTACGCATCGAAATTGAGTGTACCACAGATATTCCCAATAATACAGCAGCTTATTGTTTAATTATAAACGATAAAATATTTGAGTATAAACCACTCAGCAATATTGTAAGAAAAATATCATGAATGCCTTTGTAGATATTCAAGGATTTAAAACTGATGATAATAAATTTATTTTAAAAGAAATCGCAATTTTATGTAACGGGCAAATGCAAGTGTTTTTAGTTAAGCCACCTTTCAAGTTTTATGATCTATCAAAATCGGAAAGAAGACAAGTTTGCTGGATAGAAAGAAACAGAAATATTCTTTGGAATGAAGGATTTATACCATTCTTTCATTTTCGAGAGTATACGGATATTATTAAAATTTTAAAAGATAAATGTCTTATTGTAAAAGGTATTGAAAAGATAGCATGGTTAAGAGATTTATTAGAAAACAACTGCATATATAATATAGAAGAGAAAGGCTGTCCTAGTTTTATTAGTCTACTAGAGGACCCCCGCGACTTCGTCCGCGCGTTTTGAGTTTGCTCCCTCCCCTCCCGTCGCAGCGTCATGTTTTATATCCTAAAGCCTTTCTCGATAAATAAGCTATCCAACACAGAAATATTTTTTCAAATCGGTCCAGCAGTTCCTGGATAAGCGCGTTCAAACAAACAAACTCTTCAGCTTTATAATATTAGTATAGATTAGCGCAAGCGCACGTTGTACTTAAGCTGCGAACATTATTTTGGTGCGGAGTTATGTTAAAACTGTGATAGCTCCTAAGATATTTATTGAAATCAAATGATATAAAGGGCAACTTGGTTCTAAATGAAATACTCGTGATGATGAATGTATTTATTTTGATAAGAATTAATACCTGTGTGTATAATACACCTTTATAAATATTCATTATTTATTTACAAATTTATTAACATAAAAAAGGTTGTAGTAAGTCAACCATAAAAGATAGACATATGCTGTCGCGGACTTTATGATAGAACTCTTAATGCTGAACAATCCTGTCATACATGATTTTTGTGTAACTTAAGCGGTTTCCGCAGCGTATGCAGCGGAAGCTCTCAAAAGGAATATCTTTCTCCCGTTTTCGCAACATTTTTCATTTCTGCTGTGGTCTTATGAGTCGTATCTTTATGTTATATAGCCTAAAGCCTTCCTCGATAAATGGACTATCCAACGTAAAAAAAACTTTTCAAATCGGCCCAGTAGTTTTTGAGATTAGCGCGTTCAAACAAACAAACAAACAAACAAACAAACAAACAAACTCTTCAGCTTTATAATATTAGTATAGATATGAGATGTATAAAAATTCTGTAGAAGTAAAAACTTGTATGTATCATAAAAATGTATGTGCTTTAAAAATGTATTATGTTTAAGTTTGTGGTGTGTTGATAATAAAGTTTTTTAAATACTTAATGATTATTATTCGGAAATATCCGATAACCCACGTATAATAATAATAAATAAGACAGCAGACTACCATTTCTGATGTTGTAAGATTCCTGAGTATACAATTGAAGAAATCAAATCAGTACCTATTTATAAGAATGAAGGACTCATAATACTGCAGGAAAACTTTTCGATGCATTCTAAAAATAAACTAACAAAAATTTTTAGTCTAAACGAGTCTTAAGTTCTCATGAATCATAAATAACAAACTCGTAAATAATGTAGAATTATAAAATTGGGAAAGTTGGCGCACGGTTCCCTGTGAAAGGATCTGGGGTCTGAGTCTAGAGTTCTCAGGTACTCGAGTACCCTGGCAAACCAGATCCAGGAAGAGCGAACACGAGAGCAGCGCCTCGAAAAAGGCGCTCTGGTGTGCCCTTTTCGCTCTTCCTGGATCTGGTTTGCCGGGGTACTCGAGTACCTGAGAACTCTAGACTCAGACCCCAGATCCTTTCACAGGGAACCGTGAGCCAGCTTTCCCAATTTTATACTACTTCCACAGCTTAGCATGCTAAGTGCTATTGCTATGCTACTATGAAATTTCATCAAATATGAGAAATAGCAAATAATTGAATACAGAAATCGTTAATGCTATGCAAACTATGAAAATGAATATTTAAAACATGTGAATAAATTCTTAATTTTATGACTTGATGTTTACTAATGTAAATCTAATTTTATTTAAATAAACAGTTCACTTAACGCAAGTTAAATACGACTCTAAATGTAAGCATTACACTATGACTTGGAAAAAAATGCATACAGTCACTTTCTACCCTTTCACTTGTGCGTTTTTCGCTCGAGTCGTTCGGCGGAAGTCGGAAGCCGATCATCGCCCGACCGGAGCCGAACGCGGTTTAGCAAACTTGCCTGCTAATCTTGCTAAATAGCAGTGCGTGCGAATCTATGAAAGTAATATGACGGTTGTACGATGCTTCTCGCGTCGCTGCTTTGTTTCGCGCAATGTCTATGAATTTTAGCATTCACAAAATTTCGCAACTTCAATTAATTGAATTATTGCTAATCATGAAATAGCATGCTTATTAATATGCTAATGCTAATAATTCCATTACTAACTGCGATGATGTCATACCGTACTTCGGAAACTATGTTTTGTTACTCATACCTTAGGTCCACATTTCACTTTGAACTTAAAATAGGTACTTCTTACGTTTCGTTTGCCATCCGATTTTTTAATTCATCCATCAACAAACCGGCTTGAGTATTTGCATTTTCGTATACGCATTAGATGCCATCCAGATTCATGGTACCTACGCTGTTACGGCGTGCTAAACAGTATAATGAGGCATCTATCAAAGACAGTTTAGTCACAATGTACGTTCCTACCTGTCTATACATCATTCCGACACCAGACGGCGTAAACGAGCCAACCTTCAGGCTACACCTTTTCAGGGTCAGGGTCAATTGTGTAACCGCTGACTCATATCATATCGCTGGAGATAGACAGTAGATGATTACTCATATAATTAATTTGCTCTAGAAAAATCTATAGACTACTTCAGAGATTCATCATAACTTACTTATAGTTATTACATAAAGGCGATCTCTCTCATGCATTTATGTAAAGATACCTCTACTAACAATAATTTAGTGAGAATCAAGTCAGAATGTTAGCCTCCTAAGGCCCACAGTCCTGCTAGTAGTACTAATTAATTATACCATTACAGACCCAAGCTTTTTATACGATATAAACTTATTGCGACCCAAGGGTCTACGTGTAGGACTAAATACAAAACGTCAAATATCCGATTTAAATTTGCCGCTGTTGGAATGGAGTGTACGCGAAATTATACTTCATAATATTTTCTCACATATGGCAACACAGAATTTGGTTGGAAAAAAAAAACAACTATCAGAATGTCAAAAACAGCCGGAGCGATGGCAGGTGCACGAGGAAGAGGTAAATTTATCTGTTTTTATCACAAAAATCAAGTGGAATTTAGTTATTTTTTATAGTAACCAATATTTATTTATAAATGCTTAATCAATTGATGTTATTATTTCGCCATGCCCGTTTATTATTGCAGTGGTATATTGAGGCATAGTAATAAGACCTACTGATAGGCCTTCGGGACGTTATTACTGTAATAGGGTTCGACATATTATGTGGGAATAATGAGGCAGGGCACTTTATATTAAATTAATTTATTATAAGACAAATTAATATGTTTCGACATCTTATGACAAGACTATAGACAAGACGACAACCATAGACTATCATCTCATAACATCTCCCTTCACAAACGTAAAAAGAAATAAATAAAGTAAAATAAATTATTCTGCTTAAATAAAAAAAGACTTCATCTTCTCAGTCAAACGTAAACATACAAACTAATATTACAATCTATAAATTTAACTTAACAGGAGGTTTGATAAGTCTGCCACTTCTGGTTCTCACTTGCCCCTCATCAGTGGCTTGACCACAAGAATGCGGTAATGCTTCATCTTGTTTAGACTCAGCAGTTTCAATATCGATGATCTCTGGTGGATTAGAAGACCATGAAACTGTTTTAGTTTTTAGCTTAATAATATGCTGTCTGTTTCTTCTGTGCACAGTACCGTCTTCTCCCGCGACCTCATAAGACCTTGGTTCCTCACAAATGTTTTTCACTATACCAGGCACCCACAAACTATTTGGTGACTTTTTGAAAAGTATTTTATCATTGATTTTCAACCCTGCTAAACTTTTATTCGCATGTTTGTCATAATAATATTTGGCTTTTTCAGTACACTTTATTTTTGATTTAATATATGTTTCAGAATCAATAACCTTAGGCAGCAAATTTTCCTTTACAGTAGGCAGCTGTGTTCTTAACGTCCTTGACATAAGTAATTGCGCTGGTGATGGCAATTCACCCCTAGGAGTATTTCTATATTGAAGCAGCGCTAAATACGGATCATTATTTGACTCTTGACATTTGGTTAATATTCGTTTACAAACTTTGACTCCTGACTCTGCCAGCCCGTTTGATCTCGGTAGATATGGACTTGATGTAGTTTGTTTTATTCCCCAGTCTCTAGTGAATTCCCGAAATTCAGCTGAATTAAACGGAGGGCCGTTATCACTGATCAGCTCAACCGGTATCCCATGTCTGCTAAATATGGGTTTTAATTTACTTATGAGTACCCTAGCACTAACAGTACTCACATTTACAACCTCAATGAAATTTGAATAGTAATCTTCAACAACAACATAAGTTTGATTTTTAAAAGTGAAAAAATCAATTCCAACCTTCTCCCTCGGAAATCTAGATATATCATGCGGCTTCATAGGCTCAGGCGCGTTAGCATTTCTGTGAGCACGACACGCATGACAGGATTCAACAATATTTGTAATATCCGCCGACATGAATGGCCAAAATACATGACCTCTCGCAAACGCCTTAGACCTTTCAATTCCTAGATGACCACTGTGTATAATTTTCAATATGTCTGCCCTGATACTCCTGGGAATCACAATACTGTTATTCCTAAACACTAATTCATCTTCAGTGTGTAAATCATGTCGGTACTGCCAATATTCCTTGACCTCAGGCTGTAATTGATTTTTACGATTTGGCCATCCTTCACGACAAAACTTTTTCAATATATCCATACATGCGTCTGTATTAGTAGCATCTTTAAGCCATTGTAGACGTTCTGGAGCCACAGGTAATGTTTTTATCAGCATATTAACGTGAACAACTACATCCCCATCTAACTCATCCTCACTAGTTTCTGGCAAAGCTGCCCGTGATAATGCATCAGCTAAAAACATCTGCGTGCCTTTCTTGTAAATTACATCTAGACTATATATTTGAATTTTTAACATCATTCTCTGAAGACGTGTAGGGACTTCGACTAACGGTTTTTTAAACAATGTTATCAAAGGACGATGATCAGTTTCCACCAAGACTTTTTGACCATAAATAAACTGGTGAAACCTGACACAAGCAAAGACTATGGCATAAAGTTCCTTTTCGATTTGTGCCATTCTTTCTTGAGTTGAAGTTAATGTTTTTGACGCATAATATACAGGATGTCCATTTTGCAAAAGAACTGCACCGACCGCTGTGCTACTGGCATCGACTGATTAATACTATCGGCTCTTTAATGTTAAAGTGTGCTAGGACAGGAACACGACATAAAATATCTTTCAGACGCAAAAAAATATTCTCATAATTTGAGTTCCATTCAAATGACGTACCTTTTTTAAGAAGATCTCGTAATGGACTAATTTCATTTGCTAAATTCTCAATATAAGGTCTTAAATAATTCAGCATACCCAAAAATCGCTGCAAATCTTTAACTGTTTTTGGCGATGACATTTCAGCAACAGCTCTGACCTTTTCAGGATCCGGTTTTACACCATCCCCTGAAAAAATATGTCCTAAGTATTTAATTTCATTTTGAGCAAATGAACATTTATCTCGATTAAATTTAATATTTACTTCTTGAGCCCTATCAAAGACGCAACTTTAAACGCTCATTGTGCTCAGAAATCGTGCGGCCACATACGAGTATATCATCACTGTATACGAACACACCCGGTATATCCGCGAATGTTTCTGTCATTACACGATGGAAATATTCTGGTGCGCAACTAACACCAAACGGAAGTCGCTTAAAACGATAACGTCCGAAAGGCGTATTGAAGGTGGTGAGGTATGAACTGTCTTCATCTAAGCAACCTATCCAAAATCCGCTACTAGCATCAAGATTTGAATAATATTTCGCACCAGCTACCTTAGAACGCACTTCATCAACTGTTGGTATACGATAATGTGAACGACAAATGGCTTTATTTAAGTTTCTTGAATCTAAACATACTCTTAGTTGCCCATTTTTTTTTTCCACAAGTATAAGGGAACTTACCCAAGCCGTTGGTTCTGTTACTTTAGTAATGACTTCCATTGCCTCCATTCTATCTAATTCTTTCTGTAGTCTTTCATACAGTGCAAATGGTACTTTCCGAGGTGCATCAATTTTCGGAGGTACATTCTCGCTGACGGATATGTGACACAAACCTGGCAGACATCCTAGCCCCACAAATAACTTTTTATATATTTTTAGTAAATTATTAACACTACTATTATTTACGTTTGACTGACACGAGACATTTGACGTTGACGGCATTTCATTTTTTTCAGATTCAGACTTATTTTTAATTTGATTATCGTGACATATAGAGAAAACTCTTTTTGATGAGACCTAATCTTGAACACGTATTTCTACCTAAAACAGTTGGTGATTTTACATCTGCAATTACAAATCGCAGTGATGAACATTTCTGGCGTTGATTTAGCATAAAATTACAAATAATATCTTGCTCTCCAACTATTTTGACATTATCACCACTGTACGCTGTTAGCTTGACTTGGCATGGTTTCAATTCCTGGCGCAGCTAAAGAGACTGGTACACACCCAATGACATAACGTTTACATCACTTCCTGTATCCAGCACCACTCTGACCTGTTTATCATTAATATCAAGATTTATCGTCCATTCAGCATCTAAGATATCGGCTTTTATGTGTCCCACGAAAAATTCCTGACTTTGGCTTTGAGAAATCGAATCATTAACGGTTTCATCATTGTTTTGTTGCGTATCAACGAACCGTACTACCTTTTTTGTTCGACACATTGCTTCGTAATGACCAATCGCGCGACATTTGTTGCATTTGACCTTCAGAGCTGGACACTTAAATCTGTGCACCTGTCCGCATCTACCACACACGTTCTGCGATTTGCGTGAATCAGGGTGATCTTTAACATGAAACACTGATGACTGATTTGCCTCCATAGTATCAACTTGACTTTTGGATATAACCATTGCTGTTGCCTTTTGAATGGCCTCATCAAGCGTTAAACTATCTTCTAGAAGTAGTTTCTCTTTGACATCGTGATATTTTGGATGCATATTGCATATGAAAGTAACCTTTATCAATCTATCCTGAAGCGTGCCAAATTCACACGATCGACTTAGAGCTCTCAGTTCAGTAACGAATTGCTCCAACGTCTGATCAGCACCTTGCTTGTGCGTAAAGAAGCTATGGCATTCAAATGTAAGATTACGTTTCGGCACAAAATAATTCTCAAAAAGTTTTACAATCTCATCATACGTGATCGTATCGACATCTTTCTGGAACGAATTAAATATCTCCACACCTGGCTCCCCAATCATACGAGGGTCAAACTGAAAGTTCTTAGAAAATCAAAAACTGATTACATTAGCCAGTTATTAGTTTTATTATATCTTTTCAAAATATTGTCCATTGACGTCAATACACCGCTGCATGCGATGGAACCACTGGAAAAAGCACTTTGCCCACTCGTCCTTAGGGGTCTCTTCAATGGCATCGCGATACGCAGCCACCGCTTCTTCAGCATTCATAAACCGCTTTCCTTTAAGTTTTTCTTTAATTTTTGGAAATAAATAAAAATCACAAGGCGCGAGGTCGGGGCTATACGGTGGGTGACCCAGTAATTCAACGTTTGATGTCGCCAAATAGTCGATCGTTCGCTTGGCGGTGTGCGACGAGGCGTTGTCGTGGTGAAGGAGGATCCTACTGCGAGGTCGTTTCTCTCGAACTTTTTCCAAGACAAGTGGCAAACAATTGGTAGTGTACCATTCTGCAGAAACTGTTTTTGATCCTCTAACACAATTGTGGCGAAATGACCTATCCTTCCAAAGAACGAGGCCACCATTTTTTTCCCCGCACTTCGATCTCTCTTCACTTTAGTTGGCAACTCCTCGAAAGGAAACACCCACTGAGCAGATTGTCTTTTGGTTTCAGGATCATAACAGTAAATCCAGCTTTCGTCACCTGTTAGTATGTCGAACACAGCATTTGAGTCACCTCCGTTAAATTTTTCAATCATTTTACGGCACCAATCCACAAGATGGAGTTTTTGAGCCTTAGTCAAATTATGAGGTATCCACCGGGCGCAAAGCTTCCTGACCGCTAAATGTTCGTGGAGGATTTTGTGCACTTGACTCATACCGATGCCTAAGCTTGTCCGAATCTGCTGATAGGTCACTCTTTTGTCAGTCTCTATCATACGCCGCACAACACAGATGTTATTTTCAGTCGTCGCCGTAGAAGGCCGTCCCTCACGTACATCATCAGTGAGATTAGTGCGACCACGTTTAAACTCATTAAACCAGTTGTAAACAGTCGCACGAGATGGGGCTTCATCGTGAAAGGCCAATCGTAGTCTATCATAACTTTCTTGTTGACTTAAATGACATCGAAAGTCATAAAAAATCATTGCACGAAAATTTTCTCGTGTTAAATTCATGTTGACGTGACACAGACAATTTTCAATTTGCCGCCAAATCGTAAAACAAATGACAAATGAATGAAATATATACTCAGTAATATTGGCAAAGAGTTCTATTTTCAAATTTTAGAATATTTGTTTTATTATATTGTTTATAAGTGGCCAGTTCTAAGAACTTTCAGTTTGACCCTCGTATGTAGAAGTAACGCTACTTTTCGTCCGTCGCTCTCCGCCTCCATCGAGGAAGCTCTAAGGAATATTTTGAACGATTGTATCCAATTTTTCCAATTATTTGACAGATTCCCGGACATATCCATGTTACCGCATCCTGCAAGACTAATTTTATTTTTGGACTTGCTTTCCATTTTTAATTCCGAGAATCCCACTTCGACACCATGTAATAGGGTTCGACATATGTGGGAATAATGAGGCAGGGCACTTTATATTAAATTAATTTATTATAAGACAAATTAATATGTTTCGACATCTTATGACAAGACTATAGACAAGACGATAACCATAGACTATCATCTCATAACAATTACTTTTACATTTTTTTATTAATACAATATTTTTTCTCCTTTGTTTTAATAGATATTTACTTTTGTCTTTACTTAAGAGTTAAGATGAGAAGACTGTGAACTGTTGATTCTTTGTTAGTTAAATTGTTTAATTTTTTGACATAGCCTTTAATTGTTAAGAAAAATAATTATGGAAGAAGTTACCTAAGGAAAGTTTTTATTTCGTTTGATACTCGTATTCGTAAGTTTTAATATAAGAAATCTGTTGATTTTGTTATTTTTTTTATGAATCTTTTCTAAGTTTTCTAAGATAATTATTAACAAAAAGGAAATCATAAGACTGTTGCAAAGGCTGTTATGTCTAGTAAATAAATAAAATTAGAAGTCTGTCTGATTATCTGTGATTGTTTTATTAGTAAGAACACTAATGTTGATTAAGGTTAAGTAATAAAAAACATTTATAAGAAAAAAATATGTTGTTTAATTTAATTTCAAAATAATAATAAAACAAATTATCGCACATCATAAACGCCCAAGGTCCGACTCATAGTACAAATTTGATTTGAACAAAATATCCTTAAATTACATTTAACAATAACAAATAACTTGCTCTGAAAATATAACTTCAATAGGATTACTATAACATTAAAAAAAACTACTCTGAAGTGTTGGGTCTGAACGACTATAAATAATTAGTACTACTAGTAGGACCTCGGGTCGCAATAACTAGTATAAAATTTATTGGTCTGGGCCTTAGGAGGATAAATAACTTAGGTGTAGCTAAAAGAAGAACGAGGAAACACATAATATTTAATTGCTATGTAAATTCAATAACAACGATAAAATAATAAGGCAATAACATCATACAGTCTAGAATACAAGTAGATAAATATAGGTAATGTTTTGTTTATATCTGTGAAAGGCATATGTGTTGATACAAAAACATTTTATCTTAGTGCAATGATCCTTGACTTACCTACATGTGTTACGAGAACAACAACAATCCTAATTGAAACTGACTCCTACTTATTAACATTTAAAACAAAAAAACAAAACATTTTAGGTGGATACGAGTACCTCAAATTGTAATTGAATCGTCAAAATATATGTGACGTAGATGATACTCTGATAGAATCTTCTAGAAGTCGCCAAATCTTTGAGCAGCCTCTAAAAGGGCAATGGCAGCAGTTGGAAAGTCAATTATACTTTGACTGTACTGGTTTGGCTTATTCCTCTAGAAGACGCCTAAGCTTTGCTAGCAGCCCTTAAGAAGGACGGCGCACTCGGTAAGTAGTGCACGCGCCATTGTCCCTTCCCGCTGCCCGTGCGCAGTCCGAAGTGGCTGACAGGGAACATCACGGCGCTGTGCCACTCCATGAGCACTTTGCCAGAACCATCGCGCACAAGTACCCTGGTGTCAGTCCAATGGATCTCAAACGTCTTGAAATCTTCAGCATGCATCGTTACCGGTGTTGACATTGTGACCTGAAAATTACAAGATTCAATGTAATGTTTGAAGCTTATCCTTTCAGTTCTATTCTATTAAGGTATGTGCCTCTAAATATGAGTAATATATTTGGATCAGAGGAAAATAATATAAAAATCAAATACTCAATACGTGTTTGTGCAACAAAGAGTCAATAAGGATAAATCTTAGTATTTAAATTATTCGGTTCTGCAACTCCACCTACGAATGTAACCATAGCTCGTACCTAATATTGTGATATTATCTACTTGATTCAATTAGGTAGGTAC
This sequence comes from Pyrausta purpuralis, assembly GCA_963924145.1. Classification (NCBI taxonomy): domain Eukaryota; kingdom Metazoa; phylum Arthropoda; class Insecta; order Lepidoptera; family Crambidae; genus Pyrausta; species Pyrausta purpuralis. Next base: position 19,382,875 of record OZ001659.1, read on the forward strand.
ACGAGGCTTTTATGTCATAGATTTTTTTAGGTAAGACTATCTATGTACTTACAAAGCCCTTGTATTATTCAACAGGCTAATATGCGTTTAGTTATTTTGTTTAATTTTAAAGATGTGAAACAATACTAGTTTTACCTCGTCATGGACTTCCCGACGGTATCTTATAGATGACTTGTTATTCTCCATGCCTAGATTGATCTCAAACATGGGTTCCACCTCTTTAGGTCCGCTTGTGAGGCAAATCTGAGCGTTATTAGGGCCGCGGTATTCGAACCTCATGAATCCTGACTTCACTGGTAAAAATTTGTAGTCGAACTTTTCACCACTGTCTGGGGTTGAGATTTCTGTTCCATCTACAAGCAGATAAAATCCAATGAAGGCTGGTTCTATTCTCTTCATCTTATTTTAGCATGTGATATGAAACGAATTTATATGTAGACGAAATATATATATATATGGGAAAGTTCTAGTTCCCTTCGACCAAAGACGCAGCGTAGGACGACCACCGACAAGATGAACAGACGATCGCAGGATCAAACTGGATGCTGACTGTTAGTGATCGGTCGCTGTGGAAAACTGTGGGGGAGGCTTATGTTCAGCAGCAGTGGACGTCCTTTGGCTGATAATTATGATTATGTTGATGAAATATAAATGAATATTCTCTTTAACAACGCGACTTCCAACTGACTACAAATATTGTTTATAGGCAGATACGAGGCAAAAAAATATTTACCTTCAAATTTCCATATTCCTGTACTGCCCCAACCGGTTCCAACTCCTACGAAGGTTTTAGGGAAAGGTTCAGGGTCAGCAAACTTTAAGAATGAGTCTGAGCTGTTATTCTTTCCAACTTGCACCTCATCGCCGTCCCACCGAATCCAGAATTGACGGAACTCGTCATTGCTAAGAATCCCAGGAGTTTCCACTTCAGCTTTTTCTGGTTTTGTGTTGTTTTTTCTTATGACGCTCTTGGTGTTAGCCCAGCCTCCTATAATGATCTGAAATTTTCAGGTACATTTTTCTTAAGAGCAACGAGTTGATGAGAAAACCCAAAATTGAAATTTCAATGGCTTATCGGGAAGAGTCCAAAGTGAATGAAGGGGTGTGTTCATTCACTTTGGTCTTAGCTTGTGTTGATTTATGGGGAGTTTATTTGGAAGGGTGTATTTTTTACCTCGTATATACTATATACTTTACCTCGTACATGGGGCTGGTATCATTGGCGCCGTTGGATAGCACTATGTGTGCGTCGTGGGCGGTCTTTACTTTGAATCTTATAAACCCATTTGACACTGGATAGAACTGATACTGGCTCGTCGTGCTTATGTCTGGAAGAAGATTACCGTTACGGTTTTACTGCTAGCGACGACGTAACTTTTTACATGGAAAGTTTTAGTTCTGTCAGTGACCGCTAGAGGTGCTGTGCAGTAAAACCGTCGTTAACTCATGGTAACGATACGGTTTAGGGGACAGATACAGGCAGGAGTTGTGGAAGCTATAAAGTCTCGTCAAAGTAATGTTAGAAGGCCTGAAAGTAAATTCACACTTATTTATCGTAAATGTCGGACCAAATAGTAAGTTCGACTAATCTATTAGACTATATATAGACGGTTATACGAGGGTCAAACTGAAAGTTCTTAGAACTGGCCACTTATAAACAATATAATAAAAAAAATATTCTAAAATTTGAAAATAGAACTCTTTGCCAATATTACTGAGTATGTATTTCATTCATTTGTCATTTGTTTTACGATTTGGCGGCAAATTGAAAATTGTCTGTGTCACGTCAACATGAATTTAACACGAGAAAATTTTCGTGCAATGATTTTTTATGACTTTCGATGTCATTTAAGTCAACAAGAAAGTTATGATAGACTACGATTGGCCTTTCACGATGAAGCCCCATCTCGTGCGACTGTTTACAACTGGTTTAATGAGTTTAAACGTGGTCGCACTAATCGCACTGATGATGTACGTGAGGGACGGCCTTCTACGGCGACGACTGAAAATAACATCTGTGTTGTGCGGCGTATGATAGAGACTGACAAAAGAGTGACCTATCAGCAGATTCGGACAAACTTAGGCATCGGTATGAGTCAAGTGCACAAAATCCTCCACGAACATTTAGCGGTCAGGAAGCTTTGCGCCCGGTGGATACCTCATAATTTGACTAAGGCTCAAAAACTCCATCGTGTGGATTGGTGCCGTAAAATGATTGAAAGATTTAACGGAGGTGACTCAAATGCTGTGTTCGACATACTAACAGGTGACGAAAGCTGGATTTACTGTTATGATCCTGAAACCAAAAGACAATCTGCTCAGTGGGTGTTTCCTTTCGAGGAGTTGCCAACTAAAGTGAAGAGAGATCGAAGTGCGGGAAACAAAATGGTGGCCTCGTTCTTTGGAAGGATAGGTCATTTCGCAACAATTGTGTTAGAGGATCAAAAAACAGTTTCTGCAGAATGGTACACTACCAATTGTTTGCCACTTGTCTTGGAAAAAGTTCGAGAGAAACGACCTCGCAGTAGGATCCTCCTTCACCACGACAACGCCTCGTCGCACACCGCCAAGCGAACGATCGACTATTTGGCGACATCAAACGTTGAATTACTGGGTCACCCGCCGTATAGCCCCGACCTCGCGCCTTGTGATTTTTATTTATTTCCAAAAATTAAAGAAAAACTTAAAGGAAAGCGGTTTATGAATGCTGAAGAAGCGGTGGCTGCGTATCGCGATGCCATTGAAGAGACCCCTAAGGACGAGTGGGCAAAGTGCTTTTCCCAGTGGTTCCATCGCATGCAGCGGTGTATTGACGTCAATAGACAATATTTTGAAAAGATATAATAAAACTAATAACTGGCTAATGTAATCAGTTTTTGATTTTCTAAGAACTTTCAGTTTGACCCTCGTATATGACATGACAATACGCTATGATAGAAAGAAAGAAAGTGTTTATTTGCTCATGAAAAAGGGTACATTTGGATGGTATAAATATATGGTTAGCTCAGCTTTTTCAGCTATCATTTAATAGCACGCAAATACATATTTTAATAATAAACAATTAATAATAATCAATTAAACTAGTCAGAATTCATAATATTAATACACATGTCAAAGTTTTCAAGAATAATAATACAATATAAATTAGTTTCAATAAAAATAATACGGCTCAAACATCATGACTTCAAATTTATAAAATCATCAACTTTATAAAAACAATGGTGTTTTAGCCATTTGTAAAGTGCACTTTTAAATCTGTTGAACGGCAGGTCTTTAATATTATGAGGTACTTTGTTATAAATAAGATAGGTCCAAGCGTTCTAGTAACATTATCTGCTGTCATCAAAAATATTTTGAATCATCTAGCCCTAGGTACATAACATTCATATTTTTTAAAGAAGCTGCTTAATTATACAGACACTCTAAATAAAATTAGGCAACCGTATCCAAGAACTTACCTAAAATGTTAGACATGATTTTATAATACTTTAAAACTTCGTCGACAAATATTTCGAAAATGCAGTCATTGCACAAAAATCTGCGGTTTTATACAGCGACTATTAGTAACAATATCGTACAAAAAATATGCATAACTTGAAATAAATTTAATAATAACTGCTGAGGCTGACCCAACTAGAAATAAACGCCAATTTGTATGCAGATATTAGTCTTTATTAATATTTTAATGGTTTTGTTTATTATATGTCTGCCTTTTAGAAAATAACACGAATATTTGGCAAGTGTCTTTGGTTGTGATCCTCCTCAGGGTCAAGGGTTTCTGTTTTCTTACCTTAACATGCTAAATGGGAATGAAAAAGGTCAAATGTAATATTATTATTTTTTAACTCTTGTAAAGAGAACATATATGTTTTATGTTTTCGATGATGATATGAAAAAAAAAAACAAGTTGAATTTTTATGCATCAATGCTACATACTTAGGTCATTAGTATAGGCCCAGATAATATAATACTACTAGGTATAGGTACAATAATAAACCAAGATTCGTCAAGCTAGTTTAGGCTAGAGGTACGAACAGATTTTCAAGCCGGTTCCCTGAACGTGTTTACTTATTTGTTGTATTACATTAAAAGCCACAGAAGTACACATTTCCAAGGTGAAGAAAGGGTAAATCTTTCGCATGAAATAATCTGTAAATCACCTCTAATCAAAATATGTTATAAGCGATCGAAGATGGTAAACAAGTTTTATAAATAGATACATTCCGAAATTTAAATACTTATACGAATAATATCGCTGTGTGCGAAGTAGTGGTAGAAGGTTACTAGCCCAGATAATATAATACTAGTAGTAACAAACGTTGGGTAAAAGTCGACACTATAAATATCGCCATCTAGCCCCAAAGTAAGCTACTCAAAGCTTGTGTTTTGGGTGCCAGACAACGGATATAATACTTAAATACTTTTTGTTTGTAAATACATACATGATATACATAGAAAACACCCAGACAGACAATACAAACAGACATGTTCATGCACACAAATGTTCGTATTGTGCGGGGATCGAACCCGCACCCGCTGCGTAGTAGGCGATTTCTCGACCACTACACCAGACGGGTCGTCGATACTCGACACTATAGATTTAACGGTATTGAATAGAATACAATATTTCATTAAAATAATTTTAAATTGATTACTTTTTGTTATGACAGCTTGCTATTGGTTATTTAGTTTGTGACGCTGTCGTTGCTTCAATGGGTAACTTTTTAAGCTTCGAAATGGTTGTGTAAATGTTATTTTATTTATTGGACGTTTTGATTAGATTTAAAGCTTAGACTTTAGTGGTTGTCTATACAAAATTGTTAAAACCGTAATATGAATCATTGCAATCAAACACCAATTTGAAATTGTCTTTAAAGTAATAACCTAATTGAACCTGGGGTAAACCAACGCTCAAGAGGATTGTCTCTTATCTGGGATATTTTCCTATCAATAAATTATCGGTATAACTACCGGTAAAATTTTACAACTTACAGTGTAAAATTTTACCGTGTACATAAGTACATAATAAAATGCACTTTTATTTACATACTTTTATTTTATACCACCAAAGCACAGGTAATAAAATACGTTAGAACTCTGAAATAAAATCAGGTAAAAGTGTACCTATAATGATCTGGAGGCCGATTCTCGCATGATCGAAAAAAGTTCACACACGTAAAAAAGTTCACCACTCGAATTTTTTTCGAAGGAAACAAGGCTTGTGTATTCTCAGACCTTCACAGTCGAATTAATTCGATGGAACCTACCTGGGACAAGTGATCCAATTGGGTAGGTCCAACTTCGAGAAAGAGGTCAATCGACGAATCCAACTCGGCTGGGCAGCGTTCGGGAAATTGCGCAAGAGTGTCTTCTCATCTCATCTACCTCAGTGTCTGAAGACGAAAGTCTTCAACCAGTGTGTGTTACCAGTGATGACATACGGATCCGAAACATGGTCTCTTACTATGGGCCTTATAATGAAGCTCAAAATCACACAGCGAGCGATGGAAAGGGCTATGCTGGGTGTTTCTCTACGGGATCGAATCAGAAATGAGGAGATACGTAGAAGAACTAAAGTAACGGACATAGCCTTGAGAATCAGTAAGCTTAAGTGGCAATGGGCAGGGCACATAGCGCGAAGAACTGATGGCCGTTGGGGCAGGAAGGTTCTAGATTGAAGACCCTTCGACCAGAGACGCAGCGTAGGACGTCCACCAACAAGATGGTCTCCTTAATAACTGCATTCGCTTCATTTTTGGTGTACGGAAGTACGACCATATATCTCCATACCGGTCTAAATTAAATTGGCTCAATATTCGACAGCGTAGAAATCTTCGAATCCTCTGCACTCTGTTCAACATTCTTTGTAATCCAAATTCTCCCAATTATCTTAAATGTAATTTTAAATTTATGAGTGACATCAGTTCCCGGACCCTCCGTACTAGCAATGCCCTGCAGCTGTACACACCTTTGCATAAGACTGCTTATGTCTCCAACTCTTTTACCCTCAGCGCCATCAGACTTTGGAACTCCCTCCCAGATACGATCAAGACATCAACATCAGAATATGTGTACAAAAAATCTTTACGCAATCTTTTTCTCAATGAGAATAAATAACATGATATCTGTTCAGCGTGAAGTATGGATTTTATTGTATTTATGTATGTTTATGTAGGTTTATTTAAAAAGTATTTATGTAAGTATATGTAATTCATTCATTTTGTTAGTTTTTTTTTGTTATTTTACGCCGCCTCAACTGTTTCTGTCTCACCCAATGGTTGACTGGTAGAGAATGCTTTAATAAAGCATTAAGTCCGCCATTTGTACTTCATTTTGTTTGTGCAATAAAGAATATATAAATAAATAAATAAATGGATAGACGACCTTATAAAGATCGCAGGATCAAACTGGATGCAGACCGCTAGTGATCGGTCGCTGTGGAAAGCCGTGGGGGAGGCCTATGTTCAGCAGTGGACGTCCTTTGGCTGATAATGATGATGATGATGTAGTTAAGTAAATAAAAAAAGCATATTATTAAACAAACAGCGTCATACCAACCTTAGAAAATATCCAGTTTTTGTTTGTATTTAGCATCGTAATTCTTACTTATTTTTATTTTAGGCAAAAGTTGGGAAAACAAATAATTTTTCATAACAGTCACTGAAAAATCGATATATTTGCAACAATTTCGACACACACACATTGTCATTTAGGGTCATAGAGTAAGGTAATATGGCGCGTCGCTGCGTTTCATTTCATGCTATGCATGAATAATGAAATTTTAATAATTGATCTACCGTTATTATATTTTTGGATAATATGTATAGTTTTGTGAATATGTACATCAAATCAATCAAACAAGTAGATTTATTGTCTATTTTCACCATTTTTTTTTTTGATGGACTTAAATATACTTTATTTCGGCGTTTTTAAAAACGCCCGTACGCTCTCTGCGATGGAACGTTGTTATGAAATTCGAACGTGAAATGTTCTATCGGTGCATGAGAATAGCATTTTATGTATCACTCGAACTTTTACAATAGAATTGTGAACTTCGTATACGAATTACCACACGGAAAAAGTCCTACTTCACGAGAATTGGCCCCGTATAAATAATTATGTCAGCAATTAATAATAAAGATCATTCATTATACTGAAGTTTAGTTACAACCGGGTAATATTAAGCATTTATAAGTCAGCAATGACCTCATTCATATTATTACATCACTATGTCCTAGGTTTGTTTTAAATAAATTAAACGTCATACCTTACTACATTATTGAAAAAAATCACGTATCTTATAAATCGTGATTCACTAACTTCCCGCCATTCTCATAAAGCTGACTAGTAGCGCCATCTCTATTTTAATCTGAACTTTTTTATGCAGTAGTTACGTTATTAAAAGCACGATTATCTTACTGATAGGTGCTACAGCACTATCACGTTAGAGAATTAGAGCACTAGCTCTACAAACTGATTCGGTAGGAAAGGTACAGATGGCACTTTCTAAACACAAACAAATGAAATCGCAACAACAAAATTCTTCTTTTTGGGTTTAGAGCTGATTTTTCAATAGTCAGATATGAAATATTCGTTGAACATAATACAATATAGCAAATTTGAATATGTCACTTAATTGTCAGCAATCATAGGTACCTGTCATTTTTGAAATCTGTCGCTTTATAATTTATCAGTCTGATAAGTTTTATAAGCCATTGAACAATCGGCCCTTAGACCTTTAACTAATACACGTTAATCACGCGGATTTGTTTGAAATGCACGACTTTAAAACACAATAATCTTACCTACAATTAAACTTAATTAATTTTATGCTTTAATCATATGTATGAAAGAAGCACTTAACAAAAACATAGTATTAGACCATAAGGATACTCATAGCGATTTTTAATAACAATTTTAAAAACACTTTTTCATGCTTTTAGAATGTTTTTAACACTTACAGTGTCATATTTTATATTCATAAAGATGAAATAAGAAACCAAAAATTTGCGCACGGGCGGGACTTGAACCAGCAACCTTTTGCATGCATGGACAGACGGCTAGATGGCGCTAAGCGTCACGCAATTGACGTTTTCATAGGAAACCACAAATTTCGCAGGGTCGGACTAACAGCACGGTAGCTCAATTGGTAAGAGCGTTTGGCCCGGTTTGCCAAAAGGTTGCTGGTTCAAGTCCCGCCCGTGCGCAAATTTTTGGTTTCTTATTTCATCTTTATGAACACTTTTTCAATGCTACGTCTCCCGCTACGAACGACTACGAATGCTACGATAAATACCTACTGATTTGATGACTTGAGGTCCTCAATGTAAGATGATAATGCATCCTTATAGTCTGTTTTTTTGTAAGTCGAATAATGTAAATAATCTTGACATTCCTTTTTAACGAAAAGTTAAGATAAATGGACTCTTTAAACATTGATATATTATTATCGGAAGCATTTTTGTAGCCATAACATGTATAAGTGCGCAAAATGTAACAATATATATTATTTAAGTAAACCTTAGGGTCAAAAAACCGTAGCGCGTTGATGTCTCTTTTATGGTGCCTATTCAAAATAATCATCATCATTATCAGCCAAAGGACGTCCACAGCTGAACATAGGCCGCCCCCACGGTTTTCCACAGAGACCGATCAGAAGCGATCTGTATCCAGTTTGAGCCAGCGATCTTTACAAAGGCGTCTATCTTGTTGGTGGACGTCCTACGCGTCTGTGGTCAAAGGGTCTCCAATCAAATTTCCAATCTAAAATAATCTTCTAAATAATTTCTTAAAGCATAATTTCTTGATTATTTATTGCTTATTTTATTGTTTTTTTATTTATACAATGTTGTAATATCTGAAGTAAATACATACGAGTAATAACTAGTAGGTAAAGTTCTTGAAGTTGGGATAAAAAAAAGGATCAATTATATACGCGCAATTTGAACGCGCTAATCTCAGGAACTACTGGACCGATTTAAAAAAATGATTTTGTGTTAGATAACTTATTTATCGAGAAAGGCTTTAGGCTACTTAACATCCTGCTGCGACAGGAGGAGAGGAAGCAAACTGAAACGTGCAGACGACGTCGCGGGGGCCGCTAGTTGTTATTTAAAATGTAATCGACCAAACCCAAAGTTAGCATCAGTGTTTAGACCATCCCCGTTAAGGTAATGCACACACGCTGTGCTATTCGTCGGAGGGGTTGAATTCACCCCACTTCATCCTGCCTGCGCGGGAGACGATCGATTCGAGCGGCGAATTCACGCGCGTGATATTGATCCTAGCATTATATGCAAATACGCCCTTTGTTCAATTTTATTTGCAAGTACTTACTGTGGAGTTTGAGAAATACGGTTAAATAATGTTTGTTAAAAATAGGTACTGAGATATTTTTTCTCCTTGAGTACTTTTTTAAGTATTGTAATTAATAAGAGCACTGGCTCTAAAAACTCTAAATACGACTACTGAGTCGTAATTATCTCTATTAATTAATTATGTCATACAATTGAACTTTCAATCATATCTTCAAACTTTACATTTTACTTATGGTTTCGTTATTAATATTATTTAAAAAGTTATAAATTAATGTTTTCTATATTCTACTAGCAAAGAAAAACATATATTCCCATCGCTTTTTTTTCAACACATTCATAAGATGACCTGCACTGTGAGTGGAATTAATTATATCCTACCTGGATATAATTAATTCCACTCACAGTGCAGGTTTTGCAGTAAAGTATGATAAATCGCAAACACTAAATGTAGTTGAAAGCATAGAGTAATAAAGTAATAACAAACACAATCTCTTTTCAATACCATTTTTTTATTTTATTATACCACGGCCATTGAAACTCGTTCGCGCTAGTGCTTAACAAGCGAAACGACTTTTACTATAGAAAAAAAAAACATTTTTTGAAAATCTGCCATCTGCCTCCCTACGACTAGGGCAGCTGTCGTCGCACGCGCCTCGCCCGAGCAATGAACCCGCGACCCCCGCCCGGTACTGCACCCTTCTATGAAGACCAGCGCAAACGTTTCTATTCGCTATCTACAATTGTTGCTGAAATATTTTTTGTAGTGCAAAACTAAGTATTTAAACAAGAAAATTAAGGTGCCTCAAGTGTAGTAATATACTTCTGAATTTTTTTTTTTTCCATGCCACATCTCAACACAAAATAGTTTGTTTTTATTTTTAAAGTTTTTTCAGTAACTAAAATTATTACATAACGATTCACAGATGAACAGTGAACAGAAAATTGATAATATAATAGTTCCAAATGCACATAATTATCACATCCCATGCAACCATCCAAGTATACACGGTGAGTTGGATATATCGCTTTTGTTGGCGCTTGGCGTTCACGAAAGTAGAAAAGATTATGTATAGAAACCGAACATACTGTATGAATTCGGTTGTTCATAGTAAGGGTAGAGTAGCCGTATGTACAGGATGTGTCCATTCTAACTTATAGATAAGTGAGTAAATTGCAACAGCAAATTTCTTACTATCTGATATATATATAAGACTTATAGATAAGTGAGTAAATTGCAACAGCAATTTTATTACTATCTAATCTAGAAGTTCAAACCCAAACCTGCAAAAGTTTACAAGATAAATAACAATTTGTTTCGTAAACTTTTGCAGATTTGGATTTGAGCTTGAATCTGGCATTTCTTTACATCTAATAAACTATTAATAAATGTTAGTCCTCTAATAAGGCACACGTAAGAATAAGTATAGTCCGCACGATTTTTTGTCTATACTGTCTTTGAATAACCAATGATATATAAGAAACCTACATGTGTAAGATTTACTCGGAATTTAAAATGTAAAAATTGGTCGGTTTTAATTGTTAGAAATTGTTTGTCATGTAACTTTACTGCGATGTATTTCATTATCTTAATAATCTCCACCGTTTTCATTGCGTAACATTCTTATTTACTTAATAATTAAACACCCTGTATTACAAAGGTAGTCGGATCCAAATAGTCTCGAACAGCTGATTTGTCGGCGTAGATCATACTCGCAGCTCTAGCTGCCACCATCTTTGAATGACTTGACAGGTCGTCCTGATTCGACTCCGAGATGGGCTCAAAAAAGTGCCAGTGTGAAGGCACCTTTATTATATTTCAACAATAAATTTTACACTCAGTTTTTACACGCATCTAAAAAAACTGGCTAGGCTGGCTTTATCAGGGTTCAAATTATGATTTCTCGTAGAGCAGCACCTTTTTTTAAATGATTTTTAAAAGAACTGCTTTTCATCTACAAAGCCATGCAATGCAATAGATTACTTTGTGAACTTCATGTTTATGTTAGTTTGTATCTCAAAATATAGATAGTTGTATAATACTGATTGTTTAAGTGTCCTTTAACATGGTACATTTCTAAACACTTCATCGAATTTAAAAGTGCTTTCAGTTCCGATTCTCGCGGCAATCAAACTTTTTTCGTGTGGATATTCGATTGCGAGTTTAACCGTTTTACCTAAAAAAAAAAAATATCTACAAACACTAAATACATAGAAGTCGCAACCCTGAGAAATGTAAAACTATTTTTTCTTCTACAAAGAAAATTCGATCGGTAAACTTTTTTTCGTATACGAATTGCACGAGAACTGGGGCCCTATTTTTGAATCATTCGCTTCGAAATGGCGAGTGATTTTCGTTCGACAACGAGTTTTTTTCTATGACTTTTAATTCATCTTCGAACGAAAATCACTCGCCATCTTGAAGCGAGTGATTCAAAAATAGAGCTCCTGACCCCCTATTAAATCAGTTTTAGCTGATTACTGAAAACCTATCATTCATCACAAGCCTACCTCTAGTACTCCATACTATTCTTAACATAACATAAGCCTTTCGATGTGCATGTAAATACATCAGCAATGTTTCAATATTGCATAGACTTAGGTATTAAATCAGATTAATTTTTATTTTTTACAATTAATACTGTACCGCATACGTTTGTAAGTTGTGTAACAATATAATCAACAGCTGTAGAAGTTTAGGATCGGAATCACATAGTCAAAACAGAGCGATCGGAAGCGATCGGTTCCACTTTAGACAATGCGTTTCCCAGCCTGCGCGGGCGCTTCCTGCGGCACTGTTTACCTGCTTGTGGGAGTGTTTACGTTTTACCACTTCTTGTTTTTCGGCTGTACGATAAAAACTGCAGTTCTTATTGCACAGCCGAAAACACTAAAGTAGTATTAACATCTGCAGATGTGGTTACTAGATTTTTGAAAAAATTGCATTCGGTGTGAAACATGTAAATATGGACCATTATTTTGCAAATGGTAAACACTATGGAAAACAAAGATATTTTGTCAGTCAACAAAATATTCTGGTATTTTTGGTAAGTGAAAGTAAGTAAGTGGAATACAGGAAATAGCAATAATAACAACAACACAAGGAAAAAAAAATATTAAGTTATATAAGTATTGTAAAAAGAACTGTAAATTTTGCGCGGAGCGAAAATAAAAATAAACCCAACATAACAAAAACCTAAATCAAAAAAGGCACGGACCAAAGAGTCTGTGGACTGTAGTTTTATTAATAAAATAAAAAAGTGGAATACCTAATTAAGTTTAAGTTAGCACAGAACCCTTACGCACTTAGGCCTTGGCTGGTTTTTTATACTACAAAATTTAATTCAGCCTAATCCGTAGTTACTTGGAACTTGACTTTATTCCTTAAAGTTACCAAAGAAATTTACGGCGCCCTATTTTTTAACCGACTTCAAAAAAGGAGGAGGTTATCAATTCGACTGTATGTTTTTTTTTTTTTTTTTGTATGTTTGTTACCTCATATCTCAGTCGTTTGTCGACCGATTCGAAAAATTTTTTCGCCCACATAGAAGGTATACCTTCTAGTTGGTCCCATTTTTTTCAATTTAGGATCTGATGATGGGATCTTGGTGTAATCGAGGGAAACCCTCAAATTTTAAAGGCACGTATAGTGTTTCTTTACTTGAATCTTAATGTTCACATGTTGTTACGTCTAATAGTCAACATCTTGTGGGGCTGAGCTGATGGTGGAACTCCTTAACGCTTAGAAGTTCAGTAATTATAATAAAGGAACTTATAAAAGGTAGTTTGTAGCTTCTTAAAAAACAGAGTCATAAGGTGCCCCCCCCCCCCTTTTCCTGTAATCTCTAAAAATGAAGAAATAAAATTAACTTTAAAAAAAGTAAAAACCGACTTCAAAACCAAAATGCACTAAAAAGTCTTAAATAAACTCTTGACTATTGAAAGGAAAGGAACCCATTTTAGGCAAACAATTTCTTTTTGGAGTCGGTGCCATAACTTTGACCATCAATTACTATTACAGCACCGACTCCAAAAAGAAATTGTTTGCCTAAAATGGGTTCCTTTCCTTTCAATAGTCAAGAGTTTATTTAAGACTTTTTAGTGCATTTTGGTTTTGAAGTCGGTTTTTACTTTTTTTAAAGTTAATTTTTTAATTATCAGCATCAATATTACGAGTAATTTTTGTTCGAAAATAAACGATAATCATATGAAATATTGACACGACTAATAATAAAACCGAACTATTATTCATCACACTCTTGGATTTATACGGTTTTCATTCGAATATCCAAACATTTACTAACGAAAATCACACGTTATATATTGATGCGTGCGCGAGTTATTCAAAAATAAGGCTCCTGAAATTATAGTACCTAGTCGGTTGCGATTGCGACTACGGTGGCCAGTCACAACGACTAACCGACTGCGTGAGACATACAAAGTGCACAAGTGTGTGCGCAAACACAGGTGCACTTGAGTCGTTGTCGTAACAAAAAAATTTTGAAAGAAAAAAATATGAGTAAAATTTCAAGGCGCGATTTATAAACATAAACATATTTTTCGAGGTGTAGAGACGAAGTTTTTGTTTTTATCACGACACTGTGTTTGAACCAGAGGGCGAATTGCGATCCAACTTAAGCCGTTTAATTTTCAGGCAGCTCAATTCCAACTCAGTGTAAACGCATATTATCAATATTAAAATGGTACGAATATTTATATTAATATTATTTTATTGTAATAATATATATTTAATGACAGTTAAGGCTGATTCACGCGACTGCGTCCGCGCGTTAACTACTTGCTACTTTGCTCCCCCCCCCCCCCCCCCCCGTTGCAGCGTGATATTTTATAGCCTTAAGCCTTCCTCGATAAAATAAGCTACCCAACACCATTTTTTTCTGAGATTTTCAAACAAATAAACTCTTCAGCTTTATAATATTAGTATACACATATAATAGCGGTCCCGTGGCGTATTTTTCGGATTTCTCGCGACACATTTCACGCAAAACACATATTATTTTCATTGGAAGTAAGAAGCCAGAAACAGTCATAAAGCGGTTAGCGCAAACGCGTAGGTATTCTATTTAAGCTGCAAGCATTATTTTAGTACAAAGATATTTTAAAACTGTGATAGCTTCTAGGATATTTAATGAAATCAAATGCTATAACATAAGAAAGTTTGTAGTGAGTAAACTATATCAAATAGACATCTGCTGCCGCAAATCTTTTTCCTGAATTATTAAGAAGTATGGAGATAATTATTATAATTTGTAAAACTGTACTGTATATGATGAATCTATATACTTTATCTGACTGTACTTGTACATTGGGGCCTTAATAAAAACTTTGATCCGTATTTAGGATTTTTATTACGAGTTAAACACATTTTTTACTCTATAATTGTTACATAATTGCCTCATTGAGACAAATGGACTCTAATTCTTCGTTTAAATACATGTTTTATTATTTTATTCACACCTAATGTTCGTTTTATACATTTCCTAATACGATATTGGAATTCTATAAAACATATCCTAGGAACCCTCTCTGAATTAATATTTTATCCATTTCCTAAATAGCTTAGGAATTGTTTACATTTTCTAGGATATGATATGTCTCATTGTTAACGAATCCTAGGAATTGTATTATTCCTAAAATCACCCGGAAATGTGTGACATAAATTATATCAGACACACTTCCTAGGAGATTTATACATTTCCTTAACAGCAATTGCTATTGCCAATAAAAATTAAATATTATCATTTCCAATTTGAATTATTAACTTGTTAGTTTCATTGAGAGCCAAAACAAATTTCTTTTATTTAAATTGACAAGAAGATTGAAGACATAAATTAATAAATCGTATGATTATTACTTAATTGTCCCAAGAAGAGCCTTAATAAAAACTCTGATCCATGAATTGGGTAGTAAAACTTGAAGATATTATACTGTATTATTGAACTACATAATTGTCTCATTGAGAACCTTCTTTAATACTCTGATTATTATTCATTTAAAAACGTTAATCTCTAAATCAATATTTTATACATTTCCTAAATATTCTCGCAATCATTTACATTTCCTAGGAGTTGAATACAATTTCTAGGAGTTGTATGCAATTCCTAGAATTCATACATTTTCTGTAATATATATAATAATAATTTACAGTGGCAGTGGAGTTTACAGTTACAGTTGTGAATTTCAAAGTAGCCTGCCTGCGTGTGGCCGGATTAAGTTGTTAGTGTAAAGATGCAGAAATAAAGATAATGTTTCATGACCGGAAGTTGTTATTGTAATTGGGATTTGAATGGAAGTTAACAAACCTGAAAGAACCTGTAACATCCCTGTGCCTATAAACTAGAGACTACTTAATAAATTGTTTTTAAAAATATTTTTATATCGTCAAGTTGAACCATACTTTACTACCTGTAGGTAAGTTGATATTTGTGATAATTGATATGATGGAAAGGTACTCAGTAGGCGAGCTGATAACAAGGAATATGATTACGAGTAGTGGAGGGTAGCACCAGTAGGGCACGGAGCCCGCGGCGCGGCCCGCCACGCATGTGGCCGGCGACGCATCTGGTGACGAGGGGGGCGCGGCGGGGGCTAAAATTAGTACCGGGGAGCCACGTGCGCCGCAGCCAACGCTCGCTCAGTCCGCGCGCAACCACCACCACTACCACTCGCTCCCGCCACGCGCACGCTCCAGTGTTTACACCCGGCATAACCTACGCACCGGACCCCAAACTAGCCCGCCCCGCGGCAGTGACAGTGATCAGCGTGAACGGTGGCCGGCGCAACGGAGGCTGTGCAAGGAATGTTGATGGCGGGCGCGTTGCCTGCCGAGACCGAGGGCCTGCTCGCCCTCGGCGCGCTCCCCGGACAGAAAGACACCACTTGGACCAAACTATTCGTCGGTGGACTCCCGTACCACACCACAGACAAGAGCCTCAGAGAACATTTCGCGGTCTACGGCGACATCGAGGAGGCGGTCGTTATCACCGACCGACAGACCAGCAAAAGCAGAGGATATGGCTTCGTAAGAAACCTTTCATTATTTCTATTTGACACGTATTGCGGCCGCGCAGCCGACTCGTGGCGACTCTGAAACGGCAGCGTATCGCGCGTTAACGCTTATCGCACCTCATGCTACCGCCAATACCTATACTCTGCGATATGCGTACGAACGAGCTGTATCGCAAAATTACATCAAACAAGGAAGTCGGCAACATGCAGGTGTATACGATCGTAAACTAACACCAAATTCATAATAGAATGATTTGATGGGGCTAACAATAGTTGTTTAGATTAACAAGGTCGAAAACTGCGGAACCCATAAACCGTAGCATTCGGGCTAAATATTTGTATTAACAAATTGAAAAGCCGTGGCAGGTGTAGACCGTTTATCAAAGCGATCTATCATGGGTCATGTATATAAAACTGTTTGTGAATAGTGACAACAGTTATGTTTTATACGGGCTGAAACTGAAGCGTCGAAACGTAAGCCGAAAATCAAACTTAGATTTGTAGTTTATTGAAATCGGCTGCAGATGATTGTTATCAATAACAAAGGTGTGCACGCACAGTTTAAATGGCGACTTGGAATATCTACAGATGCAACAAATGGTTACTGAAATTATATTGCGAGTTTGAAACGCAATAAAGTTTGAGGCTTTTGCGTCGTAGCAGCGTACTCGTGGGAAATGAATCACAACCCCATTTTCAATTCCTGCTGGGGTCGCGCAGGCGAGGGACGTCCCTGCACCCTCCTGTGACATCCAAATAGCTGTAATAATCGCAATGCGTTCGCAACACTTCCACTACACTCCACTGACTAGTGAACACGCTAAATATTTGAAATTATTCCTTCTTCTTTTTACGTTCTGAAATATAACTTAGTTCATCCTTTTAGTATAGATTGATTGCGCAACGTAGATATTCGTATCATTGTACCTATCGACGTAATTAAGAATATGACATTGAAAATGAAGCCCCTGAAACGCATTTTAGGGCTTCATTGTGGCTATGCGCCAAATAAACTGAGAATGCACCCTTAATCTCGGAATTCTACTTACTAACTACGTGAATGTATACGTCTATATTTCGTGTGTTGTCATACAAACTTAAAATAATTATATCACTTAGGGACGATTTTTCAATGGTCAGATAAAACTTATCAGACTGATAAATTATAAAGAGACAGATTTTATAAATGACTGTTATGTTTGATTGCTGACAATTAGGTGACGTTTTCAAATGAGCAATATTGCAGTTTCTTCGACGAATATTTCTTATCTGACTTAAAAAAACAGCCCTTACTGTCTTAAACTTATAAAAGACAATTTTTATTTCCCCTTTTCATCACCATAAATAACTAGAAGGTACTATTGCAGATAAATTCAAAATCAATAAAGTTATTGTTTTGTTAGGAGGGGACGCCGTAATTACAGGCCCCAGTACAGTGCAAAAGTGCAATACCTATCCTTGTTCACTATTTTCAGTCTGTGGTACAACTACAGTTAAACTTACCTTTGTTACACTTTATTTACGGTGTTTGAAACTAGTTTACTGTATGTTTTACGTCTATTATATAAACACTTTCTGCCCTAGGCAATCCAAAAGCTACTGAAATTGGGGGGTCAATGTCACCACCATAATTTTACTGGGGCCAACAATTACAACAAGACAATTCTTAAGGTAGGTATCGCATATGAGCTATGGTCTTGTGTTTGCTTGCTAATCAGCTGATCGTTTTCATAAAACTTCCAGCTAAAACTCGTTATATATCTTGCAAACAACGGCCTCCCGTGCCGACAATCTTTCCAGAACGTGATGAAGTACTCACAGAGGGACAAAAGAGTGACATCTGATACAGTGCGGGCTGCGGAACATTCAAGACGCCTTTCTATTGCCCGTTTAGATACAGCTCATTATATAAAGTTCGTATAGAAACCTGTTGTTTTGTGGAAACGTGACCCATTGTAGCTCGTGATGCGATTGTGACCTATGAATTGGCATTTACATAAACTGTTGCCATTTTAAAAGGAACAGGAACACAGATACTAATTAAGTAAAGAATAATGTATATTTTAGGTTGTTTACTACAAACGATGTATGTATAATATTTATTTAAACTTTTTAAATTTTTGTAAACATTGCAGTACCAAACTGGATGCAAATCACTCATGGTCGCTGTGGAAAACCATGGGAGGCATAGGCCTGAAAAAAAGTATCATCTATAAATAAATAAAATACATCATCATCATCTTTATCAGCCAAAGGTTGTACAACATTATAGTTTTTTATGATGCACCAAAATACATTCGTGGAAAATAAATGTTTTTTTTTGCTTCACAGAATCAAACACTAACATCAGTCAGATGAAATGCAGAAAAAATGCTATAACCTAGTGTTACTCAAAGTAGGGTACGCGAACCCCTAGAGGTTCCCCATGCGTCAGCAGGGGTTTCGCGACAAGATTTACGTTATGACGGCTTAACGCTGTCAAATCGACTTGACACGGAGTCAGTATTGAGGTTGAAATGTACCGGAATTTCAAGATCCACTCCTAAAATTGACTCATCTTACGACAAGAAACAAGCTCATCCATTACATTAATATTTAAAATATATTACTTTCATTAGATTGATATACAGAACAGAGTGACTTGTAGGTGGGTGCAAAGCTTGGAGGCGAAAGTAGAGACCATTTAGAACCATTTGAGCCATCGTTGTCTTTGACGAAGTTGCACTATTATTATTTTTAATACTTATTATGTTTAATTAAATCCTCGAAATTTTCATGACTTTTAATGACTGTAAAAAAATATTTGATCACATGAATGCTTAGAACATGTTTTGTTAGATTGCTTACACATTACTTTGATTTATTTGGGCTTTGATTAAGAAAAATGAAAAAATAATCACTTATCATTAAAATTTGCTATTATTAGCAATTAAATGTAAAAGTTTAGGTTTTTAATATAAAAAAAAAACATAATAAGCATTGAAAAAAAATAGCGAAATTTGTCTAAGACAACCATGGCTCAAATGGTTCTAAATGGTCTATACTACTTTGCCTCCAAGCTTTGCACTCATCTTCAAGTCACCCTGTGTAAATCTTATTTTCTTTCAATAGCAATTTTATAACTTAGGGGGGGGAAGGAGGATTAACAGGTGTTCGAGGTAGTCGAAACTTTGAGAAATGCTGCTATAATTGATTCATAGCAAATATGTATTTACAAATAGTCTTCCCAACATCAATTTAATAGTTAAGTAAGGATAATGCCAAGTTTTGTTGTGTATTTGATGTTTTTTTTTCGACCGTATGTAGTATGTGATATCGTTAGTATTGGATATGAGTATATTGATCTATTATTTGCAAAAAAATACGAAAGGTTTGGTGTCTCCATTCAAATTATACGTTGATGGAGTTTTACTTTAAATTAAAGTGCTTTTTCGTACATGGATAATGTTAATAGAAGCTCATTTCTTAAAGGGCTTTTTCGATATTAGGTGATTCATCCATTACCACCACTAAAACTACAATAAAACCCACAAAAATACTTTCGTCGTTCGCAATTAGTTTGAGTGATGACCTATACTTATCATGAAGAAACACTTCATTTGTGTAAAACTTATGAGTAGTAGTAATGTGGTTTATATTCAAAATGAAGGTTTTATACAGTTGTCAGCACATTAGGTTACCTAATTTTTTTGAAAAACTAGCCCTTATTACAACTGTATAAGAAACGCAGTGTAAACCTTGACGTGCTGTAGTCTGTACAAGACTTTAATAATAAAAATCAGTAAAAAAAAAATTA
Organism: Pyrausta purpuralis; assembly: GCA_963924145.1. Lineage (NCBI taxonomy): Eukaryota > Metazoa > Arthropoda > Insecta > Lepidoptera > Crambidae > Pyrausta > Pyrausta purpuralis. The sequence continues at coordinate 19,403,014 of OZ001659.1, forward strand.
AGACATGCAATGACACATAGAAAATAAACTGAAGACCTAGCTAGCTATTCGATAAACGTAACCATTTCCTTGCGGCAACTCCAGAATTGTACTGGTTACAATACAATTCAAATATGTAATTTGTCTAGCTCATATTATCGTGATAGCTCTTTACAGTAAATCGTTGCTGAATCTTTGCAAACAGTTTCTATTATTGAAGCAATACTCGAATTAACCATCTAACCACCAAACACTCAGTTAGCGAGTATCGATAACGATTGTTTGTCTCGGAAGGCGGGACCAGTATCTTATCGCGTTTTGTTACAAGTAAATAAATACACTTAATTGTGCCGGTCTGCCCAAATAATTTGGTATAGCAACTAATCTTTATAGCCTTGGTATCAGGGTCAACTAACGCACTCCGCTGACACAATTCGTAGACTGATAACAATACGAAGAAATGCCGTGTTTATGTTATGTCATTGATAACTGATACTTTCGCTTCTTGTCTGAGTTCTATAATGCTTTAAGTTCTGTGTGACGGATTTCCAAACTGTAACACCTTTATAAGTTTTACAGAACAACATTAAAATCTGATATGATGTCATATGCGAAGTTTTCTCATGTATGACTCAAGTTGGTTTTTCAGATTATCCAAAAACATAATCAAAACCTGACATGACTCTTAGTCAAATCGATTCTTACTCGTAATTATTGAACAAATAAACAGCAGTTTTCTCTCTCACTTATCAAATCAGCGCTCAATCTTAACCCTGTAATTATAGCCGTTAATTGTTTAAATTGTGTAATTCAAGGTTCTCGATTAGCTGATACAAATTAATTGTCCGGTTTCATTAACGAACGAGGCGTGCCGGTACAATTGGGCACGGTTGGGCGGTACTCAGTTCGGCACGCCTACTTACTACGAGACTACGCCGTAGATGTTCATTGCAGATGAAAATAAGAAATTCATAGATCGATGCTACTGTTTTCGTAGCGTTAAGGAATTGCAGTGCTACGAATAGTGTTATTGATTTCAGTGTCGCAATGTTTTATCGTGTAATTGTTCCTAAATTTGGTTAGTGAAATAGAAATATATCTATTTAAAAGATTGGTCAGTTCGTGTCGTATAGATTTGTATTCCTTCTGCTGAGGTTTCAGTTCTTGTAAACATACATCCAACATATACTCATTTCCTATTCTAATCGTTTATTTGACACACACAAAAAATACAAAGGAAAAAATGCTACATAAAAAAAACAGGCCAAGTGCGAGTCGGACTCGCGCACTGAGGGTTCCGTGCCAACTTTAACTGAATTAGGGAATCCACTTACTTCCACTTAGCTAAAATACCACAATATTATGTTGACAGCAAATATCTTTGTTTTTCATAGTATTTTTATGTGAAGAACAAAGTGATGTTTGCGGTTGTTGAAAATGTGCCATATGTCCAAAACTTCTATTTCAATCCCTTCCAAACCAATTTTCGTTGAAAGTACTTTATATTTTATAAATTTCTACGTTATATATTTTTTTCAAAATTTTCAAATTTACACATGATGATGATGAATGATGGTCTATCAAACGTTAGACTTTAAAAGAAAATGGTTTTAGTCAAGTGCCTAAACGCATGCATAGCTATGCTAAGTGCATAGAAGTCTATGCCATTTTAAAAGACCTATCTATAGACACCCAACACGCACAGGTTTGACAATTTTTTTTCGGTTTTAGTTTCATGTATATGTATGTATGTGCCCTTAAATGATTTTTTTTTCATAAGAATCGTAAAGCGGTTAACAGGATACATCTTCCTACCAAATTTCAATAGTGTGATGCTTATAGTTACGGAACTATAAGGGTTCCGTTTTTTTCCCATTCGGCTACGGGACCCTGAAAACTATCGAAATAACAGAACAAAAAATAAAACAAATAATCAAAAGTCTTGAACTCAAAAGGTCCCCCCCGCTCCGTATAAACATTACATTTCTTTCATTCGTTTGTACTTTGGAAATTGATCTTTTTTATGACTAACAAAAACGTCGCAGTGTATTTTTAGGTAACTTCTTAATTAATATGCAAAATGGTAACGACACCGATCGCTAAATGCAGGAAGTTGCGATAGCTCAAAAGTAGTGTAACTCGAGTTTATCAACGTCCTACGAAAATACACCGTTTAGCTGCGTGGTAACTTTTTATGGTACGGATCTTTCTTTTACTGTAATTCTTATTACAAATAAGTTCGATAAGGCTTTACTGAAGTATTGACATGTTTCAATTAATATTGCCCTATAAATTGCAAATTGTACTTGTGAAAAGCAACTTTGGCAACGTCACGCAGCCTACGCGTTAAATAGCGCTTGCAAAATTCAACAGGCTTGCTAATGTGACGGTGGCCGAGTGGTATAGGCATACGCCCGGATTGCGTAAGACACGGGGTTCGATTCCTCGTCTGTCACACAGCCAAAGTTGCTTTTTACAAGTGCACTTTGCAATTTATATTATTAAGTTTGTATAGTCTCAAAACACTATAAAAACAAAAATTTAATTATAAATAATGCCCTCCCCTCCCTTGCTTTAATAATGTTATTGCAATGAAAAGTAATGAAGACGCTAAGTATTACTTACATACAATGATAAATCATGGGGTAGTAGATGGTTTAAAAAAACTTCAAATCGCAGTTCGTTTAATTTATTAAAATATAATTAATTTCCTTATTTTATCGTTTGACTTTTTGTGTTAAAAACACAAGCTCTCTTTTAGAGCGTGCAACTTAAACTATGTACGGACAACAGCACGTCAAGGTAAACACTACGGTATCTTATGCAGTTGTGATAAGGGCTAGTTTGCAACAAAAGTGGATAACCTAATACGCTGGCGACTGTACCTACGAGTATATTACGATTTTTGATTAGATAGACCAAAACGACATTTGGTGGGTGGCCATTATTTCGTAATTTAAAAATAGTGTTGTGCCTAAGTATGTATTGTAAAATTCAAATAATATTCAGTCGATTATTTTAATTTACTATAGTATAGTTATATAGTTGTGGCTGGAATTTGTGTTGTGAAGAAGTATTAAAACAGTGTTATTACAAACAAAAATACAAAAACAAAATGTGTCTTAAAATCATGTTTCCTACAATTATTATCAGTATTTCATATATTTTATTTGTACTAAGTAGTAAAAAGCCAAATTATTTACAAGCCCCCTATCATTTGCCTAAATGAGTAAAATCACATTATTGAAAACTCATATTACAATTTTAATTCATCGAGTACAATTAAAATATTTACTGCACTATTGGTCTACGCTTACAACATTAAAAAATAATAAGTTAGATTGTAGCTGTCATTCTGGAGGCCGATTCTCGCGGTAATCGAACTATTTTCGTGTGGTTATTTGATTACAAGTTTAAATGTTAAATATCTTCACGTTAAAAAACTATCTCTCGAACAAAATCTAAATACATACTAATAGTGACCCTGAGAAATCAAAAACTAGTTTTTCTTCTACAAAGAAAATTCGATCAGTGAACTTTTTTTCGTATACGAATTGCACGAGAATTGTCCCCCTGGTCTATCTTATTAAAAATCGGAGCTATACTTACATTGCCTGAAAAAGATACCAATGCGTCTGTCGAAACAAGATCTTGACATTGTAACACAGGTGACTGAGATCGATATCGCTGAATAATATCGCCATAGAAAAAATGAATAAGGTTAGAATGGTTTTGATCGTTCGTTTGTATGGGAACCTCTGTCGCCGGTGGGAGTTACCGCGCTGTTGCTGCAGTGATAAAAGTACCAATCAATGAATTAACGCACCAATATCACAAACCAATCACAATTTCCGCTAGGAGCTCTGTGATTGGTGTAATTACTACTTGAAACCAACTACCAATCACAGAGCTTCTAGCAGTGAAACCTCCAATCATCATTCAGATACGTTCGTTCTTTTATGTCAAAATACTAGAGATGTGGTAAAGGTCGATTATTATAAATTCAATTACCGATGTAATGTTGTTTCTCTTTGTGAATAAACAGTTTTTTATATAAATAGTTATTTAAGTTTGAAATAATTTTGATAATTTAACAGCTCATTTGATCGCAACAAAGGGTACTACTATTGCCTTTCGGTAAAAACAATAGAAGAAAAAAATGAGTTGCTAAACGTTACTTGAAATAGAGTAACTTATACCTTTAAACATTAGTTTCTTAAAATAGTTCTATTAGTAGAATTGAATCATTCTTTGTATAAAGAATAAGTAATATTGCTTATATACGACATATAGATTCCAATGTAAAGAAAAATGTTTAAAGGTTTAAAAGCATAAAGGCCATGGTCTACATTATTCATGTATTATATCTTACCATGCTATATATTCATTTGTATTCTTAGCTAATACCATAAAGCCGAAGAGTTTGTATGTGTTTAATCGCGCTAATCTCAGGAACTACTGGACCAATTAAAAAAAAGTTTTTGTGTTGGATGTCTAATTTATCGAGAAAGACTTAAAGCTTGAACTTTATGCAGGGACAAGGGGAGAGAACAAACTCAAATCGAAAATAGTTAAGATTACAATTAAAAAAATACAATATACCTATAGACGTATGGTCGACCGGTATAGAGTTATATTTTTATTGCAGAAATACGTTATTTTGGTAGCACGAATTAGAATAAAATACTTTTTTTTTTCAAATAGCTCTAGTAGTTCCTGAGATAAGCGCGTTCCAACATATGAACTCTTCAACTTTATTGTATTTATTTTATCATTATTATGTTTCAAATAATTAATAAACAAAACTTATTTTTATCTTTTAATACATCAGTAGGGAAATTACCATTTATCGATAATTTTACTGTGCTGTGAGCTACGTCCCTAGTGATGCGTATACAAGCGAACAAAGCAAATGGGACGCGATACATTGCGTGTTAAGATAGCAGATTTGTTAAGAATATGCGTGGACAGTCATCAATGAATATTTTTTTTGAACCTAGTGCAAGAAAACCGCTATCATTTGAAATATCATAATTAAAAAGTGTTTTTTTGCAAATAATGTCGAAATAACTACGTATTATTACTCACCGGTGAAAAAATACACTTTCTCTCTCATTTTTTATGACCTGGCTTCCCGCTCTTCAAGTAATTATAGCAAAAGACGGAAGTTTTGACAAAAAAACAATGCAACGCTCTTGTCACGCGACTGAAGTAGCTACGGCTCAATGCAGGCATATGCCTACAATTAAGCTCGCTGCCGCACTGACCGGGGCCATTCTAACCTTATTCATTTTTTCTATGAATATCGCCGATGCGGGCTGCCAAAGCCGTGGCCGAATCAATACGGGCCAGTGGCCAGTTAGGGACCTGAATTCTGGGAACTGTAGATAAAGTTGGCGGTTAAGACCGTCCCCTCTTTGTTCTGTGCGTCCTCGTTTTTATATTTAATATCTTTCTTAATGGCCAGCTTTCAATTTGTGCACTTTCGTCAAATTTGAAACTCCTTTGAGGTGTGATTGTGTTCCAAAACTTAAATTGAAGTCGAAATGTTTTCTTATTTAAAAACTTCACATTTATTCAGAAGTTTTTTTAAACCTTTATAACTACGCTGTAAAAATCACTAAATATTTATTTGAGACGTTAAAATTTTGCAGTTAAAACAATGCCAATTTACTTATTTATGTATTTTTTATATTTTTAATACAGTGATTTTAACTAAGCGGAAATTTAATTTCATGTAACTTTCATTACACCTATGGCGTGCCTAACTAATTTCAATTGTTACGGTTAATCATAACACTGGTCAGTTCCATAAATTAAAAAAAAGGAAAACCTACATAACTACGAATTTGATAAGAGAAGGCTGGTTGATAAAGGATAACGAGCTTGAATTTTATACGTTGCTTGATAGACCTGTAGGCTTAACATGCACACCGTGATAAAAAAATATCGCGGCATTCTATCGCGTTTGTTTTTCACAACTCGACTTATTCGCTGTAACTAACATGGCTGCGATGAAAGTCATGTCGTTATGTAAAATTTCAACTTATGACAACATTTTATTGAACGCTATAGCACAGAAAATATAATAGCAGTCGATTTTGCCTAAGATGATCGCTGAGAGTTGTCATATCGACAATTTTAGTGATGCACCCCAATTAAATTGAATCGATGTTTTTCGTACAAGTAATCGAGTAGTTATTACGATTTATTTGTAAATTTATATTTTGCTTGTATTTTGATCTATCACTAGGCTTAGGGTATAAAGAGACCATATTATTTTAACCATATTGACGGATCATTCTGTCGAAAATAATGGTGACAAGTAGGATATCATTCTATATATTATAAATTTTTGTTTTAATAGTTATTCATTTAAATAAATATATAGCTTATTAATCAATAGTATTTATCATGCGGTATTCATCAATAAATATAGTGTTTATTACGGCCATACCGATTATTCAGACATAAACGATTTTTGGTCGATTAGGTTTTGCCAATCACTATAGTTTGATTTTTGTTAGATGCTTAATTTTTATGTTTTTATAAGAAAAGAAAATTACAAATTATAAGTGGTGAATTAAAATAAATGACTTTATTTAATAAGGCATTGTTTTGTTATGTTTTTGCAATAATAAATAAAATTATCCTTATTTTATTTCTTGGAACGTAGTATGCATGAAACGGAAGAATGTGTCAAGTCAAAAAATGTCCCAGCAATCATCATAAATAAAATATATCGTGCGACACACATTTGTTTAACGAATTTTGTCATTTTACCATGGAACATTATCGTCCACCATTGGAATCGATGATAAATGGAAATTAACGTATTTAGATGAAAAATATATGACTGTGACGTGTCACATTTTATCCTAGGCTCTCAAAAATCATGAAAGGGTGAAAATATCGAAAAGAAAGTCCCTGTGGAACATTTTTTATCCCTAAGATTGATCAGTTTAAAAAATACATTCGTTGGACGACTCGACTCGATGAAGTTTGTCATTGGTATTGGTTTGAAATAAAAATCCGCAATAAAATTTAGTGATTTGGTAGAAATCGTCTTATCTCATTATCGTTTGGGATATACGTTTGTCCAATGTGGCATATATCGTAAAAAAAATGTCATATCGATCGAAAAAAAAAATGTGTCATGCATGTTAGGCCTAATGAATTCTTAAAAAAACAATTTTTGACCACGTGACAAAGGATGGTTTATGTTTAAAAAATGGTAACATAAAAGAATACCTAATAAAAATGTGTCTTATGTCTTTCAAATTATGAAGCAACCATTCACCTTTTTGTCCTTATTTAGCATATTCCGATTTACCAATGCACATTAATGTTTATCAATGTCTGTTACAAAACTTTTTTTGCCCAAATTTTTTTTGACGTCGCATTTCTATGTATACCATTCTGTATTTGAATTTTGAACAACAGGCCTTCGTATCTGGAGGTCATCTGGCATTGCTTTAGTTCTGGTGGCTCGATCGCTGCGAGGAAATTAATTGTCTAATTTAACTTGAGCCGCTAGTGACGGTGACGTTACTTTTTTGTTGCCTTGTATTGTTTGATAGAGAGGTACGAGGAAGGTCAGGTTATGCCGGTCATCGGCGGTGGAAACGTCGAGGTGGCGACCTACGGTTCACGCATGCATTACAATAGGTAATGCCAATTCGACGTCACCAACCGATGTATTCTTTCGTATTTAAATTGAATCAGCACCGGATAATACGAAACTATACCCTTCGGTACGAAACTATACCTGTCTGTTTACTGCTTTGTAGAATAAAAAATAAAAGAAGACGAACAGAAAGATCTTGACATGAATGCGTTGGAAAATACATTTGTTATTTATACAACTTGTAAGGTGTATTTGTTTTGTATGTTCTGTTTACCGACGTGATTTTAGTTTCTGACTCTTTCTATGCAATTTAACTATCTTATCTATAACACTGAAAACTTAATAAAAGTCTAATATGTTTTTTTAGCACACACCGAACAAATCATGTATGGTATCGCTCATAAAGATATTCCTACGACACGTTCATATTTATTATGTAGTACTGTTTTGCCAAGTTATGATATTATTTATCAATCAACGAGTCTATTCACTAACGCCTAACTAAAATACAGTTCAAAGTAGTTTATGTGGTTACTAGCGGTCGCCCGCGACTGCGTCCGTACGCTTTGAATTCGCTCCCTCCCCTCCCGTAGCAGCGTGACGTTTTATCCTAAACCCTTCCTCGATAAATAAGCTATTCAACACAAAAATATTTTTCCAGCAGTTCCTGAGATTAGCGCGTTTAAACAAACAAACAAACTCTTCAGCTTTATAATATTAGTATAGTGTCAAATCGACTTGAGATCGACGAAAAAATTAATGCAAGAATAGTATGAAATCCTTGTTTATTATTAAAAATCCGTAATCATGATGACATAAAGTCCTAGTTTCATTCAGCTATGGTGTTTAAAAGCTTATTAATAAATACTAATTATTTCCAGGTGATAATGGGTGACCGAGCGGCGGCGGAACGCGCTTGCAAAGATCCCAACCCCATCATTGATGGCAGGAAAGCCAACGTCAACTTAGCAATCCTAGGCGCCAAGCCCAGAGGAAACCTAGCGCCAGGTATGTTTTTTATAATAATATGTAGATGGCCAGACATTTGGTTACGTTCTCATTTGATGGTAGCTTAAGCCGGGTCTAGACAAATGTAACGCGTAATGTAATCCACCGTGTAATGAAACACGAATTCTACGTGTACGTACTACGAGCATTTCGTGTAACGATCGTAGTGGCATCCACACGTAGAATTTGTGTTACATTACACGCTGAATTACATTACGCGTTTCACTCGTCTGGACCCGACTTTAGGTCGAAGCGGTCAAAGATTGGCCATGTCTGCTGACTATTCAAGTAACAACCTCTTCACTCTTTTTTTGAAAGCCAGCTTCTAGATTCTTATCCGTGCTATCTAGATTTTATTATAGTTACAGCATGCGTAAGTTTTAGTAGCAAGTTACATGCACAATGGAGACAAAGACCAAATTAACAATTCTAGGAGTTTTATCTGCGCAAATATAGAATTTCTCTTGCAACCTTTCAGCATCATTATCACCACCTCATAAATTGATTTCTGGGATATCTTTAAGTATATTAAATCTTTAGACAACAATCTATCGAATTCGGTTGAGACTTTTTTATCCCAAACGACACACATACCAACATCACTCTTTCTACTATAGGCGAATGAAATTAGTAATGCAATATGTAAACATCGTATTTTATTCAATTTGACTGATCCCAATTTCGTATCTACTCTCAGAATGCTAGGAGCTAAATACAATTTCTCTTTCATACATCCTGTAACATCTACACACAATGCTTTGTAAGCAAAGAAAACAATCGTTTTTTCTGTTTGTAAGTATGTAGTAATGAATGGAGATGAATATATTTTTGTGTAGCTTTAAAAATATTATGGGCTTCATATGTGTAACAGTCTTATTTGCTATTGTTTTAATTAACAGTCAAGTTTATGTTCCTTGCTTTCTTTTTGTCTCCTTATAATTTCAAGGCAGATCCTCATAACAATACCAGTTATTTAGTTGATTCGTCCAAGGTTGATTCATATACCTTTATAAATATATATATATATTTACTCCTTCTTTTGAGCCTATTTCCTACTTAATCTACTTTTAAATTAGGTTAATCATTCATACTTATACGCCTTATTTGTTAAGATAAGATTAAATATCTGTCTGTTTTAATAAAATAAATCTGTTTCATTAATCTTACTTGTTAACAATCAAAATTATTTGTAAGAATCTCGCTCTAGAATTCGATTTCGACATCATGTGGATGGGACTTTACTGAGAACATGTTTAAACCAAACAGATAACGGCTATTTACATTGTGAAGCTGTGAAGGGTTGTCTTGACTACCTTAGCCACGATCATGTGAATATGTGAGGGCGCCACTTCCAAGTAGACCTGTTAAATGATAACGACATAATTGTAGTTCCAAGTTTCACCACGATCACTTCAATTCTTGCCGCATTAGTGCCGTGTCGGTTTATCGCTCAGCTGTTTGGGAAAGGAGCGTTTTAGTCAGACTTCGTTTTTTGGTTACATGCGCGGGCGCACAAACTGACAAAAAACGTGAAACTCTGCGTGTGTTACATTCAGTACCACGGGGGGTCAACTGTGAACATATGTGAACAGTACCAGCAGAACGTTGTGTTCATCATTAGTGATCTTTTGATAAAATATTTCGATTGTTTAATAAATTCAATTGATTTTTTATTTCCCTACGTTGTTTCACAGGGGTGGGATACGGCATTGTAGAGTAACGTAGAGTAGAATATTAGGTACCTACACATACAATAGTAGGTTTTAGAAACCAATCAGATTTACTTGTAAATAAATATTATGAACTCGTAAAATGGAATCAAAATTAATTAAAAAATAGGCTGTATCTGATTGATTAGCTTCCGATAGCCACTGATAATTCTGTGATAGTAAATATATTATTATTTCTCTGTTATCTTTGAGTGCGTGCTTGTGGTATAAAATTAAGTGACATGCAATTATGTTCCAACAATTCATGGTTTATGACATTTTTCAGTACAGAAAACGAACACAATAGCTACTATTATTACGTAAAGCAAACAAAATACGGTATACATTAGGCAGATGTATTGATTTCTATCACAACAATTATTTCTCTTAACAATGGCGTTGTGTTTGGCTATATACGAATTACCAAGCCAAGGGTTTACAAAACTAAAAGCCTCAAATGACAGTGGACTAACAATTGATATCTACATCTCTCATATACTTAATGAGCATACAGGTTTTATCCATTCAATGACGCAAATGGTGATGGTAATCAACTGATACAACTAATGAGCTTAGAAATAAGTCCAACGTATAAAAGGTTCTGAATACTTAATTACTCTATTTCAAACATGATGTTTCTTCTACCAATAACAATATCATTTAGTGACTCTTCTCTGTCAAGACATGGCAGTATTTACGTATCTTTTAAACTCGATTGCATTTCTGATAGTTCTATTATTTATAATGTACAATTATGTCTACATATTAAATTTTCATCCTAAATAATTCTTGATAACGGCATAACAGTTTTTTTTTATAGCGGTGTATTGCCTCTTTCACTGAAAAAGCTTTAAACTTGCAAATAAAATGGAAAAGGTGTCCTATTTTATTTAGCAGTTTGTAGTTCGACAGTTGATGCATCAAGGAAAGGATACGTCTATTGTAGGAGTAATCTATTGATTGACGTTGACTGTTATTATTTTCGTTACGTACTCAATTTCAATGCACAAAATTGAACTTTAAGTATATGACTATAGTTTCACTATTGTCATATCGCTTAGAACATTGGAGCAATATAAAAGTTATCGATTTTTAGGATACAGCCACGTCAATGAAAGATGGAGTGATCGTTATAAATCGGACCGTTGTTTTTACAAGTCTATAAAACATTGAAATGTTCGTACGGGTGACGTGTTCTACGCCATCTTGATTAGCGGAACACGCTGCCACTGGAGGAAACAGGGAGACATGTACAGAACGGAGTAGGAAAGCCAGTCAGGACACCTAGTATTTTTGTGAAGAAAGGAAAGATATAAATTTTAACTGTAGTTTATTTATTCAAAAGCTATATTGAACAAATACCATCGAACTTTGCTTCTCAAATTCCGTTTTTATGTATGAAGAGCCAAGGGCAGATAATTAATAATTGATCGCTTTTCTATTTGAATAACCTCTACGTGCTTCCTCAATTGTATATTTTATTAACCATACAAATGAGGAGTTCAATAATATTTTCAAAGAGTTTCACTGATCTTTACTGTCGGAGACAAAATTTGCATTTCTAATTCAGAATATCATACTTTATTGCCAAAAGCTAGTGTATTTGTTTTTCGAATTGCGTTGACTTCCGGAACACCAGGCTGGCTGCATCATTTTCACTGTGAACAAAGCGAAACAGGCGCGAACAAGCACGGGGACCGCCCTCACCGGAAGCGCTAAACGCTCGGAAACGGAAGTGCTCGGCCGCAGGCTCGCTAATTGATTGCGCTCTAAACTAACCCTTACAAGCAACACTTGCACTGATTTCATTAAGTCGTAAAAAAAAATTATGGTTTACGTTTCTCGGAGGTGTTACGCCGCCTTGTTGAGTTAACTTGATATATTAGTTATGATGTAAATCTAAAGGGTCAATTTGTATTTGATTTGATTTCGTAAGGTTCACACTAAAAAGACATGCAATTCCTTTAAAATTGACAATAGTAGCTTAAAATTTGCTACGTGTTTCCTTTAGCGTTTCGGAAATAGCATGCATCTGTAAATGCTACGCTACGCTGTTTTTAGAACAAGACCATATGTTCAAATTACAGTAACCAACAAATCTGTCTAATTCGATTCTCTCCAACAACAAAAAAAAAAAACGCTGTGCCTCGTTCGACAAATAATCATTTCAAATCTTGTCGACTTGGCACTTATTCAAATGATGCACATACATCTAAATTGCTCCGGCCATCACTACATAGGTACCTAAACACTAGGTAATCTTACATACCATGGTCTCATGGTCTCCATTATACAATGACGCGACGTTACTACTTCCGTGAATAACTGAATTGATAACTGTTTTATGTCTCTAATTTGTGAGTTCACAAGGACATTGTTGTCATCATCATGAGATTTCAATCTTAACTCTCCATGGTGGGCTTCTAACACACACAATTCATCCTCTGTTTGATTATTCCTATATACATGGTTTTGATGGCTTACGTACGGATTTAGTGCTGATTTAGGACCTATAAAATTGTTCTCAGAAAACGAACATTATGATTGTTACAAATGCAATTTTGTAACTAATGTCCTCTGCCAATTTACTTCAACAAAAGATTACACTGTTTAAATGGAGACCCTTTAGCGTTACAATGTTCTAATTAGGTAAGGCAAGACTAATTTAAAAACTGGAGGTCTAATTTGCGTTGAACCTTTTGTACCAACAGTAAAGTTGCTCTGTTGAACAGCTGATCAAATTGAAATGGGTCGTCTGAGAAACTTGTGAAACTGGCATCCTTACAGCGTTTGTTGAAGCTGTCATTGTGCTACACGGTCAGTTGCGAATGGTAGGTTGTTATTCAACTATAGTCTTTATGTCAAGGTGCGAAGAGTGGAGCCAAGAGTTGACAAGGGTCGCGGGGAGTGGAGTTTGTACAATAGGTGCGCGCGCGCATGACGAGACACCTGGTTGTGGCGTACCGGCCGCGCCATATGCCTCCTGTTAGGCTGAGGGCCAATGACAGACGGGGTTACGTCGTAACGACATATCGTTACCGTTGTGCAGTTGTGTTTTGGATAGGCAAGGGCATAGGCTTTATCAACCATAATTTTATAGGGCATACCTAATGCTAAGTCCTGAGCATTTTTGGCGGTAACCTCCTGTTTGATGTTTGACCACTGTTGGTTAGGTTCACATTGTCACTTTGACTTCTACATGAACTCAATAGATTCGTTTAACCATTTGACATTGACATTGAAAATAGTGACTGAGTCTGTAACGCAGCGTCTTCTCAGCACTACCCCACAAATTGTCCCGGAGCTGTGGTAGGGTATATGTTGGGACGTACGTGTATAAGTGCTCCTAGTGAGACTAATATATACAAAATAAGTTTTATTTTGGAATATATTTTTTAAATATTGTTTTCGGGTGTTTTGTTGGCTCCTAGTCTTTTTGTGATAGTCAGGAATAGGATATGGTGCCAGAAGGTGTTCCGTGACCACGGACCGTAGCAGCAACCCTACCGCGCATGCGTCACGTTCACGTGGACTTAATTAAGTACGTTGTTTCAATTGATGATACAGGATGGTCGCCAAAATTATACCTTCTCATGATAAGCGAACCGGTGTTATAAAGTTACAATTAAATGCCAAAGTAAAATTGTAATTAAGAAGTCTGAAAGATACATGTTTTTCAGACCAGAAAGAGGAATTGTAAATGAAATGTATTTTTACTGACAATCATCATCTAGGTGTCCTTGGTGGTGACACTTTAGTAATTTATTCATAAAGTAATACATTTAAATTACCTAAAAGGTAGTTTAATGCAAAGACGCGAATCTAAAATTACACCTGCTACTCGTATCTTGGAATTTATAATTATAAGGAATGCATTAACGTCTGAAAAAACATTGATTTTAAATTTATGGGAGAACAATGACCATACAGGACCAACTAACAGGATAAACAGCTCAACAGATATTATTGTTGGGCGTTTAAGCTTCTCCCTGTTTAGTCTGCGGATGTCTTGAGAAAGTTTATGGCTGTGGTGTGTTGTTCGTCGGCCTTTCATAAATACATGAGCCAAATTGCGCGACCAAGTTTTTTCGGTGCACTGAAAAACTTTTCGGCGAAGTCATTGTCCGATTGTTTTTGTTTCGTAAGTAAATTGGCTGCTTTTGTTTTCATTGTACCTATCTTTTTTCGTATACATTTCGATAGCAATTTTCCAGTACTTACAGTGCTAAATATGTTTGATTGGGATGTTTTATTAAAAATATTTGTAAATGCTGACATCGTTGCCCGATAGTATCTCACGCTCGAATCTGATGTTCAAAAAAGCCAGTTCAATATTGTTTAAGTAAGTAAAGGTAAGGGAGGTCTGGTCATGGGATCTTGAAATGTGTCCAGCCCTGTAGCTAATGCTTTACTGCTTTGTGTTCACACAACATTGGGCGTCCGTTAAACTAGGCCGGTTTATGTTCCGCTGGTCCTCAATGCAACGATCGTTACCGTTATTTTGTGAGGGGCTGCGATTTGAAAGATGCGTGCGCGCAGCCGGCTGAACCGCGCTCATACCTGCGCTTCAGTCTGCCCTTTATAATGCACAATGCCTTTATTTTTTACACAAATGCAGATTAGCTGCATAAAGAGGGGTGCCAGCATCACTTATTCATTTATGCACATAGATAAGTGCTAAGAAGACCCATGTATTTCATGTCAAAAACGTTTCTACTACTAAATATAAGTCTTTCCAATTTGTAAACAAGGTTACTTTACTACGAGCAATAGTTTCTGGCACGCGTCGAAATGAACTACATTGGCGTAAAAAAGATCAAAACAATCGATTCAAATGTTGTAAAAGTAAATGAGAATTTATAGCTTCAATCGCAGATACTATTTTCGTTATTTTCTTTATATTTTTATGGAAATCCATTCGCCGACCGTGATGGAGGCGTAACGGCGCGTCTGTCTTCGGCGCCCGCGCATTGAACGGGCCAACATAAATAAGCATTAATCTGGATAAGTAGAAGCTACCTACCTCCATAGTAGGTACAGCATCGGCTTTCAACGCACGTTTTTTATGTGTGCGTATCCTGTTTAAAATACTACAACAAACCGTACGAGATTTCAGTCGGCGTATTCTGCGTAAAAAATTTCGTATTGTTGTTGAATGAAAATTTCCAAATAATTTTGTTTTTGCTCGAAAATGTTCAAAGTAACGATTAGCATTTAAATCTTTTAAAGTAAATTCATTATTTACGATCGTGTGGTAAAGGAACCTTATATCATTAGAGTGAAAATTTCTTTACGATGAGACGTTTATTTATAATTTGAATATACCTAGATAATAATGACACAATATTGTGTTGCGACGTGGCCGCCCAGTTCTGTTTGATTAGGTGTGTATTCCTCGGCTCATAGTTTGTACTTAGCGCTTTATTCTGCTTTTATTACGCTGTCTGTTTATGTATCTCGCTTTAACTGCTGCGGTACGAATATTTGTAGGCCAGCTTCTAAATACGCCGTCGCGTTCTTAACCGATACCGATTTTGAAGCTGGCGTCGATTATGAAAACATTGTTAAAGTTTTATTATATGGGAGTGTTGATGAAGGCCGAGCTGCCACTTGTCCAAACATAGGCGACGTAGTGAATTATTAAGTGAGCAGGCACTGTAATCGATTCACACCTGTCCATGAGTGGGCGAAACCACCCAAACTTACCTTTTTACGGGCGGAAAAGGGGTTAACACGCCCGGACACTGTCTTCGTTAATGATGATTGTTCGTTTCAGTTAAAATTGAAAGTAAATAGAACATAATTACCTACTTCGCTTCTTGTAATTAAAGGTTTCAGTATTTTCCAAGCAAATTGTTGAACAAATCTTTGTGTTCAACGATAGAACATTGCTTCAGCGTTAACTGAGTAATTATGCTTGCCGAATCTCTAGACACGTGTAATGTTACAACAATGGGCTGTATTGAAGATGCCTAGCATGAGATTAATCATTTCGGAATACCAAATTATGACCTATTTTTTTTCTTTTATGTAATTGGTCAAAAGCGGGCCAGTCATCATTGATTAACGTAGCTTGCGGCTTGACATTGCAGGCTCGCGTGCCTCGCGCGCCCTTCGCCGTTGCATTACTTATGCATGTGCCTGCGTCCGACCCCCGTTTTTACTCTTCGGGACTAGGGCCTGCACTATGGGCCACGGATCGATCAACTATCGTGCTTTTAATTTTGACGCGCAGTTTTGGGGTGCATTCGCTTTTTGAAACATAAACTCACCGCTGCACTCTGGTGCAAGGAACACGAAGACTGGGCATGATGGAGGTTAATTCAAATTCTCTAACAAAACTAAGATTTTTTATATTGACGAAGACAAATGCGTGATAATCACTTAATAGTATATCTATATCTATACAGTAAATGTGGGTTTAGAATGATTTATTGCACTTATGTTTGATTGATAGGACCTATAAGACTATAAGTCATTTACTACAATAGTGACTAAATACATCTTACATAGGCCAAAACAAGTAATCCCTTTCATTGGACTTGGTAAAAAAAAGAAAAAAAGAAAGAAAGAAATATGTACCAAGAAAGAGATATACAGGCTGAGTCAATTTTCCGACGATCTTTTCCTTCGATGTGTAGACTGTAGATTCCAAATAAAACTCTTCTTTTTAAGATCGGTGACCGTGAGAGCGCGTATGGGCTAACCAAAGCACAAGTCGATGCCGCGTTGCTGATTTCTTCTTATCCGGATCGCAATACAGGCAGGCTGAGTCAATTTTCCGACGATCTTTTCCTTCGATGTGTAGACTGTAGATTCCAAATAAAACTCTTCTTTTTGTGATCAATAGTTTATCTACCAATCTAACATATTATATGATCTCGTTACTAAAATTGTGTTAGCACAATAAATATTCGGCTGTTTTGCATAAGAGATCAATCCCTTTTTTATTTCGAAGACCCCAGGCTTGGGTGCACTGAGCGTGGGTCTTACCGATCGATAAATCCTTTTCATTTTACGCACATAACTAGTTTGGGGATTGGGGCGGTCAACCGATGCCAACAGCCCTTTTTGTGCTTGCAAACAAAAGAACTCCCATAATGATGCTACGCAGTTTTTGTTGAGCAGACTTTTTAATGCATTGCCCCTGCAAAAATAGATTTAATTACTCAAAGCTTTCGGATGAAATTGTCTTCTTAAAACAGCAGGGTAAAACCTTCACACGAAACGGCGTTTTATCTGACGGTTTCAACCATTTAGCACTTACTTACTTTGGTTCAATTTTATTATCTGTAAGATCCGTAACGAAAGGATGGAAATTGATTATATCTGATGAGCTTTTGGTAATGCGAAGTTTGTTTGTTAGCCATTTGAAGATCAAAGAAGCTCTACCATTTCGTTGTTTTGGGAAGAGTGCATTAGCTTCGAAAGTTTTATATACGAGACCATTGTTATCAAATCCGAATTCCGAACAAAGTACAATGACATAAATTACTTAAATCAATGCAATGGTTGCATTCGACCAAAATAGGATATCAACACTAGGTTTAATCTGTGATATTAAATAGTTACGCACTCACAATCAAGTTCAAACTCAATCTTAATGCATGTAGTCGTGTATTTTTTTAGCTAAGAAACAGTATTTTAGTGCAAATGCTATACGTTTTTCCAGTTGCTAACCAATTAAATGCCTTGATCATACATTACGTACATAAGAACGAGTATGTGCACTTATAAAGCGTAATATGTAATGACGACCTCCGTGGTGTAGTGGCTAAGCACGCTGGTTTCAAGGCGTCGCCGCTCCGAGATCCCGGGTTCGATTCCCAGTCGGGTCAATATGAAAATCCAAATTTTCTATATTGTCTCGGGTCTGGGTGTTGCGGTACCGCCGGTGTGTCTGATTTCCATAACACAAGTGCATTAGCTACTTACTTTGGGATCCGAGCAATGTATGTGATTGGTGTCCAATATATTATTACAATATTATAACAATAGTTAATTGGAAACGAAATTACTAGTAAATATGTTTATTTTTAAACCAATAATTAATCTAAAAATATTCTGCTATCATCGAATAAGTATTGGGAGACGCGTCTTGACAATTCTACTGAACATCCCATCGAAGGACGGTGAGTTGATGCTTCTATTATTGTGCCTTCCACGACTGTGTCAAGTAGAATCTACACTCGTTATTTGTTCACGAATCGTATTGGCGATAAAAGTACTGATCGATAGCATTGCGCATTGTGTCTAATTGTATGAACGAAGCCATAATGGTAGGTTAGCAGCGAACCACGGCCTCGATCTTATCAAACTTTGCGATATATCTTTATTTTATTACCAGCCACTGGAATTAGTATTTTTTATGAACAAGTTGAAATTGCTACCCAAATAGGACATTTGTTCGTTGGCAATTTAATAAGATAGTGGTTCAAGTTGCTTTTCTTTAAATGATGGCTCATTGATAGATGGATTAATAAGATAGGCTAAATTCTAAAGGTAGGATGATCATAACACTTAAAAAGCCGAGGAGCTCATTCAAAGAAATGTTGATACATGGTTTAGAATGATTTTTAACAATCAGTGTCATATTTTTTATTCATAATAATGAAATAAGAAATCAAAAATTTGCCGTTACAAAGCGATTGACATTGACCTGGTTAGCCAAGAAGTTGCTGGTATGTACGAGTCCCGCCCGTGTGCAAATTTTTGGTTTCTTATTTTATCTGTATGAATAAATGTTGATACAGTTTGATAATTTTTATTTGAATTTGATACATAAGCACATTCACATTAAGTCGGGAGAAAAAGCCAGATTTTCTATAAAAACAAAACATTTTCTAGCTGAAAATTATTGTCAACCCATTTGTTCATTAAAAGCAGCAATAAATACACGTGTTGTGGTACCCCAACTGCCTGAATAAATTAATCAATGTCGTTATACTAATGACCTCAGTTTTTGAACGCGCTCCAAGAAAATAATGGTGTCTTCCGTATCGCGAGGATATATGGCATGTGTCCCAAATTATAGTCCACTTCGCTATCCGATGC
The DNA here is from genome assembly GCA_963924145.1 of Pyrausta purpuralis. NCBI lineage: Eukaryota > Metazoa > Arthropoda > Insecta > Lepidoptera > Crambidae > Pyrausta > Pyrausta purpuralis. The sequence continues at coordinate 19,422,391 of OZ001659.1, forward strand.
AACAATTGATAATTTTATTAATAATATGTAGAATAACTTGCACTTTAAACATTTCAATATCTACAAAGGTAAAACAATACCGTCATTCGCATAATTAACTGAAAATAATGAGGCCATTTAGGATGACAAATACTTAGTGTTTTTATTGGAGTATTTTTCAACTTGTTGTGTACAAAATAAATTCTATGAAATTACCATGTATATCTCTAATACAGAAACCTTGTCGATGGCTCGAACATTTAACCAACCGCAACTGATAAAACTTTAGCATTAGTTCTAGTTTTTTTTGCAAAACAACAAGGGTAAGCCGTAAGCAATCCTGTTAGAGGCGATTACTATTTAATTAGAGAATTCGATCCTGGTGTGTCAGAGCCGGCGGCGTGTAGTGCACAGGAACACTTGAGTGTAGCATCAGATCCGCTCCCTTTGTCGACGCAGCCGTAACGCGATCCCTTGACGCGCCACTTCCGTGCGAAGCCCTGCTCCTCCATAATCCCCGAGCCACTACCTTATGCTATGAAAATCCGCCTTCTAACACTCTTTTTAAAACATGTCAGTGAAATTATCTATTGTAAAAATATACGAGGAGTTTAAATAGGAATCTTATTGCAAAATAGAAGCACGTGCCTTAATCACATAAATGGTATTAAGCGCACTAGAGGACCTTTAAATTTGGACGAAGTAAGCTTTCTTCGTATCTTAATTATTATTTATGTACAACAGCTGGCGAGCAGAGGCTGGCCGAGCGAGGCTGACTCCGTCCGGCGAACGACGTGGTTATTTATAAAACAGAGTTGCGTCTCGTTTTGTCTTCGGCGCGCTCTTTATTTTGTCTAAATATACGCAGTTTTGGGAACGTCGTCGCGGCCGCCTCTGCCGCGACACCAGCGCTGGCTAGCTGCCAGAATCTCATCTTTTCTCGCTAGCTTATCTTTTGTCGGAGAAGCTCACCAAATGCCTTGTACTACAGATTGTGCAGAATGCAAATCTTATTCACGTCTACCTAAGCGTGCTGTTCAAATTCATGAAATACGTCACGTTGATTTCTAAAGAAATGAAACCGTTTTGATTGCGCCATCTTGTCATAGCTTTTAATATTCAGCGCGCTGGCATTTTGAGCACGTGTTTTCTCCGAAAATAATTATTGTCCCAAGAACTGTCTGGAAGAGTTAGTTATTAATCGTTTTGTAAACGGAGGCTGGTTGGCGATACATCGAGTTTGGGGGATCGATGCGGCGACACCCCGGTCAGATCAAAGGAAGGCCACCGGACACGGCCCTGAGGCGGCTAACTTGCCCGAAACTGGGCCACGCCACGACTCGTCTGATTCTATTCTTGAGCCAGTAAACTCACACGACATGTGGTACCTACATTGTAATCACAAAGCATTGTTAATAAATTACAACAATTTCCTTTCAAAGCGAGATTTGGCGCTGCGTTTGCGTCAATTCGGAACTCGTAAATTAAACGGGCAACGCTTCGGTTGTTTCGTGTTTGACGATTTTATGTGTTTCGTGATGTATTGCGTGAGGATTAGTGCGAATGCATCATTCTGTTAGTAAAATGTGTAGATTTAGCATTGAAAATACTACATGGATATTAAAATCGCTAAGCTTGCTGTCCTGCTCAGGCGCGCCTGCGTCTAAAATCGTATTTCCGTAGAATCCTTACAAGCGACGTTAAGCACCCACTGTCGGCTTCGCAGTTCGACGACCCTAAATCCTGAACTCGTATGAAATGCCCGCAAAAGTATTCAAAACAAAGCTCCAATTAATCTGGTTCTTTGTATCGTGATTCAGGCATTTAGGTACACAACTGCTTAACTGGAGATGATGAATACAACTGTATTGAACAAAAACTGTAAAAACATAAAGACGATGGATACAAAAATAACGTCATGGTTTTCAATGTTAGTAGATATTGCTTAAATTGTTTGACAGAAAACTTTCTATGTTTCTGATAGACAGGAAAATTCTCAGAAAAAGACGGCAACAGCTTGTTACCCAAATTGTACAGTTGATTTATTTGTATGTTTGACCTATTGTGTGTCGGCGCACAATCGATTACGACAAAAATCTATCTGGGTCACATGTGTAACAAAGGACCATAGCGAGGCATTGGAAATAAAAGGAAACGAGGAAAAGTTTAATGAATCTAGATAAGCAGGTGGACATTGGTCCGACCTCGGCCGCCAAATGGCACATCGATCGGAGCGCATCACGCTCTGTCTACAGCACGCGACCGGCTATGATTTTACAAAGGGGAACTTTTTAAACCTACACATACCGGTTAGGTACTCTTTTGGGACTTCATATAAGTATAAACGTTTTATCAACTAGAACGTGGATCAAGCTATTATGATAAACGTGAACGGTAATGACAGGTTTGCTGTAATACCTGTCTGTTTCAAATATGTTTTTTTTTTACCCATTGTATTGGACTATTTGTTCACCTATGATTGCTCAGATGACATTACAGTTGCCCTTGAATCCTTTTGTGAATATGTATCGTTTAGTAAGCTATCATAATGAAATAATTGTCAGTCCGCTACTGGCACCGCAATCAGCCTCGCAGAAGGTCAATGCGACATTACCGTGGCAGCCGGAGCGCAACATCATCCGCTCTCTGCGGATGTGATCCGCGGTAATCACCGGTGAAATTTCACCACACAATAGCAGCAACCATCCAGAGGTCACGCTCTTTTGGTCATTAGACGATAATCAACCATCTATGGTTCGAATAACCCCTCATTGTGATTGCACATTTCCCAAACCCAATATGATATTCGCGTTCCCAACCGGCTGTGAACAGTCACGCCCAATTCCCAAGTTGCAATAGCACGGCACTCAGGAAATGTTGTCAGATACCTCTGTCAATCAACCCAAGATCGTCGCATGCTAGGTGTGCGCTCGTGCCAACGACTCGGCCCTAAGCCATTTATAGCGCGAGTTTGTCGTCTTCTTGTCATGGCACTCGTACATCCCTGGATGCCGATGCCCGGGCGGCCGAGCGACCGAAATAGAACCAGCTCGGGAGACTTAACAATGCAATAAAAAGAAATTAACACTTTGACGTTGCTTGCGCTAAGTTGAGTCGCTTGTCATTTGGAAGTGGTCCAATCTTTTCGTGGTGTGCATGTTACGGTGCTCTCTCTAGTCACTTCCGATAAGTAAGCTGAAAATAGTTAACACGGTTGATGAAAAAGTTATAAGTATTTTTCAAAGGAAACAGTCATCCTTTTAGTTGTCGCGTCCGTTTATGCGTTTGTAGTCAGTGTTTATAAATAGGGTTTTCTGTTTCAGGCTTCGGGCTGGCTGCGGCGGCGGCGGCGGGTGTGCGCGCCGGGTACCCTACCGTGCTGCCTTCCCCGTACGGGTGAGTCCTCGCCACGGATCTCATCGACGCATCTTTATAAATGTTCAATGGTTCAACACTTCAATATTGCCAGCACTAGCGGTGCCGCATGCCGCTGTGAATACATCTCACGAGACAAAATTCAGACGTGGAGCTTTTAGGCATAAGCGTCGTTGTTTCAGGTGTCACTCACCTTAAAGTTAGTTTTTTGTAATCCAACCTAGTTAGCCCTGTATTTTCTTCTCAAATACTTACTAAAAATATTTAGAGTAGAGACCAAATACTTACCTGATAAAACTCCCAAGGCATACATAATACAGTCATGCATAGTTGTAGGTGTATCACTACATGATTAATTATGCATTTAGGTGACGTAATCGAGTCGGGTACGGTCTTGAGAGCTGACTTTTGTCTCGGTAGATGATGCGAGCGGCGTCCTGGACGGCTAGCGACGCGGCAGCCAGCGGACCACACCTAGACTAAATTATCAAACATTTTCACATAGGTATCTATGGCAAGCGTGAGCGTGAGAGTGGATTTTTTTCGTTTTGGGTGTGAATTAGTCGATTGGGTTTTTTAATGTTACGTTTTCCAAGCTAAGGAGCGTGGGCGGCGCCGGCGTCGCGAACGCCCGCGCCGCCCACCGTCACTCGCATCGTTATCGACACTCAATGTTTTCTTTTATGTTTTATGCCGTGTTCGTGTAAGATTTTGTTGATTTGAGTTTTGTTGGTGGTGGATTTCGTTTAATACACTTACTAAGTACTGTAACGTTAGCGGGGTCGGCGGGCGCTGCCGGCGTGGGTCGCGCGGCGCTGTGTGTGCGTAGATGTGCGACGCCCGACCCGCGCTCCGCCGTGCAGTCGTGCAGTCGCGAGTTCGCGACGAGCGGCACTTGTTAATCGTGCAGATGCGGATACCTCTACTAGTCAGTCGTGTTTCGTAGCAACGTACAGTCAGTAAAATTTTCAGACGGCAACCGGTTGCCGGTCGCCGCGCCGCTGCGGCAGCCTGCATCGGTCATTAATTACCGATGGCCGTCGATCGATGCGCGCCCAGGGCCACCAGCCCCGCCCGCCGAACCACCACAACCGATCATATATTATTCAACGGAACTCATGTTCTAATGGAAATATAATCAAATGAAAGCTTCATTTTATTAATCGCTCTTTACTTTTAACTTTAAAAACGAAGCAAACACTAGGCACGATGTCATTAGTGGGTCTGCCTATAGAAAAATACTGCTTTAGTATACTTACGTATCTATTTTAATTACTTGACGTTGTGAGTAAAAAAAGTTTAGATATCATTTTAAAGTCACATTAACTCTGTATTTCTAGTTATTTTATCTTGTCTCCTAGCCCTTTTGAAACACTTAATTGATTACCAACTCTTTTAGTTCTTTTGCGTATAATTCTGTTTCCTTTAACAAAGATAAAAATATGTATGCCTTTCCTTTTAAAGTATTTAATTAGTATTCTGATTGTGGTTTTGTCCTATGTACTTAGATGTTTAAGCTAAGCTTGTGTGATGATCTGCCAGTTTTATAATGCTGTTTTGAGTTATTGTTCTTGTTTTTTGTAATATTACACTAAACGGAAATAAAGGAGTACATGATCACGCCACGAACACAAGGCATTTATTATTAGCCATTAGATTATTTGTGCTCGTCCGCCTTACTTTTCACAGCAGAGAATAGATTACTTGCAGGTGATACAACTTACACTGCTTAACCACATAAAATGCTTTGCAAAACACGCTCACATAAGGGCAGTCCTTAAGCTTGTAGGTATTCGCAAAAAGAACCAGTAAACCACAGGTGGGCGTGCTAGGCGGGCGGAGCGCTAGGGCGGGCGTGCGACACGCATGCGCCTTCACTTCCTCTCACAGTTTCTAAACCAACCGAACTTGATCTTCGAATGACAAACCACACTTCCTATCGGCTTCCACCAGTTAAAAAGGGACAAGCATAGTTGCATCCGAAAAGTGGTTCGGTAATAAAGTGGTTGAGCGATGAGAGTACTAGAAAAGTGCTGACGCGGTGCGATGCGGCGTGGCGCGTCTCAAAGTGCACTTGACCGCCTTCGTGTGTACTACGAATTAAGCGAAGTCAACACATTTATCGTCTCGTTTCCTTTCTGCCTTAATTGTGATCTCTTATGAAATTCGATTTTTGTACAAAAAACGTTCTTGGTTTCGAAACGTTACGCCTAAATTCCATAAGACTATAATCCATGCTTCCTTCGAATGTTTTCTTGATTTCGTAAGTGACACGCGCGGCATCTAAATCTTAATTCTTGCGACGTTTCCCCGACGATGTAGAGATAAACCCGAGATGCCGGATATTTCGGTCGAGGCAAAGTGGACGCTTGCTCTAAAATATTTTAAAAGTTTTTTTAACTCTTGGCAATGACGCACGGCGGCGCAGTTCCTGGCGACAACCAGGCGAACATGAACCGTATACTTACAAACTTATAACTGTTTATCGATGTCTACTAACCTAACAAGACTAGATGCTCGTGGCTGTCGAGGCTGAAAATGGGGCTAGGTAATAGTGTGATGACAGTTTTGAAGAGTATTAATTTTGCAACATCGATGGCCTTTCACCGAGCTGAACATCGGCTTAGTTATATAAAAATCACGCTCCTGTGAGAGGGCATCATGGGATCACGGCTGACAGACGCTTCGGAATCGTCGGCTTCTCTTTTTCGCTGCTTACTGTTACTAATATTCGAAAAGAAATGACGATCAGACGAGAGTAGCAGTAGCTTTCTTTTCCGCTGCTCACTTGAGGTCTTCGAAAACAAATGTCAATCAAACGAGAGTAGCAGCCGATTCCTTATCTGTCGCCTGTTTTTTTCCAATTTCTGACGAGTGTGTGTTGGCAGGTTGTCTCCGGGCTACGTGTATGGAGCGCCCGGGTACATGAATGCCATGGGGGGCGTCAGTGCAGGCGTCGGGGCCGGCGCGGGGGGCCTGGTGCAGCTGCCACAGCTTCAGCACGCAGCGGCGATGGCGGCGGCGAACCACCTCTACGAGTACCAAGCGGCGACGCAGGCGCAGGCCTACCAGCAGCAATACGCCGCGGCAGGATTCGACCCGTACGCGACCGCTGCAGGTGCGTAGTTGCTTTATCTTGTTTATGGTCATACGTAAGGATGCTTTCGTACTCATTTAATTTGATTCGTATTCTATAGGATTCGTATTCTATAGTAGGATTTCTCGAAAACAAAACTTAGACGTCTAGAAAATCGGTTACAAATGAGTGCAAAAAACCTTAATATTATGATTCTGGCGGATAAGCTGTTTGATCCTAAGTCTAACTCCAATCTATTGCTAAAATATCAAAATTATGGCGTTTCGCTACACTTGAAATTAATTAAATTCCAAGTGTAGCGTAACGCCATCAAGCAATAACTTGGTAACTGTGAATTGAAATTCAATTGAAAAGTGCGAATAAGCCATGCAGTAACAATTTGCAGCTAAGCTGATAAAAATGTTTTACAACTAAAACCACTTGCGAAAACAACTTGATGAAAAATGTAGGTAGATATTTCTATTTGACTGACATACTTATACCTATAGAGGCTGCATACAAATGCGTGACAAATAACTGAATTAAAACATAAGAAACGTTATGGCGTTACCGTGTATGACACATTTGCAAAACACAAGTTTTAAATTGATTTATATCGTTAATTACATAGACCATTACATGAGGTTCTTGTGTACAACGATCGTGAAGTAAAGACAAACCTTACATTGCAACTGAATTCAATCAAAAAATAAACTAGTTTGTGACAAATAAGCAAGTAGGCACATAACTGTAAAACATAGTAGGCTCTATGCGATTAGATAAAGGCAAAGCCAATTAAAGCGTGTGGAAAGAGGGTCACGTTGCAAAAAGAATTAAATGAAAGCTGGATTAAAGCGGCTTAATACTCCGAAGTATAGTATATTTTAGCGAATGTACAAATTATCATCCATCGCTCAATGACGTTTAAAAGGATAGACATGTTATACACCAACATTAAAGCATTTTAAAGTTGCAAAAGGATTACTCTACATACGAATCTATAGTTGTGTATTACGACACTAACCGCTAATAGAGACAAATGATGGGGCATGCCTGCTGATAGAAAGAGATAAATTTATTACATACGTTACGCCTTACGTTATTGGCGCGAGCGCGTGACATCTCGCCCTTTAGCTTAAGGTCAGCCATGTCAGCCAAATTATGGTAAAGACTAAGAACGTATTTTAAGTTTTAATACTTTTAAATTAAAAAAACTGTACTTATGAATTTAATAACACGTTTTTCTTGTCTCTAACAGTTGCAGTGTAATTGGTACTACTCTTAACACTTTGCACGCCGTTCACGAGGACCATTCGTTATGCAGTTTTGCCGCCATTTCGCCGGCCATTTAAATAACTGCCACGCGTAATTCGCCGATAACGAATACCACTCGTTACACTTTTTCTCTTAGAGTCGCGGATGACGAATAGTACTCGTGATCAAATTCCATACTGTTTGTATCAAAATAACGAGAACAGTTCGTGATCCGCTTGGTAGCAACGTATAGAGGAACGATTTAGCTACACGCACACATACAATTCATTAACGTATTTGGTTGGAGGTGGCGTGACAATGCGTCGGCCCGCGCTGTCTCGCCAGTGCGCCGCAAAGTTTGTGCTGACACCATAAAGAAGCAAACTGGTAAACGTGGACGCAAAGAAACAATTTTTTATTGTCCTGACTGTTCAGTACCATTATGTAATTACCCTTGCTTCAAAAAATATCACACACAAAAAGATTATACTGTATAAAAGCAAGAGCAAACACATGTTAGAGTTTTTTTTTTTTCAAAAAACGTGTTCACTTTACTATAGTTTCAAAATAAAAATAAATATGTAAGCACATTGTTTTAATTTTACCCTAAAAATATATAAAATCACCTTCCAAATACAAAAAGAATTGTTCCTATATATACGCTAATAATTTTTTTATAAATCTTAAAATATCACCGAAAAACGCCGGCGAACCGCAGATGACGCTTTAAAAAACCCGCGGCGTACTTGGGCGCAAGAGCATCACGAGTGGAGCTCGTGATCGGCTGTCGGAGTGCGGCATTGGATTATAACGTCGGCGTTCAAAGTGTTAAACACACAGTAAGCCATTTTCACCAGTAAACGAGAAATAATTTAAGGCGCTGTCGGGACGTTTAGTCATAAACAGAAAGCGTGCCCAACTGGAATTACCTGCCTTTCGTGTAGCCATTTTCGAGCGTATACGTCGTATCTATAATTTAAAAACATCTTAACCATCGCTTGTTTTTCCACAGCAGCAGCAGCCGCGGCGAGCGGTGCCGGCTACATGTCTCCATACTACACACTGCAAGGGGGTGGCGTGCAAGCGCCTCTCCTCCCCCCTCTGCCCTACCCCCCACAACTGCAAGAGGCCCGGATGCAGTAAGCCACAGCTCGCGGCAACATTCTATACCACTGAGGTTCTATTTTCAAACGTCGATTAGACCAAATGAAAGCGTGGCGACGAGGATTCTTGACAACGATCTAAATGCATCAGGGGTCAGTTTCCCAGTCATTTAGTGTCTACTGAACCAGTCCTTTAGTTTGCACTGATGCAATATAAATTTAAATGTAACCTCGCAATAAAAGTGGTATCATTATGTGATGGGATGAGATAACGTGCGGCTGTAATGATATAATTATTCAACTAACGTCATAGAGTACGATAGAAAATGTGTCATGTGAAGACAAAGGTGGAATGGTGACATCTGTTACCGCTGTAAGCCAAATACTTAGACTAACATAGATGTCTAGAACTAGTTGAAACTATCAACCAAAAATATTAAAGAATGACCAAAGCTCTAAGCTTTTACTTAGAAATAAACGCCACGTTGGCACTTTAACCTAAAGCTCAGTTGTAAGATGAAACTACTAAACATCGCTACGAGATACGTACTGAGAAGTACGTTTAGGTATCTAGAATATTATAAAAGTTAAAACTTTTGATGTTAAATCTTGCCTCATAATCAAACTTCCCAACATCACACATATTTCCTATTTTTTTACTAATAGTTTTTAATAAGATATATTTCTTAATGTAAAACAAATATCCTTCTAATCAAACGTCTCTAAATCTTATGAAATTAAAGCACCCTAATGCAACCCGCTGTTGTGACAATACATAAAACTTTAAATTTAAATGTAACTGACATTGATTGTGCGATAAAATTAATAAATTGCAGTAGAGTTGCTTATATTCATAGTTCTTGGTTCCATTGTCATTTTCATAGAGCAATTGTAAAAAATATATGTAATGGGATCAAAAAAAATATTGATACTGATGCACATTTAGGCAGCTCACACAGAAAGCTAATACGCCAAATACTAACTCGTTTAAGCTTGCACTCTTGACAGCTTTTTATGTAAAGTACTTAATGTTAAAGTTACTACAACGTTGTACCTACCTTTCTTCTTCCTAATAGCCAGTTCCATTTTAAGTAGCAATTTTTATTGTTTATACAAGAAATCATATGATTTGCTTGATTGTGGATGACATTGATTGTGGAAGGCTAATATTTTGCAAAACTGTTAGATGTTAATATGAATGATTCATTGGATAATTCGGTCAAAGGTGATATTTCGGTTTGGATAAGCATCACTAGGATCATAATTTTATGCAATACGTCAATAAATGGTGTTCACCGAAGACTCGAACGCTTACTTCTGTACTATAATTGCATTGCTGTTAAAAGAGACGTTATAAGCTTAAAACTGGTGGTTAACATACCACGCCATGAGACCACGTTAGTTTGAAATTCACTGTGACTGGCTATTCCTTATCACTCCCAAATATCGCCTCTGATGACAGACGGTTGTAACGGTGGAAGAGAGCTAAATCAAATAATATCTTAGTATTTCTGATAAGTCCATGGTAGGCGAGGCATCTTAAGCTGTAAGTCTAGGTTTCTAGGTCTGCATTAACATGTCCATGTTGCTCAATGTCCTATGAAGGACTCGGTTTAGCTTAAGGTCGAAGGAGAGCAATAAAGGGCTAATTATTTAAAATAAATTTAATTATAAGTAATGTACTTAATCATATCTCAGTGAAAACATATTTTTTGTACTATAGGCCCTTTAATATTACTTATGATTTGTTCTCCAAAGCGGTATAGGGTACTTACTAGTTAGAATAATTCAATTACTAGTCCATGTAATTTTAATGTATTAAATTTTAGACGTCGCCGGTCGTCCGTTTTGTTCACTTGTTTTTATTTAAATTCACAAATGTTTTTGTTCGCTTACATCGCAGATTTTATCATACAAGAGTATTTTGAGTGGCGGCTACCTTAAAAAACATTGTTGGTAAAATGAAACAATGTGTGTATAAGGTAGGCAGGCGATTATTTTTCTTGTAAATATTTTTCTCTACATCAAAATTATCGTATTTTACTTGCTTGAAAACGGAGCTTTGTTTTTGTTATTATCTGTTTTAAGATCTCTCTCAAAGGTATTACAAGTTTAGGATAAACTGATTCAAGATCTGAAGTTCGGATTGGCCTTAATGTTTCGAAAATTTAAAGGACTCGATCGGCGACGCAGTACAAGTTAAGGGCACTTGAGTATAAGGTATCACTGAAGTTAGGTCTAAGGCTAATCTTATTGTAATATGCTGTTATTCGTAATTTATTTTGTTGATATTTGTAAATCTACATGTTGATAACTATTTATTATGTGGAAGAATAATAAAATTGTTAAATATTTACTGACTGGACCTACCCTTCATTATGTATTTATCTTACGCACTGAGGAAAGCCAGGTCCGGTCCGATATATTGAAATATACACATTAATAATACTATTATTGTAAGTAGGATAAATTAGGTACTCAATAGAAGGAACATTAAAATCATGTTAGCCATAGCAGTGGCCATCTTGCCTTAATATTACATACATAGTACTTTAAATACTTTATACAAAATTATATGACATAATATTATATCACATATCATACAGAATATAGTTTTCAGCGCATATTGGCCTGAACAGTCCATAATAGTGCATTTCATTCGCGGTAATTTTAAGCACAATTATTACTATATTTTATATGTATTGTATAACTACTTATATGAATATGAATTCATAATAAATAAAATACCTAATAAACTGTTATAATTAATTTAAAATATACGTCAATGTATTAATTTAGGATATTCTAAAATGGAAAATAAATTTATAAGGTAATTTGTTGAGTTTTTCTTTAATTACTAGTAGTTCCTTTTCTTAAAACTAGGACTTAACTATTGGAAACATAATTTGAAGTGGTTACACTTTTTAGAAAGTCAAAGAAAATATAATGAAAGTTTCGGTTTCCAAAATAAACCATGCTGCAGCGACATAAATATATAATAGTACATTATGATACAAGTGTGCTAAGTTGACCATTATATACAAGGCGATATTGTGTGCGCACGAGCGAAAGCGAGTGCGCCATAAGAAAGCCGCGTATATTGCCAACTATAATTTTACGAACCCACTAAATGTGGCCGTATGTTCCACCAGAAAACCACTAATCCCAGCGGTCTCGCAAACCACCAGAAAACCACTAACCAATGAGCCGTTTTCTCCCATCACTTTATAGCTCATTAGATGGCGTTGGAATAGTTTTAGAATATAGGTACTAGCGATCCCCCGCGACTTCGTCCGCGCATTTTGAGTTTGCTCCCTCCCCTCCCGTCGTAGCGTCATGTTTTATATCCTAAAGCCTTTCTCGATAAATAAGCTATCCAACAAAGAAATATTTTTTCAAATCGGTCCAGCAGTTCCTGAGATAAGCGCGTTCAAACAAACAAACACTTCAGCTTTATAATATACTAGCGGTCCCCCGCGACTTCGTCCGCGCGATTTGAGTTTGCTCCCTCCCCTCCCGTCGCAGCGTCATGTTTTATATCCTAAAGCCTTTCTCGATAAATAAGCTATCCAACACAGAAATATTTTTTCAAATCGGTCCAGCAGTTCCTGAGATAAGCGCGTTTAAACAAACAAACTCTTCAGCTTTTATAATATATTAGCGCAAGCGCACGTTGTACTTAAGCTGCGAACATTATTTTGGTGCGGAGTTATGTTAAAACTGTTATAGCTCCTAAGATATTTATTGAAATCAAATGATATAAAGGGCAACTTGGTTCTAAATGAAATGCTCGTGATGATGAATGTATTTATTTTGATAAGAATAAATATCTGTGTGTATAATACACCTCTAAAAATAATGCATTATTTTTTTACAAATTTATTAACATAAAAAGGTTGTAGTAAGTCAACCATTAAAGATAGACATATGCTGTCGCGGACTTTATTATAGAACTCTTAATGCTGAACAATCCTGTCATACATGATTTTTGTGTAACTTAAGCGGTTTCCGCAGCGTATGCAGCGGAAGCTCTTAAATGGAATATCTTTCTCCCGTTTTCGCAATATTTTTCATTTCTGCTGTGGTCTTATGAGTCGTATCTTTATGTTATATAGCCTAAAGCCATCCTCGATAAATGGACTATCCAATGCAAAAAAAAAATCAAATCGGGCCAGTAGTTTTTGAGATTAGCGCGTTCAAACAAACAAACAAACAAACAAACTCTTCAGCTTTATAATATTAGTATAGATTAGCACAAGCGCACGTTGTACTTAAGCTGCGAACATTATTTTGGTGCGGAGTTATGTTAAAACTGTGATAGCTCCTAAGATATTTATTGGAATCAAATGATATAAAGGGCAACTTTGTTCGAAATGAAATGCTCGTGATGATGAATGTATTTATTTTTATAACAATTAATACCTGTGTGTATAATACACCTCTAAAATAATGCATTATTTTTTTACAAATTTATTAACATAAAAAAGGTTGTAGTAAGTCAACCATAAAAGATAGACATATGTTGTCGCGGACTTTATTATAGAACTCTTAATGCTGAACAATCCTGTCATACATGATTTTTGTGTAACTTAAGCGGTTTCCGCAGCGTATGCAGCGGAAGTTCTCAAAAGGAATATCTTTCTCCCGTTTTCGCAACATTTTTCATTTCTGCTGTGGTCTTATGAGTCGTATCTTTATGTTATATAGCCTAAAGCCTTCCTCGATAAATGGACTATCCAACGCAAAAAAAAATTTCAAATCGGGCCAGTAGTTTTTGAGATTAGCGCGTTCAAACAAACAAACAAACAAACAAACTCTTCAGCTTTATAATATTAGTATAGATATTTTTCATGTTGGCAGAAAACCATGAACAAAGAAAAAAACGTTCGTAAGTAAATATTTTAAAATGCGTTATTGAACTTAACTATAAGGTCCTTTATTTACTTAAGGTACACATTATTATTGTTTTACTTTTTATTATTTACGTTGGTAAAATCCAACTACCCTCTGCTATGCCACCACTTGTAATGTGTAACCAGTCCTTTAATTCTGGGTCACGTAACTTTTGGGTATACTGTGGCTTAGGCATAAATAATTGAACATGATCATTGAACTTTAGGTACTTTAAACCTTGCTGAATATAATACTTTTACTCGAAATGTAGGTAACTCTACGTACAACAGCACGTCATGGTAATAAAATCAAAGACAAACCAGAAAAATACAGTAAACATTTGAAGCAAATCAAACTTGACCCAGTACCCAAGTAAATAAAGTCCACAATCATTATTGTTTAAGAAATTGACCACCCTAACCACCAACTAATCTAGGGAATTCCCACCACCACCTTAGTTCTGTTGTGTTGCCTTCACAACAAAAATATATACCCTTTTTTAATCATCTATTTATAACTGAGTATTTATGTTAATTGTACTAATGAGTGCTTAGTGGTTGTTGTGGTGCCTTACCACTAATTGAAGCAATCAAAGACTCTAGAAAATCCACTAGCCACTAAATCCAATATTTATTCGCTAAAAGGATAGTCTAAACCACCAGAACTAGTGGAAAATCCACTGAGTTGGCAACACTGTATATAATGGTCACAGGCACACGCGTATCATACGACGTTTTTCAACACACTTGCGAGGAAAAAACAAGACTTCATTTACTAAGTTTTTAATTATTAAAACATTTAGTAAAAATACATTTCACTCGATTTTGATGGCAAAGACTTTCGCACGCGTTTTTTGCTTCGTTACGTATGTCCGGCGGAGTAAATAATAGGTTTTCTTCATTTTCTTCACTTGAATTAGGCATTTTCATTAATATTAAACTTCTTAAATAATGCAAACTTCGTCACAGCCGACAATTATTATTTACGAAAAATGGCGCATTGTTTTTTTTTCTTGCCGCGATACCGATGCTCGCGCAAGGCTTAGGCGCGAACTAGATTGGCCAAAAGCCAAGATTAAAAATGTAATAATTCGTGTTTAAAACACAAATCGCAGAAAATGTTAAACGAGTTTGAGCTGTTTTTTAGTAATAAATCTGGATTTTCCATTTATTTAAATAAATATGTAGATACTGTTATTTTTCGCATAAATACTGTTTGTTGCTAAAATAAAAGTATTGTATAACCCGACTAAATTATATCGCTTCTTCTTCTTACTCACGACTTGGTACTAGGGTACAAACCTAAATTGGTCGGGTTAATAAACTAAAGGCACTAGTGCAATAATATAATGAAAAAGCACGCGTGTTTAATATCTATGATTATGAGCCAAAAATCGGTGGAATAAAGACGTCGTTATGAGCAAGTGTGTTGAAAATATTATTTTGCAAACTCTTGTAGAAGTTCTTTAACTATGACTACATACCTATGTCAGCTAATGTATTTATAAATCAATCCGGAAAATGCGTGGAAAGAATTCGTGTCGTCGAGAATTTTGGACGATGTCCAACGCATGAGTAGCACACCAAAATAAGCTTATTACAGAAGACAGGAGGAACGTTCAGAATAACCTTATAAAACTGTTTATATTTATTGGTTTGTTTTGATGTGACAACATTATGGAGAATACGATTCCAGGCAAAACAGAAGACAGTCTTGTCAAATTCTGAGTTCTATAGAAGTATCTTACCGTTCATATGTTGCAAATAAACAAATGGATACATAGTAGGAACTAGATTTTTGCACGGAATCCAGTGGCAGTGGTCCTAAGTCAGCTTGTCCTGCTTTGGTACTTAATCAGCAAGGGCGTCCGAGTCCTAAGCACAGTTTGTACTAAGCCATTCCTTATTGTTGATATTTTTACCGACCTAAAAAAGGAGGTAATCAATTCAATGTGTTTGTATGTGAGATTGTTGAATTTCAAAATATTTGAGTATGTTGAGCTTTAAAAGCTTCGAAACACGTGCAAAATTTAGTAAGTGTATGTTATGTTTGCATGTTTGTCCACGGATTTCTCGAAAATAAGAAGTCATAGCGAGGTGATTCCTTTTTATATTTCAACTTCGGGTACAGTGTAAGTTTCATCGGAATCGGTCAAGTACTTTTTGAGGTATGGGGAAATAACTAAATATCATGAAATAAAAAATAATTTAAAAAATTGAACCATCATCAAAAAACTGACTTAATAGCTCAAAGCATTAGCCCCTATTTAGGAGAAACAAAATCATTTGGAGTCGGTGCATGATGACAAGCTTTAGGTAAGCTACACCAACACTCATCCATCATGCACCGACTCCAAATGATTTTATTTCTCCTAAATAGAGCGAAATATTGCTTTATTTCGAGTCGATAAAATAATTTTATTTCCGAAACAACACGTTTACATATTTTTTTCACTTGTAAGGCAATCCTAAAATTGCTTTTCAACACAAATGAAAACATAAATTTAGTCAAAGTTAGTAAAAACCTATGCTTAAAGAGAAGTGTGATTAAGTTTTGATAGAAATTCATCGATCCGGCAATAAATGATAAATAGGCGCAGAGGTTGATTAAAAATTTCATTCCGAGACAAAATGAGTGTAGAAAACAACAAGTAGGTATAGAAGAGCGCACAGTATTAAACTCATTCATGTTTAATTAGTATAAACAAACGACTGAGGTTTTAGTTTGAGTTTTATATCCTCACGTTCGATTGCGAGGTTTCGAAACATTTTTTTTGGGAAAGATAAACTTGTTACAGCGCCACCTGAAGTTGGTAACAAGTAACTTTTCCATACAAAATTTAACGCGCTTACAATCGGACGTGATGTGTGTGTTAGTGATATAGACCAATAAATGTTTTTACTATTTCCTTTCGTTGCTTGTTTTATAATCCTATCGACTTCAAAAAAAAGAGGTTATCAATTCAACGTGAATGTTTGTGATATCGTTAGAATTGGATGAAATTGATGACTTTGTTAATAGGTATATTTAGGCTGGCAAACACGTGTTTAGAATGATGTACAAGTGTATACGAGGGTCAAACTGAAAGTTCTTAGAACTGGCCACTTATAAACAATATAATAAAAAAAATATTCTAAAATTTGAAAATAGAACTCTTTGCCAATATTACTGAGTATATATTTCATTCATTTGTCATTTGTTTTACGATTTGGCGGCAAATTGAAAATTGTCTGTGTCACGTCAACATGAATTTAACACGAGAAAATTTTCGTGCAATGATTTTTTATGACTTTCGATGTCATTTAAGTCAATAAGAAAGTTATGATAGACTACGATTGGCCTTTCACGATGAAGCCCCATCTCGTGCGACTGTTTACAACTGGTTTAATGAGTTTAAACGTGGTCGCACTAATCTCACTGATGATGTACGTGAGGGACGGCCTTCTACGGCGACGACTGAAAATAACATCTGTGTTGTGCGGCGTATGATAGAGACTGACAAAAGAGTGACCTATCAGCAGATTCGGACAAGCTTAGGCATCGGTATGAGTCAAGTGCACAAAATCCTCCACGAACATTTAGCGGTCAGGAAGCTTTGCGCCCGGTGGATACCTCATAATTTGACTAAGGCTCAAAAACTCCATCGTGTGGATTGGTGCCGTAAAATGATTGAAAGATTTAACGGAGGTGACTCAAATGCTGTGTTCGACATACTAACAGGTGACGAAAGCTGGATTTACTGTTATGATCCTGAAACCAAAAGACAATCTGCTCAGTGGGTGTTTCCTTTCGAGGAGTTGCCTACTAAAGTGAAGAGAGATCGAAGTGCGGGAAAAAAAATGGTGGCCTCGTTCTTTGGAAGGATAGGTCATTTCGCAACAATTGTGTTAGAGGATCAAAAAACAGTTTCTGCAGAATGGTACACTACCAATTGTTTGCCACTTGTCTTGGAAAAAGTTCGAGAGAAACGACCTCGCAGTAGGATCCTCCTTCACCACGACAACGCCTCGTCGCACACCGCCAAGCGAACGATCGACTATTTGGCGACATCAAACGTTGAATTACTGGGTCACCCGCCGTATAGCCCCGACCTCGCGCCTTGTGATTTTTATTTATTTCCAAAAATTAAAGAAAAACTTAAAGGAAAGCGGTTTATGAATGCTGAAGAAGCGGTGGCTGCGTATCGCGATGCCATTGAAGAGACCCCTAAGGACGAGTGGGCAAAGTGCTTTTCCCAGTGGTTCCATCGCATGCAGCGGTGTATTGACGTCAATGGACAATATTTTGAAAAGATATAATAAAACTAATAACTGGCTAATGTAATCAGTTTTTGATTTTCTAAGAACTTTCAGTTTGACCCTCGTATAACATGTATGTTTGTCTGATTGTATACTTTTCTCATTTTACCACTTTGGAAGCGGTTTTATCTTAGGTAAGTATTTGCTACACTGGGGACAAGGACTGAGGACAGTAGCCAAACCCGTTGATAGCTCGGGTCTCCGGCCGAGCTTAAATAAAGCTAATAGAAGAAACAAACTCATTGAAAGTCGGAGAAGCATGATGTCAACCTTAACGGACAGCAGCAGTCTACGTAGGTACCTACGCACATCATGCACCGACTTCAAATGAGTTTGTTTCTCCTATTAGCGTTATTGAAGTCCTTTTAGTGTTTGTTTTTGCAGGCAGACATCTCAATCATATTGCGCAATAATAAAGTACTTTAGTCACGGATGTGTTTATCAACAGTCTTTTGTTATGCGACCGCCGGCGGCCTTTTGATCCGTGAGCGTCTACATTATAGGAACTAGTAAAAATTGAAGATTAGGTGAAGTTATAGATATACCCCAATGTAAATGCGTCTTTAGTTCAAGTGCCCAAATTTCGTGTAAAGTTTCGTTATTATGAAAACAACATGGTACATTTTTATAAACAAAGTCCTACAAAACTATTTACACAGTTTGTCTGTAGGATCAAGTGAGTCTCATTTAAAGTTATTTACAGGTAATATTTATGTAGCCAAAGTGCTGAGGTAATATTTTTTAATTGACGTTTAAATTTATTCTTATCTCTTTCTCGACGAATGTCTTCCGGCAAACTATTAAGAAGGTATGGTATTCACTTCTTTAAGGTTCTATCTCCAAAATAATTTTTGACTTTTGGTACTTCAAATTTACCCGAAGACATCGATCTTGTACAGTGTTTATTTTTAATTAGGTCATGCTCCCAAGAGTCAGATTTAACGCATGTTTAAGGAATGTTCTTGTCCAAAAGTATAATTCCGCCGTTTATATGGCGTCGTCAGTTTATGAACGCTCGCGGTTTTCCAAAATGCCGAAGGCAAAATGTATATTGCCCCAATTTTCTATCTAGCTAATCTCAGAAACTTCTAAACTTTGTAACCCTTTCAAGTTGTAGCCATTGTCAACGCGCGAGCACTTTAGATATTTGGTTTGTAGATAACGATCTTAATAGTTAATAAACAAGTTATTTCATTTAGCTAGAGCAGCGAGTGCTTAAAACTTGGTTTGAAAGGCTTTCCATCCGCTATAAATATATGATTTGTTGTATCGCTTTTCAAAGTGATAAAACTAAAGTTGTTTATAAAAAAAACTAGCCTGTCCGTACTAAAACTGCTGAGCTGATTTGGATAAAATGTTGTGTGAACAAACCGAATCGGGGAACGCCTGCTGTGTAAAATATAATAAAAAATAATGCTAAAACAGTATCGTTCCGTATCAGCAAAATTTAAAAACAGTAATTATATCACTTACACAGTCATAGAACGAGACATTAACTAAAACGTAGTGATTTGCTTAACTCACTCAGTGGTCAAAATCAGCAGGAACCATCTCCAGGCAGAATAGCCATCTCCAGGGATTGCTTTTTGCAATTGCAATTTATATTATTAAGGAGTCTGATTTGTTATTTAATAATACATAGTATGTAAGCATTACATTTAATTTTTGTTACTGTTTAAGTTTTACTTTTTCCTTTGTTTTAATTTTAAATAGATGTTTAACTATAATTTTATTTAATGTAGTAAATGTAATACTAGGCTGCACTAAGCAGCTTATCTTGCGGCAGGAGAGAAAAAAAAAGTCAAAGTGACGTTTCTTTTACGGACAGACAGTGCGCCACAGATTAGAAAGAAAGCTTTGGCGGGCACTGTGCTATTTACATTTACTGATTTGTCGAAATAAATACATTTAATAGTCTAAGTACCTATTGATTTCTTAAAATAATCCAGTTTTGATTTTGTCGGGTGCGCAGAATAGTCTCGTATCAAACATGGCTGGGCAAGGCCATCAGTTCCCTGGTAACTTCCAAGGAAACCC
This sequence comes from Pyrausta purpuralis, assembly GCA_963924145.1. Taxonomy (NCBI): domain Eukaryota; kingdom Metazoa; phylum Arthropoda; class Insecta; order Lepidoptera; family Crambidae; genus Pyrausta; species Pyrausta purpuralis. The sequence continues at coordinate 19,442,406 of OZ001659.1, forward strand.
CGGCGCTATGCGGACTGGCTTTGGAGGAGGTCCAATGGGCGGACAAATGCAAGGAATGCCAAACCAGCTCGGAGGTAAGACTTCTTCCAGATTACAAAAAGGTCCAACTGTAATCACAAGGCTCTAGTTCAGGCTACGAACAAATTAATCATAAGGGGGATGGTACATCTCTGTCTGTCTGCACTATTGTTATATTAAAGCATGTTTCGTTGTTTTATCACAATAACTGGCTCCTGTGGCACTTGAAGTTTTTTTCCCACTGCATCGTACCACCCCATGTCTGTGTTGGTCACTGATGAAATCATCATCAGAAAATATTTCAATACAATGACACTGTCCACTAGACCTAGTGTATAGGTCTAGTGGACAGTGTCATTGTATTGAAATATTTTTACTTGATGAAACCATAACAAAAACATTACAATAAAATAAAATGAACAATATTATATGTATGTGGTATGTTAAATGAGAATGAATAGGTAATTAATAAAGTTAAATGACATTAGAACTGCAAACACGATTTCAGGTGTGATGGGTGGGCCGATGGCAAATGCAGCCGGAATGGTTGGCATGGGAAATCAGATGGTGCCACCTTATGGAGCAGCCATGCAGAACCAAATGGGGAACATGGGTATGGGCCCGCAGGTAAACACTGTAAGCATTTCTATGTATTGTACAATATGATCATATAAAACTGAAGTAAGATCCATAAATTGGGGAGCCTGTGTTCTGTTGAGCTACTTTGTTTGGTGTCACTTAATAATGTTAATAGCTCAAATTTTAATGAAACATAATAATAGGGCCTGGGGACCATAGAAATTTGAATTTGGATATGGGGTCAAAACAAATAATGACTAACTTGTTTTCATGACCCAAAATTGATGACAATGTATTATGGTAAATGTTAAATCCTTTGGCTGTTGTCGTGATGTGTATTACTTCTTTGTTTTCAGGGCATGGGGCAGGGTATGGGTGTTGGTGGTGCCCCTGGTGGCGGTATAGGGCCTCAAGCTGTGCAGCAACCTGGTAAGTTAATGAACTTCTTTTAATGTTACTAGACAGATATAGACAAAGTGAATTAAATATATTGAATTTGCTTCTTGGTACCAAAATTAAAGTAGCAAACTGATAGTAACTTTCATAACACCAACTAAAACGTCTTTTACTAGTATAGATACACATATTGTATGTACCTCTGTACTATCTTGCTGAGTATAGATACACATATTGTATGTACCTCTGTACTATCTTGCTGTTGTAGCTGTTTGATATACTGTATGTTAGTTAGTTAGGCTGGGGTGTTTTCCATACTTAGCCTCATGATCGGGCCAATGTACATATGTCCCTCTTTTTTATTCTAAAGGTAGTCATCCATCATACTCTAGTGTGATGGATAACTCAAAAATGAGATTGGGGTCTCTCTGGACAATAGTGGCGGCAGACAGACTGCAGTGGAAGGGGTTGGAGAAGGCCTTTGCTATGAGGCTCACCGAGATACGAGACATCCTTTGAAATAAGATAGTGACAGTGTGAAACCCACAAAAATCTAGGAACAAAAGGCCTTTTTATATTATGATGGTATTCCTATTCCCAGGGGGTATGCAAGCAGCAGGCGCAGTGGTGGCCGCAGCGGCCGCGCCGCCCGCGCCCCCCGCGCCCGCCGCTCCCCCTCAGAGCAAGGAGTTCAACACGGCCTCCTTGTGCAAGTAAGTCCCTAAAAAGTAGAGCTAGCCTGTAAACATTCCACTTCTGGTAAACGGTTCACCTTGCCTCTGGCAATGCTAAATGTAAATACTTATATGGCAGTCAGAGTAATCTATGCTAATATTATAAAGCTGAAAAGTTTGTTTGTTTGTTTGAACGCGGTAGTCTCAAGAACTACTGAGCCACACCATGTTCCTGAGATTATACATTAACTTTTAATAATATACTTCTATAGCTTCTGTTAAACATATCGTACAAAGGAAGTAGAGTTCAAATAGCATAGTTTTTAAGTTATTGGTAATGTCAGTTTAACCTACGCTTCTTCTTCTTCTTCTTTTTTTTATGGCTAATCAGTGTTTTGAGAAGTTTATGTGGACATGTGGATCCGAGTTTCAAATGCAACGTTGCCAGCTCAGTTCAAGAATATAATTCATTTGAGATAAATTCAATCTAAGCATATTTTTGTATGAAAATTACAAATGTTAATATTCATAAAAGTGTCCATAGTAAAAAATCATCAATTTAATGGTCTGAATAACATGACGAAATTAATGTATTACCTCAGGAACACGGTGTATAATCAGAATGGTCACCCATCCAAACACAACCGCGCCGTAGGTAGTTTTACTTCGTTAATCCCTAGCAAAGCACTGCCACCACTGCGCTTCGAGCTCCTTCAAGTTTCCTTATTATTATTATGAAATAGTATTGGTCTTTCATCGTCATCATATTAAGAAGTTGTCCGTCCATCTTGCTGGTGGATATCCTTCATTGTCATTCTTTTGAAAGGTTTTTCCTTAGGTCCCTTAACTGAAAGTACCTATTTAAATGCACAAAAAATTACAACACTTATTAACTTTCTAACACTTCATTTACAGGTTTGGCCAGGAAACAGTTCAAGATATTGTTAGCAGAACACAAGATGTCTTCCAAACATTGAAAGCTATTCAAGTAAGTAATGCATATAGTTTTCAGTCTTCTTATATTTTGTGGCGGATTGCACAGTAGTCGTTATAACTAATTTACGAAATCTGACTAGTTTTTCCTGTGCGACACCTGCCTCTTAGCCGGCATCGTAGCCTCAGATTAGACCCCTTACACACTGCGACTTTTAGCATTGATGCAGTCACTCGTTTTTAAAACGCGCTTCAGCATCGATATTCACGCAATGAACAGATTTAATTTAGCATCGATGCTTAAGCGCGTCTGTATCGATGCTAAAAGTAGCGCAGTATGTAAAAGTTGACATTTTGCGACTGACGACTCACGCGACTCAGCATCGCGACTCACGCAATGAACAGATTTAATTAAGCATCGATGCAGTCGCGCGTTTGTATCAAATTGCGTTATTGTTGCTGAATGCTAGTAAAACTAAATGTGTAAAATTCACTTTGCCTAATGTAAAGCAACTTACACCAAATATTGTACTAAATGGTAATAATCTAGTCTTAATAGACTCCACTGTATTTCTGGGCATTACACTTGACTCAAAATTACAGTGGGGACCTCATATTGAAGCCCTAGCTAGGAGGCTAAGCTCGGCTGCCTTTGCAGTTAGAAAAATAAGGTATCTGACTGATGTTGAAACGGCGAGGCTTGTGTATTTTAGTTACTTCCACAGTATTATGTCTTACGGTCTTCTCTTGTGGGGTTCTGCTGCAGACATTGATACCATATTTATTTTGCAGAAAAGAGCCATTCGTGCTATTTATAAACTTAGTCCTCGTGACTCCCTGAGAGAGGTCTTTAAGAAAATCAACATATTAACTGTGGCTTCTCAATACATTTTTGACAATATAATGTACGTCCGTAAAAATTTAGATAATTTCATGAAGAAGAGCGACATTCACTCATATAACACAAGAAATAAACACAAGCTTGTCGTTCCTAACTTCAGATTAGTTAAAACTAGTAATTCGTTCATGGGAAATTGTATAAAATTCTTTAATAATATACCACACAATCTTGTCGAATTGCCGGTTGATAAATTTAAGAAACACGTTAAAAACACGCTTATGTCTAAAGGCTTTTACAAGGTTCAAGACTACCTGAACGACACGAATGTGTGGTCCGTCCAGCCTGCACCGACTGATGTACTTACCTTTGATGATTTTGATTTTACGGCAGCTAGTGGTGACTGAGTTTGTTCCGGCGTTTCTTCTCAGCACTTGCCTAATTGTCTGTGTTCTGTCTCGAAGCGCTGGTAGGGCCCAAAAGATAAGGAGACATGATTCGGCCCCTTCAGGGCACATTTATTTTTATTTTATTTTTCACTATACATTTGACGTTCATAAGTGGCATATTGTGTCCTAAATTGAATAAACAATATTTGACTTTGACTTTGACTTTGACAATGCAGTCACCAAAATTCAGTACATAATTTGACAATTTCCAGCTTCTGCGTCGCGACTGTATCGATACTAACGCACGTTAGAATCTCGACTGCATCGCTGCTAAAAGTCGCAATGTGTAAAAAGTCTTACTTCAAAATATTGAAGTAGTGTGTCCACGTTGTTTGCCCGTAACATTAAAAAAACATCCATGACTTGGGTACAAATGTTCGTGCTTACCAAATGAACATTAGCCCCTTGCGGGATTCGAGCCCGCGACGGCCGGTATACCAGGTCAGGACCTCAAAATAACATCAGTGAATAATACTAATTTACGATTAATTTAAAAAAAAAATCTCAGTGTTTAAAGATTAATTGCCTGTATGTACTGAATTGAGTTATTTGTTTATCTTATTTTAAAATGAATCATTTCATCAAAAAGGTATGTCAAGACTATTTACAATATTCGACTAGCAAAGAAAAACGTCCTATACTTACCTTGGTATTAACTTCCAGCCGCCAAACGGCACCCAGCACGGCGAAAACGCAAGCAATGACAAGAAAGCGAAGATGCAGGAGCAGCTGCGGACCATCAGACTGCTGTTCAAGCGGCTGCGGTTGATATACGAGAAGTGTAACGAGACTTGCCAGGTACGAGCCGATGTTATTAAGGGGCTCCCCGAATTATTAACGCGCACACTATAGCGCCACTTGAAAAATCATAACTTGTTAAATAAAAGACCAATCGAAAATATGATTGATGCGATTGTAGCTCTGGTTATGTGGTTTAGATACAATGTTTAAGTTCAATTAAACGATAGTTATCTGCAGTTACAGTTAGAAAAAGTACCAAAAATGGCCATATTTAGCAGTTTTTCTAACTCTTGACTACAGTAAACTACTTTTAAAACAATTTAAACGTACTAAATAAACTATTGAAACTGTACTACAATCGTGTCTACCAGATTTTTGATTGTTTTTGTATTTGAGGAGTAATTTATTTTAAATAGAGTGACGCTAGTGTGCGCGTCAAAAATTTGGGAAGCCCCTTAAGATTATTAGGTTTAGAAGTTAGTATTAAAACCTACTTTTACTGTTAACTGTCGTCATTCTAACGATGGCAAATATAATGTTGAATTGATAACCTTTTTTTAAAATTGTTATAAAATGTGAAGTTAGTTTTATCACCTTTCATTTTCTGGAAAATATTATGTCGCTAGGACACATAGTTTCTGTGGTATATGCGATATAAATTAAAAAAAAAACCTCGCCTTCCTTCCCATCTTAAGAGGCTTACAGGCCTGGACTTTTGATAAGATGACCTCCTCACTCGTTGCAGTCAATCCAAACAAACTTACGAAGTCAAAAATTGAAAAGATGTACGACCCGTCTGGTGTAGTGGTCGAGAATTCGCCTACTACGCAGCGGGTGCGGGTTCGATCCCCGCACAATACAAACATTTGTGTGCATGAACATGCCTGTTTGTATTGGTCTGGGTGTTTTCTATGTATATCATGTATTTACAAACAAAAAGTATTTAAGTATTATATCCGTTGTCTGGCACCCATAACACAAGCTTTGAGTAGCTTACTTTGGGACTAGATGGCGATGTGTGGGAATGTCTAAAGGATATTAAAGGATAAAGGATAAGAAACCAAAAATTTGCGCACGGGCGGGACTCGAACCAGCAACTTTCTTTCTGGCTAACCGGGCCAAACGCTCTACCAATTGAGCTACCGTGTTGTCTGTCCGACCTTGCGAAATTTGTAGTCTTTATCTTATAGATAATAAGTACGTCATTTCGCGTGACGTCAAAAAATGAGTTCTAAATTATATCCTCTATATCTTTTCATTGACTGGCCTATTTTTGAATAAAACAATAAATGCATACTATTTTTCTTTAGGGCATGGAGTACACGCATATGGAGAGTCTAATACCGCTGAAAGATGAAGCGGAGAACAAAACTTTGGATGAGAGGCGGAACACTGAATCCTACAGGCTCGCTCTAGAAGAGAACAGGGAACTAACGGAGCAGGTAAAATTAGATCCATTCTTGCTTAAATTTACCTAGTCTTGCCATAAATATTGTCACAAAGAAAAAAAAAATTAATGCGATTAATATTTATTACTTTTACAGTGTGTTAGTTTTATACATAAATATAAAACAATTTAAAATATAAAAAGCTTATTCAAAGTGGTCTCCATTGGCTGCAGTACAGTCCTTTAAACGTTGAGGCCAGTTATCAATACAAGCACGCACTCTTTCCATGGGAAAAATCTTCACTGCCAATCGTATGGATTGTTTTAGGGACTCCAAATTATCATGTCGTTTAGAGCAAGCCGTACTCTCTAAAACTGACCATAAATCATAATCCAGCGGATTAAGATCGGGACTAGACGACGCCAGTCTTCAGCTCTGATAAAGTCCGAAACGTTCGCTTCTAACCAAGACTGCATGGACCGAGGTTTATGACCCGGCGCCAAGTCTTGTTGGAAAGACCACGCTTGGTTATTGAACATGGTGTTGTGAAGGGGCTTAACTACCTTCTCAAGAATAGTATCTTGATACACTTGTGCCGATGTTTTGATACCTTTTTCACAAAAATATGGCTCAGCCACTCCTTCATAGCTAACACCCCACCATACCATCACTGAAGTCGGGTAATGCTCACGTTGCACTCTGCCGACTAATGGAGAAGCTTTCTTAGAGGTTTGAGCACAAATAAGGTCATTTTGTTTGTTCAAATGTTGCTCAATTGTAAAGATTTTCTCATCCATATTTTTTTTTTCTGTGACCTCCCTTTGCCGCTTCAGTAGTTTTTTATATTTTACCGACCTATTCTTTTTTAAATTATCAGTTAAAAAATGACCAGGCGTCTCTTATAGGCTGCAAGTCCTAAGTCATCTTTTAACTGGTCCCATGCCACAGCACGCACCGGTGCATTATAACAATTAAATTTCTATTGTGTCTCAAGTGTGGCAGCAAATGGGTTAAAATACGCGACATGGTTTTGGGTGCTATGTTCACCTCCCGAGATAAAATCTTTTGCTTTCGGACAGGATTTCTGCAAAATTCTTTCCCTTACTGCTTTGACCACCTTTTTCGTACGAACACTACGTGGACGGACAGATCTTTTTCTGTCACAAACAGAAGAGGTCTCATTGTACCTATTGATAGCCCGGTACACAAACATTTGACTAATACCAAGCGTATGGAGAGTTTTAAAAATTGCATTTGGCTCCATACCAACTTTGTGTAATCCAATGACAGCGATTTGGTTCTCTTTATCTCCCCACTCAGTTTTAATATCGCAAAATATTATAAAATATATTTGCGCCAAAATTAGAAAACACAATGAGCAATCGTATAAAAATGACAGATTCCAAATTCAAATGTAATATCTTTCTTATTTTTAATTGTAACAGTATTTATGGCCCAACTGTGTATTGAGGTTTATTATTTATAATCTATCGATTTGTGAGGACTGAACAAAAATTTAGTGACAGAAGACCGCTTTCGTCCGATCGAGGTCGCTGCCGCCTAACCACTATCAAACGAAAATCGCTTGCACACACTAATATAAATGGGCTTCAATTTAAACAAAAGATGACGCGAGATCGAGTTGCAAGCGATATAAGCTTAAGGTGGCTAAGCGGTGGTGACCTCGATAGTACGTAGTCATGTACGTATTGCAGTATGTAATAAATAATATAATATTAACCGGTTGTCAAAATATCGCTGACTTCGAATAAACGCATTATTATTACTCATTTCCGTCTATACAAAATCCTAAATTAAAAAAAAATATATATTACAGCTTGAAAATCACTGTTTTGTTACTTACCGACGATAGATTATTTAAAAAAAGGCATTTTCAGCAATCGTGTCTATGTGTTTTTGCCATTGTTTCAGGTGGTGTTAAAAAATAAGCAGCTGAAAGAAGTGATAACCAACCTACGGACAATAATTTGGGAGATCAATGTTATGTTGACCATGCGGCGGTCGTAATTAAAAGTGATTCTTTATTTTGTACCTATGGACTTATGGTAAAAGACTTTGTATAGAAGTATTTTATGTGTTGTTTATTTTATTGATGTCGAAGTGATGGGATTGTTCCAATCTGGACAGCAACGGTTATCAAAGTGTGAAATATATAAAAAAAAACTATTTTTGTAAATATATGATTCCTGTAAATATAATGCGAAGGGTACTTAGTGTTACTGTTTTTTTATTGTAATTTCAACGGATTTCCCTATCTAATTTCTTCGGTATTTCCTATAACTAAAGTCCATTTTCGATTGCTTGTCTAATCTTGTAATTTTTTTTTATTATAACTTAAAATAATATCAGTTAAAAATAAATTAGCAATGGGATTTTTTAAAAAAAACTGGGTGTCTAACGGTGAATTTCTTCTAATAGCTTTTATAATGAATTATTTCGTTAAAGAGGAATATCAAGATTGTTTACAAAATAAGACAAGGAAAGAAAAACTGACTAAAAAAGTAAACTTCATAATTTTAGCATCAAACAGTTTTATAATATCATCACTGAAGATTAATCTTGGTTCACTATTACCTATAATAAAGTGTTCTCTAATCTAAGTCTGCCTACAACCTTGAGTCTAGGTGAATAGATCAGTTGTGTTATTGCATTCTATTATCTCAGGTTAGGTTCAAATAAATACGACATTACAAATAAATTATTTACTTATACATACTACATAGATCTTCACAGTTTTGTTAAATAAATAACAGTCAAAACTCTACGAGTATTGATAGTAAAGCGAAATGGCAAGCTGTTTCGTTTTTTGAGTATTTATAAACTTATGCCAGGATTAAACGAGTAAAGAAGTTGTTGTTTTCATTTTGAGTAAACATAGTTGAATATTTTTAATCAAAGGGTGTTCTATTTTGTTCTAGTTTATATTATGACATCACACCAGAGGCCGTAGTGCGAGTCGGAGCGAGACTTACTCGATCAAACGCATCGAGCGCGTAAACCTGAATTTATATGGGATAGTTTTAGTGTAAACGTTAGCCACTAGACGGCGCTGCTTCAATCCCATATAAATTCACGTTAACGCGCTCGATGCGTTTGATCGAGTAAGTATATCGCTTTGACTCGCACTACTGCCACAGAAAGTCCTTTGTATAGACATAGTCAGATCCTTTGTATAGAAATTGGCCAAAGTAGCTTACTCATTTAAACCTGGCTTACTCTAAGTCTTACACCTATTTAATATAAGTACACATTAATTAATAAATAAGTAAAGACCTATCTGCGTTCAACGGGCTTAGGGATTTCCGCGGTTGCTTTCTTTTTCTTTTCTAGAACTTTCTTTTCGTAAGGACGGCGGTCGATGATGCTTTCTGGTTCGGGAACGGATTCTTTTTCTTTATTTTCTTTTTCTGGTTCTTCGTGGCCGAGTTCTGGCTGTGGCTGGTCGCCTTGGGGTTGTTCCGGGATTTCTGGGGACGCTTCGAGATGTTTGCCAGCGCTGCGACCGGCGGGTAAAGCGTGGAAGGCTTCTGCTAGGTCAGGGTTGATCTCTTCAAGGGGTGTGTCTCCCGCTCTGATGTAGACCGGCACGTAGCCTGGTACTGGCGGGAGGAACTGCCATTTTGGTCGAGCTTCTGGAAGAAGAAAGGGAAAAAATATGAGTCAAAGTGATAAAGGAGCTAACTCTTCTACGTTAACAGGGTTAGAGAAAAGATAAAAGAAAAGTTCTTTGCGGTAAGCCAAGAAACATTTATGAAATCTCTACTATACATTTCATTAAAATGCTTTACTAACATTGCAGATATACAATAGGTACAGAAAACTACTGTGTGACTTAAATTCAGCATTTCCCTGTATTTTTAACTGACTTAAAAATACGTTTCTATGATTTCTTACATTAAATCTTTCAGTGGTTTCCAAGTTCATAAAATCACGAGGGTTAAATGCCTTTCTTTCATGTAATAAGCTCGGATGTTATAATATGAGAGCATTATGAACCGGTCGTATGGCAGGCTCATTAGATTGCGCGAGTGACGTAGGTAAAAACCGGGCATTATCTTATTTGAATGCTATCCGGGACTAGTTAATTTAATTGCCAGTATATCTTACGTCGGAGTCCGTTGCAATTTTCTCATCTAACCGAGAAGAAAAAGCGCGACCCCCTCGGCTAGAAGTTTCCGTTGAATTTTGACCCTTGGGTCTATAGCGATAAGGTCACGGCGTTCGTGTAGATAAGTGAGCCGTTCAGCCATTCGGCCGGTGCATGCGCGGCCGGCGCGGGCGCATCGTAAATTTGCTAATGCGTAGATAATGGATAGGCCGGGCCGCCTGTAAACCGTTTTCCTTGTTAGGTCGTTAAACTTATTGAGGATGGCACAGACCCCTAACTAGTCTTACCGGTAATCGCAATTACGTGCAGGGAGGATGTGGAACGGTGGGCTTTGCGCAGTTCGCGAAACGACGCTTTTCGCGAAGACATTTCAAAATTATGTTTAAGCTTTAGCCTATGCAGGCAAGACGTAATACCAGCAATTTTAGTCTACCTTTCTATTATAATCGGCATTCATTATTTGTGACGCGAAATTCTAATTGTAATATTTATAGAAGCTAATTAGTTTTCACCACACTAATTAAATCATATTCAGTTCGCAAAGTTGAAACTTAATTAAAATAAGACTAATGATAAATACTGTAGGCATCAGTTAACTGTAGACTAATTTATGGTTTTGTGTTTTATTAAAAGATAGTTCCTATTATTTTAATAAATAAAAATTGGTTTAGTTAGTTGCGGACTATAAAAGTTGATTAACAGTCATGCGCTGAAATGCATTCACACGACACTGTAAATTGTGTTATGCTTTTACTGTTATGCCCATTTAAGATCGAATGCATATTTGTTTGGTCAACCTTTCACCACATTGAAATGCTTTTCAATCATATCTTCAATGGTTGGTAGAGCATTTCTCCTACCGACCTTCTTAACTATGTTCTATGTTATTAAAAAAAAATGTTATGTAAAATGTCATTGCGAATTTAAAGACACTTATTTATCAAATTCGCCATTTGATCATGTTCGTGTACAGCTTACGATAGGTACTGTTGACATAGTAAAAGGTCAATGTTCTTGAGTTCATTTGCAGTTCGCAAATACGAGTAATTACTAACAATGCTAACGAATATTATTGAATATTTTTGTTAGTACTTATGTAAGTCATTTTTATTTAGTGAATCTTATCAGAAATTCTTTAATGCTAGTTAACACTTAGGTACTGATAAAAAGGAACGTTTTCCCACGGGGACGTCGAGTCGAGAATAACGTACTTTAGATCCAGGTTAGCGACAGTGGAAGTATGCATAACTCAAATAATTTCAGGAGCACCCATAAAATATTTTTAGTCTTGTCAATATTATGTGAAAAGCAACGTACTTGGGTACTTGAATGTAATATGTGAATCAAATTGTGTGTACCGTCATACTGAAGCACATACAAGCAAACGCTTTCGCCTAACGGTCAAGCACCCACCACTCGAAGGCTGACTTTTTGCTTGTCAAATTGTTAACTGTACCTGAATCTCTCGCTTATTGCAAGTAAACTGACTTTGAACTCACACGCACTTAAAATAAGCTTGACAACGCTTTGGTTTCGGCTGTTTCATCTCAGGCGCTCGTAAAGTTTATCGTCGCCCTAGATTGAAGCCCGAATGTCAGCGAAACGGTATTTTATTGATGTTAGAGGTGCGGTGCAGTGATGTGATGTCGGCTGCAATAGCTTAGGAACTTTACGGACTAAAGAAGTCTGTGTTTTGTAACGGAAAGGAAGTGCTCGTACATACTTACGCATTGAAGCCCAATGATATCTCAATAACACAGTACAGTCTTGTTGCACTAATTGTTTGGAACTGAAACATGACTGCGACCTTATTAAGAGTGAACCTGAAGGTTTCTGCTAAGAGCCTTAAGTATGAGTTATTTTAGTTATGAACACCCATTAAGTTACTCTACGAGATCGAATCAGAAATGAGGAGATACGTAGAAGAACTAAGGTAACGGATATAGCCCTGAGAATCAGTAAACTCAAGTGGAAATAGGCAGGGCACATAGCGCGAAGATCTTATGGCCGTTGGGGCAGAAAAGTTCAAGATTGGAGAACCTTTGACCAAACACACAGCGTAGGACGTAGGAGCTTTAAAGGATCGCAGGATCACACTGGATGCAGACCGCTTGTAGTCGGTCATTGTAAAAAGCCGTGGGGGAGGCCCTATGTTCAGCAGTGGACGTCCTTTGGCTGAGATGATGATGATGATGATGATGATGACCCATATAGTAGAAGCTACCACGCAAGCCAGGATGTAACAATAATTAAGTTTCCATAAGCATACTACCTTGTGAAAGATCCTATTTAATTCTAGGAGTAGTTTTAGTAGGGCTATAATAAACCTCTATAGTACTTAGGTTTAGTTACGTGAATTACATGTTAATGTGATATATTCAGTCAATTATTCATTGTAATTAAGACTTATGTTCATAATTATGTCAAAGCTATCAGTATGTTTATAAATGATCCAAAAATAGCAAAGAGTAAGACGCAGTATATATGGGGCGTTTGATCTTATACCCGGTTAGAGGAAATATGTCTTAACAATATTATAATGTCTTTGCAGCTTATTATTAATTACATTGACAAAGTTCAAAAGTAATTAATTACATTATAAAACTACCTACCTAGGTAAAGTTCTTTATGATAGATCGGGTATAGTTCCATGTTTTTTTTTCAAAAGCACTTTCGCATATGTTACGTATGAATGAAGATCATTCTTAAAAAGGAGAAAGTCAATTTTAAAAACACCTGTCAAATTTAAAAACTGGCCAAGTACGAGTCGGACTCGCGCACTGAGGATTCCGTGCCAATTTTAACTGTATTAAGGAATCCACTTACTTCCACTTAGCTAAAATACCACAATATTTTGTTGACAGCAAATATAACTTTGTTTTTCATAGTGTTTATATGAAGAACAAAGTTATGTTTGCAGTTGTCGAAAATGTGCTATATCTCAAAAACTCCTCGTTCGATTCCGTCCGAACTAATTTTCGTTGAAAGTATGATATATTTGTTAAGATCCACATTATATATTTTTTACAAAATTTACACTCGCTTAGTTTAGAAGTTAGATGGGGGGGGGGGGGGGGAACGCCCACTTTGGAAGCGTCTAGCTATGAAACGTTAGACTTAAAAAAAATGGTTTTAGGAACCTTAGTGTCATTTTAAAATACCTATCTATACACGTATAGGTTTGGAAAAAAAATTTTTTTTAGTTTTAGTTTCATGTATGGGAGCCCCCCCTTAAATGACATATTTTTTATTTTTTGTATGAGAATCGTAAAGCGGTTTACGGGATACATACTTCGACTAAATTTCAACAGTGTGATGCTTATAGTTACAGAATAAAATGGCTATGACATACGGACGGACAGACAGACAGACTTGACGAATCTATAAGGGTTCCGTTTTTTGCCATTCGGCTACGGAACCCTAAAAACAACATTATTATGATTTAACCCAGAGATAGCTTAATCGTGACATGGGCAAGTCTCAAGTGAATGTAGAGTTGGGCACGTTTTTGTTTTTTTTTCATAATGTGCTAATAAGTTCTGGATAGCGCTATTTGACCAATACTGCATACGAAATGACGTACCATGTTTAAATTATACGTTGGTTCGTGCTTATCTGTCGATGGTGAAACAGATGGAAAACCCTTAGTTTAGCAAAATTTAGATACCTACTCGTACGTAGTACAATTTAAGGTTCGTATCGTAGACGCAATTTTTTTTTCTTGACATTCCTAGTATTTGACGAGAAATGGACCTCTCCATTGATTACATTAAAATATGGAAAGACATGTTCTGCAACCATGGTTACCTTTGAAAGTGGGTTACCAGTAAATGATACCAGTTGGGAAATTGCTACTACTTAGTTTCGAATCTCAGGCTGAAATAGACCATCACACATTTTAGGCGTCTTTTATCTAAGTAGAGGTAAATTTTATTATTTTTATTCTAGGAAATTCGTTTTCTTTAGTGTGCTCTTACACCTAAGAGATATAAGTCAATTTTATAATATAGCATTTCCATTTCATTTTACCGCATTACTTCATCATTTCTATATTGTTTTAGTAAGAGAATAACCGCTTACGATCGATTTCACTGACTACAAGGTTAAAATTATTGATATAATAGTTAATTTATTGCATCAACTCTCATCTCTACATTTTACTGTAATTTTATTATTAAATTGATGATAATTAGGTCCATAATAAATTATACACAGTATTCTAGCTATTTCACGCTAAATTTAGCTGCTGCGGATATTACTGTAGATTGATTGAGTATATAAAACCGATGTCATTCATCTTGTTTTCTCTCTCTTTTTCCTTAGCTCTATGAAAAAGAGGGACGTCGAGGAAGTCATTGTCCTGTCCAGTGGTGTATAACCTAACTCGAGCCTGGCTGGTTGATCGTGTTTGTTTTTGCATTATTATAAAATTCCATTAATGCGAACGATTCCACTACGATCACTGTCTTGACTACATTATTCATTGCGTACACAGCTCTGACCCGGGAACACTTTCCTGGCGCTGAACCGGCAATGGTGACTTCATAAGCGATTCTTCCGAATCGTACCTGTTGCTTGGTTATGCCAATTAACTTTTTGTAGCGCTTCAAGCTACAAACTTTATCTTATGCTTCGCAAGTTTTGTAACTTTTCGTTTCACGTGCCTTTCTGAGAAAAGGTGATATCATCGTTTCTTTTGCTTTCAATTAATAGGTACGTACGTTATCCTTCTATAAAGACCTCTAATATACAACCTTTGCAAAAAGCTGCACGTCCGTGATATGACTAATCCTAAATTGATAGATTGTTTCACGATTATGAATGAGGTGGATTGATTGATAGCGGTTTAGAATTGTTAGTATTACAAGGATCGTCTTCATTTATTTAAATTTATTACTATGCAAATAATTAGTCATGTTCACATTTAAGACATATTTTTTTCTTTGTGTATTAAGTTTCAAAATTTTAAATATAATTAAGACTTAAACGTTCCTACTAGTCGACACGCTAGCTTTCATAAGTAATGAAATGATAAAGGGAACGAATTATAGTTACCCATTGCAAATATTTTTAATAACTAGAAAGTAAGTTATTAAAAATATTCACTGTTGATTAACTGCAACAGAGTACTAATAAACAATACATTGGTAACCGTTTATTTATTTACATTATTTAAACTTTATTGCACTGTAAGTTGTACAATTGGCGGACTTAATGCCTAATGGCATTCTCTACCAGTCAACCACCTGGTAATACAGATAGTTTAATCAGTTTATTTATACGTGATAAAAAGGAAAAAAAAATTGCACTCGGGGAGTGCCGGCAGAAGTGAAAACTTGAATATCAACGTTGTGCATTTTTGATTTTTTGGAATAGTTAGGGAATAATTTTGAATGAATTGTTCTTATTATCAATATAAAAGTACTATCATTTTTGTGATAGAATACAATAATAATAATAATATTTTTATAGAATACAAGATTTATTTATTGCGCTATCGTACACAAACATTACAATTTATATTATATTAAATTACATTAAATCTCTCAGAAAAATCAACTTACAACCATAATTTCGCCAACCGTCTTACGGTTTTTCGATCAGCCCACGTGTCCTGACGCGAGTTTCACATTTTTCCCCCATCCCACAAAAGTGCTCAACGCCGCTAAAGAAGTTTTCACTTCAAAAAGCAATATGTTATTAAAGGAACTGAGTTTACTAAAGGGGAGCCTGATTGTAATGATATTATTTCTCACACAAACTAATAGAACCGCTAGGTACGTAATAGAAATAAGAGAATAGGCAATGACAATTCAAATCCAAACACATACTGGTAACAGCTTCCTAGGGAGTGGACTGAAACGTGATAATATATAGATGTCGTAGCCGCATCGTAGAATTGCCCATTTCATGAAATGATCGGCCATTTAATGAAAAAGTTGCATTTCATTAAATATTTTACTGTCCATTGGCCATATCATGATGTGCCCAGGCCAGATCAATGATAAGAAATTGTTTGACGATAGGGCCAGCTGGACACACTGCTATTTCATGAAATAATCAATCCTAATCGATCATATCATGAAATGGTTTCATTGACTACCGGTAGAGGCGCTGAAAGCGCCTAAGCGCTTTGTATGTGTCAAGATGGCGGCCCTTGTAAGTGCAGACGTATTTTCTTACAGCAAAAACGAGAATAATTCGTTATTAAACTTACTTAGGAACCTACCTTTTTGTTCAACATTAGTTAATGTTATGTTACGTATATTTTTTATAAATAATGTAATAGTTACCTAATTAGTAAGTATGTGATTAAGACTCAGGTAAAGAAACATTCCTACCAAAAATTTGAGATACCTATACAACTCTAGTGCGCGCCTAAGATGTCACGTGTGGTTCAGTGCGTGTGAGCGCGTTCGTCCATGTGTCTTTTTAGATTAAGTTAGTTTGTTATAATTATTTTAAAATTATTTTAATATTCTATAGTAAATTTTAACAACTAAAAATAAACAAGTACGTAACAAAATTGTTCTGAGTTTTCATTAAATATTTTACGTTTACCCTACTTTCACGATATGGTCAAACGTGGGTGACCAAATCGCTAAACGTTTATCGTTTAACAATTTGGTTACCATTAGTTGGCCACTTCATGAAACGTGAACACTTCACGAAATGGTCAACCATTTCATGAAATGATCAATTCAGCGATTTGGCCACGACATAGACATTGCACAGCACAGCCTAGCAAATAATTTAGTTAAATGGACCATTCAAGATCTACGAATCAAATCTCATGACGCAGCTGAGTAGCTATCTATCTGCTTGATAGGTTTTGATTATGATTCATATCAATCATACTTTAAAAAGTCTCATGTATAATGTATATGCGGTGTTTTCTGAAGTCATAATTTATTTTCGTATTATTTTGTTCTGCGTCTAAGAAGATTCGTATCATTGCACGATTGCGGAAAGAATTCTCACGATTCCTTCGTGACTTACTTGTAACACGATAGCTATTAATGCATTATCGTGTCAACAAGTTTTTGTTTCAGCACTTAAAGCGCTTAATCGGAGCTTTTTGTTTGGAGGAAGCGCGCACTTTGTTTCGGCTACAGTTAAATGACTTGATCGATCACGTTTTGCAAAAAAAAAAAACATATTGAGCTGTTACATTTGCGATCGCAATCTCGTATAATAGGCATCGAAAATTATAAAACGGTCGAATTATTGGAGTCTGAGGAACTAATACGATTTTCTAAAGGAAGGAACTACTAAGTTCTGATAGAATATGATTAATTCAGGGCCGTAAACATAAACACAGTGGATAGACACATCTTTAGAAAAGCTAGGAAACTTTTGTTAGAAAGTTTTAAAACAATAAAAATTAATTGAAACCTTTAAAAAAGTTGTGATATCTTAGTATAATTTAAATTATAGCTAATTAATGTTATAAACACGAGTTTTTTGGATCCTCATTATTTTCGAAATAGAACCAAAAAATATATATACAAAAACACTTACCAACGACAGCACAGTATAAAACGCACAGCACAACCAGCGACTTGTACATTTTGTTCAGTCCAATTAACGGATTTCAGTAATTACAATCGTAATCGGACGCACAGGCGCGGGCGGCGAGCGCGAGCAGTCGAGTGATGCGTCTGCGCACAGAACCGGATTAAAAATGTTAGCACCGACGCTCACTGCCCTGGTACGGTTCTGCGGCTGTGTCCCGCTGGATACATATACCATGTGCTAGATTCAGGGCTGACAAATGATGTTACAAAAAAAAAAAACTTAAATAGACTAGAATCTAGTCTATTTAAGTTTTTTTTCTAGTCACTAGATGAAAGTCCTATTTTAGGTCAAAACGAACGCACTCTGCTTCTGACTAAACATGACGCCAAGTTTAGCAGCTAGAGGCGAGCTCTTAATCAAAAGAAGCTGCACACTCTTGGTTGTCATCATCAGGAAACCTGATAAGGGTATAGTAACTTCCACTTTTGCCTGATGATGAAAAGCGTAAATATTTGACTATCGCCATTAGTCTAGTTACTTTTTTACAGATTACCTCGGGATCTTGGTCAAAATTTCCTACGTTATGCTACAGATGCAAGAAATTAAGTATGTTTGCAACCAATCAACTACTTTTGAAGAGCCAAGTCATTACTTGTGCATCACATAACATACTTGTCTCAGATAAAAGCAACTGCCTAACCCTCGATTGTACGACGGCTCTACAAGCAGGATGAAACATTTTAGTCTAGTCGTTGCACTCATACTTAGACCAGAATAAGATTGATTCCTCAGTCCCACATCACGTCATGACTCTCTAGCAGTTACATAAAGTTCCTACCAGGCAAAGGTTCTAATTATTCTCTTACGTTAATCAATTGAAAGTGATGAAGAGTATCTCTCCATGCCGTGTTTTTACAATAAGAAATTTTGACAATTCATATACAGGATGCGGCCTGTTATAGGAGAAAAAAATTAATCAATGATTCTACAGAGATAACGTAGTTACCTTGACCTGGGATCCTATTCTTGAATCACTCGCGTCAAAATGTCGTGTAATGTTCATTGATTAAAGTCCAATTTTGGAATGAAAAACAGTTGAAATCCACATAGAAGGGGTTTAAAAAAAAGGAGCTCAAGTTTGTAAGTAATCACGTCTATATTTCGCGTGATTTTCGTTGATTTTTTCTCGTTTTCGAACGAAAATTACACACCATATCCAAGCGAGTGATTCAAAAATAGAGTCCCTGGTCGTAGTGCTTTTTGCGTTGACTCAGATATGAACTAATCCAAAGTTACAATCCCTAATGTATGTCAAAATCGCTAACTCGTTAGAGAAGGTGACAAAATCAAGCTCTAAGACTGGACACATTTGTTTGCAATACATTGCTAGTTCGATTTATTTTGTTAGAAAATATATTTTTTTGTTATTAAATGAAATCATTGAGAATTGATTACGGGATACTTAAGTACCTATTTTTTATTTTTTGCTCCTATTACAGGCCACACCCTTAATTGCTAATTTCATCCCGTGACTTTATTTAAAGATTATTTGTTAATTTTTCTAATACAATAATGAGGTATGAACTTTGAGAAGATCGATTTAATGTTTCAAAACAAAATTCAGAGCTTTATTTTTCATGAAAAAAAAAAAGTTTTGTATTTATTTTTCAACCCTACCTTTAATAACTATAAATTCCTTGAAAGTTATGTTATCATAGGTATACATGAAAATCAAAGGCGGTAACTTCGTCATAATATTATCGATTTCTGGTAAAAGGTAAACAAATTATGGGCAAAACAAGTTTATTGATACAATAACAGCACGCGCAATTTATTATTTATTATCATGAATTCAGTGAAACTGTTTTCTGGGCTGCAAAAATATTGATGTCAAAACTTATTCCCCTTTTGATTGCCAGGTTTTTTAATAAATACATAAATTACGTAGGTTGAATGGTCAAATTGATATCGTTGTTAAATGTTATTTTCAATTACGATTGTTACAATTTATTAAGTACTAATTTAATAAGTATTAGAGACTGTAATAATTAAGGTATTATTACAGTCTCTAATAATTATTTATTGGGTAATATAAGGGCTAATATAGTATTATTGTCTTATTATTCTAACAACTTACATGTTACATCTAGAATGAAAGAAGCGTCACTCATCTATGACCTATGGCAAAAAAAGACGCGAAGTAGTGGCAAAGCCCTAGATTTCGCATTAATTAAGCTATCTTTCTGTTACACGCACTTACAAGTTCATGATAAAGAATGAACTCAGATTAGTTTTTTTGCGTAATAAAAGAAAGAACAGAAATGAGGAATCAAATAAACAAATAATTACCTATGTACGTATGGTGATTAATGTAATGCTTGTGCGTATGTAGTTATATATTTATTTATGTCGTAGTGACTATGTGTAGACTGTACACAAGTGCGACAAACGAAATATAATTTCTTCACCAATAAAACAATTGAACCTAGGTGTAAGTGTACTATTGTTCGCTGGAAACATCAATAATTCTTATTATTTCTGTAGCTAAGCCATGAATTAATTAAATGTCGTACGGCTGTACGCTTTAAAGTGCAATAAAAGTTGCAGAAGAATTTTGCAATATTATTAAAAATTTTCGTACATAAAATATTCGGATTCCTTGATGCTAACTTTGTGCATCATTTTCAGGGTTTTACTGAACATAAATATGCTTTACATTAATATAACTGCTTTCGTATCTATTGAGAGCAAATAACCGCATATAACCTAAAATTTTGTTATATCCTCCAATAATAACTAGTTATGCTAATTAATCTGAATATCAAACATCTGGATATCTAATGCTACTTTTGTATTTAAATTTAAATTCAATTAAAATAATTATTCACATGTCGTTACAAGGCAGAACAAACGATTTTCATTAATATTCAAAAGCTAGTACTGAAAGCCATGTGAAAGTTTCCATGAATGGTCTTAAAAAGCTTTCTAGTTTTCCCATATTTATAGCCTTTCGGATATAGTAGGCTACAGCCATATTTTGTACCGACTGACAAGAGAGAACTAAGGGGTTACCATAAAATACGTTATTACTAAAGTTACCTCCAGAATTCTGCTGGCAAGTTTGTCTTTGATGTGCGTGTGAAAATTCCTACACACACTTCAAAATTAATTGATGTTGCAAATTCTTACTCAAACATCAAATACGCGTTATAAAATAAGCTGGATGAAACAAGTAAGTTTTATTTTCAGACATTTTCGTGGCTCTAAAAATAAGTTTAATAAATAAATCTTACAGATTTCAGATATAATAGTAGGCCCCAGATATATCCCAAAGCCTCTAGATAAGGCGTTAGCTTCATTTCCGTCTAATACAAACATCATTTAAGTATAGTATAAAAAGTACTAGTAACACCTATTTTACCTTGTTATGCGATTATTCTTTCGTTCCAATTACCTCTAAAATTCAAAAATCGTTTGAGCTGTATACGAGTATTTGTAGGTAGTTAAGTCACTATGATATATTTTAATTATTGGTGATTGGTGATAACTTTGAGTAATCACTTACTCGTGATAATATAGGATTTGGGACGATTCCCGTCCCTAAGCTAGTTTGTTTGCTTAAAGCTCTATTTTCTACATAGTTACGACTAGAACCGTAGGCGTTTTCTCAAAGTTGTGATTCCTATAATCTCCTGCAAACATTTTCTAAATGTTTTCACATGCTCTTTGTATGTAGAATGTTGCTTCCATTAACATGTATTACTGGTTACGAATATCTTGATTTGTGGCACAAAGTAAAGGCGCCTTGTATGGCGCCAAGAGTTTATTAGCAATCCCTGTTAGGCAGCGAAGGCGGGAATCGATTATGATGCTCTCGTAAAATGCAATTTAGCTATCTTACAACTTGATTCAGTAGCTGAGTTCTATTAGAGAAAGTATTTACGCATTGTAAAATGATTTTATAAGCATCTGTTCACATATCAAAGTTGTTGTAAACGCTCTTTCGCCGATACATTTTGTACCCATCTGTGTTTTTTAGGAAAAGGTATATGTTCAGGTGGACGTCGTTTGATTGTTAATGATGATTATGTCTTATTTTATTACATCTTTGGCTCTGGTGGAGACAGGAATGCACTATTATATTTTTTATAGCATTCACAATGTTTCTGTAATACTTTACTTGGTTATTTTTTCATTTACGGTATAAAATGATACCTAAGTATTATTTCAGCTTGCCTGACCTTTATCTAGCGGGATAAGGTTTAGCCATGCTAAAAAATACTATTCAAAGTATTTTTTTACTCCTTATATGATTGTCTTAAGTATACAGAAATGTTTCAGGCTTGCCTCATAAATTAACTGTAAGTTGTATACCTAAAGAAGACCGGTGGCAAGGCCAGGTGTAGGGCGTTGGCCCGAGCTAAGCCCGAGCGTTGACCAGACCATTCCTCTTCATTGGTGATGTTGCTCTATCCAGGGTTTTAAAAAAAAAAAGTGTGTAATATTGTAATGAAATAAGAGTAGATAGGTTACATTAGTTTTTTTTTTAATTTTTATTGACTATTTTTATTTCCACCAGTGCTGTCGCGGGTATTTATGGGAGACGCCTTCGTCATAATCGTTGTCTGGTACGTCGTAACATAATGCAAAACAAACACAAGTAAAATATCCTTACTTAAAAATCGGTCATTTTTATTTATTTATTTATCAGTAAAAAAGACCGATTTACAAAATTCCATAAACATAGCTTTTAAAAATTAGGTATGAACTAAAGCTAAGAAATTTGCAGTTTACGTGTGCAATAGCCCATTGTTGAACAGACCTATTTTAGATACAAGGCAATATGACTGCTCTAAAATACCGACATGAGGTGCTACTAGAGCCTGTAATCTTGCCCCACAGACAGCAAATAGGACAAAATTTCCAGCTAATTCACGACAATTATGCCCGTTCACATAGGGCGCGTAACGTTGCAAGTTGGTTACAACAGCGTGATATCCAAGCTTTAGACTAGCCTGCACAATTAATTCCCTGACTTCCTATCCTATTGAGCATGCCTGGGATATGCTTCAGAGAAGAGCTCTTAGGAATTTCCCTGAAGATATTGTGCATGAAAACCAGCTTTTCTTGCATTTTAGCAGGACTTAAGACAGTATTCCACAACAGGATATTATGGTGAGTCTTCGGTGGATTCACGGATTATTGATTTTAGGTTTTCAACATTTTTTATTCAAAAAGGTTTTGTTTATGTTTTGATGTTTTAAAAATGAAGTTATGATTGAAATTTTGTCTGTGTTTTTCCTTTTCTCATAGGTTTTTTTAAAACTTAACTTTATCTAAGAGTTTATTATTAGATTAAATAAGCTATTAAACAAGGTTTATTTTAATTTGTAGGTGTCCTAACAGAGAGTTAATATAATTTTAGTTATATAGAAACCTAAAAATTAAACATTAATTAAACAATTAAAATATACCCAGACCATGTTGATATGAGTAATTAAACGAGGGGTTTGGAAAACTGTTAAAATATGATACGGCTAGTTTAAAATCAACGTCAATCAAGTAAAATGACATGGTGCCGTACATTTCACTTAAGCCACTTAACATTTAAACAGTAGTTCAAACCTTGTTTATTTAATTGTGGTAAGGCCGTAAGTGACTATTTTTTTTTGAGAGACAACATATAAGTAATTAGATTGGTGTGTTTTACGTTAATTACTATTATTATTTATTACTATCATCATAAAAATATACACATATTAGCTTAATTAATAGTATCTTAAAGTCTATTACAGGTTTGTCTAGATACATTTTTTCTCCGTGTTCGTTGAGCATCCATAGCAATAAAAATCATGAATGAAGATTTATACAAAATACAAAATAACTATAGATTAGTTTAGTCACACAAAAGATCAACAAATAAAAAAAAATATGTATATCATATTATGCCATTTTGAAAACCTCGTAAGAACCTATTTTAAATAAGCATTTACTTTTTTACCATGTTTAGTTATAATTATAATTATTATAATTGCAGGTTGCACACTTAGGTACATTATAGTTACTCTATGTATTGAGAGGTTGTATGTTATGTTCCACTCATACTCGTAATAGCTTTGTTCTCTTCGGTTACGCTTACCGTATCCCTTTAAAACGGTTAGTAGATGATTCATGGCTACTAAAATAACAACTAAAATTAAACTAAGTTTTTTTATTATTTTTTTTAGCTTTGGGCGCGAACTTCGGGTCACGATCGGCAATTACTATAATTGTGTTCCGACAAAACATGATCAAGATGATCTGTCAGTCCGTCAACATAATTTTCTATACTACGAGTATAGTGAGTGTGTAATTGTGTATGAATAAACCTTGTCCTTGCTCTGTAAGCTTGTGCCAAACTAAACTCGTTTACCGCTTTACGAATCTCATACATTTTTTTTAATGATATTTAAGTAGGGCTCTTATTTAAGGTGAAGCTAATACCTAAAAAAAAAATCTTGTGTCAAACCTATGGGTGTAGGGTGTCTATGGATAGGTCTTTTAAAATGACATCGGGATTCCGAAAATGATTTCTTCTAAAAGTCTAACGTTTGAGAGATAGACGCTTCCAAAGTGGTAAAATGGGCCCCCACATGTAACTTTTAAACTAAGCGAGTGTAAATTTTGAAAAAATAAGAATATATGATGTAGATCTTGACAAAGTCTTTCAACGAAATTGGTTTGAACGAGTAGCATTTTCAATAACCGCACACATAACTTTGTTCTTCATACAAACACTATTAAAACAAAGTTATATTTGCTGTCAACAAAATTGTGGTATTTCGGCTAAGTAGAAGTAAGTGTATCTCTAATTCAGTTAAAGTTGGCACGGAACCCTTTGTGTGCGAGTGCTACTCGCACTTGGCCAGTTTTTATTAAGTTTACCTTTTAATAGTACACTCTTAGTTAATATAATGTAATATTCCTAACGTTTTATTTAGTTTATGTTATTTTCAGGAATTGGTTATCATTAATAGGTATTTATAAACTAGCGGACCCAGCGAACTTTGTTTCGCCCCACCCAAGCCCCGATCATGTAATTTTAATTATTATTATCCGGACGGTGACGAATCTGACAAAGTAAAATCCATGAAAATTGGTCCACATGCTTAATTTTTATTTTTTTTCTTACATAACAACTTTCTCCTGACAATAACAAACACAACAAAAAAGAATAAGCGAAATTGGTCCAGCCGTTTACGCGCGATATCGTGACCAAGGGAAATTTTGATTAATTTTTATATATATTATTATATTCTTTGCACTATTCATAACTTATATTTATCTTACCAAAAATATGTTTTAACTACCTTACCATCGCTCGTAAATGCCCGTTAGATTCAGACAATGCGTAAGGTTTGGAGGCAACATAGCCATTTACTCACTCAAACGTCTAAGCAACTAAGGATGCGTCTTATACAAAACCTCAGTCCGTGACCTGAGATTAGGATGAGCTTTGAACACATATTCGTTTTGTATAAGGCAGATTAGGCTGTGGGTACACGATACCATAATACTTATAGTGAACGAGGAGGTCGTATACTTACAAATACATTTGATTTAAATCCAGTCCGTGCTCACAATTATCATTAGTAAATCACAAAACCAATCAAAACATCAAGCAAAATTAGGTCTAGAAACTTAAATATTTTATTTTAAGAAATTAAAATTAAATAAAATGCATGATTATTTATTATGCTGCATATTAGCATGGGTTTATACATAATTTATGCTTAAACCCTCTCTATTTAAGTCGTTTATAATGATGTGTAAGGGTGGTCTTAGACTTGTGAAGCTAGGTATCACCTACTTGGTAAGCTTTACCAAGTAAGCGCTTGAAGTTGTAACAAGACAAGCTTTTTGATTTAATAAGTAATCGTTAATGTTTGTGGCTATTTGATTGAATCAATTCATTAATATCTCTTGTGAACACGTACTTTGTAATTTTACTGTGTATAATTGGTTTGATTTATGTATGTGTCGTAATTGACGGAGGTATAGCGGTCTTACTTCGTTAATTAATTACTAACAATTACAGATGAATGAACAGGCATAAACATTTAAGCTTTACTTTTTATTTACTGATTGATTTATTGGAGGCTTTTAAAAACGTTCGACTTTTATAAGAGTGCAACTTCGAGAATCTTTATCATACGAATGACTCACCAAAATAAATTAAACATAAAAAACAGTTCTCTCATTAGGATTTAAATAATCTTGATATTCTATAAAATAATAAATTATAGTTGACGATATATTTTAGATTAAAAAATCGTATTTGTGTAATTTTCCCTTTCTATTTAATAAAAATTGGCTTGTATTTCGATTGCAGTATTTTTGTAAATATTTAGCGCAGAAACTAATAAATTATTTACTATCACATTGCAAAAATCATAGTGGCTGCATAAAGGTCTTTGCCCAGTACACGGTAGCATACTATTACCGTGCTAGGAACGTGTCCGGCAAAAGTTTTTTTATTATTATTTAAAACAAGAGATGCGCCGAGTAGCACTTTTGCCGAGTACCGAGTTTCACTCGTTTATATTTTTTTTCCAACCGAGTACTCGGCCGAGTAACTCGGTTTAAAATCAAATTTCTGTTTCGGGTGTGTAAACAAGTACAAGGTTTGCGTAGAATTAGCTTTATTTTAGCACTAGATCGCGATGATGCTAAAAGCCTCATTACTTTAGAATAAGCTGTCAAAAGACAAAAGTCCTTTAAAGTGGTGGGCAGTGCACCAAACAAGGTATCCAGAATTGGCACGTTTAGCACGAGTGTTACTATGTGCACCTGCAAGCACCGTGCATAGCGAGTGATTATTTTCGGAGGCTGGTAATGTCTACGTTTAAAAAAGGAATAGTCTGTTACGTTTCGCGCAGACATCTATGTGTTACTGCATCATAATTTTACTTGATAAAATTTAACATATTGAATTTTCTTCGTAAACTAAATCTTCTCATTTTGTCTAATTACTACTCATATAATTGAGATTGGAAAGATCTCCCCTGTTATTCAGATGATATCTACCTAAAATATATTGCTCTACTTAAACCGAGTGTACTCGGCACTAAAACCGAGTTACTCGGCCGAGTACGAGTATCAAAAAACCCGCCTAGTACACCGAGTACCGAGTATTAACCGAGTACTGTACTCGGCCCTTCTCTAGAAAACTATGAATAATATCTTGCCCACTAGCTGAACCGTTCCGTCACCGACCAACACGGTTGCGTGCCTTGCACTGAGCGTATTTTGCCGCTGCTGACACGGGTTGTAACCGCGTATAATGACCGTTATAACGGCGTTATCGGAACTTAGTCTGTGGATTTATGGTTCTGCTATCTGCCAATACAGTCAGTCGCAGTCATTACGAAACTTTTAAAACAGAGCCTTAGGTCTACACCTTGCCAAAAAAATATAAAACGAATCGCGGTTTGCTCACTACCACCTATCATACGGGTATCATACGCGTTCCATACTGGCATTATATGTGTTTTACACGGGTGTGGACAGGGTGTTACTTTCCGTGCCTGACAAGTTCCCAGCACGGTGCAGTGAGAAAATACCTTTATGTTCACGTTCTTCGAATGTGCTTTTGTTATCTTGTCATTTCAAGGAAAGGTTGCTTTTGACATGCCGGTGATAGTTGAGGGTCGTCGACCATATTGTCAGTAGCACACTGGACTCACTCAGAAACGGTAGACTTTATACCTAGATAACCTGACCTTAGTGTGGAACAGGCTTTACGTCATAGGTCTGATGCGTAGATGGCTACTTACGTCGGTCATCGGGTCGGGAGTGGAAACAACATTTGAGATTGTGTTGTGCTATCTTTGGGAAACCAAGTTCAATTGTAGGTACCATTAGTTAATTTGTGAGAAAAGTTCAAGATACGATTTAAGTCAAGGAACACACTGCACCTGTTACCATCGATGCAGTCGCGCGTTTTAAAAAAGCGCTTCAGCATCGCGACTCACGCAATGAACAGTTTTAATTTAGCATCAATGCAGTCACGCCTCAGCATCGATGCAGAAGCGCGACAGTCGCCAAAATACAGTACATAACTTATCAATTTACAGCTTCTGCATCGCGACTGCATCGATGCTAACGTGCGTTAGCGTCACGACTGCATTGATGCTAAAAGTAGCGCAGTATGTAATGGTTGACATTTTGCGACTGCCTCGATGCTACATCACGACTGCATCGCTGCTAAAAATTGCAGTGTGAGAGGGGTCAAATAGGAACTTTAGCTAGCTAAACATAAAAAAGGTTTACGTAGTTTTGTAACAGTCGTACCGTGTATGAAACAAAAATGTCGTTAGAATTCAGATAGGTAACCAGTTTTCTTTTGTCTTAGTAATTAAATTAAAGAACTTTAAGTAAAGGTATTTGTAAACAAATTAACATGATAATATAAGTTATAAGTAGTAAATAATACACTTAGGAAATGAGTGTTCCTACCTATAATCAACCTGCAGCTTGAGGCTATGTACGAGAAGACGGAATTGCATGTTTTAAAACCGTAGGCGGCTTTTCATTTACGTTAATTATTATTTTTACGTTTTGTTTTTCTTTCTTCCCCGTAATACAAACGTTTTAATAAACGTATATTAAGTAATAAAGTGAAGTAAATAAGTAAATTTAGCCTGTAACATCCTGCTTGGCAAAAGACTTAGGTAGTAGTCGTACCTCCACCACGCGGGCTTAGTGCGGGTTGGTGGGTGGGGGAGTCCCACATAACCCCTGGTCTCCCCCGAGATCAGCGGGTATGCGCAAGGCATTTTCCAGTCGAAAAAAAAAAACCTTTTGCAAGCCGTACATGAAGCCTCTAACTAGGCTTAACGACTAATATTAATCGATGTTAGCCGGGACCTACAGCTTATCGTACCTTACGATGCACGGAGATGCTCGTGATATACGTCACTTGATGGTCCGAATGGTCACCCATCCAAACACGACCGCGCCGTAGGCTGGTTTCCTTCGGTTTCACTAGCCAATCGATGCTACTAGTACCTTTTACGTATTGAAAATACGTAAAAGTAAACCTGTTACGTGTTACTTACATTGATGACGTAGACATTGGTCAACTTGGTCATTGAAAGCACAAAAATAAGATTTCCGTAAAGAAATCAGTACGAATTAAGTCACTTTAGCAATTACTTAGTGTAAATAATTCATCATTCATAATCATACTTGAGGTGAGACCTTTGTCCAGCGGTGGAATTTTAACTCTATACTCACCACAAAATGTGCAAAACCATCAGACTAACGTAATAAATAACACGTCAGTAAAGTAAATGGCTAGCGAAACATTGTTTGAATTCAATTTACTCGTGATTTTAATTCTTCTTCTTATTCGGTTACGAACTACTAAGTAGTTACAAATATATCCTGTTCATCATAACATTCGAAACCGTACCCCCTTCTCTCCTCGCAATGTTGCTGAAGTACCGCAAAGTACGCTGCAGACACGTTGTTGACAGTCGCTGGGCTTCTCAATTTTCAGCTGTATTATGATTGAGATATTTGTGTGAAAGGCTGTCCAAGATATTCGCAAAATTCGGCGCCAACACCACATTTCAAAAAAGTTCAATACTTGCCTGTCGACGGCTTTTAGTGTCCATGTCTCTGTGGCATATGGGGCGATGGAAAAGACAAGTGTGCGGATAAGGTGTATCTTAATCCGATACGATACGTTTCTGTCTCTCCACACTGTGCTCAGTTGGGTCATTGCTGCCTTTGCTATGCCAATTCGTTTGCGTACGTACCATGAATCCGGGCATCTTTGCCCACTTCTTTAGGTTTTTTGGACTTTATTCAAAAAATATCCTACCTTTATTTGATTTTCCTTAACTTGACACTAGCCACGAACAAGCTGTTAAAACTAGTTGCTTAATTGATGCTGAGATATAAGCAAAAATTTAAGCGGGCAAAATTATCTCCCAATCCTGATATCTTTACCCACCCTTTATATCTCAGCAATTATAAGATGAGTAACAATGTACTCCATCACTATTTTAATTAATTTGAATTCTTTATAGAGTTTTTATGGCAATGGGCAATGTTACCCTTACATCGAGTTGAACTTTCATACTAATGGGATTTTCGGTTAGAGTTGTGCATCAGGTGAAAATAAAATAAGTACCTAACTATGAGCCAGTGTGTATTTTTATAGTCAAACAAACAGAAAACTCATCCTATTTGTAATATTGGTATTATTGTAATAGTATATAAGGTGGCTTTTTATAAACGGGTAAAACTTTAACAGGACTTCTAATTATTTAAGAGAAACCGGGCCCTATCATTTTTGTTCTTAAAAACGGGCCAGTTTTCAATTTTATTTTTCCTAACAAAAAAAATAAATATTTTTTAAAAGCATCCTGTGTCTAGTCTGCAACATCCCAACATCATCCCCTCTCTCTCTTTCCCTCATCGGACTCATTGAAACACCGAACCTACTACGCTAGCGGCACGGGGTGTTTTATTTTACGTTGAAATTAAAATAGTTTTTAGCGATTTTCTCGAAAACTATCGTATAAAAACTTTTCTTTTTTTAACAAAAATGATTTATTTATTTTTTTATAATTGCCCTTTAAATTTCACCCGTTTATAAAAGCCACCTTATATATCTCGTTAGCTCGAGTCCGCGCAGCGTTTTTTGAAAATGCGGGTCGCAAAACTGAACTATCATTTTGGCCCACTTTTGATGAAGCCACTTTGACGGTAGCTGACACATACCCGAATTAAACTTGTTGAGATTGTAGTAGTCAGTGTTACTGAACAGATGTTGTAGTTTTCGCTAGACAACTTCAAAGTTTCCATTTGCTGTAATAAAACAACTATAGGCAGATTTAGTTAATTTTCGTGTTTTGGCAAACTTGTCTCCCATGGGCAAAGTTGACCAGATTCACGGTAAAATTTCTATAAGCAAATTAAGTTTATTTTAGAGTTTGGGCATAGTTTTCTCGCATGGGCAAAGTTCTCCGGTTTCACGGTATTTGCCTCACTGCTGGCTTTATTTGTATAATTACTGATCCCAAGTATTGGAATTGGTATTGAATTGGTCATTCATTAATTATGAATAAGTTAGTGTAAGTATTGTTCAAGTATTATGTAAGCACTAAAAGGGGAAGTGGGGAAGTGGGATTCTATACTTTGCTTATTTTTGATGACATGGGAGTCGTGATGGTGAATTCGTCAGCAGTAGTTTTTTTTTCACTTACACATTGTCTATGCTTGAAAACCATAACATATTTGGGAATTCATATATAGTTCAGAATTCATTAAAAGGTACATTCTTAAAAGGTACTAGTGATTCCGTAAGCATGTGGTGAGGAGAGGTAAATAATTGTAACAAATCTGCTTACGTAATACTTGAACTCATAATTCATCATTAACCTGGGGTGAGGCTTTTGCCCAGCGGTGGGATCTAAACTTTGCGAAACCATCAGCTAACATAATAAAAACACATGTAAATAAATTAAATGGCTAGTAAAATATTATTTGATTACATCATTATCTATGTGCTCGTGTTCTCAATTAAAAGTGATAAATTCACTTGTTCTCAGTCCCGGAGCCGTATTTTCCGGATTCTGCGGTTTTTTATGCACATTTATCTAAGTTGCTTACGTTGATTTTACTTAGAAATAAGTATGATTAAATACCTACTCAGGTGCAACTAATTGAGATGGTATCGGTTCTAAAGATTTAATCTTGTATAGAGTCAATTTTACCAACGACACATAAGAAATATTCGACTAATACAATACAAAACTGCATTTATTTTTTGTATATGTATCTGCCTATACTTAAGATACTTATCGTTGTTTCTTTATTCTCTTAAAATACTTTACTGTACTTATACTGGTTTATATACAATACATTAAAAAATTACTACTGTTATATTATAAAGGATTTAGGAGGTGGAGACCTGGTGTCTTGTATTACAGATTGTCTCAATCCATAGCAAGCACCAGTCTTCAAAAAATTTTATCTGTAACACCAATCATATAACCTAACCTAACTGTACAAATTATGTAAAACTTTTTGTGAAGAAATAATTTATTTATTTATTATTATTATTATAACGTTTTCGAATTATGCGTTTTTGTCAGCTATCATCTAATTTAATGTCACTTTTAAATCGGACGTTTTACACTTTTTCGGTCGGATAAGCTCTATCTGACGTTGGCTAAATCGACTCTTACTTATTTACTTACACTGTGTACGACGGATGTATGTAGTACCTACCTACGTAAGTACCTCATAATAGCACTAATCTATATCCGTGAATAGGTACCTACACATGCATAAGTAGCATGCTAACTTGGCTGTCTGAAACACGCCATGTTACATTTCGCTTTTGCTGAGTACTCAAAGAAAAATCTTTTATAATCAAACCTATGTAAGTACCTGTGTCAGTCAGCCATGTCCTGCGTTGGATGACAGAGGCACTAGACCGGCAGTCAAGTCTGAAAATGGAAGAGGCCTACGTCCAAGACTAGATACAAACAGGCTGATGATGGATGAAACGTATGTATGTACCTACATTTAAGAAAAAATAGTTGTACATATTTACCTACACTTATAAAGCGACGCAGGATTCATTTCTGGCACCAGAACAAAACCGAAAATCCTAAGTAGTAGTAGAAGTAGATTATAAAACTTAATCCGTTCACTTTCCAGACAGTTCAGTTCCAACTGCAACTTATATTATTGTATAAAAAATTTTCTATATTGTATTCTTGTATTGATAATAAATGAATATTATCAAATACAATAATATAATAATACTACAATGGTATTCATATTAATATTTTTGGTATTTTATAATAATGTTAGGCAATACGAATTGCTGATTTGAAACTAAATCAGACCTTTTAAGATGAAATAACACTGTGAGTGTTAAAAACCTTATAAACCATTAAAGCAGAGGTGGTACTATTATATTTTCTGTGGTCAAACCTGCATCACAACAATACGAACCTTGGAGGTATTAAATAAAAACAACATAAGAATTAGGCTCATTATACATTTTTTTAATCACATAATCGCTTACAAATAAAGCAAAATGAGGAAAATGGAAGAAGTATTATTTATTCATCTTTGAACGTCAGTGTATACTTATTTGTTTATTTACAATGCAATTATTTTTAAGGATGCAGAAGAGTATCTTTTCACTCTTATTAATGGGGTTATGATTTTAAAGTAGATAACATTCACAGATTTCTACTGGCCGCTGCCCAATTTCAAATCTGTCGCTATTCGAGTACGCACTTATATTCTGCTTAACAAGAGTTCATATTATATGATTTCACATGCATGCATGAAGCAAAAAATGTGCCACAAATACGACAACAGAATTGTGGCCTTTTAGTTTAAATTTGAATTTCGAATTGTAAATCTTCTCTTTCTATCTTTTTTTTTTTCGTCTGCTGGTACTATGGTCTATGCCGTCATTTCATGGAGCTCGAGATTTGTTTGTGATGTCTGTTCCATACGCTAGTAATAATGGTTAAATGCATGCATGTGATGTGTTTGATAAATACTAACCCTTGTTATGCTGACACAGCATGTCACAGATCTAGCGAGCATGATTATAGTCCGAAATCACGGACTTAGTCTGCGGAGAGGAGCCCTAACAGAGAGGGGCTAAACTAAGCTATAGTACAGTAAGGGTGGAAAATAAGTGTGTTAATAAAGTACTAATGTTTTAGTGTCTTTCGAGTTATATCGTCCTGTCACCACTTAAATCACAGTTCACTGAAGCAATGCACTGAAGTCCATCGTTAGAAGATCACTCAGCGTTTTCCGTACCTATAAAATAAAAAAAGGAATGTTTTAATAAGGTTATAAGTACAGGGCTCGGAACGGTTCGTGCAAATAATACCAGAACAAGACAAGAAGAATCAGATCTAGTCCCAACAGATTTCTCAATCACTCGGTTGAATAAGGCGTATGATTTTCGTTCGAAAACAAATTGAAAATAAATGTAAATCACGCGAAATATAGCCAAAAGTACTCACAAAATTCAGTTATCTTTCTTTTACTCCCGTCATCCCGTGTGAAGTTAAACTTAATTTCATTGGCAAATCGGGCATTGAACAAGTAATATTGCACGTCATCTTGACGCGAATGATTCAAAAATAATGGGAATAAATTCAAAGCACCAATGCTGAAACATTTCATTTCAATATTGGCGTGTCGTAGAATGTAAAGTTAGATTATTTTGATTCTTTGATTATTATTTCTCTGTTATACTAACCCTGATTCTAAGTCTTATTGTATAAACATTTGGCAAATTAGTATAAACAGATGGCAAAATAAATAAACTTTTATTATTTTTATTATTACATTATAGCCGCTATCGTGCCTTTGCTGCTCTGCGAACTTGGCTGGCACACAACGGTGTCTCAATTAGTTCTAAGTTTTTTTTGTTAATTTATTCCATTTCTAGGCTAACATTTTTTATTAGTACATTGATAAACATTGACAATGTGATGCACATTAGGCGCATTGAACTCCGACATGTGAGTATACCAAGGTTGAATTGATATAACTGCATTCTATCTCAGACATTGTATTTCTCCAATGACAATCACGGTTGAGGAACGAGTATAGAGACCAATTTGACGGTATACTTTTCAATGCACAGTTTGACTTTTCCCGACCAATATCGGTTGATGTTGGTCAGAGGCCCTACTGGGCGGCTTGATAACATCTGACTGCAAGGTTGTCGCTTACCATGTGAAAATTCACACCAAGCCCGCGTAATGGAGTGTGAATCATCCCACCTCATAAATGATTGAGGCCTTTGCCCAGCAGTGGGATGCTTTCAGACCAACTTAAGTTGAACATTTTTAGTTGAACTGTTCTCACCACATATTCAAATCTTAACTAGCCAGCCAGGATCCGATGTAAGGCGTTATTGAAAACCTCAATTTTTTTTCTTACCCGCCAGCATGTGCCGTAGCAGTTGCCGTAGCGGTGGCCGTAGCGGACGCACCACTGCCGCCGTAGTTGCCACCACAACCGCCGCCGCAGCCGCCGCTGGGCTGATGGTAGACTGGCTGCTGGTAGCCAGGGTTGCCGCCACCGCCACCGCCGTAGCCGCCGCCACCACCGTAGCCGCCTAGAGATTGCAAACAAATCAAATCAAATCAAATCTTTATTTTGCTCACTAAGTGTTACACAAATAACAACGTACAAGTGAATAGAGATGTAGCAGTAATTTATGCATTTAAATACCGTGTTCGTTATTTTGAGTATAGCCTTTAAAAATAGGCAAAACTGAGAAAACTATTTTTTATATGTGCAAAATAAGAAACTTGAACTTGCACTTTTAAAGTTAAGCAAAAAAAAACAGTTTTGTATTCATTTATTTGGGAAAAAAACAGTTTTACAATATTTCTGAGAACTACTTATTATATCAAGGAATGTAAAGGTTATTGTAGAACCAGCACCATTGTCCACACATAACATGAGAAGAAAGAAGTTTAAAACGAAAAGAGCTATTAATAAATGCGTTACAAATGATATACAAATTACGCAATCAGGAATATACGAGTGTTTAATAGATTTAACGTTGCGCATATACTTGTATGAGTGTAATTATGAACTGAAATTATTGAGTGGAAATCAACCGATAAAGTCACTTTCATCATCTTTGTGGCAAATCATTCATAAGTAAGTATGGAACAATTTTTAACGTAACAGTAAGTACAGTAATTTGAAGTGTAACATAAATTCACCTAACAATTGAGACATTTTTAAATGTTAAAGTTTACCTCCATAGCCGCCACCGCCGCCGCCGCCGCCTCCACCGCCACCGCCACCGCCGTAACCGCCGCCATATCCACCACCGCTACCGTAGCCGCTCCCGCCGCCATTGTTGTAACCAGGATTGTAACCACCGCCGTGTCCACCCTGATTATAACCCCCATAGCCGTGACCTGCAATTAGATAACATTGTAGATCCATCAGATGTGATGATGCAAAGATCTATTGTCGATCCATCAATTGCGTTTGAAGCAAAAAGCATAGTAAGATTTTTTGCGTGTCATGCACGCGCTCGTTTGT
The DNA here is from genome assembly GCA_963924145.1 of Pyrausta purpuralis. Lineage (NCBI taxonomy): Eukaryota > Metazoa > Arthropoda > Insecta > Lepidoptera > Crambidae > Pyrausta > Pyrausta purpuralis. The sequence continues at coordinate 19,478,183 of OZ001659.1, forward strand.
AAGAAGGAAACCAATTATATATTATCTAGCGGTCCCCCGCGACTGCGTCCGCGCTTTTTGTCGCAGCGTGATGATTTATAGCCTAAAGCCTTCCTCGATCATTAAGCTATCCAACACAAAAAAATATTCCAAATTCGTTAAGAAGTTCCTGACATTAGAGCGTACAAACAAACAAACAAACTCTTTAGCTGTATAATGTTATTAGAGAGATTTGTTGCTTTTACAATAAATAAGTTAGTAACACATTCATTTGGGAAGAAATAATTAAATTATAATACATATAATTACTCTAGTTGCACAAACAAACACTTCACTAGGATAACTTTATGTTTATTTAAACAGTAGGCACCCTAGAACAATACAATCTCACTTCGTTACAATGTATTAATTACATAAAAATTTAATCAAACTTACTTTTTTCTTTGACTATGATGACGGTTTTACCGCCTCCTCCGTGGCCCCCTGAGTATCCCTCATGGCCCCCATAACCGCCCCCGTAGCCTCCACCCACTCCCCCGTAGCCGATACCGCCCCCAATACCCCATCCACCAAGACCAAGCAACTTCTTCTTGAGAAGAGTCCTCTTCTGTCTGTTTAGGTGTTCGCCGGATCTGTCTTGGTCTTCTAATTTCTGAAAAAGAGATATACTTTATTTAGGGACGACGACTGACGTTAGTAAAATCGGACCTCAGTACTATAAAAGTTTTTTTATTAAGATAGTATTCAGTTATTTATTATTTAATATTAATATATTTAATATCTGATGAATTTTAATTATAGTTTCGCAATGGGAATCATTTGAAAGGATCCTCTCATCACTTGAAAGAAACGTAAAGGCCTCTTGGTTTATTATTATGTATTTTTATAATAAAATCTATCTAAATTACAAAAAGAAAATTAATCTTTAATATTTTCTGAAAATATTTTGTAAGAATTAAACGTTGGTACCTTAAAATGGTTACTTATCTATTACTTTTGAACGATTGAAGAAAGTTTACTGCATATTGCATTATTATTTTACCAAATATTTAATTAATTTTTTTTCAGAATATTATTAAGCAACAGCCTTACTCAATCCGTAGTTATTATACTCGTAACAATAATATTGTTTATACGGACTACAAAATAGAACCAAGTGCGTTATGTAGCCGGCTACCGGCGATCTTGCAAACTCGTTTCACCGCGAAGTTCAAGTTCGGCTCATTGCCAAACGGAAACTTACTTGCACATAAATGGGCTGAGGGTTGGTCTGCAGCGATTTAGGTTCAGCACGCACTGGCTCTCCTTGCTGCTGAAGTAAGACCAGGATCGGAAACTGCCGAGCCCGGTCCGTCACATGCTGCCTAGAATCTCTAGGAGGCGCCAGCACCGGAGCCACAAGCACCACTCGCTCTCCATCCAGCTTATTGTCACCAACTGCCGCACACGCCGCGCCTACCAGCGCTAGCACGCTCACCACTACTCCACCGGGTCCCATTGTGATCACTGGCACAGGATTCACAAAGCAAACCTATTTATACGAGTTTTTCCTGTAGACGCAACGTCATACGCCTATTGCGTTCGACCACACCGCAGGACGTTCGCAGAACGCGGTTCTCACGATGACGTTATCGGATAGACCGTAGATTTACGATCAGAATCCAACAATTAGGTATGAGCATTGTTTGTTAAAATTAAATCATATACATCTGTTGGCGCGGTCGTGATGCGGTGCGGCTCGCAATTTGCGCAGTCCGAGCACGTTTTGTATCTGGTTATTCCCTTAAACCGGATACCGGTGCGTTTGGGCATGAAAAAACAACGTACGAGTTAGCTTTATTTTTGCAAGCGAAATTACGACGATAGTTTTATTTGTAAACACAAACACGAGATGCGTTCGGTTGCAATGCCCCTTTCGAAACCAGTTTGGATGCGCCGCGATGTAACCGCAGCGTTTAAGTATTCCTCTTTTTTGGCGCGTAAGTGTAAATATCGCAAATAGGCTAAATAGATGGTAGAGAAATAATTTCACGCTCTATCTATGTAAATACTACCTTCGCGTTCCTCTTATTAAGTATTCAGTCTACCATTTTCTTCAATTTTTTGCAAAACGAAATAGAATTAAGGGACCATTAAGAAACAGATAACAGTTTGATATTAAAATTTTATTATTATTTAAAATCAAAATAGAGCTCATCTAAATATAATAGAAACAATAATATAACCTCACAGCAATTTGTTCAGCTGAACACCATGTCATTATAAATCTGCCCCCTTCATCTATTACGGTATCCATTTGCTTATCGACATAATATATTATAGGAGTTACATTCTTATAAGAGCAGTAAGAAAGAAATACCAACAGTTTTAAGCAATTACCTACTTTACAATAATGTAATAAATTGATTGTTTCAATACCTTCTTGTGAATGGCTCAATGAGCGATTTTGTAAAAAAAGCCATCTTACAGTAGACCTTTGAATGTCTTTTTTTCGTCACAATTATAATTTTATGCGATGTATCTGACAGCTAAATGAGACTGGAAAAAGCCGGAAATAATTTTCCTGTTACAATTCTATACATCGGTTTATTAGGTGAATATAAATGTATTAATGAAAAATCATCTGATGACTTAACACTTTTAACTATATTCATAAAGATGAAATAAGAAACTTCTTTCTTATTTCATCTTTATGAATATAAAACATGACACTGTGAGTGTTAAAAACATTTAAAACTTTTAACTATTATTGTGTCATATGTAAACGGTATAGTGCAACCAACACAGTCGGTTAGTCGTTGTGGCTGGCCACCGTAGTCGAAATCGTCTAGGGGGACTATTATTATTATAGTGGTAAAATAAATGAGTTTGGATATCGTATAATTAGAGCAGTTGAAGAATCGGCACGACAATTTTTTGGCTAGTCTAGTTGTTTTTTTCAGTCTAGCCTTTAATGGGTTATAGTATTGGTGGTTATTAACTATGTATTTCCTACCGGGTGATTATGTTATGGTATTTTTTTTCACAAAGAGTATTTATTGTTTCTGAGAAATATTCTCGTATGAATAATTGGAATCAGTCGTGAAAAGTCATCAGATGTATTGATTGGTTTTTAATTCATTTTGAATTGGGAAAGTAACCAAATATGGAATAGTATCCCTAAAATGGAATACCGGCATTTCTCAGAGACAAATACTCCTAGTTGCTAAAGAAAGTCATCTTCCGTCTCTTTCCATCACTATACGCGCTTGCAGGTCTTGACTTGTCAATCAGGCGTCGCCTGTGGCCGCGGTGAGCGTGTATTGTTTTGGCGCTGTGTAAAAAGTTTTAAAGGTACGTAAAAGCTTAAATATTTCTTAATACACAGTTGGAAATAATACTGTATATTTATGATTTTGCATTGGTAACGTGTTTGTCTGGTTGTTTAAGAGGATTTTTTGGGTAATTTTGTTTCGATTAATATATTTTTTGTACGTTTTGTCGTAGTTTGAAATTTCCGAATATGGACAGTCTGTGGGGTCCAAATATGGACTATTCCATATTTGAATACCAAAATATCATCCGCATAAATTAAAAATACCTTTTTTCCAGAAATTGGTGTCCTACGAAATTAGCCCAGTGCCAGATAAAAAGAAATAGGTCTAAAAGAGGAAGAAAGGCAACTGCTGCTGAGATAATAACATCTTCTCCATATAAAAATTAACTCATTGACAGTAATAGTAAAAAGAATGAAACAGAGAATAAGTTATCGAAAACAAAAACTAAGAAAGGAAAACGAAAGGAAAACAGCAAAAAGAGAAAACCAAGTCCAATTTTAGTCCCATTGATACCGATGATGAAGATGAAATACATTTTAACACAGACACTGAACCTGATGTTGCCATAGGTCAGAAAGCTCCTGACTCAGAAGATGCAGAGTGTATGTTCTGTAACAGCTTGTTTTCTCAAGATACTCGAGGAGAGACATGGATCAAATGTCTCATGTGCGGCCTGTGGGCCCCATGGTGATTGCACAGTTCGATACCTGGATATGCGATTTTTGCAAGTAACTTTAGTAACTTTTTAAAATTGACCAAAGTTTCTGGTTGATCTCATTAAAACAATGGTTAATTGTTAATATTTTTATAGTGGTCCATATTTGGATACCCATTCCATATTTGGCTACCTTTATGTTAATTTTGTTTTTGATAAAAAAAAAATAGATAAATTAATATATGTCAAACAAGACTGTTAGTAATTTAAGCGCAATTATATGACTGATAATTAAAAAGAATTAAAGTATTTGATTTGCAATATCGTCTTTTTCTATAACCCAAAAACAAAATGGTATTCCGTATTTGGTTACTTTCCTCTATTAATGAAGTTTTGTATATTATGTATGAATTTTCAACTTCAGTTGTCATAAATATAAAATGAAAAATATACTTATACACAAATGCATTTATTTAACATAACTTTCTTTCAGCTCACGATTAGTTTGATAATTCAAAAGGAAAATATTTTTATAAATAACTTAAACATTTTCCTAATACCTTCTGTAGGGATCGGTTATGACTCTGTTGTATTGATCTGTAAAAAAAGTATTTGTGTGATAAATTATGAGCATGCCTCAAAATATACTATATCCTATATGTTACAACAAGGGTCTCTATAGCAAAAGTTTAGGTACGAAAGTACTTTAAATTCATTTTTACGCTGTTCCGCTTTTGATAAACCCGCGTGAATGTCGGATTTCCCATAAAAACCTTCTTAAAGTGTTAAGAAAGGTTTGTGTGTCTCCAAAAGCATGTATTTGTGGTCCATTTTAGGATAACTTGTTAAGATGTTTTAATGTAAAAAACTAACCATAAATTAACACTTTGGGATTAAAGAAACGTATCAAGAATAAATTATACTGTCAGAAAACCCCTTTAAAAGGGCAGGGAAGGGAAGCCCCGGGAAATCGCTGGTATTTCAGTAAGTGTGTGACTTACCAGGAACATTACTGACGATAACAGTCGGACCCCTGTTGGCAGTGGTGCCGTAGTTTCCATACACATAAGGCTGTCTCGTACCTGAAAGTGTCACATCATCACATTTTTTTTCCATAGAAATTAATCCTCAGTTTATGGTTGGATAAAAAATATATACTTAAAAGTTATCACCGGAACTATCTTCGTTAATTTGTGTGACTTTTCATACTAATTATTTCATTACTATATAATAATTGATGAAGTAAGAAAATTACCTTGATTAGGGACTACAATCACAGTTTGTTCTGGCTGTACACCAGCGTTTCTCGTGTAATCTGTAACACAAAAAACATTGTAACCTTCCTTAACTATTTCATGTGCATTGGTGTTATTTTTTAGAAAAACAACCTTACCTATATTTTGTCTGGTCAATCGAGCTGCTCCTAAACTACCATCTCCTTTGTAAACCTAAGAAAAATTGTGCCACTTTAAAGAACTTACAAGCGATAAAAAATAGAAAATAATATTTAAAAAATACCTGAATACTCATTGGCGCCTTAATACTATCTTCAGCAATGTAGAGACACTCAACGTAAACAAAAGTTACCACAAAAAGTAAAAAAATCCTTAGCATCGCCATGTTTTTTAATTATTATTATATTTCCTACTTGCTATGTTAAAATCGTTCAGTTGCAATATTGTTCTTGGTATCTTAAAGATAGGAAAAGGCTTATATACTGCAGTTAGCGGTAATTTTCAGTGTCATGTCGATTCTATCTTATGAAAATTGCCTTTTATAATTTCAAAATTGCTGCCTTTATATTGTTATTCACGTAATAGATAATTGACAATTGTATTACTTAGCGACAATGCTACTATACCATGTCTTATTCTACAAACGGAAAAATAGTTTAATTGCAACTTATTTTCATCAATAAAAACAACACGAAGTGCAAAAAAATCTGCCCTTTTTTGCAATCAGGCCATAAGCATTACACAGTGTTATCAATTTATTCAGCAGACTGTACATCTTATGGTTATTTCCATAAAGGTTTTTCTCGACAACGTCACGAGCATGACTCAAAATAACACGCACAATGTTTTGTTTACAGTTTTTTTTATTTTATTTGAACCTTAATTTAATGATTTGACAACCCTTAGTTTGGTAAATCTTCTGCGTCTTCGATACAACGGTTTTTGGTCTTCAAGTTTCTGTAAAGAAGATTACGATGTTATTAAAGCTTAGAAAGCAAGTATACGAAAATACCTAATGGTTTCTCGGTGCCCGATAAATAAATAAATAATGTATTTATTTCTCACCACAAACAAGCAGGTTTTAAAAGTTAACAATCAATTTCGTGTTTATGTTGACAATCACTTGTTTGTGGAGACTGGTGACCTATGGTAAGTAAAAAATACTTGTGTTACAGACCACCAGGTCTCCACCCCCAAATCTAATGTGAAATAAATTTACAGTTATTCACTAACTTAGTTAATACCTTAATAATTATAACAGCTCGCTTTACAATGTCCTAATCAGTTCTGGTTAGCGTTATCTGCACAAAAGCAACATACAGGATGACGTTGTGTAATACATTCTGGCGAAAGTGAAAAAAACTCAAAATATCATTAACTACCTATATCTTAAATGACAATAAAAATATACAAATTCAGTACACATTAAGTATAGTTATTATGTAGTACTTAACATGAGACCTTCAGTTTCATCATATGATAGAGAATTAAGCCAATCGGTTAGAATATTTTTACATGCATGTTTATTTTTAGGGTAGATATTTAGTTTTGCATTAGATTTATTGTATAATTTTGGTCCTTGAGCACAGAAAAACCTAGTGGCAAACGCCGTGTTTAACACTTCATAAGAACACACATTTTTATATCTGCATTTTCTATAAACAGTTTGTGGTTCTATGTATGGAGTCACGTTATGTTGCTTTAAAATAGTATTTAATATAAATAGTTGACGTACAGTCAACACTTGACAATCTTGATACAATGTTGAGGTTGGATATAACATCGGTTTGCAATGACAAATTTTGAGGATTAATCTTTGCGCCCTTTCCAATTTAATCATGTGACTTTTAGCTGCACCTCCCCAAGTTGTGATGCAACACAGTACCTATTATAGATTGGCATAAAGCTGTGTAAATATATTTTAATTTCTTTTTATCGGCGACTTGTCTCAGTTGTTTAAAAATGTAAATAAGTTTTCTAATTTTTTGAGTAAGTCCAATTATATGTTTCTCAAAGGTAAGAGTTTCATCAAGAATGATTCATAAATACGTAATGCTTTGTACTTTCTCCAGTCTTTTACAAGAACAACTATTTAGCGGGGGGTATGCACATTTATGAGCAATTATTTGGAGACCAGATGAGAATTTAAAAGTCCGTCGCATTGCAAATGTTATATATTTAGTTTTATCAATATTTAGGGTCAGAAAATTTGAAGCAAGCCAGTAACAGACTGTATTAAAACCCTCTTGTGCGTTGCGATAAACCTCTTCCCAGGTGTCTCCATAAAACGTTAGTGATGTGTCATCAGCATATGCTATGACTTTACAGTTTTTGAGCTCCAGAGAACACAAATCGTTAACATAGCAAAGAAACAGTGTTGGTCCCAGCACACTGCCCTGGGGCACGCCAAATGTAATTGGGATTTGATTGAGATTGATTGATTTGAGATGGCTAAGGAAGTTACCGATTTTCACTTTCTGACTCCTATTATTAAGATAATCGCTAAGTAAATGGTGAGGCAGTCCCCGTATACCCAGGGCCTCAAGTTTCATCAAGAGCGTAGATACAGAAACAGTATCAAACGCTTTCCTGAGGTCTAGGAAAATCGTAAGACAATGCTTTCCTCTATCTAAATTACGAACAATAAAGTCGATTAAGACGTGTACTGCATCGTTGGTTGCTTTGCCTCTCCTAAAACCATATTGGGACTCTGCCAGTAAGTTATGGTTCTCTAGATATGAGCAAAGTCTCGAATTTAGAATCTTTTCAAAAATTTTAGAAAAAGTGGTTAGTATAGGAATTGGACGGTAGTTGTCTACACAGTCCTTGACTGATTTTAATTGCCCTCTTTGCTTGATTGTATCATCGTGGGTGCTTCGTATCGAGATGCCTATTAAAAAGGTTTATAAAGTGTGATAGAACGCTTGCATGAAGTTGTAACTCAAATACAAAGACGAAAATAACTCATGTTGTGCGGTTATACAGTTATACACATATTTCGATTGCATCTTGATTTCCATGGCCAGCAAAGTTAATGGGCACCAATATGGCAGTTTAAAAACACTTTGATCTAGTGGCAAGCTCGCAACGTGTTATTGGAAGACCAAAGCCAACGCCAGCATTGAATTACTTACCAGAACATAAATCGGTCGCGGATCGCCTTCCGTTTTAGGCGTTTCCACCTTCGCTCCACTATCATTAGTAGCCAGCACCATCAGAACTGGGAAGTCCTTTGCCGTCTCCGTGACTCTCGCTCGCGATGACTTAGGTGGAGCCAGCACAGGCGCTACCAGAACCACATGATCCTCAATCTCAGCTTCCACGACACCAAGTATCAACAACACCACTAAAAACTTCGTTACAAAGGCAATTAACATCGTGTCCGAAGCCAAATGTGGAAGGAAACAGGCCTGGAGCTTTATTTATACAAACGATACTCAATAACATCACGATTTGCTAAATGATGGGCACCGTTTTAGTTCCTTTTGTTTCGATCACGATATAACCAATCAGGCTTGGAATATGTTATCAAGTTTTTTACCGCGTCTTGGCGCGGGTTGAATGATTTATCCTAATAATTTCTAAATTACAACACACCACAGACACTTAAGTGTATCAATATGTTCGTTTTTTGTTGGTTTGAAGGCTTGGTTCGTTCATAGCTATTAATAGGTAGTCGTATTGTTGCAATACCGGAGATGTAAGATCTGCATGGTAATTCAGGTTTTCTTGCGGTCTGAGGAGACTGGGAAGGCATATCCTAATAGAAACTAAAACTGACTTCCTTATCTTAGGATAAGTACATAATATATTAGAACCTACCTTTGACAAGTATCAGTACTTTAAAACCTGAATCATGTACGAAAAATACTTACCAAGTTTTGAGTAGATTCGTTCAGACGGATACATACCTACCTATTTTGTAGCATCAAATAATAAAAACCGGCCAATAGCACTGAGGGTTCCGTGCCAACTTTAACTGAATTAGGGATCCACTTACTTCCACATAGCAACCTACCGCAATATTTTATTGACAGCAAATATAACTTTGTTTCTTATAATGTTTGTATCAAGAACAAAGTTATGTTTGCGGTTGTTGAAAATGTCCAATAACTCAAAAACTACTAGTTCGATCTCGTTTAGCCCTTTTTTTATTCAAAATTTACACTCGCTACAAAAGTAAGAGGGCCCTAATTTTAATGTAAGTAAAAGGAAACCCTAATTAGCTACTTTGGGAGCGTATATCTCTCAAACGTTAGATTTTTCGAGAAGATGGTCGTACTTAGTAACCTCGATGCCATTTTAAGAGACCTATTCAAAACTCCACACGTATAGATTTGACAAAAAAAACTTTACTCACTTTTTGTTTGGTATGTATGGGAACCCTTTAAAATATCATTATGTTTTATTTTTGTATAAAAATCTTAAAGCGGTTAACAGGGTACATCTTCCTACAAAGTTTCAACTGTATAACGCTAATAGTTTCAGAACAAAGTGGCTGTGACATACGGACGGACAGACAGACATACTCGATGAAACTCAAGGGTCCGTTTTTTACCATTCGGCTACGGAACCCTAATTATGTACTAGTTAAAGTTTACTCGAATAGTATTAATTAAAACACAAAATATCCGTCAATTGTGTTTTGATCCAATAATTATCCCTCTATTATGTTCAATATAAATATCAGAAGAGTTTTAATTATCTTCGCAATTCCTATAACATCAAAACCATACACGAGTCGTACAAGATATTGGTAATCATCTAGCTAGTAACGAGTTAATCGATTTAATAATAATGGCGTAGTATGAAACAATGTAATAGGATTATTTATTATTAAATACAAACTATATAAATTCAATCTTCACGGATCATGGCGCGATTTATGAAGAATCACGGATATAATTTTATTATTAAGTATGGACTAGGTATTGTAGCTGTTAATTAAAAAATAAATTGATTTAGGTTATAGTTTTAATACTATACTTGATGGCCTTCGTGGTGTAGTGACGTGTATGATATGTATGCACGCTGGGTTTCAACGCGTCGCCGCTCTGAGGTCCCGGGTTTGATTCTCGATCGGGTCAATATAGGAATTAAAAAAAACTACATTATCTTGGGTCTGGGTGTTGCGGTGTCACCGTTGTTTCGTTTTCCATATCACAAGTACATTAGCGACTTAGTTTGGGATCAGAGCAATGTATTTTATTGGTTTCTAATATTTATTTCTTATTAAAGAATAAGATATTGGCAACATTTCGTTCTTTTTACTGTAAGCTTTAATGTTTCTTTGCAAGATTGTGCAGAGCTATTTTTAAATTCTGGTACACTTTTTGTGAGCCATATAAGCTCATCCTCTTAGGTTCACTAAGATATGGACAAAAAACTCAACATTACAACAACAGTTTATTAAAAATATTACACGCGATGCCGACACAAGTTATTGTATGTAAAGTTCGTTTTTCTTTGCCTGTCGAATAATGCAAACAATCTTTTTATAACTTTTAAAATAAAGTCAAACAATAAAAATAATAAACCATTTATTAAAAAAAATACCAATGCAGGTTGTGCCATTTGTGTTTATCTTATTTTAAAATGAATAATTTTGTTCAAAATGAATAAATAAATAAATATAAAATAAATTTATTTATTTATTTTATTTTATATTTATTAAATAAATATAAAATAAATGTATTTATTTATTTATTCATTTTGAACAAAATTAAATGAAAATTAATTATGAATTCAAAATGAGTTCAAAATGAATATTAATATTGTTTACATTATGTGACTAGCAAAGCAAAACTAACTTCAAAGAAGTGTTCAATTTTCGTTCATAATCAGGCTCCGTCTGCAACAGGTTTTTTCTGCGTTTCGACGTCCTTGTCGTCATTTTTCTGGAACAAAATGTAATAAAATAATATTTTTTGATCATTTAGTAACATTCTCGTTATTATATACTGCTAGATCGTTTCGTCACTCGACTTTACTCGAGTTCAAGACCAAGGAATCATAGTTTCCAGTAACATTGCTATTAGATTTTGCTTATTACAATGTTGTTCTGTGATTTTAATTGTGCAACGTACAAGTAACATTTGTACTGAGAAATAATGACGTTATCAATTTAATTTCAATGCCACTGTTTATTAATGAGTCTTCGGGTCTTAATTACTTGGGGTTAGTCATACGTAGGTATGTTATATATAAGATAGTTAATTGATCGTTTAAATATTGGTTTGGTTACAATCTTATTACTTAACTAACCGTAACATATAGTTTTGTAGGCAGCTCTCCGTTCAATGAGACATCCTCCGGTATAAAATATATGCCATCAGGAATGCTTGCGGGGTCCGTCACTTCAACTTTGGTCAGGTCCAAAGATCCTGATTTCGGTGCTATACCTCGAATCAGGTCAAACAAATCAGCCCCTGAGGCTTTGTAAACCACTTGCTCTTTTCCATAACCACAGCACACCAGGAAAAACAACACCAAAATACACCTCATTTTGCATACGGCTCTCTCAAACGATGCAATAAGCTAACTATTTTTTACCAACCGGCCCACGTGTTTTTATACGACAAACTGTATTATCTTATTGTTATAAATGTTAATGATATCATAATGTTAATTGAATACGCATTTATAAACGCAGATTGATGTACACCTTTCTGTATGTGATTTATTACTTATAGATTAAAGAGAATTCTCCGTATTTATAGAATAAGTATAAGATAAGTGGTTCGGTCTATTTATAAATACGGATACTTGATTGTTGCGCTCAAGTTGCTATTATATTTGCCTTTCAAAGATGCATCTACAGACGTAGACTCTATACGAGTGGAAAACGATTAGTGATATGGCTCAAAACTTTTATAAAAAAAAATAACAAATACCACCAACAAACTACAATTATTAACATCGGCGTTATCCACTCCAGCTTGCCAATTGTTCAGAGTCAAAGCTGCTACGGGTATCGGAAAATCACCGTGCGTCAAGGAACTAGTATTTTTCACATAACTTGTTTTTTTTTTTTGTGGAAACATTCATTTTTCTTAAACTTGATCCACCTACGCATTAGATAAGCATGTTATTATTGGCAATGACCTGATCTTAGTCACAGGGGATTCCTGCAGTATGTCCATGGCAAAACAAAGGATAGTGACCACTTAATTGTAATCAATGGTTTCAGTAACAACATGTTATTTATCAGCAGATGATTATGGCATACTACTAGGGATGCCGAATATAGGAATTAAGATGTTTTTTTATTAGCATTGCAATTCTATCAACAATTGATCAAATCGACCTCTACGTTTTGTAACGTAGAGTTTATACCATAATCTCGAGATGTTTTTTTTACAGATTTTGTTATAATAGTTTTAAAAAAATATAAGGAGTGGTCAGAATAATTACAAATTCAGCAAAAAGTGAAATAGTAATGAAGTAGGTCGTTGATGTCTTTTGTAAGCAACGCCTAAATTAATACCAAATAATGAGGTAGGTTTACTGCTGATGTGTTACGGTACTCTTACGGTATCTCAAATGTTATGACAACTTTTGTACTCGTATAGGACTAACTTCAAACTAAACAAATCTAAGTCTTATGAACATTTATGTGAAACAGAAAGTAATCATTTCAGAAGAATTACTTCCGAAGGTGCTATAGACCTTAATATTTATATATAATATTGTTGGATACCAATCACATACATGGCTCTGATCCCAAAGTAAGAGGTAGATAGATAGATAATAATGCAGGTAGCTAATGCACTTGTGTTATGGAAATTGGACACAACGGTGGTACCACAACACCCAGACCCGAGACAATATAGAAAATTATGATTTCTACATTGATGAGACCGGGAGTCGAACCCGGGATCTCGGAGCAACAACGCCTTGATACCAGCGTGCTTAGCCACTATACCACGGAGGTCGTCACCACGTAAGATGTGATTTCAAATGTAATTGTTGGCAGCCCTGCACTTGTGCGCATTGTTTACTATCATACTACTTCTTTATAACCACTGTTCATGTCAAGCAACGAAGCATGATGTATTAATTAAGGGGGCTTTAAAATAAGTAATTGGGCGAATTACCGGCGAAACATTTTATTGTTTTTAAATAATACGAGTTAACAAGAACCCACTTTTATGGGAAAATAATATATACTAATCAGTGCAAACTACGTGTTATTAAGAACTTAATAACCTTTGAGGAAGGGAGGAACCTTGCGAAGAAGTAGAGAAATCAGACAAAGACAAAGTCAAGTTGACATTTTTTTCTCTGGTAATAGTCCACACCGCCCGGCGGCACGACCCGGCGGCCATGCCGCTTATGCAACTGTGGCTTTTCCCATAGTATGTGACAGTTAATTGACGCATGCCGCCGGCAAAGCCTCAGGGCGGTGTAGATACACCATTAGATCATAGATGTTAACGCTGGTCTGCCTAGAGCCCGGTTCTAGTGCTCAAACATAACTATTCTTTAACTAAATCGCAATGAAGTTTTACATACAAATCATTAACAAAAACATAATATTTAAATTCTAAGTCAGTTTCTAACTTAAGAATTCAGAATAAATCGGCTCCTTACAAAAAGATAACTAAGGTTTTTAAAAACACGACATGATAACATAACAAACAACATCGTATTGTATCACTCATAATAAGGGATAGAGATATATTTGTTGGTAAAGCAAAAAGAGCCAGTCAAAATGAGCATAAACTCACAAAACTGACGTGATATGAAAGTAATGAGGATATTTGTATGATTGTTTCCAGTACTTTGCAGAAGTTGAAAACGTGCTAATGTCATTAATATGATAATCCAAAAATATCTCCACGGTACTTACAAAAACCCACTTAATTAATATTCCATTCCATTGAGTGAAGAATACCCTTATCGCACTTTAAAATTACACCTTATTACTAACGAGTAATGCTCAAAATTGAATGTTGGATCAACGTTTAATTCAACTTGTACTTATATGTGATTGTTCAATTATAATTCTGTGCTTGAGCGTATTTTCCGATGTTCTTATTATACTTATGACGAGTCAGTTATTTTTTTGCACATAATAAAACTTTGTGAGTTTAGCCAGCGTTGGTTTATTGGTAAACATTTTTTTTTATGGAGCGCTGTTTGTGTGAATCTTATGAATACTTATTAGATGTTTAGTTATGTCTACAAATTTAATATTCTAATAAAGGCTTTATTGAAGAAACTAAATAAAGGCGCGTTGTTCACTGGGTAATGAATAAATAACAAACCGAAACAATGGTAAAAATCTAAAACGTGTATTCTCTATTTCAACCCATTTCATGATTACTTGTTATTCAATTAATGATGTGAAATTAGCGATCTGAATTGCAGATTGCGTGTCGCAAATAATGGAATTTTATTTCAAGATGACAGGACTAGTACTCAGAATACTGATGAATGGGAAAATAATTGCTATGGATGACTGGCTGCTACAGAGACTCATGGTGATGGGCCCTCCTGAAACAAAATACAAAAATATATACCTACAGAATGTTGTTTTAGTCAGCGACGAGCGACTCAGGAGTGGTTGTACAAACGATACTGATTAGAAAAAAAAAATATATCGGAAAATACACAAAATCAATTTACTATTGCGATACTAGCGAGCGAGTCAAAACTACCAACACCAGGTCGCCTCTTTGTAGCTTAATTACTAACTACAGCGTAGTATTTCGTAGATGCGCGCAAGCTACGCGCGAGGGTGCGAGTTTCCTTATGCGTTTTTTTTTTAAGAATATTGTGAAGAGGTTTTCTATCATAGAAGTTTTTACTAAACTAACTCATATTATTTTCACTGAGTTGGATGTCACTGACCAAAACAACACATGCATGTGTTGTAACATATATAACACATTTGTAAATACATGGAAAATATATTTAATCCGGTAAGAGTACATATAATAATGATAATAAATAGTAATAAAAAATATGATACTAAAATACATGTTAAATATAATGTAAAACTAATATGAAGTAATTTTTGACTCTATTTTTCCATCGCTTTTACCATACCATACCATTTTAGCTCACGAGTAAAACCATCCTAAATAAAGTTTAAAAAATATCATTTATCATATCAGCTAGAGTAACCATGCAAATTTCCATGTGCTGTTTGTCTGTCTATAACCTTTCCACGCCAAAGTATCGACACCAATTTGAAATAAACTCGTAAACAGATTGCCCTGAGAAGCATATACCATAGATACCATTAATCTCCTAAGGAAGCAAACGAGATGATAATTTGTGCAGAAAAAATGATGTTTGGGCGGGCGAAGTCGCGGTTAACTGCTTTAAGTGATAAATGTTTTCATTCTTCAAAAGCATCTTGGTTGCTAACAACTTACTTAACGAGATACCTACTGATGATAACACAAGTGACTCATGAGAACAGGATCAACACGCAATAAAAGGATTTAAACGATGGAACTTTTTGATAATTTAGCTTATGAAATATTTAATGTAGCGCCAGCACATCAGGTTACCCACTTTTGTTGCAAACTAGCCCTTATTACATGTGCATAAGATACCACAATGTTTACCTTGACGTGCTGATGTCCATACTTTGAGGTTATTCATTCCGGAAGTCTTCATTTATTTAAAACTACGTAAAATGGTATAAGTTGTTGTTGATCCTCGACTTTTCCTGCTAAACCGATTTTAGGACAGACATTGTTTGTAATCTGGCTTTTTTCAGTACTCAGACAATAAAAGGGTGATAATCACCTAAGAAAACCCGGAACCTTGGTGATGATTTCGCAATTACATGTATAATGTAGTTTCCTTTGTCAAGATTTCAAGTTTTATTTCCGCACTAAGGAGTACGTATTTATCAGTGTTTTAACAATTAATGCATCAAATTAAGTTTAATTATGAACTGGAAAATTACCATTGGGGAAATATCTCTTGCGGCTACTCTTGCGCTTGAAGAATTATCGCATACCTATTTTATGGATGTCACCGTAGAGTGTATGTCGTCGTGTCCTGCGTTTAGAGTTGTTGACCATAAGATGTAATTTTAGGCATTAACATTGCCTAAAATTACATCTTTTCACTTTTGCTTTCACGACACGACCAATAGAAATGATCAATGGAATAGAATAAAATTATTGTTTATATGACAAACACAACGAAAAAATACATTAACTTACTAAGAAATGATAGCAAGGACCAAAAAAACCGGCCAAGTGCGTGTCGGACTCGCACACTAAGGGTTCCGTGCCAACTTTAACTAAATTAAACATCCACTTATTTCCACTTAGAAAAAATACCACAATATTTTGTTGACAGCAAATATAACTTTGTTTTTTATAGTGTTTGAATGGAGAACAAAGTTATGTTTGCGGTTATTGAAAATGTGCTGTATCTTAAAAACGACTTGTAGGATCTCGTTCGAACCAATTTTCTTTGAAAGTATTTGTTAAGATCTACATTAAGTATTTTTTTTTAAATTTTCACTCCCTAAGTTTAGAAGTTAGTTGGGGGGGGGGGGGACGCCCATTTTACCACTTTGGAAGCGGTTAGCTATGAAACGTTAGACTTTAAAAGAGAATGGTTTTAGAAACCTTGATGTCATTTTGAAAGACCTATCCATAGACACACCACACGCATAGGTTTGTCAAAAAAATTTTTTTTTGGTTTTAGTTTCATGTATTGGAGCTCTCCCTTAAATGGTATTATTTTTTATTTTTTGTATTACAATCGTAAAGCTGTTAACAGGATAAATCTTACTACCAAATTTCAAAAGTGTAATGCTTATAGTTACTGAATAAAATGTCTATTATGAGAAGCAATGCGAATCAAAAAATATGTCGTAAGTATGACGACAAGATTGTGACGCATTCCTTGAAATTTGAATTTCGAATTTGAAACCTTCAATTTTGTACGAGTTGATGACAAGTAGCGACAATTCATAGGGCAGTTACGTACAGTCGCCGTCAGATATATTGCATGGAGCAGACAAAGTGACCAAATACTTCTGAACAATTTAAAATGTCAATAAGTTCCATACACTTCAAGTTACCATTAATATCAAAACATTCATTACTTCATTAATATCTGAGCCGAAGCTAGTCAATAACTTCTATACAAACAACTAACCAATAATATCTGAACACTCATAACGTCAAATGTATCTACGCAGACGGTCTTAAATATCCGAGCAATCGAGGAAAATTGCAGATGGAAGTGCTTCCAACGTAACTATAATACTGTTTAAAAATAGGAACTCTTTTCATAGTTTGTATGACAGTAAGATGACGCTGGCAGTTTGTAAAACTTTGTAGTTTTCAGTATTGCCATCACTGTCATGAAAATGTCATGCAATAAATAGAGTTTTGTGCGGAGTTTTGCGCGGGAAACGAAAAGGGAAGGACGGACCTTATTTCTTCGTTTTAGTAATTGTTTTTTTTCGGGTCAATTATTGTGATTGTGTGGTGGAATTGTCATGATAATTTGTGCTATTGAAGAAAACAATGCAATTAAAGTGGGGAATTAAGTGAAGCGATCTGATCGCGCCGTTTTACCCGGATCGCTGTTCCCGCGCTAAGCTTCCTTGTTGAGCATTGAAATGCGATCTACCTCGCATTTCAATGAGTTAGGTTAAGATAGGCTAGTTTAGTGTTAGTTTTAGTTAATAAGTGTTAAAAATGTTCAATTTTACTTAAGAATAGTCTGTATGGCATAGAGCCGAAGACGTAAAACTTATATTAAAAAAAAAAAAGAGTTTTGTGCGGAGTTTAGCGCGGGAAACGAGAAGAGGAAGTTGGATTTTGTTTCTTCATTTTAGTAATTGTTTCTTTCTAGTAATTTATTGTGATTTTGTGTTGGAATCATCATAATAATGTGTGCTTTTGAAGAAAACAATGAAGACAAAGGAGGAAACAAAGTAAAGCGTGCTCTGATCGCAGATCGCGCCCTCTGATTCGGATCGTTATTCTCGTGCTAAACTTCATTGTTGAGCATTGAAATGCGAACGCCAGCCCCGCATTTCAATGAGTTAGGTTAGGTTAGGCTAGTTTAGTGTTAGTTTTGTAGTTAAGTGTAAATATTGAACTCATTAATAAAGAATTGTCTGTATGGCTCTGTCCGAGGACGTTAAACTTGTATTAAAAAAAAAAGAGTTTTGTGCGGGAAACGAAAAGGGAAGGACGAACCTTAATTCTTCGTTTTAGTTATTGTTTTTTTCGGGTCAATTATTGTGATTGTGTGGTGGAATTGTCTTGATAATTTGTGCTTTTGAAGAACACAATGCAATTAAAGTGGGGAATTAAGTGAAGTGATCAAATCGCGCCGTCTTACCCGGATCGCTGTTCCTGCGCTAAGCTTCCTTGTAGAGCATTGAAATGCGAACCACCTCGCATTTTAATGAGCTAGGTTAGGATAGGCTAGTTTAGTGTTAGTTTTAGTTATAAGTGATATAAAATGAAAAAATACTTAAGAATAGTCTGTATGGCGCAATAAATAAATTCAGACAAGTGGGTGTTCAGATATTATTGGTTAGTTGTGTGTATAGAAAAAAGTTATTGGAGCTTATTGATATTTTAAACTGTTTAGAAGTATTTGGTCACTTTGTCTGCTCCAATATATCTGACGGCGACTGTACGCTAGTTCAATGGCCGCGACACAGTATTCAGCGAGATTGACCTAAAGTCAAATAAAAGTACACAGTATTCAGCGAGTTTGACCTAAAGTCAAATAAAAGTATCTCCTTTTCACTGCATATGACATATAGTGCTTAGAAGTGACAATTATGTTAGTTGTATAACAGTTTTAGCAATAGTTTTATGGTAACTACGTTCTGTCAATAAATATAGGTCCATTGGCCTGGTGCTGGGATGGCTTAAGTCCTTTTTGCTTGTCAAATATTGTAAACAATCGTGACTTTTCTTTTTACCAAATAATTCATTTTAAAATAAGATAAATACAAAAATCACCTACTACAAAAGTAATTTTTCATTTTACACTGAGATCTTTTTAAATCAAATAGCAAAAGAATCTTATTTACTTATATGAAGTTATAAAAATATTGTTTAATTGTTTTTCGACTAGCAAAGGTAAACGTACTTTACGTTAATATTCTTTTGCTGTCAGTTTGTTTATGTTGACAGAGTAAGAAAAATCCGTTGACTATTGTTAACTACGGGTTAAATAATAACTCTAGACTGCGCAAGTGGGCCTTGCAGGATGAAGGTAGGTGGCAAAAAGAATGGAGGGTTACTCAATTCAAAAGTTCATTGGCAGACAAGAATACTAAATAATTTTAAGAGATTCTAGACTTTATGGAAATAGCTGAAACTTGCTTACCTTGAACCGAATTAATTAGTAGAAGTAGTCACGTGAATAGACCTCCTTTGATATACCTATACATTAGACTGTCTTGAGAACACTTTTGTACAAACTACAAATTTACGAGAAGTTTAAAAAACAATTTGTTTAAAACTTTGAACTTACACTTTGTTTAATTTATGATGGAATAATCAATATTATTTAGAAATTAAAATGAATTTTTTTTAAGGGTCTGTTTCACCAAGGACGAATAAGTATTTACCACACGAATAATTCAAATATACAACGTCATTTTGTATGATGTATTGGGTAGGTAACGCTAACCAGCACTTATAAGAATATTGTGAAATATGCAGTAAATTTTATCACGTAGTAAACACTTTGCACACTGCGACTTTTAGCAGCGATGCAGTCACGCACGATGCAACATCTATGCAGTCGCAAAATGTCAACCTTTAGACACTTTACTACTTTTTACTTTTAGCATCAATACAGTCACGATGCTCACTCGCGTTAGTATCGATGCAGTCGCGATGTAGAAGCTGACATTGACAAATTATGTAGGTACTGTATATAGGCGACTACAACAATACTAACGCGCGTGAGTTCCGATGCAGTCGCGCTTCTGCATCGATACTAACGCGCGCCAGCATCGAAGCTAAATCAAATCTGTTCATTGCGTGAGTCGCAAAGCTGTCTGACTGCATGGATGCTAAAAAGTAGCAATGTGTAAAAGGTATAAAAATCTAATTTTATATACCACACGAAAAAATTACAGTGACCATTATATAGGTTCGAAGTAATTCTTCAAACTCCAGCGACATCATGTGGGCCGATATAACCATTGATTGATATTGTGTCTGGAAGCACAATATCAATCAATGGTTATATATATACTAAGCTCGGGGCCTGACTATGGGCCCTCAAATAATAAAAACGTCTTACCTTTGGAGGTAGTAAATCCTTAGCCGGCTCTTTCACATTTCCATTAGACACGACTGGACTTCCGAACTTCGACGGTAATACGCCAGTATTCGGCGCCTTATTTTGGTATACTGGACTTCTAGTACTTGTTGTAACTATTGAAGAACCTTGATAACCAGGCGTACTGTAAGCTTTTACAGGCTGATCCGGCAGAGGGAATATCACCCAACAAGTCACATAGGATACCACGATTGATAGAACTACGACCATAAGTTGAACCTTCATTTTGAAAATTCGGTCTGTGACACACGAAATGCCGCCACGGACGTTCAAACAAGAATGTCCAGTTTCATCTTCAGGTTGGTTAATTAATATTGAATACATTAATAGATATCTAGCTCACCCTGAATGTTTTATTTGCGAACTTAGTCTTTTAATGTCAACAGAAAGCATTGACACTGATATATATCAGTATTTATAGTTTCGAAAAGATCCTTCCACGATGAATAAAAGAATTAAAAAAAAAAATTTTTGGGTGGTCTCCCTTCAATAAAGCTACATCTTTTAATATGATCACCCTAAGCAGTTAAATTCTGAGTAGTAGATATTTTAGTGAACATCTGCAGTAAAAAGTTCACGAATCACGATATAATCGTGTCGGTAGAGATAACAAATACTTTATGGCTTTTAGATACGATTATGTATGTGAGTGATTTGTTTATTTAATTAGTTCCTATGTTTAACAAACAGCCTAACCAAGGCGTACAAGTTTACAAAAGCAATGCCGAATCGTAAGCAAATATTTAACTGTCAAAACGTTTCCTTATTGCACGCACAAATATTTATTATGATGAGCACGATTTGCAGTCGGTAGCTAGAACTAAGATAGGATGTGTGTATATTAGGGACTCAAATGTGTTATTTAGGTCAAATCGCAAATATTGGCCATTTCCAAAGCGTTTTCTACTCATTAGCGGAAAACACTTTTCGACTTTCCTGCATGGAAGGCCTTTGTAAATTTGAAAAAGAATATAGGAAAGAAATATCGTCACCTTTCTGTAGTGACATGAATTATTGTAGTAAGTGTTAGTTATTGACAAACATAATTTGATTTATCAAATTCCAACAAGTTTACTACCTTGGTATCATCAGTGACCGTATGCAAATGAATATCACAAAAGTTTGACGTTTTGAATACTTAGTACTGCCTTCATGCTATTCTCCTGGCTTTGTTCCAACTTATGGGTCATTTGTAATCTGATGATACGTGTTACGTGATTCAGACTCATATCCTGGACCGACTTCGTCCTATTTTCATTATGTAAGTGAGCTCAGTAGGTCCGGGGCTTTATAAATAGTGAGACCGTCAGGCCACAAGATGCCTCAAGAGGCCTCATCAGACCGTCAGGCTACAAGAGGCCTGATTCATTCAAAATTTTACTTGAATACAGTTAAGGTATCCTGTGCCATGTAAAATTATCACAAAAACATATTTGAGTTAGATATTGCCAAGACAAAACCATATGGATCGCACTGATAAAATGTTATCGGATCTCATGTAGAGCCAAACCTTTAAGTAATAACTATACAACTTCACAAAGAGTACATTTGAAT
Organism: Pyrausta purpuralis; assembly: GCA_963924145.1. Lineage (NCBI taxonomy): Eukaryota > Metazoa > Arthropoda > Insecta > Lepidoptera > Crambidae > Pyrausta > Pyrausta purpuralis. The sequence goes on from OZ001659.1 coordinate 19,500,232, forward strand.
TAACAATATGACGTATTACGCTGTTGAGATTAAAGTTTTCTCGTTGTTTTCTCGTTGTTTCTGCTTAATGCCTCTGTTTTTATAGACATTTATTATTGAATTTGAACATGACTACATTGACAACAGAATGGACATTGTATTGTTTTCAAGAGCATTTTTCCGGTTAACGCGAACGGACCAAAGTTTAATGATCCGTGAGAAATCGGTATTTAAATGAATATTGTTCTTCTTATCGATCATTAATCAAAGGTATCCAATAGACAATAGGGAGTAGTTTAATGCTTTTTTTCACGTACGTTTTATATAGAAAAAACACTTACCTGTCAACGTTTTTTGACCCTTAGGTACGGACAACAGCACGTCAAGGTAAACACTGCGGTTTCTTATGTAGTTGTGATAAGGGCTAGTTTGCAACAAAAGTGGGTAGCCTGATGTGCTGGCAACTGTACCTTTGTCAAACAAGGGCTGTGGTTCCGTTGGAGGACTTCTAAGGAATTTTAAAATTTCTATGTCCCATCTTCTTCTCTTCTTCTTTCTATCTTCTGCTCTATAAAAGTCGTGTTAGTAACACTTCTCATAACTCCGAGAACTGGTGAATCGAGTTTTATGATTTTTACTTTGTTAGATTTGTCTTTCTCCCGGCATAGGAGGCCTACTAAGAGCCGATAAATGCACTTGAATGTTGGTTTTCCCAGTTTAAGATCTATCTATCCTTCATTTAGGTATTTTGCGCTGCAACCAAGCTATTGTGTAGATGGCCAATTTGATAAACCTTCAGGTAAAAACAAAGGTATTGCAAGCCGAGAAGATATTTTTAGCGCAGGAGAGACGCGGACCGGTCTAAGCCTGTATTCTGCCGGTCACATATTGTGTTTTTCTTTGTTTTATTACCCGTTTATGGATACTTCATTATGCTTGAAAATTGAGACTTTTAAAATGTAGTCTTACGTACATCATTTTGATATGATGGTAAAAAATACCGAACTTTTTATGCATTAAATAAGCTGTATTCATCTTCGTCGATATGCCGTTCGCAAGTTTAAAAACTATACGGGTTTAAAAAAAGTTCGACCCCAATTCAAGGCGATAGTTGTCAATCAAGTTTAGAATACAAGACAATTCTAGACTCAACTATTAACCACCCCCTTAAATTTGGGTCGTTCTTTTTACCCCTGCATAGAAAAACAATGATTCCGGGGACATTTCCTACTCTTATATCTACTTACTCTTTTCCTTTCTTAAACAGGGTTTAAAAAAAGGACGAGCCAAATTCTGGGGAGTGGGTATGAGTCGAGTCCTGATTACAGGGAAAAAAGGAAACCATGTTGTATTTTTTATACTTTTCTTATTATTCTTAGTATATTTTTGCTCTATTCCAAACTCGATTGACCACCACCTTCTTGAATATGGCTCGTATTTTTTTACACCCTGAATTACCAATACAGGATTACTGGTATATGTGTATTATTTTCAGTCGTGTTTGAAATACTTTATTTTTTTATTATTATTATTAAGCATGGGCCAATGCCCAAAGATTGTGACCTGTTTCAACTTCACAACGATTAACGGGATTTTATGCAGCTTGCTAAATATGCAACATAATTTAAAATCGTTTTATGTACTGTTTGTATACCATAATTATACGAATAGTCTTACGGTATTAGGCGTGAATGATATGAATAGTCTTACGGTATTTGGCGTGAGTATACTTAAGTAGGTATTAATAAAATATGTACTAGGATATTTTAAAACAAACAAATAAAATAAATATCCTTTGGACATTCCCACACATCGCCATCTAGCCCCAAAGTAAGCTACTCAAAGCTTGTGTTATGGATGCCGGACAACGGATATAATACTTAAATACTTTTTGTTTGTAAATACATACATGATATACATAGAAAACACCCAAATAATTATAATGAAGGTTATTTGTAGTACCTATTCTAATATCTATTCTAGCACCTAGTCTTCTAATATGACAGAATAATTGTGGTTTATACGTCAAAATTGAAAACGTGAAGAGTGTTTGTTGAACAATAGACAGAGCCTGCCAAAAGTAATAAGGCTATGTTATTTCAGAGATGATATTATTATTGGAAATGTGTGAGGCGTCTCAAGTCGAGTTTTTTTGTGTTACCTACGACTAAACAATAAAACTAAGGCTTGATTTTTCAAACGTCAAATAAGGAATATTCGTCGAATAACATACAATACGCCTAATTTGAAAACGTCATCGATTTGTCAGCAAACATTTATGTAAATGACATTTTAAAGTCAATCATTTTATACTTATTCTGATGTCTAAGTCTTATTAGACGTTAGTAAAATCGGCACTAAATCGATAACAACAAGTGCAATAATAGTGGAGGCTATAAACAATTTTGGCGGGTTTTTGCCAATCATACAAAAATAAGTTATTAAATTTTATTGATACTGAGAGAGCCACAGCCAGCGTAACAAACGCTTAAGAGTTTTGCTGCCTACTTAAAAAGTCAGTTTGATGCAGTCAGATACTCTACTCTATTACTAATCTTAGTGAAACATTTTTAATGGGCGCTTAGTATTGAGAGATTGAGATTGATTTAGGGGAAAAGTTCTCGGAAATTCAGAGTGGCAACTTAAAGGTAAGGTAAAGTTAACCTGTAACATTTCACTGCTGGGCAAAGGCCTCAATTATGAGAAAGTTAGAGCCGTACTCCACCACGCGGGCTCAGTGGGAATCGGTGGTGTGGTTGCAAAGCATGGGACTAACCTAAATGTCAGATGTTTTCGAGCCACCTTATGGGCTCTGGCTAGGGATAAAAGAGGGTATCGATATTAGCCGGGACCAACGGCCTTACGTGTCTTGCGAAGCTCGGAGATGCTCATGATATACGTCACTTAAATGGTCCGAATGGTCACTCATGACCGCATCGTTAACTTTGGTAATCGCTACCAAAGCGCTGCCACCACTGCACTAAGAGCACCGATGTAGTAGTAAGGTAGTAGGAAACTACGGGGTGCTAACGTTTATAAACGTGCCTGAAGGCTGTATGCATTATAGACTAAAGACCACTTACAGAAAACTGATTTTGTATGGATCCAACCTCAATTTCAGCTCAATTGGAAGTTATCAATAATTTTATATAGGTATTCTACAAACATAAAACCTATAAACCAGGGTTATTAAAAACAGTAAATTAACGTCTTTTTCGTTTTGTACATATTTATTAATAAATAATCTTACAAACTAAACTATTTTTAATAAATAAGTCAGTCAAGTGTTGTGATGATACTTGTGTAGGGTAGGTAGCTCTTTTTACTTTAGTACATTCAATACCTCTTTTTATTTTAGTTCCGTTATTCATCATAACATTTTCCTTTCGCTCTATGTACTTTCGCACATACTATGTTTGACTTCTTAATGTTATGGTAAGTACTTTTACTTCATCGTAACGTTATTTTTTCAAAGTATATTAAAACTGTTGTGTGCAGGCGGAACAATTGGCGGAATTGTCTACATTTGCGGTCCAAATATGCCTGCGGGCGATAACCTTTTCCAACACGTAAATTTTTATAGAACGAGACAAATTTGGTCTCCTTCGTTTTCGTACATCCTTAACATTGAGGTTTTTAACCTAAGCTTGTACGTCTTTGATTTCTTTAAATCCAGGCTTGATTGGTTAAAAATTTACGAAATTCTAAAGAGTTTTTTTTTTGTTAAAAAAGTGAATGTTTAGGATCTTATTATACTGAAATATTAAATATTTTTCAAAGATTAGAACAGAAGATTTAAAGCTTGATTTAGAATGTATAAAAACGAATAAGCCCAAATTTGTCTCATTCCATAAAAGTTTACAGATCAGAAATGCTTATCGCCCCCCGCAAGCATAATTCAACCATAAAATTATTATAGGGGATAGTACTTGTATGATTTCAACCGCAAATGTAGGCAATTCCGACAGTTGTTCCACCTACACACGATAGTCATAATTAGGTCGTTAATCTACGAAATTACCGATAAAAAAGTTATGGACTAGAACCTTATAAAAACCCACCTCTAGTTGACAGTTTTTCCAGGTTATAGCTACTTTAAACTCTTTGGGAGAGCTATGTGAAGATTTGAGTGCCTCAATTTTTATTTTAAAGCTGCCTAGCAAAAGTATGACAACTTAAAGGTAAAAACCATTAAATTTAATGTGTGCTAATTTCTGCTACCGAGTTACATAAATATTTGGAAGTAACAGAAAGTTTGTGACAAGTCCCCAGACATTGATGCAACCGTTTATTTATGTGGCATAATGTTTTTGTAACCGCAACATACGCTTTCATTTACGCTGAATAAAAGTATGTCATCATTGCAAATATTGCAGATAAGTGTTCACGATACATTAAGGCATGAAATCCGCAACTGATATGGATTGAGTAAGTATTTTTTTTAGCTATGTCATTTGTAAGGGCCTTGCTCATTACTTACATGCAGAACGTCATTTCGAATGAATTCTCTGGATCTCTCTCAGATAACACTAACCGACACTTGCAAGACATTGTGAAACTGCCCTGTGTGTGTGTGTGTGGAATTATTCTAACACTCTTAGGTGGACTTGCACACGATGATTTAACCCAGGTTTACGCTAACTCTGGATTAAATCTTCATTCTGTCTCTGTCAACGTCATATAAACTGACCAAGATAGAATGATAATTTAATCAAGGATTAGCGTAATCCTAGGTTTATCATCATGCGCAAGTGGATGTTACAACAATTATATACTATTATTCCATTTAAAAATGATACGGACGTAAAAACAAAAGCAAAAGTTCGATTTGAGTAAAGTTGACTTACTTCTGATAGTGATATTAATGTTTATGAGGATTTGAAACATATGTCCCTGGAGTATAAAGAAAAGTTTAAGTTGAACAGTTGCTCCTTGTCTCTCTAGAGTTTACATACATTTCATTTCAACAGGTTTAACTCTTATTATTGCAGTAAACTATGTATATCGTTCAATAGTCCAAGTGTCATCATTGAAACCACCGCAGTGATTTGACACCACTACATTATCACCCCTTCGAATTAAACAGTCATCTAACTTGACACAAGAACGGCAACAAAATCATCTCCACTCCTCAGAGCAGGGCCGCCCTTGGATTTGAAAGCGGCCGCCCCTACCCCTTTGCTGCGGCCCGCGAAGTTTGGAAAACCTGACGGGAATGTCGGGAAGTTCGGCACTCCTCGGTGTCTGATGTCAAAAGCTCCGTCACCGAAGCCTCCGTCGTTGAAGGTTAACTGAAATAGATACATATGCAAGTTTAGTTATTGTATTATGTTGAGAGACGGTTATACAATGAAAGCGACGATTTCTTAAAGGTACAATTTTATCATGATGAAAATATTTCTCATGATGTCCATTGTCGATATGAGCCACCTGGTGAGTCCTTACAAGGTTGATTGCCGAGAACAGTCCCTCATTTGAATAAATAGTCATAATTACTCAAATAACACATGTTAAGTTGCAAAAGTAACGTGTACCTGTCACTACCATCAAATGGTCAGCAGGTTTTCATCAATCCGATACGGGTGTGGTCAATGTTTTTAAAATGAACTGTTCCGTAAATGAATTATTCATAAGGAGCTAATGTATCAGCTGGAGATATCTAGTTTTTATAACCGTAGATATGGGAAGTTATAAGTAGAATTAGCAAGCACCTGTCCAACAACGACACTTTGCTGCTGCCTAAAGTTCATTGAATGGGTATTTGTGATGACACTTTAAAGTACGATTGCCAGGATTGTATTATGGCGTACACCTAAAAGTTGATGAACAGCCTTGGCTGCCATCTTGGTTGCTATCGGAAGCTATATACTCAATAACACTTTACCGTATACATATCAATGTCTTATAAGACGATCAAATACACTCACATCAACTTGAGGGAATCCGTTAAGTGAATTGGAGCCTAAAGCGAACGAAGCGCTTTGGCTGCCGTTCTGGACGCCAAAGCCGCCGCCAAAAGCGTCCGTGGATGAGCCCGCTCGAGACGCCGACGAACCACTGAACGACGCCGCTTACTAACCTGGCTACTTCTAGATAGTATTTGCGACTGTTCCGATCTATCACCAGGTCCTCGTAAGTAGCTGTAACAACTGGGAGGCTATGCGCGAATCCGTGCACTCCTGGCACACGCTTAGGCGTACTTAAGAAATGTGATTGACTTAGGTATGACAAAAAGAGCAGCCCGACGCGTAGTTTAATTTTTGTGGACACCCCAGAAGGAGTAGATGCAAAATTTAGAGGGATCAGAAAACAGAAACTTGTAGCGAGCACAAAGCAAGCGTCGATCGGTGAGTAGCCTTTCTAGAGGGCACGGAGGAGAAAGACCGGTCGACGTCTCTCGCGATTCGGGTCGTATTCCAAGACGTTGGGAAGACTCATGGGAAGTGGTGGTATTGTCTCTAAAATTTTTAGAGGATATCACATCACATCAATCTGCGAGAATCCGTTGAGCGAGTTAAGCCCATAAAATTATTATCCCTTTGGAATAGAACGTCAAAAGCGAGATGTCACTAGCAGCAAACTGTGTGATAAAAAGAGATGGGTAGCAGAACCATTTTTGGCAGATGTCAAACAGTTGACCGCCCCACAGAAGCTCGCTGAAAATTACGTGCATTTGATTTTTTATATTTAAAAGTGAAATTGTGTATATTTTGGAGAAATAATGCGTCTGAAATATGGTGACTTGTTCGGTGATTGATTGTTATGCATTACAGCGGCATGTTTCTGTTCTTTTTTCTCAATAATTATACTAACATACTTTTTAAGACTAACTAACAAGATGGATCAATGTTATCTTTAATCATAAATAAAATAATAAATAAATAAAAAATAAATAACCCCAACAAATAATCATTTAACAGGTAGTTAGTCCAAATCGAAGCCTCTTAATATACGACTTATATTTACCAATGCGCTTCAAATTTAAAGTACGCAGTTTGATTATTCTATTCTACAAACGTTAATTTACGTAAAAAATAAAGACAGAATAACACAGGGAATGTATAGCGACGAATATTTTGTATAATGGAATAATATTTAGTTTTACACTAGAGCTGCATGTTCAATATTTTGTGACGACTGTTTATCATGCAGTAAACTACTATATTTAACTTAGGAACATTGTTATAAATCACATGATCGAAAGTTTATCTCATTTAAAGCTACAAATATTACTTACTTATGTTAGTTACTGACATCTTAAATCGGTTTCGTTTGACAGCTGTTACTTGTCCTTCTATTCCGATAGGAATATTAATTTTATGGTTATGCCCAAAACCGGCATCGGAAGCGGCCGCCAAGGGCGCCGCCCTTGTCACTAAGAAACCATCAAACGACGACACTGGTTGATTAGCAACAGCTGCTAAAAGGTGTCTTCTACTGTGGGAAGCCGTTCAGCGAGAGGAATCCGAAAGCGAACGAGGCACTTTGGCTGCCGCTCTGGCCACCAAAGCCGCCACCGGATGCGGCTGCCGAAGACGCCGCGCCTGACTCTGATGAACCAGCGAACGGCGACACTGATTGATCAGCTAAAGCTGCAAAAAGGTGTCTTGAAATGGCATCAAAAAAATCAGAAAATACCCACATCAGCCTGCGGGAAGCCGTTCAGCGAGTTGAATCCGAAAGCAGACGAGGCGCTTTGGCTCCCGCTCTGGCCGCCAAAGCCTCCACCAAAAGCAGCAGCGGAGGATGCCGCCCCTGACACTGAGGAGCCGCCAAAAGACGCTGCTTGACTGCTGGCTTGACTGCCACTGAAGCCGCTGGAATGGGGAAAGGATCAAATTAGATAATGAACGCAAGCAGGATTTAGAGAAATTCTAGATTAAAATGGTACACGTATTTCAATGAATTGATGAAAGATGGGTATAAACACATTTTAAAAAGTTTGTGATCTCTAGCATATGCTCATTATTTATATGTAAAGACTGTCAACTAAAACTGTCAACTATCAATTAAAACATATTTGTTGTGTGTTTACATAAAATGTCAAAACCCTGTTATAATATTATAATGACAATAGTATGAAACGTTTACCGTTTACGATTGCAAACGTTTTTTGATGTATTTATTGTGCTTAATGGCTATGATAAAAGTTTTCAGAAAATCAGCTACATTCCTATAAATGGAAGTTAGAGAAACCTGTTGGGCTTTACGATAATACGATGAAAGGCATGAAGATTTGAGACTGATCAATCCAATACATATTGACATAGACAGATACATGTATCTCGTAAACTTCCCATCTCGAAGGAGGTCCGGAGTTTCTTGGTCCAATACATACTCACATAGATAGACATGATTAAAAATACCCAGTCAATTTTATAATCTAGTAAACTTAGCTCATAAGAGGCCTATAGTTTCTCCATATTTCTCTAGAAGACCTCTCACATCGCATAGGTAGTTTCTTCGAGCTCATCATCATTAATGAATGTAATAATAAATTCATAAAAAAAATATTTTCTTCGATTTAATATATTTATTTTTAACCTTAAATTCAAAGTTAATTGAGATCTAAATTGCTATGGATGGCAGTGTGCGAATAATCTCAATATTTTACGAGTTCGTTTGTTGTTATTAAGTATTGGCTTCATTCCATAAAATTTAACGGAAATACGAGTATAAAGCAGTCTTAATATGATATTCATACAACAGTGACATGAATATTTCAACAGCCATCATATCTTAATCACACCGTTTCGAATTTTTGGTTGCTTATCAAAATTATTAATTTAATGAACGGACCCACAGGACCTTCGAATCGACTGTCGACCTGACGAATCCAAAAAGTTAAAATCTCTTCACCCGCTTAATATATGTGTTTTTTTCATTCATACAAGTAACTTCTCCTGACAATTACAAATACAACAAACCGCAATACAGCCGTTCACGGATGTTGTCGTGACCAAGGGAAATATGTATTTATTCTTATTTAAAAAATGTCAATAAGTTGTCATTTTCAGGATTAATAATCTAGGGCTACATTGTCATGATTTCACTACAAGGGCTTTAGAAAGAGAACCTGCAATGACAATTATTTAAACATATTCGAACGTCTTGCACAATCAGGATTGTCATTTCATTTAGAGTTGATTTTACCAACATCAGATAAGGAATATTCGTCGAATACAATACAAAACGCCTAATGCGAAAACGACACCTATTTGTCAGCAATCATTTACGTCAACAACATTTTCTAATCGGTCGTTTGATACTTATTCGATAGGATAAGTCCTATCTGACATTGTTAAAATCGACTCTTAATTGGGGTTAAAACCTCATCTCATCTTTTGTGTATCTCTCTCTACATTAACCAAATTTTGTATTTAATTAAATACGTACAACTAAATAATGCTTTGTACTTATAATACAGAGTTATAGGTTATCGTCTCTTGGTTATCGAACTTTTTGTAAAAACGCTAAAAAATAATGAGTCAGTTCAGACTCATTATTTTTCAGCAGACGAAGATCAGCTTCTTATTATCTATAAGAGCTGGAAAATGGGAGTTATTTTTATTTTAATAAGCCGGCCTGTCTTAAGATAACAAGATGATACGAGTAGAGGCGATACGGTTTAACTTCTTAACAGAATAGTGAGGCCTCAGCTCATATTTCGTAACTCAACGTGATAATGAGTCGTCGTTAAGTATTCACGAACTTCCACTGTCATAGTCATAGGTCAATGTTTTATGTTAAACTGCCTTTTGGTGATCTTGGTCACACATATTTAACATAGTCTAAGTATTAACTATCAAAACAGTGATGTCTTCCGAAACAGAATAAATTATGTCTACATATCATACATAATGAAATAACTATGCATTTGTGTGTTAATGTGATGTCAAATTAAGTTATTTAAGCAAAGATAAAGTAATTTTACAATGTTTCACGCTACTTGAGTAACGACATATTTATCATAAAGTAATTCGCAGCTAAAAATGTACAATGCCCTCGTATTCTGTAAAAAGTTATACAATTTCATAAGTACGTAGGCTTCCCCAGCGCGCCACTTCAAAGCCAATTAAGCTAGGTGAAATAAGTTTTTTTTTGGCTGTCGAATATTACAAACATTCTTGAAATTACTTTTAAACGAAATTATTCATTTAGAAATTAAATAAACGCAAAACTTCCAATCTACGTGGGTAATTAATCGTTTATCACTGAGATCTTAGTAATTAATTTTATTCACAGATATTATTTAAAAAGTTATAAAAAGATTGTTTACAATATTCGACAAGTTAAATAATTCTGACTTCAAAGACAATCAATTAAAAACCTTATATATTAATGTTTTAGATGAGTTCAAAATGTTTTTTTTTAAAAAATGCAACAACTTACTTCCCAAATCCATTGAAAGATGCAGCTTGACTAGCTGAATGTGACGCGCTGAAACCTTCGTTGAAACCAAACGAAAACGACTGCGAAGCTGACTGGCTGGCGCCTCCAAAGCTGCCGCTGCTGCTCACACTGGCTGTCAGCCCCCCATTTCCTGAGGGTCTAACGTTGAAACCGCCCCCATTGAACCTCGGCTTCGCTTGAGGCCTCGCACGACTCTGCACCCTCTCATTCGGAAGCAAAGTACTAGGATCACGTTCCAAATGCTCTAACACAGGTAGAACAGGCGGAGTGATTATCGGTTCCAATTTTTTTTCGCGCCTCTCATCCGGGAACACGAACCCGTCTGCCGGAGCCGGCACAACACTCCCCACCAGACTCACGAGACACGCGACACCAAAGATGAACTTCATGGTTGGGGTTATTGGTAATACTAGGTCTGGTCGTCAGTGTATCTTGTTTTAATAGGAGCGGACGAGGTCGTAACCGGTGTTGGCATGCGGCCCGTGCCGCAGCCTTCAGAAAACCCACTGCGCTACGCCGGAGACGACGTCCTGCGTCTGCGCATCCCCTCTACATCACGCGCTCCTTGTACTTCAATTACATCTCCACCACAAACTAACCTCTAAATTCAACCATCAGCTGAGCCATAAAGGCTCAGCATTAAATGGTAATGAAATGTGTGATTAAGCATTTGACACTTTACGACTGATTGTTAAGCCGGTGCGCAGTAGGAAAACTAAGATGTGGGAGGTGATTGGGAAACCCAATGGTCGAACCATCTAAGGTTTATGGAAAGCGGATCACGTCGGATAGCCTAGGAAGTAATTCATATTTAAATATACATGAGACATAATGTGATTACAGAAACTTCTCATCTTAGGAAAACAAACAGCAATAAATATTCGTGTCACACCTATGTAACTTCAATTAGTAAGCTCAAAAGTTTTAGGTTCGACAATGCTTTTGACCTTTTGAAATAGGTATTAATATGACGGATTAAATTAATTGCCGTTGTATTCCTTTTTAATTGGGATCATCATCCTAAATCCGTTTAAAACGGAGAAACCCAAATGATGACGGCATAAGATAAAAATACTTTGTTAAGATTTTGCATAAAATTACAATAAGCATATAGTAATTATATTGCAAGTTAAACGTACTGATATACCTATTACCTATGTAAATATGTCTACAGATACACGAGAAGATTTCCTGCACAAGAAAATAAGAAGAGATCCTGCTACTATTGCTTTAAATAATTTTAAAAATACTTTCTCATCCTTGATTTCTTTCCTACATTTATTTCTTTCCTTGGCCATTGAATCTATCAAAGTATCTTTAATATACAAAAGAAGATCAAAAAATAGAAGACAATCTAACTAAACATTGATGCATGACTATTTTTATACTCGTAGATAGAGCTTTGCCCAAAAGAGGGACAGCAACAGCGATAGATTGATTGCATAAAAACATACAGTGAACTTAAAAAATCGTCTCTTATTATAAATAATAATATCGTTCTTACTTGAACAGTATTATCTTCTTACAGAGCGGAGAAATTCATCACACACCAACGTAATGTGGACATGTTTTATGACTCGTTCTTTTATCGAGAGCTTGGAGGATGTCGACTCGTTAATAACTATAATTTTAGTGTAGAAAAATCAATTTTGTTAAGGATGACACAAATTAAAACAAAAATAAGGAAAACACTCTGAAATCATAAAAATAGATTGGTTGTTGAAGATTTTGCAGAATCGATCGCGACGTTGCACTAACTTCAAAAAAAATACACCAAATTTGGGCAATAAGTGAAAAAAACACGTGATAATCCTTAATTAAAGTAATCTTATAAAATAAAAGATAATCCTTGATTATAGTATTAAAATTTATAGATTAAGTCCCCTATTATTCATGACAATGCCACCTAAAATTGATATTTTTAACCTGCATGTATTTTAGGGTGGTGACTAATACGAATGTGCATACCAGTCGTATTGAAATCGTGGTGTGTGGCAAGAAACCGTTGTCATTTTGTCAACTTATCAAAAGCTCATAAACAAGTATAATTTTAGCCACACTCTAACTTGTTAAGGAAGCTTCACATTAACTGTTGACAGCGCGTAACCTCAGTTCACGACTTGATAGCATAATATCACATGTTGATAGCCCTGTCATTCAGTCGCGAAGAAATGACCGACTGTGGCCCACCAGGGTCGCACGTCTCGTGTCACGGCCAATGGACACACAACACACACGCATCCGATTGTATTCGATATACAACATAATCGATTATATCATCGGTTTCTTAATCAGAATTGTGGATCGCAGGAAATAGACCTAAATTCGCCCACAAAGGTATTTTGTAAATGCTGCTTAAGCGTTGTATGCTTTTTAGTGTTCCGTAGCCGAATGGCAAAAACAGAACCCTAATAGTTTCGTCAAGTCTGTCTGTCTATCACTCCGTCCGTATGTCGCAGCCACTTTATTCTGAAACTATTACTATTACACAGTTGAAACTTAGTAAGGAGATGTATCCTGTTAACCGGTTTACGATTCTCTCACAAAAAATAAAAAAATATGATTTTTAAGGGGGGGGAGGGGGATTTTTATGGATAGGTCTTTGAAAATCAAAATAAAATTTTTGCTAAGTGGAAGTAAGTGGATCTCTTATTCAGTTAAAGTTGGCCCGGAACCCTTAAGTGTGCGAGTGTGACTCGCACTTGGCTGGTTCTTATTTCTTGGTGAACGCATATTGTAAGCACTTTAATCCAGGTGCATGGTGATGATGAAATAATTATTAATTAATGAATATTTTCCTCAGGCATTATTGGTACATAGGTACTACCTTATTTGGTTGTGAACAGTCGACAATCATAATTTACACTTACACTTACAAATATTTTATTATGAAATTTAATGCAGACACATTTCATAAAATTTTCATCATAATTGCTCAGCAATATTTGTCTGGCGCCTTTTAAGTAGTTAAAAAGAGATTAAATGTAAGATAACTTCTACTTACGGCACACGTTTAAATTGATTAAAACAGCACCAAATCTGTGTAAACTGCTACTATATTGAACAAACATTAAATGTATTCTGCAAATATGACGCAAATATAACGAGAAATCCGTGTGTTATGTAACGAGTGGTGATTTAATCTTCCAAATCAAGCCACATCAGTATAATAGTTTAGTAAAGTCACGCGCATCCTGAATTGTATAAACTTTTAAAGCAATCAAATTATTATATAAATTGTTTGCATTTTTTTGGTTAGAACATAGTACGAGTCATTCGATGACAAAAGTCTCCTAAACATTATGAGAAACATCGTGGTTCTTAGATGATTTTATTTTACATGTTTCGATTGGTCTCAAACCATAATAGTGATATTTTGCAGTACCTACTCCTGTGTATGGTTATGGTTATTTTGATCGGTACTCAATTTAAAACACAAAGTAATATTTAGGTAGTAAATACTAAAATAAGCGTTTCAAAACCAGTGAATTCTTAAAACGTATAGAGAAACTACAAGCAAAAAATGAGTCGCGACGATAACATTTGGACGTATTCCTCGAAATTTGGATTTGGAATATGAAACCGTTTGTGTGAGTTGATAACAAGTGGCGTCAAGTCACGGAGTACGAAATGAGTTCATGGTGTCAGTTCCATACACTTATAGTAATAGTAGTTCAATGTTCAAAAGGTAGAGGTGCAAACACAAAGGCATGGTGCATTGAGACAAATCGACATTTGCAATATTTACCTACATAGTGCATTTAAAACAGCATTGTACACGTCTCACGTGTTTTTACTATTAACTAATAAGACCTATGAACTAATGAGATAAAATAATAAGACTCTTCCCAATAGGGAATCTTTAAAGGTTAATTTAGGCCCAATTTTTTCATCGTTTAATGAGCATGGGTTAAGGTAATTTTCTTTTAAAACAGATGCAGTCGTAAATATTAACCACTGGTAACGACATTTTACCATTACTAACGATGAAGAAATCGGGCCTTAATCTTAGCACATGAACTCATATTTTATTCACCTTAAAGTTGTTCGGAAGGGATCGCTTTCGCCATAAGCGATCTCCATACATCGTACATTTACTCTTAACGAATTAATAATCAATTTATTTGATGTACAATTAGTGTTTTCGATCTATCAAAGCAATTCTCAAATTCATAAATAATTGTCTCATATTAAATTGAGGTTCACAATTTTCTACCAAAACAGGTGTTAACAATCCTACTTTTAATTCTAACTTCCAACTAACCTGCTCAGATAGCATTGGTGGATAAGGGGCTATAAAGATGGACCTTGAAGGATTCATATTGATTTGTCACATGTCATCGATCAATATTGTCTAAAGATATACCGCAACACGTCATTTTACGCTTCGAGTCATCGACCTAATAGCACTTTTATGGTCCAATTAGATGATATTTTATTTCAAATATTAGCATTATTATTAGGTTTAGCATTTGAGAGTGAGCGCTTAAATAAAACGCTACGGAAACAGAGATTATATTATATTTGAGTTTGATATGTTCTTAAAGTATATTAAATTTCGAGTTTAAACCATAACTGAAATATTTACTCAACTTTTTAGGATAATCTAGATAGATGGGTAAGTAATTACTTACCTACATAGTCGTAAATAAGTAAAATCATACATAGTCATGTACGTGTGTTTACACAAGTGTTAACTTTGAACAAAGGTGCAATTAGGCTGAATTACTCTGGAATAGTCTAGATATATTTTTCACAATACTTGTCGATATTACGTCATTATCTTCCAAGAAATAACTTTGCTATTTATAAATCAGTACCTTTATACATTTTTTTAAAATGTGCGTTCCTTTTCAACGCCAACTCCCGTCATCCTTCGTTGTACTAAAATCGATGTGGTTATCAAATTTAAGGAAATGTAATGTTTTGATTAGAATTTTATGACTGGCATATGATGCCTTTCTTTGGCGTGAGATAAATAATAAAAATCTCATGACTTTTTTAGCTGTTAGTAATTACAGTGCGTAATCGTCCCTCACATCATCAAAAATAAATTAAAAATTTATTTATTTACTCACACAGATTACATAAATATGAAGTACTAATAAAATAGTTACACGTGTTATATTAAAGCAATGTAAGTGGGAGTCTGATGCCTTTGCTAGGTATCGAATCAAATGTTTCTTAACCTCCTTTAATCACGTGTAACTTCCGCACGTAAATATATTTCTGTTAAATTATTAAAATCCTAGCCAAAAATATTTCTTTTCCTCCTTTATTACCCTAATCACGCATAATCATCTCGTTTGGCAAGTTTTTCAACTAAAACTGGAAAGATTAATGATTCATTAATGACTCGATCGCTATCAAATGATACAAACGTCGCAGTAGCTGCGACTCAACGCTGCGCACGCGCATCTTTTAGTATAGACAAGTAGCATGACATTGGGGGTATTGCCTAACGCGAGCTACGAGAGAAGAATACATTATCTAGTCTGGTGAATGTATCGATAGTTTTAGTATAGAATCGACTGAAATGTAAAACATGCTATGTGTTTTAGTTTTTAAAGATAGAGGGTAGTACTGACAGTTAGTACTTTTTATACCTTAAAGTTGATTGTAACAACATCAGATAAGGTATATTCGTCGAATATCATATAAAACGCCAAATTTGAAAACGTCACTTATTTGTCAGGAATAATTTCTGAAAATGACATTTGAAAATCGGACGTTTTATACTTATTCGGTCGGATAAGTCCTATCTGACATTGGTAAAATCGACTTTTAGACAGATAGCTCAATCAGGGTCCCTCTTTTTGAATTACTCGCTTGGATATGGCGTGTGATTTTCTTTCGAAAACATAAAAATATATATTTATATATGTAAGTAGACTAAAAAAAAACAGTTTCACTCCTGTGTGGATTCAAACTGATTTTTATTCTACAATCGGACAAAAATAAGGCGCCAGATAGTAGCAAAACAAATAAACTTGCAAAGAGCTAATGCTATTGAAATTCCTTCTGAATAATTCAACTGTTTATTCGATTGACGGTTCTAATGGATATTTAATTAATTTCTTTTTAAACGGTAAATGTTTGACTATCTAACATTTATCGATGACGATTACGACTGTCGATAAATTGTCACGACTACATATACTACTTAAAACTGTTTGTATGTGCCTAGAGAGCCTCGTAATGGTTGTTTTGGCATTGAATTCTTTTGGATGCATATTAAAACAGTTAAATTCAGCTACGTGTTAATTTACAAATCAAAAAGCGTCATCATTTGTTTCGAAGACTGAGAATTATATGCAACGTATAACATAGTTATTTCAAAATAAAAAAACGTTCATTTTCTTCGAGCAATACAGTAAGTATTACTCATACTTTTAAACCAAATTTTACTACGACCTAAATACAGGTTGCAAGCTGTTGCCAAATGGGCCATAGTCAAAAGCTAAGTAAAATTATAGATGCCTTATAGATATATAAAAGTTATAATAAAGATTATATAAAAGTTGTCGGTCACATTGACGATAATGTACCAAAGTCAGATAAAATAGGATTCAAATAATGGCCGATAGTTAAAGTTACGTGTTCCATTCACCTTCCAAAGGCAAAACCACCAGGCTATGACTCTTTAGCTACGTTCTTATTAAATACAGCTATTTAGCTGGTGCAACTAAACCTCCATGATTTATGACTAGTGAACACAAAATTATATTATCAAGCACACAGGAGCCTGTTTGTATAGCATAGCTTAAAGCAGTTAATGCATCCCACATAAAAGCTGACGTCATCTCATGCCAAAAATGTCGAAAGCGATTACGTAGGATTACCTTATTATTGCAGTCAAGATGTGTTGGCTGGTGTGACAATTTAGTAACAGACCTGACTTCGATAACATAAATGTGTGTCTTAATTATGTCTTTTTTCCAGGATGTGATTTCATTCTCCCTTCTGGGACGCTATTTTATTTATGGATCTCTCGCGTGAATATGTTGTGTAATTTCCGTTCAAAAATAAATTAAAACTAAACGTGTGCTTGAACTAACTAAATCTGACTCCCAGAATACACTCACATTCACAGAAACACTGTACAGAGCTTAGATGAGTGGTTTATTCGTCCAAGGTACAAAGTCACAAAAATAACTAGATTGACTTCGAAAATCAAAGTTAGTTTCCATTTAGAGTGATAGAATTTTGAACCTTAACACCAACCTTTATATGCACATAGAAAAAATCGACCTATATCGCAATTCAACTAGGCACAGCGCCCTCAATGAATGAAAGTAGGAACTAATTTCTTTACATACTATTTGCAATCTTATTGCATAGACACATAAAAGTACTATTTCCTAGGGATAATGATTCTACGGAATTACAAGAATAAATAGACACACACAAACACATGTGAATTGAAACTGATTGCATAGAAAAATAGACAACATCAGTCACACTCGCAATTACATGTTTTTGTTTTATAAAATGTAAAACCAATGTTACCTGTATGATAAGTAATTAAGAAACACGAAAAACTGTATATTGTAAGAGCTGTGGATTCTGTAGTAATTATAAAATTAAATTAAAATACAGAAACAAAACGTGAAATATTGACGCGAGTGTTTTCAAAATTGAGCTATATTTCTGGATTTAATCCGATTTTTCTTTGAAAATCAAATATTTTGTGTCGAGTGAATAAAACATAAGGCCCCCCTGTGTTGTTTCTTAGTACCTACTTTATTGCTTTACCCAGAACTTAAAAAAAGACCTAGCAGGCACTTTGAACCACTTTCTGAATTCTGCTACGAGTAATTTTTTTTGTTTCTAAGCTAGCCGTATGTCATGGATTGGAATCCTAATAGAGCACTTTATAAGAGCATGATTGAACATGATAAATATAAAACTGCAACTAAAAAATTACAAAGTAAATGGTAAAATATTAATGTCGCAACACCAGACAGTACAAAAAGAAAGCATATCACGATCTTGAGGTTTTTACGCCGACCTTAAAACTAAATCCGGTTCTGCATCACTAATGTCAGCTTTATCCGCAGCAAGTATACTTACTTACCTTTGAGTACTACCTACCGTCGTTTATGTACAGTCGACAAGAGAAATAGTTTATTAACACAGCCAAGAAAGGCAATGCCATTGTGATTTGATTATGATTCTGTTTTGCAAAACAATTTTTAAAGTGGAATTATCTTTGAGATCACAATTCTATCAAACTCGAATTAGCGGAGGAGCAGTTAACTAGTTGAGACCCGGCACTAACAATCAGTGTTCCGGGAATAATAGCGGTTGGGCATATCCTTAATACTTACAAGAAACACTCTAAATGCGAAATGACTAACCGAAATATGGTATCTAAAGATCTCCGTCATTTTTTCCGTTGCATTATAGAATGCAACGGAAAAAAATTGACGGAGTTTATCGATTATTATAGAATAATCGATAAACTTTCCTGAATGTTCATGTAAATAGCAAATATGAAATTTAGGAAATTTCATATAACGAACAAATTTTTATTTAAAATTACTATGTCAGACAACCAATATAAAATTAAAAGGAACTTTAAATCTTTTTTCGAAACCGATCTTGAAATCCTACAGTGAATATTACACTGCGCTACGATCTGCAAATCACAGATTTTTGTCGCATAAAGGATTAGATAACGATAATGCTATGAGACGTAATATAATAGTATATATACAATAGTATATATATAATAGTAATTATAATAGCAGTCGATATAAATTCAGGAGAGATATTGCCAGGGTTATAGTTTAGACTTTAGAGTTAGAGATAGATAGATGAAGAATAATTTTATCGTTTTAAAATTTCCTTTTTTTATTATAAGCTGTAACGATTAGATTTTTACTCTAACTATTGTGTTTTTAGTTTAACTTTTTGTTTTGTTTTGTGCTATATTTAGTTAGCGTCTAGTTTGCTTAAATTATTTATAATAGTACTAGCGGACCCGACAGACGTTGTCCTGTCTACACGTCTTTAATTTGAAAATTAGAAAAAAAAGGGGAATCTAAACCATTCCCAGATCCCCTTGAACACACACAAAAAATTTCATCAAAATCGGTCCAGTCGTTTGAGAGAAGTTCAGTGACATACACACTCACAGAAGAATTTTATATATAAAGATGTACACATTAAATGTTGTGAACTTGTTACTTAGTATGTTCCACATTTGGTTTATAAAATATTGTTTGTAACCTGTTTTGTACATCGTTTCTATGAAAATAATAAATAAATGTTGGTGATCTAAAGTCCACTAAGCTTAGCTGAGTAGCGTCCATAGCAATTGTAGCATTGGATACTCATATGCTAATACCAACGGACCGTTACCCGTCTGAGCAAATGTCGTCGACCCGTATCATTAGCCAATATAAGGTATTATCGGACCATTTGCATATTTACAGCGGGATTTTACGTAGTAATTAAGATTTTATTAGAGATCCGTACGTGGAGGCAAGTGGATATCATTTAAAAAAATACTTCTACGGCACGTTTCCCGTTTATCCGATACTGTTACACGCAATCGACGAAATGGTGATAGACTGTGCCTATGCACATCAAAAACATTGTTATTAAAAAGAGCGTCGTAGGTATGGCACCTGAAATCTTTAATGAAATCCCTAATGAATACTTATAAAATTTTATCTACTGAGCAATTCAAATCGAAATTAAAAGATTCCTAGTTGATAAGTGTTACTACAATATAAATGACTTTCTTGATGATAAATTTTGACAATCTGAATTGATTATTGTATTACTTTTTATCACTGAATTAGTTATTATAATTATTATTTGTTTAAATTAAGGATTAAAATATTGACATTACCTACATATTTACATGCCGAGTTTTCGGTAAAGCACGTTGATACTAATTAAATGCAGTTAATTAAATTGACACCTATTGCTACTGTGTTTTGTTAATACTAAGCAACTGTACGCGTGTTTACGTAAATAAATCTTTATTTCTTTCACGTACTTATACTGGGTGTGGTCTGTAATAGGAGCAAAAAAAATAATTTAAAAATTAGGCCCTTTAAGTAACCAGTAATTGATCCTTACTTACTTACCTTTACTCCTTTGGCGCAGCGACCCAAAGTGTGTCTTGGCCTCCGACACAAGAGAACGCCATCTGATCCGGTCTTGCGCCGCCTCTTGCCAGTCTGCAACTTGTAGCTCCTGCAGATCTGATAGGACGGCGTCCTTCCAGTGGTATCTGGGCCGGCCGACGGGGCGGCAGCCACGAGGTATTCCAAGATACACTGCTTTGGCGCTACGAACCTCCCCCATTCTTTCGAGATGGCCCCTGGGCCTTGGCTTCTCCCAAAATGTTAGGTTCGGCAACCAGCTCCTCGATCTCTTGGTTTTTCCAGACCCTCCAGCTGCCATCTTCTCTCTGAGTTGGACCCAGAATCTTCCTCATGATCTTCCTCTCCGCCACTAAAAGCTTTTCTTCTTCCTTGAGGGTTAGTGTCCAAACCTCACTGCCGTACATTAAGATCGGTCTTATGACATTTTTGTATATCCGTATCTTGGTTCTCCTGCTAAGAAGCTTAGACACCAGCACCTTGTGAAGGGCAGCTGTACAATGCAAGGCATTCTCTATGCGGGTATCTATCTCCTCTTCCCTTGTGTTTGTGTCAGTAATGGTACACCCCGAGTACTTAAATTATGTGGCTCTTTTAAAAATAATATCTCCACATCGAAGATGTTCGCGCTGTTGCCTTGTCTTTTTATGACGCTTCATGTGGAGATATTTCGTCTTCTCCTGATTTATTCTGAGTCCAACCTGGATGCCTCAGAACGATAAACAACAATTGATCCTAAAAAGTTTTAATTTAATAAAATGAAAAATATTTTTACTGTTATTTTTAACAAAATAAATCGAACCAGCAATGTATTGCAAACAAATGTTACCAGTCATAGAACTTGACAATGTCATTTACTATAACGAGTTAGCGATTTTGATATACATTGATTTGGGATTATAAATTTGGATTACAATATCTCTGAGTTAAAGCATTTTAGAGCACTATGACCAGGTCAAGGTAACAACGTCTACTCTGTAGAATCATTGATTAAAATTTTTGCTTCTATTACAGGCCTCACGCTGTATAAAACTTAACATGAAATCGTCTTTCATTAAATTCCTATTAGAAGTTCCTTAAATCTATTGGTTCTCTTACTAAATATTCTCTGGAATACTAACTGGCAATATCTGTAAAAATAAAATTGATTTAATAATGTACTGATATCTCAAGAAAATAAGAGTGATTCATAAATAGAGACTCAGAAAAGGAGATTTTAAAAAACCAAAAAGTTGAAGAGTGTTTTTTGGGTACAATTAAATTTTACTATCTTATTTTTCTTCAACAATTAAGTTATGCATTATAAATTATATTATAAACTCAATTAAAATTGTCTATAAAAGTGCTATGTATAACAAACGAAATGGTATGTCACGTGGCATTGATGCGCAGGTGCGCTTTCGTGACGCTTAACGGCACAAACATACGCATCGCAGTCTGTGGTTCTATATAAGGTCACTTCATTTTAAGTGATAATATTCAAAAGGCAGATTCAGCACAATAAATTAATAATGTTTTTTAGAAAACACTTTGGGTTTATATACGCTAGTTTTTGATTAAATTAAAGGTAAACGTAAGTATTTTTGTAGATATCGTTTTTTTTATTATTTAAGGTTAAGATTAGGGAAAAAGAGGGACTGGACATTGAATTAAGGGAGGCGAAGGCGATGACGATGACGTAGATACTTTTAAAATTGACACGGTGCTGTTTTAAAAAAAAAATTTACGGTGTTAGATAAAATTAAAAATTAAGAAAAACTTAATTTTCCAAAATATAATGATAACACCCTTTTTCTATTATGTATACAAAGACAGTTAAAATATTATTACTTAAAATGATTTGACATTATATTTGAATCTCTCGCGTCTATACGGCGTGTGATTTTCTTTGATTAATTTTCGTATTTTGTATGAAATTCAGTTGAAATTATTGCAGCAGGGATTCAAAACATGACTGCTTTTCGTTACTACTCGCGTTTATATTGAGCGTGATTTTCGTTGACTTTTACATAATATTCTATCCAAAATCACCGGAATAATAAGGAGAGTGATTCCAAAATAGAGCTCCTTGACTATACATACAAATTTAAAATCAATAGTATTATGAAGGTTGCGTCAGTTTTGTGATTATATTTTATGAAAAGTAGATGGTAAATAACTGTGTTCTTCTCGGAAAATTAGCAGCCTTTGGTTTTACGCCGCATTTACTGAGATTTTTTGGTAGCTACATGAGAGATAGGCGACAATATGTAGAATATGCCAATAATAGCTCGGAACCCTACCTGACATTGTCTGGAGTGAGTCAGGGAAGCAACCTCGGACCTTTGGAATTCATTTTAATGATTAATGATTTGCCAAATGTAGTACAGCATTCCAAATGCCTCCTATTCGCTGACGATTTAAAGCTTTATCTCCCCGTTAGTAATTTAGATGACTGTATGAAATTGCAAGGCGACATTGATAGGGTGACCAAATGGAGTCAGGATAAATTTTTGGAATTTAATAACTCAAAATGTGTGGTTATCAGCTTCTCTCGTTCTCGAACTCCGCTGCAATACGCTTACAGCATTAACAGTATTCCCTTAGATCGTTTGGCTGAGGTTAAAGACCTTGGAGTGACAGTTAACGTTGAACTAACTTTTAAGGAACATGTTATCAAACTTTGTAAAAAAGCTTATCGAAACTTAGGGTTTGTCCTACGTAGAGCGAAAATTTTTTCCATCATTTAGGCAATTATAGCTCTTTATAATGCCTTAGTTAGAAGTCAATTGGAACACAACGCAGTAATCTGGTCTCCACATGAAGCTAAATATAGTATTATGGTGGAGCGTGTGCAAAACAAATTTATTAGATATCTTTATTTAAAACTGTACGGTGTCTACCCGTTCTTTCCTCTGATGTATCCTACCTTGTTTATTTTAGGCATGGTGGGATATAATGAACTTAAATTACGAAGGGAATTTGCTCTTACACTTTATATTTACAAAGTTTGGGGGGTAAGCTGCATAATGCAGCTTTGTTGGAGCGGCTGGGGGTCTGTGTCCCTAACCAATACGTTTGGCGCCGACGTCGCCCACCGCTGCTGGAGGTGCCGACGGCGAAAACAAACCTGCTCAAGGAGTCGCCCCTGACGCGCGCACTCCGCACTCTTAATATTATAAACAATACATTAGATTTGTTTATTTGTACCCTGAGTGAATTTAACAGAGTAGCACTAGCGGTAATTTGTTATAATAATTAATTAAATAGAAACTTTATGTAATACTTTGCGTTTAAATAAGCATATGGCTGTACTGTCGCATTGGGTGATAAATCCTGTAATGACAGTATAAGTTAAATAAATATATACAAATAAAATACAAATACACATTTAGAACTGTTAACAAATCGTACAAGGAAATTCTTCTGAGTATTTAAATCATTACGGCATGAAATGTCCAATAAACTCAAAAATAAAATCTACATGGCACTTGCCCAATCAGTGCTTACGTATTGTATCTCTATTTGGGGCGGAGCTGACAAATCTCACCTTCTTGAATTAGAAAGAGCACAGAGACTGATGATGATGATCCTTCCGACCGATTTCGGCCATTGCGACCACTTCGACCACTTCGGTACGGCGCTCGTGCGCCCGAAAATGGCTAATGTAGCCAATTTTCGCAGTGAACTTACGTGCGCACTTAGGGCACGTGAGTACACCTTGTTCATAATGGTATTGAATGGCAGCAGGTTGGTGGGACTTCAGCTCGTCACGTTTAATGTCGAGGTCAACTTTACGTTGCTCCTCGAAATCGCTGACTCGCTTCTGTACCAGCCTGCGCCATTCGGGACGTTGTGCTGCCAAACCCTCCCACTCTGAGGGCTCGATATTGCATCTCTTCATATGCCGTTTCTGAACATCCTTAAATCTGAGGAGTTGGTCGCCATGCTTCCGCTTGCCGTCCTCCAGTTCAGAATAAAATCCTCCGCATACGCGATACGTGACCGCACCACCGAAACTGGCGACGCATTAAATAAGCGTCAATCCCACCAACTTTGGCTCGTCGCAAAGCTTCGGTATTTCGAACTCGATCAGACCATTTGATGTTTAATATCTTACGTAGGCATTTAAGGTGGAAACGGTCTAAAGTACGAATGTGCGTCGCGGAAGAGTAAAGAAGATTTGGCAGCACAATCGCCATGTACACAGAAATCTTGGTAGCCAACTTAAGATCGTGCGAGCAGAAGACCTTGGAACACAGCCTCCCAAATGTTGCAGCTGCAGCACTGATCCTGCTGTTGATCTCAGCCTCAAGGTCGCAATTGGATGTTAAAGTGCTCCCCAGGTAGCGAAACTTGTCGACCTGCTTCAGCACGTCTTCACCAAGCTGTACGGCCAGTGTCTCGTGACCATGTGAGCCTAAAGACATCACCTCCGACTTTTTTAAACTGATTTTCAAGCCGAACTTGCAGCAGGCTTGGTGAAATACTGATATCAGCTGTTGCAGGCCATCTGGGGATTCCGCTAAGAAACATAAATCATCAGCATACATGATATCTGTTATCAGTGCATGCGATACCTTAGTGCGCGCCTTAAATCTGGCCAAATTGAAGAGACCGCCATCTGTGCGGAAGCGGATGCGGACTCCCTCGGAAACTGTCTGTAACACTTCTCGGACCACCACCGCAAAGTATAAGGCGAACAGTGTAGGTGCTAAGACGCATCCTTGTTTCACCCCACAGGTAACGGGAAAGAAACCTGACTGTTCGCCGTCTACGGCGACGCAGCACTGCATGTCGTCGTGTAGGAGTCTTAGAAGCCTCACAAACTTCTCCGTGCATCCCAGCTTACTTAGCACTAACCATAAGGCTTCACGAGGAACACTATCAAATGCCTTTTCCAGTTCGATAAAGCAGAGATATAAATGACGACCTTGTTCTCTGCTTTTTTCTTGCAATTGACGCACAGAAAAAATAGCTTCACAGGTTCCTCAGTCAGGTCAGAAGCCGAATTGGGACTCAGGCTAGATACAGAAGGCAACACTCAAGGCACAGAGACTAGTTATAAAAGTAATCTACTCCAAACCTTACCGTTTTCCTACTTCTACACTCGATAGTATTAATGGTCTCCTTTCAGTCAGGAAACTTTACGTCCTAAATCTTATTTTAAACGTACATAAGTCCCTGCCTTTTGTCGACCTGAGTCATAAAAGAAGGAAAGATGCTGTTGCCCCTGTTACTGTTACACGTAGAGCTTTCGCCAGAAGGCAATATATAGGTCAGTCCGCCTTTATGTATAATAAAATAAATACAATTCTTAAAATTTACCCAATGTTATCTTTCACTTGCAAGAAAACCTTATCTGAATGGCTGATTTCACTCAGCTATGAAGAAGTTGAAAACTTATTTATTAGAATTGATAAAGTTCCTTCTTTGTGATTATTGCACCTGTATGCGGACTTTCTGTATCGATCCCAAGGAAATCATTCCTTAGGGCATACAGATGCCTGATCAACTTGTCACTTGTCAGATAATCACACCGAGAGTCGGATTCGCGTACGAAGTGTTCCGTATCCACTTAAAATAACAAAATATCCGAAATTATGAAACAAAACCTATTATACCTTTTGATGACGTTGACTCACAATTTTGTTTTTTTTTTGAAAATTGTGTCATTGAAAACCAATATATCAACAGTTTTAGTATAATATCTTAACGCGTTTTGAACGTAAACATTTTTATGCAACAACAAGTTATAGACTACATTTCTGTAATTTGTTTACTTATCATTCAGTGTTAGTTTTCCTTCTAAATTCATCATATAAGCTAACGTGGTAATTTTTTTCAGTTTTTTTTTTTCCGTTTAGCTGGGAGAGGGTGGAAACATTGGACTCTAACTAAAATTATCCCTTTTAAACTGAATGTTACGGGAACAGGCCACTTTATCTAAAACATATGATACCAAACTCACAGACATTAAGAGACCTATTCAACGATGATTTTGGCAAGAAAAAAATATATCCTGTATGAATTTGTATTTTTTTAGGGTTCCGTAGCCGAACGGCAAATAACGGAAACCTTATAGTTTCGTCAAGTCTGTCTGTCTGTCTGTTCGTCCGTATGTCACAGCCAATTTATTCTGTAACTATAAGCTATCTCACTGTTGAAATTTAGTAGGAAGATGTATCCTGTTAACCTCTATACGATTCTTATACAAAAAATAAAAAATAATGATATTTAAGGGGAATGGAACTAAAACAATTTTTTTTAAAGTCAAATCTATGCGTGTGTCTATGGATAGGTCTTTTAAAATGACATTCCTCAAACCATTTTCCTTCCAAACCTCCATTCACTTCCAAAGTAGTAAAATGGGCATCTAACTTCTAAACCAAGCAAGTGTAAATTTTGAAAAATATATATAATGTAGATCATAACAAATACTTTCAACGAAAATTGGTTCGGACGGGATCGAACAAGTAGTTTTTGAGATATAGCAAATTTTCAACAACCGCAAACATAACTTTGTTCTTCATACAAACAGTATGCAAAACAAAATTATATTTGCTGTCAACAAAATATTGTGGTATTTTACTAAGTGGAAGTAAGTGGATTCCCTAATTCAGTTAACATTGGCACGGAACCCTCAGTGCGCGAGTCCGACTCGCACTTAACCGGCTTTTCAAATTTTATTTTACCACATTTTTCGGGAGATAAGAATTAATTTTCATGCCAAGTTACAGATTCGTAGCACCTCGTGTCTCTGCGTTTAATTGTGGACATACGTCGGTACTACAGAATCTTAAAAGGTTGATGACTAACGAGTGCGTCGTACCATTTTCTTGCCAGTTCTAATTGATTCATTTTCCTATTTTATTGTATTTGTACGCAACAAATGAGTGAATATGTATAACTTAATGCAAATATTAATGAATCATAAAATATTTCTTTAACAATACACCCAGTAAGTTATGTATGATATCCTACGAACGTATACGCAAATATTTACATACTAAATGATTCAGGTTCATTAAGGTTTCCTTTCTTGATAATAATAAATCTGCTGTATTTTGAGAATGTTTTTTTTTTGGCAAACGTGACTCATCTAGAGACAATTGAATTCACACTTCCCAATTTTTTCGTTGTTAACAAGCCTACAAGATATTCTCCAATGAATGCAAAACACCCGAACATTCTTATTGATGCCAGGAGCCAGCATGACACCAACTTTAATTTGATCCATTGTCACACAAATCCGTGCTTAATTTCCTTTACAAAGCAACAAAAATATTCCAAAGAATTTTTCAGCGCACACATTTTCAGGGGTCCTATTTTTGAATCACTCGCTTGAATATAGCGTAAGATTTGCGTTCATCGAACCGAATCAAAAATCAAGGAAATCATGTGAAATATAGACATGACGGTCACCGTCAAAAACGGTCATTAACTGTCATAAATGGTCATATTCTGTCGTTTTGATATCAGTAATACTTGATTACTTTTTTCTGTTGTGCGTACGCAATTGGTCAAATTCGGTCAGTCACGTGATTTCGCCGTTCTGTGAAATCCCGTTCTTTACGTCCTATTTATCCTTATTTACATACTATTCTAGTTTAGTGTTATAGAAGTTCTTGGATATATTTTCTGTTGGCTGAAACTAGAAATTTCTTCTTTCAAAATGTTAAATGAAAAAGTTTGTTAGTAAATAATTAATCACAACTAATTCACTGTCGTTGTGTGCTAAATGTGACTTACGAAAACGAAAACTAAGTCAGGAAATTTAGATTTACGGTTCATCTCATACGGTCAAACCATCTCATACGTTCATCTCATACGGTGACTGAATTTGACAGTATTTGTTCTTATCTGACCGGTCAAATGTGATTGGTCAGATAAAGTTATTTTACGACACTAATCACACGCCATCTTGACGCGAGTGATTCACAAATAGTGGCCTAGTACTTTTCTTCGAAGTCTGAACAATCCTTCGAATCAGTTTGCACAGCTTGTTTTATTCTAACAACAAGTAATGAATAATACATAAAAGAACATTTGGTGCATGAGTCCCCAGTGTGGTTTCGACTGTTACAGTTAAAAGTATACTAAAGCAGGGTTTTATCACCAGTTTAATATTTTCGCCATATTATGGCGATCACGATCGCATTTGTTATCTCGCTCATTGCCGTTGCGAATGGTGAGTACGGTGGTTAGTTAAGTGCAATGCAGTTAATACCTTAGTTAGTGGTTATATAAGGTCAAATCGTTTTAAGTGATAATATTTTATCTGTATCGTATACATCATAGAAACAGGATTCTATCATATATTTTTTGGGAAATCGGAATTTTTCTTCTTTCTTTAACAAAGAAAAAATATTTATTTTAAACAGCACCCTAACGATTTTGAATGGTATCTACGTCATCGGCTTCGCCTTTCAAAATTCAATGCCCAATCCTTCGATTTCATTAATCTTAAGCTTAATTAATAAGAAAATAAAAAATTGACAAAAATTATTACTCCAATCTTAAATTTTCTCAAAAACTAATGTATAAAAACCAAAGGTATTTTCGACAAAAAATATTAATTTATTAAACTGGATAGGCCCATTAAATATTATCACTTAAAACGAGGTGACCATATATTGTAATTTTAAATGTGTGCGCAATGAAAATTATACCAAATTTCTAACTAACAATATATTAATTGGAAGAGATAACAGGAAAAGATAAAGGGAAACTTGATTCAGGGAGGTTTATTGAAATGTTTTTTCAATTGTGCCTGATTTCACCCACATCATTATTAAAAATAATTTAATGTTGCAACATTGGTGAATGGATTAAATACTTAGTCAACACGTTAATACTATGTAATAGGTACTGCAATTTTAAAATTCATGAATCTTTGTACGAATCGTCTTTAATTTGTTATACTTTCTGCTAAATGAAAACGGAATCCCAAACAAGACCGATTTTTCTTCCATTGCAAAATGTTTAATAGAACTCGTATATGAACACAGGTGTTTTAAGACAATAATGTAAATCAATAAATTGCAGAACTTGTAAAATGTATTCAGCAGTCATTTTACTGCTTCATTTATTTAACGAGTATTTACACACACGATATATGAACACTTTAACACAAGAAACATAGTCCATAGAATACAAGCAAATGCGTAGTTTAAAAACTATTTTTTATCCTTTGATTAACGTTAAGTACCTAAAAAATATCATATTAACTGATGATATTAACTGATATTAACTGAAAAATCAACATATTAACTGTGGCTTCTCAATACATTTTTGACAATATAATGTACGTCCGTAAAAATTTAGATAATTTCATGAAGAAGAGTGACATTCACTCATATAACACAAGAAATAAACACAAGCTTGTCGTTCCTAACTTCAGATTAGTTAAAACTAGTAATTCGTTCATGGGAAATTGTATAAAATTCTTTAATAATTTAACACACAATCTTGTCGAATTGCCGGTTGATAAATTTAAGAAACACGTTAAAAACACGCTTATGTCTAAAGGCTATTATCAGGTTCAAGACTACCTGAACGACACGAATGTGTGTTCCGTCCAGCCTGCACCGACTGATGCACTTACCTTTGATGATTTTGATTTTACGGCAGCTAGTGGTGACTGAGTTTGTTCCGGCGTTTCTTCTCAGTACTTGCCTAATTGTCTGTGTTCTGTCTCGAAGCGCTGGTAGGGCCCAAAAGATAAGGAGACATGATTCGGCCCCTTCAGGGCACATTTATTTTTATTTTATTTTTCACTGTACATTTGACATTCATAAGTGGCATATTGTGTACTAAATTGAATAAACAATATTTGAATTTGAAAAATGATACATTAGGTAAACATAAAAAAACGCAGTCGGATTTACGGTAGTTTGATTGGAATGAGCGTTGTCCCGGTTTGCCAAAGGTTACAGGTTCGAATCCTGCCTGTGCGTATTTAAAAAATAAGATTTATATGGCCACAGATTGGTACAGTCTACCAGTAACATGATGACGTCATGGTGACAGGTTAGACTACACCGTAAAAAGTGCTCTACCATCAGATTTCAAAATTATCGTCCAGGAGCGCTATTTTTGAATCATTTTGATTTTTCGTTGATAAATAATTTATTTTCGAATAAAATCTGAATAAAGCCCACACAAGAGTGATTGAAATAAATATAGCTCGATTTTGTAAGTAGTCATGTCATTATTTCACGTAATTTTCTTTGATCTATAATTGATTTTTTGTTTGATAACACTCGTAATATGTTTTTTCTCGATTGCGAGCAATTTTTTCATGTTTTTGATTTTAATTAAATAAAGGGTCTAGGCGACTCTTAATATAAATAATCATGTTCCATTATTACCAAGCCTGCTTCATTGCAATGAATAAACTAGTAAAAAACAAGGTTTTTTTACAATTTTGGTAAATGTTTGATTATTCCATAAGTAAATGTGTAAAATATATATTTTTAATTAAGGTTTTCGACGATCAAATTAAGCAAAGAATATAATATTTAAATATGTGCTCTTTAATGAAGACCAGCACTGCTTAAAATAGTTACCTTATAAAAAAGGGACAGCTTAATATTGGTAAAGTTATCTAAAAATATATTTCAAAGATATCTACACAAAGATATTTAAGTAGTCTTAATTTCACATAGGTCTAAGCTTAAGCCTATTATAATAACCAAGTACATGTTGTTAATAAAATCTTTGTTTTCAGCCGGCTACAGGGGAGACGATGACAATCAACAGTGAGTAATAATAATTATTTTAAATAACTTTTTTTAAAAATAAAATAAAGTATATATCAATGATTTTAAATTTATGATTAAAAAATAATCATACTTTTTTATACAAATCTAGATTAATTAAAGTACTGCTCTTTTGTTTCAGATTCCCACACATAAAGGTATATCTATTTATTTATTAATGCCTAATCATTCTTCGTTTGCCTTTATTGTTACTTCTTTATCTAATAAAATAATTCTGAGTATAAGCTTCAATATTAAATTTATGTATTACTTTATAATGTTTTTGTCCTGACAACTTCAGCTTTATCATATAACATTCCAGTGAGACGTTATTTGTAGATTAACAACGTGTATGACGTTTAAAACATTCCATTAAATCGCTATCACAAAACATATTACTATACCAAACCGCCGAACAGATTAGCAATCATCAAAATAAGACCAGCAGAGTCCTTACACATTTTCTTTCATACTAAATCTAAAGCAAAATTCATTAATGACGTATTAATTCGATAAACTTAGCCTCTAGCCTTTTTGAGACGCTTGATCGTAAGTAAGCCATGTTACTATGCTTATGAGACGCTGTGTCTATACGATTTGTTAATTGCAACTGCACCACGATCACATACAAAGTACTCAATAGCAGGCGCGGATACACCTTCGCGAGCTTTTCATTCTTATAATTTTCTTCCTTTTACAAGCGTCGCGTCGTGAACCAAATTAAAGCGCGCTCAATTCGCTCGCGCTTTAATTTATTATTAACTTTCAATTATGGGGGGGGGGGGCATAATTGAAAATAAAATGCGTGCCCACAACATTTTTAGAGAGCTGGATCCGCGCCTGCTCAATAGCTGCATTTCACCACCCACAAAACACTGTACAAAATAGAGATGGCCCGAGTACTCGGTTAATACTCGGTACTCGGCGTACTCGGCAGGTTTTTTGATATTCGTACTCGGCCGAGTTACTCGGCTTTAATGCCGAGTATACTCGGTTTAAGTAAAGCAATATATTTTTGTAGATTCATATAAACAACAGGGGAGATCTTATACAATCAATTATGATACTAAACGATTAGTAACGAGACAAAATGAGGAGAAATTTTATAAAGCAGTATATGATGCAGCAACATAAAGCTCTCTGTACTTTCTGGTAACAGCCTATATTTTTTTTTCTTCGTAGATGTTACTAGCCTCCGAAAGTAACCACTCGCTATTCGTGGTGCTTGCAGGTGCACATAGTAGCACTCGTGCTAAACGTGCTAGTTCTGGAAACCTTGTTTGGTGCTTTGCCCGCTCGAAAGGACTCTTGTCTTTTGTCAGCTTATTCTAAAGTAATGGGACTTTTAGTATCATCGCGCGCTAGTGGCTAGATGAAAGCTAATGCAGCGCGCGAACCTGTTTGTATTTGATTTAAACCGAGTTACTCGGCCGAATACTCGGTTGGAAAAAAAATGAACCGAGTAAAACACGGTACTCGTTACTCGGCCAAAGTTCTACTCGGCGCATCTCTAGTACAAAAGCATGTTATTTACAGATGCCTAACATACAATTCCCCTCCATCCGAATGCCACAGCTTCCCCGTATGCCTCAACTTCCCCGTATGCCTCAGCTGCCCGGCTTTCCCGTCGCCCCGACGCCACCAAGATTTCCTTTCGCAGGATTCCAGATGCCTTTTATACCTCTACCTGTCATACCGACCCCTGGACAGATGGCCAATGTGAAGCCAGGCCCTAACCAGGTGTTCCACGGAATATCCGTCAAATCGTCCAGTGCTATCAGCTATGATAAGGACGGTAATCCAGTGAGGACAGGAGGCACGTCCTTCGTGGTAAACGATAATGGAGAGGTGTTGAAACATGAATGTGAGTATTCTATGAAACACGAGCTGTATTTTTAATCACTCGCGTCAATATTCCGGATGATTTTCGTTCGAAAATCTATATGAAGTCAAAGAATATCAAGCAAAACATAGACCCTTACAATTTTTTTCGATCACTTCTGCATGGATTGCAACTATTTTTCATTGAAAAATCGATCACTAATCAACGAAAATCATCATCATCATTGGTTGCATCAAGTTACGTAAACCACAACGGTTTTACGTATAGCTTAGCAAAATTCTAATGAATCTCATGAAAGCTTCATGACTTCATGAGACATTCGTGTACCTAATTTCCTCTTAGGCACTTTATTAATTTGACACGAGGGATTATTACCTTTATTTACAGATTTGAATTTGAATGTAATTGTTTACTCTTAAGTAAATATTATTCTCTTCTTTTTCAGCTGGAGATAATCCTCCAGATTTAAATGAGCCCATTGTGTGAGTACACTGCCAAGCTATTTCATTTTTTCACGATTATTAAAATTAAAACAAGGAAAATAGTAATTTACACCAAACTAATAATTGTTGCAGCTTCCCAACGGTAAGATTTGGATGAAGAATAAAATATGAAAGAAACGTATTAGTTATAGATTCACACAACACACAATTAACATTACTGTCACATACAATAGACTTTTGATAAATAAATTACCACATCATGAGAAATGGACTATTAGAAAATTTAATGTCACAGGTAAATAATTATGTACCTATATGCAATGATACTTGGTCATAAATATTAAACTTGAATTCTCCATACCTAGTTTGTATTTATGGTCAAATAATAATTTTCTTTGTTTCAGGTATAAATATTGAGTGAAAGTATTAATCTTTCAGCATTTGCACCGCATCAAATGTATCCCCATCACCTTACCAATTTATGAATACGAAGTGTTCGTTTTCACACACGTGACTGAACATTGAATAATTTGAATGGATGAATATCCATTCAAATTCATACTTACATTACAACACAACATTACTAAAAAATAGAATATATAATATGCATCTAAGGTTCACATAGTTCTACCTACACTGCCTGAAAAGCATCATCGTGATACCAATATTTATAATTCATACATTTCATAATCCTCTGCTCTACATTATTTATAAACACAACTAATTTACACGTGAATTAGTTTTCACCTTCACGAAAAATACTTATGAAAAGCTTTTGAAAGTCCAGTTGTTCCATAATAGACTTTACTTTTTAAAACTCACTCTCAGTGAATGCATTTTGTCTTAACCTCTTTTGTCACTAACATTGAATAGTTTGATTTGAGATTACTACCACTTCCTATCTTATTTAGAAGTTTCCGATTTCCTTTAACAGATTATTGGTGCTAGCTATTTATAGTTTTTAACTTATTTGGAACTAACGAATACATTTTCTTACTGCACAAACGTTATTAACAATGACATTCGTGTTAACATAAAATTAATTTTAGTAATGAGCCCCAGATAGCAATGCAATGAGATTTTTACATCACAGTGAGATTTGTATTATGATAATCGCACGAGAATTAATGCATTCGAGAAACGATATCACGATTTGCTCGCACGGTTCACTATCTTTTGAGGCATAAAAACGTAGAAACTAGTCTTAAATATAGCTTTATTTACACAGCATTACATAAAAATTTAGCATCCTCAAAAAATGCATTATTAATAATTGTATTTTTTAGATGCCCAAAATGCCGATATTCCAAATGCATATTTTTTGAGGCTTAAAGACGTAGAATCTAGTCTTAAATATGGCATTATTCACACTCCATTACTTAAAAATTTAAGAAGCTCGAAAAATGCATTCTTAACTATTGTATTTTTCAGATGCCCAAAATGCCGGTATTCAAAATGCCCGAGTTCAAGCCGTTCAAGCCGTTGTTCGTGATGCCGCCTATGCAGCCGATTAAGCCCATCGCCCCATTGAAACCCATCATCATTGATTCTGAAGAAATCGAGAATCATATTCCTGGGGACGGTGAAAACTACGTAGCGATGTCCACGTCTTCATTTACTCATTCCGAAAATGTTGACGGCGTGGAAACTTCTGGCGGAGCGTCAAACACCGTGGTAAACAACAACGGGAAGGTCGATAAAGAATCCGTGGTGTTCGGGCAGGGTGACAAGGAATAAACTTATCACATAGAATTTGTATAGAATACTGACTAAAAATCCAGTCATTTATCCTCCCGCTGTGGCTTAGTTTTCATATTCCGTCTTTTTGAAAAACCCTTTTTTGATTGTGTAAGAAATAATGTTATAAATCAGTTTGATAAATATGTAGTAACAATAAACACCGTTTGCAAAATGTAATTATTTATTTTTATTTTTCTGCACCTGCTTGAGCCGAGATATTTGTTATAGTAGATATGAACTAGATTGTTAGCCGATATACTTAATTAGTTAAGCTTTTTACTTATTAAATTGTGAAAGGAATTATTTTTAATTATATATGACATTTACCACCCTAGGTAATTTTTAGGGTTCCGTAGCCGAATGGCAAAAAACGGAACCCTGATAGTTTCGTCAAGTCTGTCTGTCTGTCTGTCTGTCAGTCAGTCCGTCCATATGTCACAGGCACTTTATTCTGAAACTAAAACACAGTAATAGGTAGATGTTAACCGCTTTACGATATTTTTACAAAAAAATAAAAATAAAAAATATTTAGGATGGGGGATTCCATACATGAAACTAAAACCTAAAAAAAAAAAACAATGCGTGTAGGGTGTCTGTGGATAGGTCTTTTAAAATAACACCAAAGGTCCAACAACAATTTTCTAGTCTGACGTTTGAGAGATAGACGCTTCCAAAGTGGTAAAATGGGCATCCCCCCATCTAACTTTTAAGCAAACCCGAGTGTAAATTTTGAAAAATTACGTGATGTAGAACTTGACAAAGACTTTCAACGAAACTGGCTTGAACGAGATGGAACTAGTAGTTTTTGAGATAGAGCACATTTTCAACAACTATGAAAAACAAATTATATTTGCTGTCAACAAAATTTTGTGGTATTTTGGCGAAGTGGAAGTAAGTGGATCTCTAATTAAGGTAAAATTGGTACGGAACCCTTAGTGTGCGAGTCGCACATGGATGTTTTTTATCATGATCATGATCATGAGATCATGGACGCTTAAGGTTTAGTAATATGAGTTATGCTAATTATAAAAAAAGGTTTCTTTAAATTACGCTTTTTAACCTTTACATGAACAAACTGATCGTTGAGCTCAGCCGCAGTGCCGGTGTTGGCTGCTCTGTGGACGGCACCTTCGTCAACAACATAAGCTACGCAGACGATATGGTGCTGCTGTGCCCATCGATCAGTGCTCTCAAAAGGCTAATTAACATCTGTGAGCGATATGCGGTGGCTCACGGTCTCAGGTACAACACTGTTAAGAGTGAACTGCTAGTTTTTAAAAACAAGTCCTACAAAATTCCAGCTGTCAGGCTCAACGGCAGTCCTCTGAAGCAAGTACACAGTTTTAAATACCTGGGACACTGGGTTACCGAGTCGCTCAAAGATGACCTGAACTTGGAGCGAGAGCGCAGGGCATTGTGCGTTAGGGCGAACATGCTAGCTCGCAGGTTTTCGCGTTGTACTAGGCAGGTTAAAATTACACTTTTTAAAGCCTATTGTAACTCCCTGTACACGTGCAGCCTGTGGACAAGCTATACCCATACAGCGTACAGAGCCCTGCGCACTCAATACAATAATGCATTCAGGATGCTGATGGGGCTGCGACGTTATTGTAGTGCTTCGAGGATGCTGGCGGAAGCAGGTGTTGATAGTTTTGCGGCTATTTTGCGAAACCGCATAGCGTCCTTGATCCACAGGGTGCGTGGCAGCTAAAACAGTCTCCTGCAGAGTGTCCCGGTCCCGGCGAGGCTGGACGTGGACAGTGCCATCATGCAGCACTGGACACGCTACCACCTAACCAAAGACACTAGGGTAAATGACTTTAATTTTTAATTAATAAATAATAATAGAATTTCAATGTACTAACATAGTTTATAAGATAAAATTGTTACTAACACTCTTTATGGTCAATGCCTGAAATGAATTATTTTTATTTATTTAAATTATATGTAAATTTTATAAAAGAAAACCTATTCACAACATTTGAAAAACGAACGGAGAAACTCGTGCGTAGCTAGCACGTATCTACGAGATCTTACGCCGTCGTTAGTAAGGTACGAAGAGGCGACTGTTATAGTAATTTTGACTCCCTCGCTCGTAGCTCATAAATTGATTTTGTGGGCTTTACCTTTGATATTTTGTTATAAAACCAGGGGCTATTTAATTTTTAATTTGTATATTGGCCATATATTTCAAATACGATTATTCTTGGGTATCTATCATAACATAGAATTTTTTGATATCGAATTTCATTTCACAGAAAACTATTCAATGAATGTTAATATATTTTTTCTTGTTAAATCGAATAGTTATTTATCGTCGTTTCATAACATCGAATAACAGTTCACCAAAAAAATGATTCGCAACTGTTTTGTTCAGCAGAATAACGATATACCAAACTAATGTTTCATAGAATTATTAAGTTATCGATATAACCTTTCATAAAAACTTGTTTCAATGTGTAACGGTTCCCATATATTTTTGCATACGCATGCAAAAATATATGGGAAGGCATGCGCATGCATACACATGCAAGTAAGAAGGCATACATATATGCATTAATGCATGCAAGTAAGCAAGCAGGCATGCATGCAAGTAAACAGGCATGCATGCAGCAAGCAAGCAGGCATGCAAACAAGCAGCATGCATTAGGATTTCCTCGTCTCCGGCGCTGCGGGAATAGCAGCCTCGTCGCCCTTGCGTAACAAGGCGCAGTGCCTACACCTTGTTACAGCGGGCGGTGGCTGCTCTCCCTCCGCGCCTCCCGCTTTTAAATTACACTCTAGTATCGGGCAGACTAGTACCACGGCGAGGAGACCACGGCGAGTTGGGATTAACGCAGTTTATTTATTAGATCAATATTTATTACATATTTATATCAGTTATGCTTTAAATTGTCTATTAATAAAGTATGCAATATAAGATTAGTAACAAATTCGTTTGGAAGTACGGACTTTAGTGAAGTAAAATTCGATGTTTCAAGAATTCTGCATATTAAAACTTACGTGGAATTAAAATTATGGGTAACAAAATAGAAAGCTAACGTTACTTCGATAAAATACGTAATTTATGAAAAGAAGTAACGATGAAGTAAGTTTGTAGATAATAAGCATTCGAGTAAATGAAATTGTGATGTAACAAGATTCTAGAATTTTTTGAATATTATTTTGAAACATCTGCGAATCGTTTTATGGGAAATGAAAATCGATGAAGAAAATTGCGATTGAGTGATGGGTTCCCATTATTCTTATTTTTGTTCAACGAAGTATGTTCCAACTAAGGGTACAATGAAAATTAAAGGCCATTTTTTTTTATTTGTCAAATATGGTAAATAATCTCGACATTCCTTTTTTTTAAATGATCAATTTAAAAATAAGATTAACACAAAAGTTACTTTATGTTATTCACTAAAATTCTTTTAAGAGTTCTATAGGAATGTTAACAATATTCGTTTTGTAAAGATAAACGGGCTTTATATCAAACAAAATAGTTCCAGTAGTTCTACAGTAACTATAGAAACAAAACTACGTTTTTTAAAAACTAATCACTTACGTTATTAGGTCATACTTTTGCGAATGAAAATCGGTTGTAATCAAATAAAAAGCGAGTCGATCAAAAATAGAGAGCTCTACTTTTAAACCAGTCGAGTACCTACATTTTGTTTGATTTTAATCGATTGTTCGATTTTCAAACGGATTTTAATATAAATGAATACGCAAGTGATTGAAACATATAATTGTACGCCTGAAATGATTTTAGCAGCAGAGTTTCAAATGTGTGGTCTGGTGCTAATGTACGACGGAAGGCTTAATCTTTCAATATGCACCATAAGCATTGCTTTGCAGTATGTAATATTACTAGGTAGATACGTAGGTTGTAGTTGTGTAGGTTTCTGTACCTATAGGTGTAAGTAATAAAATGATAATGTATGAAAGTTCTACAGAAACTATACAGTTATAAAACAATAACTCGAGACGACCTCCGTGGTCGAGTGGCTAGCACGCTGGTGTCAAGCGTCGCCATCTCGTGAGGTTCCGGGTTCGATTTCCGGTCGGGTCAATGTAGAAAACGATCTTTTCTATATTGTCTCGGGTATGGGTGTTGTGGTACCACCGTTGTGTCTGATTTCCATAACACAAGTGCATTGACTACTTACTTCCAATATTTATTAAAAAAAACTGAATAAGTTTACCAACCACAGCAGATCCATTTTATCATCCAGCAACCATTTTTTAATCGGCATGTGATTTTCGTTGATTGGTTGATATTCATCAGCCAGATGCACTGTTGAACATATACGTTAGATTTGATAACGTTAGATTTTAGGTATCCTCGGCGACTGCAATAGGCCGTATTTCGTCAAATTTTAGAAGATAAAAATGAAAATGATAGCGTTTGCTGCCTACTTATACCAAGCATGTGAACCTACTGCTGTCTTTAGGTCTTCGCTTTTATAGAGACTGCTACTTACCTTCTCAACTTACACCAAACTCGTACTCGTAAACCAGGAGATGTTCATTATTCATCATTAATAAATGATTTTCTGTACATTGCAGATAATGTTAGGAATCTTATGTGAATCTAAGTACTCGTGAGCCCGACGTAGAACTGCGGGCGTGCTTTCAAATTCAGATTTGGATTCGTAGGCAACGCAGGCTTATCAGTATTCGAAGAGAGTCTTTTAATGTTAATGCACACAATCTCAATTAATGTAGTTCTGTTGAAATAATTATCAAGGGACCTGGAGCTCTATTTTTTAATCAGTTGCTTCAATATTGCGAGGAATTTTCGTTCGAAAATCAATGAAAAGACTACTGAAATCACGCCTAATATGGACGGGAGAAGTTACAAAAATCGAGATAAACTTTTTAAAATACATTCACATAACTTTTTTTTAACCTCTTGACCCACTCGGGAGTGATTTGAAAAAAGATGACTGATTTGTGTGAGTACTTTAACCATCAAGCATCAACTATCACAGCACCGACTTCAAAAAGAAATTGTTTGCTTAAAATGGATTCCTTTCCTTTCAATGGTCAAGCGTTTATTTAAGACTTTTTAGTGCATTTTGGATTTGAAGACGGGTTTTACTTTTATAAAATTTTAATCACTCACTTGAATATGGCGTGTGATTTCGTTTAAAAACGAATTACAAATCAAGGAAATTAACGCGAAATACTTATAGAGGTTAGTACTCATACAAATCAGTCATCTTTTTTCAAATCACTTCCCGAGTGGGATTATACTAATTTTCATTGCAAAATTGGACATTAATTCATTAACATCACATGCCATCATGACGCGAGTGATTCAAAAAAAGGGGCCCTGTACCTATTAAATATGTACTTACGTTATAGTCGTGTGCTTACATCCACAAATAGTAACAGTCATTGGCAAGCACAGTTATTGCGTTCATTACTAAAGATAAGACACCAGCCATTTTAAACATCAACGGTCACTGTCTTAGTCCAATATTAAAGTATATGACGTGGCTAAACCAAATTGTAAGTACGTATATCAATCACCCTTATGTCATGTTACTCCTTTGACATAGATTTTGAACTAAACTAGTCTTAGTCCTCAATATCTCCTATCCTTTCTCTATCTCCGCTCGATTGCCACACTTCTTCCCACCCGGTGGTTCGCTGGCAAACTAACATCGGCGCACAGAGGACAGTGCGGCGAAGCAGAGCCCCCCTGGCTGTATGCCCTGGAGTACCACAGCGGAAGCACATTCTACTGTGGTTTGAACTATAAGTGTTAAACACTTGCTACCTCTGCGGCAATAAAACGTTGGTCTGCGATAGCATGTTGAATGTGATGAAACATTGGTCTGGCCCGAAGGTTTGCACGATGTACGCAATCCGTTAAGGTGATACTTTTTAAGGCTTTTTTTCAGTCATTTTATACGTGCAACCTGATCGTCAGCTACACGCAGAAAGCCATCAACGCCTTGCGTGAGCAATACAACAACGCATTCAGGGTGTTGTTGGGGCTGCCACGGTGCTGCAGTGCATCGGGTATGTTCGCCGAAGCCCATACTGATGGCTTTCATGCTATTCTTCGAAAGAGAGCAGCCTCGATGCTGAGCCGTATCCGTGGGAGTTCCAATAGCATCCTGCGCGTTGTGTTGATTATCCCTACATGGCAGTGGGTCCGGCTGCATGTTTTGTAAAAGTGTGTTTTTTAGCTTTTGTTTTATTTTTATTTAAATTTGTTCTGTGGTATTTAAAGTGTAAGTTAACATTTAACTCAATTTTACCAAATTCAATTTTCTTTTTAATTATGCAAATGTATGGACTGATGTCTGAAATAAAAAAATGAATTTGAATTTGGTAAAATTGAGTTAAATGTTAACTTTACGCTGCGCAAGTTACAATAAAATTTTCATCTTCACAGGGAAATTCGTGAAACACAAATATTGACTTTGTAACTTCGTTTGGACACGTAAGGAGGTGACTATGTTAACTCAACTCAAATATTATCCAATGCCAACGATGTCATAAAACACAGGAAAACCTGCTTTTTTGAAGTCAGATAATACTTGATCTAGGAAAATTTGCAGCAAATCTTATTAGTCTTGATTTTGTAAAAAGTCTCATGTCGCTCGAATTCATAGTTTTCAAAAATTAAGCCAAAAACCTAAAAAAAATCCTTCAAATCCTCCTCCCGGCTCAAGCAGTACGGGCTTGGATTTTGGATGTTGACCTTGTAACTAGTCCAAACAAAGTTAAGTGAAAATCGTGTTCCTTGAAATTCCCTCTATAAGGTTTAACGATACTAATTTGACCAGCCTGTGAAAGAGTTAATTGGCAAAAGCAATTCAAAATGAATAGAATCACGTTTCGTTTGTAAACAACGTTTAGCTTAAAAAGATTTTAAAATCTTCTGCGAAACGTCAAATGTGATACAAAGTACTCGGACAGTTCCAAGTAGAAAACAAAAGACGTGCATTAATTAACTTAATTACCATCGTTTTTCATCTATTCACATTTTAAGAGCACGAGTAAGGAAGAAATAAAAATGAGAAGAGGAAATGAAACAGTGGGGACATGTGGAGCAGTTCTGAAAATTATTTTGTTAGTTTTTTTAAAGTATTTTTTATTCATAAAGATGAAATAAGAAACCAAAAATTTGCGCACGGGCGGGACTTGAACCAGCAACCTTTTGGCAAACCGGGCCAAGCGCTCTTACCAATTGAGCTACCGTGCTGTTAGTCCGACCCTGCGAAATTTGTGGTTTCTTATGAAAACGTCAATTGCGTGACGCTTAGCGCCATCTAGCCGTCTGTTTATGAAACAGATGGCCCAAGCAGTTATTCTTTACAGAATAAATTCAACTTGGAATGATGTCGCTTCGCTATCTAATGCTTTAGAATGTTTTTAACACTCACAGTGTCATATTTTACATTCATAAAGATGAAATAAGAAACCAAAAATTTGCGCACGGGCGGGACTTTATTCTGTTCATTCCAAGTTGAATTTATTCTGTAAAGAATAACTGCTTGGGCCATCTGTTTCATAAACAGACGGCTAGATGGCGCTAAGCGTCACGCAATTGACGTTTTCATAAGAAACCACAAATTTCGCAGGGTCGGACTAACAGCACGGTAGCTCAATTGGTAAGAGCGCTTGGCCCGGTTTGCCAAAAGGTTGCTGGTTCAAGTCCCGCCCGTGCGCAAATTTTTGGTTTCTTATTTCATCTTTATGAATGTAAAATATGACACTGTGAGTGTTAAAAACATTCTAAAGCAGTATTTTTTATATTATTTTGAGTATGCTGGGTATTAGACTCTGAATACCCCGGGAAAATGGGTTGGAAATATTCCTAGTTCCCAAAATTGCCGGGAACGGCAGGCGGCATCTTGTATAATACAGATATTCCTAGTAGGTCCTGGTAGGTACATATATAGATATGTATATTACACAATGACGATGACTGTTTCCAGTGATATGTGTTACACACTTTTACTTACAAAGTATTTTAATACTAATTGTTTGACCGTGCGTGCGCATAAACAAAGAAAACAAACACTTTTGAGTCACGTAATTTAGTTTCATATCTAGATCAGAGGTAAAAAACAATTTCAGGTATTTTTAATACTTAAATTTTTTAAGTATGACCATTCTATCTACTTATAGGATACTTAACAAAATTGCTTCATACAACTTAATTATTTATTTGATTATTCAGAAAAACTAGTAGGACAACTCCCTAACAAGGAAAGATTAACTTAATATATTAAATAATGTTGATTCATGTCATACTACAATTTCTAGTAACGGTTGCCTGAAAGCCTATTTATTCTTAAAAAATGTGATAATCGCTTACACCACACGTTACTGTGTTATAGAAATTGTACATACAATATGCAAAAATAAGTTTTATTTATTTTATTGATTAAGGATGTTTTTAACACGCACAGTGTCGTATTTTTAAATTCTTAAAGATGAAATGAGAAATCAAAATTCAGCAACAACCAAAAAGCAACTTCTTGGTTCGAGTCCTGCCCGCGCGCATATTTTGGTTTCTTTCATATTTAGTTACCTACTTTTCTTTAATGTTGAGCATCCCTGCATTTTAATACTATTTCTAGGACTTGGCATGTGCTATTCTCCCCATCGTCCTCAGGACATCAGTATCAGAGGACTTGTTAGTCACCCGTCCTTGGTTATTCATATAAATTGGATGGATTTTCAGTGAGATTTCAGTCTTCCGAGATTTTCGATAACGAGTTTCACATAAAAAAATAACATGACGAAATTC
Source organism: Pyrausta purpuralis (assembly GCA_963924145.1). Classification (NCBI taxonomy): domain Eukaryota; kingdom Metazoa; phylum Arthropoda; class Insecta; order Lepidoptera; family Crambidae; genus Pyrausta; species Pyrausta purpuralis. Next base: position 19,544,277 of record OZ001659.1, read on the forward strand.
ATTATTCTTTTAGTGGTCGTTGCCGCTGCCGTGTCTTCAATTAAGGGTAATATTTTTTGTTAATTTTATAATTAATTTCCCAAGTATAAAAGTTTCACATGGTTAGGTTTTCGACAACGTACACACTGCGACTTTTAGTATCGATACAGTCGCGCGTTTTGAAAACGCGTTTCAGAATCGTGACTGACGCAATGAACAGATTTAATTTAGCATCGATGCAGTCGCGCGTTAGTATCGATGCGGTTGCAAAAAATCATTACATAATTTAACGATTTCCATCGCGTTAGCATCGCGACTGAATCGATGCTAAAAGTAGCGCAGTTTGTAAAGGTTGACATTTTGGGACTGTATATCACTACAATCCCAAAATGTCAACCTTAGCATCTGCTAAAGCGCGTTAGCATCGCGACTGCATCGCTGCTAAAAATTGCAGAGTGTAAAGGGTCTAAATTGAAATTTTTCTTTTGTTCCATGAACAGCCGATCAAAACTATCCCAATGTGCCTGGCTTTCCGTAAGTATTTTTATCGTCGTTTAAATTCAAACTACATAAGTTGAGTATATTTATCGTAATACGAACCATAATTTAATGATGTTTTTAGGTTCCAACCTTTCAAATTCGGTAATGGTTTTGCTCAGCAAGCATGGGCGCCAATGGTAAGTACTAACAGAACATTAAACACTACCTTTTTTAGGGTTCCGTCCAACAAAGAATCTTCATAGTTTCGCCATGTCCGTCTGTCCGCAGTTCAGCGCAGATACCTGAAGTGCTAGAAAACTGTAATTTGGCATTAGTATGTATTATTATCTGTGCCATAGTGCCATAGTGGTAAAATTAAATTATAAATTTTAATTTTTTGGGATACAATAACGTATGTTTTTTTTTCTTGCCAGAGCGATCATGTCGAATCGTTGGTTGTCTTTTATAATGATTATGAGTTTTTAACATCATTTTTCGATAAAGTGGCTTGTTTCCGTAACATTCAGTTTCAAAGGACACATTTTTATTAGAGTCCAATGTTTCCACCCTCTCGAACTAAGCGGTAGTACCTAAACGTGAAAGAATTCACAGCTCTAGCATGACGAATTAAGAAGGGAAACTATTATATTATAATAACAAATTGCAGAGTTGCAGGCCATAAACTGAAAGCAAAATAACTTTCCTGCAAGTTTTCGCTCTAAAATTTCTTATCTATAAAAACGAGTTTAAGATATGTTACTAAAACTGTAGTTAAATATTCGTCTTGATTATCTCTTTTAGCTGTACAAAAATCGAAATTGTCAGACATCATCAACAAAAGATATGACTGGTTTTGTCACATGATTTCAGATATTTTGTTATTTTAAGAGAATCATAACCTAAAACCGGCTAAGTGCGAGTCGGACCTGCGCACTGAGGGTTCCGTGCCAACTTTAACTGAATTTAGGAATCAACATACTTCCACTTAGTAGAAAGTACCACAATATTTTGTTGACAGCAAATATAACTTTGTTTTTCATAGTATAAAGTACAAAGTTATGTTTGCTGTCGTTGAAAATGTGCTATATCTCAAAAAAATCTCGTTCAATCCCGTCCGAACCAATTTTCGTTGAAAGCATTTGTTAAGATCTACATTACATATTTTTCCCAAAATTTAGACTCGCTTGGTTTAGAAATTAGATGGGGGGGACGCCCATTTTACCACTTTAAAAGCGTCTAACTATGAAACGTAAGACTTTAAAAGAAAATGGTTTTAGGAACCTCCGTGTCATTTTAAAAGGCCTATCCATAGACACCCCACACGCATTGGTTTGACTTTTTTTTTTTGTTTTAGTTTCATGTATGGGAGAGCGAGACAATCGTAAAGCGGTTAACAGGATAGATCTTCATACCATATAATATAAAATGGCTGTGACATACGGACGGACAGACAGACAGATAGACAGATTGACGAAACTATAAGGGTTCCGTTTTTTGCCATTTGGCTACGGAACCCTAAAAAGGCAATCAAAATCATATTTTACAGGACATTATCAGGTATATAGAAGTGCTTACAAACATAGTAGACACGGAACCCTTCGTTCGCGAGTCCGACCCGCACTTGGCTGGTTTTCATAACTGAAACTATAAGATGAAAAACTATTAGGTCTGTTATAGATTTTCATCTCAAAATTTCAGTTGCTTATCAATAATGATCGGATCAGATGCATATTTACCTAAAGTTGAGGTGTTGGCTAGAATGGAATGCACTTTTGAATGGAAAAAATCAATCCGAGTGTAGGTACATTTTCTTATTTCAAGGTATTGGCTGTATAGGATGCACCTTTCTTACGACAAATTCCCGGAATTTCTTCTTTTTTTCTGAAGCCTAGTGTTATTATTAAAGAACTAATCGGATGTAATACTGTGTGTATGTACTGTCTACTACTCTTCTTACACTAAACATCATCATTACGGAGCTTAAAAGTAAATTTAAGTACGATACACATTAATATGTAATCCCGGAGTCCTGTTTAAAAAAAAACACCACATGCTGTAGACGTCGTTTACTCACCATATTACAGACTAGTTTCGCATTCCCGGATTAGCTGGAATATGATTATATAATTTATATATTATATATATTTATATTGGACACCAATCACATACATTGCTCTGATCCCAAAGTAAGTAGCCAATACACTTGTGTTATGGAAATCGGACACAACGGCGGTACCACAACACCCAGACTCGAGACAATATAGAAAAGATCATTTTATACATTGACCCGACCGGGAATCGAACCCGGAACCTCACGAGATGGCAACGCTTAAAAACCAGTGTGCTAGCCACTCGACCACGGAGGCCGGATTAGAAATATATTTTTTGGGAAGCCGCCTCCATACTCTCTGAGCATAAAATAAACTTAGGTAAACATGCATCCGATTATCCAATCACTACTTATCAATCAGGTCAAGTTACATCCCAATTGGGTAAAAAGAACCTGAGAAACCTAAACTATAGGATAGTTTGCAATAATATTGAGGATTCTTCAAGTGCATTGAATGTTTATATAAAATCTTTTATGTTACATCATCATCATCATCATCATTTTCAGCTAAAGGACGTCACTGCTGAACATAGGCCTCCCTCACAGTTTTTCACAGCGACCGAGCGTTTGATCCTGCGATCTTTATAAAACATACACTAAAATAAATTTATTGTAATTACTACGACCTGACGAAATCGCGGCAAACCGCTACTAGGGACGTGCTAGAGGCATCTAGGTCTGGTACAAAACAAAAACGTTATAAAATACTGTTTTTCTTCAGGCACTCCTAAACCCGGATTACATCAAAAACCTGAAGCCCGGACCCGGTCAGAAGATTGCAGGCGCTTCGGTGAGCAGCTCTTCATCGTCGAAGACTGAAAACGGAGTGACCACGAAAGAGAGCGCCGGCCGCGTCGTCACCAATCAAGATGGGAAGGTCACTGACGTCTCTTTCTAGGGCTGTTGATAACAGCATTTGGTGGACGATGACCGATTTCTGAAGTAGTTGGTTGACAATAAAACCTGATTACACTAGTGTTGCATTTTCATTCTTAACGCAATCGTTTACAATAACCAATCCAAATAAGTAACTTATACTCTAATTTTTAATTAGATAGAACAAAATGGCATATGGTTGGTTGCCCCTTTTTATAATTTATAAAAAGTGTTGTTCCTAAATAACAGTAAATTTAATATTGTTTTTAATAGATTACACTTATTGAAATGAAATCTGTTTATAAAAATCATGATTCCTACAAAGATATGCATTATTTCTTATAATTAATTTAATAGAATAAGTCAAAATAGGTAAAATCATACAAGATTATAGCTATTGCAAGAGAAACCTAATTTTTCTGAGTCGTTCCTAAAACTGTATTATGTATTTACTTTATTTATAAAATTATGTAACGTTTTACATGTATAACGAGTATTTATCCTAATGAGTAAAATCACATCAATGAAAATTCACATCACAAGTTCAATTGATTTGTCATCAGAGTATAGATATTTCGACAGAAATATGTTAAGACACTAACTTTTACCTGCATTATAACATGGAGGTATAAGGTCAATTTTCACGATCTTATATACCTACCATATCCATGTTGAGAGATACTTTAAAAGTTTAAAAATATAAAAAATAAAAAATATAAATATCCTTTGGACATTCCCACACATCGCCATCTAGTCCCAAAGTAAGCTAGGTACTCAAAGCTTGTGTTATGGGTGCCAGACAACGGATATAATACTTAAATACTTTTTGTTTGTAAATACATACATAATATACATAGAAAACACCCAGACCAATACAAACAGACATATTCATGCACACAAATGTTTGTATTGTGCGGGGATCGAACCCGCACCCGCTGCGTAGTAGGCGATTTCTCGACCACTACACCAGACGGGTCGTCAAAATAATTATTAAAAAGTTTGACGAGACGTTATTGTAAAATAGTCTGTTTGTTCACGAATATATTTGAAACAAGATGTTTTATCGAGATTATTATTTTTGTAATCAACTAAGTATATTCCAAATTAGGGATCAACGTTAGTATCATCAAAACCGGTGAAATAAAAGGTAAATTTTAAAAACAATTAGTGTATGTGTATGTTTGATATCTGCAGATAATATAAAATATAATTTAAATGTTTTTTACGGATAACTCGGATACGGTAGGGTGAATAATGACGAACATTTGGGGAAGGCCTGGCTACACCAGGTTCACCACACACAGCGAGAGGGAACTGGTGGTTATTTTAGTGGGTAGGCCTCTCCCTTCTGGAGAGGAGAGCCTCACATAATCCTCCGTCTGGCCAAGCGGGGGGTATGCAACTCAATGCATTTTTTCCACTTAAAAAAAAGGGTGAATAATGACTTTTCTTTCACCGAATTAAAAAAAGGACATTCACAGTTCATACAGGTGTATGTTTTTTCGGCTAGACCGATTTTAATGCGCTTTTCACTTAAGTTTTTGTTACTTTTGACGACCACCGTGGTGTAGTGGCTAAGCACGCTGGTTTTAAGGCGTCGCCGCTCCAATTCGTCCCGGGTTCGATTTCCGGTCGGGTCAATATAGAAATCATTTTTTTCTATATTGTCTTGTTTCTGGGTGTTGTGGTACCACCACCAAGAAACAAGACAATATAGATTTTTTTTGTTGTATTTTGCCTGATTTCCATAACACAAGTGCATTAGCTACTTACTTTGTGATCAGAGCAATGTATGTGATAAGTGTCCATTTTTCTTTATTTTTTTATAACGCTGGTAACAAAAAACGTAAAAGGACTAAAATAACGCTTCAGAAAAAACAAACTTATTTGAAGTCGGTGCATGATGTCCAACCTTAAGGGGCTACCCGAATTTTTAACGCGCACACTAGCGCCACTTTAGTACAAAAATCATAACTCGTTAAATAAAAGACCAATCGAAAATCTGATTGATGCGATTGTAGCTCTGGTTATATGGTTTAGATACAATGTTTAAGTTCAATAAAACAGAGTTATCTGCAGTTACAGTGAGCAAAATTGCCAAAAATGATCATATTTAGCAATTTTTCTAACTCTAACTACAGTAAACTACTTTTGAAACAATATAAAACGTGCAAAATAAACTATAGAACCTGTACTACAATTGTGTCTACCAGATGTTTGATTGTTTTTGTATTTAAGGATTAATAATTATTTTAAATAGAGTGGCGCTAGTGCGCGCGTCATAACTTCGGGGAGCCCCTTAATGGCAGTACGTACATCATGTTACCGGCTTCAAATAACTTTGTTTTTCTTATAAGCGTTATTTTAGTCCTTTATGTGTTTGTTTTTTAAGGCGGTTTTTTTTATTTTATTTTATTTTTTGAAGCATATCCCAAAATTGTAAGTGTCATCAAAATTGGTATCAAAAGTAGTTTTTATTAAGTATATGTGCAAAAATATAAAATAATATGAAATAAAAAAAGTTTTAAACAACCTCCAATGACTCCAGAAATTTTTTTTTTCCTAAACAGAAGACAACGCCGAGACAGAAATCATTTGTACGTTTATTTATAATATTTATTTATTAGTTAGCGCACTAATGCGATTAATAAATGATATTAAAATGTATTTATGTAGAATCGCTTTGCCATTGACAGATACATCTGATGACAGAGCTTACATTATTTCTACTTATGACCACCATGAGCGCTGCGATAGATTATGTTACCCCCACCTAGTACTTCGCACCCAGCAGCGAATAACGATACGACATTAAGGCGCTACCCGGATTTTTAACGCGCACACTAGCGCCATTTTACTAGAAAAATCATAACTCGTTAAATAAAAGACCAATTTAAAATCTGGTAGACACGATTGATTTTTCTACTAAAAACTTTCACGTTAAAAATCCGGGTAGCCCCTTAACTAGCCTACTTATCTTTGTGTATTCATAACAAACGACGGTCAATGTGTTACAACATTTTTTTTCTTCTTGCTCCTGCCTGCCAGTTATCGTAGTGCAGCAACGCGTACCGAATCTTGCCACAGTGCTAATAAATACTTAACTTCTTGTTCAAAATTAAAATTGCTACCTATAGGTTTTTTATTTATTTTATCTAACCTACATCATCCCACTGCTGGGCAAAGGTCTCCCCCAATTTTTCCCATGTGTCTCTGTCAGCGGCCAACATTTCCCAATCCCTCGCAAAGCTGGACAGATCGTCACACCACCTCTTTTTTGGTCTACCCCTTCGTCGAAAGCCGTCAGGTGGTATCCATCGCGTGACGATTTGGGCCCATCTATCCGGGTGCATTCTACACACATATATAGGAATTTACAAATGCATAATAATATATATCCTACCCGGTTATTATAAGAATAGACTTGTCAAATATGTCATATTCCTCCCGCTTCCCTGCTCGGGAAGTTTTTCGCGGGAAACGAAAAGGGAAGGACGGACCTTATTTCTTCATTTTAGTAATTGTTTTTTTGGGTCAATTATTATGATTGTGTGGTGAAATTGTCATGATAATTTGTGCTTTTTAAGAAAACAATGCAATTAAAGTGGGGAATTAGGTTAAGCGATCTTTTGAGTGAAGCGATCTGATCGCGCCGTCTTACCCGGATCGATGTTCCTGCGCTAAGCTTCCTTGTTGAGCATTGAAATGCGAACAACCTCGCATTGCAATGATTTAGGTTAAGATAGGCTAGTTTAGTGTTAGTTTTAGTTAAAATTAAGTGTTAAAAAATGAACAATCACTAAAGAGTAGTCTGTATGACATAGAACCGAAGACGTTAAACTTGTATAAAAAATAAACTTCCCTGTCCATCCAGCCGTGTTCGTCCGAACCGTGTCAATACTGTTTATTTTTGCACTCTTTTTCCCCGAGCTTTGACAGTCACAGGTCCATTTTACTGTAACTACGTTGTATGCTACCACTTAAAACATGTAACAAATGACTCTCTGGGTAAACATCACTCTTTCCTTTGAAACATTGCGCACACTGACAGTCTACGAACATCATGTACCGACTCTAATTGAATTTCTTTATCCTAAATAGAAACGAAATGCCTTATTTAAGCTTTTAATTCAGTTTTATTAAGGCAGGTTGTTTTTGTATAGATTTTTAGTTATTACCAAAATCTCAAAAATTTCTGGCCCGATTTTTAACTGAAACATACCCCCCTAATTAAACTTACAAATTATCATCTAAATAAGGCTTCTCGTTTTTTAAGAAATCCGTGGACAAACATACATAAACTTACGAAATTCAGCACACATGTTTGGAAGCCTTTCTGGATCAACATACTAAAAAAATCCAACGACATCACATACATACACATTGAATTGATTACCTCTTTCTTTTTCGAAGTCGGTAAAAATAAATACCGGTCAGTAGATTTGTACATCATTACACTTAAACGACTTAGCGGCGTACCGTAAAATGATAAAAAAGTCCAGATGATGGCTGCTATAATTAAGGTGTCTATAAAATAGAGAAAAGTCATGAAAACCATTGAGTTGGAACTTTTAAGCATTGATTGGAAAGAAAAACGCAGTCTGAAAATGGGTTTCATCATTTGAAGATTTTCCGACGAAGATTTAGAAAAGTGAAGGCGTTGGAAAAAAAACTTGTATTTTTTTGCAGTAAATTAAAACTATTATTTTGATAATTAGTGCCTAACTATTAAAAAAGAACGCAAATAAGTTTCAAAATATATTTTAGCCCAGAGTCTTGGGAAAAATAATCCGTTAAGCCTCCTCGAAGCAACATCATCGTCCGCCACTACGGGCAGCTAGTGGGTCACTTTTTGTCTTCGCTCATGCAGTTGAAGTAATGAAGTATCTGCAATTAATAAAACCGGCTAAGTGCGACACGGACTCGCCCACTGAGGGTTCCATATAAGAACAAAATTATGATTGCGGTTAGTGAAAAGTGCTATATCTCATCCCGTCCAAACCAATTTTCGTTGAAAGTGTTTGTCGAGATCTACATTATGTACTTTATTCAAAATGTACACTTAGTTTAGAAGTTAGAGGGGGGGGGGGGGCGCGGCCATTTAATCACAATGGAAGTGTCTATCTATTAAACATTAGACTTTAAAAGAAAATAGTTTTAGAAACCTCTATGCCATTTTAAAAGACCTTTCTATAGACACGCATAAGTCTGAAAAAATAAAATATTTTCGGTTTTAGATTTATGTATGGTAGCCTCCCCTTAAATATCATTATTTTCTATTTTTTGTATAAGAACCGTAAAGCGGTAAACATGATACATCTTCCTACTAACCTTTAACTGTGCTATAGTAATAGTTTCAGAATAAAGTGGCTGTGACATACAGACGGACAGACAGATTGACAGACTTGACGACTTGACGAAACTATAAGGGTTCTGTTTTTTGCCTTTCGGCTACTGAACCCAAAAAAGGTGCCTACGGTAGGAAAGAAACATTTCTTTAATAAATAGTTTTAGAAAAAAATAGGTAAAGTTGTGAGGATACCATACCCTACACAACAATCAATATATCATAAGTTTCAATCTGGTCACATTATATCAAAATCCGCAAAATTTCAGTGCGACCAACACTCATGTCTATTGATTAATGCAAAAGCAAAACCATTTAAAATAATAAACTGATTGAAAGGGGCTGAAGTCCTCTAGCTAACTGTGTAAGAGGGAGAAAAACTGATAATAATAACAAATCATCAAATACCTCAATCATGTTGACAAACGTGACACGATCGTCACGCAGAGTCAGCTTCATTGACGCTGAACTGTAAGACAGGCATATCTGACGTTGATAGTCCCACAAAGGCTGATGTGAGGCTTCGACAGATTACTGACGCAAATCGTTACATATTCGTGTTTTTCGCGAACGTATTGTAACAATTATAATTGTTAAACTTTACTAATTTCATTCGTAAAGAATTGACGCGCACCGTCGTGTGTCAAGCTGAAGAAATAAGAACGGATGATGGATGAATTTCAGCCAATTTCAGACGTGTATCGATAAGTAAGGGCCTTGTCACATAGGTTGCAGCCATTTTAAGGGTTCCGTAGCCGAATGGCAAAAACGGGATCCTTATAGATTCGTCAAGTCTGTCTGTCTGTCAGTCCGTTCGAATGTCACAGCCACTAAATTCTATAAATATAAGCATCACACTGAAATTTGGTAGGAAGATGTATCCTGTTTACCGCTTTACGCTTCTCATACAAAAAATAACAATTGATGATATTTCAGGGGGCTTCCATACAAGAAACTAAAACCGTACAAAAATATATTAACCTATACGTGTGGGTCTATGGATAGGTCTTTTAAAATGATATAGAGGTTCCTCAAACCATAAGTCTAACGTTTGATAGATAGACACTTCCAAAGTTGTAAAATGGGCGCCCCCCTCCCCCCCCCCCATGTAACTTCTAAACTAATCGAGTGTCAATTTGGAAAAAAAATATATAATGTAGACCTTAACAAATACGAGTACTTTTTGTGATATATCACATTTTAAACAACCGCAAACATAACTTTGTTCTTCATACTCACACTATGAAAAACTAAGTTAGATTTGCAGTCAACAAAATATTGTGGTATTCTAGCTAAGTGGAAGCACAGAAAATATAAGAGTACTGTGGAGTTAAAGTTGGCACAGCACTTGGCCGGTTTTTTTCGTACTGGATCACGCAGCCTGTGCGCACTGTGGCAAATTCTTAAATTACGCCCAAGACTTAAAGCGTTCATTCAACTAATATATATTATACACCGCCAACCTCCAAACTCCAGGTTACCCTAAGAATTACTGAATAAGAAAGCTTAGGTATGTATTCTTGGCCCAAACCGGGGGTCGAACCCTCCCGGGGACCTCTGCCGTCGCTTTAAAATGCGACCCTCTTAACTTAAATATAGCGATATTTATCCACTATAACATAATCGAATGTTCGTAAAGCACTTTTAACACCTAACTGCAAACTAAAAGTAATAAAATCGCTACGACATTATGTACTTTAATGAATTAAAATAGTAAAAAGATGGAATTACACGAGAATCTATTTTTCGATTGTGTACTACACTGTACGAACAACAGCACGTCAAGGTAAACAATGCGGTATCATATTCCGTTGTAATAAGGCCTAGTTTGCAACATAAGTGGGTAGCCTAATGTCCTGGCCACTGTACATGCTCGTTGCAGATTTTTTCTGCGACTAACGCTTACTTGCACTACGTAAACTAATTTAACAACGAAAGGTAATAATCGAAATCGATTCATCGATCTCATAGAAAAACCATAAATGAATTTTAGGAAACAAAATCTTATTTATTTTTATGTTATTTCAACCTTATTTACACGCTACTATCTATAGTCTAGTTAAGTGTTGTACAAGTCCCTTGATATGTTTTCTGTTTTCTGAATCCGGCAATGTTATAATCTAAATATCGAATATTTTGAGTACAATACGTGACTTACTATGGCTGGTTATAATACATCATTTTCATTTCATAATCATTATCATAACTACAGAGAGAAAAATGACAGAGAACTAACAGAGGAATCAAGCCCGGCAATTTATTGTTTCTGAGTGCAAGATGACGATGTGTATGTTACATGACAATAAAAAGTTATAATAAGTAATCACAACTAATTCAAACAACGACAGAACATGTAATTTAGGTTTTTTTTTTTGGGAAAACTGAGTTAGTGAATTTAGATTTACGGTTCATCACATACGGTCGAATTCACTGAATTTAACAGTATTTGATTGGTAATTTAAGGTTTATGACGATTGTGACTGGTCAGATTCAGTCATTTTATAACACTGTACATAAGAGTAATCTAGGGTATGATGCGTATACATATATCCGTTTAAAGTGCACAATGAATTCCCTTACTTTCAAAATGAACTTACTAAGACCTATCACTTTACAGTAAACAAGAAATTATTACAAAATGAACTGAAATACAAAATCATCATCATCAGTTCATCAATAAGGTTGTTTTATGTAAAAACCCTATGTAATAAAAGTTAATTAAGATATAAATTAATGTATTTTATAGAGCAATTTTCCAGACAGTAAATGTAATGAGGATAACTGCAATTAGTAACTATGATAATGCTACAAATACGTCAAGTATTTCCCATAATGCATAAATATCTTATCTAGGTTACCTAAGATCACAAGTCAACTTTAAGTATCAACTGGGGTACCAGCCGTCTGAGTTCATAAACAAACATATTACGACCTCAGGAAAACCAAACATTATGACCCTTTGGGATCGGTGACACGCATTCCTGTTCATAATTGTAACATATAAGTGTAATAATACAGATTAGATAGGTATAATAATGCTGACGCGAAAATTCGCGCGCGATATAAGCCTTGAACATCGTACGCTGTGCCAAAGTGAGTCGAGATCCCTGCGCGCTCGCCTGTGTTATTATAATATATCTAAAAAAACATATATTTATCTTTAAACAAAATGTCAAAATTCGCATTAGTAGTAGCACTTGCGATCCTCTCCGTTGTCCAAGGTAAGCAAGCAAGTTTTTCTAAAATCTAAACAGAATTTGAATTTATTTACAATTTATATTCGACGCTTAAGTAGCCGGTCGATTGTTCGTGACATTTTCGAGGTTTTCGCATCGGAAGCGAAATAAAATGATAACCAATTACCAACGTTACATCATGTGCCACACCGGGTAGGTACCTACTTACTTTGATTCAATAAAAATACCTGTAATAGAGGTACAAACCAATATTTTAATAAATCACTCCCTGAAATGAAATAGTTGTATATTGTTAATTACATGAAAAAATCTTAAGCCTTAATTTCAAAATAAATAAGTAATACAAGCACGCGAGCTCACCTTTAGCACAGAAAATATAATAGTACTACGCCTTTAGTACTTCTATTAAAACCATAAAAGAATATAGTGCTAGTTACACCTCCATTTACGATTACAACGAATTTATTTTCATGGTTTTTACTTTGTTAGATTTGAGCCTGAATATGGCAGGGGGAGGGGGGGGGAGGGAAGTTCACCGGGTCTACTAGTAGACCATAATTACTCATTAACTTTAATGCGATTACATATGCAAACACACCGCATACCTTAAAGGTCATTAAAATTTTAATTTCATAAACATAGCAATTACCTTACTCGTAGTATTTTATTGGAAAAAACCTTTGCAATGTAGGTAAACATTGACTCTTTAAAAATGGAACCAAATCAATTTGTAAACCTTCCTTGATTTTATTTATAATTTTCCTGATTTAATTTATTCTTAACCGACATTTGCATAACTTATTTATTAGCATTAAATAATTGTTGGCCTTTGTTTGGTGCATGCAATTTGATTAATGATATATTCTTCAGAAATAATAAATAGCATTTTGATTTATATTGCTCATAGAATATAGAAAAAAAATAAGAAATAATCAGTCTGAAATCAAATACTGAAATTAACACTATTTTAATTTAAACAATCAACACTAGATGACTCTATTGTCACACTGTGCAGCGTCCGCTTAAAACCAGTCGCTATGGAAATCCGTAGGGGAGGCCTATGTTCAGCAGTGGACGTCCTATGGCTGATGATGATGATGTCATAGGAAATCGTTTTTTTTAATTACGATAACAGTTGGTATTTTATTAAAAACAAACAGATATTGCCTTCACATGTACTTGTGTTTCCTTGTTCACACTTTTATAAAACTTAGGCGTTAATCCAATGATTATTGTTGGTATGGTAATAATCTTGTTTGTTAATAAAAACTTTGTTGACATCAACACAAAGTCCTTAGATTTAGTATTAAATACAGTAACGGGATTGGAAGTAAAACAGTTTCTTTTCTTTTTATTTTTCTTCCAAGAGTGATTTAAATTAAAGCATACTGAAACTAGTAAATAAAATACCTAAGTAATTATTTTCTGTTAAGCATGTCAGACATTTTTGCATTATATTATTATACAGATTAAGTAAACTCTATTTCCGCGCACCAGTGCGTTTTAAATTGTAAATTAAGAACGAAGAGGTTCTATAAATTATACATTTATGTATTTTATTTATTTACTTGCAGCGAACTTTGCTTCATCCCAGCCCCGTCTCGCCCAGCCTCGTAATTTTAATAGTTAAGAAAAACACTATAATTGATCAGTTATCGAGCGGGATGAAAAATGATCAATTAACTAAAATGGCTGTAAAAAATAGGGGTTGATGATAAAAAAGTAAAAATTTAGGGTTGTATGCATTTTTTAATGCCACATTAAAAAAACGACCAAAATTAAAAAAAGGGTGAACAACCCTTATCACTTAGGGGTATGAAAAATAGATAGTAGCCGATTCTCAGACCTACTGAATACGCATATAAAATTTGGTAAGAATCGGTAAAGCCGTTTCGGAGGAGTACGGGAACGAACATTGTGACACGAGAATTTTATATATAAGATATTTCAGTCTTAAAGTTTTTGTTGCTACCAGTAACATTAGTATCATCAATAGGTTTATTACCCCTGACACATATGTAACATTCAGTATATAGGCATATATTTTGAAACACTTCAAAAGTGCAAATTGGTGGTTACACATACGTACATTACTAGGAATTGGCGTGACAAGTGTTAAAAAACATTATTTCACTTTTGCATCACCGAATATTTTTGATACGGATGTAACGTTATGCGCTGCCAAATACAAATGGCAGAAATATAAAACATGTTTTTGAAGTGAAAACTTCTTTAGCGGCGTTGAGCACTTTTGTGGGATGGGGGAAAAATGTGAAACTCGCGTCAGGACACGTGGGCTGATCGAAAAACCGTAAGACGGTTGGCGAAATTATGGATATAAGTTGATTTTTCTGAGAGATAAACTTTTTATTGTAATTTAATATAATATAAATTTTAATGTTTGTGTACGATAGCGTAATAAATAAATATTGTATTCTATAAAAATATATTATTATTATTATTACTATTATTATTATTATTATTATTATTATTATTAATAATAATATTTTATTCTATCACAATAATGATAGTACTTTTATATTGATAATAAGAGCAATTCATTCAAAATTATTCCCTAACTATTCCAAAAAATCAAAAATGCACAACGTTGATATTCAAGTTTTCACTTCTGCCGGCACTCCCGGAGTGCATTTTTTTTTAAAATCAATGATGGTCACTATACTAATTGAAATATATGTTTTAATTTCAGGCTATCCACAAGGAAGAGACTTTGACATATCAGAGGCCGCCTCTCGTGGAGATTGGGATGAGGTCCACAAGCTGTGAGTACATTTTCTTACCCATTCTAAATAAAGTAAGTAAAATTTTGGTTTGATTTTGAACAAAAGTCATCTACCATATTACTTGATACGCGAGTGATTCTAAAATAGAGCTCATGTAACCTAATAATTTTAAGACCCTTTATAACAATGTCGTAAATTATAATTATTCAAATAAAGAACGTAATTTTGTATGAAGAACCCGCCAGATAGCACTAAATGGACATTATTTAAAGATCACCTCTTATATTAGCGAAAATGATTACAAAATCAACATTGTTTCACATTTTCATAAGTAGTTGTGTTTATACTAAATCAATCGTGTTTGTTATTACAGAATCCAGCAACATTTTGCATCACAAAGGAGCCTTTGGGAGGTAAGTTTTACAGTATCAAGCTTTAGGTATATTTATTATTATTATACTACTTCTGCACAGCTTTGGTTTGAATCCCGCAACGGGGATAAAAGCCTGTGTGATGAGCACACGCAAAGTACGACCACAAAACATGAATAGTGATTAATCAATATTTTGTGGTACAACTCCTGAGTCATGTATGTTTTAAAACGGTAACTAACTATCTTCAAGTCACCAAATCTTGTATTTGTTATCGACCTAGGGGTATTGCGATCCAACTTATTCTGTAAAATTTCCAGGTAATTTAATTCCCACTCAGAGTAAACGAATGTTATCAATACAATAATAAGACAACAATGGTATGGATATTAATATTTATGTTATTATATTATAATAATATTAAACAAAGCAAAGCATGGCGCTTTAACAGTTAAGCAGCTCTGCTTTACTGTTAAATCAGCAATTCATGTAGAGATTCGAATTATAATGATAATATTATTATAATACAATAACGTAAACATTAATATCATTTGATAATATTCGTTTACACTGAGTGGGAATTAAACTGCCCGGAACTTGAACGGATTAAGAAACTATAACGTCACGAAATATTTTTGTTCTCAGATGAACAATAAGCATATCATAGTACTAGCGGTCCCCCGCGACTTCGTCCGCGCGTTTTGAGTTTGCTCCCTCCCCTCCCGTCGCAGCGTGATGTTTTATATCCTGAAGCCTTTCTCAATAAATAAGCTATCTAACACAGAAATATTTTTTCAAATCGGTTCAGCAGTTCCTGAGATAAGCGCGTTCAAACCAACAAACTCTTCAGCTTTATAATATTAGTATAGATTAGCGCAAGCGCACGTTGTACTTAAGTTGCGAACATTATTTTGGTGCGCAGTTATGTTAAAACTGTGATAGCTCCTAAGATATTTATTGGAATCAAATGATATAAAGGGCAACTTTGTTCTAAATGAAATGCTCGTGATAATGAATCTATTTATTTTGATAAACATAAATACCTGTGTGTATAATACACCTCTAAAAATGATGCATTATTTTTTTACAAATTTATTAACATAAAAAAGGTTGTAGTAAGTCAACCATAAAAGATAGACATATGCTGTCGCAGACTTTATTATAGAACTCTTAATGCTGAATAATCTTGTCATACATGATTTTTGTGTAACTTTAGCGGTTTCCGCAGCGTACGCAGCGGAAGCTCTCAAAAGGAATATCTTTCTCCCGTTTTCGCAACATTTTTCATTGCTGCTGTGGTCTTGTGAGTCGTATCTTTATGTTATATAGCTTAAAGCCTTCCTCCATAAATGGACTATCTAACATAAAAATAATTTTTCAAATCGGGCCAGTAGTTTCTGAGATTAGCGCGTTCAAACAAACAAACAAACAAACTCTTCAGCTTTATAATATTAGTATAGATGAATCATTTAGTTAATGTCAAATTATATCTAAATTAAGAGCCAAATAGGTAACCAATCGAGTCGTATTACATTAGATGTGAATAAGTTTCGTTCAATAAAAGTTTTATTTATTAATATTTCGATAATAAATAAATAGTGTCATTTTCAGACTGGTAGATACGTTAACTAAATATAGTCGACAAACAATCTAAAATTCATTTCACAATAAACCACATACCTAAAAATACAAAAGTTGATAAATTTGTGATTGTTTGAATTATACCCTTTAAAAACCGGCTAAGTGCGAGTCGGACTCGCGCACTGAGGGTTCCGTGCCAACTTTAACTGAATTGGGGAATCCACTTACTTCTACTTAGCAAAATACCACAATATTTTGTTGACTGCAAATATAACTTTGTTTTTCATAGTGTTTGTATGAAGTACAAAGTTATGTTTGCGGTTGTTGAAAATGTGTTATATCTCAAAAACTACTCGTACGATCTCGGCCGAACCAATTTTCGTTGAAAGTACATATTTCTTAAGATCTACATTATATATTTTTTTTTCAAAATTTACACTTGCTTGGTTTAGAAGTTAGATGGGGGGGACGCCCATTTTACCACTTTGGAAGCGTTTAGCTATGAAACGTTACACTTTAAAAGAAAATGGTTTTAGGAACCTCTACGTCATTTTAAAAAACCTATCCATAGACACCGCGTGTGGGGTGGTTTAATTAAAAAACTGACAATATTTTGTAACCCTTAACTGTCAATATTTTTTTATTTTTTGTATGAGAATCGGTAAGCGGTTTACAAGACACGTCTTCCTACCAAATTTCAATTGTGTAATGCTTATAGTTAAAGAATAAAATGGCTGTGACATACGGACGGACAGACAGACAGACAGACAGACTTGACGAAACTATAAGGAATAAAACAACTTTTTTACGGATTAACTTTTCGCGAGTTTATTAATTTTATCCCGACGTTTCGAACACTTTACAGCGTTCGTGGTCACGGGTAGACTGAACTCTACCCGTAAAAAAATTGTTTTATTTCAATGAGTAATATTCGCGTAAACTTCAGAAACAAGTATGTGAAACTATAAGGGTTCCGTTTTTTGCCATTCGGCTACGGAACCCTAAAAACAATGCCTTAAATACATTGATTTAGGAACTTGAAGGAATTCAGACTCAGAATACAAACTTTACCATTAATAAAATTTGAAGCCAGTTGATTTATTTATTTATTTAAACACTTCATGCACAAACAAAAGGTACATATGGCGGACTTAATGCTAAAAGCATTCTCTACCAGTCAACCATAGGTCTATATGATTCATGTGATTTTTTGTAACTATTTACTATCAAAACACACTGTAATCGCGAATTTGACGTCTATTTTCAGCCGAGCGAGGCAGCGAGCAGTGTCAAACTTCTCAAGCCACCCCCAGGTGGCCACGTCCACGCCGAAGCGGTCTACACCTTCAAGACTTCACAGAACAACAATGGAAAAAAGATCGAGAACAAGGGAGGCCACCGCATCGTCAACGAGGACGGCGTCATCAAGGAATATGATATCGAACCCTAAGAACGTTTTGAATTCGTAAATGTTTGCCCCTTTTTACAAAAACTTTGTACCAAGCTTTTAACTGTACTAAGTTACTAAGCGACCAATTTGAAAATAGTGTAGTGACAACATTCAATAACCAATGTAGTGCACTTTTCAAATGTATGAATGTCGGATGGTTTTAGTTTGTTTTAAACGTGGCACTTCTTTTTTTGTAATAAGGGGGTTTAGGTCTATTTTTCATTCTGTGGTAGTGAGATGCAGAAGATATTTATTAAATAATTTAAAGGTGCAATAGTGGTGGTAGTTTGAAGAGCTGATGAAAAAACACACTACTTATATTAAATCCCATTCAAACATGACTGTACGCGCTACCACATCCATCTGATCTTCCGGGACCCACTGTGGTACGAAGCACCCTATGCAGAAAGGAAAATAGATTTCTAACGGCTGTTACCTGTGTACCTAAAAACGTGTCATACAATTTAATTTATTGCAGGGAAATTATTAGGCTTAGGACATTTCAAATTGAAAAAAAAAACAACTCCTTTTGGCTAAATCTTGTTAGTCTGCAAAAGTTGAAACTGGATTGCATTAAAACTGTGATTTAACATATACATTGTAGATATTGATTATTAGGTGCTTAATTAGATTACTTTTAAATATAAAATGATTTGTTTTATTTCCACTCATCTATATGTGTGACAGCGGTCCCTCGCGACTGCATCCGTGCGTTTTAAGTTTGCTTCCTCTCCTCCCGTCACAGCATGATGTTTTATAGCTTTAAAGCCTACCTCGATAAATAAGCTATCCAAAAAAAACAAATTAGTACAGTAGTTCCTGAGATTAGCGCGTTCATACAAACAACCAAACTCTTCAGCTTTATAATAGTAGTATAGATTCTTTCCAACGTTAGTTTCTACACACATAAACTAGACGTTGAATGGCCCGACTTCACCAAGCAACATTCTTCAGTCAACAAATATTTCTAAGAAAATGCTTTAGGAAAATAGAAAGGTATTTTTATTTATTTTTAACCGACTTCAAAAAAGGAGGAGGTTATCAATTCGACTGTGTTTTTTTTTTGTATCTATGATACCTCATATCTCAGTCGTTTGTCGACCGAATCAACAAATTTTTCGCCTTCTTAGAGGGTGTACCTTCTAGTTGGTCCCATTTTTTCCATTTTGGGATGTGATGATGGGATCTTGGTGTAATCGAGGGAAACCCTCAAATTTTAAAGGCACGTATAGTGTTTCTTAACTGTAATCTTAATGTTGACGTGTTGTTACGTCTGATAGTCAACATCTTGTGGGGCTGAGCTAATGGTGGAACTCCTGAACGCTTAGGAGTTCAGTAATTATAATGTGATTATAATATGATGACCTCTTATGTAATCACTAAAAATGAATTCGGAAAAAAGTAAATAGGTAAACTCTTCACCATTAAAAGGAAAGAAATCCGTTTTAGGCAAACAATTTCTTTTTGGAGTCGGTGCCAGCACTTTAACCATCAGTATCAACTATCACAGCACCGTCTCCAAAAAGAAATTGTTTGCCTAAAACGAATTCCTTTCCTTTCAATGGTGAAGAGTTTATTGAAGACTTTTTAGTGCATTTTGGTTTTGAAGTCGGTTTTTACTTTTTTTAAAGTATATTTCATTTCTTAGTGTGAAATGTCCAAGCAAAAAGATTGAGAGTTTCTTTAGTACTTACTTTGCATTTTATGTTGGTATGTTGGGAGCAAAACTGGCACTCCTATCTTTTGAATATGAGCCACATATCTGCCATAGGTGTAACTGCCGTTTCAACATTTACAGAAAAAATAAATACTACGCTACAGTAGAAACTACTAGATTAGACTATCCAGACCTCGTTTACCCGGATCATCTGGCTTACCAGCCTCGATCAAACCCTTTATGCTAGAGATATCTAAAATTGCAGTTTGCATCAATGGCCCGCGCTATCTGTTCGCTACTCCACGTGTTATGTTGTCATTAAAGTCCATGTAACTTATGTAATGAGTTACTCTTTTGATGTAGGTTTAACGGAATGTTTTCTTCATACATTTTAAAATCCGAATGCCTTACGATCATAATGAGTTCGGATAATAAAGAGTCAGTAGAGTACAGTACCTAGTAGGTAGGTACTACTGCATTCTTTAGGACGCAGAAGTTTTACAAATTCCTTCATTTCACTTTCACTGTCTAGTAGTAATAATTAGATAGTCCAGCAGATAAACCATTGCTTTTAGCTTGGCAAGCACCTAGGTGCGATAATATTGCGACCTCCACTATGACGGTCAATAAACATGTCATTCGTACCAGAGAAGTTTAACCAATTTTAACCACCTGTCAAGTGCACCATACCTCCTCAAGATGCAAGGGTGTATAGACTGGAATGTGAAAGTGGCCTTTCCTACATCAGACGGGTTCCCTCTATCTGGCAGAATTTTTTGCTCCGAAAGTCACTTGGCATAACACACTTGGCATAATCTTCTTTAGTCGAATATTATTCAGGCAGAATTTTCTGTAAGCATAATTATTGTTTGGTCGAATATTTATATGCCCGAATTTACAATGGCATACTTTAAAGATAGCAGAAATTTATAAGGCATAATTACTTTTGGCAAAATTTTACTTTGCATACTTTCGCTAGGCATAATGTTTATTAAGTACGATGTTTATTTGGCATAATTTGACTAGGCATACTATGAAGAAAGCAGAATTTCGTTTAGTATAATTTCACTACGCATATTGCTATTTCTCTTAAATAGTATTTTACCCTAAAATTGAATTAAAAAGTCATTAAGTTGTGGTACAAAAGTTAGTGACAGAAACGAATCGGTGCAAAACCGACTCCACGCAGTCTTGTTTGCCCCACCCCTATTCAAAATCGCGTAGGGGTGAAGGGGCGAGGCGAGGTGGTGAGCGAAAACCATCAGCGACGATAAGCTCGCGTGGGGCTGCCGGAGCCCCGCAGCGTCTGAGCCGTGACAGAAACCATGCATGTTGCATGCTTGCATGCTGCATGCAAGCTGTTGCTTGCTTGCACGCTGCATGCTTGCTTGCATGCTGCATGCTTGCTTGTTTGCTGCATGCTTGCTTGCTTACTGCATGCTTTGCTTGCTTGCTTGCATGTTGCATGCATGTATGATTTGCCATGCATGTTGTGTATAAGTATTGCTGAGATAGAACCACTTGGGATACACAGAGAAATTAAGGTTTATAGGACAATATTAAATATGAAAAATATACCAAAAGGACGATTCGGACTGTGAACTTTCTGCGATAGGTAGATTCTGCCTATTAATGACTATAAATACGAATTGTATGCTACAAAACGATTCTATCTGTGAACTTTCTGCGTTAGGATGATTCTGCTTTAAGACTATTATGGATTAATATCCATTTCTGCCTAAAGATCATTCTAGCTTACACGATTATGCGTTTTGAACGTCTGATAAATGAGTGAATGCTTATCGATGTTCTGCGAAAGGAAGTTTATGCTATTTGATGATATGCCAAATAAAATTATGACAATAAAAATTCTGCGAAACAAGGTAGACCCACAGCAGACAAACCAAACGAAGTATAGGCGGGCGGATAAAAGAACATATCGCTGACGTTAAACATAGACGGAACATAAAATCTGCAGTGTGTAAGTTTAAAATCGGAACATAAAATCTGCGTTTTGAATAGCCCAAAGTACTTTCAAAAGAACGTCGGTTCGTTCCACATATGCTACGCGGAGCTATAGAAATAAGGAAATATGAAATTTTCAACAGAGAACATGGGTGGAAAATTCCACCAGCATGGGATCCAGTGCTAGCGAGGACCTGCAAGATCACAAGACACAGTTAGCGCTTTCTGCGTGGATAGGAACGTTAAATAATATTATTGACTGACGGTAGTTTATGTTTTTTCAAAACTCAGAAAATGACAAATATCATCTCAGTCTACCCGTGACCACGAACGGTGTTAAAATTATATATTGTTAAACGTCGGGATAAAATTATATAAATTCGCGAAAAGTAAATTCGTAGAATAATGTTTTATTCTATAAGTAATATTCGCGTAAACTTCATACAAATATTTAATCTTGCTATTCCCAACAGGAAGGAGATGAACGCTAGGCTTTTATTCAATCAGTATACGAGTATACGAACTACCAAGTACCAACATGTATGGCCTTTACACAAGAAAGTTAATGTAAATAAATTTAATGCTCCAGCACCATAATAAACTATGTTTTGGGTTTTATTAGGTTTTGATAAAATTTTGCTTATTGCGATTTTTTTAAGGACCCCCGCATGAAAGTAATTCGGTCACATTTTCCCGCAAAACTATGAGGCGTATAAAAACATTGCAAGTATAGTATTTATTTATTTATAAAAGTATTTATCTGTAGCCCGTTTTACGATGAAATACAGAGATTTCAGTTTAATACTTTTCAAACTGTTTTGTGGATTTTTTTAAGTCTTAATCGCCTTGCACATGCTTTGTTACACTGCAACCTGAAAAATACCATTTTAAGTCGCTGATTAGTTTTAAAGATTTTGCTTTCTTAACATTACATTTTTGTGTCAATAGAAACTTATGGAAAGTTTCCGGGAACATTAGGAATATTCCCCGTAATTTACCGTAAGTAAAATACTGGAAATTGGGAATATTCCCCGCGGTCATCACTAGATGGGACTTCCCCTTCTTTCTTACCAATTTTTCTAATTGCTCAATAGTTTATTAAACTAATACCTACAAAATACGTGCAAAGTAAGTTTTCCGAGTAAGCAAAATCAATCTCGCCATAAAAACAAACAGCCATAGGTACTTACTGGAAGTTATTAATTTGCACCTTTTTTGTTTCATCTCTAGAGGAAAATTACGTCATATGCATAGGAACATCCGGAGTAAACACGTTAAGATCTAGCTGATAGTTAATATGTCAGGCACGACTTAGAATAAGTATAATGTTTTTAAGGTTGTATTATGTTGCTTCCAGTATAAGTTCTAATCTGGACTTTACCTGCCTGGGTCATAAGAGTCTCACTGCACAGTGAGATAATATAACCAACTTCACGCCAGTTTTCCAACAAGCTATGATATTAGCTATAGTGTTCAGATATATATTATGTAGAATTTGTTTTGTAGGTCTTGGTAATCCTCAACTACCTATTCTGACTTATCTATATTATCAACCTGTGAGCAACAATAATGGGTTTTATTATTTCGAAAAAAAGGGGCGAACTTTTTTACTTCTTCTTTACTCCTACATTCTTTATTCCACTGACAACAATAAGGTACAAATGGCAAACTTTATTCTTAAGAGATTCTCTCTCAGTCAACCATCGGGTGAAGCAGAAACAATTGAGGCGGCATTAAAGAACACAAAAACAAATTAATTTTAAGCTACTAATATACATTATTTATAACAAACTTATTATAATAAAAAACAAGTACTTATATAAAATATTATTAATAACAAACAAGACAAAATAAAACTATGACATGCAACATAAAAATCACCTATTCAAAAACGAAACTATTTCCTTGCGGCAAGGAGGTATGATGCTGGCTGCGTTGCCGCGTTAAATAGCTGTGCTAATCTTTGAGCTAGGAACCAGCCAGCTTTATTATTATAATTTATTTAATTATAATTAATATAAATATTAATAAATATATATTATTAATATACTTACTTAAATACTTAAAAATAAACGTAGGTATATTAACATACCTTAGAACATAAAATTATTCATGCTAACAGAAAGAAACCGTAATCTGGTTTCACGCTCTTTATCATAGCAACACACTATAAGCCAATTAATTCAATTATTGTATCCACAAAATTTATAATTAATTATGGTCATGAGCATAAAGTTATACTATCAATCCTTCCTAAATAAAAAAGATAATAACAGTTTTATTATACATATTTGAAAAAAAAACATATCAGTAATATAGAATTATAGTTTTCGGTATAAGCCAGAGACCGTAGGCTGATTTCTTGCTCTATGTTCATACACACGAGCCAATTAATTATGAACAACCCACAAACCTCACGATGCAATACAAAAACAGCTCTATCTACGCATAAAAAAGAAATATAACAACCACATTAACACAAGAAAACAATAACAAACCGATACTTACTATTGATGTAAATAAGTAATACGCTACGCTACGAGCATACTTAATAGTTCTATTCTCTGATAAGAGTCTGAACATTTATTGTACGGCACAGACCATTCCCTGACAGAACCAGCCGATCGCTCGGGCGAACCAGTGCGTGAATTACATTTCGCTTCATTTTACTTATCATTTTAACTACAGTGACGTATGTTGTGCTTGTGGCCAACATGAAGAGTTATATCATATTGAGTGTCGTTTGCATGCAGTTGGGGTGGACTTATGGTGAGTAATTAAATTAAGCATAATTAATTAGTTCAAAAAAAAGGAGAGTGTTGTAATGAAAACGCGTAAACGTACGTATGGTTGAGTTGATAATGAGCTGATGCTCTTTGCGCCTTTAGACATGGATATCAAAAAGAGCTGATTAAAAGTTTGTTTAGGAACATAATTTTATAACGAGATTGAGTGAGCAACACTGTTATATACGGCTGAACGAATTCAAATAAATAATAACGCGTACTTTTTAAGATAAAAAAAGGCAATGGTAACTTTATAAATATGAAAATGTTACACTGAAAGTAGCATTTTAATCTCAAATTATTTTTGGTTAAGTTATCTCATATATATTTTTTTCATAAATTTGTAATAATTAATACACAGAAATAAATATATCAATATGCGCCAGAAGTAATAAGTAATAACTTTTTTGAATGTAAGTATTCAAATATTTGGATTGTAAGTATTCAAAATATTGCCTGCGGATATAAGCTACTTACCACTATACAAAAGTTCATTTAAATTGGTCCAGTCGCTTTGGAGTTTAGTGAAAAAGAGAAACAAGAAAAAAAAGAGTCAAGATCAGTTCTATCCTATGCACTTAGGTCCTCACATCCCCTTACACGGTTTTGTAGCATTTCCTTTGATTGTACAGGGTTTCTTTTAAACGATTATAATTTAAGTATGAATCAAGTAGTAATTCAAACGCGAAAATAAAGTAACTGTAAACTTGTATGTGTGTCTATTACTACATCACGCTTTAACTGCTTAATCGATTTTGATGAAAGCTATGAATACAGAATATAGGATATTATTTTTCCCAGAAAGTAATATCCATCTAAGAGTGAAATGTTGCTAACAGTTTGTTGGAGCAATCTTTACTAGAAGTATAATTATAAAGCTGGAGAGTATTTTTGTTTGAACGCGCTAATCTCAGAAACTACTGGGGCCCTATTTTTGAATCACTCGCTTGAAACGTGTCGTGTGAATTTCGTATGTAAACGACACAAAAATCAATAAAAATCACGCGAAATATAGACGTTAGTACTCACAAAATTCAGTCATATTTTTTCAAATGACTCCCGAGTGGAAATATACTAATTTTTATTGGAAAATCGGTCAATAATCAATGAATATCACACGCCATCTTGACGCGAGTGATTCAAAAATGGGGGCCCTGGACGGATTTGTAAAATTATTTTTGTGTTGGATAGCTCATTCATCGAGAAAGGCATGGACACAGTCGCGGGGAACCGCTAGTAAGTTATATGCGCAGGCAGCACCGCGAGAACCGCTAGTTCTAAATAAGAATTAAGAATTCAAAGGCTAAATTTAAGACTAGACTAGAATAATTTACGACCACTTACTCTTTAAAAAACCCAATCTGCTCAACAAATTAAGTCGCATGTCAACGAATAACTGTTCATTGAAACAAGTACGTAATCTTAACTCGTTTTGGAACAAACCAGACAAGTCTATGTCATTATAATACTAACAAAGGTAATTATTTATAGTTTAGAAACACAAGCAAAAGACGCATCTATAAATGCACGTTGGACTAGCAAGACTATATTATTTAAACTAAGAAATGCAAAATAAAAAATAAACTCAAAATTTATCAATTCGAAAACGAAACCATTTCCTCGCGGCAAGGAGGCTATGATGCTGGCTGCGTTGCCGCGTTGGATACTCGTAGCTATGCTAATCCTTTGAGCCAGCCAGTTTTTCTTATAGGCCATTACAGAATGTAGTTATTTAGCCACTATTTACAAATACAATTTATAAATAATTCAAGTTATTGCTAGACTGAAGTGAAAACTATGTGCTTTTGATTGTAAAAAGGCGTGGGACGCCAATGAGTTGACATAGAAAATACAGGTCGACCTAATAAAAGCGTGATAAAATAACTTACTTCTTCCGATCTGTTTCACTATTTATTTATTTAAAAACTGTATTGCATAAATCATGGTAAACAAAGGTGGACTTAATACTCAAAACATTCTTTGTCAGTCAAACTTTTAGGTAGAGTGATGGCAATGGGTGTAGCGAAAAGAATTATAAATTTAAAACACACACACAATATGTCCAAAAAGTTCTGTTTATCGTTATCTGCCAGATACTTCATACGATATGAAGTTGCATATTTGATAGGGTGGTGCTTATTTATTAACCGACTTCAAAAAAGGAGGAGGTTATCAATTCGACTGTATGTTTTTTTTTGTATGTATGTTCTCTATTCTCAGTCGTATATCTACCTCTTATCTCAGTCGTTTGTAGAACGAATCGAAAAAATTTTTCGCCTACTTAGAGGGTTTACCTTCTAGTTGGTCCCATTTTTTCCATTTTGGGATCTGATGATGGGATCTTGGTGTAATCGAGGGAAACCCTAAAATTTTAAAGGCACGTATAGTGTTTCTGTACTAGAATCTTAATGTTGACGTGTTGTTACGTCTGATAGTCAACATCTTGTGGGGCTGAGCTGATGGTGGAACTCCTTAACGCTCCTAAGTCGTTCAGTAATTATAATGACGGAACTTATGATAGGTAATTTGTAGCTTCTTAAAAAATAGATTCATTAGGTGCAACTCCCCCCCCCCCCTCTTATGTACATCTAAAAATGAAGAAATAAAATAAACTTTAAAAAAGTAAAAACCGACTACAAAACCAAAATGCACTAAAAAGTCTTAAAAAGAGATTTTTTTTAGACTTTTTTTCTTCATTTTTAGTGATAACATAAGAGGGGGGGGGGAGTTGCACCTTATGATTCTATTTTTTAAGAAGCTACAAATTACCTAATTAATACCTATCATAAGTTTCGTCATTATAATTACTGAACTCCTAAGCGTTAAGGAGTTCCTCCATCAGCTCAGCCCCACAAGGTGTTGACTATCAGACGTAACAACACGTCAACATGAAGATTCTAGTAAAGTGCCTTTGAAATTTTAGGGTTTCCCTCGATTACACCAAGATCCCATCATCAGATCCCAAAAAGTCTTAAATAAACTCTTCACCATTGAAAGGAAAGGAATCCGTTTTAGGCAAACAATTTCTTTTTGGAGTCGGTGCCATCACTTTGATCATCAAGCATCAACTTCACAATTGAAGAGTTTATTTAAGACTTTTTAGTGCATTTTGGTTTTGAAGTCGGTTTTTACTTTTTTCTATTGTATTATAGTCGTTATAACCTTTGCTTTAACGCGCCGATAAGTAAATTCAATACCACTCCGTCACTAGATGGCTGGTTTTATTAGGTAGATACTAATAAACTGATTGCATTTTCTTAATGAGCTTTGTAACAATTAGTAATAACACTATAACATGTTTATAAATATCTTGTAATGTCAGGTTTTTTCCGTTCGTTTGATTACTTAGTTTGAACCGTTCCGTCCGACAGATCTATGTTTTTATTTAGATACACAATTTTATACGAATGTTATGTATCAGATGAGAGTTATAAAGAATAATAGATACACAAAATTATTATAACTGTGTCTTTGTTTACATTATCGATCGATCAAACCAGAGCACTTTCTTTATTTATTTTGGAAAATCAAGATTTATATTTTTTTATTTACTTTATAAAAATCATTATAAAACAGCACCCTGTCAATTTTAAAAGTTATCTACATCATAGACTTTGCCTCTCTCAATTCAATGCCCAATCCTTCTTTTTCTCTAAACTTATCCTCAATTAATAAAAAATATCATTCTGAAAAAATAATTACCTTTACCTCTCATTTTATTTTCTCAAAAAAAACTAGCTTATAAAAATCTAAAGTACTAGCGGTCCCCCGCGACTTCGTCCGCGCGTTTTGAGTTTGCCCCCTCCCCTTCCGTCGCAGCGTCATGTTTTATATCCTAAAGCCTTTCTCGATAAATAAGCTATCCAACACAGAAATATTTTTTCAAATCGGTCCAGCAGTTCCTGAGATAAGCGCGTTCAAACAAACAAACTCTTCAGCTTTATAATATTTAGCGCAAGCTCATGTTGTACTTAAGCTGCGAACATTATTTTGGTGCGGAGTTATGTTAAAACTGTGATAGCTCCTAAGATATTTATTGAAATCAAATGATATAAAGGGCAACTTGGTTCTAAATGGAATGCTCGTGATGATGAATGTATTTATTAAATACCTGTGTGTATAATACACCTCTAAAAATAATGCATTATTTTTTTACAAATTTATTAACATAAAAAAGGTTGTAGTAAGTCAACCATAAAAGATAGACATATGCTGTCGCGGACTTTATTATAGAACTCTTGATGTTGAACAATCCTGTCCTACATGATTTTTGTGTAACTTAAGCGGTTTCCGCAGCGTATGCAGCGGAAGCTCTCAAAAGGAATATCTTTCTCCCGTTTTCGCAACATTTTTCATTTCTGCTGTGGTCTTATGAGTCGTATCTTTATGTTATATAACCTAAAGCCTTCCTCGATAAATGGACTATCCAACGTAAAAATAATTTTTCAAATCGGGCCAGTAGTTTTTGAGATTAGCGCGTTCAAACAAACAAACAAACAAACAAACAAACTCTTCAGCTTTATAATATTAGTATCTAAAGTATTTCTACAAAAAATCAATTTTAAAAGTTATCTTACATCATCGGCTTTGCCTCTCTCAATTCAATGCCCAATCCTTCTTTTTCTCTAAACTTATCCTCAACTAGCGGTCCCCCGCGACTTCGTCCGCGCGTTTTGAGTTTGCTCCCTCCCCTCCCGTCGCAGCGTCATGTTTTATATCCTTAAGCCTTTCTCGATAAATAAGCTATCCAACACAGAAATATTTTTTCAAATCGGTCTAGCAGTTCCTGAGATAAGCGCGTTCAAACAAACAAACTCTTTAGCTTTATAATATATAGCGGTCCCCCGCGACTTCGTCCGCGCGTTTTGAGTTTGCTCCCTCCCCTCCCGTCGCAGCGTCATGTTTTATATCCTAAAGCCTTTCTCGATAAATAAGCTATCCAACACAATAATATTTTTTTGAGTCTTTTTGAGTCCAGCAGTTCCTGAGATAAGCGCGTTCAAACAAACAAACTCTTCAGCTTTATAATATATTAGCGCAAGCGCACGTTGTACTTAAGCTGTGAACAATATTTTGGTGCGGAGTTATGTTAAAACTGTGATAGCTCCTAAGATATTTATTGAAATCAAATGATATAAAGGGCAATTTGGTTCTAAATGAAATGCTCGTGATGATGAATGTATTAATTTTGATAAGACTAAATACCTGTGTGTATAATATACCTCTAAAAATAATGCATTATTTTTTTACAAATTTATTAACATAAAAAAGGTTGTAGTAAGTCAACCATAAAAGATAGACATATGCTGTCGCGGTCTTTATTATAGAAATCTTAATGCTGAACAATCCTGTCATACATGATTTTTGTGTAACTTAAGCGGTTTCCGCAGCGTATGCAGCGGAAGCTCTCAAAAGGAATATCTTTCTCCCGTTTTCGCAACATTTTTCATTTCTGCTGTGGTCTTATGAGTTGTATCTTTATGTTATATAGCCTAAAGCCTTCTTCGATAAATGGACTATCCAACGTAAAAAAAATTTTTTAAATCGGGCCAGTAGTTTTTGAGATTAGCGCGTTCAAACAAACAAACAAACAAACAAACAAACAAACTCTTCAGCTTTATAATATTAGTATAGATTAATGAAAAATATCATTCTGAAAAAATAATTACCTTTATCTCTCATTTTATTTTCTCAAAAAAACTAGCTAATAAAAAGCTAAAGTATTTCTACAAAAAAATATTCATTTATTGTTCTAATTCGGCCCTTTAAATATTACTACTTAAAACGAGCTTATATTTAGCAACGTAAAGACGTGTGTATTAGCACAAAATGTTTATACAGCTACATGTATGGCTAAAGTAAATTAAAAAAAAAACATATTCTGTTATTCATATACGGATAGGATCTTTATGGTGAAAAACTATTACCCAGAAAACTATATTACACCAGCCAGATAACTATCGTTAGACCTTGGAGAGGGAATTTAAAGAAACAGGATCTTTGACTTCATAACTTTGTTTGGAGGCCAACATATCCAAAGTCCTAGCCCGTACTCCTTGAGCCGGGAGGAGAGGGTGTTTTTTTTTTTTGGTTTTTCGATAAGTACCGGAAACTATGCGTTTTAACGACAAAGGCTTTCTACAAAATGAAATCTGAAAAAAAATTCTACTATTTTAACGCGTTCAAGTTTTAAACCGACCTCAAAAAAGGGAGGTGCTTAATTCGACATGTATTTCTTTGACGTCTTGCGAATTGGATAATATTTGACTATAATTTCTATCTATTTCTTCTATTCTATATACTTCTATTTTAAGGCTTCCAAACACGTGTGCTAAATTTTGTTAGTGTGTGTATGTTTGTTTGTTTGATATTCGTTTATTATTTGTATAATTTTATTGTATGTTACGGATATACCGGATACGATGTGGTGAATGTGGATTTTCTATTTTCATTTATTAAAGCATATTTTAATAAAGGGAACAGTGTAAATTTCATCGAAATTAGTTTAGTAGTTTTTGAGATGTGCAAAAAGAAATACTACGGAGTGAAAAATGTTATGTTAAAACTTTTAAACCTCTAAGGCTTAAAAGTCTCCGAATTTATTCTTTTTTTCTGAACCGAAGACAAAGCTGTTATTACTGCCTTTTCTTTCGAGACTTTAAAGGTAGTTTTAAAGTTTGAACATATATTTTTATTTCATAATATTTCTGTTTTCTACATCTCAAAAACTACTGAACCGTTTTTGATGATACTTGCACTAGTCCACAAGTTGGAAAATATTTAATTGATTAAATAAAGAAAAATATCGATACAATATTTTAAATTTGATTCATACTCAAATATAAACCAAATCTAACTACGTCAAAAATACAAGGCGAATCGATAACCACCTTTTTAGGGTTCCGTAGCCGAATGGCAAAAAACGGAACTCTTATAGTTTCATCAAGTCTGTCTGTCTGTCTGTCTGTCCGTCCGTATTTCACAGCCATTTTATTCTGTAACTATAAGCATCATACTGTTGATAATTAGTGGGAGTATGTATCCTATCAACCGCTTTAAGATTATCATACAAAAAATAAAAAAATATGACATTTACCATAGATGAAACTAAAACCAATATTTTTTTTAGTCAAACCTATATATGTGTGGGGTGTTTATGGATAGGTCTTTTAAAATGACACCAAGGTTCCTAAAACCATTTTCTCTTAGAGTATAACGTTTCATAGCTAGACGCTTCCAAAGTGGTAAAATGGGCGTCCCCCCCCCCCCCATCTAACTTCTAAACTAAGCGAGTGCAGATTTTGAAAAATATATGTAATGTAGATCTTAACAAATACTTTCAAGGAAAATTAGTTTGAACGGAATCGAACGAGAAGTTTTTGAGATATAGCACATTTTCTACAACCGCAAACATAACTTTGTACTTCATACAAACACTATGAAAAACAAAGTTATATTTGCTGTCAACAAAATATTGTGGATTTTACTATGTGGAAGTAAGTGGATTCCCAAATACAGTTAAAGTTGGCACGGAACCCTCAGTGCGCGAGTCCGACTCGTACTTGGCCGTTTTTATTGAAGTCTGTTCAAAACTGGACGGAGTCAAACTTGCAGAAAATCTTATTATCTTTGATTTTGTAGAAGGTCTCAGCTCGCTAGGACACATAGTTTCCGATATCTATGTGAAAAAGCCAAAAAAATACCTTCAAACCCACCCCCCTCCTCCCCGCTCAAAAGGTACGGCCTGAGACCTTTGATATGTTAACTTCCTAACTAGTCCAAACAAAGTTACGATGTCAAAAATCGTGTTCCTTGAAATTCCCTCCACAATCTTTCGTTGACTGAACTATATACTTTCGTTTAGATACCTATATTTGTTTCCTATTCTTCACCAATGAAGAGGTACTAAACATGTGAAGTTCCGGACCTGGAGGCCGATTCTCGCGACAATCGAACTTTTTTCGTGTGGTAATTCGATTGCTAGTTCAACCGTTTCACCTAAAAAATCTAGTAAAATATGAACACGTTAAAAAACCAATGCACGATCAAAATCTAAATACATGGAAATCGTGATCCTGAGATATCAAAAACTATTATTTCTTCAACAAAGAAAATTCGATCGGTGAATTTTTTTCGTATACGAATTGCACGAGAATTGGCCCCCTGAATATTTCTAGGAACGATGTCCGAAACTAAAACGATATCATTCCGCGCCTAACCACCACGAACTCATAAATTTCGTGTGGTCTTTTGTATGAAGTGCCTCCCGTGTCTGTTTTGTGCGGGCAAGCGATTTTCGTTGAAAAGTGGTCAGGCACGAGAGACCGATATACTTCTGCTTTATTTTTATAACCAAATAGTGATGTACCTAAGTAAGACAAGAAACAATTCTTTACCCAAACGTAAGAATGCCTTGATGTCTTTTAAAAACGGACTTTGTTGAGATCATCAATTTAGTCTTCATTATTTCGGTGCCATTTCTCAACGTAACGTTGCATGATGTTTTTTTTTAAATATAAACCTTAAAAGATATTCTCATTTTATGTATTGTCTGACCTCAACCTAAGGGACAGTGTCAGATATTTAATAATATCTTGTTCTAAATTTCTAATGAAGATATATTGATTAGTTACTATTTATGTAACGTATATTCTTAAGGTCATTGTCACTGATAAATAACTGTTAATCTTACATTGGGTCTAAGATGTTATCGCTTAAAATGAAATAACTTATGAAACTGACTACTAAAGATATTCTCATAATATCAATGCTGCGGTCAAAAACTGAAGCCCAATTAAATAATGTCAAATTTTTGACATTTCGCGATGATAAAATATTCAATTTTCTGTTTTTCTGCTGCATCTGTCAATATACTACTATACATTTAAACTTATAGCTATTATCTTTTATTGATAACATACTTGAATTTTCTTTCAACGGAAATTAAACCTAATTAAAATAATAAGATCCGAAGTTTTAATATACATACATATTGGACACTAATCACACATTTCTCTGATCCCAAAGTAAGTAGCTAATGCACTTGTGTTATGGAAATCAGACAAAACGGTGGTACCACAACACCCATTCCCGAGACAACATAGAAAATTTTGATTTTTATATTACCCGACGGGGAATCGAACCGGGAACAATTTCTTTGTTACTAAACCTTTGTTTGTAAAAGTCACATATTGTTAACATTAAAGCATAGTATTTATTTAAAATATTCAATCAGTAATATATAAACACACGTTTAAAAATCACTTAATCATCCCACCAATTCGCCGTGAAGCGAGACGGACGTAAGTTTTAATGTAACTAAACTAAAATAATTAATTGGACACGCGTTTGAACTGTATCATGAACAAAAGTGATTCGCAAACTTCAATCATATATCACCCATAAATAAAGACCATAAAAAATATAGAACCACTGCTTTGAACGCCAAACCAATCGAATTATAATAAATCAGCTTTAGGTATTTTAATTAAAAGAAAACTTCAAACTCGTAACTAATATTGTATAGTAAACCTGTTAACAACAAGGAAATTTTGTCTCAGCATTTAAATGTGAATTGATCTACACCTTCGTGGAATAGCCAGTTTAATAATGTTGGATAAATCGACAATTTTAATTCCTAATATCTGAAATACAACATGCATCACCAATTCGTTACCAAAGCATTTACCCATTGTTAAAAAAGTACCTACAAGAGTCGTCTTTAAGGAATCATTTTATATTAATCCGCTTCATCAGAACATAAAATCCGATTTCCCGTGCAAACTTTTATCGTCATTTTCATTTTAGTAAGGGTTTCCGGGGTCAAATATTACACTTGTTAGATTCATCAAAATCGATATAGCCGTTTCAGCGTGAAAATTGATAATTCAACCTCTAGCTAAACTTTCGTCTTTCTAAGATTAGCTAGTAAGCATCCTATAAAAATACCGTTACACACTGAGGACATAAATCAAGAACCTTTATAATCTATATTGACTATCCTTATAAAACTTTTACATCGAAATCAAACAGAAAATATCTGATTGTAACTCGTATTTTAAACCTACGCGTAAAACAACTGACCCGTTTTAAAAGGTTAAAAATTGGAAATGAGAAATGACAGTTAATTTATTCATTAAATCATTAGTTATTATGACCATACTTTTAAGAAACTCAACAAAAGGCGAAAATAATGAGAAAGTTAAAGCAAACCTCGTTTGGTGACTAAGATTTATTGTCAATAAATGTGTTTAATATGGACAAAACAGTCACAATAAAAAAGCGAAAAATATTCAAAATACCGTATGCCATATTTATGATTTGACTTTTGTCGCAAAGTGTGCTAATGGATAGAAATATACTTGTTTCACAAACGTATTAATTTCGACAGATCATATAAATCGGGGAATAGTATAAAAACTTATTAAGAGGTCTGCATCCCTTGTCAATAATCAGTTTTCTAGGGTAGAGCTATGTTTTTGTCCACCACAAGTAGAAGTGTTTTATTTTGATATATTATTTACAACTAAAAAAAACTACATGCATAAAACTATTATCCATCTTATTACTGTACTGTACATGCTACCACATTTACTTACTTATTTGTTTGTGTTAGCTGATGAGATAGTATCACAATAATGTTAATAACATCTGGCACCCTACCACATTAGTAATTTATAATAAAATACCAAACTAGTAATTTTTAAATAATTAAATCCTTAAGCTTTTGAAGCTCATGTTACTCGCATCACATTGTAAATAATTATGTAATACCTCACAAACAAACTTTTATATCAAAGGCAACAGTAAAACCACCATTTCTACTTATTTTTAAAGTAGAAAAAAAAACGACCTCAAACTAAAATGCACTCATCATCATCATTATCAGCCAAAGGACGTCCACTGTTGAACATAGGCCTCCTCCACGGCTTTACACAGCGACCGATCACTAGCGGTCTGCATCCAGTTTGATCCTGCGATCTTTATAAGGTCGTCTGTACATCTTGTTAGTGGACGTCCCACGCTGCGTCTCTGGTCGAAAGGTCTCCAATCTAGAATTTTCCTGCCCCAACGGCCATCAGTTCTTCGCGGTATGTGCCCTGCCCATTGCCACTTGAGCTTACTGATTCTCAAGGCTATGTCCGTTACCTTAGTTCTTCTACGTATCTCCTCATTTCTGATTCGATCCCGTAGAGAAACACCCAGCATAGCCCTTTCCATCGCTCGTTGTGTGATTTTGAGCTTCATTATAAGGCCCATAGTTAGAGACCATGTTTCGGATCCGTATGTCATCACTGGTAGCACACACTGGTTGAAGACTTTCGTCTTCAGACACTGAGGTAGATGAGATGAGAAGACACTCTTGCGCAATTTCCCGAACGCTGCCCATCCGAGTGGGATTCATTGATTGACCTCTTTCTCGAAGTTGGATCTACCTAATTGAATCACTTGTCCCAGGTAGTCGTACTCGTCGCCAAAAGTCAAACCACCATTTCTATCTTTAAAGTAAAAAAAACGAGTTAATAATAAATAAAAAATATAATTAAGATAAACTCTTGACCGTTTAGAGGAAAGAAATTTTAGTGCATTTTAGTTTTGAAGTCGGTTTTCACTTTTTTTAAAGTTAATTTTATTTGTTCATTTTTAGGGATTACAAGAGGGGGGCGGGGGTTGCAACCTTATGACTCATTTTTTTAAGAAGCTACAAATTACTTATCATAAGTTATGTCATTAAAATCACTGACCTCCTTAGCGTTAAGGAGTGCCACAATCAGCTCAGCTCCACCCAATGTTGACTATCAGACGTAACAACAGGTCAACAATAAGATTTTTGTAAAAACACTATACGTGCCATTAAATTTGAGGATTTCCCTCGATTACACCAAGATTGCATCAGCAGATCCCAAATTGGCAACAATGGGACCAACTAGAAGGTATACCCTCTAGGTAGCCGAAAAAAAATTTCGAATCGGTCGACATCCGACTGAGATATGACGTAACATAGATAAAAAAAACGTACAGTCGAATTGATAACCTACTTTTTTGAAGTCGGTTAAAAACTATTCTCCATCTCATTACTGTACTGTACATGCTACCAATTTTACGTACTTTTTTGTTTGTGTTAGGTGATGAGATAGAAACACAATAATGTTAATAACATCCGGCACCCTCCCGTATGAATAATTTAAAAACGAAATCCTTAACCTTTTGTAGCTCATGTTACTCGCATCAACTTGTAAATAATTATGTAATACCTCACATACAAACTTTTTTATCAAAGGCAACAGTCAAACCACCATTTCTATTTTTAAAATAAGAAAAGATATCTGTGCCTTTAACGGTTTTCCAGCGTTCTAGATTTAATGAGGGTTTTTATTCAGTCATTGTCTTCAGACTTAATTCCAACTGCAGATTTTTATCGAGATTATAAACACTCTACATCCGCCAAACTGTGTAATTGATTCTAATTTATGTTCATTAGGAAGAAATTACCATGGTCCCGTTATGGCAAATAAAGATTAATTATTTCTTGTTGTGATGTTTGAATGTATATCGTGTACAAGTGCATCTTATATAATAATTAAGAAAGTTGCGCAGATGATTGGTAATTATGTTTCTAAAATATCCTTAATTTTATGTGTATGATCATTACAGCGGTTACCATGATTTCTGCGAGCGTATTGCGATGTTGCTTTGACAGTAAAGCAGCTCAAATAAGCAATTCGTTTTGCATTTTAGAATTATCTTGATAATATTATTAGAATAATAAAACTAGCGGACCCCCGCGACTGCGTCCGCGCGTTTTGCGATTCCTTGACCCCCCCTCCCCGCTTCCCGTTGCAGCGTGATGTTATATAGCCTAGAGCCTTCCTCAATAAATAATCTATCCAATACAAAAATTGTTTTTCAAATCGGTAGTAGTTAGAATAGCGCGTTCAAACAAACAAACTCTTTAGCTAAGTATAGATGAAATAAATATTAATATCATATCATTGTTGTATTATTATAATATTACTATTCGTTTAAGTTGAGTGTAAATTAAACTATCTAGAAATCATAATAAAGTATCAAAAATCTTACAAATATCACATTCAACAAATAAAATATGTGATTAAAGAAACCTGGACGCTAAGAAGTACCAAAGTGAAGTCCCTACTTTAGGAAAGGTACTCAATACTCAATATTCAATACTTTATTGCTCCATAATGTACAAAGTTGTGGTTTTGTGCAGTAAAGTATTGCGTAATGTTTTCATGTGTATGTCAAATTCGTCATAGCAAACGCACCTGTTTAGACTGATACGATCTAGTACATTCAGTGCACTGTTCACGACTTTAGCAAGCGCTACGTTCATTCAGGTGAGATTTATTTATTAATTGCGAAAATATTTAACATTATTTGCCTCTTTTTGTTGTTATTTCATGAAATCACTTGCTTCCTCCGTGTTTATTCTTGTTTTTACAACAATAACTGTCTGATCCACAATGTCATACCTACTATGTTTTAATTCGCGTTTTATCACAAAATATTTGGTTTAATGTCCAATGACGATGAATTTTTGATTATGATAATAGCCTTTATTAGCAATCTTAAGAAATAGTTACAAATCATTAAAAATATACAAGGTGACGGAAAACATTGGATACATTTTAAACTAAGAACCTACTCATGATTCTTAATCCCTTTCACTTATTAGAATTAAAATCAATTGTCATAAAATATCATTTTATCAGACCGGGAGAAATCTTACTAAACACTTTAAAGTAACTAATTAATAACAGTTTGATTTTCTAAATGTGACGAATAATATTAAAGTATCAAAAAAAATACTTTACCTTAACTTATAATTGAATTATTGATTAGTGTTTAACAGTCGATAGCGAAACAAGCTTTAAAACATTGACTATTTGTAGAGTTTTTTCACCAGAGAACACACTTTTAACTTAAATAGTAGTGAGATATTTCCCTGCAATCGTATGCCCAGGTTTATTACTTCACGTTCGCCTCGTTTTGTAGGATTTGAGTTTATGTTTAAAAGTATTTACCTCCAAAACTGCAATCTTTTCTAGCTGACTGATGATGATGATGAAGTATAAAAGTACCGTAACTTCAACAAGACAGAGCTTACAATATAAACTGACATAACACAGCTACTTGGACCTAAAGTTCTTGCTAACGATTCAGACAAAAACATAATCCAGGTATTTCTTACTAAATAGTGCCTTCGTAGTTTTTACCGCGTATCGTGTCAGCCTGTCAAAGTTTAGATGTGATCATTCACTCCGTATCAGGCACAATAATTCGACACACTTTAATAGCTGGCAATTATTAATTCTAGCTTTAGGGTTGCCAGCTGTTCATTTGTGTTATGCAATTTCTTCTCATTTGACACGTCACTAATTTAAATAAGATATTTTGATTATTTTATTTTATTTGTTTCTAATTATCTAACCATAGATAAAAAACAGGCAAGTTTGAGTCGGACTTGCACACTTAGGGTTCCGTACCCACTTTACCTGAATTAGGGTCCCACCTATTCCACTTAGCCAAAATACAACAACATGCTTGTGGGGACACGCATAGTTTGAGTTAAAAATGTTTTGCTCTACCTCCATGTATAGTAGCCTCTTTAAATATCATTTTTTTAGTATGAGAATCATAAAGCGGTCAACAGGAACCTACCAACTGTAAACAACTGTGTAAAGTCAAAAGTGTGTGTTTCCATTTGGCTATGGATCCGTAAAAATGTAGACGACTGACAAAAAGACAAGCACCAAAAAACACGTAACTAAATTTCTTGACAAACTTTTTCCACGTTATTCGAAACATGCGAACCCTAGCTAATAGTAGAACCTATCTAAACTATACGTAACACTCAGGTTTTTCCATAAAACAACAATGATCTCAGCGATGAGCATAGGTGCGCACGAGTTTTTTACTGGTAACGAATGTGCATGAATCCATTATCATTACGTTGTGTGAGACCCGTCAACACGATACGGCGATAAGATTAACATTATTGTTTAGTGTTTACAATTTTATTTTAAAATAAATGTTCTGTCATTATTTGGATATTCAACCCTTTTGCAACGTAGATTGTATCTCTTTATATTTTGTTTGTACAAAGTCACAAGTAAACAAATAATTCAGTAAACCATAACTTCTACTTAAAGTTTCCCTTTTGCACATTTATATCTACAATTGCCGAGACCACATTGCTACTTTAACTTAATTTTAATTCTCATATTTCATATCTACATAATCACCATTCATACTTGTATCGATGATCCCAGATATGCTTCCCACAAAATTGTATCCTATATTTGATTTTAAATCGTATCTCTCTTTGTTCCAGCTGGCAGAGGAGTAGCAACATACGCTTACCAAGACTCATCAGGCAATAGGTACGGTGGCACATACGACCTTGATGGTGCCCAAATTTATCCCACTATAAGAAAACAGAACGGAGGAAAGGACTGGGACAATTTCGCCCATGCTCAGGTCTACACCTCGGATGATCAACCCGAAGGGGCATGGCCTAATTTTGCGCCCTATGAACCAGCATTTCAGCAATACGATGACTTTTTCCCAGAATACTTTAACAACCTCCAAAATCTGCTGAATGAGTAAGGTTTTTACGAAGCTCGGGCTTTCGGTGGAGGCGGCTCGGTGCGTTGATTCTTGAGCATGCGATGCCTTGAGTAGGGCTTGAGTTAGGATTTACAAAAGGATCTCCCTATCCTCTTAAATAAGATCGTTATTTGCATCTTCTGTTTAATTAAAGATAACGAATCTTACTGGTTCCAGTCTTGAACCTTAGTTAGACCCTGTGTTCCGTAAACAGCTACGACAAATATTAACCTACATCATCATTTATAGCGTAACCGGCCGAAGAATATACACAACGAGATTGGGATTAGAGCGGTCTGCGTCGCTTCAGCCCCTCAAACCACTAGCAACACTTAAGTCCCTGCCATCTAAACTCCAGTCCCTGCCATCTCTTCGATCTCTGAGTCGAGTCAAACGATTCCTCCCACCTCTACAACCTCTGCCTCCGTTGCAACCACTCTTTCCCCGCTTAAGACCACTTTTTCCACCTCTAAAGCCATTCAAATCAATATTTCACGATACTGATCCTTTCAGGTAAAAGAATAGTGTGAACGGACCTTCTGAAATCTAGACCCTAACTTTCCTCTTCTGCACTAATCCTTCAGCTTTCTATAACTATTACTTTCTAATTTCTGTGTGTGCTTCAACTCTTCGTGTGTTGTGTGTTCCAGGGCGTTCAATACCAACAAAGACAATCAGAGGCTAGCGTATAACGCGGCTAAGAAGGCTTTTGACTTGACGTCGAACCAGGCTGGCTATAATACGTATTTCCCCACTAGGTTCAACAACTTCGATTTTGACAGGTTCCCAATGATGAATATGCCGAACAGCGCGTATGCTGGCGCCGCAATACGGCCAGGTTTCTCGCATGAAATCGCTGCTTTGAACCCGGAGAACCCGGTAAGAATATTTTGTTACTATATGACCTGTTGATATTGGTTATGGTTAGGAATATAGAGGTAGAACTTACCTAGAAATACTTGTTTCTGACGTTGACGCGAATATAACTCTCATGGAATAAAACACTATGTAGACTACTCGTGACCACGAACGCCGTAAAGTGTTCGAAACATCGGGATAAAATTGAATAAATTCACGAAAAGTAAATACGTAAAATTGTGTTTTATTCCGACTAGAAATGTGTGTGCATGATTGAAAACCTTACCAAACATGACATCGTTCATGAAGCATAAAAACGACTCATTTGGCTCTTGAAACAGTACTTAACCTACTTAAGGACGTTAAAAGTGTTATCACAATCAAAGGATCATAATGACTTGGACTTTAATTTATTTTCTGTTCTCCAGCTCAACCCCAACATTGACATAAAGAACCGATTCGCTGACTCTGCTAGTACTGGTGGCGGTCCTGGCTTCTATGGCGTATCTTCATCATCTTTCTCCTCATCCTCAAGCGTCAACGGGCAGACGGTACACCACAAAGGAGCTGAGACTGTCGTCAACAACAACGGGGTTGTCTCACGTCATAGGGTCGAAAGTTAAGCAGCCAGATGTTTGTTACACTCTAACATGTATCGCTATCGCTTTGAATAAGTCAGAGTAAAAGCTACTCAGGAACAGTGCAGTTTGCAAGTAAGCGAGAGACCTTTGAATTAGTACCAGTTAGAACGAGTTGCAGCAAGCTACTGACCCTTAACTGTAACAAACTCGTACGTTGTCAAAATTCCATTTCGGCTTTGGTACATCCTAAAAAAGAGCATTGATTTATAAGGGGTTTTTGTAACCCACTCTTTGATATACAATATGAATCCATATGATACCAAATCAGAAACATTCGATGGTACTCGTAGTATATTTTTTTTGATACAAATAACTTTCTGAAAAACGATTGAAGAAAAGTGGCTCCCGCAGAAAAATAAGTCGCTCAGTCGCAATGCTACTCGTACTCATTCACTAGCATACATTTAGGTTTGACCGCGTATTGAAACCATTTTTTTACAAGTCAATTTCATTAAATATTTACTAGCAAAGGTTCGTCAAGGGATTACGATACATGTTGGAGCAAAATGACCTCAATAATTAACATATTTCAGTAAGATCTCAGTCGCAGAATCAATTTGTACTTAATGCGTAGAAGATACAAGCTTTTATTATGTTTAAACCAGCTGATCAGAATAAAGTGATGTAATTCATAGGACGTATACTTATTGGCATTTTATTTTTTATCTCCCTTGTTAAGTTAGGTAAGCAAGCAGCTAGCTACCAGCTTCAAAATTACAACATGTTCACTATTCAAGGCGGTAAGTATCATATTATATTAACATTTATTTTTAATATGCTTAAGCATCTTATAAAGATGATAAAAAAATACCTAAGTTAAATACGAATATACATATGTTTATACCCACTCAGTAAAGTAGACTTTCGTATGTGTCTAGATTTTTGTGTGACAGCGCATGTAAATGTAACTTAACAGACCTATAACAATTATGAAAACTCAGAACGATTTGTTTCCATTTCTTTAACTGCGTCAGTTTTCCAGTGACCAATTCTAAGCGCAATCCGCAAATGCCTGATTACCCCATGGTTTTACAGCGCGACACTTCAAGGTCACTTTACTAAGATAGCATCTCGAGTTTTTGCTTCGCGCGGTCACGGGATGAACAAAAACAATGCAACAAACCC
This sequence comes from Pyrausta purpuralis, assembly GCA_963924145.1. Lineage (NCBI taxonomy): Eukaryota > Metazoa > Arthropoda > Insecta > Lepidoptera > Crambidae > Pyrausta > Pyrausta purpuralis. The sequence goes on from OZ001659.1 coordinate 19,587,074, forward strand.
ATTAGTTTAATTTTGCCAATTTGCCATCCAGTTTTATCTTCTGAGTCGTTGTCTCGAGCCAAGATATCGGATTGCTCCGCTGTTGGACACATCCCTTCGCAGATAGCGTCAGCTCTCTACACCTCTTGCAATAAAACTCCTTCATAGAATCATCTGATATCTTCCTATTCAGTTTATTATTAGGCCGATAATTACGTCTTTCGAAAGATTCTCGTCCGTCAGGCTGCCACCAGTTAATGTTATTGAAGAAACTTGTGGGCTTCCATTGCGAAGGGGTCAAAGCGACGTTTGGGAAGACATCGTACTCATCACGGATGTTCCGATTTACGAATACTGCATCAGGGTAAATTTGAGCCTTATGTCGAATGTCTGGAGTTCTGATTTGAGTGGTGTCCACTGATTTGTAGCCGGCTACCACGGGGACTTCGCCGCTGTCGTCTTTGTTGTTGCGACCGATGTTGTAAGATAACACCCCGGCTTCGCCTGAAAATACATTACTTAGGATATTTCGTTAAAGAACATTTTATTAAGACGACGTCATATTGGCAAGTTTATTTAGATTCCACAGTCATGATCTTTGAAAACACCGCTTATCAAAAAAACATGGATATCTACATTTTAAATAAACTCAATAGAAAGCATTTTTGCAACATAGTACCTTACTAAATTATAACTTCATTCATTTGTGCTAACAATGTGCTACAAGCATTGTTCTCTTTATCAGTAAAGTTAGTCTTAGGCTATTATTTAGTTAGAAGATTCTATTATTACGATGTAATGTGAATTTTTACCTTCCCCGCCACCATGGATTCCTCTGCGATTATTATTCTTCAGTCTAGTTGACACCACTATAGTGTGTTTCACTTCAACATCCTCATCTTCCGACCTAGAAGAATTTGCTGAAACAGCTGTTTCTTCGTTTCCGAAATCCATTTTTGAAGATACACATTGGCCCGAAATCAGGAGTGCTGTAAATAAAAAGTAATTTATGGATTCGTCAATTTATCAAACAGGTAGGTAGGCAATGACAATGAATCGAATCGTCCTTGAATTAAAAGCTTCTTCAAAATAGGAATTAGGTTTTGTTAATATTGCCGATGATTAATGGTGCCATATAAGGAAATAGCATTCAAAGAAAAGGTAATTCGCTGTTTCATACAAACGTTCGACTCAAACACACATAAAATAGGTAGGTAGATAAATAGTGATTTCATAGCTGATTGATAGTGGTTTAAGACAAAAGCAAATCAAAGGTTTAATTTTTTAGGACAATTATCGAGCTTTGGAAGTCAGATCATAAATAGTTTCGTCATCAAATTCTCAATCAGTAACAATGTTTCTAATGCTTTGACGAATTAGTGAATTAGGCAATTTTCTTTGAACATTAAGGAAATCCCCCTCATACAGGTTGTGGTTTCCACAGATATCATTAGACAAATAGGTACCTTTACATTAGCAGCTTAATTACTAAAACACGTGAGTGCATGACCGATCACTGGAGTCATGATCTCAGTGCGTCATCACGAAGTCGGACCTTAAGATCTTTAAATGTTCTAAGGTAGGTAGGTACTAACATTTTCGTAAAAATAATAAACTATAGTCCGTTTTTCTTTGCTAGTTGAAAAATGTAAACAATCTTTTTATAACTTCTATAATAATTTCAGTCAATAAAATTCATTTACTATTTGTTTTCAAAAGATCTCAATGCTAAACGTTGAATTGGGTAGTTGATGAGTTTTGAGGTTATTCTATTTTAAAATGAATTATTTCGGTAAAAAATATGTCAAGATTGTTTACAATTTTCAACAACAACGAAACGGACTATAACTAAAAAAGTAGCCAGAGAACTAAGAAAATTAGATAGGTACAGAAGAAATGTTGTTGCTGTCATGTTGTTCACATTATTACTCAATCAAATGAACAGATGCACTTTAATTAATAGCTGTTCCGTGGATCCCTACATATACCGTCAGCTATTAAAGAAGACCTTTGAAAGGCTTCTTGACCCTTTCTTTTTTTAGCGAATCACCTCTTATCCATCTAAAAGCTGCTTATGGCTAATAGTGTATGGTATTTCCAAGTGCTGAAACTCACCAAAAATCGCCAAGCAAAATGGAACCACTGTGATCATGTTGTCAACTGAAGATGTCACCAGCAATAAGTTACGGCTCGCGTGTCAGTCGCGTTTTATACAAACAACACAAAATTGCACTAAACGCGTCGCGGAGGAAACGCAATTACCTCTTGCTTGCTTACAAGAGTCAACACCTTAGCTAAGAAAAAAGTTAATACGGTCATTATGCTGGTCAGTAAACATTTTTACATTACTCACATGCAATTAAACGCACGTATACCTAGGTGCTCATATTTTTTATGACAATGATCTACATACGTCCTTCCCCAGATAATATAATACTACTAGTACCTAAGTAGGTTCCTATAACTATTATTACACAATCGACTTAGAAATTTCAAAACTTGGTAATCATCGACGCAGGACGACTTGCGAACTTATGTACAGACAACAGAACGTCGAGGAAAACACTGTGGCATTTTTAATAGTTGTAATAAGGGCTAGTTTGCTACAAAAGTGGGTAACCTGAAATCTTCTGGCACAGAAAATTTAATCCCTCAAGCGTATGTGAACGAGACACAATAGATATTCTATTGTTATGCGGTCTCATGCGACCGCTACTTAAGTCTTCGCATGGTTTTCTTCAGAGACCGTTTGCATGCAGCCTAAACTAATAATAAGTAGAAAGAGACTAAAGAGAAAACCATCCTGCAAACTTTTATTTAATTGTTATTATTTGATAAAAAGAAAGTACCAAACCGCGCAGATAGGCTTTCAGTTTTCACTTTTGTCAATTAGAAAAGAAGACAGCACTTGGTGAAAAAATTAAGAATTCTGCAATAAGTGCCATCTAGTGAATTTTGATACAACTTCTTGTAGATTATTCTTATATTGCTTAGAAAAGTTGAAAATGACAAGTCGAAATAATAGAATGTAATACAAACTTGTTTCGATAGATGGCGGTATTTGAAAATGTAAAATAATAAAGCCACAATAGATGGCGCTGGTAATCCTATGCGCTAACAATTTCTCTCTATAAGTTTTTCCTGTTTTCTTACAAAAACTTCACTACTTTTTCAAATTGAATAACTTAAATAAGAGTAGTTTTAATACAAACATTGTTATTAAGTTATGACTGGCTACTTTTAGGTAGGTTTTTGGCGTTTGGTCAATCTTAATATTCTTCTGAAATTTTGCATTTCTACAATGATTGTTTACTACTGCATGTGGATTCAAAAATTATAATTATATAAAAGCAATTGGTTATTCAATATTCGCATGAATACATCAAAAAGGATAGACGCCCAACGTGGGGCTCGAACCCACGACCCTGAGATTAAGAGTCTCATGCTCTACCGACTGAGCTAGCCGGGCTGGTGATATTTGAATGAAAATAGGGTGTTATATGCTACTAGTTACTGTTTGTAAGACTACACTCAAAGCAATAGTGGTTTAAATACACGCTATTGTGAAATCGGACTTATCGGACCCTTTTTTCTCCCGAGTCAACCTGTACCTACCACTTCTTTTTTTTCCTGACAGCGTGACAGCTGTCTTAGGGCAACGATATAGATCTTCTCTGTACCTACTTAAAATTCAAAAAGAAACGCATTGCCGAGAAAAGCTCACTGGTAATGCTAACTCCGAGATAGCGGCTTGTTGACACATGCATATTGCGCTTACTGATCAAAGACGAAGTTTGTCCCGCGGGACTCGCCTTGAACCGCGACTGAAATCAGCGAAATGCTAGATATGTTTGAAATTTTGTATCAAGTTATTGAAGTTACTCTTTCTTCGTATGCTTAGTAAAGTCAGAATTATTTTTTTAATTTACCAGCCAGCATTTACATAACACTGAGATTGCTCATGAAACAAGATCAGGCGTTAGATTTAAGTAGGTATCTCTTTAGTTATTTTCAGAAAATATAACATTTGATGAGGTATCTCTAACATTAATTATTTCAGAAAATATCAAAAATACTTATGGATATATTGAGCGTATGTTACATAGGTGCAGGAGTATGAAAATGGAAAGTGGAGTGGCAAGAAAAAGAAAAGTTGTAGAGTTCTGGCAGGAGGGCGATGCTTTCAAATTACCAAGACGTGGTGCACTAGTTCCCGGACCGTTTTCCCGGTTATGTACAGTCGTCTAGCAAACAATGCATCATCTTTAAGTGCCTGAACGTTTTTTTGGATAGTTACATATCATGAATGAATGAATGCCCTTGTGTGTGTGACTGATCTTATGATTTTAAGGCCAATGCCACTGACCGTTAGATTGGACCCTAACGCCATTCAACTCTTGGTAAGAAAACAATCTAAGAAACGTATCTAAGAGGAAAAGCAGTTAATTAATTGAAAGCATATACAATCGAATAACCTAAACAGGTAAGTTCAAGATAACGTAAGGTAAAAGTATCTAAGAGGAAAAGTCAATCTACTAAATGGGTGTTGTTTTATTTAAAAAAAATACATTGTTTTAAGTTAGCAGATTGTTATAATTTAAACTTTGCTGTCGTAATAAATAGGGCTGTACTCCTATGGAAAATGTGTCGGAGTGTACAAGCAATAGCGATGCAAATGGCACCGCTGCAATCAGGAGAGTGCGCGAGTGCTTCGGAACTAGGTGATGAGGTGTAGGCACTCGTCATATCGGCACTTACCCGAAGTATACATTCGAAACTAATTATCTGTCTGACGTCTGTAACCGTTGCCATGAGTTTACGGCGGTTTTACTCGCTAGCGATGACGTTTAAAAAGTGTATGTAAAATTGTAGTTCTGCAAGTTACCGCTGGAGGCGCTGTGCAATTTTCCATAGTCTTTTTTTACGTCGTTGCTAGCGATTAAAACCGCTAACTCACTGAAACATGCCATAATGGTTTCAATAAAGTTAGAGTGAACAGGCTTCTTCGTGTTATATCTTCGATTCTGTCTTAGCCGCACTTAGTTTTGTTTGGAGTCAATATATGCATCCTGAATAAAATAAAAAAGTACAAATCTAATCAAAGATATCTTCACTTCTCATGCAATGAACGAAGCGGAAAATAAATGGTTTCAAAACTTTGGGTATCATGTCACTCCATTTACGTTTAAAGGCTTACTTTCACAACATTAATGTACTATCGATATGACATGTCATATTGAATATTAAAATAAATATTTGATACCATGTAGTCTACGGTAGACGATCGTGAGCAAGTATCTAGTTACCGTTGTATTTTTTGCGTACAAAAACATAATCATGGATTCTTATTTTCGCCTCGAGCTGTCTTCTCATCGCAAGTTCGAGCTTCGTTAAAAGTTTTAATAAAACACTCATAGTTTGACTGCGAGGAATTACAACAAGGGTATATACGGTGGGATCGGGGAAGTTATTGTTCATTGTCATTATTTAATTAATTAAATAGGTATAAAAATAAATATTCGCCAGACAACACACCAATTATCGTGGTTTCAAAGTATGTTACGAATACCAGACAAGGACGGGCGTCTCCCATTAATACAAAACACTTTGACTGCCATTAAAATTGACGAAAAAACTCAAATATTTACGCGTTATTAAATAAAAGTTCGCCAAAAATCATTTGCGCAGTTATTATTCAAAAATACATGGACAATCGGGCCCGAGTGGTCGGTACACAGCGTGCTGGTGGCCAAGCACGAAGACCGAGCAAGAAAAAGACGTCGCAGTAAACACTTGTGCATTTCAAACCCGCGACGGCCAGGCCAGGTTTAATTTAGATTAATTAGGTAATTCATGTATGAATCCCTTATGCTATGTGATCTAGGGTTTCCTACTCAAAGAAAAGGCATGTACCAAATCCAATTATTTCTCCCTAATATCTTGAGAATCCAGATCCAGTCTGCATCCTCAGAAACATATTCTAATTTCTAGACTTAGCTTTTCTTAATAGGATGTACTTACACCAGACTGTACATATGTACTATACCTTATACATATTTTCATAGAAAAGTATACTCAAACAGGCTATAGAGCAGTCTTCATTATATGCGGTTAACGAACTATGATCATAATGGTAAAAAGACGCAACTTTTTATTATTATTATTATTTATAAAGGTACACCAACAGCAACACTACAACATCATGACAAAAAAAATAATTGACAAATACGATTGCCTATTACAGGTATACACAACATTAGTGAAGTGTAGCTATTTTAAAGAAAGTTTGTCTAAATTGTAATAAAATCACATTAAACAAATTAAATTAAATACAAAAATACAACAAATTAATTAAACACTTCATAATAATCGATTATGGAATGAGTGCATCTTGGAATAACGTGGAATAGAATGTATTAATTTATTTTTGAAGCAACGTGCAGAGTCATTGAAAATGAAAATAACTGGAACCTTAGGTATTCATTATTTTATTGTACCTAGTACATATTCTGGCTAGAGGGTATGGTATAACTTTTTGAGTAAACAGTGTTTGTTTAAACTAAGTATTTATTTGATTCCATGTTCTCGGAGGAAATCACATTACAATATGGCTTAACTCAGAATCGCGCAAATCCTGCTCCCACATTCGCATTATGATTCTACTGAGACTTCGTATTTGTAGAAAAACACTGCCTTATAATTATCGGCATTTGCACTGCGCTAACAAGGTTGGGCAAAAACTGCGGCGGCACACAGAGAAAATTTATTAGGGAGTAACGTGTAATCTAAGCTCAAACGGCGGTATGGTTGAAAGAAAGCCAAGTTGTTCTGCAAACAAGCTTATCTATTGGAGTAGAGATGTACGAGTATTATTAAAAACACGTACTGTAAGTATAAATGACATAAAAGTTAGTAAGAATGTGTGAATTGCACAATTAACGATGCTAGTAAAGTTAATTCCGATATTAGTTCAATATTGGTTTTTAGGGTTCCGTTGTCCAACTAGGAACTTGTAGTTTTTGCTATTAACTCGGCGCCAGTATTATTTGATGTTAAGGCTTTTCAATTTCGGAGGATCGCAGATGCCTGCAATCCCTCAGTTAATGGTTTCTTCTTATAAAACTAGCTCTACTTGTAAGTATTAAAAGATCATGAAACATGTGCAACGCAATTTTTTTCAAACTTGGCCTTATACTGCGTATTCTTTAATAATAACCATAGCAATATCGCTGGGTCACGTTTGGGCACAAAAACTTTACAATGCAAATTCAATACGAGATAAACACCGTTTCGGATCAAAGCCGCGCCGGCGCGAGCGCACAGATCAAACAAGTTATCGCACGTCAAAATATCAAATAACTTTAACTATTACTAACTATACGTTGAGTAATAATTCTTCGTACGTTAGAGTAGAGTTTGTGTTACTAGGAAATTATTCTTATTAATTTGATATTTGCCTACTACAAACATTTTCGACCATTTCAGGCTTGATTTTTATTATTTATAGTGTTTTGTCACTATACAAATTCAATTATATTAATTATACTTGTACAAAGCATATGTGTCAAACGAGTAATCGAATCCCGTGGCTATCCGGGCGTATGCCTATGCCACTTGGCCACCGACACATGGGTAAGCCCGTTGAATTTTGCAAGTGCTTTCTTTAACGCGTCGGCTGCGTGAACTCATCAATGTTGCGAGATTGCTCTTACAATACTTCAACTTTTTTCAATGTTTTTTGTTTCCAGTTTTGTCGTGTTTTTCATTCTTTTATCATGGTCCTCAGGCAAGTATCCGTAGGTACTAATTTCTGTTTAGGTAGAGACATCAAAAGCAAATTTTTTAAAATATTAGGTACCTACTTATTTTTCATTCCATCCTAGAATATTTTTGTATTCTATGGTGTTTTATGAATATAATCGGTTGGGTCAGTGTAAAAATCATAACTTGTTGTGGTAGGTACCAAGGAATCTGAATAATCCAACATGGCTTGAAACCCGCAGTAACAGCACAAAGATATGACAATGCTCTCAGGGGCTATAGTGCGAAAGGAAATATTTCACGACAGTCTTTCGCCACATTACGCTATATCAAAGCGAATTGAATCATACGAATTCAATGTTCTGAACACGAAAGGTCACGTCTTTCATAAAACTCGTGAAGGTACTGATCATGGAGTCTACTGATTTCATAAAGCAATGTTTCGGTGTTGTTAACGTCCTATGGACTTTTTGATCATTAAAGCCTCTAGAAAGTTAAAGTTTCTTCATAAATATCCAGCTAGCTAGGAGAATAAATAAACAACGCATATTTCGGATACGTTTTATCATACCTACCACTTGTTTTTTTTTTGTCTGCCTTTCCACCAGGTGAGCAGCTCCAGATTTAATTAAATGTATATTTATCATTTAGTTAAAGGTTTAAAACAATTGTAAAAACAAGGTTTTCTTTTTGTAATGCGATCGAATGAAAGATATTTAGTTAAACGTGTGCTCACTCAGTCCTCACAAGCGGTCAGCCATATCTTCATACTGAAATAAGTTGGTCGCGTCATTCAGTGTTCTTGTTTTTGTTACAGCTCTATTTAATTGGAGCCTGTAATTTCAGATCGTCAAGTTTCGTATTAAAACATTTACTATTAATTTATTGTGCTCACTCCATCCACACGCTTTTGTATCTCTATGAACTAATTATAGATTTGCATTTTATTATTTACATTGTATGAATTGGCTAGGAATAGGACTATTCAGCATAAAAACAAACCACTTTTACTGTGCGTTCATGAGTAAAACGGATGCCTGGTGCTCACTCCGTCCGCCATCGCTAAATACTTAAATCTTTTGTGCTAAGTTAACTTAAAAGAATGAGTGAACATATGATTTTTTTTGTACAAAAATATTATAAAATATTCGGAAGTACCCAGTTTGATATTTCTTTTTACTTTTAGAGTTAAACAAAGTTTCATATTTTGTATGAAGGACATGGAATAGGGAGTCTACACGTGATAAAATAGCAGGACTTGGCTGACTTAACTTCACGTGTTCACGCTAGCTGCGTGTCAACCTCGCTTACTTGCCTGCAGGAAAAGGTTTTGTTCTTAATAGGTACTTTGTTTGGGTTAATTTAAATTTTGAGGTTTTGTGTACTAAATGCAAAATGAATATATCTGACCGGTCACATTTGTCAGAAACCATACATGACCGGTCAAATACGGTCAATATCAATCAATTCGACCGTAAATATAATTTCCTGACTCAGTTTTCTCAAGAAAAACACATTTTGTGTCGTTGTGTGAATGAGTTTTGATTACTTATTATGACTTTTTATTGTTTTTTGTAAATATGGTTGAAATTAGATGTAAAGAACGGTGTTTCACGGACCTGCGCGAAAGTCACGTGACCTACTGAATTCGATCAATCGCAAACGCACAACCGAAAAAATAATAAAATATTTCTGAATCAATATGAATTACCATTTATAATAGTTAATGACCATTTTTGACTATTTAATAGTCATTTTCAACACTAGCTCTATAGCCGAATGGTAAAATACGGACATTAAGAAAGTACTAGAACAGAAAATAAGTTCAGAATTAGACCGTGTGTGTCACTGACTGCCATTTGAGTTTTAACTGACAAGTGATTTTCGGTCAATGTGCGTGATTATTATCGGTTATGGCTAAACAAAGGAAGATATGCCGTTAGATTTTTAGGTATGTTGGAGATCCTTTTTTTTAATTGGAATTACAAAATTAATGTTAATTTCTTGCGGGCCTTTGTGAAATAAGGAAAATAAACATGAGGGGAACATATGTTCTTTGCCCGTTGGAGCTAAGCGTTTTGTGGGAACTATACGTCTTTTGCCTGTTTATGTCAACATTAAATAACTTTATTTTTAATACTAGGTATTTTTCCTGACATTTCTATGTATTGCATACTTATAACACTTCGGAAAAATAACATCTTTATATATATAACGTAATTTAAATTAATTTACAAGAATTATATGTAGCGACAAAAAAAGGAAATCCTTACCCAGGCAAAGGGATTATTTCCCACATTTATTTTTCAGGGTTATTAGTATTTTTTCTGGACTCTGTTGATGAGGAATGAAACAAGGCATTATCCAAAACCAAAATCTATGTGCAATTCTTAATTTCTTCCAGCAGTTTTCGCGGCCTAGAGGCCGAGTCTCGTGGCAATCGAACTTTTTTCGTGTGGTACTTCGATTGCAAGTTTAATTTATTTACCTAAAAATCAAATCAACAATGAAGATACATGTAAAAAACTATCGCACGACCAAAAACTAAAAATATAGAAATCGTGACTCTGACAAATTTAAAAATATTTTTTTCTTTGACAAAGAAAATTCGATGAGTGAACTTTTTCGTATACAAATTGCGCGAAAATTAGTTAAGGATTAAACCGTCTCATTTTTCAGTCGTACTTTATGTCCTCTTATTATTGTCACTTAGAGACACCCTATTATATGTCATTAAAACCAAAAATTTAGTTTTGTATATCTATAAAAGTAAAAAGTAATATTAAACTGTGTACCGCCGAATATTTTATAGTATTTTTGCACAAAAAAACATATGTTCACTCTTTCTTTTAAGTTAACTTAGCAAAAAATATTTAAGTATTTAGCGATGGCGGACGGAGTGAGCACCAGGCATCTGTTTTACTCATGAACGCAGAGTAAAAGTGGTTTGTTTTTATGCTGAATAGTCCTATTTCTAGCCAATTCATACAATGTAAACGATGGAATGCGAATCTATAGTTGGCTCATAGAGATACAATAGCGTGTCGATGGAGTGAGCACAATAAATTAATAGTAAATGTTTTAATACGAAACTTGACGATCTGAAATTACAGGCTCCAATTAAATAGAGCTGTAACAAAAACAAGAACACTGAATGACGCGACCAACTTATTTCAGTATGAAGATATGGCTGACCGCTTGTGAGGACTGAGTGAGCACACGTTTAACTAAATATCTTTCATTCAATCGCATTACAAAAAGAAAATCTTGTTTTTACAATTGTTTTAATTCTTTAACTAAATGATAAATATACATTTAATTAAATCTGGAGCTGCTCACCTGGTGGAAACGCAGACTTTTTTTTTTAATTTACGAGTAAAACACTTGATTTTAGTACTTTTACTCATTCTGCCACTATTTAAACTGTCCCTCGGTCATTAAAATAATTTTATACGTGATAAACGACAGGTTCCATTCTATCAAAAATAAACAAAATGTTTGACATTTTTCGAGTGTCTTGAAGATAGGGGTCTGTTTCCTGTGCGGCTTCAGGCTGTCGCGCGATTTTTGTCCACACAGTCTTTCACGTTTTTCGGGTACATTTTATTGTACAACATTGTGATAAAATATTCGGTATGAAAAACATATATCCTGGCTACAAATTTCCTTGAATATTGCGTAGATGTTACAGTAAATACATGAATTCTAGGAATAGTAAACAACACCTAGGAAATGTTTGCAATTCCGAATATTTTAGGAAATGTATAAAATATTAATTCAGAGATTATTTAATATGTACATATCCTGGGAGCTGTATATATTCCCTAGCCCTTGGATAGCCAGAGCGCCCGATGGTGGGCGCTGAGCATGAGTTTCGCGATTTTACCAAGCGCCCACCTGTGGGCGCTTTTTAATTACTTTTTTGCAAAAAAAAAAATGGGTGTATAAATGCTTATTCCTTGGGCATGTTTAAAAAACAGTTGTTTCTACACCATAGACCGCAAACACATCCGGTTGCTGTCAGTTATTGATTAAAATTCGTTTTTTTTTGCAATTTTTTCGTATATATCGTCACCCTACCACGAATTTTTTTGGTTCTATTTTTTTCATTTTTGAATACATTTTTTTTATTACAAGCATAGGTTATTTATTCAGTAACAATAAGCTTTTTACAGAATGATAATAGCTTGTTTCAATAAGATTTTATAACTGTTTACGTAACGTGTATCCTGACACCGCGCGAATTGCGTACGCGCACGCAGTCCACCGCGGAAACGCGACCGCCACCGCAATTGCGCCTTAGGAGGCTAGGAATTTTATAGAATTCCAATATCGTTTTAGAAAATGTACAGTGCGACATAGATCTTTTGGCCGACGGTTCAGAACAAATCAGAAACGCTGTCATCTTTTCATAATGTTTCATTTCCGTAATACTTTTTGTTTCAAATAAAATGTTTCTTTTAAAATACTGTTTAATTTTAATAAAAACTGTAAAATATTTTATTAATTAATGGTTTTTATTGTTTGTACAATAGTTCTTAACTATGGGCTTCATAAAGAAATTCAAAATCACACAACGAGCGAAGGAGAGGGCTATGCTAAGTATTTCTCTACGGGATCGAATCTGAAATAAGGAGATACGTAGAAGATCTAAGGTAACGGACATAGCCACAGACATGACGCACACAGCGCGAAGAACCGATGGCCGTTGGGGCAGGAAAGATTGGAGACCCTTCGACCAAAGATACAGCGTAGGACGTCTACCGACAAGATGGACTGACGACCTTGTAAAGATCGCAGGATCAAATTGGATGCAGACCGCTAGTGATCAGTCGCTGTGGAAAGCCATGGGGGAGGCCTATGTTCAGCAGTGGACGCCTTTTGGCTGATAATGATGATGATGATGATGAATTTTGTTTTGCGTTTTAAATCGGTGTAACATACATGAATACTGTACCATCATGCTTAGACACGTACTGGTTTAAATAGGTACCATTTTCCTTGACTTTGCCCTGGCTGAGTAAAAAATATGAGTTTTCTGAACAGTTTCCTAAATCAAGGGAGATTTTTTGCATCGACTACCCTGATTGAATCAATGTCGCTGTGTATAAAAAAAACCTGTAAATAAAATAAATAAAACACGTTAATCAAATGACAAATCAGAATTTTAAGAGTCTCATTAAAATAAACAAGTTACAATTATACGGTTTACAAAAATATCTTCATAATACTTGATAATTTAAGAAATATTTGTATTTGTTTAGGCTCTCATTGATACTTACAAGTAACAATTAATTATACATTATTTATTCTAGTAAATACATTACATTTCCAATTGCTGTTTAGGAATCGTATAACTTTCCTAGAAAATATGTCTAACATAATTAACATCACACATTTCCGGGTGATTTAATGAAATTATATTCAGTTTCCAGGAATTGTATACAATGACGGACTTGATACATTTCCTGTAACATAGATACCTCATATTGATACTAGTTTAAACAATCAAATTATGTTACTCGTACTTTATTTCACCTACCTTTTCTTCGTAAGCTTTTTCCGTAACTTCGTAACCCAGTGTTACATGGTTTGATGTCAAAACGTCTGCCTAACGTTACAATAAATGATGTGTGTGGCCGCAGTCACGACTCAAACCCTTTTCAAAATGAACATGACAGCATCAGCAGTGACCGGGAGGTCACAATGTCATTTGTAAATATCATACCAAGGCAAAAAAGATGCAAAAACTTTTAATGACGCAATAATACTGGTCAGTTTATTAAAAACAGAAATCTAAAAATAAAAAACTGGCCAAGTGCGAGTTGGACTCGTGCACTGAGGGAATTAGGGAATCCACTTACTTCCGCTTAGACAAAATACCACAATATTTTATTGACAGCAAATAGTGTTTGTATAAAGAACAAAGTTATGTTTGTGGTTGATGAAAATGTGCTATATCTCACAATCTACTAGTTCGATTCCGTTCAAACTAATTTCCGCTAAAAGTATTTGTTAATCAAATAAATGGTATAGGAGCTGCTTTTTTAGACACAATCACTCGAAGCTCAATAAAAATAAAAATAGATGGGAATAATTCAATCATGCACGCGGAACTGATCCCTATTGCCGAAGCGTTGTCATACATTAGTACATTAGATTATGACAAGTTTGTTATCTTCACAGACTCAAAAAGTTCCCTACAGCATTTGGCTCGATGCACCTCGGTAATACGAGGTCTACCGATAGCCTATGACATTTTGAAATCAATTCGCTCTCTATTAATGCAAAACAAACTGATTACACTTCAGTGGGTACCGTCTCATATTGTGCTGTCAGGTAACGATGAAGTTGATACATTGGCAAAACTGGCCTGTCCGGATGGTGTACAATTGATTATTAAAATTATCTGTAGTTCCTTCTCATACAGAACATATTCCCTCTATTAAAATACGGTGTAATGAATTATGGCGAGAATATTTTGATAAAAGGTTGGCAGAGAAAGGTATATGGTATAGAACTGTTCAACCACACCCCTTGAGTTCTCCATGGATTGATTGTGCTCTAAGTCGAAATTTTATAACGATGCTGTTACGACTCCGTTCCGGTCACATACCATTAAATAAGTTTGCATTTATGATGAGAAAGGTTACATCTCTCCTAATTGTAGTCAGTGCAACGTTCCTGAAGATGCATACCACGTTATGGTTGAATGTGTCCGGGGCCAGGAATTGAGACATATTTATTTCGGAAGTAGACTCAATGATTTAGGTGTCTGTAATGAAGTTTTGTCTTCCCCTCTATCCAAAGATTCCTTTTTCTTGTGTAATATTGTTAAAGAGTGTATAGATAAACGAACTTAGCGTATGATAATTTGTAAATGTTATTGAGCGGCATGCTCACTCAGTGAACAGGTTATTAAAAAAAAAAAAGTTAATATCTACATCATATATTGTTTTCAAAATTTACGCTCGCTTAGTTTAGAAGTTAGAGGGGAGGGGACGCCCATTTTGCCACTTTGGAAACGGACAGACACACAGACAGACTTGACCAAACTATAAGGGTTCCGTTTTTTGCCATTCGGCTACGGAACCCTAAAAAGGTCATCATGACGCTTAGGCTTTTAATTATAAATTCGTTCAAGTATGAGATTATGTGCATACTGACAGAAGAGATAAATTGTTACAGTATAGGGAAGAAGCTGTCTCCTAGAATACAGGATAAACCTAAACTAGGAGGCAGAGTCTCATTTATTCTTGGAAAAAGCATTGTATAGTACAGTAAGCATTATGCAAAATGCTTATTATCTGTTCTTTGCTGGTAATGTACAATAAAAGTTTTTATTATTTATTATTATATAATTGTTACTGACATTTAAAATTAAAATGGATGTCAATTTATCATGTAGGCAAGTTAGACTAGCATAAGTAGATAAATAAGATCTACGAGCTTATTATTTTATTGTTATTTTATTATTATTTTTCCTATGAATTCAAACACAATGTATTATTGTTATATGAATAAATGAATTGAATTGAATTGCTTTTAATTATTATTACTAGCGTACAGACATCACGAACAAATCTTGTGCCATATGAAATGACGCAACTTGTCATCATACAAAATGGTTTCATATTCGGAATTCAAATTTCAAGAAATACGTCACAGGTAGGGCATCGAGCCCGGGTTTACCCGGACCATAAAACCAGGGATTTATCGAGCTTTTGAGTTTTTGATAAACCCGGGTTTGCGAAAGCAAAACCCGAGTTTTTCGAGCTTTTCGGGTTTTTATACTCGACGCGTTAGTATACGCGACTTACTCAAGCAGCAACACTGCAGTACTTGACTAACCCACAAAAATATTTTGAAAACTTTCAAAATGAAGATGCTACAATTTTTTCTCGGTCTACAAGTGATGAAATGCTTCACGAGATGGTAAATCTGATTAAGCGTACAAGCAAACAACAAACCCTAACTGTAGATGAAGACCTGCAGAGATATGGTAATACTGGCTTCCAATTATTAACAAATGAAGAGGAACTTAACCAAGAGTTAAACCAAGCTGTTGTTTCTGCTCCTCAAAAACCACGGTGTCCATTAAACGATTTACTTAATACTGTAAGAGTCGAAATGACAATCTTTGAGAACGATGCTCAGCAACAACGAGGTCATTACTTATCGCTAGTCTAGTTCCCCCCACTAGTGCTTTTTTCGAATCACTTCTACGTGTTATAATACTAATTTTCATTGTTAAATCGGATATTAAACAATGAATTTCACACGCCTTCTTGACGCGAGTGATTTAAAAATAAGGGCCCTGGAGCTCTATTTTTGAATCACTTGCTAGGATATGGCGTGTGATTTTCGTTCGAAACCAAACTAAATTTCAACGAAAACCGAGCAAAATATATACGTAAATACTTACAATATTAAGTTACTAGAAGAATACCCGGCTCCGCTCGGGTGAAATGTGAATGTGACTCATAAAACACATCTAGGTACACAATGTAGGTAAATATTTCTGTAGTCATCGGTTATCAAGGAATATTAAAGGCAAGCCATAGATTCGTGTTGCTTCTTTCATTGTGTTTAATAAATATATTCAATAAAAACGGCAATATTTTTACACAAATATTTTTTATTTTAAATTAACATTCTAACTAAACTAAGTTTAGTTAACAAAACATATAACTTTTAATGTTTATTCACTGTAAACCGCTTTGTTTTAAGCACTCAGTCTCTTTCTCTACTTTGGCGGGTAGATGAGTACTTACTAATTTTAAAAATAAAAAATCATCTTATCAGCGCTGACAGCATAGTGCATTAAGCGCTAGATTCGAATATGTTCACGAACCATTAAAGCGCTAAATCGGCTGCGCTTTTCACAAAAATAAACACTTCTGGTTTTTTAATTATTGTCTGTAATTACATGATGAAAAATTGAAAAACGTATTTATTTAACTTTATTGCATAACATAAGGTGAAATTAATGCCGAATGGCATTCTCTACCAGTAATAAATACCTTAATACAAATTAATATCTAAGCCGGTTGTTAAAGAGAATTAAAATTTAACATATAAGGTTTCGATCGAGTCTACCGTAATATCGGATCGTATCGAACCGTAACACCTTCACGAAATTATTAATCTAAAAATTGGGTGTGATTTAAAATCTAAGCTGGTTGTTAATTAGAATTAAAATATTATAACTTAATTAATGTGTGATGGTTTTATTCCTTTGCCCGTATATCATCCGCATAAAAGAAAAAGAAAACGACGCTAGCGACACTACAGGTTGCTTCCCCAAAACTTTATAACGGTCCTAAACGCTCCAAGAGCTTTCCAATCTATCTGTCATATCTATGCACTATACGCCTTGTTAATGGCGACTGCGGTTTGTTTGTCAGTGCTATTAGAATTTAACGATATTCTCCATAATCCGGATTTTGCGGATATATGTTGTCGACTCGAAATCAATATATTTTTATGTTTTGTTATTCATATAAGGTTTCGATCGGGTCTACCGTACCCCTTGACGAAATTATTAATATAGATATTTTTTTCATTACTTCTGTGTGGAATTAAATTGTTTTTCATTCAATAATCAGACATAAATAAATGAATATCATATTATATCATAGTCATTTCGGCGCGACTGATTCAAAAATAGAGCTCCTGGGCGTCGTATTTGCGACACATTTATTGATTGGCATTGTCTTTAATTTAAATACTATAAAAACAGTTGTTTCAACGTAACGTGTTGTAATGTTTGTAAAGATAGAACACCGTACGTTTTAGAAAGGTCATCTCCACATACTCAGACAGAACGTACTCGTAATTACGATTTAACCACTTACAGTCACAATCCATCAACTACACGATTTCAATAACGTTACGATAGAAGTCAACGCCTTGGCTGATACAGTCGGCTTCAAAAATAATATATACTAATATTATAAAGCTGAAGAGTTTGTTTGTTTGAACGCGCTAATCTCAGGAACTTTTGTGTTACATAGCTTTTTAATCGAAAGGAAGGCTTTAGGCTATTTTATTAATTATGTCAACCAGGAACTCTATTTTTACCGACTTCAAAAAAAGGAGGAATCAATTAAATGTTTATGTGTAGTGATATTGTTGAAATTTGATAATATTTGAGTATGTAGATCTATACCTAAAGGCTTCCAAACACGTGTGCAAAGTTAGTAAGTCGTCGTAAGTGTATGTATGTTTGTATGTTTGTCAACGGATTTCTCGAAAACAAGTCATAGCGAAATTTATATTTTCTAGTTGGATTAGGTATATTTTCAATTTAAGGTACAGTGTTATATTTATCAAAATCGGTCCAGTAGTTTTTGAGATATGGGTAAATAAAAGAGGCTGTTTAATATATATAATTTAAACAATAAAAAAATTTTCTCCTTAAGAACAGGGCAAATGCGTTTTTTTATTCAGTTTTTTGAAGTCATTGAAAATGTTGTAATCATTTTTTATCGTGTGGATTTTAACTGATTTCCATCCGAAAATCACACGCAAACATTATTCATTGAAAATCACAAGCCATAATCACGCGAGTGATTCAAAAATAAAGGCCCAAACTAAACCGCTAGTGCACTTATGTAAATATTGCCGCGCCGTCACTAAGCACAAAGTTTATTCAGTTTTCTGACTCTGAAACCTATGCAAGACATTCAGGGGCCTTATTGTTTTAATCACTCGGGTCAAGACGGCGCGTGATATTCGTTGATTAAAGTCCAATTTTGAAATGAAAAACTGTTGAAATCCACACAGAAGGAATTTAAAAAAAGGGTTTCTATATTTCGCGTGATTTTTGTTGATTTTTTATTTATTTTTTTGAACGCAAATCACACGCCAAGCGACTGATTGAAAAATATGAGCCCAGGCCACATTCAAAACGTGGCACAGAAGAATTAATTTTTCACTTAATCACTTGTACACATAAAAAAGCTTACAATGTCACTGTAATAATATTGTATCTAGAAACACCTACATCATCATATTTTTTTAATGCTGACTGTACTCAAAAAGACGAATGTAAAACGAAATCACCCGTGAGCCGGCCCGACTACGCACTCGATTCGATAATCATGATCGTGTTTAGATAAAAAACAATAATAATAACAAAATAAACAAGGCCCATAATCACCTCGTGTCAGCCGAAAGAGCGGTATGGAGACCACAATATTGGTTAAATAAGAGACTACAGTGACTCTTTCATAGTTTTGGAAAATAATGCAATTTTTGATCGTAAAAATTACGAGCTAAATAGTGATAATAATATAATATTATAATATTGAACAGCTATCACATACATTGCTCTGATCCCAAAGTAAGTAGCTAATGCACTTGTGTTATGGAAATCAGACACAACCGTGGTACCACAACACCCAGACCCGAGTCAATATAGAAAATTTCGATTACTATATCAACCCGACCGGGATCTGCTAATGCAATAGACATATTACACAGCACGGCACGTAAAGCCGTTGGTCCTGCGCCTGATCTCTCTCCGGTCGTGTCAGATTGCTGTCCCATCGGGCTATGAGAGTGAAAGGAAAAGAGAGTGCACCTGTGTTTGCGCACACACTTGTGCACTATAATATGTCCCGCGCAGTCGGTTAGTCGTTGTGACTGGCCACCGTAGTCGAAGTCGGCTAGGGGGACTACTATTATTATTATTTACACAGATAATTATTTTCTATGCATTGTTTTGCATAATTTACTACAAAGCATCTTGTATTATGGTCACCACACGCATAAGCGTTCCACTCAAGCTTCTTTCGACATCGGACAGCCTCTTGAGCGACGTCCGAATAATTTAAATTATTATTTATTAACTGCCAAAGCGCGCCGAGCATAAAAACCATTACTTATTCTTCAATTCGGATTGCTTAATTGCATAAAATTAACAGTTTAGCTCATAACGAATTTGTTTAGGTAATTTTAAGAGGCTTTCTATGTTTTTGTTGGCACAAGAATTTAATTAATTGAGGTTTTAGGAGCGGGGAACTTTCTTTTCATATTATTTTGTTTCAAGTTATTGTTTCGTAATTAATTAAGTTGTTTCACAAAAGTTTGTACTGTTTATTATGTTTAAAATTACTATCTTATAATAAACATTGGGTAATGTTTCATTATAATTACTTAAAAAATCATTTTATCCATTAAAATCTTACGTAAATAATTATTAGTTTGACATGGTTATATTTTCATTTTCAATATGTATTTGCATACTATTAAATGATAGCTGAAAAAGCTGAGCTAATCATAGATTTATACCATCCAAATGTACCCTTTTTCATGAGCAAATAAACACTTTCTTTCTTTCATTCTTGTCTTGAATGCCAGGCTGAAAAATGATTGCCAATTTGAAACTGTAATAATATTATGAGCTTGAATAATTAAGTTGCTCTTAGTCAAGAAACATCTTGCAACAGAACTGAGGGGATCCGCAACGCCACCTGCGACCAATGCACTCTAGCCACTTGCACCATTTTATTTTAGTAGTATCAACAATAACTGTAGGTCTTAGTAACTAGGTGATAGGGCTGATAGTGCAGTAATTAAAGGTTTGCCAGTGGTATTAATAAGTTTGTTTTCAGACCTGTAAGTTGACGGTTTTCTGCAATATCGAGTGTCAGTTAATGGAGTTCCTGATTCGTTTGATAAATTGCGAGTGCTCGATAGTGGCTTTAGCGCTTCTGTTCTACAAACAGGGGTAAGAACAGTTTACCCCTGGTTTCACAAACCTGCGACAAAACGTAATACTTTATTTGATATTGAGCTCTACTGCTTTCAACATAAAGGTTAAAGTTGCTAAAACTACTTGTCTATTTGGTACTATACTCGTATTTTGACGTGCCTTACTGTACCTTGTGAAGTTAAGGGCAATTGACAATATGTATGAATATCTTAGCTCCGTCATTCGGTTTGTATCAGGTGTGCGAAACAGAGCAGATGGTAAATATGCCCAAAGAAGGCCTTAATTTAGGAGTAGGTACCAAAGACATGCCTAATAACGTACATACCTGCTATTTACCTATTGCTTAAAAAGATGCGTAATCATAAACATTTTCTTATCACTTTTAAATTTTGCAAGGTATACCCATAGGCCATTTTCTTTCTAAAAATAGGTGCTTCATTACAAAATTTCCCCCCAGGTTACGAGTACTTCTACCTTTAAAATTACAGTTAAAACACCATAAAACCAAAATACACAGTATAAAAAATAACTGGCAAAGTGCAAACCGCCGGCTGCACACATAACTTGATAGGAGGAGCTCGTTGCCGTTAATTTTAATAATAATTTGAGAAGGGAAGAAAAACGGCGTAATAAGAAAATATTGCAGGTATAAGTAGGTATCCGAGAGCTTACGGTGGAATAAATTCTGTTTTTTTTTTTAGCTTAACAGGCAAATATTTGGCAATATTTTAAACTAAGAATGATACCCTACTTATGATTCAGAATCCCTTCCTCATATTAAAATAACAATCAATTGTTATAAAATATTTGATGATATCGAGAAAAATCATATTAAACACTTAGGAATAAAAAAATGTTTCATATTAAACTAAAAAAAAAGGTTAAGATTTTCTAAAGATAACAAATGATATTATTAAAGAACAAAAAATAGTTTTAATTTATTTACACTCTTTGCACAACCAAAAATTTGTACAAAAGGTGAACTTAACACCATATGGCATAATTACTCCGTCTCGGAGGATCGGAACGGATCTTGGGAATCGGAGTGATCTTTTTTTCTGGATTTATTGAATCAATTGATTCGTTAATATGTGGAAGGGACTAATAATCACGATTAGGTAAGAACTTTCTATTCAACAACTACACCAATACGTCTTATATCTTTTCTTTTCAACCAAAAGATAGCATACCTACATAAAAGATAGCTTGTAAATAATAACGTATACTTGTAAGGTGTTATTACCTAGTTACGGAAGACGTGTACAAGGCAGGTACATTTTTGCCGATCTTTCTAAAGGAGCTGGCCAGGAACATTTTTCTTTTTATAATTCTAGTAATAACAGAACATCTTCATGTTTGTTTAAGATCGTGCGTGTGCGCAATTTACTTGAAGTTATCGATCACTCCTCCCTCTCCCCCCACCCTCCACTCAGTGGGACCACCATTACGATAATGTTAACTCTACCTTCCAATTTCCTCCTGATTTTATTCTTGGGGGTCCTTCTTCATAATAAGAATAATATTATTGAGTATAATGAGAATAGTTCAAATGCTCGCATTTAGTAAAAGTTCTTCTGGGCGAGATCGTTCCATCTTCGACTCTGACTTAGCCACACTTGATTTGGTACGGAGTCAAAATCTAATCGATCCTAAAAAAAAAAATTTTTGAATTGAATTGTTAAAAATGTTTTTGGTGGTGTTATAATATGATACACTCATAAATTAATACATAATGTATGTACTCCCATGTCGAAGTCATTGATGAAGTATTTTAATTCATAGTAACGAGCTTTTGCCCGTGACAAAAAGTACGAGTAGAACCTATGATGAATATCATTTATCTACGCCAAATTATTCTCATCAAAAAAAATACACGGAACCCTCGCATATTTATATTCTAACTAACAGGACATAGTGTAAGGGAATTCAGTAAACATTTACCACTGTCACTTTATATTAGTTAAGATTCAAATATAAGTATAATTTTGTGATTGTATCATCACCACCAAGTTAATTCAATATTAAAATCTTTTACAATTTGATAAGTATAGTTAGCATGTAACATCCCACTGCTGGGCAAAGGCCTTACCTCAACTATGAGGTAGTTTGAACCATCCACCACGCGGGCTCAGTGCGGTTGGTGGAGGAGTGTTTGTAAGGCAAGCGACCAACCCTGGTGTCAGATGTTATCACGCTGCCCATAAGGCCTCTGACTAGGCTTAACGACTTATATCAACCGATATTAGCCGGGACCAACGGCTTAACGTGCCTTCCGAAGCACGGAGATGCTCGTGATGTACGTCACTTATATGGTCGGAATGGTCACCCATCCAAACACGACCGCGCCGTAGGTTGCTTCACTTCGGTATCACTACCAAAGCGCTGCTACCACTGCGCTACCACAATTTGATTATGACATAATTAATTCTTTAACTCATGTGTCATGTTTCTCCTCATCAAATGATATGAAGCAGTAGTGTCTTCTGTATATTTCTTCGCTGTGGTCCTTTTACTTGAAACCGCTTATTACAACCCATTGAGTAGGTTCGTCTCGAAACAAAATAATGAACCGATAATTTCGTTCTCTTGCTAAATCATTTTTACTTGTTTATTTTGGCTCACTAATTGCCGTACAGAGTCAGGTTATGTTGTTTTTAATTGAATAAATGTACTTACACAAATATGGACTTTAGTTGTCGAGTAATTTTGTGTTATTGATTGAAGAGTAGATGCAAGAAGGGAAATCAGCTGTCGATATATTTGGCAAAGGAAATAAAAAAAATATAATAATTTAAAAAACACGCTTTCTAGAGTACCGTAGCCAAATGGCAAGAAACGGAACCCTTATAGTATCGTCAAGTCTGTCTGTCTGTGTCCATCCGTATGTCACAACCCATAGAAAATAATAATAACGTAAACTTTTTTTTTCTATGTCACAGACACTTTATTCTAAAACTATTATATGTACTTATAAATGACGACCTCCGTGGTGTAGTGGCTAAGCACGCTGTTTCAACCTAAAAAAAGTTGTCATTGCATAGCAACATGTGACAAAGATAAATATTATTTCATAATGAAATAGTAGTTTATGAAACTGGTAGGTACATAATGAGAGGTATTATACACGAGTGTATAATACCTAGTTATGTGCAGTTTCATACACTACTTTATCTACTCTCATTGAACACGAACATATCAAATTAGATAAAGATTTCCATGCTAAAAAGTCTTGATAACATTTATCGTATAATTTTCTTGACTTTACTGGTAGTAGATTAAGACAGACTGCTGTCGCAGTCTCTAAAATGTCGGGCGCCGTCAAATTTTCTGCACTTTCACTATCAGACATTTTAATAAACACTAATAATTATCTACCGAAACACAAACGTACTATGACGCCCAAATTCCCGTTATCACCGCGCATGCGCTAAAGCGCGCGCAGCCACAGATAAAAAAATAAATAGATGTATCTATGATCTGTAATCTGTATCGTAATGAAAAAAAAATATTATAACATTATTTTGTTAGAGAAATAGTGTCATTTCGATATACTATTTATAAAGTACGTCTATATAAACTCGTTTTGAGTTTTGTATTTTGAATTTAACGATATGAGAGTAGATAAAATATATTAAAAAGTTTACGGAATAAATTCCTGATTGTTTCAGAGCAACACAGTCTATTTATATTACAAGAGGACACTTAATAATTATAAAACAATGTGGATTGGATGAACTACTTTTTACCTAATAATACTTACCTATACCATGACCTAAGTATTTGATCGGATATCTTATCCGAGTTCTAGTTAGTTAGAGGATATCGTGTCTAGTTCTAAGATAGTCTTACAGGTTTTTGTGGAAACTTGAAGGGAGTTAAATTAGTAATTAGATAATCATTTCTAGTTCAACATAAATTTATTTTTAAGGATTTAAACATTTGAAATTATTTAATGAATGACTCATCATAACAGTTCGCGTGTTACCCCTGAGTTACTGGTGGCAAAAAACATTGAAAAGGACAGCAGGGGCACCCCAAAATGAGTCACTGAAATAAATATTGTCATAATAAAATAAACACGAAAAAAATGTGATGCGCTGCAACTGACATTCTCATAGGGGAGTAAACTTATGTCAAAAAATACTATTGTACGTAAAAATATTGCACGTAAGAATATTGTCGCCTAGCTAAAGCTCTCTACCATAGTACTTCATAGTGGCAAAACATGTTGTATTGACTCTACAATCAAAAGCTTAGTTCCAAACGATCATGTCGACGTCATAGCTAAAATAAATTCGGTATAAATCACAGAAAGGATACATTTTTTCTGCGAAATCAGGCGTTTTAACAAAATTGCATTTGTCGGAGTTTACCTCGCGTGTTGTGCATGATGGGGCACTTTTTGACTGAATGTAACCCCCACAGTATTACGGCGACCCACATTTGAATAGACTGCGAAATATACAGTCTAATGGCAAAAATATGAATTGTAACTGCTGCAACGGAACCTTTAAAAATAGCCGGTTTCTGAACATCCAAACCAAATTATGGCACCGCTACCGTGATTTAGTGAAGTCAAAATAAGGTAGACTCAGATTTATTGAATTTAACTTTACCTAATTATTATGTGATTAACAAAGTTAGCTATCTCTTTATGTTTATACACCTTTATTTACCGAGGGCTGACTACCTAATCAGGGTAGTAGCTAACCGCGAGAAAACAATTATTAACAGTAGCTGTATTAATAAACCAATCATGAAATCAGAGTGACGACCTGCGTGGTGCAGTGGCTAAGCATGCTGGGTTACAAAGCGTTGCCGCTCCGAGGTTCCGGGTTTAATTCCCGGTCGGGTCAATATAGAAATCAAAATTTCCTAAGTTGTTTCGGGTCTGGGTGTTGTGGTACCACATATATTTTCTTTGGGATCAGAGCAATGATTGTAATTGGTGTCCAATATTTAAAAAAAGAGAGTTCTAAATGCAGTTTAACTTAAGTCAAAATTATTAAGTATGTCGAGAAGATCGTATAGAATATCCGACTAAAGACCAAATACTCCCTGATCTTCGAACGGATGGAATCAAGTCATAATACGAATCTCGTTTGTAATAAAGTAAAACTTTAATTTTATAAAGTAACTGTGTATGCTAGGCTGTGAGGTAAGCTTTTGTACTATGAGCTCGTGTTGCTTTAATGTAATGCCTACCCTGATAATAAATCATCATCATCATCATTATCAGCCAAAGGACGTCCACTGCTGAACATAGGCCTCCCCCACGGATTTCCACTGCGACCGATCACTAGCGGTCTGCATCCAGTTTGATCCTGCGATCTTTATAAGGTCGTCTGTCCATCTTGTTGGTGGACGTCCCACGCTGCGTCTCTGGTCGAAGGGTCTCCAATCTAAAACTTTCCTGCCCCAACGGCCATCAGTTCTTCGCGCTATGTGCCCTGCCCATTGCCACTTGAGCTTACTGATTCTCAAGGCTATGTCCGTTATAGTAATGGCAATTATTGCTATTTTTCGTTAATTTAATTAGCATGCTAAATTTCACAGCTTAGCATGCTAAGTGCTATTGCTATGCTAATATGAAATTTCATCAAATATGAGAAATAGCAAATAATTAAATACAGAAATCGTGAATGCTATGCAAACTATGAAAATGATTATTTAAAACATGTAAATAAATTCTTAATGTTGTGACTTGATGTTTACTAATGTAAATCTAATTTGACTGATTATTTATACTCTAGTCAAACGAAAAAGACAAACAATTTTATTTAAATAAACAGTTCACTTAACGCAAGATAAATACGACTCTAAATGCAAGCATTACACTATGACTTGGAAAAAAATTGCATACTGTCACTTTCTTCCCTTTCACTTGTTCGTATTTCGCTCGAGTCGTTCGGCGGAAGTCGAAAGCCGATCATCGCCCGACTGGAGCCGAACGCGGATTAGCAAACTTGCCTGCTAATCTTGCTAAATAGCAGTGCGTGCGAATCTATGAAAGTAATATGACGGTTGTACGATGCTTCTCGCTTCGCTGCTTCGTTTCGCGCAATGTCTGTGAATTTTAGCATTCACGAAATTTCGCAACTTCAATTAATTGAATTATTGCTAATCATGAAATAGCATGCTAATTAATATGCTAATGCTAATAAATCCATTACTAGTCCGTTACCTTAGTTCTTCTACGTATCTCCTCATTTCTGATTCGATCCCGTAGAGAAATACCCAGCATAGCCCTTTCCATCGCTCGTTGTGTGATTTTGAGCTTCATTATAAGGCCCATAGTAAGAGACCATGTTTCGGATCCGTATGTCATCACTGGTAACACACACTGGTTGAAGACTTTCGTCT
Organism: Pyrausta purpuralis; assembly: GCA_963924145.1. Classification (NCBI taxonomy): domain Eukaryota; kingdom Metazoa; phylum Arthropoda; class Insecta; order Lepidoptera; family Crambidae; genus Pyrausta; species Pyrausta purpuralis. The sequence goes on from OZ001659.1 coordinate 19,613,898, forward strand.
TCAGACACTGAGGTAGATGAGATGAGAAGACACTCTTGCGCAATTTCCCGAACGCTGCCCAGCCGAGCCGATAATAAATATATGCATTTAATTTTCAAAAATGATGATGAAGCTAAAGAAAGTTGTATCACTCGGTGCCAGCTCAACTGAGCCCATCATGTCCCAACTCTCCCAGCTTCGTCATAATCATTATTTGGTCTACAAACGCACGGTTGACTGTACAAGATGTGTACAAATTGGACAAAAACTCAGGCGCGGGTGTCGCGCACCCCATGACTTGCAACTTAGTGAGCTGCATCGTGAGTATCGTGACTTGGCAGTATCTGCGCGCGCGCCGCCTAAATGGAGGCAGGAGCGAAGGCAACTGCGTTTCGGAGGGTTCCATGCGGATTTTATTACCTACTCATCGTTTTATATTTCATTAGCAAATGTTTAAGCATGATTGATGAGGTTCTTTTCAGTTTTTTTTTTACATGTGTGTTTCAATGAAATTCAACATATTACATTAAGTTAGGTAAGTGGATGCTTTATGCGCATTTTAGAATTCTGTAAAGCTACTCATAATGATTTTACGACGACGCGTTTGGTGCTGTGGTGAGCGCTCCTGACTACTAGGATGACTGTCGCGGGTTCGAATCCCGCAAGGGACAAATGTTTATGTGATGAGCACGAACATTTGTACCTTAGTTTTGGATGTTAATTATGTATTTAAGTTGTCTTATCCCAGAGTCCCTCTAAATTTAAAAATCTTATAATAGACGCTCTGCGTAGTGTCGCAATTGAATAATAAATTAACAAATAAAGGTACTAAAAAATAAATATATACAATAAATAAATAAAATATTAATAGTATAGTCTTAATAGTGAAGCTATAAATAATATTCTTAATATTGTAAATATGATATTAATTGCATTCTACCTCGCACTTGAAATAGTTTAAATAGATATGCCTACACGTGGATTACGTGGTTACCATTTGTAGTATATAAGTTAGTTTTAAGTTATTCATGTAACACATTTGTTTGTAATACCTGAAATAATAAAATAAATAAATAAATCATATTCATAGCAAAAGGAAGAAAAATCCTAAGTTCGAAACCACGACTGTCCGTGTGTTGTCTGTCTGGCGCATATATTTTGAAACTTGTGGCCTACGTATAATCTTCATTCTATGGGCTATAAAACTAACATACGTTTAGTAGTACATCTTTGGTGATACTAAATTCTAAACTGCCATGACGAATAATTTAAACAAAACTGACAATCAACTCAATAAATTAACAAACAGATAAAGGTCGTTACACACACTCGGGCCCTCCTCCAGCCATCAGGTGGCCCATAAACTGACTATCCCTACACGTTAATTTGCGCAATTTATTAGGGAACCCTAATACCCTAGTTAAGGGACGGCAGGACAGCAGGTAGTCACGTCGCGTTCGTGTGTGGAAATTTCAAATTAAAACGCAGTTTGTCATGGTGTAAGTGATTACTAAAAGTTGTTAGGCATAAACGTTCGTTTAGAGGGGCTTTTAGGATGATTAGGCCTTCGTTGTAACTTTGCGCGTTGTAGCATAGGGTTGCAATTAGTTATTAAGTGTGATCTTATCAAACTTAAGAGCTACGCTCTTGTCGGTGAAGTTTTGGAAAAAAAAAACTTCACTGAAAAGTGTGGTGTGTTGGTGTGTGATGGTTTCCCTAGTACTTTCCACTACGCAGTTTGAGAACCGATGATATTTGGCCTTAATGCCCATTTAAAAGCCTTTCCTGATAAACTATGCCTTCAGCCTTCTGCCAGGACCGATTTTGCTGCTACCCGACACAAGGGGAATGCTTAAGGAAATTTTAAGTTAGTGTCATCATAGTCACAGATATCGGAGTAGTTTTTTTTTACATTTTTCGTCTCACAGTTATCGTAAAACTAAGTTTGAACAACTGTTGAAATATGATATGGCTAGTTTATTAAAAAAAAAAGTAAAAACGAAAATGCACTAAAAGACTTTAATAAACTCGGTGCTCTGGTAGTTGATGCTTGATGGTCAAAGTGATGGCACCAAATCCAAGAGAAGAAATTGTAACTCCTTCCTACCTACCTTCTTTGAAGTCGGTTAAAAATCAACATAGATGACGTGACATAGATTTCACTTTAGCCGCATACCTAACATTTAAACAGTAGTTCAAACCTTGTTATTTATTTGTGGTAAGACCGTATATTTGATTCGATTACACCTGCTTCTAAAACATAATCATCAATTTTTTGCTACCTGTGTGTGGTGCAGTTTGTCTCAAGTCCGTATTAAATGCATCAAATAGCGGTAAATGTATTATACATTTAGAAAACACTGTTTGTTGCTACACAGCAACAGACTGATCAATTTTAAAGACGAGCAGGTACAGTTGACAAAAATAATATATAGAGGAAAGTTCTCTTGTTAAAATTTACCTGATAACTGAAATAACGGAACATAGCAAACGCTTTATATTGACTTTAAGTTGGTGTTAATTAATCAAATTTGCGTCAACGAAGCTTTGATATGCGTCTTACAAGTTTTAAAACAATCGCGTCGACGTCGTTGCTTCAATAAAGTTCAATTGGGTTCTTGATGTGGCTGACTGTACCTACTCGGTGCGCCCGCGCCGCTCCGGATGATACGAGGCAGTGAACAAACACAGGATTACGATTATATTCCTATAGACATGTTATTATCGACCCGATCTATCATACCGTAATCATAAAAATGTAAATAAGTTATCACAGAGCTAAGGATAAGTAGAGCTGACGCTGACATGACTGATTTTGTTGGTCGAAGCTTTTTCGGTTTGTAGGACATCAGATTATCGACTTTGTTTTGTTGTCTTCGCGCCTTATTAGGTGATAATCTCATTTTATTAACTCTTTAACATAATATCGTAACAGAAAAAAATACAAATTTATTTATTTATTGAAAGCTTATGAAGCAAGTAAGTATTCATCATTGTGGTATATACATTTCTTTTATCGAAAAATGTCTAGACATCGTATCAACAGCCCGTGTTTTATTGAATATTTAAAATGGTAGTAGAATAAACTCACTGATAAAGCAATTCTTAAATTAAAATTACGCCCTAGTACGTATTAGTTAATGGAACAAGCAGGATAATCAATATTTTGTAAATTCTGTACCACATTAATTTTCTCTGACATGTCGATAGATTTATATAAATATTAGACACGACCAAGATGGCTTCCTCGTTCGATAGCGGCAATATTCTGAGGGCGCTATTCAAATAAGTAGCTATTCGTATCGGCACAGACAACCCACTTGATGGATAGCTTGGGATTTTTAATCATTCTTAAACCCACATTACAAGATCTTAACTTCACTTAACGATCACCTAAACGTCAACTTTATGGCTTCACATTTACGGGTTATATCCTAATGGTAACCCTTTTGGAGTTAAGATCCACTTTTCTGCAATGATACAGTGTTTAATATGAGTTCCACTGTCAAATATTACGGCTGGTATCATTTTAGTTCTGCTAACATCGGTTCCCTGTTTTCCGGAGATAAAATTTTAATGACAGCTTGCTTTAGTGCAGTTATGTAATTATGTCGATGACGAAATAAATTCCGATGGTTCAATTCAGAAGTCTGACTAAATAGAAAGAAACATACTCGAACCTTAGAACTTAGTTTCCAAACCTTTTTGCTACTAATTAATTAGGTAAGATTTGAAACAATTCCACGGGCCACAATTAAAATGTTTGGAAATAAAATAAGAGCCTTTTTTAATATAAAAATACCTTGACGACCGCCTTGGTGTAGTGGCTAAGCACGCTGATTTCAAAGCGTCGCCGCTCCGAGGTCCCGGGTTTACCGCTCGGGTCTATATGTATAGAAATCAAAATTGTCTATATTGTCTCAGGTCTGGGTGTTGTGGTAACACCGTTGTATCTAATTTTCATAACACAAGTGCATTACCTATTTACTTTTGGATTAGAGCAATGTATGTGCTTGGTGTCCAATAAAAAAAACTCTATTTTATTAGTACTTTCATTACAACTAATACTATGTTAATGAGAAGATCGCTACTGTTTAGCCTCAATGAGAACGTTGAATTGTGCAATGTCTTCGACAAGGTGTCGACGTAAGGTGCATGTCATCTGCGACGTTTAAGTGATTGCAATTTTTATTTTATTGACACCAGAACCGAAACCCTTGTCATGCAAAGATACTTAAGGTGCGCTTACACGAGGGCAATAATTGCTCGGCAACACGAATGGACCGATCTGGAGCAATTAGTAGAGCAATATGGAGCAAAATAAATAAATTGCGGTAATTATTTCGGCAATGTTGCTTCTAATTGCTCTAGATATTTCATATTATCTGGGATATCGCTCAATGTCGCAGATACGAATTGACGAATATCCAATGGGCTTGGAAATTCTAGGCAATTTTTGTATGCATCTCGTTCGCACTTGTATGTTTTGCGGCTTGCCGTCTTGCTTCCGCGGGGAGAGCGAGAGGTCGGGTGGAAGTAGGATAGCGTAAAGTAAAGTAAAGTTCATTCTAGTAAAGTTTTTGAATAATATATCATCTAATTCTTTACATAATGAAAATTGCGGCCTTTTTGCCAAAAACGATCGCACCCAGATACGCCTATTCCTTTTCTTTCTTTCTTGTTTTTGATGAATAATAAAAAAAGCGCTACAAGCCGCCGCAGCAAAAACAATATCGTCCACAGCAAGCGAATATTGAAATTCTCGTGTAGGACAGTATTGCCTTGATGAAGTTGCGCCACTGAAATGCTCGTGTAGCACAGTATTGCCTAGTTGATGAAGTTGCGCCATAGCGCTCAATATTGTATTGCGCAGAATTGATGCTTGTTGCCGTTGCCGTAAATTGCTTGATGTAGTCGTGACGTCATAGTTGACGAGTATTGACTGGAATTGAGCAATTTTAGTTGCCCGTGTAAGCGCACCGTTAGTAGCAAATAGTATCAGAACGGACAAAGGACGCTTGACAAGAGGATAAGCTTGACTGTAAGAACTGCGTAACTCGCCTAGATCTTTTGCATGAGATCTCATGTCAATTAAGTCGTCTTTTGGCACCGTGTTCAATTTAAAACTGTACGCAGTGATTAATCTATTCCATATTATTGAATTCGCCACCCGACAAAAACATTGCGTCTCGTCGAGTTTACTACCCAATTTCCTAATAAATATGTGTACAGACTGACTTATCACAGACCCCAGACACGGTGGCTGGCGGGTCCGAACTTCTAGGGGTCCATGGACCCCAGGTCTAGGGAACCCTGTCTTTGAAGAATATGTAAGTGTACCAGCGAAATATATATTTAGAATTATGTGTTAGGACACAAATTATTTACCAAATTTATCGATAAACAAGGCTTTAGTGTCTGTAGCTTTTTTATGTAAAGCTGGTTACTCATTCTTACCAGCTTTAGATTGAAATGACATGAAATTATACATATAGAAATGTGAGCATACAGCAATGTCTGCCTCCGCCAGACCGAAATAATCAATCAACATGCTACCTGTTCTAATAAATTAAGTTTGTCTTACAGCGAGAGGCATCATTAATAAAGGAGGATCTATCTTGATGAATTACTCGTGGAGACAATGCTTTTCGCTGTATTGTCGTGTGCACAGACTAGTATCGAAATAGATGACGCTCTATAGGTCTAGCTTCCGTGTCAAAATGGCGTTAAATAAGAAGCAAGGTTCGGAGTTTCACTCCTGTTGTCGAAGTTTTATTGAATCCATCTACCCAATCAATCAAATCAAAACAAATAATTAAGATGCGATTCAAAATCATAGTTCACTACAATATTTTTTATGGACCTCCGACTGTGTTTTATTATTACATCTACTAATTGTAACAAAGAATGGAAGGGTAATATAGCACGCTAGGTGCGTTTTAATTATGATCACCTAAGGAACTAAATACTTAGATTTAAATCTATAATGAATGCGCGTTTAACTACTAATCACGTAAATTAACGCTAGTTTTTTTACTGTATCCTGTCTATTGTACCTGGGTTTCTAACATTCAGTTCTGCCACATGATGATGTGGCACAATGAGAGCGATGGCTCTCGTCACAAAAAAATGGCCCACATTGTTTCATGCGATCCTGCCCCTCATGACTATGACTTGCTTCATCTAAATATGTGCATGTCTGTAGTCGAGTGCTACCGTGTTCAGCGGTTGACAACGGAGTCCATTACGTTTCTTTGTTGCACCACTCAATGCATGATTAATGGTACCCACGAAACATTTTCATCCGTGGGAATGCGTCGAATCGAACACAATGAGAGCAAGAGTGCGTGCATGTAGCACGCGTTATAATCACGAGCTATAGCAACTTATTAATAACTTATTTGACGACCTCCGTGGTCTAGTGGCTAGCACGCTGGTTTCAAGGCGTCGCTGCTTCGAGGTCCGGGTTCGATTCCCGGTTGGGTCAATGTAGAAGTAAAAGTGTTCTATTTGTCTCGGGTCCGGGTGTTGTGGTACCACCGTTGTGTCTGATTTCCATAACACAAGTGCAATTAGCTACTTACTTTGGAATCAGAGCAATGTATGTGATTGGTGTCCAATATTTATTTATTTATTATTGTCTCCTTAAAATTTGTCAATAAGTTGCTAAAGTAACTTTGTCTGTATATTACCTTTTCCACACCCAGAACAAATATGTTTACGTTATATAGCATTAGGTTTAGCACTTATCTTTCATTATAAATTGCATTTGTAAAGAGCAACTGTGTCAAACAAGAAAACGCCACGGTCTCGTTATGACTGTGTATAGTGATAAAACACTATAACATATTTTTAAATAAAAGTTAGCTTTCATTGTAAGAAATAATGGATTTAGGGCCGATTTTTCAATGGTCAGATAAAACTTATCAGTCTGATAAATTATAAAGCGACAGATTTAAAAAAATGACAGGTACCTATGACTGCTGACAATTAGGTGACGTTTTCAAATTAGCCATATTGTATTTTTTTCGACGAATATTTCTTATCTGACTATTGAAAAATCAGCCCTTAAAAAGATAATAGGGGAGACTTAGAGAGTTTTACAGAATAAGGGCTATTTATTTGGAAACTTACTGTGTAGAACTACATACCGTGTTATCCTTGCAGAACTTGTTTTGTTTGTCCCTCGTTTGCTTTACTGACGATTGTGTTATCGATTCCCAATGTAGACACACCCCTACAATCGATACGCCATCGATATTTTCCGCGGGAAAAAATGTGATGTTTACCCGCGCTCGATTAAGCATTGAGAATGGGGTTTTGCAAAATCGCACGCCGATAGATGCACGCGTGCCATAGTCACACTCGGTTCACATTCGATTAACAACCTTATCGAAAATGAAATAGAGTACAAAATCAGAAGTGTAAGTGTTCGAGATGTTTCATGATGCGTAGCAAAGGATGTTGTTTTATTGGAAACGGAATTATTTATGTTGAGTATTTATTTGGTGTGCTGTCGGATTCAATAACGTGGGAGTCGCGTTTGGCTGATGGCTCGTTTGTTACCCAAAAGTGCCCGCTTTTCTTCCTATTGTGTGCGATACGTTATTTGGATGGTACAACTAGACAATAGATGTACGGTTAAATGATTTGCTTTTTTTTATCTGCACGCAATATTGGGCAGTAATGATAAATTACTAGTATACAAGATATAATACTAAAATCGCTACACTTTACGTATCAGCTTTAAAACTAAATAACATCTCGCTTCTCAGTAAGAACTGTTAGTTGCAAAAAAACTAGTTTTTGGCGTGAGATGTAGACACAAACTTACACGCAGTATTATTTGGGCACGTAAGCGATTATTATTATTGCCGAATATACAGGGTGGCCTTCACAGTGTCGTCCAAAATTTTTTTTGGAAGCCTTACATCCAGGGCTATCCAAATATATACACCATATTTATGATAACCAAATTTTTGTATTTTTCAAAGCTGTATTTTCAATTTTTTTTAACTTTTGTTAGTCTTAGTTTTAGCTAGCTCATAATTTTATCTAAGTAAATTTGATTTATAAGGTTCAGACTGCAATAAAAACACCGACTACACCATAAAATTTGGAGTAATTATTTGTTTTAGAGTTCTTAAAAATTTCGAAAAAAAATAATATCTCGAAATCTACGAAAATTCGGCTAACGTACATTGGCATATTTGGATAGTCCTGGATATAAGGCTTCCAAAAAAATTTTGGACGTCACTGTTTTGGCTACCCTGTAGAACAAATTAAACGCATGTACGATATCCCAACACTTAATTTACCTGTACCCTCAGGCGACTCCTGAATAAAACCGGAAGTATCTTGAACGCATGTTCAGGCGAACTTAATTCCGCGTGGAACTAACTTGCCTTGTTTCTTGTCTAACTTAAGTTACTCTTAGTTGAGCTCGTGGGGTTTCGGGAATCGGTACAAACTCCATTAGACAAGCAAAGCGGAAATTAAGACCCCGTGTCATGTCACAATACTCACAATGCAACGATGCACTAACATTTTAGTGCGCATAAGAATGAATTGAATTGAATTGAATTGTTGAATAACAATTCAAATGGATTTACCTAGGCTATCTATACCCAAAGTGGATACACTCTGATATTTGACAACTATACTCGTATTCTTTAGGGATGATTGCTGAGCTCAAATTCATCAGCTTACTTTTTGTACCTTGTATGTGTTATTATTTGCAGGTTCCAAAACTTCCAAAAGTGAAATAGGTTGTTGTCACACATTTGTTGCATCGTTAAGTGTAAAAACCACTATATAATCAGTCATATGCATAAAATTATTACAAAGTATTACATTAGTTACTACTTAAAATATAAATTTAAAATTCAGTTAATTTTTAAAACAACATTTTATTTAAGTGACCTAAAAGGTGAAATAAAAACTTTTAATTAAATTTAACTAATCAATTCCAATAGTACCAAGTACCTACATATTATAAAAATTTTTTTTAGCTTGTCGCGATATTTATTTGCGTATTTTCTAAAAGTCATTTTATTCATAATTAAGTCAAGTTACTTAATATTTTATCTTTACCAGTTAGGTACAGGCACATCTCAAGACAAAGTACTAAATTGATGAGTTTTATTTATCTAAAAGTGTATTTTCATCTTTTTAGGTCACTTAAATAAAATCTTTTTACTTAAGTTTTTTACACTAATTTATTTTTAGTTATTGTTCGTGTCCTACTTAGCAAGCCCTTTTAATTGATACCCATAACGTGGTAGTAACGAGTCCGCCATCTTGGAAAATTGGATTCAAAATGACATCACACAGCTAACCATGCATTGTCATCTAAAGTAAGCGTGTATGCAAAATACTCAATTGGTAGAAGATAAATAGAGATAGGATTCCACCCCGACAAACATACATCACAAGTTAAATAAAAGCTTGTGATAATAATAAATAAATAAACCCAGTTTCGTTAGTGCACAACCCGGTGAAGGTTTTCAATCCAACTTCTAATGCAGTCTTCTTATTGTCACTAACATTCTTCCTCAACGGCTCTGCTATCATCGCAATGTAAGATCCGTGTCGACCAACCAGTTTATTTATTTTCCGATTTTATACCAAATTCTCAGCCGCAAAAATATTTTCCATATGAGGCCTCAGAATATGGAAGAGATTAATATTTGGTAAGGAGCAAGTCATGCCACCTCACGCAAAGATATTGCCGTGGCTGTCAGGCTCGCGCTCTAGCTCATCATACCACAATAATATCCAGTAAGCGTACTTTGTTCTAATCAAATGAAGTAATAATGGAAAGGAAAACTGCGAATCGTAGAACCTATTAACCATATTCTTTTTTGAAGGGAAGATCTTTATAAATGGACCAGAAGCCGTAGTGCGAGTTGGTGCGAGACTTACTCGATCAAACGCATCGAGCACGTAAACGTCATTTTATATGGGATTGTTTTAATCCCTTAACGATGCGTTTGATCGAGCAAGTCACGCTCCGACTCGCACTACGGCCACAGACCGCTGACCGCATCTTCTATCTACTCGAATCAAATCTACTGATATTTGTTAAACTTTCAGCTTTGGTCTTTAGATCATAATGCATAAAATATGTCGTCGGATTCCTGTCATTTACAAAAAGTCAAAGTCATGTCACAAAAAGTCATTCGATTGCTATGATTCGATTAAAAGGGATTACTGAATGTGTAATGCATTGTGTTGCAGGATCAGGCTACATTATACGCCTCTTGTATGGGCATAACCCCTGAGCATACTAAACAGTTTAACAAAGATGTCCTGTACTAGGCATTTGCATACAATACGTTCATCTTGCTAGTTAAGCTTGTTAACATAAACCAAATGAAAATATCCAGGATAGGAACAATATGTAACTCGGATATTATGTGCATAAACCAGGGGCCCTATTTTTGGATCACTCGCTTGAATATGTCGTGTGACTTTCGTTTGAATTGCTTAAAAATCAAAGGAACTCACGTAAAATATAGACCTAACGTCTACGAATCAAATCACTCCAGTGCGGAATTGTACAAATTATCATTGGGAAATCGGGCATAAATCCTTAAATATCACACGCCATCTTGATGCGAGTGATTCAAAAATAGCAACCCATAATGCATGTTTTTTAACCTCAAATAAGCATAATGTAACTGTAAGCATAGCTCGAACTAAAGAACACAGGTGTACACAGGTATACCTTCGCTAATCCATACTCCATATAATTTATGACGTCAAATCGCAAGAATACTTGCAACTAAATAGAAAAATTTGGATCCAGAAAATACACCAAGACAAAACTAAGTATACGATATCGAAAAACAAACGTACGAAACCACACTGATCTTCAGCAATCCAAATTCGGCTGCAATTTAAAAGCGAGCAGAAAATCCGGCATATTAACCCTAACGAGCAAAGTTCATGTCTTTAGTGTAAAGAGTGCGGGTGGGTCCCAACTACCCGCGAGGCTAAAATAGGATTCGTTTCATAACAAATTAACGGCTGAAGTGGCCCAAAAGTTCGCCGCCTGTTGGACTAATCTTTGACGGAACGCCGCTTTTCGTTTCGGGACAATCTGGCTTCAATTTTGGGGAAAGTACATAATGGGATACCAAATATTCATAAAGATGAAATAAGACACCAAAAATTGAGCATGGGCGGCAACTTTTGATTTCTTATTTCAACTTATGAATATAAAGAATATGACACTGAGTGTTAAAAACATTCTAAAACATTGGATAGCGAAGCGTAACCAAATTCCTTCCTGTAATGAATAACTACTTGGCCTACTGCTGTTGTAAAACAGTTGGGATAGATAGCGCAGACGTCACGCGTAACGACGTAGTATTCATAAGAGACCAGAAATTTGGCACGGTTTGACCGACGGCACGGTAGCTCAATTGGAAGAGCGTTTGGCCTGGTTAGCCAGAAATCTGCTGATTCGGTTCCCGCCCGTGCGCAATTTTTGGTTTCTTATTTCATCTTTATGAATATAAAAAATATGACACTGTGAGTGTTACAAACATTCTAAAGCATAACAAATTGTACAAATTTATTTCAATAAAATCTGTAAAAAAACAAGGCTTACAAGGGTCAGTCATTTCGTGCTTGTTCGATTTGGACGTTGGTACGCAGTACATTTTATTTTGGTTTGTGTTTGAAAACGGATTGCCTAGTACGTCATGTCAGTACATTACCTACCATAAGCTAGTATCTGACTTAATCATCGTCTTGCCTTACATTACCATCATAACGGTATGTCTACCATCTTTGAACAACAAATCTAAATCCAACATTTACTCACTCAAACCACAGATAATATAATACTTAACAATTCTTATTTGCAGCAATACGTGCACTGAACGCGATAAAGTTGAGCACGTGTATCTAAAACCGTACCTTCCAATCAGGCGAAGAGTCTATAAATCCGATGGCTCCACTTCACAAATCACACTGACGCCTCGGGCTCAATTAATCCAGTAAAATTGATTGTAAGGGAACGTATTAATCGCGCCATCCCTCACTGTCAGGATCTTGTAATCGACAAGTAGGTCGGCTATTAGGTGTCCGGCAAAAAAGCACATCTCAATCAATCAAGCTGAGGCTATACTGATTTTCCGTGCTGGAATATTCAGATAATGTCCTTCGAGAACATTAGGTGATAGGTAGTTCGTTCATGTAGGTAGACTCAATGGTATGTTTAACTCTTTAAACAATTCTCGAACCAGCAAATTTCTGGCTAAGCGGGCCAAACGCTCTTACAAATCGTCGGTCCAACCAGGCGAAATTCTGGTATTTTATGAATACCTAAGTCATTATGCGTGCCTGCGTGTCTGCGCTATGTGCCCCAACTGTTACGGACACCCAATCGTGTTTTAGTAATAAGTTTAGTTATATTTATTTATAAGGATTTTTGATGAAAATAAATATGATTTTCTGTTAGGGCCGGAACGACTTGCTTACACATTGGAGAGGATTATGTCGAAGCGACCAGCCCCACGTCAAGCTATTGAGTTACCGATTTTCAATGGAAACACGAACGACCGGTTACCATTTAAAGCTGCAATGGAAGATTCAACGCGATCATGCAACTTCAGTAAATCCGAGAACCTGGCTAGATTGAGGATATTGTCTAAAAGGAGAAGCCAAAGAGGCAGTAGCGGCGTTGTTATACCGTGCCACCAATCCAGACAAGATCATGCGGACGCTAGAACAATGTTATGGAAGGCCAGAAGTGATCATTGATCGGGCACTGGATTACCTTAAGAACCTGCCGCGAGTTGGAACGACAGCCAGTGAACTGAATTCGTTCGCGATTAAGGTACAGAACATCGCGTACACACTGGACTCCATAGATAATAAAAGCTACCTCAGAAATCCGATGATGACCCGAGAGGTGGTCGATAAGCTGAGCCCACACTAGAAAACAAGATGGTGCGACTACGCAGCGCGGTACGCAAGCTACTCGGAGCCAGAGATCGTGACATTATCGCAGTTTTTGATGGAGGAAGCGAATAAGGCGATTCGATTCGCATACGTGTCGCAACCTAGCAACAGTGCAGCGAAGAAAGAAATGCAAGCTAAGCAGAAGGCTAACTCAAAGAAGCGAAACACTGGTGTGTACGCCACAGCCGAGGAAAAGGCTACGACGGCACGAGATAAGACGTGTTTATGTTGCGGCGGGGGCCACGAAGTGTCGAAGTGTACAAAGTTTAAAACCATGACAGTAAAGCAAAGATGGGATTGGTTGAAAGAAGAAAAGATATACTTTCTATGCTTGAACGATAAGCACAGGCGAATCAAATGTAAAGGACCTATGTGTTATAAGAATGGCTGTAACCGACGTCATCACAGGCTGTTATCATCACGTCATCACACACAGAGCGTGAAAACAGCGAAAGTCAACACAACCAAGAAGTGGTAGCCTCAGTTAGCCATACTGTGGGGGCATCCAAGGTGTTGTTGAAGGTATGTCCGATCGTCATTGAGGGGCCACGGAGTAGAGTAAACATATACGCTCTACTTGACGAAGGGTCTACGGTTACGTTGATCGATCAGGATTTGGCGGAATACATCGGTGCAGAAGGCCCGCTTCGAGACTTACACATATGCAGTGTGAATACACAGAGCGTACCACACACAAGCAGAGAGGTGGAGCTTCAAATGATCGCCAGTATTTGGTTCACCAAATATTTCTCGTTTCGCTTTCAAGCGAGAACGATGAAGAATCTCCGCATGAATACTCAAACGGTGGGTCGGAGCTGTGGGTGCATCGCTCACCAGACTGGGGTGGATGATACATGGTCGAGCGCCGTCCCGAGTCATAAGGGAGAGGATACGGTGTTGTTCGTCGACGACCATGGGAGAGCTCGGTCTACGCAACCTGACGAAAAATTACACAACATGGCGCACCTTAGAAGCCTTTGAGTCAACAGTAAGATGTGTCAATCAGCGATATGTAGTTGGATTGCCGTGGCGCAAGGTTAACACAGTTATGCCGCCGAGCTACGAGGCTGCTAGGCGGAGGCTCACGTCAATAGAAAGGAAGATGGACGCATCTGAAGACTTCAAAGCAAAGTACACAGCCCAGATCGAGATTATGTTTAGAAAAGGCTACGCAGAGGAATGCCGAGAAGCCGACACACAGAGCCTGCGGAACGTAGAGACACTTAGCAGTCTGCGTCTACGCGACAGCAGTCTATTGGCTTGTAGAGTACGAGGATGGATCACGTCGTGTGGTATTAGCGGCAGCAAAGGCAAGAGTAGCCCCGATGAAGACGCAGACGATACCACGTCTAGAGTTACAAGCGAGTCTTATCGGAACGAGACTTGCGTCGACAGTAATGGAGGAGCACAGATGGCAGCCCGATAGAGTTACATACTGGACAGACTCTACGACCGTTCTGCACTAGATTGGGAACGATAGAGTGCGTTACACGCCATACGTAGCGCACCGCTTGAGAGAGATATGTGAGTTTTCAAGACCCGATCAGTGGCGGTGGGTGCCGACGCAAGACAACGTAGCGGACGACGCGACTAGAGTCGTCACTGAAGTGAAATCACATGAAGACAGATGGTTTACTGGGCCATCGTTTTTATACGACCCGGAGAATACATGGCCGTCTCAAGCAGGCTGCACAGAGAGCAGCGGGGAGACTGTATTTAGTGTCGCGTCAGAGGAAAAATGGAGCGTGCCAGACGCCGGGCGTTTCTCGATCTACGAGCGCCTAGTGAGGGCGATGGCGTATGTGCTTCTATTTATAGATAAATGTCGCAAGCGCGTAACTGTTTTGACCAAAGAACACATAGATAGAGCGGAAAGACGGCTGATGAGGCGAGCGCAGGCAGACTCATTTCGAGAAGACATAGAGCGCCTAGAAAGAGGTCAGAACTTGAAGGCAGGGAGTCGCATCCGAAGGGTTGATCCATGCATCGACGAGGAGGGCCTGTTGCGGGCGAGAGGAAGGACGAGGGCAGCGGGTGTGTCTGCCCCCGATACTACGCCCGTAATATTGGACGGCAGCCACCCGTACGCGCGGTTGTTGTGCAATAGGGAACACCGTCGCGCCCATCACTCGCACAACGAACGCGTCGTCAACGATGTACGACAGAGATACTGGATACTGCGATTGCGACCTACCGTTCGCGCCGTGGCCTATAAGTGCGCCTTTTGTCGTATGAGAAAGGCGAGACCTGTGACACCTGTGTTGGGGGACTTGCCACGTACTTGAGTAGAGGCTTTCACCAGACCATTCTCTAACTGTGGTCTAGATTTCTTTGGTCCCATGATCATAACTGTGGGCCGTCGTTACGAAAAGCGGTGGGGAGCGTTATTCACATGCCTCACTACGAGAGCCGTGCATATAGAGTTGGTAGCGAGCCTGTCGACTGACTCGGCTATCATGGCGTTGCGGCGTATGGGAGCGCGACGAGGGTGGCCAAAGAAAATGTACTCAGACAACGCGACGAACTTCAAGGGCGCAGACAAGGAGCTACGAGCAGCGATTGAAGAATGGGAGCCAGCTCTACGAGACTATGCGCTCACCCAGCGCATCGACTGGCGCTACATAGCACCAGGGGCACCGCATCATGGGGGAGCGTGGGAGCGTCTCATTCGCTCTGTCAAGAACGCTCTACGAGTCACTCTACATGAAAAAGCACCGAGAGAAGAAGTACTGCAAACTCTACTGGCGGAGGTCGAGCACACCATGAACGCGCGACCGCTCACACACGTGCCAGTTAGCGCTGACGACCCGGAGGCGCTCACCCCTAACCACTTCCTACTAGGGGGACCGCGCGGCCTACCCATCATCGGGCCGTGCGAACCAGCGTCGAGGAAGACGTGGAGGGCGGCGCAAGCGTTAGCCGACGAGTATTGGCGCCGCTGGCTTAAAGAATACCTACCGGACCTGGTGCCAAGAAGAGGAGCTCGAGATTTCGCCGAGGTTGCTATCAAGCCCTAGTCGTCGTGGTGGACCACACTCTGCCTAGAAACGTGTGGCCCCGAGGCGTCGTCACAGAAGTACATCCTGGACCTGACGGAGCAGTAAGGAACGTCGAGATTCGGACCAAGGGCGGCGTGTTTCGTCGACCGGCGTCGAGATTGGCTGTCCTGCCGGTGAAATAAGAAGAGGTTGGCACTTCGCAGCGCTTCACCGGGGGGAGACTGTTACGGACACCCAATCGTGTTTTAGTAATAAGTTTAGTTATATTTATTTATAAGGATTTTTGATGAAAATAAATATGATTTTCTGTTAGGGTCATAGCGAGTAAGCATTGTAATTAGCTTAGGGCTCGTTTTATTTCAATAATAAGAAACCTGTTAGTTAGGAATTCCCATTTGCAAATAGGTAGGCAGGTAGGGTAACAATTAACTAGCTAGGAAATATTAAGAAATATGTAGGTAGTTTGGTACAGGGGCGAGGGAGACCCTAGTAGGCTGTCTTGCTCAGGTAGAGCGAGGCCGGTAAAGCCTTTGAATTTCCTGTCCCCCATATCGCACTTTCTGAGGGTAGGTAGGAAACCCATAGAGTGGATTGTTGCGAATGGGAATTTTATGACGATTAATGTAGGTAGGTTACAAAAACGTAAGAAGGAATACGCAGATGTTGTTATGTGTCCGTCCTTGTTTGTAACTAATCTGTATTAGTCGATAAGTCAGACATGTATTTTTGGATAAATAAAGGGCCGTGAGCGGGCCAGATCGTACGCGCTTTCACGGTCACCGATCTCAAAAAGAAGAGTTTTATTTGGAATCTACAGTCTACACATCGAAGGAAAGATCGTCGGATAATTGACTCAGCCTGCCTGTAGTCAATACCAACAGTTTAACAACAACAGTGGGCCAAGTAGGTATTCATTACAGAATAAATTTGACTTGGAAATTGATAACGCTTCGCTATCCAATGGTTTATAATGTTTTTAACACTCACAGTGTCATATTTTAATTTCTTAGAGATGGAGTAAGAAACCAAAAAATGCGCATGGACGGGAATCAAACTAGCAACTTTCTGGCTAACCGGGCCAAGCGCTCTTCCATTTGAGCTACCGTGCCGTCGGTCTGACGGAATTCATTTTATGGTTAACCAATTTTCAGTATGCTTGTTTGTACAACGATGTTCAATAAAGCTAATTTTAGACGACTACTAAATTCGTATTATGTGTTCTGTTTTGGTTACAACTGAAACTTTAAAGGTTAATTGTTGCGGAAATAGATAACTGCAAAAGCACATAAGTTGAAATCAAAGCTGAAAGCTTATTATACTGGATAACCAAACAAAAAGATGATGGGATGATTACGGGTTTCAACTTAAAAGTCCCATAATTCGAACACTGATAAAAGCTAGCCATGATCCGGCAGCGTGATGGCAATAATTACAACTCAACCGCAAGCCGATATAATTTAAAGTCGGATCAACTTGATCCGGTTGGTTCCGCTGAACTCTGGTGAATAGTCACTTGAGAGAGTCGTTATGATACTCATTGATAAAAAACTTTGCTTCCTGCATAGTTCTTGTACTGAGAACAGCACTTGTACTTGAATTTGAATATTGGACTGAAAAAGCAAATAAACATTTCAGAGACTATAGTAAGATCCATACTTATAGCCGTATGCTTAAAAAATGATCTTCTATGTATCCAAATTGATCGGCACTTGTACTCGTATGTGCGGCAGTTTCATATTGTTAACCGACTTCAAAAAAGGAGGAGGATATCAATTTGATTTTTTTTATGCTTACAGGGTATGTACCTTCTTATTGGTCCCATTGTTGCTAATTCGGGATCTGATGATGGAATCTTGGTGTAATAGAGGGAAACCCTTAAATTTTAAAGGCACGGATAGTGATTTTTTACTAGAATCTTAATGTTGACGTGTTGTTACGTCTGATAGTCAACATCTTGTGGAGCTGAGCTGATGGTGGAACTTCTTTACGCTTAGAGTTCAGTAATTATAATGACAGAACTTATGATAGGTAGTTTGTAGCTTCTTAAATAACAGAGTCATAATGTGCAACTCCTTTAAAAAAAGTAAGAAGAGTTTTTCGAAATTCGAATCATCTTAGACCTTCGTTACCTTTTACCCTAAGGGTTGATTCAACAGCAGTCCAGCTTTGAGGGATCATGGCGTCACTGGATCCTACAATAAACTTTGGTGGGTTCACATGGCAAGTTTTTTGCAATTCCGGTAGTCTGTCAACTGGGTCATGTCAACATTAAAATACAATTACCGATAAAGCGGTGCTGTATATTCCTATCCTTCACAACGCTGCCGTTGTATATGTGTTGGTGCATACTGTCATTTAATTAAGAAGTGGAACTAGTCCAGTTAAATGACAAAACTGGATCAGTTAAAAATAGGTATCGGATTTTAGCGTGTCACTGCAAACGGGATTTTCGTATTAATATTAGCATTAAACGCGAATGCTACTAAACGGCATCCTGTAGAAAACAGTACCTGCAAAATACGGGATGTCTCTCTAGGAAACGGTCCTAGATATTGTGTTTCAATATTACAAATGGTATATCAATGAGATTGTGTAATAACTAGCATCTGATCAATTTTATTTTAACGAGACTTACGAATCCAACGATTCTCCATTTTCAATCCCCGAATCGCCTATTCTTGCAAACTTCCTAAGCCTCAAAGCCTCAATTGTTACCAATTCAGATGGAAGCTTCGCGGATCAGCTAATCTCGATTTGGGGCAGCCGCTTACGCAAATGTCATTCATGACCCCTTCACGCCTGTAAACGACCAGATAGGAGGATATACCCTGCCCCCCGCGATTATCAAATCCCAGACCACAGAGAGGAATCAATGTGATCTTGAGAGGTCATTTTACTTAGGCTGGTCGGTGATATGTGAGGAGCAAGGCTTTAGGACACGATCCTCCGTGATTGCGTTTCGTTCCATTTCCGAAGCCAGCGCGATTGGTCGCCCTAGATTGTCGTGCGTTTGTTTTCATTTGCGTTTTGTTATTTGTTTTAGGTACTTATATGAGCCATTCAACGCAATTCGTCGAGCCCTTTTATTAGACCCGGCCATTTATGCCGCTTAGCCGTTCAGTTTTACATATTTACAAACATGATTGTAACAAACAAAAAACCTCTACCTACCTCTTTTTTCACCACATAAAAGTCCATTGTCTCTGTTTAATTCATTTTAAAAAGTTTGTCACGTTGAAAACGTCAAATGAAACAATAGAATTAATACAAGCACCATATACTGAGTACCGAGTCCATTACGATAAGGTTTGATACAATCTTCGTTCTGAATACATTAAGCAAACCGACCCAAGAAAATAGTTAGCGAAACTCCCAAATTACAAATTCCGAAGGACCATTAGGACAAATTAATCAAAGGGAAGCCCTCGCCAAATCTAAGACACACCCTTCGGTCCCTTAAATTGTATTGTCAAACCAACACATGGTAGTTATAGGAGCAGCTATTCTAACATTCGAATGTAGAACTTCCCTTTTCGATAACGCATGTTCTTTGGGGCATAGTCTAGCCACATTGCTCTCAAAGTCCATTTATTCCTGCTAGATGCTCAATATTTGAACTGGAGAATCGCTACCCTGTGGTAATATGTTGTTTTACTCCATATCTGGTATTGTAGGGCGTTCGCTTAAAATGGGTCGCTACTATCACGTAATTAAGTGCCCGATCCTGATGTTCACCGGACCATGAGGGGACGGTGGACCTGGATAGTTGAGGAATTAAACTAACCAGTTTTAGAGCTGAACCAGTTTCAACCCTAACTCTTCACACTAAAGTTCCAAATGGCATGAGGGATTATGAAGTGGAATTGGTGTGCCAGGCAATTGGGGTAATGTGCGTTACGTATAAATTACTAGTTTTCTTTGGAAGCTGCAAATTAAGTACGGATGGAGGCTGTTAGTAGTTACTGTCCGGTTTTACAGCTGCGGAACCCATAGTTAAGGGTTACGGAAATGGCTTTTAGCGAGTTCTCAAAGTAATATCGCGACGCTAAAGTGAGCCGTTTTCTTGACAGGCGTTAAAATTTATCAACCTACTGCAAGCTATTTGCATTATTTATTTCACTATGTTTTTAGTTTGAAGAAGAGCGGTGAAGTGTTGATACTAATTATTGATGTTATTTAGTTATTGAACATGAAAATTAATTGTTGCCTTTTTTTAGTTGATTATGGCGACATTTAGCTTAAACGTATCCTTCCAAATTAAACAAAAAACTCAATGGTTTATAAATCATGCCTCACACGTAAGTACTAAGCAAATAGCTATATTTACTATTAGTGTGTCAAGCACGTACAAAGGAACAATAATTTCAATCGAATCACTTTGTGAGTGACATAGAATCCTAATGTAAAATATAATATTTCGAACGCATAAAACTTAGTGGAAGTGGGAATAAAATTCCATGCACACCACCACTGGAAGCAAATAATGTATCTATATGTATAATCATTTCTGACTAGTCTCTAAAGGCATTTATAGGCTAAGACCCCTTACACACTGCGACTTCTATCATCGATGCAGACGCGCGTTTTGAAATCGCGCTTCAGCATTGCAACTTACGCAATGAACAGATTTAATTGACCATCGATGCAGTCGCGCGATAGCATCTATGCAGTCGCCAAAATTCAGCTCATCATTTGAGAGCTTCCAGCTTCTGCATCGCTCTATAACGCGCGACTGAATCGATGCTAAATTAAATTTGTTCATTGCGTGAGTCGCGATGCTGAAGCGAATTTTGACTGCATCGATACTAAATGTCACATTGTGTAAGGAGACTAAGATGTACCTAAATATGAATGTCTTTCAATACCTACCTCAATGCAATGCTATGCTATACCAAATTTCGACCGAACACTCGAAATTTGGTAGGTACGCAAATGAGATAAGCTAACAGAGAGGCAGCCAGGCTATTCGAATTAGTTACTAGGCAAACTAGGTGAAATATTGTATGAGGTGCATACGACATCGTGTGAGTAGCATTTAGGCGACACGGTTTAATCCTGTGTGAGAAGCCAAAAGACAAATCCAATCACATGTTTTGTACTAGACTGCTGTTTGTTTGTGGAAGTCTGAAACATTATCTTTAAAACTTTTACTTATTCCGAGCACTTAACCACAAGTAAACAAGCCACGTCTTTGGTTTAGCGGTACGTGGCTGAAATTCTTAGTTTTCTGAAGACATACGACCTGGCCAGCATTTTTATATTATTGTTGTCCAAAGTACTTGCTTATTTTGTCAACGAACGAAATAAAATCCTTGGAAAAGCGATATGGTGAAAATTTCAAACTGGATGAGTCATCTTTTGTTTCTTGAGGAATAATTGAATCCTCGATCACAGCATAAATAAAGTAGTTTGTATACTTCATAAACATATTTGACGACCTCTGCGGTGTAGTGGCTAATCGCTCCGAGATCCCGGGTTCGATTCCCGATCTGGACAATGTAGTAATCATACTTTTCTCTATTGTTTCTGGTCTGGATGTTGTGGTAGCACCCTCGTTTCTGGTTTTCATAATTTATTTGCATTGTTACTTTGGGATCAGAGACTTTTATGTGATTGGTTTCCAATATTAAAATTTATTGTAAGAATTGCCATGCAGAAAAGAACTTACGTAAAAAAATAGAAGACGCCGCATCATTTGGCACGAATGTAAATTTTATGGACAAGACACAAATAAAACCTTCTCTACTGTAGTAAGATAATCACTATAGTATGGTAATGCTCTATAAATTCTGCGAATGAATATCTTTTCATTATAATGTGTCGCATGTCTTGAAAGTTTATGGCCCGATAGTGTAGTTACACTTTCTGCTAATATATTATACAAAAATAAGTTTGTTATTTTTTGTTGATAACAAACGCTTATTATAACTGCTTAAGACGGTATCTTGAGATGTTTATCTTGATATGATGTTATCCGTATCTGTTAGTTATAGCCATAATATTATACAGGGTGACTTTGTTATCAGTACCGAAATTTTGTGTAAAGACTCCACTGATGAATATGAACAACTTTTACTATGGGGGCAATAGTGAAATCGAGAAAAAAAAATCAGTTGTTCCATACATTTTGACCGCGCGCCAATTGAACTTTTGTATGGAATAGCTGGTTTTTTTTTCTCGATTTCACTATTGCCCCCATAGTAAAAGTTGTTTATATTCATCAGTGGAGTCTTTACACAAAATTTCGGTACTGATAACAAAGTCACCCTGAATATAGTTTCTAACACATATTTTCTCGTATGCAATTAAAGCTGAGTTGTGTTTAAAATGCAGATCTTTCTCGAATCATGCAGGGTACTACCCTACGTCCTCTGCTATTACCATTCGTAATACATTCACCTCCAGTCTCTGTAGTTTGCATAACGATCTTCAGATTTATTCAGCCGTCAACTTCAAACTTTCCACTCAAGTTTCTCAAAACTTTACAACTCCTTAAGCCTATGCACCCTTCAATATCAGATGTTAACTTGTACAATGGCTTATTTGACTAACAAAAAGCATCGGACTCGATTATCCTAAGGGCGAGTCGCTCTCTGCATTATGTATGAGATGTTTCCGCCGTAGACTGTCCCTTGATGACTGGACTGCTCATATTTGCGTATCTTGACTTGGATGGATGTCTTCTCAATCTTCAACCTTCTGATTAAAATGACAGATCGCTTTTTCCATTGAAGGATTGTAATTAGCGAATTTATAAACAAGAATATGCCGCTTATCTTATTTGGAAATTAGCGTGAGTTGATCCTCTATTATACTGTTATTTGTTTTCTTCTTCAGAAGTTTCGGAGCTTTCGTTACGGATAATTACTATTTACGAGCAATTTTCAGCGAAGATTCTCGTCTCAGCACGGGGATACTAGTTATTTTGTGATCTTGGCTTACTTTAACTATAACAGCTTTCTGTGTTAAAAGGTCACATGTTCGTTTACTCAATATCTGTTGAATTCGATTCCCAGGTCTACGACTTATGCTAAAAATAAATAAATACGATTGATGAGGGGTACCTCTGTTAGTTTTATGTTCCTTTTAGAATTATGTTTCTCTTGTCCAACCTCAAACAAATTTGTTTAATGGTTATCTTAAAAAATTCAACGATTGTCCCTAAAACGACGCTTAACCGAAGTTTACAAAATCATTTATGAAGAATTATATCCACTCTGATCAATCATACAAATTGGTCTGAGAATGAACATTAGGATACAATCAGGCCGTTAAAATATTATGTGTGGGACTGACGGACAGACGGACTGTTATTATTACATCGGATGAGTGGAGTGGCCTGGTTATGGGCATGATAAGAATTTACGGGTAGATAAATTATAGATCGATATGTAGAAATTACTCACAAGAACTTTTATTACCTATTACGATATTGAAAAACAATAAAATTAGTTATGTAGGAGTAAATACTGATATAAGTACATATTGCCGGCCAGCACATCAACTTAGTGCTAGAGTAAAAGGCCAATATAGGTACATTATTGTATATTGCGTTTTTATTTCCGAAACTGCACAGTTGTTATCTGTAAGCCTTGCTCGTTATTCGGCAGAATGCACAAAACATGCTTGATTTTTTGTGTTGTTTTTTTTTTTAATGTCCGTATTTTATTGTTACAGAACTGTGAAAAATATTTTTTTTTATAAAAAGTTGCTGTAAACTAAAATTAGTTTATTTTCATTTTCATGGGGTCGATAGCTTAAATAGCCGCCACATTTGGAAATGTTAGGAAACATTACAAAGTTATTCATCTTTGCATTAAAATATTGATCATAAATATTTACATTTCAATGAAAGAATGGTAACAATTGTACAATGTTCCTTTAAATTACTTAAGTTACTATACTTTCAAGTAAATGTTGCCGGAAATATTCCCTTGCGGCGGATAGTTGAAACCCTCTTACTTGTTTTACCCATTGACTGGTAAAGAATGCCATCAGGCACTAAGTCCGCCAATTGTACAACTTACAGTGCAATAAAATTAATAAATTTACTTGGTGTCGTTCATGCCACCAAAGATAACTAAATTCAAGACAAAATTATATTTTTTATCTTCGTCACATCATTTAATAGTCTGCTTAAGGCAAAAAGTTACCAACAAGCATGACGCAGCGACGACGCTTGTTTGTTCATCATTGTCTTGTTGCGCCCGCGCAGCGTTCGCGCACGCCCCTCGCCCACGCGGAGACGTACTCAGGGAGAGGTATTTCCATTTCGCCCACAAGTGCTTCGTGCCTCATGAGAAATCAATATTTGATATAAGTATTCGACTATGTATGGGAAATAAAAAATATGTAATGATATTTTTTAAGGCTACGATAAAAGTGTAGTTACAAAAATCAACAAGTTTGTTGTCACCGAGAATAGCCCTCTCCATAATAAGGCCTAGAGTAAGAGACCATGTTTCGGATCCGTATGTCCGTGTTAAGATCGCAGGACCAAACTGGATGCAGATCACTTGTGAGTGGTCGCTGTGGAAACGCTGTGGAGACTTATAATGTTCAGCAGTGGACGTCCTTAGGCTGAAAATTATGATGGTGATGATGATGCCACCAGTAATCTTAAAATGATGAAGTTCAAATGTAAAGTTAACAATGTAATTATTTATTCATCAAAATTTGTAAACGTTTAAATTATGTTCTAGTTTGCTCAGTCCGTCCCGTGCCCACTCGTCATATTTTATCGCGTATAGTGATTATAAATCCTAGGTCTCCGCCTGTCGTTACGGGATAGTGTAAAATGGGATGTTGAATAAACTTTCATGTCAATGCATTTCTTGTCTGTTTAAGTCTGTTCAATTATATCCGCAAATGGAAAGTACCTAATGAATTATACTCTCATTTTTAACTAGGTAGACCTAAATGAAATTTGGAGGGATGCTAATTTTTCGTGATTTAAAAATAATGTTATGCCTAATTAATCGAAAAAAAACAATTATTATTCAAACGATTATTCGAATTTATTATAGTGTTATTTAAAAGCTGTACTTTGAAATTGGATTGTGCAGAAGTATATGATGAAGGAAATTAAATACGGTAATAAATAACATGAAGTTTATTGAAAACTATTAGCAGCACAGACTTGACATAACAATGGAGACAGCACGAGTGATACCATATGCACAATTTAAAATTCCCTATACAACAGCAACATAGTGTTGCTATATCAAAACCATATTACATTGCCTATTAATCAACACCCCCTCTCAATGTAATATTAGACTAACATGTTCACAAATCAAAAATAGACCACTCATGACAAGGAAACCTTTTCCCTAAACAATAAAAGAAACTTTCCTCAACAACTTTCTTACATATTATATTATTTACTTTAACATAACTTTATTGTAGATAGAAACTTTAATAACTTTTCTTTTGGCAGGCATTTCGTGAACATGTCTGCAACTTGGTCACCGGTCTTTACATAATGAATACAAATTATTCCTTTTTCAATTAATTCTCTAATAAAGTGGTATTTAATATCTATGTGTTTTAGTCTCTTTACACAATTAGTAGTAGCAACCAACATAGCAGACTGATTGTCACAGAATAAATCAACTGGTGTCACATTTATCTTAAAATCATGTTTTAACAAATTTACTAGCCAACATGCCTCACTGCCTGCCACAGACATAGCCACATACTCTGCTTCAGTTGAAGAAATGCTTACAGTAGATTGCTTTTTCGAACACCAAGATATTAAACAGTCAGAAAACCGAAAACAATACCCAGAAGTAGATTTCCTATCTTTGACATCACCTGCCCAATCTGCATCACTAAAGCCTATCAGCTTATTATTATTACTACATCTGTATATTAATTTATAATTTATTGTGTGCTTGACGTAACGCAGAACCCTTTTTAATGCAACTAGTAACATATCACTGGAATGGTCCTGGTACCGACTTAGCAAAGATACAGGAACACTAAGATCAGGTCTTGTGCCAGACACAGCATACATCAAACATCCAATAATTTGTCTACATATTCCTTCAGTTTCGGTTTTACAATTATTATCTTTACTTTCCAAAACTTGGCAATTGAAGTTTTTATCAATAGGTGTATGCATAGGTTTACAGTCATACATACCAAACCTTTTCAAAACATTTTCTAGGTATTTCTTTTGACTTATTTCTGTGACCTTTGTGTCTAAATTTTGTTTCACATCTAAACCTAAATATACAGAGATCCTGCCTAAATCTTTTGTATCAAAGTTCTCTTTAATCTTTGCCTTCAAATCACTAACATAAATCTCATGTGATCCAAAAATTAATATATCATCAACATAAATTATCAAATGAATAAACTTATCACTGCCATCATATTTTGAATAGAGACATGGATCACATTTTGACCTATTAAAATTCTCCTTTATCATCAAAGAGTTGAATTTCTCATTCCAACATTTGGGAGAATTCTTGAGACCATACAAGGCTTTATTTAATTTCACAATATTCTCATCATTAGTGTATGCACCTTCTGGCAGTCTAATGTACACATCTTCAGTTATTTCTCCATATAAAAATGCTCCAACAACATCTAATTGAAAAACAGGCAAGTTGTATTTTGTTGCTAAGGCTAAAAATAACCTAAAAGTTGCTAACTTTGCCACTGGTGCATACACATCACTAAGACTTGGTATATCACTTTGTTCGAAACCTCTAGCTACCAGCCTAGCTTTATAAATATTATTTGGTTTGATTTTAAACACCCATTTACAACTAATTGGTTTTACATTACCTGGTAGATCACAAACATTCCACGTATTATTGTCTCTAAGAACCTGCAGTTCCTTGTTTACCGCCTCCTGCCACTTACAAGCATCTGGTAATGACATGGCCTCACTAAAGGTTTTAGGCTCATTGTCCTCGACCAACACATTGTTGCACTGATAGAATACGGTCTGTTTTCTAACGCGCCTACTTCGTCGAATAATTGACTGTCCTTCACCATCACCACCACTATGCTCACTACATTCACTTTCACTTGGGTCACCATAACTGACGCTCACATCAGAGTCAGCCTGCAGTGTGTGCTCAAGAATAAAAGCAGGATCATCGCCATGACCACTGGTTTCATATTGAAGAGATGAACTTGCACCCGCAGCAGTTTGGTTTTGCACTGGATCACCCACATCAGTCGTACCTGCAGCTGTTTGGTCTAGCACGGAATCACTTGTATCAGTAGCAGCTGGCATCTCGAGGCGCTCAAGTATCTGATTGCTTACTACATCAGAGTTAGTAATGTCTTTAATATCTTCTGTGATGAAAACAATGTCTCTCTTTACCTCAACAACGTTTCTCTGTGGAAAATATATTCTATATCCTTTAGTTGTTTCTCCATAGCCTACCATCATACCTTTTTCACTTTTTGAATCCCATTTCTGTCTCTTTTCTTTTGGAATGTGAGCATGGACAGAAGTGCCAAATATTTTGAGGTTAGAAATGTCATAGGTTTTATTTGCCCACAGCTCATATGGGGATTTTCCTTCCACAGTACTTTTGCCAGTCCTGTTGATCACAAAGGCAGCAGTGTTCACCGCCTCTGCCCACAGCTTCTTAGGCAATGACTTGGCACATATCATTGACCTAGCTGCTTCTACCAAGATCCTATTTTCTCTCTCCGCCCGTCCGTTTTGTTGTGGAGAAAAGGGTACCGATGTTTGGTGCACTATGCCTTTTGAGTTGAACATTTCTTGGACAACTTTATTCACAAATTCTGTTCCATTATCACTTCTAAAGATCTTAACACAATTTCCTGTTTCATTTTCTGTTTGAACAATGAAGTTTTTGACACATGACTTTATCTCATCTTTAGTCTTTACAAAACACACCTTTCTATATTTGGAAAAATCATCTTTGAATACCACAAAGTATCTCGAGCCACCCACAGAAGGCTCCTCCATAGGTCCACAAGTATCTGCATGGATAATTTCACCAGTCTTTGTGCTTATATTCTCACTCAAGGCATATGGCAACCTGTGTATCTTTCCCTGTAGACAACCCTCACACTTTGACACATTTTGAGCCATGTCTCTGTCAAAACTGACATTATATTTCTTAAGTATAGCTTTCACATAATCCATGTTTTGATGTGCCATTCTTTCATGCCATTCTTGTAAACAACACACACCTTGGGCTACATTTGCTCTAGGACCTCCAGTATAGAAATGTAAATAGTACATGTCCCCAACTAATTCAGCAACTGCCATCATGGCATCATTTTTGTAGAACTGACACTCATTTGTTTTAGTAATCATCACATAACCCTTGCTTGTTGCTTGTTTTACAGAAAACAAATTTTTCTTTAACTCGGGTACATGCAGTACACTATTCAAAGTGGTATCTACCCAACGATCACCATTCCATACCTGTACTTCTATCTTGCCACAGCCCAAAACATCAATCAGTGCCCCATTACCCACAGCAACTTTCTTATTTTTCACAATGGTATATGTATCAAACAAGTCTCGATCACAACACATGTGTTCGCTTGCCCCTGAGTCAACTAGCCACTTGCTTTTGTAATAATCTCCTGACATACTACAAGCCACAAAAGCATTGCTTACTTTTTCTTTACTCTCTTTATTTTCTTTACTTTCCTTTTCTTTTCTAAAACGGCACTGACTCTTAAAATGCCCTGGCTTTTTGCAATAAAAACAACACTTTTGCTCTGGCTGGTTATCACTTCCTTTAGTACTCCTGCACTCACTCATGTAATGTCCTAGCTTCTTACACTTGAAGCATTTGATATTTCTCTTGTTTACAACAAAGGCTGACGAGGGTTCTTCATATCTATCCCTCACTCTTTCCTCTTCAATGAGTAATCTAGCCACTAAATTATCCAGTGTTTGTTTATCATCAGGTGCCGACTCCCAAGCAGAGATAAAATGCCTATACTCTTCCGGCAATGACATCAGCACTTTAGTTATAATGAATTTGTCTGAAATGTTCTCTCCCATCTGTTTCAATGAGTTTTGCATTTCCTGGATCTTTGACAGAAAGACTGACATTTCAATGCCTTTTTCGTATTTGTACTGAAAGAAACGCTGTTGTAGAATATGTATACTTGTTTCAGACTTCTGTTCATACACGCTTAGAAGCTTTCTCCACATTTCAGCAGAACTACTGCATGTGATAAGGTGTAACATCGCCTCTTCATTGATCCGCGTGACTAACAGCGTTTGCGCCTTCGCATCTTTACTTTCCCATACCAGTATTTCTGCCGCAACCTCGGGCTTAACACATCTTCCCTCCACGATGTCCAACAATCCTTGGCCTCGCAACAGTACCACAGTTTGGAATTTCCATATATTCCAATTCCTGGATCCCTCCAGTCTAATAACGTGCTGACTTCCTTCCATCTCGACCCCTGCCTTGCTTCACAAATCCTCGAAACAAGTAATTTTCTTCCCTTCCCAGTTCAACGCGATCGTGAGTGTTTTGTTAAGATGGCGTCACGACCGTGTGCCGGTTTTTATGATTCCGCGAGATTCTGTATTTACGTTTATTTATTACACGTAAATTAATCCATACGATCAAGCTATGTGGCTGGGCCCATAACCTGATGAAGGAAATTAAATACGGTAATAAATAACATGAAGTTTATTGAAAACTATTAGCAGCACAGACTTGACATAACAATGGAGACAGCACGAGTGATACCATATGCACAATTTAAAATTCCCTATACAACAGCAACATAGTGTTGCTATATCAAAACCATATTACATTGCCTATTAATCAACAGTATAATAACATGAATTAGAGCTATTACATGAACTGAAAGATAATTTTATTTCTTTATTTTTAGTGATTAGAAGAGGGGGCAGCACCTTATAATTCCTTTCATTAAGAAGCTACAAATGACCTATCATAAGTTCTGTCATTATAACCACTGAACTCCTAAGCGTTAAGGAATTCCTCCATTAGCTCAGCTCCACACAATGTTGACTATCAGACGTAACAACACGTCAACATTAAGATTCTAGTACAAAACAGTATACGTGCCTTTATAATTTGAGGTTCCCTTCGAATACACCTAAATCCCATCATCAAACCCAACTTTGCAAAAATGGGACCAACTAGAAGGTATAACCTCTAGGTTAGCAAAAAAAAAAATTCAAATCGGTCATCTAATGACTGTGATATGAGGTAACACAGGCCACAAAAAAAAAACAAGGTCGAAATGATAACCTCCTCCTTTTTTGGAGTCGGTTAAAAAGGTGCGATTGAAGCTGCTATTTTGGTCCACACATATTTAGGGCCGATTTTACAAACGTCATATAAGTAAGACTTATTCGACTGAATAAGCATAAAACGACCGATTATAGATTATTTATGATTACAAATAGGTGTTTTTTTTTCAAATATGACGTTGAATGAATCAGGACGTAATTAATAAATGATAATCTGTTATTCCTAAACCAACAATCCTACCTCAACAACTACTCAATCAACCTCCTGTTGCCAAAATATTATTATGTCATTTGTAAGCTAATAAAGCAAGGGTTTGAAAAAAAAATAGCTCAATTTAGTGTACTCATGACTACATTTCGCGTGACTTACGTTGCGCAATTTTTTGGTTTCTTATTTCAACTTTATGAATTATGTTGATTTTTTATTCCTTTCGAACGAATCTCACACTCCTCACTACTCATGTACTGTTATGAGATCGGAATACACTATTGCTAGCTACACCTGTGAATGCTGCACCGAATAAATGTCCACTACATATCATGATTAACCATACAGCCTTTACCCCTCTCGTATCCCGTCTCTATTTTCCCCAATTCTACCCACCCTAATTACCCCAACAGATAAAAATTCACTCGATCAGTGTTAGGGTTGCAACAGCTCAGCTTACAGATTCCTGCGGCGATAACCGGCTCGAATTTATGACGCTCACTTTTCTATACATGAGATATGACCTTTATTTATGCTTATCTGAGATCTAACCGCACGTGGTCCCTGTATGATGAACGGCTTTGGGTTGAGGATATAGTGAGGAAGAGGCGGCGATCACGAAGGAAGATATAGATAAAGCTTTCATCACATTGATGTTTATGTTATCAATTCGCATTTACACCAAATTCTAAATAGCATGAAATGGTAAACTGATGATTTTCGTAAAGATACTAGTAAAATAAGTTTATTTATTTATAATTTTTTTGCACAACCAAAAATTTGTACAAAAGGTGGACTTAACGCCATATTGCATTCTCTACGAGTCATACCTTCGGGCTAAGCAGAAATGATTGTGGGCGGTGCGACAAACGAAAAGAAAATGAGTTACAATTTCAAAAAAAAATGTAAATTTTACAAAGAAAATAGCACCGTTTTCCTCCCCGGAGGGAAGAAAACGATTATTTCAGGTCTTGCCGAGGCTTGACCTTTCGGAGATTACCTACCTTACCCAGTGTACACACCAGCTAGCTACTTACTCCCTTTCGTCTCGTGTGTGCGGTGATTGCGGGTCGATGACCCCGCGCTCGCGGCATTGCGGCGGCCAGGGACCGGATTAGCGGCTAATTTTTAAAACCACTTTATGTGGTCATCCTTACGATAGGCTTACCCTTTCGTATAGGTAATCCTTTAAAAAGCTTATCCAAACAAAAGGCTTACCGTATCCGTACAGGGTTACCCTATCCTTATGATAGGCTAAGCGTTTACCAAATCATTGAAAGGGTTTTTTTTTCCGCTTTATTGATAGGGTTTTTCCCCCGCGTCTCGCCCGCGATCGCCTTTTCCATCGTCCGTTGGTCAATGGTAAAACACTTTTATTCATAATGCGCCTGCTGCCGTTGCCCTACACACCTGTGTTATATCAGACTATAGCGGTCCCCCGCGACTTCGTCCGCGCGTTTTGAGTTTGCTCCCTCCCTTCCCGTCGCAGCGTCATGTTTTATATCGTAAAGCCTTTCTCGATAAATAAGCTATCCAACACAGAAATATTTTTTCAAATCGGTCCAGCAGTTCCTGAGATAAGCGCGTTCAAACAAACAAACTCTTCAGCTTTATAATATACTAGCGGTCCCCGCGACTTCGTCCGCGTGTTTTGAGTTTTCACCCTCACATCCCGTCGCAGCGTGGTGATTATACTCTAAAGCCTTTCTCGATAAATAAGCTATACAAAGCAAAAAAAAATCAAATCGGTTCCATAGTTCCTAAGATTAGTGCGTTCGAACAAACAAATTCTTCAGCTTTATAATAATAGTTAGATAATGTCGATACTCGTTTAGGCCTATCTGTAAATATTTTTATATTTTTCACAGTTTTCAAACAACTATTGAAACAACAAAGAACAAAACTTCGATGTAGACACAAGTTCCTATTTATAGGATAAACTAGCGGTCCCCCGCGACTTCGTCCGCGCGTTTTGAGTTTGCTCCCTCCCCTCCCGACGCAGCGTCATGTTTTATATCCTTAAGCCTTTCTCGATAAATAAGCTATCCAACACAGAAATATTTTTTCAAATCGGTCGAGCAGTTCCTGAGGGAAGCGCGTTCAAACAAACAAACTCTTCAGCTTTATAATATATTAGCGCAAGCGCACGTTGTACTTAAGCTGCGAACATTATTTTGGTGCGGAGTTATGTTAAAACTGTGATAGTTCCGAAGATATTTATTGAAATCAAATGATATAAAGGGCAACTTGGTTCTAAATGAAATGCTCGTGATGATGAATGTATTTATTTTGATAAGAATAAATACCTGTGTGTATAATACACCTCTAAAAATAATGCATTATTTTTTTACAAATTTATTAACATAAAAAAGGTTGTAGTAAGTCAACCATAAAAGATAGACGTATGCTGTCGCGGACTTTATTATAGAACTCTTAATGCTGAACAACCTTGTCATACATTATTTTTGTGTAACTTAAGCGGTTTCCGCAGCGTATGCAGCGGAAGCTCTCAAAAGGAATATCTTTCTCCCGTTTTCGCAACATTTTTCATTTCTGCGGTGGTCTTATGAGTCGTATCTTTATGTTATATAGCCTAAAGCCTTCCTCGATAAATGGACTATCCAACGTAAAAATAATTTTTCAAATCGGGCCAGTAGTTTTTGAGATTAGCGCGTTCAAACAAACAAACAAACAAACTCTTCAGCTTTATAATATTAGTATAGATTAGCGCAAGCGCACGTTGTACTTAAGCTGCGAACATTATTTTGGTGCGGAGTTATGTTAAAACTGTGATAGCTCCTAAGATATTTATTGAAATCAAATGATATAAAGGGCAACTTGGTTCTAAATGAAATGCTCGTGATGATGAATGTATTTATTTTGATAAGAATAAATACCTGTGTGTATAATACAACTCTAAAAATAATGCATTATTTTTTTGCAAATTTATTAACATAAAAAAGGTTGTAGTAAGTCAATCATAAAAGATAGACATATGCTGTCGCGGACTTTATTATAGAACTCTTAATGCTAAACAATCCTGTCATACATGATTTTTGTGTAACTTAAGCGGTTTCCGCAGCGTATGCATTGGAAGCTCTCAAAAGGAATATCTTTCTCCCGTTTTCGCAACATTTTTCACTTCTGCTGTGGTCTTATGAGTCGTATCCTTATGTTATATAGCCTAAAGCCTTCCTCGATAAATGGACTATCGAACGTAAAAATAATTTTTCAAATCGGGCCAGTAGTTTTTGAGATTAGCGCGTTCAAACAAACAAACAAACAAACAAACAAACAAACAAACTCTTCAGCTTTATAATATTAGTATAGATTAGCGCAAGCGCACGTTGTACTTAAGCTGCGAACATTATTTTGGTGCGGAGTTATGTTAAAACTGTGATAGCTCCTAAGATATTTATTGAAATCAAATGATATAAAGGGCAACTTGGTTCTAAATGAAATGCTCGTGATGATGAATGTATTTATTTTGATAAGAATTAATACCTGTGTGTATAATACACCTCTAAAAATAATGCATTATTTTTTTACAAATTCATTAACATAAAAAAGGTTGTAGTAAGTCAACCATAAAAGATAGACATATGCTGTCGCAGACTTTATTATAGAACTCCTAATGCTGAACAATCCTGTCATACATGATTTTTGTGTAACTTAAGCGGTTTCCGCAGCGTATGCAGCGGAAGCTCTCAAAAGGAATATCTTTCTCTCGTTTTCGCAACATTTTTCATTTCTGCTTTGGTCTTATGAGTCGTATCTTTATGTTATATAGCCTAAAGCCTTCCTCGATAAATGGACTATCCAACGTAAAAAAAATTTTTCAAATCGGGCCAGTAGTTTTAGAGATTAGCGCGTTCAAACAAACAAACAAACAAACAAACTCTTCAGCTTTATAATATTAGTATAGAATAGATTATTTGACTTGTAATGGCGTCGAAATTAGAGAAACGTAAATTAGAGAACAAAGATCTAAGTAAATTAGAGATCAAATCCATAACATTACGGAAGTTAAGAGTGAAATGATGACACAATACGAATACAAACTGCAAATACAAAAACATACAAAAACACGTCGCTTCACGATTTACCGCAGCGCCCGCGCCGAAATCAAACAAATCGATATCTAGTTCAGGTATAATTTTGCATGGCGTCGCGTCGCGGCTCAGCAAGCCTGAGCGTTTTGAGTCTTTGACCGTTTGCCGCCACCGTCGCCGCTGGCCGCCAGGGAAAGCGCTTCCTACAGGGTTAGCCTATGAGATAGGGTTACCCTATGAGAAATGGTTTTTGTAAGGGTAACGTAACGTGCATGTTTTAACAGCTTATTTAAAGGGAAAACCTTTTAAAGGCTTTCCATATGATACAGTTAGTGGATCGAAAGGGTTACCAAGCGATAGGGGTTTTTTATCCAATAAAAATATTCAAGCCTTTCAATTAGCCGCTAAAAACCCGCGTCATGGAAAGCGCTTCCAGTCCCTGGCGGCGGCAGCAGGCGTGCGGGTGAAGTTCGCGCGCATACCTCAGTACCTATCTCCGAAAGCCGGCAAGGCATTACTCAGGTCAAGCCTCGGCAAGACCTGAAATAATCGTTTTCTTCCCTCCGGGGTGGAAAACGGTGCTATTTCAGTTCTGTGCCTTCGGCTTGACCTTTCGGAGAAGTGTTTCAATTCTGCCGGCGCTGTTAGTGTACTGTGATGTTTCTTGGTAAAATGAAAAAGCAAGGCATGTTTAAAGAAAAGAAAGCTTTTTTATTACAGGATAGCAAGTCATCCTACTTAGTTAAAAATGAATGAAAATAATAATAGAGAGATATTCAACTCTAACAAAACTCAACAACAAAAACAAATTAAATTGAGATCATACGGTAACTTGCAGTCTCTAGTTATCACATTGTTACCTTAAAACTATCAGTCCATTATTTTAAATAGGTTTAAACGAATTATTAATATTGTTTGTATTAACTAAAATAGCGCGTGGCTTGTCTACTAATTTACAATAATGCTTGAAAAAGGTTTTTGAACCTTTCCAGTTTCCTTGTTTTAAAATTTCGTCAAGTGGTACGTTATTTTATAATTCGTTGGAGGCAACCGCGGATCTAATAGAGCCTGG
Source organism: Pyrausta purpuralis (assembly GCA_963924145.1). NCBI lineage: Eukaryota > Metazoa > Arthropoda > Insecta > Lepidoptera > Crambidae > Pyrausta > Pyrausta purpuralis. The sequence goes on from OZ001659.1 coordinate 19,649,437, forward strand.
GCTACAATCTATTCCCAAATCCATAAACGGTGTTTTCAGCCAACCGGCGATAACAGTCCTAGAGGCAGCTTTTACTTCCCCTCGCGTAGTAATAAAAATGTTATTTAAATTTTGTCGTGCCTTTCTTCTATCCTTGGACACATCTAACAAACAATATATCCATTTTACTAGACTTAAAGATGGATCACCTGAACAAGACAAGTGCCAGCCAGATTGGCGATACTTCGAAGTGTCTATTTTCGAGCCAAAGCGTGGCCAAAAGGTAATCGAGGTCTCATTTTTTTCACACGAATGGTCGTCTATATTGAGAAGCGTAAGGTCATGAATACGCCGACCAGAAGCCAGCAAAAGAAGCAGGGCAACATGCCGAGAAATTTGAAAGATACTGTCTTTAGCCGGTATGTTTGACCGTAACCTTTGTATCATATCTTCTATGTTCCATATCTGTGATCTTGGGACCGTTGACAAACACTTCTTTAAATTAATAGCCTTGATCATGGCTGTCAGTAATGGATGATCACGCAATCGTCTTTCCTGAGTTAGATCTCCTAAGGTGAGTATAACCGATTTATGGACTAGAATCGTCGAGGCAGCAAGATTCTTCGTGTGGGTCAGGAATCCAAGGTAAGTAACCACATCGTGGATTTGTGGGCTGGATGGTTTGAGCCCCTTTTGCCTGCACCATGAAAACCACTGCTTCCATGCCGACCCGTAGGTGCGCCAAGTAGAACTACGCCATGATGACTGGATTAATTCTATGTCCTTTGGATCATGACCTTCTATAAGCCTGCTCCAGCTTGTACTTTCCAAACCTCTAAACATAGATCTTTCACCTTCGGTGGTGGAAGATTGCTGACTAAGTCGATAAGACTGGTTTTCAGATTGTATATCTTGTAAGGTGCTTCCAAGGCTCTGCGTTTGAGGTCGCTCCTCGAAAAGGCAGCTTCCCAGCGAGGAGCCACCACGAGGTAAGTCCCTGACGAAACATTGAGATGTTGAAGAACTCTTGGTATAAGTGGTGGGGGTGGAAAGGCCCAGGCAAGATTGAAATGCCACTCCTGGCTGAACTCCTGGCGTTGATGAAGCGAGCCTGAGAGTCCTTTACGTCCAGTGACACATACTCCGGCACTACCTTCGAACGGTTGGTGGCAAACAAATCTATTTGTGGTACACCCCACTTCAAAAAGATCCTCCTGGTCACTGCTTCGGTGAGATGCCAGTCTGGTAAGAGGTTGCCCCTTGACAAGCTGTCGGCGATTAAATTGTAACGACCTGGTAAGTAAAATGAGTGGATCTCTGTTCTTAGTCTCATTGCTGTAAGAAGTAAAGCCCTTGTCATTTCTAAGAGAACTACTGATCTTGTCCCACCCTGGTTTCGTAAGTAAGAAATCACCGTTCTGTTGTCGGACTGGACCATAACCGACTGGCCCGATATAGTTTCTCGCATTTCGGTTATGGCCTTGAGCACGGCAAAAAGCTCCTTTCTGTTTATATGCCAACTTAGCTGTTCTTTTGACCAGACACCCGAGAGGTGTTGATTGTTCACCTGTGCCCCCCAGCCTAAGTTGGAGGCGTCCGTGGCGATGAATATTGTAGGATCCGGTCGAAAAATGGCTCCTGTGGTTCTTGCGTTCTGAGTCCACCATACGAGATCGTGAAGAGCTTGCTGTGGAACCGTGACTTTTCGTCGTGGTTGACACTCTAATAGCTTGCGACTTGCTCGCTGAATGTGCCTGGTGTGTAAACGGCCAAGAGGTACCACAAGGGATGCAAAACCTAGCCTGCCTATGAGAGCTGTGCCTGTTTGCTAAGACCACAGGCCTGAATCCAATATTTCTTCCAGGTCCTTTATCAGCCGATCTACTTTCACGTCTGGGAGCTTCTTCTGATTTTTTGCACAGTTCCAACTGATTCCCAAAAACTCCATTTGATGTGTGGCTTTTACAATTGATTTTTCGCAATTCACACACCATCCGAGACTTTGAAAGAGTCCTATGACGTTCTTTATTTGACTTTCCAGAATATTCGGGTCGTGATGTGCAAACAGGAAATCGTCTAAGTAAACTAAAACTCGAATTCCTTTCCTATTTTAGAAATCTTGCTAGCCACTTTGTTATTTGGGAAAAGGCCAGTGGTGCACTGCTTAAGCCGAAAGGAAGAGAGGTCATTTGGTAGACGACTCCCGCGTAACTGAAAGCTAGGTACCGCCGATGACTCTTTTTTATGGATACGTGAAAGTACGCCTGACTGACGTCCAGTTTTCCTAAGTAACCTCCTGGATTTAGGAAATTGGGCATTTGATTCTGACTTATCAATCGAAATTTTGGTGGGGAGAGAAAGGCATTTAGGCGTCACAAGTCGAAAATCTGCCTCAGTTTTCCGTTTGTCTTTGGAATCAAGAACATACGAGAAAGGAACCCGTTGGCTACATCGCACTTCTCCACCACTCCTGAGCTGAGAAGTTTCTTGAGCTCGTTGTCCATCGCTAGAGAGGGATTTGTTGAGAATTTTGAGTGGTTTTTGTAAAGTGGAACGGAGGGCGGCTTGGTCGTGAACGATATTGAGTATCCGGAAATTGTTTTTAATGTCGTTTCTGGGGCTCCTACTTCTTGCCAGTGTGGCAAAAACATTCTCAGCTGCCCGCCCCGAAAATTGTCAATATTTACGACCAGGTCTTTTTTCTTTGCCGAAATGACCGCGCCTCTTAGTGTCAGGCTTCGGTCCATATGGTCTCTTAAAATCTTCCGCCGGTCGGACTCCTGGACGGGCTGACGCAGCGCTACTTGCCGCAGAGGGGCGAGCTCTTCCTTAAAAGTGTCTGCCTCGAACTGCCTGGGTGGTTGCGGTTGGTCTACGAAAGGAATCTTTCCTCCCTTGAAATCTTCCCGGATATTTAAAATAATTGAAAAACCTGCGACTGACCACCGTTGTCCTTTAAGAAAGTACCCAGAAGCTTCTCGTCAAATAGGTGGGTTGGTGACGGTGGGATTTCATGAAGAGCTTCGTTGAGAGCTTCATTCTTGCCTTTGAATACTTTTCGTCTTGTCTCTATAGTTTCGGCTCGATTAGCGCAGACATATTGTAATATCTGGTCAGATACTGTCTTAAAAGGGGAATCACCCAAAAATGTTTTTAACTCTACGCCGGCGCTAGGGCACTTACGTACTTTTGCGCTGTAATAGCAAGCCGTGGGTAATGGTACCCAGTATGCTGTCCTTTCTATTAAAGGCCGGCGACGGTTGCTGCGGCAGGTTACCAAGTTCGGTGTTGACCTTTAGGGTGTTAAACACTGGGGCCGCATGCAAAACTTTCTCTACTTCCTTATACCGAATTCGATTCCACTTATCCGTCCTCAGTCTTTGGCTCTCAATGCCCTCCCGCATTATCTGTGGGGTAGGCTCTGGCATTGGAGGTTCGGCCTCAACAACAACAGGGAGAAACTGTATCTCGGAAAGTGGTAGGTTATCGGCCTCGAGGTTAGGCGCTTTCCAAGAACAGCCGTCTTGTGAAAATTCGGAAACATCGGACAGGCATTCCGATTCTACTTCCGATCCGTAATTCTCCTTCCCTGAATCTGTTTCTCGGCCTTCAATTTTCTCCAGCAAAAGGGAAAACATCGTCTCCATCCGCTTTTCTAAATCCTTCACTGTTCTTGGTGGAGGTGAATCTACCTTTTTCCTTTTCTGAGCTGTGTCACCGCTACAGGAAGAAGCACTTCTCCTCTTTCTGGTGGTTTTCTCCGATTCCGAGAGACTACCCATTAAAATCTTGTTGGCTTCGGCTCTTGTGTGAAAAAGTGGTTTTAGACTCTTTATCGACTCTTTAAATAGTTCCGTTCGAACTGCTGAACCCCTTATTCGGTTAGCTATGGCGGGCGGGCTAATAATTAGGGCTCGGGTAAAGGCCCAGTCCTGCAGCTTTGACCGAATTTCTCTATACGCTTTTTCGGATAGGTGGTCTGCCTCAGGGTTGAAGGCACGCACTAGTCCTACGGTCGGTAAAGCAAACAATAACTTGTTTAATATATTTGCTTCGAGCTTCTCCCCAAAGATTTCTTCCTTGGTTGATCTGTACACCTCCCAGCTAGTCCATCCTTCAGGAAGTTGTTCTTGTGCCAAAAGCTTGATTCGGTCCAGGATCTCTTCTTCCTGGTCCGATTCTCCACGCTCGTCCAACAGATTCCCCAAAGTGATGAACTCCTTAAGTTGCGCCATCTGCAGAAGGAAACCATCACCGCGTGCCAAACCAAGTCAAAATAACTTGCGGGTTTAGATACAAAGGGGGTTAAAGTCACAAGTACCAGCAATGCAAGCTGTAGGAATATTCGAGCCGCGCCGCTCAACGATTCGAACCGTGCGGATCAACATGTCGAGCTGCGCGGCTCATATCAACGAGCCGCGCCGCCCGCGATATGAGCCTCGCCGCCCAATTTTTGAGACGCGCCGATCAAACGTGAGGCGTCACGCACGGTCAACTGGTGAGCCGCGCCGCTCATACATTGGGCCGCGTCGCTTCCATTTTGGGCGTTTTAGCGTTTAGGTGTTTAAGCGAGTTGGCAAATATGCACGACAGTGGCTGTATGGCCGACGAATCGTATAGCATAGTGATCGTTTGTGAATGGTATGTTCGCCAAACGTAAAATGATTAGTCACATATATGCACCATTAATCCAATAGCCGCATCTAAAACACACGACACACACAAAAGACATAAAAATGAGAAACGATTTACCGCCTTGTTTGATAAATCCTTCTCAAACTATTCACAAAACGTTACAACAACGTTAAACTCGATCACAACAATTTTAAATGATACTATAACACTGTATCGTAGCGAGTTTTAAAATTTTTCAAAGCAAGTAGTAGCACGTGCGCACGCTAGCGTAAAAGATAGCGTACTGAGGTATGCGCGCGAACTTCACCCGCACGCCTGCTGCCGCCGCAATGCCGCGAGCGCGGGGTCATCGACCCGCAATCACCGCACACACGAGACGAAAGGGAGTAAGTAGCTAGCTGGTGTGTACACTGGGTAAGGTAGGTAATCTCCGAAAGGTCAAGCCGAAGGCACAGAACTGAAATACATAATTATGGAACAAAAACAAAACAAATACAGTTTACAATTAATACAATATAAACTTATATATTATTATACACACATAACACAAGCGCTAAAATAAATACATATACCTATACATACTATAATAATTATATATTATTACGATGTTGTAGAAGGTTATGGATTAGGTACGCTATGTTGATGCTTCCGATATACATACGAAGAAAGTGTGCACGCAAAATTACCTAAGATCATACATATTATACTCGTACGTGATTCTTTTTATTTAAAAATCTTATTAATTAATTTGAGACCGCCTATGTAATATGATGATGCTATTACATCAAACTTTATATTAACATCATGTACTCATATATAGTGCTCGTAGCGCAGTGGTAGCAGCGCTTTGGTAGTGATACCGAAGTCAAGCAACCTACGGCGCGGTCGTGTTTGGATGGGTGACCATTCCGACCATATAAGTGACGTACATCACGAGCATCTCCGTGCTTCGGAAGGCACGTTAAGCCGTTGGTCCCGGCTAATATCGGCTGATATTAGTCGTCAAGCCTAGTCAGTGGCCTTATGGGCGGCTTTATAACATCTGACAGCAGGGACAGTCGCTTGCCTTGCAAACACCCCTCCACCAACCCGCACTGAGCCAGCGTGGTGGAGTATGGCTCAAACTACCTCATAGTTGAGGCAAGGCCTTTGCCCAGCAGTGGGATGTCACAGGCTAACTTTACTTACTCATAATATAATAAAAAACATGTCACCGAAATATTGTAAAAAACGCGTGATTACAGTCTAACCGTTTTATTACCGTTAGACTTAGACCCAGTACTTAGCCCAATGATCATTTTACATTAGAATGTATGAAGTTCGGTACAGTTAACAATAAACCGTCAATTTACAATCTAGCGGATTTAAAACCGTTAGATTAGATTGATTTCAAGCGTTTTTTACAATGTAACTGTGACATGTATTAACGTCCACTTCAGTTATGACACATATAGGCTGTACAACATTTTTTAATCGCTACCTCCTATGACAACGTCCGTAGCTTTAACATGTAAATCGATACTGAAAAATTGTTTTGTCAATGTGCGGTTCATCAACACACTGCATTACAAATGACTTACTCGGGGCAACGACCTTTTCATTCATATAATGTTTGTAGCAATTTATATAGACTAGCTGTTTCTCGCGTTTTTGTTTGCAAAAAAATGAGATTGTTGCATACAAACTTACTTGCTGAAGTATTTTGCGGCAGAATATGTGATACTATTAGAGATTGCACATTTTATTATACCACATTATGTGCAATAAATGATTTTATTCTCCACCTTCGCAAGCCAATTTTCTTGACAACTTCAGAAAAAGGAGGTGATCAATTAGACCTGTATGTATGTGATATAGTCAGACTTTGATAAAATTTAAGCGTTTTGATCTATTAAGGCTTCTCAACACGTGTGCAAAATTTCGTAAGTGTATGTAAGTTTGTTTCAGATTTCTCGAGAACGAGAAGTCATAGCGAGATAATTCTTTTTTGTTTCAATTACGTATAGTTAGCTAGCTATACCTAGCTACAGTTAGCTAGCGTTGCGTACAGTGTAAGTTTCATCAAAATCGTTTTTTTATTCTTTTTTTATTACTGTTCTTACGTAAGAACTTGCCTCAAAGTGTTGTTGCCAAGGAAAATAGATATAATTTGTACTTGTATTTGTGCTTTCCAAAATCGTCAAATCAAAATCATGGCCATTGTGTCCAATTCCGAATACTATATAATATTTTTCCAGATCGGATATTTACAATCAATTGTGCTTAAATTCGGGTCGGGCGAATAATATTTTTGAAACAAAGGCATCAACATGGCAACATTTATTCCGGTAATAAAAGCGACCTAATTTATTACGGCATAAAGCGGGCAGCCGCGCTTCATTCGTTTGACTAGGCTTATAATAACCGCTAGTGATGGCTGGGATTGGAATAAATGAGCGGATATTCCAATACTTCGGATATTAGGAGTGGGCGTTAATTCAACAAACTGTTTTTTTAAACCGCTTTTGTAATGTTAACGAATTAACTGCTTTTCGTCTACTGCAAAACCAGTTAAATTTATCAACTGTTTTATTCAACGATTTCCGAACGCAACGCGTGGATTAACTCAACGCACATTCAACGCGCAGTCGCTTAACATTATCCGAAGCTGCTTTTTCTTAACGTAAAACCAGTTGAATTTATTAGCTGTTTCTCTTAACGACTTACAAACGGAATACACCGAGCGGACGCGAGGCGCCTATACGAGCGAGTGAGACGCCAACAGCTTAAAGTTGTACGAGAGTGAGAGAGATCTATGTATGTTTGCTCGTTCCATGGCTCGGCGCACCGAGCTGACTTACCAATATGAACAGGTTTTTGTCGTGCATTTGTTTTGTAAACAATCGAATTAGTCTGTTTGAGTGACACGTTGTGGTCAACGCTTTTTTGTTTCTTCGCAAAAGTTTTATTGATTTCGTAGTGACTGTTTGTTTTCTAGTTTTAAGTTGTAATATTTAGTTCTTGTAAATAAGTCTTAATAAATATTTTTAGGTACGTAAAATAAAATAAAAACATTTGCAAAATGTCGGCAGCGGCACGAAAAAACTAGTATTTTGTGGCGTCATTTTGAAAAAGAGAGTGATAGGTGGGAAAGTTGTGTGTAATAAGTATTTGTAGGGAAAAAATAAGTTATAAATCGACAATTACAAACTTACGAAGTCATTTAAGAAGAATGCAGTTGTGTATTAACGTCAACTCCTTTTTTAAATGTTAACTGTTTCGACTAATAAACTGCTACGTCCAAATCTGTTGACATTACTGCAAACCAGTTAATAACGTTAACTGCTTTTTTAACAGGTTATTTGATTGTAATTAACAGTTTCATTTCGTTAACACAAAAACCGTCAACGACCCACCCCTATCGGATATATATGACTGCGAAATCTACGAAAGGTCAGCAACATTACATTTTATGGCTAATGGTACCTAGGTACTCTTAGGGTATTTCTTCATCAGTTTGGTGCTCTTGTGTAGATAGAGCTACACACAGCAAACTGACAATGAAAACTCACGGTAGCTAAACAGGGGGTCAATTCTCGTGGCAATCGAACTTTTTTCGTGTGGTAATCCGATTGCGAGTTAATCATCTTACACTAAAAAACTAGCGCACGAACAAAATCTAAATAAATAGAAATCGTGATCCTGAGATATCACAAACTATTGTTTTTTCAACAAAGAAAATTCGATCGGTGAACTTTTTTGTATACGAATTGCAAGAGCCCTTAAGTACAAAAATCATGATGGGTGAGTATTTCGCGTCCGTTACTTTGCCAAATCTAAATATTACTCGTACAATTACGAATTTAGTGAACAATCCGTCTATAAGACTGTAAAATAATTCACTGGAGATTCGAACCCACTCAAAAATACACCTCCACCCGTCACTACAAGCGCTCGCATTTGATAAACGGCCGTTCCCCGTTTAAATAGTAATTCGTTTAACGAGTCGCAATTAAAACGTTCAGCCGCGATTGTAAATTGCCATCTGAAGTGTCTGCGTATTCGTATTCGTTTGCACTGTGTAGTGTTCAGTAGGCCTAACATGCATGACACAATATTTATTTCGATCGACATGAATAAATTATTCGATCTATGATATTTTATCATATTCCCTAACATGCCAACCACATTGGACAAAATTATCCAAAACGATAACGAGATAAGAAAGTTTCTAACCATTCATTCAATTTTATGACAAATTTGGGAATGATAAACTTAACACAATGAATAAAATATCTCAAGCATAAAAAAAAACAAGGGTACTTTCTCTTCAATATTTTTACCCTAAATTGTTTTTTGAGAGCCTAGGATAAGTTATGGCACGACACAGTCATATATTTGTGATATAAATAAGTCAAAAACCGGTAAAAATATGTGTCGCATGTTAGCGTTCAATGATAATTTTGTCATCTTGTCATTGACAGTATGACATGACTATCATGGCAGCCATGTTAGCAACTGTGGTTTAGTAGATTTATGACAAAAAAACGGGATAGAATGCCGCGATAAATTTTTATCACGGCGTGCATGTTAAGCCTGCAGTGCGCACTGTGCAGTGCGCGTAGTGTCCACAATTAGAAACTCGAACCGCTGGGGTTGTCTTGGAGAGACGTGTGGACTTAATGACTGGTTTAAATTACTGGGTGGGGTTATAATTAACATGTTTTCACTTCAAAATTATGGTTTCAACGAATAGTGTACCTTTTCAGAGATTTAAATTTGCTAAAAACCTTTTTTAGACATTTGAATTTGTTTAAAAAAAACAACCATCGACAAACTCTTGTCTCACACCGTTATGATTGCGTTTCGTATTGTTTTAATTAACGTCGCATTTTCATGCAAATGGATAAGTTTAGCTATCAAACGTGGCAACGCAGTCAGCATCATCGCTTCCTTGGCTAAAGGAAACGTCTTATGATTTCATGCATTTATCTTAGTTCAACTTTTTTCGGTCTAATAAATGTAATTAAAGTTGCACGTAACTTGTCTATCTGATTTATTTTCATTCCTAAGCTTTTAAATAGTTCTTTTGTCTGACCATAGACAACAATATGTCCTCTTGCTAAGAATGCGTCTGACCTCTCGTGTCGTTATTTCAGTTTCGCGCGCTGTAAATAAGGATGTCACATCGCCCGGCGCCCGCGCCGACGATATCTCGGTCTGCGCACACGCATCCAATGCAAGGGTGTGCGACAGTCAAATGTTTACTGCTGCATATCTAGGATGATTTGTTTGGGTTTTATTAGGTTATTCAAAATATTAAGGGCCTGTTTTACCAAAGAAAAAAATATTATAGTTAACTAGAAAAAACAAAAATGGAACGTCTTTAAATAAGAAGTATTGAGCTGACAGCTGACAACGCTAATAGGACATTGCAAAGCAAGCCGTAAATACTTTAAATTGCCTAAATAAAATAATTATGTAGTGATCAGACTAATACGTGACTTTTTAAGTCACGTATTAGTTCAATACTGCAACCAACCATGTGAAATGAATTATAATGTAATTATACATAGCTTTGCCATTAAAAAAATCAGGTAATCGTTCTTACTCTATTCCTTTTATTGGCTGTTATACTTTTCTTATTCCTACATCTTAAGCGCCGATGCCCGATAATCTACTAGATTACAAATATCTGCTAAAGAATTTTCCACAGATATTCAACAGCCTGTATATCGAGATCCGTATTCAAAACTCAGTGCTTGTATCGAGTGCGCGCGCGCAACGCAAATAGTTGATTTACGCGCGCCCGCGCACTCGCGCTCGCTCGTTACAGTCGTTACAAGCGTCATGCGATCTGTCCCGGCCTCTGGTAACTGATGCCGTCGTAAATAGGGTTGTCAGAATTGCAAATTAACAAAAACTTTTATAATTTACAGAATGTAATATCATGAAACTATGACTATCATATAGAACGATGTAAGTAGGTTTGCCTTCTTTGCAGAGACAGTTTTTGTTATAGAAGCATAAGTTACAGTCGTTTAAGAGTTTTTGTTGGTCTGGTCAAAGCTTTTAAGCTCTTGTAAAATATGCTCATGTTAAAAAGCCATACAAATTTAATCTTTTGAAATAGTGGTTTCAACTCCTTTCTTTCTTCGACATTGGACACCAATCACATACATTGCTCTGATCCCAAAGTATGAAGCTAATTGCACTTGTGTTGTGGAAATCAGACACAACGGTGGTACCACTACACTCAGACCCGAGACAATATAGAAAATTTTGATTTCTATATTGACCCGACCGGAAATTGAACCCGGGACCTCGGAGCGGCGACGCGACGCCTTGAAACCAGTGTGCTTAGCCACTACATCACGAAGGTCGTCTTTTACATACTTTACGTCTTTAACATATTTTATATGGTAGGTATAAGTGCGCCTTCACATTAGAGCGGCAGCAGCGGAATCCACACAAAAAACCGCACCGTTGCTGCCATTTAATATGAAATTATCAGCAGCGTGACAGTTGCGCGACCGTCGCGCTGCTAAAGTCACCTAAATGTGAACTTGTGTATGATGTCTTAACCCAAAATTACGCTAATCCGGGATTAAATCTTCATTCTGTCTTAGTTAACGTCAAATAAACTGACCGAGACAGAATAATGATTAATTTCAGGATTAGCGTTGTAGCGCAAGTTGACCTCAAAGAAGTAATTAGGTAAAAATACATAGCGCATTCTAAACCCGATAAAACTGCGACATTTGGAAACCCTACCAAGCATGTATTTGCAATCGCGCAAAAGCTTCAGCCGAAGTACTCCAGTCGCAATGAAATGAGTAATTGAGTTCAGTAATGTATTGAGACAACTGTTTCTAAAAGGATGATACATTAGAACTCGTATTTGATCCTTTGTTTTGCTTCATCTTTGATCGCTTTTGTCGAGAAGTAATTAAAATACACGGTTGCAAACATACGTCCTAATAATTTAGAACTACAAAGTTATTTAAACCCATTTGCAATTAAAGTTTAAAATACATTGTTTGTATCATGTAGGAATCACAAATCACTAGTGACCTAGTACAAAAGAAGTGATCAAACACAAAATTTCTTTAGATCTCCAATACTTTATGACAAAAATCATAAACTGAGTGCGTTTCAGCATTATGCTAAGTAACAATAACAGCTGCACAAATCAAAAAGCATCTTTAAATTCAAAGTAACGTCGATTATAATTTCAATGCATTACTCTTTTATACATTTACAAAAAGCTCTCTGTAAAAACAACTAAGTTGTTTTTCATGAATAAATTAATCACCTTTTTCACAAAAATGCTGATGCAAATGTTCAATAACTAAACAAAACACAGTCGCAACTAATATTTTTCATTAATTTTCATCGCGTGACGGCTTATCAGTCAAAGCCACGCACGAACAAAACTGTTGACAGGTTTTCCACTCAGTAAAATAGTTTGTGAGCAAAAAGTTTTTTTCTTTTAAACCCTTGTAACACCGAACTCGTGAATAGTGATAAAGATTAATAGCCAGCGTTGTTCTATTAATTAGCCTGGAATAGTAAACATGGTTTCACTTTTAATGAATTTGGGGGTTCTTTTGAAGAAATTAATCATGTAATGGGGCATTCTTCTTCATGAGTTAAAAGTATGAATGTATTGTAGAAAAGGGTTTTCTTGTTTCTTCACTATCCTATTAGTCATATTAGTCTTTAAAATATTCTAGTTATTTAACTATTTGACAATTAATATTCGTATAACGTATGTTATTTAATACAATTATATGTAAAGCCTTTGATTTTTAACAACATACTTTTGTTATTTTGAATGTTATCTAACTCTAAAGGATATTTAATTTCAAAGTGATTTTCATCGTACGGACAAAAGCACGACAAGGTTAACACTGCGGTATCTTCTTCAGTTGTAATAAGGGCTAGTTTGCAACAAAAGTGGGTAACCTGACGTGCTGGCCACCATACTAACAGTGTACTTTACTAAGCCTGGCTAAATCTTAAAGTTTAATTCATCAGTTTTAATGAAAGGGAAGGGAATTCATTTTATTTTGTTAATAAAATTATTGTCACCAACAGTAACCATCACAGTCTGTCCCCAGACCCAGCAGCCGATATCTCAATCGATACAATTGATAAAACAATCAAACCTTACATTTGCACCGAACCCAATCAGAGTTGCGTAGTCACGTGCCACTAATGTCGCAGGCCCTTATTAAGGGCGTACGTTATTGGCACCCATTGTTGCGGATAGTGAAGATATTGCATTCCGGGGATTCGCCGTATTTCTACAGGGAATCGGACATGGTATTAAATAATGGTAATTTGTTTTTCGGTGACTACTGCCGTTTCTCCTCAGTTTTATAGAGCATAATTTTTGTGCTCTTTGTACAGCACCAGAATCAGCTGAATAAGTTTAATTCCTCACGGATGTGTTTATCAACAGTCTTTTGTTACGGTTTTGTTTAAGCGACTGCCGGCGGCCTTTAGATATTTAGTAAATTATCTAAAGTTTTCAGTGACTTATGATGGCGACTGTCACTAACTTTTAAGTTTAAGTTCTATTACACTTATATGTATACTTACCCTAGTATTGTCGCGATCAGCGTGTGATTATTAACAAATATGTAAATAGCTTTATGGGATAAGCTAATCGGCATATCGAAAATTCGGAACGCATTGTGTTACACAATTTGGAATTGGATTTCAGTTGAATATTAACGTACTATTTCTTTATTCATAGAAATATTTTATCTGAATAAAACTATTCGCCCTATACAAAGGTCCCCAAAACTTTCTCATTTCTCCTCATTATGGACCCCGGGAGTCGTTGCCTTATTACTGTGCACCCAGAATTGAAGGCTCCTTATTATAGTTAGGAATAAATCTTTTGTTATTTCGGTAATACCTCCGAGAGCCCGATGCGAGAGTACCTAATAAGAAATTGTGATTGATACGTTTGACGTTAGTCATTATTTCTGAAGGGAAATGTTTTTTTCTGTTCACCCATAAATTGGTATTCATCACAGAGGATCGAATAAAGCTATAATGTTTTATATAGTGGGCCATCTTAACATTATATTTGTAATATGTAGTCAATAAATAAATATCCTTTGGACATTCCCACACATCGCCATCTAGTCCCAAAGTAAGCTACTTAAAAAGCTTGTATTATGGGTGCCAGACAACGGATATAATACTTAAATACTTTTTGTTTGTAAATACATACATTTACTTTTTGTTTGTAAATAGTAACTGTACATAGCTTGATATCGATTACTTGGGTAAATTGTTCCATTTTGTACAATCACGCCATTTGAACACTAATTGCCAAGTTCATATAGGTAGGTAAGATTTTTAGCACCTATATACATATGTTGTGTTGTGTCCTACATGTACGAGTAGGCGCTAAGAACGATAACAAAGGTAGATCCTAAAAGATTTTTTGTTTGTAATTTTGGCATTTCCCATATTTCACCCAAAACCCATGTACCGTCATTATCACGTCCCTCGAACAACAGTCGTCATTATTGTCAGCTGCGCAGGGCCGTAACGAGGATTGAGACGTCCAAGTCACGGGGTCAGGGGCACTAATCCGCCCCTGTGCTCACGACACGTTTGCACGCCCTCGCATTTTTACGATTACGAGCTGGATGACTTGATAATTATAGTAGTCGATGGCAAAGTAAAGTGAGATGTGTCTGAAGAAAAAGCGCATTTCGATACAGATTTGGAAGGATTCTCGTAAGTTAGTGAGTAGGTTTACCGTAGGGCGATTTGCAACCATCCGATAAGCCATTCGGCTTGCGTTTCAGCTAATTTTGATTTTATGAATTAATGTCTTTATCGGATGTCGATATGTCAATTTGATAACCAATATTATAATATAATAAATCCACGTTATTACAATTTTATTAATAAGTAAAAGTTATTGAATCGTAACCGAATCTGAAACCGAGTGGTTCAGAATCGGGGGGCTGAGCCTACTCGTACACACCATTAAATTATGAATTGCTCCATTAACAAAACGGTAGAAATAATACAAGTTACATAACATCAGTGCAAAAAACTCAAATCTTCTGGCAATCAATACTTATTATTCATCCAGATTCAGAATTTTTCAGATTCAGAATGATACATTACTATATGCCTACAAGCAATTGAATAGAATATCGAATTGTGCATTGTGTTACGAGTTTTTAGCTATGTCTTCCTGCCCGAAATAACTTACTATTCAAATCACCTACGAGGCAAAATCAGTGGCAAACAGAGGCGTAATGATTCGGCGATGGAGACGTAATGATCTCTGAGTCACGGGGTCAGGGGTGCTAATCCGCCCCTGTGTTTACGCCTCCGCACGGACGCCTCTGTTCAAAACGTATTCGGGATTCAAATTGCAGCAACTGTTTCGCTTTTGAATTTTGAATTGACGATTTTGTAATAAATATAAAGTAACTATACCGAGTCCATCGATTAAATCGATTCAAAAATATGGCAATATCTTTAAATATTTTTTGATCGTATCTTGAGTCGTGTTTAAATTAAACAAAACAAAATCTCAACAAAAAATGTAAGTCCATTTATTTAATGGGTTCTATCAACGAATCCTATGAAAAAAGGTGTAAACGGGAGCGGCTAAAAATTAAAGAAGATTACAAGAAGAGCTTTCCATTGAGATGCATTTCGAGCACGCTTTCAATCAATTCTCAAATGACTCCAGAATTTTCAAAACTTGTCTTTTACAAACGTAGATATATTACACGTACTCAAAAGCAATTTCCCTGCAACATTCTAAATTCATTCTACTGATCTACGTCATCTACCGTCTAGTTCATTTTCATCCTCTGTACGTGACGTCGCATTCCGAATTCTGCTATGTTTGATCCAACGGAGTAATATAACGACGTTCCATATTTGCTTTTCAACCGGACCCCCGTATTACTGACACTTGAGAGGGTGCCATTTATGTTCCTCTGGGTGTTACATATTGGATATTTGTTATAGATAAATAAAGCAGCTAAATTGTATGTTTCATTTCCTTCAGAGAATCTAGTTTCTATTATATTACCTATTGTAAGATATTTTATTTTTCATTACCGTTTGAGACGTGATGATTTTGAGAAGTAATTAAAAAAATATGTCAATGGTCTCGTTTAAGTACTATTTTTGAATAAATTGCCAGAATGCGCAAAAACACTGTAAAAAATACTTTCACCTTTCAGTCGAGTGAGTGAGTTCATAAAAAATGGAGTCATTTGATAGAGTCTTTTTTATGCATTGTACTTATGGTGTATAAGTACACCACACCTTTTTAAAATAAATTCAAATTCTATAAAATAAAACAAAAAACGAGTCCCTCACGACGGAAGACTCAAATTGCGGTAAATTTCACAAGTCAGGTAATTTTTGTTAAAGTCATAACAAAACTCACTGCAGTATGGTGAAATTTTCCTCGATGAAAGTCATCGTAGATATTGCCCTACAAATTTTATTCCTCCATGCTACACTGTATGAACCCATGTCTTTTGAGATATAAAACCCACAACCAATTCTTTATGAATAAATAATTATTACCCTTACCAAATTCAAACTTCTGAAACTGTCTTCTCTTGCCGTGCCAGAACCAAGAAGTTTCATTTCAAAGCAAATTGCAAAAAATAAAAGTTGGCGACACAAACAAAGTGGATCAAGGCGAAATATTACGATCACGTTTATGACGTCACGAAGTAATTCAACTTGGTCCCGGATCATTTCCCATGACGACGAACCACAATTTTTACGGACTTTTATAAGTGAATTTTCAGCTGTGGGGCATTTCAGCACTCAATTGGACTAAATGAGGTCAATGTAACATTGAAAGACATTAGATATAGAAACACTCATTGTAAATTATAAACTATTAAATCACTGATCAATCATTTAATAGTTTATAATTTACAATGAGTTTTTCTATATCAATCACTGATCAATCATACGGTTCATTTATACATAGGTACAGAGTTTGATACATAAATTTACCTACAGTATATTAATCAAATTAGTATCAGCATGATACGATACATACACATACTCAAAAAAACGAGTATTTTTCATAAAATTATTATCCCTTCCGATAGAAATATTATTTTTATGGTATTTTTATAGGTACAGTATGATGTTTCACATGTTTTTAGAAGTGGCTGAAAGTCTTTAAACTGCAATGAATTGCATCTATACAAGACCCAGTGCTGCGGACGTTGCGAAAAAACAAATGACGGTAGAAAAGCAATCAACATCCCGGAATAAAAAGTGATATCGGCGGAGGTATTGAATCACACGATTGCATTTTGTTTTTTGCGGGGGTTGCTTCTCAAAGGCTTCGCATTTCCATTAGAGAAGGCAACTGCTTTGTTGCGGAAGGCAATTTTTCCACGATCCCTATTGAATGGCTATCAGATAGCCACAGATTATATTCCTAAATAGACGTCGCGTGTCAGTGTATTTTGACTAAAAAATAAATAAAAAAAACAACAAAAAACTTCACACAGCAGACCTTTGACGGCGTTCTTTTGAAGGCGTTTTATTTTATGGCAAGCCCAACTATCAATTGTTTTTTTAATCGAATCAATTGAATTGTATTAAATCATCGTTTAATTGAATAAGTTGCGCCGTCAGAAACCTATTTTTCTTTACGTAAGTAATTGCCTTAATCTTTTTTTTTTTTAAATAGCGTTTAAAAACCCAAATTGTTTTTTTACAAAAAAAAAAACATTATTGTGCTGAATCGGCTCCTTAAATATCATAACTTTAAACGAGGTGACCTTATGTAAATAGCTCATGTGACGGCGAAAAAAAAATTGGCGCAAGTCCTGGCGATTAAGCAGTTTTAGAACAGGAAAAATGACAAAAATAGCAATTCCATGACCATTATAGTTCACATTTTAGTTCAAAATTGATCACACTCACTGATAGTATTTGATTTTAATGAGTAGGTAAGAGAGAGCCCTTCTGGAGAGTAAAGCACACATCCGTTCTCCTGGCAAAGTCAACAAAGCTTATTCTATACAATTATTTTTTTAGTAGAAAAAATAGGTCGCATGTGTCATCTACTTACATGTGTGTCTTTGATCCTCTCTCGGTGCCACAATTCAATAACGGCACAGAAGTGCAGCTGCCGTGCATGCGGTGCAAGCGACCGGCGATAACCCTGAGTTAAGCCTGTGATTATTTGCTCATGTCATCGATAATGGTGACATGAGATTCACAATAGACCCCGTTCATGAGGACGTGTCAGA
Organism: Pyrausta purpuralis; assembly: GCA_963924145.1. Classification (NCBI taxonomy): domain Eukaryota; kingdom Metazoa; phylum Arthropoda; class Insecta; order Lepidoptera; family Crambidae; genus Pyrausta; species Pyrausta purpuralis. The sequence continues at coordinate 19,667,325 of OZ001659.1, forward strand.
TAGCGATTGGAAAGTCGAGTTTAGGACACGTGTTTCCCATGTTCGTTAACCAGGTTGCGTGTTAGGCTTTTAACTTCCTAATGGATAAAGATTGATCAGGGGGGGGGGGGGGGGGGATAATTGAACAGGGAAGTTTACAGTAAATTGAGCTCTCTACAAAACTTTGTCTATTGTAATGACGTATATATGTACCGAACTTATGCACTTCATATTAAAATAGAAACGTAAAAGATAACTCTCGTATGCACAAGCAGTATCTAGGTTTATTAAACTTTATATAAGGGTCTCTGAAATCCGCTCATTCCGAAGTCTGCAGTTCTCTTAAGTCTGGCTTCATCCAGGCCTAAGCCACCGACTCAATAATTTCCTTTGTGGCTCGATCGCTCAGAACTTCATTGATTAAAACCGAGTGTAAATGCCTGGTCCACCGCCTCGCCTTTGTTCCAAGAAACTTTTTCTTCGGATTCACCGTTCGAGCGAACTGCAAAAGTATGAGTTCTGTGCACCGGATAGTTTTATTGGTGGAGTTCTGTTTATAAGTTGGCAACATATTGTGGGCGAAGGCGTCAATTTTGTAGACTGCAGTGCAATTCTGTAAGAGCTCATATGTTACTCCGATTCTAAATCCGCCGTGAGTTTTGTGATTCGCATTCTGTAAACACGATTGATTACTCGAACATACGCTAGCGCCACCCTTGCGAGTGCGGGAGAGAGCTAAACATAACTGACCTTGAAATATAGTATGGAATGACATATTAATTGGCATTCTGTAAGGTAAACTCATCGTCACTTCGAAGTTCACATCGCACTCGGACACGAATTTAAATGTCAAATAAAAAGTTAGTATTATACGAGTGATAACAGACGTGATGCTATCTAAATTAATAGTTTTTAAATGAATATGTGCTGAAAAGCTACTTTTTAGACGTGTTTGTTATGTGAAAGGGTGTAATAAAAACAAAAGAATGTATTTTTTACTGAAATCAACTAGAGATAATAAATAACCTAAGCACAAATACATATCGACAACAAATAAGTCTCCAAAATAAATTACTAGTAGTGGCTTAATTTTATCAAAATCTACTACCTACCTACTAAGACATTTTAGTTTACAATATTACAACATAATCCTGTCCAGCTTTTAGTTGTATTACTATTATTATATATAATGATAAATTTTTAATTAAATATATAAGTTTTATGGAATGAAGCTGCTGTAGTAAAACATAAAACACTTTATTATGTGAAATAGCTCCTGTAAAAAAAAAACATTGCATTCACAGTTTCAGCTTTGGATTTGTTTGTTGGATTGTAGACCTTCTCTATGGGATATTTAATGGTGATTTGCTGTTCTTGCCTTAGGAAACATAAATGGTTCAGTTTGTCATTTAGATGAAGGAGGCATAAAACAAGAACCAGTATGTGTGACGCTGAAAAAAAAGAAAATATTACAACAACAAACATAGACACGGTTTTCATATCCATTAAGGTAGCAAACTGATTGATCTACCCTAAAGTAGTATTAACACTTGTAGAATCAAATATTATTATTGAAATCAAGCCAAGATAAGATTTTCGAAGGAAATTTACAAATCATGTATTATAGCAGGATTAGCAGGTACAAAAACGAATGCAAAAACAAATTTATGATTTAAAAGGTAATAAAGTCGTAGCAAAATATACTCTAGACAAGACAAATATAAAAAAAAAACGTTTCTTTATCATTTTATAAGATCTATTAAGATAATAACTGAGTTATAGTTATGCCAAATAATATAAGAAATATTTAGTGGCAGCGGTAATTATTACTCGGGCAGTATTTGGTCATTGTTTTAACATAACCTCACCATCAAAAACTCCTCTTAATCTGTATTGCTTTGTCAACAAAATAGGGATTTGGTTTTTATTATCAAAGTCATTACAAATTTGCAAAAAAATCCCGAATTACATCCTCACCAAGGTTAACATCCCTCGCATAATCTCAAGTAGGTACTTAATAAAGAATAGGTATTTAACTTTTAAGTTGTTTTTAAGAAGGTAAGCAAATTACTGACCTTGATCCACTATGTCCACAGTTTGTATTGTGCCGCTTAACTATTCAAGCATTACGTCTATTCTTCCCATTCTATATGGCGTCGATTTTGTCCTCTGTAATTTTTAGTTTCCAAGAACCTCTTGGGTAAGACTGGATTTCCTTTCACAACTTCTTCAAACGACTATAAATTTCAGCTTATGAGAGGTGTAAATTTCTTTCGCGTTCGAACACCTAAAGTGAACATGGACAACAAATGAACTATCACCGTAGCATAAACACAATAGTAGTTTCACAAGTACAAAATATACTTACTTCTTAGTAATTGTAAAGTTTCGGACTACTACAAATTATAATTACACAAAACAATATTTATCCAAAACAAAACCACAACAAAACCATCAAAGTTTGACATTAGTTTTTTTTTAATTTCCTCAGTTGAACGCTAGGGAATGTATTGAGTATCGTTACCATCATTATAGATTATTATTTTAAAGTAAAACCGACTAATTATTTTTCTAAATATGCAATAAGTCTTATTGAATACGTAAACTGAAGTAATAAAGCTTAAATCTTAACATTAATACACTAAAAGTTATAATCGAAAAACCTCGACTAACATTGTGTGAAGTGCGTCGACCACGCGTCGCTAAGTTGCTCACTTCACTTCGCAAGTGCCTACGTGATGACTACAGAATGCCAATTCAAGGTAGGAATGTTCACGTAAAAAAAATATCGATATTTTTTACGATATAATATATCGCAATGTTATATCGATACTTTGCGATATATCGGACAAATATATCGATATTTTGAAAATATCGTAAATAATCACTTGTATTTAACTAGTCTATAATATAAAATAGGGATCAGGTTAATTATAAGTAAAAACACTTTAAAGAGAAGAAACAAATAAACATAATTTCATACATAACACGAAAAAGAATTCAAGGCCATACGATCCAAAAGCCATGTGTACCTTAGCCATGTATAGTTTTATACATCGTTATTTATACACACTTAACGGTATTATTTATATATATTTATTTAAACAATAATGAACAAACAGATAACTTTTAAAAGTTATATTGCATTGAAAACGCAACTAATAAAACAAGTGAGCACAGATCACATAATATGTTTATGTCTAAAGCAAGTGAGTGACCATAGACACTACAGATCATAAAAGTTTTACTACTAGAGCTGCCATCACGGAGGGTATCTTCTTCCATGTCTGCGTTTAGTTATTGCAAAAGCTAGTTTTCTATAATTTTCGTTTTATTTTTACTCAAATTAACAAGGTTGTAGATTTAAAGGGAATAAGTCTTAGAAAATAAATAGAAATAAAGAAAAGATGGAATGGGACTCGATATTTTTTGTATCGGATGAAATATATCGATATTACATTCGATACTAGTCGATTCGATAATATCGGATTAAAGCGATATATCGAGTACATGTATCGATATTTTTTGAAATATCGATTTATATCGCCCACTACTAATTCAAGGTCATTTTAAACCATAAGCGAAGTGAGTGCGGCAAGCGGTGTGAGATGCGAAATGATGGTTGAATTTTACAGCATCGATATGCTGTAGTCTGAAGTATAATAGTTCTTATTGTGGTGCATTTCCACGGTACACCTACGAATTTATATTTCCGTGCGGTTTGTGTTTGCTCTCTTTCCTCCAGTCGCAGCGAGATGTTTTAAAGCTTAAAGCCTACCTCGATTGATAAGCTAACAAACACAAAAAACAAACAAATTCTTCAGCTTTGTAGAATAAAAAAGGATTGATGTATTATTCTCACAATTATGTGATTAAACGCAACGATAACAAGTCTCTCATCAGAACCTTACTGAATTACTTTGCCGAGTTTCAGATAGCGCAATGGGCGTGAGTACTATCATCATCATTATCAGCTAAAGGACGACCACTGCTGAATGTAGGCCTTCTCCACAGCTTGCCACAGGGATCGGTTGTGGCGGTCTGCATCCAGTTTGGTCCTGCGATCTTTACAAGGTCATACGTCCGTCTTGTCGGTGGACGTCCCACGCTGCGCTTTTGGTCAAAGGGTCTCCAACTACTGTAATGGTTAAGTAGTAATGTAAAAGTTAAAGTAAAGCGGATAAACTAAGTAAAGTGCTTTTCATTTTATTTAAAAGGGTGAACGGTAACTGACAGTCTTCCCTTTATGTCGGTATAGCATACACATAGGCACTTCAATCGAAATCGTTCCCAAATTGACCTTTCAATCGAGAATTGGAGGATCGTGCATGAATGGGAAAAGCATTTTACTTGATCTAGCGCACGGTTGATCAAACGCAAACCATTTTCAAAACGGAAAACTCATCAGCAGAAATCCAGTCTGGGTATTTGAATTTCGTATCGTTATATAGGCTGTTATTTTTATTGTAGGAAATCAAACATTATTAATAACGAAAATATTTTCATATTAAGGTAGGTAGATTTAGAGAGTTTATGGTCATACTCACCACCTTCAATGTGGCAACAATTTTAAAACAATTCGTCGAACATTAAATACTTGCCGCGCGCCGATAATTTTATTTGAGATTAACTTATATTTTCTTTCCAAATATGGATTCATCGAATGTCACTTACTGATTAAGCCTTCGGCTATACTAATGGAGCTTGGTGTGAAGCTAGAAAAATCAGTTAATAAAGATAGTTCTAATGATGATTACAGGAGTCTCATAGACTTACTGATGTAAGTACGGACAACAGCACGTCAAGGTAAACACTGCGATATCTTATGCAGTTGTAATAAGGGCTAATTTGCAACAAATTTGGGTAACCTGATGAGCTGTCGACTGTACATTGCAGTAGGTTCTCGTCCTGATATTGCACTTACAGTTAGCTATCTAAGCCAATTTATTGACTGCTATGATGAAACCCATTGGATGTCAGCAAAAAAAGTACTTCGGTATATAAAAGGTTCAAAGGACTTAACGATTCTCATAGCTGCTACTCGACATAATCCCTGGAATTGTCAATATGATCTATCATTAAATGTACACGCATACTACATTTCCCAGTACATGAAAATTATACTCATTGTATGTAAATAAATATTTCTTGTGTTTCCAGCCTTTCTCCATTTACAGGAGTTGTAAAAACCTGGAAGAGCAAGTAAGTATGACAAGACATCTCGACAGGCAATTAATTGTAATTATAAGTAATTCTTTGGTTGGGCTTTTAATAAACTATACAGCCCATATTGGTGATATTATACAATGTACTGTAAAAACTCAACCATAGTCATATCATAGTCATTCATGCCATGAATTTTAATGTATATTTTTTTTTGGTAATGGATCACAAAAGCTAGTACTGGTTTGTGATGAAATTTGTTTTTTTTTTATACCATAACTAAGATCTAAGTGATTATTAAACTTTTAAACCATATTAGAAAATGTAAATCTCATTAACAACACATAATATGATCAAAAACATTCAATTCAATATAATCAACTAATTCTTAGTTTGACGCCATTTTGGAGTCACGGACCTTTATCTTTCCATACCTTGAGATGAACCTTATTGCAATAGACTTAAGGAAAGACAAATCTAACTGTTTACAATTGTAGAACTGAATGCAAGACACATTGTATTTGAGATCTGATAATAAACTAACCCGTAACTGCAGCAGACGGCGCGAGTACATTTATCATTTCGCCAACAATTGTGCTCAATAGAGGGTTTAACTTTAAACCTGCTTGAATAAGACAGTTGTACATTATTCACTATTTGCCGAACTCCCCTCTAGAATGGCAGAAGCGATGCAATTCTGTTGCGTGTTCGCTTTTTTTGTGGACCCCCGCGGCGACCCTTGGATTCCTTGATAACTTTATTCAGGGATGGTGTTATGCTGAATGGAGCGTGACAAGCGCTTTCTAGACAGTATTAATGGACGGAGCTTTTAGTTTGTCGTTATTTGTTGTAGTTCAGTAGCTTTGTGACTAAGTTGCGGAACGTGAGAAGATAACGTGACTAAACGGTTCTGGAATATATTGTACATACGAGGGTCAAACTGAAAGTTCTTAGAAAATCAAAAACTGATTACATTAGCCAGTTATTAGTTTTATTATATCTTTTCAAAATATTGTCCATTGACGTCAATACACCGCTGCATGCGATGGAACCACTGGGAAAAGCACTTTGCCCACTCGTCCTTAGAGATCTCTTCAATGGCATCGCGATACGCAGCCACCGCTTCTTCAGCATTCATAAACCGCTTTCCTTTAAGTTTTTCTTTAATTTTTGGAAATAAATAAAAATCACAAGGCGCGAGGTCGGGGCTATACGGCGGGTGACCCAGTAATTCAACGTTTGATGTCGCCAAATAGTTGATCGTTCGCTTGGCGGTGTGCGACGAGGCGTTGTCGTGGTGAAGGAGGATCCTACTGCGAGGTCGTTTCTCTCGAACTTTTTCCAAGACAAGTGGCAAACAATTGGTAGTGTACCATTCTGCAGAAACTGTTTTTTGATCCTCTAACACAATTGTTGCGAAATGACCTATCCTTCCAAAGAACGAGGCCACCATTTTTTTTCCCGCACTTCGATCTCTCTTCACTTTAGTTGGCAACTCCTCGAAAGGAAACACCCACTGAGCAGATTGTCTTTTGGTTTCAGGATCATATAAGTAAATCCAGCTTTCGTCACCTGTTAGTATGTCGAACACAGCATTTGAGTCACCTCCGTTAAATCTTTCAATCATTTTACGGCACCAATCCACACGATGGAGTTTTTGAGCCTTAGTCAAATTATGAGGTATCCACCGGGCGCAAAGCTTCCTGACCGCTAAATGTTCGTGGAGGATTTTGTGCACTTGACTCATACCGATGCCTAAGCTTGTCCGAATCTGCTGATAGGTCACTCTTTTGTCAGTCTCTATCATACGCCGCACAACACAGATGTTATTTTCAGTCGTCGCCGTAGAAGGCCGTCCCTCACGTACATCATCAGTGAGATTAGTGCGACCACGTTTAAACTCATTAAACCAGTTGTAAACAGTCGCACGAGATGGGGCTTCATCGTGAAAGGCCAATCGTAGTCTATCATAACTTTCTTGTTGACTTAAATGACATCGAAAGTCATAAAAAATCATTGCACGAAAATTTTCTCGTGTTAAATTCATGTTGACGTGACACAGACAATTTTCAATTTGCCGCCAAATCGTAAAACAAATGACAAATGAATGAAATATATACTCAGTAATATTGGCAAAGAGTTCTATTTTCAAATTTTAGAATATTTTTTTTATTATATTGTTTATGTGGCCAGTTCTAAGAACTTTCAGTTTGACCCTCGTATTTGCTTTAGATGTCTATTTATTTTTGCAATATTTACCATATTTGACGACTTCCGTGGTCGAGTGGCTAGCACGCTGGTTTCAAGCGTCGCCATCTCGTGAGGTTCCGGGTTCGATTCCTGGACGGGTCAATGTAGAAAACGATCTTTTCTATATTGACTCAGATCTGAATGTTGTGATATTACCGTTGTTTCCGATGTCCATAACACAAGTGCTTTAGCTACTTAGCTTGGGATCGGAGCAAATGTATGTGATGTGTCAATTATTATTATTATATTATCTTCTTAATCTACAGAACGTATAATTTGTTTAAAGTACTATTACATACAAAGCTTCGTACCATATTTGAGCGGGTGTATTTTTTTTTTGCATAAATAATAAGATGAAGGTCTCTTTTTTAAAGAAAAAAAACACTTATCGGGCAGTGACACATGTATCATTCCATCACACACATTTAAACACTTTATCAATTAAAAACTATGCGCAATGGACCGGCACAATAAACCGTTGTTTTCAAATTTTTTTGGTTAACATAACATCTAATTATGACATAAACTAACTACATCGTGATAATGTGATACGGTAAACGTTGGAAGAGTAGGTTGGACAATATGATATTATCCAACCTACTCTTCTCTATTTTTGTGCATGTACATCAAGCATGCATAATCCCGACCATCTGGTGCATATGCAGGTCGGATGCAGCCCGGCCTCCCTGGGGTCTAATTTTCGTGACCCTGCCCTCCGGGGCTTTCGTGTGAAGTTCGATAGAGCGGAAGACTGTGACAAGTGCCGATCTAAGTGTGCCTTGAATTCAGAATCATAATATTAAAAGTTGATTAAAAAGTAACCAGGGCGAATTGCGATCTTGTTTAATGCGTTTAAGTACAAGGCAATTCAATTCCGACTCAGTGTAAACGAATATTATCAATTTAATATTATCATAATACTACAATTATATTAAATTAAATAAATATGCGTTATCATATTAATTATTATCAATTCGTAATGCGATTTCAGCAGAGCTGGAAATATTTAATTACCATTTATTATTGAGGAATAGAAATAACACGATAACAATTCTTAATTATTTGATAAAAACAGAATAAAATAATCAACAAAAAACCAATTAAGAAGTCATACAAGACAAAGTTTTTAAAAGTCAAGCGGCGATTTAAACTAAGCTGCACCCAAAGTTGCCTGAAAAACCTATAGAGTCTATTGCAAGCTGTACGCAAAAAAAACAAATCGAGGTACAGTTTGGCACACGGATACCGAACGTCGACGAAGGCCTACCGAAGATTGTTTTTATTACTTCGGGTCAAACATTTTCTTTTGACCTTTAATATGCATGTGCGAAACGGCAAACCTGGAGCCCTATTTTTGAAACACTCGCGTCAAACTGGTGTGTCATATTCATTGATTAATGTCAGATTTTTTTCGATTGCTAATTAAAAACAGTTTATTTCCACACGAGAGTGATTAAAATAAATATTACCTAATTTTGTGAGTGACTTATATTTTCGGTACTTTCATACTTAGTTTTCGTTTATTTTTAGTTCGCTTTCGAACGAAAATCACACGCCATATCCAAGCGAGTGATTCAATAATAGTATAATAGGGCCCTGTACATCGATTTGCTGTTTTTCCTTAAAAAGGTCTCGTACGCTGTCTACTATAGCTATTTTATTTTACTACATATGAGTAGCTCATACGAAAAATTGTACTGAAAAATATTGTAAAGATCAAACCTCACCAAACGCTATTTAAAACTTCAACAGTTCTCGCAGAAATTTTAAATCTACTTTCAAGTCACAACTTTAAGCCATTTGTCTGTCTGCCTGTCCGTTGGCTAGGCAAGCTTCCAAGCGGAAAGGTACGCTAAAATATTGAAAATTTATTACAAAGTCTTCTTTCAAAAGTAAGTAATGTTTGAAGAATTCTGCCACAAATTTGATCTAAGCTTTTTTTGTGCTGACATAAACAAAAACTCAATTGCATCTCTGGGAAACTCAAACAATATAAAACCTCTCACCCTAAAAAGATCTTGCTTGGTTTGCGCATACTCCTTTACATCCTTACTGTTTTATAATTAGATACCTTATGTCCTCTCTCCAAGGGTCATTTTCCAACATTTAATGAGGTCCATGCACATCCCATGAGACCCCTACATATTTCAAGTGCAGGATTAAAACGTCTATAGTAATGTGCGAACGCGGTGTTTGTCTGTGACAGCTGATCGTTTTAATCTACTGCCTTTAAATTTAAGAGGGACCTTTTTGACTGTGGGTCCGTGGGGCAATAACGCCCCATAGAAGCTTTTTAATCTTACAGCCCGTTTAGCAAGCTCACACTTTTGTCCAGATGGTTTTAAGCTTAGTTTAATAGTTTGTACTTAATGCAAAAATTAGGCAAGTTTTAAAGTTAACGTTTTTGACAATCATGCATCCAATTTTCATCATCATCATCATTATCACCTAGAGGATGTCTAGTGCTGAACATAGGCCTCCCTCACGGCTTTTCACAGCGACCGATCTTAAGCGGTCTGCATCCAGTTTGATCCTGCGATCTTTACAAGGTCGACTGTCCATCTTGTCGGTAGACATCCACCATTGCGTCTTTGATCGAAGGGTCTCCAATCTTGAACATTCCTGTCCCAATCATCCTGCATCAAATTTTCAGATATGTGACAAATGTATTTCGTTCTACAACGTAAATATACAGGAGTTTTAGACTTTTCTGAAAGTTCGCTTCATTGATCGATAAATTGTAGCCTTTAGTCGATGGATAACAATAACCAAATAACGAATATCTATCACCAGTCAACGACTAGTAAACAAAATTATTCGCTTCATTTCACAGGATTCCCACTAAAACGTCCTGTCACAATAATGAAATGAAATATTGTGCGAGCGAGTTCACACGTCGTAATGGCCAAACAAAATATACCACTTAAGTTTAATTAAGTTCACCATTTCACCCTAGTAATTGGTTGAAACGCGTGTAATTGACTATAAGCATTTATTGACACGTCATAACGTGTATTTTAAACGCAAGTTTATTTAGCCGCACGAAAGTGGACCAAGCCAAGTTTACCATAGAATAGTCAAAATACTTTATTAATAACAAAGAAGAAAAAACAAAACTAAGACATGCAACATAAACAAATAACTTAAAATCTACCTATTCAAAAACGAAACCATTTTCTTGCGGCAAGGCTATGATGCTGGCTGTGTTGCCGCGTTGGATAGAAGCTAATGAGAAGAAAAAAAACATTTTTTTTTTAAAAAGCCAAATTTAAATTCTGTAACAGGCAATTAATTATTAAGCTGTTTCCTAGCTCAAAGGATTAGCTTAGAATAGTTGAATCTCTGAATTTAATATCGGTTTATGGATCAAATCAACAAACTATATAATAGACCCTAAACTAACAATCAGACTCATATAGCTATGTTATTGAAACATACAATAAGAGTGAGAATTTTCTCTATGGGATCGAATCAGAAATGAGGAGATACGTAGAAGAACTAAGGTAACGGACATAGCCTTGAGAATCAGTAAGCTCAAGTGGCAATGGGCAGGGCACATAGCGCGAAGAACTGATGGCCGTTGGGGCAGGAAAGTTCTAGATTGGAGACCCTTCGACCAGAGACGCAGCGTGGGACGTCCACCAACAAGATGGACAGACGACCGTATAAAGATCGCAGGATCAAACTGGATGCAGACCACTAGTGATCGGTCGCTGTGGAAATCCGTGGGGGAGGCCTATGTTCAGCAGTGGACGTCCTTTGGCTGATAATGATGATGATGATGATGATAAGTATCTATTATAATATTAATTTTAAACCTTATATTACTGACACCATAATTACATACAAGCCTAAGAGTTATTTTATTAGGAACGTTAAGATCACAAGTACAAGTAAGACTTGTTATAACCGAGGAAAACTAATTATAAGAACTTGGCGCAAGCACTACCAGCGCAACTCTAAAATCGTTTGAGACCGGCGCACGCGCCGTCAATAGCGCAATTAGACACGGCCCATTGTCTAGTTATGACGCCCGCTGGATGCTGGATGTGTGAATTATGCTTAATCAAATACAATTTATTGACCATTGCGAGTAGAATTAAGTGGATATGGTGTATTAAGATCTTTTAAAAGTTTAAGAAATATTGATAACAATATTTGTCAAGCACAGTAAAACGGACTTTACGCTCGGATATAACTTTTTTAACCGACTTAAAAAAAGGAGGAGGTTATCAATTCGACTTTATGTTTTTTGTGGCTATGTTACCTCATATGCCAGTCATTTGTAAACTGATTAGATTTTTTTTTTCGCGAGCCTTTAGAGGTTATACCTTCTAGTTGGTCTCATTCGTGCCAAGTTAGGCTTTTTGGTGCAATCGAGGGAAACCCATTTTAAAGGCACGTATAGTGTTTTTACTAGAATCTTAATATTGACGTGATGTTACGTCTGATAGTCAACATTGTGTGGAGCTGAGCTGATGATGGAACTCCTTAACGCTTTGGAGTTGTGATTTTAATGATAAAACTTACAAGTATGATAGGTAATTTGTAATTTCTTGTAGAATGGAGAATGGCGTCAAGCTTTTAGGAGAACGGAAAAAAACTTTTTTTTCCTATAAGCAAATAGTCACTGATAGTTAGAAACACTTATCAAAATACCCCCCAAATATTTGAAAAAAGAAACAATATTTTTTTCCGTTCCCCTAAATGTGTGTATGTCTGTTTATCCGTCCGTATGTCACAACCACTTTAATCAGAAACTATAAGTATTACACAGTTGAAACTTAGTAGGTAAAGAAGGTGATGAAGGTAGATGTTAACGGTTTTACGATTCTCATACAAAAAATAAATAATAATGATATTCAAGGGGGGGCTACCATACATGAAACTAAAACCGAAAAAATACGACCAACCTATGCGTGTACAGAGTGTATGGATACGTAGTACTATTATATTTTCTGTGTTATGGATAGGTTTTTCAAAATATGTCATTTTGTTTCTAAAAGCGTTTTCTCTAAAAGTCTAACGTTTGAGAGATAGACGCTTCCAAAATGGCAAAATGTGCGTCCCCCTCCCCCCCTCATCTAACCTTTTTCGAATGAGATCGAATTAGTAGTTTTTGAGATAGAGCACATTTTCAATAACCGCAAACATAACTTTGTTATTCATATAAATACTATGAAAAACAAATTTATATTTGCTGTCAACAAAATATTGTTGTATTTTGGCTAAGTGGAAGTAAGTGGATCTTTTATTCAGTTAAAGTTGGCACGGAACTCTTAGTGTGCGAGCCCGACTCGCGCTTGGCCGATTTTTTTTCTCGTATGCCACAGGTACGGATGGGGTGTTAGGCGAAACGATGTTGTATTTCAGGAGCCAATAGAGTACCTCAATGGGATTATTTTAAGTCATGCATGTTATGTTGATAAGTGAGATAATTTTTAATTTATCTTCAAATGAACGAAAATAAGTTACAAACATTGCAGTATAATAAGTCATTTGGTTACAGACCAAGCAAATAAATTCAAAGTTAACTCACTAACGACCTTTAAAATACACTTATCTTCTTTGCTCACGTCCACAATTCTATTTACTACAGTAATACCACATCAAAAATTATCGCCTTAGTAATAATTCTCACAGACTGACCACGGCTCGGTGCAGTGCCATCAATAACCTGCTGTCAGGTCGAATGAGTGCGCATCTTCGTCTCCTTCACACTGTTGCTGGGTGAGCAGGACGCAAGAACGATAACTCATGCAGTTGAAGAACTACCACGGACTCTCACGGCAATTACAAAGTGTCAAAGCGGAAACGCGTCCGGCAGGGGTATTATGAATCTCGCGAGTGATTGCAATCGCTGTGCTTAAAGCTCTTGCTCACACACGGTGTCAAGCGAGTTAGAGCTTAATTTAAAGCGATAGCGAAATGCGTAAAAAGCAATTATATGCATGTAAGTGACACAATAGCAACAATTAAACTGTTATCGTTTAACTAAGATGATGACAAATTTGGGTAACGTTTTGCTGCGAAGCGGTACTTTGCCTAATTAGCTAGATTATAATTCAGCCCCTCCAAATGAGATTACTTCAGACCTGATTACTTAGATAAAATACGAAAGCGATTGATTTAGGTAATGCAGCTGCAGACTGTGCAGGAAAACGGCTTAGATTTATGACAATGACTGCAGATAACATAGTTCTGTTTATAAATTAAGTGGAACACGAGTCAGAACATAGCAAAACAGCCAACTGTACTCAGATTTGCTTCATTGTGCTTGATTGTGCTTCATCCAGCAAGGTAGAGAGGATTTTAAACTACTTAAGATTACTTTCAGAGTCAGAATAGTTTCAAGTGGCTTTTAAATACTGTATGGTTATGGTTAAAATGTCGAAAGTCGCTCGGAATGGTTCGTGTAAAGGAGGCATGACCGCTGTGTTGCCTTTGCTGCTTCGCGAACTTGGTTGACGCTTAGCTGTGTAACTAGATCATTTCTGATTTTCGCAAATACCTTAACCCTCTTTTAACGTTCTACAACTCTCATACAAACGTAACTATAGAAGATTGTTATACTAGGGGAGAAAGTGACCCATTTCACTCGTGATGTTTTTAATAATTCGAGAGTGAAACAAGTCGCCTCCGCCTGCTTAATAATAGATAGATAGATAATTCTTTATTGCACATCAGAAAGGTAAATAACAAATTAATTTCGAGAAATTGTACAATTTAGGCGGTCTTATCGCTATAAGCGTTCTCTTCCAGACAACCTTCGGGTAAAGAAATAATGAGCTTATAGGAAGGGGTATTATGTGCATAATAAATTAAGACAAATTGTTATTAATAATATATTATATTAAACATACATATATTCGTATATTTATCAATAAATACAATCATAAAAATCCAAATCAAAATACATAATTATAAATAAAACAAAATAATGTAATTATATACCAACACAATATAAACCATAAACATACTTATACATACATACATATAAACCAATGTGAAATGAAAGAAATAATCTGTGCAATAATCGACCAAACTAAAAAATATATCGTCAAAGACAATCAAAGTGTGACAATTTAAAATGAAAAATAAGTGTTGTCACTATGTATGGCGGGCAACCGAATATTATATTTGTAGATTTAAATTTGTTAAAAATTAGACCAATTGCAAATTTTTAAAATCTGTGACCATAATAAACACGTTTTTAATGTTTAGCTAATCTTTAAAATATGGAAAGCTTGTTTATTTTAATAATATGATGTGACTTAATTATCTTTAATTCCATGTCGGATCGTATCAATTAAAACTGATGGAAAAGCTATTTTCCACCCGTCTATCTTCACTTGAGTTGAATTTTCCGAACAGAACAGATGAAAAAGATGTAGGTTTACTGAATCCCGGGATGGAAAGGGCAGATAAAAGTGATATCGCTTCACTCGCAGGGTAATCCCGGGACACGGTGCCATCCTGCCCTAGAGGCAGGAGTGGTCAACCTTTTAAGTACTTCGTAAAACATATTGAAATACTACAATATGACGTACTAAATGATTCACACGGCTATTATATATCAATCAACTTTTAAAGATTGTTTAATGCAGTTCTATATCTCGGCTTCTGCTGTACCACACTAAAACATCATACCTCAATATAAATAAAGTCACAAAAATAATTCTGATCTCTGATCAGAAACCGATATTCAAACCTGAACCTGTTATTCAAAACCTTCAAGTGTGTGTAATTCATTCTGTTGAATACTTATTTTGATCCAAAGGTTGCGTACCTCTGCATAAGGGGGACAGGCCGACAAATTGCAGGATTATGCTAAACTACCGTTATACTTAGATAATGTTACTGTTATGAAATTCTAACCGCGAGGCCCGACGACCTATTTGGTTAAATATGATTATTTTATTGCGCCAAATCTGCTATCCAAGAGATACCCTGGACTTGAAGATAACTGAAATTCAGGCTGAAACATTGTTAGTGTTATAGATGGTATCTTTAACGAATGCTGAAAAAGGGTCGAGAGAAATAAAATAAATAAAAACCTGCCAAGGACGAGCAAAGACTCGTGCATTTAGGGTTTTGTGACAACTTTAACCACTTTTAAGGGGTTCCGTAGCCGTAGCAAAAATCAGAACCTTTATAGTTGCGTCCAGTCGGTCTGTCTGTCTGTCCGTCCGTCTTTCACAGCAGTTGAAACTTGGTGCGTAGGTGTATTCTTTTGACCGCTTTACGATACTCATACAAACATTAAAAATAATGATTTATAAATACGTTAGTAACTGAAAAGGGTGTATAGTTCGTTAACTAGTTATTAGCTTAGATACTTTTTGTAACCTTAGATATAGAATCTGACATCAAACAACTTACAAAAAGGCGTGAATATATATTGAGTTTGTTTAAAATAATTTAATTGTCTCTAAATCCGTAACTTCTGTCACTATAAATTCCTACCCAGGCACCTTACTTTTTAAAACAAGTATGTTTTATGTTCGAAGGACGAATGTTTTAAGTTTCTTATCAACCTTATTTATGAGTAAGTCCTTCCAAAAATGATTCACGATTCGTACCCTTTGGCTTGAGATTCCTTCACATTTCTGTCGCATGTTTTATAACGTCATAAATACTTTTATCCTTGATCAACGAGGATCCAGACATGCCATTAAATGTTTATAGTCGGAATACATTATCATACACCTATAAATCTTATGAGAATTATGGCAGCTCGTCCCATTACTACGACGATATGTCTGCGATTGTTTTGTAAAGGTCTCACCTCATGAAGACGAAGAAAATAGGGAAGCAAACGTCTCTCTTTCTCATTAGCCTATTTGCTTATTTAATATCACCATATATTCCCTACCTTATACTTAAATGCATAGTGTAGTGAGATTGGACGTTTTAGGTGAATAATTAATTTTAATTACTTATTAGGTTGCTACTAGGCAGATATGCACCTGAAATCGGTTGCGATTGAGTTCAAATATCTGCTTAGCCTCAAATAAAAAAGTCATTTTTAAATTAATGCTGTCATCTGCATTATCTGATTAAATACAAAATTAACTGCTGTGGTTAAATCAGCAGTGGTTTGTCACTACAGGTAACTAAATTGAAACCACAAAATCAGTGTTTATCTGCGCAATAAAATGCAAACGATAGGCATAAAAATTAACTTTAAAAAAATAAAAACCGTTTTTAAAAGTCTTAACTCTTTATGCCCTGATAGATGATACTTGGAATGGCCAAAATGATGGCACCGACTCCATAAAGAAATTTTCCGCCGAAAATGCAGTCCTTTCCTTTAAAGAGTGAAGAATTGATACAAGACATTTTCGTGAATTTTAGTTTTGAAGTTGGTTTTCACTTTTTTTAAAGTGCTATTTTTTAGTGATTACAGGAGGGTTTGCACTTTTGTCTCTGTTCTTTAATAAGCTACAAATTAGGTACCTATCGTAAGTTCTGTCAATAAAATCACGGAACTCCTAAGCGTTTAGGAGTTCCACCATTAGCTCAGCTGCTCAGCTCCACGGAATGTTGACTATCAGACGCAACAACAAAACTTCATTAAGATTCTAGTTCGTACACATTAAAGGTGCCTTTTAAATTCTAGGTTTTCCATCGATTGCATCAAGATCCCATCATCAGATCCCGACTTAGCAAATATTGGACCAACTAGATGGTATAACCTCTAGGTAAGCGAAAAAAAAATCGAATCGGTCGACAAAATATGACTGAGGTATGAAGTAACTACAGTCGAATTGATAACCTTCTTCTTTTTTGAAGTCGGTTAAAAAGCACCCGAATGATATCATACAATGTGATGACCAAAATATCAAAGCTCAAAAATAATGCTCATTCTTACAATATTTGTTTTCCAATCGAACAGATGTGTCCGCCCTACTTATCTGTGTGTCCGCCCCTTACCCCATAAACCTAGTTCGTAGTTCCTCCGACGGGTATCGCCTCACTAACCCAATTCGGAACTTCTGAAGACGAGCAGTGCGATCGTAAAGTCAGCGGGTACGCACTCCTCAATGACTCAAACCAATTGAGGGTATCGATAATCTGTTTGAAGTATGGATGGCGAATACTGAAAAAAATGCTGTTTTTACCGACTTAAAAAAATAATTCAACATGTATGTGATATTTTTTATTTATTTTATTTTAAACTTCATGCACAAAACAAATACAAGTATTTAAAACAATGATAAACATGCAAACTACTTACATCAAAACCATATTATATTTATATACATATTGCAGAGGTGGAATTGTGTAAAGCAATCGTATTCATTTGACAGTTCAAAAACGTACGGTATTATCTGTCAAATGTATGGCCGTTCTGCCGTTTGACAGATCATAAAATATTACATATCATAAAAAAGTATATTGTTGGAATTTGATATTATTTGAGTATCCAAAAACGTGTGCAAAATTACGTGATATCCATGGAGAAACTTAGAGATAATAAGTTAGTTCACGGTTTTCACGAAAACGAGAAATCATAGCAAGATTATTATTTCAGTTCATGATTCATTAATGCATTGAGAATAGATATTGAACAGAAATTGCATTTGGAAATAAGAGATACATTTGTTAAATAGAGAGATATAAATCATATTATGGACTGGGCTTACATAATATTATCCACGGCAAGAAGTAACCATACTTGTATTGAGCTAAAGTTGAAGTACAGTCGACAGCACATTAGGTTACTCACTTTTGTTGCAAACTAGCCCTTATTTCAACAGCATAAGATACCGCAGTATTTACCTTGACGTGCTGTTGTCCGTATATTGGAAAGTCTAATACTGATTATCTCGTGAGTACATAATGCCAATAATCGGAACTTTGATGTACTGACTGATAATTCCTATAATTCTTACATATCAGGTAATTTGTGGTCGTATTTTACTGACAACAACCTTAGCCAGTTTTTTTTTTTTATTGCGGCAAAGATCTAAAACTCGTTCAATCAAAGCTCAGCCCACACTTACTCCACTGTGATATTGAGTGAGAGTCCTCCCCTATAAACCCAATTCTAAAGAAGCGCGTGAAGATAATCAACTCAGCGGGCGCTCCCTTGTTCTCAAAATTGACAAATAATATTTGGACAGGACGAGACTTCGTTAATGTCTTCTCAGAAATATCTGACCTACACGAAGGCGAATATTGTCAGCTACTTCGGCCTTTTATCCATCTGTTATTTGCCAGCTTTGATTAATGTTTGGTTAAATTTGTGATTCTTATCTGGACAACGTATCTTCATGGGTATAAATAATTGTATTTACCTACGTATATGTACCTGCAAACGTTTGCACAAATGTTAAAAGATTTTTGTTTTTTTACTTTTAAACTACTGACCCTCAATATAATACATTGAAATATAGCAATTACATATATACAGTATTATGGCACACTCTCAAGAACTAATATAATTTACGACTTTTAAAATAACATCAATAAAATAATTACCCAGACATCATAATTAAATATTAGGCGCCTGACGTCCTTCCAAATTACAGGAAAGTAAAACCATTCTGAACAAACGCAAAGTTATTTTCTGTGATCTTTGGACAATAAAACTTCATCCCCCAAAGTTTGGTGATTATTTGACAAAATAAAAATACCAATAACCAAGTTTCCTGAAATACTTTCCAATCAGGGTTGACAACAAGCTTCCATCAATTTGTTCCTTAATGGTAAAACGACTGAAATGCCTTCTGAATTCCAATATACTAGTAGATATACGTAACTGATGTTTTTAATGAAGCAACAACTTGTATTGAGATGTTTTTTTTTACCCCTAATTGAAAGAACTCCACGTCCTCTAGATAGATACATATATGCAAATAAATGATTTCTATCCATCCAATCTTCTACAATCATGCAGCCCTAACATCCGTAAACATTTATAAATCGAAGGAAACAAACCAACGAATGGGCATAGTATCGGAAACAGTAACGGCGCGGCGCAGCGACACGTTTATGCTGCGCAGGCGCCGACAGACACATCGCCCGGCGACGTTGACGCATCCTAGATGCTACCAATAAAAACAAGTGTTTGACAGAAATTTAGTAGGGAAATGGGTATGCTATGAGACTGTACTGGAAGCAAGTAATTTAACTGGTAAGCACTTAAATGGAGCTCCAATAGAAATATTGCAATGAGTTAAGAGCTTTTAACAACTTACACACAGGCAGGAAGTAACTCTGTCTGAAATCTGATCACGCCTTCTGAACCGCTGAACAGGGCGAGTATTGCGATGCAGTTTTGATAGGTAAGGAGCTCAGCTTTATTGTCAAATTAGCAATTCGTTTTGCGATTTCGCATGATATTTATAATATTATTATAACAAAAATAATCAAATTTATATATTCGTACCATTGTAGTATTATTATAATATTGATAACATTCGTTTACATTGAGTCGGAATGGAGCTGCCTGGAAACTGAATGACTAAAGTCGAATCCCAATACGCCCCCACATTTAAATGAAATTCAGCGTATGTAGATAGTTTCACTTTCAGACCTCAAAAAGTTAAATATAATCTACATGAAATCGTTTGTATGTTACAGTGAAAATAAGACCTAAAGCTCGACAAACCACTAGTTATAGAAATAAAAGGTAAGTAGATAGGTGTGTACTTGTGTATTCAACCTAACTAACCCACCCAAATTTATAATAACAGAATAAATTAATTTAAACATAAGCTTACTAACAAATCACGTATAACCAATAACCACCCACATTTTATGTGATACCCATTAAGCTAAGCGAGCGTGTGTCTCTCACAATAATAAATAAGCTCTACATGGGTATCCACGTGGGCTGAAACTTTATCACATCAGTGAAAGCAAATTGCAGCCTGTCTTGCAAGTTATCTATTGCACACGCATGCGGCGTTGCGTGTCGTCAGCCGATCTATCTGTCAGCGATGCGCATACGCAGCGAGCACAGATAATATGTGAGCGGATGGTGGTTACATGTGCTCTCTGTAAAGTATTTACTCTGCGTAGACCAGTGGTTGACTGTGGAGAATGCATTTGGCATTAAGTCCGAAATAAGTACTATTTATTTGTTTATGAAGGTAGGTAGTTTAAATAAATAAAAATGCTGAGAGCTACAGAGTAAGGACTCTGTAACAAGAAATATTCAAGGAATCCGTATGTCCGAATTTGTAGTTACCTTTGTTACGAAATCTAAATACGAAAGTTTTATAAAGGCGGTTAGTTTTTTATATTTAATTTCATGATTTTTTTGTTATAACACATATCTCAAAAACTACTAGACCGATTTTGATGAAACTTACACTGTACCCTAAGTTGAAATATACCTGATTTAACTAAAAAAGATTTATCTTGCGATGGCTTCCTGTGGATAAACATACAAATATACAAACATACTACGAGTACTAACGAAATTTTGCACACGTGTTTGGAAGTCTTACAGATCAACATATTCACATATTATCGAATTCTTACGATATCTCATACATACACATTGAATTGCTTACCTACTTTTTTGGAAGTCGTTGAAATCAGGGTAGCTTATTTAACAAGCTTCCATCATTTAAACGACTTGGTACCTAAATTATAGTTATTAAAAGATAACATTACTTATTAATACTTTTGACTCGAAACTGATGTCGTGCTAAGTACCTACTGCATGCACATAAAATAAATATACTAAAACTTACATGCAGGAAAATCGAATTGCAGTGCGGCTTGTAAACTTCGTCAGCCGATCTATCTATCAACGAGATGTGCGTACGCAGTGATCGATATATCAATGTGCGCGATATATCAATGTGTGAGAGGCTTTCGGCAAATCTGATGACTGAGAACGGATGGTGTGGGGTGGAAACTGATACCACGATCAGTAAGCCTAACATGCACGACTCGATACCGTTTATCGCGTCGATAAAAGCATTTTATTTCCAAAATGACCTGTTTTGACAAATATTTTCCATTTGTAAATTAATCCTTATTGCTGTTAAAAACAAATGAATGCAAAAAGTCAGTAAAAACCCTTAGAAATATGATAAAAATTGCATTTGAAATGTATAGATTGCCCCAATAAATGATAAATAGGCGCGCATCTTAGGCCCGCTGGGATGCTTTGTTTTCAAATTCCTGAAATTTTAAAATGTTTGTATTGTGTTATCCAAAAAATTCAGTGTTTGGCGTTATAGAGGCGGGGAACATTATGTTCTAAAATCAGTATTTATGTAGCTTTTATCATTGTTTTTATCAGGTACATACATATAAAATAAAATCAAGAATTGGGCCTATAAAGTAAAGACTTCATAGAGACACATACATACAATTTGATTAAACAAAACTACAAATTTCACACAATTGTGGTACTCAGAATAAACAAAACCTTGTTGTAAACATCCTAGGTATACTTTTGTAGAACTAATATGTATTTTGTAATGTAATGGATTTATTTTGTTTTATATTATTAACAAGAGACTTGGCTCATAAAGTACAATGATAGACGATTAATTAATTAGATTAAACGTATCGAAGTCTCCTGTTTACGTAGAAAATACAATTTCAGATCCGAGATTTCGTTGCTTGGAACATGTATCTAATAATTAACATCTTTACACAAAGTAATCTCCTCCCTATTATATTAATACTCTATGAGTCATATTACTGAACGCTACTCGCTTAGGTATTCATGAGAAGATAGCTAGGTAAAGTAAAGTAAGTAATAAAGTGAAATAATATAAGACACCAATCACATACATCGCTCTGATCCCAAAGTAAGTAGCTAATGCACTTGTGTTATGGAAATTAGACATAACGGTGGTACCACATCACCCGTCTATATTGACCCGACCGGGAATCGAGCCTGGAACCTCGGAGCGGCGACGCCTTGAAACCAGCGTGCTAAGCCACTACACCACGGAGGTCGTATCTAGTATCAATGATGAACTTATTATAACACAAATAATTTCCTACATTGAAAAGTTAATTTAGTTACGTGTCAGCAAATGTACTTTTTAATTTAGCTAACAGTAGGTGCGAAAAAGTAATCACTTTATCGATATTTGAGCAGGAAACTCGCTGTTAGACGAGTAGGACCATAGTCAATGAAAAAGCGATGATTAATTAAATGCAAATATTTACTGAAGGGGTGCTAATCAGCTACGGAGAATGGAGACTTAGTACGCATGGAAAATCTGAAAAAAATGAAGATCAAAATTTAAGCTTTATTTATGAGATCTAAAAAAGTATTTGCAAGTTGATGTCTAACAATTGTTTCGTTGCGACAAAGTCTATTGTAAGGTGTTCTATGAGGATGACCATAGCATAACCTACCTAATAGTTCATATATACCTAATAGTCCATTATAAATACGGGTCCGCTGCACCGTTATCTAGTTAATGCTAACTCGGTCTGCGCTGTAAATTGTGCAGCAACCAGTCGGTAATCTAATAAATTATCTGTGATAGGGGAAACCGCAGTCGAACCGCGTATGTATAACATAGTTTAGGTGTTGGGTTAGGGCTGTGTTTTTAATATTCAAGTCAAACAAAGTGGTTGTCTTATAAATAAATGAGATGTCAACATTCAACCATTACCTAGTTGAGTAAACTGGGCCTTAGTTGCATAATGTATGCTGTTTCTCTTTATCTAAGTTATTTGTCATTTGCACTACTAACTTTAAGCTAATACACCTTTTTCCTCTTAAAAGTAAGATTAATAGTTAGTTAAGTTTATTCTTAGTTGATTTCAGGAATATAAGCTGCTCCTTTTAGGGCCGATTTTACCAACGTCAGATAATGCTTATCCGACTGAATAAGTATACAACGGCCGATTTCAAAATGACATTGACAGTTGTGACAATAGATAATTAGTGCGCCTTCACATTGGAGCGTCAGCAGCACGGCAACAGCGGATTCCTTTACATTAGCAGCGCGACGGTCGCGCGACTGGGTCGTTCCCACTACACCCCTTACCCATTTCAGTGCTAATACGGGCATAGTATTACCACTGCAATGGGTAATGGGTATAGTGGGACAGACACGCGTGACTAACGCGCCACTGCGGCGCTGCTGCCGCGTTGCGGTGTATAGTATGAAATCATCGGCAGCGCGACTGTCGCGCGTAAGTCGCACTGCTGCTGCGCTGCTAAAGTCGCCTAAATGTGAAAGCGCTCTTATAGTTAATAGGTGGCATTTTCAAATTAGGCGTATTGTATTATATTTCACTAATATATCTCGTCTGACGTTGGTGAAATCAGGCCTCAGTCATCTTCAATACTCCACATCTTTCAAGCTTTGAAGTATTGTAGCCGGTGTGTTTCAAAATATATATTTAATTGAGTTCTGGTGATCGTTATCTTCCAATTACTTATACGAAATAGTATTCTTTATTAAAATTATTCTTTGGATAGTGCTTCTGTCATGCTTGTGAAAGTGCTTCCTTAAAGCATCTGATAAAATTCTTACATCCCTGATCCTGACTAGTCTAGCTAGCGCATGCATGGGTGCACGTAAGGTTGTTACATAGTCTGTGGTTACAAACTGATTCGGTTAGTCCCAGCTAACAGTTCGGAATACAATCCGCAGAATCCGAACATGTAATACTTTCAAGAATATTCTTCAGATTTAACTAGACTATTAAAACAAGCCCTCCAAACCCCCCTTTTCGGATATAAACGCTTTTTATAACCAATCTTTATTCAAACTTGATGACCTCCATGGTGTAGTGGCTAAGCACGCTGGTTTCAAGGCGTCGCCGCTCCGAGGTCCCGGGTTCGATTCTCGGTCGGGTCAAAATAGAAATTAAAATTTTCTATATTGTCTCGGGTCTGGGTGTTGTGGTACCACCATTGTGTCTGATTTCCATAACACAAGTGCAATAGCTACTTACTTTGGGATCAGAGTAATGTATGTGGTTGGTGTCCAAAAGTTTTATTATTTTTAAACTAAATAAACCTTATTTGATCGCAAATACCGGTAGCACACTCCATAGGAATCAATCGTGAAACTGCTCGAATTATCTGAATTCTATCAGTCTACGTACGGACAACAGCACATCTAAGTAAACACTGCGGTATCTTATACAGTTGTAACAAGGGCTAGTTTGCAACAAAAGCGGGTAACCTGATGTGCTATCGACTGTACAAGACAAAGGTAATGTTTGTCAAGATAGTCATGTATATAATTTATTGATGCATGAGGACCTGATGCATGATGCCTCGAAGCTTTGCCTTTTAAGTGCATTTTTGTAAGCAGTCGCGTTTTTGTTCTTATTAATAATTCCATGAAAATATATTTATGCCGAATGACACGTACGAGTATACAGATGAATAAAATACGTATATTTAGAATCTTTCAGTTACCACATCACAAACTAAGACGCATTCCTTCGGGAAAGCCACATATTACGCACATTAGGAGGCGCCTGTGATATGGAGTTATTACCACTCGCTGAAAGAGCGAGGTCAGGAGACTAACCATCGTGTCGTATAGCAAAATAAGATCTAAATGAATAATTCTATTCATTTGAGTAGATCTTATTTTGCTAGACCTTATTCTTATTTTGCTAGATCTTATTTTATTAGATCTATAAGTTCTACATTGCATATTACAAACGTTGAATTTTTTTTTTTTTTAAACAGAGCGCAATGATTGATATGGTCAAATATGATCTAAGTACATTTTTTCCATAATGTCTTGCGGAGTAAAGTGCTATATTGTGGTCTGTTGCAGCACTATGGCACGGTTCACACATAAATAACCGGGTCCCTTACAATATTCGTTTTTGGATCCCAAACGTCGCGTGATGTTGGACTCATGGGAGATGTGCATGCGATAATACATGTTTTGTGGGAAATTTCGAGGGACATCACACATTTGGAGGTCACACTTCACGATAGTATTTGGTATTGAAAGTCCAAGAGGAGACACACACTCTTTTTAGCCCTTGAGTCTATCGTATGTATCTGTAGATGACAGAGAATAGACAGTGAGTTGGCGCCATGTCTATGCGTCATGGGTGGTCTTTGACTAGAAACGGAAGCATACGAAACAA
The DNA here is from genome assembly GCA_963924145.1 of Pyrausta purpuralis. Classification (NCBI taxonomy): domain Eukaryota; kingdom Metazoa; phylum Arthropoda; class Insecta; order Lepidoptera; family Crambidae; genus Pyrausta; species Pyrausta purpuralis. Next base: position 19,692,783 of record OZ001659.1, read on the forward strand.
TATTTAGAAGCAATAAAATTACTTACTTGTTTGTATTTTTTGTGTGACTTTGATATAAAATAGTTTTTTGAGACAAAACCACTTAAAAACGATCTCAAAATAATTAATCGTTAAAAATAATCAAAATCATAAAATATGTTTTCAGAGAACAATCAATACATAAAGATTAATAACCACTATTACCAGATATCCAATCCCATTAAAAATCTTGCAAAACGGATAAAAAAGCTCTCAGTCATTTTGTGAAACAAAAGCTCGAAACTCGCGGTTTAAATAAGCCCTGACGGCCATGTTTGATTTGCGATCACAAAACAAACAGATGCAAATAAAAATTACCACCCGTTGGGCTTTTGGCACTACACCGAGATGCAAAACAAATTCATTTTGAACTTTAATCGCTTAGTTCAAAAGTTGACTTTCTTTTGGCAAAGCCCTCAATTACTCAAGGTTAAGACCATGTTACAAGTCTGAACGAAAATGCAAGCGATCCACAAATATACAGCTGGATTCGAAAAACCCTTACTTACAAACTATTGCCCTGCGAATCAACCTTATCTATACTTCTATACTAATATTATAAAGCTGAAGAGTTTGTTTGTTTGTTTGTTTGTTTGAACGCGCTAATCTCAGAAACTACTGGCCCGATTTGAAAAATTATTTTTATGTTAGATAGTCCATTTATCGAGGAAGGCTTTAAGCTATATAACATAAAGATACGACTCATAAGACCACAGCAGCAATGAAAAATGTTGCGAAAACTTGAGAAAGATATTCCTTTTAAGAGCTTCCGCTGCGTACGCTGCGGAAACCGCTAAAGTTACACAAAAACCATGTATGACAAGATTGTTCAGCATTAAGAGTTCTATAATAAAGTCCGCGACAGCATAAGTCTATCTTTTATGGTTGACTTACTACAACCTTTTTTATGTTAATAAATTTGTAAAAAAATAATTCATCATTTTTAGAGGTGTATTATACACACAGTTATTTATTCTTATCAAAATAAATACATTCATCATCACGAGCATTTCATTTAGAACAAACTTGCCCCTTATATCATTTGATTCCAATAAATATCTTAGGAGCTATCACAGTTTTAACATAACTCCGCACCAAAATAATGTTCGCAGCTCAAGTATAAAGCTGAAGAGTTTGTTGGTTTGAACGCGCTCATCTCAGGAACTGCTGAACCGATTTGAAAAAATATTACTGTGTTAGATAGCTTATTTATTGAAAAAGGCTTTAGGATATAAAACATCACGCTGCGACGGGAGGGGAGGGAGCAAACTCAAAACGCGCGGACGAAGTCGCGGGAGACCGCTAGTTTTTACAATAAAAAGATAAAGTAAGCAATCTGTAAGGAATTGCCTTACAAGCGAGTCCAACTGCTTACTCTCGTAATTGACAAAAAAGTTGTGTATTGATCTTCACTGCACTTAAGATATCCATTTCTGAACTCTGAACAAGCCACTTCTTTTACCTTGAACTTTTCACCATTTATTTTTCTAGGTGTACCTTTCAAATATTTCAACACACATTTCTACATTACTCACTTTTTGCGTACTCAAATTGAATAAGTCGTATATTCACCCAAAAGCCGTAAAACAAACAGTACCTACCCTGTATAGCCTGCGCCTGCGTCGTCCATATATCAATTCGAACAAGCGATGATAAATTAGTCGAGATATAGCATGTGTTGGTTCGCCTCACGCTACACGAGGTATGAAATATACGCGGGATAAGTAACAAATGAATGTCGGCGAATGCTGCTTCGTATGTCAATTGTTATCGGAAAAAGTCCAAGTAATGTGGTATTATTGTAAGCACATTTTTTTAAATATTTGCGACCGATGTTGTGTCCGCTTCAAAATCATTCAAGTCTAACTGACCACTCTACCTTTATTTATGTGGCAAACTAAACTCTTGCTATTTGAGTCTGAACTAATAGTAGACGTGGCGTGTGGAATATGATATTATTTATCGATTTCAATAATTTTCTATCATGTACCGAATCGAAAAAGAAACGTCTCTAGTAGTCCGCAGTCCGTCATTTCTGGTAAGACACAAATAAGCACATTGCTCTAATTCCAAAGTAAGTAGCTAATGCACTTGTGATATGTTATGGACAGCGATGGTACCACAACACTTAGACCCGAGACAGTATAGAAAAATTTTATTTATATTTTGACCCGACCGGAAATCGAACCTGGGACCACGGATCGACGCCTTAAAACCAGCGTGCTTAGCCACTACCCCACGGAGGTCGTCATTAACTCAAAAGTGGTTAATAGGCGTTACCAGTGATTAAAAAGTTACGACAGTGCATGTTTTAAGCAAAAGGTACCTGAATCATTTGACAGAATGGCTGTTTTAATGAACATTAGTTGTACTTTTATTTTTGTAAATCAAAACAGTATAAAAATAACTACATACAATTTGACATTCAAATTTACGTTTGTTAGATAATGCAACCGACTCTAACACGACCCTTCGTCAAGTAAACTTGGTACTACGAACACCACCTGGTCATCCCACACAGAAGGTCCAGAACACTAATATCTGCGATAATAATGTGTCATGTACGGCTTGTCAAGCTCGCCCACCGGCTCCGCTAGCTTATTTACAAGCTGTCTTGTTAATATCAGACCCATTTGTCGTGGGTGAGAGGGCATTATATCATCTTTAGAACTTGCTTTGACGACCTCCGTGGTGTAGCTAAGCACGCTGGTTTCAATGCGTCGCCACTCCGAGGTCCCGGGTTCGATCCCCGGTCGGGTCAATATAGAAATCAATTTTTTCTATATTGTCTCGGGTCTGGGTGTTGTGGTACCGCCGTTGTGTCTGATTTCCATAACACAAGTGCAATTAGCTACTTACTTTGGGATCAGAGCAATGTATGTGATTGGTGTCCAATATTTAAATCTTGCCTTGAGTGCTTCAAAAATAACGGTCAAAATAGGTATGGTAGTTGTTCTGAACAAAACATACAAGACGGCAAATGAAACAAATATTCATATTTATTAGTTAGACTATTGGGAAAATCTGTACTTATATTATAAATCTGAAGATTTTTTTTGTTTGAACGCACTTTGTTTGAACGATATCTGTGTGTTTGTCAAGGAAACATCATGCTGGAAGGGGAGGGAGCAAACTCAAAACGCACGGACGTAGTCGCTGGGGACCGCTAGTATAAAAAAAGCTTACATGCCTTATAAATTAAAATTGTTATATGCCTGTTTTTAATGAATAACTAAGATCTCTTTAATAAATCTATGGTACATGAATATAACTGATCTTCAAATCCTCCGCTCTAATTAAGGTAAACAAACGAAAAAGCATTCCTAAAGTGCCAAAGTCATGAAAATACCATCTGAATGAAGAAACCGCAATTGCGATTGAAAACAACGAACACCTTCATTTTCTTGGCTTTATGCCATACCTTTTAGGTTCTCTTTCAGTTTCAGAATTGAAAATGACCATTACGTAATGAATCGTGAATATTAGACGCTAATATTAATATCAGCTGATGTGTAGTTTACCTACAAGATGAAATTGAATATTTAATATCTAATTAAATATAATTTATACCTTTAGTGTAGTAAGACTTGTACGAAACAGGTTCCTTTTCCGAAAATTTTATGAGGCTAAGAAAGAAAGATTTCATTACCCATTAAAATAATATCAACGCGTTAGTCAACTGTGTAACCGTCATTATTTTTCTGAATCCCTAATAATTGTCGTTAAAATTCTTTTCACGGAAACCTTAAGTCGTTTATTTTTCACAATTAACGGAAATGTGATTTAGGGGTCCTGCCCCGTTGCGGACGTTTTGGCGTCGTCTTCTTTCTTTGACAATAAATAACGGAATTAAGGAGCTTTTCATCCACCCTTTCTGTTTAGTGACTCGACAAGAAGAAATAGGCAAACCGTTACTTGTCTACATGTATTTCAGTTTTACTATTACTAAAGGTATGGTTGTGTAACTTGTTTATTCATTGTTTTAAAGACTTAATTGCACAAATAATAGTGTACAAAGGTGGACTGAATGCTTGAAGCATTCTCTGCCAGTAACTAGAGATGGCAATGAGATGGCAGAGAGAGAATGGTTTACGGGTAAAAAAAAATATCTAAACATTTGCTTTGATAAATATTTCGGAGTAAAGCTACTTTTGCATTTAAAAGACTCTCATAATAATCACAATATTGTTAGCCTGATGAAATGCGAAGTGTTTAAATGCTGATAAATCTCCAAAAAACTTCTTACAAACTACACCAACAAGCTGAACGCATCATGCACTATATCCACTCCAAAAGAATTCGTTTCTTTTAAATAGAAGACGTATGCGTTATTTTAAGGTTTTGTTTGTCAGTGTTTTTAAGGGGGTTTATTTTTATTTAATTTTTAAAATATTTTTTTATTCCATGTTTTTAATTAATTACGCATATCTCAAAAACTACTGGACCGATTTTGATGAAACTTACACTGTACCCTAAATTTAACTATAACTAATTCAACTAAAAAAGTATCATTTCGCTACGACTTCTTGTTTTCTAGAAATCTTATATACAAACATACATACACTAACGAAATTTGGCACACGTGTTAGGAACCTTTAATAGATCAACATAATAAAATTTTATCTAATTCTGACGATAATGCATATTTCAAACATAAAGGTCGAATTGATTACCTCCTTTTTTTGAAGCCGGTAAAAATAGTTCGAAGCAGTAATGTAGTAGGAACAATTGAATGCAAATCAATTGGATATCTTCTTTAAGGCCATCCCGGCGAGAGATATAAAGCCTTCTCGTTTGAGTGACGGCGCACTACATCTTGTATATTGCTAGTAATATGTCAGCGAATTTTCCCTTCAGGGCCCTTTGCCTTTTTATTGAGTTTTTCCACTTGGTACCCGTATAATCCGCACTGGATGTTTTTATCGCTATTTGGTTGGGTCTTTACATATTTGTGGTAGGGGTCAATCGTAAAACTTTAGAAGATTTTTACGAACATACAATTTGATATTGTCAAATTATTAAATTGTAATGTAAGTAAAAACATCATTTGACCTTGCAACGAGTAGGTACGTTATTTTTACGAACAAAAATCTTACAACAAAGAAACTTTTCCCATATTTTTCATTTTTTTTTACTTGACTCATCCATGGCTTTTGTTCTAAACTAGTCAAGCTTTTTCTATTGTATACTTACAACTAGAAAGTAATGACAAACTTTTTTCAATGTGTTCGTAATGGTACAAATCGTGGTTCAAAGTGGCACATACCATCATATATGTAGATAACCGCAGAAGTGTCGGTGACCCACCCATCCACTCTTTAGCATACGTATGGCATTGCTCAGTGCCATTCACATGCCATCCTTTTCGAAATAGACGCTCATATATTACCATATCGTCGATTACTCTTTAAATATGATTAAGTGCTAAATTCCTTATTTAAATCCTTAACCTCCCTTTTCATGCAACTGTGCATATACATATATAAAGTATATTGAGCGTGCATACAGTGTACATTGGGAACACTACGTAAAAAACTATACGTTAAAACATATCACCATATTAAACTATTATAAAATACCAACGATTTTTCATACATGTGGGTTGAATTGATAAACTCCTTTTTTGAAGACGATAAAATAGACTAGGTCTTCATTGAATCACATTGATTATCAAGCATCAAAATAACTCCAGAATCTACAAGTTTATTATAGTTTTTGGACCATTTCATTTGATAGCTAAATCTGATAACTAGGTAAACGTAATTTTTGAAGACAAAAACGACAAAGGCAGCGTACCTTATAAAAAAGGTTTCTTTGCTCTTTGATATTACCTTGTAATTCTTTTCCGTCCCACATCATACAAATGAAATGTACGCTCGGGCCTTTTAGGGGCCCTGTTTTTAAATCGCTTGAATATGGAGTATGATTTTTCGTTCAAAAAATAATTAATAATCAATGAAAATAACGCTATTCAAATAGACGTTAGCACTCACAAAATTAAGTGATCTTTTTTAAATCAATCCCGTGTGGAATTATACTAATTTTCATTGGAAAATCATACAATAATCAATTAATATCATACGCCATTTTAAAGCGAGTGATTCAGAAATAGGGACACAAAGCCCGGTCAGTCGCACAGGCACGCGAAATGTCTTCCTAAAATGATTTATTGCAAGGACGTGAGCTATGATAATACCGATTAAGTAATATGTGAAAGTACGAGGTGGACCATATGGGGACCAAAGCGATATTCTAAAAAATAATCTAAAATACTTAATTCCTAAAGGGCCTCCCCAGTCAAAAAACTCGATTGCTAACACTAACAAGCTAACGCTAACAAGAATGTCAAATGGAACCTGAAACTTTCAATTGTACGTAGTCTAATATGATTTTCAGATTTCACGTCAAATAGTACACTGTACAAAAAATGCGGTCTCAAAAATTGGGTCTACCTTGTTTCGCATAATTTTTATTGTCATAATTTTATTTGGCATATCATCAAATAGCATAAACTTCCTTTCGCAGAACATCAATTAGCAATCACTCATTTATCAGACGTTCAAAACGCATAATCGTGTAAGCTAGAATCATCTTTAGGCAGAAATTTAATATCCATAATAGTCTTAAAGCAGAATCATCCTAACACAGAAAGTTCACAGATAGAATCGTCTTGTGGCATACAATTCGTATATATAGTCATTAAAAGGCAGAATCATCATATCGCAGAAAATTCACAGTCCGAATCGTCTTTTAGCATATTTTTCATATTTAATATTCTCCTATTAACCTTAATTTCTCTGTTTATCCCAAGTAGTTCTAGCTTAGCAATACTAACATACAACATGCATGGCAAATCAAACATGCAGCATGCAAGCAAGCAAGCAAAGCATGCAGCAAGCAAGCAAGCATGCAGCAAGCAAGCAAGCATGCAGCAAGCAAGCAAGCAAGCAAGCAAGCAAGCATGAAGCATGCAAGCACGCAACATGCATGGTTTCTGTCACGGCTCCGGCGCTGCGGGGCTCCAGCAGTCCCACGCGAGCTTATCGTCGCAGATGGTTTTCGCTCACCACCGCAGCTTCGGCTTGGTGGCCGGCTTCGCCGGCCAGCCTCAGCCGCGGCGGTGAGCTTTTAAACCACCTGCTCCTCTCCGCGCCTACGCGATTTTGAATTACACTCTAGGGTTGGGGCAAACAAGACTGCGTGGAGTCGGTTTTGCACCGATTCGTTTCTGTCACTAACTTTTGTACCACAACTTAATGACTTTTTAATTCAATTTTAGAGTAAAATACTATTTAAAAGAAATAGCAATATGCGTAGTGAAATTATTTTAAACGAGATTCTGCTTTCTTCATAGTATGCCTAGTCAAATTATGCCAAATAAACATTATGCTTAGCGAAAGTATGCAAAGTAAAATTTTGCCAAATAAACATTATGCTTAGCGAAAGTATGCAAAGTAAAATTTTGCCAAAGGTATTATGGTATTATTTTATTTATTATGCCTTATAAATTTCTGCTATCTTAAAAGTATGCCATTGCAAATTCGGGCATATAAATATTCGACCAAACAATAATTATGCTAACAGAAAATTCTGCCTGAATAATATTCGACTAAAGAAAATTATGCCAAGTGTGTTATGCCAAGTGACTTTCGGAGCAAAAAGATTCTGCCAGATAAAGGGAACCCTCAAAAATTTTGCTGTTATATATTACTATTTACATACCATTATATATTACTATATACTATTATATATTTTATACTACCCGTTATTGCAAATATTTCGCCACTGATAAAAGTTTCTGCATTCCCAACCGGTTGACTGGTAGATAATGCCCTGAGGCATTAAGTCCGCCATTGTACAACTCAGTGAACTCAAATTTAAATAAAATAAAATAAATTAACTAAATATGTTACTACCAAAATTTTCATTTTATTTCCGGCCGCCATATTTTCATCAGACGTTATTTCATTAAGTATTTCCAGGGAAAATATGTGTTTTTATTACAGTCTCCCCCGGCCGTGTTGGAATGCGACGACGAGGCCATCCTGTCAACTGATTTACACAGGAATCGTGCCGAGGCTGCTCTACGTAAATAATAAATGTGCTACAAATAATAAATACGAACTTCGATATTATTAACCCTTTAAAAAGAAAAAAAAACGTTGGTGTGTTTTAGTAGCTAATGCCTGAAAAATAAGTCTGTGTGTGTGCTTAACTTACATCTCTTTAGCTGTGATGGTTAATTTCAAAGAGGTTTTCAAAAATGGTTTATTTAGCATGAATCTTAAATTTTTAAATCAGTATTGTAATCATAATATCATTACATATTCAGGAGAACTTTTATTCAAGTAGCATATTTAATGCTAGGAGTAAGACCCCTTACACACTGCGACTTTTAGCATCGTAACAGTCACGCTTTTTGAAAACGCGCTTCAGCCACGCGACTTACGCAATGGACAGATTTAATTTATCATCGATGCAGTCGCGCGTTAGCATCGATGCAGAAGCGCGACTGCATCGATGCCAACGCGCTTTAATTCAGTCGCCAAAATTCAGTACATAATTTGTCAATTTCCAGAATCTGCATCGCGACATCGACGACAGTATCGATGCTAACGCGTGTTAGCATCGCGACTGCATCGCTACTAAAATTGACAGTGTGTAAAGGTCTCAGCTCTTACAGTTAATATCAGCCATGTTGGCGCGTGGGTTGGCTAAGAAACATAACTCGATAATTTTATTGAAAATAATTCAATTATGATTATGAATTAAATGCACCGTTAAATAAAATTTACTCAACAAAAATATGAAATTCTAACTAAAATATTTTTATTTAGATAGCTCTTTCTGCAGTTTTTAAAGGCACATGGAGGATTCAGACACGTATGAATGCTGACGCCATCAAAAATAGACTTAAGTGAAAGTTAAGATCCCACTTTGAAGTGCGGTGTTGTTTGCTTGACAATCTTTTAGCGTCTCACCGGTAATCTATAGTTCTTAATACAATATCATTGAAAAAAAACCATCTGCTTTTCAATCGTTAGCTAGACAATATACAACAATTCCTATTTGGTTTTTCTCATCAAATTATGCAATCTGTCTGATAAATAAATAAGTTTTCAACAAAATGATTTTTATTTGTATTTCTAATAGAACTCAGAAAAGATGTTATTATGACCTAAATTTTTCTCACTTAATTCCAATTTTTTGCGTAAACTTGTGAAATTCAGCGGAATCCACAAAATTGGATGAGTTCTGCGGATGGGTGCGTTATAAAGGTGATTTATGGGGTCCCGGGGTCCCTTCCCGAGACCAGAGAGGGCCAGATAAATTCTCAAATTAGGAAGAGCCTGCCACTGAAAGATAGGTTTAAGTATAATTTATGCGAGAAATCGTTTTAATATTATGGGAAGACACATAAAACGCTTTTCTAGGTCATCGAATGTGTAGATTTTCGTAAAAAAATCGAGAATAAAATATTCATACTATACCTACTATACGGTTGTCTACTGATGTCGCGTAGCAGGCAATACAAGCTTAAGTTTAATTTATAAAAGTGATAAAAATTGGAATATTATTTTAAATTTCTTGTGCATTTGTATTGTACCAGGATCCAAGGCCGCCTTACTCCCCTGGGACCCCCTAATCTTCACTGTTTGGAGGTTTTCAATAAGGTCAAGCTGTGTAGATCCTTACTATAGAGGAGTTCCTGACAAGCGGCAAGTTCCTAAGTATTTCGTAAAGCTTGAATCTAAAGGATGAAACTACCCGTTTACGTTTATAGATAGAAACTTTTAAAACTTGTATAAATTAATAGTAATTTAAATATGTTTATTGAACGAAGAAAACTTAAACTGAGACATGCATGAAATCATCAAACATAGGTAGGTTTTGAATACGTTGCGATATTTGCCTTTCAAAATGCAAGACAAATAAAGTACATGCGAAAAACGAATGGTTCTTTGAAAATAAACAGTGGATTTTCAGCCGCGTCAGTGTACAGAGCATAAAAAACAACATTCACCATAAATAACAAGTGGGGGAAGAAAGAGAGGATATTTACAAGGCGATTCGCTGCTCGTTTGGTGACTAATGTGTATTTGAAGATATCGCAACAAGCGAAGGCAACTTTTAAAGAGAGTGGGATTCTAAAGAAAAAAATTACAAGTTAACAGCAATAATTTACGCTTAGACGTTGAATTTTTGTCTGGTAATAATCCGGTGTTAATCCATAACGTATGCATCTCTATTTTTTGGAGGAAATACCCGTTTAGATACTAAGGAAACGGACATAGCCCTGAAAATCAGTAAGCTCAAGTGGCAATGGGCAGGTTGCACAAAGCGCGAAGCACTGATGGCCGTTGAGGCAGAAAAGTTCTAGATTGAAAACTCTTCGACCATAGACGCAGCGTAGGACGTCGACCGACAAGATGGACAGACGACCTTGTAAAGATTGCAGGATACAAACTGGATGCATACCGCTTGTGATTGGTTGCTGTGGAAAACAGTTGGGTGGCCTATGTTCAGCAGTGGACATCCTTCGACTGATAATGATGATGATGATGACCCGTTTAGACACTTGTGGGTTACCGTTCCGGATATGAATGTACAATGCAGACCGCATTGTAAACTTGTCTGTAATCAAACAAAATCAAACCTGATTTTGTCTATACGTATCGTTCCTACTGTAATTTAATTTTAACGGGATTCTTCTTACAATGCCAGTCCCCTAGCGACGATTTACACAACAAAAGACGGATTTAAATCCCTTAATTCAGACGAACGCTGGTCTTATATCAACAAGACGGGAAACAACATTTCGATTCTCAAGTTTAACTTTCTCGCCTAAAAAGCATTACCTCTAACGCAATACACACAAGATTCAAAACAGAGTAAGTGGAAGAGATTGGAAAGAAAAACGATGTTTTGTGAGTTCAATGGAAAGTTACAAGAAAAATATTAATGTAATTTCACACCAAATTATAGCTTTGTTGTGAATATCCGTGTTTATATTCGTAAAACTTTAGTAGTAGTTAAAAGTAAAACTTTTTGAATTCAGGGTTATGTTTAAATCATATAACAAAATTGAATTAAGGGCTCTACTATCATAATTTAGGTCCGTGAATTTCTCGGATGATAAACTAAATAGAGCAGGAACCCGACCTGCTATAATAAGTTATAGTACTACTTATGTACGGTTAAATTAAGACCTAAGACAGTTTTGTTCTCTTGGCACAGAATGAGGATATACGGCAACGTCCTTAAGAAAGCAAAATGAAACAAAAAAGCATTACTCTATTTAAAGTAAATACCACGAGTGGCCTCTAAGAAGACAAATAATTTAAATCAATAGTTCTACAGAGTATGCGTGATGACTTGACCTGGTCGTGTGCCCTAAAATGCCTTAACTCAGAGATATAGTAATGCAAGTTATACTCCCTAATCAATGTTTATTAAAATTGCAAACTCATTGTAGTAAATGACAATGTCAACTTCTATGACTAGACACATTTGTTTGCAATTCATCGCTCGTTTGATTTATTTAGTAAGAAAATATCTATAAAAATTATATTACATAAATTAAAACCATTTAGAATTGATTACTGGTTACTTAAAGGGCCTACATTTTAAAATTTCGACGACGCCAAGTTTATTCATCTATACTAATATAATAAAGCTGAAGAGTTAGTTTGTGTGTTTGTTTGTTTGTTTGAACCTTCTAATCTCAGAAACTACTGGCCCGATTTGAAAAATTATTTTTACGTTGGATAGTCCATTTATCATATATAGGAAGGCTTTAGGCTATATAACATAAATATATGACTCATAAGACCACAGCAGCAATGAAAAATGTTGCGAAAACGGGAGAAAGATATCCCTTTTGAGAGCTTCCGCAGCGTACGCTGCGGAAACCGCTTAAGTTACACAAAAATCATGTATGACAGGATTGTTCAACATCAAGAGTTCTATAATAAAGTCTGCGACAGCATATGTCTATCTTTTATGGTTGACTTACTACAACCTTTTTTATGTTAATAAATTTGTAAAAAAATAATGTATTATTTTTAGAGGTGTATTATACACACAGGTATTTATTCTTATCAAAATAAATACATTCATCATCACGAGCATTTCATTAAGAACAAAGTTGCCCATTATATTATTTGATTTCAATAAATATCTAAGGAGCTATCACAGTTTTAACATAACTCCGCACCAAAATAATGTTCGCAGCTTAAGTACAACGTGCGCTTGCGCTAATTGGGGTACGTATTATAATACCGAAAGTTCATAATACCTACAAATGAAATACCTACGCTTGAAACGTCGAAAATCAAAATACCGAACGAATGAAATACCTATACCCGATATACCGAAGCTCAATATGCCGAATTTCAAATAACCGAAAGTTCAAAATCCCGAAAGTTCGAAATGCCGAAAGTTTGAAATACCGAAGGTTCATATCCCGAATGTTAAAAATCCCGAAGATTAATATACCTACAGTTAGTATACCGAAGTTCAAAATCCCGAAAGTATGATTAACTTTGCGGTAGGCATGCAGCATGCAGCATGCAAGTAATCAAACAGGCATGCATGTAGCAAGCACGCATGCAGCATGCAAGCATTCAAGCTGGCATGCAGCATGCAAGCAATCAAGCAAGCATGCAGCATGCAAGCAATCAAGCAGGCATGCAGCATGCAAACAATCAAGCAAGCAGGCATGCATGCATGTAGCAAGCAGACATGCAGCATGCAAGCAATCAAACAGGCATGCATGTAGCAGCAAGCATAGGTTTTGCTCTTCTCCGGCGCTGCGGGAAGTGCAGCCCTTTCGCCCTAGCGTAGCGAATCTCAGGCTCCCGTGCGAGCTGGAGGCGAAGCTGCGGAGGCGAGCGAGAGCTGCTCTCCCTCCGCGCCTCCGGCTTTTGAATTACACTCTAGTATCGGGCAGACTAGTACCACGGCGAAGGACGACGGCGATTCGGTGTCAATCAAAATTTGTTTTTCTTAATGAACCTCAATCTTAATGGTATACAATTTTTTTGGCGTTTCGTTCATAGGTCTTGTAAATTCAGTATTTTTAATCTTCGGGTTTTAAATTTTTCGGTATATTAAACTTTCGGTCATATAAATAGTCGGTATATTGAACTTCGGTCATATGAACAGTCGGTATTTTAAAATTCGGCATTTTAGTATTCGGCATTCCAATCATAGGTCTTATAAGATTCGGTATTTTGAATTTTCGGGATTTCAAACTTTCGGTATTTAGAACTTTCGATCATATAAACATTCGGCATTCTAAAATTCGGCCTTCCGTTCGTAGGGCTTATGAAATTCGGTATTGTAATACGTACCCGCTAATTGCTATGGATGCCGGCTTCTTAGTTACAATAAAACTGCGTACGTTTTGCGTTAAAATATTTTACTATTTTTATTCGAACATTATTTTTGAAGGTGTTTTATACACACGTGTATTGATTCTTATCAAAATAAATACATTCATCATCACGAACATTTCATTTTGAACAAAGCTCACATCATTTGATTTCAATAAATATTTTAGAAGCTTTCACAGTTTTGAAATAACTCCACATCTAAATAATACTCACAGCTTAAGTACTAACAACGCGAGCTTGCGCTAAGTATGGTTGGTGGCTTCTCACTTACATTAAAATATGTGTTTTGCGTTGAAATATTTTCCTTATACATACCTATAAGATTAATTTAGTCGGCTCCCTACGGAACGGTTGTCCCGCGCAACTGCTTTTTTTGCGATACTTCAAGTGATTTCAACGCATAATACATAGTTTTCCTTTCGCTACTGAGTAGTAAAGGACTTGAGCTCATTATTTTGATTGCAGATATTTTCTATTAGATAGATTCAGTAATACTTTTGGTTAAAATTCTTTCTTCAGATTTATGCAGGTTAAAGTTTTCTTTTCGCCACTGAGTACTCGTAGATTTTAATTTTAAATGCATCTATTAATTATTAGGTTTATTAGATTTAGTAGGTAATTACTTTTGTTATTCTTTCTTCTAATTTATGCAGGTATAAGTCACTGCGATAGCTCATCTCAGCATGTAATAAAATAAAATAAACTTGACTAAGTAATTAGTACCATTTAAAGTAGGTAGGAGGAAGGTATTAAATCTAAATGTGCATTTATAATTTGATTTTGTAGTAGGTAATTTGATTTGATATTGTTCTTCTTATTCTCTGTAAAGTGATTAATTACATTAGGTTAGTGCTTAATTAATAGGTTGGTTGACTTAATTTATATTTACCAGTCCTAATGCAAAATTTGATTTCATTGTAATTGGGTATTGTTTTGTTGTATCTCTACAAAGCTTTGACGTTTGGTCATTTTTTATGACAAAATTGTTAAGTATTGTTTATCTTTTTACCATTTTTAAATTACCTACCAATTAATATTTTTAATAAAAAAGTACCTATTGAATCAATTAGTAGAATGCCTAGAAAAAGGACTCAGCTTTCTCGGCAGTCTGCCACGTCTACAACGTCCATCCGTCTCAAACTGAATGCTATTATTTGAGAATATTGCTGCAACATATTCGCGGTATATCTTATTTGTAAAATAATTAGCCTAAATAATTAAAAAAAACTACCCAAAGTCACTATTCCACGCGGACGAAGTCGCGGGCACAGCTAGTCATTTATATACGTTCCAAGAAGTAATAGTATATGTTACTTGTTAAATAATATAAATACGAATACCATAGTTACCCACTACACCGTAATTTTATCGCACATTATCGAGTCCCATTCACGCCAACCAAGTGTAACATTACAACAGAATAATATTGAACGCCTATTATTATTATTCCACATTTCACACCGGGAGCATTATGTCAATGCCGTGAAATAATCATCAAATGTAGCTAAATCCTCCATTGTGAACCGATCGGGAGCATTGTCGGATTTCTTAGACGCCATATGGCGAGAGCCGACAACCAGGCTGGTAGGATTAACGAATTTAGCTTTGCAACGATTGAATTTGACAAACGAGGGTCATGTTAGGGCTGGGTTATTCGAGATAATCTCTGTATTTGTAACGAAAAATTAAAGATTCTCGGATTCGAATTGACGTCAAAGGAGCCGCTTCTGCTTGTGACCGGAGTTATTAAATTGCTGATGTATTTTTGTATACCTAGCTTAAAATAAACAATTTAGACAAATAGAACAATACACTAAACAACAAACATAAAGGGAATGTAAAAGTTTAGTTCCTATCAGAGTTCAAATTCCTATTTTCTAGACTATATAATAGGAAACTCAAAACAAGTAATAAAAAATAATTTTAAAAATAAAACCGTGTTCTAAAAACTGACTAAAAAGCTTAAAATTGACGAAAGACGACCCTTCTGGTGTAGTGGTCGAGAAATCGCCTACTACGTAGCGGGTGCGGGTTCGATCCCCGCACAATACAAACATTTGTGTGCATGAACATGTCTGTTTGTATTGGTCTGGGTGTTTTCTATGTATATCATGTATGTATTTACAAACAAAAAATATTTAAGTATTATATCCGTTGTCTGGCACCCATAACACAAGCTTTGAGTAGCTTACTTTGGGACTAGATGGCGATGTGTGGGAATGTCCAAAGGAAATTCGTGTTCTATTCAGGAGAGACTAATTCCTTAGGAGTCGGTGCATGATGTGTGTAGAGCCGTAAACTGTTGGTAAGCTTGACATCGTGCACCGACTTGAAAGGTGGTGGAATATTTTTTTATTTTCTATTTCATGAGTTTCAGTTTTAACTCATATCTTAAAAACTACTCGACCAATTAAACTTGCTCTGTGCCCTTAATTAAACTATTGCTGATAGAACTGAAAGAAACATCTCGATGTAGTTTCTAGTTTTTGAGTAATTCTGAGACAAAAATACTTACACTCACAAAATTTGCAAACGTATAAGAAAGCCTTTATAGATCAACATACTAAAATTATATCCAATTCTGTCAATATCACACATACATACAGGTCGAACTGATAACCTCCTTTTTTAAGTCGGTAAAAACAAAACATACATAGACATGATACACTCTAAAGTTTACACTAGCCAGTTAACCACCATTTATAGAATAATAGAGCTCTTGGTGACTGCGCTCCCAATTGATAATAGAGCTGTTAGTTTAACAGAATTGCTTTATTGACTGTCCATGTGACAACAATAGCAACAATGGAGAGTGCAAATGCACAGCCCTCACTAACTCAATACTAAATCCATTTTGTAAGTAACTAATTGAAATTTGGCCAGCGAGAGACTGCGTTGCTTAAATCATTTGCCATTTGGCAGGATCCCAACGGATGCAGTCTTGCTCAAACTTTAGTTTGAATGGTTTGGCTAAGCCACCTCTAATCCTAGCGACGCCATTTGATATTTATCGTTTGGATTTTTATAAGTCTGTTTGTTGCTTTCGCCAGTAATGCGAGCATAAATTAACTTAGGAACAAACCAATATTTTCACAACAAAATTCCAATACTGCATTTAAGGGGTTCCATGCCAAAAAACAAAAGACAACGCTCATAATACGTAAATCCGTCTCGTGTTTAGCTATCATAAATAACATCAAATCATATTCAGTAATAGAGTAGGTAATTCATACGTTAATTGGTATGCAAATTATGTTGTCATCGAGTACATTTTCAATATACCGCATGTGAAGCCCTCAATCAGGCATACTGTTTTGAGATACCAGTGATTTTGTGGTATTATACACTCAATTGTAATCCGCAGCGCAGATATGAAATGGGAAACAAGTTCGTGTTAGTATGTTTTACCCGTGTTTAGCCTTAAGTAAAATTCATCCGTTACTATGAGGTGATAAAATATATTTTAACGTATACTAATGACAATATTAGATAATTACTCATACGGGCTTAAGTGGGTTGTGAATCACCTATTTTCTGTGCCGTAGTCTAAGATTAAATCAATGTAATTTGCTGCAAATAAATATGTGCTTTAGGCATAAATCAAACATATTTTATTTTTATAAACACGACTTTGTTCTGCCAACTTAAATTATTTGTTCGAGATCGGCAGTCAATTCATCATGGTGGGGCTATATATAAACGCCAATAGCTGGTTTCCAGGGTGTAGGTGATCACCGAGGACACAGGCACAGTCACAATATTAAAGGTTTTCAGGTAAGTTTTAGGAGAAAACACACGCAAAATTGAGTCCTGGTTGGTCAGTTAGTCTCAAGGGAACAACGTCTCGAAAACGACTACTTTACGGGGTTCTCAAACAAGCAAAAAATAGGTAAGTATATAAAATAGTGTGCATAGGAGCGCGCGCCGCAAGACTAGGATCGCAACAAAGGTATCGATCAAATTATTGTAGTAAACATTAATTTATTAATATTGTCCTCCATAGAAACTTAAAAATCTCAGTTATTGATCGTCAAAAGCGTCTTCAGCCGAATCGCTTACACTTCCGCCAACTTTTTGGTTTCCTTGCCTCCCAAACATCGTCTTCATTCGAATCGCTCAAACTTTCACTCACATTTTGCTTTTCACTCCTCCCAATACCAACTCAAATAACAATCAAAACTTGCAAATCTCCCGTCGTATACAATTACATTAACCAACAATACTGGGGGCGAGTGAGACAACAATAAGTGCATGTCCCGGAACATTACTTGCGCATTAAAATTATTACAAATTGCAATTGGATGGGCGCGATCGCGTTAGAGCAAACAAAGACTGCGTGATTATTTACAGGAATCTCGTTATGGGGATGGGATGGTACAATATCGATGACGATTTTACTCAAAAAATGTGTTACGTTAATCAGCTAACTGCACTAGAGAATGTCATCTACAGAACGTTTGCTACTTAAACCCTTTACACACTGCGACTTTTAGCAGCGACAAAATGGCGATGCTTACGCGTATTAGCATCGATTTAGTCACAAAATGTCAACCTTTACACACTGCGCTACTTTTAGCATCGATGCAGTCGCGATGCTAACACGCTAATGCGCGTTAGTATCGATGCTAAATTAAATCTGTTCATTGCGTGATGCTAAAAATATTGCATTGCGTTGGACTAGCATAGTCCAACGATATAGTTAATTAGTTTTGCCTTTTGATGCGTGAGTTGATAGTCATGTCTGTAACTAGTTACTAGAGATGCAACGAATAGTTGTTTGGCCAGATACCGGATACCGGATGTTCGGCCTGACCACCAGCCGAATGTTCGGTATCCGGCCGCCGAATATTCGGCCGGCGGCATTTTGAGTTTCGTAGGTGCGTGTCGCGCACCGGCACGTTGCGCTGTTGTTTTTATACATCATAATTTACCTTTGGTGGATTTCCAATATAAAATTAATTAATATTACATTACTTACTAGTTACAAATAAGTAATTTTTTTAACTATCAGTATTATCACCAAGTTACTTTAAATAATTGGTTTATTATAAAAAGTTAAAGTTGTTTAAAATAATAAAAAGCTTCAATTACAACTGTGTCTTTATTTAGATTCTATTTATAAAATCTACCAAGTTTACTATCCGGTATCCGGCCAGATAGTACATTACCATCCGGTATCCGGCCGGATAGTAAAAAAGGGCCGGATAAGCCGGATACCGGATAGGATCCGAATATTCGGTGCATCTCTACTAGTTACCATCACATTTTCTGTTAGAACGTAGGTACATAATTCATACAGGGTGGCCAAAAAGTGGCATCCAAATATTTTTTTGGATAATTTAACCAAATCAGAAATATCGAGCAGCATCTTATCGATATCGATGTTTAAACTGCACTTGCTATACATCCCCAATCAGGCGTCTTTATTAAGTTTGGAGCAAATTATGAGTCTCTTGTGTATTTATACAAAGCTCCCGCTTAGATGCGAGGCACAAATTTGATTGTTACTCCCATTCCAAATTGTAATTAAATTCTACGCTTACGAAAATACTAGCAAGGATTTTGTTTTCAACCCTTCAGTATAGGATATAGAAAATGCGGAGGCATTGCCTTTTGCAAAATAGACTTTTTGACAGCGAAGAAGTCAAATGTAAGGTGCAGTCAAAAATAAATTTTATCATTATCATCATGGATATATCATGGAATGATTTATTTGACATTAATTGAATACTGAATATCAAGTATTGCATACCAATCACATGAACCCAAACAAAATAGTTTATGCACTGATATTAACTCACAGTATACCTTGTTTTATTTATATTTATAACGAGAATTTACTAATAAAATTGATGCGGGCAGAACTTTTTTTTATTATCCAGCCCAATTCGTTGCACCGAAAAAAGTATTAAAATTGAATTAAGGTTCATTTCATTTAATCTCAAACGAGCGTGAAGCCTAAAATGCACAATGGATCCAATACAGCAATTACGGAGGAAATGAGATCGCATTAAAACAAAACGCAATAAGTCAAGATTGCGAGTGCTCGAAGGAGGCGTGCCGAATGCGGCGCGGGCGCAGCGGGCACGCGCGACTGTTTCTTATCGCTCGCACGCACTACTGATTCGGAGGTAACGTTTCCATTGACACTGCAGAACAGATAAAAATGCTGATTGAGGTCTTTAACTGTCAGTCACAAAATCTTAACAAATCAGATAAAGAAGTTTATGTATGTTTATCAGCAATGAGAAACAAATAAAATGTGATAAATTTTTGAATGAATTCAGTTAGTAGTAACCGCACTAATAGGCCGTACAAAGTTGAAAAGTAGGCATTAAGTGAAATGTTACTTAATGACCGACCGTTAGGCTTTTTGATAATATCCGATAAAGACCCGTACGACCAAAGTTCAAAGACAACGAAAGTTATATTTTAGGAGCACTATAATAGTGAAAAAAAACTTTTTGCGAACCATTTTTACACGTGTTGTTCACTCAGCGACTTATAAAGGTGTAGGGAATGAATGTAATGTATTCTTTATAAGAGGGGAAAACTCTCGTGCAATTTGTATACTATAAAAGTTCACCGATAAAATTTTCTTTGTCGAAGAAAAAAAATGTTTTCGATTTCTCAGGTTCACGATTCAAATGCATTTCGATTTCGTCCGCGCGGTAGTCGTGGTGCGGTGTAAGATTTTTTGTAAAACGATGAAACCAGTAATCGAATTACGATGCGATAATCCCTGCAAGATGTTTCCTCAGCGCTAGAAAGTTGATGATAAATCAAAAGATCCTGCCGATATAAATCTCGTGCCGTCCAACAATGGAACCGGTAGTACACTCGCTCTCAACAATAGCGCTCGTTACACCTTATTGCAGATTTACGATCGGCAGAATCGTCGCGACTGTACTCTTGTTATCGCGGGAGTAAATAAAAAAAATGCTGTGTAGGGCTGTTTTCCACTGAAAGTAAGGTAAAATGAGCTTATGGTTGAAGCACGTAACGGGAAAAACATCGTATCAACGCGAAGCGTTCAGTATTATTTGTATGAAACTCCATACTTCAATTGAGGTGCTCTTAGCGCAGTAGTAGCAGAGTTTTGGTAGTAATATCGAAGTGAAGCAACCTACAGCGCGGTCGTGTTTAGATGGTTGAACATTCTGACCATACTAGTGACGTATATCATGAGCATCTCCGTGCTTCGGAAAGCACGTTAAGCCGTTGGTCCCTGCTAATAACAGTTGATATTAGTCGTTAAGCCTAGCCTTATGGGCGATTTGATAACATCTGACAGCAGGGTTAGTCGCTTGCCTTGCAAACACCTCTCCACCAATCCGCACTAAGCCCGCGTGGTGGAGTATGGCTCGAACTACCTCATAATTGAGGTAAGGCCTTTGCCCAGCAGTGGGACGTTACAGGCTAACTTTACTTTACTTAACATACTTCAACGCACATCTATCGACTTCGTAGCTTAACCACCTCTGATTGAGATCAACTCGAGACCCACTTTAGACTAGCAGCGCATGCGTTGTAACGCGCTTACTGCTACTCAGATTTTTAATAAGATAGACCAAAATTACATTTAGTGGGTGGCCTCTTCTTCGAAATTAAAAAATTGTGTTGTTCCTAAATAATCGAAAATTTCAATATTATACTTTGTTGTTTTAAATCGATTTTAAAAATAATATTTGTTTATAAAAAATCATGGTTGCTACAAAGATCATCATTATGTCTGATAAGATAATTCATTTACAATCTTGCAACATTAAAAAAAGTTCGATTGAAGCTGTCATTCTGGTCTTATAATTAAAAATCAGAGTATAGTCGCCCGATGTTCGTAAATTACATAAAATTATTATCCCTTTGGAATAGAACGACAAAAGCGAGATGTCACTAGCAGCAAACTGTGTGATAAAAAGAGATGGGTAGCAGAACCATTTTTGTCAGATGTCAAACAGTTGACCGCCCTGCAGAAGCTCGCTGAAAATTACGTGCATTTGATTTTTTATATTTAAAAGTGAAATTGTGTATATTTTGTAGAAATAATGCGTCTGAAACATGGTGACTTGATCGGTGATTGATTATTATGCATTACAGCGGCATAACCTCAACAAATAAGCATTTAACAGGTAGATTAGTCCAAATCGAAGCCTCTCAATATACGACTTATATAAAATTTACTAATGCGCTTCAAATTTAAAGTACGCAGTTTGATTATTCTATTCTACAAACGTTAATTTACGTAAAAAATAAAGACAGAATAACACAGGGAATGTATATCGACGAATATTTTGTATAATGAAATAACATTTAGTTTTACACTAGAGCTGCATGTTCAATATTTTGTGTCGACTGTTTATCATGCAGTAAACTACTATATTTAACTTAGGAACATTGTTATAAAACACCTGATCAAAAGGTTATCTCATTTAAAGCTACAAATGTTACTTACTTATGTTAGTTACTGACATCTTAAATCGGTTTCGTTTGACAGCTTTTACTTGTCCTTCTATTCCGATAGGAATATTAATTTTATGGTAAATTACCCGCCCACCCTGTCATACGGGCTGTCATCCCCAAGAAGAACTGTCATAAGTTGTAACAAACGCGATCCGAGTCGAGGCGTTTGTTATCTGGTGCCGAACCAATGCCGAAGCATTGCTGTTCCCCTATAGTAACGGTTGTAACGGCTGTTCCCACTAAAATGGAAAACCTTAACCTTTATTCTTTAGAGATTTCACGTCAATGTATCTAGAATGTCTACTAGAATTGTGTAGTTCCTGAATGAATGCTTCAATTGAAGGACTTCAGTTGCATGCCTCTACTGCATCTGTCCTATGGTGTTACCAAAATAGGTAGTTATTATTGCGAGGTAGCATACAGCTACAAATGGTTCTGAAGCAGTAGGGCCTCTAATAATAATACATCTAATGGTTTAGAATGTTTTAACACTTACAGTGACATATTTTAAATTCATAAAGATTAAAAAAGTAACTAAAAATTCGTCACGCGTAATGACGTATCCATAAGAGACCACAAATTTCGCAAGGTCGGACCGACAGCACGATAGCTCAATTGGTAGAGCGTTTGGCTGGTTAGCCAAGAAGTTGCTGGTTCTAGTCCCGTCCGTGTGCAAATTTTTGGCTTCTTATTTCATCTTTGTGAATACCTACATTTTAATTGTTGTATTTTTGCTTTAAATTTCCGTTTTGCGACACCGGTGCAGGCAACCAACCATACCAACCTTCACCGCGGTGAGTATTAGTTCAGGCCAATGCAGGATGTATCACCCGCCTACCCTCAATACGCATGCGGCACAGATAATGCAATTGTAAGTACTTGGGCACTGACAATTCAATTCAAATTGGTGTTGGCATCAACGTGCAAAATACCTGTCATTTACTGAACATCCAAATCTAAATGCAGTAAAGGAAACAGTAACATTATAATGATGGTTTATCTATAAGTCCACATGTGCAAAATAAATTACTATCATCTGTTGTAAACGTACGCGTAATCAAAAGCCTTCTCTGGGTGGGCATGTCAGTATTTCTACGGCAAACTTAACACTCCTAATCGTGGATGTCAAGTCTTACAATTGGTCTAGCCGCGGCCGCCTTGTTCGTGTTTAACCGCGCGTAGGCGAGCCCCAGCCGTACTGGCTGGGTGACGTAAATAATAAATAGCGAATGGTTTGCTATTTATACGTGGGCTCAAGATTTGTAATCTGGGGGCATATTTTCATTAGTTTCTTCTACACGCACACTTAGTCACTGAGTATATTATTATGAGTGCCCAAAACTTAAAAACAAAATTAAGTTGCAATAAGAATCGTATTTGTACCAAGTAGATATCAGCTATTCAGTGAGTACACAAGATGATATAATTTTTTTCTCAAGAGGCCTGGAATCATATCCTATTTACGCGTGTTTAATTAAAACCACATGTTATTGTCTACTTATAGTTTAAGTTTACTAATAGACTTGAGTTAAGTATCCCCATTAAGTCAGTAGTCAACTCATCTACTGTAGTTATCTAGATTGTTTCCGAGTTCCGTTTAAGAATAAAAATATTGTTTTTTAAAGCTCAAGGAAAATTCGTAGACCGTAAAGAAATATTAAACAAAATCGGTTATTAATGTTTACGTGCAAATTTTGGCGTCGCACAGGTAATTACAACTTCCATACGACCTCAAATCCCCTGTGACATCCCAAATTACTAATTCAGCCTCACATATCGGTGGGAATTTAATGAAATTTCGCTCGAAACGCTCGCCTTTAATTTGAATATAAATGAGCTCTTAACAACGATATAGGTGTTGTAACAGAATGGATGTGGCCTGATGAATAATGTGTGATGGGTCTACCTTGTTTCGCATAATTTTTATTGTCATAATTTTATTTGGCATATCATCAAATAGCATAAACTTCCTTTCGCAGAACATCAATTAGCATTCACTCATTTACCAGACGTTCAAAACGCATAATCGTGTAAGCTAGAATCATCTTTAGGCAGAAATTTAATATCCATAATAGTCTTAAAGCAGAATCATCCTAACGCAGAAAGTTCACAGATAGAATCGTCTTGTGGCATACAATTCGTATATATAGTCATTAATAGGCAGAATCATCCTATCGCAGAAAATTCACAGTCCGAATCGTCTTTTGGCATATTTTTCATATTTATTATTCTCCTAGAAACCTTAATTTCTCTGTGTATCCCAAGTAGTTCTATCTCAGCAATACTAACATACAACATGCATGGCAAATCAAACATGCAGCATGCAAGCAAGCATTCAGCATGCAAGCAAGCAAGCATGAAGCATGCAAGCAAGCATGCAACATGCATGGTTTCTGTCACGGCTTCGGCGCTGCGGGGCTCCGGCAGTCCCACGCGAGCTTATCGTCGCAGATGGTTTTCGCTCACCACCGCAGCTTCGGCTTGCTGGCCGGCTTCGCCGGCCAGCCTCAGCCGCGGCGGCGAGCTTTCAAACCACCTGCTCCTCAGCTCGCGGGCTGCCTCACCCCTCCGCGCCTACGCGATTTTGAATTACACTCTAGGGGTGGGGCAAACAAGACTGCGTGGAGTCGGTTTTGTACCGATTCGTTTCTGTCACTAACTTTTGTACCACAACTTAATGACTTTTTAATTTAATCTTAGGGTAAAATACTATTTAAAAGAAATAGCAATATGCGTAGTGAAAATATTCCAAAGGAAATTCTGCTTTCTTCATAGTATGCCTAGTCAAATTATGCCAAATAAACATTATGCTTAGCGAAAGTATGCAAAGTAAAATTTTGCCAAAGGTAATTATGCCTTATAAATTTCTGCTATCTTAAAAGTATGCCATTGTAAATTCGGGCATATAAATATTCTACCAAACAATAAGTATGCTAACAGAAAATTCTGCCTGAATAATATTCGACTAAAGAAAATTATGCCAAGTGTGTTATGCCAAGTGACTTTCGGAGCAAAAAGATTCTGCCAGATAGAGGGAATCCATGTGTGATATGTAAAAATCTATCTTCGGTATGTAACCATGAATCATAAAATCTTATTTTAATGATTGTTTACACCCATCAAATAAGTTTGCGATCACTTTGTAAAATTGAAATCTTTTTTTGGCACAGTAAATGATATAATTGCATATTATTGTTATAATAATATGATAACTGGGTTTATATATTTAAACAAAACAGAACAAATATATTTCATTGATACAGTCACCTTTTCAAAAATAAATCAGCTTTATGCTAGTGATCACAATCTTTTTTTGATGTGTCACAATCAAAAACGTATGGTTCCATATATCCGTCCGTCTCTTGTTTCTGGAGATGTTACCATAACAATTTCGTTTAGTTTAGCGGTACTTAGACCATTTAGGTGTGTACGTATGTGTGCCACTTATTAAAACAGGTGGTTACCTTATTATGTCTCCTCTTGTATTTGTATATTTATATTTATGGATGGGTGGTGTAATCAGGTATATCATGATGACTGACGAAATAACTTTGATGACATACAACTCGGTTAAGTATTGCATAAAGTACTATTATTGCAAAGCCATATCGTCTTAGTAAATTTCTCCTGAAGCCGCATCTATTCTCTCAACGTCTGTGGCACATATCGCGTTGTGTTGCGCACATTAATTTAATCCCTCAAGTATATGTAAACGAGACACAATGGATATTCTATTGTTATGCGGTCGCATGCGACCGCTTCGGTGTTTATGCGTTAAATCACGACGTGGTTCCGATCGGATATCCGATTTCCAAATTACGCAATGGATCTTCTGTAATTACGATTAGTCAGACTTTGAAAAAAAATCGCTCTTATTTTGACTTAATTTTAAGATCTCGTTATTTTGTGTGTCATTTTTCTCTCTATTCTATGTTATTTTTTGCTTTAATTATTTTACATATTACACAAATATTTACCTCGTGTTAGGACCAAGGCTAATCTCTTTCATGCAAAAATGAAAATATTGAATGAAATAAGATATACAAACTTTTCCAATCTATTCACCTCCAACATAGTAATATATCTAACACATGGATGAATGATAGAGAGAATTCTGGTGCCAGTCAGAAAGCACTACAATTAAAATATGTTTAGAAATAAGTGCTACAATCCTATACAGCGGGCGAAGTCTGAAGCAACACTTTTGACTTTTCGCGTAAAAAATTTCAATTTTCTGATTTTCTGCTATCTGCATCAAATATCCTTTTAACATACGTATCCTTTTAACATTCAAAAAATCTTCTCAATTAATAAATACACGAAAACACCAATTTTGCCTCAGCGTTTTTGGGTGCCACCTACTGATTTTACAGGGAACTATATCGAAACTACTATACTGTATTATTACCTAGTATTTAAAATGATGTGCGTGATGTATGGCGTACAAAATACTACTTGCTGTCGAATAATTCTTGGTAGTCCTTTTAGCACAATTGCCTCATTTATACCACAGTGTACCCAGCTTGGTCTTCTTTTTTTGTACAATTGTGTCATCTTTGTCCCAGTGTGCCCAGTAAAAGATTGCAGCAAAAGGACTGCGTGGGTCACCGTTTGTGTATGAAGATGGAATCAAGAGCTACCCTTCGGACAAATGGCGACTATTTCAACTCCGAACAATGAATGAAAGTGGGCGGGCAAAAAACTGGGTATTACGTGTTATAGTGGCATGATATGGTGGCGATGCGATCTTACCCGTTCAATTTCTTTGAAAGAGGATAAACAATAAAACTCTTTCTGTAAAACGAAATTCTTAAAACCCATATTGTGTACAATAGTCATAAAAATAGTCCAATTATCTTTACTAATATTGTAAAGCTGCAGAGTTTGTTTGTTTGAACGCGCTAATCTCAGGAACTACAGGACTGATTTGAAAAAAAAATATCGAGGAAGACTTTGGTTAGGCTTTAAAACATCACTCTGCGACGGGAGGTAAGGAACGAACTCAAAACACGCGAACGTAGTCGCGAAGACCGCTGGTCTGATAAGCTTTTTTTAGGATTAAGTAGCTGAATGGCAAAAAACGGAACCCTTATAGTTTCGACAAGTCTCTCTGTCTGTCCGTCCGTCCGTACCTATATCACAGCCACTTTATGCTGGAACTATTAGCATTACACGGTTGAAATTTGGTAGGGAGATGTATCCTGTTAACCGCAAAATAAAAATAAAACATAATGATATTCAAGGTGGGATCCCATACATGAAACTAAAACCTAAAAAAACCTATGCGTGTAGGGTGTTTATGGATAGGTCTTTTAAAATGACATCGAGGTTCCTAAAACCATTTTCTTTTTTAGTGTAACGTTTGAGATAGACACTTCCACAGTGGTAAAATTTGAAAATGTGCCCAGTTAAATACAAAAGTCCTATTCCAGTAGTGTATTTTTAGTTAATTTACAGTGTATTGACTACCCTCGGCAGCGATTGTAATTTTAATAAATATATTTCGCCATCGTCTCCATCTCGTCACACCAGAATACGAGTAGTGCGCCTGCAGTTAACTAGGCAGCAACAGACGTGCGAGTTGATTAAACTAATAATTGTCCGCCCATTTCTTACGAACACTCGGCTAAGGGCATCGACCCCGACACGTGGGCTGCTTGATATTTGTGTGCATATATGGTTAAGATAAAATATATAAATTGTGACGAGGTTAGATTATTGACTAGGTTATGCCTGAAGAAAAGCATATTAGGCACAACTGAATGTACTTAGGTTATTATTAGGCAGGTTATCAGTATAAGTAATTTCCTTGGAGCATTAGTTACTTGTATTCTGTTCTAAAATTATTTACTAAATTATTATTTTAACGTTTAAACAGATGGACATATTACCGCAAGTTAACAGCCGTCCAACAATCAAACTATTAAAAAAGTTTGTGGCAACAAAACTTGGTCCGAACAATTTTCCGATATTTCAAGCATTTCTCTATAAAGTTAAATTAACAAAAAGGCAAGAATAGCTCATTAACAAGGCAAAATTAAAGACTCGCGATGTCCCAATTTAGTTACTTGTTCCTCCAAAGTTTGGCGAATTCTAATAAAGATAAAATCTTGTTGTTTATTTTCAACATGATGTTTTAGGGTAGAAAACACGCAGTGGAAAATCTGTCCATGTTTGACTTTGTTTTTAACCGACTTCAAAAAAGGAAGAGGTTCTCAATTGGACTGTTTTTTTTTTATATATCGAAGTCATTTATTAACCGATTTGAAATAACAGCGTCAAAAAGTGTAACCCCCCCCCCCCCCCTAAAAGTAAGTAAGTTTTTACTTTCTTTTGTAAAAATTAAGTTTTACAAAAGAAAGTAAAAACTGACTTTTTAAAACCAAAATGCACTAAAACGTCTTAAATAAACTCATGACTCTTCAAAGAAAAGGAATCCATTTTGAGGCGAACAATTTCTTATTGGAGTCGGTGCCATCACTTTGACCATCTTAAGCGTCATCTATCAAAGCAGAGCAATCGGTTTTAACTTTGGTCTTGTGGTAGTTCGGCTAAGCGGAAGTAACTCGAACTCTTATTTAGTTAAGTTAGCACGGAACCCTCAGTGCGCGAGTCCGACTCGCACTTGGCCCGTTTTTTATTGAATTTAGTGTCATATGTCTAATGGTGTATCCACACAGCCTGGCGGCATACGCCGTTGGATATACCGCTGATGCCGCTGCATATTTTAACATCCTTTTCCTTATTTCTTGACTATCATTTCATTATTATTCGTATATATTATAGTACATTCCCGTCGTTTTCACCTACATTGTTGAAACAAGTCTCATCAAAAGTCCTAATACCACGGGGCACTCAATCTTGGAACACAAAACTAAAATTATTTGACCTATCAGTACTTTTTGCAGTACTCTGCAAAATGTTTCCACTCCGACTGAAAACAAAAAAAAAATGACAACATCTCGTCCCAAATATTCTCGTCGGTGCAAATTTCGCGCGATCGCGTATTCGCGTCACGTCGCGAGTATCGAGCGACCCACAACCGGCCGGATCCCGCCCCCGTCTTATCGCCATTCCGCCTATTAGTACACGGGAGCACCAGCATAGAAATAAAAACATAACTTTAAAACAAGATAACAACAGAAAAAAAACCTAAATTTACATTGTCTAAGGTAAAATCGAGACTTCTAAATTTAATGTACTTTTATGGCAGCCTACATTGATACTGAAACGGTAAAAGCCTCATCTTATAAACTTCGTCCTATTAAACATAGTTTGTTGCGTAACAACAAACCCTTACCACACGTTAAGCGCCACGTGTATATGTTTGCTCTAGGGTGTATACAGGCTGAAATTTTAATCAGTGACCAAATTTTGTGACGAATGAAGACTTTAATAAAGTAAAACAGTTAGCGCAGTGGAATATAGTTTTACTTTATTTATATTAATGACACATAACAACAAAGAGTAACCATAGCAACCATAGAAGGTGTCACTCCAACATTCACTCCTCTTTTTATTGGGATAACCCAATCTGACGACGCATGTCTATCAGTGCAGGCTTGTACACCGGCTTTGTAAATGGATCAGCCAGTTGCCTATCTGTAGAGACCTGCTGAATTATAACATCTCCTTCTGCTACACATTGTCTGACATAGAAATGTTTCAGCTTAATGTGTTTAGTTTTTCTATGTTGTTCGTATGGAGGGTGTGCAGATAATTTAACTGCGGACTCATTGTCAATGCGTAAGACAGGCGTATTCAGATTCATTTGTAGGTTACCAAATAATCTCTTCAACCAAACGATCTCTCGGCAAGCTTCACTCGCAGCTACTATCTCGGCTTCAGTAGACGAGAGTGCAACTGACGTTTGCTTTGTACTTCGCCAGGATATTGCCGAACCAGCGAAGAGGCACAGCATCCCGCTTGTAGAGCAACCACTTGCGTTGTCACCGCCGTGATCTGCATCGCTGTAGCATACAAGACGCTTTTCGCTCTTCTTGTATACAAGTCCCATATCTATAGTTCCCTTCAAATATCTTAGTATTCTTTTGACTTGCTGAATATTCTTTTCACTAGGTTTATCCAAGGTTCTTGATACCACTCCGACTGCATAAGCAATATCTGGTCTTGTACCAACCATCAGGTAAGCTAGAGAACCAACAACTTGTCTGTAGGGAAAAATAGTTGGGCTGTCTTTTTCCTCCATTTCTTTTTCAGAATCTTTTAATATTGGCGTTCCAACAACTTTGCAATCACTCATTCCATATTTTTCTAATAAGTTTCTAGTATATGCAGCCTGATGTACTTTGATAATACCATCTTTGAGTCGCTCTATCTCTAGTCCAAGAAAATAGGATGGCGGCTTTGTTGTTATTTTGAAACGGCTTTTCAGTTCATTTTCAATGAAATTTTCAGCCTCGTATTCATCTGTGGCAGCAAGTAGTCCGTCATCAACAGACTCAGCAAAATCTTCTTTTGTTCTCGTTCTCTTACGTATAGACAAGGATCTGCTTCACTTTGAATAAAGCCGGATTCCATTAAAAAATCATGTATGCATTCATTCCAGCATTTTGGAGCTTGTTTTAATCCGTAAAGGCTGCGTCTCAGTTTGCAAACACGGCCAGTCCCGTCATCGAATCCCGCAGGTTGTCGCATAAAAATCTCTTCTTTTACAGTTCCATATAAGAACGCTGTAGAAACATCAAATTGTTTTAGCGCCAATCCCTCATTTGCAGCGATACTTAACAGAATTCTGATTGTGCTCATTTTTGCAACTGGACTAAAGGTTTGATCGTAGTCGATGCCTTTCTTTTGGGAATAACCAATAGCTACTAAACGTGCTTTGTATTTATCAATTGAACCATCAGGGTTCCTTTTGATTTTAAATACCCATTTGCATTTCAGTGCTTTTCTATCTTTAGGTAGTCTTGTCAACTCCCAAGTTTGGTTTTCTTGTAGTGAATTTAGTTCACTGTTCATTGCTTGAAGCCACTTGTCTTTATCAGTGCTACGTAAAACATCTTGGTAGTTTGTTGGCTCAGAAACAGAAATTGTCTGATTGATAAACTGTTCAAAATTAAACCTGTTTGGAGGTTTAATCTGGCTTCGATCACGAAGCTGTCGTTCACTAGGTTCTTCTAGTATTGGCGTGCTTTCGTTTTGTCGCGTCATATCAATCTCATTATCATCAGCTTCAACAAATAACTCTTCGTCGTTTTCGTGTTCTTCAATATCAACAGTCTGTGAACTTGTGGAAGGAACAGGTAGTTCGAAAGTTTTTACTTTGATTGGTGACTCGGTAAGTGTGTCGGTATTATGTTTTTCTCGTAAAGGTACCTCATCAAATATGACATTTCTAGATCTTGTCAATTTTAGGGTATTTACGTCGAAAATACGATATCCTTCATCTCCATCATATCCAATAAGTATTCCTTTCTCGGCTTTTCTGTCTAACTTCCTTGACATTCTTTGTTTAGGAACATGAACGTAGCAAAAGCTGCCTATGATTTTGAGGTGGTCTATTTTAGGCTTTCTGTTGTACCAGAGTTCATGCGGTGACTTTCCTTCAACTGGAGTTGGTCCCGTTCTATTCAGTATATAAACTGAAGCTCTAGTTATCTCAGCCCATAAGCCTTTAGGTATCTCATCATGTGCATGCATGAGTGCTCTTGTCATCTCCACAACAGTACGGTTTTCTCTCTCAGCAGAACCGTTTTGTTCGGGTGTGTAAGGCATTGTCAACCTCTGCTTGATGCCAAAATCTCTCAAAGTATTTCGGACTTGTTCGTTATCAAACTCTCCTCCGTTATCGCTGAGTAATTCAGTTATGACGTGTCCAGAATTCTTAGCTTCAGCAAGAAAATCTTTCATGCGTGCTTGAACTTCAGACTTTTGTCGAATGAAATAAATCCAACGATATTTCGAGAAATGATCTTTGAACAAAACATAGTATCTATACTTTGATATAGAATAAGGAAATGGTCCGCATACGTCTGTGCTTATTAGCTCTCCAGGTTTGGTAGCTTTAGGTCTCTGTCCGAACGTTTGTCTATGACTCTTTCCAAAAACACAGCCTTGACAGATATCATTCGAACTGGAGTCTAGTTTTATTCCGAGTTCTTGATTTATCAGTTTTGCTACATGTCTCTTATTCTGGTGTCCAAGACGTTCGTGATACAGCTGAATTTTGTTTTCAGGTGTCATTATCTGGTTTATCTCAATCTCTACAGGAGGTGTCACTGTTCTTACATTTAGTCTGTACAGGCCACCATTTATATGACGATTACCAATTAATTTTACCTTTCCATTAACCTTTAAATAGCACGACTGAGCAGTAGATATAAATATGCTATCATTTAATGCGTCTTGTGCGGCTAGTACAGAAAATAAATTCCGCTCAATGCCTGGCACGTACCATACATTCTTGAAATATAGCAATTCTTTCAGACCATTCACATTAGATTCAATCTTGACTGTACCTTTACCAATAGCTTGTACTACTTGGCCATTAGCAGTCATTATTTTATGTGGCTCATGAAAGTATTCAAAACTGTCAAATATTCTCTTATTAGTGACATGATTTGTCGCTCCGTTGTCAACGTACCACGACTCATCGTCTTTGTGCTTGTAGCAGGCTTGAGTCAGGCCTGTCAACGTCGTCATTGCACTGGTAGAATTATGTTTTGGGGGTCTCCCATCAGCAATCCACTTTTTGCACAATCTGACTTTGTGACATCCTTCTTTACAATAGTTGCAAACTTTGTTTTTCTTCTTGCCTTGCTTCTTTAGCATTAAGAGTTCATTACTACCTTCACCTTCTTTGTCGGTTTTTTCTTTCAGTGATCTCTCGTATGCGCACAGCTGAGAAGTCAGGTTTTCTATATTATGATCGTTAATTGACATCAAGGCCCAACTTGACTTGAAGTTAAAGTATTCGTCTGGCAATGAATCCATAACTTTACATATTAACAACATGTCAGGAAGTTGACTCTTACCTTGTTTGATCAAAATCAGATTCATCTCATGCCATAAGTTCTTGGCTGTGGTCAAATGTGTCCCCATATCATGTGTAGGATCAAGTTTGTAGCCAAAGAACTTCATGCACACGTCATAGAAACGATCCTGTGACACTCTTTCATAAAGCCGGTTTAGTTCATCCCAAGCCTCTTTTGCTGTAGTAAAACGCATCACTTTAGACAACATCTGTTCCGTCATATTGGTGGTGAGTAGCAGAAATGCAATACTTTCGATTCGCTGGTATGCATCATAATCGATTTTAAACTTATTTATTTCTTCAGAAGTAGCGTCGGCACCTGGCTGTGTTGGCTTTGTGAGTGTACCCTGTACCGCCTCCAAGGTTCCAGTATGGGTTTTCATCAGCATCAACACTTGAAATTTCCAAGTTGTTCAGTTTGTTCCGTCGAACGGTCGTATGTCGAGTTTTACATTTGCAGACATATTTACTTGACATTAACCTTTGTCCTTTCAGGAAATACTGTTTCACCGAGCTTTTATGATCGATTTTATCGCTCTGCTACCATAATAAAGTAAAACAGTTAGCGCAGTGGAATATAGTTTTACTTTATTTATATTAATGACACATAACAACAAAGAGTAACCATAGCAACCATAGAAGGTGTCACTCCAACAGACTTCACTGATGGATGTGAACAACTTTTACTATGGGGGCAATAGTGAATTAAAAAATCAGGTATTCCATTCATTTTGACCGCGCGCCAATTGAGCTTTTGTATGGAACAGCTGTTTTTTTTTTTCTATTTCACTACTGCCCCCATAATACAGGGTGTTGTTTTGGTCAGCGACGAGCGACTCAGGGGTGGCTGTACAAACGATACTGATGCCAAAAAATATATTTTTTTTGAAATAGAAAAATCCCAAAAAAAAAATGCGGTACAACAATCGAGTCAAAACTACCAACACCAGGTAGCCTTTTCGTAGCTTACTAGCTACGGAGTAGTATTTTGTAGATATGCGCTAGCTACGGGCTAGGGTGCGAGTTTTCCCATTCGTTTTGTAATTTTTTTGACTGTTTGAAGAGGTTTTCTTGTATAAAACTCGCTCAGAATTTTAAGAAAACATTTTTTTAGAATAAGCTTTACTCATATTATCATCCCTGAGTTGCATGTGTCTGACCAAAACAACACCCTGTATAATGTCATTTAAGCAGAAGAACCTAAAAATCTAAAAATAATATGGCAGCAGGTTTCGTAGCGTGTCGTAGTCGTATTCGTAGCGCTGAATGCGAATTGCGGAGCAAACAATCGTAGCATCAACAAATACTACATGAAGTTATGGCTAGTTATTAGCATGAAACTAAAAATAATCTAAATGACAAAAGTTAGACTAAAAACCGGCCAAGTGCGAGTCGGACTCGCGCACCGAGGGTTCCGTACAAACCTGCAAGGTTTACAAAGTTCGTTCATTACGACAATCGGTATCAATGGTTGTTCTTTTGCGTTTTGCGTTGACTTAGTATAGCTCTACGCGTTCATGAGGAAAAAAGTAATAAGTTTATATTTATTAAAAAATATATATTTTGTAATGTAACTAAAAATTTAAGGTTTTCGGAATTTTCCCTTTATGTGTGCTATAAAACGTTGCTTCATGCCAAATTTCAAGATTCTAGGTCGACTGGAAGTACCCTTTAGGTTTTGATTCCCTTGCGAGTACTTGCGAGTTTCAAAATGTGCAGCTTAAATTGCTGTTTCCTTTGATTGCGTTGACATAGAAGTTTGATTTTGTTACAGCTTAAAGGTATTATAGACCTGAGTATTTGGTATGAATTTCAATTTAATACCTCTACGCGTTTATGAGGAAATGGGTAGTAAGTTTAAAATTATTAAAAAAATATATATTATGTGATGTAACTAAAAATTTATGGTTTTCGTAATTTTTCCTTTATCTATGCTATAAGACGTTGCTTCGTACCAAATTTCAAGATTCTGAGTTCACGGGAAGCACCCTGTAGGTTTTGATTCCCTTGCAAGTGTCGAAAATTTGCGGCATAAACGGCTGTATCTTTTGATTGCGTTGGCTTAGAAGTTTGATTTTTTCACAGCTTCAAGGGACAGTAGACCTGAGTAATTGATATAAATTTCAGCTTCATACCTCCACGCGTTCCTGAGAAAAAGGGTCTTGACAGACGGACGGACAGACGGACAACAAAGTGATCCTATAAGGGTTCCGTTTTTTTTTCCTTTTGAGGTACGGAACCCTAAAAACCGGCGAGTCGGACTCGCGCACTGAGGGTTCCGTGCCAACTCTAACTGAATTAGGGAATCCATTTACTTATACTTAGTAAATTATCACAATATTTTGTTGACTACAAATATAACTTTGTTTTTCATAGTGTTTGTATGAAGTACAAAGTTATGTTTGCGGTTGTTGAAAATGTGCTATATCTCAAAATCTACTTGTTCGATCCTGTCCGAACCAATTTTCGTTGAAAGTATTTATTAAGATCTACATCACATATTTTTTTCAAAATTTACACTTGCTTGGTTTAGAAATTAGATGGGGGTGGACGCCCATTTTACCACTTTGGAAGCGTCTAGCTATGAAACGTAAGACTTTAAAAGAAAATGGTTCAAGGAACCTCTATGTCATTTTAAAAGACCTATCTATAGACACCCCACACGCGTAGGTTTGACAAAATTTTTTTTTTTTGTTTTAGTTTCATGTATGAGAGCCCCCCCTTAACTGTCATTATTTTTTATTTTTTGTATGAGAATCGGTAAGCGGTTAACAAGATACATCTTCCTACCAAATTTCAATTGTGTAATGCTTAAAGTTACAGAATAAAAAGGATGTGACATACGGACGGACAGACAGACAGACAGACAGACAGACAGACAGACAGACAGACTTGACGAAACTATAAGGGTTCCGTTTTTGCCATTCGGCTACGGAACCCTAAAAAGTAATATGGTATGGCCACAAAGAGCCGAAGGAAATTAAAGTGATTTAGTAAACTCTACATAAATTCATCTGCGAACATACACAAGCACTTATATTAATTTCAAACTAAAACATAATATCGAACAAAAACAAGCTCGTTCCGACCGCTGATTACATAATTTTAATATCCCGCTGCTAATAAAGTACGCTTAATTTTCTACTAATTTCCACCCTCCGGAGTTTCAAGCGAATTTTCGGAGTCTCCGAAATGTGTTTTGTTAGAGGGAAACTAATTGAGGGTAAGAGTAAAGAAAACACTGTAAAATTATACAGTGAACGGTGATTAATTATGTGTTATTTTGAGAAGCCTCACAAAATTGATTTTTAATGACCCTTTGTTTGTTTTACGTGGCTTCTGAGTTTGTCGTTTTTTAACACCTTCAAGAAAGAAGTAGGAAATCAATTTAATGTGTAGCTTCCAATCACGTGTGCTGAATTTCGAAATTGTATGTATTTTTGTATATGTGTTATGTGTTATATATTTGTCTACGGATTCCATGAAAAGTAGAGAATCAATAAGGTATGTTTCAACTTAGGGTATATAGTATGTGTAATTAGTTTTTGAGATATGAGTACCTAAAAATAATGGAATAAAAAATTAAAAAACCGGCCAAGTGCGAGTCGGACTCGCGCTCAGTGCGCGAGGGTTCCGTGTCAATTTTAATTGAATTAAATCCACTTAATTTTACTTAACTAAAATACCACAT
Source organism: Pyrausta purpuralis (assembly GCA_963924145.1). NCBI lineage: Eukaryota > Metazoa > Arthropoda > Insecta > Lepidoptera > Crambidae > Pyrausta > Pyrausta purpuralis. The sequence continues at coordinate 19,729,345 of OZ001659.1, forward strand.
TATTTTGTTGACAGCAAATATAACTTTGTTTTTCATAGTGTTTGTATGAAGAACAAAGTTATGTTTGCGGTTGTTGAAAATGTGCTATATCTCAAAAACTACTAGTTCGATTCCGTCCAAACTAAATTTCGTTTCGTTAACCGCCTACTTCGGACACAGCGAATAGTGAATTCTTTTGTTCCTACAAAATCCAATATAATAGGTACTTGCATATGGGACCGAAAATTAGGCAACGAAATGCAGCATCATCCACACACATTGTTAACACAAACAAAACAAGAACAGCACACACACAGCCAGCATATCAAAACAAAACATAAGCGAAACGGGTCGCGCATCCAATTGTTTTTATTTTCGTGTGAAAACAAAATTTTCGCTGACGCAAAAAAAAGTTTACTGAAATTGCACGTTTGGAGAAACAGTACAACTATGAACAGAAGGGCCGGAGCCGAGACTTACGAATTTCATGAGCTCAATGAACTTGTTTGCGATTCAGATTCAGTTTCATTTGTTCACATATAAATGTCGTACAATAAGGTCACAGTAAATTTAAAATCCAACATAATTCGCTATAAATACAGCATGTGAAAATCAAAGATAATAAAATCGGAGTCCACGATGCTAAATGGGGATTTACTCAAGCGTCACAGAGACCTCTTGGGTTCTGTAAGAAAAATGTGAATAAAAACGTCATGATATTCGTCGTGTTACCGAGTTTTCTCATTATTTAGCTATGTAGCTCGTATAAATAAGAATATACTGTTTCAGTTTCATGATTGTCACGATCTTTCTTCTTTCTTCATACATTTTATCTTTATTGGTACAGTTTCCAATAAAAATGTTTAGAACTTCAATAAAAGTGAAGATGCTGACCGTTATAAAAAGTGATGCATGTAAAATTTTAAAGTTAAATAGTGAATAGCGGTGTAAACTCTATGTGACACCAAAATATATGTTTTATGTAACTCAAGGTTTCAATAAACCCCATTGTAAAGATGCAATAAAGTTTCAAGCGGTAAATTGACTTTCTAATAACATATGTTATAATCTTCTGCCGAAGGTTAAATAGAACCACTTGAAAGGGTTTATACAGGCTTTACCTGCTAAATTTTGTGCCAAAATCGAAGATAGAAAGGTTTTATTACATTCTCTTACTCCCTTGTAAAATATAAGCTAACTCTTTATTATCTAAGCAGAACTGTAATACAGATCCACTACAGCTTGTTTTAACGCTAAAATGTTACGTATTTTTGATGCTGACTATATCTGAGTATTACACAGTTCGGCAGAACATTTAGCCTAATGAGCCGATGAGAGTAGGCGTACGTCGTCGCAACAAAACAAAGGTGCCGTCATCAGTCGCAGATGTTAAGAGCAAAAAGTCTCAAGACGGAACGTTGCCAAGACTCCGTCTTATGAAATGAGGAACACCGCAATATAGACCTACCTCGGTAGCGTATTAAAAAATCAATCAGCAAAGCTGTTTTCAATACAACTTGATGCTTTTTGGGAAATGGCTAGTTTTAACGGAACCAAGGTACAACTCAACTCTTTGTCTACATGGAAGGGCGTTATTTGGGCAAATAGAAGCTTAACTTTCGAATTAATGTTTAATAGCCAGTGAGTTGTAAATTCTACGTATAGAGAATTAGAGACGCTATGCCAAGCAATAAAAAGAAAGTTTTTAAAACTTAAACCGACCCAACTTAAAACACGCTCTAAAAAGTACGAAACAAGAAAATAGTCTAAAAGGATAGCCGTGGTCGTATCGTAGTCCACTATGATTTTATTTTATTACTAGCGGTCCCCCGCGACTTCGTCCGCGCGTTTTGAGTTTGCTCCCTCCCCTCCCGTCGCAGCGTGATGTTTTATATCCTAAAGCCTTTCTCAATAAATAAGCTATCTAACACAGAAATATTTTTTCAAATCGGTCCAGCAGTTCCTGAGATAAGCGCGTTCAAACCAACAAACTCTTCAGCTTTATAATATACTAGCGGTCCCCCGCGACTTCGTCTGCGCGTTTTGAGTTTGCTCCCTCCCCTCCCGTCGCAGCGTGATGTTTTATATCCTAAAGCCTTTCTCAATAAATAAGCTATCTAACACAGAAATATTTTTTCAAATCGGTCCAGCAGTTCCTGAGATAAGCGCGTTCAAACCAACAAACTCTTCAGCTTTATAATATAATTAGCGCAAGCGCACGTTGTACTTAAGCTGCGAACATTATTTTGGTGCGGAGTTATGTTAAAACTGTGATAGCTCCTAAGATATTCATTGGAATCAAATGATATAAAGGGCAACTTTGTTCTTAATGAAATGCTCGTGATGATGAATGTATTTATTTTGATAAGAATAAATACCTGTGTGTATAATACACCTCTAAAACGATGCATTATTTTTTTTACAAATTTATTAACATAAAAAAGGTTGTAGTAAGTCAACCATAAAAGATAGACTTATGCTATTGCGGACTTTATTATAGAACTCTTAATGCTGAACAATCTTGTCATACATGATTTTTGTGTAACTTTAGCGGTTTCCGCAGCGTACGCAGCGGAAGCTCTCAAAAGGAATATCTTTCTCCTGTTTTCGCAACATTTTTCATTGCTGCTGTGGTCTTGTGAGTCGTATCTTTATGTTATATAGCTTAAAGCCTTCCTCGATAAATGGACTATCCAACATAAAAATATTTTTTCAAATCGGGCCAGTAGTTTCTGAGATAAGCGCGTTCAAACAAACAAACTCTTCAGCTTTATAATATTATAAAGTACTAGCGGTCCCCCGCGACTTCGTCCGCGCGTTTTGAGTTTGCTCCCTCCCCTCCCGTCGCAGCGTGATGTTTTATATCCTTAAGCCTTTCTCAATAAATAAGCTATCTAACACAGAAATATTTTTTCAAATTGGTTCAGCAGTTCCTGAGATAAGCGCGTTCAAACCAACAAACTCTTCAGCTTTATAATATAATTAGCGCAAGCGCACGTTGTACTTAAGCTGCGAACATTATTTTGGTGCGGAGTTATGTTAAAACTGTGATAGCTCCTAAGATATTCATTGGAATCAAATGATATAAAGGGAAACTTTGTTCTTAATGAAATGCTCGTGATGATGAATGTATTTATTTTGATAAAAATAAATACCTGTGTGTATAAAACACCTTTAAAAATGATGCATTATTTTTTTACAAATTTATTAACATAAAAAAGGTTGTAGTAAGTCAACCATAAAAGATAGACTTATGCTGTCGCGCACTTTATTATAGAACTCATAATGCTGAACAATCTTGTCATACATGATTTTTGTGTAACTTTAGCGGTTTCCGCAGCGTACGCAGCGGAAGCTTTCAAAAGGAATATCTTTCTCCCGTTTTCGCAACATTTTTCATTGCTGCTGTGGTCTTGTGAGTCGTATCTTTATGTTATATAGCTTAAAGCCTTCCTCGATAAATGGACTATCTAACATAAAAATATTTTTTCAAATCGGGCCAGTAGTTTCTGAGATTAGCGCGTTCAAACAAACAAACAAACAAACTCTTCAGCTTTATAATATTAGTATAGATATATAATGAATCTGTTTTGCTAGGTGGCGTTCGACCACGGCTATCCGTTAAAGCGTGTTTTAAGTAGTCGGGTTTAAGTTTTATAAACTTTCTTTTTATTTAACTTATTTTGGAGTTATGTAAATTGATCTTAGGTATAATAATGATGCAAAGCAGACCTAGTATAGTACCTAACACCTTACTAGTTTAAAAGTGAGTTTGTGAATTATTGCAATTATCAGGTGATTGCAAGCAATGCCGTAAACAACAGCTAATATTGTTGACAGATTTGAAAAATTCTAAAAGAGTTCTTTCATTTAAGAGATTTGTTTACGGTGTTGTGTGGGGACGACACCGTAAACAAATTTTTTTTTAGTCTTTTACTTTACGTCTCCTAGAGGGCGCTGTAGCCTTTTTAACGTAACTTCACGTCACGCGTACGATCAAGAGGCTTCCAACGACACCTCATTGTATTGTCCAATTATGATAAATAGTTTAGTTGTTTTGAGGGAACAAATGAACATCCATACCCACACACATACGTACATACATACAGGTCAAAGTCATAACCCTCCTTTTTGCTTCGCCGCTATCGGGTAAAATATGGAAAACTGGATATCGATTTTTACGTGAACTGTCAACAGACTGACGTGTCCCTTGAAATTGAAAAGTTTGCTATAAAACCGCAAAAGTGACACAGAGACTTTGCACCTACTAAACAAATCTTATCACATTGCTCTTTTTTCGTGTTCAGGACGCGGAAATCTTAAAAATAGAAACGATAATATTTTATCTGATTGCTCATAAATAAATAAAAAACTACCCTGAAAGGTGACTAAAAACATTTCGTCATTTGTGTGTCCTCGAGGGGATAAAAGCTTTGATCAAAGCTTTGCCGTATACTTTAGTGCGGATCCGCTACCATAGGCGTTACTTAGTTCACCAACCTTTGATACCTAACTAATCCATTCTGTTCTATTTACTTTTTAGGGTTCCGTAGCCAAATGGCAAAAAACGGAACCCTTATAGTTTCGTCAAGTCTGTCTGTCTGTCTGTCTGTCTGTCTGTCTGTCTGTCTGTCTGTCTGTCCGTCCGTATGTCACAGCCATTTTACTCTGTAACTATTAGCATTACACTGTTGAAATTTAGTAGGAAGATGTGTCCTGTTAACCGCTTACCGATTCTCATACAAAAAATAAAAAATAATGACATTTAAGGGGGGCTCCCATACATGAAACTAAAACCAAAAAAATTTTTTTTAGTCAAACCTATGCGTGTGGGGTGTCAATAGATAGGTCTTTTAAAATGACATTGAGGTTCCTAAAACTACTTTCTTTTAAAGTCTAACGTTTCATAGCTAGACGCTTCCGAAGTGGTAAAATGGGCGTCCCCCCCCATCTAACTTCTAAACCAAGCAAGTGTAAAATTTGAAAAAAAAATATGATGTAGATCTTAATCAACACTTTCAACGAAAATTGGTTCGGACAGGATCGAACGAGTAGATTAAGAGATATAGCACATTTTTAACAACCGCAAACATAACTTTGTACTTCATACAAACACTATGAAAAACAAACTTATATTTGCAGTCGACAAAATATTGTGGTATTTTACTTAGTAGAAGTAAGTGGATTCCCTAATTCAGTTAAAGTTGGCACGGAAACCTCAGTGCGCGAGTCCGACTCGCACTTAGCCGGTTTTTCATAATCAATGTTTATATTTTCACACAGTGTCGGCAGACCTTAATAATTTTGAACATAATATTTTTGGTTGGTAAGTATTAGTTAATATTTTATTTAATTCTAATAAGTTATATATCCTTATTGTTTCTACAGGTTTTATTTTACACGTTTTTAAAACGTAAGACAGCATTTTGTGCAAATCTATTTTTGACAAATTGTTACGTTGGGACTCAAGTGAGCGACTGATGTGCATTTTATGAGTTAGTGACCATTGGCGTCAATTTCATACCGCATGCATGAGAGGCGTTTGTAGCGTCTGTTCCATATGCTAGTAATAGTAGTTCAATGAATTGAGCTATGCATTTTTGACTTTAAACTGTGTCGAAAATTTGTAGCATATTAATGTCTTGCCAATAAACCCAAAACAAAATCGATCGATCCTACAACCACCAAAATATTCTATTATAAACCTACCTACACATATTTTTAAATAATATCAATGCAATTTCCGTTCTTCCATATCTTTAAACCTAATTAGTATAAAACGCCACGATGATGATGTATTAAACCTGCAAACAAGTAATTAACACCGCCAACCGCTTTACAAAAACAATAAATCTCATGTCAATTTCATAGATGGCGAAGTAAATTGATTAAAACCGAGTGATTGATGGAGAGACGCACCTGATGGTAGCCATCGATCATGCAACACCTTGGTGTTAGTGGCGACCATTTTAATGAGGTTTTGAACGACAAGTCGGAACATTTTGCTGGAATGGAGATCTTAATTGCAGCCTATGGTTGGATAGCGATGCAAACTTTTTCGAGTGATCTAAAGTTAGCAATTTTCAAGCGAAAGTCGCTCAAGTACCTTTTTATTTATCGATTAAATAAAGTTATTATAGAGAGCTACATGTACGAAATGCAATGTTATGAACTGTTTCTTGCGTGGTGAATTGCCTTTTCACTGACTTCAAAAAAGAAGGTAGTCAATTCGACCTGTATGTACGAGTATGAGATATCGTCAGAATTAGATAAAATTTTAGTATGTTGATCTAGTAAAACTTCCGTCCACGTGTGCAAAACCTCGTAAGTTGTCTAAGGGTTTCTCAAAAACGAGAAGTCATAGAGCTATAAAACATCTAGCTCTAGATGTTTTTATAGTTCAGTCAGGCAGGAATCAGGCATAGTTTAACTAAGGGAACTGTGCAATTTTCATTAAAATCCGTCCAGTAGTTTTTGAGATATTAGTGAAAATTAAAAATCATGATATAAAAATAAATTACCGCCTTCAAGAAATTGACTAAATAAGAATCTTTAAATAAAGCAACGTCATAAGCTCACGTACACCAACCTACCTACACACATCATGCACCGACTCCAAAAGAATTTGTTTCTTTAATTTGTATCTATAATAATAGAAGACGAATGCGTTATTTTAAGCTTTTTATTACCTACCCGGATTTTAAACGCGCACACTAGCGCCACTTTAGTAGAAAAATCAACTCGTTAAATAAAAGACCAATCAAAAATCTGGTAGACACGATTGTAGTTCAGGTTCTATAGTTTATTAAGTACGTTTAAATTGTTTCTAAAGTAGTTTACTGTAGTTAGAGTTAGAAAAACTGCTAAATATGGTCAGTTTTGGCAATTTTTCTAACTGTAACTGATAGATTTTAAGATAGTTGAAAATATTTATTACTCGAACGGACGGAGATATGAACTTAATTTTATGCCGTCTACACTATCTAAACTTCATTCTTTCCTGCACCCGATCAAATCGCTACCGTGTTGGATTTTCCTGATTCGCTCCTGATATTGATCAGCCCGCCATAAATCATACAGACAGGTCCCATTATACACAACGATTAGGTTCGGAGGTAGCTGCGATGCTATTCCACGACATCGCAATTAACTTTCAAAAACAAACAATCGTATGATTAATGTAAAATACAATGAAAAATTGCTCCTAGGATAGGAAAAACGCAAGTGCATCTCACTGCATGTATAGACGAAATAGATTTTATTATCACATAACTAAAAGACACGAACAATATTGCACACGACGACGATGGGACGCGTCCCGATTCGTACCTGATAGGGACGCTCAATTTCCCGAAATTTCAAAAATTGGAAAACAATTATTTTTCATAAAAACTGTATATTTACGCTACATAATTTTAATTCATCACATCACTATGTCCAATCTATGTCAAAGTGGCTCATTTTTTGACCAATGGCAAAATTAAACCAGGCTAACTTAATTTGGTCCAATAGGTAAACAAAAATCAAGGTGGTTTTAAAAATCAAGATTTTTGTTTACTGACCCGATCTGCAACCCTAAATCCTCTTTTCTTTTTTTTTACCTTATGTACCGATTTAAAACCAATCGGACCTGGCAACACTAGGCACAACATGTTTTGTGCAATAAATTCTATAAATAATAAAATGAAATGAAATTATATTTGTTGCGTATAGAAACAAGGTTATACAAAGGTCTTATATCTAATAAGGTTTCACCTTTTCAGGTGTATACACATTTTATTAAATTTAAAATTAAATCATGACAATTTACAGTAATGTGATATCAAAATAAAATAAGTTAAAATGACATTGAATTTAGATAAATAGAATACAGTACTTTATATTAATAATTAGAGCTTAATAAAAAAGTACCTTACAAAACATGCGTACTTTATAAGTCCTTGTGGTACAAAATTGGCATAATAAGGTTATTACGATACTGCCATAAGACATTATGGTTACCCCCGAGACTAATATCATCCTCTTTCCGTCATTCCCGTGGTTGCTACAAAAAGGCGAGTTTGAGAAACTCCGTTTATTACTCTTTTTATTGTTTTCGTCCTCGAGTTTTACGCTTTGCAAATTCACTGCTGCAAAATATGTTTTTACCTCGAGGTGAAGACTTGAAAATATTTACCCTTCTGTTACTTATTTTTGTAAAAAAAATATTCATCGCCAGAAAAGTTTTTTATCGTTTTATAGGTGAAATATCGCATTCGGAAAATACGAATTGATTTGCTAGTTGATTAGTACTACTGATAGAATCACGGTCCATTGCAAAAAAAACCGGCCAAGTGCGAGTCGGACTCGCGTACTGAGGGTTCCGGGCCAACTTTAACTGAATTAGGGAATTCACTTACTTCTACTTCTGCAAATATAACTTTGCTTTTCATAGTGTTTGTATGAAGTACAAAGTTATGTTTGCGGTTGTTGAAAACATGCTTTATCTCAAAAACTACTCGTTCGATCTCGTCCAAACCAATTTTCGTTGAAAGCGTTTGTTACGATCTATATTATATATTTTTTTCAAAATTTACACTCTCTCGGTTTAGAAGTTAGATGGGGGGGACGCCCATTTTACCACTTTGGAAGCGGATAGCTATGAAACGTTAGACTCAAAAAGAAAATGGTTTTAGGAACCTATATATCATTTTAAAAGACCTATCCATAGACACCCCACACGCATAGGTTTGACTATATTAATTTTTTTTTGGTTTTAGTTTTATGTATGGGAGCCCCCCCTAAAATGACATTATTTTTTATTTTTTGTATGAGAATCGGTAAGCGGTTACCAGGATACATCTTCCTACCAAATTTCAACAGTGTAATGCTTATAGTTACAGAATAAAATGGCTGTGACATACGGACGGACAGACAGACTTGACGAAACTATAAGGGTTCCGTTTTTTGCCATTCGGCTACGGAACCCTAAAAAACACTAACAATCAACCCATCACTCCATTGTTTTTGAATTTATTGAAAAGACACAAACTTTGTACCAAAGTACATAATAAATAATAAATAAGGCATTACATAAGCACAGTATCATAGAAAAACAGTCTTTGAAATATAACACGCGAATTGAAATCCGTATTTCATTCCGTTTTGCACTGAAATGTGGCAAAATGCAATTTGAAACAACGAGTTTGCAGTAATTAAAATTTAAGCGTGGTACAGAAATAAAAGGAGGAAACATTTTTTTCTGTAGAGGAGGTCTAATGAAAAATTCCTACGTGCGGCGGACGCAAGACGCAATCTTGTCCCACTTGGTGACGAGTGGTAGAAAACTTTATGGAAATTATGTAGGTTTTCTGAGAAAATTAAGGGACTGTTGAACTTTTTGCAGAATTTCAAAAAGGCGTCTGATGCTAAAGTAGGTCAGTTTGTCTTTCGGAAAACAGTCAATTGTGTGATTAATGCTACTGTGATATTTTCAAGGTGTAAAATTTAGAAATAGGTTTCCTTCTCTGTGTCGGTGGAAAAGCTCAATTTGAAAATAATTAGCTTTTTCTCTACCAACTCTATTGATAACATTACTATCACAAATTGCTATAATGTTAATGTTTTGTACCTAGTTAGGAGCTTGATTATTTTGGGTATATGTTATTCCTATCTTGAAGGTTCAGTATCTGTTTAATTATTTTCATTTGACTTAATGTTGACGTAATGTACCTTCTTACAAGCTATACGAATTCATAGGAACATCTATGAAATTCATGGCTCATTTTACGAGTATGTGTTCCAGTAAACATACCTCACTCTAACCCCGGCTATAATCGCCATCCTCATTTTCATAAAGCAAACACGGACAGTACTCTCTTTCTAAGCAAATGGCTATTATTACGTGTGTGTGATAGTCAAGTGATTGTCATTTGAAGATAACCTCATCAAACAGTTTGCGGTGATTAAACCAATAGATAGACATTGTTATAACGACTATAGGCAGTCAGCTATTTTGAGGGTACCTAATTAAGGACCAATCAGAGGTGCCTAACCTTTACTCACTTAGGGTTTGCCATTATGAGAAAATATAAACAATTCTTAAGATTACGTTACTGTAACTGAACTTTATGTGGTGCATCTAAAGAAAAGTTTAGTCTTTAAAGTTTTAAGGGTTACAAGTATGAGAATTTTGTATAAAACTTTTGCAGTGTAGCATAATTCGCATAAAAAATACAGTTAATTTAGAAAGTAGTATCATGTGAGACTGAAGCTCGGTAGGTGTTGGTGTGAGCTAAATAAACAATTAAAATGTAAAATTTTTAAAAATATCGAGCTTTATTGACCTCATTCTTTGAAAATGTACGAGCACCCTTATATGGTAAGTGAACCCCAAGAATTCGGCCCAACCACGGATAGATAAAACTAATCCGCGCCGGATAGTTTATCCGGGCTCTATCCGCATCATTCCGCAGCCTCCGGAGACTCGGATCACTCCGATATACAGCTTAGACCACCTCTAGTGAGATTGATGAAGGGTATGTGGGTACGGTACAGTCAAGAGCATAAGGCTGAATAAGAAAATTAAAGAATCCTTATTAATAATTAGCTTAATAAATGCTTCAGCCTAATCCGGCATTGATTATTGCTTAGCAACGACGTGGGGCATTAAACTTCATATTATATTTTAGTAGAACTTATTACCTACCGTCAACTCCTGTAACTTCGCCTAAATTCGATAAAAAATTGCATATTTTTAAATTTTCCCGCTAAACAAAGATAGTCTGAAACATCGGCACACTGCAAATCTGACCAATGGGGTGAGATCTTTTTGGGTGTTTGTGTTAGGAATTGATACGAAGCACTTTACTTTAATATTCTGTGGTTGAAAAATGTGGGCGAAGTTAGAGCATTGAACCTTACTTCGCCTGGTAGTTTCATCTCTATGAATTCAAACTTTTTTGCGCAACCTCAGCACTTATTACATTAGATATAAGGCCTGCACCAGTTTGATTGAAATAAAAGAACCAGAAAGTGCTTGTTTTAAAAAAAATCTTACCTAGGCGACGTTAGGCTAGCTTTTTTCGAAACTGGGAACAAAGAATAGGGTTGCTAAAAAACATTTTTTTTTGCAGATTAATATTGGGCAAAAAACCAAAATATATTTTATTTATTTATTTTGCAATTGCGATCAGTGGCGGCTGGTGGGTTATCGAACTGGTAGTGCACTTTAAGAAAATCGAAACAAAAACTAAAAACAATTACGATAATATAAATAAACAATAATAATTAATGAGTCACACATACAGTGAAACATGTCATGATGTTAATCATGGCTGCCATCGTCGCCTCGCGCCCATGCCGGCCGGCCAATTCGTCAAACATCGCGTGCTCTCGGCAATCCTTGGTTCGCGCGTGCGGCACTTGAAAACCCACTCATTACTCGGTACATTTCTATGAACTATCTTTTGTTTCACGCGTCAGGCGTATTACCTCGTATCTCCTACAAGTTATATAAGCAGTCCCCGTGCACTCGCCGGAGCGCACGAGAATTTGTCTTTACAGGAAAATAAGTCTTAATAGTTTAGTAAAGCGCTCAAACTGTTTCACCATAATTGGAGATTATATGTTTTATACGTTTTTGTATGTTTAAAAATAACTATTAAAATAGTAATTAAAAATAAAGATGAATTACTTAATATTTTGTAATTTTTAAATCTTTTGAATTGGTGGTTCAGCGCACGAGCGCACTTAAGGTACAGCCGCCACTGATTGCGATATATATTTTTTTGTGATTGTTAACCTAGAACTGACATTTAATAACCAATTTGGAAAATCTTTATTATTTGAGAGAGTCTACTTTCACTTCATTGTCATATAATTTTTATCAAAATCGGTTCAGTAGTTTAGTTTTTAAGTCAAAATAACTGGAATAAACACATCATATTTATAAAAACAAAAACTGCGTATCGATGACACTGTAGTCGTTAGTTTTAACGTTGTATTATTTTAGATTTATAATTATATCTCGGAATATAAACTGCAGTAGGTAATTTAATAAAATACTTGTTCATAATATATATATAGGTAAATAAAAAAATACTAAAAATAAATAAATATATATATGGATGTTTTTGAACTATCTACTCAACTTTTACTTTGCAAACAACAATGAAATCACGAAAGCAACCATACAAATCATTATTAATTTTATTATTGATATGTTTTTCTAAAAGTGCCAACCCTAAGGGTAGGCGAAGTATGGTGGCTGTTAGTTGAAGATACCATTCCTAACATTGCCTGTCTAGATAATTTTGTTCTATTCAAAGACACCTTAATAATAATTATCGCTACGGATAGTCAATCATATATGTAACTTACTGTAAAAATATTAAACCTTTACCTTTGGTAGTTTCCTCGCTGCGGGTAACTTTTCTGGGGTCCACGAAAAAAACACAAATTCCTCATTGCACGTTTTGACTTATACTGACTAAATGGCGGCTTTGATTTTGACAAATGAAGTTGCAATATTACCATAGTTAAATTTGCCAATTTACCAATGAACACGAAGGAATGCTACCAACACAATAAAAAAGTTATAACTGTTTTCAAATTTTAGGCGAAGTATGGTACAAAAGGCGAAGTTACAGGAGTTGATGGTATCCTTACATAGGCACCTACGCACAATCTTGCTTTTCAAGTTTTTATATTTTCATATCATATAGGATTTATACGTATATTATTGTCAAAGGCCTCAGTTAGGAATTATACCTACCTTAATTGAAGTCTTTATAATACATATTACGAGGGTCAAACTGAAAAATCTTAGAAAATCAAAAACTGATTACATTAGCCAGTTATTAGTTTTATTATATCTTTTCAAAATATTGTCCATTGACGTCAATACACCGCTGCATGCGATGGAACCAATGGGAAAAGCACTTTGCCCACTCGTCCTTAGGGGTCTCTTCAATGGCATCGCGATACGCAGCCACCGCTTCTTCAGCATTCATAAACCGCTTTCCTTTAAGTTTTTCTTTAATTTTTGGAAATAAATAAAAATCACAAGGCGCGAGGTCGGGGCTATACGGCGGGTGACCCAGTAATTCAACGTTTGATGTCGCCAAATAGTCGATCGTTCGCTTGGCGGTGTGCGACGAGGCGTTGTCGTGGTGAAGGAGGATCCTACTGCGAGGTCGTTTCTCTCGAACTTTTTCCAAGACAAGTGGCAAACAATTGGTAGTGTACCATTCTGCAGAAACTGTTTTTTGATCCTCTAACACAATTGTTGCGAAATGACCTATCCTTCCAAAGAACGAGGCCACCATTTTTTTTCCCGCACTTCGATCTCTCTTCACTTTAGTTGGCAACTCCTCGAAAGGAAACACCCACTGAGCAGATTGTCTTTTGGTTTCAGGATCATAACAGTAAATCCAGCTTTCGTCACCTGTTAGTATGTCGAACACAGCATTTGAGTCACCTCCGTTAAATCTTTCAATCATTTTACGGCACCAATCCACACGATGGAGTTTTTGAGCCTTAGTCAAATTATGAGGTATCCACCGGGCGCAAAGCTTCCTGACCGCTAAATGTTCGTGGAGGATTTTGTGCACTTGACTCATACCGATGCCTAAGCTTGTCCGAATCTGCTGATAGGTCACTCTTTTGTCAGTCTCTATCATACGCCGCACAACACAGATGTTATTTTCAGTCGTCGCCGTAGAAGGCCGTCCCTCACGTACATCATCAGTGAGATTAGTGCGACCACGTTTAAACTCATTAAACCAGTTGTAAACAGTCGCACGAGATGGGGCTTCATCGTGAAAGGCCAATCGTAGTCTATCATAACTTTCTTGTTGACTTAAATGACATCGAAAGTCATAAAAAATCATTGCACGAAAATTTTCTCGTGTTAAATTCATGTTGACGTGACACAGACAATTTTCAATTTGCCGCCAAATCGTAAAACAAATGACAAATGAATGAAATATATACTCAGTAATATTGGCAAAGAGTTCTATTTTCAAATTTTAGAATATTTTTTTATTATATTGTTTATAAGTGGCCAGTTCTAAGAACTTTCAGTTTGACCCTCGTATTACGTAAAAAGTACAGCGATAAATACAAACTTCATATCAATTGCCGTATCGAGCTCGTTCATCGTTTACAGAGAAAGTAATTTCGCCAATCTTCATTGCAAGAGGCATCTGAATCAAACGAATTGCCTCTTACCGACATGGAGCATCTATAAATGTCGCCAATGCGTTCATTTCGGCCGTATTTTTATTAATATTGTGCCATTATGTGGAAGAGTAGAGGACGTCACGATCGCGATAACTTTATGCGCCCTACAATCTCGATATTGTTAAAAGGAACAAGCGCTAAAAGGCACGAGACACGGTAGGTTCAGTAGGTTTAAAATAGGTAGACCTACTTGAAAAATTGAGTTCAGAATGTGCACTCTATGTTGAATCATCATAAACACAACATAGTCATCGTTATAGTGTCCATATCCTAAGTAAAATAACCGAAAATGCTTTAAAACATGACGAAATGTTTGTAATAACTCAAATTATTCGGTTAATTTACTACGAGTACCAGCATAAAACGTACCACACCATACGAGTATGCCAATTAACTTTAATTGTAGGTACCTATCCCGGAACCAGATATTCTGATTTGGCCAGCAAAAACATAACACGATGATTTCGTTTTATACCCATTTTACTCTCACAAATGTGGCAAAATATCGACTCCCAACCGATGATGAAGTCCCGGCAAGTAATTACTGATCGTAGCCATTGTTCGTAGATAGGGCATGCTCAGGGGTGGATAATCCTTAAACTACGCTTTCAAGAATGGTTTTGTCCGGTTGGAATTTGACGAGATAGTGTGGGGAAGGATTTGAGGGGGAATTAAGGAAGATATGGTTTGATGGTTGGTGTGCACGTAGACCGATGGGTTGACAAAATAAGCTATATGTTTATAGACCTACCACCATTAAAAACAGAAGAGGCTGTGTTGCACCAAATGAAAAATAACTGGCAAGATTGGCCTTCATATAGGTACCTACCAAATTAAATACTCCTTCAATTTATATTAGTTTTTGTGCACCAGGATTTTAGACCCTTTACACACTGCGACTTTTAGCAGCGATGCAGTCGCGATGCTAACGCGCGTTGGCAATTAATCCAGTCGCGTTGCAGAAGCTGAAAATTGACAAATTATGTACTGTTTTTGGCGACTGCATCGATGTAGTCGCGCTTCTGCATCGATGCTAGCGCGCGACTGCATCGATGCTTAAAGTCGCAGTGTGATAGGGATCTTAGGTAACAAACAAGACCTATTCAATCACTACGTAAACTTTGTACCTATTTCGTCACATGGTCACTATCTATGTGAAACGCACGTGCCCATATAAATTCAAAAGATAACAAGAGGGTAATGCAGTTGTAATGAATATGTCCCATTATATCAATACAACAGTTATAGCGAATAAATCAGACGGAAAGATAAACGGACGACAAAGCGCTCGTATAAAATTATGCCTTTTGTATCTTTACTTCGAATATCCTAATAACAACTTTATAACACGAAATCAAAACTTAAAATAATGAAATACCTCCTTTTTAGGGTTCCGTAGCCGAATGGCAAAAAACGGAACCCTTATAGTTTCGTCAAGTCTGCTGTCTGTCTGTCTGTCCGTCCGTATGTCACAGCCATTTTATTCTGTATCTATAAGCATTACACAATTGAAATTTGGTAGAAAGATGTGTCTTGTTAACCGCATACCGATTCTCATACAAAAAATAAAAAATATTGACAGTTAAGGGGGGGCTCCCATACATAAAACTAAAACCAAAAAAATTTTTTTTGGTCAAACTTATGCGTGTGGGGCGTCTATGGATAGGTCTTCCAAAATGACTTCGAGGTTCCAAAAACCATTTTCTTTTAAAGTCTAACGTTTCATAGCTAGACGCTCCCAAAGTGGTAAAATGGGCGTCCCCCCCCCCATCTAACTTCTAAACCAAGCAAGTTTAAATTTTGAAAATTATATATATTGTAGATCTTAACAAAAACTTTCAACGAAAATTGGTTTGGACGAGATCGAACGAGTAGTTTTTGAGATATAACACATTTTCAACAACCGCAAACATAACTTTGTACTTCATACAAACACTATGAAAAACAAGGTTATGCTTGCAGTCAACAAATTATTGTGGTATTTTACTAAGTAGAAGTAAGTGGATTCCCTAATTTTGGCCCTAAAGTTGGCACGGAACCCTCAGTGCGCGAGTCCGACTCGCACTTGGCCGGTTTTTAAGGGTTCCGTAGCCAATTGGCAAGAAACGGACCCATCATAGTTTTGGCAAGTCTGTCTGTCTGTGTGTCTTCCGTAAGTAACATCCACTTTATTCTGAAACTATTAGTATTACACAGTTTAAACTTAGTAGGAAGATGTATCCTGTTAACCGCCTTACGATTCTCATACAAAATATTAAAAATAATGATATGTATTATGTATGTAGGGTGTCTATGGATAGGTATTTTAAAATGATACCGAGGTTCCAAAAATCATTTTCAATGAAAGTGTAACGTTTGAGAGATAGACGCTTCCAAAGTGGTGAAATGGGCGTTCCCCTCCATCTAACTTTTAAACTAAGCGAGTGTAAATTTTGAAAAAAATACATGATGCAGATCTTGGTTTGAACGAGGTCGAACTAGTAGTTTTTGAGATACAGCACATTTTCAATAACCGCAAACATAACTTTGTTATTCATACAAATACTAAGAAAAACAAAGTTATATTTGCTTAAGTGGATCTCTAATTCAGTTAATTCAATACAAACTCTAAGTTGGCACGGAACCCTTAGTGTGCGAGTCCGACTCGCACTTGGCCGGTTTTTTAAAAATTATTAAAAAATCTTCATTTAAAAAGAAGATGTGTCATGCGTAGTCTTTACCTTATTTATTGCTTTATATGAAATTTTCCCCATAAAATATATTGATTCAAAATATCCATTGCAAATTATTATAATTGCAATAAACAGTTGAATAATGAGATGCCAACCGGGTGGGATTACATAAAAGTAAAATACGCAAGTGGCATTGGAGTAAACAAAAGCCTTGAAGTCCGTTTAATGATAACAACCTTGAATTTCACTTTATACAAAATTATAAATGATTTATTATTATTATACACGATTTTATTATGTGTTAAGAGAAACAATAGATTATATATTTGGAGAAACGATGTAGAGATGGAGGACACGCATTCAGTCAATGTATGTTATGATGATATTAAGTGTGATAGGTATTTTTAACCTTACCTACGTAGGTGACTCATTATTAAACACTTATATTTTTTTATCTAATAGTGAATTAATTTACTTTACTCGTAGGTGTTGTAGTAAATAAAGTTAAGAATAACCGTTAAGCAAAGAAAAGGCAAACGTGTGCACTGTACAGCGGGTCCGAGCATATTATTTTTCAAGGTAAAAAAATCTCGTGCAATTCGTATAATATGATAAAGTTCACCGATCGATTTTCTTTGTCGAGAGGCCCATTCTTGCGGCAATCGAACTTTTTTCGTGTGGTAATTCGATTGCAAGTTAACCGTTTTACCTAAAAAAAACAAGAAAAATATCTACACGTAAAAAATCTATCGCTCAAACAAAATCTAAATACATAGAAATCGTGACCCTGAGAAAACAAAACTATTTTTTCTTGGACAAAGAAAATTCGATCGGTGAACTTTTTTTTGTATACGAATTCCACGAGAATTGTCCCCAGATTATTGTCTTTCAAATGCTAGGAAGCTCTTACGTCAGTTGCAGCATTCAATAACGGTTAAAACAGATAGATAGAGAAACCTTTGGCTCATTTCTCACCATACAGAGAGAACAAAATACAGTATATTTTTATTTTTTAAACAGTTATAACAATTTAGGCGGTATTTTTGCTCACAGCTATATATCTTTCTAGCTATAGAAAACCTTTAGGTAGAGAACAGTACCGTTACCATGAGTTTACGGCGATTTTATTCGCTATCGACGACGAAAAAAAATCTATGGAAATGGCCTCTAGCGGTCAGTTGCAGAACTAAAATTTTCCATACACTGTTTTTAATGTCGTCGCTAGCGACTAAAAGTGTCTTAAACTCATGGAAACGGTACTTCTTATAGTAAGAGGGAAGAGTTACGCAATAGCCCTGCTGCCTGCATCAATCATAAGCATGCAAGGCGCGATACCTTCTCTTCCTGCGCCCGCGCCTATTTCCCGTTTTTCCAGTGACATTCGCTAAAGAAAGTTCGCTATCGCAAGCTGCCGGTGATGGCACAAAAAGTACGCCTGTTTTGGCGCTGCTCTCAAACTGGATCACATTCGACGGTAAAGGAGAGGTAGAGGAGGCGGTTCAAAAACGAGCGTTTAAAAAAAGAAATTGCAATAAGGCCCAGAGTAAATGAGAAAAGCTATGAAAATAGGGCTATCCTATATCACCCCAGCAAAATTATGTATTTTTTCACGACTTCGGCAGTCGTGAAAAAACACAAAATTTTGCCTATATAACCTAAAACAAAAAAACTGAGTTGTATGTATTCAGAGTTCATTTAAGCTATAAAAGTTTATCATAAGAAATATATTGTTCAGCCAGTTACACAGTTTTATGTAGTTACTTATTTTAGTTCTATTTTATTAAACCAAAAATGATCACTAAGACACGCTAACTCATCAAAAATAAACTTAATACCTACGTGCCTACCTTAGTTTCTGTTAGTGACTTTCAATAAACGAATAGTTCTTATAATGGTATACCTACTAATGTAAAGTTACGGTTTATTGACATAAAAACGACACAATACGCAATATACCTATCAAAGATTCTACTTATCCCAGTAACACCTTTTTCTGTTCCACTAACCAGCTCGATTCTTTTATGAGGGAATTCTTCTTATTCAATCTTTCTCTTGAGTAGTTTTTCCGTAGTTGTAGTTTTTTCGTACTGAATTGTAGTTTTTCTTAACCACGCCGCTATCAGTAATGCCACAGCCGTACATCCTATGTGATGTTCCGAGCACGTGCGGTTGCTTCGGACAGGCTTCGCGTAGAAACTGTAATATAATCTGTTTACTATGGAGATGTTCATATAATAAGGATAAAAAAACTACCGGCTTCTAGAGATAGAAGCTATACGCGAACCTTTTTAAGTTATGGAATTGATTGGTAATCAGAATACTACTTAAATCGATAGGTTCTTATAATACTTAAATCTAAGGAAGAATAAAATACCTTACCAGCTACTCTATGACACGCACCGTGGATATTTTAAGGTATCACAAGTAAAAAATTAGTTTCACGAAAAAAAATATGTTTGGCGTCACGACGGATCTTAACATTGGAAAATTATCATCATTATGAAATATTTTATGAAGATATTTTTTGTTTATTGAAAAAGTACCGGACTACCTTTAGCACCACATTGTAATCAAATACACCTGGATAAACAGAACAACGACAAAAAAATGTCTTGCCCCCGTTCCCATCAATTACGCTTTACAGTTTTTAATTATATTATAATTTTGTACCTCTCACAGACATTTATTAAACAAGACCATAATATTTCACAACTACTAATAATTAATAATAAAAAATAATGCGTGTAGCTCAGTATACTTACTTAGCTGGATAAAAACCTCAATGCATATTTTTGAAGGAATTATGCATGCACGTTATAAATGGGAATGAGAAATTAAATAAAAAGCATACAAAAACAGTACACAGACGCAAAAAGATTCGCAGTCGGTAGGATTCGAACCTACGCTCCCAGAGGGAATCTGATTTCTAGTCAGACGCCTTAACCGCTCGGCCACGACTGCCACGAACATTTAAGTGAAATTATTAATTTTAAGCTAAGGATCTTCTGTTTAAATTAATTCGCCGTATTGGCACTTTTGGCAGTCGAATCATGGTTTTCGACTAAGGTTCATCATATTACATTGTATTATGTATGATTTTATGTAGGTATAACCATGTATGATTCATTGGTTTATTGGTTTTCATCTTATGACCAGATAGATGATACCTATCTAAAATTTTTAGCCCTTGCTCTTCTGTAGTCTCATATTTGTTGACGACCTCCGTGGTGTCGTGGCTAAGCACGCTGGTTTCAAGGCGTCGCCGCTCCGAGGTCCCGGGTTCGTTTCCCGGTCTGGTCAATACAGAAATCAAAATTTTCTATATTGTCTCGGATCTGGGGTGTTGTGGTACCACCGTTGTGTCTGATTTCCATAACACAAGTGCAATTAGCTACTTACTTTGGGATCAGAGCAATGTATGTTATTGGTGTCCAATATAACGTAGCGTAGGCATCTCATACTAACGAATTCATAAATAAGTACATACGTATTTATTATTATTATTATTATTTATTCACATTTGCGTACTAGGTGTATACATTATAAGGATAAAATATATAATACAATTTGTGAACTTATGACCTAGTTACCCAGAAGGTATGGCAAAATTGAGGGCAGCTCAATGTAAGTAAAGTAGTAGGTCTAATATTACAAAATAAAGATATTATGTTATAAGTAGATATAGAGCAGAACAGTTTTAAAATATCTTAATATTTAGTTATAAAAATATTCATCCAATGAATAAAAGCAGTTTGATATTAAGTATGATCGTAGAGTTTGTGAGAATGATTTTAACTTTGTCTCTCTTTTGATATGAAGTGGCAGTTTATTAAATATTTTTATTGCCATATAATATGGGCTTGTATTCAACATTTTAATTCTTATTTTCTAACACACATATTCGACGGTTTTTCTTTTGGATATCCAATTATAAAACTTGTAAATGGGATCGATTTTCAATAGTAATCAAATATTTATGATGCATATCTAAGTCTTAATTTTTCTTTTTTATTATCTATAATAAAAAATATATAAGTTCTGTTATTTGGGTCTTCTAGCAATACCCAATATCAAATAAAACTTCTTCTTTCACTTTTCTAAAATTCAACTATGAGTATATCTAGTTAAAGAAAAAGCTTCTTATTTTTAGTAGAATGAAATAATAACGTGTCGCGGTACGAAACGCTAAATGTGTACGACTTGGTATCGATTCGAAGTTTTTGTGCGAGCAACATCACGCGTACTAGCGTGTATTCCTTACTGTATCATAATTTCGTCCAAACCACACGTGGCGCCGTGGCTTAGTTGGTTAAAGCGCCTGTCTAGTAAACAGGAGATCACGAGTTCGAATCTCGTCGGGGCCTGAAAAATGAGATTTGCTGTAATCTCTTTTTTCGAGACAAAATAAAAAAAACATTTTATACTTTTGACTACTTTTTTGCGAATAAACTATGTTAAACAAAAAATTGGCTTGAAATAAAGGATACTAACAAAAAGTTATACTTATTCTCTCGTTTAATTTTTCCGCCATAAAATATTTTCCATACGATTGAGGTCTTTTTTGCGAATGTATGTATGAAAATATAAAGATCATCGTAAAATTTTTCGTAGCTTCAAATCAAGGATCCTAACAAAAAGGTAGAAAAATTTGCTTACTGCTTTGAACTTACTCGCATTACCAGTGTGTGTGAGAGAAACAGATAATGTATGTTTGCTTTCACATAATTATTATTTATTATCTCCATTCCACTACTTTGTATTTTAAGACGGAAAATGTTAAAGGTTTGAGGAAAAATAAAAGTTTTTCTGAATATTATCACTCGTATATTCACATTTCTGTTGTATTATAATATTTACACATGTACAAACATTACAATAGCTGCCCCAAACAACAAACGTTTTTGTGGGTCTTAAAATAATTAGTTATTTAATCAGAAAAAACAAGACATGGTAATAAATCAGAATTTTATATTAATTTTATTTAATAATAGTCTAGAATTTTGAAGATCATACAATCAGTAAGTTCAATGAATAAACACATTTGGTAGGAAATGTCGAGTATATTTTGATAATCATTAAATAGGTAAGCAATTTATTTGCTTCAATTACAAATGGTTGAAACATGAATTTCAACAAAAAGTTATACACTTTTTTGTGGGTTGATAAAAATAATCAAATAGTAAATAATCAATTGTGATGAAGTAAAATAAAAATATATCCTTCAGTCAATCAGAAAATAAAACTAAAACAAAAGTATCTGTCTCCAGAACCACTTAATATATTCATCAAAATAATTTTATAACAAATTCAATTTCCTGCTAAAAGCACAGACTCTGACATCACACTAATATTACAAAGGCGAAAGTTTGTGAGTGTGTATGTTTGTTACGTCATCACGCAAAAACTATGCGATGAATTGTAATGAAACAACTTTACAGTAATATAGCTCATACATCAGAATAGCACATTTATATCGAATTTTTGGAGATCTGACATTTACGTGGCTGAAGCCGCGGAGAACCGTTTATATTAATATAACGTTGAAATTTTATCCATTAAATACAATTAAAAGTCATGCTATTGAATAGTGGCCCTTGCCATGAAACATCTGGCAACATTTAGGTTGACATACTGATGTTATCGACGTCCGTTGACGAAAAGCAGATGAGCGATAATGCTATTGAAAACTATGACTGAATGTCAATTTCATTGCCTTATAGTAAGGGTAACTAACGTTTTGCGCAAGAGTTGACATTTCTTGGTAGTTGGCAACACTAATTTGATGGATGAGGGGTTTAAATCTTAATTGCCAGTTTTTGTCTTTGTGCAATTTTATTGAAAAGTGCAATAAATTGACATTTAAACTATTAGTGTAAATGTCAATTTATTGAGGACTCAATGGTGATGTCGAATGTATAGACGATTTAAACTTTGAATTCGTTAAAATAGGTATTTAATTAAAATATCTACAATAAGTATTGAGTACACTAGAAGTCGTTATAATGTTTATAAATTGATGCTATTCCAGTCTTAATGAGTACTTTATTAAACCAGTTGAACACTTATAAACATCTAAATCTTTCATAAAATCTGAGGCACATTCAATATACGTATAATACAGTACAGTTGTGTATTAATAATATTTACAAATAATCTCTTAAAATACTAGTATGGCAGTATTGAGGTTTCGAACATAATTACAATACTCGAAATCAGTGTCACACGCATCTGGTTTCCATCTGGGTCTGTGTATCAACAGAAATATTGTTGTAAGCGACAAATTCACTATATCCATTGAAATACTTTTACTAGAGTATTGAACTGGCACCACGAACAAATCTCGTTCGCTATGAATTGGCGCCTCTTGTCATCAACTCATACAAATGGTTTCATATTAGATTTTTAAATAAGCTTCTCTATACGTAGTTATAACATCTCACTGGCTATATCACTGTCAATGCCAATATTTGTAACCTACAACAATACCTCGATTGTGCAAAATATGTACAAGTACGCAAACCAAATGCATGTGACGCTAGGTAAATCATAAATAAACTCTAGTAATTTACATTTTAATTAACACTTTATAAAAATCAGTCTCTTTGAAAATTTTCACTTTTTTTTCACAAAGTAAAAACAAAAATCACAAACACTTAAAAGTCGGTGAAGATCTTGTGCTTTTTACGATAAGGCCTCGTTTGATGTCTCTAGAAGATTATCTCACTTGACTTTCACTGAGTTATTGTCATCTTTGGATGTCTTTTCGGTGGTCAAGGGAATGGTTAGACGAATCTGGTTAGCTGTGTGTGGAAGTCCCGAAGGAAGATCTGGAGCTGAGGCAGTGTTGGTCGGTCGTCGGGGGACATCGCCCAACAGTAGGCCATCACAGCAAACCTAGGAAGAAAAGATAAAGTAAGTAAATGTGTCTACAAAAATTTTAATGCTTGGATAGTCTGAATTTACAAATAGAAATTAATGGCGATTTAAGCTTTAATGCAATGATGATAACTAAGTTTTTCTTTTAGGCTGAAACGATTGTTACGATTAACAAATATTTGTCATTAACTCATATCATCTCGACTGTAGTGGACGGATTAAAAAAAGTTTATCATCATCATAAAGTCAATCATCAGCTAGCCAAGGACGTCCGCTGCTAAACATAGGCCTCCCCCACGGTTTTCCACAGGGACCGATCGCGAGCGGTATTACGGCGTGCATTCAGTGTGATCGGTCGTCTGTCCATCTTGTCGGTGAACATCCTATTCTGCGCCTCTGGTCGAACGGTCATCAGTTCCTCGCGGTATGTGCCCTGCCCATGGCCACTTGAGCTTCCTGATTCTAGGGATATGTCTGTTACCACAGTTATTTTATACCTCCTCGTTTGATTCTAATCTCACAGAGAAACACCGAGCGTAGTCCTCTCCATTCATTGAAAGTTACAGTTTTGAACATTATTTGTCATTCATAGGCTCTAACTATAACTCAATATGCAACATAAACCAAACTACTCACAATTCATCAGGGCAATTCGCCGGCTGCTGTAACCGGTACCCATCTCTCAGGTACGCTGCCACCTCGAAGGGGTCCACCTCAGCGTACGGCTGGTGGGCCAGCGTCGTCAGCTCCCAGAGAAGCACGCCCAACGCCCAAACATCCGCCGCTGGGCTGAACTGCCTTTTGGTCAATGACTCTAGGGCTAGCCACTTGATGGGTCTGTTCTCGTTGTCACCTAAGCAGTGGTAGTCGGCGGGGAATAAATCCCGCGATAGTGCATTGTCTGCTATCATCACTCGGAGATTCTCGTCCACTCTGTCGGAGAAAGGAAATTGTTTAGAGAATGTTCATTCATATAATCACTTAATAAGAAACATTGTAAAAGTCGAATTAAAAATCTTTTATTTTCTTGGATGGAAATCTAACACTGAAAGAGTTTACCAGAAAACAGTTGCTGGCAAAGGAATGGATCAAATTAATTAGCTTAGGTGCTAAACTGCTTGCAGATGTACTTACATGCAATTTCTAGCAGCAATGTCTTTGTGTAAGACATGCTGTGAATGTAGATACAGCAGCCCATCAAGTGCATGCAGCGCCATCCGAACCACATGTTGCGTAGTCAGGGGTGGAGGGGGCGCCCCTCCCGCTGCCCCTCCCACCGTCACTCCTCGGCAAGCCAGAAGAAACTGCTTCAGGTTTCGCCAACTCGCCCCCCAGGGATATAGCAAGAATGGAGCAGTCTGATCCTCTATGCTGACCCCAAGGACGGACAGCACGCGCTCATGGTGTAAGCCATATAGCATACAACCTTCTTGAAGAAGTAGGGATACCTAAAAAGAAAACTGAACGTTACGAAAGTCCTTTTTAAATACAGAGATGAAACGAAGTGAAAGTTATCTAAAATTTGTTTACCTGCACTTGAGAAGCATGTTCAGCAACAGTCTTAACGAGCACTTCTTGCTCTCTTGCATCTTCATCTGCGTATGTTCCTCTATATACTCTTCCAAACGTTCCTTCCATCGCTACTGATCGTAGGCGCACTCGACACCTCTGTATGGTCAGTTCTGCTATTCTCTGCTGCAGGTCTCTCGCTCTCTCCTCGGCCGCTGCGGGCGGAAGGGAAGTCGGGCGTCGGTAGCTGGTATAACTGGCGGCGGACTTGCAAGACGAGTCCGGTAAGAATGCATGGGCGTCTTGCTCGTCGCTACGTGCTCTTCTGAGCTTCCTCGCTCGAGCTCTGCAACCGGCGGCAGCAACAGCTGCTATCAGAAGTACGCCGCCAGCACAACCAGCTCCCGCGTAAAATATGTCAGCTGAAGTCTGAGAGTGAGGGACGCTGTCCACTCGAACTGCCGGTCGCGGTGTGTCTTTCAGACAGATTTTCCTTCGGCGAAAGTTTAAAGAAGTAGACGAGGTGCCCGTCGAGACGTTCAGAGATATGATTATGTCAACTTCGGCGGCTATTGCGTGCGTACACGGCAAGGTGACTTGCCAGGTCTGCGGCTCCGTGGGCACGAAGCCTTCAGTCGAAATGTTGAACTCGGGCGTGTGCATCGCTTCAGAGTGATTCACTACTTCCACTCGAATGGTGTATGGTAACTGCAACAAAAGAGAAATTGGTTATACGAGCCCGGTATGGACATTTATATTCGTGATAGCATGCTACATTCCTAACGGAGGTCTCATCACGATATAACTGTATCAGTTCGTGCAATTGACGTACGACAACACGCCAAGTGACCCTAAATGGGCTGCCGGCGTGTATATGGCAGCGTCATTGGAGATCAAATGTCGACTGTTGCCCACCGGGAGATCACGACTGGCGCTCCTTTTACTACTTACAACGAACACTTTTACGGCTCGTTCGCCTGTTTAGTTACAAACACTTTCCTTCAGCTATATTTGCACATAATACGCGTATGTAGCCAAGTGTGTTCGCGGACAGGCAAGTGTTCGTGGGGCTTTATGTTTCCCTTTTGTGAATGACATGCGTATTATTATTGTCCCACGCGGCGACAGGCTTCGCAGATGTTTGGAATAGTTAACCGCCCGAAGCTCGGGTTGAGTCTAGTTAAATATTGTGGTCATGAGGCGGTCATTATCAGGCTAATCACAGGGCGGTGTACCGCGTCCGTTTAAACAAACATTATTCGCCGCGGGGCCTTTGGCCGGCACCTCTGCGCATTAGAGAAGCATCGCGGCTCGTAAAGCGTAGGTGCGACAGCGGAGCCGCTAATTAAATATTATCACTCGACAGTCGGTGAGTACAGACAATAGTGGCGCGATCGCTCATCGGCGCTAGTTAACCGGTTACCAAATATTTACTCTAGTCAAAGGCGCCGCCGGGCAAATAAGGGAGTCGAGAGGCGAGGGCCGATCTGATAGCGGCGCCCGAAGCGCACTGAGATGCCGATAAGGGCGAGGCCGCGGGATCGCGAACGCAGCATATTTCCGACCTTTTACTTTTAAATGCTCTTCGCTAACCTATCTACAAAACTCAACAACGTTGATACACCAGCACAAAATAACGCAAACATACGTCTTGTGCGAATGCATTTGAAACGAAACGTTTTCTCCGACGTCAGACGGCGTATTCTTATGACTTGCAAATACCGTCCTAAATAAGCAGATGTGTTATTGACAAGATCACTGAACTCGTTTTCGGATTTTGAAATGTGAACGTTGAAACCGTTTGCACGTTGCGTCTTCCGAAATCGAATGTAACGAGCTCGTCTCAGCATCGACTGTGGCGGATAAAATAAATAATGCACATAATATTTGGTTAGTGATGCAGGGCACAGGATGTAAAGCAAATAAAAGAGGCGATGCATCGTGATTCGCCGCCGGAATATTTGCATAGGAGGCGGTCTAATTTGAATTAGAAATATACAAATGTAAAGAAGAAAACGAAAATAAATATCCGGTTAATCAATCAAATGTTGGACAGGGCAATCTGTAGGCAAACTGCCAGCGAGGTTATTTGGTTTGGCTGCTCGATACTCTTATCAGGACATTGTGATATCGAATTTCTGTGCTACCGTAGCATTACCATATGAATGAGTTGTTTGAGCAAGCGCAAACAAGCTGACTTGGACGGAGACTCTGAAAAAACAAACTTTCCTTCTTCCTGTCTTCACAAGTTAATTACGGCCACGGAAGTTAGTTAGGATGTCGAGGATTCTTGTATACAGAATAGGTTATTAAAGATGCAGTAAAAAGTTGTCTCGGAAACTCGGGGAAAACGTTGGTTAGAAATGAGTATTGTCAGTGCATCCTCAAGGATTTATGTTCATGTATCACTTAGCATTCAGCTCACACTGGATTACCATAATGGTGCGATTGTTTCTTAGAAACGATTGTTCAGTTTAAGCAGCGGGGCCTAATATATTGCTGTATACTTTTAAACGTCTTACCGGACGATTTCACATAGCGAAAGAATAGTAACGAACAAAAAGCTGCCTATTCTGTCCATCTATTTCTGCCAGATGAGTTTAAGTAGTTATGAAAGCTGTAATACTCGTAAAGAAATAATAATGGGTCATCAATGTCACATTCCGAGTTGGAAGGTTTTTTAATCAGACATTGTATCATATAAAGTATGCAGTAGTTGTTGCCTAGTTGTCTTTGGCCATATCACTTTTGGTCAGATATTGCGAAGCAAGTCAATAAGTCAGTATGATATTAAGTATTTATAAACGTATAGAATGCCATTTCAAACCTTAGCAATTGCGGAAAACTGTGTAGAACACCCCTTACACACTCCTACTTTTAGCATCGATGCAGTCGCCAAAACTCAGTACATAATTTGTCAATTTCCAGCTTCTGCATCGCGAATGTATCGATGCTAACGCGTGTTAGCATCGCGACTGTATTGATGCTAAAAGTAGCGCAGTGTGTAAAGGTTGTCATTTTGCGAATGCATCGATGCAGTCGCGCGTTTCGAAATCACGCTTCAGCATCGCAACTCACGAAATGAAAAGATTTAATTTAGCATCGATGCAGTACGAGTTAGCATCGATGCAGAAGCGCGTCTGCATCGATGCTAACGCGTGTTAATATCGATGCAGTGGCCAAAATTCATTACATAATTTGACAATTTCCAGCTCCTGTATCGCGAGCGCGACTGGATCGATGCTAAAAGGAGCGCAGTGTGTAAAGGTTGACATTTTGCCATTGCATCGATACTAACGCGCGTTAGCATCGCGACTGCATCGCTGCTAAAAGTCGCAATGTGTGAAGGGTCTAAGATGACACGAACCATTCAGTCATAGAGTTTTTTTTTTTAAAAAGGAACCTTGATCCACCCCTTGCTTACTTAATTTGCTGCGTCGGTCTATCCATACTAAAGTTTACCCTAAATATCAAATTAACTTGATTTACTATTATTTATTTTTGCTGAAGTCCTCAATCGTTGCCTCAATTTCCTTTACCCTACCTTACTTTACTGCCCTACCTTACTTTACTGCCCTGCCTACTTCATCAATGTTATATTGATGTCGTAAGCTACCAGACCTGATACCTATGCCATCACTTGAATGAGAATGATGATTGAGAATGTTTGAAAGGCGGCCTGCCCATACAAAACGATTGCCTTTTTTTAATGATCTAGCTAGAGTGCTGGAAATATCTGCCTGCCGATGTCATATGACTAGGTTATGATGAAATGCTAAGGAACTATGACCTGGGCCTCTTCAGGCAAGAGTCCAAACCATAAATTAATGTCACCTTAGACTGCGTCCACGCCTAGCGTGTGGAGTAAACCTCAACCACCACCACTACTCACCGACTTTAACATGCGAATGAAAAGGAGATTCTTCTTACCGGTCTTCTGGCGAGACTCTGCCAGGTAAAGTGAAGCTCTCCGATGGTGGCCGGGACGGGGACTACAAAGTTGAGCGCGTAGAGGTTAACTTGCCCATCCCGCACGTAGAACAGCTCTGCTGTAAGTCCTGGAGAAAAAAGTCAGGGTTAATTATCATTAAAAAAAAATTAGTTACTTCAGGATAAAAGCTGGCGTGCATCTGAAACAGACAAACTTCAACGTCCCGGTAAATCAGTCTCAGAGAAGGAGGTTTTAAATCAGTATGTCAAGGTCAAGACAGTTCCACATAGCCCGCCACGTATGGTCAACTACAAGTAGGTTGCCTAAAGTGTATTGTTGTTATATGCTTTTAAATATCTGATGTAGTTATTATGTATTGAGAATTCACCGAACATAGGTCACAAGATATACGGCGGAATAGATGTCACCTAAATACCTAGAATAGCATTGATAAGACCTTTGTTATAAATTCGATAAAGACTACACTTGTCAACACATTTAATTATTTATTTGTGTTGTTGTCATCGGTGTTTAGTGATAAAGTTAGTTTCGTCCGATTGAATTCGCCATCGCTTTAATTCTAATAGCAACTGATCTCATGAGACTTGGATTACAAGTCTTTGTATATTTTTTCAAATAGGTAGGTATTATTTATATAAAAGTTATTACAACTATACCCAGCCAACAATGGTGTAATAAGAACTCGTTTGTTTAGTATTTCAAATGGAAAAAGAAAACACGAGATCCTATCCATACATCAGATCCATTGACGAATCGAGACCCAAAACCAGCTCGCATCAATAACACGCGGAATTGCGGCAAAAAGCCTGAATGCGCGTGCGCATCGCGGTAAGATCAAAGCGCGCGCACAAAGGCGCCGCAACAAGACGCCCGCGCCACCTGCCCTCTGTGCGTGGAACCATGGGAACTTACGAAAAAGTCTGAGTTTGGAGATGAAAAGGCTAGATGAGGGTCTTTCTCTAAAAACCTCAGTAATCGCATCACGCGAGTAATAGTTAAAAAAGATGTGATGTTACTGTTACCTCAGGCTAGACTTCGTGATAGATAACTGTGTCCATGTTCGTACGGTATTTCTCAAAAAAATATATATTTTGTTGCTTGTTGCCTAACAGAGAACATGGTCATTCATGTTTGGTCAGATAATATTTATATTCATTCATTCAATCAGCGATAAATGTATTCAAGTATGTTTTCCTTTACAATCATTACACATAAGTTGATTACCGTGGATTGCCTTATGTATAGTTCTATCAAAGTTTTTTTTAAACTCTATATCACAGAAACTGTATCATACTTCATCCATAATGTCTACTTGACCAGCTTATTAGTTGCTATGAATTATTACGATATGGCGACAAGGCTCCTAATATGTACCTCATATGGCCACTGAAGTGGTTCTATGAAGTGCTCTAGTTTTTCCCTTCTCGCTAAGCACTTTATTATTCAACATTATCATGAGAACATTCTCGGATATTAAGTGACCAGGAAACATCAGGACTTCGAAGATAAGAGTCATATACATAATTAATTTGACACGGATGTTATGTAAACCTAGTTCGGAGAATTTTAAGGCTGCACTTTTTTTTACTTGGAGTAACCTGACACTGCTGCAATGTAACATTTAACAGCGGAGATTGAAAAAAGCATTAAAGAATCCACGGCAGACAAGCCTGACTCATAAAAGTAAGGATTACTTATAAGAAAAAAGGTTTTACTGTCTCTCCTGGCAGTAAATTGTAATGTACACCGCACCACATGAAACGAATCACCGTATGTAAAGAAACATGCGGGGCTTCGATCTTGAATATTTTTATTTAACCTAACTAAACATCGCCGTTAACAAGTTTCAAAATGACCGGTTCCTCATAAATAAGGAAACAGGATCCACGTTACTGCTCATCCCGCAGTTAAATCAGTGTTATAAACACTATAATCGTTAAATATTAATGTCCTATCTAAACATGTTTGTACAATTTCCACGGTATTACACCCACATGCAAATGAGACACCGAAACGGTCATGCGTGTGATTAAATTAATAATTTTAACGCCGTTAACGGCTATTTGTTTATTCGAGAAGCGATAACGACGATTAACTGCTAACGAGCCACAATATACCACGGTGTCATTCAATTTGCATACAAGCCACAGCCGCTGACTCGCTTGCACTCAAATTATAATTCCTGATGCACGACTCAGACCGACTTGAAAGCTTATTTACAAAACAACTAACTCAAAATATTACCCGTGCGACTTCTAATTCTGTAGGAAATCCTGATTCCACGAATCTACAACGACCTCAACACGACCAAATTGTTAGTAACAAGTTAAATAAATACCGGTTGATTTATATCGGTCGTATCGGACAGCGATCAGCACCACTCTTTAATAGATTGTTTCCTAGAAGCAGTCCTCTCCAATTTTAATAGCTAAGAACACGGAAGCCCGCGGCACGAAATTAGACGAATTTTGATTGGGCAATAAAGATGTGACACAAGTTTCTCTGTAACATTCCCACAAAGGTAATAAGCTCGGTGCTACCGTGCGCGGCGCCTTTGACGGCCCGACAAAACGAACGAGACCACTTGATACGACAAATAACAAGAGATAACCAGCACCCGCCTCCGACGGCGCCCACTTTTTTTGCTTACACTAACTAATTTCTTAAAACCAAACGGCTCTTTTGAATCTTATCGCAGATTTCTTCAAACACTCCACTAATGTACCTATAACCACTAAAGAATTTTATTAATACTCCCCCAAGTCCTCAACGTCTTCAACCCATTGTGCGTTGGAAGAATATCGCGCGAAAAATTGCGTGTAGCACCACCGTTGACGCATTCTACATTCACACCTCCGAATAAAGCTTTCATTACATTCATACAAAAACCCATTTGTAAGGAGTAAAATAGAGCGACGAACAATGGTCGCTGATATTTCGTTTATTATAATGCTCCCCTTCGAGGAGTTGGATATAAGGATTTTAGGGCACAACAGGGGCATTATTGTGGAATTATGCGGACGAGGTGCGCAAGGAAATAAAACAAAATGCAGGTGTCGGAGAAAATAAAGCGCAGAGTTATGCACTTCAGTCCGCGAGGGTTCGCGTCGCCAGTCGTCTCCCACATGCAAACGTTTACTGTTATCTAGACAGAAATTAATATACAATAGGTAAAAGCGACGATGCAGCCGGAAAACCGCTAAACAAATAACTGGATTTTACAACTTTACTACATCCCATAACTAGGCGTGATAATGGTTATCATAAAATGAGTATACGATGTGTTAAGAATAGTATTGGAGGCGTCGTAAAAAACTGTATTTAGGTAGTGCCTGTTGCAACGGGGACAGTTTTATAGGCTCTTTTACCGGAAAACATTGGCTTGATGACTAAGGGGCAGCCAGCACATGCCGACTAATACGTCCCTCTGAACGATTAATCGCCTCGTTTGGCGCTGAATAGCTGTGACTTCGTTGTTCCGAACAGTCGCGTCGTGGTGAGCAACAGTATAGTATGGTATAGTTAACATAGCACAGACGCTCCCGGTCCGCTCGACAGAATTAGATGGTAGTAAATCTGCGAGTCGAGCTCGAACCAAATTTGTCATGCCTGCCGTAAACAGCTATAAATATTTTATTGAAATTCCATAGCGATAGTGCGCTATGGAATTTCAATAAAATATTTATGATAAATATTACTTTATACTGATATCCTTATGGCTAGTTTTATGTAAATTGTAGATCCTAAATATGTGCTGCCAATTTAAGTACCGCATAGATAAAATCAAGTGAATCGGAAACCCCAAATTATTCTTTTACAAACCAATCGAACCATTGGAAATTGCGTAATAGCATTGGTATAAAAAACTCACTCAGGTGTAGTCAGGTGCAAAGTTTTGAGGTTTTCGGAATCACCGTTCCGGAAGCGAATCGGGTAACGCGATCCCTTATTGTTGGGCTGTCAGTCTGTCCGTTGGGGCTTTATCGTTAACAAGATTTGCCCTTCGTACGGACGGTTCAAAGCCGATCCCCACAAATGCCTTGAGAACTAAGCCTTTGCCAAGGTGTGAAGATCCCTATTGGTCATAGTTATTCAGAAATTTATGGAAACCATCAATCACATAAAATAAATAAAAGAGGTGCTTAATAGAAGATGGGGCGCTATCTTGCGGAATAATATATGATACAACTACATACTAGTAAAACAATTAACAATTCAGCGAAGCACAAGCAAAATTGTCTGTCGAGCTCACCGACCGACCATCTGAAGCCATATGCTGTTAAGACAACCTCTGTAAAGCTAGTCCAAGTCTTTATGAGTCTGTTCGCGGGCTCCGCCAATCCTACATCGCTGAGCCTGACCGTTCTTGGATACCATTAATGTAAGAACAGACGCCGCAAGTCTTCCTTTCGTCGCAATTATTCCAAAGTACTACAAAGAGAAAGGACAACTTGAAAAAAAATATGAATCGCCCTGAAATAGATGAAGTTGGGATGGACTAATGGAGCAAGAACTTCCTTTACACACTTTTATACGGTAGAAACCATTTACCTCACAAAATCAAGGTGTGCGAACGAAGCATTTTGAGGGTGCGAAGGAAGGAAGGGCACCATCTCGGGGAGGATAATGTGCGTAATAATCACCGCCATACTTCACTGCTACGTTGTTACACATACCATTTACCCAGGCACCCCCTACCTACATCGTATTTAATTACACTGTAATACAATTACACGTGCGCTCGCATTTACTTTACTAAATTAATTAAAACGCCTTGACCCATTCACCTGCGGAGCCTTGCAGCACCTCAGTGTTTTTACGATCTTGAAATTAACGATTCGGTGTCTTATCTTAAAATCTTTCGATTACGCAAACCCAAGTGTGAGCTTACGAGACATCCGAGGGAATGAAATGAGAACGGTCGTTATGCATAATCTCCGCGTATCGACTTAATTAGTCGAGGTTGTTTTGTTTTTATTGAAAAATAAGAGATCAAAGGTTTTGCATGACATTAATAGGTGTTTATATTAGAAACTTCATTAGGGCTGCGCTCGTCTGAACCACAGAGGCAATTGTGACGGAAAGGAGAGTGGTTTTGAAATGCCTCGAAGCTTATCGGCGCGTTGATGGATGCCGGTTTTTGCCCGCGTGCCGAGGCGGCCCGACCTAATCCCATTGCATTACTTTGACAGTCGGAATCTTTTCCTTATTTTTTGCCAGAAACCAGATGTGTATTGTACGCTCTTCACTTAATTACGTGCAGCGAGATAGAAACCGATCGCAACGACTTAATTAGCCGACAGTTATGAATCGTTTCACGATTGACACCAGTAAAAATAAATGCGGCGTGTAAATGTTATTATAATTATGCTATCAGTGCTCGTGTTAATAGTGTTGTAATAAAATAAACATGACCTATTAACGATCCTCGCCCTGCAGTGCTCTGACGATGGATTTATTCTCTGACACGAGCGGGTTGATGTAAACAGTTGCCACCTGTCGCTAAATTACGTCGCGAAAGGGTAAATATTAGTGTTACAATAATAGCGAGCGTTTTATACGGCGACATCAAAACAAAGTCGTTCAATGCTGTGTTTATGCTGCATTCGAGTTGGAGACTAGCGAAATTGAACTGGGTTGTCTTGAAATTTATGACGTCACGTGCCGAACGTCGGGAGGAAATTAACTTCGGTGAAGTTATGCGCGCCTGGTACCAACACACGTAACTTACAACATGGAGTAACTATGTATATACAAACAGCCGATATAAGAAATAATGAGACAATAAGTAATTGCAATGACACAATAACAATTGGTGTTGATTCATATATATCCTGGAATCCATTAAATATTTTAAGAGTTCTTGGTGATAATTATTAGAAAGGGAGTTAACAGATATTAGAATTTTCCAACAGTAATACTATAACTGACATGCATTATTGAGAAATTATTTAGTATCGCTTTGAATCGTGATCGAAATGGATCATGGTCGCCCGGGGGTCTTCAAACACAGCCACTAGAACTGCGCAAGCCGCTATAGCTCCAGGCACTAATCTAATGGTTACGAAGAAAATTGTTTCTCCCATGGGTCCCCATCAAACATCTCATAACTAGAAACTCAAACAAAAAACTCCGGTAACTCGAGAGCCCTGCGAAGTGACAAACGACAGAACGCACGTAAAATAGAAAAAAAAACACTGAGCACGAAGGCGGTCGTGACGTGTTTGTAAATGTTGCAGGATTATGCCCAACAACCCTTCGCATGAATTTGGTTCTTGTATCGTTTAAATCCAATTACCGAGTCAGACCACGTGCACGACTACTAGACCTGACAGCGAACATTTCTCGTGCTTATCTGACAGATTATGACGATAATTCTACAGAGGTTATCGCACGGTAGCTCCCCAAAAACGATTGCTTATCGAACTTGCATTGCGATATGAGATTTATTTTCATGTACTTTATCGCAGCCTGATAAATAATGTACTAAATATCGCAGCTACTGGAATTTCGTATGTTTCCTCAAAGACGCCAGGCAGATGTGTAAACAGCAGCACTCATCGGAGACACCTTTCCTGAAAACTCGAGGTTTGTGTCAGTGCAATTCAAATAGAAATTGTGTGCCGAGTAGAGGTGTCCAATAACAAAACCCACGAACACGCTTGTCAAATAGCGCTCACCAAATATTATCCCACCGCCTGTATTATGTGGATTTGTACCAACATGACGTCCGTAGGGCACAGAAGTTGTTTGCTCAGGAACTTAGAAAGGTTATAAAGCCCGATGAAGGTAATATCAGGAACAATTTTAATATTTTTTTCGACGTTTTGTTTGAATAAGTTTCCGACGAAATAAAAACTAGAACAATGCAACGTGATAGTTTAAAAAATCGTCCGTTGGGCGAGGCTTGAAGAGAGCAGTTTGTAAAGAGCTCTCGTGAAGGGCTCTCCAAAAGAGCGTCGACGGCAAAGCGCTTAACCTGCGTTGTTTACACCTCGCCTACACCTGCATATCATATTTTACTTTTATAAAGTACACCCGGAGATGAAACAGCCGTATGTAGCGCGCAGATCAGAATTAAGGACGTAATCGGACGCTCGAGTGGAGGCAATCTAAAGCTCGGGCGTAACCGGGTATTATCGAATTGGCAACCGTTCGGGGCATAATTTACGGAGCCGCGTCAGTCGTGCTGATGGAAATCATAAAATTTTTAACATCACCCGTTAAATAAACAATGGGCAAAAAGAGCAAATCGTAAACGGTTTGGCGTGCCCTCGGGTGCCGCCCGCCCGCTCCCGCGTTATTTTCGTTCAATGCAAAGAGTTTGTGTAGTTTTGTACAGTTTTCATCTGCACCTTGATTATCTTTGAGTCAGTCAACACAATAATTTGCATTGACAAGTTTTTACTGCGGGAATAATTAGTGCGAAAACGATTAAG
This sequence comes from Pyrausta purpuralis, assembly GCA_963924145.1. NCBI lineage: Eukaryota > Metazoa > Arthropoda > Insecta > Lepidoptera > Crambidae > Pyrausta > Pyrausta purpuralis. The sequence continues at coordinate 19,765,995 of OZ001659.1, forward strand.
ACCTTGCGATAACGATTTATCAGATTATGCTGTATTTATTAGAATTTCGTGTCGGAATTGTAATCTTTCAACGTTGTGCGGAATGTGGTTTACATTTAAATTAATCCAATTATGCATTCATTTGAAACTCTTTTTTGTTTTGTAAAACTAAGACACTGGATAATAAATATCATAATATCTCAGCTTCTAGCAATTATCTTTTTAAGACACGATTATTCAAGAATGATTTACTTATTTATACAAAATGTGTAAATAAATAGTTATAGTATGCGTCAGAAGATCAGAATAGAAGCACGGCTTGATGGAATGATGCAGCGGGTGGTGCGGCGAATGATGATTTTAAAACTCATGATATAAAGGAGTTTTAAGTATTTACAAATATAAATTCCTTTTCAATTTTTCCAAATTTAAATACCTACCTTACCTGACACAATCATTCAAATTGCACATAATAATATTATATCGCAATCGCAACGCAACGGATCAAAAACAAACGACGATCGATGTCTCAATCTCAAACTGTGATTTGTGTTAGCGCAATTGGGCCAACGCAATTAAACGCTTTTCCGTCACGGGACGGTTTCCTGGCTCCGACAATGACAGTGCGCCGCCTCCGGTCGGTCATTGGTCACGCTGTAACCGGCCGTAATGTGGTCGCTGGGCCAGAACGCTGTGACGTAACGAATTAACAAGGGCTAAACGACAGGTTGGAGTTTTTGCCGGGCGATGACAGCGCGATTTTAGTGGGGCATCTCTAATTGTATATTAATGATCTTCCCAGCCGCCTAGAATGGCAAATGTAGGTATATATTTTTAACATGGTAAATAAAGTACCTATTACGAGTATCGTATATCGTATCACGAATCCTCGCACAATAAATTCCGATGAAAAGATGCAGTTTTTCAATCATGTCAGGTACGATTTACGAATTACGATTCTATGTGCCTGCCATGTTTACACCTGCCCTAAAACATAACGTTACCTTATTGAAATGTGGGAAGGTCCACACTAGCACTTGCAAATGATCCGAAATGAATAACAAACAAAACTTTACTCAATTAATTTTCCCAGACAACGACGCAGGATAACATCTGTTTTGAATATAAAATAACCAACACGTTCCCTTGTTTAGGACCCCAATAAAAATGAGACCCACACAACTGACGTATACAAAAAACGAATCGTACAAAAACTGCCTACACGTACCACTGAGATCTCGAGTTTTGATCTAACGACCCTCAAGGATCCATTATTATTAATAACCGAATGTCTAAATAAAACATACGACGAACATAAAAATATTGAATAAATAAAAAAGGAACGCTGTTTTTTCGATACAAGACATTTATTAACACGGCCGAACGGAATCGAGATAAAACAAACATGGCGGGCGGCGCGAGCGCATATAAACATGAGTTTATCGGAGGCTGTCACAACACGCGCCCATTGGGCAGCGCTCGCTGAGGCATCGGTGAAAGCTCGAAGACACCCCATAACACGACATATGAGATGATGTTATCTCGTAAATGCTTCGAAGCCTACGCAGCCTTGCCCGCAGTCATTCCAATCCATGAATCTCAAACTCAAGACACATCCAATGGTCGTTGACGCGCGCCGATAACCGTTTTAAGAATATGTAGATTTATTTCGTTTAATAAATTATTATCTAATCGAATATTCGATAAGAACATCTTAGAAAATCTACAAGCGTAATGAGCAATTTGAATGGAAATACACTCTGAAGACGAAAATAAAATACACAAACCTGGGAATACAAATCGAATGTTAACAGAAATGGAAGAACCCACTAAACATTCGAAGTCACGTTCCGACATAGAAATGCGCGCTTCAACCACAAATAATACCGTGCTCGTTCTTAAACTACCTATCTTCCCAAGCTAGATACGATCCTATTAACCTTGTAAAAAGCTATTCAAATGTAACAAGGTACTAATATGGTGGAAAGCGGCGCAGAGCGTTTATCAACAGAGCAAAACAACAAAGGAATGAGTCGTGATCCCCATCACTGATCCATCATCGAGCGCCGAGTGGCGGAGATGGATTGCTTGTATTAACTCAACAAGCACCTCGGATAACCGGTCCATTTTCAATTGCTTACGATCTGTCCAAGTCACCTTTTCTTTGAAGGCCATGTCAATTTTCTAACTCGACAGAACCGAGCTCCATTTATCCTCCGAAATGAGCCTGTTAAACTAACATTACAACGTATCTCGTAGATTGCGATTGTTGGTGATTTACCTTAGGTGGTTGTTAAAGAGAGATTGCATGATATCCTGAACAATGCCTCATTACATGCATGTTAAAGCCAACATCGTTGTTGCAAAGTCTACAGTAAATTCATTTAAGAAGCTCAAGCGTTAGAAGCTGCATCTGTAACTTAATTAATAACTTAACTAAGAATTATGAATCAGTTAATTGGTATTACGAGCTGGGGACGTGAAATAACTAGGGGAGTAAAACCGTCGCGGGAGATACAGCCACAACTTTATAATAACAGCATGCGGTGACTATAAATCAGAATTAAGGATGAACTAAAGAGCTACGGGTTTCGGCTTCGATTAAAGTTGAGTCGAAAACAAACAGGATCTCGGCCACGCCCTTTTCTTTTTAAGCCCGCGGCAAGTCCTGGGCATTATTCCACCTGGTTGCTGCCCATTACAATTAGACAAGCCACTTTATACTGAGTTGCTACCGGTTCTCTAAGATAAAAGCCGAGCTGCACGACACAAAAACTTTTTGTTCTCTATAACGACGCTAAAGTCGCCCCAAGTCACGACCACACGAATCTAATAAAAACAAAAAAAGCATACGCGCCACGCGATTCAGACCTACGATCAGTTAAACGGTAACGCTCACCAAATAAACCATGTGAATTGTGAACAAGTTGCAGGCAAATTAAAAAAGACAAATGAGCAGCGTCCGAATAAAATATTACAGCGGTGGATTTAAACGAGCAGGGAAACAGAATTCCCAGCAATAGAAACAAACAAAGGTACGTGAATAAACTCGTTAATGAGGAAGCATGTAGAGTTCAGAGGAGTAGAAAACCTACCTAATGAATTATCCTATGTCCTGAAGTCAAGCTACTGTAATGGGAAACCACCGACCCTAGCTCACCGTTAACAAAACCGCACATTCCAGTAATTTGGGTTGAACTCACCCAGGAGGAAGGGTAAGCAACACGGCATAACCATACGGTCAATATTAATGTTCGCACAGCTCCGCTGCACTTGCGAGGAACTGGCAAATAAAAACACGTACCCGTAAAAGAGTAAAGTAAACATTTCCATTCTGTATATTCTCGTAAAGATTTCCGAGTCGGAATTGAATTTGCATTTGCAAAAAAGAAGTGAGCAAAGCTTGCAGCGCCCACACCTCGCTCGCATGCTTGCATTCTTCTTTATTACCTACGTCTCCTACGGCGCCGGGTGACTGCCAAACGTTTTTATTTGTTCGCAGAAGGCAACAATTCAGGAATTTATTGAAACGTTATGAATAAATGGTACGAACGAAAATGCAGTCGCGACGGTAAATCCCTCTCATTGCATATTATTTGCATGAGATTTAACGTCGTATTCCACCGTCCAGGTAAAAACGTGACTGTGGAGCACAATCGGGTATTTCTTCGCATCACGACAGACACGAGATGTAATCGTGGCCCTAGTGGGACAGTCGTACATGGTAATGTGGGCGCAGTCAGCGAGATCGACGATATGCTCGCAACAATTAACCTAACAACCTTCGTTAAAGTTAACGACCGAGATTCTACGGAGAATTAGAAAAATAAAAATCGCAAAATACCAAAACGAGTTCTGTTTCCAAGGCATGAAATGCATTCGTAGAATTGATAATCTATTAAAGTTATCGTAAGGCAGTATGACGTAAAGGCCATTACATATGAAGTAAATCTTTAAAATGTGACAGCACAAAACATACAGCTAGCTAGTTAATAGAAATAGAGAAATAAGTATGAAATGTCATAATAGACAACGATAGCAATGTGACCAAACTAACACCAATCACAACAAATGCCGTAGGCGCTATCGGTGCTTAAAAATCCACACCAAGTCGTAACGACTCGAGTTACGAGCGGTTAAATAAACGCAGACTCCTATTAAGACGATTGGGTGCCCGGAACGTTCGTTAACTCGGCCAGAAATAAAGTTCAACCCGATCGCAACGCGTAAATGTAGCCAACGAGCAAATGGGTTGGGACGTGAAAACGAATTGATTCACAGAAACACCATTTGAGAACAACTCCAGTCTCTCACTTCCTTATTTACGCAACAGGTAAATACGAAGCCTTGAACAAACCATATTGACCGTATCGTTAGAAACTAAATATCAATGCGATGGCCACCTTCAGCAAGTCATAACGACCTATGTGAAGCAGCCAAATATTGATTCACGCGCACCTACGAACGGATTCAACCAATATTTGTACTGTTTGACTGCATCCCAAAAGTGTATTTTCTTATTCAACAACATCTACCGTTCGACGCTGCGAGGGTGTCATGATGTTTACTCAAACAACGCTCGACGTTGTACCTACATGTACAGTTTTCATTTCGAAACCAGAAATTACGACAAAATTAATTAAACAGACTATTAACGAGGCGACCAATTCAGGCAAGATGAGAATGAATGACTCTCGTTAAAACAATTTATGTGATTTTAACTTGTTAATGAAAGAGACTTCACACCACGTATAATGGAATAAACAATGATTAAAGATGACTAGCTCATAACCATATTTTAGCATTACGGGCTGTATTTTTAAAGCTCATGCTTATGTAAATAGAACTATTGAGCATAACAATACGGTATTCCTCTGGAGTGGCAGTGACTTTGTATATTTTATTAATTTGTAGGCGATTATTCAGTATCTAGTTGTGAGAAGGAAGGATAAAGCTATTCACAATAAAACTTGTAGGGGTTCAGAACGTAAATTTGAATGCATGCGGGTCTTAGCAGCGGCTGCGCACCACGGGCGGTCAGACGCAACAGTGACTCGACCCGTCCCTGCTCCATGCTGCGAAACATACGAACACACTTCCAAATGTATTAAGACTAGACCCCTTATCAATCTATGTCGCCCATAAAGATTCTGACAGCGACTTAAAAAACCGTCCGTTGGTAAACAGAGACCACACGGCGGACACAAAAGCCCATAAAGGATTTTAGAGATAAAACAGGAACTAACATGCGAAACTCCTGCTGTGTTTGCCCAACGACGGTGGTCGTCACAAAAACCTCTGAGAGATAAGTAACAAGTCAATGTTATTTGCTTATAATAATAACAAATCCCAGCATTCCGATGTACTGATACGAACCTAAGGCTGATAATAAAATGTGCCACGACATCATACTTTGTAAAAAAATGCAAAAGCTTTAAATGTACAATAAATAATTCATAGCCATTTCCAATTTCTTTGAATCGAGTTTAATTCAAAGTTCCAAATGCATTGCATTAGCAGTAAACTTCACGGGAGCACATAAATCCTGGGACACTTCGGTTTGCCATCGACAATAAAACTTAAAGTAGGCATTCGTCAATTCTACGGCGACGGTGGCCTATAAAATGTTATTATTTAGGAGCTCATAACCGGCGAGATTTACTGATCATAAAACGAGTCGAGGTGACCGCATCCCCATCGGCTCCATCTGACTATATTCCCTTGTCCCGTATATAATCGAACTTTCAAGTGGGTGTATTTCTCGTTGACCAGGTCTTCTTGATTTAGAGACGCTTGATGGATATGTTCGAGTGCGCCCATATCCGGTGCAAGCAAATTTAACTCCGAACAGCCTTGTTTATTCAGGGGTGCACTGAACCATTAAACGCAGTCGAGTCGTAACAACGTCGACCACGTTATACTCTACAATACTATCATAATGCTCAGTTTTAATTGCTTTCTTACGAACCCATAAAAATCGAAAGTGCCTGGTTTAATATTTACGACCTAGGGGTTAAATTTAACACCGACCATATTAAACGGTAACAATCGCTAATCACGTGGAGTAAGTGCTATATCTAAGGAGCGATATTAAATTATGGCCATGAATATAAATCGAGACTCTTTAAATTGGTTCCCCCTTTTAGCTTTAATGCCTTTTCGTGGTATCAGCGCTCGAAGTTGTAAACGTTTTACAATAAATACTCGTGGCAAAAAATGTGTATTGTCGCGATCCCATTGATTAATTTGTTTCGCCATTAGAATTCTCTTCACGGGGACCAAAAATGTCCCGGTGGAGAGCATCGGGCCGATTTCGGGGCATTATTTATGGTGTGCCATTCTCTTCAAAGGACTGTATGATTTACAACCAGCTGCACAAAAGCCACTGCCTTATTATGACGTGCTGGCCCGTGCATTGTGCCAGCATATTTATTCGTCCGATTGTGCGCGATGTTTGTTTATTTTTCGTCCTACCCCGTAAATACTGTATTGTCACAAAACTACAACACAATTTGACTCGAGCCATATTTCACGGTCCCTAATTACAGAAGTGGTGGAATGGAAATGTTTTGCCAACAAACGACCAAATAGTTTATTTGTGAGGTCTCCAGATATTTTCCGGATATCGAAAACTGGCTGGTAACCAACAAGAAAAGCAAACGATAATGAGTAAATCGATCCGTTAAAGTACTTAACGTTATCGTGTTGTTAATAAGTCCGAGAATGAGGTTTCATAATGATAGTGGTGTGGTGTTTAGGACTGATTAGCACCACTTTGTGGTTAAGGAGGAGCGTATACACAGACAGAATGAGAAGTATGTAGGTAAAGTGAACTTCGACGCCAGGCGTGTTTGCGTAGGGAGAGCTTCTGGCGAGTGTGTGTGGTCTCCTCTGCCTACGTATATTCCGAGTTGACTTCAAATTTTACTATTGCATGATGTATTTTTAACGTGGAATACCGAGGCACCGAGTTCTGTAAGCGTCGCGCTCGTTTTATTTCCTTTCAAAACATTCAAATCGTTCTACCATTACGAAGCATTAGCAATGTATCCGTCAACCCTTACAAGAACGATGTGTAAATGATCTACATCGTCCTTATGTTCCTTCACAGTGGCTGTAAGTGCATTTAACAATTTAGATAATGCTTCAAAGTGCGAAAGCGTTACTTGCGCTTAGAACATTACCGAGCTTTTAGTAACATAGCGTCTCTCGCTCCCAAGAATAATGGTTTTGATTCGCGTAATAAAATAATGCTTTCGGATCTCACGCGCACATTATTACGCACATTAATTTGCACATTTTCTCTCGAAGTATAATGCGGTCGCGTGTCGAGCCCATCCGCCTATTCAATTATGCCACACACTAAACTAAATTGTCACAGCATCACCCTTAATGGGACATCTCTGGGCATTGAATAAACACAGGACAGATACAAAATAGTGGTCGTGTGGCATCACCACAGGCGTTCTAATATTATTAAGTTTGCAGCAGTCTCACGCGGTGATTCTTCATGAATTATTAAACTTTGTATTTGCTCTATCCAAACAAATATTTTACTCTAATAGTCGTCAAAACAACGTCGTGTCATTAGCGCTAAAACGTTAACGAGTGCGCACGATGGTGCTATTTCGGTTTGGGACTTTGGGTGCATTCCTGAGCCGTATATCATCGATCATGGTCGGAGAGCTGTCGGGTTTTAAAGTGGGCTTAAACTCGAAGCTGACTCGTCAGCTTCAGCGGTGGCAGATGACGACTGCTCGTGACGTTCTGACAGCGACAGGTTGGGTCGGGAAGCCACCGCATGCTCGCTGAACCCCGTCTTAACCCGTGATTTACCGCAGAGGTTAAAGTGTTAGATGTAAACTTATGTATCCATTTGTCGTTTCGGAATTGAGAAATTAACATTCCTCGTATTCGTAAAACAATGTGGAACGAGGAAGCGTTGCCTCATCTTGAGAGCGTCGTTTTTTCAGCCGCTTGACGGGGCATTGTTTGGTATCGGTACGCGTTTCCCCAATGGTCCCAGGAGGATTTTCTTCCCCGATATACTCTCAGAAGTGATTATTTCTGTGACACTTTAGATATTGAAAAGAACATGGCGGATAGAATGCGGTTGCGGAACAATTTTTAATGTTATCGATAAAAGATTTCGAGAGGTATTTTTTAAACGATTATATTACAATTCACTTTGATGAATTAGGTATAATAAAATTTACCGAAAAATAGTACGTGAAATTGTAAGTAGCAGCACGGTTCACAATCAATCGACCGAAAACGAAAAAAAATGAAATCTAATGATATTTTAATTTATCGGTGACATTTACACTTATCATCATCATTTTTTCATCAGGTAGCAGAACTTAATCAACGTAGCAGACAAAACATGCCTAATAACATTCATGACTATGCTAATTAGGAAACAATGGGACAATGTAGCTTTGAATAATAAGGACCAATTACTCCTAAGCCTACACGAAAAGTTTCTTTAATTCCTCACACTAAACTAGTTAGCAGCAACCCTACGCAAGCGCGAACAACAGTTGGGAACAAAACAGTGCGACATGCGCGGGCGCAGCCTGATCGATAGCAGCTTTTTGTCGCGCGGACGTCTCCATCCATTGCGGCAAATTGCCACGGAACAAATTCCACAAACAAAACCCTTGTCGAGATGTGATTGAGGGCCGGCCCTTCGACGCGACCATTATTTTGAATATTCCCAACTATCGATCACAGAGCGCGCTGTAATTTTGAAACGTTCATCTTTCTTTCGAAATCGTAGTTGATGTATCACTGACGCTTTCTAGTTGCCTAAACTAACGCATCAGTCAATTGTGTGAGCGATGAAGCAAACAACGAAACTGATATCTTAAAATACAAGTTGTATAAGACTACCTCTAAGATAGTGGAAGGTATTATTGAACAGTGTTTGGTTGGTTTATTTACTAATTTAACGGAACCCAAATTAAGTTTCACCCGAGTGCCGTTTATTATTTTCAAACAAAATCATGTAAGTTGGGCCTTTTTAGACTTTATTTTATGATAATGTCGTAGTGTCGTGTTAACTTATTTTTAATTAGGGTAATTTAAAAACTTTTGTTACGTTTGAAAACAAATTGGCCGCATCCAGAATTCGGAAGCGGTGACGCTTTCGCGTTATTTATAAAAGATATATTTATTCAGCTGTAGCCGAGGTGACCTGGATACACTGCCAGCGTGTCAAGTCTACTAGCGAGCTTTGTATGTTTATTTAGCAATAAATTAAATACCAACCAAGATCTACATACTTCGAGTGTGGCAGCAGTGTAAATAAAATTGTCAACTGTTGCAAAATAAGTCCCTACCAAATCCATATTTGCTTTTGCCAAGATAGTAAGATACTATGCGGAGCGATAGCCCCACAACTTTTCAAATTTTCTCAACAATCTTCGATCTTCGATTTACAGAACAGGTAGTGTGAATCCTAGCAGTTATCACCGAACGATCAGCCTGCTTTGATTGCTGTGAGACAACAATAACTGGTATTATAGAGCCCGTATCTCGGCGACCGAGCCATTATTGAGGTGAGAGAAAAAGGGTTGCCAATTCTGTACGTGTCTTTCGCGGTACTCTTTTTTTTTTCGGGTACAAAAACTATGAATGTAAGTGCGTGCACTTGCAAGCCTTCTCGTTGTAATATTCTTTTGACTTGCATGTAGATTCTAGATGAAACTGATTATACGATCTGAATAATGTAAACTCAAAACCCGTCAGCATAATGCCGAGCTTTATTAAGTCAATAGTTCTACAACGACAAACCTCTAAATCACAATGACAATGACCAATTAACATTGCATGAGGTACTACAGCAGATTAAAGGATTTTAAAGGTTTGCAGCTAAACCAACGCTCTCCGTAATTGAAAATAACGAGATGCATATTCATGTAACGTGCATAATAATCCCTCTATCGCCTGCAGCGGCTGATGTATGCACTCAGTCTATTTAGCTTGCCTGCGTCTGCACACAAGCCTAAGCTCACAGATTACGCCAGAGATTTTACTCCGGGATTATCCTGTCTGTCTCCAGCGTTTTGTTTTTGCTGTCAAAATGATTGAGATGAATCTTATGAGCTGCCAAAATTAAACCGCCCAATCAGACGACTTTTAAAAGCTTCATTATTCAAAATCACAGATGACGCCAAAGGGTTTTCTGCATTCGCTTCAAAGAACACAGTCCTCTCACCCCCCAGATTAGAATTCGGCTAGTAACCGGCCGGCCGTGAAATTAAATTTATTTAGGCCCCACTCCACATCATCAGCGTGTCAACGCTATATTTACATAAAAAATATTTTTGAGAAGGCCGCGAGCCCATATTTATACAGCGCCATCGCTCGCTGTTTATTGAAATATTTCATTGTTAATTCTCTAAACGACGTTGAGGGTGAGATTCGAATGCCACTCCCTGAATATGGCATTAATGGTATTTATTAAAATAACAATATCTATTCGGAGCATTTCTATTATTTAATTCTAGGCTGGTTACAATTTGGAGGTAAAAAAAAATGTGGAGATGAAGGCCCGGATGCAGAGGATAAGCCTCGAGACGGGACTATTTACACGTAGACGTACGTGGAACTGATAATGTTAGCATAGGTCTGGGTGAAAAAATAAGATCGTCCTTTAGATAAAGCAACGAGATAAGAGTAGGAAATGGCAGATAGTGACTAAAAGCAAAAGTCAACCAGATATGTGTAAGATAGATAATATATTTTTTAGAACACATGCTATAACGATAACAATTGTAGAATGTAATACTACAGCACAGGCTCTGTACGCTTACAGGTAACCGTGTGAAGAGGTTACGGTGTCTAGACGAAACCCTACACGTTATCAAGTATCAAGTTACTTGCGTTCGATTTTTTTAGTCGCCCACCGCAGTTCTAGCCGTGAAACATAAAACTCGGGTTGAAGATCCACTTACACGGATGCTGTACTGTTACTAGTATTCTATTATTTTTCTAATCAAACGTAATCAGAAATTCAATCTTAGATAGATATTTGGACATGCCAATGAGTAATTTGTGTTGTTGTGGTTTTGTTGCTGTACCTCAGTGTCATTACAGTCATGAATCATGTCCAACGCTTCCATTTGTTTTGTTTTGAGAGTTGTAGGTACTTCGCGGATCGTATTTCAGTTACAAGCACATTCGTTGAAATTATCGCAGCAGCTGTATCAAGGAAACGACGCTGCCCTGCGCCCACGTTCCTTGTCGCGGTGTATTCGTGGAACAATGCGCTTGGGCACCTTTCTTTGCAATGTTACAGGATCGGCGCAAACGCAAGCAGTGAGCGATTGAAATATTGCTCAATTACCTATGCTCATAACATTAAACTTTATGGCGTCCACTTTAAATGTATTTATTTTTCATTTACAAAGATAGAAATCTTTCAATTTGGAAGCATTGCTATTGTTTGAGCTCTATTCCACTTCCGCGCAGGTAAAATTTATTTGCAAGCGGCCCAATTAGGGTATTGTTTTTTTCTGCAAACGCTTGTCCTCGCCACTTAGTCCCTGCTCTAATGGTAAGAATTCAGATGAACGATAGTGGCTGACCATAAACTACGCTGTCGTCTGATACCGCCCCTCTGGTCCAAGGAATCCGGCCACTGACGGTATCAGGTAACACTTTACGATGAAATTAACGTTCTAGTAAATTCTGTGGGCTATGTTGAGTTATGATGAGGTTGCTACTGTCACAGAACAGTGGTGAATATAATCAAATGTAATTATTCTAATGGGTTAATGCTATGTTTGGTCGGATCAATCATTAAAGTAAAGGATATTTCGCTATCATCCGTAATGAAATAAGACCCGATAAAGACGTGCATCATAAACTGCTCTTGTTACCGACAGAACAACCTAATAATGTTCCAAGTATACGCGAATGCCACTGCTTGTAAATTATCATTTGTGACAAATTTATTCGCGATTATTTCTGTTTCCAATATCCAATTGCGAGGAGATAAAATGTTTTGCCTCGCGGGTGTTGGAATACACGTTTTAGGCGTCGGGTTTATTGGCTCTGCTCTATAGCGACTACATAAATGTCATCTCAAATAAATTACAATATACCTGCTGAGACGATCGGCCAGCCCGATATGCGCACACTCACGAGATGGAAATTCTATCCGATAACACATAAGATGCGAGATATGTTAATTTTAATGTTAATAATGACCACAATAAATAATGCTTCATAATAAGCCGCGCCGTCCATTTATGTTTGTTTTAAACAAGATTCAATGTCGCCTATTGGTTAAAATTTATTTGAAGATGAACAGTTCTAATGGCCGTCTGTACAGATTTTTAAGAAATTGTAGCGTCTTTTATGACTGAAATCGTTTCTTCATTGTCGCGTAAGGACGAGGCGGTTGTCCCGGTCGCGTTCCTTATTTCGTTTATTATAATTCTAATTTTTAAGCAAGAACAATAGGCAGATGGCTCGCTCGTTGACAAAGATGGATCGCAGTCTATGCCAGCAGGTACCACAATGGGGTAGGCACAAAAACGCGTATTGTGAGCGTCACATCGCATCGGTAAGCCCATTACCTGCGCACGGGCCCTTTCAAATCTGTCACTTTGGCTTATTCCAAAGACGTGTGACAAGCTGTGAACGCGATGAGGTTTAGTTGTGACGTTCGTCTAATTAAAGACGGGGATTAGGTTCCTTTTATGATTCCACAAAGGCATGTAGTAAGAAGTAGTAGTAACTAAATAGTAAGTGACAGTAGTAGGTAGGCATACCAAATGAAATAAGTACGGTCTTAAATAACACCAGTTTCGGGAATTGGTGTGTTCTCTATGTAACAATAAACAACCTACCCTTTATACGGACTAATTCTTTCTAGCAAAAAGTTCCATGTAAAAAATCAAAATCCAATAATGTGACCGAAAGTTTTATGTTTCTTTGAGTTAGAAATTACCATGCTCTTTTCTTTGCAAACGTAAACATTGGACAGTAAAATAATAATATTTTTGAGTGAGAATATAATACATATTCCCAAAGTTTAATGATAATAACTTTGAATCTTATTTATTAAGTTTTTTTTTTTTAAAGATCTCAATGATCACTGATAAATGTCCGATGTAAGAAGTGAGTTTTGTTACCTAGGTATTTTATCAATTAATGAATCAGTAATTTCATAAATATTAATTACATTCAATTGTATTGTTTTAAGCCCCATTGCAAATAAAAATCAACGAAACCGACTTTCATGAAAAAAAATAATATCAATGACACTAAAAAGACGAAAATCGGTTCTTCCGTTTGGGAGCTACGATACTACAGTGATATGCTAATTTTATAATAACACTTTTTGGGGTTAAAAAGTAACTTTAAGACTGTTTACCATATTTGCCAATCCAAGAAAAACGGACTTTACCTGGGTATGATCCTGTTTTGGAGTGCCTGTAGGAGGAATCTCAGTCTAAGATTGTGAAACTACCTAGTAGGTAAACAATAGCTACACATATTGGTTAACTAATCCAGCAGCTGTCCGGCCGCGATGTCAGTATCGATCATCATAAGCCGGTAGATAAGTTTGGTAGGTGTGCTGTAAGTATTATCAATTTAACAACGTTTTTCAAACAAAGTGATAAGCAAGTGCAACGATTAGATATAACATCATCATTAATAAAAAAGTAAAACGGTCAATATTTGAAAATAACTTACCCAATAATCTCCAAACTTCGGCGCTGCTGAGGTAAACATTGAGATGTGCAAAGCACATTGGCACAAAAAGTATCAACACAAACCACCTCATGGTCACTGTTCCTGAATACACTATCCTCCAAAACCTCAGACTATCCTGAGTCCTTAGTTCGTCACTGATTTACATTTTCATCCACCGGCCAACGAAATCGACGATGCTGCTGACTTCTCCCCGATACAAGATTACACACTCGAATAAAACGTACAAATCCACGAGGAAATCTAAACAAACACGCGATTTAGAGTGCTGATAACGATGAAAGTTCAATTTTATTCATAGATATAGGTATTGGTTTAGATATCTTCACGAATTGTGTTTATAAACATTGATAATCAGAACGTTTCTACACGACAGAGCGCGATAGCACCTACGCGAGACACGGTTTCTGTCAAACTGGTTTTTGTTTCGTTCGTTGTCGTTGGTTTGGTTCATTGAATAGTTCGCGCGGGCGTTGCATGCAACCAGATGCGATGCGGCGCTGATGTCCGGGTTTTTTTGGTGCATTGGACACAGAAAGCATACTGAGTGCCGAAAAAGCATTAAACGCAAGCAACGTAATGCCACATAGGACGTCAACAGATGGCGCTAAACTACATTTTAGTGGTTGTTCCGTCCAAAAAACTATTTCTGTAGGATTATCGTTTGTTCGTCGAGTACCTACCTAAATAAATATAATAATAAAGTACTTGGTAGCTACTTGTTTCACTATATTTGTATAGGTATACTGAAATTCAAAGGGTTTATGTACACCTCTAGGGTCTAACCACAATATACTTTTAAATTATCTATGTATTGAAGATTCTTCAATCATTCAGCTTAGCTTTTGTGTCACTTTAAATAAACCACCACTTGGTGTCCGATAATTGAAAATATAAATTGTAAACGAGGTACATAAAGGTCCATAGACCTATTTCACGGTAGATACTCGGACAGAAAGCAAGCCGCACGCGCAGCGGTCAATGTCACGCTGCAAAGAATCCGCCTTAATTTAAGTAGGTAGGGCCAACAAAAAACATACGAATTACCATCACAGTAATTTGAAAGATGATTGAAGTCGCTACGTAAGTAAGTAAGAACTCAACCAGATTTTTGGTAGGTGTAGGAAGGTGTCTCGAGTTGAGTACAGGTCCATATTGGGTTGCATAAAAAGGCATATTTTAAGACTGCCTAACTTTTTTAGGCATAAAATCATTGAGCATATTTTATTTCCACATAACTTCTTTTATAATAATATAACATTACATCCGCATAAAATATTCATGCATAAATGTTTTTAGTACCTCTTCTTTGTTGGGCACTCTTGGCAGAGTGGTCGTGGCTGTTGATGGACAGGGTTGCGGCTCTTCGTCGCCGCTCACTTTTCGGGCTGCAGCACTTCGGGCGATGTTACTCCATCTCTGCCGGTTTTCTGCATTGCGAACACATTGTATGGCTGTCCATCCGGTGGTCTATCTATCAGGTTGGGGACCGATCACGCGGTCTTGTGCCTTCAACATGGCCCTGCACAAAAAGTCTCTCCATCGAGTACTCGTTCCTAGAGATGTGTCTAAAGAACTTCAGTATTCGCAGTAGTACAATCGACGATAGCCTAGAAGTAGATAGATATCTTTCAATAAAAGCTCTTTAAGTATGGAGTTATTAGTGTGGAACACCGTCCATAGAATTTTCAATTATTGTCTCCAGCACAACATCTCTCAGGCTTCGATTTTTTGAGGATCTTGTTTTCTTGGTGACCAGGTTTCAGCCCCATAAATAAATATTTAAAAAACCAGGCATTTCATTAAGCGGACTTTTGCTTTTGATTATTCGCCTGTCTTTCTTTCCAAATCTTTCCCAACCGTTCCACTGCTGACCTGGTAATGGCACATCTACTATGTAGATGTTGTACTACTTCACAATTGGCCACATTCGCATAGTCTCCCGTTCGGCATGATCCTCTATTATAATCTTCGTCTCGTCTCTATTTAGAGCAAGCCCGAATTGAAGACTCATGTTGTTTTAATACGATTCAAGAGTTGTTTCAGATCTTCTTCATATTTAGCAAGAAGAGTGGTATCACCAACGTATCGCAAGTTATTAATCACACGACCCCCAACTGAGATACCTTTATTCCATCCGTCCAAAACAATACGCATGATGTACCTGTATACGCGTTGAAAAGAAATGGTGACAGTATACACCCCTGGCGAACACCGAAGGAAAAGAAAGAAAACAAATTTATTCGACCGAAAAATAACATTAAATGTACACATGCAAATAGTAATAATAATAAAAAGACTACTCGAGTCGAAAAGGCACCACTCTGCATAGGTCGAGGCAGCGGAACGAATGCTACGACGCTGATTTTCAGCGGGTGCCTATGTGGGCACCCGCAATTACGTACCTATAAATGACGCTCTGCAACAGCATAGCAAACATGAAAGACAACTAGATAGATATCACCCATTTACTGAGTGATAATCAACTTATAATTTTACTAGGTAGATACACTCTTAGTGATTCGTTCCAAGTAGGTACACACACACACGGGCATTTTTAATATTTGGCTATTGGAAGTTGCGTAGGCGGTCCAGTAATTTGCTGAAAATTGCGCCCAGATACAGACAAACTCAAATATCGAACTCTGAACTCCGCTCCGAACATCATAGTAAGCTTATTTTAGACGTTTTTGAGTTCATTCAATAGGTCTCTTTGAGGCATTTCTTGTTCACAATAAGATTGCTTCCAAAATTTAATAGACTAGTCGTTATGTGACGTTATGTTAAATGTGATATCTTTACTAACAGTGGTGTTAAAAAAACTGTTATTCCAAATAATAGGTTAATAAATATAAATGAATAATAAGCGTAGGCGAATAAAAACAACTTGTTTAACTTGCTTGTCTGAATTGTGGAATTATTAGCGTACATGAAGCGCCATCTTGTGTCCGTCCGCAAAATAACCACGTATAGCGTTAACGTTATTAATGGTTCGCAAAAAGTCGGAGAGATGGCTCTTCTCTTACACCGCTGTTGTTAGAGAATTAATAATGTTAGTTATCTTGATGTTTTTTTTTAATCTGAGTAACTCCTTAATTTTGTAATATCCAACAAAAATAAAATATCTCCGAGATTTGAATTGAACATAAAAAATATTCCAAACTTATAGGTTCTGCACAGCACTGTACACTGAAAATATAAATATATTTCACTCCATTGAACACATCCGCGGTAGTATAGTGGTTAGTATCCCCGCCTGTCACGCGGGAGACCGGGGTTCGATTCCCCGCCGCGGAGAATACCTTTTTGCTTACCACCTTTTTACAAATTTACCTTTTTTTTTGGAATTTTGTATGAGGATTTACCCTGGATTATACTAATCCTTGATAAAACCATTATCTCTCTGTCACTTTTTTGACGTTAAATCATCATTCGCAAGCAATTTCGCAAGTCCACCTTACAGTCGATTTACCAACGTCAGATAAGGAATTTTCGTAGAAAATAATATTCAAAACACCTTATTTGAAAACGTCACTTCGTTTTATTCTTTATCTTTCTTCTTGACGTTGGTTAAATCGACTCTTATTATTATCATAAATTATCTATTATTTATTACGTTTATTTAGTAGAATTGGAGTTAGGTAAATGAAAAGTTATTAGGGCACCAAAGATATTTCATAATAGACAAATAAGTGCTAGCGATAACCAACGAATTTCGTCTTCTATTTAGGAGAAAAAAATTTTTAGGGGTCGGTTCGTGGTGTTTGGTGTACCATAAGCTTGACATTATGCTCCGCCTCTAAGACCCCTTACACATTGCGACTTTTAGCATCGACGCAGACGCGCGTTTTGAATACGCGCTTTAGCATCGCGACTTACTCACGCAGAGTAACGCAATGTACAGATTTAATTTGAGATCTAAGCAGATGCAGAAGCTCGACTGCATCGATGCTAACGCGCGTTAGTATAGATACAGTCGCCAAAAATCAGTACTTAATTTGACAATTTTCAGCTTCTGCATCCTGATACCTACTATCGCGCGTTAGCATCGCGACTGTATCGATGCTAAAAGTAGCGCAGTGTCACAGAAAATATGCAGTGTGTAATTGTGTTAAGAAGGGTCTAGGTCTAAGAGTCGATTGTACAACGTCAGGTAGTCGACGAAAATTGGTTCGGACGGAATCGAACGAGAAGTTTTTGAGATATAGCACATTTTTAACAACCGCAAACATAACTTTGTTCTTCATACAAACACTATGAACTATGTCTGTTTTTTATTGTCTGGAGAATATTGTAAATAATCTTGACATTATGATTAATAAAAAAAACTCACGCACAACATAAATCATCGTGGAACACTGAAATCTTATTAAAAAAATCGTTAAATTAATTTGACAGGTTTGTTATGGTGGTTAGCACTCCTGACTACTACGCCAGCTGTCGCGGGTTGGAATCCCGCATGGGGCAAACAATTACCTGTGTCGTGCGCACGAATATTTGTACCTAAGTCAAATTGTATTTTTACGCATTTATGGGAAACGCCCTCGTCATAACGTAGCTTGGAACGTAATAACAGGAAGAAAGTTCCTTAAAAGCAGGGGAAACTCTCGTGTAATTCGTAAGTACGCCTCCTGGAGGCCGATTCTCGCGGCAATCGAACTTTTTTCGTGTGGTAATTCGATGGGACTTTAAACTTTAGCTGTGCCGCATGCGTATTGAGGGAGGGCGGGTGGTGCATCCTGCATTTGCAATTTTGCAGTTTCATGGTTTTCTAATCCACCAGAGATCATCGATATTGAAACTGCTGAGTCTAAACAAGATGAAGCATTACCACATTCTTGTGGTCAAGCCACTGATGAAGGGCAAGTGAGAACCAGAAGTGGCAGACTTATCAAACCTCCTGTTAAGTTAAATTTATAGATTGAAATATTAGTTTGTATGTTTACGTTTGACTGATAAGATGAAGTCTATTTTTGTTTAAGCAGAATAATAATTAATTTTATTTTATTTATTTCTTTTTACGTTTGTGAAGGGAGATGTTATGAGATGATAGTCTATGGTTGTCGTCTTGTCTATAGTCTTGTCATAAGATGTCGAAACATATTAATTTGTCTTATAATAAATTAATTTAATATAAAGTGCCCTGCCTCATTATTCCCACATATGTCGAACCCTATTACAAGTAGGTACGTAGGTACTCTTCTTAAGTACGACAAGTAGGTACCGAAGTAAACATAGGTAGGTACATAAACAGAGGCTATGCTATAACAATAGTGATTATCTTTCGCTGCTTCTTCTCAGCAATAGTAGCAGCCAGTAGGGGTAGCGAGCGGTGATAGATGAGGGTCTATGTTGGTTGGTCTTGCGTGTGGCGTCATTCGTCTTCATGCAAAAATTGTTACTTTTATGGCTTTTGATTACGAATTATGTTTCATGGAAGCATTTAAGGTAGTAGCGACCCATGTTTTAGTAACAACAAACAATAAAAATGTACAAATTAAAGGAGATGAGAACATTGAACTAAAGAAAATCAGAATTTAATTAATTATTCAGCAACTTGCTTGCTGCTGACTCGCAATGAGCGAAAGTGACACGCAATGAAGTCGGATTTCAGGCAACATCAAATTTTGTTTACTGCACTCAATAATAAAAATCCTGTATCTCAGAATAGTGTTAGTGCCGCCACAGAAATGAACCACCTGTAAGACTGTTTTTTTATAATTTAGTTTTTTAGAGTTGAATATTCGAGTACTTACTTATTGTACTTTTTACAGGCACAAAGAATATAAGTTTGGAAGAAGATAATAAATGTTTCTCAGTTTTTAAGCAGCTTCAACAATTATCATCTCACGGGCCTCTAAAATGAGTTACTTACATCTATGAATGAAGCTGCAAAAGAAGAGCGTTGTTAGCCATCGAAGAGGGTAAAGTGCATTCTGATGGAAATGCCATTATAGACTTTATTGCTGACGGATGTTATTCAAAAAGGTCATATAAAAAAATATATTCGGCATTGTCTGGTGCAGCGGCTATAATTGAAGAAAAAAAAACGAATAAAACCCTCCATAGCAAGTGGACAGATTCGCAACTGGACAGAATACAGTCGTGAACAATAAAATATAGTGAAAAGACTGAAAAACTTCATTTGGGGAAAATAAAATAATTTAAGTAATAAAAAAAACTTCCAAATACCAGGAGAAATTCATTTTCAAGATAACGATCTTAGGCGCTCTAAGCACGTCATTACTGAAATTTTGTTACAAACGCAATCCGATAATATATTTTGTATCTGTTTATTAATCCGAATTTGCTTTTGCCGACATTTTGTTTTTTTAACAGTGATAAGAACGTCTACTTATTTTAGAATCAACTATTTTCGATTCTTTCTTTAATAACTGTTGAAACAAAAAAGGAATGTGTTTTTGGTATTTTGGTATTCATGCGACGGTGCCAGCCTTCCACAGCATTATTGTTGTCCGAAAATTTTCTCCGTAGCAAGACGACTGCTCTTCGATTTGCCTTATCCAATAATTTGTGAAATTTTATCTGTAGCGATTTCATTAATTGACAAAAAGCCCTCAGGTATTAATGTCCTGGCCAAAAGTGCTAGGTGAGTACACATTTGTGTCAATTTTCGATCATTTATGGTAGACTTTAATTCTTTTATTTTTTTCCACTCGGCACGTTGAAAATGATAATAACATCCTTTGACGATAACATCTGGATAGATACATTTTACAACTTGTGCAATAGCTATAAATTATTAAGACACCCAAACACACAGCAATACGTTCTCCTGCAATTATTACCCATTTTGGTGCCGAAAAGCCGTGACGAGATATGACGTGTAATGTTAGCCCCGTCTGGCGCACTAAGTAACTGGTCAAGATTTTGTTCAAGTGTGCGTGCGGTGACGCATAGATACTACGGCGCACACATACAAGCCGCGTTCGGTGCGTTTGTATAAAGATTACTTACTTCCCTTTTTTATACTATGTCACTAGCTTAGTTAAAATATAAATAATTGCATGATATTGGTTCAAATAATATAACACAAACAACTGTACACGAGTTTATCCGTTAGGTTTTATCAAGTAAAAAACATACACTTTGAAAATGTTAACTTCTTTATCATCAGCGCTTTTTAGCGCACTGCATCTCCTCGCGCCCGGACCTGAATAAATGCACGTACACCTACTGTAGTTGACCTGCATTTTGTTCACGATATTTCGCGTTATACAATGAGTAGCCGAAATCCATAGATTTGACATGATTGATTGACGTAACAGACATCAATATGAGTGGTACTAAAATCAAATAAAATTGAACCACTATATTGACCAGTACTAAAAAGTTATTAAAATCAGCTTACTTATTCCTGATACAGTATTAATCTTTTAACCGTTTTCGAAAAAAAAAACTTGACTCGAATTCACAACAAAACGCACATATCGCTATCCGTCAAATTGACAACACTGCCAACCAACAGAAAGAATTTAGGGGAAATCCCTGGGTATAACTTTCGAATTTCTCTCAACTGAGTTGCCATGATTAAAGTCGGGCTGCAACCTGTCATATTTATAATTGAAACATCCCGACCCGACAGGTTGAAAATGGGATAAATTTTCAAAAGTTCAGTTAGATCGAGATTTTCCGGTAAGGATTCTAGGGCCCCCTGAGCTTAGGGGCCCCGGGGCACTGCCCCGCCTAGCCCCTAGGTAGCTACGCCACTGTTTGGCTATCAAAAATTAATACTGTTGTATTTGTGCTATGGCACAGACTAAGGGCGAAGAAACGAAAGACCACACTTGCTACAAAAATTACCCAGGTGAAAAAAACCTGTAATGTGACTGCAACCTACCGACGCGCTATCTAGCCGCAGAGCGTGATAACCACTCCACAGTTATAGAGTTTGGCCATCAAAAGCTGAACCTAGCAAAACGCGGCAAATTTAAAATATGAAAACTAGGCAACACCGTCTATAATAGGAAGAAACATATTTGATACTTTTTTAAAATTCACAAAAAGTAGATTTCAACTGTGGCTTTCCTCATATGAAATACGAAGTTATAACACGTTTCATATATGTACTATGGCTGCTACACACAATGTCGGTGGTACGGCTGGTGGCCATGTCACCGGCACCGCTAGGCTCGCATTTTACTATCAATAAGTAAGGATATTCATTGCGATTATACATCTGACATGCTGAACTAGGTATTTAAACCAACAGAAGTTAATAGTATTTGGGATGTCGGGATGAGAATTTCAAAAACAAAGTTTACTAATATACCTAGTTATTTATTATTCACTATAATCAAAGTCTGATTCCAGATACTCCACACCCATCGATTCTTCTGAATCTGAACTGCTAGATTCGTCACCTGAATCGGTTACATTTATAATGAAACTTTCCATTTCTGCCACTATTCCATCTTTTTGTTTATAATTCTCTTCAATATGAATGACATGATTAACCATCTTATTCCATTCCTCAGAAGTAATGCTATCGAAGCATTCTTTTATTAAATTTTCCATTTCTGATAAGGATCTTGAAATATTTTTACTTGCCACTTTTCTCTTTCCTGTGCTCCAAATAAGCTCAATGGGATTGAGGTCACAATGATACGGCGGAAGTCGCAACACCTCATGGCCATGTTCTTCAAGGATCTGATCAGCTTCATAAATAGGATCAGGTTTATGTTTATCAACCAAGCACAGCAGTTCCTCTCTTGACTGAGTTTCTTCAAATGAAATATCATAACAACGGAGCCAATTTTGTATTTCTACTTTGCGAGTACTAGTGTTTGGTGCCTTATTCACTTGTATGGTATGATAACTTGCATTATCCATGACAATAATGCTGGGTTCCGTCAAATTGGGAATTAATTTTTCACGTAACCATTTGTTAAAATTTGAGGCATTCATGTCATGATGATAGTCAGCTTTAGTTGATTTTGTACTAAAGACTAATAATGCATTTGGTATAAATCCACTTTCTGATCCTGCATGAACAATAATAAACCTTTTCCCCGAAGAAATATTATCACTAGCGCCCTGAGTTGAAGGTCCCTGCCATGACTTTTTTGTTTTGTAATTCTGATGAATATAAGTCTCATCTAAGTAGACAATTTTCTTCCCCTGTTGTCGTTTTAAAGCAATAGTTCTTAAGAATCTATGTCGCCACGCTGCGATATCATAGCGTTCCACAAGTACAGAATGCTGATTTTTATTTTGCTTGAATACAAATCCGTTGGTTAATAATATTTGACGTAATGTTTCTCTACAGCCTGTAAATGCAATACTCTCTTTTAAATCCGTCAAAAGGCTTCTTAATGTAGGCACTTGCTTCTTGACAACATAATATTCATTTATTTTGTTTCTTATAGCTTGAATATCAAAACTGTCCAGGTTAGACACTGTCTTTTTATGAGGGCGTTTCTTACCTGGGGTGCTGAACACCCCTTTGTTTTCTTTACTTTCATTATGAATCCTTTTCAATGTTGAAATACTAATATCTGAAAAAGAAACAGCAATATTTTTTAAACCTATTTATAATTTTAAACTAATCACTCCTGTGTATTTTTGTTGCATATAAATCTATGTGAACTTATACATAATCTGAAAAAAAAACATTGTTTATATAAGCCTTTTATTTAAACGATGTTTTTTTTCTCAGTCTGTAAAATACATCTTGTATTTAAAACAAGTCTAGAATTTGTTTACAAATAGTGTATGTTGGTGTAAAAATCTAAGCAAAGGAAAAAATTTACACGAACCTATTACCAAAAATATGTATTTCTGACATTTTATATCAATAATTTTGAGCTTGGTAGGAACTTACCAGTCATTGAAGAGATTTTCTCAAAATATTTATTCTGTGAGAGATACTCTTCTTGATGAAATTCCTTTATTTTTTTGAGATTTGCCAAAGCAGCACTGGCTCCTTCAACACTCGAATTCTTTTCTGTAAAATTGGTAAAATTGGAATGTACTAATTATAAATACCTATATATTATTATGACGTGAAAGTCTTGATAAATATGAAAGTATCTAAGTGAATAAGTTTTACTAACCTACGAACTCTATCGCAACATGTAAACAATCTTCTTTTTGCTTGATTATAGCCATTTGCTCATCTTGTTTTTCTTTATATTTACTTATAGAATAGAATCTGCCGCACTGCACTCTTTATAGTTTTACCCATATTTTGAAAGAAAAACCAAGGAATGCACAAAATAAACTTAACACAGTGACAACCAACTACGCAGATACGCCATGATGG
Organism: Pyrausta purpuralis; assembly: GCA_963924145.1. Lineage (NCBI taxonomy): Eukaryota > Metazoa > Arthropoda > Insecta > Lepidoptera > Crambidae > Pyrausta > Pyrausta purpuralis. Next base: position 19,789,987 of record OZ001659.1, read on the forward strand.
CGGCCATGAACACTTTTTTTTTCACAGTGGTAGTGTTGCCGCTATAAAAATCACCGGGTTCAGCTTTTATTAGCCAGACTCTAGCACAGAAAATATAATAGTACTTTATAGTTAGCATAGCTACAGAATTTAGGCTCGCGCGATAGATGGCGCTGGCTGTTAGCTCAAACCTCCAAGGTCACTTGCCTTACCCGTCGCCTTAAAAGCAAGGCTTGAAACCGGTTCAAGATTTACCGGTATTATAATGGTTAAACCGGTTTTATCGTAAAATTCCGTTCCGGAGCGGAACCAAATAAGAGCGATACTGTGAACCTCAATAAACCGGTTAATTCGTAGCCGCTCGCGACGGTCGCAACGTGACTTGTTTTTAGACCGAATATTCTTCAAAAGATGTTAAACTAATTATCAGATTCAGAAACAAACGTCAGATGCGCTCACCGCTTGCATATCTTAACGAAGTTCAGAGTGGTTGTCCTGCCTGAACAAAAAGTTGAACCGGTTAGTGCAAAATACCCATATTTTTCCAAACCGGTTTAAAGGAACATAACACTTTTTTAAAAAGTTCCACCAGTATTTTCGTCAAACCGGTTCAAAAAAATACCGGTTTCCAAGCCCTGCTTAAAAGGATTAGGGCGAATTTCGTGCAATTCGTATATGTATTTACTAGCGAATTTTCTGTGTCAAAGAAAGTAGTTTTTGATTTCTCAGAGTCACGATTTCTATGTATTTAGATTGTTCGTGTGATAGTTTTTTACGTGTGGATATTTTAATTGATTTTTTAGGTAACATGGTTATACTCGCAATTGAATTACCACACGAATAAAGTTCGATTGCCGTGAGAATCGGCCTCCTGATGGATGTTACGGGAGATGGGAGTGATTGGGCCCTAAAATATAATTCAAACAAGGTTCATTATTCCAAAATATAATTATAAATACAAAAATTATTACATAAAGACTTCGTTTCAATAAATACGACTTATCCTTTGGTAAACAATTTTAAAAACCGAAAAAGGTAGTACATAACTGCTTAAATAAAAGTTTAAAATAATTAGTTAACATAATAATATAAAAAGAGTATAAAATTTCAAACAAAAAGATATTACATGGACGTGTGGTATAAATTATCCCTAACATAAAGATTACGCAGTACATAAAAGCATATTCGAAAATTAAATAGACGTTAACATTAGACAGGTAAGGCTACAATTATGGCACAGAGGAACTAAGGGAGCAATGCGCGAGCGCTCACTTCTCTTTGGGTTTCTTTTCCTTCTTGCGCGGCGGCGGGACGGGCGCGTCACCGGCGCCGGCGCTTTCCTTCTTGACCTTCTTGACTACTTTCTTCTTGGGCGCGGGTTGGTCGGCGGGCGCGGATTGTTCGGCGGTTTCGGATTTTTCTGCTAGAGAGGATTCGATTTGCGCCGCGATGGTCGGTTTGGCCTTAGGCGCGGGCTTCACGCCGATCTGTGCGAGCGAGATGGGCGGCGTGGGGACTTCAGGCTCCTCCGCCGAGAGGCGCTGGTCTTGCGGCGTGAGAGGGGGCGAGGCGGGACTGGCGGGCTCGGGCGCGGTGACGGTGGGCGTGCGCAGCTCGCTCGCGATGATGGACTGCGCGAGCGACGCCGCGTCCTCCAGCTCGCTGTCCGGCGTCGGCAGCGGGTCGGCGACCTCCGGCGGACTCAGCTGCAGCTTCCCCACCTTGCGACGCTCCTCCGCTACACAATCAATCCCGCCCTTATTCTCTCGATCGATTAGATGTGGCGTTAGTATGGCGGTCACATTATAGAGCAAGCTCGGTTAGGGCCTGGAACAAAGTCGAGGGAAAACATAGCTACGTGTTAATGAGAAACGATGCAAGCAGAAAGTTAGACTGTAAGTTGAGCGGAGATCCGAAGTCGGATGTTCATTACAAGGAGTATTATTGTGGTAGCATTGAAATGGATCGTTCAATATTATAAAGGTGATTTTACGATTTGCGAACGTTTCAGGTATCAGTAGGCATTAAAGTGGGTGTGGAAGAGTTCCGCGATGGGTAAGCTGAATAATGTTCCTTGCAATGTGTGACAGTCATGTGAAGCAAATAAAACAAAAACATGATATTTCTATTCGGTTATTTAACCAAATAACAATATCCGTATGAGTGCATCACGTGTCGTGCGCTATCGTCTCTGCTCTGACAATTTTTAATCTCAAATATATTGTCATCAAGGTATTCGGGTACTTCTATGGTAAAGTCAGAACAAATGCAATAGCTTTCGAAAACACATTACGCCGGTTTTTGAGTCAGGTAGTCTTATTTCTCATTCATTGTCTGTTTTAGCGTAATGGGCTATCGACAAAACATCCCTACTCACTGGATTCATTTGGGCGCAACCCAACCTCTCTTAGGAAAACCTACAATTAGAAGAGAATTAAGATAATGTGCAACGATAGATAGGAAATCAAAATGCTGAAAATGTAAAATGGAGGTTGAGCTAGGTCCAAAATTAATTAGTTATTATTACCTGATCTATCAAAGCCTCGTCTCTTGCGCTGCCTCCTCGGTAGCTGGGTGAAATAACAACGAATTTTGAAACGTATGCTCAGTAAATTAAAATAAAACCAAAACAAACTGCACAAAAGAAAAACATGAGCGCATCGCTACGAGAACACCGCATCGGTTAGAAACATCGGTATCCGCGTAACACTGATGCAGCCAAACTATGATTAGTGGAAGTCTAGAGAAAACTGCAAATGAACTCGGTGAGGTCTGAGTGCAAAGCCGTTAGCCATCGCTGTCTAGGTGTACTTACATTTGGCCGCGGGGAGCGCGGGGGCCTCTTCCTTGGACGGCGTATTGGCTAACGGCGGGCTATCTGTGGGGGCCGCTGGGGACGGAACCGCCGAAGGCTTTTCGGGTGTAGCGGCCGACTCCGCCGCGCTGGGCGAAGCCGGGGACGCTGGGGTCTCGGGAACTACGGGCGCTTCTACGGGAGCGGGAGCCACCTCTTTTGGAGTCTCTACAGATTCTGCTTGAGGGACCGCGTCTGAGGCGGGCGCGGGCACTTCCTCTTTCTGGACATCAGCATTGTGAGTGCTTTCTGAAGCAGGCGTGGTCGCGACCGACACCTCCTCCTTCTGTGTCTCTACTTTGGGAGCGGCCTCTGAGGCGGTTGCGGATTTGGATACGGCAACGTCCTCCTTCTGACTTTCTACTGGTTCTACTGAAGGAGCACTCTCGGGCGCAGGCGCGGCCGCAAGTGTAGACACCTCCTCTTGTTTAGGTTCTACTGGTGTTACTTGAGGAGCGCTCTCAGACGCGGGTGCAGCCGCAGTTTCGGATACCTCCTCTTTTTTAGGTACAACTGCCTCGGCAACGGGAGCGGGAGCACCTTCAGACGCGGGTGTGGAAGTAGAAACTTCTTTCTGAATTTCTGATTCTGCTTTAGGAGCACTCTCTAAAACAGGCTCAGACGCGGAAACGGAAACCTCCTCTCTTGGGGTAACTGATTCTACTTGGGGAGCATTTTCAGACGCTGATTCTGTTGCGGTCACAGATTCCTCTGTTTGAGCTATCACCGGGGCACTTTCAGACACGGGTGTGGATTCTGGGGTGGATTTTGGCGTTACTGGTGGGGTAGGTGGTAGGGCGGGTGTCTCAGTCTTTTGGGGCTCATCTTTCGCAACTTCGGTAGTGGTGGCCGTCTCCACAGACACGGGGACCTCAGAGGGAGTCTCACCTGGCGCGCTGGCTGCTTCGACTGTGACGGGGATATCTGAGGGATCGACAGGGGCTTCCTGGGAAGTGACAGCCGCTATATCTTCAACTGTGACTGGAATTTCGGCAGACGGAATCTTTTCGCTCGCTTCTACTGCTGGAGCGACTTCAGTGGCTGGCGCTTCTACTTTAGGTGGCTCTTCGGTTGCCACTGGAGTTTTTGCAGGCTCTGCAGGAGTTGCAGCTTCCACTGTAGCTGCCGCTTCTGCGGTTACCGGTGCTTCAACCACGGGTTCAGCCGCTGGTACTTCAGCTTTCGCAGGGGCCTCGGCCGCAGTCGGAGTTTGGGCTTCAACTGGGGCGGCAGCAGCCTCTTGGGCTACTTCCACCGGCGGAACGGGCGCTTCTTTTGGTGGCGAAGGTTGTTTGGGTGGCGAGACCCTAGGCTGGCTGAGCGTCTGAGAGATCTTCGCCCAGATGTTTTCGAAGGAGTCTGCGCCCATGTAGTCGATGTTGCCTGCTTCCCATCCTTGCCGGCGGGTCAGCTCGTCCAGGGCCTCTCGCTGAGAGCCTGATGCGCCCGGGGTGACTCGTGCCAAGTTGCCAGCGACTCCACTCTGAAATGAGTATACAATATTGATCAATACACGCGACATAAATCAATTAATGTAGCCCCAGTGAAGAATGAAAAAAATTTTTTTTGTAATAACGCTGACGCGAAGAACTGTAAAGTAGCAGTATTATTCGATGATTGAAAAATACCTACAGTGAGTTGTTTAGCCTTTATTATTATTATTAATTTTTGGTAACAAATATAAATACTACCTAAACTATAATGATTCCAGATGAGTATACGGTTTTATTGTACGTGCGTGGTATAAAGGTAAATATTAAGTAGAAATAATAGCTCTGCTATAAAATAGATTGGTTAGTGACTGAATTATGGTTGAATAGGATTAATCTGATTATTAAATAAGAAATTACGAAAAGTGAGTGCGTACAACATGCTGCAAATCTTAGCTAAATTAAATGCATGCAGAGGAATCTACATTCAGATTTTTTACTTACACTTTCCCTTTTCCAGTATGAAGTTACCCTTAGGAATGAATATAGAATAAATACATACCATATACCGTTATGAGACCGAAGAAAACTTACATGTTCTTCGACATTATTTTCAATAGCGATTTCTTCAGTAATTAAATCGGGTGGATTTGTGCCAGGATCAAGATCAGGTGGCGGAGAAATCGACGGGGACGGTGTCGGTGGGATCTCGTGCGAGCAGATCTTACGCCCTCTCGCATCTATAGTCACCCTGTGCCTTAAATAGAAACCATCGTACGGGTGCCTTGGTGGTATATCCTCGTAATAATCACTTTCGCTCTCGGATATATCTCCGTTCATCATTTCACTCGTTGCCTTCTCTAAGCGATCACCTTTCAGCGTTCGAAGATTCAATATCGAGTCATGGTCAATATGAACTCGTTGCACTTGCTCGACTCGGTGATTTGTGTGTGAATGGGATATGGGATCTGAGTAATCGTACTGGTGTTTTTCCGTGTGGCTGTGAGCAGTGTGACCTGAATGATTGTCTGAATGCTCGTGATGTGGCTGATAAGAGTGATGGAGGTGTGATTGATGATCAGAGGTATAAGCAGAGTGATCGAAGTGATGATCATGAGAATAGTGTTTTTGTCCGTGATCTGGGTTTTCGTAATTTTGGTGAATATGGTCTTGGTGTTCATGTTGATTTTGCTCTTGGTGCCAATGATGATCATTTGACTGATGTTGATAATGTGCGTGTTGATCGTGGGAATGATATTCCCAGTGATGTTCCGGTTGGTGATAGTGAGTATGTGTTCCTTGATCATCGTTTTGGTGTTGTTGGTAATTTTCTGATTGATGATGATGATGCGACGCTGGTTCCTGGGAATAGTGCACTGGGTTATGTTCTTGGTGTGTCGACTGATATTCCCAAGCATACTTTTTCATCTCTTCGTTATTTTCCACTCTTCCCAAAAAGGTGTGAGTGGATGCTTCGGCTTTGTTTGGTGGGATTTGTCCTCTGTATATTTCCCAAGGGTCATGAAATTGTTCTAAATCTATTTCTTCTCTGTGATAATCTTCGGTTGGTTGTGCGTCAGGGTGATGCCAAGGAAATTCCGACTCTGGGTCCAGGACGGGCGCGTAATGTTGGCTGACGTCGTGGGGCGGTAACTCCGGGGTGGGGTCTTGTTGTACCTCAACCTATCGGTTGAAGTGACAAAACGTCTCAGTGGCAATGCATGCAGACAAACACTTGAACCGAGCTTCAAGCACAAAACGAAACGTACAGTGCGCAAAGCTTTGTTCAAGCACGTCATTATTAGTGGTCTATACAAATGCGTTACGAAATAAACATACAGTTGTATTAAATAACAGTGGCGGCAAATCAAAGAAGGAGACTTATGTGCGTGATGCCATTGAATGTAGGTTGGCTTCAATTGAAGTTATGTAAGTAGAAATAATTAATTTGGCAGAAATATAGGTAGTATGTTTATTTTGTCACGGTGGTCTTCACCAAAATACCAACACCATCTACTCAATTCCCAAAAATAAACATTTACCAAACCGTGCAGAAAGCTACCAGCAGCCAATTTTCGGAACAATAGAAAATGTTAGTATTTTGGAGAAAAGATTTTATTTACATGGCGTCAAATCAAAATGCTTCAAACGGAAAAGTGCGACAAACAGCGGGAGTGCGCAAAGCATCGTAGTGCAAGCGATAAAGTTTAGTCACTCAGGGGTCACTCACTACAGAATATGTACAAGAAAAACGTTAAACTTCAAAAATAAATCCTACTGTTGTGATTGTAGAATAAACTTTTAGAAATTGTTAAAACAGAACATTGAATAGCAGGGCAGGGGTTTATCTATTTAAAACTTCTCACCTCTGAAACACTAGAATCCTGTTGTGTACGCTTGGAAAACATGATGCAGTTGTGATCAGATCAAAGGTTGTGATGAGAATGGATCGGTTTACTAGACTTTATAAAGTCTCGGGCACTTGCGGTTCCGAGCTCGAAACCACATCGTGGCCGGTTCGATTTCAACGGGATATTCGATACGGAAATCGATAACTAACCTAAATGTAACCAGTGTAATGTGTGATCTAGATTACAAGTGTTCTTGCGATGAGTGCTTTATGTATTGGTATTTTTTCAATAATCAAAGATTGTGTCCGAACTCGATTTAAATATGTTGTAAAAAGTTGGTCATCTACGTGAAGACCCTAAACTTTTTAACGAGTATATCTAGTAATACAAAGGTCATTTAAGGAGAACCTTTATAATCACTTGATTTAACCATTTAAAATCATTGAAGCCCTGAAACCTTTAGTTTACATAAAGTACTCGTAATATAAGATGATTTCTAAACTTTGACGAAATAGATGTTCATTTAATCGTCTGAATAAGATAAAGGTATGTGATATTATACGCGCGCCTAACTTGTTCGGAATATCTATTATGTAGACAGTACTGATTATAACAAAACGATCATAAACTAAACAAACACTTCCTGAAAGACTTACCATAGAGACGTCAAGCTGGGGGTGGACTTGTCCAACGAATAGGTCCCACCAGATCTGGAGCAGGCCTTTCAAATGTTCAGGGGCGTCCACTGTGCGAGACTCCCAGTTGAACTGCTGTAGCCAAGGCTTGGCGAGGCCGATGAAGTGGATAATCTTCAAGTTCTGCCCGTAGCTGGAAGGTAGATGGAAAAATCATCATCCGGTTCCAAGGACCAAAGAATTTCCAACCTCTGTGTTGAACTGATGACTTTATTTTAAAAGTACCTACACGTCTCCTTTTTGGACAACCGTACTTAGACTGGTTGGTTTTCGGAATTTACACACCACACAATGAAGAATAGTTAATTTTTTCCCCATATTCTGTTCATACTCGTATTCACAGAGACGAAGTGGCCATATTTTTAAAAAGGCTCATACTTTGTACACCATGATTTTTGCAATAAAGTCTATAAATAAATAAATAAAAGTTTTTTTCAATAAATTGTTTTTATAAGTAATACTCACTGCTTAAGTGCGGGTAGGTATGAATAGAAAGCCGCTGATGTGACGTTGTAAAGGAATGGCAAGTGCTTGTTGATGTCTCCGTGTGCCCAGTCAGAGAAGAAGGAGTTGAGGAGACCCTGGTCACCACCTGGTTACAACACATAAGCAAATCGATCACGAACACAATTAAATGATAATAACCATATCATAGTTACCATATTTTAGCCATGATTATAGATGTGCCGCGCGGAAATGTTGCCGGCAACTTACCCGCGTAAGTAAGGCAGCCACATTGCTAAAGTTGCCGGCTACTTTAGGAAATATTACAATATTTTTTAATATTCTTTGATTGAAATGTGAATATTTACGATATTATTTAAATGCAAAGATGATAAAGTTAAAAATCTTGTAATATTTTCGCTAGGTGTAAGTGGACCCCAAATTCAGTTAATTAAAGGGTGGCACGGAAACCTCAGTGCGCGGGTCCGACTCACACTTGGCCGGTTCGGAGAAGCGCGGGGTGCGGGGGGTGTGACAAATATGAAAAAAAAGTATTAAATAATTCTATTATCTATTCATTGTACAATATTGGGACAATCTTGCACAAAATGTGTCACACTATTAGTCTTAATTATTTATAGTACATTTCATTTAGTATTAAAGATTAGGAGGAATGGTGGTGCGCGCCTTCTCGTGATTGGCACTATCTATAGCTCATTGTAATTTTCTTCTTAAGGCAATCATTGTCTGGTACCCCAAAATGTATGTGGACGGCCACTTACCATCAAAGCTGCCCCTTTCTTGTGCGAATTTGATGAGTTGCTCGAAGGTCTCCTTTGAGGGTTTGAACACGAATACTCCAGAGTTGAAGCAGTCAGGCCAGCCGACGTCCGGCGCCGCTGACAGCTCGTCACGTTCGAACAGCTCATCACAGTTTTGCACTACCTACAATTGATAACGCAAAGTGTTCAATACGATACTTCGTGAGATCTGAACCATGCCTATGTCCTACAGTTCAATGCAGCTACACACTGAGACTTTTAGCATCGAAGCTGTCGCGCGTTAGCATCGATGCAGAATCGCAACTACATTAATGCTAACGCGCGTTAGTATCGATGCAGTCGCCAAAATTCAGTACTCACATAATTTGACCATTTCCAGCTTCTGCATCACGACTGTATCGATACTAACGCGCGTTAGCATCAATGCCAAAAGTAGCGCAGTGTGTAAAGGGTCTAAGGCATTATATTATATAAATCAATCCGCTTTATTAATAACTAGTGGCCTTCCGCGACGGCGTCCGCGCGTTTTGAGTTTGCTTCCGCCCCTCCCGTCGCAACGTGATGTTTTGTAAGCGTAAGACTTACTTTATAAATAAGCTGTCCGACACAAAAATATTTTTTTCAAATCGGTCCAGTAGTTTCTAAGTTCAAACAAACAAACTCTTCAGCTTTATAATATTAGTATAGATATTTGATACCTACCGGCTGTCTTAGTACAATAAAAATTGGAAATTCCCAGTAGCCCCCACTGGCATCTCCCCCACTGGGGGCAACTGGGAATTTGTAAAAAAAATATGTCGCAGTTGCCACCCGTGCCTCCCTTCAAATGGTGGTGTATGGTAAGACCACTGTATTTTGATCCTCGCAGGCAACAGCTATGTTTAAAAATGCTTTAAAGGGAAAATTTATGATCCTTTAATGTCTTCAGTTTCGCATATGATTAAAAGGTAATATGGAACTGGTGGCAACTGGGACATTTTTTTTTACAAATTCCCAGTTGCCTCCAGTGGGGGCGATGCCGGTGAGGGCTACTGGGAAAAACTCATAATAAAATAATACTGATGCTAAAAAAACTTCAACTTAAACTGTAGCAGCATTTAGCAGTAATTTACTTTTTATCAATTTATTTAAAATTTAGGGTACAATTTATAACAATACATAGGATAGTATAAATACCTTACAGTTTATTAGACTTAATTAGCTAGGGCATACCTACCTAATCTATTCAAATGTTACGATGGACCTGATTTAACTCGCCGAGCCTGGGCTACCCAATATTTCCACAAGACCACAATGGGTTGTTTTGACGTATGATCTACATCATAATTAATCATTATTGTAGTTTCTCCTTATGTAATGACTATTTTCCTGATTCTGATACAATACCCTATTATGTAACAAAAACAGAACATAATCACGACTAAAAATATTTAGAGTGCAGTTATTTTTATCATTGAAATGACGGGTCAATTTGCACGTTTCAACCGCGTGACCTCACCTACTCCAGACTGATATTATATTGTTTTGCCGATGATTAGATAACTCCCAAAACACGCAGTCGTTACTAGTTAGAATACAAAATTAATCTCCGATAGCAGAACTCTCGACTTGCCATGTTTTAGCGAGATCTGCGTGCAAATTCACGTGTGAATGTCAGAAAAAATATAATATTATTCAAGTAGAATTTATCGAATCGTGGATGAACCAATTGACACAATAACCCGCGATAAAAAGAAACTGTAGCTCAATGGATTCTATCAGAACGCTATCATACTGTTTGTTGTTAGGCCCGAGCGATGAAATAAATTGAATTACAGCAGCGTTTCGATTGTGTAATTAAACAGCGATTTGGGCGTTTTACTTTCGCCACATGCCTGTCGCAGATTAAAGAAAATTTGTAGAATGAAAGTGTAGTATTTTGGAGCAGTTCCAAAATTGTCGGGAACAAGTATTTAGGCCACGGTTATAATGCGTCTCGTCATCTCGTGTTACTGCGCTAACGTCCACATCCGGTAACATTGACTTTCTTATGGCATAAACAATTGACGATCGAAATAGATTAATGATCTACCCGTAAACTCATAAGGGGAATCATAATTATGAAATAATATTGTTTAAATTCACCTATAAATCTATTCTTACGAGGATTTAGGTTGTTGAGATCAATATTGGATTTGCAAGTAAACGTTACTTAAGCTAGGTGTGATGTTAGTTCAAATAGGTTTAAATGTTTGAAGTTAAGTTAAGAATGCCCGTGTTTGTTAACACAAGAAGACGCGACCAAGACCGAATAGCACAGTAGTTTCTGCTGCATTTAAAACAGACCAGGAACGCAGTTCTTTGATCAGATGATGAAAAGATCAAGATGAGAATTGATAACAATGTCCTGCCTGACTGACTCCTAAACGTACTACTAAATAAGCGGCTAATAACGATACTTATTGAATCCGCCCAGAGGCGTGTCTGTCTTGTGTATCTGTCAAGCGTAACAATGACTTATCTGAATAAGTACAATGTACAATCACTAGCATTTTAATACTACGAGGGCCGAAAACTGGATCTCACTGCATCAAAACTCAAATTTATACACCTTGACTTCAAACTTATTGTCTGCCATACAAATAATATTTTTTTCGAGCTGACCCAAAAGACAGTTGGGAAGTAAGAAGGACAGAAATATTGGACGATATTAAATACAGGTATTGGATTAAAAACTAGCTAGAGTAGCTAATTGCTTAGAGGTTTGTGTTTTGTGTTGGCATCAAAAAATATCATCATTTGTTTTCCAATAAATTGGTCTGCTGTCTGTGCCCAATTATCATTACAAACTGATCGTTCGAAATAACGTGTCGGTATCGTAACTGACATCACAAGAGATTGAATGAGCTTATGGCCGGTATTGTCGCCAGCTCATTAATTTGACACGGTCGCGACTATAATGCACGGCGGAACGTCTCAATGGTGCAGTCTTCATACCTACTTCAACACAGCTGAGTGTAGAAATGTGTGTTAATATTTCAATCGAATACTAGGTGAAGTGCTATCGAAGATAGTACTTTAAAACCCTATGCTGCCGGAAATGGAAGACATCTTAATATTTTTACTGTCTACCTTGATTAACGTTAACATCGTAAATAACCGCACACGAACTAAAAAAAGCGTTCCATCTGACGCACTAAAGAAAACTGGAATACCAGAATATCACTATTCATTCTTTCTGACTAATATTGAATCATCATTAAAATTAGCCGGAGGACAGCTACTAAGGATAGAACATAAATATATGTTTAATTGTGAATGATAGCTAACACTTGGTCAAAGCCTAGTAAAATACCTACTACTTCGGAACACCTCGGCTTCGGTTAGAGCTAAATTTTAGTGTCGAAACTAAATACTTAGATAGAAATAGTTTATAACAAACTACATACTTTGAAAGAAATCTTAAGTTGTACCTATACATTTTAGACCTTAGGCGGTGTTTTTGCTAACAGCAGTTTCTTTAAGACAACCTTCAGGATAACTAGGTTTTGAAGGAAATAGGTAAGTAGTTTAGTAAAATAAGAGACCCAGTCTATACAATTCTTTAACGCGGAGTCCACTCACCAATGTGTCAGCGTCAAGGAACACGCACTTCTCGTACTGCGTGAGGCTCCAGCAGTGGATCTTTGTGAAGGTGATGCCGAGCTCGGGCCGCTGCAGCAGCGCTAAGTGCGCTGCGTCACGGGAGTCCAGCACGTCTACAGTTATCACCTCCGCGAACACTGCGCTTAGACGTTCTCTGTGGAGTGGTTGCGATATATTTATTATATTCCTTAACGGTGAACGAATTGCTGTTAGTTGCTAGTAAAGTATTACAATTGCATATACAACACATAGGTACATACATACCCCTGCTAATCCTACCTAGGCTGGCTTTAATGAAAAACTATAACTATTTCTGGTGCACCCATTAATGTGCAGATAAGTAATACATAACTATTTGAAGTATAAACATTTGCTTTTCAAATATTTGTTATAAGAATTATTTCTTAATATTTACTAGTAATTTGATTAAATTAAATTCACTACCCACAACTATAGACCGGCCGCTCAAAGAATACTTGCAATGCAAGAAAGAATTTACAAGTTGCAATTTTGAGAGTTTGACATTGATTCCGTGTATTTTTTGTCAACATTAAAAACTTCAATATAGTACAATATTCTTTGAGCGGCCGACCTTTACGCACCTCATACGTACTGACGCAAACTAAAAAATTTATTTAAGTTCGTCAACCAAACTGAAGGCGAAAATAGGTACTAAATTGAAATTTGCGCTATCATATTGACAATCATTATCTTTGTAACAATTTCCTTTTAACAGTAATAGCTCATGCTTATTCTGTATCAGCACATTTCGTAAGTCCTGCTCTCGTGAGTTGTATCTAGCTAGACCCTCTAATTACCTCATGGCATCAGTAACTGACGGCGTGATGAGTACCACGACTGGGTAGTTGGAGGCGGCGCGGCGCAGCGAATGCGCCAGCACCAATGCTCCAAGGCCGTAGGAGTCGTTCGTGGCCAGAGTCACCCATGCCCGATCTGCCGACAAATTGATCAATTACCCACAATTGATATAAAAGCCACTTGGATGCCACGGTCAAGTGCAAGCTTGAATACCTTTAGTGTGTTTGTGTCTGAAGTCTTGAAATGTTGTTCAAATATTTTATTATACATTGTATTAAATAAACAGCTAAAGCGTGTCACATACAGCTATTTTCAACCAGCCATTTATATTTACGAATGTATTTGAAGTCATACATTATGAAACAATGGCTTCATTTTTAATTCAGCAACTGTCTACCAATGAGAACGTTAACGTCATAACTTGAAATTTGAAGAAGAGCTATAAATAACACTTCACAACATTATTTTTCATTGGGCTCAAGAATGTCAACAAGGTTTGGTGCGAACATGCTTGATGGATTTAATCTATCTCTAATTTAATACGTGTGAATCTAATCACACTCGGGCACTCAGCTGCCAACGACGTAAATATCTAAAATAACTGGAAAATGCTGCTTTGGATTCTTGATTACGTAGAATCGTATTTTCGTTGGTGATATTTTATGGAATGGTCGCAAAACATCTCAGGAAATGCGCAGTTTCATCCTGCAGAGAGTGACGACTCACCTACGTACTACAAACGCAAAGGTAGGTTTTGGCACGTGTTGTGTTGACTCCGCAGGCGTATGCGCGTTGCTCCTTCAGCTGTCAATATTGACACGTGCCAACACTTACAACTTGATCAAATTAATTAAAATTGATTCGACGTGCCGGTCATTTATCTGACTGAATTATGTATCACGCTATATTGCTTTTACACTTTTATTTTTATCGAGAAACGCATTACACACGATTTACGAGCAATATATTCTTTCATTATATATCTTTTTGATTTTGAAGGTTCCATCAAGCGATCTGCGATGCTGATTCTGCTACAGAAATATTCATGTGAGTAACTCCGGGCATCCAGTTCGCGTGGGCCATCATTATATAGCACCATGTAATAGACAAGTGCCGCACGTTCTGCTCCGAAATAGCACGACACAAATAAAATTTAAAATAAAACTAGTGGATAGCGTTAGATATTCAGCGTCTGTGTCGTCGTACCTCGTGTATCCGCGATTAAACATTGAATAATGCTAAACACATCTGCGCCAATCCCAGTTGCGCTGGCGGAAAGATAGACCAAGCCTCCGGAGAAATGTGCCAACGTTTTTACCCTGATAAAAAAGTGACTTTTTGATGTGCCTCCCAAGAAAGATATAAAGAATGTTGGTGCAATGCAATCAGTTAACTATAACTTTATTGCCACTCGTTGTATTTCAGAAATCTTTAATAAATCGATCCCATAACAAACCGTGATTACAGAAGTCTTTCAAGACATTATCATTTATTTCAACTATAATGGCCTCAATTAATGATTAGTTCATATATTCATCAGGGTTCGTTTAGTATCGCTCTTTAATGTGCAAATTTTTGGCTTCGGGCATGTTGTCAATGTACACGAGGTTAATTTTAATAGCCCGGAACTCGCACATGATGCTTGTTTGTTTTCGTTGTGGTGTAATGGCAGGCTAATATTTTTCAATCGTTATTCCAAGGTTTAGAACATCATAAAACTAATCTGAAACTCAAGAACATCCTAGCAAATTCCAGCATTTACATCACAGGACTGAATTATTTCAGTTTTATAACTCAAGCGTGAACAATGCTGTGTAATAAACATCTATTGCTTTGGTATCTGGAAATCATGAGAGTGAATAATTCTCCAGCCAACAGACAGCATAACAGGGCACTTGAGAGTCGAGAGATGCAGGATCAGACGCCACTAGGGAGCAATGTCCCTGCGGTTTCTATTTAGGTGCGGCCGGTCCGGCGGGATGGAACCACGCGGGCAGTCGACTGTTTAAAGGAATAAAGGAATGCAATGATGTCTTTTTGTAAAACATAGAAGTCAGCGTCACTTATATGCTAAATACGAACAAACTAAGTTAATTCAAGCGCATAATCTCTTCTTCGTGATTTGCACTTTCTAAGTTTACACCGCTGCAATAGCAGACACGCTATATGCTTAAGCGCATGCATTTTGAAATGTAGTTTTTAGTACAGAGGCGGGAGTGGTCGTCTGTTGTATTGGCTGGAGAAAGTAGGACTGGTTTATGCTAGCAGCAATACCTAATCTGGGTTATTGTAAAGTGTAATAAATTGTCTAAGCATTAGCAACGAGCACCTACCTACACCAAACGAGCAATTCAAATTTTCGAAAGCTGGTTTAACAGCTGTCATGATCAAGTTCTACGACCGTCTAATCTACTTACACCAAACTTTTGATAGATTATGTTTTGAATGTGATAAATGCTGGAGCTTATTAAACCGTAAGCTGCAGCAGACTGCAATTCATGCAATTTTGGTGAATGACCTGAGTGTGTGAAGTAGGTACGATGATACCTAAGTACAAAGCTCAAAATGTAGGTCGCAGAGTGAAGTCGATCGCGATCTCATGACAACTGCATTGAGAGATGGTAAATCATCCCTGAAGCGGCGCCGGCTCAGCCGCAACCAGGCTGGACGAACCTTTGTGGTCGGTATTGAATATCCGATACCAAACCACAGACCTCTCGTAAATACTCAATCTATCTTAAATAATAACGTTATCTCAACTATATCGTATGACACGCTCGATTAAATATCTTCTGCCGGTTTGGTTATCACACCAAAATAAAGTTTCCTTGCACGAGTTTCGCGGTCAAGACGAAATTATTTCATATTCTTATTACTGCTTGTGCGATAACAATGTTGATAGGCACGGTGTTTATGGGTTTGCAGTAGATAGCGATCGCATGTTTACAATCTCTTTGATTGCTGCAACTGCTAAGTATACGCTAATATCAATAGAGGCTAGATAATACGATAAATAATTCATAATTTCTGATAATAGTCCGCGAATCTCCTCGTGGGTTGGTTGTGAGATGACGTAGATAGCAGTGTCAACAATGATAATATCGACCAGTGTCTGGACAAGAATAAAATTCAAGGCTGTCCAGTCCAGTCCAGCTTTGTCAAAATCGTTAGGTACTCGGGTTGAAATGATCTCCATTTTACACAATCATATTAATTTATTTCCCAAATTCTGCTTAGCATTTTAAATTAATTAGTCAGGCGGTTGAAAGATAAGATTCTAAACAAGTCTGTAACAACTTATTTTAACGAGGAAGTTTAGACATCCACGAATGTTCATCATCTTGTGTACAATTTTATAAATTCGTCTATTTTTTATAAACAATTTATTATAATAATTTACTTATATATTTTATACTGGGTAAGTACGTGATTAACTAATCTCGTATTACTTTTCCTGAATCATTTTATAATTCACATCATACGGTTTACTATTAACATCAAGTAAATAAACAAGTAAAACGGTTCTAGCTATTTTTGAAGTTTGAACTACCTTACCTACCAAAAATCTGATGGAATATTATGACAAATTAAAAGATCACTAATTTCTCCAATATCCAAAAACGGTTTCTCTTTATGCCGATTATGTAGTGACTTTAATATCACTTGGAGTAAAAATGATCAAATAGAGAAGCAAATAACGATACTCACTTGACATTTTGAAGCCGGGTGTAGTCTCGTGCGTGACAGTTCCAGTCACCTCTGGTTATATCACGACCACGCGCGCTCTTCGCGCGGAACTAGCAAATGCACGCAGCGTGCGCCACCGGCAACTCGACCCCCTCAAGCCGTCCCCTCACACACACGCACGGCCAGAGACGTCACTCGCGCGTACCTATACTACTCGTGGCACACACACACACATTCAAAGCGAGCAACGCTTGCGTAGAAAGACTATTAATATGCGCTACAAAATAAGCAGTGAAATAAAGCAAAATAACATTTCAAGCCAATAAATGAAGCGGAAAGCAATGCCTAATAAAATAAATTACAAATAAATTAAACGGGTCTACGAATTTGAGAAAACGTTAATAGCATAAAACTGGCAACTCCAGATGAACAGCTGTTCGCAGCGATCGATAGATGTCGGTGGGTGTCGCTTTATTTTTGATGCCATACATAGAATAACGGTATCCGTAGTAAAACCCTTGCGTTATCGAATAGTTTACTTCAGTGTCCGCTACCGTACGCGGTCTTCTTTGATATTTTGTGTGTAACTCGGGTCGATGAACGAATTTGGCGATAGAATGACTTTTATAAATTATGCAATACGGAACAATTATGAGTACCTGTAGTGAACTAGACCCATGAAACGAAGGGAGGGTTAAATATAAGACGGAGAATGTATTATACGGCAGGATAGCGTGTTGTGTTTGTTTTTGGTGTTTCGGTGGAAACGATGGCCACCTCGCCTACAAGTATAGAGACACAAATAGACAGTTTTTTGGAGCAGTTCAAGAGGAGTGCTTCGAAGGCTATGGAAGAACGTGTGGACTGGCCTGATGGAACCTCGCCTGGACCTGTGGTCAAATCAAGAAGCAGTTGCTTTGCTTTGGACTTAGCAGCTGGTATGTATATACCTAATAAATATAAGAAGCCTTATAAATGGATATGAAGCAAGCAGGTAGACCTACGAATAAATTGATAACTAATTTAATTATCTATCAGCCTCACCTTAGCATGCATAGCGATCGTAAATAAAAGATCAAGAACACTTTCAGTCGCTATGAAATAAAATCAGTAACAAAAAAGAACTACCTATTTATGTTTCTGGCTATAAGCAATTAAAGTCTTATTAATAGACAGCTTAGTCAGTAGTAGGTACGACTACCCTTTAACTTATTTATTTATGCCTTATTCGAACAAGTTTAATTAAGGTACCTACTTAATTAAGATAAGGAACAGAAAAGTTTATAACCTTAATTGAGTAATGTACATTTATCTCATAAGAGTTGTTAAATTTTTACGCACCTCAACTCCATAAAACAACAAATTTTCACCTACATAAAACATGCTTCAATAAAACCATCTTGCTTGAGTCACGAACTCACAAATTACGAGTACAAACTTATTTTCGACAGCAGTGATAAGGTTAATACACTACTAACCAAAATCTCAAATAAATTCCTTGGAGGGAGAGAGAAAAGTGAAGGATCAAGGGAAGAGTGAAGTTTTTTGACATTTCCTGTCCGTCACACTTCCGCATTTCCGGGGCTAAAATTAGGGTAAATCACTGGGGTAAACGCACCACGCTACGACGAAAACAATTTATTATTAAATTAAAAGATAACGTTTATAAGCAAAATGATAATTAAGTAAACGATAATTTTGTCGTACAGAAAATGCTAATTTGATATTTTTTAAAATTTTATTTGAGGCTAGCAGATATTTGACCTCGAACACACGCACCTGATGTCAGGTGGGGATGAGGTCTAGGCACAGAAAATATAATAGTACTACGTAGTCTAGGGTAGTGCATATCTGCCTAGTAGCAACCTAGGTATTCACTCAAGCCTCTTGAAGTTTTGATAGTAGGCTCTTTTTAATAATCCTGACAAAGTAAGAAATTTCAATGCATTTTGTACGTTCCAAATTTAAAACTTCTAATAAACATTTTCTGGGCAGCTAAACAATAGGTACACATAATAATATTACCGTATGTACTGTGTTATTTTAATTGTAATAATTAATAATAATCAAGAAGTTTCTTGTTAATATAACTGGCGATATACATACCAAACTGCAGACTTTGATAAATCAGGATGCTAATGATGGATGACGTCATTCCTTTATTCAAGTATTATGCCATAAAAGAGGGGAGCAGTAGACCCATGTTTCATTCATTGCATTCAACAAAATATTCGTCCCGCGGCGTCAATACTCGTATAAACGATAAGTTTTACTTTATGGAGTGTTTTTTTTATTTTTATACGACTTAGAAAATGCAGTTGGATGAATATTAAACTATCAATCTAAGTAATCAATACACTGTTTGTTTATAATTTATTTACCATTGTTTTCGCATTTATCCCAAAATGTATTTTAAGCACGCAGCACCAGCAGTGGCATGTCGTTCTCATGAATGAACTTTCCACATCGTTGCTGACCCTCTCCGTTCCATAACGCTACCAATGTCGAATACATAACAAACATAAAAGTAACCACTGTTGGAATATCACAGCTTCACAGCCTAGCAAAGTTTCTCGCTTCTTTGTAAAAAGTAATCGTACGTATATATAAATCATATACGATTACTTTTTAAATTATGTAATGAAAATCACCCTAACCAAATAAGAGTATACATAACTAATTCGTCAATAACTGCCATCTGGCTGAGCGTTGAGTCGACCAGCCATTCAACCGGATTTCGGCTTGTAATGAACTGCCTAGGCATCCAATTAACGGGCTGATTTACCATATGGCTGCGATATGCATAAAGTATAATATAACTAAATAGATATAATAAAAATAAATAATAAAATAAAAAGAAGATTAGTTGGGGTTACGGGTTGATACCTACGTAAAGTCCGTTTTTCTTTGTTAGTCGAATTTTGTTAACAATCTTGACATTCCTTTTCAATGCATTATTGATTATTATGGAATAAAGTTAAACAAAACTTACAACTTACATATGTAGGTAATTCATCGTTAGATACTTAAAATTTATACACTTTAATAATTTTATTCACTGTAATATTTTGAAAGTTATGAAAATATTGTTTACATTATTGGACAAGCAAAGAAAAACTATTTTTACGTACATATTAACTCCTCAAGATTTAACTGTACGTACTTACATATTAATATTGATCAACCAGTTCTATTTGTATTACTACCTTAAAGAAAACTTGCATGTGCAAGATATACGTTAGGGATAACCCCTAACGTATATCTTGCATAATTTACATTGACATAAGTATGTAGGATAAGGAATAGGTACAAGCAGAATTATACGTTGTTTGGTGGCTTATATATAGTTGATTTTGATATAAATAACATAAACATGGGCATTATCGAAGTCACTGCCACCATAAGAGTTAAAATCGCATTCACCTCGCGTTGTCTTTTATTTGAAGTAACGCCCGTTTTTGTGAAGTGATTTCCGTTTGAGTAGTAAAAGTAGACAAATGTAACATAATTATATTATGTACACTAATCGATATTCTATCACAAACATTTTAAGGTAAAGATACCTAAATTAGGAACATTTACCCTATCATCATAACAAATAAGTCCAATAATGTAAACACGGACGAGTAAAAAAGAAAGGACTCCGCACCGCGATATTAGCAAGTGAAGCCACTTTTATGCTGTATGTGTGTGCGTTACTGGGATACCAGTTAATACAAATATTTCTCCTTTTATTGTGTAGGTGTAAATTTTACTGATTAATGCATGTGAGCAATGTGCGTAAAATTTGAAGTAACGTGCGTTTCAAAACCACAATTAAAATTTAAATAATGTAAGTCGCCAACCTGTGATCGGAATAGCTAGATAAATTACATACCTGTATTTCTTTTGGTTGGATTTCATTTTATTTTTATTTAAATAAAAAGTGCTTGCTTCTTCTTCCAATTATTATTACGAATACAAAAAAATATTTAACTTGCTTGATTTTCTGTTACACAAACACTGCAATATATTTAAATGCCAAAAAATAAAGAACTGATTAAATTTTATCATTAAGTAAAAAAAAAAGTTATGTTTATGAAGTAGAATACTGCTTTAACACAGCTTTTTGTATGGGACCAACAGCGAAACCTCATTTTTAGGGTTCCGTAGTCGAATGACAAGTAACGGAACCCTTATGGTTTCATTGTCTGGCTGTCGGTCTGTCCGTCCGTATATCACAGTCAATTTATTCTGCAACTATTAGCATTACACAGTTGAAACTTGGTAGGTAAATGTATTCTGTTAACCACTTTACGGCTTCCCACACTTGAAACTAAAACCATTTTTTTTTTGTCTAACCTCATAAGCCTTTTAAAATGACAGTAAGGTTCCTTAACCAAAAGACGCTTCCAAAGTGGTAAAATGGGCGTCCCCCCAACCCCCTTTAATCTTTAAACAATGTACATTTTGAAAAAAAAAAACATGATGTAGAACTTGACGAAAACTTTCAATGAAAATTGGTTTAAACGATATCCAACTTGTAGTTTTTCAGTGCGCGAGTCCGACTCGCACTTAACCCGTTTTTTCGGGTAAAGTCCCTATTTATTTCCCGGCCACACTGGCTGTTACTGTCACTGGCAAATCACGTGGAGTGGAGGTTTTGTGTTCCAAATAAATAATTTTTGTATTTTAAAAAGAACAGAAATTAATGTAATAGGTACTGGGTAGCCTGTGAAAGGTAATTCCTTGGCACTTTTTTTGTAGAAATGTAATATTTTTACTCTGTTTAACGATACACGCCGGCATTTTTTTCAATTTTTTATACGCGAAGGTTTGCACTGTCACAGACAATAGCAGAGAGGGTAATGGCGGCCGATCGGCTTACATTTGCGTCAGTGTGTGCGTGGAGGTTCGTATTTACACGTATGCTGGCTTACTTTGGGTGCTTCACTTTTTGTGTAGGTGACGCGGAGTCCTTACTTTTTTTACTCGTCCGTGAATGTAAACAATCTTTTCACAACTTTTAAAATAATATCAGTTACTTAAATTAATGATCTATTTGATTTAAATATATCTGAGTATTAAACAATACATTACGTATGTTATTTGTGAGTTTTTTGTTTACCTTATTTTAAAATTAATCATTTCATTAAAAAGGAATTTCAAGATTGTTTACAATATTGGACTAGTAAATAAAATTGGACTGTAATTAATATCATCGCGAAGCATAAATCAGTAGATTCGTGTTATTGTTGAATGCATTATATATAAAAATATTTCTAATAATTTAACCAAAAGTTTATTTCATAATTTGTATATTTACCCACAGTAATGTGATTATTAATTGAAAATTTTCACGCAGAATCAAATTTGATTCTACTATGCCTTGAATCTGATTCAAAAATGGCGCTTTTCCTGGCCTGCAAGCGTCGATACGGAAACGCGACCACAGCGACGCGTAGTGGCGGCGCACTGTACCAATTACGTGTTCTACGGCGTCCTCCGATTTTATTCACGGAAAGTGTATCGCCATATTGCTTCCGTGAATTCAGTGAAATATTTGTTCATTTCTCTTCAATTATGACTGCAATATCAAAAAGAAGTGAAAGAAAACAAACAATATAGGATCATTGACTGTGTGGATACATTTTTAAGCATCCCAACCTCCGAAATAACGTGAAATAGGTGAGTTTTATTCTTCCTTTGCTATGACTATATGGCCCAATATTCCACGGGAGTTCGATCCGCTATGCGATAATGAAACTTAAAAAATGCGATTAAGGTTAATAATTGCGCGGTTTTTGTTATGTTTATTTACATGAATTTGAAAAGTTCTCCGCGGTTTTCTCGTAATGTGGATTGGGTTTTGTAAAATTGTGGCGGCCTGGGCGGGTTTGAGGTGTCGCCTTTGTACATACACGTATGTAGGTACATGTGATTTGACGTGAGCGATCGGTTGTAGAGCATGTCGTACGAGAAGATGGAAGTGGTGAATCCGGCGGAGAAGGAGGCGAGTGAGGTCCTGCATTCGTTGCTGTCTGTGGAGCGGCGCAGCGTTGACAGCAAGGAGGCTATCATAGTCTCGATACCGCCGGACCAGAACGGCGGCGGCGAGTATGGCGAGAGCGCCCAGTGGCATACCCCTGTCATGGGCCAGCACTCTGTCTTTGAAATGGGGGCCCCACAGAATATGCAGCAACATACCTACAACGGACATCAAGAGCAGGTATGTGTCATTTCAATCAATATTTGTGCAAAATAATTACTTTTTCATTAGACTTATCTGTGACAATGTTTACCATGTCAGAAAATAACATTGCTAACCTTTCAACAGTTAAAAAATACTATTTGCAGTCATAACAAAGTGTAAGTTACGGTTCAAAATGTAAACCTTTCAATGGCTACAACAAAATAACATAATAAGTTTAGTTGTTAGGCTTAATGTATTAGGAAGAGTAAAAAAAACACAAGCTCACATACTCTTATTTCAAATTACAGGTTCTCTGGCAAGGCCACACAATTCAGGTGGAAAACGGAGACGGTAACATGCAGACCATGCAAACGACTTACACATTGGAATTTGGACCTAATGTTGATGGCGAGACAACAGAATTGGAAGTTGACACAAAACCTAAAGTAGAGAAGAAAGTGGGAATGAAAAGAAAGAAAAAGGCAGACTCGGATAGTGATGAGGATGTCATCGACAACAAATTGGAAGATAACCCTACACAGGTAATTAAATAATTTCAGTTTTTGCAATCATAATTTCTAGAAATGCCACCATAATCAGATAATCTCTGACATTCTTATAAAACCAGACAATCAGTAACTAAATCCTATTGACTTTTTTATTTATTCTATTTATTTACTAGTAATAAAAAGACCAATTTACAATTTTAACAAACATAGCTTTTAAAAACCACTTAGGTTTGAATAAAAGCTTAGAAGTTTGCACAATACAATTAAGTTCTAATTATTGACAATAACTATTAGGTTATACTTATTTAATTAATTTATCATAATTTTACTACTGATAGTGCTTAAAAAGTAATCTCTAAGCTCATATTTAATGTTTTTGGGCTGTGAGGTTATTCAATTAAACCTCTGTGTTTAGGTGACATGTTTAAATAAATAAATATGCACCTGACAACACACCAATTGCCTGGTTTTGAAGTGAGAAATTTTCTTTCTTGTGTTACGAAGTACCAGACAACGATTATGATGGAACATCAATGACTTAGGCACAACAAATATTTTTGATCATTACACATACATTTGCCCCATGCAGGATGCAAACCTGCAACCGCTGGTTCAATAGTCAGAAGCGCTAACTAAAATAACTAAGCATTACAACAATTTTCTAAAATAATGAGTATTTTTTGTGATAAAAGGTGTTGTAAAGAAGCGCTAAGTAAAATAACTAAGCATTACAACAATTTTCTAAAATAATGAGTATTTTTTGTGATAAAAGCTGTTGTAAATAACAGATTAGGTATTAACAATTGTTTCATAATCTAGTGGTAAAATTAGTTGAGAGTGAGGCATATCATTCATTTTAAGAAATTAGCTTAGGTTAGTTCTTAATTGATAAGATAACTCTTTATTATATTATACAGGTCAGTTACGATTCAGACAGTTTTATCGCTAGAAGCCATCCAGACAACCTTTGAGATAGTATAATTAAGGGAACGGAAAAGTTTAAATATAAAATAAATATACATATAACACTTCATAATCAAGTACCATCATCATCAGCTCCAACCTTAAATTTTTGCTGTGGTGATCTGTTCAATCCAAGGATTTTTGGAGACTGAAAGTTATATTTTTTTTGTCACCATGACTTATTTAAGTTTTTTACATGGGCATAACAATATTTTCAGGTCAAAGAAAGGCTCATGAGAGGCTGCGAGTGCAAGGATAACTGTTACCGTGGATTGAACCCCGAGGCAGTGTATCGGCATCGCCTCAACATCGCCGAACTCACTAAGAGCGAACACGACATGTACTTGATGGGTATCACAATGGCTAGCTTGGCGAATCCGGCAGAGACGTCACGCCACAAAGTCAGGAGGAGACTACGGGCGTGCTACGTATACCAAGGACGAAAGGTTTGCTTAGAAGCATTTTTATACTTAGAAAACGTAACTCACTATCAACTAAAGCGCATCAGGCAACACGTGATGACCCACGGCGTCGCGCCGCGGATACACGGCAACGTCGGCAAGAAGCCGTACAACACTTTCACGTTGGACATCTACAAACACGCCACGAATTTCTTAAAAGAGTATCTAAAGCAGCACGCGACCTCGCCCAAAGACGCCCAGCCCAACGCGGACGGCAAAAAGGGCAGTAAAACAGTAATTATCCAAGGCGACTCCAGAAAGCACCTCTTCGAGGCTTACAAGGAGTACGGGGAGATCCTCGAGCCCGGCGTGAAGCTGATGGGCTACTCGACCTTCCGGGCGTTTATGAAAGATCAGTTCCCCCACGTGAAGTTCGCTACCAAAAAGCAGGACCTGCCAAAGGACATCGTGCCGTTCCGCAGCGGCAAGTGCATGTCGTACGACAAAAACAAGGACCCGGTCCGACTGCAGCAGGAGAAGGAGAAGGCCGAGGCGAAGAAGGCGGCGATGGAGGCTAAGAAGAAGGAGGAGCACGACCGGGAGCAACAGGCGCAGCAACAGGCGCAGCAGCAGCAGCAGCAGCAACAACAGCAACAGCAGCAGCAACAGGTGCAGCAGGTGCAGGTGCAGCAGCACCAGCAGATGCAGGGCCAGCCGCACGTGGTGATCCACCAGCAGCAGGCGCAGCAGCAGCAGTCGATGCAGCAGCAGATGCTGGTGCCGCAGGTGTCGCAGCACCAGCAGGTGCTGACGCAGCAGGTGGGCGGCGTGCAGCAGGTGTCGCAGCAGCACCTGCAGCCGCTGGGCGTGCAGGAGGAGGGCGGGCAGCAGGTGGAGATGGCGCAGCAGGTGATCCCGCTGGCGGTGGTGCAGCAGCCGCAGCAGGCGTACCTCGTCACGCCCGTGTCGCACTTCCAGACGCGCGTGCAGGGCGCCTGGTACCGCCATTGACGCTCGCCCTCCGCCCCTCGCGCCGCCTAGCGCTCCGGCCTGTTGTACCGCCGCATGTAACGTTTGGCAATAAGTAAGCAAATAGGTAGGTGACACCTTTCAGTATTGGTTGAAAAACTGAGTTATGACTATTTCTAAGTATAAAGGTAATCGTATTTACACGACCTATATTAGCACTAGCTGTGTAGTTTCTTTTGTAATTATTGATGGGTTTTTAACAGATACCTACTGAATTTTGTATGCCTTTGATTTGTATTAGGAAAGCTTGATGGGCTGCAATGCAAACGCGGAGAAGTACGTGGACGAGAAATTAGTATGTCTTGTGTTAAATAGCTGAAGATTTATTTTGTTAACGAGACGGATATGCTGTCGGAAGTATTTTTGATCCTGTTCATGTCACCTTTCCAGTTCTATTCTTTTTCACTCACGCTACTAGATCATTATCGCCGTGACATCATAGAATTACAGATACTTCCTATTTGTAGAATTCATATTATATTTTCTTCAGATTCACTCTGTATTTTTCGATGATATCTTACACACAGCATGTTATCATAAAACTGATATAACGTCAAACACGAAATATACTAATTTCATTTCGTCGGAAAGTTGTCAAATCACAATGTACACTTATTTAAATATTGGTTAATTTGGATCACTACAAAGCTTTCTTTACAAAACTGAAATGCAGTGCCTTCAGAGTTTGATGTTAAATTTGATATAGCTTTGATGTGAAATTATTTCGTGGGTGAAAAAAAATGGTAGTTTCTTTCCATTGAGAATCTACGGTGTAGGTCTTTGGAATAAGAAGGATTTTTTATTGTGATAATAAATTGGTTTTATAAAAAGATTCGACAATATATCTCAGATATAGTTCGAGATTCTGTTGAATCGTGAACACAATATCACGTTTTTATTAATACATATCAAAATACAAACTAACATCAATCCAAAACCACCTATCTAAAGACTTGGGCGAAAAGCTTAGTTCTTATGTATGTAATCGTTAATGAATTTTGTAATCTACACAGAGCTACTGAAATACCGACATTTTCAGGATACATTGTCGTACTGGCAGTGCCGTAACTGGCAACTAAAGTAAATAACTTTATAAAATACCCATTTTAAC
Organism: Pyrausta purpuralis; assembly: GCA_963924145.1. NCBI lineage: Eukaryota > Metazoa > Arthropoda > Insecta > Lepidoptera > Crambidae > Pyrausta > Pyrausta purpuralis. The sequence continues at coordinate 19,816,837 of OZ001659.1, forward strand.
TCTATTGAAACATATACGTTTCTTTATAAGAATATAAACACACGTGTTTCTTTATAGGTAATTATATTTTATATGTTAAGCTGTGAATGTGTGTTTTACAATCTGAAATCAAGCCTTTTAAAATTGGCCATATTAATTTAAAAACTTATTAAAATATGTATCTGTATTTTATCACTGCCTTTCGTCATGTCGGTGTTTTACCTGAAACCCTGAACACTTTTACTTTAGTATCTTATGTTATTGTACAATATTGTCCCTAATCATTGTCGTTCATATTTTGTGTCGTAATTTTACTAGTGATAAAAGTTTCGATGGCAGTTGAGTTTAGGTTTAGTAAGTTTGTAGTACTTTTTATAGTCTTAAATAATTTAATGTGAAAATAACGGATTCGTGTATGTTTTTACAAAGGCTAGTTGATCTCCTTAGTTAAAACATTATAATCCTGAGAAAACGACTCACATCACCATTTGTTTAGCAGTTTTCTTTTTTGTCAGAGTCCCCCCTTTAGTTCAATCAAAATGAAATTATCTTTGTGTAAAAATTCAAATTGTACATGGGGGAAAACTGTGTCCGCACTAGAATTGCAGAATCATAGCATTTTTCCACTCACGCCTCTATATCGATGTTTTAAACTTTCCTAAAATAACACTTGTGTAATCGAATTTTTGAGACATTACGGGCCTGTTTCACCATCGACAAATAAGCACTAACCAACGAATAATTCAAACACGGAACGTCATTTTCTATGAAATAATGGACAGATAACGTTACTGCGTAAAGGTATGATTCCGAACTCGGCAGCAAGCAGCAATGCTGCTTGCTGCCGAGTTTGGAATCATACCTTTAGTTATTGGGACATAGTGTAGGGCGTAATGGTCCGTTTCACTATCAACAAGTGACTGTCTGTTTCATCAAACCTAACCTAACCAACGAATAATTCATTTCGTTTGAAATATTAGTTAGATACCGCTAATCATAACTTATTTGGACATTGTGAAACTGGCCGTTCATCTTTTAGAAAAATGCTTCATTTTAAATTGTGTTTCCCTATTATAACTAAAGAAACACATAGGTATCGTACCTATACCAAAAATTTTGGTACTAAATAAGTGCATTCAGCAACTATTATAGGTTTTATGTACTCCTCAACGTAATTTTATAGTTTGTGATTAATTAATATTATTCAACAAAGATTTTCACAATGGACGTGTGAATATAAAAATTGTTATAGAAGTCAATTTTGTGATCGTCGAAGATTTTTAATTATTTGTTTTCAGTAGTTTCATGTCAAAGATAATAACATAATTTTAGCCGGTAAAATACATCATTAAATGGTATTAAAATATTTCATGGAGGTATTACCTCCTTTTCATTCCTTTACTCTCGTAGTGGAGAGTGAAAAAGACGTAAAAATATGATACCAAAAAATTATTCCGCAAAAAAGGATTGATATAAATTACATGAGAAAAAATAAGATTTTCTCAGATGTCAACAGAACATTTCACGAATAGATTCCCAAAATTTTATGATGAATATATATCATTGATTGCAAAGTTAAATCAACTGTTGTGATTGATTGGCTTAGCCAATATCAACCAATCACAACAGAGGACTCATGTCACTACATCTGCAGTGTTGACATCAGAATTGCACATGACGTACTGAAAATAGCAGATTCATGCGAAACTGTGCGTATTCGTTAGAAGACTGGACGATCTCAAAATTCTCTTACTTTCGACTGGTTGATGAAATTGAGTCGAGAAAGCAAAAAGAAAAATCTCATTTATTTTGGAATTAAGTTAGACATAGTATAATTTATATGTAACTGATAGAAGTGTGTAATCATAATCATTACTATAGACAGTACAGAATTGTGCCTAGAAAATATGCTTATCCATGTATTTTTATAGTGCAATAATAATGTGAGATTCGAAGCAGATTACCGAGGCGCATTTCGTGTCGCGTTCTCGGTTACTTTGCAATCAAATACATAAGTAAGTCGATTATTTAATTGATCCATTAGACTGAACTCAGAATATTTTATCATAAAACTAAATGGGACTAATTTGCTTCGAATCGTAGTGATTTCCCTAGCATAATATTCGGCATCTGTTCCAAAATTACCGTAGGAAGACATGATGTGATAGACATTAAACTTTTTTACGCTATACCATTGTGTTTGAATCGGAGTGCATCGTCCTTTGGTTTGTATTGGAGGGTGAGACCTCGAAGGTCCAATCGGGGTCGAGGCTCCCACGCCTTCCGGCGTTTGGTGCAGTCGAGACCGGAGATTGTCTGCCGGGGGTGGACGCGGCGACGCAACGCGGCCTGTTGCGCCTCATTAGTTCCCTGCGGCCGGCCACTACACTCGGCAATTTAATAAATCCTCGCGCCGAACATTGTAAACAAAACTCATTGTTTCGCCTCCGCGGCAGTCCGATGATGGCAACTTGACGGCGCGCGCGCAGACATCGCGACACTCTGACCTCAACGACATTTCGATATGAAGTTTTGGAGGTGTAGCACCAAACGCGAACGCCGCGATGCTGCTATTGGTGAGTTTTTCTCCGAGGAAACTTATAGCTCTAAGTAATTTACTGGTTATCTATATTAACGATTCTTTGACATTATTGCATATGAATATGTACCTTCTAATGTTTTGGAATTAACCCACTTTCAAAACCGTTGCCTAAACGATTTCTGCAATTTGTCTTGATTGAACACGCGCGGATGGGACAATTCCTTGTGTTTATTATGTCGCCGAGTTATTTAACCCGACCGACCTCATTTTTAATGCAGTTTTATCGAACAAAGCTTGTTTACACTGATTTGCACTATATGGTGCTGTAAAAAACAAGGTTTCTTAAAGACAACTTTAAGAATAGACATGGCCTTGAGTTTATCTTTTAAAATCAAATTGCCAAATGGTGATATCATTATATGACACACAAACTAGAAACATTAGTAGTACGCTTTACATAAGCCGAGTTAACCTAAGATTAATTTTATTTAAACCTTCCTATATTATCCCTAACTTTTTCGTTATTTTTGTGTAAATAAATGTTTCTTTTTTTTACTGAACTTCTCCTTTGAGTCGCAAACTATAAATTATAGATACTTTTCTTACTGCTACATAAACTCGCTTAGCTACAAATTTTATGTGATCCATATGCTATCAAAGTAAGTGGAATCCTTGTAGGTGTACATTGCTGCATTGCAATACACAGTTCCGTTCTTGTTGAATAGCTACGTAATGTAATAACGTAAGTTGGTATCTACCTCCTTACGTGAACCTATCATATTTCTTTCTTACCTTACTGAAAGTTTAAAACTTGTCTGCTGTGCTAGTCTTTAAACCGGTATCTTTAGTAGCCAATTATGAGCCGAAATCTTAACCTTTGATGTTCATGTTTTCTTGAGCTCCTTTTTCTTGAACTGTAAGTGGTAGTAAACTTTAGGGTTCCAAATATTCTTACCTTACATCGAAACAGTAAACGAGCAGCTTTTCAAAATTCGAAATATGTAGATATTTTCATATGTTGTAAGAGTCAATATCCAATAATGGAAACTTGATTTTACGAGTTTGTGGTTTGGTAGGGACGTGATGCCAATCCATATAAGCAGCTGGCTACACACAGACAGTTATTTGTACGCTTTCAGTTAAGCTCGTTATGCTTTATGATGAAAAGACGAGGGAAGACGGCCAATGGCGCACTGGCTAATTAACGGACCGTCCTATTCGCAATTCGCGAAATTAATTGGTGATTAAATATGACCATTGGGTGATCTTACCATAAAAAAACGGCCAAGTACGAGTCGGACTTGCGCACTGAGGGTTCCGTGCCAACTTTAACTGAATTAGGGAATCCACTTACCTCCACTTAGCTAAAATACCACAATATTTTGTTGACAGCAAATAGAACTTTATTTTTCATAGTATTTTTATATAGAACGAAGTTATGTTTGCGGTTGTTGAAAGTATTTTTTAAGATCTACATCATATATTTTTCAAAATTTACACTTGCTTAGTTTTGAAATTAGAGCGGAGGGGGGGGGGGGGGGTTGTTTGGGAGTTAACCACTTTGGAAGCGTCTTTCTATCAAACTGTACACTTAAATAGTTTTAGGAATTAATTGTTTTAAAAGACCTATCCATAGTCATCCCACACGCATAGGTTTGACAAAAAATATATATGGGAGTTTGATTATCCTTTTTATTTTTGTTTGTATAAGAAAAGATAGACAGACAGACTTGACGAAACTATAAGGGTTCCGTTTTTTGCCATTCGGCTACGGAACCATAAAAAGTACATTCGGGCACAGGGTAAGGCACTGTGAAGAGTTGTTTATAATATTCTTGTCCGTCTAGAAACGCATGATTTTATTTTATTTAGAGTAGGGGAGCCCAAGCGGGGATTTCGGGATTTACTAAAGCGCGGCAGATTAATATACAAGGGGATACCTTGTACATCTGACAATTTGAGAGTTACTTAAAGAAAAGAGGGCACCAAAATTGTAAAGAGAAGTCATTCGAGCGTAGCATTTTTTTTATTATGAAGGAAATAATTCAAGGATACCTAAGGAAAAACATATAATCCGACGATTTCCGCAGGCCAAAAAAAAATCTTCGATAAAGTTAAATGCGTGCAGCTCCGCGATGCCTATATTTTCCTCTCCGTGTTTCTATGTCGCGTCTCTCTCACTCTTTTTCTATCTTTTACTCTCACACTCCGTCCCCACTCTGGTATTAGATACCAGATGCCATGACACCATCACAGTTGATCATAGAGACTCGTTCGTGTCACATTATTTACTACGTGTTTCCAACGTTTTGGCTTTTTTTGCTATTTTTGTTTTAGTATAATGAGTTGCCAGGCAAGTGGCTATGTCTACAAAAAGAGTCCCATACTGGCAGGCAGAAATATTAGGTCGATTTACGAACGCTCCCAAAGATTAGCCTCAAAAAAAGAGTTATTGAACGCTGCCTAGTGCTAGTAAGATAAAGTTCTATTGGATAGACTAGGATAGACCCGGGAAACGGGCGTCCACGGCACGTACTGTTTTTATGATAAATACCGGTTTCATTCTGCGGATTATGTTTAAATATTGAATTATTCTCTTTGGAACTTTAGTGTTAACACAGAATTCATTAAAATAATTAAAGATAATGTTCTATCTATACCTTCTGTAATACAATGTTTTCAAATGTTACAACAATCGAAATCGTCAGATAAGTGAATGAGAGCTGTAGTTTTTTTGTTCCTCTAAACACTCCCTTAGAAAATCTGACGTGCTCAACTTTTTTTTTTCATTTTCAACCCCACGCAACCTGCAAACGATCAGATAAACATACGTAGGTTCATTATTGAAAACACGTAGAGAATTGATGCTATCAATATCTGATGCGCTGAAGAATGTTCATGCAACATTTTTTTCTTACATATATAAAATCTATAGCCGCTTCCCCCACTGCTGTAAAGGTATATTTATGTAACATTTTTTTCTTATCATCAGCTTTGCAACCCAATACGAGGGTGAATCAAAAAGTCCTTAGAATGACAATAAAAATACGTGATAACTTAAATAAAATTATTTTATTTTTCAACATAATCTCCTTCTAAATCAATGCATTTAGAATACCGCTTTTCTAACTTTCTTATTCCTTCCAAAAAAAAATCTTTTTCTTGACTATCAAAAAACTCGTCGACGGCAGCCATCACTTCGTCATCATCCTTAAATTTTGTGCCACGGATGTGTTCCTTTAATTTGGGAAATAGATGAAAATCACTAGGGGCTAAGTCCGGAGAATATGGTGGGTGTTCAAGAATTTCGAACCCCGCATTGCGGATTGCCTTGAGCGCCACTTCCGACCGGTGAGCAGGAGCGTTATCGTGAAGAAACAACACGCCCAATGACAGTTTTCCACGACGCTTTTCTTTAACTGCATCTCGCACTTTTGGGATCAAATCTGCATAATACTGTCCAGTAATTGTCTGCCCTTTCGGCAAGTAATCAATAAAAATAATTCCTTCACTATCCCAGAACACAGAGGCCATAACCTTGCCCGCGGTAGGAGCAACCCGAAATTTCTTCATTGGCGGAGAAGATGGCCGTTTCCAAGACATGGTTTGCTTTTTTGTTTCAGGATCGAAATGGTGGACCCATGTTTCATCCATAGTGATAACACGTTGGAAAAATTTATCCGGATCAGACTGTAACATTTCGAGATTCCGCCTTGAAGTTTCCATACGTCGTTTTTTGTTGTCCTCGGTTAACATTCGTGGAACCCACCTTGCTGACACTTTTTTGAAACCCAGTGAATCGGTTAAAATGGATTGAATGCTGCCAAATGATATCTTTAGGATCTCGGCTAAATGTTTTATAGTGATTCTTCTGTCTTCCAAAACTAACTTCTCAACTTTTTTGACATTTTCTTCCGTGACAGAGGTTGAAGGCCGCCCAGAGCGAGGATCATCTTCACAGCTCGTTCTACCTCTTTTAAATTCAGCAACCCAGAAAGCAACAGTAGAATAAGGCAAAGCATTATCTCCTAAAGTTTGCTGGATATCCAAAAAAATTTCTTTCGTTGACATTTTTTTCAAACACAAGTACTTTATGACCGCGCGCAACTCGTTTTTTTCCATTTTCAAAGAACGTTAGGTACACTTCGCACTAAATAATTTATTTGTTGGGAACCGTTCAACTAAATCGAGTGAAACCCCACACAAGTAATAAGTGATGGTCACTCTTTAAAATAAATACTAAACTACCCACAAAAATATTATATTAATTGACACTTCTAAGAACTTTTTGATACACCCTCGTAGGTCTCTATGACGTTGTAGTAAATCCCCATTTAGCATCGTTGGCTCCCCTACTATAACTCGAATAACTGTTCAATTTTCATGGCATCCAATCAGTGTCAGTCAACAGAATCAGTCCCTTTTGGATTGTAAAAGTTTTTACAGCCAGACAAGGAAATGGAACGTACAACACGAACGCTTCTACACGTTTACGGGAGTAGAACTTATTGGAACGACCGTTACCTAATTATCCGGCTTCATCTTTAAGAGTGCTATCACTCGCACCACTGACAAGTGGTCCTACAATAAAAGGAAACCTTACTATAATGTCTCGAAAGGCTGTCCGTCCACACGTACCGTATATTGGCAATGAAGCGAACGCTCTGATTACTATGCGCGACGTGGGCCATCCGTCCGCCATCGGCTTTTGTTTGCAGTTTCATTGTCCTGTCCATCCTTTCCAACGATTTTTTACCGCCTACACCTACCGTATAACTGATAGGCTAAAACGGTCCGACAATGATGCGGGTTTTGTTAGAGCTTTGTTAATTGAAGTGGGTCAGCAGCCATACGAGTGGCTGGCAGGTATCCTGAAACCCGAAACGTCTGGTAGAACGTTACCTTATATTGGCGTACATAAACCTAGAGGTGTCTTTTTCAAGTGGCATTAAATTTCAAATGACAATTTTAGTTATATCCAACTAATTTTACATAAGGGGTCTTTATACTCCTACCCTAGTGGAATTCTCTCAAATTCAAATTTTAGTTGGATTAAACTCAAATTACTTTTTCAAAGGTTTACCGTTAAACAGTGTGTAGAAATCTGTTTCCATGCAATTTACCAACTTCGTTGCGTTATTGTTTAATATACCTAGTTGAAAGATGTCCTCAGGAAATAGTTTCATAACACTACCTACGATTGTGCTTGGGCTACACCTAGAAGAGTAGCAAAACAATTCCTTATTATGAATACAATGGGCGCCCATATTTTCATCGACGGATGACTGTTGCCTCGAAGTCTTCATGGTATGGGTCTACTGAATAATAATGTCATAAAAACGAACCCTCACGTATTACCCTGTAAGCAATGCTTATTTTCCTTCCTCACCGCAAGCACCCTAATCTTCACAAACTAGCCCTTCAAAGAATAGCTTAATTAAAAAAAGGAACTACAAGTTTCGGTTTTTCTTTCTTTATTATCAATTTATAGTTTAAAGTTGGTTTTAACTACCATCACGAATAACTTATTTTTTCTAAGGCCTGATTTTCCCAAGGTCATATATAAGAATTTTTTATCGAATAAAATATACCCTATACTCTTAATTTGATAAACCAAAATGACATTTGGTGAGTGGTCAGCTTTTCGTAATTCAAAAAAAGTGATGTTAATTCAATCGTTGTTTTTATATGATTACTTATAGAATAATGAAATAGTTGTATTTTGAATTTGTTTTGTGCAGAAATATTATTAACATGAATTATACCTATGTAAATGAATTTATAATATTCTTTAAAATTATAATCTGTTTCAAGATATGTCTCTTACCAGTATCATCATTTTCAATTAAAAATTATTTCAATAAAGTGGTATTATTTCAAAATAAATAAAATTATACCGGTTATTTTTATCATTAGGACAACTAATTTATGTATTACATTTGTTTATAGCTCTTTGCAACGCTTTACATGTATTATTCACCCAAATAAATAAAATCTTATTATTGAAAACTCATATCACAAGTTCAATTCCTCGCACACAATCGAATCACAACACTATTGCACTAAGCTTTCAACATTAAAAAAGGAAAAGTGCGATTGAAGTTGTCATTCTGATCTATCTAATTAAAAAACAGAGTTTAATTTGAAAACTTCATCTATTCACAGCATGGATTTATGTAAATGTCATTTTAAAATATCTGACGTTGGTAAAATCGACCCTAAGTTTTAAATTTAAACTTTTATATTGATACAATTATTTAGTGATGGAATGATTTTCACAATGTTATAGGTACATAACAAAAAATACAGAAACAGTAGTCTCATGTGGTGTTTCCTCCACTAACCTCTATGCGGTAAAAATAAAGTCGAGAATTTGACCGATTCCGGCTAGCCAAAACATACAAGACGTAAACAAACAATCTGGAAAGCTTCTTTCACTATACGCATTAATGTAACAAATCTGAGTGAACTTTAAAAGCAATACATACATTGCCATGTCTTCAGATCTTACTGCAGTGAAAGCTAAATTAAGACTAATAGTCTGACGTTTCTTTTTGGTTTACACTAACAGCGCTTTTAGAATAGTTTCATTTCGAAGTTTTCATACTGTTTCCTTGTGGAATGAAACTGAATTTATATACTCCTGCCGAACTGGGCATTGCAGGTTTTCTGCACATACAAACCAGATTAACCTTTTAAATATGGATTAGATACATTAGCCTGACTTGCTCTATGATGGTGCACAAAAAATGCATGTGCTTTCTTGAGTGAAATTGTTTTCTGCCTTTTCCTGCGCAATTGATTGGTGCAAACTAGTGAAACTAGTGGTAAAAACCTAGTATTTTTGTACCGCTCATTCCAATTCCTTTATATTTCGTGTTTGATACGGGTGTAGCTAGAATTTGGTCGGTGGCAATGCGGCAAATAAATGCAGAGGATTATGCATCCATATTTACAGCATTGCATTTTATAGTTCATAGCTGTTTATACGATTGTTGTAACAGTATCTTACAAAACTTACGATTTCTTCAGACTTGCATTTTCATATCCCTTCTTTATTCATTGTAACTTTCATGTTTTGAATTTGCCATTAGTTTGTCTTTTCAATTGTTTTTTTAATACTAGCACGTAAATAATAATCTTCAAGATTTATAATGAACATATGAATATTAATTTCACAGCAATGTACTGCGGTATTGAAACGGCTTGTTAAAAAAGTAAACAACTGGTTATAATCTGAAAAGGCATGCGTTAATCCACCCTACTGTTCGAATTATTCCTCTAAGATACACTTTCCTCGTAGATACACTTTTAAGAAATCCCCGCTTTTGTTCCTGTAAGATATACTTTTTTTAAACGTTAACAGTCTTTCCTCGTAGATAAATAGTTGTGCAATAAATTATTAACTAACAAATCGGCAATATGGTTGAATACCTCTAGTTCCTACTTGTTATTGTAATGAGCATCGAAAAAACAAATGCCGTAAAAACAAATGAACGTCAAGACCGTCATGTTTTCTCCGGTGTGATCAAAAACTTATCGTACGTATCTTTTCCTCATTGCATAATGTCAGGAAAAATATAAGCAAAAAAAAAATAGCAAAAACATTGCTAATTTCATAAAATTTGAAAATATTTATACCGTTGTCGTACCTATTTAAGCGTGTTATCTCTTACGTGTGTTGCGACGTGCTAATTTGTTATCAAACTAATCCTGCGATCCGTCACATGCAGATTACATCACATCTCTTGTGCGTATGTAGGGCGGCGCGGCGGGAGCCTGTCTCCGTCCCATGCGGAAGCCCGACCAGTCTGCGCTCCGGTGTCATCGCAGAACACCCGACACGCGCCGTTGCACGCGGTCCGCGTTAGTTTTTCAAATTCAAATCGTCCGAAATTCGGTCCGCGGCGATCAAATTAAAAAACATTCGGTCCACATGTGAAAATAAAAAAAGTGATATGAGAATACGGTTTGAGGTGCCCAATAAACTGGAGATAAGTTTTGGAAGAGGTGTGTTGTTTGTTTACAGTTTGGAATCAATTAATTTATAAGTATGCCAGTCCTTATAGAAATTTAAGGAGGCTACCTACCTACGAGAATAATTTTATTTGCCTAGTTTGGTTCCCCATCCATAAATAATTTGGGTAAGCGCAATAAATAAAGTTGTTTACCAAAAGTGGGAGTCCCTGAAAAGAAGCTTTCGCAATCTGGGAGAAACAGTAACTTTTGTAGTAGTTACCTTCGTATGGCATTACAAGCGGCCATCGCAGTGCCTAATGAGATTTTATTCGAACTACATAGGTAAGCTCATGGGTTTGACTTGATGTGTAATGCAATAAGTAAACTGGGATTTACTCATAATTACATTAGTTTAAATAAAAGTTGGATATTTTATAAATGACCAAAAGACTGTTATGGAGTTGAAGTGTTTGCAAGTTCTCAAAAATGCTGGAGTTATTGTTTAACAATCTTTATAGTGAGTTTACTTAGTTAATTACTTCTGAAAATAATATTATTTGCTTAGTTGCTAGGTAGTGTTAATTCATGAATAAGTTATGTAGAAGATTACTTTTATGTTAAGTATTAGGACTTGCTAGTCACATTAGGAATTTCTACAACGCCTTACCCAGGGGATACTCGTGAAAGTTTAGTGCATGTGAAGCTATTTATTTTCTCTTATAAATAACCAAGACCAATCCTATCAAGTAAGTGCCAGTAGTTAAGCCTGTGTATGTGTATGAACTGATACAGTTTAACTTTATTAAAGAGTTTATAAAGATTTCCTTTAGAAATCATATCTTGTATTGGTTTACATGGAAATACGGTACGTAAATACTATGATGAAAACCTTGTGCATTAAAATGATAAATCTGCCTGTCTTCGTGTTTCGACCTTGAAACTGAACCTGATTCTGACCTCTGCTCATTGCAAAAACTTAACCGGTATTTAACGACTGAAGAATGTGATTGAGCTAAGTGTATTTTTGTTTGATGTTAGTCAGACTTAGATCGCACAATGATTTGCTGCTTCTATTCTTTTAATCCGAGTCGAAGTACTGTCCGTCGCACCACATGCATCTATTTCATTATACCATTCAACCTTCGAATGGCCAACTAAACACGGCATCAGAGGGCTGCCTGGATAGCCTGTGTTTTCTGATATTAAGATGTGGGTAGGTAGGTACTTGCATATTGATATTGATAAACCTTTTCTAAATAAGTTCAGCGAGTAATGCAGACATTTGACATTGATGCTCTTAGTGATGGTACGGGTGATCGCACTTGCTGAATCATTAAATTTGTAATAATTTTTGTAAGCCAGCCCCAGGTCATATTATTCTTCGGATTTATAAATTAGATATAGTACCTATGACAAAATATATAACTATTTTACTTACATGCGCAGTAGCTTTCAAATGCTATTCTACTATCTCTCCATCTATACCGTTATGTTTCTATTGTAATATCGTATTGGAAGTTTCGCGTTAAAATGTAAATTGTTAGCGATTCAACAATTTAATGGTGACTAAAACAGTTCCCTTTTGAGTACCATCTAGCATTATTATAATCTGTGGACAATTGATGCCGGATGGGCTCACAGCACAAAAGCTGGCGTTATCAGCTATTGTGTGTGCCTAGGCTGCATAACTATCGACATTTGGCTTCGAAAAATTGACATTCTTAATCTGTACATTTCGATACTAATCGATGGAATCGATACCCAAAAATTTAGAAACAATATTGACGAAAGGTTACTATAATAATATCAATAGTTTTAATGGACATCCATATAATATCTGTCGACATAGGAGGTAGGTATAGTAGGTAGAATAAGCAGTTGAAGTAGGTAGGATATTGAGTTTAATGCATCAGTAATTTTGTGCTGTCAAATGAATTGAGGATAAAACGATTTCTAGTTTACCCAATTAAATGATATTTATGATTGTCAAGGCCACGATGGTATCGATACTATTAGTGTTTGCATTGCTTACAACACTAGTGTAGAGTACCTATACCACTCGGTGCACTCCACATTTGAATAGATAGGTCTAAACGAGGTCATGGTGACGGTGGTTATCCATCATATAAGTGATTGCGCACCTTGAGAGGCTGCGCAGAAGATACCACACATTCAGAGGTTCTTTAGTGGAGCAGAAGAGGCTTTAGAGACGATCTAGCGAACAAAGTCTTAAGGTTTTACCAACCTCAAGAAGTTAACTGCAGCTTAAGGTTCACCATCTTACTAGTAAACTAGTAGGTACAAGTTGCACGACAGCAGTGGAACTTATTATTTTAAATTTATTTGGAAATCGTTAGGTTCTTCACGGTTTTTACGGAACATATATGATAGTAAAGATACAAATTAATCGGTAATCAGAGTTTCATATATGGGTAAAAAGTGGTACAGCTTTATCCCCTGTTCGTTTAGCTTATACGAGGGTCAAACTGAAAGTTCTTAGAAAATCAAAAACTGATTACATTAGCCAGTTATTAGTTTTATTATATCTTTTCAAAATATTGTCCATTGACGTCAATACACCGCTGCATGCGATGGAACCACTGGGAAAAGCACTTTGCCCACTCGTCCTTAGGGGTCTCTTCAATGGCATCGCGATACGCAGCCACCGCTTCTTCAGCATTCATAAACCGCTTTCCTTTAAGTTTTTCTTTAATTTTTGGAAATAAATAAAAATCACAAGGCGCGAGGTCGGGGCTATACGGCGGGTGACCCAGTAATTCAACGTTTGATGTCGCCAAATAGTCGATCGTTCGCTTGGCGGTGTGCGACGAGGCGTTGTCGTGGTGAAGGAGGATCCTTCTGCGAGGTCGTTTCTCTCGAACTTTTTCCAAGACAAGTGGCAAACAATTGGTAGTGTACCATTCTGCAGAAACTGTTTTTTGATCCTCTAACACAATTGTTGCGAAATGACCTATCCTTCCAAAGAACGAGGCCACCATTTTTTTTCCCGCACTTCGATCTCTCTTCACTTTAGTTGGCAACTCCTCGAAAGGAAACACCCACTGAGCAGATTGTCTTTTGGTTTCAGGATCATAACAGTAAACCCAGCTTTCGTCACCTGTTAGTATGTCGAACACAGCATTTGAGTCACCTCCGTTAAATCTTTCAATCATTTTACGGCACCAATCCACACGATGAAGTTTTTGAGCCTTAGTCAAATTATGAGGTATCCACCGGGCGTAAAGCTTCCTGACCGCTAAATGTTCGTGGAGGATTTTGTGCACTAGACTCATACCGATGCCTAAGCTTGTCCGAATCTGCTGATAGGTCACTCTTTTGTCAATCTCTATCATACGCCGCACAACACAGATGTTATTTTCAGTCGTCGCCGTAGAAGGCCGTCCCTCACGTACATCATCAGTGAGATTAGTGCGACCACGTTTAAACTCATTAAACCAGTTGTAAACAGTCGCACGAGATGGGGCTTCATCGTGAAAGGCCAATCGTAGTCTATCATAACTTTCTTGTTGACTTAAATGACATCGAAAGTCATAAAAAATCATTGCACGAAAATTTTCTCGTGTTAAATTCATGTTGACGTGACACAGACAATTTTCAATTTGCCGCCAAATCGTAAAACAAATGACAAATGAATGAAATATATACTCAGTAATATTGGCAAGGAGTTCTATTTTCAAATTTTAGAATATATTTTTTATTATATTGTTTATAAGTGGCGAGTTCTAAGAACTTTCAGTTTGACCCTCGTACAGTCATATTCCTCCCATAAAAAGGGCGAATATTTACTACACCTATTGCGAATTGGCAGAGCTGAGTTGATTGCAAGAATTAGGGGGAACGCGTTGTTTTGCATTTATTGCAGTTGTGTACATTTATCATTTCCGCTTTGTGATTCCAGCTATAATTCCGCAAGTTTAATAATATTTTATGGTTCTTTGTGACGTATCTAATTTTGAGACAGCCTTACTTCCGTTAAAGACAGTATTGACCAGTGATTATTGTCTTCACGTGTGAAACTGAAACGTGGGAACATCACTGCTATTTCTTCCAAAATTAAATTAAAAAATTAAAATATCACATCAAAAAAAGTTTGTGATCAGGGAAGGTGGCTGATAATGATGATGATGTATCAAGGAAACACATTTGTTTTGTGATTTCTTAAAATATAAAATCCTATAATAATAACAATTATATGTAATGCGTTTACCGTTACAAAACAGATTTTGATTTTTAATATTACTCCTTGCGACTTCAAAAAGTTTGCCCTTTCCACCCCAATCAGACTGTGATATCAATAGGTACATGTTACAGGAAAAGATATTTAGGGAATGCATAAATTATTGATTCAGAGATTATTTAATATGCACATTCTCTAGGAAATGTAGACATTTAATAGGAATTATAGATAATTCCAATATTGTTTTAGAAAATGTATAAAACGAAAGCTACATATGAATAAAATAAATAAAACACTGTTTAAATGAAGAATCAGAGTTTTAATAAATATTTCTTTGGTCTTTATATAGTGTCTTTACTAATTTAAGGATCAGAGTTTTTTTAAAGTTCTCATTGAGACGATCAAGTAACAATCATACTGCTTATAAATTGTAATATTGAAGATATTTCCACGGATATTTCCTGATAATTCCGGATATAGTATTTTCAATTAGGCTCTCATTGAGAATAACAAGTTTCAATTAAATATGTTACATTTCCGATTGCTATTTAGAAATTGCTAAATTTCCTAGGAACCGTGTAAAATAATTTTATTCACCGGGTGATTTTAAAAGTTAATATACAATTACGGATATCATAATATCCTGTAACATGCATACTAATTTATTACTTCGAACACCAGTTTTACTGTTTAGGCGTGAGAAGGTAACTGAGGTACTTTCTTTTCGTATACTTTAAAAAAAAAATTATCTTATTACCTGTAAAAATAGACAGCTCCGTAGGTGGTCCTAAGAATAGTTCTGTAAAAAGTAAAATTAACATACTCTATCGTTTGTTTGAATCAAACATAACATTAGTTAAAACATTGTGCAAGCTATGTCCGACGGCTGACCCGTTTTCCACGATTTTCATGGCATCCATCTTGCTGGCTGTCGACATCGCTTAACTGAAATAAAACAGACTAAACTTCACTGAGCACTTTCTATAAATCGAGCAAATAGAGCTAAAAAAGACTAGCAAGCTACAAGGTACGTAGGGATTGGCAGCATGCGGTATTTTGTGGCAATCTTTTTGGTTTCCATTAGTTTGCAAAATAATATCGTTGTGTCTAAACTACTCCGTAGCGAGACAGAACAAAATACCTAAAACGATGAAAATATCATACGAGAAAATATTTACTGTACATGCTTGAGTTACTTACTTTGCTCTGTTTATATTATTATCTTCTGTTTACATTATTTCGATAAGTTATTCATAGATTCAGTCAGTTCTGACACACTGTAGTAATTTTTCATGAGATTTCGTGAGACACGACAGTGAAATTCATTGGAAAATTCCTAAAAAAACTCGTCTAGACCAACACAACTGCATTTGTCATTGTAATTAAGGCAATTAATTAATTTAAACACACAAATTTGGGATAAAATATGTTTATTACCATACGTGTCTCTAAAAAAAACATTATTTATTAGTAAAATTGTTTTTATTTATTGGATGCCAACAAAAGAGGGGCCTGCTAATGTCAAAATCTTGTTCAATAAAATCCTATTCTGAAACTGCCTGAGGAATATGAAAATTGTGTTTATGTCCTTTTTATATACGTCGTTCTGTAGTAGACTGTGCTTGCCTTCTAACATGTACCTATTTACTTTCAAAGAAAATATAATGAGGTGAAATCACACACGGAATGTCAAAATTTTCAGGACGAAGTCCCTTTAGAACATTGGCCAGTCGCCTTTCATACTTAGTTCCTACTATAAAGACGTTCAAATTACCTAATCTTCAAATGTTGGAAAACATTGTAGCTCGTTTCTGAACAACTGTAACCTAGCTATCGAAAACATGCCTCCACAACTCCATTATGTTTGCTTTTTTCGCGTTTCTTAGTTGCGTTTTAATTTGCGTAAGTTAACGACAAGGACGTGAAACAATGGGTGCGCGGGCGCACGGCTGCTGAAAGTGAAACAGCAGGCGCAAGGTCGCCATATCATTTCCAAATTCCTATGCTTGTTCACAAAATTACTTATTTCATTTTAACGGCAATTTGACAAAAAGTAATTTAGTGCAAAAGCTATCTTAAGTGTCCAGTTGGTCTTGGTAGGTACTCAAATCGGCTTTAATTTTAGATTTTGAACTTTTCGAATACGGTTAAATTGTATTTATTAAACAAAAGTAACTAAACTGTAGCTATGTAAGTACGTCGTTCTTGTGGTACAGCTAAGATGTTTTTGTGGTACAGTCCGTTTTTCTTTGCAACTCGAATATTGTAAACAATCGTGACATTCACTTTTAACGAAATGATAAATTTTAAAATGAGATAAATATAAAACTCACAACTTACATGGGTAATTCATAGTTGAATACTGAGACCTTTTTAAACCGAATGGTTTATTAATTTTATTTACTGATATTTCTTTAAAAGTTATGAAAAGATTGTTTACATTATTGGACTAGCCAAGGAAAACGAACTTATACGGACAACATTACGTCATGGTAATCACTGTGGAATCTTAGTCACTTGTAATAAGGGCTAGTTTACAACAAAAGTAGGTAACCTGATGTGCTGGCCGCTGTACCTATGTGGATATTCTTGCGGTTGTGGGATAGAACATAATACTCTTAACATGGGTAAAATGCTGTTGTAAACTTTGTTTAGCTATCAGCGTGTGAGTTACTATATGTCGTTGATTTCTCGACAATTTATTAAATTTTAATTCATTATTATTTTTGAACACAACATGTTATCTCTTGATATATGCACAAAACATGAATTATAATCTAAAACACATTACCATATTTCTCACATTAGCCTCGTCACTTTACACATTGAATAGAACTACAAAATTACATGAATTATTAAAACTAAAACGCTAATGTTTAAAATGTTTACGGCAACTAACACTACCATTTCTGTGACGTAATTAATTGAGAATGCTTTGTTGTCTAATGTCTGCCGGTAGTAATTAAACGCAAAGGGACGAATTAGTGATAGACAATTTATTATGACTTATTATTTCTACTATATCTAAAAGCCATTCAGCATCAACCAATTGTGTTTGTATCTCACATGATTTGTTACCTTTTAGATTCATTCACACAATTTTCATAAGAGTGTTCAGGACAAGATATTATTGTTAATTAATGATAATGACGTATTATTTTTGTAACTACTTACATTATTTCGTATTTGTGCTTTTAAATTAGTGGCGGGCGCAATTTTTCGCTACGGTATTCAATAATTGCTACAGATAAGAATATTCGCACTGTTGCGGATAATTTCTTAATTTGTTATTATGTCGTTACCTGCTAGTTTTCAAATTTAAAAAAGCTCCATATTTTTTTCATCTCATCATTTACGTTCCTGTTGTCCAACTATGGCTTTAATTTGCATTTGAGCTTAGTTAAGCTCATTCAAAACGATATCATACAAAGAGTTCATGAAATTAACTGCAAGACAACGCTAAAAACATACGACACGCGTTAGATTCACTTATTAAGGTACTGAAACGGGAAATGCACCAATTACTGCCAAACAGTGTTTATAAACCAACTACTATGGCGGCTTCAAATTGGCTGCAAAACTTCGACGTTCTCGAAAACTGAAACTCCAATTCTATAAATGGTGCAAAATCTAAGAGATAATATCCGCGAATTGCGTCCCTTTTTACCCGAGTGCTCCAGAATAGGGGTACACGTATTCATGGAATCAATTTCAGCACGCACTCACCCCCACAAAGGATCAAAGCAAGTGTCGCTAAAATTAGAGTGCTTAGTCTCGACCATTCACCTCGGGTCTGCTTGTTCTGATTGTTTTATTTCTTTCTCATTGTCTTGTCGCGACAAACGGTAAATAAATATTATTTTGTTTCACACAATACTCGATTGTTTGCCGCCTTTTGCAATTTAATTCGCGGACAACAATGCATGATGATGACAACAAATGTTAATTGCTTAATTTGAGAAATTCCGTTCGATTATTGGCTTTTTTGTACAATATGTACTAGAGCTGTGAATGCGTTTGTAATACGGATTGCTAGTCTCTCTATGCTAGTACTCACGTAGTAATACAGTTATTACTTCTTTTTCGTCAACGAGTCTACACATATGTAGGAACATTAAGATAACTGTGGGTGATTAATATTTTGACGACACGTAATCGACAAACGGTATTGTTTGTTTGTAAAAGAATATGTAGGTAGTGGCAATGTTAGCGATAGGACATGTACGTACTGTAGAATCAAGCAAACAGCTTAGGGTCTTATGAACTGCGTTCATTTTTTTTTAAATTAACTGAACTTTAAAGGTAACCTTAAAAAAATGGAATTTGCTATTTGATGGCATTACAGATGAGAAATCCTGTCGAGCAAGATGAAATCTCGTAAAAGCAGATTCGATTTGTTAGATGGTCAACTCATCCATTATAAGTCGTGTTCGTAGCTGTTCGGAGCCAGTTCCAGTCTGATTGAGCGCATTCCATCGCTGACCTGCTTGGCTTTGATATTGGAACCGAATGGTTCGGATGCCTCGCGTGCTTCCTGATTATGATACGTATCCTCCTCATCATTTGATCCGTTTTTGATGTTTGCAGGAATTTATGTGAAACTAAATTTTATACCAGTATTATAGCTGTACTTTTATTTCTACTCTAAAATGGGTTGTTTGAGACTTTATACGAAGTATTGAATAGCATAAATTTAATATAAGGAAGGGAAGGTTAGGTAGGTTATAAATTTTAGACGTATTTCTAGTGTTGCAAAAAAAACGTTTTTTTCTAGTGTGAAAAAAAGCGTTAAAAAAAAACCTGAAAAAAAAACTGTTTTTTTTCTAGACCATGTTTTTTTTTCAAGAGTATGATTAGTGTAGGCACTGATACTGAAACTGAAAGTGAAGATGAAGAATAAGAAAATAAGTAATTGAATTGTTGGGAATCGGAAGTTGTTATAAGTTAATTATAATTAAATAAATAAGTTGATTTATTATACAAATTTCATTTATCATTGAACTAAAATGTAGGTATGGTAGAAAAAAAAACAAATTTAGAAAAAAAACAAGGGTGCTAAGTTTTTTTTCATGTTTTTTTTTCAAACACTGAAAAAAATCAAATTGGTTTCTTTTCATTTTACATCACTACGTGTTTCTATATCTGCTACAGATATATAATTGCAAAAGTGTGTATGTTATGTATGCCCCGTCTTTCTGCTACTCATAACAGAGAAATCGACTTTGAATTTTAGCGTCGTTTGATTTATTAAACCATCCATCGAAAGGGTGATAATAACAAACAAACAATAGTTTGTATAGAAAGTCCGATATTAAGGCAGGTGAAGTCGTTGGAAACTTCAAGTATCTACCTAAAGAAGAAAAATAAGAAGTAAACGTTAAAACTGATTTATAAAATTTCCCTACTTTATGTACCTCGGTGCATGTGTCAGATATTTGAATCATTAACCCGAAAGTTTATATTATTGGTACTCAGTATATTATTCATAGATAATAATGTTGTATTATCCTGAATGTCGATGTTTAGTTTGCTCACTGATAAAAACTTCCTCATTCACGTTGACACATCGATGATATTTTTTGAAAAGATTTATCCTGCCGCGGGAATTCATTCAAAAAACCATTAAAATTTTATTTGTTCGATATAATTTATTGGGTGTTCGAAATTAGTTAATTAACGCTGTTAATAAAACTATAACATAAATATTGAATAAAGATGGCTATGAAAAGGATGAAAAAGCATTACTCTGAAGCTTGTTTTTACCACGCTTTTATTAGCTTGGGTTGTATGTATGTAATGGAATCTTTGAGCATAAATTTGACCGATTTCCAGAAGTTTGATTAATTTGAAACTATGCACACGCATCAAGGACCGATGACAATGCAATAATTTAATAACAGTTTCTAAATATCCTTATAAGGACCGCCAGGATTAATAAATTCTCTCCCTGTAATTCCTCTGTAAGGGTGTAAGAAAGATAGAGCTATCGCGTGTCGCATGTCCGCAAATAATTAATTGAAACATCGAATTCGGGGTGCTTGATATATTAAATGTTGCGCCCCACGCTTTTTACTCTGAATTGAATTATTCTCTTACTATTTGTAATTAAAAAATATTTTCTACTTTTTAGTTCGGTAAGCTATAAAAGCGTGGTTTTTTAGTTTTTTTAAACTATAATTTATTTCTTAAGGACACCACAATCTACATTACTTCTATGTGAGTAGGTAGCTGTATTCTCAATGCCACTTCACTCAATAAAAACATCAGATATCACAACCATCTTGTTTGATCCGCGTTTATCTCATCGATTGTATGGGGCCACAGATAACGCTTTCCAATTATTTCATATTTCAGCCGGCCACGGTCCGATGCGCTCTTTGTACCAATAGCCAATAGTCATACTGTTTTCTGTGTCGAGAGGTTCTCTGCTCTACAGTGTTGTGATAGAGCCTGCACTGGTTTGATCGGAGCGGTGTATAGTGGACAAAGGTCGTATGTCAAAGGGTTATGTGATGTCAGAGCGTGACAGCTCTAGTGTCGGTGTGGCCGTCTCCACCGGCGTTTGCTGCCGCGTGCGCAGAACAATGCAGTGTTTCGGATTACGAGGTAATAAATACTGTTTATTAAATAGTAAACTTGACACGGTTACACCGTAACATTGTTATATCGGCCATTAGTAGTGTGTTATCGAGCCAAATGAGCCAGAACGTGTAAATAATTCAAATTTTATTGACGTTGAGTGTAAATAAACGCTGTTGTCTGCTGGTGTGAGACATCTTTGGTGGTAGCAAGAGAGAGATACGCTGCGCGCGCGCAGTCCGTCGCGGCCCGCGTCATGTGCCGCATCAAGTACACTCTAACTGTTGCACAGATGCGACTGAGTCTGTTTTTTATCAAAACTAAGAGACTAGGCAAGTGGATTTTTATCGCTCAACTCTCGCACCGCTTTGGAGTGTTTTTTTTTACAAGTGTCACAGTTTTTTAGTGAAATTGGCTGTTGCAGTGTTGTGAAATTGTTGAAAGCCGTTGAAGGTTTCTTTTTGCAAAACGCTTAGGGCCAAATTGCTTTGGGACGTTATCTCGCCAGTTTTTCTTTGGAGGACGAGGAAACTCAAGGACGAAAACACCTGATTTCAGTTTAATAACTTTGCGAAGGGGCCCGGAAAAAAAGTTTGTAGAGACATTAAGACTATTTAGACACCCTTATCTGGTTTGTTAATCCAGAAAATTACACAGATTCACATAGATCAGCAAAATATTTTAATAAGTTAAAAAGCGGAAAACGAAGATCATTTAAAAAATAAAAAAATAAACAAGAGCGTATTTTTCGCAAAAAACTCATTATTTTCTTTTTATTAGAATCAAAAGCGAAATTTCTACACCTCAGTTAGTGCAAATTCAATTTCGCAAAGCAAACAGCGAAATATTTCGGGTGACCGATACTAAAGTTTACCCAAATAAAGTAAAAATTGAGAAAAGTGGTATGGTCGCAAATATTAGGAAGATAGGATACCTACTGGGAATACAATGATTAAACCCTGTCAATGTGTTCATGGCGTACACAGCAACCCTAATCTATCGAAATTGCATATTCCATACTAAAACTAGGACTCAAAAGTATTTACAGTTATTGTAATTATTTACTTAACAACTAAGGAATTTATATTTATAAATAAGTAATTTTACACAATAAGTACGTGTACACATTTATATTGTTTACAACGAGTCCACTCTACCTCAGTAGTTGATTGGATCTATTCGACTCTCATCCCAGAAATAATACGGTTGATAACACTAATAAAAATCGTTCTATTCCTAACTTAAATATATTAAGGAAAATATTAAAATCGATTACCAACGGTCACACACAGCCTATTTTGTTTAATACTTTGAAAAGATAGATAGATAGATAACTCTTTATTGCACACCAGAAAGGTAAATAACAAATTAATTTCGAGGAAAATGTACAATTTAGGCGGTCTTATTGCTATAAGCGATCTTTTCTAGACAACCTTTGGGTAAAGAAATAATGAGCTTATAGGAAGGGGGAAGGGAAACAACTTATTTTGTTTTCTAATTCTTATCAAAATAACAACTTATTTTAAATTTAGCTTTAAAATTGGGATTTATAGCAATGTTTTAAAAATTCTTCTCATCAACTTCTTAATGTACTAAGAGTGAAAAAAATTCAGGATATTTTGAAGGTTTTTTGAAAATAGAACTATAACAAACAAACACACACTATTTAACATCACATAACTTACAAAATTATTTTTTACTGACTGTACCTCATCATACATAAATGGTCTTCACCTTATTTTGGGATTTGGTTATGAGTGGTACTCGTTAGGAATATAACGATTTTTTTGAGTGTACTCAAATGCCGTTGGAAGAAGATTTTGGGATTAGAGCGGAATAGATCGTTGATTTGGTACGAATGATTGACTGTCCTGCTTACACGCATTCCACCCTCTCTAAATGTAACTTTCAGTCACGGCTTGTTGACAACGTGCTGAACTTTTTAGTGGCCAATCTTTATAAGGTGTAAGCCGGGTCTGCTGATACCTAACTCGTTTATCTGAGCGAAGCCCGAAGTGCTCTCCGACCGATGAGATTAGGTTGCACTCCGCATACCAATGAGTAGTCTTGTATAGCCATGGTGAAACTATCGATACTTTTAGGTTAAACACGTTACATCTTGTGATCGAAAAAAAAAAGATTAAAGTAACTAAAACCGTCCATAACTAAGAAATGCCATTCATAAAGAGAAAAAACCGTGCTGTCAGTCAGCCGTCTGTTTATGAAACAGATATCTGTTTCATAAACAGACGGCTAGATGGCGCTAAGCGTCACGCAATTGACGTTTTCATAAGAAGCCACAAATTTCGCAGGGTCGGACTGACAGTACGGTAGCTCAATTGGTTTGGCCACAAGAGCGTTTGGCCCGGTTTGCCAAAAGGTTGCTGGTTCAAGTCCCGCCCGTGCGCAAATTTTTGGTTTCTTATTTCATCTTTATGAATATAAAATATGACACTGTGAGTGTTAAAAAAACATTCTAAAGCATAAGAAATGCCATCTCTCATTACTGCCTGTTTCAACAAACAAATATGTCTGTGGCTTTAGTAGTTAAGTTTACTAATAGTATAATGCTGGAGAGTTTGTTTGAACGCGCTAATCTCAGGAACTCCTGGAGCTCTATTTTTGAATCGATCGCTTCCAGATGTCGAGTGATTTTCGTTCGAAGATGAATTAAAAGTCATAGAAAAAAACTCGTTGTCGAACGAAAATCACTCGCCATTTCGAAGCGAGTGATTCAAAAATAGGGCCCCTGGACCGATTTGAAAAAAACATATTTATCGAGAAAGGCTTTATGCAAAACATAATGCCGCGACGGGAGGGAAGGGAGCAAACTCGTAACGCGTGGACGCAGTCGCGGAGGACTGCTAGTAGTTCATACGACATGATGTTCTATATTTGAATTACTTTGTCGTTTGTGAAGCAGGCCCTAAGGCATCGCCTTATAGAACGCGAATGCGCGATCATCGCAAGTTCGCGCGAATTTTACTCGTCCCAACTGACAATCGCAAAACTGATCATCGCTCATTTGCATTCTATTAGGACGATGCCTCAGAGGTTTGATAATGTAGTTGCCTATAGACTTCGGAAAAAAATATGAATATCTAACTCTAGAACTAAATTATGTTGTGTAGTCGCTACCAAATTGCTGCTTCACCCAAAATAACACAACCATTATTCCATGCATAATACGGGTTTTTATCGATAGTCTAACTATCGACAGTGTCACAAGACTATGAGGTGGCTATCAAGCACCCTTGCCGAGATGAGGCTACTAGGCGTAGGCACTGCTGACATTGCTTGTTGAGTGGATCCCATCCTTGGGATAGATCTTAAGGCAGATGGTCTTTAGTTTGCAACGGTATCATTTCGTTTTTCCTTGAAATCACCTCAAGGAAAAACGAAACGATACTTTGTAGATTACGAACTTTTGTGATCTGCCAAATGTTGTTATTACATCGAAACCTATATCTAGAACTATTGGGTAGAAAGGCGGTATAAAATTTTGATAGTTAAGTTTTTTAGTTTATAATAACAAATTATTTGATTCAATTACACTTTTAACTTTTGATTGCTATAAATAACTACCTTGAATGATAGATACAAAGTTATCTGTGCGTGAGCTGTACAATATTTATATAAATACCAACATCGTATACATTTTGATTTGTGAAAGATAGAAAGCATACGTTCCAAAAAATATTCGCAATATTGTAATGCTATCTTAATAACACCCGGATTCCGGATGTAAGTGTCATCGCTTAACTTAGAAACGTTGAATACTTTTGTCTAACTGTTCTTTGAAAGCTGCATATATGCGGAAATGATATTGCACGTATTTATGGCATGATGATCATCATAGAGACGATAAAACATAGAAAAAGTGAGAATGGAAAATTCACATTAAGAATTTTCTTGTCTTCATATAACAGCAATTCCTATTTTATAAAATACTTAGTCATCATTTATAGGTAACTATACCTACGAGGGTTTGAACAAGTAGTCCACATTATTTTTTTTATTATTATTCTATGGTCAACTCATCCCGCTTGAATAAAAAGGTAAAATATTTGTACATTCGGGAACAAAATGGTTTCGGAAAAAGAATATACGCTATAATTTGGTCACAGTTGTTTCATTTAGGTATACGACTAAAACAACTAATAAAATCACCCTTGATTGATAAAGTAAAATTTAAAAAACATGAATCACAGTTTTAACTATCAAAATCAATAAGTACAATAACAAATCAACTATCAGTTTTTGGATTAATAAGTTTTTTTTTAAAACTTGTCAAAATACCAGTCGTTCCCTTAAAAGTTACGTATAAAAAACATCATTTCGTACGTTTGCGGTTGCGTTGTTGCATTTGTAAATGTACAAGACGTTATATACATATATTAGCAGGATGAGTTGTCCAACTTAAAAATTGCACTAGTACAACCCATTCCGCGGGCTAATATCGAGCGGGAAATGTTGACCCAAGACTCCTACTGTCTTGCAAGATATTGAAGATTGTCCCCACGGTATGTATTCAGGCTGCACTAGAGTCATTTAAACGAATTAATTAAAATATAATAAAAATAGTATTTTCTAAATGTTTCAAATGAATCCGCCGAGCGTCCAGTCATGCGCTTGACAGTGACCTTGCGGTAGACTCCTCAAGTAGGTAACAATGGACATAATGGTTATGTAACAAAACAACTTGTAAACAGCTGACTGCGTTTAGCCGAATTTTTACGCATTTCGATACGATCTTCGATTGTCTTTTGATGTTATAGTGATTGAATTGATACATTAATCTCTCGTGTACGCATAAGTGGCATGTAAACTTCTATAATATGTATATATCTACATTCATTTATCTATTTACTGTTAGTATGTAATGTCATGTTATAAATAATCAAATAAATAAAACATAGATTTAAAAAAAGATACGCTGTAAATCAACTAGTGCTATACAAAGTGCGATTAAATTGCTGATAATTTGGTATTGCTGACAGATAGTGATCTTATAATGAAAATTTATATTAAGATACATACCTAGGATTTAAAAATATACACTAGGTGATGAGTGATGCTTTGCAATTATTATAAATATTCTTTATTTAATAAATAAAGAACATTTCAAAATCAATCAATTAAGGAATTATTATCCGCTAAACCACATTAATTTGAACTTGATACAGGTACTTACTTCTTGAACACTCTTCAGACTATCGATGCTGCAGCTTAAATTTTAATTGACACTGAACTCGATCTTAACTAAAGTTAACATATAAATATCTTTTTCGCTAGTTACAAAGCAATTTGTCAGAGCACATCGTTACGATTACGTAGACCTTTTTGGATAGAGCCTTAATTGGTATTTTACGAGGCTGTCAAGGAAACGAAGTACCGGGAAATGACGCTAGGTACCACCTTTTCCACCAAAATAGTTAACTAGGCACACCCTAACCACTTAACGTATTTTTCATAACGATTCTTAGGGCCTACTATGCAATATGCCATCCGAATCTGTTTTCCAATGAGTATTTCCCGCCACCGCTATTAAGAGGCTGTAGGAAGGAGGCCAAGTTAAAGAAGACGATAGATCGAATATGCGAAAATCGCATTACAGGGTAGGGCATTCTGTGCGACATGGCAGAGCCCTTACAATTACATTATTACTCCGTGGGTGTGTCGTATTGGGGCAGTCCAAACGTCTTGACCTTTCCGACTGAGCTCTCGTTAAGACCGATTGGTCAACGAACTCAAATTGTGACGTTAATTTTACGCATAGCCATAGTCGGTTAGGCATATGAGTACGTAGTTATGTATGCGGATAGGTACAAGTAGGCAGTTGTATAATGAGCCGTTATTACGCAGACCTTGACTTCTGATAACAATTCCGTAGCATAATGTGACGTGTACTTTGTATACCGTCCTACTTGTATGTCAAACAGTGAATAAGAGCATGGAATAGATTTAATTTATTTATCTTTTCGCGAATTTATCTATCATTCTCGTGCAATTCGTATACGAAAAAAGGTTCACGGATCGAATTTTCTATGTGGAACATAAAATGGTTTTTGATTTCTCAGGGTCACGATTTCTATGTATTTGGATTTTGATCGTGCGATAGTTTTTTTACGTGTAGATATTTTACCTAATTTTTTAGGTGAAACGGTTAAACTGGCAATAGAATTTCTACACGAAAAAAGTTTATTTGCCGCGAGAATCGGCCTCTAGATTTCAGTGTTACCAACCCTCAAAAATATTTACCCCTAACCCTAGGTCAAAACCCCCTAAAATTGTTTTTTTTTAAATCCCCCTAAACTCATTGTCACCGCAACGCAGTACAATAATGGATTTATTTTATTTTATTTGTATTACAAAATCCACAGCTCTTAATGATAATAACATAAAATAAATAATATTTAAGACTTACAGCCAATGACGGATTTACATTCTCTGAAATGTGTGTGTGTGTGTGTGTGTGTGTGTGTGTGTGTGTGTGTGTGCGTGTGTGTGTGCGTGTGTGTGTTTTAAGAATTACTTTCACCAATTATCCTTAGTACCTCTTTTCGGAAGCCACTTTTTGCAGTGTGGAATAAATCTGTCGAATGAAATTTTTGGTTGTAGCTTCTGTGAAGCCTCGGAACGAGTGAGTTTTGTGCGTAATTA
The DNA here is from genome assembly GCA_963924145.1 of Pyrausta purpuralis. Lineage (NCBI taxonomy): Eukaryota > Metazoa > Arthropoda > Insecta > Lepidoptera > Crambidae > Pyrausta > Pyrausta purpuralis. The sequence continues at coordinate 19,844,757 of OZ001659.1, forward strand.
GTCAGTTTTTTTGAACCTGCAAATAACTTTGTATGCCTTGTGCGCTTTTTTGGACAACAGAATGTGATTGTGATGGATGAAATTAAATTAAACAAGTTTAGATACTTACCTACTTTAGTTTTAGTTTATTGCAGTTATATATATAACAATTAGTTTTAGTTTATTAAACAACCATTTACAGTATTTCAAGTATATGCATGCACATACAATAATCTCGAAAACTCCAGCCACTCCAGCCAGACAAAGTTTTTTTATCACAGACTAAAAAGGTATACTATTAGTAATTACAGAGTATTAAAATATAATTACACAAGATGTCACCTAATCTGGAGTCACTCGTTAGGTGAAAATTTACTTTATTGGATTGGATAGTATTGTTATATTTAGAATATTATACATTCAGAATAACCATAAAATACGCCTAAACAAATTAAACCTCGGAAAAAAACCATCCCACTTATTTACCCCCTAAATTTGGGAGGAAACCCCTAAGTTAGTAACCGTGATAGATCTTTACTGACACCGTAAATCACATTGAAATGTGCGTAGTTTTCATTATGTGTGAAATGAATACAGCATGCAGTACCTAAACGAACATTTATTTCCATTTTCAATTGACCTCGAAAATGAAGTCATTATGTACTGTAGAGCTGCAGAAAACAACTCGAAACTCCGCTCACTAACGACTTCTTCAAAGTAATAGTTATTGTCGATTAAAATAGGTAGGTAAGTATGGTTTCTTCAATAAATGATAGCAAAACATTCTGGCCCATAGTGTACATAGTATTATGGTGACTAGCTATTTCCCTATACATTGAATTTCCTTTTATAGAAACTATCTACCTAGTTCAATTCATCGTTGATTAATATATATATTTGCCAATAAGCTGCCTATATTTATTACCGTATAAGTATTTATTATTTCATATACTAGCACAGTGATGCAGTGGTGTGGTCTAGGTATATTTTTAGACCTGACGCAAAAGTTATCTATAAACATAGGAAAATTTTCTTTAACTTTCTATGAAAGTAATCTAATGAAGTATTGATTTATTCGACTACATAATTACAAAAACGCCGGAAAAAAGCTTAGTTTATTTGCGTGTTTAGAAATAACGATCCAATTTGGTAGGTTAAGGTCAATGTTCCGTTATCGTATTAATCGTACCTTGAAACGAGTGCCACGCACCTCAAAGCAAGCTCTAATCTGATACAAACAAAAATACAATGTTAGGCTTCAAGCCACAACCGCTGCACAACGTGTTAAGTTAAAACGATAACCAAAAATGTCTGAATTTAATCTACTTATTTAAGTAGACCTCAATCCGTGTTAGTTCCGTGATCACCATAATATTGAACCCTCCGAGTGCCAAAAAATCAAAATGGACCGAAATCAACCAGGATTGCTCTTTCACACTATTCAGGTCATCCGACGCTTAGGTAAATCAGATGTCGCCGAAGAATCCTGAAAGGGGGTCAAAAATCTCAGGAATTAGTATTTAAAAGAAGCAACTCTTAAAAAAAATTAAACACCTGTCACTTGTCTCTCTCAATTCCAGAAGCAGAATGCGACGGCTGCAGCAGCGAAACAGACGAGGGCCGCAGCATTGGCGAGCTGCTGCTGCCCCAGTACACCCTGGCCACGGGAGGATTGGCCAAAGACCACCGGCCCCTCATTACGTTTCCAGATAACAACAACTTCCACCTGGTCTCCGCGCAGGAGTACCGGAGACTGCTGCTCTACCTCACCTCTGTGCCCTCGTAAGTACCTAAAAATGTACCTATATCCATCATTTGACACCTCTACATTAACTGCCGTCTCTGCGTATTTGGTGCTTGTTAAATATCTTTAGGCTTTTTATTTGCTTGGTTGCGGCTCCTGTATCTCAAATCGATTATAATTAAAAAATCAAACTTTCGTATGTATTTCCACTTCATGAATCTACATATTATATTGTTTTAAACTTCTGCCAATAACTACCCACCCGCAAATTCTCTTCAGTTAGCCTGTGATCATGGCGCTTGCAACGGTACCGAAATATAGGAAACTCATAAATACTCGTAATAAAATACATTGTAGGAATCCCGTATCTTACTACTCTAATCTACATATATATACCTCTTAGGTTACTAACTTTTACTGACTAATTAAATTTTTCTCTAATTTCAGATTGTTAGAAGCTGATATGGGCTTCCACATAATAATAGACAGAAGAAAAGACAGATGGAACTCGGTGAAAACAGTATTACTTCGAATCTCTGTAAGTGCACAACATAGGTACCTTTTAAATGAACTCTTCTTTCCTTTTATATGAACTTCGTATGATCATAAACTTTGTGCATTTCAGGAATTCTTCCCCGGTATCATTCACGCAGTGTATGTGCTGCGGCCAGCCAGTTTTCTGCAGAAGGCCTTGTCCGAAGTTAGCAGCAAGCTCTTCAAGGAGGAGTTCAGGTTTCGAGTCCACGTGTGCTCCTCCATCGATGAGCTCTACGAGTATTTCGACAGGTCACAGCTCACACCTGATCTGGGCGGGGAGCTGCAGTATTCACATTCGGAGTGGATACAGCAGAGGATAGTAAGTAAACGTGTCATTAAACAGTAAAATATTATTTGTTTTATTATGCAATGGGCGATCATGTCATGAATTTTAATAATATGAAAAGAAGCTCTTTGATGACCTTAAAGAAAATTCGTTAAACCTGTTCGTAGAAGTCTAGATCCCTTGATGTGCAATATTCGGTTACATAATATCGTATTTGCATGTTAATGGTAATTGTTAAATCAAGGTCAAACGTCAGAAACCATAGAAAGGAGACAAAGGCATTGTCCACCTTCCATTGTGCATTGCAAACCACGTCATTCTATTTGAAGCCTACTCGGATCCAATGATGTTTATCCTTGCGCACTGAACTACTTACTGTTGACACCCTGGACCTTCCATAATGTGCTGACCGCCGTTATGGAAGTACTGAGAATCTGCTAAGGCTAATATAATTGGTGTTGAATTTAATGAAGGTTATTAATATATTTTTTTCTCCTTTTTTACAGGCCTTAGAAAAATTTTCGACGCTAATGAAGGAGATCTCAAGTAAACTAGATAACTTTATGCACGAGATCGTGGACTGCGATATGGGAAACGATCCGACACAAACCAAAGAATTGTTAGACTCTCAAGAAACTAGGTCAGTATTATTCGCTCAACAAAGTTAACTCGCTCAACAAAGCAAGATAGACAGAATCTAGTATTTAGATATTCTTAGCTCGATGATTAGCTGGTCGTTCACAAGAATAGATCTACTAACTCATAGTTATAATAGTTTAAAACTCTATCGAAACAAAAACTAGCTTATAATTTATCTCTTATACAAATTGGAAGTGATGTGTTGTGACTTGTGATTATTGTGCGAAAATAAAACGTTGAAGAATCAACGTGAGGCTTGAACATTTAAACCTGTGATTTAAAATGAATCGCAAAATGTGTTGGTAATCGCATAATTCAACAATGCCTAGACAAATTAGGCCAATACTTTTTTTTTAAATTTTAGTTGAAGTTCAAGGATGATTTTTACGGCAAGAAAAATCGAATAATTGCCGGAAAAACCATAAAAACAGCACATTTCTTTTTCTCATACAACTGTTTTCTAACTAAAACGTAGTCAATTTGAGCTTTATTATTTTTAGAAACTACTGGACCGATTTGAAAAAAAAATGTGCTGGATAGATTATTATTGAAAAGAGCTTCAGGCTATAAAACATTACCTACGCGGGAAGCTCAAAAAACGCGGAGGAGCGCTAGTTATGATATTAATAAAGTATGAAGTACTTATTGGTATTAATTAGTTATTTTTCTTTTATTTTAGGTATAAAGCTTTAAAAATTGAACTGGCGTCTGCAACAACGCAAGGCGAAGAGTTGTTGACGCAAGTGCGAAAACCAAATCTTACTTATAATATTATTAGTCATGTTGCTGCTGTTGAAAGGTATTTGTTCAAATTATATTATTGGCTTTCCTTCAATTTATGATTGCTACCTGGAACTATCTATACTGGACACCTATCTCTATGTATCTAAGTGAAAAAAAATGATTTCAGATTATTGGTGCAACTTGAAGAGACTGAAAAACAATTTGATAATTTCTGGCAAAAACATTCCACGAAATTAAATCATTGGTTAAAATTTAGAACATTTTTATTAAATTTTAAACAAATGCAGGTCAGTATTGAGCTTAATTATAACTACACTTATTTCTTAACATTACTTCTTAATTATGAAGAAATTGGTCTAAACTGAAAATTGGGCTGTGGCTTACTTCTATTCCTATTACGAAAATCAAACATTGGCGTCTTCGGTGAACAAACATTGCGATGAGAATCTTCAGTATCTTTCGCTGGTCGAAAGACAAATGCTTCAGACACGGCTCTTTTACCCACTAGGTCAGAAATATCCATCATTTTGTCAGAACTTCTGTCCTCAATATTACCACCATGAATATCTTTCCTCTTTTGAGTATCTAACTGGTACGTTAACTTCTGTATTCTTCGCGTCTTTTCCTCTAAACGTGCTGTAAGCTCCTCAGCTTGTTTACGTTTCTTATTAAATTCTGTTTGTAACGACACAATTTTCCTTTTACAAGTCTCGAGTTCAGCTTTTAACTTTTGCAAGTTTAATGTGTTGATTTCCTCCAAACATTCGACCTTTTCTCTGGCGTGTTTTGCCAGACTCTCTTGATAAAGCGTCTCCTGTTCCACCTGATACGACCAAAATGACATAGCTCGCATGGCGACATCCATTATCGTGTCTGGCTTCATTCCAGCCAAGACTATAGATTTAAATGTTTCTGTCGGCTTGAGATCTGCTTGTATCACATCGAATTTGTCGCGTAATTCGCTCCCACAAGCTGGACACGTCAGGGCATTATCGGAGTTTCTTTTGAATTCCTTCTTGCCGTGTTCGATGCAAAATGCGTGAGAACATGTTGTCACCCATGCTTGACTCGATAGAGATCGTCTGCATTTACGGAAATTGCAAATCATATCCATAGACATCTTGATTATTTATTTAATTACAAAGTTTATTCAAAAAGCTCTAAAGTATGCACAGTATTTCGAACGAAATAATTAATCAATCAATTTTGAGGTTATATGTCATTTACTTAATTATTTTTAATTTTTATCACATTTCTTGAAAAAAAAAAGTTTCATTTCATTAATTACAAAAAAGTTTTATTATTAAGTTTATTGTTTGTTACGTATCTAAAAATTCAGTTTCTTTGAGAGATGGCCACGGTACCGTGTTTAAAGTCCGGCGGACAATCGGGTTTTCTTAGTGAAAAGGATAGTACAATATGAAGGATCATAGTACGTAGTGAAACTATATGATGTATATTTTTATTATTTAGTCTTGTGGTTTTAATCGTAAGTGTTATTTCAGGCGACTTTAGACGGCCATCTAAAGACAGCGTGCGATATGACAGAGGTGGGCGAAACAGCCAACAGGGTGGAGAATCTCTTACAGGAAGCCAACGACTTCGAAAAGCTGTGCAACTGTGATCTGGATACTGCGTCGTCAGTTATAGACGATGGTAAGATTTTGAAGTAGTGATGCTGCTGTTGCGAAATGCGATATCGATAGTCGATGTGAAAAGTTCAATATTTTATCCATTAATTTTACAAATATTTATGATCATACAACCTAATGAAATGAAAAAAATAATAATGTTGTAGCTATGGAAGTCATTTTATCGATATCGATTACCCATATTTTTATGTGGTATAATAATATAGTATACCTTATGTTTCAGTTAGTAAAGTAGGCAGTATAGTGATTTTGAAGCAGGCCCTATTTCTTTAAATAGCTATCAGCAACTACAGTATTTAATCAAAACTTTATAATATTTGTTTCTAGGTGAGAAACTAATGCAAGACCCATTGAGCTCGGTGGATCACATAGAGTCCAAATGCGAGGAGCTGCGGCGGACGAGCGCGCTTCTCATAGACAAGATACAGAAACGAAATATGCTTTTGACGAAGGCGAGAGAGCTTATGGACAGAATCGACAAGGTGATCTTTTTTTTTAAAGAATCATCCCGGGTTGTAGGAAATATTTGGATACCGTTCTTTGTCCTAATAAAGTCAGTTGCCTATCTTAAGCCCTTTTTCTTTGAGTCGAATATTGTAAATAAACTTGCCGTTCTTTTTCAACAAAATGATTGATTTTAAAATAAGATTTACACAAAACTCGCAACTTACATAAGATATTTATATTAGAATAGATACTGAGTTCTTTTTTAATCAAATAGATTACTAATTTTAGTCACTGATATTATTTTAAAAGTAATAAAAAGTTTGTTTACATTCTTAAACTTTATGCCATGGGCAGGTCATGTAATTCAAAATACCTCCTGAGACTTTTTTTTAATCGTTTATTCAGTTCAATTTATCGATAGTCGATACTCAGAATATCGATATTTAAACTAAAACTTTTCCTGCAGGCGAACGAATGGTGCGCAACTGGTGTGGAGTTGCTGGCCGGCGAGGGCGGTCTCATAGCGGTAGATAAACTGCTCGAAGATGCCAAGAGCTTCGGCCTGACTGCGCCCGACCAGTTCCGAGAGATGCTGATGCAGAGCGCTACCCAGGAAACTAGGGCGTTGGTCACACAGGTAATATTCATAAGATATCAAATAATAATAAAAAAATATCACCATTATTATACAGAATGGTTAGATCTTTCGCTGGACAAAAGTTGTGTTTTTATTGTAATTTATAATAACTAGGCACTAATAACCATTTTTTACAAACATACCTAATATTTGTAAAAAATGTCAAGAAAAATTAAGTTGCTACTCCCACATAAGGGTTTCATTTGTTTTTTTTTTAACATGAACGTTGTCGGTGGGTAAATCATTACCAGACATTGATTGATTACCGATGTACTAGTTAGTGCACTAAAGACGCTGGAGAATCCTGGTACTTGTTATTAACCGAATTTCTCAACTTAACAGATATTGAAATGGACAGGGACAAGAAGAAAATATTGTCGAGCACCGATGTAGTACTTACTCCATTAATTACGTACTAAGCAGTAATTAATTCTATTATTAGTCCTAAACTTGAAATGAAAGGTTCAAACAGATCCAAAACATGATTTCAAACCATAAGGCCATAGTTAAAAAGATAGGTCGAGCTAATGGATATTCTCAGTATTTTCCTTCAAACTTGACTCACAAATGAGAAGATGCGTAAAACAAATCTATGTTACGAACATAATCCTGCAAAACAGTGAGCTCAAGTAGCAAAGCGCAACTGATTCTAGCCACCGGGGCAAAAAAGATCTAGATTAATAACATCAAAAGTTCAGCGAAAATGTCTACAAGCATACGAACGTGTATCGATTAATCACAGGATTAACATGGATAGAGACCATCTTCTTGAGGTTGCTATGTAAAATAATGAAGGAGGGCTATTTAACGTGCTTGTGAGCTGCTAGCTTAGTGCACACCAGTAATATTTGGGTTAGAAAGCACGGAGGCTCAAACATGAGTATCAAACAAGAGGTATTTAATTAGAAGTATGTTTAATCTTATTAGATGCTTACAATGAATATTCAAGCCAAAATGTAACATTTTCATTAATTGTTCCATAGGCCAGTGACCACAAAAATACGTTACTAGCCAAGCGGGCCAACAACTAAAGATGTAACATTGTCCATTGCAATTGTTAGCCACCCCCACAATTCTGTGGTTTGTATGAATTATCAAAGGAAATGAAATTGTAAACGGTCATTTAGAACTAATACGATAATGTTATTTATCAACTCCCTGTTAGTATGCATTACAGTTACAAATAAAACCATCGAAAATCTAAAGCTAAGCTTACGTTTTCGTTAGTGATCGACACCATCTTCTGAAAATTCAAAACCGACTGTCTAAAATTTGCCGTCTTTGAGTTTCTTTGAAAGGATATGTTGTTAATAAAAGGGATGCTTAGTAAAAAAAATATTTTTTGAAATCACAACTAATACTATTTCTTTGGTCAAAAGCATAATATTTGAAAAATTGTCACCAGGTGAGTATGAACTGCCGGAGGACAGAAACGGCACGAATTACCCTATAATTCACAAAATTGAAAAATAGCACCTGTGCCTGTTTAAATTAAACGCTTAATAATACTTTTGACGCTTTGTGTATTTGACGATCGCAACAAGAAAAATAAGTCCTTATAGTTATGAACCTGTTAGTTTCTGTATCTTGAATTCTGCACAGTATTTACTGGTGCTTTTTTCTTATCTGGATAAGTCTAAAACACTTCTTTTCCTCAGGTGGCCCAAAGAGTAGAAGACGTTTGGTTGATGGTGTCAGTGAAGCGAGCGACGCTGCAGCGCGCGGCAGCTAAGCCAGCGCGGCCCGTGCAGTCCGTGCCGCCACAGAGCGCCGTCCTGCCAGTACCCGCTATCCAGGTTAGTGGCACTGCAGGAAAATGTAGCATATTGTATGTTTTCGATGTCTTAGGTAGGAGTAATGAGACAGTGAGGAAAAATAGGGACAGAAGAAAATTAATGCATTTATATACTTTCTGACGTTTACGCGAACAATACTCATCGAAATAAAATACTTTTTTACGGATTAACTTTTCGCGAGTTTATTAATTTTATCCCGACGTTTCGAACATTTTACAGCGTTCGTGGTCACGGGTAGACAACTTAAACATGTCCTGGTGGCGCAGGGGTTAGAGTGTCATACTTTAAAGCGAAGGCTGCGCCAGAGGTTTGATCCTCGGGTCGGGCCAAAAATATGTACCTAAGTTTTCTATTCAGAAATTCTGAGAGCAGCCCGGAGTTTTGAACATTCCTGGCTGATTTGACTATGGAACCCCATTTTCCAAACTTATCCGTTGTAAAGTTTGAATTTATTTTACAAAAAAATCGATTTTGTTTTGTCTATTGCCCTCTTTTCCGTATTTGGTAGGTACCTTAATTTTGTTTTCTTTTTGCTTTTTGTGGAGAGGATTAATTTCTTTACTACGGTTACCACAAAAACTGCAAGCATCTAGAATTCTAGACCAACTAAGATGTAGTAGATGATAGAATGTAATAAATATATATTTGTAAATAAAAATATTTTATTTTAAAGATATTTAAAAAAAAATGAAAGTTGTGCTGCAGAGGTGCGTAAAAATATATATGCAGTTTTTCAGCTGTCTGATAAGGTATAACAAGCCAGGATATTATTAGAATTCTTTGATAAAAACATTGAAGAAGTACTACCAATTACACCACTATGGTGGACTTGCTTGATGATTTTTCAATCCAGGATTACGCTAATACCGGATTTCCTCAGACTGAGCCGGCTACCTTTTGCTATTCTTTTTTTCTGTGGTAGTGCTGTGTTGTGGCATGCCAAGGCAGACATGACACTCGTTTATTTTAAAAAACTAATATTTCGGTTAACTGTTATCTGAATCAGATTCATCTGAGTTGAGTTACATTATCATAAAATTCCAACAAAATGCAAATTGATAATTTACTTGCATCACGCGAAACTTACCAAAACAGTGGTTAAATCTTTTCACTTAGATAAACGTCGATTGAATCAGAACCCTGATACAATCTCAACAGCTGTTGTCCGTGCTTGTAGTGTCACTTACGCGGCTACTTTCAAGCGACAGCCGATTTTAAATAGTGATGTTCGCCACCCGAATAGGAATATCGATATACCGGTAAATTATCGATAGTAATTTGAAAAAGATGTGCATAATTATTAAGATAAATTTGATAAAGGTTAATGATCATTCATCAGCTGATCTCATTCTGGATTACGATGTTAATCTGAACGCGTGAGGTGGGAATTGAACACACGTCTTTCGCAAAATGGAGCGTTACTGCTTCCACTCAGCCATCCAAATATTAGCATATAGTCGAATTTCGATGCTGGGTATCACATCACAATAACTATGGAACTCATTGAATAACGAATGTTCATAGTAGAGTTTTTACCAATTGAGACTGAATGATCTTTCAAATACTTAAACGGTGTAATATCATACCGATTTCGGGCAGCATCGATTTGTCTGTTTTCATCGTTTGTCGCGTCATTTGTATGCGACAGAATGCGCCTGCGTCGCGACGAGAATCTAAATTTGAACCAGACTAAAATTGATTAATTTTATTGAAAATATTTTATTTATATCTATCTATATTGTGTATCTTTTTGTAGACCAGTTTTTTTACTGTTTCTGTCTGGTAATACGAGTACTAATAGGTTATGTTTCGAATTTACTTACTTCTAATATTCCCCTTTGATACATACAGTAATTATGAATGTATATGAGAAACCTTAGGTTTCTATTGCTTTCTGCATTTGTATCTACCTAGTCTTGCCATAAATATTGTCACAAAGAAAATTTTTTTTTTTAATGCAAATAATATTTATTACTTTTACAGTGTGTTAGTTTTATACATAAATATAAAACAATTTTAAATATAAAAAGCTTATTCGAAGTAGTCTCCATTGGCTGCAATACAGTCCTTTAAACGTTGAGGTCAGGTATCAATAGAAGCACGCACTCTTTCCATGGGAAAATTCTTCACTGCCAATTGTATGGATTGTATAAGAGACTCCAAATTATCATGGCGTTTAGAGCAAGCCGTACTCTCTAAAACTGACCATAAATCATAATCCAGCAAATTAAGATCGGGACTAGACGACGGCCAGTCTTCAGCTCTGATAAAGTCTGAAACGTTCGCTTCTAACCAAGACTGTGTGGACAGAGCTTTATGACCCGGCGCCGAGTCTTGTTGGAAAGACCATGCTAGGTTATTGAACATGGTGTTTTTAAGGGGCTTAACTACCTTCTCAAAAATGGTATCTTGATACACTTGTGCCGATGTTTTGATACCTTTTTCACAAAAATATGGCTCAGTCACTCCTTCATAGCTAACACCCCACCTAACCATCACTGAAGTCGGGTAATGCCCACGTTGCACTCTGCCGACTAATTGGGAAGCTTCCTTAGAGGTTTGAGCATAAATGAGGTCATTTTGTTTGTTAAAATGTTGCTCAATTGTAAAGATTTCTCAACCGTAATCAAAAAATTTCTGTGACCTCCCTTTGCGTACCTAAGTACTAAGTACCACTTCAGTAGTTTTTTCGATTTTACCACCGTACTTATTCTTTTTTTAATTATTAGTTAAAAAATGACTCTTAGTCTCTGAGTCTTTTATAGGCTGCAAGTCCTAAGTCATCTTTTAAAATACGCGACATGGTTCTGGGTGATATCTTCATCTCCCGAGATTAAATCTTTTGCTTGCGGACAGGATTTCTGCGAATTCTTTCCCTTACTGCTTTGACCACCTTTTTCGTACGAACGTGAACGGCCAGATCTTTTTCTGTCACAAGCAGAGGAGGTCTCATTGTACCTATTGATAGCCGGTACACAAACATTTGACTAATACCAAGCGTATGGAGAGTTTTAAAAATTGCATTTGGCTCCATACCAACTTTGTTTAATGCAATCACAGCGATTCGGTTCTCTTTATCACCCCACTCCTTTTTAATATCGCAAAATCTTATAAAATGTATTGGCGCCAAAATTAGAAAAGACAATGAGCAATCGTATAAAAATGACAGATTCCAAATTCAAATGTAGGTATCTTTCTTATTTTTAATTGTAACAGTATTTATGGCCAGACTGTGTAATTATCTATCCACCTTCCTAATACTTAACCTCTATTAACATTTCGGCGAGTAATGAACGAAAACGAAAAAACTGAGTCGGCAATCATCTCAGTCTCATTATTGCTAACGATGTTCGCGAAAAGTCGCAAAAACAGCAGCACTGTGAAAGCGATGCGCAGAGGTCGCGTTGCGCAGAAGCGTGCGTGTGCGCAGCTTTCATAGCGCCAGACGGTACTATACTACTGTTATGTTGACTATTAGGAGCATGCTTTCTAACGCGTTAAAGGGTATGGTGGAAAGGATAGGGAACGTTTGGGCATGCAAGCTAGTATTGTAATTATACTCGTACTTAATTAAAGTATGTATATAAGGTCACCTCGTTTTAAATGATAATATTTCAAAGGCTGATTCAACACAATAAATGAATATTTTTTTGTAAAAAATACTTTAGGTTTTTATACGCTAGTTTATGAGAAAATTAGAGACTAAGGTAATTATTTTGTGCAGATATTGGTTATTCATTATATTAGGGTTAAGATAAAGAAATGAAATAGAAACGATTTTTCAATAAATAATTGTAGTGCACTATTTCTATGATGTATACAAAGACACAGATAAATTATTATCACTTAAAAAGATTTGACCTTATATAATTTGCCCAGCTCCACGAAACCCCTTAGGCTCTACTTGTAAATGCTCGGGCTGTGATATGTTTGATAGTATTTCAAGATTTTCAATCAAGTATGTCACTGTACCATCCATTTAGTAAAATGTTATTTATTTATTTAAGGCTAAGGATTTAGATCAGTTATTCTGTCAGTCCTATGTTTTTAAGCAGAAATGATGAGATTATCTGCAAACAAACAAAATGAAAACATCATTGTGTTCCTGTCTGACGAATGCAATGTACTTTCGTATCTTACGCAGTTGCTAGTTACTAATATATGTTTTTTTAGTATGTTAATCTACGAATACTATTTGAGGGCACAAATAGCATTTTAATAGCTTTCAATTTCCAAACAAAGTGGAAAGTCCTCTAAATATTTTAATGTCAAGAATCTTAACAACCTGCCGTTAATGTTAGCCCAAAATAACTTCTTTCCGGGGGCATAACATCTGCTTCGAAACAAAAATATTTGGTCCACTGGAATGTCCGAACATTGTCTTTAATAGCATTAGAAAATTGAACCTTATTCTCTACGAAATTCCATATTTAGAACAAGTCCGTGACCCTATGTACTTAGTATAAAATTTCTATCGTGTCGTCTGATATTTCATACTAATAAACTTGCGAACTTCCTCCTCGAAATACTTTGAAGATAAACAGGAATTCGGCACACTCAGTAATTTTATACGTCGTGGACTTAATAAAGTTTCGAAACAATACTTATTACGAAAACACTGGGTCTGCATGTGCTTAATTAGACATGTTCATTACGTATTTGCTTAGGTACCTACCTACTTAGTGTACTGAAAGCGCAATCGTGAGTGCGTATTACTATCCTGGTTTTACAGTAAAGCTGGTCTACTATTGAATGAAAAAGTAATGTCTTAATTCCGACCAATTTCTATGACTTAATTTTGACTTGTTTTTTTTATCTCCTGAGAATGAGAAAGAGTCACTTCTATTTTTTCTTTATTTGGATCGCAAGACCAATTTAACAACACAGCTCGCTGAGTAGGAATTGAACTGCCTGGAACTTGAACGGATTAAAGCAAGATCATAAATCACTGATGTCCTATAGTTTCGTTAAGTTACGATTATCTTTATTACTTTTTGATGTCTGTCTTACAAGACTTTATTTGAAAACGATTGAATTTTAAAACGTCTGTATTATTACTTGCGGTCGCCCGCGTCTATTTCGGATTAAAAATATTTCAACGCAAAACACATATTTTCATTGGAAGTAAGAGGCCAGAAACAATAGCGAGTTATTTTAAAACTGTGATAGCTTCTAAGATATTTATTTAAATCAAATGACTTAAAGGGTAAAAGGGAAATTTTATGATTAAAAAAAAAACAAAATGAAATGCTCGTGGTGATGAATATAAGTATCTATTTTGATTAAATAAATACCTGTGTGCGTAATTTTAAACAATTTTATGAACAAAAAAAGTTTGTTGTGAATAACCCATATCAGATATACATATATCGCAGACAATCCCGACTTTTAAAGCGGAACAATCCCGTCATACCTACATTATTTTTGTATCGGTTTACTCTGCGTACGCAACGGAAGCCCTCAAAAGAAATAGTTTTCCCCCGTTTTTGCAACATTTTTCAACTCAACTCTTTTAAATGCTTCAACACCCGAGCGGTTGCAGGCAACCGCATAACAATAGAATTTGCATTGTGTCTCGTTCACATACGCTTGAGGGATTAAGTCGTATCCTGATGTTTTAAAGCCTAAAGCCTACTCGATAAATAATTTTGTGTGTTAAAAAGTATTTTTAATTCGGCCCAGTCGTTTTTTCAACTCTTCAACTTTATAATATTATTTTAGATTACACAGACGGTGGGTATACTGGTTGATACTAGTAAAATGAGAAATGAATTGTGACTTGACTTTTGCTAATTGAGATTAGTAGCTTGTGTGTTGATTTTGAAAATTAGTTGCGTTATAAATATGCATGAACGTCATTTTACATTTACATAATGATGATAGTTTCTAACATTTTGTAAACGACGTGGGAAGCTTCTGTCTTGTAAATTAATAGTTGTCTCATTACCAGAATTAGAATGATGCAGTGCAGCCAATCAATTTATTAATCGGACTTATGATATTTTATTCAGGTGCATCATACACATTTATAGTTGTGTGCTTAATTCGGTCTGGCTTAATTATGTAATCATAAATATCGGAATGTAATGTTATACATTATAAAAATAACATTGAATAGAGTAATTGAACGTGCTACCTAAAGTTCCGCCAACGTTTGAACAAAAGTGTCATCAATATATTGCGATGGATCACTATTCGATTAGTATGGCGACCAATGTTTGCTTCATAATCGATACCATATTTATTTATGGTGGCCATAAGTGAAAGTGCTGGGCCGTGACCACGGGGTGTTGGTGCAATATCCGTGACAAATACATGAGCAGATTGTGATAGTGATGCGACACCATGTCGGCTCAGTAGCAAAGGTTAGGTTCAGTAGGTCCATTTTCGATTTATAGAAATCGACATATAATGTCGACGAAAAACGTCACAAACATGACATGAACGGAATACGATCGCATGTCAATTAATGTAAATAATTCACGCTGAAAGGTTAGCTTTTGGAAGGTAGTAAGAAGTAGGATAATGTGGTTTTTTAGCTTGTTTGTGATGTACCAATCTCTCCGCTCCGATAAGGATATCCTACCGGTTACATTTTGTTTGTAGGCATCAATCAATCAAATTATTTTATTGAATGGTTATAGGTTATTTTACAACAGATCTTAGTGTGTAATAGGGCAAACTATAACATGCCCGTCGGGCGTACAATAAGAGAAGTGACACAATCAGAATTATACTTACAATACAACTAAATGAATTCAAGTGAAGAAACCAATCAAGTGGAGATTTTATCATAAAAGTATTCTTCAAAAAAATAGTTACTTTTCTTTAAATAGATTCAAGAAATGTTTGAAAGAATTCAAATAATGTTTGCTTAAAATGATTTAATTCAAGTTCTTTTAAAGTTTTCTTCTAATGTACAGAAACATTAGTGGATATAGTGATCTTACTGCATCAATCTACACCGCGGTGTCGTCCTCCAATTGTGTAGGCAAATAGTTAGCTACTATATGCATTGTTGCACCAGAACGACAAAATACCCGTAGTTATAGATTTCCTGGACAATCATGTCACCGTTTTCGCAATATAGTGGAAACTATCTAATTTGATGGATGTGAATTTCCTTATAAAATGATGGTTCAGGCATTCAGTAACTATCAATTACGTATTCTCAAGTTTTAACGCCCCATTTATAATGGAAGCTAGTCATTTGTTATCAAACAGTATTCTACGCACACGTCTACCTGATTTTCGCGCCCATCAGAAGAGCTATTCATCATCAGAAGAGAATGCAATCAAAATCAGAGTGTAGTAAATTGTGATAGAGGCGTTTGCACACGGCAAACAGCTGTTGACGAACAAGTAAACAAACGAAGCCGACGAGCAGCAGCACGACATAGGGTCACGAACTTTCCAGATGGGTGGCTGCCGCTTATTAAATTGAACTTGATTGTATTTGCGCTGGTTGACGAAGAAAGCATACAAACATGCCTTCTTTTCTTTTGCTTTTATTTACTATTTAAATATACATATTACAAAAGATACACTTTAAAAGCTTTAGCTTTAAAAAAATACACTAATGATATTGTGTTTGGGAACCCTCCACGGCCACGTCTCAGTCTTTCATGATTTACCTAAGTCATATGGAATTCAAAGGTGTGCATAGTTCAATCTAATAACAACTAGATGGCTCAAGGAAAATAGGTTATTTTTGCGGCAAAATATGTATATCAATTAAACCTTTGTTTATAACTTCATCTTGGCACTAGGTATCAGAAGGTCTGCTGACTCTTACCAAAATTTAGGCGTCCTTGACCCTCCTAGTGGATATGGGCAACGGCAGCCTAGTATTTACAAATAGGGCAGATTTCACATACAGGCAAGTGTGGTATTATTATATGTAATTTTCTGCGTTTTAGGGGTAGGGATGCTTAAATTTTTGTAGGTCTGGGCTGAACAATTTGGCAGAACGTGATTCTTAGAGCCAAGAATAAGGTATAACAAAGGTTTTATTGATGTAGGTATTTTGCCGCCAAACAGTCATAAGTGAACTTGTTTTACATCTGAGGCCGTTTGAACTTTCAAACAACAAAATGTTTCCATGAAATCACTTCCAAACGGTCTTTCAAGAAAATATAAAACTGGAGTTCCCGTACGATGGATATGCCTACCTACAGGATAATCTTTTTGTAAGGATTATCTTTTTGTAGGGATTCGCGTGCGATAACACTTGAGATACTTCTATAGTTTTTCCTTTACCATAAGCTTGCATTGACAGATGTTGCAAGCGAAAGCCGTTTATGGATGAACGTATACTAGAAGTAGAAACAACTCGGATTTTGAAATATGTACAAGCATTATGCTAATAAGTCAATAAATTCGTCATTTGGGTCTTATATATAATTACTATGGACATGTTCTGAATTTGCAAACACTAGTTGATGACAATATAATCAAAATGTCATTAAATCTGATTTGTTTGAAATGGCACGGCAGAGTACCCAAAGGAAGAGTTATTACTCTACCTTTGGGAACTCAGCTCTCTGGGAGCTTGGATTAATTATAAACCTAAACTTGTTCCTATCAGTTACGTTGGAACTTTCACCCATATGAAAATATTTACATGTTTAGATAATATGAGTAATAGGTGCTTAAACATACCATAAGTTATTGAGGCTTCGCCGCCTCATTTGGTAATCCCAGGTTGGCCTGCTGTGGATTAATGTCTCGAACAGTCGTCCTATTTACATGTTTGGTGCAGAGAACCATTGCTTCATAATTAAACATACAAAGCTTCAGTGTAGGTCGCACAATATGGCTGAGTTTGTTTACGTATGGTTGAGTGAGCAGTGGTCATTAATCTCTGCTAGCTAGCTGGTACTCGTGCAAGGGTGTCAAAAGAATGCAGGCTCATTGGTTTTATTAGAAGAAAGCATTGCTATACTTTTTCTACTACCAATCACCTGGGGGCAATTCTCGTGTAATTCGTATACGGCCTCCTGTTTATATTGGACATAGAAGCCTTAAAGCCTGAATAATACATTGGTTTAAATGAAGTTTACGTTTTAGCATCGAATTCAGTATGCGAGAACTTTCTTACGCTAAGGAAGGTCCTTTCAGGAATTTGTGATGTAAGATTACAAAATTTTGATTCGATTTAACCTTAATCGTCGCAAATTGGTTATAATACTCTATTACTTGGTTTTATCTGTTGTAAATGTTGCGATATCGGTGAATACGTAACATTCACGTATAATATCTTTGACTTCCCGCTCCGTGGAATGCACAACACAAGGCAAGCTGGTGACAGGATTCGAGAAATATATAAGTTCATATCAACACAATTATGGGCACTTTCGAACACTGATCAAATGATCACATTCTTATGCCTAAGGAAAAAGGTCGACAATTCGATAATTACACGATGGTGATTTAAATACTGTACGTGATCGAACATTGTCGAAACCGTCAATGCCACAATTTCAATACGTGCGTGGGAGATGAAACTACATGCGTTTAGATACCAACAACGCTCAAAATAACACGATTTAGTTTCACGTTAAAATTGAACTTAACCTATTTAATAATGATTCATCAAGAATTTCCAGTATTGATATAAAAAAATATAAATAAAACAAATTAAATCTCATCGTAGTATAGCTTTCACAGCTATTTCGTAGATGACTTATAATGACTTAGCTAGTTTCTTTTGACTAACTTAATCTTTCACACTTTTTTAATACTTTCTTTGTATCCAAAATTCCCAACTTTATTACTTCCAAAGAATCATAAAGACTTCACGTTCGGTATAATGTCGGTTTTATAAAAAATATGATTTTTTATTTATTTTACACCTAATGGTTTTAAAGCTGTTCTGGTAAAGACTTTGTAGAACATTTGCTCGTTATTGCATTAACCCTTGTTTTATTGAGTTAAGGTATTAAATGCTAGCGGAATATAAACTTAGAAGGATAGATACTTAAAAGGATTCTCCATGGCGGAAAAACACGTCGTCCTGGTTTCATAGGACTTGTAATTGGATCTGAGTTCCTTCAAAGATCGGATGGACATAGTTGGTAATACCATACAGGCTTTGTTCGAAATGTAAAGCCGACCTGAATTAGTTAGCAAATGGTAACATTCCATTTCCAAGGTGAGTTGAGCGTCGAGCGTTATCTAGGATCTCTATAGATCATAAAAACAACTTGAGTCATATCCCATAATAGGCATAGGATTGTATTGCAAAACTTTATTTGCAGTTGACAAACGCTTATTAATTGAGCATTAGACGGATTCTAAACTGTGAAGTAAATATGTCCTAATTAATCAAGCTTTAACCATCAGTCTACCTACACATAAAAGTGTATAATGAAATGAATGTTATATCACGACAACAGTGTATTGTGTTCTATAGAATAGCGTACAATAAATATGCGCAAGCGCATCCTGCCTATGGTTTTCGTTCCACTCGGACTGAAGTGGTTCAATGCATCAGGGACCTAGCCTACATCGATATGTTATTCCTGTATTGTGATCAAGCTGTGACACAGTTTTGATTTTAATTATGATTCTTCAAGATCCTGCCAGATAGAATTAGACACCATATAAATTGTGTATTTTATTCCTCCTAATTTTTTTAATGTAGACAATATTTAAATTGATATTTTTATAATAGATGTCATGTAGATAATAATAATATAAATTTATATACTACAGAAGCTGATTCTGGAGCTGCTTAAATTAAAGTAACAGCAACAAATTAATTGCCAGATCTATTAATATTTCATGCGCGCTTAACTATTGCGCAAGATTAGTGATGAAACAATTTAATACATTCAACAGCTTATCTATTTATCTAGATTGGTAAGATGGTTCAGTTCGGAAGCCGCACCTGCTTCCTTCGCATCATCAGACCGCAGGAACTCATGAGATTGCCTCTCGGTATCTTCCTAGAATCAAGAGTGAATTTTCCTATTTGCTGGAATTTATTATATTATTATTACCTACATTTTAAGTGCATTGTTCGCCTACATCAGTAAACGTGGGCGGTATCTAGCAGGAACTAATTAATAATCAATCCTTATTCATGCCAAATCGCCAAAAGCATACGAATTCTACATTTCCTGCTTTCTAATGTCTTGGACACTAAGTTTTTCAGATTGGATGTCGTTAGCTACCTACTGCATCGGGGGAATTATTTTTATCTTTATCCTCTTATTTAATTTCTTTATTAATTCTTAGAGAGCTGTTAATTAAGAGACAATAAATACTTTTATTAGTCTTATTATCGGCCCCACGACGCATATTAGCATCTATTTACCAAACTGCAACTCGATGTCTTCTTATAAAATTGCATCATCAATAAATTGAATAATGATTATGTCAGTGTTAGTATGGATCAAGTTTTCAGATTTGAAAACTTGATCCTAGTCTGCCAGCTGTCATTATAATTTGCATCGCCCCAGTCTTCAGCAAATAATTTGTATTCACTTATATATCGTACACATTTATCAGAAACCCGGTGATTAGAGAAGTCTTCAAAATAATTGTTCCAATTTCTCAAAGACTCTCCATCTGCGCGATTGGGTGCATGAATCTCGCTTCTGAAATCATTAATAACTGGCCGTGGTTAGGTCGAATCAATCAAATAATACTCGACCAAGTTCAATGCTGAGAGTATTGCCGTCTGCGATGACTTGCTATCTTGTATGTTTTCTCTGGTCATCACATTGCATTGATCAAAGAATGACAGAGCTGACCCGATACGTTAGAAGCAAGTTATGAAAGTTACCGCCAGTAAAGTTTGTTTTACCATTGTAATATTGGATAATTATATTATCATCTAGTCATGTACGAAAAAAACATGGCTTTAGTTTTACTACATCCACGACCACCAATTACTAATGTGTGTGCTTATTCATTTTGTCAAAGACGCGAACCTCTAATGTGATTGTGTCTAAATCAATTCACTCGTCTTGATCATAATTATAAACATTTTCATTTAAGAGTGTCAGAAACTGATGTATTGAGCCCAAAGTTCAACAAGTGCGTCCATTTAAGAATTTTGTCCATCTTGAATCTTCGAAAAGTCCGATCTTGCCGCCTCGTTTGCGGAATCCAAATAAGGAAGGTGGTTGGGAGTCCACTGTTAAATATGGGCAATACGGCTTTGCTTGAGCAACAGATTTACCGGTGATACATTCGCTTTAAGTGTTGTATCAAAAGCAAGATTGTTTCTCGTTCACAACAAGGGCAATTTTGATATAATAATATAGTTATTGAATAACATAATATTACCTCTAATAGCAATGAAAATGCATACTTTAATGCAGCTTTTTATTCGGTTTATTTTCTAGTTTAATCATCATCGATGTACCTATTTATTTCTAATAGCTTTTACGTAGTGTGGTTAATCCAAAATATTTATTATTTTCAATACTACTAGTTTGTTGATAGTTGACAGCACTGTGGTCGATTTTCAGACCGTCGATAGCATGTCGATAGTTTTCCTAAACTAGTTCGGTTTTCGATAAATTGGCACGACTTCGAAAGTATGTTGTCTGTTGCCTTGCAATATGTTACAGGTGCAACTATGTGTTTCGTAAACTTCTGCTCATTGCTTTCAGATTGTAGGGCCAGTTATGATTGTTATCTAAACGACACATTACGTGCTGGACACGTTTATCAGTAATGGAAAGTGCCATGTTAGTCGTAAAAATTTCGTAAAGTAGATTAACTTTTTGACAGAAAAGAAAGCATGCTCCGGAACGATCAAAACAAGAAAAAACTTAGAGTTTTTATTCTTTTTATCAGAAGAATAAGGTTTATTCTGTTACCATGTTTGGTTACAGAATAAACCTTTTTCTTTTGATGCTACCTTATAGAACAGTATCATTCAAGTCGAGTCGAACTTATGAGTTACAAAGGTGCCGGTATAAAGATGTGCAATAAGCTTCTTTGTACCTAAGCTTCGTTTACGTTTCTTTTGAGCATAACTCAAATCCTGTGACACTCAAATTGGTGAAATTCAGCGAAAGTATTTTAAATCCATTGTATCCATAATAAATTCCGTTGCAATTTCGGCGCAGGAGAGTAAAAAACAAATCACGTATCCGCGGTGACCCCGAAACAGTCGTCGGCAGCGCACGCGCCGCGCTGTGGTAAATTTTATTCAATAACTTAACGCCGAATCTGGAAATTGTCCTACTCCGAAGAATTTCACTACTTTTCTTTTTAGAAACGATCTTTTTAGCAAAATGTATCAGTTATTAGGCATGCTATGCCTGTTGTAATTTAGGAATCTAACCAAAAACCTAACTTTAATTCATATAAATGTGCATTAATTTCTGGCGATTGAAAAATGGCAAGACACAGCCTGTGAACCAATTTTATGTAAGTATTTGTAAGGGAGGGATAACTTTAGTGTCAAGTTTGATAGCACTGTCTGTATGTTTGTGAAGATCGCTCGAATGTGAGTAGTATTTACCAAATATTTCAAACGAATCTAACATAATCTGTAATGATATCGTGCATCTCCATACTCTTAAATGGTGGATCGGCAAAAAGTCCCCCGTCCACACATGACTGACAACATTCTAACCTAAATTCAAGCGCATAGCAAACGCGCGGTTTTCTTGCTAATGTTATTAGATCGTAAAACGGAAAATCTGTTATCTCGAATCTTCGGAATAATTAAAAAGACGCAGATAGAACTAATAATATCATTGACAATTTGTCACTCGCTAATTGAAAGTGCTTATGAAAAAGAAAAAAAGTATGGACACTAGAATTTCGCCTATGCTTCGTGCATCACACATTGCGATGCTCTGATTTAAATTGTACAATTTCTCAGACAGATTTTGATAACATTGTTAATATCTATGCCAACTTGTCTAAACTTGCTCAACGCTTTTGTTATTAACATCTTAGTGTCTTTTATTGCAACCATATTATAATTCACATTTGCACTGTGGGAAATGCGTGAAATATATTAATTGTTATTAAGATCATGCCATCTATCTCTTGCATCATTTTGAAATCTTTATTTCACATACATAGCATTTTGATATAACTTTACATTTTTTTCGTATGAACACTTATTTGTTTTTCTAATTCAATCTTCAAGACAATGTTTTTCCCATGGCTAAGCTCGTAAATAGTCTATTGTAAAATTTTCATCTTATATTTTCTTCTGAACATCTAAACCACTGTCATACTAAAAATTTTGCTGGAAAAGTGTGTTTTAGTAGTGTTAATAAACACTAAACAGGTATCAGATTCATCTTGTTTGGTCCATGCGAAATTGCAGATAATGTTTGTTTATTTTTATTACGTGTTTGTCAACACTCGCGTCATGTCTTATTGAAGAGGAATTGTTGACTTCGTAGCCTCCGTTCCTCCGGTGCAGTCAGTGTCTTAGAAGTGCTATTGTGATTTAAGTGATCTGTTAAATTTTAACTACAATTACTGATAATTTGGATTTGAATATTATAGAGGAAGCCTTAGTGTTTTTGTCTTGATATTTAGCGTCTTAATATCATAATTAAGTCTAATATTCATCAATTTTTTATGCGTCTTACAAGACTTCAACGAGTCAGATTATCTTAATTTATTATCTTATTCCTCTTTTTTGAGGTTTCCTTTCGCGATTTGAAATGTTAGTGCAGTCTCGTTCGAGGGTCGTGTTAATAGAGGATTTCCTAGTGCGAGGTGAGCGCAGCGCCCGGCGGCGGCTGCTGGCGCGGCGCGTAGTCTACCCGATGAGCCGTAGCGCGGCGGTCCTGCCCGCCACGCACGCGAGCGACCTCCGCACAATCTATGATCGCCTGGTACTTCGACAACCCAATCCAGTGTCGTTTTTTGTCTATCAACATTTTCCGTGACTACTTCACGTTTTTCTTGTGCTTCAGACTCTATTGGTGTCAGTGACTTGTTGTATTGCTTTTATTTTGTGATGTTTGTCGCCTGTGATTATTGAGACACCAGTTTCAATAGCACCTCCAGCGCCAGGATCTCGTCCTGATGAAGCGGTCTACGTGGGTGGACGTGGAAACGGGCGGCCGCCTCGGCTGCAACGGCGAGATATTCTGGAGCGAATGTGCCGAATGCGATTGCTCTTACTGCAACCCGAACTACGTTTGCGTCTGTAGTGACAAGGTACTTAATTATAAATGAGTCAATTGCATGCCTATTATACTCGTATAAACAAATTAACGGTATTCACATATTCGCGAACATTTGTAAAAACAAATGTTGAACGGTAAATATTTAAACCACTCGAAACGAATGTCCAAATTTATAACATGCATTACAGGAAGGGGAATTCGTGTTATAGCGTGTAAGTTACGCTGATAAGATGTTTCGAATGCGCTATCTTTGAACAAATATTTGTTTGCGTATAACCCAGGGTTCGGTATACTTTATATGACGTTCAAGAAAAATATTCTCACGCACACACGGCTTAATTTAGCGGTTCACCTTCATCGATGGAGATGAACATTTCTCTTGACATATAAACTCGCAAGTTCAAATTACTATAGAAATTGAGCTTTGCAATGGATATTGCGGCCTACTTTCCTCATGCAAATCGATAAATAATGCAAAAAAGCGTCCATTCAGGCAAATCACCTTCACATTGAGTGATGAGACATTGATTGCGACGCACAATATCGCTAACTTGAATATGGGGACATATGGATATATCCATACATACTTGGCTATACAGCAGCACAAAAGATATACTGGTTCATAAGAAGTCGAGCATTTCCTTGAAAGTTTACATACATAATTACGAGTAAATGATGACGTATTTTAACATCAATACGAACCAAGTCTCATGAGCGTACTTGTGAGACACTTATGATTACTGAAAACAATTTTGTATATATTTAAAAGTTTTGTATATGGACGTTCTAATTTACTTCTATTACCTATTCTTTCATAAACTTATATCATATATTTTGATAGAGCAGTACCAAAATATCTTACAAATTTTCCAAACAACTTAGCATTGAAATCGTTTGATATAAGACTTTGTACATTGCCTATTTTTTTTTGCAGTTTGCATTCATTTGACATTTCAAACAGGTTCAACGCATCGCCTTGAAACTCGATTTCGAAGTTTCATCTTTACATTGTGCCCAAACTACCGAATAAGTTGTCTTGCCATAAGCGTTTTATGATGGCTCTGAGCGAGGTGATTTAACTGCCTACATCGTAATATCAAAGAGGTATCTTGTGTGACTTGAAAGAGTCATCAAAGTGCTATTGAAGGGATACATGAAAAGGTTGGGTTAACAAAACCGCGTCTCGTTTTATACGTAGATAGAGGGGACCTGTAGCTACAATGTCAGCTTACAATGAGTAAGGAAAGTGAAAATCTTTTTTCCTCCTCTAAACCTTTGTCTGGCTTGTGCGAGAAAAGAGCATTTCTAACCACGCCTGAGAAAAGCTCCACAATAATGTGTATTGATCAGCTCTTTGTGTCGTTGAGAACAAGATGGCTAGGCAACATTAATACTCGTAGGCTGCATTAATGCTGCAGTCATAAAACGATCTTATAGCTTTCAAAATATTGAAATTGATTGCTCTCAAAAAATTGCAGCAATGCATCGTTAAGGAAGCGGTTTTAATTGCGCAGATCACGTACAAATAGTCGCTCAAAACAACTATTATCAGGATTAACTCGAATATAAACTGATACTAAAATATTTAGTGGAACATTAGCTCAATTGTGTAACGTATTTAAATTCATCTTGAACGCAAGATTGAATTTCGGACATTGTTTAATACATTACCTAACTGAATCCATAATGATACTCTGGTCTACATACTTGTGTCGAAACCCCCTACTGACCCACGACGGAAATTCAGTTATTGTATTCATTGATGTGCTTTTAGTTGGTATAAAATTAACAAAACTTAACTGCAAGTTTTCATGGCCCATCTATTTGAAACTTGCCGTTTAAAACTTCAGTCATTTGGTGTCTTATTCTGGAACGGAAATCTCGACATAGTTCCCTGTAAAACAATCAAGCGTCGCTCGATGAGACTAAATAAGTGTTTTCGTGTATTTATTGATTAAGAATAATTTTGGAATTAAGCTTAAAAAAATAAAAAAAAGGATATTTGATGCAGCAGAAAATTGAAATTGTCAATATGTCGGCCGCGGCTCTCTTAGTATTTAGTTCTTCTTAGCAAATGCATCGTTGGGTTTTCGCTTATTTTACCTTTAATATTTATACATAAACGTTATATAATTTATACGCATAAGCCCCAGTCTGGACTATTCTTGCACAATGATATAAAAATATTTGATTATCAAACATCATCATCAAGAGAATTTATGCATATCAAAATAACAATTTAAGGCGCGTAATTGGATTTAATGGTGTTTAGTAGGCGGTAGAGTCTATCTTTATTTTTGAAACCAGTAATTTATTTCAAGCACTATTCTGAAGCATCATTATAACATTATTTATCTCCGTTTGAATTCTTGGTTAATTAGGCTGCGGCTTTAGGCAGTAAAATCATAAATGTATCAACAGGAGAAATATTATTTTGACTCAAAGCTGTCTGGGTGACATTTATTCCAAATTTTGGAATGAGATGTTATTTATAGACCGTGTCACTAATTCTGTGAGGTGTGAATATGATGTGTTACAAAAGCTCTGTGGATTGAAATGCAATCATTAATGAGTAGAATGTCTTTAATAGAGTTTAATTTGAATAGAAAAATTAACCTATTCCTTACAAAACTTAGTGTAGTTTCGTCATTCTAAATTAAAGCTTTCAATAGTTATGGTATAGGTACCCCATTCAACTGGTCATAAGTCATTTTTTTTTCATTTGTAATGGTTTTCGTCTACTCTCTGCCAAAGACTCTTGTGGCCAAGACATGACATTAAAAAATCTAGCTTAACTCTAGGTCAAAAGATCTAGACTTCCCATGACTATTTAAAATGTACAGAACATTTTGTTTTATCACCTTTAATTTTACGACAGTCAGTTGTTAGAGTCACTGCTAAGAATGAAAATATACTTCAAAAAAGTTTAAAACATTTCCTTCTTGTACTATGTGTTATTTTTTCCTAGCTCGCAATGGTTAACCTAGTTTTACACAAAAACTGCATGTAATCGTTAGAAATTACATTTTATTTTGCATCTCGCCGTATGTGGTGTATGTGGTAGAATTTATTTATTTAAAACACTTCATGCACAAACAAAAGGTACATATGGCGGACTTAATGCTACAAGCATTCTCTACCAGTCAACCATAGGTCTATATAGAGAAATTGCTGGCGGCCCGAAGGAAGTGATAGAATATATTATATCTAGTGACATTTATAAATTTAAACTAAGATTAACATACCAACACGAAAGCGGGTAGGTGTGTGCAACGTCTAAAATTACTACGTCTCTCGATGAAACGCCATAATCATTAGCAGTAGTTAAATTGCATGGTTCAGGTCAGTGGCAAGACAGCTGTCAGTGCACTTCCACCACCAGCAATCAGCCACATTGCAACTCGAACCGGGACTAATAATCCTGTGGCTTGCTACAAATTGTTATGTTTACTGGGATATTTCTCAGCTGTCACTCATTAAAAAGCTGTACTTTGATTACTGATAGTTCCAATCACATACATTGCTCTGCCTAGCCTTAGTAGCAAATGCACTTGTGTTATGGAAATAAGAAACAATGATGGTATCACAACACCCAGACCCGAGAAAATTGTAATTTCTATACTGACCCGACCGGTGGTTGATGCTATTCGTAAGGATTATTTTTTAAGAAATATTTATATAAGTTTATATATACTACAATATTATTACTCATCTTAACGTACATTTCTTATGTAATTTACTGATACTAACTACCCAAATCTGATAAAATCTTGAACTCACGACAGGCTGAAACCCAGAATTACACATCCAAATTAAGTAAATAATTAGGTATTGCGATTAACACACGTAGTTTTTGTAACGTGTTGTCGGTTACATAAATGCTCAGACAGACAGTTCAGATTTAAATTTTGATAAAAATAGTCAGAGCAACCACCAAGCAAAGATGGAAAGCTTTCAAAACCCCATGGTCTGATTGAACTAACCACATGCACTTCCTACTTAAAAGTAACGAGTGTGTGTGTGTTTATTTTTTAATTTTAGTTAAAGCTTCGATAGCAGTTAACATTATATTCAAGATGTTACGAACGATGTTACAATTTCGAAGTACGGTTACGATTAAAGATCTTAATTTCTCATAAGAATTTCAAATTCACTTATCAAAAAGAAATACAATTATCAGTTATTATAAATTACAAATTCACTTACTGAGAAAACACAATTATTAGTTAATATAATTAAACACAGATGAGCGTACAACCTAAATAACTAATAGGGTACATTAATATTTCTGACGATCAGCCGATAAATTATAGACAAGTTACTCGAAGTTTGCAAAGATTTACCTAAACAAGCGAATAAATCACAACATTTCATGACCACATAAGAAAGCAAATCACTGTTCGTCTGCGAATCTTTCGGAATGTGTATCAGATGAATAAACTCGAATCATAAACCACTGTTCCGGTGTTCCGTGCCGGGGGTCGTCAGAACGGTGCTCGCCGTTTTCCGATTTCTAATGGCCACATTACCATATGTCGGGCCTTTCACGCTCTCGAGCTGTTATTTGGTAACACGCGACGCTGTAGCTGAGCTTTTTGTTTTTAAAATCCAGAGCATTTAATTTGGAACCTCAACACTAATGATGCTGCTGAACTTTCCCGTTTTGTCAGCTGTGCTATTTTATACAAGCTTAATACATTTCACAGCTTCACTGTATTTTAAAATCCTTTCCCCCCTATGTTATATGATCAATCATGTTCTCCAATTTTGTTACAAATTACTTCTATGAGTTTGAATTAATTACCAAGCTTGATTTGTTTGATGTTTTCGTAATCGTTAAATCAATTGATAATTTACACTCCGTCGCTCTCAATCTGTTTACACTGAGCAATCCGGATCAATTAATGGATGAACAATAGAACACTTTATCACTTGGTCAATAATTAATGGACCCTTGTTTTAAACTGAATATACTGTGAGAACTATTTGCTATTGAGCCATCAACGATAGTGACTTCTGGTATCCCGGACAGTTAATAATGTAATGCTGTTATTGAGTCATGAGTTATGCCGTTATCTATAACTGTAAACTGTAATTTATAATACTAGGATAAACTGAATACCTATGGGACTTAATAAGGATAAAGAACCTTTAATGTGAACTAAAATTAGTTTTCCTTTCAACATCACGGAACTTGGACGTTACGTGTGTGATAATAAGCTTAAAAAGTGTTATTGTGCTACATAGTGTGTTTTTTGTAGCTAACATATACGAGATACCTAGTTTTTAGTTATATCTTGGAATTTTAGTAACGTAGCTCATAATAATACCGACCTTCATCTGTTTAGAAGGCTTGGCCTCTACAAACAATACTTAGTATACCAGCCTGACGCTAAGTGTTTGCAAAGCAAACTGCCTGATCATTAACACCATTTGCTGCTAAAATAAGAGCGGCTACTGTGTTTTTGCAACCTTCTTAATTTTCACTAAAAGGTTGTGCCTTAACTCGTTAAATATTTACTTGTAGAGTGACTTCAAAGGATGTGTTGTGCAATTGAAGTCGCTGGATAGGGATCATTTTCTTCATATTAAGGTCTAAATGAAAGTAGAAGTCCACATAACACACGCTTTTATGGCAAACTCGTTGCAGTGAGCCAAAGGTGGATAGTTGGAAATGTGGAAAGTGATATTTTAATTACTAATTGTATACGATTTCCGTACAATTCAAATGAAAGATTTACATGAGGCTTCGTGGAATGATTCTAAGATTTGATTTAAACATTGGATTAACCTGGACTGTGTTGGTTTTAATTATTGCTTTTCCAATTTCTTCGTTAAGTTATTTCCCCTCGCATGACAGCTTTGAAGCTAAAGCAGGTGTTATCTTACGGAGGGTAGAATAGTTTTCTTCAGGGTGTTGACCGTAACGTCAACAGTTCAGGTCGTTAACCTCTGCTTCTTATAGCACTTACACTTGTGGTCTGGCATCTTATAGATAGGGGATGTGGTTGGTTGGTGGTTAAGATTTATCGTACATACATGGCTTCTAAAGCTTTTATCGTCGCTACAAAAGAAAATGATCTTAAATAAAATACAAACAGCCCATTTTTCATGGTAATTTTGATATAATATTATGGATTACCTAGCAAAATGGCTGGTACCTTAAATTCATAAAGCGTTTATCGTATTGGCAGCAACAGTCCTCCTTGCAATGATTTTGCCAATAATATTAAATTCAGAGAAAAAAAAAAAGTGATATTATATTAATGATTAAATTGGAGACTAGGTACTTAAATTCTAGTGAACCAAGTACTCGTTTCCTGTGATTAACTCAATCACCGATACACACGCTGGTTCGACCGAAGCTTAATCACCAACATTGAGTCTGCTAGAGAATCCACTGGTTTGGGTGAAAGTAATCCGAGATTAAAAGATCGATCGAAACATCGTATGTGCCGATTCAAATATTAGTAGTAGTAATTATATTTTGTTTTTATATGTAGTTCTGCTATTATGATCGGTGCGAACGTTACTTTGTCCGGTCAAAGCACAGAAGATTAAAAATAAGGTAGAATTTTTTCGGGCTGCAAATCATTCGCGTTACTTAGTACCTAATTTACCCTCCGTCGTTTGTATGCAAAACATTGTTTATTTGTTTATTGCAGTCATTCTGTGAACCTGTATTACCTACATATACTAGCCTTTGTCTATAAAATTTCGAAGACTGTTAACTTCAGAGTTACACAATTTTAATCCTGCTACGTAATTGAAAGAAGCCAGACAAATCGAGCGGACGCCAAATAAGACTGGAAGGCATCGAATTGGATCAAGCCAATAGCAATATTGGTTTGAACGTTTCTAAGCTGCAATCAAGATTACAGTAAAGCTCTATATATCTTGTTTGAAGTTTTCTGTTAGTTTTCAAGCTGGCTACTACCGCCTAACATAAATTGCTTTGAGTGATAAGTTTTATAGCAACACTGTTGCTTCTTCTCGTTAAGCGGCAAACGGTGTTTTAAACGGTAGTAAAAGCTATATAGGTGTTCACTGGGTAATGAAAATATTTCAGTCTTATTACTTTTAAGCAGTTGAAGATACTTGACGCCATGTTAACTGTCTCAAAAATATTATGCTTATAGACATCACCATTGACTTACCTTTGCTACCTGCCTCCTTCTATTGTTTTGGTGTTCACTGGTTAACCTTATCTTTATGCAGTTCCTCTTTTGAATATATTACATGGAATTGATGTTATCTGAACAATAGAATATTGAAATATCTTGTATGTTCTTTCCTGCAGTTTTGTTTACCTGTGTATCCTGCGTAACTCTCTTGTTAAAAACATTGTCATCCTTAATGGACATTGTTAAGCCGTTAACTAGCTGAGGTAATTTCACTCGTGTTGAAGTAAGTGGATAGAAACCATGTGCCTTTGTGCATGTCCAGTTGTCCAATGCGGCAATGCTCTTAACTTATTATGTCACATACTCGGTGAAAGTCACCATGAGAAATTCGTGTTATGCCCTCCGGATGCTCTGCGACAATTTTGTTTCTTGAGGAATCCAGCGATCACTTGTGTTATGAAAATCCGACACAACGGTGGTACCACAACACCCAAACCCGAGAAACCCGGGACCTCGGAGCGGTGACGCCTTGAAACCAGCTTGCTTTGTCACTACAGCACGTAGGTCGTCCAATGATAGCTCTTCACTCTCTTCTATGACATTTGGTTTTATTCATAGATAGCAACTGTGTTCTCGGAGATCTCTGAAAATGAAATCTTTGGCAGTTTTGGTCATTTGACATGTTATTTGATTGATGATCTTATTGTAAGGAGACAATTGTTTATTTAAATTTGTAGACCAGAAGCTAATTAATTTATATTTGTTTTATTAAGTTTCTTAACCGGTCAAATAAATGTCGCTTTCTTCGATCAGGATATGACACATAGGAAACAGTTGTATACCTGTCTTCTCTAGTAGCTCAGACTAAGCAGACAAGACGGCTGAAACGAGTTTCCAGTTCATAAAGCTTTAGAATACTAAGGCTAAAGATCATATACAGTTTCACCTTCTAGAACTACTTAATGCAACTTGCGTTTAACTTTCGCGGTCCTGATACTAAAATAAATTCCCAGAATAAGGAAGATCTACCTAATGTCTATTTTCTGCAGTAATACATACAACCTTAAGGCAATTAACTAAATATGAGGATGCAATTAACAGTCAGCGAATCAAAAACAGTGTTGTACGTAATGGCAATTATCCTATTCGATAATTACTAGTCTTATAACACCTTCCGTAAACGTAAATTAAGAGAAAGTGTTCCAAAGATGCCACGACATAGTTCGTAGGTCAGACCTACTTAGCTATATTTTGCATGCGATCATGAATATGACATAACCCTTTACGCCGATTTTATGTTGCTTCATTTCGCTAAGTTTTGATATACAGTAAAACAGACACAAGTGATCATCGGAAGTTATTTATGATTATACTCGTAGCTTACTCATCTGGAACAATACGTATTGTATTTGCAATCATGCGAGTTTAGTCATAGTGTAATTTGATTGATTCAATATTCTAAGCTCTGGATCCCCAACACTGAAGCCGTAAATTTGTACATGCCTCAGGGGTCGAGATTATTTTCGTGTGCCTAAATGTGTCTATGATATACAACCCTTTTCAAGATAAACATTTTAGGCAAGTCACGAACATAAATGTTTGCGTTTGACATGGGAAGGCAGACTTAAACCACAGCAAACATGCTTGCTACAGACTGATTCAACTTTTTTTATTTTTTTACCTTCTACCTAGGTACATGTCCTTGATATAAATATTTTATTTTCAGAATCTCTGGATAAAGGTCGTTTTGAAAATATTTGACATCGTGCAATGCTACGAAAACTACTAACAATTTCAACAGTTCATGATGATTGTAAAATATATATAGCGAATACAGATTTACACTCATTTTATAACTGCTTAGCCATCATTAACAGGTTCAAGGTTGGAATACTTATTCTATCTTCTTCTATTGTAATGCAACCTACGCGATCTTTTACTCGAGTCCTACACTTCTCTCATTAATTGATTTACAGTTCGCTGTTAATTGATAAGGTTATTTGTCATCATTAAGTTTTTGTTTGCGGTTATCAGGAACATTTATTTTTAACTAGCGGACTCAACGACCGGCCCCGTCCTGCCCCGAGCCCCGTAATTTTAATAACTTCGGGTGGCTACGAATTTGAAAATATAAAAATAATGGAAATCTGTCCAACCGCTCAATTTAAAAAAAGTCTAAAGTCTTCCATAAAAACCTTCCCCTGACAATAACAAACACAACAAAAACAAAAGAATTACCAAAATCGATCCGTTTACGCGGGTTACCACTTGCCGTGACCAAGGGAAATTTGGGTATCATATTGTGTGTTGTTGGTAGCGTCATTGCACTTTCGAGTTAATTTAGTTTTTTCTTATCAAAATTCTTAAATTTTATAAAGACTATATTGTTCATTATCATCAAAATTGATGATTTTTTGTCATTGGACACAAATCCAATGATTGATTACTATCGTGACCTGGTTTAAAAACCTACATGTACTCTTGTAACGGCACTCTTCTACGTAATTTCAATAGTCCTATTGTCTTTTACAACGAATTATTATTTTGACCTATCACGTCGCTATGAAGCATTTAGTACAGGGATGCACAGACCGCGGCCCGCGGGCCGCTTGCGGCCCGCCGGTCGAATACTGGTGGCCCGCCGACAGCAAAAATAATACTCTCGTACATTCGAAAAATATTGAATTCTATTCCAGAATAAAACCAAAAAAAATATGTTCGAAAAGTAATTTGAATCTCGCGCGCGCGCTCTTAAGTGCACGAATTCCCGATTGCTCGCGTAGGTAGATACACGAAGCTTCCAGAGTCGGTTTCGAGATTTCTCCAGACAGTTTTCGACTCTATACGCGCGGTATAAAAGCCACGCTAACCGCAGCGACCCATAGTTCGGTTTTAATTTGAGTGAAGTGTCAATAGTTCTAGTGTAGATTTTAACTCGACTAGCCGGTGTCATATATTTTGATCCACATTCAACGTAGATTTCCCGTCAAGTGCCGTGTATAATTGTGTTGTGAAATCGTAAGTAAAACTCTGTTATTAATAAGTGTTTCCCTACCTATTTAAATCAATTATTTTTGCTAATTTAAAAAAGGATGGGTAATTTAAGTAGGTACTGTAATTGTTTTTAGGTGCTGTGTTAATCCTAGCCAGGATTAGAACGCAACATGGACAAGCCAGGACCTAGTAAAAAACGTAAGGTTAAAGATGAAAATCGGCAGTTTCAAGAAATTTGGACTGAGAAATACTTTTTTGTATGGTCGCATAATAAAGTCGTTTGTTTAATTTGCAAGGATTCTGTTGCGATTGCAAAGGAATATTATGTAAAAAGGCACTATGAAACGCAGCATCCTACTTTTACCAAGTTTACAGGCGAATTAAGAAAGCAAAAAATGTTGTCTTTAAAACGGGAGCTTATTGGTCAGCAAGCTATGTTTACAAAACCCATCCAAGATTCAGAAACAGCTACAGAAGTTAGTTATGAAATTTCTCGAATGATAGCAAAGCGCAGTCGCCCCTTCAATGATGGGGATTTTGTAAAAGAATGCATAGAAATTGCCGCTAAGAAAATGTGTCCAGAAGCAGCAAAAAAGTTTGAGAAAATTCAACTGAATCGTATGACTATCCAAAGACGTATTATGTCTTTGTCAGGTAATATTGCGGAACAATTAAATGAAAAAACTAAGATCATTGAATTTTTTTCATTAGCACTCGACGAATCCACTGATATTACTTCCACAGTTCAACTTCTCATATTCATACGAGGTGTTACTAGAGATTTTGAAGTCTTAGAAGAGTTGTTAGGAATGTGTTCATTGAAAGGTGAAACCAGAGGAGTTGATATACTCAATGTACTTTTGGATGAGTGTTCAAAAACTGATTTGGACTTATCAAAATTATCGGGAGTTGCCACTGACGGTGCTCCTTCGATGATTGGTGTCAATTCTGGGCTAGTTACTTTGCTGAAAAAGCATCTGCAAGAAAAAAACATAAACGCTGAAGATCTCATGCAGTTTCACTGCATTATACACCAAGAAGCCCTCTGTTCTAAAAAAATTGAATTTCAAAATGTCATGAAAGTGGTAGTTTCGACTGTAAATTTCATAAAATCACGAGGACTCAATCACAGGCAATTCAAACAATTCCTTGATGACATCGAAAGCGAATATGGAGATTTACTGTATTATACAGAAGTAAGGTGGCTAAGTCGTGGATTGACCCTGGAACGATTTCTAAATTTAATAGAAGAAATTGGAATATTTCTGGCGGAAAAGCAAAAGGATGTCCCGGAACTTAAAAATCCTGATTGGTTGTGTGATTTGGCTTTTTTAGTTGACATTACAAATCATTTGAATGTCTTGAACACACGGCTTCAAGGCAAAAATCAACTGATATCCCAGCTCTACGCTCACGTATCATCCTTTCAATGCAAGCTGACACTTTTCAGATCGCAATTGAATTCTGGAAATTACAATCATTTTCCGAATTATAAGAAAATGGCTGAAAAATTCAACAAAACTGCGATTAATTTCAGTTATGTAGAAAAGCTAGATATTTTGATTCAATCTTTTCAAGAAAGATTTTCGGAGTTTAAAAAAGTGAAACCTCTGTTGGACATATTCAGCAATCCTTTCACGATTTCAGTTGAAAATGCGCCAGAGTCAATGCAGTTAGAAATTATCGACATTCAAAACGACCAAGATTTACGCAACAAATTCAACGAAGGAGACTTGCTGAACTTTTACCGCTGCATTGATAAAAATACGTACAAAGAGTTGCGCATAAACGCTCTGAAATGTGCCAGCTTATTTGGTTCTACCTATATATGTGAACAAACCTTTTCAATACTAAATAATAATAAAACAAAAAATCGAAACCGCCTTGCAAATGAAAGTTTGGAAGCAGTTTTACGTGTTGCTACAAGTAAATTTGAGCCAAATATAAAAAAGATTGTAAGCACTATGCAGTGCCACGCTTCAAATTAATAAATTCTTTTTCAATTTTAATACATAATTATCAATTCTTTATTGTCTTTAATTACCTATACTTCTGGCGGCCCGCCATCAGTTCATAATTTGCCCGAGTGGCCCCTAGTCTTAATAAGTCTGTGCATCCCTGATTTAGTAGATATCGATTGGGTGTTTGCTCTCTGAAGCTGTGAAGGTGACTTTCGTTTACATTTGTTTTGCACTTGAAAGTGTTGTTTTTCTCGTATCAATGAATTCATTCAAGGGGTGTCAGGAGCAGCGATGCATCTTGATTAGCTAATTATTCAAATTCGAAGGTCGTTTCAATGTTTCCCAACGCAGTGCGGATTCTGTCGTGATTTCTACGGCGGCCCACTTCCTCGGTTTCTGTGAGACCGGTTATTTTGATTGCTCCGTGATCGCAACAGACGTTGATTTCGTCGCAGAACGGTACGAGCGACCCGACATCATTCGGGTCACAGCAATTAGTTATTTTTGTATCCACCACATCATATTTTTGTTTTCACGCAACACTTCCTTCATAGAGATGTCGGACTCTCTGTATTCATTTTGGTTTGTGAACTATTTTTAATTCTCGTGTAAAAGAGTTGTCCGGAAAAGATATTGACTAGCATTGTATATTCGTTTCTTTATTTGAAAATGTTTCCCTTATACATTTCTTTGAATGCTTATAATGATACTGAACTAACTGACTGTTGACTTACCTGAGTACCGCAAATTATCATGCATACTTTATTTTCGCAGCGCTATGTTAACCTAGTGTTGACGTAATCCCATTAGCGAATAAACATCTAATGAACTGTTGTATTATAGCTGTTATCACCAAATGTTGCCGGAAGAGTGCACTTCGACCTCGTTTGACAACTGCATTTGTGTATGTGTTGAACAACGATTACTACTATCAGCTGATGTGGTCCCAATTTGTCTAGTATTATGAAATCTTAACGAACAGTAAATCAGTCGTAAAATGGGACGATACAAATCGACGTCTATTGATGGCCGGGGACTGCTTTCTATCCGTCGTCTGTTACTCGCGTGAGGACACCATGACGTCATTGGACACTCCTGAACATTTGGACGGTGATAGTGAAGTGAGAAGCATAATGTATCGTAAAATAGAAAGTGAAGTGATGACGAGGTCAGCGACCACGCCGCGGTACAATAAGCGGCCCAGGGTGAAGAGCTACCTCGTAGGGTGGGCTCAGGTGGTGGAGGAACTGTCATGGAAATTAAAAAGTGTGAGTCTTGGCTTACTGTTCTGTGACTGACGTGTGACTAACGTTGTGTTTGCTAGCTTTTAACATTTGTGTAACCTTGATGTTGTATTAACTGTGGGAAATTTAACCTTGACTTGTCGCAAAAATAATAATATTTACGAAGTGAATATATCGCATACTGGTTATACCACAAATGTAGTAGACCATATGTGTTGTAACACCCTGACGCGCGTTAGTATCGCGATTGCATCGATGCTAAAAGTCGCAGTGTGTAAGGGGTCTTAGACTTAGAGTCGATTTTACTATCGTCAGATAGAACTTATTCTACCAAAAAAGTATAAACGACCGATTGTAAAATGTCATTTACATAAATGATTCCTGACAAATCGGTGACGTTTTCAACTTTGGCGTATTCGAAGAATATTCCTTATCTGAATTTGGTAAAATCGACTCTTAGTGACGAATTAGTTACTCTCTTTGAGCAATTCAAATATGTAGACTAGACTCACTAATCTGTCTGGAAAGCTCTCTTGGACCATTATTATGATGAGGCCAATAATTTGGTAGACATGCGTGATTCTCTATCCATGTGTTACATTATAATCACAGCGATCAGCGCCCGTAATTTCATGGTATTGTATGGAGATCACAAGCGCGCGCAGCGTCCATTGTTTGGAGAAAATTGTTTTCTCCCACATAAACGTTATGTTAGTACCCAGTAAGGTGTAATAACAGGCACACATTAAACACGTTTATCTTAAAGCGTAAGCAAGTTTCCTATTTAGGGGCACTCGTAAAATTCTAAAAGAAAGCAAATTTCACAGAAATGTACCACGTTCCTTCTCTTTATACAGGGTTACAGGGTACCCATCTTTACTGACATATTCTAGAGTCCTACCGAAACTGGTTTTCCGGCCGAAACCGAAACCGAAACCGAAATTCACGTAGTCAAGTATAAAATTCCTTAAGTTTACCTATACAACGTAATTTAACAAATTAAACACTTCACATTTTTCATTTACAATCTCTTTTTTTACATGTGACTTGATTTGTTAATTACAACAAAACAACGTTACTGACTCAATATTTAATTAACTATATAAATCATTCAAATACAGAAGCAAAACAAAAACTTACATTACATGTATTCAGTTCCATCAAAACATAACCTCTAAAGAATGTTTGCGTCGGCAATAAAGCACTGACTAAGTTTTGTTGTTACCACAGAGAACATTATTAGTTGGTACAGAGCTATCCGAACGCCGCACGACAATTCCCGAACAGGGCCGTCAGCGTCCGCTAAAGCGTTGCCGCAAGAAACGAAGTTAGGCGAGCGTGCACGACAACTTCCGAAATCAGTTTCGGTTTCGGCAAAAGTTTCGGCCAATTTTGGCCGAAACCGAAACTGTCGCCGAAACTTGATTTTTGGCCGAAACTCGGCCGAAACCGAAACCGAACTTTCGGTCGGACATTATTTAAACACGAATTATTACATTTTTAATCTTGGCTGTTGGCCGATGTAGTTCGCGCCTTAGCCTTGCGCGCGCATCGGTATCGCGGCAAGAAAAAAAAACAACGCGCCATTTTCGTAAATATTGTAGGCTGTGCTGTGACGAAGTTTGGATTAATGGTAAGTGTGTTGAAAAACGTCGTATGAAACACGTGTGCCTGTGACCATAATATACGCGGCTTTCTTATGGCGCACTCGCTTTCGCTCGTGCGCACACAATATTGCCTTGTATATAATGGTCAACTTAGCACACTTGTATCATAATGTACTATAAAATTAACAATTCAATAATGAAGAAGCAAAAAACTTAGTTTCATAGGCGATAGTGGACGTAAAAATGCCTTACGCTTATTGAACCCAGTTTATTCTTTGGCCCTAAAAAGTAAAATAAAACAATATGGAAGTTTTACAAAAATATTGATTAAAGTCCTTAATCAAAGTTCGTGTTAAACATGTCATTGGCTACAACATGGCTAATTAACCTTTTAACCTGTATAGTAATATAGAAACGTTAAATATTTATGAAATTATACTGATATAGATTAAACACTGTTGTGATTGCATAAAATAGTAATTGGGCGGCTTCATTACTTAATACGAAAGATCCGCCCTAGCAATTAAAAATTCATATGTGATCTATCGTTTGACCTTCTTTCTCATGCTAAATCAAGTTATATCATACTAATATTTAAACGAATTGGTAGAGACTATCATACATTTCGCAACATCCCCAAACATATTCGTCGAGAGCATGTTTTTAGGGTTCCGTAGCCGAATGGCAAAAAACGGAACCCTTATAGTTTCGTCAAGTCTGTCTGTCTGTCTGTCCGTCCGTATGTCACAGCCATTTTATTCTGTAACTATAAGCATTACACTGTTGAAATTTGGTAGAAAGATGTATCCTGTGAACCGCTTACCGATTCTCATACAAAAAATAAAAAATAATGACATTTAAGGGGGGGCTCCCATACATGGAAGTAAAACCAAAAAAAAAAATTTTATTCAAACCTATGCGTGTGGGGTGTCAATAGATAGGTCTGTTAAAATTACATTGAGGTTCCTAAAACTATTTTCTTTTAAAGTCTAACGTTTCATAGCTAGACGCTTCCAAAGTGGTAAAATGGGCGTCCCCCCTCCCCCCCCCCCATCTAATTTCTAAACCAAGCAAGTGTAAATTTTGAAAAAAAAAATATGATGTAGATCTTAATAAATACTTTCAAAGAAAATTAGTTCGAACGGGATCGAACGAGTAGTTTTAGATATAGCACATTTTCTACAACCGCAAACATAACTTTGTACTTCATACAAACACTATGAAAAACAAAGTTATATTTGCAGTCGACAAAATATTGTGGTATTTTACTTAGAAGAAGTAACGGTGCGCGAGTCCGACTCGCACTTAGCCGGTTTTTTTTTAAAGTAGGATGTTATTTAACTTAATTTATCACATAAAGGTCAACATCATTTGAGATAGGATGACAAATTGTGTGGTTTGATGTACTGCCTGCTGGTTTTATTTAGTAAAGCCGATTGATACAGCCAGCTTGATATTATCCTAAATACTTATAGTTTATTATGGACAGGACAGGACATGCCAAAACAAGTAGCACCGCCTACGGTATGCGAGTTTCGGAATCGGGGACAAACCAATATATATGTATGCAGTACGTACAAATCTAGATTACTACCAGACGATTACACCTATAGGTCAAGAAGCTGACAAATCCTTGACATATAATTGATATATTTTATAGCCCATTTATCAAATTATACACGTCTGGTGTAGTGGTCAAGAAATCGCCTACTACGCAGCGGGTTGCGGGTTCGATCCCCGCACAATACAAACATTTGTGTGCATGAACATGTCTGTTTGTATTGGTCTGGGTGTTTTCTATGTATATCATGTATGTATTTCTATGTATATATTTACAAACAAAAAGTATTTAAGTATTATATCCGTTGTCTGGCACCCATAACACAAGCTTTGAGTAGCTTACTTTGGGACTAGATGGCGATGTGTGGGAATGTCCAAAGGATATTTATTATTATTATTATATACCTGTTCCCCTATTTTTGTCACACGGGAGTGACTTAAAAAAGATAACTGAATTTTGTAAGTACTAACCTTAATACAAGATCATTGGTACTAACGTCTACATTTCGCGTGAATTCCATTGATTCGTTTTTGAACGAAAACCCACGCCATATTCAGGCGAGTGATTAATAAATAGGGTCCTTGATGTCTAAGGATATACCTCTTAAGGAATTTTCTCATGCACCATAGCATAATATGACTGGGTTAGGCACGAAAAACAAGACGATACACTCTACCTTGCCCACTGAATGGATTGACAGCGTTCTGGGAGCGTGAGCGAGAGCGTGAGCGAGAGCGAGCGTGAACACATTTTGCCGGTGTCACCACGCTCCGTGCATGGCAAGCTATGGTGTTGGTCTATTCTATAAACTAACGATCTGTGGGCAATGTGTCATAGTTTTATAATAATAATAATACTTCACATCTGGCGAATGGACATAGTGTTCATTGTGCCATTGATGCTATCCAGTACAGGAGTCATTATCAGACATTTAAATACAGCTTCACGCACTCTCGATTTACCTGAATATATGTGTGCATATTTGACAATGCAGAAGGCGGCAATTCTAAGTACATGCCGTATCGTCAGGATTTTTTTGCAGGACGATAACACAACCCTATCAATCTTAGGTAATGGGACTCACTTGGCCTAGGCCCGTGAGTCTTTTATTCTACCAAGGCAGATAAAAAATATTTTTTTCCCTGGCTTGAGACAAGAAAAACTAACATAGAATTTAAAAAAAAGGTTTATTTCAGACCAAATCAAGGATCCACAGCTACAGATAGTTGTTCGTAACATAACTTAAAATTACTGTTAATACTACTTAAAAAAGAAAAAAAAATTGGTCGGACATGTTCCTAGCACGGTCATGGTATGCTACCGTGTAGCAAAGACGTGTGCGACAAACTTATAATAGTACATTATGATACAAGTGTGCTAAGTTGACCATTATATACAAGGCGATATTGTGTGCGCACGAGCGAAAGCGAGTGCGCCATAAGAAAGCCGCGTATATAATGGTCACAGGCACACGCGTATCATACGACGTTTTTCAACACACTTGCGAAGAAAAAACAAGACTCTTCATTTACTAAGTTTTTAATTAATAAAACATTAAGTAAAAATACATTTCACTCGACTTTGATGGCAAAAGACTCGCACGCGTTATTCGCCTCGATACGTATGTCCAGCGGAGTTAATAATAGGTTTTCTTCATTTTCTTCACTTGAAGAAGACATTTTCGTCAATATTAAACTTCACAATAATAAATCCAAACTTCGCCACAGCCGACAATTTAATTTGGAAAAATGGCAAGTTGTTTTTTTTTTTCTTGCCGCGATACCGATGCGCGCGCAAGGCTAAGGCACGAACTAGATCGGCCAACAGCCAAGATTTAAAATGTAAAAATTCGTGTTTAAAACACAAATTTCAGAAAACGTTAAATGAATTTGTGTTAGTTTTTAGTAATAAAGCTGGATTTATCATTTCTTGAAATAAATGTATAGATACTGTTCTTTTTCGCATAAATACTGTTTGTTGCTAAAATAAAAGTTAGGTATAACCCGACTAAATTATATCGCTTCTTCTTCTTACTTACTACTTGGTACTAGGGTACAAATGTAAATTGGTCGGGTTTATAAACTAAAGGCACTAGTGCAATAATATAATGAAAAAGCACGCGTGTTTAATATCTAGGATTATGTGCCAAAAATCGGTGGAATAAAAACGTCATTTTGAGCAAGTGTGTTGAAAATACTTATTATCATCGATAAATCCTTCTATTTAATAAACAAGTCCTATTAAAGTAGATGGTATTCGTTGCCTCCATAAAAGCAACAGAGGTGTCTATATTCAATTAATTGTTAGTTGTAAAAGCATGGAATAATCGTAAATGTAAACTGCCTTAGCTGTAAAGTTGAAGATACAAACGTGGTACCAGTTAGAAACAATAGGTTTTGCTACTGTTTCTAATCATCAGTAGACAACATCTTTTTCAGTATGTATTTGACCTATGTACCTGTTAAGATGACGTTTAATGCTTACCCATTAAATAGAGAATTCTACTTTAACAATAAACTGCAACGGTCTTAGCAGTTATACTGGTAACAGAATAAAACATTATTGTCAAAGTGCGTTTACAAATTGAGCTCTGTTGTTTCGATGGCTTCTAAAAGTGCTACTATTCCGTATTTATCCGTCGAACCGTTTAAACAATGGACCAGCCAGGCCCATCAAACGCCAGGAACTGTTCCTTATCATTTCAAGGTTGTGAATCATATGATGAGTCATCCTCATGATAGGACTTGTAAATGCATGCATGTATGTGAGGTACTACCATAACTGGCTGTTGTGTCAATAATTTATTCATTTCAGAGGGGTACTGAATGATACTCGTAAACTTATTTGTGTAATCGCACTTATTTGTAGCCTTGTCTATTATTATGTAACTACTAGCAGTCCCTCGCTCGTATTGAATTTGCTTCCTCCTCTCCCGTCTACAACTATAGCCTAAAGCCTTTCATATAATAAAAAAAAATGATTTTTTTTTTAAATCGGTCCAGCGGTTCCTGACATAAGCGCGTTCAAACAAACTCGTCAGCTTTATAATATAAGTAATATTAGTATAGCAAATTTTCATAATGCATGTTTCCTAAAAACATTTTGAATACAATATTATACATACCATTGATGATTAACTAAATTATTCTGACTTCAATTTCGGCCGAGTCCAAATGCAATTGTAAAATCGCCGTTACCCATTCGTGCGTGTGCGCGTTGTGTGTGGTGCATCGATGGAAAATAACATAGCTTTCCACTATTGTGGTAACGCCATAAATGAAACACTGCGTTACCACAATAATGCTTCTTCAATAACACCATTGTTCGAGGGTATTCGTTCCCAAGCGTGATGACGTCGGGATCGTAAAGCAACAGTTAGTTAACGGCTAGCGGGAGGCACACTTACTCCACTCTCCTATATCACTTAATAAGTGGATTTGTATGTAAACAGTTTTAATAAATGCCGATATTTAATGTTTTATCTGCTTGTACTCCTGCTCTAGTTAAATGTAGGTTGCTTTGCTTTTAAATTGATTGTATGTAAGTAGTTCCAAAAGATTCGGTAAATTTGGTAGCGCAAAAGAAAAGATTTATAAAATTGTGTCACATGCACTAAGTTTCTACAGATTGAGTTAGATACAGAAAATTTATACTTTTGAAATGAAAAAATATAATACCTTTAACTCAAATCTTACTTACTATCTACTAACCCAAGAATCAGACGCAAAAAATTGGGGATCTACGGATT
The DNA here is from genome assembly GCA_963924145.1 of Pyrausta purpuralis. Taxonomy (NCBI): domain Eukaryota; kingdom Metazoa; phylum Arthropoda; class Insecta; order Lepidoptera; family Crambidae; genus Pyrausta; species Pyrausta purpuralis. The sequence continues at coordinate 19,888,582 of OZ001659.1, forward strand.
TTAATATTCATTAAAGATTTATGGTCAGGCAGGTTTGTCCATGGATAAATGGTTGCAAATTACTGCAGCATGCTTAACTATAGTAAAGCTTAGCCAAGCTTCTAACTGAACAGCTAACGGCTGACACACTTGCAACTAAGTTACGCAACTGTACACAACTCCTGCCACTGAAGTAAAGAGTAGGCGTACTGTAAAACATTGAAGGCTCGTTGTACCTTGCATCAAGTTACTTTATTAAATTATCTGAATTCCACACGCACCACACGATAAAAGAAGATGCGCGTAACGAAGCCTATTAACTATCCTACTATAAAAACACAATAATCTTAACAAGTAATAGATCATGAAATGTTTAAATATTAAATATAAATTTTAACGATATCTCATAGCGTCAAACCGTTTTAAGTGAAAATATTTTAACTGCGCCTTTGTATACATCACAGAAAAAGCAGTATTACATACTATGTAATTTTTTTGGAAAAACAAAAATCTGAAAAAATACTTTCTCAAGAACTACCGTCAACTCCTGTAACTTCGCCTAAATTCGATGAAAAATTGCATATTTTTTAATTTTCCCGCTAAACAAAGATAGTCTGAAACATCGGCACACTGCAAATCTGACCAATGGGGTGGAATCTTTTTGGGTGTGTGTGTTAGGAATTATTACGAAGCACTATACGTTAATATTCTGTGGTTGAAAAATATGGGCGAAGTTAGAGCATTGAACCTAACTTCGCCTGGTAGTTTCATCTCTATGAATTCAAACTTTATTGCGCAACCTAAGCACTTATTACATTAGATATAAGGCCTGCACCAGTTTGATTGAAATAAAACAACCAGAAAGTGCTTATTTTTAAAAAAATCTTACCTAGGCGAAGTTAGGCTAGCTATTTTCGAAACTGGGAACAAAGAATAGGGTTGCTAAAAACCAATTTTTTTTGTAGATTAATATTGGGCAAAGAATCCAAAATATATTTTATTTATTTATTTTGCGAGTGCGATATATTTTTTTTGTGATTGTTAACCTAGAACTGTCATTTATTAACCAATTTGGAAAATCTTTATTATTTGAGAGAGTCTAATTTTACTTCATTGTCATATAAATTTTATCAAAATCGGTTCAGTAGTTTAGTTTTTAAGCCAAAATAACTGGAATAAACACATCATATTCATAAAAACAAAAATTGCGTATCGATGACACTGTAGTCGTTAGTTTTAACGTTGTATTATTTTAGATTTATAATTATATCTCGGAATATAAACTACAGTAGGTAATTTAATAAAATACTTGTTCATAAAATATATAGGTATATAAAAAAATCTAAAAATAAATAAATATATATATGGATGTTTTTGAACTATCTACTCAACTTTTACTTTGCAAACAACAATGAAATCACGAAAGCAACCATACAAATCATTATTAATTTTATTATTGATATGTTTTTCTAAAAGTGCCAACCCTAAGGGTAGGCGAAGTATGGTGGCTGTTAGTTGAAGATACCCTTCCTAACATTGCCTGTCTAGATAATTTTGTTCTATTCAAAGACACCTTAATAGTAATTATCGCTACGGATAGTCAATCATATATGTAACTTACTGTAAAAATATTAAACCTTTACCTTTGGTAGTTTCCTCGCTACAGGTAACTTTTCTGGGTTCCACGAAAAAAACACAAACTCCTCATTCCATGTTTTGACTTACACTGACTAAATGGCAGCTTTGATTTTGACAAATCAAGTTGCAATATTACCATAGTTAAATTTGCCAATTTACCAATGAAGACGAAGGAATGCTACTTACACAATAAAAAAGTTATAACTGTTTTAAAATTTTAGGCGAAGTATGGTACAAAAGGCGAAGTTACAGGAGTTGACGGTAGCATATAAAAACTAAAAGTGTTTTCTACAAAATATGATTAATTTACTATTCTGAATCGCCCTTTACATATTTTATCACTTAAAACGAGATGACCTATTCGACAGCAAAAACGAAACACATCAAGTGTGTAGGGATCAAGCATTTTTATGCGGATTTCTTGAGATTGAGATGTGGCTTTGTAATAAAATTATGATTTTATAAATTTATATGGATCCTTTTTGGTGCACTTCATAATTTGAAACAGGAACTGTCAATCAAATTCGAGTAAAAGATGAAAATCAGCTGTCAATATTTTCCCTATAAAAACATACAACGCATTGAAAACATTATTAGTGCTACTGTTTCCCTACTACTGATTAAAACCAACGTTATTATGGAGCGGCGACGTCATTTAAGTAGGGAAGAAATGCTCAGAGCCGTGGGAATGATAGAAGCTGGTTCCCGGCAACGTACTGTGGCTTTAGCTCTGAATACAAGTCAGAGTGTTATCAGTCGACTTTGGACACGTTACCGAAGCACTGGTACCGTGGCTGAGCGCCATGGAGGACGGTATCGCTGCATCACACGGCGGAAGAACTTATTTGATTCGGATTAGAGGCAACCTCAACGCTCAAATTTATGCTGAGACGATTGTATCAGACGTCATCGTTCCTTACAAGTGCAAATCGGTCCCTTATTTCAGTTAATGCATGATAGATAATGCACGACCGCACACCGCAAGAGTTGTAAGACAGACTCTCGCCGCAGCTAACATCAATGTCCTGCCCTGGCCTGCTCAGTCGCCAGACTTGAACCCGATTGAGCATGCATAGGATATGCTAGAAGAGAAGAGCTCTGCCGAATATGGAGGGTATCCAGTCGCAAGAAGACCTTTTTTTGTTGTTGCAACGAACATGGGCGGCCATTCCACAGCGTGATTTGGATGAACTCATTTTGAGTATGCCAAATCGATGTTCTTGTGTTGTTAGTGTTCGCGGTAGAAACACGGATTATTAATTGTTTAAGTTACCCAATAAAATTTTAAAGAAAACTGTTATTTCAGTCTTTTTTTCGAAGTTTAATGTTAGTGTTTCAAATGTCAAAAATCCCTTTATTAGGAAAATGGCAAATTTCTTTATTAATGCAAAGGTGACTTGGTTTATCGTTACTGTAGACAAACGAAAACACTTTATTTGATGAATCCTTAAAAAAAAAAAATATCAATCAGGAGAAAAGTTATTGCAAAAATATATATGTTGATCCCTAGACACTTTTGATGTGTGTAGTTATGATGACGTCTGTAAAACGTTCGTCGACTATTTCTAAAATATTTTGGAAATATGACATTACTTAATATACCATTATAAAAGTGTGATTTGCATGTCAATTTAAACAATGATACGAACTTTCAGTCTGCTTAAAGTTTCACTCTTTTATCACGTCTTTTTGTAGTATCACTGCTCAATCAATTATCTTATATATATATATATATATATTTTTGTCCTGATGATTCATATCGAATCAGGCTTTACTTAAAGAAAGTTTTTTACTGCAGCACAAAATAAAACTACGCAAAGTCATTCGAACGAAAGTGCCATCGATTCCTTTGAAGTTTCAAGGGTAAATAACATTCTTGATACCTTCGTAGAAACTTTCACTAACCTTTTTATGAGCTCATTTTTAAACAACATAACTGCCACAAGGACAAAATAGAGACAAAGTTTGTAGCCAAAATGGCTTGAGACAATAAATTTTGGCACTGCTTTGTTTCGCTGGTTTGCCGACGAAACTGGTTGTAAATCTTTTTAATAGATATTAAATGATAATTTTGTCATTAACTAAAGCCAATTATTGTAGAACATTTTCTAAACTCATAAACTAAAGTAAAATAATGTAGATTTTTTTACTACACGATAGGAAATTGGCTCTAGCCTCACTCTAGCTAGAGCCTTTGTTTAATATGAACAGAAATCTTTATTTTATTATTGAAATATTAAATAAGTATTATATTATGACGTCGATTACAGGTGATAAATATTAAAATACATAAATAACCGCAGTAAATACCATCATATCTAAAAAAGAGCCAGAGCATTTTTTTTCGTTAATGATAGTGGAAATGAGACGCCTTCTTCACCATGTCTGAGTGGTCGGTTGTGATTGATCGAACTCTTTTTGTTTAGGCATACGCGTAATTACTTGAATGCAGCTTAGTCTTTTCGTATTCAAATTCTACAATTTGCTGTAGCGGCCTTCAACTGAGTAACTTTCAATAAGCTGAGCGATCCGCGAAATGGATGTGGATCTTTTCAATGAAACCAGTTTTCGTGAACCGTTTCCATTGATCGTTTGTAGGGTAAGTAAATTCAATAGGAATCAGTGTTAAGGATAAGCCATCTGTAAAATTTTTATTAGCAACTTAGGACACAAATTAAAGAAGGGAATGTCTAACTGGTAAGTTTTTTACAAATGATATGTATTTTTTATTGCCATTTACCGCCATCGTCGTACTTAGTAGAACGGGTATAATAATGTTCTCCTGAAGACAAAAATATAACCTTCCTTTTAAGATTCTTCGCAGTCAGGTAATAATGGGACAAGGGAAAGTAAAATCCTTGTAAATGTTCTTATCTTTTGGCATCAGCTCTACCATTAACATGGCAATAAAGGACTGATATTTGATAGCATTGCCCTTTTTTTAAATGAATACATAAATATATGTGTAAAAAGTATGTAGCGAGAGCAAAGGCTGAAAAACGAAATTTTCTCACAAGGGAATTAAAAGTGGTGTTGAATAACATTTTCATCATTTTGTGTAAGAGGAGTAGAAGGAGAGTTATACTTAGTTGTATAGTATTTATATGTGGTTAGTCCATTATTGTACTGCTCAAAAACCAAGAAAATCTTTACATTTAAATTACCTATGTTATAAACAGCTTTTTAGGTCCTGTATAAGTAAGTCGTTTCCTAAAAATACGTTTCTTGTGTATGCGCTTTAAATACCGCTTGATTTTCAAAAAGGCTAATCCGAACTCGGATTTACTCAGGGCAATAAATCTTAGAACAAGTACCCTCAGAAATGTAATTCTTCAAACCATTAGTTCTGCATTCGCGGTACATCCATCAGGATTCTTACGGTACTCGGCAGTGTCGGCTAACCATCGATACTAAATCTAACTATAAAGTTTAGTATGTAGATGACTAGCTACTTTATAGTTCAAGTGGCAGCTGCCCCTTGATTATAAAATCGATAAGTCTTTTGACTACTATTGAATTACGAAACTGTTGCCCTAATAATACCTAAGTGTATCGACGGATTCGCATTGATATTATCGGTACATCAGACGCTTGCATTAATCCTGAGGAAAGTTTTAATACTTATAGCCAGACACTATGGAAGAAATTAAATACTACACGCTAAAATATCGTTATTGTTCTCAACCGTCATCCTCATCACTATAGGTATGAATCACTGCGCGCGCGCACCGCCTGCAATTGAACGCGTAAATGGTCAATCAGTTCAAGTGCACACGCAGACGGGGTCATGGAATCATAAACGCCATATGCGCCACTGATTTATTTGTCTTATTATACGTATCAAGTGTCTTACACCCCGCGCGGTATCCGGCTTTTTCAGACGCAGAGACAACATGTGGTGAAGTTCTTTAGAAAAATGTCTAACCTTACTGAAACGTGGAATTATATTTCCGGTGAATTTGTAAAGGTTACTTTTTAATCATCTGTCATAGATTGAGTGACTATGAGGGAGCTCTATCTATATTTATAACGACTTGAATTATCGACATATTACGAAATTTTAGCAATGATGCAAGCTTTTGAAAAAAAGTAAGTGTAAAGTAGACTTTACATAGACTTCAAAAAAAATACACGTGATCCAGGGGGGGAGGGGGGGGGGAACGGTCCCTAACCTCACCAAATATCACCAGGGGGGAGGGGGGGGGTCAATAAATGAGAAAAACGACCTCACGTGATTAATGGACGGCCCCTAACTACACTACACAACACCGAAGTTCTCACCTTCCATCTTTAGCAGAGTAAAGTTTCATTTCCAAAACATTCCATCTTAACTTGTTACAAAAGTCAAGTAGCCAATTGTGAAGTGAAGTATTATTTGGTTAAGTTTGCTCTACATTATGTACCTACTTAAAAAAAATAATTAAAGATTACATAGAACAGAGAGACTGCTGAAAGCTACACCAAGAAATAACTTTTTGCTAGCTAGTTGGTTACTAACAAACTTGTTAGTAATCATTTGTGTGTTGTATCATTTAAAGCGGTTTGCAATTTGCAACGGACATTCGCAGCCATATAAAATTTAACGATGGTATCAACTTTCTATATTCATTAATATCGTTTAATTATACTATTTACATGAACTGGAAATGAAGGTGTACTCACATATAATTGCGTGTGTCCAGTTAAAAATACTTTCTGAAAAAGTTCAACGTAATGTAACCCATTTACATACAAATTTTATTTAACCGAAGCACGTCTCTGGTATTCGAATACCAAAAAGTATTTCTCCGTGTCCCTTTGCATTGTGACAACCGAAAAGCATGTATAATGTGAACAGTATTGTCTTTTAAATAAACATTATTTCGAGCTCAATTCTATTCCCACCATGCATTCGTAGCACGTGCTCTAAAGCATGTTGGACGCAAACAAAACAATGCCAGTGCCACAGATGTTAAAAAAAAACAATAAACCTTTGCTTGGACGCGGACGGTCTGATCAATAGGCTGAGAAGCAAGAAAGGTAGGGCTTGGCAGGTGATACTCTACATCTCGAGATGAAGCACTCACACCAACAAAGTTTTGTTGTTTTCAAACACATACACATCCTACCTACGAGTAGTTGATGCCTGTAACTCGCCCTTTACAACGACCAGTCGGGGAAGATGCTCCACTTACAAACAACTTTTTGCACATCGAGATTTAGGTCGACGAATCTAGGCAATGACGGACAATAAAATAACTCATCCCTATAAGGATTGACACGCGACGACGCAGTTTTCACAAGATGAAACACGACAACCTACTTGAACCAGCATTAATGTGAATTGTCAATAAGTTAAGAAGCTCTCCGTATTCTTTACAAACATGACGACGAAGTAGTATATGTGGCTGGTCCTCTCAAACAACTGTCATTATACTTAAATCCCACTAAATTGTAAATACTTAAATAACGTGACGAATATCAACTGTTAATCAAAAATTTGTTTTGTTTATTTATGAAATCCCTAGCGGTCGACGGTTTTCTCGCGTAAATGTTGGAACTCAGTCAAGTTACACACACGGGTTACACAATGAATTATAGCCTTTGTGCTATTCCGATATAAGGGTAAGTTATATTATTGTAAAATTTATCTCAATCCATCCAGCAATTTCAGTAACAAAAATATCTGTGGTTCCGTAAATCCTCGTCATCCTCACGCATTTATAATATAAGAAGAAAGTAGGATCTTATTCTGTACTTTTACTATTGAATTTGGAATAGATAGAAGAACTGAGCCTAGCCAGAGATACGGTGCAAAAAGTCTAGTGATAGTAATGTTTTGCTAAGGACACTAACAGTGTTGAATTTTATACACTGGCAGAAATAATAAACTCCACGCAATCTCACCTTTCAAAAAAACAAAGTAACAAATAAAACATCCATCAACTTGTCACAAAGTAGAGCATCTGCCGTGCCAGTTCGACGGCACAAAAGTGGAGGCAACCGCTTTTTTTACGGTCCCAAGTCCCAACGTATTCCAGCGCCCCCTGCTTCCCGCCAGTTCCTTGTTCGTAACAGACGGAGCATGTGCGCAGCTCCTTTTGAATGTCGTGGTTTCCGACAGTCGAAAATGCAAGGAACGTTTTTGTGACCGTGAAAAAGAACTACTCAATTTAGAATTTGGAACACTGATTAACCTTCGTGGGAAAATATCACAAAAGTGCATTTTTATGTGATGATAAATGATATTATAATATTTTTAACTTGATTCTAAGTTCCTATAAATAATGCACACGAGTTTTTTGTGAACCCAGGAATCATTTTTTCGTGCAGTGGTGAGAGAGTAGTGCAGTGAAATGTGCAGATGACATACATCACTGATAGATATGGATGCGCTAAATATTATGTTGAAAACAGGGTATAACATCATCAAAGATTTTTCGGAGCAGCATAGGCCTGTAAGTATACAAATACTTTATAACATCCTGTTTTTAAAGAAAAGGAAGGCAAATATTACTACCCGATCACGATTCAGTCCCTAATCCTCACCTGTGTCAAGCAAGGCAAGGTTACAAATTAGTTTATCAGGATGTAATCAAAAAAAAATTGACGGGATACATAGGTACGTTTTTTTATCTTTGCTGATCACCACGTTTAAAAAAGACGATGACAAGTGTCGCAACAAAATGTCAAAAAATAATGTTTATTTATTAACAAAGTAACATTTAAAATTCATAGAGATATTAACAAGAACTTGTTAGAATATTTCGTAATAAATCTCGAGTGTGCCGTTAATGAGAAATTGACTGGACGTGCTACCACCTGCCCCATGTGAAACTGTTTTAACGGAAACCGTGCAAATTATGAACTGCAGAGTATCGATGGTAATTGCCGACCTTGCTTACGATTATTAGCTAAGGAATACTTGCGAATACACAATTAATATTACCGTTAATTTCAAATACGCGTTAACACGTGTTTATATAAAAGCTTTCGTCTTGTAAATGTCTTGGTCTCCAAACTCTTGCTTACTTATGAATGAAATTAGCATTTCTGCGTTGTGACATACACACGCAGTCACCCTCGGTTCTGGCATTATATTCAGCATCTTATTGTTATTCATATTGTCGTTGACCACCTTTTGACTACTAATCGTCTATTCTTTAATATAAAATATAAAAATTAAAAATTTTACTTACTTTACTAACTTACGTTTACATAGTACACTTCCCTGTGAAATAATGTTTTCGAGCAACTATCTTTACTTATCCAACTGGGAGAGTTATTTTTATAGGAGCGCATTATGTTCATGTTGTAAGAAAAGCAAAGCTGAAAGTCGAAACTCGTAGTGTATCATTATTAATATGCGCCAGAGGTCGTATCACCTGCTCATATGCACTTTACGTTGAACTATGAAATCTTATTCCTTTTATAAAATTCCTCGGTTGCAGCAGCTTGAATGTTTTATTCATAAAGATTTTATTGCCTATTAAATATGAGCATTACTAAGCTTAAATCGATTTCAATGTTATTCCAAGAGTAATAAAATATATGAATCCTAAAGTATTATTTTAATAAATTTATGTTATTCGTCGAGGCATGAAAACTCGTAATTAAAACGATAAACTATCAATTTATATTTCAAACCTCATGACGAGCTATCACCATAACCTACAGTTTAACTATTACATATTTTCTGTGCTATTACACGTATAATATGTCTTAAGTGTATTAAAACAATACCATGGCCTCTGGCACTAAACGTAGGTGGTGGTATTACATAGAAACTGATACGATCTCCCCAACTCACAGCACCTACATGAGTTGTTTTGTGTCTTACGGGACCCGTAGCTACCACAACATTTACTGCCTCTACCGTGCGTGTATTTTATTGTTATTATGTCCTATATTTATTTTCTAAGATGATTTGTGTGTTATGTCTGGGTGCTCATACGCGCCTAAAACTCTATTCTCTTTTGCCCCAGATGGAGACGTCGGGAGGTTCAGAGAGTTCCGGCGGCGAAGACGCAGAGGCGCGGCGGTTGCGGCGCGGTCATGTATTAGCAGAGTTGCTGCAGACAGAGCGGGTCTACGTGCAGGAGCTGGGCTCCATACTCAGCGTAAGTATATTATACCTAAGACTCGCATTACCTTTTTGATGTTACTGGCAGAGCGGGCATCTGCCATGCTGGCCATAGAAGTTGCCAGGGACCGAGGCAATTGCGATACAGATTTCGACGTCGGCATGTACTGGTGAAACGACTGCGGACGGAGCGGACTACTTTTTACGTTCAAGATATACCAGAGAACCTTCAAATAGGTCACTGGCAAGCATGCTGCTCTGGCACTTCACCCTTTCCCTTGAGCTCGAGGGTTAGTAGACGCTTAGGAACTTGCTGTTGAAATCTTGATGAAACTTTTTACATATCAGCAAGGTAATTTATAGATTTTCTCGGTGATTTCTTTTTGTACGATCAATCGACCACAAAATTTATTAAAAACGGAATGTTTATGTAGCACATGAACATGACCATTTTTCATGCGATTCAATCGACTACTGACCGCAACCTACCATGTCTGCTGTTTATCATAATATGGGTTTATTATTCCCACATCAAACTTTCTTCTCACGCCTTGTGACTTTCGTGAACTATTTTATGTTGTGATTAAAACATTTAGGTATTGCAGAACATTTATCTGTGGGTTTCTCATAAAAGTGCCTTATTATACTGTGTATCCACGTAACGATTAATTAATATTGTGCAATCGTTACGCGCACTGATCTTACGGTATTCCTCAAGGGCAAACAATGTAAAGTAACACATCAATTGTTTACCTACGTCACACTCGATTAGCTCCTAGAAAATGCATGGCTATCTCCACCGAACGCGGCATTACGCGCTCTGAAAAGTAATTGTGCCATTGAAATGTAAGTAGCGCGTATGCCACCAGGTTCCGTCGCGGCAGTCACGAACGCGCCGAGTAAATGCATACAGGTGCATCCGACGCAGGCGATGCGGCGCGCGCATCTACTCGCCCGGAACGATATGCGCTCGCCCACTGCACTCTACTGCAGTCTCTTGGCCGCGTTTTACACTCCGTCACGCTCTGCACCATGAAATATGGAAAATATGACCTCCATAAATCTTCCGCGAACCTCAGCGTCGGCACCTCCTACTCCTGGTACTACAGAAAAAACGACAACCCCACCACACGCAAGAAGAAACGACTCACCAGAACCGCATCAGACTCCACGCTCTTCAGCGACTATCCTAATCAACTCGCCCTCTTTGAAAAGGAACGGTGCCGAAAAAATAATAAGTGCAAAAAAACAGTGAGTGACGTCGGAAAAACGTCTCGTGTCAAGTGCGACCCGCGGAACATCAAGACTGTATACATGGAGCCGTTTACTGGAAACTTCTTTTACGGAAAACCACTACCCGGTTATGAATACACAGAAAAAACTGAGGAGAAAATAATTTATCTACCGGATTCCGATGTGGTTACTGCCTCTGAAGACAACACGGGGGAATCTCTGACGACAGCGCCGACTGTTGTCGATGCACCTGAATATGTAAGAAATCCGCTGTATGGATGTCTGGAAGCCGATGTTCACATATCGACCCCAGAATTGTCCACTACTACTGTTTCAAAAGACTCTCAATTGAAATCGTCTAGTTGTACTGAGTTGAGACAAACTATGTGCAGCAGTAAAGAACCTGACGATATTTTGAATACTATACTGAAGGACTACAAGAGAATAATGAAGGAATGGAACCACACAAGACAGGATCATTGTTCTTCAATATCGCATTGTAGTAAACGAGGTTCTACGATTTGCCGGACAAGTAATACTGACAGCTACGTGCGGAGTCTACATTCCACATTGTCATGTAGGAAGCCGAGTCGATGTTTAAAGTCCATGACGAGTAATACATATTCTAAAAGTTGCAATAAATACCAGAAAATCGCCTCACATGATACGAAAAGACGAGTTTAAGTAGAAAACAAACTTATAGCAATTGGTCGTCGACGTTACAGAAGTTAAAGAGTAAGACGAAATTTTGGAAAATACAGCAGAATTTGACTATGTCTGAGTGCGAATGTTTGGAAGCTATTTATGAAGACTACGACAGGCGTTTGCAAGATTGGTGCGATGCGATTAGCCATTGTTCATCTCTGTTTAGTTCGGTACTACCACCATTCTTTATATCTTTGTCCCTAATCACTCTACAGGGTGTTGTTTTGGACATCCATATCAGGGATGAGAATATGACTTATACTGATTCTAAAAATAAATCTTAAAATTATATGCAAGTTTTATAAAAGAAACGCCCTTTCACAACATACTAAAATAATTCAAATCGAATGGCGAATATTGCACACTCGCGGTCAGCTCGCGCGTATCGACGAAATACTACGCCGTAGCTAGTAAGCTTAGAAGAAGCGACACGGGTTTTGGTAGTTTTGACTCGCTTGCTAGTTTGGCAATAATTAATTGATTTTGTAGGGCTTTTTCCGTTAAAAAATAGTTTTTTATTTTATGTTTTTGGCCTAAGTATCGTTTGTACAACCAACTCTGAGTCGCTCGTCGCTGACCAAAACAACACCTGACTTTTTTTATTGTTAGGAAGCATCTGATCTGACTTTTTGTAACATATTTGCTAAAAGTTCTGTTTTCTCTTACAGGGCTACAAAGAAGAAATAGAGAAACCAGAGAACCAGCACCTCCTGCCTTCTACTCTAGTGGGGCAAGCCGACGTGCTGTTCGGAAACCTACACGAGCTCTTCACCTTCCACCAAGACGTGTTCCTCAAAGATCTAGAACGATCGATATCAGCGACAGAACTCGTTGCATTATGTTTTGTAGATAAGGTAAGCAACAAACGTCTATGTCAACTTGTTTTAAAGGTGCCGTAGAGTAAGTACATGGAACTCTACCTATACCTACGTTTTTTTACGTTGTTTCTCACCTTTAACAGACATATCGTAAAGTCATTATTATATTTATTCATTTATTTATACTTTACTGCTTTGTAAGTTGTACTATTGGCGGACTTAATGCTTGTGGCATTCTCTACCAGTCAATCGCTTGGGAATGCAAAGATAGAGAGAGAGCTATATTATTTTATAACAACATACACTTCGCTTTAGGTGTAAAAATCTAAGAGACATGAAATTCAGAAACTGATTTTTTAATGTTTTCGTTAACTTCCTGTAATTTAGTAATTTAGTTTTACCTCGTCTAAACATAAACGAATATGTGCCACGTTCTTGTTCTTTTTCTCTGAGAAAAAGACAATCGTCAATGTCATTCATCATCCTTTACAGAGGGAGACCTTCTTCCGCCTGTACAGTTACTACTGCCAGAACATACCACGGTCCGAGCGGCTGCGCGAGACTCTAGTGGACACACACCTGTTCTTACAAGCTTGTCAGCTACGCTTGGGTCACAAGCTACCGCTAGCTGCTTATCTGCTCAAGCCGGTGCAGAGGATCACAAAGTATCAGCTGTTGCTAAAGGTAAGGTTCTTTAGGATTTCGTGTGAGTTTCCCAAACCGCATAGTTAGTCTTGATTATGGTCTTTAGATTTGGCTTTGAATATTGCAAAAACCAAACAGAGTGGTGTAAGGTATTACTAGCCTAGAGGTATACTACTTGCACCGTAATCTACATGAAGTTAAGAATAATATTAGTACAGATAATGTTTTAAACAATAATAAATTTAAACGAATTAATAAAAACTCCCCCAAAACTTACTCTTTCTAAACCAGTCCTTAAATGTCAACTGCATAATAATTCCGGATTTGAAGGTGCTTTTTCATAGGTGTTTTTAAAATGAGACCTAACACCAACTGAATATTAATCATTTTCAGACTGATCCTTTATCTTAGACACATTTTGAAATAGTATGCATTATGAGTTTACACTCTAAAAAATATAGGTCCACGTCAAAACCTAAGCAACTACCTGTTTATCGACTCATTTAACCCTTCCTCTCCAGGACTTATTAAGGTACAGCGAATGCGGCACGATGACGACGGGACTGCAGCAAGCGCTGGACTGCATGCTGGTCGTGCTCAAGTGTGTCAACGACTCCATGCACCAGATAGCCATCACCGGCGTCCCTGTGAGTAGGACAGATCAAGTCAAATTACCTGTTTCTCCTCGTAGTCCAAACTTTTGGCAGGTCAGAAAGTGCCAGAAGTGTAATGGTAAAGACGATTTTAATCAACGGAAAACGGAAAGTATTTATATCCGGACTCCAGCTAGACAGGTTGAATTTTCAATAGCTAATGGCGTCCAGGATGAATTTCACCAAAATCGAATGATAAGTGTTTGGACATAACAAATATACAAACAGAGCGCCCACATCAGCTCGGAACAAAAATATTCTTCGAATTGTTTTGATAAAAGGGTACTAATGTTTCTAATCGTTAAAACAATATTAATCATGGTTTCGATGTTGTTGATTACTTAGATAGCCATTACTTTAATACATGCAAGGGTTGAAGGTATGGCGTTGCAATTATTTATTTGGTAACCAACCCAACAATCATGTTGCATGCAATCTTCTCATAAATCATAGCTATATTTATGACTTCACTTTCGTATACAATTATAATTATTAAGACGTCAGCCCCGCCTATTATAATAACATTATTTGTGCGCGCTTATAGGCTGATAACTTATTCACAGTTCCTTTCACCTTGTGCTGCATTTTGTTTTGATTGAAAAGTGCTTACAGCTCTTGCAATATTCCTTTAATATTTTGTCCAAAATTACGTATCCACTTACAGAATTTCATTGTGATAAGCGTCAGTAAAGAACAAATCACTAACTAACTAGGCTATAAAAGTAAGACATAGTGAAGTAGATGATTCTGAGCTGATTTTAAATTCCCTCCAAAGTCAAATAAAATTGAATTCTTAAAGGATCACTGCACTACTGCTACTGCATACTGCATTTTATTGCGATATACGTCAGTAAATAACAAATCAATAAATTACTGTAGTCTTTCTTCCTCTTGTTTAAATAATGGCAACCGTTACCTTAATGTTTCCCACACTCCGGATGCGACATTTGATCCGCATATGTCACATGTGAAACACAAGTATGTAAGGCAAAGTGAAGTAGATAAATCTGACCTGATTTTAAAAATCCTTTTAAAAAAAGTTAAATAAAATTGAACCCGTATGTTATCCGTGTGTCTGACGTTAGTGAATTTGAATTTTGCCACCCTTCTTTAATATGATGATCAAACTTTCGTCTGTCGGTATGTCCAAAAGTAAATATTTTATGTATCTCCAGGTGGACCTGAGCCAACAAGGCGAGCTACTAATGCAGGGCTCGTTCCTGGTCGTGTCCGAGAACAAGCGTGATTTGCGACTGCGGCTGCGCCAGCGCCGGCGGCACATCTTCCTCTACGAGAAGGCCATGCTGTTCTGCAAGCCCGCCGCCAAGAACAGCCACAACAAAGCCACCTACCACTTCAAACATGATCTCCAAGTATGTGTTCATTGAAGATATCTTAAAGAACTGTTCTGTTATGAGTTTAGAGTAAAGCGATACGTAATAGTACTACGGTGACGTACTCAGCCTCGAATCAGTAGTTATAGTAGCAGCGAACACATAGCGCAAACAAATGATGGCCATTGGAAGTTCTAGCTAGATAGATCCCATCGATCACAGTAAAGAGTAATCAATAAAAGTAAATAAAGTCGTAGTTTATGAACATTAGAAATCTTTTTTAACAGATAACGTTACTCGTATTTACGATTCGTGTAGGTTAGGCTTTTGAGTTATAAATCAAGATCGAGAGTAAAAAAGACGATGCTGCGATGTTGTAAATATCTATCGAAGGAAATAACTTGTTATAAATTTATGTCCTGTATATCTATATAGATAGATAGTAAGCTTAAGTTAGTATTAATACAAATAGTCTTGGAGCAGAAGGCATCATTGTGGCTAAGCAAATCCTAACACCACAACGTTTCCTCTCCTCAGATGTCACAAATCGGCCTCACAGAGTCCGTCAAGGGCGACCCGCGAAAGTTTGAAGTGTGGCGACAGGGTCGTTCTGAGGTCCACACCATCACCGCTTCGACGGCAGAAGTTAAACGCGCGTGGGTGGACCGCATCAAGCGAGTACTGTTAGATCAGCTCAAGGAACTAAAGGGCGAGCGCGTGCGACAGTATACGGCGCACCGGTGAGTCAGCATTTTATCTTAATTGTAATTGGAGCTGCGAGAGATGACGATGAATCGTGGCTGGAAAATAAGCACCTGCCTCGCCTAGGCCACGAAAAGTGAAAGTCGTAAATGAAATTAATTGAAGCATAGTTAGTTCAAGTTACGATTTCGTCATGCAAGATTCAAATCAAAACTAATTTGCGAAGGAAGATGAACATATATAAACTAAAGTCACTACAAAAGAGGTAGAATATTATATCTAAAGTTAAACAGGTAAATATAGTTTACTTTATGTTGGCGCCCTAAGCAAGGTTAATGCATAATAACTAAGTCGAAAGCGTACATACGTAAACGCTAAATACATATCTTCCACAACGTATTTTGTTTTTTGGTACGGCCATCGTGGAAAAATACAATGGTGTGTGGCTAGCATGAATTGGTTTTCTGCTCTATTGCAATTTCACGTTGGCACCCTATTTGGTAATGGGAATCAACATACACACCAGACTCAATACCATCAACTCAAACAACATACTCAGCGTCCCACGTTGGGCGCCACAATTTTGATATAACCTAAAACTTTTTACACAATCATGTCCGTTTGAGTACCATCTCTATTAACGAACACGTACTGTCTTGCTCAACACACCACCAATTGTCCACCACAGAACACTAATACAAGCCCAGTCATGGGACATGGGGCCGCCCACCGCCCAGCCGCGGCCGCTGCCGCCGGCCAACCCAACTCGCACGGCCTCCTGTGACATGCACGACGAGCCCTGCTGGTCCACCGACCCTTCTGAAGACGAGGAGGAGGAGCCCGAACACGCGCCGGTATGTATGCTTGACGGGTGAAAGGGTTAACATGTGGGGTCGCTTGGTGATAGGTTAACCATAGAGAAGATCGGTGTTGAATTGAAAATGTGTGACAGAGAAAAGATGCAATAAGGCACAGCTGCCTTTATGATTGAATAATAAATCCGGCTATCATAGGATAGTGAAATTGCTTTAATATCCAGTTAAGAAAAAAATATCGTAGATATAAATCACAGGATGGCTGATTTAAAAATGACATCACATTATACCTCTAACCTATAAGCGGATACAATATGTTACATTGTAATTTTATTTTAACATTACTGACTGCTCAAATAACTTTATCTGACTGACCTTAATCAGATCTGTATTTTGTATCACTATGTTTGCAAATCAAGACTCTAAAAAGGTCAGAATCAAGAGTACTTCTAGATTTTTTTAGCTACGGTTACGTATCACTAAGCGAAGATTACAATTAAAATGATACATAAATGGATATGACTTTTGTTCGTGACTGTACGTATACAAGTAGCTCCTTGAACTTGACCTTTATTCATGCTCATACGGTTGATAAAATGATGTGTTTTTATTGTTTACTGAATTTTACTCGAGTCCCTAGAGTATTCTGAAAGTCATATTCTACATAATTGTGCACGTCTCTTTGATTCAATTTTTAACTAACCCGTTGTGAATAAATTGGCATTTGATTCTAATCTTCGTCATCTCCTGTTTAAAATGTACAGTGACGAACAAAAGTCTTATGTTTTTCATACATCATGGAAATTGTTAGTCTTGTATATGGGCATTGGGGATATTTGTGTGTAATTGTATCATATAGTGTTTATTGACAAGTATGATAAAGGTTCATAAGTTACATTAAAAACATTTAGGTTAGGTTGAATAATTTGATAGAAACGACAAAAAGTGCAGGAACGAAAAAAGAAAATAACCTATGCGTCGCAATTATTGTGTATTCCAATATGACGTAATATCAAGTTCTCATTATATTATTTATAAGTGAGGTGTAAATATCACTAACTACTTTTGTAGTTGTACTTAACAGTTATCTAGTCACTGTATTATAATGTGTAAACCTAAATATAACTGACTATTGTACTAACAACAGTCAAGGTAGTTTGGCGCTTTTCATTGGGGTAGCTTTAACTTAATAACGCGGGTATTAATGCCAACTAATTTTGGGTTTACAGTGATGAGTGAAGTGAAAACCACTCGTTATGTAAGTGTTAAGTGTATTTTTAAAGGAATGCGGGCTGAATAGTCACGGGTAGCGCATGACGATCGCTGGCAATCCGAACGCACATAACGCTTCCCCGGTAACAACAACATACCTATACAGAATAAGGATACAGCATATTAAAAGAGAGGTGGTAGTCCCTGAGACAATGAACAGAAAATTTACCGTACTTACCCCTCACTATTTACTATTAGAGCTAGACTACCGCAAATTCTTACGTTCCTTTTAACCGAAACGTCCTGCCCTAGTCCAAGATTCACGCCGTCGCTGCCTAATTAATTTAGCAAACCACCCATCATCGCTTATAATTAGTTCCTTTAAAATTTAATTAGACACTGGCACTGAAACTTGGTTTAGTTAATGCACGGTCACGCGGCACCTCACATACAGACAGATCCACTCACAGTTAACAAACTAAGGTCACTTTATCGTTGCCGTATTTCGAAATGGCGCCAAACTGTGCCGCCATCTTGTCCTTCTTCGTAGGATCAAAATGGCGACGATTGTTTCAAGTTGTGTTGTTCAACAGGTGACGGAGGCCGTGGGTCTCAACGGTACCATACACAGAATGGTACAGTTCTTTTCCGTATCGGGCTCCGCGCAAGCCACATCCACGTTTTACGTATCACAATACTGATAAAAATACCTTTACGAGCTAACAGCCGGTAGAGGCCTTGTAAATACAATGAAAGAGACTGATATAAAATCCAAAGTTTTATAGCCAAAGAGTACGACAACAAACGTGGATATTTCAGTAATAAATTGCCGAACATTAACATCGTGTAAGTCATGTTTTGTTTGTTATGTTACTCATTGTCAGTGTGCTTTTTGGTTTTAATTATGCGCTTGCTTCGATAGGGTGTTATAATGTTGTCCATGTATTTATTTTATTTTCATACGTACATATTTACCGAGAAACATTTAGAATCTAATTTATTTTATTTTGCTCTAATCGAATATTTATTTTGATAACACAGAAGCTTGTGAAGTCATCTTTTATCGTGAAATTTGCTATTAATCGGATCGTGTACAACTATTTTATACCAAATTATTCTGAGTATTATTGTATTTAAATTGCGTAGTAGGTGTATTTGAGATATTTTACACATGACACAAATGTAACTACTACACTGTAATTCTAAAAGCTGTGGAGTGTTTGCGCACGGCTTGCATCTTTCACTGCTCGTCAATGTGCGAACAATAGCTTTGCTGGTATGGACTTGTACGTTTTCCACAAACAATCTGATCTATCTTGTCATCACCACAACAAAGACTTATCGGATCTTGGTTCATAGTATTCAAAAGTCAGTAACACTTTTGTTGTCAACTGTACCGAATGTTGTTTTAAAAAGTTAATAGATTAATTGGTTCTAAAGGTTCGATGAGTTTTTCAGGTACCCACGGTTACTTTAAAACACGCGTTTCGGCTTATTATAATGTTTTTTGTTTTGCACCCGTTTGGACATACAATGGACGTGTGAATCTATAATCTGTTAGAAATGTTTATTATTCTACTACTACTATCGTCTAACTATACTTACATGCTATTTATAAAATCTATATCATATTCAATACATCACTTACTCTGAACTATTTACCCGCGTGAAATATATGTATTCATATATCGTATGTAAATGTACCAGATCTATCGATATAAATAGACAAGTAAAACAAACATTTTATTGTATCAGAAATATAAAAATATCGCTTATTATGTAAATAAATATCGTAAACTATATTATTATCAATTCGATGTTATACAAACTCGCTTCAACTAAAATGCATGACGTAACAGCGACTGCCAAACTGATTGGAAATTGTGTTGGAAATGTGACAGCAAAGCTGCTAGGATTTTGTGCAAATACCCGGACAAAAATAATAAAAAGCTTTGTTATGGAATAACTAACATGCATGAGAATATTCAAAGCAGTTTGAGCAGTGGTGGTGGAACGCATGATTTGATGTAAGCTAAATGGTTTAAATCGATAAAAGCTAGAAATACATTCTCATTACATCACAAATGCATAACAATTTTACAGATGAAACGTGTTTCTAGCTTTCAATAGTGTTATAAGTTAGTATGAGAGTACAAAACATTATACAAACATATAAAAAAACTAATTTCTCATTTCAAAACATTCACTCATTATGAACGAGCTTGACGCCAATGAGCATACAGTTTTTCCATCTATTTCTGACTAAGCCTTTATCTTTGAGCTATAACAACATTCTATTCACTCCTACTCTCCATAAGTAGTCTTCAATAGGGTAATTGACAACACCAAATTGACGTGCTTTTTATCAACATTCAGAACTCGATTTCCGTGTACTTTTTATAAACTTTTAGAACTCCGTTTCCGTAGATTTAAATATGGCGGCCGAAAATAGTCATATTTCGTAGTTTGAACTACGAAATTGACAAATTGTGACATCACATTGTGACGTCATATCAAATCAAATCGTTACATTTAGAACTTGTTATTATTGGTGAATATTGTCAAACACCCAATTGTACGAATCAAAAAGCTGCACGCTCATCGGCTTCCGGCACCAACACTCTTCTCTATACTCGATGCAATAATGTTTCCTTTGGGGCGGGGCAGGCGGTGGGGTGTTCGCTCGTGGCGCTCTCCGACTACACGGCGGTGGGCGCCAGCGAGGTCTCGCTCAGGGAGGGGCAGCACGCCGAGCTGCTCAAGGTGGGCTGCGCGGGGTGGTGGTACGTGCGACTTGCAGGTATGTACATAGTTCAATAAATGGTGTAGCACCTGTAACACGTTGGGCGCCAACTGGGCTTACTGCCCGCATACGCGATGCCACATTGGCGTTGTGTTTACGGTCTATCATATCCAATGTACGCTCATGGGGCTTTGCTCTTACGTGTTTAATAAGCGTATTTCGTAGCATCTGTAACATGTTGGGCGCCAACTATGTCAATGACGTAATAAGTACACGGATTCGGCTGAAGTCGTCTGTAAGTAGGTAGTTATGAAGGTGTATATGTGTGGTATGTGTAATTTCATTCGTGATCGTCGCGTGGTAACTAACAACTACTTTTACATATTAGCTACAAGTAGCACCACGTTGGGCGCCAATTTAATAATACTGTCTGTTTGAAAAAAAAATTGACTTGAACATAATAAAGTAAATATGAAACACAGTGCAACGTTCGCGGATTTAAATAGGTGCCGACTTAGCTCATCACTGGTTTTGTACTATCTTCTACTTCTTACTTAACATGCGCACGTTTCAGAAATATTAAAGCGGTTCCAGTTCTGCTGAAGCCAAATCAGCCGATATGGTCTAAGAGCCGGTGAAGATCGACCTTCGCCGGTCTGATATATAATCGGACGAAACATATTTTTGTCGAATATAATTTACAGCGGCCCCGCGGCGTCGCCCGCGTAATATTCCGTTTTTTTTTAACGTTAAACACATATTTGAGCTACTAAAGCCTTCCTCGAGCTATCCAACACAAAAATATTTTTTTGAATCAAACGAGTACTTCCTGAGATTAACGCGTGCAGCTTACAAAGTTTTAAATAACTCCGCACCAAAATACTGCTCGCAGCTTTAGAAAAACACGCGCTTGCGCTAACCGCTAAGGTTTGAGGCCTCTTACTTCCAATGAAAATAATTTCCCGTAATCGTTTCGCGTTGAAACGTTTACGGGAAATCTGAAATTTACGCGGATGACGCTGCGGGGACCGCTAGTGATTAATATTTGATAAAAATGTACATATCACGTCTACACGTCTCCTCTACTTATATGAACGGATTTTGTGTTCGTTTTATGAAATCACTAGCGGATCCCGCGACTTAGTGCAGTGTTATTTTCTATTATGTTCTATGTCTTAAAGACTTCCTTGATAAATAAGCTATCCAAGGAAAAATATATTTTTAAATCGGACCAGTAGTTCGTGAGTATAGCGGGTTCAAACAAACAAACATACTACATCTTTATAATATTAGTATATATATGAAACTCCTCATTCGGCGACGCAAGTGTTGACTTTTGTTCTAATATTATGGCAGTAATACTTAGTATTAGTACTAGGGTAAAGGCAATGGAACAGAGACATACCAACTATAACAGTTCAACTCTAGTAGTGTGCACTTTCTTTTCACTTTACAATATTTATTGTTTCTAGGCGGGCACGGAGAGGGCTGGGCGCCGGCGGCCTACCTCGACCAGCGCAAGACCTCGCGCTCCTCCAGCCGCTCGCACGACCGCCTTCACGACCATTGAACACCGCCATCTAGCGGTAGTTGTCACACGTCACTCTTCCCGAGAGCACTGTACTCGTAGCTCGCCCGGGAGACGCACCAAGATGACCAAGTCACACCACGGCGATTCAACTCTCAGGTCGTTTTGACTAAAAATGTTTACTAAACTTTCAAAATTAGAATGAGGACCGCCTCGGCTTATTTGAAAGTCACCCCTTTTTCAAAATGTCTCATTAACCCTTCACTTATTTAATATGTTCACGACTGTTGTAAATTATTATCTTAAATCTATCTCTTCGACCTTCTATATTGATATGATTGTAAATTGATGTTGAAAACGAAAAGTGTAGCTAGTTGTAGTAAACCAGAATTTGTACATTGTCATCTAAGAGCAGAGTTGTAAATGTTTTTGCTAGAAAAATAGACTTTGATAGTAGAGAAAGGCGCACGACTGTTCCCCTGGCAAATACGCGCGGGGTTGAAACGGCAATATCGTCAACATCATCCCACTTGTTGTTAATGACGATCAATAATATTTGTTAATGTATGTAAATGTTGTTCTAAAAAGCTTTATTGTACATTAGTGTTAGCATAGACCCGAGTTATCGTTAATATCGTTGCGCACGAGTATCCAAAGCTGTGCATGGCGTAGGGCGTTGTTGAGTAGCCGTGAATGTTCGTATATTTCTGTACATACCTTATTATTTAAATACTTTTAGTAATTTATTTCGATGCTAGACGAGCTTTCGGTGTTTGTCTCGTTTTTCCATGACAGTTACTGTGAGTATTCTTTATCCAAGAATTAGGGACCCCAGACTCTAATCGTAAGATGACATTTGCATTTTAAGTCTGTCGCTCTCACTCACGCTGTCATAATTGCATGAGTGAGAGAAACGGAATGAGTAGAAAATAATCATCTTAAAGAACAGAGTCTCAACATAGCCTATCGGCGTAGCCATGTTTGTGATCGACCATTTTCATATCATCATAATATCTCCATCAAATCATTATATTTACAATTTATAGCATGAGTGCTGTTACAAAGTAAGGAGCAAGCGTGTCTACTGCAGGTGCATTGATTTATTACCTACATATCTTTTATTACGATTATATCATTGTGTAAAACCTTAGACATACAGGATGTCTGGGTAACAAGTCGTCAGGTTTGTTTGTGTGGGAGTTATTGGGCAGTCAATAATGTTTTTTTTTTCATCGCAATTACTTGATTAGGTACATTTAAAACTTAAGTTCATTTGTTGTAAATTAATAACTTAAAGATATTGATAACACGAATGTTACCCAAACATCTGTGTGTGTAATGGTACATACTTATTCTTCACAATTTACTAGTCGAGATTTTTTTACTCATTCATTCGTGATTTTGGTGACGGAATCTTCTACATTCCTATTAATAATCAGGTGCATTATAAACGTATCTCTGATTTAAATATTTTACACCGATTTATTTTATCAACACTGATTGGCATGTATTATTATCAAGATTCATGTTGTAAGTTTCCGTTACTCATTAATTTTATATGTTTCTATTATACCAATCTAATTAATTGTTTTTTATCACAACACCAGAATGGATTAAGTATGTATTTTTTAACAGCTGCATGCTTTTTGTGCCACAGTACCTGTTATCGGTAATAATTTGTAAGGAACTTTCTCATCATGATTATGATGTGTATAAAGTTATGTCCATTAAAGCTGAACACAATTACATAGTATTTGTCCATTTATTTTGTGTTTTATTTTTCAATTTTTATGACATATTTTTTGCTATTGTATTTCAGCATACTCACGTAGGTATTGTACTTGTTATCAAATTTGATTATCATACCACAGTTGTCACGAATTCACTATCGTTCAATCACTATATGGGTTGCAGACGTGAGGGGTGCAGGCGGCGCAGGTTATTTATTTATTGAACCTATATATGTTAAGCAAACTGTAAAAAGCTGTAGAGTTTCGTAATCAATAAATAAAAGGTACACCCGCCCGCACCCCTCACGCACCCCGCTCTTGCCTCCTGCGCCCCGCCGCCCGGCAGGCGAGGACCAGAGTTGCAATAAAGCGGTCCTATATAGCCCTGTCTGTCAAGCAAGGCGTAATGTATGGGTTTTAAAAATCTTGTCTTGTCTTAAAAAAGAGGTCACGTTGGTAAGAAATATTATTAAATAAAACGTTATATTAAGACCTTTACCCTATACCTTCTATTCCTATATTAATCTATGCACTCTAGTGTAATACGTGCAACCTTATTCAATACAATTTTCATTAAAGTGCAAACCTTATAGATGATGGCTGTGAAATACGTAGTGATGTATTATGTAAGTTTTTTAAAATACCTACGTTTTTCCAAGTATAGGACCTAGTAGTACCTAAGATACCTACAATTTCGACTTTGCTCTTTCTACACATGATAAGTTTTTGTCTTGATATAAACTATATACGAACATAATATTCCTAGATTAACTTTGAAATTGTTGTATTGAAAAAACCTATGTTTATCAATTAAAGTTCATAGATCAAAAATATTTGGACTTTCGACCGTCTATACTTACCCACAAGTGCTGCTTTCTAAAGAAGTGTATCGTCATAATATCATCGGTTTGAAAGTCGGTCAAAAATTAAATGGGTAATTTGTAAACATGTTGTACGAGCAAGCAACGTACAGTTTCAGTAAAGTCATCAATTTTGCGTTGACCTCATTTACCTGTATTCATCATTTTTCACTCAACCAAGTCAGTTCGCATATAGCCATCAAGAGCGCCGCGCGTACTCATTCATTTTATCATAATTTTCCTTTGTACCGAGTTTTAGTCCAAATATACGTAAATTTTATAGTAATCAAGTTTTATCATTTATCAAATTTGCTTCGGTTCACCCCGAACATTGGTCTTTCGAGCCTTCCGTAAAAGGCGGGATCATAACGCGTTTGTGGACTTACATGTGACCTGCACACGTGTCGTCGGTTCCGCTGAACCTATCGGAAGGAAAGTGCACGTGTAGTGTACACCACGTGGTGATAGTGCTGCTGTGCAACCAAGGCACGGCGACGCGTCACACATCCAGATCAACGGAGGTGTGCAATCAAGAAGCACACCTAGCACCTAAAACACCAAGGTTTTGGGTCATCAGCAGCTAGCCGGTGCCTGGGCGCGACCACGAGCTGTCCCGTCCTGCATCAGCTGTAAGCAACAACACCTGGAGTATCAAGACCTCCACCAGACTATTATTATCAAGTAAGACCATTCCCTTTTATTCTTCATAACCATGTCAACTTTTGAAGACCTCATGGCCAATCAACAACAGCTGGCTTCAGGCATTGAGCAAGTCTGGACCAACTTCAAGAAAGATGGTTCAGAGAGAAAGACGCCAGAGTATTTACAACGTCGTGTAGAAGTGTTAGATACATACTGGGTCGATTTTGAAAACAATCATTCAAGGTTATCAGAGTTCGGTATAGATTCTCCATATTTCGAACACAACGATTACGAAAGAGTAAGGGAGAGATATCGTTCAATCAGGGCAAGTATATTAGATCATAAGCAACCCGTGGCTGGTGAAGAAAGGCATGGCCCTACGGTGTTGAAACCGGCAACATTTAAGCCAACCACAACCGATCATAAGCAACCGTCGGCGATACCAAGGTCAGCCGATACTTATCAACCATCGCCGTCATCAAGAGCAACGGCCAGCAGAACAGAAGACATGCTGAAAAAACAACAAAGCAATTTCAAGGCTTTCCATCGCTGCGTATCAACCATAGACCTAGAAACCATGTCAGAAAAGTGGGAGTTTGACGACATCCTTCGCACTCTCCAGGCTCGTTGGGCGACTATTGATGCTCTGCACTGGGAGCTGGACAGCGAATTGGACGAATCAAATAAGAAGTACGAAGAAGCATTTTCAAGTTACGAAAGGGAGTATATAAGGATCAAAAAAGAAATCAACAAGAAAATGTGGTCTATGGCGCACAGGGAAAAAGCCACTCCTCAAATGGAGATACCTACGTTCAGTGGAAATTACAACACCTGGATTTCATTCAAGGACCTTTTCACTGAAATTATTCATAGTAACTCATCGATGTCCAGTGCACAGAAGATGCAGTATCTTAAAACAAAGGTCAGAGGCGAAGCTGAAAGGTTAATTCATCATTTATCTGTAAGCTCCGACAACTACTCTACCTGCTGGGAAATTCTAAATCAAAGGTATAACAACAAAAAGATGCTGTTTACTTCACAAATTAGCACATTACTTAACCTCCCGACTGTCCAAACTCAATCATTAAATCATATCAAGCGCATGCACGCACAACTATAGAATGTCTCAATGCTATCAAGAACCTTGGAGTCGACATTACTTCATGGGACCCCTTGATTGTGCACATTCTGTCGCAGAAGCTAGATACGGAGTCATTCACGGACTACGTTGAATCAGTAAAACAACCTAGAGAGCTACCAGTGTTAAAAGAGTTTCTAGACTTTTTAGAGACAAAGTTTACAACTCTTGAGTCATCATCACGTAGAAAACAAGACAACTCTACGCCAAAATATCAAGGTAACATCAAGCATAATAATCAGTATCATAAACCTACGTTCAATAAAAATGCATTCTCTTCAAGTGTGAATGCACAACCTCCTACACAACCCCCCAGCAACAAGGCAGGGCCAGCATCAGTTAGATACAGGTGTTCAATTTGTAAAAGCAATGACCATGGGATATATTTTTGTCAAAAGTTCTTAGAAATGACGGCGTTCAACAAACGTAAAACCGTCACTAAATTTAATCTGTGCCAAAATTGTCTCAATTATCATCCTGGGAAATCATGCCTATCAGATCATCGATGCCGAAAATGCAATGAAACTCACAATAGTTTATTGCACGAGGCATTTACGCAATCATGTAACATGACAACGGAAGCGGCGCCGGCCGCGGGCGCGGGGAGTGCAGCTACCACGAATGCAAACTCAGGAAAACAGGTAAAAAGTAGCTCCCACGTGTCGCTGCCGAACGAACCAATTGAAATATTGTTGCCAACCGCTATTATCAAGATACAATCGGCGGACGGCTCTTATCATACTATGCGAGCTCTTCTAGATCAGGGATCCCAAGTCTCTTTAATCACTGAACACGCCGCACAGTTATTGCAGTTACCAAGAAAAAGATGCATGGGAGTCATTTCTGGTGTCGGTGATAAAGAGAGCAGCTGCAAAGGGATGATGAATATAAAGTGCATGTCAGCTATCAGCGATTTCACGTTTGAAACTGACGTGTTGATCATGAAAAGCCTCATCAAAAACTTACCTAGCTGTTCATTTTCAAAACCAGATTGGTCATATCTCGATAACATCAAGTTAGCAGATCCAGAATTTTACGTCAACCGCCCTATAGACATCTTATTAGGCGCTGACGTATATTCCATCATTTTATTAGACGGCATTTGTAGAGTAAATTCAACCTTGCCAACCGCCCAACAAACGCGCTTGGGTTGGATACTGAGTGGCAATGTTAAATCATTTCAATGCAATATAGTATTACACAATCTCGACGACATTCAACGGTTTTGGGAGATTGAGGATATTTCAGAACCATCTACCGTATCATCTGAAGACCAGCGATGCATTGACTATTATGAAGCTACCACGACCAGGCATGAAGATGGCAAATATATCGTCAGATTGCCCTTGAAACCAAATTATCAAGAAAATTTGGGCGAATCAAAACAAAAAGCAATCGGTCAATTTTATTTATTGGAACAAAAACTTAATAAACAGGCGGAAATTGCGCAAGATTATAAGAAATTTATTAGTGAATACATCGAGCTCGGTCATATGAAACCTGTCTCTGTCGTCAGCAACTTGACACCACAATGCTATTTACCGCACCATTGCGTCACGCGACTAGATTCATCGACGACGAAACTTCGTGTAGTTTTTAATGCGTCAGCAAAAACTTCAAGTGGCTCTAGTTTAAATGACGTAATGTGTCGGGGCCCTAACTTGCAACAAGATCTGCAAAGTCTCATAATCAAGTGGAGACAATACAAATTCGCCTTTACTGCCGACATAGAAAAAATGTTTAGGCAAATATGGCTAGACGAGCAAGATCAACCGTTACAAAAAATCTTTTGGAGAGATCATGAAACAAACAAATTAAAAGTCTACCAGCTGACTACAGTAACATACGGAACAAAATCGGCACCTTTCTTGGCAATGAAAACGCTCAAGCAATTGGCATATGATGAAAAGGCGAACTATCAAGACAGTTCGGCGCCCAGTGTCCTAGAACAATGCTTCTATATGGACGATTTGATTCATGGCGAACACTGCCTAGAAGCTGCGATTCAATTAAAACAAGATTTAAGCAAACTTTTAAAATCAGGCGGATTTAATCTTAGGAAATGGAAAGCCAATGCATCCGAGTTGCTCGACTGCAGCGCTGAGGAAAATAATCAAGACATTTTCGACTTCAAACAGGCTGAGTCAACGAAGACCTTAGGGCTTGGGTGGAATACCAAAGAGGATCATTTTACATTTCAACCTACAATGAACAACAACACAACGAGACCGACTAAAAGATTACTTTTATCAGATATATCCAAACTGTTTGACCCATTGGGCTGGCTCGCCCCTATCACAACCAAATTAAAAATCATATTTCAAGACATCTGGAAAACTAATATTCAGTGGGACGAGCAAGTTCCTGCGGACATTTGCAAAGAATGGATTAAAATCAGAGCAGATATAGATACTATCCGTGACTGTGTTGTGCCAAGATGGCTAGGCACAATCGATCAAGATTGCATAGAGCTCCATGGGTTTTGTGATGCAAGCCCAAAGGCCTTTGCGTGTGTCATTTACTGTCGAATCAACTGTCAAGACAGACAATCAATAACACTCGTGGCAGGAAAAGCTAAACTTGCTCCGCTAAACAAAACAATATCACTACCTCGGCTCGAACTGTGTGGGGCGGTGTTGTTATCCAAACTAATGGACAAAGTCAAGTCGTGTCTCAACGGCCATGTAATCAAGATCTATGGCTGGGTGGACTCAATGGCGGTGTTAGGATGGCTCCACGGTGACGCTGATCGGTGGAAACCATTCGTCGCCAATCGAGTAAACCAAGTGATATCCATAATGCCATCAAATTGTTGGCGTTATGTTAAATCAAAGGAAAACCCCGCTGACTGCGCCAGTAGAGGAACAACAGCAACAGAACTTAAACAACATCAGCTTTGGTGGCAAGGCCCCGAGTGGCTATCCTCTTATCAGCCTATAAACGAGCAAAATACAATGCAGTACACAACTAATGAAGAAGCGAAAAAGAAACTGATAGTAAATGTTACCCAATCAGAAAAAAAGGACAGAATTATAACAAATTTATTAGCCAAAAACAGCACTTTGATCAAAACTATTAGAATTATTGGATGGATCATGAGATTTATAAAGCGAAATAATAAAGATCAGCATTTATCATGTGAAGAGCTGCGCAAATCAAGACAAATGATCATTAAAGCAATTCAACTCCAAGAATTTAATGAAGAGGTTGCAAGCCTGAAGGCAAACAAGGCCATCAATAACAAGAGCAAGTTACTAGAATTCAATCCTTTTCTAGATGAGGCCGGAATTCTACGTGTTGGTGGTAGACTTAGACACGCCAACATAGATCACGAAACAAAACACCCTGCTATTATTCCAAGTAACACCAGATTATCAGATTTATTGATCGACGAAGCACACGAACTAACATATCACGGCGGGGCGCGTCTAACCACTGCGTTTCTGAGACAAAAATATTGGCTCGTTGGTGGGATAAGAGCCGCTAAAAAACGGCTTCGCCTGTGTGTGAAATGTCGAAAACATAATCCAGATAAACAGAAACAACTAATGGGGGACTTGCCGCCGGCCCGATCTAATCCATCTCGCCCTTTTTATCACACAGGAGTGGATTACACCGGCCACGTCCTAATCAAAGCTAACAAAGGCCGCGGTATCAAAACCACAAAGGGATATGTGGCCGTGTTTGTATGTATGTCTACTAAAGCAGTACATCTGGAGCTCGTTTCCGATCTGACGGCTTCAGCATTTTTGTCAGCCTTGCGACGAATGGCCGCTAGAAGAGGTGTGCCCGGCCATATCTATAGCGATCAAGGCCGAAACTTTGTCGGGGCCGACAAAGTACTACAAGAAGAACTAGAACAAATATTAAATACTACCAGCGATCAAGATATTCTAGGAGAGATAGCAAGCATGGGCATTAAATGGCATTTCAACGCCCCATCCTGGCCATCAGCGGGGGGGATATGGGAGAGCGCCGTCAAAAGCCTAAAATACCACATCAAAAGAGTTATAGGTGAGCAGACACTTACGTTTGAAGAATATAGCACCATCCTTTGTCAGCTAGAGGGATGTCTAAATTCAAGGCCACTGTGCTCAATGACAGAAGATCCCAATGACTTAGACGCCATCACTCCAGCACACTTCCTGGCAAGTGGACCCACGTTGACCATCTACGAAACAGAAACCGATTTACGAACCAGGTGGCACCTAACTCAAAAGATATATAAAGATATCTGGGATCGCTGGTCAAATGAGTACCTTACTCTGTTAGCAGCAAGGAGTAAATGGAGAAAACCACAACGTAACATCAAGGAAAACGATGTCGTGGTAATCAGAGACGACAACACGCCTCCGGGTAAATGGCCCTTAGGGCGTGTGGTACAACTTCATCCCGGCAGCGATGGTTACGTCAGAGTTGTTACGCTCAAAACTAAGAACGGGTTCATGCAGCGACCAATTGTAAAGCTCTCCGTTTTACCGGTTAGTGACAGCGAGGAAATCAATCAAAACCCATATAAAGACCAAGAAAATCATTTACCAAAATCCAGATCATCAACCCGCAAGAGAAAAAGTTATAGTTTTGTATCACTAGCTACAGCACTGTTATTATTTTTCATTACAATTATATCGCCAGTACAAAGCATGTACAACATAACGCCGTTGCAAAATAACAGCCTTTATTTCGATAGCATTACGAACATGCATTTAATTAGAGACGACTGGCGTCTAGTCGTCTACTACGATACTCGTCCTTATCAAGAAGGGAACGCCACCATAAGCAAATATCTAAAGTACCTCAATGTACTGTGCTCGAGTATTAAACAACAATCCCACTGCCGCGAGATAATGACTCAGATGCAGCACGAGTTCGCGGAACTACAATATCATAACAACATTTTAATGCATCAGAAATCCGATACGCGCTCGCGTCGCCGCCGCGGTCTTATAGACGGTGTCGGATATATTGCTAATAGTCTTTTCGGCGTATTAGATGAACGCTTCGCCGAAAAGTACGAGAAAGATATAACTCTTATCAATGAAAATCAAAAACACCTGGCTTCCTTGTGGAAAAACCAGACTTCAGTTATAGAAGCAGAGTTCAACCTTCTTAAGCGCACCGAGGATATCATGAACTCACATCACAAGACCATCTTAAATAAAATTCTCCGATTCGAAAACACAATCTATGAAGCTAGCATTGCTGTTCACAACATTTCTATCATAACCGAATTTCTCGGTACAGCCATGATGGCAAACAATCTCCTAAACAGCCTCAGAAATATCCAACAAATGTTACTAGATACGATCACAAACATTTATAATGGCAAGTTCAATTTTCACCTGTTGACGCCAGACCAGATCAGACAAGAGCTAAACGTTATAGCAGGTCAACTCCCTAAAGATTTATCTCTACCAGTCGACAATAATGACTTTTCTGACATATATAATTTGCTACAAGTGCGGACTCGAATTACATACAATTATATCATATTCGAGATCAAGATTCCGCTGATCAGCCGAGACATGTATGAAGTTTTACGACCTATACCTATTCCTCATTTGATTGGGAACCTTAATCAACAAAATGTCGTACCTATATCAGAGTATGTGGCTATAAGCCTGAGCAAAGATGCGTTCGTGCCACTATCAAGAAGAGATTTCGACTTATGTTTGAATCTTAATTATGCAACCATTCTTTGTCACCTAAGGATGCCTATTTATCACATTCAAGATGATCAGAGTCTTTGTGAGACATTTCCCAATTCAAGGAATTGTCGAACAACTGTCAGTTCTTGCTTTAATAAATGGAGCGAAGTACATAAAATAAACACATATTTTTATTTCTGTTGTGAGCAGTGTCAGTTAAAGTTGCTATGCGAAGATCAAGTTACCGTAGTGCAATTGACCGCCGCTGGCCTGTTTACTATCGACCAAGGTTGCATTATCAAAACAGCTGATTTCTTCGTTTATTCACACAAGCAAGAGATGAACAAACTTAGCATAAGTTCCAAGATACGAGCTCCGGAAATTTCGCCCATAAACCATATTTTCAATATATCTGTACCAGAACAACCTATACCGAACGATGAAACTGATAACGTGACCCATTATCGCCAGTTACAACAGATCAGACAGCAACTAGATCTTATGAAGAGCAGTGAACCCATCGTAGAGAATATATCATATCATGATGTCCACCACTATGTGGCCATATACGTGCTCTTCGTGATCGTGGCGGGGGCTGTCGTAGCCTTCGCGTGGTGGCGCTGTAGGCGGGCGCCTGCAGCAGCCGCGGCGGCAGCGCCGGCGGCCGAGGGACCTGCGGGTCCGCAGCCTGCTACCCGTGCCAGTGTTAGTGCAGTGAAGTGTAGTGTAAACGAAATAAGTGAATCAAGTGAGTTTCCAAAAAAGTGTGCGCGTGTGTTAAAGCATAATAAAAGCACATCGCCTGTGCTCCGATCAGTGTTTTCAATTCAAGACTCAAGTGACTAGAGATAAGATGAATTGTTGAATCACCTTGTTATTCGTAGTACTAACAAAAATCATCTTGCATGTTAGAATAAAAAATATTGTTTTATCACCTTGTTAATCATAAGATCATGCTTAACTTCATCTCAACTAACAATCTCACACTTTCTCCCGCCCGGGAATATGTACGAGCAAGCAACGTACAGTTTCAGTAAAGTCATCAATTTTGCGTTGACCTCATTTACCTGTATTCATCATTTTTCACTCAACCAAGTCAGTTCGCATATAGCCATCAAGAGCGCCGCGCGTACTCATTCATTTTATCATAATTTTCCTTTGTACCGAGTTTTAGTCCAAATATACGTAAATTTTATAGTAATCAAGTTTTATCATTTATCAAATTTGCTTCGGTTCACCCCGAACACATGTATAGCGTATTTGTGCTATGCACGCACACACACCTCTCGTAATAGGTTCGACCGATTTTAATGTTTTTATCTAAGATGTTTTAATATAGATACGTCGTACACGCTCTAAAATGACCACACAACAGGCAGGTAAGTGCTCGAAGTGCATTCAATCGGGCACGCTATCTCTTTACGGCTATACGTCCCTGGACAGCGCCTTAAATTATTTATCGTTTTCTGAACGCCTTCCTGTGTGTTTAGTAATTGTGCCAATTATACTGCAACTGTTGGAGACAAGAAAAATGTGTCATTTTATCCATAAGTAGGTATAGTTTTTTCATTAAAAAATAATAATAAAACATAAAACACGCAGGTATTATGGCTGCGTTCCGTATTGCGCTAACAGCGAAAATGACACTGATATCGCGCTTACAAACCGTTCCGATTTGGCGTTAGCGGGTCAACGAAAGCTATAGTCGCGTCACGGCTGACGTCACTATCACCGCCATCTTGCGTTCACAGTGCAATCGTTTTGCCGCGTGAGCACCGTGAGCGGCTGTGAGCGGACAGTCACATTGACGCATTTGACGTCTTTTTGCTTCAAAGAACAGCAAATGTAATCTAAAACCGTTCCGAAATGAAATCGCGTCAACAGCGCTGTCAGCACGCTAATCAAAACGGAACGGCTTTTGTCGCTCACAGTGCTAACAGTACTATTGGCACAAAACGGAACGCAGCCTATGTCTTTGCCATAATTCAGCAATGTCTGACATTTGGCTAAAGAGCGAGACGACGCGCTTGCGCCAATGAGCGCTTAGTAGGAATCAGTACGTAAGGCATGTTATATATATTTATCTCTTTCTGTCAACAGGCATGCATGATTTGTCTCTATTAGCGCTAAGTGTCGTAATACATAACTGCACGTTCGTATAGAGTAATCCTTGCGCCACTTTAAAAAGCTTTAATGTTCGAGTATAACCTGTCTATCCTTTTGAACGTCATCGGTTTTTATGCAAATTTTGGGATCAATAGATCGATAAGTAGTATTCCGCGTTTTTTAAATACTCTCATAATCATAATTCAATTTTAAAAGTATTGAAAACGAACAACACCTGTATTATTCTCCGCCTTACGAGCAGCAGAGAGCAATAATACGAGTATAGCACATGTAATGTGCGTGTGTGTTAGTATTAGTAACACATGTAATGTGCGTACATACAGTAATGTAACACAGTGTTACTTTAACGTACTTTCTTTACAATTGCTTCGTAACTACAATTAGTAGGTACTTTGCTCGTCTCAAATTGGGAGCTGCAAGCAACCATCAAATGAATTAGCCATATTTTGAAATTTTTACTAACCGAGAACTGATGTAGAGTGTGTAGGGCATAATACATACAAATGATAATAATAATGCTGCTAAACATAAAATTACCAATTACGGTACCGGTAAAACATGTAACTAGCATTGACATAAGCGAAACCGACAGACTCGTAAATATTTAGCTGATAATGGAATACAAAGCATCGCTTTGTGTAGCCATGTCATGAATTTCCTGTTTTTGGTAAGAGCTCTAACGTTCACGGGCCTTGACATATTTATGCATATTGAGGAACAATCACGTAATAATGACTAACTTGTAAAAAAAACATTAAGATTACCCACTTATTATGGGTAGACCGCGAAATTGAGAACTCGCCTGCGGGACACGGGGGCGCGCGGGGAGGCGAGAGCGGTGGAAGCGCGCGCAGGCGAAGTATTAATGCAGCGGTTTACCTATAGTAACGATACTCAATACCTACATGATTCTTTAGAAGTTTAGACATTGTATTTATTTCAAGTTGCTATTATGTACCTAACTTACGGTGTGTGTTAAAGTGCGTATCCATTTAAGGCAGACTCGGGGCGAGGCAGCCGCACGATTGGAGACGCACTGCCTCAACCTGAGGCACGCCGCGCCATGAGGACAATTCGTTGCCGCGAGCCGAGACACATTTTATCGGTTTTTTTGGCGCGCTCAAAGAAGCCTTAGTCCGAGTACTTGGTGGAGACGGTCCTGTCGCTTTTCACTGGCTTCGGAACAAAATGAGGCGATATGCCTTCTCTTGATCCGTTACGTGCCTCGAGCCTATGGCTCGGAGTGAGCAACCGCGATTGGCTTCAAATAGAGGCTGAGGTCGCTCTAATGGATACACACCTTTATTAACATCAAAATAATTATAGGAGCTCCTTATTTATAAAGTGAACTTATAAGGGTGGCTTACGCAAGTCAGGGATTAGCTTAATACGCTTGGTTTGAAATAATTGTACGGTCGCTAACTATTTTTAGATGTTGACTGAAATAGAAAGACGATTTAATCCAGTACTAAGCTAATCCTGATATGTGCAAGCCTGCCTAAGAAGTAAATTTAGTTTGTTTGGGACAGCTAATTTCATACTTTTAGGAAATACACGGTTTATCAATCAGCCTGTAGAAATATATAGAGTACCTAATAAATTAGAATATAATTAGTAAACTTTTGTGAAATGTACCTGTCCGGTAGTTGTATTAAAAGTTGTCGAGTAGGAAAAAATAGTGATGATAGTTAGTTGCCTCTATGAAGTTACACACGGGGCGCTCCAGTGGTTAAGTCGCATTTTAAAGCGATGATACAGACTAAATGATGGTTTAATTTGGTATATTGGATTAGTTTATGAGTGAAATACAATTTTAAACTTTTTATAAGTAACAAAACCTTAAAAAGTGAATAGTTCATACAGAACCCGTTAAGTATCTAAAACGAAACTTATTAATACAGGGTGTTGTGTTGGTCAGTGACATACAACTCAGGGATGATCATTTGATTTCTGCTTATGTGTAAAACAAATATTTTCTTTAAATGATATGCAAGTTTTATAACAGTTTTCACACTTTGACGACCCGTCTGGTGTAGTGGTCGAGAAATCGCCTACTACGCAGCGGGTGCGGGTTCGATCCCCGCACAATACAAACATTTGTGTGCATGAACATGTCTGTTTGTATTGGTCTGGGTGTTTTCTATGTATATCATGTATGTATTTACAAAAAAAAAAGTATTTAAGTATTATATCCGTTGTCTGGCACCCATAACACAAGCTTTGAGTAGCTTACTTTGGGGCTAGATGGCGATGTGTGGGAATGTCCAAAGGATATATTCATTTTATATTTATTCCAAAAAAAAACATAGCGAATGGGGAAACGTGCATCGCGCGTATCTAAAATACTACACTGTAACTAGTAAGCTATGAAAAAGCGACGTGTTGGTAGTTTTGACTCACTCGCTAGCATCGTAATAATAAATTAATTTTGTCGGTTTTTTTTTTTTTTTGTAATCAGTATCATTTGTACAAACACCTCTAAGTCGCTCATCGCTGACCAAAACAACAACCTGCATAATGAATACCTGAATAAACAAAAAGAGCGCAATAATGAGGAAATTATAATAAGCAGCTGATAAGATTACTTTGGATGTGAAATGTGTACAATGCCTTTACTCGAGCTTATAAATACTCAAACATACTTGTGTACCTAATATTGTGTTATACTCATTATAATCCTACTAATAAATATGTTACTGGAAATAAATCTTACACTATAAAAAGAAGTCTTTAATATTTCTTGTATGATGGCTATTGTGCAACTTGATTAATATTTTATAACATACACTACCTACATGAGCACAAGTACCTAGCTAAGTCCCCATATTACATATCATTAACAGATAGCAATATTTATTTTTCATTTCTGATAAACAGAATATTTTATCAACACAATTATGCAATCAAAAAAACAATTTCAAGATTCCAGTTTGTTATATTTGTCCAAGAAAAATAGGCTCTAAAATAGTTATCTAATATCCCAATAGTACATAATACCAAAAATAAACAACAGACATAATGAAATCACATGTAAATTACTTTGTACAGAGCACTTTTCCTTAAATTAATGAGCAATGATAGTAGTATGTTTACTGAGCAGCCCTGGTCCTGCCAAAGATTCTGCTCTTGAATATGTTATCGATTTTACTGAACACCTCCTCAGCTGGTTTTGAAGCGTCTACCCTGTAGTGCAGTCCTTTCCTTAAGTAGTAATCTACAAGAGGTACCGTCTGCGCATGGTATGTGGCTAACCTTTTCTTGAGAGCATCAACATTATCATCAGACCTCTTGACAAGAGGTTCACCAGTGACATCATCAGTCATGGCTTTCTTGGGTGGGTGGAACTCCTCATGGTAGCTACGGCCACTGGATGGGTGAATCAGTCTTCCAGTTATTCTTCTCACAAGCAGGCTATCCTGAATGCCAAACTCAATGACAGCGTCCAACTCAGTTTTCCTCTTTGCCAGCAAATCATCCAACTGAAAATAATTTACAATACCACATTTTATAAATTGTTATACATAGGTATTTTCATACATATAAATTTTAGGGAATATACATACTATCATATAAGTCACTACTTATATGATTGTATATTACCTAAAATTTATTTACACGTAAGACACTTCTTATGTAGATAATAATGATCCAAGAATGAATTATGTTTGTGTCACTGATAGTTATTGATTACGTGCCAGAATATGCATAATCATGCAATGTTAAGAAGATCCATAACAAATCATCACCCAACTAAAGCATACAGATAAATTCCTTCATAACTAATACCTAGCTAATCAATGCACAAAAACCAGCCCACCTTCTCTGCCTGAGGCACAGTCCTAGGGAATCCATCCAGTAAGAAACCATTCTTGCATTCAGGCTGGTCCAAGTTCTTATCGATCATGTCCACAACCATCTCGTCAGAGACCAGCTTCCCTTCATCCATAACCTTCTTTAGCCGGCGGCCGAGCTCCGAACCCGACGCTACCTCGGCGCGAAGCATGTCTCCCGTCGATAAGTGGCATACGCAATACTTCTCCTTCAGACGGGGAGCCTACACACAAAAACTTTTTAACATTTAAGACATCACTCTCTGGCTAAAGTCGTCGGTTACGTTACGAAAAACAAAAATGATAGAGTGTAAAGGTCAAAGGTCCACTAGTTGACATAACTACCTGAGTGCCTTTTCCAGACCCGGGGGGGCCCAATAATACTGCCCGGATGCCGAAAGGGTCGTTATCTGGCGTAGGTTTTACTGCGGTCGCTGCCGGTGCCATTATTACAAGTTTATTAAAAACTAGTAGTACGTAACCCAAACTGCATGAAACTGATAATGTAACTTAGGCCAGAACGACAGCCAGTGACCAAAGCACTGCTTCCACTGTTTATTAGATGTAAATGTAAAAGCAATATGTTAGCGAGATAAAATAAAACTTATCAAAAACTGGAGTTTAGCCAACGCACAACATGTGACACAACAGGTGACGTCCGTCGGTAAAAAAATAATATGTCAAATTGATAAAAGCTGTCTTTTCCCGAATTGAAAGATGATAGAAGCTGTCATGAAGGGTGCGTTCCACTTGATGTCGGAAGCCCAGAAATCGTCCGCAATCCGCAAGCAACGTCCACCCACGGACTGTCGCGCGTCGCGCGTCCTTAGATGAGTCCACGTTCATGTCCTACCCGATAGTATATTGAAACCTGAAAGCTCACCGTCACGCGCACAGCATACGCACGCACTATGCAACTTAACGGGCAATTAGAACGAGAAAATGAGCGCTCGTGAGCGCTGGCGATGGCTGTTCTAAAGTTGTCTATGAATAGGTCGGAAAGCTTTTCTAGCGTTTAGTAACGAAGACCCGTATAACATTTGGGGTTAAATACGTACTTGTGTGTTACTGTGGTGTCGCTACACCACAGTAACGACAGCATCGTTTGCGCATTTGTCTATTTTATAATCTTTTATCACATTAATAACCGGGCTCGATTTTAATCCTCTTTCCCTCTTTCTAGATATGACACCTTTTACTTGTAGTTGCGATTCATCACAATACAGTTATTCTACAAACAAATTTTGCATCTAATTGCTAGGAGAATTTTGAGCGTACCAGAGGCCCTATTATTGAATCACTCGCTTAAATATGGCGCGTTATTTTCGTTGACGAACGTGGACGAATTCAAAATCAATAGAAATCACGTGAAATGCAGACGTTAGTACTCACAAAACTCAGTTATATTTTATATATACTCGCGCATCGAAATATACTAAATATTATTGGAAAATCGGGCTTTAAACAATTAATATCTAACGCCATCTTGACGCGAGTGATTCAGTACAGTAGTGGCCCAGCATCGTCTAACCCTGTAAAATAAACTGGTTTAAACTTAGTAAAGTACTAAATGTGACATACCAAATCTCGCAATCGTTTTAAGTTTAAAGAAAAACCTATTTTATTTTCGGTTTAACTTGTTTGCTGTAACTATTTGTACATAAAAAAATAATAAAAAAAAAACTTTATTGTCAAGTAAATTACACCCATAGACTAATATTACACTCAATTATTCAATTAAAATTAAATTAAATGTCAGAAGTTTAAATTATAAATTTAGATACAAATGACATTATATTCCAAACGCAAATTACATTATTATTACAAGCAATTAATGTTGTTGATTGAATTATAAAATTTATATATTATTATCATACTAACCTAAAAAAGCACGGACTAAAACATTCTTTTTGGCATCGGGACAGTGAAATGCCGTTCACAGCAATGTCGTATATAGCAAGAGTCCATTCTTGAGGCTATCATCGCCAGGACGGTGTTGGAGCTGGCCCAGACTCTGCGTACCAGTGATGCAGCTCTTTTGCGCATAGTAGCATGAAAGCAGTCAACGCGTGCATCCGCAAACATACCCGAGGCACTGCAGAATCGGGACAACCCCATCACCGCCCTGAACGCATTGTTAAATTGGACGCGGAGAGAGCTGTAGCTTTTCGCCGTATAACAAGCCCACAGGCTGCACGAATAGAGCGAGGTACAATACGACCTAAAAAGCGTCGCTTTGACCTCTTTTGAGCACCTAGCGAACCTGCGAGCTATCATATTCGCTTTTACTGACAGCGCCCTCCGCTCCCGCTCCATATCAGCGTGATCGTTGAGGTTGGTGGTAAGTATGTGCCCCAAATATCTAAACTCAGTAACTCTTTGCAGAGGAACTGAATCTATCCTGACCGGGGGAACCGTGTCTGGGCACTTCGCACCGACAGCCTCGAAGACCATGAGCTGACTCTTACTGACATTGTATAGCAAACCGTGACCAGATGCATACTCCTCACACACACGCATCAGCTTCCGTAGACCACAAATCGAGGCACTCAGCAGAACCATATCATCTGCATAACTTAAGTTGTTGACACATATACCGTCAATATGGCATCCAACACGATGACTGCTGAGCGCCACAATCAGGTCGTTAACATAAAGATTAAACAGGGTTGGAGAGGTCAAGCCACCCTGTCTTACTCCACACTTCAGTCGATATGCGTCTGACACTGCGCCCGCCCACCTGATTGTGTTAGTCTGATGTGCGTACCAATACTGGAATAAAGCGATAAGTTCCTGAGGAAGATGTATGTCCCGAAGCTTGTCCCACAACAGGTTGTACCCGACTCGGTCAAAGGCCTTCGACAAGTCGAGGAAGCACGCATAAACGGGCGTTTTTCGATCGGTGTAATATTTGACGGTCTGCTTTAAGCACAGTATGGCGCTTTCAGTGGACAAACGAGGACGGAAACCGAACTGATTGTCGTGGAGCTCAACGTATTTATTTAACTGAACATTAAGCAGACCGTCGAATATCTTTGCTATAATAGTAGCCAGAGAGATGGGCCGATAGTTACCTTTGTCAGTCAAATCACTCGTTTTATTTTTGACAATAGGTACGACTAACGTTTTCATAAAAGCCTCTGGCAAATACGAGTGACTCACGCAAAGGGAGAAAAACATAGCCAAGACTCTAGCGAGATGTGGTCCAGCATGCTGTAGGTGTTCAATGCTGAGTCCATCATGCCCGGGGGACTTGCCTAAACTGAAACTATTTAACTTAAAATGAAACTATTTACTTAAAATAAATAAAAGTTAATATTTTAGTAAAAAGTACCATGTCCGAATTCAGATTAAAAAACATTTATTTCCCACAAGAAACAATTCGAATATAATTAAATGAAATCTACGAAAGGTACCGTGCTGAATGGAAGGCTTCCGAAAATCTATAGTCTACCGGTAATCCTACTGAATACTTTGGAAGGCTACCTAAGACTTTCAACTCTAGAGTTCGGATGGGAAATAGAATGAATTCACGTTAAAGTTTGTGTGCAGAAAAAAAAATGCCACTCACGAAAACTAGCACAGCACAGATTATTTTAAATTGCAGATTCTATGTTATCTTATGAGATAGCAGGTGACAGATAAAAGTGGGAGTGAGAAGGTAGTGAAAGAGATAACTCAGTGTGTTGATAAATATTCTTATTTCATAACAAAGTTACTAATTATACAATAATCAATGCAGTAAGTAAAATTACGGGGGACAATTCCACAACAATCAAACTAATGTCAAACACAATCCATCTGACAGGTCTAGTGCTGTCCATAAGTCCTAGTGTTGTCTATCATATAATAGTAATGCCATAGTAATGCCACAATCGATTATCCGTCTAACAGTTGGTAGTTAAAGTTCTTAAGTGAACCACAGATTAAAGAGATGTATAAAGAAATAAAAAAATATATAATGAGTAATATGTGACCGCGTGTGGAGTGCTTGAATAACTCCATGTATTCATAGTGCAACATTTGTTAATGCTGTTTATAAACTGTTCATATACAATGTTTCAAAATGCTGCAAAATGCACAATGTTGCAAATCATCTTTGTAAACAGCTTATAAACAGTTCATTTAACGTTTGTTTCCGTTTTCGTATCTGAACATTTACTTAAATATATATTTGTGGGGATAAACAATTTGCGAATTCAATATGTAAATTCATTAATTATTTAGTTATTGATCGTACTGAATGTAGTTAGCCTTTTAGATTATTATTATCATAGTTACAATGTTTGAAATAAATATTACCTCCACCATCCAATCAGAGTAAACTTCCTTTTGGTGCCAAAATAAACATTTGTTAAACGGCTAGAGATGGGTGACTGGATAATACCTATTGGGAAAATACCCATTTTGGGTAAATATAGGATTTTTTCCCGGGTAAATTCTAAAATACGAGGGTCAAACTGAAAGTTCTTAGAAAATCAAAAACTGATTACATTAGCCAGTTATTAGTTTTATTATATCTTTTCAAAATATTGTCCATTGACGTCAATACACCGCTGCATGCGATGGAACCACTGGGAAAAGCACTTTGCCCACTCGTCCTTAGGGGTCTTTTCAATGGCATTGCGATACGCAGCCACCGCTTCTTCAGCATTCATAAACCGCTTTCCTTTAAGTTTTTCTTTAATTTTTGGAAATAAATAAAAATCACAAGGCGCGAGGTCGGGGCTATACGGCGGGTGACCCAGTAATTTAACGTTTGATGTCGCCAAATAGTCGATCGTTCGCTTGGCGGTGTGCGACGAGGCGTTGTCGTGGTGAAGGAGGATCCTACTGCGAGGTCGTTTCTCTCGAACTTTTTCCAAGACAAGTGGCAAACAATTGGTAGTGTACCATTCTGCAGAAACTGTTTTTTGATCTTCTAACACAATTGTTGCGAAATGACCTATCCTTCCAAAGAACGAGGCCACCATTTTTTTCCCGCACTTCGATCTCTCTTCACTTTAGTTGGCAACTCCTCGAAAGGAAACACCCACTGAGCAGATTGTCTTTTGGTTTCAGGATCATAACAGTAAATCCAGCTTTCGTCACCTGTTAGTATGTCGAACACAGCATTTGAGTCACCTCCGTTAAATCTTTCAATCATTTGACGGCACCAATCCACACGATGGAGTTTTTGAGCCTTAGTCAAATTATGAGGTATCCACCGGGCGCAAAGCTTCCTGACCGCTAAATGTTCGTGGAGGATTTTGTGCACTTGACTCATACCGATGCCTAAGCTTGTCCGAATCTGCTAATAGGTCACTCTTTTGTCAGTCTCTATCATACGCCGCACAACACAGATGTTATTTTCAGTCGTCGCCGTAGAAGGCCGTCCCTCACGTACATCATCAGTGAGATTAGTGCGACCACGTTTAAACTCATTAAACCAGTTGTAAACAGTCGCACGAGATGGGGCTTCATCGTGAAAGGCCAATCGTAGTCTATCATAACTTTCTTGTTGACTTAAATGACATCGAAAGTCATAAAAAATCATTGCATTAAAATTTTCTCGTGTTAAATTCATGTTGACGTGACACAGACAATTTTCAATTTGCCGCCAAATCGTAAAACAAATGACAA
The DNA here is from genome assembly GCA_963924145.1 of Pyrausta purpuralis. Classification (NCBI taxonomy): domain Eukaryota; kingdom Metazoa; phylum Arthropoda; class Insecta; order Lepidoptera; family Crambidae; genus Pyrausta; species Pyrausta purpuralis. The sequence continues at coordinate 19,932,246 of OZ001659.1, forward strand.
ATGAATGAAATATATACTCAGTAATATTGGCAAAGAGTTCTATTTTCAAATTTTAGAATATTTTTTTTATTATATTGTTTATAAGTGGCCAGTTCTAAGAATTTTCAGTTTGACCCTCGTAATGGTTAAAAACGATTATTCAGTATTTTCCATTAGTTTAGAACACGTTGATGTTTTGTCAATATAAATGTCCCTGGGCGTAACAGCAGTTATAGCCTTCAGTCCAAAAGGCATCACCATTAAATCACAAATCACTCAAAAGTCCCCAAGAGGAACAGACGATAATCGATTAACGGTCGATTCAAAGCCAATACTCAAAACGGGTATCTACTTGGGTCTATTAGTAAGTGTTCGGTAAACCCGTGTTCGGAATGAAAACGCATTTTTTCCAATTTTGTTTTAGTTGCTCTTTAATGTAGTCATTATTTAGGCGTATTAACTAAACTCAACGTTTGCTAAGGCTACGGTGGCTAAGGAACGTTGGGAAAGTTAGGAAGGAGTTTACTTTCCTCAACGTTCCTTAGCCATTTCGCGCACTTTAGGTCAACATCATTATCATTATCAGTCAAAGGACGCCCTCTGCTGAACAAAAGCCTCCCCATTAGTTTTTCAAAGCGACCAATCCTAAGCAATCAGCGTCCAATGTGATCCCACGATCTTAAAAAGGTCGTCTGTCTACCTTGTCGGTGGACATCCTACGCTGCGCCTACCTATGGTCGAAGGGTTTTCTGCCCAAATGGCTATCAGTTCTTTGTTCTTGTGCCCTGCCCACTGCTACTTGAGTTAACTGATTCGCAGGGCTCTGTCCGTTTCTTTCGCTTGATAATCAAAGATAAGAAGTTTTTCATGTATTTTTTAATGTATAAATTTTACTTTTTTTCTTAAAATATTAACTCACTTTCTTTTTATCTATCGCACCGCCTACAATCATTTCTGCTTAGCCCAAAGGTATGACTGGTAGACAATGCCATGTGGCAATAAGTCCACCTTATGTACTTTCTGGTTGTGCAAAGAAGTATAAATAAAAAAAATAAACAAATAATGAAATTGACAGGATTGACATTTCTGTCAAAATATAGCTCCTGTGATTTTTTTGTGAAAATAATTTATTATCCTTGTGTTTCGACTGTGCTTATCCCTGTAATAATATATTTGTGACTTGGGTCATTGCCTCTGTTATTGGTCTTTATTTATTTTGTGAAATTATGAGTGAAATTTAAAAATTCAAAATCAGCTTATTGCCGTTTATTCTTGGTTGCCAAGGAGGCCATAAGATCTGTCACGGTAGTCAGTAACCGTCCAATAAGAGCGCGTTCTTATCGTGCTGCATAGCAACCAGCAGTGTCATTTACGTGCCAAATGTTTTCCTGATTTCGTTCCTGCTGTGATATGCAATTTGGTGCTAAATAATCAGTGTTATTGTGCAAAAAGGATTTTATAACGTAATATATGGTCTTTATATAAAATTTTTGGTTTACATTTTATAAAATTAAGTTTGTAAAAATTTAGTATTAAGTTTTTAGAAGTTCAAGACTATTGTTTACATAAGTTGACATTGTAAGTTTCATATTGTCTGATAAGTATTATTTTTGTGTTTTGGCAGGTTTTTGTAAATTTATTTTTGTGATTAGCGGTAAGGCATATGAGTACATTATCTCCTTCGGTGGGCACCCACTTACAGCCGCAGTTCATTCACTGCTCTATTTGTAACACTAATAGGGCTTTTAAAGGTAAGAGGGGCCTTAATATTCATATTGCCCGTAGTCATAATAGCACCATTTTACCTGCATCTCTCCCTCTACCCTCTACTTCAAATCCTTTATCTTCTTCTCCATCTTTTGACTCTATTATCACAAACCTCCACCAATCTACTCCGCTGGTTAAAAGAATCCCAAGGGGAGCGAGAATAGCTTTAGCTAAATGCCTTTCTACTTGTATTGAAAAATGTTTTGATAATACTGAAACTGCCTGGCAAAATCTTTTTACATTTTCATACTCGTTTTTACATGTAAAGTCTCAGTCTAAAACTTTAACTCGGGCGCTTTTAGATAATGCTTCAAATTCCCACAATCCATCACTTCCGTCAAGTTCGTCTGGTATGATATTTTCTAAATTTAACGTTTATCGTGCCGTCGAGAACAAGGTTATGGACGGTGACCTGAAAAACGCAGCCCGAATCTTGTTCTCCGATGACACTCTCGCTCCCCCTAATCAGGAAACTCTTGAGAGCCTTCGTAGTAAGCATCCTTCACGTCCAGATTCTCCACCTTTACCTCTTCCTCTTCCTCAAAATTTCCAACCCTTACAGATACTTGATGACGGCGACACGTTTGCTGCCATCATGTCTTTTCCGGCTGGTTCTGCTGGTGGCATCGACGGCATCACTCCCGTTTTTATTTAGTGCTAGACTGTGTGCCTTTCGAAAAAAAGATGGTGGCATTCGTCCTATTGCTGTAGGCTCAACGTTTCGTCGTCTTGCAGCCAAATTAGCCTGTCGTGATCTTTTTTCTCCTTTGAAAGAGTATTTTCAACCCATTCAACTTGGTTTCGGTAGTAAGGGAGGTTGCGAGGCTGTGGTTCATTCCGCTCGCAATTTCCTCTCCTGTAACGAATCTGAAGTTTTTTTGAAAGTTGATGTGAAGAATGCTTTCAATTCTCTTGACAGGTTTGCCTTGTTGAATGAAGTTCAGACTCACACTCCTCAGATTTATCCCTTTGTTTTTCAGTGTTACAATAATCAATCAAAATTGCTTTACAATGAACATTCGATTGTTTCTGCAGTCGGTGTTCAGCAAGGCGACCCTTTAGGTCCAGCCCTTTTTAGTTTAGGCATCCATCCTATCATTTTATCCTTAAATTCTAAATTCAATTCCTGGTATCTGGATGACGGCTCCTTTGGAGGCAAAGCAGATGTTGTTTTCTAAGACCTTGTCCTGATTATAGAAGGATTTAAGAAATTAGGCTTTTAACTGAACCTTTCAAAATGTGAACTTTTATTAATGATCACGTTTCGTCTGGTTCCCGTCAAGCAATCATTGATAAATTCAATTCCCTTGCTCCTAACATTAAAATTCTGAATTCTGAATCGCTTTGCCTTCTAGGTGCCCCTCTTCTTGATCCTAGCATCGAACCTTTTCTTAATAAAAAATTGAATGATTTCACCCTTTCAGCCCCCAGATTAGAACACCTAAATTCACACATTGCATTTACTATACTTAAATCGTGTCTTTTTGTGCCTAAATTTACATATTTCCTACGTGCTAGTCCTATCTGGAAAAAAAATTATTATTTAAAACTTTTTGACACCACCCTTAAAAATAGTTTGGAACAAAATTTAAATTTACATTTTGATAATAATTCTTGGGCTCAGGCTTCGCTTCCTATTCGTTTTGGTGGTATCGGAATTCGCCAAATTTCTAGTATAGCCCTCCCCGCTTTTCTCTCCTCTTTGCATAGCACTTCCGTTTTAGCCGAAAAAATCTTTAAGCATCCTCGCCAGCTTTCTGAGGTGAGAGAGGCGGAGGAGTTTTGGCAAGGTCTCTGTCCTAGAGAAGACATTCCAAAGGAACGTCATCAACAAAAACTTTGGGATGTCTCTCTTGCGAGAGAGACCTTCGATTCATTACTTCAAAATTCCGTCAGTGACAGTGGTCGTGCAAGGCTCTTGGCGGTTTCCTGCAAAGATTCTGGTCACTGGCTTCATGCTTTACCGTCGAAAAATTTGGGCACTCTTTTCGATAGTGAGTCTTTCCGGGTGTGTGTGGGCCTCCGCCTTGGTACTCCTATATGTGAAATTTTTACGTGTCCCTGTGGCAAGGAGGTTGATAAATTTGGTCTCCACTGCCTTTGTTGCCAGCAAAGCGCTGGGCGTCTCGCCCGTCACGCCACCCTTAATGACGCCATCAGAAGAGCTCTTGCCACCATTAATGTTCCTTCCACGTTAGAACCACGTGGTTTGGTCCGTGACGATGGCAAGAGACCCGATGGCCTCACGCTTATTCCCTGGGAACGGGGTCGGGCCTTAGTTTGGGATGCAACTTGTGTCGATACTTTGGCCCCCTCCCATCTCAGAGAATCAGCCCTTAAAGCTGGAGCAGCAGCAGAGTTGGCTGAAAACGCCAAGCGTCGCAAGTACGTCTCACTTGCAAGTGACTATGTGTTTGCGCCGTTTGGTGTTGAAACATTTGGGCCGTGGGGACCCTCAGCTAAATTGTTGTTTCGAAACATTGCGCCTAAATTAAATTCCGTTACAGCCAATAATAAAGCTGGCTGGTTCCTAGCTCAAAGGATTAGCATAGCTATCCAACGCGGCAACGCAGCCAGCATCATAGCCTCCTTGCCGCAAGGAAATATTTTCGTTTTTGAATAGGTAACTAATAGGTAATTTTAAGTTATTTTTTTTTATGTTGCATGTCTTAGTTTTATTTTTTCTTGTTTAAATAAATGACTTTTAAAACAAATAATTATATCACCCTGGACCCATTTGACATTTGCCCCGTTAACCACGGCTGAATGGGGGCCTCCTAGCCCCTGCTTGTCGTAAGCAGTACACGAACATTGTACGAACAAGCTTTAATGCGTTAAATCTAAATCTAACGGTTGTCATGGACGGCAAAAGCTCCACATAAATAGCATCTAACTTTTATTTTATTTCAAGGCATTTTTTTCCGTCCAAATATAAATTGCGGGTCGTTTTGCTGTCGTTCAATTTTATCAATGTACACCAGACACCAGAAATAAAAACATCAAACTACTACTTTTTTATCGACCTAGTATTATCACTGACGTCCCTGTTTTTCAAAACTTTTTGTATACTGTAAGCTTTATTTTCATTAAAGTGTCAAATATAATAAATGAATACTGATTTTATTAGAATAATATTCAAAATAGGATTTAAAATTACATGGAGTTATTTCCGGCCTATAGATTTAATAAATCCTAGCTTCATTATTCAATATTACATTATTTAATTATTGCAATGTAAATTTGTTAATCATAAATATTATTATATATTAAATGTACAATTATTAAAAATAGCTTTAAGATAGTTTAATATATTTTGAGAAGCGATTAGTATCGTAACTTCCGGTAGCAGATTGTAATGAATTCTGGAGGCAGACCCATATGTTATTAAATATAATTGATTAAATATAAAAATATTAAAAAATAGTAAATAATTATTTGTATACTATAATCATTTTAAATAATTCAATTTAATTATATCACATTAAAATCAACTTTTTCCGTATCCGGCACGCTACGGCGTGAGGGCGAGCAAACAGAATTCATGACATTGAGTCGTTAGCTTTTGTGCAAGCAACTTGTGAGCACTAAATGAAGGATTTGTAAGGAAAAAGTCTTTGTATTATTGTAAGTTTGCTTAAAAGTGAAATAAAATTGTTTTGCGTGAAATTGTGTTTGAACTTTCGGCTGACGCCAAAAGTTCAGAAGTGGGATCACGATAAGGATAAATAAAACTTCCTTTCACGTCCGCACGAGCAAAGACGTAAGTTGAGTGAAATTTTATAACATTTACCTTTTAAAATAGGACTACCGGATGGAATACTGTCTTGTAACGCCTGTCTTGCCTAAATATCATATACCAAAATTTTTCTTTTTCTTAAAAATAAGATGATAATCTTGAAAAGTGATTTTGATGAGTAGCTCAATTACATGTGTTAACTTCTATTCTATAAACCTTAACTCTAATAAAATACAATAACTATCATAGAAGACTGTGCATAGATATTAGATTTTTTTTTTCTTTCTTTATCTTTTGGTTATTGTTTCCCTTTTGTCGGTAGTTAGGCTTAAAGCTTTATTTTTGTAAAAATAAAAAGTAGTACAGAATATTTTAGATAGGGACTGGCAATAGCATAGTTAGGCTTTTGATGAATTGCTTTTTTTTAATTTAATTTGATTATTTTATATTTATTGCCTTAACTAACGTAATGAAATTAATGAACCTAGCCCTGTAGCTTTTGTATATGATTTGGATAGCATTCTAAGCTGCATAATTTTCCGAGTTCCAGAAACATGGATGGAGACGAAGCCCGAGGTCAAGGGCCGTATGTGGATGCCCGAGGTCAAGGGCCGTATGTGGATGCCCGAGGTCAAGGGCCGTATGTAGATGCCCGAGGTCAAGGGTTGTATGTGGATGCCCGAGGTCAAGGGTTGTATGTGAATGCCCGAGGTCAAGGGCTTGATGTGAATGCCCGAGGTCAAGGGCCCGGAACGTTGGATCCCCAATGTCGAGGGGTACAGTCGATGGATGCCCGACGTCAAGGGCTAGCGATGGAGGAGTCCCGATGTCAAGGGCAAGGTGTGATGGAGGCTCGAGGTGACAGGACTGGAATAGCGGATGCCCGGTGTGAAGGGCCAGGAGCAAGCGGAAGCGGTGCTGCTACGCGATCCCAGGAACGGAGGATGAGGCGCAAACGGAGATATTCTAGCGCGTCATCGAGTTCATCGGGTGAGTCAAACAGAACACATTCAACTTCAAAGCGAGCTAGGATTTCGGAAAACGATACAAGTGCTATTTTAGATAAATTCCTTTCTATTATTAAGGACGTTAGGTGTTCAGATAATCCTAAATTATCTTTTAATAATAATGTGATACCAGAGTTCGATCCCATGACCAAGGAGCAGACAATTTTGACTTGGATTAATAAAGTTGAAGAATGTGCAGAGATCTATAACTGGAATGAGCGAGAAATCATACATTACTCGCTCCCAAAATTATGTGGGTTAGCTAGGTCATGGTATCGAGCTCTTGAATCCATGAAACATAGTTGGCCTGAATGGAAAAAGCTACTCATTGAAAATTTTCCTTGTCGTGAGGACTACGCAGACCTACTTAACGAGATGCTCAAAAAGCGAGTTCGCTACGGAGAGCCCTTGGAACAATATTTCTATGCTAAAATAAATCTTCTAAATCGATGCAAGATCAGCGGTAGGCAAGCGGTAGACTGTTTAATACATGGCGTAGACGATCGCACTGTCAAAATAGGAGCGCAGTCCGCACAATTTTCACGACCAGATCAAGTTCTTAAATATTTTAGATCAGTTAAAATATGTAGTGTGAAAGACAGTTATGACGGTTCTAGGAAGAATGGATTCGATAAAAATAGTTCTAACGTTAACAAACAAAGTGACCCCAAATTAGTAGGCAGTAATCCAACCATCAGATGTTTTAATTGCGACCAAGTAGGACACCCTAGCTTTAGGTGTGATAAACCTTTAGTCAAATGCACAAACTGCGACCGCATAGGGCATCAGACTTTGAATTGTTATAGGGATAAGACCAGTGTAGCGTCTAGCAACTTAAATATTAATCCAGCACCAACATCATCAGCTAAAAATTGAAAACAGGTATCAGAGCGTAGTGTTGTTCCAGCGAAAATTGAAAATTAAATTCCTGAAAATGTAAGCGCTGTAGATAAAAGTAACAATAAATATCTTATGGATGTGAAAGTTAATGATCAAATCTTTCAATGTCATATGGATTTGGGTAGCAAATGTTCATTAATGAGAGAATCCGATGCTCAATCATTAAATTTGTAGCTTATCACTGACATCCAGCTACCGATGCTAGGAGGCATTGGAGCAAACTTAGTTCAACCATTAGGACTCATTGTAACAACAGTTGAAGTCCAAAATATCGAAGAAGTCGTTGACTTATACGTAGTACAGGATTACGTTTTAAATTATACGGTTTTGCTTGGCCACTTCTTTACGGAAAGGTCCATTTTAATTATTACTAAAACGTCCGATAGAATTATATTGCAAAAGATACAAAATAGTAAAGTCCATCTAATTTCGAAAAATGCTACTATTATTCCTATTAAAAGCTTGCGTGCCTTGACCATTATATGTGATACATTAAAAGAAGGTAGGATCTATGTTAATGGAATAGTTCGCGGAGCAGAAGGCAAAGAATACTATATCTAGCACGGGGAGTATTACGTCGTTGATAATAAGTGCGCCAACCTGGCACAAAACGTAACTAATATAGACATTGTTATCAATGAAAACTTACTTGTAACTAGAGCAACCAAAATCCATATGACGGCGAACGTTTGTGCGGTAACAATCAGTATAACGGAAGTAGACGATACGTTAAACTGTAACCCAAATCTAACAACTGAACAACGCAACGTTTAACTCATCAAAGTACGTGGTGGTTGGTGGTGGTGATTATGAAGACTGCTTCTCCATTAGTCTCAAGGATTTAGGGTATACTAACGCGCCTGAGATGAACATTTAATTAGAAGATTTTGACCCGTTGTGTAAAGGCCTTATCACCTACCTCTTTTAGAGAGATGCTTAGTTCGCGACATGAGTCAAGAGATGGTTCAAGAAACATTATTAAGGAATCGTTTTCACCTTATGCGAGTCCAACTGTTCTTGTCCAATTGTATTGTGCGTGGACTATCGCGTCTAAAATCGCAAAAATAAAAGAGATCATTATCGCCTTCCTCGTATAGAAGATCAATTGGACTTGCTGGCGGGTAAAAACATGTTCATATCGCTTGATCTGGCCTCTGGGTATTATCAAATACCTATTGCCGAGAGTTCACGTCCGAAAACAGCATTCGTGACCCCGGACGTTTGACCAAAACTTTAAACTCAAAAAAGGTCGCGTTTATAGAATTGTAGGCAACGAACTAAAATGGGTCCCTCGTGGAGTTCGTTGGCAAATTGTACAAAAATAAAACCATGACGATGTAGAGCGTTACGGCTATGAGAAAACGCTCGATCGTGTTAGGAAGCATTTTTGGTTCAAACGTATGAGGTGGTTTGAAAAAATACGTTACGGCTTGTCTGCAATGCGTTCATTACAAGGCACTTGGTGGAAAGCGTGAAGGGGAACTGCATCCAATAGAAAAATGTAGTGTACCGTTTCACACCATTCACGCTGACCACCTGGGCCCTTTCATTAAAAGCAAAGCTGGTAATTGTTATTTACTCGTAGTATTTGATAGTTTCACCAAATTCATTAACATAACACCTGTTAAAAATACGAAATCGCTAACTACCATTAAAGTTAAAAAAATATCGTATAAGCTTCTTTGGAGTCCCGACTCGTCTTATCTCCGACAGGGGGTCTAGTTTCACAAGCAATACTTTCAAAGATTTTATAAACGAATATGGAATAAAACAGATCCTTAACGCAGTGGCGATTCCAATCCCTATCGCGTGGTTAAAGTGCTCGAACATGATAGGTTTGTGTTAACGGATACACCTCTATCCCATAAGAACGGCCTAAATTAAGAAGTCATATAGTAACCATAGATAAAATTTAGCCGTGGATGAGTTTTGATCGAGATTTTAGTAGTGGTTCAAACGATGAGGAAGATGACAATGAGTTAGCGGACGATGATAAGTCCAGAGAACACGACATTGACGAATTAGATACGTGTAATAATGAAAATGTCTTTGTATTACTGTTTATTGTAAGTAATATAATGTCACTTTCTTTTAATTTTATCACTAGTTATCTAAAATACATAAATTTGCTATTTAGATTATGTGATGAGTTATGTGTCATACATTTTTTTTTGTAAATTGGATGCGAAGGGACTCGCATTTTTACTGGATGGCCGAGCTGTAAGCTTTATTTTCATTAAAGTGTCAAATATAATAAATGAATACTGATTTTATTAGAATAATATTCAAAATAGGATTTAAAATTACATGGAGTTATTTCCGGCCTATAGATTTAATAAATCCTAGCTTCATTATTCAATATTACATTATTTATTTATTGCAATGTAAATTTGTTAATCATAAATATTATTATATATTAAATGTACAATTATTAAAAATAGCTTTAAGATAGTTTAATATATTTTGAGAAGCGATTAGTATCGTAACTTCCGGTAGCAGATTGTAATGAATTCTGGAGGCAGACCCATATGTTATTAAATATAATTGATTAAATATAAAAATATTAAAAAATAGTAAATAATTATTTGTATACTATAATCATTTTAAATAATTCAATTTAATTATATCACATTAAAATCAACTTTTTCCGTATCCGGCACGCTATGGCGTGAGGGCGAGCAAACAGAATTCATGACATTGAGTCGTTAGCTTTTGTGCAAGCAACTTGTGAGCACTAAATGAAGGATTTGTAAGGAAAAAGTCTTTGTATTATTGTAAGTTTGCTTAAAAGTGAAATAAAATTGTTTTGCGTGAAATTGTGTTTGAACTTTCGGCTGACGCCAAAAATACGTAACCGGCTAAAGCAACATTTATTTTGATAAAACTGATGGTTTTTAGGACCAATCACATTAAATGAAGCGCCAAATTCAAAAAAATCTCAGCTAAATATTTTGTATTTCACAAATAGAATCTATTTAATTTAATTTTACTGTAAGTTCGGCCTTAATACAATTGCAAAACGTTTTTGATTTGGTTGTAGACTGGAAAATATTGAATGAGCGGCAAAACTTATATTTACCCTTAATTTTGCTATTTACCAGGTATTTTCCCGCGTTTTTACCCATTTTGGGTAAATACCGGGAAAAGACCGGGTAGAATCCCATCACTATAAACGGCAGACATAAAAATATAATAAGTGTCCCAATAATATTTAAATTAATAACTTACAATTAATAAATCATTTTTATTATAATAAAATCATCTAAATATTAATCCAAGTAATTTAATATCTTACCTATTACATTCAATATGTCGGACAAATCCAGCATTTCCATAACAAACGTTTATCTAGATAGGTGTATAAATTACAATTTACTAAACACATACGAACGAAGTAAATGTATTTAGTTAAAATACTGGGGTTACATAAGTCACACAGTGAGTATGTGGCTTATTGCATCGTGTAACAAATGTGAACATCACTTACCGTCATTCACCGTCCCCGACACTCTTTGGGTGCGTTCCGTATTGCGCCAATATCACTGTTAGCACTGTGAACGTCAAAAGCCGTTCCGATTTGATTAGCGTGCTGACAGCGCTGTTGACGCGATTTCATTTCGGAACGGCTTTAGATCACATTTGCTGTTCTTTGAAGCAAAAAGACGTCAAATGCGTCAATGTGACAGTCCGCTCTTAGACGCTCACGGTGCTAACGCAGCAAAACGATTGCACTGTGAACGCAAGATGGCGGTGATAGTGACGTCAGCCGTGACGTCACTACAGCTATCGTTGACTCGCTAACGCCAAATCGGAACGGTTTGTAAGCGCGATATCAGTGATATTATCGCTGTCAGCGCAATACGGAACGCAGCCTTTAGTTAGACGTACTCTACTCTTACTAATCTGTGTTCTCCGATCCCCTCCGCCTTGCCATACTCTTACTAATCTGTGCTCATCATCTGTGGTTGGTTATGCCGATTGATGCGAATTCGAAAACTTAACCTAAAAGTAAAACATAAAACCCTAAATAAATAAAATTATTCCCAATGCTAAGTGGAAAATTTTGATTGTATATATAATATCATGGCGACTTATAGTTCCAAGTAAGTTTATTTAGTAATACTCCTTTCCCTGTGAAGATTGTGTTGATCGTCGTCTTTGTAACGTATTTCTGATAATCTGATCATTTCCTGCTTTGCAGTTATTGGAAACGTTTATGGCGATGGACTACGTCTAACAATCTGACATTGGAAGACGTGCAATCAGTTCTCGGAAGCAAAGCTGTGACTGAGGCGCTGTATGAAGGTCTCAACAGCTACAAACCGAATAAACCTGAAGCATTTTCACAGCTCCAGGCCAAGTACCCAGATCAGACTAAGTTGCTGAGTGTAGTTCAAACCTTGCAAAATTATTTAGTAAGCTATATTTTATATAATGTAACAATATTTGATATTTTCATGTGGTACACTACATATTCAAGCTTTGTTACCCTTGTTCATATTTTCAGAATGTAGACACTTTCCAAATCTGGGATGTAGTAAAGCACTACCTCTGTGACATCTCATATGGAACACCAGACAATGCCCTCAAAAATGTTGCATTTGTTGACACACGGCCGTCCTTCCTGCTGCCCAACATCTGGCGGTTTTACTACTCTGAAAGATTGTTCCTGCTAAAGCTACTGCAATACATTATTGAGAACCATAACTGTGGCAGTCACAAGTATTATGAACAGTTCTCAAAGATTTACAATAATGGATGCAAAAATATTTTGTCAACTCTCATTGGCCAGTTGGATAAGGCAGTATCAACACCCCCTCCTCCAAGGAAAATTCAAAGTGACTTTTCTAATGATGGTATTAGACAAGAATGGGCAGAGTTTAACTTGCGGGAGCAGTTGGCGATCCTGCAACTTATTTTGCTCCTTGTAGAAGAACAACACATCACAGACACAGACTTTCAGACTTTATTCAAAGTGTTCAGGAAACACAACTATGGCAAGAGCCAGGGATACCATGAGATGTTGGAGGAGAGACACAGGGATATGTGCATGAAGATTATGTACATGGAAGTTTGTTTGTTTATGGTCATTAATTTGAAAAAACAGTGAGTCTTATTTTTTGAACTGATCTATCTGTTATTTATCTAGCCTAAATGTAGTCTTCATTTGGCTATAAAATAGAATTATTACTCTTTATGTTTACTTTTATACTGTTTTCTTAATAGTGTTGATTTTTGTGTGTTGATGTGTTTTTTTTTACTTTTTATCCTGTTTTATTTCAGTTCAGATGCATCAGCCTGGATAGATGCCACAGAAAAGTTAGTAGATCCTGAGCTCACAAAGTTGCAGCTGAATACTGAACACAGTGCTATGCTGTTATCCTGGATGATTCTATCATTACAGGTAATCTTCTAAGCACCACAACTTTTGGTATTTTCGGAAAACTATCAAGTATTGCCTTTTTATAAAAATAAAAATAAAAAAAATTGCACACCAATAATCACATACATTGCTCTGATCCCAATCTAAGTAGCTAAAGCACTTGTGTTATGGAAATCGGAAACAACGGTGGTACCACATCACCCAGACCCGAGACAATATAGAAAAGATCATTTTCTACATTGACCTGACCAGGAATCGAACCCGGAACCTCACGAGATGGCGACGCTTGAATCCAGTGTGCTAGCCACTCGACCACGGAGGTCGTCAATGTCATTTAATAAGTAGTTAAATAAATTTATAACTGATAGTTAATAATACATAGTGATTTGGTAAGCAGATATAAAGACAAAAATAGTTAAATAGTTACATGAATGAAAAAAGCCCAGCATTCCTATGTAATAGGGCAAAAATAAAATAAAATTAAAAAAAATGTTTATTTCATATTGGTATTTTAGGGCAAAGACCATGCAAAGTTGTTTGAAAGCAAGTATCAGCACTACGGCGCCACAGCACTTAGGATGCAAGTATTCGAGTTCCTTAACCAGATGTTAAGCAGTGCTGTATTTTCCGTAAGTAGCTGAACATCTTTTTAAAGCTTGGTTTAGTGATAGAAACCACACAACATCCTATAGAAAATATTCCCCTATGCAGATATTATAATGTTCACTATTGCTCACCAAAAAGCATGCAGTTTTCAAAGAAAATTTTTTGGTGCTTCGTGGCCTGTTGCGACCATATTATGAGCAAGCCTTTACTTGACAATAATATTAATATTGCTCTTTTCAGGATAAATCTAAATGTTCCGATATAGCTAGAACTACAGTTTTTAAATTGCTAAACATACTATGTGATAAATTTGATGGCGATGGCACAATCAGCCATCAGCCCGGCATAACCCAACTTAGTGCTGATCTCCTCCATTCGCCAGAAATAGCTGATGAATTTTGGAAACTTCAGCAGAGAGATGACCAGTGTGGTATAGTTTCTCTATGGAACACTGGACTGGAATTCTTTCCATACAACTTTTCTATGCTGTCTCTGCTGGCTGCTGGCTTAGCTCAAGCTGGTAAGAGTAGCGTTCGAAATGTAAGTACCAACTTATTGCTGTTAAAATGTTTGATTACGATGTTACGATTTGTAAGAAAAATTTGACAAAATAATCCTACCTACAAATGTAGGTAAATATTGTATGTTCTAATTATCAGTATCTACAAAAAGTCACATAAATAAATAAATTAAAAATCATAATTTTCAGCTAATAGGTGAACTCAAAAGCTTGCCTGTCTATACGGAGATCTACAACCCAAACAGTGTGCCTCTCATGTCTTTGGAGTCAGATGACGCCATAATAGGTAATTCTAATTTTTAACCTGTTATTGTAAAAATAGACCTGTCCTGCCCCTCCTGCTGAGAGTTTGTCCAGTTATATTTAAATTTGTCAGTAGGATAAACAGGTTATAAGTACTAGTATACAAATATTTTTTTATTGTATTCCTTATTAATACAGATCATGCGTTAAAAATAATGTTTATTATTATTACAAACTTTAAATCATGTTGTTATAATTACAGGCCGGGAATACTTCCCTCTAGGCAGTCCCACCTACCGCATCGAGGCAGGCTCAAGAGCCACAGTCATGGAGAGGAAAGAGGGCACCATGATACACTTCCGCACACCATACTCTTACTGGACAGTGTTTAACAATGAAATAGAGAAGGCACTAGATCGTAAACAACACCACAATGTAAACTCTGCACTGCAGAGGGTCTATGAAGGTGCTAAAGTGTTGAAAGGTTTGTGGAATTCATCACTCTTTTTCTTTTTACTGTCATATAAGTTTTGAAAATTGAGAATTGTGATCTCTAAATCCATAAAATAATTCTAGAATTTCTTCTAGAATTGTGACAAACAATCACAAAGCATCATTTTATTTACAATAATCTGAGGAGCCAGTGAGAAAGCGCACATCATTTTTTCTTTCGCACGTGCATTGTTCATGGGTGACTTCACATAGACACGGAGATGCGTGTTGTTTTTACGTGTGTTTTTTTAAACAATACGTTTGAAAATGGGGTTTAGCATGCATTTTGCAGTATATTGCGCGTGCGCATCCTTGTCCAAAAGTGCTTTAATGCACGGACTGTCGCGAGTATTTACGTTTAGTATAGTTTACGTACTCCATATAACTTTTCAGGGATACTAAAAGCGCTAGTAGAAGACAAGGAGATACCTAAAAGCTTAGTGGCGCCCAGCGAAGGGGTGTTCGACGTGCTGGTCCGCTTCATGAAGGCCGACGCGGCCGCGCTGCCGCTGCTGGTGGAGTGCCTCGAGGTGTGCGCCGCGCTCGTGCCCGCCTTCCCTAACGAGATACACTTGAGGTAATAATAATGATGACTGTATTTCTCATTCCATGATACAAATTATGCCTCATATTATATAATTACTAGCGGACCCAGCGAACTTTGCCTCGCCCATAGCACCGTCCCGCCCCGGCCCCGTCTCACCCAACCTCGTAATTTTAAAAGTTAAGAAAACCACTATAAATGATTAGTTATCGAGCGGGATGAAAAATTATCAAATTACTAAAATGGCTATAAAAAAATTGGGGTTGGTGACAATTTTTTTTAGTGCAACATTATAAAAAAATAAAAACAAAAAAAGTCGTCCTAAAATTAAAAAAAAATATTAAAAGGGTGAACAACCCTTATCACTTAGGGTTATGAAAAATAGATAGTAGCCGAATCTCAGACCTACTGAATAGCATATAAAATTTTGTAAGAATCGGTAAAGCCGTTTCGGATGAGTATGGTAACGAACATTGTGACACGAGAATTTTATATATGTATTAGATAGATAACTTTACGGGACGCGCTGGACCGTTTCTGTATTGGGTCCTCGGGGCGTCGTATCCGTACCGGTAAGGTTCACTTTTGCTGTACTACTGTAGAGCTGCTGAGTGCGGAGTGTGAAACTCCAGAATTCCAATGATAAATGCGGCGGTCTACTATTATGCGGAGTCGATGACAAATACATCATTTCCTTTCTTACCGCTATGACTTTATTTGCACAACCTGTATTTTCTTTAATCAGACCGTTTTATAAGTTTTTCATTATAACAACCATTGCAGTGTGCCAAATTCAAATTGAATGGTTGCTCCTTTATTTACATGTTATTTGAATACGTAATATAATAATACTTCACACCCACGTACGTACGCACCCGGTCTACGTAACACCCACACCCATATCCCAGTATATATGTGTCCATATCTTGCAATAGCCCCACACAAACCAGGGGATGTCCGTGGGTGCACTTGTGTAGTGCATAAAGGGACAAGTGACGGTTTGTGTCACGCAGCTTTTAGATTAATGTTGTCAAACGGGCCTCTGCGTGTTGGCTTCGGCCCCATGTACGATCCCGAGATTGGAAGATGACCAACATAATAATTATCCACTTATTTTGATTTAATTGACTCATACATACATTTTGAATACAATATGTACTCTGTGCATAAGGATACAAGAATATCGTATCAGCGTTTAACACGAGCGAGTAATCGGTATGGTGGCGGCAAGCAAGCAAGCCGCTCTGCGAGCAAACAACTCACAAGGCACATGCTGCGATACCGCTTCGCCGAGAAATCGCTACTGTAAATGGATTCCAGTTCTGTAAAATTTATTAGTAACAAATCAAGTTTATACGGAACATATTTTGTAATTGAGTCTTCGTTTTGGGGCGTAATGAGAAAGCTCTCACATTTTGACATTGACTGCCCAATACAGGCCTTTATTTCTTTCCCAGACTGATAAACACGGGTCTCCTCCCCCGCGTGAGCAAGCAGCAGCTGTCGCCGGGCGAGTGCGCGGGCGGCGCGGCGTTCGACTCGGCCGCGGTGGGCGCCTACCTCGTCGCGGCCGAGCAGCCGGCGGGCTCCTACGGCCTGCTGCAAGCGTACATAGACTTGCTGTGCGCCTTCCACGAGGTCAGTGTATTTATCTCTTCGGAGTCTAGCTATGAACAGAAAAGAGAGATAGCAACACACGCCGCGCTTCTTCTTAGCGTGTCGATGGAACACGAGAAATTACATAGCAGCCCAGAATTCAGCCACTTGTATTACGGATCGACTGCAGTTCATTAAATCCGCAGGCGTGCAGGTGTTGGGGCACGCCGGGCACGATGTTAAGTGTGCCATAGTTTGCGTTACACCGCAAACACAGTCCACATCGGAGCTTGCCGAAAATCCCCACCTGGCCATGTTCTCCTTACTTCGGCCAACCTGAGTCCGAAGCCTGTTTAAGGACTTCCAGATCGGCCATGGTAGATCATGTCCAGGAGGGAGTTTTTGGGATTAAAGATTCTTTATTTCTCAATAAAAACATATTGTCACTTACTTGAGAACAGAAACAGACAAAAAGTATTATTAACGTGTACATCGTTCGCGCACGTCTCTCAGAAGCTATACAAAAGTTATACATACATAATTTAAAAAACATTCTTATTCTATAACCTGCTGCACATGCTGTGCAAGTTTCTTTTTAAATATATTATAGGAGTCGATGCCCTTCAATGATGCGGATAGTTTGTTAAACAGCTGTGCTCCCTCAAAGTTGAACATTCGCTTACCATAATTCGTTCGGACTTGGTACAATCAGGTAACTAGCTCGACGGCGTGTGCGCTTCTTTGTAACCTGTTGTGACTGTATTAGTGTGATCGACGTGTGGATGGTTTTATGCAGTATTTTACGCATGAGCAGGCAAGTACATTATGTAAATAATTGTTTTATATTCATTATACTTGTCTCCTTATAAATTTTGGAAGTGGATGTCAGATACGGGTAATGGAATAAAAGTTTGATTATTTTATTTTGCTTTACTTGTAGTTCTGATATTTTTGTTTTTGAGACACTACCCCATATTTCAATTAAGTAGATTAAATGAGATTTCACAAGAGAGTTGTAAATATTTAATCTAGCTTTTTGGGGTATAGATCGTACCATGGGGCGTAATGAAGCCATCAACGACGAGATCTTTTTTTTAATGTGGCTATATATGTGCGTTCCATGTCAATTGACTATCCAAATGTAGGCCTAAATATTTTTCTTGACTTTTTTCCTGTATTTGTTTATTATGGATTGTAAGTGGATTGAATGGAGGTATTGGCTTGTTTTTTGCTTTAAATACAATGTAAGAGGTCTTAGATATGTTAATTGTTAGCAGGTTCTCTTGCAGCCAGTTTGTGAGGATATTAAGATCCTGTTGGGCAAGTGAAATTAAGTTGTTCATTGATGGCCCAGAGTAAAATAAACAAGTGTCATCGAGTTTTTCGTCAAGTGAATTCACGCCGCAATGTGTACAAACAGCAATATGCCGCAATAAATACATTGAATATTTCGTACTGACAAGTTGTGCAGGCGCACTACGCGACTGCATAATCGATCGACTGCTTGACTCGGTCACTGTGCGAGCGAGACCTCATGTAGTTGTAACGCACACATACATAGTGTGGCGACACTGCTACGCTTTGGGTATCCGAGTTAAGGCTTGTCTCTTATTTTTGTGATCTGAGTATAATTCAGACACGGGTCTCTCATTCCCCGCGTGAGCGAGCAGAAGCTCTCGCCGGCCGAGTGTGCGGGCGGCGCGGCGTTCGACGCGTGCGAGCGAGACGTAAACCCGCTGCCTCTATCCGATTGATAGAGGCATTTTCTTATTTTATTTGACATTGTACGATTACATCGCACATTGCGACCTCAATTTATTTGCTTACCTTTGTAAACTCATTTTTAGGCGCTTATTTTATTCATTGCTTTTAAGTTAGTTTACGTTCGATTTTCATTGTGTGCACACATCATTATCAAGAATAAATCATCAAGTATCAAGAAGTGTTTTTACTGCTTTCACTACTATCAAGTCTATCAAGAAAGTGTATGGGCGTCCAGGAACCCATACATTTTATGGTCCTTCGACGAACCTTGGTGTTTTTGTGGTTTTTGTGTGGTTGCGAATCGGCTCACTGGCCTCCCAGAAGCGGGAATCACTAGTTGAGTTGAGAAGGCGCATAAGACCATACGAAGGCTGCGGGACGCTAAGGGATTGAACAAGCGATACCTACAAGGAGCTAACAATCTACAAGATTCACTGCTATCAAGAGCGAGAAACAAGTTCTACTGCGATCAGGAGCAGACCTATCAAGAGCAAGCCAATCAAGTGTGAACGTTGAACTCAGATTATTAAGCCTAGAAAAAAAAGCAGAAACCAGCCAAGCGTACGCAGGTATTTTTCAAGTTATTCAAGTTTTATCTTCCTCGTGAACAAGCACTATGGAAGAATTCAACAGTTTACTTCAAAACCAACAGCAAGTGGTTTCGGGAATTGAGAGCTTACGATCCAATTTCAAGAAAGACGGTAAAGATCGCAAGACGCCCGACTATATCAAGAGAAAATTGGATACACTAGATCTTTATTGGAACGAATTTCAAGCTACTCATGAAAACTTGTGTCAGTTCAACGCACCCGACTGTGATTATTTTACTGGCAAACATTACGAGACAACTAAGGAGTTATACCTTCAAACAAGAGAATTGTTGCAAGCTGCCCTATCAACCGCGCAACCGGCGCAGCTGTTCATGCGACCAGCTTCTCCATTCGCATACCCACCATCAAGCACTCCCAAAGCACCGACGTCAGCGCCTGCCAATCCACCCCCGAAGGCTGAAGTAACGCCCAAGCCGGAGTATAAGCAACAAGGCAATAACAGCCGGCTGGACGAAATGTTGCGTAAACAAAATAGCAACTTTAAAGCCCTCGGACGCACCCTTGCAAACATCGATTTATCTAAGACGTCGGAGAAATGGGAGTTCGAAGATGTACTAAAAAACCTGGAATCACGCTGGGCAGCCATCGACACCCTCCACTGGGAACTTGACAGTATCTACTAATCAAGATTTACAAAATACGAATCAAATTACAACAATGCAAAGAAACAAATAGCATGCTATGGCCCAACTAGCACACAAGCAGCGTTCACCGCCATTATAGAGCTTCTTAGCGATACAATGGCCATTGAAAAGCTTAAACCAACTCCTCAGCCTGTATAGCAACGTATTCTAATGCCATTATACAGGTAGGCGATACAGTGGCTATACAATCGTAATCATTTACACTAAAGCAGTTACAATGGTATCTTGTTCCGTCATTCTACAGGTGATGGAGGTATAGTAGCGTTGTGAACACTCCTTTACCACTAGTAGAGCTATAAATGATTTGTTGGAAGGTATGAGTGTTTGAAAGGCGCTATAGGATGCTACTTAATCACTTTGAGTGGAAAAGGGAGTCTCTATAGATTCTTAAGGTCTATTATAGTGTTTATCACCACTCTTGTAGCGTCATTACCTACAGTAGAGTTAAAGTTACTCTGTAGTAGCGCTAAAGGCGCTATATTTGAGGAAATGAACTCTTTCGTAGCGCTTAGCGCGTTATAGTAGTGGTTTTAATTACTTAAGACGATGAGTAATACGTTTATAGCGTTGCTGTAGCGCTTTAAGTGGGACAGGAGCGGTTTCAAATGCTTTGAAAAACGTAAACGTTGTCGTCCATTTTGAGTTATCCCTAACTAGCGGTCCCCCGCGACTTCGTCCGCGCGTTTTGAGTTTGCTCCCTCCCCTCCCGTCGCAGCGTGAAGTTTTATATCCTCAAATCGGTCCAGCAGTTCCTGAGATAAGCGCTTTCAAACAAACAAACTCTTCAGCTTTATAATATATTAGCGCAATCGCACGTTGTACTTAAGCTGCGAACATTATTTGGTGCGGAGTTATGTTTAAACTGTGATAGCTCCTAAGATATTTATTGAAATCAAATAATATAAAGGGCAACTTTGTTCTAAATGAAATGCTCGTGATGATGAATTTATTGTTTTTGATAAAAATAAATACCTGTGTGTATAATACACCTCTAAAAATAATGCATATTTTTTTTAACAAATTTATAACATATAAAAGGTTGTAGTAAGTCAACCATAAAAGATAGACATATGCTGTCGCGGACTTTATTATAGAACTTTTAATGCTTAACAATCCTGTCATACATGATTTTTGTGTAACATAAGCGGTTTCCGCAGCGTACGCAGCGGAAGCTCTCAAAAGGAATATCTTTCTCCCGTTTTCGCAACATTTTTCATTTCTGCTGTGGTCTTAGGAGTTGTATCTTTATGTTATACTAGCGGTCCCCCGCGACTTCGTCCGCGCGTTTTGAGTTTGCTCCCTCCCCTCCCGTCGCAGCGTCATGTTTTATATCCTAAACCCTTTCTCGATAAATAAGCTATCCAACACAGAAATATTTTTTTCAAATCAAACAAACAAACTCTTCAGCTTTATAATATATTAGCGCAAGCGCACGTTGTACTTAAGCTGCGAACATTCTTTTGGTGCGGAGTTCTGTTAAAACTGTGATAGCTCCTAAGATATTTATTGGAATCAAATGATATAAAGGGCAACTTGGTTCTAAATGAAATGCTCGTGATGATGAATGTATTTATTTTGATAAGAATAAATACCTGTGTGTATAATACACCTCTAAAAATAATGCATTATTTTTTTACAAATTTATAAACATAAAAAAGGTTGTAGTAAGTCAACCATAAAAGATAGACATATGCTGTCGCGGACTTTATTATAGAACTTCTAATGCTGAACAATCCTGTCATACATGATTTTTGTGTAACTTAAGCGGTTTCCGCAGCGTATGCAGCGGAAGCTCTCAAAAGGAATATCTTTCTCCCGTTTTCGCAACATTTTTCATTTCTGCTGTGGTCTTATGAGTCGTATCTTTATGTTATATAGCCTCAAGCCTTCCTCGATAAATGGACTATCCAACGCAAAAAAAAAATTTCAAATCGGGCCAGTAGTTTTTGAGATTAGCGCGTTCAAACAAACAAACAAACAAACAAACTCTTCAGCTTTATAATATTAGTATAGATAGCCTTAAGCCTTCCTCGATAAATAGACTATCCAACGTAAAAATATTTTTTCAAATCGGGCCAGTAGTTTCTGAGATTAGCGCGTTCAAACAAACAAACAAACAAACAAACTCTTCAGCTTTATAATATTAGTATAGATAATATGACAACTATTTTCAACAATAACAATAACAACGCCCACATTGATATCGAGCTATTACAACTACTTTATGGTTTAGTTTCGATATTATCTATACTAATATTATAAAGCTGAAGAGTTTGTTTGTTTGTTTGTTTGTTTGAACGCGCTAATCTCAGAAACTACTGGCCCGATTTGAAAAATTATTTTTATGTTAGATAGTCCATTTATCGAGGAAGGCTTTAAGCTATACAACATAAAGATACGACTCACAAGACCACAGCAGCAATGAAAAATGTTGCGAAAACGGGAGAAAGATATTCCTTTTGAGAGCTTCCGCTGCGTACGCTGCGGAAACCGCTAAAGTTACACAAAAATCATGTATGACAAGATTGTTTAGCATTAAAAGTTCTATAATAAAGTCTGCGACAGAAAATGTCTATCTTTTATGGTTGACTTACTACAACCTTTTTTATGTTAATAAATTTGTAAAAAATAATGCATTATTTTTAGAGGTATATTATACTCACAGGTATTTATTCTTATCAAAATAAATACGTTCATCATCACGAGCATTTTGTTTAGAACCAAGTTGCCCTTTATATCATTTGATTTCAATAAATATCTTAGGAGCTATCACAGTTTTAACATAACTACGCACCAAAATAATGTTCAGCTTAAGTACAACGTGCGCTTGCGCTAATCTATACTAATATTATAAAGCTGAAGAGTTTGTTTGTTTGTTTGTTTGAACGCGCTAATCTCAAAAACTACTGGCCCGATTTGAAAAATTGTTTTTACGTTAGATAGTCCATTTATCGAGGAAGGCTTAAGGCTATCTATACTAATATTATAAAGCTGAAGAGTTTGTTTGTTTGTTTGTTTGAACGCGCTAATCTCAAAAACTACTGGCCCGATTTGTAAAATTTTTTTTACGTTGGGTAGTCCATTTATCGAGAAAGGCTTTAGGCTATATAACATAAAGATACAACTCATAAGACCACAGCAGAAATGAAAAATGTTGTGAAAACGGGAGAAAGATATTCTTTTTGAGAGCTTCCGCTGCATACGCTGCGGAAACCGCTTAAGTTACACAAAAATCATGTATGACAGAATTGTTCAGCATAAAGAGTTCTATAATAAAGTCCGCAACAGCATATGTCTATCTTTTATGGTTGACTTACTACAACCTTTTTTATGTTAAAAAGTTAGTAAAAAAATTATGCATTATTTTTAGAGGTGTATTATACACACAGGTATTTATTCTTATCAAAATAAATACATTCATCATCACGAGCATTTCATTTAGAACCAAGTTGCCCTTTATATCATTTGATTTCAATAAATATCTTAGGAGCTATCACAGTTTTAACAAAACTCCGCACCAAAATAATGTTCGCAGCTTAAGTACAACGTGCGCTTGCGCTAATATATTATAAAGCTGAAGAGTTTGTTGGTTTGAACGCGCTTATCTCAGGAACTGCTGGACCGATTTGAGAAAATATTTCTGTGTTGGATAGCTTATTTATCGAGAAAGGCTTTAGGATATAAAACATGACGCTGCGACGGGAGGGGAGGGAGCAAACTCAAAACGCGCGGACGAAGTCGCGGGGGACCGCTAGTTTATTCATAAATGACTTAAACATCTATTGGAAAGTCATAATAAGTGGTTTTAATAAAATAAAAAACTATGTCACCAATATTATAAAAGTATTATAACACTAAAAACCTATTATCTTGTGGGCGCGTTAAAATCTAAGCGAAAATACATGCATATATTCACAGTAAACTGATACTCGCAATAAATATGTCACAGTAATAATATATTCAAACTTACCTTTTAAGTTTATGTATTTGAAAAACTTCTGACAGACAACACCTTGTTTCATTTGCACTGATTTAAAATCAAAACTATTATTTTTTCATAAGTATTTAGTTTTTAGTCACACAATCGCGATCAAATACAACAAGAGCTGCAGTATAGCGCTACAAAACATAATTTTACTCTTGCAGCGTTCGCTACACCTTTTGAAGCGTCATTGTATATCCGTTAGCGTACACAACCACTCTTATAGCGTCATTGTACAAACATTAACGTACATCACCACTCTTGTAGCGTCATTATACGGCGGTTCTAACTCTTATTTCGCTGCTATAGCGCGATTGTTGAGCTGATACCGTTATAAAAAGTGCCTATTTTAGGGTTAGAGTAGCGCTATAGCAGTTTATACGGCTGCTGTATGGCTTATCTATACAGCTAATGCCGTAATCGACAACCTCTTAACGACCACTGTAGAGCTTCTTATAGCGCTTGTGTGCTAGTTGGGGGGCCACTGCACACAGAGAAAAAATGACACCGCACTTAGATATACCCGAATTCCATGGAAATTACCAACAGTGGACCTCATTTAAAGACCTGTTCACTGAAGCGATACACGCCAACCAGTTTTTGAAGAGCAAGATCCGAGGCGAACCAGAGCGGCTCATACAGCATCTTTCAATCAGCTCTGATAACTACATCACGTGCTGGGATATTTAAAACCACCGTTACAACAACAAGAAATTGATTTTTTCAACTCACATGAGCACAATTATGAACCTACCTACGTTGCAACAAGCTACGTCAAATCAGGTCAAGCGCGTGCATGACGTTACGGTAGAATGCCTAAACGGTATCAAAAACCTTGGCGTTAACATCGATACCTGGGACCCTATGCTTGTACACATACTATCATTAAAATTGGATCCTGAAACTCACCAAAAATACATGGCATCGCTGAAGCAACCAAGAGAGCTCCCTTCGCTCAAGGACTTTCTAGAATTCCTAGAAACTAAGTTCACAACCATGGAATCCTCAAGACGCAAGCAAGAAGGCGTCACATCGAAATATAATAATCATTCACCTATGACCTCGCACAATAATCAGTACAAGCCGCAACTTAGCAAGTCATACAATAAACCGCCATCAAATCGATTTCAGCAAGGAAGTCGTTTAAGCTGCCCTGTATGCTACAGTGATCATGGCATTAACTTTTGCTCAAAATTCAGAGAAATGGACCCGTCATCTCAGCGTGATACGATTTCAAGGCTGAATATTTGTGTAAACTGCCTCCATAACCACAAGGGAAAACAATGCCAGTCAAATAATCGATGCAAGGAATGCAATGGGTACCATAATACCCTAGTACATCAAGCATATTCAAGCAAGAATAATATGAATGCAAGATCTACCAACATTGCGCAGCAAGATGCGCCAACAGCTGAAATATTACTAGCGACAGCCCTAGTAAATGTTCAAGCAGCTGATGGAGTTCAACACACTCTACGCGCCTTGATCGACCAAGGATCTCAAGTTTCCTTGATAACCAAAAACACATCGCTTCTCTGTGGAAAAATCAAACGACAGTAATTGAAGCCGAATATAACATCCTTAAACGCACAGAAGACACTATGATCAAACAGCACAAGTTGATTAACCTTCACATGAATGCGCTAGAACAAGCTGTCTATAAACTCAAGGACGACATAAGCGCTAGAAACTTCGTTAATGACTTCAACACGGGAGCCATTATCGCAAATCATATGCTGAACAGTCTCAAAACAACTCAAACCACGATATTCGACACGGTGACCGACATTTATCATGGTCGTTTCAACTTTCATTTGTTGCCACCCGAACAACTCATCAAAGAATTGAGTATAATATCATCGCAATTAAACAAAGATATTTCACTGCCCGTCGATAATATTCACACTGATCTGAGAAAAATCTACGAGTTACTGCGAGTGAAAACAAGGATGCTGAATGACATTTTATTATTCGAGATCAAGTTACCCCTCGTCAGTCGAGATACGTACGAAATCCTGAAAATAATACCAGTTCCGGAAACAGCCCGCGATCAAGCTATCAGCATTGTACCTATATCAGACTACATCTCTATCAACATGAAGAAAGACACTTTCATCTCACTATCAGAAGATGACTTGAGATCATCATGCTCACTGCTAGCTGAAGTCAACTTCTGCTACATTCTGAAGCCCGAATATCAAGTCAAGGGAGATACAAGCTTCTGTGAAAAAGAAAATTCAGAATGTAGAACGACAACAAGGTCATGCAAGAACAGCTGAGAAAATGTCAATAACCTAAATACCTACCTATACTTTTGTTGTGGCGAGTGTCAAGTTAAAACGGTATGCGACGATCAAGTTACCGCGCACCGATTGTCTCGTGCCGGCCTAATGCACGTGAATTATGAATCATTATAAAAACAGACGAGTTTACAATTCTGCCGCACAAACCTCATCTGACGGAGATTAACATGAATCCTGATCTGTATGTTCCACACATCGCATCCATCAACCACATAATTAACATCACGATACCGAAGCTTCCAACTTTCAATGAAACACAGCAACAAGAGATAGCCGCAATCGGTCAACAAATAAACAAGCTCAAGGAAGCCGACGTCATATCAGATCAAATCTCATACCACGACGTCCACCACTACACCATGATCTACGTGCTCCTGGGCATCGTGGCTTCCATCGTCATGATCGTCGCCGCAAGAAGACTCCAATGCCTTAGGCGCGTACCTGCGAGCCCCCCGCCGCCTGCGCCTGCGGAGCCGGAGCTGCCGCCGCGCGCGCCCCCACCTGCGAGACGCCGTGCGCCCCCCGTCCGCGACTACATAGAAGCACATCCCCCCAATTTGAAAATATTGTTTTAAATTAACTTCTCCCCTTTTTCGTCCTGGGCAATATGTACGATTACATCGCACATTGCGACCTCAATTTATTTGCTTACCTTTGTAAACTCATTTTTAGGCGCTTATTTTATTCATTGCTTTTAAGTTAGTTCACGTTCGATTTTCATTGTGTGCACACATCATTATCAAGAATAAATCATCAAGTATCAAGAAGTGTTTTTACTGCTTTCACTACTATCAAGTCTATCAAGAAAGTGTATGGGCGACCAGGAACCCATACAGACATTTATGTTCTGCACGCTTACT
Organism: Pyrausta purpuralis; assembly: GCA_963924145.1. Lineage (NCBI taxonomy): Eukaryota > Metazoa > Arthropoda > Insecta > Lepidoptera > Crambidae > Pyrausta > Pyrausta purpuralis. The sequence continues at coordinate 19,959,183 of OZ001659.1, forward strand.
TATAGTAATGTATGCAATCTTGATTTAACGCGGTAGTTTATAAAAACTATATACTGTGAGATGTCTCTAAGTTCTATAGGTAAACGGGCGCGGGTCCGCCCACACATCGAGCAGTCGTCTCCCCTCGCGCCCCGCCGCGCAGGCTGAAGCGGTCTACCTATAAATTATCATCACATTATTGTGTATATTTTATGTTTCTACAATAATATTAAAATAAAATATTTTAAAATGAATCCTGCTTTCTTTCCAGTCGTCAACAGACGAGCGCATAACAATGGAGATCATCCTCCCCGGCGTCATCCTGATCATGCGCGAGGTGTTCCCCAACATCCTCGGCTGGCGGTACAGCAGCGCGTCGGGCCGACGGAGCCTCAGCGCCCGGTGCGCGCGGCTGCTGGCGCTGGTGCTGCAGCGGCGGGACGCGCGCCTGCCGCAGCACGCGTGCGTGTACAGCCTGCTGCACACCGAGAGCGCGCCGACGCTGCTGCGGCTCGTCTCCGCGGGTACGTACAGTGCACAGCGGCGCTGGCGCTGGTGCTGCAGCGGCGGGACGCGCGCCTGCCGCAGCACGCGTGCGTGTACAGCCTGCTGCACACCGAGAGCGCGCCGACGCTGCTGCGGCTCGTCTCCGCGGGTACGTACAGTGCACAGCGGCGCTGGCGCTGGTGCTGCAGCGGCGGGACGCGCGCCTGCCGCAGCACGCGTGCGTGTACAGCCTGCTGCACACCGAGAGCGCGCCGACGCTGCTGCGGCTCGTCTCCGCGGGTACGTACAGTGCACAGCGGCGCTGGCGCTGGTGCTGCAGCGGCGGGACGCGCGCCTGCCGCAGCACGCGTGCGTGTACAGCCTGCTGCACACCGAGAGCGCGCCGACGCTGCTGCGGCTCGTCTCCGCGGGTACGTACAGTGCACAGCGGCGCTGGCGCTGGTGCTGCAGCGGCGGGACGCGCGCCTGCCGCAGCACGCGTGCGTGTACAGCCTGCTGCACACCGAGAGCGCGCCGACGCTGCTGCGGCTCGTCTCCGCGGGTACGTACAGTGCACAGCGGCGCTGGCGCTGGTGCTGCAGCGGCGGGACGCGCGCCTGCCGCAGCACGCGTGCGTGTACAGCCTGCTGCACACCGAGAGCGCGCCGACGCTGCTGCGGCTCGTCTCCGCGGGTACGTACAGTGCACAGCGGCGCTGGCGCTGGTGCTGCAGCGGCGGGACGCGCGCCTGCCGCAGCACGCGTGCGTGTACAGCCTGCTGCACACCGAGAGCGCGCCGACGCTGCTGCGGCTCGTCTCCGCGGGTACGTACAGTGCACAGCGGCGCTGGCGCTGGTGCTGCAGCGGCGGGACGCGCGCCTGCCGCAGCACGCGTGCGTGTACAGCCTGCTGCACACCGAGAGCGCGCCGACGCTGCTGCGGCTCGTCTCCGCGGGTACGTACAGTGCACAGCGGCGCTGGCGCTGGTGCTGCAGCGGCGGGACGCGCGCCTGCCGCAGCACGCGTGCGTGTACAGCCTGCTGCACACCGAGAGCGCGCCGACGCTGCTGCGGCTCGTCTCCGCGGGTACGTACAGTGCACAGCGGCGCTGGCGCTGGTGCTGCAGCGGCGGGACGCGCGCCTGCCGCAGCACGCGTGCGTGTACAGCCTGCTGCACACCGAGAGCGCGCCGACGCTGCTGCGGCTCGTCTCCGCGGGTACGTACAGTGCACAGCGGCGCTGGCGCTGGTGCTGCAGCGGCGGGACGCGCGCCTGCCGCAGCACGCGTGCGTGTACAGCCTGCTGCACACCGAGAGCGCGCCGACGCTGCTGCGGCTCGTCTCCGCGGGTATGTGCAGTGTACCAATGCGTGCAATATAGTGTTACAGAAGAAGAAATAATATTAGATTTGCAACTTCAATGAGATTCTAATGCTGGGCAAAGACCTCACCTCTAGTATGAGGTAATGTGAGCCATAGCCATTTTGACGACGCGTTTGGTATATTGGTTAGCGCTCCTGACTATAACGCCGCCATCGCGGGTTTAAATCCCGCAAGGGACAAATGTTTGTGTGATGAGCACGCCGTCGCGGATTCAAATCCCGCAAGGGGCAAATGTTTGTATGATGAGCACGAATATTTGTACCTGAGTCATTGATGTTTATTATATGTTTAAGTATTAATGGGAGACGCCCCCGTCATAATCGTTATCAAAATATTCAGTTATTAAAGAGTATACCATTCATTAAGACTCATTATTATTGTAACGTATTTCAGGTAACGAAAACCTCGAGAAAATCATGCTTGACGAAACAAACTGGATATCCGGCCCCGGTACCGAATACATAAAGACCTTACAGCGTTGCGTGGCCATCGTCATGTTCGCTCTACGCCTCAAGCCATCCGTCACTCCCACCAGTGAGATAACCCCTTTAGAACACCTGATATTCGCGCAAAATAAACAGAAAGACCATTTGAAGGTGGTGCCTAAAGTGACGAGCTATATCAACCATGCATTCAATAGGAGTTTACCGGTTCTGAGCTGCAGGCTTCTGAAGAGGTTTGCTGATGTAAGTATCGAAATATTGAAAATTATTTGAAAATTATGGCTACATTGTGACCTGATATTAAATATTTTTTATAGTGTTTTGTCACTGTACACTTAATAATATAAACTGCACTTGTAAAAAACAACTGTTTCAGACAAAGAACCTGAAGCCTTTGTCTTATTGGCAAGCCTGTTAAAGCCTGTTCCTTGTCTGACACAGTTGCTTTTTACAAGCTTTTATTTAACTTGCAATGTATGTTTGTGCGAGTGGAATGATGCAACTTAATTTTAAACCAGTTATCTTCAACGGATTGAGCTGAAATTTTATATACACGCCCAGTTTAGTTAACAATGCCTGGTTAGCTACGTGACTAGTATTTTTTCTGCACTACTTTAATATGTGTATTAATTATAAGGGCTTGCTAAGGAGGTCATGAAAAAAATATATACTTCGTCACGAATTTTTAATTTGTGATTTTTTCAGGGCTTCCAAATGTCTCTGTTCGCATCGCTTGACATGACAGCGTACCATGTCCGCGTTATGTTCCTGGACAGACTGCGCGACGAACACGAAAGTGTGGAGCTGAAAGTGGCCATATTAGAGTTTGTAGCCACCTGTATTGGCAAGCAACCGGGCCTCACGGAAGCTTTCTTTATGATGAACCACGAAAAGGTTAAGGAAGAAGAAGACAACAAGGACAAAGCCGTAGCTGAGAAAAAGGTTATTCCTGATGATAGCTTCGAAGGCATCTTAGGATACATGGCTGATTATCTAGGAACCGTCAAATCTGTAAGTATTCTTTTAGGACTCCCTCTAGGTTCTGTATTTGGTCCGACGTTATTAATACTTACTTTTGTGTCGACAGGACGCAAAATACCTTCACAGTCCGCTGCTGGCATGCATAATGGCACTATTCCACGCGTTATGGAAAAATAATATGCAAATCCTTGTAAAGAAGCTACGAGAAAACCCAAAGTTCTGGGAGCACATGACCAGTCCACTCTTCAACGAAATTCAACCCGGCCTACGTACATACGCACAAATCTTCAACGTTCTAGGCATAGAACTTTTTACGTCCAGAGAAAAAATAGAACCGAGCTTGAAAGAAGTATTAGAACAGTTTTTCGATACTCATAAGAAACATTTGGATACATGGGTTGACTATGTGTATTCGTTTGATGGGAGAGACGAAGAAGAGGAGGTTGTAGACAAAGTACCAGTTTGGCTGGGTCTACTTACTTCTTGGAAAGACTTCACAACGATCTTCTGTAAATGTCTTCCTATAAGTTTGAACATAGCACACAAATCCAAAATGGTCGCTCCGTGTATGTCCGCTCTGCTAAACGAATTAGATGATCTCAAAGATGGCAGGCTCGTCGTGATATTAGCTGAACTGTACGTGATAATGCTGGCGAATTGGAAAGACGATTGCTTCGAAAATAGAAAAGCGAACGCAAAACAAATAGACAATCTTCTTACGAATACAGAGAGTGTTTATGAGTGTTTACATCCTCGCGCTATCCGTGCTATACTCTCAATTTGTACAGTCGCAATAAGCAGTTTAGACTATGAAATAAAAGCGAACAGTGCGACAGCCCAAAGTATTATTCGCTCTGTAACCAATATAAACAGTTTGGAACTCCAAAAGTTACTAGACAATATTACTGACGTGCCAAAAACTGAATCTAAGACTGAAGATAAAAATACCGAAGAAATTCCATCCGTAGTTCTATGTCTCGCCATGTTAGAACAATGTTTAGACTTGTACGATGACGTATTCTCAGGACTATCCCAATGGTTCCAATCGAGCAAGTTTATCAATAAACTGTTCTGTTGCCTTCAAACGTGTTTGCAGAACCGTCGGCACTACCATACGTCTTTGGCCGCATTGCGGTGCATCACTGCCTATTCTCGCGGTCCATTCTCAAAGGACTTGCTTATGAGTGATGTAGATCAGTTCTTGTGGTTACAACTGCTGCCGCCGAAGATCGATGCCAACGGAGGCACTCTGGCTTGGAAGCCTCAAGAATGGTGGCGCGTATACGCATACAGTCTCGACTTCATATCAATGATGGTGATGAAACATGGTCAATTCTTCGCAAGCGACGCCATCACGTTTGTCGGAGTGCACTTGGAGCACCTAATAGAAGCAGTTCTGTTGCCGCGTCAAGTCTTAAACATGGACTCGTTGAATCTCTGCGCGTCGACTTTGAATCTGGTGGTGCAATTGGTGAAGTTTGAGGCGAGGTGGCGTATTCAAAATATCAACTCGCTGATTGGTATTATGGTAAGTTCTTCTTCTTTCTTGTTACAGTATTAAACATTATATGTTTATCAGCTTGCGAAGTTTATAAGTCTAAGTTGGTTCGTAGAGTTAAAGAATATCCGAATATGAGTTTGTTCCCTCGTTTCTTCTCCAGCACTTGCCAGATTGTCTGTGTCTTGTCTCGAAGCGCTAGTAGTGCCCAAAAGATAAGAAGACATGTAGACATGTTCTTGCCCCATATGGGCCATAGTTGATTGATATTAACTAATTATTGACGTTCATTAGTGGCATTTTGTGTCCTAAATTGAATAAATTATTTTTGACTTTGACTTTATCATAATTTAAGAATAATCGTCCCCGTGGTCTATTTCGCCTTTGAGTAATCGATTGTTTATGTATTTTTTTTAAATACACATAGTCTAAAGTCTAAATACACATAGTCTCATATTTTAACCGTATCTACACAGATACCTTACCAGTTTCATATTGTATAATAACTATTTGTATTTGACTTCATCTTTTATTTATGGACTTACCTACTACTTAACAAATCGTGATATTAGAAACATTACCAACCATAATTCGTGTCTGTATTTAAATTTGTAGTTATGTTTTAATCTTATATATATAAAATTCTCGTGTCATGTTCGTTCCCGTACTCCTCCGAAACGGCTTGACCGATTCTCATGAAATTTTGTGAGCATATTGAGTAGGTCTGAGAATCGGCCAACATCTATTTTTCATACCCCTTAGTTATAAGGGTTGTCCACCCTTAACATTTTTTTTAATAACGTGGCTTGGCGGGACGAGGCCGGGCATGGCGAGGATGGGGGCGAAACAAAGTTCGCTGGGTCCGCTAGTATTTTCATAATATTTCCAGCGGAGCATAAGCGCGTGCCTGTACCAGTGCGTGACGCTGCTGCTGCGCGCGCGCCGGCCCTCCGACGCGCTGCCGCCCGCCGACGACGCGCGCGCGCACACGCCCGCCGCGCTGCACAGGTGCGTCACACCGACCGCTTACCCACTACGCACAGGGGACAGGAGCTGGTGTTTTCTAAAATGACCAAAACATAAAAATATCAACAACTTTAGGCAAGCTGAACACTATCTTCCAAGTAGAATGTATCGGCATCACTAGGACAGCACAGGCAGTTGCAGCCACACAAGTAAAAGACTTACATATTAAAATCGTCTCGGACAGTGCATCGGTGCTCCAAGCTCTAAAAAACAACAGCATCACATCTGCCCTCATTTTGGAGTAACTACAATCCATAGCAAACACAAATGAGATAACTTTGCAATGGATCAAAGGACACAGTAACTCACTAGGTATCGACGCAGCTGATGAACTAGCCGAGAGGGGATCAGCGACAACAGTATATGGACCGGAACCTTTGCTACCCGTACCGCAGGCCCAAATAAGAACTTGGCTACGTGAAGAAACAGAAGCAGCACACCAACAGGAATGGAGAAATGGAGATGGTTGCAGACAAACAAAGAAGGCTGTTCCGGAAGCCTCGAAAAGGCTTGCCCGCAACCTCATCCAGGTTACCAAGAGACAAACTACGCTTAGCCATAGGTATTATAACTGTTCATAGTCTCTTAAACAAACACCTTTTCACTTAGGTTTAACAGACATCCCCCTATGCAGAGGGTGCATGGGGGCAGCAGAAACACCACAACATGTGCTTATGGAGTGCACAAGTGTAGAAGAACAACCTGCAAATATTCTCAAATCCCCAGCTAGTTTCCCAGAAGCTATTGGTAATCTGAACAGGTTGCTAGCTTTCTGGGAAATCCTGGGTTGGTTAGAATAGAAAAGAGGTACATACATTATCCCATACAATAACCCAATTGTGGGGCTAAGTGCGGAAAACACCCCAGCCAAACTAACTAGCTAACAAACTTACTACCCACTAGACACTAGAACGAAGCGACTACTGAGGTAGTACGAGCCATACTTCACCACGCGGGCTCAGTGTGGGTTGGTAGAGCGGTTTGCAAGGCAAGCGACTAACCCTGCTGTCAGATGTTATCAAGCCGCCCGTACGGCCTCTGACTAGGCTTAACGACAAATATCAACCGATATTACCCGGGACCAACGGCTTAACGTGCCTTCCGAAGCACGGAGATGCTCGTGATGTACGTCACTTATATGGTCGAAATGGTCACCCATCCAAAAGCTACGAGCACCTCAAACTTTTCCACTGTGATGTGTAAAAAAATATTACACACGACGATCAAAATATATGTTATGTTTTACTTGCCATACTTTGAGCAACATCGATGGTCAATTTTACTTCTCTTTTCACACTTACCTTCTATAAAACCGAAAGCTACCAATGTATAGACTAGATTACAGCTTCAATGATACGGCACCAAAAGTTTTATTTATTTGGATTGATATAATTTTACTCGATATAATGAGACGTATTCTCATGCATTGCAGTGCGCACTCAGGTTTTACAGAACAGATACGAGTATAATATACACCTTCGTGCCTTAACTACTTTAATGTAAAACTTTTCAACATTTTCGCAGAACACTAGAAATCCTCCACATGGCGACGCTCTGCCTGCTCTCCTTCAGTCCAGACCTGCTCTCGCTCCTGGCTGATCCTGGTTTAGACCTGGAGCGGTGGCAGCCATTAGTAGAACTCCACTTTGGTGCGCCAAAGATCTCCTATGAACCGTTCCCGCAGCTAACGTTCGGGACGCTGCTGTCGGCTATATGCTTGCTGACTAGATCTCTCAACCATGTAAGTCATCAATATTTACCTTTTTTTTATATATATACAAGTTTAACGTTTTTGGCTGGACGCCATACAGACAATTCTTTATTTATATTTTCGTATTTTTACACTTAAAACTAAATGTAACACTAAACTACTGCGGCCTGCGATACCTGTGACGCTGTTATACGTGTCCCGGCTTCATTACTCTACAAAGGTCGAGGAGATTGTAGAGTACATCCGTATCAAGACCAAATACTCACTGAGGGTCGAACGGTTGGAATCTCGTCATAATACGAATTTCAATTGTTTGTGGTGTTGGTTCCGACCGAACAGCTGTCGAACTTCATGCAAGCAGAATTTTGGCCGAAAGGTTGTATCGCCGGTTTCGCGGACGGTTACCGGACACCAAGATGCGCAACAACGCCGGCAAAATAGTGTTTCATTTGTTTGTATTTTTATTTTTTAATATTATTATATGTATGTTAGTCTTTAAGGTATCTATTGTATGGGCGTTTTGTAGCCTGAAATAAATGATTTAAAAAAAAACTAGCCTAAATTAACCTAACTCATTGAAATGCGAGGTGGTCCGCATTCCAATGCCAACAAGGAAGCTAAGCGCAGGAACAGCGATCCGGGTAAGACGGCGCGATTTAAGGTCGCTTCACCATAATTCTCACTTTAACTTCATTGTTTTATTCGAAAGCACACATTATCATGACAATTCCTACACACAAACACAATAATTGACCCGAAAAAACAATTTCTAAAATGAAGAAATATGGTCCATCCTTGCCTTTTCGTTTCCCGCGCAAAACTCCTCCATTTACAAATTATGCAATTGTTATGGCGTAGATTGATCTCCTTTTAGGCTCTTCTAAGGCCCCATTTACGGAGACGCGGAGGCACACCACATCTGGCGGCACGTAAACCGATTTTTTTCGAAGGCTACAGTAAGAGTAAAGAGGGACAACCTTTAACAATGCATGATGTACTGTGCTGTGTCATTTACGTTCAGCTTAGATTACTGGGTTAAACATGCGCAAAATCAGTCACTGAACTGAAATAAGTGATATAGTTCAGTGGAAGCCAAAAATATGTATAACTCATCTAGTTCAGTTCTACTATTACAATATGACTCACTAATTCACACTCATTCAGCTAAATTGTTAAATTAAGTTCTGAAGTAGTGAGTGATATTGTGATAGTAGATTAAATTAACTAGATGTGTGTAAAGTAGTGAGGTTCTTATGAACAAAAAATAAACTCATTTATAAGCTTTCGGCAGTCTAGAATTACGATTATAAAATAGCTGTCTGTAATCACAAAGAAAATGAACAAACATTACTCTGAAAATCATCAATATACAGGGTGGGCCTTAACTGTGTTCCCGGTTTGTTTCATCTATAGCTCCAAATCAAGCGGGCGTGTGCGGTCGCGGGTGGTTTTGTAAGACGCGCCATTTTGTGGAATTTTTAGTTGCTATGGAGCCATTCACGGGAGCACAGCGTGCAGTGTGTGTTCGCGCGTATTACGCGAACAATAATTCTCTGACGATTGCGAGGCGCGTGTACCGTGCTCATTTCGGTTAACGAGATACTGGCGAATCCCCAAGTGCAAAATCCATTCATAAATGGATTAAAATGTTTGAGAAAACAGGCTGTACAATAAGAATAAAAAATGAGGGCCGCCCAAAGTCAGCACGGACGCCAGAGACTATTCAACGTGTTAGTGAATCAGTGCGCCAAAATCCACAACAATCGACGCGCAAGAGAAGCCAAGCCCTGAACCTTAAGAGGACGACTTTAAGGAGGATTTTACATCGGGATTTACACCTTAAAGCGTATAAAATTCAACTAACGCAACAATTAAAGCCTAATGATGTCAATCTTCGACTCCAATATGTGAATGTTATGCTGGAACGTTTTGATAATTTTTCCAACATTGTTTATTGATGAGGCCAATTTTCACCTCAATGGCCATGTCAATAAACAAAATTGTAGGTTTTGGTCTGAGAGTAACCCCCAGCAGAAGCATCAACGTCCTCTGCATAGCCCCAAGGTCGTCGTATGGGGTGCAATATCCGCTAAGGGGATTGTTGGCCCATATTTTTTCGAAAATGAAAGAGTTGCTGTAACAGTAAATGCTGTGAATTATTGCAAGATGTTACAAGAATTATTGGTTCCAGCCCTTCAAGATTTTCAAGGCCACAACTCTAGGACATGGTTTCAGCAGGATGGGGCAACCTGCCATACCGCCACGGTGTCAATAGACATGCTGAAACAGATGTTCCCTGAAAAACTCATCTCCCGAAGAGAAGACATTCAGTGGCCACCTAGAAGCCCAGATCTCACTCCGTGCGATTATTTTTTGTGGGGATATTTGAAATCTAAAGTGTACGAAAACAACCCGACAACCATACAAGAATTAAAAGAAAACATTATACGGGAAAATGTAATTTTTAAAACTTAGGTGTCCATTAAATTTCCATTTGTTGTAGTTTTTATTGGTTTAAATAAACCTTTGTAAAAAAAAAATGCATTTCAAACTGGGTATACAGTTAAGGCCCACCCTGTATTAAACAATACTAAATTATAAGTCTTATTGCATAGATGTTAAAGGACATTTCTTCTTGCGCTATCCTAAACATTAATTTGGCGCCTAACTCATGCGAGCCGAGCCATGTAACTATCTCTTTCTTGCAACTAACCAAGTACGCTTTACTCTCTATAACTGAACTACTGGACTACTGAGCCGTATTGAACAGTAGTAAACGAGTGAGTGGAACTAGATTGAACACATCAATTGAAGCATTCATTCAGGAACTACCCAACTGTATGTAATTAATCGTTTTTAGAGCCAGTTTCAGAATCCAAAATTAAGCACTAACCAAAAAATATATCAAACTAGCGGTTCCCCGCGACTTCGTCCGCGCGTTTTGAGTTTGCTCCCTCCCCTCCCGTCGCAGCGTCATGATTTATATCCTAAAGCCTTTCTCGATAAATAAGCTATCCAACACAGAAATATTTTTTCAAATCGGTCTAGCAGTTCCTGAGATAAGCGCGTTCAACCAAACAAACTCTTCAGCTTTATAATATATTAGCGCAAGTGCACGTTGTACTTTTAAGCTGCGAACATTATTTTGGTGCGGAGTTATGTTAAAACCATAAAATTAATATTCCTATCGGAATAGAAGGACAAGTAAAAGCTGTCAAACGAAACCGATTTAAGATGTCCGTAACTAACATAAGTAAGTAACATTAAGAGCTTTAAATGAGATAACCTTTCGATCAGGTGATTAAAAACAATGTTCCTAAGATAAACATATTAGTTTACTGCATGATAAACAGCCGACACAAAATATTGAACATGCAGCTCTAGTGTAAAACTAAATATTATTTCATTATATGAAATATTCATATATACATTCCCTGTGTTATTCTGTCTTTACTTTTTACGTAAATTAACGTTTGTAGAATAGAATAATCAAACTGCGTACTTTAAATTTGAAGCGCATTGGTAAATATAAGTCGTTTATTAAGAGGCTTCGCTTTGGACTAATTTACCTGTTGAATGTTTATTTGTTAGGTTATTCCGCTGTAATGAACAACAATCAATCACCGATCAAGTCACCATGTTTCAACAGAAATATTTCTTTAAATTATACACAATTTCACATAAATTTTCAAAAACTCAAATGAGAGAAATTTTCAGCAAGCTTTCATAAGCCTCCGAACTGTTTGACATCTGACAAAAATGGTTCTGCTACCCATCTATTTTTATCACACAGTTTGCTGCTAGTGACATCTCGCTTTTGTCGTTCTATTCCAAAGGGATAATAATTTTATGGTTAAAACTGTGATAGCTCCTAAGATATTTTTTGAAATCAAATGATATAAAGGGCAACTTGGTTCTAAATAAAATGCTCGTGATGATGAATGTATTAATTTTGATAAGAATTAATACCTGTGTGTATAATACACCTCTAAAAATAATGCATTATTTTTTTACAAATTTATTAACATAAAAAAAGGTTGTAGTAAGTCAACCATAAAAGATAGACATATGCTGTCGCGGACTTTATTATAGAACTCTTAATGCTGAACAATCCTGTCATACATGATTTTTGTGTAACTTAAGCGGTTTCCGCAGCGTATGCAGCGGAAGCTCTCAAAAGGAATATCTTTCTCCCGTTTTCGCAACATTTTTCATTTCTGCTGTGGTCTTATGAGTCGTATCTTTATGTTATATAGCCTAAAGCCTTCCTCGATAAATGGACTATCCAACGTAAAAAAAATTTTTCAAATCGGGCCAGTAGTTTTTGAGATTAGCGCGTTCAAACAAACAAACAAACAAACAAACTCTTCAGCTTTATAATATTAGTATAGATGTAGGACGTAATTTTGTATGGAGTACCTGGAAGAGAGCACTAACAAAAACTTACGGAACATTGTGAAGGAGGCCCGTTAAAGACCTCCAACGTTCGTTTCCTCAGGCGTACCACGCAGACGAAGGCAGCGGGTCCCGCTCGCCGCGCGGCCGCCGCCGAGCGTGCTCCTGCGGCAGCCCGGGCGAGTCGAAGCGCGCGAACAGGAGCGAGTCCCTCACGAGCATCTCCTCGGCGGCCAGCGCGCTGCCCTGGCTCGACGAGCGGCTGGTCGCCGGCGCGCTCGAGGCCACCGCCACGCTGCTGGCCGAGCAGGTTTATTTTTTTATTTATTTATTAATTACACAAACAGATTACAGTCTTAACTTGCTTATAACTTTTTTTTCTACAAGTGTGTGTTTACACCCAGTGCCTCGCAGGGGTTCCCGCTGAAAATCAGTGTCGTGGCATGCTTACCATCTGCTGTCACGATATATACTGAGCGGTGACCTTTTTGGCACACCTGGGCGCTTTGTTTTTGTTTTTAATTAATTTAATTTTAGTTGTTTTTGATCTGTTTTTATTTTATGTTCTGTGGTAATGTAATTTATTTTTGTGTGTGTCAAATAAATAATAATTCAATTCGATTTAATTCAATAACTAAAAGATCTAAATTACAGACGAAACTGTAGTCCAACAACAGTAAACATAATATGATTTTAAGATTCGCAGCGTAGTGTGAAATTTAAAGATTAGAAGTTAAAATGAAAAAATAAACTTATGTGTCTGTCTTATGGGTAAACACTTGTTAACTGAGCTTGTAGTTAGGGAGCTGGCGAGTAGCCGATTACAGTTGAAAGGGGGCTATCAAATCATTTGCACATGTCTGTCTCTGGGGTTCATGTCAATCATCTTGAAAAGAAGAAAATCGAATATCTGCGATAATATTGTATGGAGTTTGTAAAAATGATTTAAAAAAGTTTTATTAAGTAATTTGCTCAAGGTTCTCATTGCGGCGTTCAAAAACATTTTGCAGACATAGTGCTCGCCGTTTTTAGGTGTGTTTATCAGTTTCAAATTACCAAATACAATTTTTTTTCGTTTCATATTTTTTGTTCATAAATAAATTATTTTACAGGCGCTGCTAGCAGTCCGCGACGCCAGCGTGCCGAGCCGTCACAAGCAACTTGTGCGTCGCGAACTGAGCTCGGAGCTCAGCGTGTTCCACGATTTCGTGCGCAAGCGCATCCTCTGCGCGGCGCACGCGCGCCCACACCTCGTCCGGAACAAGCTCGGCGCCTGGCCGCTCCCACCCAACGAAGAGGAACAGAACAGAATAGAACAAGCGAGGAAAGAACGAGACCCCTATCTGGGCGACGACGATGCGGAGCAACCGCCTCCCCCGCCCCCCAAGCGCGCAGCTCACGATATGCGAGAATACATCCTCCGCAAACATTACCTCGACAAATGCGCCCAAACACCGACTAAAGGACCTCCCTCCCCCGTCTCTCACTCCACACCCGCATCGGACAAGAAGAAGGAATCTTCTAGAAGCTCCAAGAGGGTCTCCTGGGCGGAAACGACCAGAGAGAGCGACGAAATTCTTGATTCTTCACTCCAAGAAATCGAACCGGTCTACTCCAATCTGACCGATGTGCAGATCAATAATGATGAAGATTACTTCCACTTTATGTCTGTTGTGTTCCTTTATATTTGTCAAACCGATCTGTAATAAATTACTTTTTTGTAACGTTAGTTGGGTAAGGACAAATCGATCAATTTTTGCAAATAAATAAATTTCAATTGAATGAGTTTGGATTTTTTTACTAGTGGTCCTGGCATTTAAATACAGATATTGCACATAAATGGTATTTAAAAACACTAATACCAGCTGCATCCAGACTCGGTTAATAGTACAGTAAGTATGTGTAAAATATTGATAAAATAATACACGTAGCACCCCCTGTTGCAGCCTGGATACAACTCGGATACATATTTGATATACCTAGTCTTGCCGTAAATATTGTCACAAAGAAGAAATCTTTTTTTAATGCAAATAATATTTATTACTTTTACAGTATGTTAGTTGTATACATAAATATAAAACAATTTAAAAAATAAAAAGCTTATTCCAATTGGCTATAATACTGTCCTTTAATCGTTGAGGCCAGTTATCAATAGAAGCACGCAGTCTTTCCATGAGAAAATTCTTCACTGCCAATCGTATGGATTTTGTCCGTTAATTTTATTTAACAAATTAACGGACATACTGTCACGTATCGATCGGCTCAAGTGGAGATGGACCGGACATATGCTTCGCTGCAAAAAGGAAAAATGGAGCAAAAAAGTGTCATTGTGGTACCCAAGAGATGGCGTTAGGACTAGAGGTCGTAAACCAGTAAGATGGGAGGGTGACCTTAAAATGACTTTGGGGCCTCTCTGGACAAGAGTGACAGCAGACAGACAGCAGTGGAAAGAGTTGGAGGAGGCCTTTGCCGAAAGGCACACCGTGATACCGGACATTATTTAAAACTAAAGCAGCAATCAACAGTGAAAAATCACGGAACATAAAGGGCTTTATTATTATTATAATCGTATGGATTGATTTAGGGCTTTTAGAGCAAGCCGTACTCTCTCTAAAACTGACCATAAATCATAATCCAGCGGATTAAGATCGGGACTAGACGACGGCCAGTCTTCAGCTCTGATGAAGTCCGAAACGTTCGCTTCTAACCAAGACTGCATGGACCGAGGTTTATGACCCGGCGCCGAGTGTTGTTGGAAAGACCATGCTTGGTTATTGAACATAGTGTTGTTAAGGGGCTAACTACCTTCTCAATAATGGTATTTTGATACACTTGTGCCGATGTTTTGATACCTTTTTCACAAAAATATGGTTCAGTCACTTACCTTAAAATCAGACCCGATATCGGGGAAGTGGTGGGGAGAACACCTCCTCAAAAAATATTGTAACCAAAATTATGAAAACCAGGCCCCCAGTCTCCGACAGCCCCGCTTTTCCTATGACTCCGTTAGTGGCCACGGTCATGGCGGGGCAGGGGTGATAAGAATCCCCGGAAGCGATCGCGCTACCACCTCCAACGACAACTGTCATTAAATTGGTTAAGCACATTGAATAAAAATGACAAATAGCAAAGGTACCGCCTGAGGAAGTCCACGCTCCGACCTACTCGTGCCCATATCCAAAATCCCTGTCAGTGGAAGATATCAACAACGGGTTTGTGGAAACTGTCCAAACGGTGGATTCAAGATTTTTTTAGGCCTGGTTGTAGAAATTGACCTTAAAAACTCTCGGTCCACACTCTCGTCCTTATGACAGAATGTCGATCGATGGCACTGCAGAGCTCCGTTAATGCTGAAAACTACCGAGTTGCTGAATTTAGAAGTCCCTACGACACGATAGATTGGAACCAAGGCTCCTCAGTGTTTTGACGAGTGCCATGAAATTAGCAATTTCGTATAATAGTTTCCCAAAGTATATTTTTCAAATTTCAGTTAATGATTGAATAAAAGTGAGATTAAAAATAACACCGGTTTTTTTATTTTTAAACTACGTATTTTTTGGTTCACCTTCTGTTGGTTCACAAAACATAAAATATTACTGTTTCATTGTTGAATTTGTGGTGTCCCATTGTGTACACCACTATGGACACAATAAAACATTTCTCATTTTTAGGCATTTATTTTAAAAAAATATATTTACTCATTAATTAGTAAAACTGTTAATGGCATCCGATGCCCAGTAAAATTGTCCATATACCTCTAAAAACTTAGCCTTATATCAATAATAACAAAGGGTATGTTCAGTTTTGAATTTTTAGTGTTTCATTGTTGGACACATGACCCTACATATAAAGGCACTGAATTTTAAATCCTCATAGCTTTGTTCAGTTTCTAGAAAACGTAAAGTAAACTGTAAGTCGTTCTCACGGACTTATCGATTCTTGCATTACGGTAGGTATCCTGTTTTCGTATTAATGGTGTCACAACACAATAATTATTCAGTAGCTTTTCAAAGCACTTCACAAAGTGTTCAAAATCCATTCTCAAATTAAGATGTTTTTAAATTGTATAGATTCGTCCTAGGCGCTCGAAATTGGCTACACGAAAGGCAGGTAAGTGCCCGGAGTGCATTCAGTTGGGCACGCTTTCTCTTTATGGCTATACGTCCCGACAACGCCTTAAAATATTTCTCGTTTGCTGGTAAAAATGCCTTCCCGTGTGTTTAGGAGTAGTACCAATTACACTGCAATTGCTAGAGATAAGAAAAACGTGTCATTACATTCATTAGTACAGGATTTTTCATTGAAAAGTATTAAAACTTAAAATACGTATTTATGCTTTACCATAATTTAGCAATGGCTGACATTAGGCTAAAGAGCGAGATGTCACGCGCTTGTGCCAATGAGCGCTCAGTAGCAATCAATACGTAACGACTGTTATATATTTATCTCTTTCTATCAACAGGCATGCCCCATCTGTTGTCTTTATTAGCGCTTAGTGTCATAATACACATCTATACGTTCGTGTATAGAGTAATCCTTGCGCAACTTTAAAATGCTTTGATGTTGTTGTAGAACGTGTCTAATACTTTTACGTCATTGTTCTCAAACAGTTTCTGAATTGACAATATTTCAAAATTTTCATATGCACATTTTTATTTTTCTTCTGAAAGAACTTCAAAAATGAAGGCACCCATATTTTTTATTTTCATATCTTTTTAGTATTTTCTCTAATAATAATTGTTTAAAAACTCCATTCTAAGAGAGCGTAAGTACAAGAAGTTGGATGTTTGTTTCTGGAAACATCGTCTTTGCTATATTCGATAAAAAATATCTGACGTTTATAGTGATGTGGTCTGTATCAATTGTAGAATTAAGATGTCGATATCAATAGTATATCCATTGAGTATTTAATTTTACTTTATTATGAAACATTACCTAATTTAAGTAATGTTAAAAGTTTACAAACATGTAAACATTCTCTGAACTAAGAAACCCTTTAAGGGTTCCCTCTATCTGGCATAATCTTTTTGTTCCGAAATTCACTTGGCATAACACACTTGACATAATTTTCTTTAGTCGAATATTATTCAGGCAGAATTTTCTGTTAGCATAATTATTGTTTGGTCGAATATTTATATGCCCGAATTTACAATGGCATACTTTTAAGATAGCAGAAATTTATAAGGCATAATTACCTTTGGCAAAATTTTACTTTGCATACTTTCGCTAAGCATAATGTTTATTTGGCATAATTTGACTAGGCATACTATGAAGAAAGCAGAATTTCCTTTAGAATAATTTCACTACGCATATTGCTATTTTTTTAAATAGTATTTTACCCTAAGATTGAATTAAAAAGTCATTAAGTTGTGGTACAAAAGTTAGTGACAGAAACGAATCGGTGCAAAACCGACTCCACGCAGTCTTGTTTGCCCCACCCCTAGAGTGTAATTCAAAATCGCGTAGGCGCGGAGGGGCGAGGCAGCCCGCGAGCTGAGGAGCAGGTGGTTTAAAAGCACGCCGCCGCGGCTGAGGCTGGCCGGCGAAGCCGGCCAGCAAGCCGAAGCTGCGGTGGTGAGCGAAAACCATCTGCGACGATAAGCTCGCGTGGGACTGCCGGAGCCCCGCAGCGCCGGAGCCGTGACAGAAACCATGCATGTTGCATGCTTGCATACTGCATACAAGCTGTTGCTTGCTTGCATGCTGCATGCTTGCTTGCATGATTCATGCTTGCTTGCTTGCTTGATGCATGCTTGCTTGCTTGCTGCATGCTTTGCTTGCTTGCTTGCATGCTGAATGCTTGCTTGCATGCTGCATGTTTGATTTGCCATGCATGTTGTATGTTAGTATTGCTGAGATAGAACTACTTGGGATACAGAGAGAAATTAAGGTTTATAGGAGAGTATTAAATATGAAAAATATGCCTAAAGACGATTCGGACTGTGAATTTTCTGCGATAGGATGATTCTGCCTATTAATGACTATATATACGAATTGTATGCCACAAGACGATTCTATCTGTGAACTTTCTGCGTTAGGATGATTCTGCTTTAAGACTATTATGGATATTAAATTTCTGCCTAAAGATGATTCTAGCTTACACGATTATTCGTTTTGAACGTCTGATAAATGAGTGAATGCTAATTGATGTTCTGCGAAAGGAAGTTTATGCTATTTGATGATATGCCAAATAAAATTATGACAATAAAAATTATGCGAAACAAGGTAGACCCTCTCTTTAAAACTTTATCGCAAGACATACTAAAATCCATTACTAGATACTCATTTAAAAATTTCTTAATTTTTGTGTTAGTTTTGTTATAACTACTTGTGTGGAGCCCAAAGCAAATAATTTCACCTACATGTTTTGTTTATTATTATGTTACTTGTTACGTGCTATATAAACCTCAGGAATGCTAAGTGAACAATTCAATGTTTATGGTGGTAAATAAATAATTTTATTTTAATTTTTATTTATTAATTAAAAATTAACGCACCGGTACCTTCTTTTTCTTGTGGCTTTTACTGTTGCATGTTTGATTTAACGCAAAACGGCGTTTTTGACGAATTAATTGACCAAGTCACATAGCATAGGTATCGCTACGAGCAGGAGTGGTGAGTGACTGACTCTTTGGTGACTGGGATGCTCCGCATGCGTTGATGTCCTAGGACATTAATTAATTTGGCACGAGGTTCCTTCGGGATATCATTTCCAAACGTACCCAGTGCCCAACACAGATGAGTAAGAATGTGCCCCACAGATTAGTAAGAGTATGTCTAATGTGCCCGCCGTGCTCTCTCACCGACGGCTCTTCAAACTATTGGCAGACGTTAAAATGACAAATGTTTGGCTGTCATTATGAAAAGTAATTAAACAAACGTTTTTGTATTTACATTTGTTTAATTTAAGAACGTTTATTTATTTTAACTTTATTACACAACCAAAGTTGGTTTAATATCCATACTGAATAGCCTACCACTTAAGGTGTGAGCACATTATGTCGGGCCGCAGCAGGGCGGAGCGGGCCGCATCGCATCGCAAAATGTTACCCTAGCACATTAATGACGTGCCGGGGCGCAGCGCACTGACGGATTACGAACCTTAAAGGTTCGCACACATTATGTCGGGCCGCAGCAGGGCGGGTCGCAGAGCAAAAATCCGCTCAAATCACTCGCATACATTTTATATGAACTTTCGCAAACTATGCCGGGCCGCAGCGCATCGCATTATTGCAAGGCGGATTTGCGCCCGTGCGATGCCCCCGCCCCGTGAACAACATTGGGTGTATCCATATTTAACGTTTTCTCTTTTGGCAAATTTTTTGTATGTGCTGTTCATTAGCTTCTTCTTCTAACAACAGACAAAAAAAAGAAATTTCTTCGTCAGAGCTATCCGTAACGTACAGTTCTATGCAAATTCTGGCAGTACACTGTTCTCAAAATCCGTCAGTGCGCTGCGCCCCGGCCCGTCACTAATGTGCTAGGGTAACATTTTGTGCTGCGATGTGGCCTGCTGCGGCCCGACATAATGTGCTCACACCTTTATGGGCTAGAAAGGATTGACATGCTTATTTCAGTGTTCGAATCGAATCCTTGATCACTATAATAAAAGCGATAAAAATAATGTGTAGAACATAAAAATTGTCAGAAATAGTGATATATTATTAAAGAAATTGATTTTGAGATAATAATTATTTAAAAAACCAAGACGCCTATTTAACCCCTACATCCCCCTCAAAACAGGTACTCAAATTGCGGTACTCGTACATAATTAATGATATCATCGGTTCCTTGATGAAGGAAATAGATACCTATCATTGGACTAAGGGCTGATTTTCAAATAAGAAATATTCGTCAAACAAAATCAAATAATTGAAATAATGGCTAAGCAAGGCTAATTTGAAAACGTCACCTAATTGTCAGCAATCATAGGTACCTGACAGTTTTTAAAATCTGTCGTATTATAATTTATCAGAGCAGTACTGTCGGTGATTTCTCACCCGGAGGCAGGATTTTTTGACGGGACAGGCTTTTGTTCTTCACGATAATTTATTTGATTTTGTGAAAAATTGATTGAGGATTGTTTATTCGGTGATTTTGTTGATGTTGTTTCTTCTTTCACCATCAAGGTGGTGTTGAAAAACGAATCAGTCCTCTTTCTTCGCTGTTTCACATGTGAAATTTATAATATAAAAAAAAGAAGATCTGGGACAGATAAGTCCAATCAAGGATTTTTCGGTTATTTGTGTTCTTTTTAGTGTATTTCCTCATTATTTACTTATAGTTTTTGTATTCAGTGTTTTTAACAGGTAAGACTTATCGTTGGGTTTTTGACCGGTAATTTACTCAATTTCGAGTAAATTACCAAAAACATGTAATTTACTCGGTAAAATTACCGATGACTGGGAAAATATTCAAATGATTTTAATTAACAAAACTTAATGTATAAATATACTTAAATCCTTTACCAAATTACCATTAATAACATTTCACTCATTTTTACTGTCTTAGCATGATGATACTTCTTTACATGCCAATACGAACACGAACTTTTGAGCTGGATTCACATCACACAAAAATATATTTATTAGGTTTATTTTTGTTTTGTACTTTGTAATTTATGAGTGATATTGTGTTTGTAATATAAACATATTCATGTTTATTTTAAAAAAGGAGGTTATCAATTCGACCTATAAGGTATGTGATATTTTTAGAATTTTATATGTTCGAGTGGGGTAATCTTTTAAGGCTTCCAAAGTTCCAAACACATGTTCAAAATTTCGTAAGTGTATGTGTGTTTTGATGTTTTTTTCACCACGGATTTCTAGAAAACGAGAAGTCATAGCGAGATGATTATTTTTTGTTCAATCAGATATATTGCTACTTAGGGTACCTACAGTGTAAGTTGCACCAAAACCAGTAGTTTTCGTTTTATATGTTATTAATTTAATAACTGAAAATGACGAAAAAGGGTACAATTTTTGGAAAAAATGCCTCCTTATCATACTGACCTAAAAGCTAAGCTTATCATTCACCTCACCCTCGTCTGCGTCGCCGGTTCCTTTTCACTTTCATACTCAAGATAACTAACTAAACTAACGAGTTGCAGAGCGCAAGCCACAACTAATTCAACCTTCGGCATCTTCATGTACAACAAATGCTATGATTAATCTCGCGCAAGTGTGAATCACGAAGCGTCTCGCACGTAGGTTTGATGACTTCCAGCCTCCCGAACAAGCCGAATTCTGAAAAGGCTACAGTACCATAGACCACATCTATTAAGGCAAATTATACAGAAGTCCGAGAAGTACGAGTATAATATGCTCCTATGTTTAGCGTTTGTGGACTATGAGAAGGCTTTTGATTCGATCAAAACTTGGGCGGTGCTTAGGCCTCTTCAGTGGTGTCACATAGACGATAGGTGTTAAAGTGTCTGTATAACAACGCCACCATGGTCGGTCCGAGTACAGGAACAAAATACGAGGGCGATTTCATTGCGGAGAGGTGTAAGACAGGGAGACGTTATATCTCCGAAACTGTT
Source organism: Pyrausta purpuralis (assembly GCA_963924145.1). Taxonomy (NCBI): domain Eukaryota; kingdom Metazoa; phylum Arthropoda; class Insecta; order Lepidoptera; family Crambidae; genus Pyrausta; species Pyrausta purpuralis. The sequence goes on from OZ001659.1 coordinate 19,980,625, forward strand.
TACAGCGGCATTGGAAGACGCCTTTAAGCTCCTGGAATGAGAAGGAATCGGCATCTGCGTCAATAGCGAATATATAACACGCCTCCGGTTTGCCGATGATATAGTCGTTGTGGCAAAGACGCTGAATGATCTTGGCACTATGCTCGACCAAGTATCCCATCTTTGAAAAAAACATGGGAAAGACGAAAATTACGTCAAGTTCCCGTGTTATACCTACTCCAGTATCCGTTGGAAACTCAACTCTAGAAGTTGTTGACGAGTACGTCTACCTTAGATGAAAGATCCAATTAGATAAGTCCAACTTTGAGAAAGAGGTCAATTGACGAATCCAACTCGGCTAGGCAACGTTCGGGAAACTGCATAAGAGCGTCCTCTCGTGTCAATTACCTCAGTGTCTGAAGACGAAAGTTTTCAACCAGTGTATGTCACCAGTGAAGACATACGGATCCGTTACGTGGTCTCTAACTATGGGCCTCATAAAGAAGCTTAAAATCACACAACGAGCAATGGAGTGGGCTATGCTCGGTGATCGAATCAGAAGCGAGGAGATACGTAGAAGAACTAAGGTAACGGACATATCCCTACGAATCAGTAAGCTCTAGTGGCAGCAGGCACTTTGGCAGGGCACATAGCAGGGAACTGATGGCCGCTGGGGCAGAAAAGTTCTAGATTGGAAACCCTTCGACCAAAAGCGCAGCGTGGGATGTCCATCGACAAGATGGACAGACGACCGGACCAAACTGGATGCAGACCGCTCACAACCGGTCGCTGTGGAAAGGCATATGTTCAGCAGTGGACGTCTTTTGGTTGATAATGATGATGATGATGTGTGAACATCAATGTGAACAGCAAGCTCGCGTCAGCTCTCGTGCACGAATACTTCCTCGAACGTTTCGTCAATAACCAGACGAGAAGCGAGCGCGAACGTTAAATGCCATTTAATAATTTACGCAACGCGCACGAATATTTGTTTTCTGTTTTATATGGTGACCCAAGTAACGTAAAAAATAATCAATTTTTGAAGTGTTTTCTACCATCAACACCGCCAACAACCGTTTGGATTAAAGCCTTAATCATGCACAAATTATAAAATAAATAAATATAGCAACTGAATATTTTACGGTCTATTTGGTAAATTACGAGTATTTTACCATTTTTACCATAAATTGCCATATTTTTCATTACTTACCATTTTGTTTTTTTACCTGCCCAACTCTAGTCATCACTGGTAACACACACTGGTTGAAGACTTTCATCTTCAGACACTCTTGCGCAGTTTCCCGAACGCTGCCCAGCCGAGTTGAATTCGTCGATTGGTCTCCTTGTCAAAGTTGGACCTACCTAATTGTATCACTTGTCCCAGGTAGATGTACTGTCGACAACTTCAAGAGTTGAGTTCCCAACGGATATTGGAGTGGGGTAACAAGGGATCTCGACATAATTTTCGTCTTTTCCATGTTCATTTTAAGACCCACTTGTTGGAATACTCGGTCAAGGTCTTCGAACATAGTGCCAAGATCGTCCAGCATCTTTGCCACAACGACCATATCATCGGCAAATCGGAGTTGTGTGATGTATTCGCCATTAACATTGATGCCGATTCCTTCCCATTCCAGAAGATTGAAGGCGTCTTCCAATGCCGCTGTGAACAGTTTCGGAAATATAACATCTCCCTGTCTCACACCTCTCTGCAGTGGAATCGCCCTCGTGTTCTGCTCTTGCACTCGAGCCGACATGGTGGCGTTATTGTAAATCATACTCATTCGCTTTCTTTTTTTTGTCTTTCTTCTTTAACTAATATGGAAGAGTTGGAAACAGCAATTCGAATGCAAATGGCGCTTTTTGATAGAGGAAGACCCAGACAAATATATTTAAACCAAGCATACAAATGTCTATCATGCATTCCGCCGACTAATGTTGAATGTGAAAGAGTGTTTTCCTCCTCGAAATTCATTTGCAATCATCTCCGATGTGCTTTTTTAAATGACTAGCGGTCCCCCGCGACTTCGTCCGCGCGTTTTGAGTTTGCTCCCTCCCCTCCCGTCGCAGCGTCATGTTTTATATCCTAAAGCCTTTCTCGATAAATAAGCTGTCCAACACAGAAATATTTTTTCAAATCGGTCCAGCAGTTCCTGGGATAAGCGCGTTCAAACAAACAAACTCTTCAGCTTTATAATATATTAGCGAAAGCGCACGTTGTACTTAAGCTGCGAACATTATTTTGGTGCGGAGTTATGTTAAAACTGTGATAGCTCCTAAGATATTTTTTGAAATCAAATGATATAAAGGGCAACTTGGTTCTAAATAAAATGCTCGTGATGATGAATGTATTAATTTTGATAAGAATAAATACCTGTGTGCATAATACACCTCTAAAAATAATGCGTTATTTTTTTACAAATTTATTAACATAAAAAAGGTTGTAGTAAGTCAACCATAAAAGATAGACATATGCAGTCGCAGACTTTATTATAGAACTTTTAATGCTGAACAATTCTGTCATACATGATTTTTGTGTAACTTAAGCGGTTTCCGCAGCGTATGCAGCGGAAGCTCTCAAAAGGAATATCTTTCTCCCGTTTTCGCAAAATTTTTCATTTCTGCCGTGGTCTTATGAGTCGTATCTTTATGTTATATAGCCTAAAGCCTTCCTCAATAAATGGACTATCCAACGTAAAAAAATTTTTTCAAATCGGGCCAGTAGTTTTTGAGATTAGCGCGTTCAAACAAACAAACAAACAAACAAACTCTTCAGCTTTATAATATTAGTATAGATGACTCTTTATACGCCTCTTTTCCTCGGTCATATTATCAAGGCAGGCACTAAGTAGTGATTGCCATATTTGATAATGACAAATTGACGAAAAAAAGACTGTTTTATACAATTAAGTTCCTAGTTTAGCAAAACGTTTAATGTGATTTGACAATTTGATCTGAATAGCGAGAAAGTATTAGAATTTAGATTTTGTTAAACTAATACAGACGATTTTTGATAAAACTCAACATTTGTTGATACTTTTATTTTTAATTTGTGTTGATTATATACATTATACATAAAGAAGGCATATGAGACCCTAATTATATGATTAAAACATTGTTTCAAGTTTTTTTATCACTATTCGAATATTATTCGAATTATTCGAATAATGTCTCCAAAATATTCGAATATTCGAATATTAAACATTTTCGAATATTTGCAAGCCCTAGGGACGACTTCATAGCTCCCAATATGATTCGAAGACATTTAGCTTGAACTTTTTTGAGTTTATCCAAAGCGGTCTTGTTACAAGGGTCCAGCAGAAAAGAAGCATAATCTAAGTGGCTACGAGCAATTGCATTATAGAGAAGTTTTTGGGAATAGGGGTGAGCGCCCCATCGAACCCCAGAGAGAGAACGCAAAATGTTTATGCCTTTTTCTGCTTTGTCAACTACATAATTGAAGTGAGGGGAACCAGAAAGTTTGCTATCCAGAATCAGACCTAAAAATTTAACTTGGTTTGTTACAGGGATAGGTTCGCCATTCAAGAGGAGATCGGGATCGGGAAAAACGCAGATTTTTGGTGAAGACATCTGTTGAGCACTTGGGAGTTGAGAGACTAAGTCCATGATCTTCAAGCCAGTTATTTAGATAGGACAGCGCGGAATTCAGTCTAGAGGATGCTTCTGGAACTGATTTGGTCGAAATATACAGGGCTATATCGTCTGCATATTGAAGAATGTTGGCGAAGAGTATGACGGTTGTGTCCAAGTCTGATGTATAAATACTGTAAATCAGGGGACTGAGCACCGAGCCCTGAGGAAGGCCTTTCCAGACAAGGTTAGGGATAGATAAGAAATTTTGATATTTGACAATTATTGAACGTGACATTAGAGCATTGCAAATGAAACGAACCGTCTTCGGCGAGATACACAGCTGAAGAAGTTTTTCCCTGAGTACTGGAAGGAGGACGTTATCGTATGCTGAAGATACGTCAAGAAATACCCCAACGAGAAAACCTTTACTTTTGAAAGCTAGGCGAATTTCGGTTGTAAGAATGCTCAGGCTGTCCAAGGTACTGAAGCCTTTTCTGAAACCGAACTGGCTGCTAGAGATGATGTTCTTAGATTCAATATACCATTCAAGGCGGTTTTTGATCATGTGCTCTGTGACCTTCAATAGAACGGAAGAGAGGGCGATCGGTCTATAAGAGTTGTGGTTTAGTGGATCTTTACCTGGTTTGAGGATTGGGATTACAATTTGTTGTTTCCACGATTCAGGTAAGACGCCACTGTCAAAGAAACAATTGACTAGATTAAGAAAGTAGGACTTTGTACTGGTAGAGGTTTTACATAGAAATGAATAAGGAATACCATCTATACCTGGGGACGAACCAGATAAGCCAGTCAGGGCACATTGAAGTTCGTCAAAAGAGAAGGGGTTATCTAATTTGTTTTGAGTTGGGAAAGAAGAATCAATATCATAATATGGAAAGCTATCTATAAACGGAACGAATGGGGGAGCCAATTTATCAATAAAACCTGTAAGCCAGGAGGATGGGTCATTGCTGGAAACGTTAATGTAATTTACCGACTGCCTGAAACGCTTAATAAGTTTCCATACAATGGAAGAAGGAGTTCTGGGACTCATATTCTCACAGAATTTTATCCATCCAAGTTTCTTTTTTTGGGATAAAACTTTTTTAGTCTGAGCAGCTAACTGTTTGTAGGCTAGAAAATTATCTAGAGTCATTGCCCGACTGTAAGCTTTTTCAGCCTCTTTGCGCTTACGAACAGCGGCAGTGCACTCCGTATCCCACCATGGGGGAGAAGGGGTTTTACGAAAAGATTTTTTAGTAGGGATAGAAGCATCAGCAGCGGAATTTAAAGCTTTTACAAAGTCTGAGTAACAGGAAGTAGAGTTGGCAGGGCTTACAACTGGGAGAGATTCTAACTTTTCATCGATGAAAGAAGAGTAAGACGACCAATCAGCCTGGTTCAATTTATATTTTAATAGGGGAGTAGGGGCGCAAGTATTTGAATTTGGAGTGGAACTTGGAAATGACAATAGAATTGGAAAGTGATCGCTATCAAATGAACTATCAAGAAGTTGCCAGGAAAGGGAAGAAGACAGATTTGGGGAGCAAAGAGAAATATCTACAGCTGAGGCTGGGTTTTGCGTTGGAGAGACATCTTCTAGTTGGGGAGCCATTATTGAGGATGCAAAGATCAAAATCATCTACTAGATCGAGAAGAGAAGATCCAGCAGAATCGATAAAGTAGCAGCCCCATGAAGTATGGTGAGAGTTAAGGTCACCCATTACTAGAATGGGCGGTGGAAGAGAAGAGATGATAGAGCGAAGTTCTGAGGCCGTGGAAGAGTTAGGGTGAAGGACATAAACAGAGAGGAACGAAATGTTATCAACGCAAGCAGCCACGGCATTTATGTCCGTACTGTGAGAAGGGAGGTTAAGTTGGGCGACGGTAAGGGAGCGTTTTATTAATAGGGCACACCCTGCATACCCATCATCCCTATCATCTCGGAGACATGAAAATCCTATCTGGGACAGTTTCTGGGCAACGTTGGGCGGAAGGGAGCTAGAATGGGAGGACAAAAGCAGAGTATTATAGATAAGAGATAATCAAGAAGATTTTCTGTGGGAGCAGGCAATGGAGTGCTGACCTCAACTTCATTGCTGAGACTATTGATAATGGCACAGCCGTTTGGAAGGGAAGATTGAAGGTTAGCAATTATTGACTGATGAACTTGCTTATCGTATCCTTTGCCTAAGTGAGCATGGGGCCGAGAGGGACGAGACACCGTCTTTCTGTAAGAGCCCGTTGGAGAGGAGGCTTTAGTGACTAGTGAGTGGGAAGTCGTCAATGGTGGCGGTACTGGAGATTTTGAAGTGTCAGCATAAGATTTGCGGACTGTACGGAACTGGGAGGAAGCTTCGGAGTAGGAAATATTATCCTGTGACATGAGGATCTTAATAGATTTTTGTCTTGAATTTTCTGGGCACGTTTTACTGAGAGCAGAGTGGGACCCAAGGCAGAGAATACAAGTTGAATTGCCCTCGTTGACATCACAATTTGAACCAGGATGAGGTCTGGTACAGCGGAAACAACGTGGATGAGATCTGCACTGTGCCTTAACATGCCGAAAGCGGCAGCAGTTAAGGCATTGGATCGTAGGCAGTACGTATGTGTCAACTGGTAATGAAGTATAGCAACAATAGTTTCGCTGGGGGAGAACCTGCCCTTTGAAAGTCACGACTACGGATTGAGTAGGGGTCCAAGATGCTTTTCCATCAACAATCAGCTTCCTATTGATTCGTCTGGCTTTGAGAAGGATGCCACAATCCGCTGGTGTCTCTATAGATTCGGCCAATTCATGCATCGACCAGTCGACTGGTAGGCCCTTAACAAGACCCATGCGAGTGACATTAAATGTGGGTATTGAAGAAAAGTACTGGTGAGAACTCAGCAAATCATTATTTAAAAAGTTGTTTGCATCTGTTGCAGATTTGAACTCAACTGAGACTCTGTTTCTGCCTATTTTTTTAATGCCATCTTTTATTATTCCGCTAACTTTGTTCTTGAATAGAAGTTGGCCGAACTTCATTGGATGGATGTAAGTGGAAGAAGGGGACTCTGACTCCATACGCGAAACATGAACTATAAAGGGGCCATTGTCTTCAGGTCCGTACGTTTTGGGAGAAATAACTAACGATGGATGGGTGTATATACCAGGATTGATTGACGTTGCGTCAATGATAGGTCTCTTAGCCGGCTCCGTAGTAGAAACGGTATCCAATCTGCGCTTAGTGCCAGTTTGTGAAAACAACGGCGGAGAGGAAACAACCTCATCTGCTGACATGTGGTCCATTTCCCTATCTGGGGGATCCGGGGGATCGGGGGGAGTAGGAGACATGGGTCTTACCTAGAGTTGGGCAGGTAAAAAAACAAAATGGTAAGTAATGAAAAATATGGCAATTTATGGTAAAAATGGTAAAATACTCGTAATTTACCAAATAGACCGTAAAATATTCAGTTGCTATATTTATTTATTTTATAATTTGTGCATGATTAAGGCTTTAATCCAAACGGTTGTTGGCGGTGTTGATGGTAGAAAACACTTCAAAAATTGATTATTTTTTACGTTACTTGGGTCACCATATAAAACAGAAAACAAATATTCGTGCGCGTTGCGTAAATTATTAAATGGCATTTAACGTTCGCGCTCGCTTCTCGTCTGGTTATTGACGAAACGTTCGAGGAAGTATTCGTGCACGAGAGCTGACGCGAGCTTGCTGTTCACATTGATGTTCACACATCATCATCATCATTATCAACCAAAAGACGTCCACTGCTGAACATATGCCTTTCCACAGCGACCGGTTGTGAGCGGTCTGCATCCAGTTTGGTCCGGTCGTCTGTCCATCTTGTCGATGGACATCCCACGCTGCGCTTTTGGTCGAAGGGTTTCCAATCTAGAACTTTTCTGCCCCAGCGGCCATCAGTTCCCTGCTATGTGCCCTGCCAAAGTGCCTGCTGCCACTAGAGCTTACTGATTCGTAGGGATATGTCCGTTACCTTAGTTCTTCTACGTATCTCCTCGCTTCTGATTCGATCACCGAGCATAGCCCACTCCATTGCTCGTTGTGTGATTTTAAGCTTCTTTATGAGGCCCATAGTTAGAGACCACGTAACGGATCCGTATGTCTTCACTGGTGACATACACTGGTTGAAAACTTTCGTCTTCAGACACTGAGGTAATTGACACGAGAGGACGCTCTTATGCAGTTTCCCGAACGTTGCCTAGCCGAGTTGGATTCGTCAATTGACCTCTTTCTCAAAGTTGGACTTATCTAATTGGATCTTTCATCTAAGGTAGACGTACTCGTCAACAACTTCTAGAGTTGAGTTTCCAACGGATACTGGAGTAGGTATAACACGGGAACTTGACGTAATTTTCGTCTTTCCCATGTTTTTTTCAAAGATGGGATACTTGGTCGAGCATAGTGCCAAGATCATTCAGCGTCTTTGCCACAACGACTATATCATCGGCAAACCGGAGGCGTGTTATATATTCGCTATTGACGCAGATGCCGATTCCTTCTCATTCCAGGAGCTTAAAGGCGTCTTCCAATGCCGCTGTAAACAGTTTCGGAGATATAACGTCTCCCTGTCTTACACCTCTCCGCAATGAAATCGCCCTCGTATTTTGTTCCTGTACTCGGACCGACCATGGTGGCGTTGTTATACAGACACTTTAACACCTATCGTCTATGTGACACCACTGAAGAGGCCTAAGCACCGCCCAAGTTTTGATCGAATCAAAAGCCTTCTCATAGTCCACAAACGCTAAACATAGGAGCATATTATACTCGTACTTCTCGGACTTCTGTATAATTTGCCTTAATAGATGTGGTCTATGGTACTGTAGCCTTTTCAGAATTCGGCTTGTTCGGGAGGCTGGAAGTCATCAAACCTACGTGCGAGACGCTTCGTGATTCACACTTGCGCGAGATTAATCATAGCATTTGTTGTACATGAAGATGCCGAAGGTTGAATTAGTTGTGGCTTGCGCTCTGCAACTCGTTAGTTTAGTTAGTTATCTTGAGTATGAAAGTGAAAAGGAACCGGCGACGCAGACGAGGGTGAGGTGAATGATAAGCTTAGCTTTTAGGTCAGTATGATAAGGAGGCATTTTTTCCAAAAATTGTACCCTTTTTCGTCATTTTCAGTTATTAAATTAATAACATATAAAACGAAAACTACTGGTTTTGGTGCAACTTACACTGTAGGTACCCTAAGTAGCAATATATCTGATTGAACAAAAAATAATCATCTCGCTATGACTTCTCGTTTTCTAGAAATCCGTGGTGAAAAAAACATCAAAACACACATACACTTACGAAATTTTGAACATGTGTTTGGAACTTTGGAAGCCTTAAAAGATTACCCCACTCGAACATATAAAATTCTAAAAATATCACATACCTTATAGGTCGAATTGATAACCTCCTTTTTTAAAATAAACATGAATATGTTTATATTACAAACACAATATCACTCATAAATTACAAAGTACAAAACAAAAATAAACCTAATAAATATATTTTTGTGTGATGTGAATCCAGCTCAAAAGTTCGTGTTCGTATTGGCATGTAAAGAAGTATCATCATGCTAAGACAGTAAAAATGAGTGAAATGTTATTAATGGTAATTTGGTAAAGGATTTAAGTATATTTATACATTAAGTTTTGTTAATTAAAATCATTTGAATATTTTCCCAGTCATCGGTAATTTTACCGAGTAAATTACATGTTTTTGGTAATTTACTCGAAATTGAGTAAATTACCGGTCAAAAACCCAACGATAGTGATGACATACGGATCCGAAACATGGTCTGTAACTATGGGCCTTAAAAACAAGCTCAAAATCACACAACGAGCGATGGAGTGAGCTATACTGGGTGTTTCGCTACGAGATCGAATCAGAAACGAGGAGATACGAAGAAGAACTTAGGTAACGGACATAGCCTTGAGAATCAGTAAGCTAAAGTGGCATTAGGCAGGGCACATAGCGCGAAGAACTGATGGCCGTTGGGGCAGGAAAGTTATAGATTGGAGACCCTTCGACCAAAGACGCAGCGCAGCCAAAGGACGTCCACCGACAAGATGGACAGACGACCTTATAAAGATCGCAAGATCAAACTGGATGCAGACCGCTAGTGATCGGTCGCTGTGGAAAGCTGTGGGGGAGGCCGGTCGGTCGAGTTCAGCAGTCGACCGACCGGTAGGTACGACTTTGGCTGACAATGATGAATGATGATGATGGTTCGAGTGACAGATACTACCTACCCAACGTTACCGATCACTTCCGAGTTGCCACGAAGTTCATCCGACGGCGTCAGCTTGTTGAATTCGCGCGAAATATAAACAAACCGTTGTACAATTTAAGTATAAATTAGTGCTGTCGAATATTCGAATAATCGGTTTTCTAAACTCGAATATTCGAAACGACTTACTATTCGAATAATTCGAATATTCGAATATTCGAATGCAAGCCCTAGTCGTCCCCTATCAATGGCCTCCAAATCGAATGTGTGGATCCTCCCCTTTATCTCCGAAGACAATATCTAAGTGATAGATTTCTGGCTAAGATCCTTCAAAACTCGTCACATCCTCTTCTAAATAAACTTCAATTTCTATCTGATGCCTTCAATTCCGCACATAAGCTTCCATGTATTATTCATTCATTTCGAAAATTCTCCCGTCTCCCTGCCCCTGTAGAAAAGTTTTCACTTCATCCCCTTTTCTCGACCAACTTTGATTCACTTCTTTTTAAACCCAATGTCGTTTTGAACCTTGGAATCCAAAAGAACTCTCCCGCGGCCCCCCAAGAATTCTGTGCCTTACTCCTAAAACACTGGCCAGGTAGGAACTACTTCTACACAGATGCTTCCAAACTCTCGGATGATGGCTGCGTAGGCTCTGCAGTCTGGTTACCTGCTTTCAAAATTTCCCTTCTATTCAAATGTCCCCCTTCTACTTCCATATTTACTGGCGAATCCCTTGCCATTTTGCAAGCTATTTTATTCATAGAATCCCATAATCTTAACAATTCAATCATCTTCTCAGACTCTTTAAGTTGCCTTCAGTCAATTTCATCTTTCCCATTTAAATCTAAAACTAAATTTCCAAATATCCTTAAGATTCGAGAATCCCTATTCATTTGCAAATCCAAAAACATTAATGTAATTCTGGCCTGGATCCCTAGCCACAGTGGTATTCCGGGAAATGAAACTGTAGATTCGTGTGCTTAAAATGCGATATCCATCGGCTCTATGGAACATTACAAACATTTCTCCCAAGATATCATTAGCTTGGCCCACTCTCACCTCTTTCTATCTTGGAATACAGACTGGAGGAATACAAGAATACTGGCAGGAAAATTCTATTTTAACATCCAAAAAGAAATTCCACACAGACCTTGGTTTTTCAAGTACCCCAACCTCCCGAAACCTGTTCTTTCTACCATTTGCAGGCTACGTTTAGGACACTCTTGTACCCCTGTTCACCTCGCTAAAATAAAAATCAAGGATAGCTCTCTTTGTGAATGTGGCCTGGATGAAGGTACCACCGATAATATATTTTTCGCTTGTCCAAAAATTGGTGCTTCACTATATGACCTCCTCCCAAGCTCTGTATCTCGACCCTGTAACTTTAACTCCTTGCTCAGCTTAGTTGACTCACCTTTTCTAGAAATATTAACTAAATTTATAATGCGCAACAAAATCCAACTTTAAATTTCATGCTTTCTACACATACTGCTTACTATATATCAATCATCTCTTGTGTATACATATCTGTGTTGTAACTCATCCAAATTTTTTTAATAATTTGTGTCGTCTTTTGTATATTTTAAATAAGTTTAAATTAAGATAATTATAAGTTAAAATTTAAAAAAAAAATGCTCACTTGACATTGGCGAAAGTGGAAACACTGATTAGCCATTATAAAAGAAGAAGAAGAAGAAATATAATTTATCAGCCTTATAAGTTTTTTGACCATTTAAAAATCATTATAATATTATCTGGGACTAAGTTTATACTTCCTCTTCTCATTTCCCGCGCAATATACGTAATTGTTGCTAGACATGAAAACTGAGGATTGGTGTGTTTTTTATGTATATTGTTCGAAAACACTCAAGATATAATACATGATACTATGTATAGTGATAATGTAATGGTATAGTTTGTTTTATTCTTTCTTTATTGAACTCTGATGAACTAATCATTTGATATTGATGGTGATTAGTAAGTAAAGTTTTCACCAAAACACGGAGGATTGGTAGGAAATATTTTTATTATTCTGGCAACATTTATAACATGGCCGCATGTTGAACTCGACGATTTTCTTTACTGTTTGCCAAAATAAACGATAATAACGAAATTTGTGAGCGGATTTTTGTTGATTGCATAGCGAAAGACTAATAGAGTTCGTGGCACAAATTTTCGGTAAGATTTGTTGCCGGGCGATGATGCATTTCATTGTTTGGTGATGGTCTGATTGTTGGTGTTTATTTTGTCGGTTGAGCGCGTTATTTATAGTTTTGTTTGTGTCCTCGCCGCAGTGAATTGAAGATGATGCATCACCCGAACATGCATCATCAGCCGATGTCGGGGCATCCGCCGCAGCACATGGGTGGGCACCAGGGTATGCCTGGCCATCATCAGATGCCGCCCCATCAGATGCACAGGGAAAACAGGCACGTAACACTAACTAGGTAGAGTAGCGTTCAGCTTTTATTATATTTTGCTAGTGTAAATATATCCGGCACCATTTATATTGGCATTAATATGAAATAGCATTCTTGAAGTAGCATCTTTGCAAAGGAATTAGGTTATTAACATGTCGGCTTTCTACAGAATATTTACTTGCTGGGTTATCTCTATTTCCACTAGTGCGATTATGCCTCCTTTGTGTACGATCTAGGACTGAAAGTAATGAAATCATCAGACTATTCAATCAGATGTAAAGTTCTGAAAAATCTAAACGAGCTGGTGCTGCAATTGCTGGAAGAGTGGTATCCCACTGATGTATTTATCACTTACCACTATGTCATATTAATCCCTCAAGCATGTGTAAACGAGACACAATGGATATTCTATTGTTATGCGGTCGCATGCGACCGCTTCGGTGTTTATGCGTTATTTGGAACTGAGTATTATTTACTTTAGTTTATATCCAAGTATTATTAAAGCATACCTAGCAATTAGGTACCACTACTTTAAGACTAGTTTATAACCTCAAATTCTAAATATAAGTTTAATTTTGCTACCTATATGGACTCTACATCAATAGGATTGGTCACCCAAACTGCACTATTCAAATATTAGCAGTTTTTTTAATGTTAGCCAAATTATACAGGGAACTGCTGTTTATTATATCTTAAAAATCCGCCTTAGAAACATAAGGTCCTATCTACAATATTGGTACAAAACTTGTTTGTTTAAAATAATTATTACTTTTATTTATCTTTTTCTTTTTCTATTGTTTATATTTTTCAAAGTAACATTTAATTTAAAATAGGTAATTATGAGTTGTAGGTACATAAAAAAGTATGTTTTTTTCTAATTTGAATTTAAAACAAATGTAAACTGAAAAATAGGTAGCTACACTTGATATACCCGTCCTTTCTGATAACTAAGGTGGTCTTTTAAAAGGCCGTTAGTATAATCTGGGTTAATTTGTCTGTCAACAAGGATCAAGACTCAATATTTATTACTATCACAGAACATCATGTTGTTGGTGATTGATGTTGACCCAAAGCTGAATAACTGCAGTTAACATTCCAATAATAACTAAGTAATCTTTTCACAGCATCACAGATTTAATGATTGTCAATTTCCTATTGGTGTGCTTCTGCAGATGATTCTTGTTACTACTGTAAAGCTTGATCTAATTATTATAACAATAAAATATCAATAAGAATTATGACAGCCAAAAATTACCTTAGCAGCAATGAAGCCATAAAAAATATTTAACAAAAGGATCACACACATCTTGTCAAAAAGCAGCCTAACTGGATCTATTTTATCTGACCGAGATGCAACCAATTCACTATTTGTCAAACACGCATGCAACATACACTAGAGAAGTTGTGATGGGAATTGTAAATGTTTTATACCCTATGGGCCATTTACCCAATATTACTTAAGTTGGTTGCTTGGCCACAAAACAGAAATTATAACAACAGAGTGCTTATTACACGCTTTATACGCCCACATTCGATTGCAAGCACTTAAATTTTGTAGGGGAAAGGTGAAGCTGACATCGCCATCTATAGTCCATTTTTTCAAAGATTATCGCTGAGTTGTTTTTTGACCCGACATAATCTTCCATTTCATGCGTACAACATTCCAATATTGTATGTTAAATATTTGATAGCTATCGATTGATAGGCTCTATTTATTTAAATGAATGGTAGCCTACATGTTCTTGTTTCACTACTGGTTTTTGTTAGAATGATCAGTCAATAAGATTAAAAAGAAAAAGGGTCTTAAATCGTCCTGAGCCTTGAGAATGGATATATAATTGTAAAAACATTAAATAATAACAAAAAAATTAACTTAAAAAAAAAGTAAAAACGGACTTCAAAACAAAAATGCACTAAAAAGTCTTAAATAAACTCTTCACCATTGAAAGGAAAGGATTCCGTTTTAGGCAAACAATTTCTTTTTGGAGTCGGTGCTGTGATAGTTGATGCTTGATGGTCAAAGTGATGGCACCAACTCCAAATAGAAATTGTTGCACTTTGGTTTTGAAGTCGGTTTTTACTTTTTTTAAAAGTTTGTTTTATTTTTTCATTTTTAGTGATATCTAAGAGGGGGGGGGGGGGTCGCACCTTATGATTCTATTTTTTTTAACACTATACGTGCCTTTAAAATTTGAGGGTTTCCCTCGATTACACCAAGATCCCATCATCAGATCCCAAAATGGAAAAAATGGGACCAACTAGAAGGTAACACCCTCTAAGTAGGCGAAAAATTTTTCGATTCGGTCGACAAACGCCTGACATATGAGGTAACAAACATACAAAAAAAAAAACATACAGTCGAATTGATAACCCCCTCTTTTTTTGAAGTTGGTTTAAAAGTAAGAAACTAATCAATTACTTTGTCCAATAAATACCTGTTTAATTTTATTGTGGTACATCTCAGCAATCATCTTAGGCATAATCAACATTATGTACTGTCACTTTATCTTTCCTTTACAATTTGATCCAAAATTCAAAAGCGCTTGCATTTAAATGTGAGGTGAAAAAGTCTGCTAAGGGCCTATAGACAAAGTAACATTGCTTTGTTACAAAACAAAGACAAGTATGTACTCATTTAAATAAAAAAACCTGCGGCTGCTGGGTGTGGCTCTGAGAACTTTTATGTCAATCCCATACATTTTAACAAAGTCAAAATATCATGTCATTTTGAAATTGTTACTTTGTCTAGGGTCCATGAAAGTCGGTCATGCAAGCCACTATTTAATTGACTCGCTCTTTTTAATATTAATGCTCTGAAAGTCAATTTCCAAACTGATTTAGGTGTCTGATTTAACACTGCTTATTTATTTAAAAAAAAACTCCAAAAATCTAAATTAATATTTTGTTGCTAGCCATACAGCTACAGCACATCATGCTTGTTTATTTATAGTTAAAAGTACACAGCAGTGTAAATCATAAGCTAAGTTCCAATCTGTTTGCTGTAGTTCAGTACTATTGCTGATTCTATATTGATTGTTTTCTTTTGTATTCTATTCATACCCACATAAATCTTACGAGCTCATTGATTAAAAGATCACAGTAGGTTCATAATTCACCTCACTTAGCAATAATAATAGCCATATGGTAATCCCAGTTCACTCAAACATTGACACTGTTTAATAAAATACTTTATGCAGACCATAGAGTGGTCAGCCATTCATATGCAAATATTGTGTAATTTGTTGATACGTCGAGGGTTCCTTTGCGGCACTCTTTGTCGCGAGAACTGGTCATGAAAGAAACATATGACCGACGTCTCTATTGAGCGAGACTAATATATCACGGCCGTTGAGAGAACGGAGCAGTTGAAATAACACCGTCTCGTCAGCAGGATGTCGTCTACGCGTTTAGTGTCGATGTGTGTGTAATTGAGTGTTGAATATTAGTGTATAGTGGGTGGTTGTGTGCAGGGTGGCGATGGGTCCGTCTCAGGGCGGAGGCATGGGCGGTCACGGGCAAGCGATCGGTGGCATGGGCGCCATGGGCGTGCCGCCCCCGCACCACGGCCCCGCCCAGCGCCCGCACCAGATCCGACCGATGCACCATCCATCGGCGCAGCACCACTCCGTGCCACCAGTGAGTTCTTATTGGAATCTCTGCTTATGTCGTAGTAGTTATATTCTTCAAGTTATTTAAGTGGTTTCACAGCTCACGTAATTAATAAATCACCGTGGGGTATAAAGAAAAGTAAATATTTGAGAATTAGTTTATGAAAGAAAGAATAAATTTATCGTTTTCAAACAAAAAAGCGCTATACCGGTATTCCTTGGGTAAATCCAAAACAAAATATTCTTCAATGCTATATTTTTTGTAAATAAGCGGGTACGCGCAATCTTAAAGCATGAGGAACGCACTGGGCATCTAGGCGGATAGATAGTTCATGTGCAGAGGGCAAGCAGCATAATAAAGAAAACTGGTCCTCTCACCTGCTTTTATGACTTCTCTGTGCGACATCCCAGTCTAGTAGTTAGTAATATTAAATCAGAATACAGGCTGTTTGACAAACCAGAGAAAGCGCAAGCAGTCTGGCTCAACTATTGGTTGAAATCAATCACTACCAATATAAATGCTAACATTTAACATCAGCAACAGATGAAGCTGATGTGGCGGCCTTACGGCGCATCTGATCGGATCGCTTGTCCATTTGGTTTATCAGCGCGGTTGCCTTGGAAAATGATATTAAAACAGCGCGGGCAAAAAATTGGCAATCCAGAGAACGCAAAACACTGACTGACTGCTTATCTACTCGACAAAACACTGACTCAAGTTAACAGTATAGAAGATTTAAAGATAACTTTTATATTAGCAACAGATGAAGCCGATGCGGCGGCCGTACGGCGCTTACGGGCCGGGCGGAGCGCCCGGGGTGATGCCCCCGCCGTACGCGCAGCCGCAGCCGCGACAGCCGCAGCCCCCGGCGCAGCCGCCACACACAGGTGAGGATTACTTTTATTACTAACTAGCGGTCCTGGCGTTTCGTCTTCATTTTATGACTGGGTTAGCCGTTCTCGATTTATAAGCGATGTAACAAACACTATCTTTTACATATATTAATTATGCCTCTTATATTAGTATGCATTCCCGATTCCAACATGGAGTAGTAGATTTTTATACAAGGCGAGAAAATGTCCCATTTCAATCGAGATGTTTAATTCGAGACTGAAATGAGTGCTTTTAACCAAGTTTAACCTACTATTTTTCATTTTGACTGCAGGAAAATTAATAAATTTAGCTCTGTAAATAGTTGTAGATGTAATAATAATTGTAGAGGTATTAAAATGTTGGGCAAGAGATGAAAGCTCTAGTTTTTGCACAACATATCAGTTTATTTACTGCCGTTATACGTACAGGTTGTTGTTTTGGTCAGTGACATCCAACTCAGGGATGATAATATGAGTTATGCTTATTCTTAAAAAATGATTTCTTTAAATTCTGTGCAAGTTTTATACAAGAAAACCTCTTTACAATATTCAAAAAATACAAAACGAATGGGAAAACTCGCCCCCTAGCGCGTAGCTAGCGGTTATCTACGAAATACTACGCCGTAGCTCGTTAGCTACGAAGAGGCTACCTGTGGTTGGTGATTTTGACTCGATCGCTATACCAGATAAAAAAATTGATTGTCGGTTTATTCTATTTCAAAAAAAAATAATATATATATTTATATATTTTTGGCATCAGTATCGTTTGTATAGCCACCCCTGAGTCGCTCGTCGCTGACCAAAACAACACCCTGTATAACACATAATCAGAAGAATTTTTCTTACAGACAGTAATATATATAATAGTGAAAGAACGCAACCTTAACATTGTCACAAAAACAACCACAGGTTATGTCAAATTGAAGGTTCAATTTCGTCTCATGATATAGCCCTATGGGTGATAGCTAAAGGTGGAAGTGAGTAAGAACATTTTATAATGAACACCACTATTCCGGCAAGTTGCCTCCGCCTGCTTACTGCTCTGTGCAATGATAGACAAAGCTAAGAAAATATGAAAAAGACGGACATAAAAATAAAAGTGACACGATGATACTATGTATTAGATATGAGCGCCGCGCCGGCGCGCCGCCGTCGCCGTGACTAAACGTCAGCGCGCCGCCGCCGAGCGAAACGCGCGGCGCGCCGCCGCGAGCCTGCAACATGTCCAAACCGGTCTGCCGCGCGTCTCGACCGACCGAACCGAGTCTGCCGGCCTGCGCTCGCTCAGTCGAGTTGAATATTCCCCCGTTACGAACGTGTGTTATTGTTAAGTGACGTAAAATGGCGGCAGTTTCCGATTCTAAATCGGAATCAACTGAGATATTCGAAGCAGCTTTAAGTTCTAGAAAAAAAAATACAGCCCCCTCCCACTATTAAAACGAGCACAAGCACAAGATGGCACAGCGTCCTGATGATGCTCAAAAGCAATTTCTAACAGTGCAAATCGTCAGCCAATAAATACAATTCTCAATGAAATAGGTCGAGGTAGTCTCGTACTACACTAAAAAAATATAGACTATGAAAATATTGAGGCGTTCATAAAATTCTTAGAACAGTTTAAAAAAAATGGAGAAATTCCATGTTCAGAAACTCAGCCAACTATAAATTTGGCACTGGTATTTCGCTCGGAAATAAAAAGACTCCTCGAAGACCTCACTCGACTGTCGATTCCACGGAATTAATGAGATAGAAAAGTATATGACATTAAAAGAAACCACTAAAGTATAATTTCTAGCATCAATGGTCAGAAGTCGATTGATGACAGAAGATATTCCTCAGAGCAAAATGATTGATTCTACGGAAGCTGGGACAAGTTCTTCCGTTAGTGCTTCAAACTTTTTACTAGATTTGGCCCGAAAGCACAGCTCTACTCAACAAGATACTGAGAGTGCCGTAGAAAACGATTACTTTTTGGCTGCTTTATTGCTGGACTTATTTCGCGACAGCAAATCCTGAACATTTACAGAATTACGGTGGAGATGTTTTTGATTCTAATTCTCCCCCTCATAAAAATACAAACCACGCCGGCGCGCCGCCGCCGCCGCGTAAATTTTAAGGCCACGCCGCCGCCGTGGAATTGGCCCACGGCGCTCATATCTACTATGTATAGCAAGAAGCTGAATATTTTAATTGTTGATTTCATAATTGTATTTTTTAAAAATAAATATACAATTCATCTAATTGTATACTTTTTAAATCAACGATCATAATAAACATGTTTTTTAATGCTTTAGAATGTTTTTAACACTCACAGTGTCATATTTTATATTCATAAAGATGAAATAAGAAACCAAAAATTTGCGCACGGGTGGGACTTGAACCAGCAACCTTTTGGCAAACCGGGCCAAACTGGTTCAAGTCCCACCCGTGCGCAAATTTTTGGTTTCTTATTTCATCTTTATGAATATGTTTTTTAATGTTAAGCAAAGCAAAAATATAAGGAAAGCTCTTTTATTTTAAGAATATGATGTGACTATATTAAGATCGACTCTATGTCAGACCGTATCAATTAAAACTAGGTGACTTTTCACTCGGAAGGGATGGCAAATCTATTTTCCACTCTACACACGAAAGCTAAATTTTCCGAACAGGAGTGATGAAAAATACACTGATATCTCTCTGATGCAATTCACATTTTATCATTAGGTCTGCGCAGACCATCATCCCCGGTTATGGCCGCACAGAAAAAACTCATGTCTGACTTTGGTCAGTTTATTTCGTATTTTCTACATAGAATTTTGTGACAATTTTGTTTTTGTCGCTATATTATTTTGTTTGTATCATATGCTTATTTATCTTCCCTCTGTAAATGAAATTGAGTAGATTTGATCACCTGTGTACTTTATTATATATATTTTATTAATTATAGTATTTCGTATTTTGATGTTTTCTTTGTATGTAAACTGGTATTCAGAAAATCAACCCCTTTGTATATCGGTATTTCCTTACTAAGGTAGTTTGTTTGATGTATATTACTTCAGGTAAATGTGGTATTATTTATAGTATGATCAGTACGCATAATCTTTCCAAAGAATTAGTATGCTACATACTCGTTGTGACCAGTTATTGATTGAGTTTTTTTTTCAGTAATTGTACTATCAATTTATTTATGAATCATACAGATTTTGTCATCCATTAAATTTTTGCACAATCCAATAGATATTTCATTTCACTGAATGTGTTGTAGACTACTTATTATTTTGTTGCGTATTCTGTACACATATCACCGCTCATGACACCTACGTTCCACAGTGGTGCCAACACAACACAGCAACACAAACACGTCAGCGACAACGGAAACGGCGGACGCGACCGCGAGCGAGCCCGACCGCGCGGCGCCGGGCGACAGTGAGGCCTCTCGCCCGGCACCCGCCACGGCCAACAGTAAAGAGAAGACTCCTATGTGCCTGGTCAACGAGCTGGCCAGGTACAATAAGGTACGACCTCCTTAGTACGTGCAATAGACCTGGAAAAGACGGTCCGTATTGTTATAGCTGCGACGACGGGACGCCGTACAATATACATTTTACAAGAGATACGAGAACGCGTTGATACTTTAATTAGGTTGTAGAAATACCAATCTGTAAGAACATACCTATTTTGATTCTTGGTACAATAAAAACTGTCTTACTGTGTGATTCTTTGTCGACAGATTAAGCACCAGTATCGCCTCACATCAGAAACGGGACCCGCTCACAAAAAAGTATTCACAGTAACACTCCGATTGGGTGATACTGAGGAATATACAGCTGAGGTAAGAACTCCGTCCCAACATAAAGGGAGCGAGTCAAAGAACGTTAATTTTTAATACTAAAACGTCACTACTATTAGCTATACTTTTGCTGTAATTTAATTAACAAAAATGATAAACAAAAAACATTGGTCTCTCCATTTTGACGTCAAGAATATCTACGATGCATCGGAGGTCGCTACATAAGTATGCTACGACGAACCCATAGATGCGATTGGGCGAATGAATGACGCATGTAAGAGACAAACGTAACTAAGTAGATTATTTGACCCGAAAATCGATGTACCATGGCACCTTTGCAATGGATCTTAGGATCTTGTTCTGTTGGCGCTGGATAATAATTAAGTTTGAATTGCTCGCGCTGCCCCACAGTTGCAGACCATATGTCAAAATGGGCTTTAGGATGACTTTGTATATGAGAAGTTTATTGTCAAGAGAAAGTCTGGAGTTCCTACCCAGCATCCAGTATAGGCTATTGTACTTTAGCTGGAGTTCCTGCTTTTTACAATCAATGTGGTGCCTCCAAGTTAGTCTACGATCCAAGTGCAAGCCAAGATATCGCCGATGGTCACTGTGCGGCAGAGCACACTGGCCCAACCTTACAGGTGGGCCACAGTCACATGAACTGACTTTGTAGCACTTGCTTTTATTTTCCATTTCTGGAGCCAATCGTTTACATTGTTGAGTCCCTTCTGTAAGTTCTCTGACGCCACTCCTGGATCTCTATCACTTGCCAATATAGCGGTGTCGTCTGCAAATGTAGCTGTGGTTGTCCCTGGCGTTAGCGGTAAGTCAGCAGTGTACAACGTGTAGAGCATAGGGCCAAGTACAGAACCTTGTGGCACCCCGGCGTAAATTTCATAAAATTTTGAGTTGGCATCACCTTCTTTCACATAAAATATGCGATCCTCGAAGTATGATCTGAATATTGGATAGTATGAGTGGGAAATATTCTGTTTGATCTTACAAAGTAAGCCCCGGTGCCAGACCTTATCAAATGCCTGTTGAATATCTAGGAACGCTGACGAGCAGTATTCTCTCTGTTCTAGGGACTTTCTTATGGCATCACATACTCTGTGGGCTTGTTCCACGGTGCCATGACGTTCTCTAAAGCCGAATTGGTTGTCTGGTATCACTTTACGTTACATGTTTTCAGACATGGCATGATTCTTAAGAGTATTATAAATATATTCGTTGATGGCAGTCCAGGCATATTTCTAACAAATCTGCTATGTTAGTACGCAATGTATCGCGTCCAATTTGCTTGGTTCGCTTGCAAACGCATCACTAGGGATGTAACTCTCAGCACAATAAAAATATCGATAACTGGTAATTTCCCTAGTCCCTACTGATGTATTAAGAGATTAACAATAATTATTTGCAAAAATAAGTAATTTTTATTATTTTTTTGAAATAAAATAAATAAATAAATACAATAAAGCTCAAGAGTTTGTATGTTGGAACGCGTTTATCTCAGGAACTACTGGAGCTATTTGAAAAAAAAACATTATTCTTTATTATATTCTTATTCGTGCAACCTAAATAACGAATTCTTGCAATAAAAATATAACTTAGCAAAAACGCACTGCTTAATTCACAACTTTTGTACTTTCTCTTTTATTTATTTAAATTTTAATTTATCGGTTGATATATTTATTTGTAAAATAGGGTACGACAATTTAATAAACACACAGTTGAATGAATAAAATAAAATGTATTTATTTCGGAAACATGTCCAAACATAAGTGTTAGTAACATTTTCTATTAAAAACTATGTCAGTAAAAAGTGATTATAATTATTTTTGGTGTCTTTGGGGAGTTGAACCTGAGTCCAGTGTCGCACAATGACACTGACCGTGTCCAACCTCGCCGCGACCGCCCTCAGGAGGCTGTTGGAGCTGCTCCTATAATATCGATATGTGTTCAATACTCCTTCATAAGTTGAACATTGGTTTACTGTCAACAATGTAATTCCTTCGGTAGTGATATCGAAGTTAAACAACACACGGCGTGGTTGTGTTTTTAATGGGTGACCATTCCGACCATATATGTGACTCCATATAAGTGCTCAGTGACTCCATGAATCACGGAGATGCTTGTGGTTTACCACGAGAGTTTATCACGAGTATCTCTGTGCTTCAAAAAGCACGTTAAGTTGGTTAGCTAGTATCGGTCGACATTATCTTACAGCATCGAAAAGCATTCTGAATTATTTTATCATAATTTTATTGTTCGTCTCGTCTTCGTCTCGTTTTTCTATAAAAACTTAAAAAAAAATAACCTCAGAAATTGTAATAGTATACTATGGGGTTAAAATTGACGCAAATGAGCTCCCTCATCAACTCTTAAAAGGAACCGGTCATATTTGAATAACTCTGCATACAAATATACAGGTCAAACTGATGAAATACTTTTGTAAGCCAGTTATTTGAACTCAGTATATACCTATATACACTCATTGTTAGTTTGCATATAATTCTGTAATTTTACAAACCTCTACAACACTCCTTTGGTAACGTGATTAAAAGGCGAACAAAAACACTGCAAGTTGAACTGTTGTATCATGCAGTTGTACGTACATTTCTTAAACTTAACCACCATACTAACTTGGGTTCTATTTATCATACTTGGCCCACTGTTGTTATAAACATACGGGTAGATGGCGCTAAGCGTCACGTATAATTACGTATCCATAAGAGACCACAAATTTCGCAAGGTCGGACTGACAGCACGGTAGCTCAATTGGTAGAGCGTTTGGCCCGGTTAGCCAGAAGTTGCTGGTTTGAGTCCCGCCCGTAAACAATTTTTTGGTTTCTTATTCATCTTTATGAATACTACTTTAATGTTCATGGATATTAGTTACTATATTTCAAGTAACGTTTAGCAACTCCATTTTTTCTTCTATTGTTTTTACCGAAAAGTAATAGTAAAACCCTTTGATGCGATCAAATGAGCTGTAAAATTATCCAAATTAACTCAAACTTAAATCCTCCATGTTTATTTACATTGAGAAACAACATTACACCGGTAATTGAATTTATCAACCGAAATAATCGACTTTTACCACATCACTAGTATTTTGACATAAAAGAACGAACGTATCTGAATGATGATTGGTGGTTTCACCGCTAGCAGCTCTGTGATTGGTAGTTGGTTTCAAGTACTAATGACACCAATCACAGAGCTCCTAGCCGAAATTGTGATTGGTTTGTAATATAGATGCGTTGATTTTTTGATTGGTACTTGAAACACTGCAGCAACAGCGCGGTAACTCCCACCGGCGACAGAGGTTCCCATACAAACGATCGATCAAACCCATTCTAACCTTATTCATTTTTTCTATGGACGATAAGATGTTTTTTCAGTATTAGGTTTTCCAGCCTTATAAATCATGATGATTTCAGAGACCTTCCATGCACTCGGGAAGTGACCTATTCGCAACATACTGTTGATGATAATAGTTATAAAGACAATGGCTTTTTTCGGTAGTTCCAAAAGTAACTCTTTGGTTATCAGGTCATAACCCGGTCCTTTTTTACTGTCAAGCCGTTTAATAGTTTTTCTGACTTCCGCAGGCGACACGGGTCTAGGTGGTAAGTCCATTTGAAGGTCCTGTTTCAGAATCTGATCAACATATTCCTCCGATGAGTTGTCCAGTGTTTCATTCGGGTAAAGACGCCAGATAGATGATCCGCAAACAAGTCCGCTGTGTCCTGTCTTGTTCTTGCCCAATCGTTTACCTTTTTTTATTGGTGGTTTTGGTACGTTAGGTCTGTCACAAGCACGGGTGATTCTCCAGAGCGAATAGTTGCTGGCTTTAGTAGCAGTCAAAGACTCCAATCTGTCATGCATTGTTAATTCATTAACAGTCTTTATAGCTTTCTTCAATTCTACAATAGCTCTATTAAAGGCGGCTTTATCTTGAGGATGTCGGCTACGCTGCCATACCCCGCGTAGTCTACGTTTTTCCTGGATCATGGTCTTAATTTCCAAAGGTACGTTTGTTCGCTGGTTCTTATGCTCCGAAACAGGCGTACTTCTCCACGCAGCAACTTGTACAAGGTTAGTAAAATGTACTACCGCTTTTTCAATTTCCTCTGCCTCTTTGAGTCTAATTTTTAGGTTAAGGTTATCTTCTAAGTATACCCTGAATGAAGGCCAATCGGTATGCTGGTTGTACAAAATTGTGGATCTCTCAACTTCAATTATAGTTGAACTAACAGTGAGTAATACTGGGGTGTAATCAGACGATCCATCAAGACACGAATCAATCTTCATGTACTGCTTGGAGAGTCCTTTTGTTACGAAAAAGTCGATTATGTCAGGGATTCGATGCTGATCGCTAGGCCAGTTAGTGGGTTCAGATGGGGCAATTATATTAAGATGGTTTGTATCTATACTCAATTTTAGTTGTCTTCCCCTTGTTGTGATTAGTCTTGAGCCCCAGAGGATATGCTTGGAGTTCCAGTCGCCACCTGCTATAAAGCGACTGCCTAGGATTGAGAAAAAGTGTGAGAATAAATCGGAGTTTATACGATGTTTTGGTGGACAGTAAACGGCTGAGACATTGAAGTATCCGTTTCTGTCTTGTACTGTGACTGTAGTGGCCTGTATTTGCTCGGTTTTATATTCAGGTAGTAGGTGATGTTTTACTTTGTTCCGAATGAGTACAGCTGTTCTTGCGTGGCCAGTACCGTCTGGGTGGCATGTAATGTATGTTTGAAACCCTTTAATGTTGACGTTGGTTTTATTTGTGCAGTGTGCTTCGGAAATGAGGACTATGTCCAGTTTGTGCTCCATAATTAATATCTCGAGCTCATCTTTGTTGGGTGAAAGTCCATTAATGTTGCAAGTCGCCAGTCTTAGCCCAAGGCCTTTTAACCTTGTAGTTTGGTTATGAGTGTAGTTATGAGGCTCATAAGAGTGCTCATTTGTTGTAAGATTAGATCGAATTTTTCATTTTGTTTGGTGAGGAGTGTTTCTAATACTAATAAGTTTTGATGAACGTTACGAGTGTCATTTCTTGCACTCCCTTTGTCTGGCACGTTACTAGTTGCATTTGCGTATGATGATGGTTCATTTTCTTTATCAATGGGGGAAGATTGTTGGACAGTATTTCTGGGAGGGTTTGGATCCCTGGTCATGTTGTCTTTTGCAATAGGGCGTCTATCATATCTTCGATGACTATATTTGTTTATTTTTCTGGCAAGTATTTCTTTATACACTTCACAACCCTTGTAATTTGCCGGAGTATTTCTATCACGCTTCGGGCAGTCTGATGTTTTATGTGCCTGTGCGCATTTCACGCAGCGAAAGGGTCTCATACAGTATTTTTTGTGTGCCCATATTGCTGACACCGTTGACACTGTACGATTGAGTTTTTCTTCTTGGGGTCCTCGATGATTATAGATTGGTGGTAAATGTAGTTAATTTCTTTGGCTGCTTTATTATTCTCGCTAGGTAGAAGATTAACAAAGAAAGTTGAGTTGGGCTTTTTCTCTGGTCCATATCTGGAGTTAATAATTTCCCCGACAACAGTATTACCCGATTTTTCGATTTCTTTCTTTATCTCACTTTTTGGCGTTGTGTGGTGAAGGTTTCGAATTACAATACGGCAGGGTCGTTCTTCCTTTTTGTTAAATGTATGACCGATCAAACCACTTTCACGAAATTTGGTAATTATTTTTTTGTAAGCCTCTGAATCTAGGGTGTTGATTCTAAGTTGGTTTTTGTTTACAGTCCGTTATGTGAATAAACTGTTATCCGCAACAGTTTCTACAAGTTCAGTTAATTTGTTGACATCCTCGATTCCAGGCCTTTTTTCTACTGGTTTCTTAGACACAGTGTGTTCTTCTTCTGTTAGGTCAATTGGTAATTGACTAAACATGTTTTTGGTAGGTATATTCTCTGGGGAATCGCTGATTTTTTTCCTTTTTGCACTCCTAGAGCCTGGTACTCTCTGCCACGGTGGAGGGCATACAGTGCCTTGATGAGTTATCGTATTTTTTGTGGCTGTATCTCTCAGTGTAAACTTTCTCTAGGTTTACTTTCCAATGAGTTGCTTCTAGGCCTGGTGATGAACAGACTGCGGTAGAAGGCCTGCTGTATATATTTTTTGTTGCTGCCAGTAGTATTAACTGTAATGGAAGCCTGGTCGCCTACTTCCATCAAGTCTTTGGTAGCCAATTTCAGACTCGCCGGCCCGGGTACCGGAGAGCGCCGGGGGTTAGCCGGATCGCATGACATACAATCACTCTCATTATCTGACATTTTCATGAAAAAAGGAGGTTGGGAGAAAATACTCATACTACTTTCCCAGGGTAGTATTGCAGCTGTTTTAGGGGGCATTTAACTTCCCGAGGTCTGCTGTGGCCTTAACAGGTTAATTGACCGCCGCCTGCGACTCGGCGTTGTTGTTGTTGCTCGTTTGGCACAACCCGGGGGACTCGTGTAGGGTGAGCCTAGGACAGGTGGTAATTTCTACGGACGCGAGCAACTACACCCCCCCTACATATAGAGCTAAATACTTTACAAGGTTGTTCTATTAGGTCCAAGGTATCTCTCATATCTTAAACTGCCACGCTCGAGTATTACCGAAAATTCCCCTATTTGCCTCCCTAACTATTGACTAATCCAGGACAAGCACTTTCGTGTGATGAAATGTCTAGATGTTTTTTTTATAATTTTTATTAAAGTAAACACATTTCTGAAGATAAAGTTTAGAAAATCAGTCATTACTTTAATCGAAACTGAAATTAATAGTTTTTAGGGCCGAGTACTCGTTTAATACTCGGTACTCGGCGGGTTTTTAGATACTCTTATTTGGCCGAGTAACTCAGTTGATATATGCAAAATATTTAGGTAGATATCATCTAAACAACAGGGGAGATCTTTCACAATCTCAATTATGATAATGAATGCGAAGTAATGAGACAAAATTTGGAGAACTAGGTAAAGAAAAAAAAAATGTAAATTTTTATAAAGTAAAAATATGATGCAGTAACAAAGCTTTCTGCACGTTCTGGTATCAGACTATACTTTTTTTTTCGTAGAAGTAACCAACCTCCGAAAATAATCACTCGCTATGCATGCATGGTGCTTGCAGGTGCACTTAGAAACACTCGTGCTCAATGCGCCAGTCCGGATACCTTGTTTGGTGCCCTGCCCACCACTCGAAAGGACTCTTGTCTTTTGTGAGCTTATTCTAAAGTAATAGGGCTTTTAGGATCATAGGACACACCCGTAACAGGTATTTGATTTTAAACTGAGATACTCGGCCGATAACCGAAAAAGAAACCGAGTAAAACTCGGTACTCGTTACTCGGCAAAAGTGCTACTTGTCACAAGAGGGTACTCGTCCTGTCTTAGTTTAGATCTAAACTTGTAGTTTATGGTAAAATATGGCGATGCCCGATTTTCGGGTCAAATAATCTGGTGTGTATCAGGCACGTGATTTGTTTGTCGAATATTGTAAAACATCTTGACATTCCTTTTTAACGAAGTAATTCATTACGAAAAAGGATAAACACAAAACTCAAAACCTTCATATATCATTTTTCGTTTAACTCTGAAATATTTTTAACAACCCATCAGTTAATTAATTTTATTCACTGATATAATTTAAAAGTTATAAAAAGATTGTTTCCATTTTACGAACGAACTGTTCCTTTAAGGAAATCTTGTATGTCTATAGTTCAGTTTAGCTAGCGAGAGCCGAGTAAGAATAATTCCTATGACAAACGCTCACGCTCACACACGGTGTAAGGTACTATGTGCCAAACAGGAACAAAACTTGTTAATTAAAAATAAGGTATTACGTAATTTTAGGATATTTTCATATAAAAAATCACATTTATAATAAATGGGCTGGTTAATGTATTAAGAACATTTTTCAACTTACTTTATATGGAAATACACATAAAACTAATAAATAGTCAGCTCCTTGATAAGCATGTCACTTTTAATAACTAAGTTGTGTCTTTTATGGAACAGTAGGAACATCTGCGGGCGTAGTCTGATGCATCATTTTTGACATTTCGCGTCGACAATTTCAATTTTATGATATTCTACTTCATAAAATATCATTTTAACTCACGTAGCTATATCTTTAATAAATCTTAAAAAATATTTGTAGTTTTTTAGGCATCATTTAAAAATTCTTCTCAATCAATAAATACGCGAAAACACCAATTTTATCTCAGCATTTTTCTAAGTTTTTTTTTTAATATTGTGCGCAGGGCTCGTCGATAAAGCGCGCGCAGCACGCGGCGGCGAGCGCGGCGCTCGCGGCCACCGGGTTCCCGCCGCCGCCGCCGCGCGCGCCCGCGCCGCACGCCGCCGCGCACGCGCACCACAGACACTCAGGTCCGTCTCCTGCACACGCTTGATTAAGCTGCTTTGCTTCACAAGCGAGCGAGGTGCGCGCGTAATGGTAGCAGGGCTTTGCTACTGATACCAAAGTGAAGCAACCTACGGCGCACGAGTGTTTGGATAGGTGGCCATTCCGACCCGCCGCCTCACGCGCCCGCCGTCCACGCCGCTGCGCACGCGCACCATCGCCACTCAGGTCGGTCTCCTGCACACGTTTGATTCAGCTGCTTTGCTTTACAAGCGAGCGAGGTGCGCGCGCATTGGTAGCAGGGCTTTGCTACTGATACCGGAGTAAAGCAACCTACGTCGTGTTTGGATGGGTGACCATTCCTAGTTGCCGCCCACGCCGCCACGCACTCGCACCACCGACACTCAGGTCCGTCTTCTGCACACGCTGCCACTTACCTTTACTTTAGCTGCTTTGCTTCACAAGCGAGCGAGGTGCTCGTAGCGCAGTGGTAGCAGCGCTTTGGTAGTGATACCGGAGTAAAGCAACCTACGTCGTGTTTGGATGGGTGACCATTCCTAGTTGCCGCCCACGCCGCCGCGCACTCGCACCACCGACACTCAGGTCCGTCTTCTGCACACGCTGCCACTTACCTTTACTTTAGCTGCTTTGCTTCACAAGCGAGCGAGGTGCTCGTAGCGCAGTGGTAGCAGCGCTTTGGTAGTGATACCGGAGTAAAGCAACCTACGTCGTGTTTGGATGGGTGACCATTCCTAGTTGCCGCCCACGCCGCCGCGCACTCGCACCACCGACACTCAGGTCCGTCTTCTGCACACGCTGCCACTTACCTTTACTTTAGCTGCTTTGCTTCACAAGCGAGCGAGGTGCTCGTAGCGCAGTGGTAGCAGCGCTTTGGTAGTGATACCGAAGTGAAGCAACCTTGACGATGACCATTCCGAACTGCAGACGCAGGTCCGTCTTCTGCACCTGCACGTCCTGCCTAGCGTTGAAAAATGCGGGAATATTTCCCGTTTCTTTTCAAATCTCCTCGTTTTTATACAAATTATTTTCGAAATTTTCAAGAAAAATAAATATCAAATATTTTTTTTTTGATTAATGTAACGGAAAAATATGAAAGAATCTGAAAAATACAATAGGAAAAGTATTGGTATTTTTTATGTGGAATATTTTCATTATTTAGAATGTTTTAACACTCACAGTGTCATATTTGTATTCTTAAAAAATGAACACGGCCGGCACTCGAACCAGCATCTTTCTGGCTGACCGGGCCAAATGCTCTTCCAATTGAGCTACCGGGCTGTCGGTCCAACCGCGCGAAACTTCTGATCTGTTATGGATACGTCATAGCGTTACGTCAAAGCCATCTACCCATCTTTTTATGCAACAGTTTATTGATCAAGATCGAAATAAGATATTCATCATTGTTTTAAAAATTGATAACAAAACTGTTTTATTTGTAATCGTTATTTTTTATTTTTCTAAACAAACGATGAAATTTTCAATAAAAGTGTTTTTTTCCCAAGGTTTAATAAAGTCAAATTTATAAAACAAGAAGCATGGAAAACTATTACTACTTATCTTATACGATAAATAAACGATGCACGTAAAGTATTCCGGTACGCAAACGCGATTACGCGATAGTGTTCTTTATTGCAATGTACACAAGGTTCAGTTTTCAAAGTTTAAAAATACTTGCAAATATTATATAACTGGTTTTGAGCCCTGGTGCTGATTTAGGGACGTACTTTTAAGCCCTGGTATTTGAATTAACAAGATACCTAACCCAACCAAAGCGACAAAACGTATCTGCATCATTTGCAACTTAAGATCGAGTTTGGCACGGGTCGCTCAGGAAGCGTAAGATCCGAATGTCACAGTCACTCCCGGCTAGTGTGGACAAAGGGTGTTTAAAAGGTACTAATATTCGAATGAAATAAAGAAATCCGGGTATAGCATTTGGCAACAAGTTTATTCAAATTTGCTATTACACATCTACCTTTTAACACCTTTAAAAAAAATCAAATACAAAACTTAATAGCTCAGAATTCAGTAGAGACTAGGTTAGGTTCTAATTAAGTTATCTATATCTATACTATTACAAATCTTTATGTTCACAAATTTCTAATTAAATAAAGATAAACCACCAAATTAAGTTTTTAATTTCCTAATTGATTCCAAAATTTATCCTCAAAAGGATTCCTAAGTTATGCTTAAATTAATAGCTAAATTATCCCACTTTCCACTAAAGTTAAAGTAAATGCAAGGAAAACCAATCTTGGATTTCAACGGAGGATACTATTTCAAATCTTTGTTGCATCAAACTACAGAAAACTCTGCAACTTTAACCCAAAATTTCACCAATACCGATCCATCCTCAAAACAGCAGACAAGAAGCAAATCAATCCATCAGGAAAATCTGACTTCAAAAATAATTCAAATGAGGTCTAAGTAAGGTCACTGAGGTTACAACATGATCACCAAATTGTGACTGTACAACTTACAGACACATATCAAAAGCGAAACCTGCAACAGCTGGCTCGCCATATAAATTTTGAATTGATTACTAAACATTTATGCTAATTATTCTATTTGAGACATTTTCAGTCATTTATATCAAATCAATTTCGAAATGAATTCATCCAAATTGACATGTTGGCGGCGTCAGGAATAACTATCAAACTACAAAATAATTGGGGCGTGCCCCGTAATCACAATTTTTATTTTTTTTCATTTTAACACACGTTCCACTCCGACGCACGACCAACAGTCGCGGAACCGGAAAAAACAGCAGCTGTCACACTTGACAAATGTCAGTGTCAGCATCCATTATATCTATGCCAAAATTTCACAACTATGGACTGGAGTCCTACATCCATTTAGCTTTTCGTTTCACGCGAACTTAGACAAAAATATACAACGTTACACGAAGATGTCGCTAAGACAGAGAGAGACGCGCGCGCTTTGATCGGTATGCTTCGGGCGACTTTAGCGCGCATGCATGCTTTCTCTCTCTCACACAGTGGCTCACCGACGCGTTTATATAAAAGGGAAGACGCATGACGCAGTGTTATTATTTTTCAGTCGTCTTATGTTTGCGGAAGTACTTTGAAATAATTATTGTTAATACAAATACATTACACTGTTCTGATCAATTTACACAGACAATAATTGTAAAAATTTAAAAAGTAGACAGAGAGCCCAAAAACATAAAGAGGAAAATACACTTAATTATTTAAAATAAAAAAAGGATCACATTGTTATTTTGGAGGGTAGCCGAAGGTTTTGATTGTTGATTTTATGTAATTTTTCAAAATTAGACCAATTGTACTTTGTAATTGTACATGTTTTCCAATGTATAGATAAGTAAAAATGTATTAAAAGCATAATAATATGATGTGACTCTATTATCTATGACCCAAGCTTTGACTGCATGCCTTGACTCCATGCCAAGCCATTCGGTACCTCAGTTGGTAGAGCGTTTGGCCCGGTTAGTCAAGAAGTTGCTGGTTCGAGTCCCGCCCGTGCGCAAATTTTTGGTTTCTTATTTCATCTTTATGAATGTAAAATATGTCACTGTGAGTGTTAAAAACATTCAAAAGCATGAAAGTTTAATTTTCCGCACATGAGAAACGAAAAGGAATTAGCAGTGTTGATGATGTATCACATTGATAGGTGCAGTGATGCCGACGGTGGAGCTGAACGCGCTGGCCATGAAGCTGTGCCAGCCGGCCGTGTACACGTCCGTCCCGCCCGTGTGCGCCGCGCCCCGCGCCGCGCGCGCGCGCCCCCCGCCGCCCTACCGCTTCCCGCTCGCCACCGTCGCCGTGGGGTGAGTGCGCTAGGGCTGCCCACCGTATAACCACCTTCGAAGTCAATAAATAAATAAATAGCTTCCGCCTCGCGTCGTCATTTGTTTGAAGTGTCGCCCTTTTTTGTGGTGTTTTGAATTTCGTTTGAAAGTTATCAGGCGATAGAAACGTCTTCTGTATACACGTCATCTGTATATCGATCAATAATTAGAGCCGCTACTAAACTTTATACAGTTCTTGAGGAAAATATGAGAAATAATTCATATCGACAGTACTTCAAATCATCAGCAACATTTTAGTAGACTTTTGGAGCAATGCCGCCTGTGGCTCCGACTCGCTGCATGCGGCGCTCTGAGCCGCGCGGCTATCACAG
Source organism: Pyrausta purpuralis (assembly GCA_963924145.1). Classification (NCBI taxonomy): domain Eukaryota; kingdom Metazoa; phylum Arthropoda; class Insecta; order Lepidoptera; family Crambidae; genus Pyrausta; species Pyrausta purpuralis. The sequence continues at coordinate 20,013,682 of OZ001659.1, forward strand.
AACTATGAAGTGTATTGAACCCTTTCTAATGGATACCGCATAGCAGCATACGTCTCGTTCCATACATTTCCATAGTTCCTTGCTAGCGCGTGGCTAGCACGCTAGCACGGAGCTAGATTCAGAGCTGCAGACAGCTCAAGTTGACCTTTGGTATTGTTAGCGTGAATATCGACTAGGCGCACCGCCCTAGCGTCGGACGACGGACAACACTAAGGAAGCGGTCAAGATGGCGGAGCTGGCGTTTTCGAACTTCGGCGTAGTTGGAGTGCTCGTGTATCCAAATATAAGCAATATAGTTTTAAACGTAATCGAATCGTCTTATTTGCAAATCCCGCTCACAGTACATTGTTTTTATATGTTAAGTGACTGTCAGTATGTCATTCCAGTGCACCAGTCGGGGTGGGCGTGGCCGGGGTGGGTGTGGGCGGGCCGCTCCTATACCGAGTGCGAGTCAGTGTGGGCGGGCGGGCGTGGCTGGGCGAGGGCGCCACGCCGCAGGCCGCCAGGCACGACGCCGCGGCGAGGGCGCTGCACGACTTGAGGCCTGCGCCGAACGCGACCGGCGCTACTGCGGCTACGGGCGCTGCTACGAACAATGCTAGTGCTACGAGCGACAAGCAGACGGAAGGAGAAAACGGTAAGTTCTTAATAAACTGTTGGCGGTTACGGCGGTTGTCACGGCTGTAGGATACGGTGAACAAAAGTGTCGCAAAGTAAACGACTAGATTGTGACGTATTTCTTGAAATTTGAATTTCGAATATAAAACCTTTTGTATTATTTCATGACAAGCGTCATTTCATGGAACGTCGAAATTTGTTTGTGGTGCAGTTTCATACGCTAGTAAATGTAGGATACGGTATCGTGGCGACAGTGCTACACAACCTACGGCCAGCGCAAAAAGCAGCTATTGCTATGGTGGCTACATGCGCTGCATGCTACAAACAACAGCAGCGCTAAGATCGAGCTATCTGTTAATTTTATACTCAAAGCTACCTAATTTATAGACTAGCGGATCCAGTGAACTTTGTTTCGCCCCCCAACCTCGTCCCGCCCCGGCCAAGTCCCGCCCATTCCCGTAATTGTAAAATATAAGCGATCCCAGCGAACATTGTTTCGCTCTAGCCCTATCCCGCCTCAGCCCCGGCCCCGTCGAACGGGATAAAAAATGATCTTCTCATGGTTATAAGCTACCCCCACCGTTTCGCCCCGGTCCCATTTTGACCCAGCCCTGGCCAAGTTAAACGGGATAAATAGTCTAATATGTCCTTCTCTTGGTTCTAAGCTACCTCCCCACGAATTTTCAGTGAAATCGGTTTAGACATTCTGGAGTTATAAATAGTGTAACTAACATGACTTTTTTATATTCTCGCCGAAATTTTCAAATTCTACGGTGTATATTGTTTGCAGGTGACGCAAACGCTGATATCCTGAACTCTGAAGTGAAGTCGCCGGTGTCGCTGGTGCACGAGCTGGCGCTCAAGAGGAATCTCTCCGTACAGTTCACCGTCAAGTCGGAGCGAGGACCGCCACACATGAGGGTAACATTGGAATGCTTTTCATTTTTATTTAATATTTTTACGTACGAGTAGTAATGCCATAACGTATACGGAAGCGTATTATATATTCTAGTGCAGGGATGCACAGACTTATTAAGACTAGGGGCCACTCGGGCAAATTATGAACTGATGGCGGGCCGCCAGAAGTATAGGTAATTAAAGACAATAAAGAATTGATAATTATGTATTAAAATTGAAAAATAATTTATTAATTTGAAGCGTGGCACTGCATAGTGCTTACAATCTGTGATCTATCCAAAGCGTTTGATTGTGTGGACCATGAAACATTGCTCAAAAAAATACGTCATTATGGGGTATCATTAAACTCATTAAACTTAATTAATTCTTATCTATCAGGTAGAACGCAAAAAGTATATATAAACGTAATTAAGTCTTCTGGAGCGCCTCTAACAATGGGTGTGCCCCAGGGATCTATATTGGGACCACTTTTATTTTTGATATATATAAATGACCTCCCGTATTTTGTAGGAAATCTTTGTGATATAGTATTGTTTGCAGATGATACTTCACTTATATTTAAAATTCCAAGAGGTGAAGAAAATTTTGACGATGTAAATAATACTCTTTCACAAGTGTTACATTTTTTTTCACATGTTTTCGGTTAACAATCTCCTTCTTAATGGAAGTAAAACTAAATGTGTAAAGTTCACGATGCCTAATGTCCGACAGGCATCAACTCAGGTTAAGATAAAAGACAAATCGCTTGATATTATCGACTCCACAACATTCTTGGGAATCACTTTAGACTCCAAACTACAATGGGGTCCTCAAATAGAGGCCTTATCAGGGAAACTAAGCTCAGCTGCTTTTGCTGTAAGAAAGATTAGACGTTTGACTGATATAGAAACAGCTAGGTTAGTTTATTTTAGTTATTTCCATAGCTTGATGTCCTACGGTATTTTACTGTGGGGCTCGGCTGCTGATATAGAATCAATTTTTGTATTACAAAAAAGAGCCGTGCGAGCTATTTATAATCTAAAACCTCAAGATTCCCTACGAGAGGTGTTTAAAGAAATTAGAATATTAACTGTAGCCTCTCAGTATATTTATGAAAATTTAATGTATGTCCGCAAAAATTTACATTCATTCAGGAAAAAAAGTGATATACACAATTATAATACTAGGAATAAAAATAAGCTTGCTATTCCACAATTAAGGCTTCGAAAGGTTGGTAATTCTTTCATAGGGAAATGTATTAAATTTTTTAATAAACTACCAGAACACATTGTAGACTTACCGATCAATAAATTTAAAACTGTCATTAAAGAAACCCTTATGACGAAAGGGTATTATAAAGTAGATGATTATTTGAAAGATAATAATGTATGGACTTGCATGAATACTACAAACATTGTAAACCTTTTGAAAAGAGGCATTGACAATAGTGACTGAGTTTGTTGCGCAGCTTCTTCTCAGCACTAGCCCAAAATTGTCCCGAAGCTGTGGTAGGGTTTATATTGGGACGTGTAAAAGTGTCCTCAATGGGCCTATTTGCATAAATAAATGACTTTTAATCTTTTTTATATTTGGCTCAAATTTACTTGTAGCAACACGTAAAACTGCTTCCAAACTTTCATTTGCAAGGCGGTTTCGATTTTTTGTTTTATTATTATTTAGTATTGAAAAGGTTTGTTCACATATATAGGTAGAACCAAATAAGCTGGCACATTTCAGAGCGTTTATGCGCAACTCTTTGTACGTATTTTTATCAATGCAGCGGTAAAAGTTCAGCAAGTCTCCTTCGTTGAATTTGTTGCGTAAATCTTGGTCGTTTTGAATGTCGATAATTTGTAACTGCATTGACTCTGGCGCATTTTCAACTGAAATCGTGAAAGGATTGCTGAATATGTCCAACAGAGGTTTCACTTTTTTAAACTCCGAAAATCTTTCTTGAAAAGATTGAATCAAAATATCTAGCTTTTCTACATAACTGAAATTAATCGCAGTTTTGTTGAATTTTTCAGCCATTTTCTTATAATTCGGAAAATGATTGTAATTTCCAGAATTCAATTGCGATCTGAAAAGTGTCAGCTTGCATTGAAAGGATGATACGTGAGCGTAGAGCTGGGATATCAGTTGATTTTTGCCTTGAAGCCGTGTGTTCAAGACATTCAAATGATTTGTAATGTCAACTAAAAAAGCCAAATCACACAACCAATCAGGATTTTTAAGTTCCGGGACATCCTTTTGCTTTTCCGCCAGAAATATTCCAATTTCTTCTATTAAATTTAGAAATCGTTCCAGGGTCAATCCACGACTTAGCCACCTTACTTCTGTATAATACAGTAAATCTCCATATTCGCTTTCGATGTCATCAAGGAATTGTTTGAATTGCCTGTGATTGAGTCCTCGTGATTTTATGAAATTTACAGTCGAAACTACCACTTTCATGACATTTTGAAATTCAATTTTTTTAGAACAGAGGGCTTCTTGGTGTATAATGCAGTGAAACTGCATGAGATCTTCAGCGTTTATGTTTTTTTCTTGCAGATGCTTTTTCAGCAAAGTAACTAGCCCAGAATTGACACCAATCATCGAAGGAGCACCGTCAGTGGCAACTCCCGATAATTTTGATAAGTCCAAATCAGTTTTTGAACACTCATCCAAAAGTACATTGAGTATATCAACTCCTCTGGTTTGACCTTTCAATGAACACATTCCTAACAACTCTTCTAAGACTTCAAAATCTTGAGTAACACCTCGTATGAATATGAGAAGTTGAGCTGTGGAAGTAATATCAGTGGATTCGTCGAGTGCTAATGAAAAAAATTCAATGATCTTAGTTTTTTCATTTAATTGTTCCGCAATATTACCTGACAAAGACATAATACGTCTTTGGATAGTCATACGATTCAGTTGAATTTTCTCAAACTTTTTGCTGCTTCTGGACACATTTTCTTAGCGGCAATTTCTATGCATTCTTTTACAAAATCCCCATCATTGAAGGGGCGACTGCGCTTTGCTATCATTCGAGAAATTTCATAACTAACTTCTGTAGCTGTTTCTGAATCTTGGATGGGTTTTGTAAACATAGCTTGCTGACCAATAAGCTCCCGTTTTAAAGACAACATTTTTTGCTTTCTTAATTCGCCTGTAAACTTGGTAAAAGTAGGATGCTGCGTTTCATAGTGCCTTTTTACATTATATTCCTTTGCAATCGCAACAGAATTCTTGCAAATTAAACAAACGACTTTATTATGCGACCATACAAAAAAGTATTTCTCAGTCCAAATTTCTTGAAACTGCCGATTTTCATCTTTAACCTTACGTTTTTTACTAGGTCCTGGCTTGTCCATGTTGCGTTCTAATCCTGGCTAGGATTAACACAGCACCTAAAAACAATTACAGTACCTACTTAAATTACCCATCCTTTTTTAAATTAGCAAAAATAATTGATTTAAATAGGTAGGGAAACACTTATTAATAACAGAGTTTTACTTACGATTTCACAACACAATTATACACGGCACTTGACGGGAAATCTACGTTGAATGTGGATCAAAATATATGACACCGGCTAGTCGAGTTAAAATCTACACTAGAACTATTGACACTTCACTCAAATTAAAACCGAACTATGGGTCGCTGCGGTTAGCGTGGCTTTTATACCGCGCGTATAGAGTCGAAAACTGTCTGGAGAAATCTCGAAACCGACTCTGGAAGCTTCGTGTATCTACCTACGCGAGCAATCGGGAATTCGTGCACTTAAGAGCGCGCGCGCGAGAGATTCAAATTACTTTTCGAACATATTTTTTTTGGTTTTATTCTGGAATAGAATTCAATATTTTTCGAATGTACGAGAGTATTATTTTTGCTGTCGGCGGGCCACCAGTATTCGACCGGCGGGCCGCAAGCGGCCCGCGGGCCGCGGTCTGTGCATCCCTGTTCTAGTGCTACACAGCGACCACTGTAGAAAGAGATTTCTATACCAAAACTATTTAGGTAGCTGTAGTTCGTGCCACATAACGAGAACAAACAAAGTTGTTATGGCAATAATAAAGGGTTAAGTAAAGTTAGTTCCGAAATGTTCTTAGTTAACTTCTACTAACAAAGTTTTTGGTTACACTTATATAGTAAATTGGATGTAAATTTTGACTATCTGTCGAAGCTTTTATTGAGCAAAGCAAACTAGCATAGCCTCGACTGTGACCTGTCAACCTAGCGGTTGTACATTGATACTATCTCCTTTCACAGGTATTCGTAACAGCGTGCACAGTGGGGGAGATTGAGACCGAAGGCGAAGGCAACGGGAAGAAAGTGTCGAAGCGCCGCGCGGCCGAACGGATGCTCGACGAGATGCGGCGCCGCTGGCCGCCCGCCCTGCTGCGCGCGCGCCCGCCGCACGACAAGCGGCGGCACCAGCCTGCCAAGAAGAAACCGAGGAACCTCATTAAGGTAAGCTATTTAAAACAGGCATTCATGTGTTGCGTCTTTTTTTATTCGCGTCCAACTGAGACAGAAAGTCTAGCCTTGAGAATCAGTAAGCTCAAGTGGCAATGGGCAGGGCATATAGCGCGAAGAACTGATGGCCGTTGGGGCAGGAAAGTTCTAGATTGGAGACCCTTCGACCAGAGACGCAGCGTGGGACGTCCACCAACAAGATGGACAGACGATCTTATAAAGATCGCAAGATCAAACTGGATGCAGACCGCTAGTGATCGGTCGCTGTGGAAAGCCGTGGGGGAGGCCTATGTTCAGCAGTGGACGTCCTTCGGCTGATAATGATGATGATGAGACAGAAAGTGGCGTCGTAGCACTTTTAAATGTCGTAGCGACTCGACGCCGCTTCGAGACTACGCTCCGCACTGTGAGTTACTAAAAGTCTGCTTCCGCTACAAAGAGCGCTTTAAGAGATGCTTCGTCGCTGCCTGCCAAGAAGAAACCTAGGAACCTGATAAAAGTAGGCTAGTAAGTGGTGAATGAAATCGAGAGTGAAAGGGGAGGATGGGCTGAACGGGTACTCAGATAGGTACTCGACGGGTTGCGGCGTCGCTGCCCGCCAAGAAGAAACCATTGAAACTCATCAAGGTACTTACTAACTAGTGGTGCGTTAAGAGAACGGGGCCGCTGCGTATGCGCCTTCCGCACGAAAACGGTTATCTGATTAATTTATATTCCGCTTATTAAACACCCTTTAATCTTCGACAGGAAGGCGGCGTAACAACCAGCGTAACCAACGGCAGTTCCGGCGCCGACAACCCCATATCCCGGCTCGCGGTGGCGCGGCACGCCGTGCGCGCGCGCTCGCCGCAGTACCGCGTGCTGGAGGAGCGGGGGCAGGCGCGGCGCAGGGAGTTCCTGGTCCAGTGCGACGCGCCGCCGCACTCCGCCACGGGCCTCGGGCCCAACAAGAAGGCGGCCAAGCGACGCGCCGCTCACAGTGAGTGCACGTGTATACAGCAGTACGGCCACGTTGCAGTACCGCGCGCTGGAGGAGCGGGGGCAGGCGCGGCGCAGGGAGTTCCTGGTCCAGTGCGACGCGCCGCCGCACTCCGCCACGGGCCTCGGGCCCAACAAGAAGGCGGCCAAGCGACGCGCCGCTCACAGTGAGTGCACGTGTATACAGCAGTACGGCCACGTTGCAGTACCGCGCGCTGGAGGAGCGGGGGCAGGCGCGGCGCAGGGAGTTCCTGGTCCAGTGCGACGCGCCGCCGCACTCCGCCACGGGCCTCGGGCCCAACAAGAAGGCGGCCAAGCGACGCGCCGCTCACAGTGAGTGCACGTGTATACAGCAGTACGGCCACGTTGCAGTACCGCGCGCTGGAGGAGCGGGGGCAGGCGCGGCGCAGGGAGTTCCTGGTCCAGTGCGACGCGCCGCCGCACTCCGCCACGGGCCTCGGGCCCAACAAGAAGGCGGCCAAGCGACGCGCCGCTCACAGTGAGTGCACGTGTATACAGCAGTACGGCCACGTTGCAGTACCGCGCGCTGGAGGAGCGGGGGCAGGCGCGGCGCAGGGAGTTCCTGGTCCAGTGCGACGCGCCGCCGCACTCCGCCACGGGCCTCGGGCCCAACAAGAAGGCGGCCAAGCGACGCGCCGCTCACAGTGAGTGCACGTGTATACAGCAGTACAGCCACGTTGCAGTACCGCGCGCTGGAGGAGCGGGGGCAGGCGCGGCGCAGGGAGTTCCTGGTCCAGTGCGACGCGCCGCCGCACTCCGCCACGGGCCTCGGGCCCAACAAGAAGGCGGCCAAGCGACGCGCCGCTCACAGTGAGTGCACGTGTATACAGCAGTACGGCCACGTTGCAGTACCGCGCGCTGGAGGAGCGGGGGCAGGCGCGGCGCAGGGAGTTCCTGGTCCAGTGCGACGCGCCGCCGCACTCCGCCACGGGCCTCGGGCCCAACAAGAAGGCGGCCAAGCGACGCGCCGCTCACAGTGAGTGCACGTGTATACAGCAGTACGGCCACGTTGCAGTACCGCGCGCTGGAGGAGCGGGGGCAGGCGCGGCGCAGGGAGTTCCTGGTCCAGTGCGACGCGCCGCCGCACTCCGCCACGGGCCTCGGGCCCAACAAGAAGGCGGCCAAGCGACGCGCCGCTCACAGTGAGTGCACGTGTATACAGCAGTACGGCCACGTTGCAGTACCGCGCGCTGGAGGAGCGGGGGCAGGCGCGGCGCAGGGAGTTCCTGGTCCAGTGCGACGCGCCGCCGCACTCCGCCACGGGCCTCGGGCCCAACAAGAAGGCGGCCAAGCGACGCGCCGCTCACAGTGAGTGCACGTGTATACAGCAGTACAGCCACGTTGCAGTACCGCGCGCTGGAGGAGCGGGGGCAGGCGCGGCGCAGGGAGTTCCTGGTCCAGTGCGACGCGCCGCCGCACTCCGCCACGGGCCTCGGGCCCAACAAGAAGGCGGCCAAGCGACGCGCCGCTCACAGTGAGTGCACGTGTATACAGCAGTACGGCCACGTTGCAGTACCGCGCGCTGGAGGAGCGGGGGCAGGCGCGGCGCAGGGAGTTCCTGGTCCAGTGCGACGCGCCGCCGCACTCCGCCACGGGCCTCGGGCCCAACAAGAAGGCGGCCAAGCGACGCGCCGCTCACAGTGAGTGCACGTGTATACAGCAGTACAGCCACGTTGCAGTACCGCGCGCTGGAGGAGCGGGGGCAGGCGCGGCGCAGGGAGTTCCTGGTCCAGTGCGACGCGCCGCCGCACTCCGCCACGGGCCTCGGGCCCAACAAGAAGGCGGCCAAGCGACGCGCCGCTCACAGTGAGTGCACGTGTATACAGCAGTACGGCCACGTTGCAGTACCGCGCGCTGGAGGAGCGGGGGCAGGCGCGGCGCAGGGAGTTCCTGGTCCAGTGCGACGCGCCGCCGCACTCCGCCACGGGCCTCGGGCCCAACAAGAAGGCGGCCAAGCGACGCGCCGCTCACAGTGAGTGCACGTGTATACAGCAGTACGGCCACGTTGCAGTACCGCGCGCTGGAGGAGCGGGGGCAGGCGCGGCGCAGGGAGTTCCTGGTCCAGTGCGACGCGCCGCCGCACTCCGCCACGGGCCTCGGGCCCAACAAGAAGGCGGCCAAGCGACGCGCCGCTCACAGTGAGTGCACGTGTATACAGCAGTACAGCCACGTTGCAGTACCGCGCGCTGGAGGAGCGGGGGCAGGCGCGGCGCAGGGAGTTCCTGGTCCAGTGCGACGCGCCGCCGCACTCCGCCACGGGCCTCGGGCCCAACAAGAAGGCGGCCAAGCGACGCGCCGCTCACAGTGAGTGCACGTGTATACAGCAGTACGGCCACGTTGCAGTACCGCGCGCTGGAGGAGCGGGGGCAGGCGCGGCGCAGGGAGTTCCTGGTCCAGTGCGACGCGCCGCCGCACTCCGCCACGGGCCTCGGGCCCAACAAGAAGGCGGCCAAGCGACGCGCCGCTCACAGTGAGTGCACGTGTATACAGCAGTACAGCCACGTTGCAGTACCGCGCGCTGGAGGAGCGGGGGCAGGCGCGGCGCAGGGAGTTCCTGGTCCAGTGCGACGCGCCGCCGCACTCCGCCACGGGCCTCGGGCCCAACAAGAAGGCGGCCAAGCGACGCGCCGCTCACAGTGAGTGCACGTGTATACAGCAGTACAGCCACGTTGCAGTACCGCGCGCTGGAGGAGCGGGGGCAGGCGCGGCGCAGGGAGTTCCTGGTCCAGTGCGACGCGCCGCCGCACTCCGCCACGGGCCTCGGGCCCAACAAGAAGGCGGCCAAGCGACGCGCCGCTCACAGTGAGTGCACGTGTATACAGCAGTACAGCCACGTTGCAGTACCGCGCGCTGGAGGAGCGGGGGCAGGCGCGGCGCAGGGAGTTCCTGGTCCAGTGCGACGCGCCGCCGCACTCCGCCACGGGCCTCGGGCCCAACAAGAAGGCGGCCAAGCGACGCGCCGCTCACAGTGAGTGCACGTGTATACAGCAGTACAGCCACGTTGCAGTACCGCGCGCTGGAGGAGCGGGGGCAGGCGCGGCGCAGGGAGTTCCTGGTCCAGTGCGACGCGCCGCCGCACTCCGCCACGGGCCTCGGGCCCAACAAGAAGGCGGCCAAGCGACGCGCCGCTCACAGTGAGTGCACGTGTATACAGCAGTACGGCCACGTTGCAGTACCGCGCGCTGGAGGAGCGGGGGCAGGCGCGGCGCAGGGAGTTCCTGGTCCAGTGCGACGCGCCGCCGCACTCCGCCACGGGCCTCGGGCCCAACAAGAAGGCGGCCAAGCGACGCGCCGCTCACAGTGAGTGCACGTGTATACAGCAGTACAGCCACGTTGCAGTACCGCGCGCTGGAGGAGCGGGGGCAGGCGCGGCGCAGGGAGTTCCTGGTCCAGTGCGACGCGCCGCCGCACTCCGCCACGGGCCTCGGGCCCAACAAGAAGGCGGCCAAGCGACGCGCCGCTCACAGTGAGTGCACGTGTATACAGCAGTACAGCCACGTTGCAGTACCGCGCGCTGGAGGAGCGGGGGCAGGCGCGGCGCAGGGAGTTCCTGGTCCAGTGCGACGCGCCGCCGCACTCCGCCACGGGCCTCGGGCCCAACAAGAAGGCGGCCAAGCGACGCGCCGCTCACAGTGAGTGCACGTGTATACAGCAGTACAGCCACGTTGCAGTACCGCGCGCTGGAGGAGCGGGGGCAGGCGCGGCGCAGGGAGTTCCTGGTCCAGTGCGACGCGCCGCCGCACTCCGCCACGGGCCTCGGGCCCAACAAGAAGGCGGCCAAGCGACGCGCCGCTCACAGTGAGTGCACGTGTATACAGCAGTACAGCCACGTTGCAGTACCGCGCGCTGGAGGAGCGGGGGCAGGCGCGGCGCAGGGAGTTCCTGGTCCAGTGCGACGCGCCGCCGCACTCCGCCACGGGCCTCGGGCTCAACAAGAAGGCGGCCAAGCGACGCGCCGCTCACAGTGAGTTAAAGAGATAGAGCTTATCGCTACAAAATCAGCTAAAAACAATATTTAAAAATTTAAATAAAATTGACATTTTTCAAGCTAAATGCCGGTACTTTTACCGTTAAGAATCTTTTTAGGTCCAAATTAGGGGTCCACTTAGCCAAAATGCCAGTGTTTTTTCCAAACTTCCGGCAGGTTTCGCCTTGGCAGACGTTTGCATTCAGACTCAGCACTTGTTTTATGGGAAACTAGTGTACTTTTTCATCGTGGTATCAGATCGGCTAATTTTGATGCGATGAGCTCCCGCTAACATGTATACAGTAGTATGGCTATACTACAGACTGAGAGAGGAGCGTGAAATCCATTATATTTGGGGAGTTCCTAAATGAATGCCTCAATTGAAATACCTCAGCAATCTAGTTCCTTCAAATCTCTCCATCATTATCGCCCAAGACGGCTCAGTAGTTCAGCCCTTCAGTAACTTAGTAATAGAGAATAAAGCGTCCGGCTATAGTGGTTAGTTACTGCAAAAGCGAGAAAGTTGCAAGTTTTATTGTAGATAGCGCAAACAGAAATGTTCTTTAACCACTTTGCAATAAGACTTAGTGTTTAGTATTGTTTGATAGATTGATGTGATTTTCTAATGTTTGTTTATTTCTGTTGTAATTACTTGTTGCCATTTTGAATCTCAGCTGTTTTATAATTGTAATTGTAAACTACCCAAATATGTGTTTATTTTTCAGGCATAAGAATAGATCCGTATGGGATACATTTGAGTTAAATGAATAAGAAGTAGTGAGTGAGATTGTGATGAAAGATCTACTAACCTAAAGGAACTAGATGAGTGGATACATGTCTTTGGCTCCCACTGAACTATATCACTCATTTCACACACATTCAATTAACCATTTTGCTCATGTTTAATTAGCATAGTAGATTGGAAAATAGCGCATGGCAATTGTAGTAATGTAGAGCCGTTTAGCCTTTGTAACTATTTGGACAGAGATCAGTTTAATCAAAGGCTCACGTGGTAAGATGTAGTTTCCTTGTGTTACAACTAGCGTGGACATGCACTCGAACAGCTATGATACTGACTTGCATTCGGTTTGGTCAAGTCTAAATAATAAGCATCATCACCTCATTTGTACAAACTGAATCGTCTGTATCAATACTAAATTGTGGCTTGAAAAGCAGTATAGGACTGCTATTTAGACTTTATTTTATTTTATTTTATTTTTACTTGGTGGAAAACAAGCAGCATTATAATGCATGTATAATGTTTACGGGAAATATAAAACTAATATGCCTATCTAGTTTTCACTTATAGAACGTTACGTACACATCAATACACAACGATAGATAGAAGGCATAATCGTGCTCTTAAATATGTTTGAAGAAAAATAGCAGATAGAAAGAGAATAAGGAGAGGTCATACCAAGTTGGATAGGTTAATACCTACCAGCTACTTGGGCCCTATTAGATAAATATGATTGAAAGAAAGAAAATAAATTTCTTCGGCTCAAATAACACATCAAAATTTTAACATTTTTTAAAGCTACTTGAGTTAAAAATGCACCCGTTCAGCATAAGTCGTGGTAGCGAGAATTGATCCATAATTTATTCTTAAATATGTGCCACTTTTCTCAAAAGATTTGTTTATTTTTTCCAGATGTGTTACTGGCGATGGAGATGAGCGCGAACGCGACGGACGTGGCGGCGGTCGCGGCGGCCGGGGCCGGGGCCGAGCCGACCTCGCCGGCCGACAAGGGCAGCTCGGGAGACGCCAAGAGAAAGGTACACATACGTAGGCGGCATTATACGAGGTCATGTAGGATGTTATTACCTTTTTCTTAACTACAGGGTGAGGAGTTTACCCACCCTTGGTAGTGGGTATTGGAAGGTGGGTGGCAACACATTAAAGTGTTACAATAGACCACTAAGAAAATTTTGCTAAAGGATTTTTCATTATATTTTAAAAATCCAAATTGATTAATAAAATGCTAATAACTTCTAGTTTGAGCTAAAACGGCCTCTTTTTTTCTCTTTTTGAATTGTTATTAATATAGTCCAGAAAAAGAATCTTACCTTAAATAAAATTTAAGTAGTTATTTTAAATTTAATTTAAATCATGTACACTTTTGCGTACAGTCGTCCAGACACAATATAAATATTATTATTATGACGTCTATAGACGTTCACTGTCCAAACATTATTTAAAAATATGCTCAGTTATTGTCTTTTGTTTTAAGCTATCATTTACCTAGTTGTGTTTTTAGTAGTTTTATGCTCTTTACGCTCTTAGTAGTAGGGTGCCTGAATAAGTTAATGATCGTAAATATGGATTTTAAGGAATATAAAATCCAAACTGATTTCAATTCAAAAATAAAATCGATGCTCCAAATGACCTTCGGCGTTGCGATGTGGTGATTTTCAGCATCATTTCTTTTTTCGCCGTCGCAACTATTTATATCAATTTTTCCTGTGATTTTTTGTGGTGCAAACCAGTTCTATTGCCCGATCCCAAATTATGTATCATAACCGATAACCATGAATGCTCTCCACCGCGTAGGCCTAACATGCACGCCTCGATACCGTTTCCTAAATAACATGTATTTCCACTTTGTTTTCACCATGTAAGGCAATAATTATTGCTTTTAAAAATGAAACTACAATAAAATTAGTACAAACCTATTTAAACATGGTTAAAATGATGTTTGAAATTTATCGAGTGCCAAGATATATGATAAATAAACGCGCATATTAGGGCCGTTGGAGGGTAAGATTATGTGTCGTAACCTTTAACTGTGTGGTGGGCACCGCAGGAGGGCTCGTCGTCGCCGGGCGCGGGGGGCGCGGGGGGCGCGGGGGCGGGGGCCGGGGCCGGCTCGGAGCGCCAGCCGGTGCCGGGCGTGCTGATGATGGACTACCACCCGCGCGCGACGCACAACGGGCAGGCGCCGCCCGAGACCACCACGCGTAAGTTATGCTTTTTTCATTTGGGAATATGCATGTATTTTTTTTTTAATTCACTTTTTACAGTGTTTTGTTTGAACACCGCTATTTTACGCGGGCCTTGAGTGACGTCACAAGCCACTACCAGTGTTTGTTGACTATAAGGTTGACAGATACTTTTGGTTCTTCTATAATAAAAAACTATGTCATAGATTATTAGTAGATTGTTATACAAGGGGAGAAAGTGACCCATTTCACTCGAGAAGTTCTTGGCGCTCGAACGAAGTGAGAGCGCTAATAATTCGAGAGTGAAATGGGTGCTTTCACCCAAGTTATACATACTATTTTTCATTTCGACTGTGAGGAAAAATAAATAAATTTATTTAGATATTATGTTGTTTGGCGAGAGATGAAATCTCAAGATTTACATCACATATCAGTTTGTTTACTGTCGTTATACAGGGTGTCCAAAAAATGAAGGATAATCCTGTAACAGGGGACAGGTCACATTAAGGCCTATTATACGGCAAAAAAAAATTCAGGTAAAAGTCTCACCATTTTCAAGCTATGAATATTTTTAATTTTATTTCGGAATTTTTGTACTCGTTTAATATAATTTATGCCATTTTTACAAATGATGACTTTTTTGAGTCCTGTTTTTTTTGTAACCCTCACAAATGCTTGAGTCATCTAAAGCAATGTCCCTTTTAGTTTGGAAATGGTACGAAAACTAAAAAAAAATACATGTTTTGCAAATAATTTTAAAAAAAATATTCAATAGCTGACTTTCATAGCCTGTGGTGTAAAAAAAATGTACCAAGCGGATCGTGCCAATTACTTTAAAAAGTTGCTAGTTTACTGACAATTTGAGAAAGGTATTATTGTTTAGCAATTACTTTTAAATTAATTTTTTATTGTAATTCTAATGAACAAACGTCGTTATTTCGGACTCTTAAAAAAAGTTACATCGAAACGAAGTAACTATGCAAGTCTTTTGTCGTTGTGTGAGTCATGTACGGGCCAGGTAGGAACCTTATTTGCGATTTCATTGTTCATAATTATGAACAATGAAATCGCAAAAAGGGTTTCTACCTGGCCCGAGGTTGACCTTAAAATAGCTACCTGATTGGTAGAGCGCGGCGCTATCGCACTGGAAATGGAAGGGATCCGAATCTCAAATAAACAAAAAAATGTTTTAGTGTCCTGCTTGACTCTGCTCAGTTGTGACGCGCACGTGATTTTTTTGGGTTTTGATTAGTTTCTTTTACGTTTTGTGCTTTGAAATTGGACTTGTTGTGCTTTGTGATTTGGACTTTGATACTGGTGATCTCGACGACTTGGCTTTTCAACGGACATCTAACCTTCGAGGTTATTTTGGGCCACTATGCCTAGACACGTGTACACGGCTAGCGAGTATGCTGATATGCATTTAATTTATGGAGAATGCCGTTGCATCGCTACCGCAGCTGCTCAACTCTATCGTGAGAGGTAAGATAGTTTTTACTTAGCCTTCTCTATCAAGTCATATTAATCAGAGCAGTCTTACAAATCTTATTTGGACGTTAATTAAAAACTTTTTCTTTTTCAAACTACGTCTTGTTACGGGTTTTTATGCAAAAAACATCTTTAAACGGTAAATTTCCTTTTCCGACGATACAACGCACGTTGCACAAACATTAGTGTTATTTCTTTTTGTTGTAGGTATCCTAATCGACATTCTCCAGGCTACCGAGTGTTTATAAACGTCCATCGCACGTACTCGGAAGGACGGACTCCAGGAAGAGGAGGCAGCCAAGGAAGACCAAGAATGGATATCGATGATGAAGTGTTAGGTGAAGTGGAAGCAGACCCCTCTACTTCCGTAAGGAAAATACAACGCGCTACAGGAATTCCAAAAAGCACCGTACATAAAGTGTTAAAAAGATACGAATTGCACCCATATCACGTGCAGCGGGTGCAAACTTTATTACCTGCCGACCACCCGCGAAGAGTTCAGTTCTGTAGGACAATGCTTACTAAAATTAATGAAGACCCTACATTTTTGAGTAAGATTTTGTGGAGCGACGAGTCTTCGTGCCGAAAAGACGGATATTTAAATATGCACAATGTACATAGCTGGCAGATGGAAAATCCCCATGCCATAAGAGAAGACCACTCTCAGACACAATTTAAAATTAACTTGTGGACCGGAATAATAAATGGACAAGTGATTGGCCCGTACGAGCTGCCACCAAGCTTAACAGGAGAAATTTATTTAGACTTTTTACAAAACCAATTGGAAAGTCTCATGTTAGACGTGCCGCTTGCAACAAGGCATCGCATGTGGTTGCAAAATGATGGCTGCCCAGCCCATTACGCTCGAGTGGTTCGAGATTATCTCAACGAAAGGTACCCAAGAAGGTGGATCGGGCGCCTCGGCCCTATTGCATGGCCAGCAAGATCGCCGGACTTGAATCCTTTGGATTTTTTTTATTGGGGCTGCTTAAAAGATTTGGTGTACTCTAAAGAAATGACATCTATTACACAGCTGAGAACAAAAATTCGAGAAGCGGCGGAACACATTTCACGCGAGGGTTATGCTCGCCGTATAAATCGGTCTTGCATTAAAAGATTTAGGGCATGCATAAGGGCAAATGGCGGCCACTTTGAACATTTACTGTGATTTTAAGTGATTTTCTAAATTGTATTGGTTAAATTAAAAATTATTTTATAGTTATTCTGTATTTTTATTTGCATTTACACTATTACAAAACCAATTTTCAAAGAATTGTTTAAAATGCAGAAATACTTTTTAAGAACTTTAAATTTTAATAAAAAAATAATTAATAAAGGAACGTGAAAGAATTATAACATTTTAAAATTGTCACTAAACAAGCAACTTTTTAAACCAATTGGCACAATCTGCTTGGTACATTTTTTTTACACCACAGGCTATGAAAGTCAGCTATTGAATAATTTTTTTTAAAGTATTTGCAAAACATGTTTTTTTTTTTAGTTTTCGTACCATTTCCAAACTAAAAGGGACATTGCTTTAGATGACTCAAGCATTTGTGAGGGTTACAAAAAAAACAGGACTCAAAAAAGTCATCATTTGTAAAAATGGCATGAATTATAATAAACGAGTACAAAATTTCCAAAATAAAATTAAAAATATTCATAGCTTGAAAATGGTGAGACTTTTACCTGAATTTTTTTTTGCCGTATAATAGGCCTTAATGTGACCTGTCCCCTGTTACAGGATTATCCTTCATTTTTTGGACACCCTGTACATAGAACACAAGATTAGAAGGACAGTAAAGTCACGGAAGACAACAGAGTACACCATAAAACGCGGACGATATCAAATATTCCAAATCATTGTTAAAAATATCGATCAATTTTTTCCATAAAATTAATATTCCTATCGGAATAGAAGGACAAGTAAAAGCTGTCAAACGAAACCGATTTAAATGTCAGTAACTAACATAAGTAAGTAACATTTGTAGCTTTAAATGAGATAACCTTTCGATCAGGTGATTAAAAACAATGTTCCTAAGATAAACATATTAGTTTACTGCATGATAAACAGCCGACACAAAATATTGAACATGCAGCTCTAGTGTAAAACTAAATATTATTTCATTATATAAAATATTCGTATATAGGGTGCGTTCCGTATTGCGCCAATATCACTGTTACAACTGAGCGTCAAAAGCCGTTCCGATTTGATTAGCGTGCTGACAGCGCTGTTGACGCGATTTCATTTCGGAACGGCTTTAGATCACATTTGCTGTTCTTTGAAGCAAAAAGACGTCAAATGCGTCAATGTGACAGTCCGCTCTTAGACGCTCACGGTGCTAACGCAGCAAAACGATTGCACTGTGAACGCAAGATGGCGGTGATAGTGACGTCAGCCGTGACGTCACTACAGCTGTCGTTGACTCGCTAACGCCAAATCGGAACGGTTCGTAAGCGCGATATCAGTGATATTTTCGCTGTCAGCGCAATACGGAACGCAGCCATACATTCCCTGTGTTATTCTGTCTTTACTTTTTACGTAAATTAACGTTTGTAGAATAGAATAATCAAACTGCGTACTTTAAATTTTGAAGCGCATTCGTAAATATAAGTCGAATATTAAGAGGCTTCGATTTGGACTAATTTACCTATTGTATGATTATTTGTTGGGTTATTCCGCTGTAATGAACAACAATTAATCACCAATCAAGTCACCATGTTTCAACATAAATATTTCTTCAAAATATACACAATTTCACATAAATTTTGTAAAACTCAAATGAGAGAAATTTTCAGCGAGCTTCTATAAGGCTTCCGAACTGACTGACAGCTGCTAAAAACGGTTCTGCTACTTCGCATCTCACATCTCTTTTTATCACACAGTTTGCTGCTAGTGAATCTCGCTTTTGTCGTTCTATTTCAAATTTTTTCTCACAGGCAATAATAATAGGAGAAGAACGCAACCTTGCGAAAACAAGGTTACGTGTCACCAAAACTACCACAGATTATGTCAAATTCCAGGTTCAATTTTGCCTCATGAGATAGCGATATAAATGACAGCTAAAGGTGGGAGTGAGTAAGAAGATTAATGAACAACAAAAATGGCGGCAAGTCGCCTCCGCCTGCTTAATAATCTATGCAATAATCGACCAAACTAAAAAATATATCGTCAAAGACAAAAAAAAATGTGACAATTTGAAATGAAAAAAACTTACAAAACAAAAAACTAACACTATGTATGGCGTGCAACCGAAATACATACATTTGTAGATTTTAAATTGTAAAAAATTAGACCAATTAGACAATTGTACATTTTTCAAATCAGTCATCTTAATAAACACGCTTTTAATGTTTAGGTAACCTTAAAAATATGAAAAGCTTGTTTATTTTAATAGTATAATGTGACTCAATTACCTTTAGCTCTATCAGACATAGACATAGACATCTATATACTATTATCGTAGCAATTAAAACCAAATTACTTTTCACCCTAGGGATGGAGAAGCTATTTTACACCCATCTATCTTCACATGAAAGTTCAATTTTCCGAACAGAAGAAATGAAAATTGATTTTTTCCCCTGAATCTATATTGCTCACGGGCCGAAATATTGTATGGAAATCCAGTACGCGATAGTCGGTAATGTGGCACAATGCGCGTGCTCGGTACAGGCAATTTGACAAAACCTGTGCTAGTTCACGTGACAAGTTTATGATTGGGTGCTTTCACTATTATTATTGTATGTGAGAAAATTTGGTCGATATTTTTTAACGAGGATTTTAATTATTTGCTGTTGTCCGCATTTTATGTAGTTTTCTTTCATGCCGTTATTAAAAATATACCAGTTTTCGTCAATTTATTACCTGTGTACCTATGCAGTTCACATGTGTTTTTTTTTTAAATTATTTATTTCATTAAAAAGGAATGTCAAGACTGTTTACATTTTATTACTAGCAAAGATTTTCTCACAGTTAAAATTAAAAAGAGTATGTTGAAAGTAGTAGTAGTCGGTGAAAGCCCCTATTTCACTCTCGAATTATTGGCGCTCTCTCTCCGTTCGAGCGCCAGAAATATCTCGAGTGAAATGGGTCACTGTCTCCCCTTGCATAACAATCTACTATACTCTTCTAGGCGTGAGTGAATCAAGCACGACAAGCGGCGGCGGTGGCAGCTCGCCCGGCGCCAAGGACCAGCTCATGTACCTCGCGCAGCTGTTGGGCTTCACCGTGCAGTTCTCAGACTTCCCTAAGGTGAGTGCGCTTATCTTATATTTTTTTAATTTTTATGTCTTAATCTTAATCAATCAATCAATCATTTATTTATTGCAAGTTATAGGTAAAAATAAACATAACAGATCTCATTGTTTGTTAAAACTTTGGACACACTACGTGGGCTGCACTTAAAGTATCGGGAATGGAATATTTCCAATGTTCCTGTCATATTAAATTATTTTTAATTGCAAACTCCTTGGTTTTAAAAATCGAATAGCATTTATTTATTTTAAAAAGATCTCGATCTTGTCACAAGGTCTTGTCAAACTTGTTTATTCGTTGAGAAAATGGAATTGACTCGAGAATATTCAAGAGCGATGATTTATTATGACTTTCTTAGTGGTTTAACACAAAAATAGTGTGATGACCGGATGATTTCTGCATTTGGTAATGAAGCTCAATCCAAAACCACAATTTATCGTTGGTTTGCTGAATTCCAACAGTGATGATCCCCGTCAAGGTCGTCCAAAAACTGCAATCACCCAAGAAAACGTTGATGCTGTGCGTAAGCTGATTGAGGAAGATCGACACGTGACATACCGCGAAATTCAGACAACTTTAGACATTGGCATGTCAAATACAAATAATCTTGCATGAACAATTAGTTGTAAAAAAGTTGTTTTCCCGATGGATACCGCATTCGCTCTGTGAAGATCGAAAAGCGGCTCGCGTTACTTGGTGCGTCAGAACTCTCGAAAGATTCCACGCAGAATCCTTATTTTTTTTTTATTTTTTATTTATTTGTTAAGGACATCAAACAAAGCATACACCACACAATTCCATGCTTAAGATTAAAGCACAATTCCACAGTGTTGCCTTACTTATAGGCTGCCACGACATTCACAAACATATCGCTGGAAACAGTTAATAGCTATATTATTTTTTTTTAAACAGGTAGACAAAATGGCTTGTCAGTATTAAACAATTTACAACCTCTCAACTGTAAATGTATCCATGATTGAGGACTTAAATTTACATAGCGAATAAGACAGGTCGACACTGGCATCGGACGGACGGACACGAGAAACTTTACTAAATTTGGATTGAATTATATATGTATACTATCAATGGCGGTAAAAGTCCTAGGTTAGTCCTAAAAGTATTTGCCTTAAAAGGCAAATATCTGGATAACCGAGCCAATTTGCTTGGGACATTATAATTAATTCTTGACAAACGGTCAGCACAATTAATTTTATTATTGATCAATTTGTAAAGAAACAAAGTCCAGTATTTTTCTGCGATCTTCTAATGATAAAAGTTTAAAGTGTTCTAATCGGGTCTCATATGTAGGCAAACGCTTTGCTAACATGCACTGGTAAGACAAGTGATAAAGAAATTTCCTTTGAATGGATTTCAATCGCTGTTTGTGGACCTCATATAAAGGAATCCAGACTACACTGCCGTACTCCAACCCTGACCGTACTAGTGAATTGAAAACAGTTATTTTACTAGAATTATGCTTAAAATGTTTACAATTACGCAAAACAAATCCCAAAAGTTTAAAGCCTTTTTTAGCAATTTTATCAACATGCACATGGAAACGAAGTTTACTATCAACGTGAACCCCCAAATCTCGAATCACATCCACTTCTTTAATAATTTGGCCACCTATATTGTATGTATTTGTATTAGGAGTTTTATTACGTGAAAAGTGTATGAAATAACATTTTTCAGCGTTAAGACTAATAGATAGATAACTCTTCATTGCACATTACATAAATTGATTATAAATTCGTTTTAGGGAAATGTACAATTTAGGCGCTCTTCTCTTTCAGACAACGTTTGGGTAAAGAAATTATGAGTTTTATAGGAAGGAGTATTTTGTGCATAAAAAGAAAAGAAAAAGATAATGAAGAGCTGAATAAGTGGAATAGAAATATATCTGTATATTAAAAATAATTATATAAAAATAAAAACAAATAAAGAATAATATTAATAAATAATATACATCTTTATAAAATATAACAGATTAATATATATATATATATATATATATATATATATATATATATATATATATATATATATATATATATATATATATACCAACACAGTAATAATCATACATAATAATATATACACAAACCAATATGAAATGAAAGGAAATAAACTGAGACATAAGAGTAGATAGAATTATTTTGAAGAGAGTAGATGTTCTTTAAGCAGTTTTTTGAAAATAGTGATAGATTTTGATTGCTTGATAGCCAGGGGTAAGGAGATCCACAAGCGTACTGATTGGACAGTGAAAGAGTTTGAATAATAGCTCGTTGTGTGACAAGGGGATTCAAGGTGGAGTTTCCTCGATGACCGCATGTCAAGACCGCGCAACGGCTGCAAGAAGTGGAAGCGTTCCTTGAGATAAGGTGGATTCGGAGACGTGATCATACTTGCGTAGACCATAAATTATCCGAATACAGAAATTTTGGAGACGTTCGAGCTTGTCGAGGAGATTTTCGTTAAGATCAAGATAGCAACTATCTGCATAATCCAAAATTTGAAACTATAGAGCCTGGACAAGCGCAATTTTAGTGGGTATCGGTAGGAAGTTCCGAAGCCTGTTTAGTGATGCCGCTGCAGCAAACATTTTTCGACTAACGTCTGCAATTTGTTTGGACCATGAGAGCGAACAGTCGATATGTATACCCAGGTTTTTTACAGTTTTGCTAAAAGGAATTTGAACACCGTCAAACGTGATAGGTTTTAGTAAGTTTTACTAATTTTGATAGACTCGCACCAACTCGTCAGCGTATAAGTATATTTTTGTGTTTAGAAAACAAGAATCAACGACATTAATGAAAATATTAAAACAATAATGGTCCTAAATGGGAGCCTTGTGGGACGCCTGATGACGCCTATACGCATCTGAAGTAAATCCGTCTATCGCTACTCTTGAAAACCTGTCAACAAGGTAAGACGCACACCAGCTTAGTTAGTTACCTGTGATTTCACAGCAGAAAAGTTTGTTGATTAGGATTTGGTAGTTGACTTTGTCTAATGCCTTGCTGAAATCTGTGTAAATGACATCAACAGGCGTACCACGGTCCACAGCATCAACAACGTCAGTCAAAAAAGTCACTAAGTTTGTGGAGGTGGATCTAGCGCTGATAAAACCATGATGTTGAGGTAACAGTGTTTGTTTGACATGCCAGAATATGATAGGGTAAATAAGAGACTCAAATACTTTTTTTTAATGTTGATAAAATTGAAACTGGTCTGTAATTGTCTATAGCCGATTTGTCACCACTCTTATGTATAGGGACAACTAAAGCTTCCTTCCAAAGGGTTGGAAAGTGCCCTGTCTATAAAGAGTGATTATAAATCATACAAAGTGGTTCAGCCTATGACTTACTGCATTTATTTAAAAACACTGGGGGTATATCATCTGATCCTGCTCCTTTGCAAGGGTCAAGTCCTTTTGAGGCCTTTTCGACCATTTCATTAGTAAATAATATGTTATTTAAATTTCTTGACTTGGGATTGTCGGAAACATTAGGCTTGATAACGTTATTCGATTCCACTAGCAAGCCATCAGTGCAATTGCTAGTGTTGTAATCGTAATAGAGGAGAAATATGAAGCAAAAAATTTTGAGACTTCTAATTTATGTGAAAGTTATTTAAGAATTATAATGTATAGTAGACGGATAACAGCTTATTGCATTACGTTTTTGTTTTAAGAATGACCAAAATATTTTCAGGTTAGATGTAAGAGAGATGAACATCGTATCAGGTGACGAATCCTGGATATACGCGTACGAACCCGAAACAAAAAAACCGGTCACGAGTTTGTGTGTTCGAAAATGAGTTAAAGCCAACAAAAATTGTTCTTTCACGGAGTGTTGCAAAAAAAATGGTTGCCACGTTTGTCTCCAAAACCGGCCATGTTGCGATTATTCCTCTTGAGGGACAAAGAACGGTTTAAGCGGAATGGTATTCTAGCATTTGTTTGCCACAGGTTGTTTCTGAACTCCGTAAAGAGAACAGCAACCGCCGCATCATCCTCCATCACGACAATGCGAGTTCTCACACCGCGCACAGAAAAAAATAGTTTTTAGAGCAAGAAAACAATAATTATTAGACCATCCGCCACAGCCCCGACCTAAGCCCTAATGATTTCTATACTTTCCCTAAAATAAATAATAAATTGCGCGGTCAGAGATTTTCGTCACCTGAAGAAGCTGTGGACGCCTACAAAACGGCCATTTTGGAGACCTAAACTTCCGAATGGAATGGTTGCGTCAATGTTTGGTTCCGTCGTATGGAAAAATGTGTCAAATTTCGCGGAGAATACTTTGAAAAGCAATAAATACATTTTTAAATATTAGTATTGTATCACTTCCTTGATTTCCGAAATTTTCAGTGCCGCCCACATATACTAAAGTCTAACACGCTTTAGCTATATTTATACAAATCTAATACAATTTCAAACTTGAATTTAAAGAAATCACAAGACTAAAAAGTAAAACCTGTATATATATAAATGCATAATAGCAGAGGATATGAAAGTAAAGTTACATTTAGGATTATCAGACCACTCTGCGCAACTCTTGAAATATCCTTTAAAAGAAATCTTATAACTTTACACATTGGTTGTTATTGAGGATATGTTATTAAGGATTGGCATAGAGTTAAGAATACTATCCTGTTAGTATAATTATCTTTAAGATTCCTAAGTCTTTTGAATATAGGTATAAGTTTACGTATCCGGTTCCTTAAATTATGGATGTGCTGTTCCCACCTTAAGTTTCTGTCTATTTCAATCCCTAAATATTTAAGACTTATCGCAGATTGAAGGGTCAAACAGTCACAATTTGAATCTTTAGGGCAATAGACATTATGTACTTTGATTACAAAATCAGAATCGGGCTGAAAATTATTTCGAATGCTAAAGGTTAAGTATTTAGTTTTACTGAGATTTAATGTAAGTAAATTTAGGTCTAGCCACTGAGTTAGTATGTTCATTCCGTCGTCTGCCACTTTTTTAACAGATGACCACAATTTTCCTTGAAATAGAATTACAGTGTCATCCGCAAAACTTATGATTTTAGAATTCGGTATATGAATATTACAAAGTTCATTTATATATATAAGAAAGAAAGAGAAGAAAAGGGTTGGTCCAAGCACTGAGCCTTGAGGGACTCCAAATTCAACTTTACGTTGCGAACTAACTAAGTCTCCAATTTTGACAGCTTGTGTCCGGTTGAAAAGGTAATCCTTAAAAAGATCCAGTGCAATACCTCTTATCCCAATGGACTCCAGCTTACGAACCAGTAAGGGAACGGAAACAGTGTCAAATGCTTTGGCTAGGTCCAGGAAGACTCCGATGCACTTTTGCTTCCCATCAAGTCCCGTAGCCACACTGATAACCAGAGTCTCAATAGCATCTTCTGTTGACCTACCCTTCCTGAACCCGTACTGGTTATTTGAGATAATAGAATACTTTGCCAAATAATTGACTAAACGTATGTTTATAATTTTTTCTAGCATTTTAGCTATCGTAGGCAACAGAGATATTGGTCGGTAATTGGTAACACTTCGCTTATCCCCGGATTTAAACACTGGTATTACTAAAGAGTTCTTAAGAGCAGACGGGAAATTTCCTGATGATAAGCACAAGTTGAATAAACGAGTCAAGGGACCAGTCAATATATGTATAAAACGTTTTATAAATATTGATGATATCCCATCCCATCCTGTTGAACTAGTGTTTTTTAGTGACCTAGCAACTTCACATACTTCCAATTAATCCGTATCAAGAAGTACAAATGAATTGACAGAAGTGTTGTTACATTTGTAACCACAAGCCAAAGACTCCACCGTAATGTTAATTTTGTGTAAAATTCTTTTAGATAATTCGCTACCTACATTGATAAAGTATTGGTTTATATAATTTATTGATTCTTGAGGGTTTTCTTTAAGTCCTAGTAACTCTAAGGGTTCTTGGGATTTATTTAAATTATTTAAACTACATACCTGTTTGATTACATTCCAAGTTTTTTTTATATTATTTTTACTGTTTGACAGCAGCGCTTTGTTATAATCATTTTTTAAGTTTTGTAAAATAATTCGACAGTGGTTCCTGTAGCGCTTATAGGTTATTTCTAAATTCTTATCATTGGGACATTTGACGTGTCTCTTATGTAATGTATCCCTAAATCTCATACAGCGAAGTAAGCCAGCAGTTATCCATGGTTTGCAAGTCTGTTGTCTATTCGGTAACTTTATTGTGTGACTCGATTTCTGTATAACATTAGATATTGTTTCAATTAAACTTTCAGTAGCTTGGTTTGTTTCTTTATGTGATAAAACATGAGTCCAGTTATTTTTTTCTAGTAATTTTGAAGCAATATTATAGTTTAGTTTCGTTATGTGTTTTTTTTTGGGAAATAAACTATCTTTAATTGAAGGTATACATAAATACAAGGTGCTATGGTCCGTTACCGTTGATTCACAAACCACTGTAACAATTTTGTTATTTGACTTGACAAAACAATGGTCAATACACTTTTTGAAATGAGTAGGTATAAGATGACTGGGCAAAAGGCAGTGAGTGGCGAGCTGGACCAAATAATCTTCATAATTTGTATCAGTATTTCCATTTCCAATATCAATATTAATATCACCAGCCAAAAATATGTTCGGTATATGTTTCAGATCATTTAAAAGTTTATCCAATGATAATAGGAATTTTGAGGCAGAGTAAAATGATGGGGATCTGTAAATACATATGAAGGCATGATTTATGCCAATTTTAACAACTAGGCAATCAGCTTCATCGATATCTGGTTCAAATACAGAGACATTTGGAACGCTATCACGAATATAAACAACTACATCACTATTTTGATTAATATGTTTTAGGGTATTGAAGTGTTTAAAATGGTCTATGCGTGGAATTATATTACATTTTTTAAGCCAACATTCAGAAAGAATAATCACGTCATACGATATACCACTACGAGCCATAAAAGTATCAAAGTCGTCGAGATTTTTGCTGATACTTCTAATGTTTTGTACAATAATATTCAGACAGTTGATAGAATTCAGTTTGTACTGCGAAAACAACTCTGGCTTATCGACCAAAACAGTGTCACTGACGTTGGCACTACTGTCAACGTCAGTAATAATTTGTTCTATATCAGTGCCCATATCCAAAAAGAAACTATTTTTGTTATTGTTTGGTAAAGAAGTTTTGGCCGATAAAGAGAGTTCCTGAGACTTGAATGAGGTGTAAGGACTTCATGGTTTGCCTTTTGGCATAATGATAAATATACAAATAATAAAAACGTTAAATAAGTAGTGGGAAATATTGTTATAAAATACAGAATGTTATAATACGCCTGGCACAATACAAGAAATGGCTTATTGACTAAAGTTAGGGAGTTATCTAAGATAGACACAGAGCCTATAAAAAGAAGTAAAAATGTACACAAACATAAGCAAAAAAGCACAGATAGTCACTTACAAAGGAGTTCATTGACTTGGTTCACTGATTTGATAACAAGCGCTGGCTGTCCATCTTGCTTTCTGAGTAGAACATTTCCTCTGGACGTCCAACAGTACTTAAACGCTCCAGTCTTAACAAGCTCTCTGGCAGCTGCTAAAATCTTCTTACCCATAGGTGTCAGTGTTTCAGATATGTAGATTCTAGCCTTGTCTCCATTTAGTTCCAAATCTTTAGTGTTCAAAGGGTTTTCCCTATTATCGGAGTTGTATTTTTTGTAGGCAGTCAACAGTAGCTCTTTTTCCTTTGTATTTTGGAACTCAACGATTATTGGTGCGTTGTTTCTACCTTTTCTATAAATATTTGTTGTGTTGGCTAAATGAACATGGATGGTGCTACATATCTTTTCGACAACTTCTTGAACATTTTCAGCACTGCCGCTAGGGACATTTCTTATTTCAATTGTGTTTTTCATCATTTTCTTCTGCAACTCATCAACCTGTGTTTGTAATTCATTTATTTGTTGCTCCGAAGCCAAATTTTTAGCTTCAAGTAGTTGGACTTTTTCATTAATTTCTTTATAGTTAGCTGCGCTTTGCTGCAGAAAGTTAAGTATTTCATTATTTGTTTCGAGTATTTTAGCATTTTGCTGTTTTATTTCTTCCATTTGCGAGTTCACCATTTCTTTGAGTGACTCCATTAGTGACTCTTTCATGTCCTTGTATAGTTCTTCCTCAGGATTTTTTCGCTTCCTTAAATTGATGTTTCTGATCATTTGGCTGTCATCAGTGTTTTCCTGCTCACTATATAAGTTAGGATGCGATGAGTACTGTATTTGCTGCCCCGCTTTGGGTGAATTGGTGATTGGAATGTTATCTGATGAGTTTGCGTATACTACACCTTTTTAAGCAAATGCGTCCCAGCCGAAGTGCAGCTAACGTCCGATTACAATTACTCTTATGTGAAGTGGGCAAGGTTGATTATTGGTCACACGTAAACTCGTAATAATTACTTTCAACACATGCTACTTGGACGAACGCTTGAGCGAGAATTGATAAATATAGATAGACTATTCATAAAGATGAAATAAGAAACCAAAAATTTGCGCACGGGCGGGACTTGAACCAGCAACCTTTTGGCAAACCGGGCCAAACGCTCTTACCAATTGAGCTACCGTGCTGTTAGTCCAACCCTGCGAAATTTGTGGTTTCTTATTTCATCTTTATGAATATAAAATATGACACTGTGAGTGTTAAAAATATTCTAAAGCATTAGATAGCGAAGCGACATCAATTTCCAAGTTGAATTTATTCTGTAAAGAATAACTGCTTGGGCCATCTGTTTCATAAACAGACGGCTAGATGGCGCTAAGCGTCACGCAATTGACGTTTTCATAGGAAACCACAAATTTCGCAGGGTTGGACTAACAGCACGGTAGCTCAATTGGTAAGAGCGTTTGGCCCGGTTTGCCAAAAGGTTGCTGGTTCAAGTCCCGCCCGTGCGCAAATTTTTGGTTTCTTATTTCATCTTTATGAATATAAAATATGACACTGTGAGTGTTAAAAATATTCTAAAGCAATAGATAGACTAGCAAAACCCGCGAACTCCGTTTCGCCACCAGATGGCTTCGTTTTATGTAACATTTCGTTTGGTGATTAAAAGAAGAAGATGTTGTTTGTTTTATATTTGAATTTTCTTTGCTATAAACCTCACGGAGCCCGAGACCTTTCCAACGAACGCAAAACCGTAGAAATCGGTTCATGTGTTCTGGAGTTATAGCGTCAGGAAGGAAAACCCGACTTATTTTAATATAGTAGATTGCATGTGTTTTTATTTGTTTTGGATATTCTAAGTTGTTGTCATTAATATTGTTTTTTGTATTATTATTAATTTTGGATATGTTTATAAATGTTTTGTTAAAAATTTCGGCTATTTCGTAAGGGTCGTTTGTTTTTATTGTTAAGGTTTAATTGGGTAACATTTTCATATAACTCGGGTGAAAGCATACATTTCACTCTCGAATTATTAGCGCTCTCACTCCGTTCGAGCGCCAAAATCATCTCGAGTGAAATGGGTCACTTTCCTCCCTTGTATAACAATCTACTATTGTTCTGTGCGCGGTGTGAGAACTCGCATTGTCGTGATCGAGGATGATGCGGCGGTTGCTGTTCTCTTTACGGAGTTCAGAAACAACCTGTGGCAAACAAATGCTAGAAATCCATTCTGCTTTAACCGTTCTTTGTCCCTCAAGAGGAATAATCGCAACATGGCCGGTTTTGGTGACAAACGTGCCAACCATTTTTTTTGCAACACTCTGTGAACGAACAATTTTTGTTGGCTTTAACTCATTTTCGAACACACAAACTCGTGACTGGTTTTTTGTTTCGGGTTCGTACGCGTATATCCAGGATTCGTCACCTGATACGATGTTGTATACAGCATTTGAGGATCTTGCGTGGAATCTTTTGAGAGTTCTGACGCATCAAGTAACGCGAGCCGCTTTTTGCTCTTCACAGAGCGAATGCGGTATCCATCGGGAAAACAACTTTTTTACGCCTAATTGTTCATGCAAGATAATTTGTATTTGACTCATGCCAATGTCTAAAGTTGTCTGAATTTCGCGGTATGTCACGTGTCGATCTTCCTCAATCAGCTTACGCATAGCATCAACGTTTTCTTGGGTGATTGCAAATTACTTAAATCTCCGCAAAATACGATTAAACGAAACAAGATATATTAATAGCGTACGGGCCCTTAAAATTAATAGGTTAGCTTTTTACTTGTGCATATTCGGGCCGTTCGTAGAGAGCTCGCTGACCATAGATTTTCATGATTAAAAATGGAAAAAGTGGCTTTACTTCCGGAATCATGAGGCGTTCGCTAGAAATTTTAATATTACACGTTGTATATCATCATCATGTACATTTTGAAAATGAATGTTTTTTGTCTCGTTTCCAGCGCAACCACGGCGAGTACCTGTCGCTGGTGTCGCTGTCGACGGAGCCGCCGGTGATGTGCCACGGCGGCGGGCCCTCCACGGCGCACTCGCACGAGCAGTGCGCGCGCGCCGCCCTCCGCGCGCTCGCGCTCATGGGGCTCGACGCGCCCGAGCCCGCCGCGGGGTGAGCGCTCACTGTGCATGCCTGACGCTGAGCGCGCTGTGCCTCCGCGCGCTCGCGCTCATGGGGCTCGACGCGCCCGAGCCCGCCGCGGGGTGAGCGCTCACTGTGCATGCCTGACGCTGAGCGCGCTGTGCCTCCGCGCGCTCGCGCTCATGGGGCTCGACGCGCCCGAGCCCGCCGCGGGGTGAGCGCTCACTGTGCATGCCTGACGCTGAGCGCGCTGTGCCTCCGCGCGCTCGCGCTCATGGGGCTCGACGCGCCCGAGCCCGCCGCGGGGTGAGCGCTCACTGTGCATGCCTGACGCTGAGCGCGCTGTGCCTCCGCGCGCTCGCGCTCATGGGGCTCGACGCGCCCGAGCCCGCCGCGGGGTGAGCGCTCACTGTGCATGCCTGACGCTGAGCGCGCTGTGCCTCCGCGCGCTCGCGCTCATGGGGCTCGACGCGCCCGAGCCCGCCGCGGGGTGAGCGCTCACTGTGCATGCCTGACGCTGAGCGCGCTGTGCCTCCGCGCGCTCGCGCTCATGGGGCTCGACGCGCCCGAGCCCGCCGCGGGGTGAGCGCTCACTGTGCATGCCTGACGCTGAGCGCGCTGTGCCTCCGCGCGCTCGCGCTCATGGGGCTCGACGCGCCCGAGCCCGCCGCGGGGTGAGCGCTCACTGTGCATGCCTGACGCTGAGCGCGCTGTGCCTCCGCGCGCTCGCGCTCATGGGGCTCGACGCGCCCGAGCCCGCCGCGGGGTGAGCGCTCACTGTGCATGCCTGACGCCGCGCTGTGCCTCCGCGCGCTCGCGCTCATGGGGCTCGACGCGCCCGAGCCCGCAAACCTGGCAAAGCCGAAAGCATGATTATTTCGGCTCCCTCATTAAACTGCATTTCTTTATGGCTTGTAGTAACTACGGCTGCAATCACTGCCTTAAAAAGTATGTCCTTTAACTTCCATCTCCAACTATCGTAATAATAAAGCTCCTCTTCCCATTCCAGACTGCAGAACGTCCCTTCTCCCGGCGCGAAGCCGGGCGTGGTGAACGGGCTGGCGGAGTGAGGCGCGCGACGCGGCACGTGAATATTGCACAGCGCAGCGTTCGGGACGGCCGCGGCGACAACCTCGACTCTTGTCGCTCCGGCTATGACATATTCACAAGCGCGACTTTTTGATCTCGGGTCTTGCAACAATTAGTTCATTTTTAATTCGAAACTTTTCCTATTATGTTAATTACATATTATTATGTATATTTTTTTTATACACGCGCGAGCCGCGGGGAGCAGTTTTAGTTGTTCTCGAAAGATTTTGCTTTTCATCGAAACGTTATCCGCTCACAAACTAGGTGTACATTTTTTTATATTATTTTTATTGTATAAATTTTATAACAAACCGATTATGTTCTATTGAGCAGAGGTACGGCTCGTCTCGATTTATGTTAAGAGTAGTATCGAATAGACTAATATACTTATATCCGCGACATGTAATATTGGTTATATTTATAAAGCGTAGCTGATTTCGCTTAGGTAAGTTATTGGACATTTATCGATAAAATTATGTAGAGAAACGAATAATAATATATCGAAACTGAGGCTGTGAAGCCAAACCAAAACGGTTTCATCGGGACTCGGCGAGACCGCGACCACCTGCGCGCCGGTGTTGTGTCTGTTTCTGTTGTTGCGAAATCTCACGTTTCTAACTGTACTTAGACTGTGTGTGTATCTCATGGCTGCAACGGGTAACGGTCAAACATATTGAGAAGTGTATGGCATATCGTTAGAAACTACTGGCGCGCGTGTTATGTTTCGAAGCCAGTAGTGTAAGCTTTATACGATAATACAGTAGTGTTCTCTTAGCGAATCTCGTTACCTGTTGTAGCGCTCGTGCGGCGCGGGTGGTCCGGCGCGGTTCCGAGGGAGCCGGTCATCATGCGGCCATGGTGTGTTAGGTAGGTAGCGCCGCGCGGCGAGTATGTATGTATGTTGTGGCCTCGATTTTAAACCAACCGCCGGTGGGTGAGCGTTCAAATTTCCCCGACCCTAAGCTTTGAAATGTGTAATTCAAGTAGGCCTCGACCGGACTGGACGTCCAGCGATCGCGCTCCTTAGGCTAAGGTTCGACGCTTGTTAATTATAAGCTCTGTGTAACCTACGTACAACTAATGCATGTACCCTAGTAGTATAGCGTTTGACTAATCTTATAGCGTTTTTTCTCTAGGTGTAAAGTATGATAAGAGTGTACGATTGATCGGTGCCGATGTAGATCCGATCGGTTGTATAATTTGTACCGCGCCGATTGTACATTTCATTGTAATGGGTCCGATAACTTCATAACTCATATTGCTTAGAGGCGATGCTGCTATTACTATTTATTACTACGTATTGCTATTAGGCGACTTCACAACTGAGCGGAACGAGCTCACTTGTGAACTGATGTAAAGATGCTGATTCGCTGACGAAATTATACTTTTTATTGGTAAAACGATTTTAAATCGAGGCCATCGTAAAAATTTCTTCATGTTGAAAGTTGCACAAGTAACTAAACATAAAGAAATTAATTTATGGACTAAAAGCCACAAGGGCAATAAGAAGTGTTTTATTTATTTTGTTTTAAGTAACTAATATTTTATATTGGAGGGCAGAGCAAGTCCCAATGAACTTCGTGCTTTTAGCAATTGTAAGGATACAACAATAAAGTTAAATATTTATTCATTTGTTTCATTTAAACAAGTCCCACTGATGGTTTCACAGCATCACCTATTAAAGAAGTGCATCTCGATTGAGGGTCCATTTTCTTATACCCTTGTGTAATTAATTCAATTTTAAAAGGAAATTAGTTAAAACTTAAGGCAAAGGGCCAAAAAAATCTAAAACGTAAATTAAAAGTTGACGTAAATTAAACTTGCGCCCTCAATCCAGATGGTGGCATAGCCTAATAGAATCTAGCATCTCAGTAAGAACTATCTGGCTTAATAGTTAATTAAATATATTATTTAATACTTTTAAGAAATTCCCAAATCTGTAGACCATGACATCACTAACAGATTTATGGCGGTACATATATGTATCTAGCCCTCACATTGCTTGTGTCTGAACTGCAAAACAAATTTTTCTGGAAAAAAAGTAACGAATATGACAAATGTTAATAAAATACCCTCTGTGAATAATTTATTAACCTCTCGTATGCTTAGTCTCAGATCTGTGCAACCCCCGTCAACTGCTTTGTCTTAGATCTAAGACAAGATGACTTTGGTCATCTTTTACGCAAAAATAACTCTTACTATAAATCAATTACGTGTTTTATTCCTAATTTCCGCTTTCCAATAAAACAGTCAACCATAAACACCATTCATCCAGTCAAATTGAAACCGTAATTTAGTCAAAAAGTGTTTTTAAAATTGCGAACCAGGTACGGTAAAGTACGATCACAGTACTTCGGAAAAAACTAAGTTATTCTTAGGAAATCTTTAAGAAAGATAAGTAAATGTAACTTTTTATAGTTCTTTATGTTTTCTGGAACCAATAAAGTAAAAAATCTCCAATGATTTCTCTAAAATAATGATGGTAATGACGAATAAAGATTGGGTGTTCCCTATCAGATGTAAAGTACAATAATGTTCTCAGTGTTTTTACGCGTAATTATAACATACTAACCAAAATGCATTTGTAGTTTTGATCGATGTTTATTATAATTGTAATTTATACTAGTTTTCTTTGCAATAAGTACAAAATGTAAACGTAAAATCAAACTAGGAAGCCATTATCGAACTGACATTTATTTTCTTTCTCCTTCCCACACCCTAAATCACAAATATAGCTGTCTCTATCTAATTGTACCTTACATGCCCTTTAAATTTTTCAAAAAAGGAATAAAATATGTAAATATGCCTATAACTTTTTTGCAAAATTTATACTAATACCTTACATGTCTTTATGTTAATTGGTACTAAGTACTTACGATGTATTACACTTTTCTATAAATACATTTATACTATGATTAAATGTTTCGTTTTAATTACAATTTTATTTTAAGTATATGTTCTTACTAGGTTATTAAGTTTTAAACATCTAAGTTTAATTTATTTAAAGTTCAAAAACGTATGCAACAAATGTCTAAGTAGGTATTGCGACAATGTATTATGGTAATAACCTTTGGATACCCCGAGCGACATCTGTAAATATTAAGACGTACTAATTTAAACAGCATTAGTAGTGCTGATAACTAGAACCTAAATAAAACTACTACATTTTACGCCATCTATGGGCGTTTCTATTAACTAATTACTGACAATGAAGTTTTCATTTTTTTGTTTATATATTGCAATGTAATTATAAGCTAACTTATCTGTTATTATCAGTACCTACTGTACGATTCTGACAAAAACTAGGTATTTAAAAAGTATACTAATCATCCTGTCCGCAGCGCCATGTAAACGTAAAATCAAACTAGGAAGCCATTATCGAACTGACATTTATTTTCTTTCTCCTTCCCACACCCTAAATCACAAATATAGCTGTCTCTATCTAATTGTACCTTACAAAAATATTGCCAGAAATCGTTATTTTTTACGAAACTGGCATTGAATTACACGCACACATGGAAACGAAGTCCGCCATTTTTTCTTGTATAGACACGACTTTTTGAAACGGACCGTTAGGGATCTATACAGGCTGGTTTTGGAATTCAAATTATACTCGACAAACATTTTTTTTTTCAAGTTTTCGCGCTCCGTCTAGTAAGCTAAATATGATTTGTGTCATGACCTGCTGCTGCAGCCAGGATTGTCTTCTCGCGAGGGAACTCCTCAACGGTGAACAGCTCCGACATAAAGTTTTGTGTATGCTTTCTGTATAGACAGTGAAACCGGATTTGTGTCATGACCTGCTGCTGCAGCCAGGATTGTCTTCTCGCGAGGGAACTCCTCAACGGTGAACAGCTCCGACATAAAGTTTTGTGTATGCTTTCTGTATAGACAGTGAAACCGGATTTGTTTCATGACCTGCTGCTGCAGCAAGGATTGTCTTCTCGCGAGGGAACTCCTCAACGGTGAACAGCTCCAACATAAAACTTTATGTATGCTTTCTGTATAGACAATGGAACCGGATTTGTGTCATGACCTGCTGCTGCAGTTAGGATTGTCTTCTCGCGAGGGAACTCCTCAACGGTGATTAGCTCCGACATTAAACTTTGTGTATGCTTTCTGTACAGACAGTGGAACTGGATTTGTGTTATGACCTGCTGCTGCAGCAAGGATTGTCTTCTCGCGAGGGATTTCCTCAACGGTGAACAGCTCCGACATAAAACTTTGTGTATGCTTTCTGTATAGACAGTGGAACCGGATTTGTGTCATGACCTTCTGCTGCAGCCAGGATAGCCTTTTGCCAGGGAACTCAACGGTGAACAGCTCCGACATAAAACTTTGTGTATGCTTTCTGTATAGACAGTGGAACCGGATTTGTGTCATGACCTTCTGCTGCAGCCAGGATAGTCTTTTGCCAGGGAACTCAACGGTGAACAGCTCCGACATAAATCTAGCGATATTTTAATCATAGTTACTTGTGAAAAATATGTTTATTTCCAAAATCTATATTTTAAAATCATGAAAAATATAAACTTAAGCTATTTTTGTCCACCGAAAATATACGTGTCCCTATCTACTTCTTATAGTGCGAATGCAACAGGTTTCCGGGGACAAAAAGCCGTCGTCTGCGCTGGATATTACGCTGTTCCGTGTCTTATTTTCTAAATGAATACCCTGTATACATCTGTATGCACAGATCTGCGCCAAAGCATACAGGCGTATACTTGCTATGCCCAGATCTGAGACAAAGCAAATTGGCAGCTACAAAAGGACGCCATCTTGGATTAGATCTGAGACTAAGCAGACGAGCTATGCAGACAAGCCACGCACACATGCACACAAAATCTAAATAAAATCTGAGATTATTTTACCGATTCTCTATAATATTTTCTAAGAAACGTGTAGTAGTGTCTTATATGATAGGAAAGCCCATTTTTCTAGCTTGCTACACAATCCCCATACTACACCATAGACTCTAACGACACTGAGAAAAAAAATCCGAAAAAAAGTAGTGTCAAAATGCCTTCTATTCAGTTTTTATATTGTTTTTCTAATTAAATGCTATAAATAAGCACTTTTTAAATATTTTATGTGAATATCGATACATAATTATGAATCTAAAAGCATGTTTGCAGTCTAGCTTTGAAAAAAAATACGTACAAATAAAATTCTTAATTGTGAATCTTATTTGCTATTTTCAATGTGATATTATTTGGTCTTCTATAGATAGAAATCAGTACACGTTTTGCTAAACGAATTGCTTAGACGTTCTAGTATGTGAAACATTAAGTAAAACAAGAATTGGTTAGCACAGTTTATTGAAAATCGTTCATGTTTGGTGGATAGGTGAAATGTTGATCGTAAGTTTGTGTTCAAGGGCCTATAGAAAATAAAAAAAACTGTGAAAGCACTCCGGGAGTGCCGGCAGAAGTGAAAACTTGAATATCAACGTTGTGCATTTTTGATTTTTTGGAATAGTTATTATCCATATAAAAGTACAATCTTTGTTGTGATAGAATACAATAATAATAATAATAATAATAATAATAATAATACTAATAATACAATATTAATAATAATAAGAATATAATATTTTTATAGAATACAATATTTATTTATTGCGCCATCGTACACAAACATTACAATGTATATTATATTAAATTACATTAAAAAGTTTATCTCTCAGAAAAATCAACTTACATCCATAATTTCGCCAACCGTCTTACGGTTTTTCGATCAGGTCACGTGTCCTGACGCGAGTTTCACATTTTCCCCCATCCCACAAAAGTGCTCAACGCCGCTAAAGAAGTTTTCACTTCAAAAAAAAACTGTGAAAGCACTCCGGGAGTGCCGGCAGAAGTGAAAACTTGAATATCAACGTTGTGCATTTTTGATTTTTTGGAATAGTTATTATCCATATAAAAGTACAATCTTTGTTGTGATAGAATACAATAATAATAATAATAATAATACTAATAATACAATATTAATAATAATAAGAATATAATATTTTTATAGAATACAATATTTATTTATTGCGCCATCGTACACAAACATTACAATGTATATTATATTAAATTACATTAAAAAGTTTATCTCTCAGAAAAATCAACTTACATCCATAATTTCGCCAACCGTCTTACGGTTTTTCGATCAGGTCACGTGTCCTGACGCGAGTTTCACATTTTCCCCCATCCCACAAAAGTGCTCAACGCCGCTAAAGAAGTTTTCACTTCAATAAAAACCATTTAATGATTAGCTTACAAATCATAGGATGTGGTATTTATTTAGCTTTAAGGAACACTAACTAGTTTGGTATGAGCCCTAACAATTATTTTGAAGAATTCGAATTTTTCGACGACAGTGCGCGCGCGTGCTATTGTGGCGCGAAACCTCAGCAGACAAGGGTGCATTTTTGCGCGGCTTGATAGCATACGAAAGGTTAAAAAAATAATGACCATGAACGTCGAAACCACTGATCATGTATTGTAACGTCTGAACTGAGGACCCAATATTTTTGACTTTATTGACAAGGCACAACGTCATAGATTAACGCAAATTCTATAACATATTTTTTTTAAAATTAAATTGTAACATATCGTCGGTTCTTCTAAATGCTATATTTCACGAGATTTTTTGAAAGTTTGAAATTGAGGTTTGAATAATAATATTAAAGTGCTACTTTAGTGCCTTTCGACACCCGACACTACTAAACATCGCTTCCAAAGATTCAAACAACAAATATTACTTTGTGCCTACTCAACAAAGCCAAAAATATTGGGCCCTCTATTCAGACGTTTCGAACTTCATAACAATGAACTTTTGGAGCCATTATGTATTTTTAACTAGTTATTCAGAGGGTATCATATTAACATTTGTAATAGTCGTTTTTTTTCATGTTTTGCGGTTTAGACAGCGCAGTGAGGGCCCTAGATTAGTGATGAAAGAGACTGTCCTTTAAGTCGTTTAAAATAAGACTAGCCTCTTACACAGCTTTGCTTTAATAATAAAACGTTAGCTGTTAGTTAAATAATACGACTCAGTCAGTTAACGTATAAGACTTATAGACTTAAACGACTTATAAAAGTGAAACAACTTAAAGCACTTAACAGACTCAGTCTTTTACAAGAGGATGCTGCGGCGTTCGAGTAAAACATTTAGTTTGCAATTTTTTTTTTTTAATATTGTACACACATACAAGTGTAACAAATCTATCCGTTACAAATGAAGGAGCTACTCAAAATCAACACTTAACAACTTTCTCCTAGAAACATTTGGACATATAAAATAAATAAAAAATACTCTCCCTATAAATCACGTGGGTCACGTGACCGATTTAGTATGGGAAGTCAAAAACTTTTTGTCGTTTTTCAACCCATGTTTTTAGCAGGAAGTTGATTAGTTATGGATACTTAGTGTTGCTCCCTTCATTTGCAACGGGTAGTTTTGTATCACTTTGTATATGGAGTGAAACTATGTATGTACATAATATTACATAATTATTATTTATTCCTTAACAGGTGATAAATTCACATAGTCACGCCTTACGACTTTAGACTTCTCAGGCGTTGAGTCGTTAGTCTTTTAAGTACTTTAAGCTGTTTAAGTTACTGCTGAGCGTTTTACGTTAGAAGACTGGGACGAAAAAAAGCTAGTCTTATGACTAAGGGTTGGGGACTAAAAGACTGACTCAGTCGTCAGGCGTCAAAAAGGAGGCGAGTCTTTATTAAAAGCCTGAATCTCTTTCATTATTTCACTACCCTAGATTTACCGCCATAAATTTGTAATTTAATGTTCTAAAGATTTGGGAATTCCCAACCGTTAGTTTGAATTGCCTCATTTGGGGTAAGACTAATAGGTCTAATCATATTGGACCTCCGTGGGTTTCCATGTGGTTAGGATACTAAGGCTGCGTTCCGTATTGCGCTGACAGCGAAAATATCACTGATATCGCGCTTACGAACCGTTCCGATTTGGCGTTAGCGAGTCAACGACAGCTGTAGTGACGTCACGGCTGACGTCACTATCACCGCCATCTTGCGTTCACAGTGCAATGTTGAAATCGCGTCAACAGCGCTGTCAGCACGCTAATCAAATCGGAACGGCTTTTGACGCTCAGTGCTAACCATAAAATTAATATTCCTATCGGAATAGAAGGACAAGTAAAAGCTGTCAAACGAAACCGATTTAAGATGTCCGTAACTAACATAAGTAAGTAACATTAAGAGCTTTAAATGAGATAACCTTTCGATCAGGTGATTAAAAACAATGTTCCTAAGATAAACATATTAGTTTACTGCATGATAAACAGCCGACACAAAATATTGAACATGCAGCTCTAGTGTAAAACTAAATATTATTTCATTATATAAAATATTCATATACAGGGTGTCCCAGAAATCAACGATAAACCGAAAACGGGTGATAGGCCAAGTCATGACAGTTATTAGAAAAATATAAAAAAAAATCTTTGTCGTGTATATTTCATATTATAAATATTTTAAAAAATATCGGAAAAACTGACATCCTGTGATGATCTTTCAAGTCCTAAGACTACAAATATTACTTTTTTGAATATTTTTTTTCTGCATTGTAGTCATGACTAACCCTTCTTTAAATAACAGTTCATATTTTAAACATACCTGCCTTAGTTTTAATAAAATGGTGTGTTTTTGCCCAACAATAAATTCAAAATAATTACTACACCCAACTTTAATCGTCTGTACTGTAAAAAAAAAATACTACCATATTTTGGCAAGTAACTTTAAAAGATGGCGCATTTAATCTGGATTCCAAAATGGTATGATACTTGTTAGGTTACTTCTTAATTGAAGAAAAAAAAAATTTTTTTAACGGAACCGGGTTTCAAGCCAACTGTTTAATTATTTAAAATGTTGGAATTAAGTTGTTATGTGACGACTATGAGTGACGTCATCTTGTCTAGAGTGAGCGAGACAGATTGTGACGCTAAGTGCGAGTGCTTTTTTATCAAAAAAAAAAAAAAAAAAAAAAAAAAAAAAAAAAAAAGCACTCGCACTTAGCGTCACAATCTGTCTCGCTCACTCTAGACAAGATGACGTCACTCATAGTCGTCACATAACAACTTAATTCCAACATTTTAAATAATTAAACAGTTGGCTTGAAACCCGGTTCCGTTAAAAAAATTTTTTTTTTCTTCAATTAAGAAGTAACCTAACAAGTATCATACCATTTTGGAATCCAGATTAAATGCGCCATCTTTTAAAGTTACTTGCCAAAATATGGTAGTATTTTTTTTTTACAGTACAGACGATTAAAGTTGGGTGTAGTAATTATTTTGAATTTATTGTTGGGCAAAAACACACCATTTTATTAAAACTAAGGCAGGTATGTTTAAAATATGAACTGTTATTTAAAGAAGGGTTAGTCATGACTACAATGCAGAAAAAAAATATTCAAAAAAGTAATATTTGTAGTCTTAGGACTTGAAAGATCATCACAGGATGTCAGTTTTTCCGATATTTTTTAAAATATTTATAATATGAAATATACACGACAAAGATTTTTTTTTATATTTTTCTAATAACTGTCATGACTTGGCCTATCACCCGTTTTCGGTTTATCGTTGATTTCTGGGACACCCTGTATACATTCCCTGTGTTATTCTGTCTTTACTTTTTATGTAAATTAACGTTTGTAGAATAGAATAATCAAACTGCGTACTTTAAATTTGAAGCGCATTGGTAAATATAAGTCGTTTATTAAGAGGCTTCGCTTTGGACTAATTTACCTGTTGAATGATTATTTGTTGGGTTATTCAGCTGTAATGAACAACAATCAATCACCGATCAAGTCACCATATTTCAACAGAAATATTTCTTCAAATTATACACAATTTCACATAAATTTTCAAAAACTCAAATGAGAGAAATTTTCAGCAAGCCTTCATAAGCCTCCGAACTGTTTGACATCTGGCAAAAATGGTTCTGCTACCCATCTCTTTTTATCACACAGTTTGCTGCTAGTGACATCTCGCTTTTGTCGTTCTATTCCAAAGGGATAATAATTTTATGGTGCTAACAGTGATATTGGCGCAATACGGAACGCAGCCTAAGTGAACGAAAATAATTACAAAAATAAAAACAATGTTTTATTAATAAAAAATAGTAGCAATGCGTAACAATATCACCAGTCTTATCTAAGACCCAGAGGTAATCATCAACAGACTGTGGTTGCGTTTATTTACATAATACTATTTCCGTGTATCTCGTTGTAATAATAATACTACTTCCGTACAATATGGCAGCTGGCTTTACTTCACGAACTTGAGTTGTAGCGCTTGCGTGATGAAGCACAGGATGTCTGTGTGTTCTTCAATCTGGGAACAAATAATTATTTAAATTAAATTGAATATAAATTAAGTCTAATTCTCAAAAATGAAACAAATAATATGACATTGTGAGTGTTAAAACATTGTAATCCATTGGATAGCAAAGCGTTATCAATTTTCACGTTAACTTTATTGTGTAATGAATAATTATTTGGCCCACTGATGCATAAACAGACGGGTAGATGGCGCTAACGTCACGCGTAATTTTCGCCCGGTCGGACTGACAGCACAGTAGCTCAATTGTTAGAGAGTATGGCCCGGTTAGCCAAGAAGTTTCTAGTTCAGAGTCCCGCTCGTGCGCAATTTTCGGTTTCTTATTTAATCTTTGAATATAAAACATGACATTGTGAGTGTGTTCAAAACACCCTAAGACGGTATACAGAATGGTCCAAACAGTGACGTACAAATTTATTTTGGAAGCCTTACATCCAGGGCTATCCAAATATACCCCCTATGGATGTAAGCCTTTTTTTTTGCAAACTTTGAAGGATTTCAAACAATTCTTCCATCTTTATGAATTTGTCGGTATTTTTTTGCAGTACGATCCTTATAAATTAAATTAAAAAAAAGACTAGAATGCTAAAAATATAAGCTAGTGTTATATGGAATAGATGAAAAGAATAAAAAAGATATGTTTGGACGTCACTGTTCGGGCCACTCTTTATATACAGGGTGTGGCGTAAATAGTGGTCCAAAGCAAAGGTGTGGATACACTGTACACTGAAGCACCACATACCAGTATTAAAAAAAATATGTACAGGGTTATCAACAAATTTTTTTAAGACTTTTGTTTTTAATAAAGACGATTTCAGTAAAATGTTTTTATGTCACTAAAGTAACCTAAAATTTAATAAATAACTGAATAATAGGTCCAGAAAAATTTACAACACTTGTAATGTACCTAACTTTTAAAAAAATGTTTTCCTTAATTAATAAATTATATATATGCATATAAATTCCTTTTTGTTTCGTCATTTTTTTTTTTTTGAAAAGCCTGTACATAATTATTTTTAAAAACTTGTATGTGGTGCTTCAGTGTACAGTGTATCCACACCTTTGCTTTGGACCACTATTTACGCCACACCCTGTATATAACACTCACGATCTTGGCGGTGGGCTTGCCCCCGCCGTGGCCGGCCTTGGTGTCGACGCGCGCCAGCAGCGGCCGGCGCTGCGGCGAGGCGCGCGCGGCGTGACGTCACTGTACATATACAACACTCACGATCTTGGCGGTGGGCTTGCCCCCGCCGTGGCCGGCCTTGGTGTCGACGCGCGCCAGCAGCGGCCGGCGCTGCGGC
Organism: Pyrausta purpuralis; assembly: GCA_963924145.1. Lineage (NCBI taxonomy): Eukaryota > Metazoa > Arthropoda > Insecta > Lepidoptera > Crambidae > Pyrausta > Pyrausta purpuralis. Next base: position 20,056,617 of record OZ001659.1, read on the forward strand.
GAGGCGCGCGCGGCGTGACGTCACTGTACATATACAACACTCACGATCTTGGCGGTGGGCTTGCCCCCGCCGTGGCCGGCCTTGGTGTCGACGCGCGCCAGCAGCGGCCGGCGCTGCGGCGAGGCGCGCGCGGCGTGACGTCACTGTACATATACAACACTCACGATCTTGGCGGTGGGCTTGCCCCCGCCGTGGCCGGCCTTGGTGTCGACGCGCGCCAGCAGCGGCCGGCGCTGCGGCGAGGCGCGCGCGGCGTGACGTCACTGTACATATACAACACTCACGATCTTGGCGGTGGGCTTGCCCCCGCCGTGGCCGGCCTTGGTGTCGACGCGCGCCAGCAGCGGCCGGCGCTGCGGCGAGGCGCGCGCGGCGTGACGTCACTGTACATATACAACACTCACGATCTTGGCGGTGGGCTTGCCCCCGCCGTGGCCGGCCTTGGTGTCGACGCGCGCCAGCAGCGGCCGGCGCTGCGGCGAGGCGCGCGCGGCGTGACGTCACTGTACATATACAACACTCACGATCTTGGCGGTGGGCTTGCCCCCGCCGTGGCCGGCCTTGGTGTCGACGCGCGCCAGCAGCGGCCGGCGCTGCGGCGAGGCGCGCGCGGCGTGACGTCACTGTACATATACAACACTCACGATCTTGGCGGTGGGCTTGCCCCCGCCGTGGCCGGCCTTGGTGTCGACGCGCGCCAGCAGCGGCCGGCGCTGCGGCGAGGCGCGCGCGGCGTGACGTCACTGTACATATACAACACTCACGATCTTGGCGGTGGGCTTGCCCCCGCCGTGGCCGGCCTTGGTGTCGACGCGCGCCAGCAGCGGCCGGCGCTGCGGCGAGGCGCGCGCGGCGTGACGTCACTGTACATATACAACACTCACGATCTTGGCGGTGGGCTTGCCCCCGCCGTGGCCGGCCTTGGTGTCGACGCGCGCCAGCAGCGGCCGGCGCTGCGGCGAGGCGCGCGCGGCGTGACGTCACTGTACATATACAACACTCACGATCTTGGCGGTGGGCTTGCCCCCGCCGTGGCCGGCCTTGGTGTCGACGCGCGCCAGCAGCGGCCGGCGCTGCGGCGAGGCGCGCGCGGCGTGACGTCACTGTACATATACAACACTCACGATCTTGGCGGTGGGCTTGCCCCCGCCGTGGCCGGCCTTGGTGTCGACGCGCGCCAGCAGCGGCCGGCGCTGCGGCGAGGCGCGCGCGGCGTGCTGCAGCGCGGCGACGAACTTGAGCGAGTGCAGCGGCACCACGCGGTCGTCGTGGTCCGCCGTCAGCACCAGCGTGGCGGGGTACTGCGACCGCTCTGCAAGAACATCATTGTCATTGTTGCTGTTACGCATCGCGATTTATGGTGGTAAATACTGAATGACCAGAATTCAGGTCACTTTGCAGCTCTCTCGTCTGGCGGCTCTATTAACCTTTTTAAGGTTCGGCAGCCAAATGGCAAAAATAAACCCTTATAGTTTCGTCAAGTCTGTCTGCCTCTCACATACACTTTATTCTAAAACTATTAGTATTTCACAGTTGAAACTTAGTAGGTAGACTAATTCAGTTAACCGCTTCAAAATTCTTATGCATATAATAAATATTTAAAAAAAACAATAACGGTAAACATAACTCTGTTATTCATACAAATACTATGAAAAACGAGACAAAACAAGTAGACATAATATGATAGTTTAACTTTTTGATAAAAAAAATGGTGTCAAAAGTCGACTGTTCCATTATTTTAACTCTAGCTAGATTGCAGTTCTGATTATAATTAAATTAAGATGTCAAAAATGGATATAAGCAACAACCTCGAAACACGCAGCATTGTGGTGGCATCATAACTAACATTGTGGTGGCATCATACCTAATTTCCCTGTCGCCTTTCTCGCTGAATTTTACGGGGGGTTTACCGATAAAGCCAGTACGTTGCATATTTCTATTTCTACTAACATATTTCGCCTCACTACTCCTTTGCTGACGAGTGCTTTAGTAGATAACTATTTTCAATGTTGATATCAGATTTCAAATATGACACTAATCATTTACTAAATATTTAATCATGAACTTCTTTTAAGGTCCTATTATTTAATATATAACTAGGAGTAAACAACATTACCGTCTTGAGGCGTGTGTATGTTGTGCAGCGGCGAGTACTTGAGCAGGTTGTGGAAGTGCGTCGCGTTGTCGGAGCTGCCGTAGTCCGACACCCACGCGTGCCCGATCGTGAACTTCTGGAACCGGAGCATGTCCAGCACTCTGGAATGAGAGTGCGTTTATGTGAAAAATAAGATATAAGATCGGACAACACAGTCCGTTTAAGTCGATTATTGTGAACATTTGTGACATTCCCTTTTAACGAAATTATTCCACTGATATTATTTTCAAAGTTTGGACTAGCCAAAAAAAATAGAGTTTATCTTGAGGCATCGCCCGACTTCGCGCAACAAGTGGCTAACACCTGTCGGCCGAAATTTGTTGCCTAGTAAATTTGTGCCTTTACACAGCATCTGATGTTATAATTATTCATCATAATACATCTATTATTTTCTTCCGCGAGAAATAGGTGATAGGGATGTAATACTCAAAATGCATCAAAAGTCATGCGGCATCCCTAATGTTTTGATGCAAGAATTGAAAATTGTAGCATTCCACAGCATTGGCAACCTTCTGAAGGAAGCGCTTTATGTTTTTACAGTCTAAAGAGCCGTCAAGGCTAGTTCCTATTTAAATGCAATATTATTTCAAAACATAAGAGGCTTCAACGCAAAGCTACGCCCATTGACACACGCTTCAACTGTGGCAAGAAATGCCTTGCTGCAAACGGAATCATAATGCCACCGAAGACAAATGCACCCCCCAGATCAGACCTCCATGACACTGTGATCTCTCATGATGTGGCCAATGATAATGACCATACCACTATGGTGATGTAGGTTTGTATGGTACATGTACTATGTACGTTTAAGAAAAAGTTCATTAATGTTAACGAGAACGAACTATTCTGTTCTGGTCTAGTATTTCCCTTCGGTCTTTAGTACAGTTCATTAAGCAAATCTTCAGATTGGTTTGCGAGAACAGAGTAAGAACGGATAATTACGAGTGTCAGAGTGAGTTGAAAGATTGTAGATGCGAGTGCATGAGCGTTGTAACGTTGTATATTTTTGTCTAAGTTCGCGTGAAACGAAAAGCTAAATGGATGTAGGACTCCAGTCCATATTTTGGCATAGATATGGTGACACTGACATTTGTCAAGTGTGACAGCTGCTTTTTTTCCGGTTCCGCACTGTTGGTCGTGCGTCGGAGTGGAACGTTTGTTATAATAATGTATTAGAAGTGAAAAATTTAATGGGGCACGCCCCAAATTATTTTGTAGTTTGATAGTTATTCCTGGTAAGTATCTGCAGAAAGGTTTGCGTTGATTTTTGTTTGTTGCGAGACATTTCTTAGAGTCTGAGCACATGGTTCTTTTTATCGTTTCAGACGCCGCCAACATGTCAATTTGGATAAATTAAATTCGAAAATGATTTGATATAAACTACTGGAAAAATGGTAAGTATTGTGGGGAAACTCCTTTGAAAATCCTTGTAAAGAAAATGTAGCCTACCTACATCTGGGCATATTGTATTGAGAGTTGTAATTTTTATCATTTCAGGTCTCAAATAGAAAAATTAGCATAAATGTTTAGTAATTAATTCAGAAATTATATGGCGAGCCAGCTTTTGCAGGTATTAAATTGGTTTATTATAGATTTCATAAATAGGGTGATGAAAAGTATAACCACCCTCACTTAGAAAAAAAAAAAATGGTTGTTAACTAGAACTTTCTATTATTTCTAGGTTTCGCTTTTGATATGTGTCTGTAAGTTGTACAGTCACAATTTGGTGATCATGTTGTAACCTCAGGTAAATATTTATTATGAAAAGTTAGTGTTTTTTAACTTTTACTTTGGTTTGTGCGTTGAACTAACCTTTTGTAAATTCTTTTCAGTGACCTTACTTAGACCTTACTAAGACCTTACTAAGACCTCATTTGGATTAATTTTTGAAGTCAGAACTTCCTTATGGATTGATTTGCTTCTTGTCTGCTGTTTTGAGGATGGATCGGCATCGGTGAAATTTTGGGGTAATGTTGCAGAATGGTTTGTAGTTTGATGCAACAAAGATTTGAAATAGTAACCTCCGTTGAAATCAAAGGTTGGTTTTCCTTGTATTACTTTAACTTTAGTGAAAAGTGGGATAATTTAGCTAACAATTTAGGCATAATTTAGGAATCCCTTTGAGGATAAATTTTGGAATTTATTTAGGTAATTAAACTCTTAAATTGGTGGTTTATCTTTATTTAATTAGAAATTTGTGAATATTAAGATTTGTAATAGTATAGATATTGATAACTAAATTAGAACCTAACCTAGTCTCTACTGTATTCTGAGCTATTAAGTTTTGTATTTGATTTGTTTAAAGGTGTTAAAAGGTAGATGTGTAATAGCAAATTTGAATAAACTTTTGTTGCCAAATGCTATACCCGGATTTCTTTATTTCATTCGAATACTAGTACCTTTTAAACACCCTTTGTCCACACTAGCCGGGAGTGACTGCGACAAATGGCGCCCAACTTTAGAATTAGTTATTAGTACAATTTTGAGCACTTTGTTGTTAGAATTTTTTTGGAATGCTAATTAACCACCATATTATTTAGCTTAGGTTTAATTTTGCCTGTGTTACTAACTGGTTAGGAATTATCCCACAAGTTTAGTGTTGCATCAAACAATTTGTATTTACTAACCAAATAAAAGTAGTTGTTATGGTGTAAACCTTATTTTGTGAAATCCCAAAACCTTTTGTTTGCTTTTACTTAGCATTAATAAATTACTCTAAGCCTGTTTAAGTATTGTGATATATTTTGAGTTGTTTTGGTTGTAATATTTTGGACTCACTTTGTAATGTTTTGTATGAAAACTTGTAAAAATATAAACCACCAAATAATAGTTGACATGATTGATTAATGTTACTTAACAGTGATATTACAGTGTAATTTATATGAGTTTGCGTTGAGAATTAGTTGAAATAATTTTGGATTTTAATTATTGCTTTTGTTGTGGGTACATTGATAAATGAGTTATGAAGTAAATGTAGGGTCATTGTGGTTACATGTCAGCGTTATTGGAGTTGTTCTGAAAACGAATTAAATTATGTTACTTGCGTCTATTTTGTATATAAACCAAGAAATCAGTTACAATTTTCTTGGTGTAACGCATTGTTTTGGTAAATCGACTCTGTTGTTTCCTATTAGGCGTGCTACTGGTACGGATGTTGCCAAAAATTTTAGAAACCATTTATAGTGATTCATGAATTAATGAAACCGTGATTGTGGTTAATTGGACACATATTATGGGATCGTGATTCAGGGAGGCACTGGTTTGTTACAACATTCCTAAACATAATTTTACAGGGATACCGCGACGGAGTACGCAGTAACTATGCCTAAGGAGTATTATGTCGGTGAGTTCGGTTTTTTAAAGGATATTTTTTGAAGTTTTTAGTGTCCGTGCTAGACATGCCACAAATTTTGTTGTTTTAGGGCGCAGAAATGCGTTTTGATTTTTGGTTGGTGATGTAGTTTGGAAGTCCAGCTACACTCAGGTGATGCCCAATTTGGCACCAGTTTGTTTGTTTTTTTGTTTGGTGTGGGATCACTGAGGTATTTTTCACCATTTTGTTTACGAGTTGGAGGCTATGGATGGTCGTTCACTCGGTTCGTGGCATTTAAGGATATTGAGACATAAGTTTTGATTCGACTAGAGTTTCTTTGGTTGTGTTTAAATTGATGAAAATTCTAAACACAAAAGTGAAAGGGTTCAGTTTTATTTAGATTGAGAAATAAAACTGTTTAGTTTTTGTATGATGAAGTATGAAAGGCGAGGTTGATAAGATGGTTTGCTTGTGGAAGAATGAAATTAATTTGTTTGTGGGTATGTTTTAGCGGAAACCCTTAAGTTAAGTCGCTTGAAACTTATGGTTTTGAATTGTTGTCTAGCATGAGGTCGTTTTGGAATTATTTGAATGTGTTTGTTGCCCGATTTTTGACTTAATTAACTTTATGAGTAAATTGAAAAGAAATATATTTTGTTATTGAGAATTTATTATGAGGGCTTTTGGATAATTTTGAACAGAACATTCAATGTAGGTAGTTAATTTGTTTTTTTTATGAGCTTTTGGATTATTTTGAACAGAACAATCTTCAATGGCGTTGACGTTGAGATCTTTAGGTATTTATGAATGTTTTTAGTTGGAAAAAAATTTAAAACGGCGTTTTGAGTTTATATTTTCAGGTAGCTATTTTGGATATTTTGAACAGAAAATCTCAAATAGCTTTGAGTTAAGATTTTTTGTGGTATTATCGATATTTTGGAATAGAATATTCTTAAATAGCGTTGATATTGAGTTTTTTTTTGAAGGTCTTTTGAATAATTTTAGCAGAGCACCCTTAAATAACATAAGGTTAGCTTTTTTGAGGTTCTTTGGGGCATATTCTTTTGGTATAAACTTTTGGATCTACAGTAATAGTTTGAATCGTTCTTGTGAAATTGGTTGCCCTATTAGTGTTGGTTGGGGATTTGTTTTAGCTGAAACCTTTAAGGAGAGTCTCTTGTAACTTATGACTTTGAATTGTTGTCTAGCTTTAGGTCATTCCAGATTGGTTTGGCGATGTTTTTTTTTCAGGATTTTAACATAATTTACTTAATGATTATGAGTAAATTATAATAATAAAAAAGGTTGAGGATGTTTGTTACTGTGTTTTCTTTCACGGTAAGAAAATATAAGGATATTATATAGTCATTATGCATGAAATGGCTGTATGGATTGCGGGTTTATTTTTATTTTTTTGAGCTTCGAAGCTTTGTACTTATTTATGGTTAGGAGTTTTATTTTGAGGCCTCTTAGATGTAGTTTTTTGGTTTATACTTTTGGATCCTTCAAATAATATCAACTAGTGATATAGTAAATAGAATGTCTTCTTAGGTTAGTTTGAACTTGTTGGATAGTGGAAGGAAATTATTTTGATTTTATTTTGGCATTTGGTAACAGTACATATTTTTACAGTTACGGAAGCTGGGGACAGCTTTCGGTTCACTGTAGTGAACCTCTTTTCTTTGGGAGGGGGGTATTGTAACGTTGTATATTTTTGTCTAAGTTCGCGTGAAACGAAAAGCTAAATGGATGTAGGACTCCAGTCCATATTTTGGCATAGATATGGTGACACTGACATTTGTCAAGTGTGACAGCTGCTTTTTTTCCGGTTCCGCACTGTTGGTCGTGCGTCGGAGTGGAACGTTTGTTATAATAATGTATTAGAAGTGAAAAATTTAATGGGGCACGCCCCAAATTATTTTGTAGTTTGATAGTTATTCCTGGTAAGTATCTGCAGAAAGGTTTGCGTTGATTTTTGTTTGTTGCGAGACATTTCTTAGAGTCTGAGCACATGGTTCTTTTTATCGTTTCAGACGCCGCCAACATGTCAATTTGGATAAATTAAATTCGAAAATGATTTGATATAAACTACTGGAAAAATGGTAAGTATTGTGGGGAAACTCCTTTGAAAATCCTTGTAAAGAAAATGTAGCCTACCTACATCTGGGCATATTGTATTGAGAGTTGTAATTTTTATCATTTCAGGTCTCAAATAGAAAAATTAGCATAAATGTTTAGTAATTAATTCAGAAATTATATGGCGAGCCAGCTTTTGCAGGTATTAAATTGGTTTATTATAGATTTCATAAATAGGGTGATGAAAAGTATAACCACCCTCACTTAGAAAAAAAAAAATGGTTGTTAACTAGAACTTTCTATTATTTCTAGGTTTCGCTTTTGATATGTGTCTGTAAGTTGTACAGTCACAATTTGGTGATCATGTTGTAACCTCAGGTAAATATTTATTATGAAAAGTTAGTGTTTTTTAACTTTTACTTTGGTTTGTGCGTTGAACTAACCTTTTGTAAATTCTTTTCAGTGACCTTACTTAGACCTTACTAAGACCTTACTAAGACCTCATTTGGATTAATTTTTGAAGTCAGAACTTCCTTATGGATTGATTTGCTTCTTGTCTGCTGTTTTGAGGATGGATCGGCATCGGTGAAATTTTGGGGTAATGTTGCAGAATGGTTTGTAGTTTGATGCAACAAAGATTTGAAATAGTAACCTCCGTTGAAATCAAAGGTTGGTTTTCCTTGTATTACTTTAACTTTAGTGAAAAGTGGGATAATTTAGCTAACAATTTAGGCATAATTTAGGAATCCCTTTGAGGATAAATTTTGGAATTTATTTAGGTAATTAAACTCTTAAATTGGTGGTTTATCTTTATTTAATTAGAAATTTGTGAATATTAAGATTTGTAATAGTATAGATATTGATAACTAAATTAGAACCTAACCTAGTCTCTACTGTATTCTGAGCTATTAAGTTTTGTATTTGATTTGTTTAAAGGTGTTAAAAGGTAGATGTGTAATAGCAAATTTGAATAAACTTTTGTTGCCAAATGCTATACCCGGATTTCTTTATTTCATTCGAATACTAGTACCTTTTAAACACCCTTTGTCCACACTAGCCGGGAGTGACTGCGACAGCGTGATGGAAGATGCGGGAACGAGACAGACGCGAGTGCAAGAGCGTGATAGAAGATGAACGAAATTGAACGGCTCGAACGTACAACCATATTCGCTGTGTAAGACGGACAACTGATGTCAGAGTAATCGGTGAACTACTGAACTAATAGTACTAGAAGACTGAACTAGTTCCTTTGAACGACTGTACTAGTTCGGAGCGCTCCTTTCAGTGTCGAAATAAAAACAAGACAACGGTGACGAGCGAGGGTGTACTGTGTCATACAGGGTGTCACTCACCCCACTTGCACTATCGCGGCGCCGTACAGCTCGGGGCGCTGGTTGATGCACGCGGCGACCAGCAGCCCGCCGTTGGAGCCGCCCTGTATGGTGATGAGGGAGGGCTGCGTGTATTTCTCCTCGATGAGGTACTCGGCCGCGGCTTGGAAGTCGTCGAACACGTTTTGCTTGTTGAGCAACCGGCCAGCGTTGTGCCATCGCTCGCCGTATTCACTGAAAATTATTTTTTTTGGTAATTAAATAACATCTTATTTAATTTTTCTTCTTTTTCGTTTACTATGACCAACTATTGATATAAATAATACTTTCAACAAAGCATAATGGTGCATGTGTGACAAGTTTGCAGACTTCGAAAAATCAAGTGGACCAAAGACGTCTCTAATATCGTCCCACTGTGCGTCGATCCATTCCACGGTCGCATAGTGCGCTTTCACAGCTTTTCAGTATAAAATATTGAATGTATTTATTGCGGGATGTTTCTCTTTGTGCATAACACGGCTACACGCCCCCATTTCATATTCTATTCTTTTTGTTGGCAATCTGAGGCATACAATCGTGGTTACGTAATTCGGGACAGTATCAAAAAGATGCAAAAGCTTCCCTAAACACCGGTGAATGTTTTAATTTGTTAAGAAAATTAATTTCTTCATGCTACCAATTTTTTTCGCCATGAAGACTACCACGACTGTATATATGCGGAGCAATAAAACGTGCAAGAGAGACTGCGTGCAATTTCTCTTAGGTACTGTTTATGGATGACGTCACAGAGAAATATGAGATTGACGTTATCGATAATAATAGGTTTGAAAATGTGTAATGCATGCATTTTTTACTACCGATAGACCCTTAATTCTCGGGTGCGTTTCAAAACTAATTTATGGCACCGTCTGCCACGAGTCTTTGCGTTTAGTTGTAATTAGTAAATTTTCAAACAAGAGGAAAACCCGACCCATTTTCCTCGAGATGTTTCTGACGCTTTCACCATACAATTTATTATTACGACTTTGAGGAAATAAAATAATGAAAATAATTGCCTTATTAAAAATATCGATCAAATTTTCCTCACATAGAATAATAATTGACATAACTAAAAATTTTGCCTAATAGTCTTTGACAGTGCCTAAATAGGCATTGTCAAAGACCTCCGAACCCAGGAAAGCCTACTTCGGCACCGCTCTTTCGAAACGTGGTCGTGGCAGTTGTCGCAGGCGTCAAATGGATTGAGCACATGAAAGTTCAATTTTTCGTATATCATGTATGTATTTACAAACGAAAAGTATTTAAGTATTATAAGAGTAGCTTACTTTGGGACTAGATGGCGATGTGTGGGAATGTCCAAATGATATTTTTCGTGTGGTAATTCGATTGCGAGTTTAACCTAAAAAATCAAGTAAAATATCCACACGTAAAAAAACTATCCCTGAGAAATCAAAAACTACTTTTTTCTTCGACAAAGAATATTCGATCGGTGAATTTTTTAGGGTTCTGTAGTCGAATGGCAAAAAAACGGAACCCTTATAGTTTTGTCCCCCACACGCATAGGTTTGATTAAAAAAAAAAAAGGCTTTTAAAATGACATCGAGTTTCCTAAAACCATTTTCTTTTTAAGTCTAACGTTTCATAGCTAGACGCTTCCAAAGTGGTGAAATGGGCGTCCCCCCCATCTAACTTCTAAACTAAGTGAGTGTAAATTTAAAAAAAAATCATGTGGATTTTAACAAATACTTTCAATGAAAATTCGGACGGGATCGATCGAGAAGTTATAGAACATTTTCAACAACCGCAAACATAACTTTGTACTTCATACAAACAGTATGAAAAACAAAGTTATATTTGCTGTCAACAAAATATTGTGTTATTTAGCTAGTTAAAGTTGGCACGGAACCCTCAGTGCGCGATTCCGACTCGCACTTGGCCGGGTTTTTTCGTATACGAATTGCGCGAGATTGCACCCCAGGAGAGACGAAAAAGTGACATAAGTGAGGACTCACCCGCCGCCGCGGATGTTGGGGATGGCGACGACGCCCTGCAGGTGCTGCATGAACACGAGCCGCGTCACGCTGAAGCTCGGCTGGATGTTGATGTTGAAGCCGCCGTAGCCGTACACCAGCGCCGGGTTCGACCCGTCCCGCCGGATGTTCTGCGATTGGGTTTGCGATGTAACGTTCTGTTTTTTTTTGTCTAAGTTCGCGTGAAACCAAAAGCTAAATGGATGTAGGACTCCCGTCCATGGTCGTGAAACTTTTGCATAGATATGACGGATGGTGACACTGACAGGGCTTTGTTAGGACATCGGTGCCACGCTCAATGGCCCAATCACAGAGGCTAAGTGCGGAAAACACCCCTGCCAGACTAACTAACTAGGGCATCGGTAAAATAAATATGCGCCAGACGAAACACTAAATGCCATGGTTTCGAAGTAAGTTCGATCAATGTTGTATTATCTCTTTGTTATAGTGTAGCGACATCTATGAGCAACCACTGTCACTACATTTCAACGCAACACGCTGACTCGGCTCGACGCGACTAGATGGCGCTATAGTCGAAGTATGGAAACTGAACCGCGATATTAGAGATTTAGAGCGGACTAACTACATATGAATAAACCAAGACGGTGATCATCGGACCTCGGTCCCCGGCCATAACACCCGGTCGGCAGGAAGCGCTTCCATTTGCCTTCCTAACCCTGTTGCGGTAAAATAGGAAAAAGTCTATATAACAATCGTCTAGGGGATTTTTCCAGAATAGCAAGCATAGAAGTAGAGGTCTCGGGCGATTTTGATCCCAATGTGATCAAGGACAGATAAAGCAATTTGTGATTGCGAAATGTTAAGAGATACGAGTATTAATGTATGGCATTGTCAATTTATTTATTTCCTTTAGTGCCCATATAAAACAGACAGAGTATACATGAACACTGTAATTATGTCAATAAGGTATAGATAGTCAAATTTCATGATTCAAAAAAAAAATTTAGAAATATATACGCACCTTTTTGGATACGATGAACATAGGAACTTTTGTACCGTCTTTACTTGAATAGAATACTTGTTTAGCCTCATATTGCGATGCGTCGAATCCTTTCACTTTTACCTCTCTAAATACCTGAAATAAAAAGATAATTTATTATTTATTACCTATTTAAAATCGAATACCAATACTAAATACACTGCTACTGATAAATGATGTACTTAAAAGCCTTTTTCAACTACTGTACTACAACTCAATGTTTTTACTCAAATAAAACAAAAAATGACTTATGAGGAACAGCTACTTTAATAATATTATTTACTAATTAAAAATGGTTGTAATTACAGACTTGTAAGTTCAACTTGCATTTTGCTTTATTTTCTGAAAATAAAAACACAGTCGAATTGATAACCTCATCCTTTTTAAGTCTGTTAAAAAAGAGCCATAATGAAATAAAGCTTTTATCTTGTGAAGTTATACTGTAGTGTGTTAAAAATTGCAGCTATTTATTTTATAAACACACCTTTACGTTCCATCAAGTAATGAAATATTAGTATCATAAAAGATGTACTAATTTATTTATAATTTGCTTATGTGCTCATGCGATGCCTTTTTAAGTTATATCATATCAATCAAGCATACCTCCGTTAATTGATGTCTATTTTACAATACGATATGTGGGTATCAAATCAAACCTGACTATATTTGCTGTGTGCGAAGTAGGTGGCAGAAACCCCGAAACGATGTCAACGCCCGCAATGACAAAAAAAAACAACGTTGGCGGACGTCTGTCACCATCTATCTAGCCATTTTATTTGCATTATATTTTAAATATAAGTAAAAATCGACGCCATTAATTAATCGTATTAAATAGAATTAACGGATAATACAATATTTCATTGAAATAACTTAATTACTTCTCGTTTATAAAAATGAAATAAGAAACCAAAAATTTGCGCACAGGCGGGACTCGAACCAGCACTTTCTGGCTGACCGGGCCAAACGCTTTACCAATTGAGCTACCATGCTGTCAGTCCGACCTTGCGAAATTTGTGGTCTCGGATATGTCATTATGAATGAGAGCGTTGGGCTCGGTTAGCCAGAAAATGCTATTCCGAGTCCCGCCCGTGCGCAAATATTTGTTGTCTTATTTCATCTTTATGAATATAAAATATGGCAATGTGAGTGTTAAAAATATTCTAAACCATTACTTCTCATTTGTCATTTCGACGTCCGCCAATGGTTTGTGAATCTGTCGTCAATACAACTCAAACTCACTCAAGCAATGACATTTAAATAAATACCACAGTTCACATACCGTGGGCTCGTAGCTCGGCTTCTTAAAGTCTACGTGGTAGATGACACCGGGCGTGAGGAACGACATGAAGTGGTAGAAGACCTCAGACTGTTCCTTCTTCCCGCTGAAGCCGACCACCGAACCGACGTCGAGAGGGAAGTCCTGGATATGCTCCCCGTTTGACAGCTTGTGCAATTGGAGAACACTCTGGAATCATGAAAATAATAACCAATCACGTAGGTATTAATAATTACGTATTGTAAGGCTTTTTAAAAAATCAACAATTAATATAGCGACTTATAAACGATGTCGCGAAAAAAAGGGTCTTGCTTGAGAGACAGCTGGATGGGCAGATAACGGACTTGAAAGTTATGCTATTAGGGTTCCGTTTTTCCCATATGAGATATCATGAGATATGTAACTCTTATACTTAACTGCTTAATTTGGACCATAACCACATTTACATGTAGCTAAAACAATATTAATAATTATTCAATTTAATAAAATGTTAATATATTGCATGGTATGCCTTGTCTTAGTTTTTATTTAATAAAAACTAATACTAGGCATACCATCTAATAATAGCCAACCGACCAATAATAGACTAAATAAAATTATGAGAAAACGTTTTTCTATAACATACCTTTACATCTCTGATGTAATGAATGATGAGTTTGTCATTGTCAACAGCTGAAGCCCAGTCCAACACGTCGCTTGGGTGCTCCTGCAAAAAAATAGTTTATTAATTTTAAGTACTTGTAATGCAAATTCAAAGCTTTAAAAATAGTCCCAATACTTTTCTAAACACAAAAAGCGTGAAAATTTGAGACTCTGCAGATGACACCGCGTCGAATTCATTGTCCATTGTCATTGTGAGTACAATACGAGTTTAGCATCAGCACTGTATCTGATTTCACGTGCATTTTGAATTCTAGGCACGAAAAATCTAAAATATAGGTAGACAGCTTCATTGAGACCTCGCCTGCGGGGCGGGGCGGTGAGGCGCGGGGGGAGGCTAGAGCGCCAATAAATCGGTTTACCTATAATAAGTAATTCTTAACTTCTTGATAAAAGTAAACCAACTCTTTGGTTATATTGATGATCAAGTTGAGGCAGACAACACCCATAATCATTCTAGTGTCTTGCAATGGTGTGACTTACACATTCCAATTTGACTTAAGTATGGAATTATGGCTATCAAAACGAATTTCTCGAACAGTGCAAACCTATAATTGTGTTATCCCTAAATTATATATACATAGTAGGTTACTTACGGTTGAGGTCACTGCCAGCTTGCTACTGTCATACGAAAATCCCTTACACATAAGACACAAACGGGACGAGCGAGACTTTAAATGCAAGTCGTTGCGATGTGGATGGTACACATTTTGACTCTTAAGGACGGGAATGACCTCTAGTTGTTTCCAACTGCACACATGAATAAAATAACTTTGGTGGTTACCTTACCGGTATCAAGGTCTGCCAGTTCTCTTCGGCAGGGTTCTCGAGGTCTATCTGTATGAGCCGGTAGTTGGGCGCGTTCTTGTTCGTGCGGAATATCGCCACGGAGCCCTCGTTTGTCACGTACTGGAGGACAAAATATTAATAAATGATATACACTTGACAAGCCTACACTCTCTCTCTATAAGGCACTTTCGGAAGACAGGATAAGTTTAGTGCCAGATTTAATATTTTCTGTATTTGCCAATATCAAAGCAATTGGATGAGAAATAAATGGTAATTTAATTCAGACAACCTTAGATATTTTGATAAGTTTTTATGGCAGTTTAAACTAGGTTTGTGATTAATTAAGAATAAATCCATTAACTTTAGTAAATAACGAGTAGAAAATTTTACCATTGTGTTATTTCACATTTCAATATGTAAAACATGATTTTCTCGCATTGTCGATTAGCCACGGTTAAATTATCGTATAAACCCTAGCGAATTTGTATTGTAATATTGAGCAGGAAATATTATAATAGGGTATTTAAATGCGTAAACGCATAGTTTCTTCTATTGTTGATTGGGTACAGTTTATTTATCCTGTGTATCTAAATACATTCACCTTCACGCATTCATTTAATATTATGTTTTCACGATTTGTATGCATTCGCGTATTGTCTTTGCAAGCGCGTTTCAAGGTAATCTGTGATCACAACATCACGTTGAATAATTTATTGGACCACCTCAGAAGTTAAGAATAGGTAGAATGGAACTACGTTTATTACGTTACGTTACGTTAATTCAAAAGTTATTCTTCAATGCATTATACCAATTAGCCTTCTACAAAAAATAAATGTTGATAATTGAGACCTGTGTTATCACCTGAGTAGTCATTGTATGGTGTCTTTCTAGCTTGAACTTATTTTAAAATCACCGCTTTGTTTAACAATCTCACGATTCAGTTGTTACAGCGCTAAATATAGGTAAAATATACCGTCATGTGCGTAGACTAGCTAGTCAAATCAAGACAAATTTATGCAGTTCTAATAAGGGTTTTTTTCAACAGACATGTATAGTACACGTTGGCGATGGTACCTCATATTCTGCCTTAAACTTGCTGAGTCAGTGGCTAGATGCTACGACGACAGAACCTACCGCATTGAGGCCTAATCGTGAGCTGTCAAACAGTCTGTTAGACAAATATCCAGTAAAGTGAGGTAAGGATCTTTTGGCCGATAGATGATATTAACAAGGGGGCGGGCGTTAGCATTCAATCAAGGTAGCAAATTAA
Organism: Pyrausta purpuralis; assembly: GCA_963924145.1. Classification (NCBI taxonomy): domain Eukaryota; kingdom Metazoa; phylum Arthropoda; class Insecta; order Lepidoptera; family Crambidae; genus Pyrausta; species Pyrausta purpuralis. Next base: position 20,072,517 of record OZ001659.1, read on the forward strand.
AAATATGTCCCCTTGATTCAGGGAGTTTAGGAAGCTGCTTTGCAAACATTCGTTTACCCAAACATTGACATCCATTTAAAATTATAACTTTATTTCAGAAGTTTAGCTTTAGCATATTAAGAAAATATCATTTTATTTTAAAGAAAAAGTGTACAAAGAACGTGAACGTAAGTAAACCACCAGAATACATAAGGAAAAATCGAGGAATCTCCTGTAAGATTGGGGAGAGTTGGCTACGCTAGATCTGACAACTGTATTTTTCAAAATGTCTGCGTTAGTTCTCATTTTCGTCGTCGGCTAAAAGATCCATGTCGCACTGTATAAGTGACGCTGTCCAAGGGGATATTTATGGGATTAGTCATCATTGTTTTAAAGTTAATTTTCCAACTGTACCTCATAGTCTGCCTCGAATTTGTGGACAATCTGAGTCAGGGGTAAGATGCCGGATATATTAGGGTGTTTCGAGAGGTCGGCGAAGAACAGCAGGTTGTCGCGACAGTCTTTTACTGGAGAAACGATCAGGTAGCGCCCGCAGTCCGTCACCTCTGCACCGCTGTGGGAAGAATGTAGCAATATGAGTACAAATGTACTGTTAAGCAAAGCAACATTCACTTTCTGACCTGGACAGTATACACTTTCAAACATAATAGGATGTACTCGAATCAGTATATGCTTATTGACCATTATTTTTGACAATGGGACCATTTGAGGTATACCATTTCAAACATAAGATTTTCTGTATCGTTTGCGTATCAGCGCAAAACCTAGAGCACTATTACGAAAATATTATTAACATAAAAACATACCACTAGTTAATTCATGTTTTGAAAACAAAAAAATATATATATTTATTTATTTACGGAACTACGCTAGGAATAGGAGCAAATAAATCATAATACATACTTTAATAAACTAAATACTTCAACGCAAATTAAGTAGCAAGTGCATGTTGTATAATTGTTTGTACCCCTAAAAGTAATTAGTCACACTAGAATATTATTATTTTAACTAAAATTCTATGCGCATGTTTGTTCAAAGTTAAAATAATATATTTAACCAAAAATCTAAGTTTACAATGTCTAATAAAAGTACAATAACCAGTTAAGACATACGATCGTTTGTCTTGCCCCTGGATGTGAGTATTGATATCACTGTTAATAAAAAAAATGATCATTAGTAAAATAAATATGCTACTTTAATACATAACGCCTCTTTGAACAAACATAGGTAATTTTAATGTTATAAAATAAACGTGGACTCCTCGACTGAAGTTCAGTCAACAACCACCGAGGCTCGAAATCAATCATTACAAAATTCTATAACATAACATTACACATGCCAACACTTGACCTTTTCTCTGATACTCTGAGAGCTATCTCTCTCCCTCTATTCGGCTTCAGAAATGATTTAATAACAACATTCAAGCCGCAGCAGAAATCTATAGGAAGTAAAGTACATTTTAATTCTAAACTGACTGGTTAAAATCTCTGTCAAATTAGAACAAGTGCTTCTTCACATTAGGTCTCAAGCAGCGCGACTGTTCCGCGATTTCCGTACTAAGCACCGTGATTACCACGCGGCCGTAGCCTCGTAGCCTTTAGACCTAATGTAAAGCTCTAAAACCTGCAACATCACTGACATTCGCCACAGCGGCTCCTCTGGGAATTCCACGACGATGACGTCCTCAGACTGGGGCGTGTCGAGTCGGTGGTAGCACAGCTTCTGGTCACGGTTCACCTCCGTCTCTGAGCCGTCCGTCTTGCCCGTTTGTTCGGGATATCGCTGGAGAACAAGTGGTAATTTTACTTGGGGCCAACCTCACGTTACACAACCAGATCACGTCGGGGGTGAATACAGGGTGTAACAAAAAGGCGAAATAAAATTTAATGGACGTGTAGAGTAAGTAGTAAGTGTGTAGTTCCTATGCAAAACCACAAACTCGTGCGAGTATTAATTACTGAGTAAATTGATGCTAAAGTTTTAACAAAAACTTATCGGTAACAACCTTAAGTATCAGCTGTTAGGTGTGTGTGTGTGTGTGTGTGTGCGGCGTGGGAGGGTTGCGGGCTGGGGTTCGCTAAGGAATGACCGCAGATTCAGGGTTGTCAACACTTTCGGTAAAAAAATATTTTATTTACTTAGTATGGGAAAAAAAGTTGTTTATTTTTAACTAAAACTTTTACTACTTAACCCGTCTAAACCAAATTTCGTTGTATTTGTTAAGCTCTACATTTTTTTTTTCAAAAATTTACACTTGCTATGTTTAGAAGTCAGCCCATTTTACCACTTTGGAAGCGTCTATCTATCTAAGATTGTAGATTGTTATACAAGGGGAGAAAGTGACCCAATTCACTAGAATTTTTTTTGGCGCTCGTACGGAGTGATAGCGCTAATAATTCGAGAGTGAAATGGGTGCTTTCACCCGAGTTAAACATACTATTTTTCATTTCGACTGTGAGGAAAAATAAATAAATATAGCTGTGTGTTTGTGATGCGATGATGAGACTATCACAGGTTATGTCAAATTCCAGGTTCAATTTTGCCTCATGAAATAGCGCTATGAGTGACAGCTTAAGGTGGGAGTGAGTAAGAAGATAAATGAAATACAAAATCGCGGCAAGTCGCCTCCGCCTGTTTTTTAATCTGTGCAATAATCGACCAAACTAAAAAAAAATGACAAAAACAAACAAAATGTGTCAATTTCAAATAAAAAAAAGAATCACTATGTGTGGCGGGCAACCGAAAATAATAATTGCTGATTTTAATTTGTAAAAAAATTAGACCAATTGTAAAGTTTAAAAATCAGTGACCATAATAAACACGCATTTAATGTTTAGCTAATCTAAAAAATATGGTAAGCTTTTTTATTTTAATAATATGATGTGACTCAATTATCTTTAACTCCAAGTCTGATCGTAGCAATTAAAACTAAATTACTTCCACCCTAGGGATGGAATTTTTACTTTTTTACTATCTACATGAAAGTTCAATTTTCCGAACAGAAGAGATGAAAAATGGTTTTTCAACACACTTGCTCAAAATGACGTTTTTATTACACCGATTTTTGGCACATAATCATAGATATTAAACACGCGTGCTTTTTCTGTATATTATTGCACTAGTGCCTTTTGTTTATTAACCCGGCCAATTTACATTTGTACCCTAGTACCAAGTAGTAAGTAAGAAGATGAAGCGATATAATTTAGTCGGGTTATAACTTACACAACAAACAGTATTTATGCGAAAAATAACAGTATGTACATATTTATTTCAATAAATGGTAAATCCAGCTTTATTACTAAAAATATTTTTTTTTTTTTTTGTAATTTGTGATCTAGTTCGCGCCTTAACCTTGCGCACGCATCAGTTTCGCGGCAAGAAAAAAAAAACAACGCGCCATTTTTCGTAAATAGTTGGCGGCTGTGGTGTGACGAAGTTTGGATTAATGGCAAGTGTGTTGAAAAATGTCGTATGAAACACGTGTGTCTGTGACCATAATATACGCGGCTTTCTTATGGCGCACTCGCTTTCGCTCGTGCGCACACAATATCGCCTTGTATATAATGGTCAACTTAGCACACTTGTATCATAATGTACTATTATGAACCTCTATGTCATTTTCAGTCACATACCCCACACGCATAGGTTTGACTAAAAAAAAAATTCGGTTTTAGTTTCATGTATGGGAGCCCCCGATCCCTTAAATATCATTATTTTTTATTTTTTGCATAAGAATCGTTGAGTGGTTAACAAGATACATCTTCCTACCAAAATCCAACAGTATGATGCTTATAGTTACAGAATAAAGTGGCTGTGACGGATGGAAAGACTTGACGAAACTATTAGGGTTCCGTTTTTTTCCATTCGGCTACGGAACCATAAAAAGCTGCAGCGACACTACACACATACCACTGCTTGATAACAGTTTGACGCTGCGATGTGGTGTGGTTGTGGTACGTGTGGGTTGGCCCCAGAAAAACAAGGATAAAATTAAATATGGGTTTTTTGGTCGTAGGCAAGTCAACCTAATAACTAATAGGCATAGTCATGGATAACAAGCATATATAATATTAACAAAACTAGTCAATGAATACTGTTAGGTATTTGTACTATTGACCTCTCTTTGAGAGAAGTATTTCTTTTGTTTTAAATGACCTCGTTTTTGACACGATTGTACAAGAAGTTTTACAGATAAAATGCACCTGTTGGCAGCGGGTACGGTCGCGACGTACGCCAATATATTGGACAACACGTCGACCATAGTTATCCAATGTCTTAATGTACATAAATAGAAGTTATCATTACTAACCATTCATTTTATAGACAATAATAAAATAAAATTCAGCAATTATTGCAAAAGCTTGAATAAATATAAAAGAAATTCCTAAGCTATTGTTATTTCTTTAAAAAATGTTTTTCATTGTAGATAAAATAACCTTTCGCAAACACACAGCAACATAAGTTATTTACGACATGTAAATATTACCTATTTACTTGTATCGTAAATAACTTGCGACATGTGTTGCAAATCAAACAATTTAAGGTCATATGGAAATGCCATATGACTGGATGTCCTTTAATGCCATAGATATTACGATCAAATGAGATGTAATATCTCGAGAGATAACAGTTAGTATTATATTCAACTTAGATGCGCCTAGTTCGTGATAATTATTATATATAAATGACATTATGCATGTTAAATATACTTACAGAATAAAATAATCCTTTGTTATCCTTTGACCATGACATTGATGCAAATTTTACTTTTTCTAAGACTTCTGGGTAGTCTTTACCTGAAATTAACACAGTCAATGTAAATATTTTTTTGTATACTTACGATCACATGCGTTTATAAAACGAATAGAAATCACAAATATATTCCATCATCCAAATACAAGTTTTAAATATTATCGTGAAACGGATATTAGAGATACTAAAACTGCAATTATTCACAGTGAATATTGCATGAATGTAAACTAGCTTAACAACGTAGCTGACGAAATATTAATTAACTAGAGCTAGTTCGTGGTCTAGTGTTATTTCAGTTCGTACGGACGCAAGACGCAATCTTTTTCTATGACATAATTCAGAATCATTTGCCCATACAGTGTGTATTACACTATACACGCTGTAAACTTTAACCGGATTGAATCGAAAGCATCGTCTAAGAAAAACAAAATGAAATCATCACCTTGTTCACTAACGCTTTGTTGTTTTTTGATGTTCGCTCAAAAAACGTTAAAATGGCACAAGTTTCTTTTAGATTACCGCTCGCTAGCCTACTATTGATACCTAGTCTATCGACAGTTCATCGATGGTTGAGTAAGCCCATAGCATCAATCATTATCATATGATTGTAATGGTTGCAAGAAAATGATTGGTACTATGACATCATAGTATATTATCTTGCAACCATTACAATCTTTCTGCATGACGTAGAAATATGACTGGGAGATAATGCGTTTAGCATTAAGACCACCATTTGTACACTGAAATAACTAATGTTTTTGAATAAATAAAATAAAATGTATTTATTTAAAAACTATATGCACAAAACATAAAATTGAACATATGGTGGACTTAATGACAAAAGCATTCTCTACCAGTCAATCATAGATCAGCACAGAGAACAAAAATATACAAGCGGTGCAAATTAAGTTATAGAGGCAAGAAAAGAGAAGAGAATAGTAATAAAGATGACCACAATACGAAGATAAACATAAATACTGCTTATTACTTAAAACGAATATACAGGGTGTAATAAAAAGGCGAAATAATATTTAAGGGTATGTATGTATGTCATGTGAACATTAAGTAGTAAAAGTTTTAGTTAAAAATATACAACTTTATTTCCCATACTAAGTAAATAAATTGTTTTTTACCGAGAGTGTTGACAACCCTGAATCTTCGGTCATTCGTTAGAGAACCCCCGCCCGAACCCTCGCCCACCTCAAACACACACACACACACCTAACAGCTGATATTTAAGGTTGTCACCGATAAGTTTTTGTTAAAACTTTAGCATCAATTTACTCAGTAATTTATACTCGCACAAGTTTGTGGTTTTGCATAGGAACTACACATTTACTACCCTACACGTCCTTTTAGTCCATTGAATGAGTCCCTCCAAGGGGGGTCTAGAGTGCGTGAGTTAGTAACGTAAGATGTTTCTTCGGAAACATGTTAAGAGTCCCTAGGAAATAAACATGCTAAAACCCCGGGACACTAGGAGGAGCCCCGGAGTGGGGGGAGGGGGGGAAAGGGTCTATTAATTCATTTTTCGCTTAAATCTCCAAAACGGTACATGTTAGAGAAAAACTTTCAAGGAAAAGTTGAAAGGCCATAAAATTATCTACAAGTTGTACCTAAATCATTTTTTTCTATTAGCAGCCGTTTTCGAGCTACATCCCATGAAAGGTAAAAAATTCGAAAACATAAGCAAACTTTAGCATAAGCTTAACGAGGGCGGACCCCTTCCCATGCTACGTGTGAAACTTCATCGAAAAAATCCGAACAACGGATAATGTTGGGACATTGATGTCATGTGAGAGGCACTAGAGGACAAAAAAATAAAAAGTTCAAGTATCGTAACTACCCTAATAAAATTCAATTCCTCCTAAACGCCTCCATGGTGGAATCTGTTTTTTTTTATCAATGATAGACCTAATTATGAGCAATCTATCGGTACTGGTCACAAGTTGCACTTTTGAGCTTTTTGGAAGAAAAAAATAAAAAAGATCAAGTTCAGTAACTCAAACTACCCTAACATATATTTTGACAATCGATTCCTCCTAAAGGTTTCCATGGAGGAATGTATTAATTTACCAATTATAGACCTAATTAAGAGCAATCTATCAGTACCGGTCACAAGTTGCACTTTTGAGCTTTTTGGAAGAAAAAAAATAAAAAGGTCAAGTTGCGTAACTACCCCAATTTAATATTTTGACAATCAATTCCTCCTAAAGGCTTCCATGGAGAAATGTGTTTTTTTTACCAATGATAGACCTAATTAAGAGCAATCTATCAGTACCAATCACAAGTTGCACTTTTGAGCTTTTTGGAAGAAAAAAATAAAAAGTTCTAGTATCGTAACTACCCTAATAAAATTCAATTCCTCCTAAAGGCTTCCATGGTGGAATCTGGTTTTTTTATCAATGATAGACCTAATCATGAGCAATCTATCTGTACCGGTCACAAGTTGCACTTTTGAGTTTTTTGGAAGAAAAAAATAAAAAGATCAAGTTTAGTAACTCAAACTACCCTAACATAATATTTTGACAATCGATTCCTCCTAAACGCTTCCATGGAGAAATGTGTTTTTTTTACCAATTATAGACCTAATTAAGAGCAATCTATCAGTACCGGTCATAAGTTGCACATTTGAGTTTTTTGGAAGAAGGAAATATTTTTTGATCGATTGATGTGATAAACATGGGTATGAAGTATGGGGAAATTGTTTGAGCCAAAAACATTTTTTACTGCGTGTAACTCAGAAATGGTAGGATATAGGAAAAAATGATTTAGGTACAACTTGTAGATAATTTTATGGCCTTTCAACTTTTCCTTGAAGGTTTTTCTCTAACATGTGCCGTTTTTGAGATTTAAGCGAAAAATGAAAAAATTGACCCTTTCCCCCCCTCCCCCCACTCCGGGGCTCCTCCTAGTGTCCCGGGGTTTTAGTATGTTTATTACCTAGGGACTCTTGACATGTTTCCGAAGAAACATCTTACGTTACTAACTCACGCACTCTAGAACTTTTTATTCAATGGACTATTTAGATTTTATTTGGCCCAGTTTTGTTACACCCTGTATAGAAAATAAATAAATATGTTTTTATTATATAAACATATACACATATTTAAATCTACAAAATATGGTACACAGATAAATTAATGTCAATGAGACAGGTCAGTGAGATCGTCTCTGTAAAGTGTTTACAATGTCCTTGCCCTCTTGAAAGTAAATTTCGAGGTAATTGGGCACTTTTTGGAAGTCCATTCCAAAGTAGATATAAATAGCTCACATTGGTTCAGGCACCTAACGGCGTTCACTACTTCCATCTAACTGTGGTATTAGGCAGTAGGATATCCTATCTCTGGATGCTACTTGTCGATTGGAAGGCGGCTAGCTTACTGGGGATATGATATTTGATATGACATTAGTATGAAATTTATGACGTTTCACGAGCTCACACCAACCAAAAGTTTAAACTTTTGGTTGGTGTGAGCCACGTGACTCAAATAGCGGAAAAGTGAGGCATACCGTATGTATGCCTCACATAGCCGCCGTCGTAGAATCCTTATCCTAATCCTTAGTAGAATAACAACTAAATACCGTCCCAGCTCAGTGATACCGGTGAATGTTTAACCCGTGGGTGGCAAACTAAAAAAGATACAATTTTTAATATCAATTGAAGTATTAAAACAACTTCTAGTTACCTGTGGCGACATCTTTAAGATGTATAGTGATCCAGTCTGATCCACTGGCGGAGAGGCCGTACGCGAAGGTGGCGCCATCTTCCGTGAACCGACTACCAGATAGTGCTATCGTGCCGTCTTCAGAAAGAGTGTTGGGGTCGAGGAACACGCGCGGCTCGCCGTCCAGACTGTCTTGCACGTATAGGACACTGGGAACGATTATAGTTTATTAAAAGATTGCCCAAAAATAAGTATTATTTAATAACAACCTATTAAAGTGCTTCTACAATGTGTTAATTTTACACTTGATCAAACTTTTAGGGACTGCTCTAATGATGGTTTTGAACAACTTTGGAAAAGCTGTTTTTTTTCTTCTGGATTTTGAAGTTGGTCCCATAGTAAAAGTTGTTCAAAACTGTGAGTAGAGCATTTCCTAAAAGTTTGATCAAGTGTAAAATTAACTCATTGTATACGTTAGGTTGCAAACAGCACGACTGTAGTGCGACTTTTGGCGTCAAGCGGCAGTCTTCCATTTTAAATAGAGTACCGGGAGTGCTCCGTCACATTAGGTAAATGTTAAATAAACCGACCAAACGCATGTCACGCGACTTCCGACAGTGAAGAAGCTCGACTAGTCTTCGTCAAGAGTTAAGACTATCGAATCTCCAGGCCAAGTTTTGGTATCACTTGTGTAAACAGGGAAAGGAACGCTGCCACTACTAAGTAACCTAATTACGAAAGCTACAGCCGGAGTACATAATATGTAACAACCTTGAAGAATGTTGTTTTTTCCCTGAGCATATTTCTTATTGACTTTCCAACAGGCGTAAAGTAAACGTTTTAAAAATCAAGTAGGCCCCTACTTAAAAATCGTGTCACCAACATTAGCAATATCTAATTTAATCCAATGAAATCTATTGGTAACAAACATTTGATCCAATTAGACGCTTTAAGTAAACTGATATCCATATCTACGGCATACCATCGCCAACCCACGACCAATATAGGTTTTATACGTTTGTCGAGAAAGCTGGTGCCGATTATGTGGTTGATAATGCCTGCACAGCGCTCGAAATGGATCGCTAACGTGACTTCCATCTTCAATTAGTAGCAGGGCTCTAATAAGTGGCTATTGCGAGCAAAACGTTCGCAACACGTGCCCGGCTTACTATCATACCGGTTCGTAATACTTGCGTGATACCTGTTATGTTGATTAAGGAGCGTGGATTTAATTTTAAAAGATACAATGACCCCAATAAATCTGCTTCGCAAATGTAACGATAGCTAAACGGTGATATTATTAAGGCTTTATTTTTCGATAGCTCCACCAAGAGCTTATGAAAAAATTAGATACCTATGTAAGTATCTACAGTTCAGATGATCGACGCCTGATATAGCTAAGACATAATCACATACATTAATTTCGAATTTTGAGCTTGTATGGTAAATAATAAAAGACTCTTCACAAAATCCAAAAAATATACACTTACTTCTGGTTCTGCAGTCCAGTGTTTTTGAAGAAGAAGTACCGATCCCCCCGGCGGAAGGGGCACGAGTACTTGGGGTAGTTCCACAGCTCCGTCAGCCGTTCATTGATGTCCCCTTTCACAGGACACGCGTCGAGGTACGGCCGCGTGATTTTGTTCTCAGCATCTATGAACTCTTTGGTCTCGTTGGAGTCGGGATCTTCTAGCCAGCGATAGGGATCTTTTATCTGTGGATGATTATATGCCTTGTTATAACCTATCTATCGTTATCTTAAGGGCCTATTGCACTATCGATAAATATGCACTAATCAAATATGTAATGGACAGACAACGAACTTGACCCTGCAGGTCTAGCAAAAAATTAATTAAACATTAAGACATGTGAAACTTCTGGCACACCAGGCCAACTTACGTTTGTGCCGGTCGTAAGATTTGAAAAAGATATGACGATAGGACGAGATACGACACGGACGTTTATATTAAATCGCTTTTATTTATTTTATAGTTTTCTCGTGAATACAGATAGATGCATAACTTGCAATACTGAACGCAAAATAACACTTTATGAGCAATTATTGTCAACAGTTTATCTTTACGAACTTAGTGCAGCAACTATAAATAAATATATCATAGATCTATCAATATTATAATTTATCGATCACTTAGTCGCTGTTTGTTTGTAATGCATCATGCCATTTTGAGCAGTGGTCTACGTTACAAAAAAAGCGGTCAATGTCAAAGCACCGTATTTTTTCTATTTTGTTTTTGGCAAAAAACTATGCAAACCGAGTACAAGGTTGATAAACTTCGACCGCCAAAGATCCAAACCAGAATATCAAATGAATAATTTATGCATAATAATAATAAAAGCGTGGTAACGGAATCCTATCACGCCATAAATAATACATATCTGTGCATTCTACAGTTACTTCACAAACGATCCATAGTCCTGTTATGTGATAGACAAACTAGCATTGTATCGAACTATGGACTCTAATCTACATATCACAAATAATAATACCCATAGAAAACGTTACCTACCTACTTTTATTTACGTGCGTAACTTTGTATGAAACTCACGCACACGCTATGTCGTTGCGCAAATTCAAAAGAAAAGAATGAAACATTACATTGAAGATATCCTTTGACTGTTTCATGGACATTTATGGACATTGTCATTTTATGGACTTCGCTTTTTTTTTTCACCAACAAATACCTAACCCAAAAGAAAGAGGACAGTATATTTAGTTAAATAATCAAACTCAGGCTGTAAATTAAATAAAATCATGTAGATTATCCTGTACGAACACCTTTTCATTTATAAATGTTGTTTGTACCCATTCAACCAACACCGAGCATCGGATTAAGAAGAAAGACCTATCACGCATTGTTGGGTTCGTCAGATGTTTTGTCTCCGATTCACTGCAGGCGTGTTAATAGTATCTGTGCAAATGCAAAATCATACAGTTTTTTTTTTATATTCCCTTTCAGTGCCATATTTTGGCATCATATAACAGTCTTTTTTGTTTAGAACTCTTAGAAATCTGCATAAATACTAATATAATATTTTGCCGGCATGATCTTTATCTTGTAATCGATATAAACAAAAACTCGATCAAAACTAGTTACACGATAAGTACTATTATCATTAGTAGTAGGCTGTCACAAAAAATACTATAAATTAAAACGCATTGACCTTTTAACAATAAAACGGTGATAACTTGATCTATCTTGCGATTAGCGAGAACTAATTAATTAACGCAAATAACTACGTCATTGTTCTTAATGTGCGGAAATATGATTGGCAATTGCGTATCATACCTTGACTCCATGATAGTCGTCGACGACCGTCTCATCTCTCCGCGCCTCGGGGTAGTCGAAGATCATGTTCTTGGGTGCGGACGACGTCGATGCGCACGCGCACTGCAACAACACACACACAGACACATAGAATACGCGCACATCCATGGCGACCAGTCGCGTACAGACACCGGCCGAAACTGCCCGCCGGGCGGAACTCGAGCTGCTTATAACGAAGTAACGCATACTACTACTACACGGAGGTTTCGTTCACGCTAATCACTGGTTTCTTTACATTTGGAAATAAGCTTTTGAACCCGGGGAATAAAACATACAGAATTAGTTGTGGATCCCAGGAGGATGACAAAATAGTAGGTACTTGGATTGCTGATAGTAATGTTAAAGTAGCTATCAAGTATCCCAAAGTTTGATTTTCTCATTCTTGAGTCTCCATTTTAGTTACAGTAAGTTGAAAAAGGGCTCACTGCTAGTTACTGGTTACTGGTAATGTAAATGGTGCTTTTTTTTTTTCACGACATGACAAATTGAACCATAGTTAGGCCATGCTGTAGCCTGAAATATGTTTTACTGAATTGATCATCCCATCTCTCATGTACATACAGCAGAACATCAGTCAATTTTTTTTTTGTTGAAAAATGAACCTTACAACAAGTGCATAAAATTAATAATCTCTGTTAGCCTATGCCTGGATAATTGTATGTATTCAAGTATGTGTTTATTTTTAACTATTTATTTAAGTATATTTGTAGCCCCAGATATTCCGGAAAAAAAAATGTCTTAGATACATAAGGTACTATGTGCCAAACAGGAACAAAACTTGTTTATTTAAAATAAGTTATAACGTAGTGTTAGAATATTTTCAAAAGACCATATTTATAATAAATAGGTTGGTAATATATTAAGAACTAAGATATTTTTTTTTCTTAACTTTATATGGAAACACAAAACAAACCACACAAAACTGATAAATAGTCAGCTCCTTGATAAATCTACAGGGTTGATAATTGATATGATTTAAATAACTTGATTTAAATTACTGATTTTAATCGTGATTTTAATCAAGTGATTTTTTTAAAAAAATCATTGATTTAAATCAATAAATTTTTACTGCAACCAAATCAGCCAAAAAGTGTCCAGGGACTTGTGAAACACGCGATGTGGTTTGCTTTACGCTCTGTCATTTGTTATTGATAAGTGGAAGAGGGAATATGGCAAAAATGTCTCGAAGAAAAAAAGATGCTGTGTGGGTTTATTTTAAAGAAAAAAAGTCCGCTTGCGGAGAGTTCAACAAACCGTAAATCCGACAAAGTGTAAATGCTGTCATAAGGAATTAATGGGCTTTTTTTCATTAAACAATATAAACCAAAATACGTTTTTTTCTTTAAATTAATAACTGACTATTAAATTAATAAAAAAGACAAGAAAGTACAAAAAAATCTGATTTAAATCAAATTAATCCGATTTAAATCAAATAAATCCGATTAATTTGATTTCTTTAAAAAAATCATGATTTTTATCAACGCTGTAAATCTACATGTCATTTCTAATAACTCAGCTGTGTCTTTTAAGGAACAGTAGGAACAACCGGGTTAAAATCAATTTGTTGCTTTTATGAGTTATTTTACGCCACCTCAATCGTTTGGTTGACTGGTGGAAAATGCTCTAAGCATTAAGTCCGCCATTTGTACTTTAGTTTTGTCAGTGCAATAAAGAATATAAAAAAACCGTAACGTTCTCCTAGACCTCTGTAGCCTTTTCGTCACTCGGTCAAGAGAAATAGTGTGGCGGTGTGAGCTGGCCCTTACCGCGTCCAAGCATGAGCACTCCTTTTCTGCACACCACCGAGTGCAAGGCGTCTCCACGGGCATTCTTTCTCACTTTCAAGACCACCATTCGCATACATCGCGTACAAAGATGTACGCCGATTGACGTTGTCAAGTTTTTTTATCTTGTCTCTGAATAACTCACATGACAACACTGATATTAGCAAGAAGAATTTATCGCGAGTTAGAAAGTGAAATGGTTTTTACAGCAATTAATAGTGAGTATCAATATTTGTGAAGTGTATAGTCTGTTTGATACAAAATTGTATTTATAATCAATTCTTGAGGATACTAAATAATAATAAATATCCTTTGGACATTCCTACACATCGCCATCTATAACACATCCATCTATAGTCCCAAAGTAATCTACTCAAAGCTTGAGTTATGGGTGCCAGACAACGGATATAATACTTAAATACTTTTTGTTTGTAAATCCATACATGGTATACATAAAAAACACCCAGATCAATACAAACAGACATGTTCATGCACACAAATGTTTGTATTGTGCGGGTATCGAACCCGCAACCCGCTGCGTGGTAGGCGATTTCTCGACCACTACACCAGATGGGTCGTCAATACTAATATAGTCATTTACAAGTATAAAAATAATAGAAAATCGATAAGTGTAAGATAAGATTACTTAAAAAAAGAATGCAATGATAAAACGCTGATAATGGTACTTTATAAATACACAGTGTGTCCTGGGATATATGGAAACTCGCTGAGTAATGACTGTTTCTTCCTGCACCCCCTCCTTTTATCTCCCCCATTATGGTTTTCTTTAATTCTGCAAATAGTTGTCAAGTAAAAGCACATAATTGACAATAAATTACCTACAAAATGACACCAAATGTATAGAGGTTAAATTAATATATCTTACTAGTGGTCCCCCGCGACTTCGTCCGCGCGTTTTTAGATTTTTTCTCGCCTTTTAAACCTTCCCTAGACCTCCACGAATATTTCAAGACTAAGATAAGATAAATACGTTCAGCCATTCCAGCCAGAGTTTTAGTGAGACTAACAAACTAGTACTGCCATCCTTTTTTTTTAATACACACTTTTGTTCCCTCTTGCTCTATTTACAGAAAAATTACAGGAGTTATGATAAAAAGACATAGGAAGATAACATACTGTGTATATTGAGCTACAGTATACACTTTGTCATAGAGCCGGTGGTATTTCAGTAACAGCTTACTGCTTCTGACTCCACAAAATTCATTACATTAATTTTGTAGTATAGGTAAACAGTTTTCTCCGAAACTAGTTATTATATAAAGATGATTATTATTTTATTCAATAAATTATATTTAAACTTAGAAACAGTGTAAGTTTCAGCATCATTGGTTTTGAGACAGGTGTTTTTTAGATATTTGTGTATAATTTTAGGTCTACTTTCATCTCCTATCGGGATCAGATTTTACTTTATACCAGGACACAATGTATAAAGCTATGATTGTATATTCTGTGTCAAGTAGTTTAAAACTGTGAAATGTTAGAATACACATTTTGTCCGTAACCTCAACTCCCAAAATTCAATCAGCAAAATGGTTTCTTTGTGTGTATGAATCTGTTCTTAAATACAAGCTTAGAAGATTATGAATATTGATTATAACTAAAAAACAGTACAATTTCATAGTTGAGGTGAACCCTTTGCCTAATATATTTACTTTACAATATCTTAATAATGTATACCATACCAAAAAGAGTGAGGAAATCATTTTCTAGCTTAAAATGAAGCATCTTTACTGGAATTCCTGTAATTTACAAGTACATCAACTTTCCATGAGTATGACATCGACTTTCCTTGTGTATGTCTCCAACTATGCAACAAGAGAGTTTTGCTAGAAGATTTAATACAATGACAAATAATGAGTTTGCACAGGACGGAACTCAATACAGATTATTATTTCAAGTAAGTTACTTTAGTTACTGATATCACTATTACAAAAGAATACACAGCAGGTGTACTCACAATTTGAAATCTGATTTAATTCCTTTTAAATCCAAAATCAGGCCATAAAATGTCCATGTAGATATTTTAATAAAACAATACAATGCATTGATATTTTTCAATTGTTAACTGAACTTGATACCCAGACACCTCACACACGCACACCAGTCAGGCACAATTTAAA
Organism: Pyrausta purpuralis; assembly: GCA_963924145.1. Classification (NCBI taxonomy): domain Eukaryota; kingdom Metazoa; phylum Arthropoda; class Insecta; order Lepidoptera; family Crambidae; genus Pyrausta; species Pyrausta purpuralis. Next base: position 20,088,209 of record OZ001659.1, read on the forward strand.
CCCAGTTTTTACTACTGATCTTTATAAAGATCACCTTAGTTATTATAAGAAAAGACATGTAGTTTTATCAAGTAGCTCACAAGTTATCACTTTAATATTTTTTTTTAAATCCAAATTAGTAAAAACTATACTTTTCTGTGTATTGTTCCGTATTTGTACATAGGACCTTGTTTCTGAGGCATAATATTTCTGTAATAACTGGGTTAATCCCTCAAGCGTATGTTAACGATACACAATAGATATTCTATTGCTAACCTCAACAATTTTACTTATAATATATAATAATTTTGGTGTCAAGGTGTTGTTAAGTACTCCATAAAGAACCATAATGTACTTTACCGTTTATTGAAAATGTAACTAAAAATAATGTAATAAACTGCTGATACTGTGAACTGTTGGACAAAAGTACAAGTACTACATCAACAGAGAAATTTGTAACGAACTGGAAACTTTTGATAAATAGAACAGTGGGTACCAACCTGTCAGAAGGTTATCAATAAACTGATTTCACTCTGTCGTAAGTTCAATTGGACGAAACCAAGTATCGTAACGCAAACACACCGACGAACAATATATTATGAATGATATTGTATTTAATTGACTGTTCATTGTTAATTAGAGGAGAATAGAAACAATTGTGTATGTAAAATTTGGATTATAATTAGTAAACAAATCGAAAACTCACCAAATATTTAGGGACGGTATAGTAACTGGCGGTACGATTAATACAAGTAAACAACTTGCGATGTTTCGTAGCATAAAAAATTGAATTTGCTGCAATACGACAGTGATTGGCAAAAAAGCGTAGCACCGCCATGTAATTTGACATTACGAAAATATGTTGCCACTTTTTTGCAACAAACAACTATTTTAGTAGAACTTTTTAGCCCAAACACAGATTAGTAAGAGTATGAGCCCAAATTGGTAGGTAGTTCAGGGGCCTAACTCCCAAATGCAACATTGTTTTTAAGTTTGAGTCCAATTCCGATCTTGTGACCTCACTCCCGAACCCAAGACTTCATCCATTGCCTTAGATTCGGATCTACCTAGAGCAATGGATTGGTAACGGCCGTTATACCTGAAGTTAGCCAAACGACGGTTCGCAATTTATGGTAGTAGTGAAGTGCCTATCCCGATTTGTGCAATTCAATTGATATCCAATTATATAAAACACGTTTAAACTCCTTTAACTTGCGTTCATTAAATTATTTTGCAATCAATTAATGTAATATTCACGAATTGCACAAATCGAGATAGGCACTCCACTACTACCAAATTGCGAGCCGTCATTTGGCTAACTTCAGGTATAACGGCCGTTACCAATCCATTGCTCTAGGTAGATCCGAATCTAAGGCAATGGATGAAGTCTTGGGTTCGGGAGTGAGGTCACAAGATCGGAATTGGACTCAAACTTAAAAACAATGTTGCATTTGGGAGTTAGGCCCCAGGAATGATACACATTGGGTTGTGCGATTGTGTTGTGCTTAGGTGGGCTTGATCCGAGCTTGCATTAATTATTTTGGATGCATTGCATTTGCATGCATGCATGACTGTGCTGGGATATTGCATGGTGTTTTTTAGGTATCTCTTATGAGTTCATAAATTAAATAATAGAAAGGTCAGCTTTTTTGTACAGATAGTTTTACATGTAGGTATCATTCATGCATTTTAAAATGTATTTTTTTTCATTCAATTTTCCTCTTACTTTTTAGAGTTTCGGCGAGCAATCTACAACCCAATAAACGTTTTTCACTTTACAGCGCTCAATGGATGGGCATTAGGATGGACGCTTGAGGGACGTTTTATTAACGTTGACGTTAACTATAAAAAACAAATTACCTTAAACTACTATTTTTTTGTCATAATAAAGTCCTTTATTTACTAAAGGTACATATTACTACTGTTTTACTGTTTATTATTTACGTTGGTGAAAAGCAGTGACGTTCCTTTGGGATGTCTCCTCTAGGATAGAGGCCTTGCCAAACTTTCCCGCTTCTCTCACCTCAAAAAGTTGGCGAGGGTGCTCAAAAATTTTGCGGTAAAGATGTTTATGAAAAGAGGAGAGAAAAACGGGGAGGGCTATACTAGAAATTTGGCGAATTCCAATTCCAACGAAAAGGATAGGAAGCGAAGCCTGGGCCTAATAATATCGAAATGTAAATTTAAATAAAAATCAAACTATTTTGAAGGATGGTGTCAAATAGTTATAAATTATTATTTACAAAAAGACACGATTTAAGTATAGTAAATGAAATGTGTGAATTTAGGTGTTCTTTAAAAAGTAATTTCCTTCAGTAACGGACTCTAGCGTCATCTCTCGATGTTTTAAACATTTAATAATGACAAGGAAACTGCTCTTTCGTAGTATTTTACGTTCATAGGATGGTAGACCAAAAACGTTCCAGTTCACAAAATTTGACATAGTATTCATTTTCAAGAGGTAGCGAATAAAATAAAATAAAACACTCAAGAAAGAAAAAGAAGTTTTTTTTTGTTTTCCATAGACTTATATTGTTTTCAAACTTTTCTGCCTTGCTCATAATTAATGATTAAACGAACTTACCTGTACGTGAAGTTCTATCATAATTATACGAAGTATTCATCCGAAGATATTAGTATTATACACATGTAGTATCGCTTGCACTTATCACCACATAGCACAATTTTAGAGCTAGAAAAAATAAATTACAACAAAATACATCCATTTCCGTGTACGGTAAAAATAATTAAATAAATTATGAACACTTCCGTTACGTCACATCCTCCATCCATGCCATAGTTTTCGAAGTCTTCATTTAGTTTAGAGATAATAATATGATGATATTTCCTAGAAGGGTTTTTGTCAACACAAAAAATATGCATCGGGTGGGTAGGACTTTCTACTAATATCTTCGGACGAATACTTCGTATAATTATGATAGAACTTCACGTACAGGTAAGTTCGTTTAATCATTAATTAATACTTCAGTATTCGTCCTCGATATTAGTATTATACACATGTAGATGTTTAGAGCATAAAAGAAGGAAATATCATCTATGAGTAATTTTCTATGAGCCTTTCTGATCTAAAGAATCATATGAAACAAATTAGGTAGGTACTTATGACTGTGCCCACGACTTCGTCCGCGTGGCATAGTGACTTTGGGTAGATTTTAATTATTAAGGCTAATTATTTTACAAATAAGATATACCGCGAATATGTTGCAGCAATATTCTCAAATAATATGACCGGATGGACCTTGTAGACGTAGCAGACTGCCGAGAAAGCTGAGTCCTTTTTCTAGGCATTCTACTAATTAATTCAGTAGGTACTTTTTTATTAAAAATTCTAATTTGGTAGGTAATTTAAAAATGGTGAGAAGATAAACAAAACTTAACAATTTTGTCATAAAAAATGTCCAAAGTCAAAGCTTTGTAGAGATACAACAAAACAATAGCCAATTACAATAAAATAAAATTTTGCATTAAGATTGGTAAATATAAATTAAGTCAACCAACCTATTAATTAAGCATTAACCTAATGTAATCAATCACTTTACAGAGAATAAGAAGAACAATATTAAATCAAATTACCTACTACAAAATAAAATTATTAATGCACATTTAGATTTAATACCTATCTCCTACCTTCTTTAAATGGTACTATTAATAAGTCAAGAAAAACTTTTATTACATGCTGAGATGAGCTATCGCAGTTACTTACTTATACCTGCATAAATCAGAAGAAAGAATAAAAAAAGTAATTACCGTAAAATGGGGTGAATAGGGTCCGAGGGGTGAATAGGGTAGAAACCGATTTTTTTCTTTGCTGACTTTTGCTGTGCCTACTCTAAAGTCCAACTATGGTTAAGTAGATTTTTATGACAGATCACAAATCATTTTTCGTACTGGTAATAAAGGAATGTTCGTAAACCATAGGCAATATTTAAAAAAATCCATTTGAATGTAAGCGCCCAAACTGCCCAAATTTTAGCTCATCAAAACTTTGATTTTGTCATTAAATTACACAACTGTGAGTGATTTCTGTGATTTCATTAAATTAATCATTTCATAAAGGTGCCAAGGAAACAAAAAATAAGTAACGTTTATTGCTGGTTAAGATATAATCCATGAAATATGTTGCACATATAAGTTTTTTAGATTTTTGGGGTTATTAGGGTCTTCTAAGGGGTCATTAGAGTTGTAGGATGGGGTGGATAGGGTCATATTATGGGGTTAATAGATTCAATAGCGAGGTGAATAGAGTCAATAAAGGGAGGAAAAGGGTTTTTGATATAGGGTTGTCACAAAAGAAGTTTGCGCTAATTAATTTATCATTTGGGGTTTAAGTAAGCCAATATTAGTACAGCTTTAATTTAAAAAATCATTTGTTAAAATGTTAAAAGATTCAAGTTATTACTTGCAACAACACCGAAATGTTGTTCATCTTACGACTCTGTTCTTTCAGAAGCTACAAATAACCTATCATCAATTCTGTATTTATAATCACTAAACTCGTATACGTTAATGAGTTCCACTATCAGCTTAGCTCCACACAATGTTGACCATCAGACATAACAACACATCAACATTGAGATTCTAGTACAAAAACACTGTATGTGCTTTTGAAATTTGAGGGTTTCTCTCAATTGCACCAAGATCAATATCGTCAGATCCCGTCTTGGAAACAATGGGATCAACAAGAAGGTATAATCTCTAAGTAGGCGAAAAAAAATTCAAATTGGTCTACAAATTACTGTGATATGAGGTAACATAGCCACCCAAAAAAAAAAAACAATTGATAACATCCTCCTTTTTCGAAGTCGGTAAAAAATATTTTTACAAATTTATTTATTGTCAACCCTAGGTATAAACTCTATTCTCCCCAGTCTCGATTCTATTGACCCCGTGCCTGGGGTGAATAGGGTTTTGAAGGTTTTTTGCGATTTTCTCATAATTTTGTTATGGGAACTTATGAAGTATTATACATCATTCAGAAATATAAATATCCGGACAAATAATAAAGTTCTCAAAATTCTCATTTTTTACTCATACTTAGGGTAATTCTAGATCAAAGTTGGAAAGTTACCCTATTCACCCCATTTTACGGTACCTACTGAATCTATTAAACTTAATAATTAATAGATGCATTCAAAATTAAAACCTGCTCAGTGGCGAAAAGAAAACTTTAACGTGCATAAATCTGAAGAAAGAATTTTAACCAAAAGTATTACTGAATCTACCTAATGGAAAATATCTGCAATCAAAATAATGAGCTCAAGTCCTTTACTACTCAGTAGCGAAAGAAAAACTACGCAAAAACGCGCTAAAATCACTTGAAGTATCGCAAAAAAAGCAGTTGCGCGGGACAACCGTTCCGTAGGGAGCAGACTAAATTAATCTAATAGGTAAGTATAAGGAAAATATTTCAACGCAAAACACATATTTTAATGTAAGTGAGACGCCACCAACCAACCTTAGCGCAAGCTCGCGTTGTAAGTACTTAAGCTGCGAGTATTATTTTCATGTGGAGTTATTTCAAAACTGTGATAGCTTCTAAGATATTTATTGAAATCAAATGATGTGAACTTTGTTCAAAATTTTTTACAAATTTATTAACATAAAAAAGGTTGTGGTTAATCAACCATAAAAGATAGACATATGCTGTCGCAGACTTTATTATAGAACTCTTGATGCTGAACAATCCTGATTTTTGGGTAACTTAAGCGGTTTCCGCAGCGTACGCAGCGGAAGCTCTCAAAAGGAAAATCTTTCTCCCGTTTTCGCAACATTTTTCATTGCTGCTGTGGTCTTATGAGTCGTATCTTTATGTTATATAGCCTAAAGCCTTCCTCGATAAATGAACTATACAACGTAAAAATATTTTTTCAAATCGGGCCCGTAGTTTCTGAGATTAGCAGGTTCAAACAAACAAACAAACAAACTCTTCAGCTTTATAATATTAGTATAGATGTATATAGTAAAAAAAACCCTGGTGGCAAAATCAGAAAAGAATGTACTGTCAACAATGACCATTTTTAAAATAGTTTTACTACTACGGGTTTTTACCCGTGCGAGGGTATTTTGGAGTTCTCCAACCAAGTTACTGTATTAGGTTGACATGAACAACTAGACTATCGGCTGCGGACTTGGATGCATGCCTAGGGCTGTATAGAAAAATATGGATCTAATATGTCAACTCCACTAGTCCGCAAAGTCACATTGATATATGGTTCAAAAAGTTTTCTAATCAAAAGGTATAAGTTACTAGATTTTCTTAAAGGTTCATTTTGGAATTGTAAACGCATGAGATGCGCCTGAAAGAAATATTTATAGATTAACACTCATAAATTGTCATAGTCAATACGAGTTGTAACAAAAAAAACATTTGTTCTAATTGCATCACGAGTGAACAGTTTATCCAGATAGTCTAATGATCAAAAAGTCCAAGTAATATTATGTTTACTCAAGTGAGCCCGCAGCCTATTAACTCCTTTACAATATCCTTAATACACTTTATTATTCAAAATCTTTAAAACCAAATTTAAAGCAACAAAAATGCCTTTTTTGTAAAAAAATGCAATACTGTTTTATTATTTATTTTATGGTTCTGGTTGTGGGGTAATCTGAAATCCATTTAGTATTCGTTCGATAGAAACCAATAGATATTGTAAGTTATGCAATAACAATACCATCTTTTGAAAAAAATATTATTCTGAAATGCTACACTACAACGTGTTGTTGTACAATTGAAGTATTGTATTGTATTTGACACCAATCACATACATTGCTCTGATCCCAAAGTAAGTAGCTAATGCACTTGTGTTATGGAAATCAGACAACGGTGGTATAAATTTAAACACCTAGACCCGAGACAATATAGAAAATTTTGATTTCTACATTGACCCGACCGGGAATCGAACCCAAATTAAACCATTTAAAAAATATGTATTAAGTCTGTTATTACAATCTCTTACAGGTATTACGACAAGAGGGTATCAATGTTGCAAATGGCCAATTCGGCACAATTTACTGAAGAAAAAACGTTATTTTGTACAAATCACAAATTTCAGTCTTTAAATCTAGACAAAAGAGGATAATGGTGTTATAGTAATTACTGGCATCAAAAGATCTACGCTTGGTATCTGCCAGTATCGACAGTAAAAAACAAAACGATAATATTTGTGTCACATTAACGTGATTATTGTTTCTGCTGTTATCATTAATATTTTATTCTTACACATTTGAGAAAATCTGAAATTGAAAAGTTTTGAAAATTTTTATAGATGTATTATAGACAATTGCATCCGCTTCCAATCACGACTCAATTTCATTAATAGTAGAAAATGCGGTTAGCCAATTAGCAGTTATAGGTGTACCAAATTAACAAATCACACACTGTAATGTAACCCTGACGTAACACTAACTCCTATAAAACAGTAGTAGTAAACAGTATTATCAATCAACGGATTTTATATTTAGCAGAATTGCAAATATTTATAGAAATGTAAATGTAGGTATTATTGTTTACCCTCATAAGTTTTATGCGGCTATCGCTATGTTACCTAATGAAGGTATTTCGAAATTATGCAGTAAATATTCGAGCTCCACAAAATTCGATATGATAATAGTGTTTCTAGTTGTAATAACTGAGCGCTTGCTGACCCGTTCTCACAGGCCGCGCTCTACCCCGTAGTTGAGGCGTCAGAATAATCTCGCAACCAAAGTAATATCGCTAAGTTTCTGGATAGAATTTATAAATATTATCTAACCAGCAATAATATCTAATAATATGTATGTCAGTATAATATTCATATAGCGATCATAAACGTCACAGTCTTATAAATTAACATGTATGCTTTGTTTCATAATCGAAACCAGCTGAGAACAAAAACAAACCATGCAGATTTTGCATGTTTTTAGAAAACAAATAAGGAAAAGGTGAGCAACGATAATAATTAATTTGATTCTCTACCGTTTTTCTGTAGTAAACTAGTGTGTCAATGATTAAAATTAAAAAGTAAAGTTTAAATATTTAGGCTTGTATACCTACTAAATATGTGTAGCTTTTTATTCCTGTATTTAGAATAAAGTAAATATATCCTTATACTTAGGTAAGCATTGTGTCTACTGTCTAGTCATGTTTGAAGTCTTTTTTGTACTCCAAAAAATACTTTTAGTCTAATTAGTAAAAGTATACAAAACCACGGTTGTAATTTAAGTCCACCTTGACCTTGGTTAACATGTAATGTAATTGGCGTGCACCAAACAACTTATTTTTTTTTTTTAATTTACAAGTTTAACGTCCTCGGACAGAGCCATACGGACAATTTCTTCAGTAAAGTTCCAATATTTACACTTAACACTACTAAACTAAAACTAAACTAGCCTAGCCTAACCTAACTCATTGAAATGCGGGGTTGGCGTTCGCATTTCAATGCTCAAGAAGGAAGTTTAGCACGAGAATATCGATCCGAATCAGAGGGCGCGATCTGCGATCAGAGCACGCTTTACTTTGTTTCCTCCTTTGTCTTCATTGATTTCTTCAATAGCACACATTATTGTGATGATCCCAACACAAAATCACAATAAATTACTGGAAAAAAACAATTACTAAAATGAAGAAACAAAATCCAACTTCCTCTTCTCGTTTCCCGCGCTAAACCCCAAACAACTTAACAGTAATATTTGACATCTAAAACTCTTATAAAATTAGTTATCTCTTCTATTTAACCAAAATCTCCATATAAAAAGATAAAAAAGCAACAGAATTGCTGTGGAAAATAGTTTTAAAAATATCTTAAGGAAAATTGAAAAAACCTACAATATTCATTTTCTGTTTAAAACAAGTAATATTATAATAAAGTACAAAATCTGCCATGAAAAGGGTATTCAAGGTGATGATGGTTATAAAACAATGTTTTGAAATTAATTTACACTGTACAGATATCATCTGTTTTAAAGGTTAATTAAAAAAGAAATAACTCGACTTGTAAGACATCACGCTCTGTACATCATACTTACTTGCAGCAGCAATGGAAGGAAAAAAAACCTTGTTTAACTTATTAAACTGCGTTCGCTCGATATTCGAATTTTTAATAAGGTGCGACTCGCATCTTGTCAAAAATATTTTAATAACCCTTCACCTAAAATAGTGTCTGATCATATTATGCTACTGTTTTTCAAATGACTCAAGTCTACTCACGTAGCGTAGGTAGGTACCTCGTGTTCTGCAGTCTGCGTTTGTGTTGCGGTCCGATTCGATCCCACGCTCGAGGACGTCACTTGCGACGGCGATGGAGGTAGCTGGTGTTAAAACCATTAGTAGCTGCTTTCTACCTGTACGGTGCACTCATTGTTTTCAACTTTTATTAATTGGTAATAATATAAAAAAAATACCTGATAATAAAATTTGTATTATGTTTCCTAAGACGTCCGAAGTCCATTATTATGAGAGTACATCGTTCCGTTTCCTTGCGTTGTCGCTAGATTTTGCTACTTTCCGTCACGTGACTTCCTCGCTTTTATCGCCCCTCGTGGCCAAACCTGTAACTAACTTAGGAACCAGAGAGTCGCTTTCTCCGCCACCATTTATTGGCTCATTGTTCGGCTCATAATAGAAACGAATGAGGCGTGGTGAACCACCAGGAAGACATTGTCTGGACTTCGGACGTCTTAGTAAACATAATACAAATTTTATTATCAGGTAAAATTTTTATATTATGTGTTCCGATTGACGTCCGAAGTCCATTATTATTAGAGATCTGTTTGTTATGTCCTGGTGGCTCGCGAAGCGTAATAAAGAAAAATATAATTAATGATAAAATAAAATAAAACCGCAACAATGTGATAAAGCATGTAATTGAAATCTATAGGCAAGTATTTAATTGTCACAACCTTATAATGCAGCAAAAACAAATTAAGTGAATATAATCATTCTAATTATTTAGATATAAGAATCAAAATAATTGTATACATTAACTGGGCGCAAAAAACTGAGAAAGGGACCTTTCCAACACTATACTAGTATTTTGGCCACTTTTATTTAAAACTTCTTTGAAATAAAATTTTTTAAAAGTATTTTCATGGCGCCAGTTAGCTTTGGCTAAAATATCATTTACCGGATATTTCTCTATAAAGTTTAGAGATAAACTGCTGACCGGCAGCTACCTGGGGGCGCATCTATACCGGCCTCGGAAAGTGTGTGTTTTACCCAACCACCTATGATAGCAGGCATAGCTGGTCTGACTGGTCCTCTTGTCGTAATAAACAAATTTGTGAGAACACACCTCTAGTATTTTTAGAAATAGAAACCAACTTCCTTAACCAAAATAATGGGTATGTATTTCTATCTGGTAAAGTAGTAAAAGTCCAACTCGATTGTTGGTAAGATGCAGAATCTGTCTTTGAACCAAATTTAGGATGCAAAGTAATAGAGGTACCATTGTCGCAAAAATGATTTGAATCACAATGTAAAAGAGTTAAATCATGTACTCTACGCCCTGAAGAGAGCAGTAAGATTGTGGCAGTACGTCTAGAAACATTAAATAAACTGAGCATATTGGAATTTGAATTTTTCAAAAATTGAATTACTACCCTAGCATCCCAAATCGTAATTTTGGTGGATTAGGCTTAGCTAGGAAAATAGCCTTAAGAATATGTTTGACTAAGTGATTTGAAGAGACTTTAATATCTCACAATGTTTGTCTCACAATCTCATAATGTTTCACAAATAGATGCTATCACAGATTTATGCACTAGGATCGAACGATAAGCTAAACGGTCAGTTAGAAATAGCTTCGCTAAATATTTGGCTACATTTTCGGGTGCAGGACGTCTAAAATCGAAATTATGATGACGACACCACTACGACCACTTATTCCATATAGGTATGTACGTTTTTAGTGTAGACGCTCTCCAACACGAAGCAAGAAGCTGTTTTTCTTCAGTCGTCCAATTTCCAATCAATGCGTCCCAGTCAAAATCAGCCAAGCTTCCAACTGGAGGTTCTGGTCTATCAACACGGTTGTCAGATTCTGTATACAGGTCGATCTCTGGCGTTCCCCAGCGAGCGAAAATTTTTAATGTTGCCTCCTTCAGAAGGTGCCATTCCGAGCCGGCGCGATTGCGCGAGATGTGATCGGCTTCCGTGTTGTACCGTCCCGGTAGATGGTGAGGGACAAGTATCACGTTCAAGCTGTCTGTCAGTGCCAAAAGTTGTTTCGTCATTTCTAGCAACTTTCCTGATTTCGTCCCGCCTTCGTTCTTTATGTACGACACCACTGTCCGGCTGTCGCTCTGCAGAATTACGGTGGATCGATTCAAACTCTTCGCTTCCGACCGGATTGCGGCCATCACGGCGTACATCTCCTTCAAATTGCAATGCCAATTTTGTTGACGACGGGTACAAATGCCTTTCATCATTTTGTCGTTTACCCAGGCACCCCACTGAACATCTGAGGCGTCGGCGACGAGATAGTTTATTAGCAACTTTTCTTGGTGAATAGGAGTTTTTTGGTTGATATTTTCGAGCCACCATTCCATCTCTATCCTTACTTCGTCCGTGAAACGCCTGGGTAGACGTGGGCGTTCTTGAAGTAAGTTGCTTTGGCGCTGGAGCGAACGGCAATGCAACTTTCCCCGGTGGGTAATGAATGTAGCGAAGTTTAAGTACCCTAAGAGGCGTTGCGCCTGCTTGAGGGACCAACTGCCGGCTGCCAAGCGAGTCGAGAGGCACTGACGTATTTTGCTTACTTTGTCTGGAGGTAGATACTTGGTGTTTAGTTGAGTATCCCAGACAATTCCCAAGAACTCCATCGATCTTGTAGGGACAAGGATCGATTTTTCTTTGTTGATCTTCCAGCCAAGTTTGGACAGGAAATCCAGCGCAACTTGAGTGTGAGCCTCCAAAGTCTTTCTGTCCTGATTTACGATCAGAAACGATTACGACCCTGGCTGCGAAGCTTCTCGGCAATCCAGTTGGTGACTGAGGCGAACATCTCGGTGCCGCTGCTAAACCAAATGGGAGACAGGTCATCTGAAGTAGGCAGCCATCGTAGCTGATGCGTAAAAAGCACCGGTGCTCTGCCGCTATAGGTATGTGGTAATATGCTTGGTTGATGTCGAGTTTGTCATCCAATCGTTGGATTGAAGAAATTTGGGCATTCGGTAATGATGAAACAAGTGGAAAGGTTTCGGATCCCTGTACTGGTTTAACGCCTTCAAATTGAAAATGATACGATTTTTGCCGTTGCTCTTTGTTATGATAAAAAGCGGGGAAATAAATGACGGGGTCAAAGGAGCCGGTTTCAGTATTCCGCTTTGAATCATGGTTTGAACTTCTTAAGGCATTATTGAAGATATTGGAGTTTGGTACTTTCGCATAACGTCTGGTGTTGGATAAACTAGGTGTGGTTTTTGATTGAATGGAATGCGAGCTGAAGAAATCAAGGCTAGGATGGTTTTGGGTGGATCGAATTTGACCCAAACCTTCCGATAAAACCTCAGGCAGCCGCCCAAAAACCGTTCCGAGTCATTTGTGCCTGTATCTGGCACCCTGGTTTTTTCGCCCCCTCTTCTTTCGTTTGTCGCGTAGTTCGAAATCGCGCCTCTCGGACTGACTGTTGTTTTGGTTTGTTCTGTTGAGTATTGCGAAATGAGTTTTCTCGAAATGTAGAAGCCATAGGTGACTTTGAACGAATCGGTGATTTTGAAACTGCTGCTGGCTTCGCACTAGACGAGCTATCTTTGACTAGTTTCTCAATGCCGCCAATCTTTTGTATGTAACTTGCTAACATTTGGGGGTTAAACATGTATTCAGATGAGGGTGGAATCGCTTCAATGTCTTCACGCATATACATATTTTCCTTTCAGACTTTTTAATAGTGCTTTACGACGAAATTCTACAACTTTAGCACGTTTTCCGCATATTATTTGTAAAATATCATGCGACACTTCTTTATAACCCGATTCGTTACCAAACAACTCTTTTAATTTGTCGTGGATTGAAGAAGACGTAAGATTTGTATTTGTTTGTGAAGACCATTCAATTATATTACGAAGAGCCGTATTTACAATTTCATTTTGGGTTAAAAATGCGTTTGACAAAGCAGCAAAACTACGCTCCATTTGAAACCATCTTATCGGGGCAAACGGGTCCTCAAGTCTTCTCAATTCTTCATTTACCTTGAGCTCATAAAATGCGGGAAATGCTATGTATTTTTTCTGTATATCAATGTATCGGACAGAGTTCCAATCGGAAGAATCGAAACGCTGCATTCCGGTTAATTTCGCAACACGATCGGGATTGGCTATAGGCACAGATGGCTGTTTGACGGACACGTTAAGTTCGGCAATATCATTTATTGCATTTGGAGTAGTTAAAAACAGGTCATCTAAAGCGTTATGCGACGTGCCCGCACTGGCAGGAGCAGGATTCGGTAGACTGGTGTGCATAGCCGAGTAATTCGCGTAAAATAAATTGTTCACATGACTCACCAATTGCTGAGATAGAACCTCAAACCTTCGGTCCATATCACGAATCGAGTCTCGTGAAGCGCTGCGAGAATCACGCCGGCGTCGCTTGGATCGCGGCTCATCGTCGATCGCTGACGATGATGACCGCGACCTAGAACTGGACGCACCGGAGCGCACGGCCGACCGGCGGCGGGCACTTGATTTTGCATCTCCGTGTTCGGGCCGCAAACACTCGCGATCACTAATCTTATCCGTAGCCGCGGATGGAAGTTCGTCGTCACTCATTTTTACGTAACGGATTTTTTATAAAAATACGTATAAAAACACTTTCTACTTTAATCTCGAAAGTTAAAATATATATATATATATATATAATTCTTATTTTATGAAGGTAGAGAACGACAACCGTTCGGTTTGAAAAACGACGCATCAATGACCCAATATGGTGGCTAGCTCTCTCTGGTTCCTAAGTTAGTTACAGGTTTGGCCACGAGGGGCGATAAAAGCGAGGAAGTCACGTGACGGAAAGTAGCAAAATCTAGCGACAACGCAAGGAAACGGAACGATCTTGTTGGTGTTACACTATGGAGAGAGTACAGTCGTCAAGCCCAAAGAGCGAGTGGACTGTAATTTAAATTTAACACTAGGCACTGACTGTTCCCCAGTAAAACACTGCACTTATACTGACACACATTAATTTATTAATACTTTTACTATATACACAATTCACTGGTAATTACTGGTACTTCACTTTTCACTAGTAGCTGTATTCACTATTAAACCGTAGGAAGGAATGAACGTACTGCATACAAATTCGGCTCTATTCTTGTATGATTTTCTGCGTTCAATTAGCGACTAAAGCGATCCATTATTATCTCTAATTATTGAGCACGAAGTTTGCACACGGCACTACTATGTTCATTTCTTTCTTACATATATTGCTATCCTATTTAATTTTACTTAACAATTTTCGTATTCGTTCTAACTTATACATTTTTCTCTTTCTTTAAGTCTAGTAGAAAATTAGTAAATAAACGACAATATCAAAGCTTATGAAATCATATGAAACTTCTTTTGGTCTTGTGGCTGTCGTCAACATTCTCCCCCCGGCGAAGGTGTACCGTAGCCTCCTCCGGTAGACAGCCTCTCGTTGATGCAGCGCGTCCCTTTCCTGTGGTCCGGGGAAGGTGCGGATGTAGATATCACGATGATCTTAGAGGTGGGTCTTTTGAAGGTCCCACCTTTGGTTAGCACATCTACAATGCGCGTGACACCGTCAGGTCCTGGAAAGGTCCTGGTGACAGTGCCTCTCGGCCACATGTTCCGTGGTAGTTGTGGATCAGCGATGATGACCAGATCGCCTGTTCTGACGGCAACCTGGCGTTCGTGACGATCAAGGCGTGGCACCAGTGTGGGTAGGTACTCGCGCATCCACCACTGCCAGAAGCTGTCCGCAAGTGCCATTGCTGCTCTACAAGCCCGCCGGTCCGCTTCTTCGCAGGCTCGGGTGTGTGGTAGTCCGGTTGATGATCCCAGAGGAAAGTGGTTGGGCGTCAGCGCTTCTGGGTCTTCTGGATCCACGGAGACATGGGTCAATGGTCTCGAGTTGATTGAGTATTCAGCTTCGGTCAGCAGAGTGGTCAGGGTCTCTTCTTTCAGCGCTTTCTCCTTTAAAGTTGCGGTAAGCGCGTTCTTGACCGAGCGCACTAGCCTTTCCCATGCGCCTCCCTGGTTCGGAACTCCTGGGGCTATGAATTTCCACTCGGTGTCGTAGTTCATCGCCAGTCTTGATAGTTCTGGTAGCCATTCGGCATAAGCTTTCTTTAGTTCTATGTCTGCGCCTCTGAAGTTGGTTCCATTATCGCTGTACAGCGTCTTGGGCATCCTCTTCTGGCAGCCATTCTTCTGAGAGCCCTGATAGCAGAGTCAGTGCTTAAGGAGGCGACTGACTCTAAATGGATGGCTCTTGTTGTTAGGCAGGTGAAAAGAGCGCACCATCTTTTTTCTCGTCGTCTTCCTATCGTCACTGTGATAGGGCCGAAGTAGTCTACTCCGCAAAAGCTGAACGTATGGCTGCAGGCGTTCAATCGGTAGATCTCCGATTGGTGGGTTTCTTGGCTTCGTCTTTCTTAGTTGACACATCTGGCAGTCGGCGGCTACTTTCTTCACTGTAGGTCGCAATCGTGTCACCCAGAACTTTTGTCGAACGTCGTTGACTATCCTCTCGGTGTTCGCATGGCCAGCTCTTTGGTGTTCTCGCCCGA
This sequence comes from Pyrausta purpuralis, assembly GCA_963924145.1. Classification (NCBI taxonomy): domain Eukaryota; kingdom Metazoa; phylum Arthropoda; class Insecta; order Lepidoptera; family Crambidae; genus Pyrausta; species Pyrausta purpuralis. Next base: position 20,103,928 of record OZ001659.1, read on the forward strand.
TGAGTACGAGGGTCAAACTGAAAGTTCTTAGAACTGGCCACTTATAAACAATATAATAAAAAAAATATTCTAAAATTTGAAAATAGAACTCTTTGCCAATATTACTGAGTATATATTTCATTCATTTGTCATTTGTTTTACGATTTGGCGGCAAATTGAAAATTGTCTGTGTCACGTCAACATGAATTTAACACGAGAAAATTTTCGTGCAATGATTTTTTATGACTTTCGATGTCATTTAAGTCAACAAGAAAGTTATGATAGACTACGATTGGCCTTTCACGATGAAGCCCCATCTCGTGCGACTGTTTACAACTGGTTTAATGAGTTTAAACGTGGTCGCACTAATCTCACTGATGATGTACGTGAGGGACGGCCTTCTACGGCGACGACTGAAAATAACATCTGTGTTGTGCGGCGTATGATAGAGACTGACAAAAGAGTGACCTATCAGCAGATTTGGACAAGCTTAGGCATCGGTATGAGTCAAGTGCACAAAATCCTCCACGAACATTTAGCGGTCGGGAAGCTTTGCGCCCGGTGGATACCTCATAATTCGACTAAGGCTCAAAAACTCCATCGTGTGGATTGGTGCCGTAAAATGATTGAAAGATTTAACGGAGGTGACTCAAATGCTGTGTTCGACATACTAACAGGTGACGAAAGCTGGATTTACTGTTATGATCCTGAAACCAAAAGACAATCTGCTCAGTGAGTTTTTCCTTTCGAGGAGTTGCCAACTAAAGTGAAGAGAGATCGAAGTGCGGGAAAAAAAATGGTGGCCTCGTTCTTTGGAAGGATAGGTCATTTCGCAACAATTGTGTTAGAGGATCAAAAAACAGTTTCTGCAGAATGGTACACTACCAATTGTTTGCCACTTGTCTTGGAAAAAGTTCGAGAGAAACGACCTCGCAGTAGGATCCTCCTTCACCACGACAACGCCTCGTCGCACACCGCCAAGCGAACGATCGACTATTTGGCGACATCAAACGTTGAATTACTGGGTCACCCGCCGTATAGCCCCGACCTCGCGCCTTGTGATTTTTATTTATTTCCAAAAATTAAAGAAAAACTTAAAGGAAAGCGGTTTATGAATGCTGAAGAAGCGGTGGCTGCGTATCGCGATGCCATTGAAGAGACCCCTAAGGACGAGTGGGCAAAGTGCTTTTCCCAGTGGTTCCATCGCATGCAGCGGTGTATTGACGTCAATGGACAATATTTTGAAAAGATATAATAAAACTAATAACTGGCTAATGTAATCAGTTTTTGATTTTCTAAGAACTTTCAGTTTGACCCTCGTAGTCTTGTGAATGGATGGCGTCCATCCAGCAGTATGGGTCGCTTTGCTGTTTCAGGTACCGCTGCCTTGTTCGCGCGCCCATTGAGCTTTAGGAGTCCATCTTCCCATAGCAGGTCAAAGCGATGAAGAGAGCTTGATCGGGGCACGATGATGCCTCTCTTGGTGCAGTCTATTTCGCGAGGAAACGAGTCTTGCTGTGTTCGTCGAAGTCAGAGATTCGTTGCCTTCTTGATGTGTTCATGGCTGAGCGTAGTCTTCTGTTTGCGGCAAAGATCTACGAACTGTAATATTCTTGCCGTTGCTCCAATCAACCGATCGTATGAAGAGAATCGGCTGATGTCAGGCAGTGCTGCATCTTCTTTTTACCGTTCTTCAGTGATGACATGTAGTAGTTCCGTGGTGATGTCATCGCTGCTATCTTCTTGGCTTCTCCAAAAATGACGACATTCCAAACCATGGATCATCTTCGGACGTTGTCACGTAGCCTGTTCGCGTTGCTACGTTAGCTATGTTCTGGTGAGTCGGCACCCACCGCCAGTCTGCTGGCTTCGTTTCTTCTGTGATCTCGCCGAGCCGGTGTGCTACAAAGGGCGTGTAGCGTCGACTCCCGTTCCTCAGCCAATGCAAGACTGTTTGCGAGTCACTCCAGTAGACCGTGTCATCGATGCGAAGTCTGTGTTCTTGTTTGATGGCCTTCGCAATTAATGCTGCTTGTAGCTCCAGCCTGGGAATGGTTTGTGCTTTGAGCGGGGTGACCTTCGCGCGTGCTGCCACCAGCACAACTTCCACTTTCTTGTTGCTCTAGGTGAGCCTCCAGTATGCAGCCGTTGCGTATTCTTCTTGTTTTTTAAGTTTGCGATCCAACCGTAGAATTCGTTGGCGATGTCTTCAGGAATCGGTTCGTCCCATCCAGTCTTGAGGCGCCATAATTTCTGAAGAGTGATCTTCGCTGCAAAGGTGTAGCAGCTCAGAAGTACCAGCGGGTCGTAAATGCTCATTACCGTTGATAGGGCTTCTCGTTTCGTGGGGGCTCGTTCTCTTGACTTCACGGCTTCTGAGACTCGAATCAGCGAAGTGTTGAAGCTCCACTTGTCGGTCTTCGGGTTCCATAGAAGTCCCAAGGTCTTCTCTTGTCCTCCTAGTGGTGTTGTTCCCGCTTTTGCTCGTCTGTCCTTTGGTGTGACCTCTAGCAGCTCCTCTTTGTTGCTGCTCCAACCTCGAAGATGGAAATCGGCTTTCTTGTGTACCTCGTCGACTTGCACGATGATTCGTTTGGCACTCTCCAGGTCGTTGAAGCTATCCACGTAGTCATCCATGTAGTGGGCTTTCATGATCGGTAGAACGGCTTCAGGGTGTGTCTTCGCGTGCTGAAGTGCGTTCTTGTTCCGGACGTTGTGTGCCAGGAACGGTGAGCTTGATGCGCCAAATATCATTGAAGTCATCTTCATCTTCACTGGTTTGTCTGTTGATTGTTCCCTCCATAGGAACATCTGCGCAGGTTGATCTTCCTTTTTTATCTTCACACGCAGAAACATTTCTTCTATGTCTGCTGTTATCGCGTAGGCGCCTTCTCGGAACCGGAACAGTATGGTCTGCAAAGACTGCAGAAGGTCCGGCCCCTCCAGCAGGCAATCATTCAGGCAGACTCCGTTCGCCTTGGCTGCGGCGTCGAAGACAAGCCTGATCTTCCCTGACTTGTTCGTGTTCTTCACTGCAAAGTGTGGTAAGTACCACGCTACTGAACTGTCTTCTTCTTCGCCACTACACTGCTCGGCGTATCCCTTCTTTAGCAGGTTCTCCACTTGCTCGTGGTACTGCTTCTTCTCTTCGGGACAACGTTCTAAGCTGGACTCAAGTGTCTTAAGCCTCTTCAAGGCAGCGTTGTAGCTGTTTGGTAGCTTCATGCCTTCGCTCTTCCACGGTAGACTTACTTCGAATCGTCCGTCTTTGTTCACCGCGGTTTCTTCGAAGATCTTCATGGCTCGTAGGTCATCTTTTTTCGTGAATTCATTCTTCATAGATATTCCCTAGCGAGTCGACGCGAAAGTGATGTTCGACCAGATCTTCGATCTTCTCATCTAGTTTGATGTGCAAGATCTTCTCTGTATCTTGACAGCTTCTAGGTACTCTTCCGTGGATCACCCATCCTAGTTAGGTCTTGGAGGCTGCCGGCTGATACGGCTTGCCCGCTCGCAGCTCCCTCGTGATGATCAACGGCCAGTTGTCAGTTCCTATGAGGACTCGTGGCTTGGCGTTCTGGTAGGCTAGGCTTGAGATATCCAGTCCTCGCAGGTGTTCCAGCTGTAGTGCCTCCTTTGGCAACGACTGCGTCGATAGGTCCAGACCTGCCATCGTTCGGAGTGTGATGACAGAGCTGTGTCCGCTGACGTCATCTCCAATGATCTTGACGCGGACGGTTCTGCTGTTCATGCTCGTGACTTCTTTGTCTATGCTTCTTAGTTTTAGACAAGTACTGGGTCCGCTAGCTCCAAATTCGTTCGCGAGGTCTTCGTCGATTAGAGAGATCGTGGCCCCTTCACCAAAGAGCGCGTATGTTCGCTGCGCCCCCCGCTGGCCGCTGATGATGATCGGACATATCTTCAGCTTCACGTCACTCCCTCCAGGTGTAGCTGTGGCCATTGCGACCTCTGCTTGGTTCGTAGTCACCTGTTTGACTTCCTCTTTGGGCGGGACTTCAGCATGTAGGGTGGCGTGGTGAGGACGTTTGCAGCCCTTCACACCGCAGAGCTTCTGCTTACAGTTCATTCTTCTGTGCCTGCTGTTGATGCACCGGAAACAGAGTTTTGCGTTCTTCACTGCCTCCCACCGCTCCGACACCGACAGCTCCTTGTACTTCGGGCACGCAGGTAGCTTGTGTTCACTGTTGCACACTATGCAGACGCTGGCTTCGGGCTTCTGATTGTCTTCTGGCCTGCCGCTCGTCTCCGTTACAGAGAATACTTTTCTCTTTTGTTCGATCTTCGTGTTCTTCTTGTCTTTTCTGGCACCACTGTAACTGTGTTTTAATGCACGGTCAGCTTGCTGCATTAAAAACTCGGAAAGCCTTACGATTTGAGTCGTATTTCTCGGCTGCTCCTCGGCGAAGTCACACCACCTTGACTTGATGTGTGGGCTCAGCTTCTCTAATACTTCACGCACTAGCAATGGGTTATACAGATATGCTGGATCCACGTTGCCAAGAGTTGCCACGATGTTCTGGACTTTGATGGAAAGGAATTTAATTCACTTGCAGTACTTCCCATCTTGGGCAGCTTCTTAAGTTCTTCGTATGCCATATCTATGATCATCTCTGGGCGTCCAAAGCATTGCTGTAACGTCTTCATTACTCGATCTGGGTGCGTTGCGCTGCTAAGTAGTGGCGTTACCACTTCCTTTGCTTCACCTCTGAGAGCGTTGCGTAGTCGGGCCAAGTTTTCGTATGGAGTGAACTTATACAGACTTGTTGATTCTTTCATTGCAGTAGCGAAGTGTATCCACTCCAGTGGTGATCCGGAGAACAGCGGGAGATCCGTAACTTGCTGCGGTGGTGGTCGCGACGCCATCATCTGTGACAGCGTGTCTGCCAGCTGTTCAATACCTCGTCCCTTCGGGGTTGACGATCTCTGCCTTTCTGCGCGTGGTCTGGGGTGGACCGGTCCCGGCGTCCAAAATCTTGCCCTTCGGGTCACAGGCGTCTCTTCGTAGCTGGGTTCCGGTGGAGCCTCCAGACGCTCCCCCCGTTCGGCATCCACGTTTGGCGCAGACTTGTCCAGCCACTCGTTTACTTTTTCTATTTCTTGCATCTGTTCCTGGTCACAGTCGTCATCCAACTCTGCTAGGTCTGCCGTGAGCTTCTTCTTTACCATCTCGGCTTCAAGCTCCAGCTCCTTGCGTCTGATGGCTGCGAGCCGCTCCTCTGCCTCGAACCGTAGCCGTGCTACAGCGCTAGCAGTGGATCTGGTGGAGCGTGCTCTGGCGTGCTGTGTCCTGCTTGTTGCGGCGGTCTCGACATGTCCCATGTTCACGTCGAACGCTGAGTGCGTACCCAACACAGCGGTGCCACGTTCGTTAGGCTGGGCGGCCGTATGCTGTTCCGCTTCCAAGCGGCTCCTCGTTGACGGGGACGGCGACCGGGGTGGTTCCGGTAACACACGTTCGGAACGTTCGGCCATGACTTGGCTTCGCGTATACACCATTTAAACACTTATCAGAGTCAATTAGCAGAGTCAAATGTCTATTTGCAAATCACAATTAACACAGACAGAGTTCATACACAGTTCAGGAATCAAAGTTCAGATCAGATGCACTTTACACGAAATAACACAGTAATCACTTGTAGAAATAATCAAAGTACTTACAATTTATAGTCCAAAATAAGTGGGTCCATATAGCACTAAGTCATAAACACTAATTTCACAGCACAGAGTCCACTGGTGCGTACTTTCGATCCGTCTCCGACAGGACCAACGATATTGGTGTTACACTGTGGAGAGAGTACAGTCATCAAGCCCAGAGAGCGAGTGGACTGTTATTTAAATTTAACACTAGGCACTGACTGTTCCCCAGTAAAACACTGCACTTATACTGACACACATTAATTTATTAATACTTTTACTATATTCACAATTCACTGGTAATTACTGGTAATCTTATTAATTGGTTGCTGAACTGAAATACTAATATTTATTAGTATTAATTTAATGACATCTTTACCCATTCTAATTTGACATTTACTTATTTATTGATTATTATGGAAATGACATTGTAAATGCACAAATGTAATGGAATTTAAAATTGTATATTGTTAAAAAAATATTATGTTAATATAAGTTTGCATGCTGTATTTTATGGCTAAATAGGTTATAAGCAACTATCTAACTGTATTATATCAACCTGTGATCAACTTTCACCAATCCCTATTTATGGCAAATAAATGAATTATGAATTATGTACTTCACTTTTCACTAGTAGCTGTATTCACTATTAAACCGTAGGAAGGAATGAACGTACTGCATACAAATTCGGCTCTATTCTTGTATGATTTTCTGCGTTCAATTAGCGACTAAAGCGATCCATTATTATCTCTAATTATTGAGCACGAAGTTTGCACACGGCACTACTATGTTCATTTCTTTCTTACATATATTGCTATCCTATTTAATTTTACTTAACAATTTTCGTATTCGTTCTAACTTATACATTTTTCTCTTTCTTTAAGTCTAGTAGAAAATTAGTAAATAAACGACAATATCAAAGCTTATGAAATCATATGAAACTTCTTTTGGTCTTGTGGCTGTCGTCAACAGATGTACTCTCATAATAATGGACTTCGGACGTCAATCGGAACACATAATACCTGTTTGTTCGTGACGAGAAAGTTATACACAAAATAAAATAATTAAATTGCATATAAACATTCTTAATTTAAGCAGGGCTATTAATAACCTGCAACCTTTGGCAACTAATCGAGCTGCGCTCTCACTAATCGAATTAACACTGTTTCAAAATTGTTAAAACCATTATAAATTATATAAATGACACTTCTAAAAAACAACGTTGTCAGACAAGGAATCTACCTCTGTGTTCTATACAAAGTTTGTGTAGTGATAAAACACTATACATATAGTTTATATAGTTTCAAAAAGGTACCTAGTAGGCGTGATTTAGAAACTGCTTTGGCAGTTTTCGTTTAGGTTTTCGTCGTTTCTTTGGCGGTAAAAGTGAAATAAAATAAAATGATGATGAATGATGAAACTGCGCGTCGCACAGTAGGCGAGGGCATTGGCGTGAAATAAATATTTTAGCTTTTGTACTCAGGTTTGGCCGTGTTCAGATGAACACACACGAATAAAAAGATATGTGTGGCGATTTTCATGCTTAGGCAAGTAGTAGGATCGGTCCAGAGAAAATATCTAATAGGTTTGGAATGGAAACCGTCCGTTTATTGCAGGATTTGTCTCAACTCACCGGTTGTGTCCCGATCTCTGGTGGTGTCGTTAGTGATGTAAAATGAAAAAAAAAAACAGTTTTTTTTTTTCAGTTTTTGAAAAAAACATGAAAAAAAACTTAGCACTGTTGTTTTTTTTCTGAATTTGTTTTTTTTTCTACCATACATTTTAGTTCTTTGATAAATGAAATTTGTATAATAAATCAACTTATTTATTTAATTATAATTAAATTATAACAACTTCCGATTTCCAACAATTCAATTACTTATTTTCTTATTCTTCATCTTCACTTTCAGTTTCAGTATCAGTGCCTACACTAGTCATACTCTTGAAAAAAAACATGGTCTAGAAAAAAAACAGTTATTTTTCAGGTTTTTTTCAACGCTTTTTTTCACACTAGAAAAAATCGTTTTTTTTGCAACACTCGTCACGAGTCACACACAAGAGTCATCCATACCGACCTTCACTGTCTCACATAGCTTCTTAAAAAGGTTCATAACGTTTTCATTACGACTTTCTGGCACACATTGGATTTCAATATTGACATTGCGTGATAATTTCTCAAAGCTGATGATACGAGTGCTTAATCTCGAGATATCATTTTTCAGTTTTATGTTCTCTGCCTCCAAGGTTTTAATTGATTCATTTCTCTGCTTCAATTGAGAGTGTAACGATGCCTGTTCGTCGCTGATAAAGTTAATACTAGCATTAAAATCATTCTTTAATTCGTCTATATTGCGGGTTACCTCTGAATGAACCATTTTTTTTACTTCTTCCTGGAAGGACTAGCGAAATTTTTCCAAAATCACCGTCATTGCGGATTCCATTTTCTCGTCAAACATTTGGCCAATTTTTTCCATAGTAACGGTGTCATCCATTCTGGTAGGCCTTGTTAATATATTTTGCCGAGTTGTTACCATGCCTGCGGCCGTAACCTGGGCCTGTTCTGAGTCCAGAGACATGTTTATATGGATTCATCAAACGGGAACTGACTCTGACGCACCCGGGGTGTTTATAGTGCATCTGGTGCGGCGTGTTATATTAACGCATGATGGGCATATCCATGTAGATTTGAATTCCAAGCTCAGGGTCATGAACTGTTCCGAGCTGATGTTCAGGCAGTCTTGGTGATAAGAACCCTTGCAGTGACGACATTTCAGGCAAAACTGGGAAGTGATGGGCTGCCTACACGCATCGCACTAGTTGCTCATCTTTCAATATTTTATTTCTCACGCAGATCACAAAATTTTAAATATTTAATAAAATAAATAACCGTAAAAAAAACTAAAAAAAAAACGTGTGTTTCCAAAAAGATTTAAAAAAAAACACGAAAACAAAAAGTTTGTGACAGGATTTGAAGACCGTGCTGGACGCGTGACTGACGACATGTGACTCTTGACAGTCGTCGACCCCTCTGTTCCAGCCAGTGTTGCCACCTTAGTTTTGGTAATTCGGGCTGTTGAAGATGCTAAAAAGGGCTAGATAGGGCTAGATAGGCTAGAGACAAATTACTAAGCCTAGCCGTAAAAAGGCTAATGAGACACCTTTATATTGACTTCAATTATTCGTTTAATTTTTAGTTTGGATAACAATAGTATTTTAGAAAATCGATAAAATTCTGTAGATTTAATTTATCAATTTAATGATAAACTAAAATTATTCATATTAAACTGGTTCGAATTGTTAAAAGAATTAAAATTTAAAACAATCATTTACCATGTTGGTAATAAATAAAAAACAAAAAGTAATCAAAAATCATAATTAAATTACGGCATCGAACTCCAGAAAAATGAATTTAAAAAGAAAGGTACGATTTTTATTGCTTAGATCAATGTTTGAGAAATACCCGGACAAATCGAAATGGTATCTACCAGAAAAATATAAATAAATCACGAAATGAAGATCTTAATTTCCAATTTTTGTGTAAAATTTTAAATAACATGAAAAGGGCTAGATAGCCCTTTCCGGGCTAAATCATTTGGCAACGGGTTCACATATAGTAAAAGGAGCTAGATCTAGCCCCAAAAGGGCTAAGGTGGCAACACTAGTTCCAGCTGCATCACACATATATACATGCAAGACGTGGGCGGCTCGGCGGTGTTGATGGTGGCAGGACTACATCATCTCTGGATGTAAGGGGCAGATGCGACGCCGCCCATGCGGATTGCACATGTGTAGCTTTTTCACCGTTGCCCGTCAACTGCAGCGGCCGTGTTCAGTCAAGCTAAGTCTTGAGACGAAGCTAAATGGTTTCAGCGTGGAAGAGTCCGAAATACAAATCCGAGTGCTAGAAACCTTGTAGTACGCACAAGGATCTTGAGTTCAAAGAATCCAATCTTGATAGTTCACTAAAATCACTGAAATCACAATAAATATAAATAAATGCTTTATGCACGTAACGAAAATAGACGTGCTTTAGTGGCGAAGCACAATAAGCATCTATGACAATAAGCGAATGAAGACTTCGAAAACTATGGCATGGAGGATGTGACGTAACGGAAGTGTTCATAATTTATTTAATTATTTTTACCGGACACGGAAATTGGTTGTATTTTGTTGTAATTTATTTTTTTCTAGCTCTAAAATTGTGCTATGTGGTGATAAGTGCAAGCGATACTCCATGTGTATAATACTAATATCGAGGACGAATACTGAAGTATAATTGATCTCACGCGACAACAGATATGGTTGTTGGTGGGCGACTCTGATAAGATTTTAAATAGGTACCTAGCAGGCAGATCAGCCCCCTTACTCTCGACACAAAACCCGATCTAATGAATATAGCCATCCCTGTCACACGCGTACACGGCCTGGAATGAGTGACAGGGAATCATTAATACTTTAGTATGTCGTTGCGTTTCGTTATTCTTATGCAGGTATTTGCTCAAGTTAGTTTTTTTTTCATGCTGGCGAAGAGCCTGAGATTAAGGTTTCAGGCGTCTATCTCTTTCTTTCCTCTGAAATCTATCTTTTTCATTTCGTGCGTGACGTCATTGCCATAAGTTTTGTTTTTAGTTTAATAGATTCGAATTATATTTAAAAATATTAATACCCTGTCGTGGCAATGCACAAGCCGTGCAAGCCAAACAAAATTCACATATCACGTATATAAAATAAATAAAACTGAGTGTTTGTGTCACTATTGTTTTGATTAACTATGGAGATGCGTTCTAGAAAATTAACTTTAAAATAACAAATAAAAACAGAACGGAACATGTAATGTTTTAAAATGAAATTTATAATAAATTATTAATTTAACGTAGGTATTATATGGAGGTGTCAATGAGACATCATTCGCGTGGATCGAGATAAAGATAGCTTATGATATGATACTACTGTTACTAGTGTTGTCTTTACAAGTGTTTACTGCAATTATAGTCTGTTCTGAACTTAAAAAACTGGGTCGGTAGGTTCTAAATAAAACAATTAATGAATACCAGTGTCGTTTATTTACGAGAAATGGTCAGAGCGTCCTACGAGCAACGAAACCCGCCGTCCGTTCGTAAGGCACTAGTCGAGAAACGGACGCACCGGCTTAAACCTTTATAAGGCTGAACATGTAAAAAATATAATTGGTTTTCGACCTTATATCAATGCATCAAGGTTAAAATTATGGTGACTACTACATACATTACCACTGCCTTAACAGGGATTTTAAAATACTACAACGACAAATCAAATTCTGAATGAACACTACAAAAATATAGTCCTATCCCTTTGCTGATTTACCATCAAATTGTTGCACAGGAGTAAAAAAGTGACTGAAAAAATATTATTTACATGCATGCATATTTGTCAATGCCCTCAGATTGTGTTCGTAATTTTCACATGCATTAAATAATGTATCAGTAACTTTTTACTGATATACTTTTTTTCGTGGTGTTACATTTTGTCCACATTTATTTCTTTTAATTTATCTTACATATTGAACCCAAAACGGATATGTAGGTAATTTCAATTCATGATATTTACAATGTTACAATTACAAAACAAACAAAAAAAATGTTCTTTAAGGAATCACTAACTAAACTATCGGCACTAGCGTTATTCATCATAAGAGATCCATAAAGTATTGTCATAATACTGATTTATCTGCAATTTTTCATAAGAATCAGAAATTGGTAGAATGTGAAAATTTATACGGATAGCTTTTTTCTGCATTATTCTTGAATATTACTTTAAACGATATTTATATTTTCAAACTGGACTGGTAGATGTATATTTATTATACCGTCATTCGCATCAAAATATTGTTTTACCCTTGGAATATAGAGCTATCTCGTTACAAAACTTCACATTCGTTACCTTCAAAAGTTATCTTACAGTGTAATGAGATTATTTATTAAGGTGTATATATCACATTTGATTAAACAGTAAACTGTAAAGTGTAAGAACAACAGTGTAATTCATAGTCCACAGTTTCATAAACGTCGGTATAAAATGCTTAAGACTTTCGTGTGCAGATGGAAGAATTTTAGGAATTGCCTACATTGAACAACCTTAGTTAAGTTCATTCCTTATAGGTGAACGGGTTTGAAAACGATTTTTCCCGCAAGCATATTTCGACCGCAAATGCAGGCAATTCCGCCTGCGCACGATAGTCTTAACCTGCCGTCAATCAATTATTCTGCATTCTAGCTTGATAAGTGTTTCAGAAACTGTGGGATTATTATAAAAAGAAGCCTAAGCTTAATTACAATGCTTTAGTTTATTAATTAAAAATATAAATCACATTTATACAGTCCATAAATCTCAGCTGCGTGCTACTTTATTTCTATACGTTCGTTTCTGGTAGGTATAAAAAGCGACCGATTTTATATTGGAATGATTTAAAATGTATAATACCTGATCAGATATGCTAGGTAAGTTCCAACAACAGTAGTGAACTGTGAAAACTGTGAACATTATTTTTAATTTGTGAAAACTTCTTAGTAAATAACGGAAAAAACACTCGTCTATTCGAATTGCATTGCTAAATCTTTGAAAGCAAGTGACATATCATCAGATATAAAAATAGGTGTGTACAATTTTAATTATTCAATGAAAACAATGTATGTCGGAAATGGATCTATAATACCTAACAGTACTGTCTGTTACGAAGTCATTGCCCTGCAATTTAATATACAGTGATACACAGTTTAATTTAGTGAAGATATACAGGGCGACTCAAACATCACTAAGTAATCATTCATTACTCAATATCATATCACAAAAAATACTAAAAGACAGGTATGTGCCACCCTAAAATCAATTCTACTCTACACTCATACATACAAATACTACAACAGGTTTTCAAAGGATTTACTTTCTACATGTCTAATTTTGGTCAAACATATATTTATAGGAGTCTTATGTTAGATTTAAAATGAATAGTCAAAATTAAATGCATTTTTATTTATATAAAAATAATACTGTCACTTAGCCAATTATCAACAGCTAGCCCTACCAGCTAGTCAATGATAAAATTAATGTAGCCTTACTATGAAACTATCAATTAGCTTAATTTTAAATTATAAAGGAACATTCAACTACGTCTTGAGTGCAATTTGGCGAGTGATTAACATCTACATCTAGGTATATTTTTAAGACTAGAAAAAGTAATTATGATAACACTTTTACAATTCAGAAGAATTTAAAATTTCCATAAATCGCAGGTACAAAATATATTAAACGACATTTCTTGTCACTCACAGAGTTAATTTTATTGAAGGTTGATAAGAGCGTCGGTTTGGTTTGCCAGAGATCGTGGATTCAAATTCCACCCGTGCTGGAATTTAAGGTTTCTTGTTGAATCTTATAGTAATATTAGACATGCCCAAAATAATAATTATGTGGTTATTTAAAATACACTCACTGTATAAGTAAATGTGTTATCACTAAAGCAAGTGTACACAAAGCTACTAAAATATTATGCTTGTATAATTTAAGATTAATAACAGGTGACAGTGAATTATACATCACATAGCATTGGATTGATAATAATATGTAACTAAACACTGTCACAGTAAAATTCAAATCAATCATCTTCGATATAATTGTAGAACCAAAACACAATCCGTCCCTATTTCAATTCTATTTCAAATAAATAAAAAACAATTATAAATTAGTCAGGCATAAAATTTTTGAGAATCGTCTCACTGATCAATGAAATTTTTGCAAAGTTTAAAAGTAATAAATATAGTAAAAGGTTTTTCTTATACGATTTTTTGAATCACAAGTATTTAAAATTTTGACACTGACTCTAACAGAAAAAATATGTCAAAGTAATTACCTATTATCTCGAGCAAATTAAAACAAAGAAGTTAAGAATATAATGGTTCATGATATCCTATAAAATAAAAATCGTATTTTTTCCCTCGCACCGACCGAGAGGGGTTAGTTTCTTACTTTTCGCTTTATTTAGTAGGGCAAGGGTAAAACTATGCTATAAAACTTAACTAACTTAACGCAACGTATATCGCATAATCCACGTTTGCTTGTTAACAGATAATCATCGCGTCTGAGAGGATGTTTAAGGATATAATGTAACTAATGCTTGCCCTAATAATCATTGTGCACTATCTCGCTCTCACACGGGAGAGATTACGAGAAGCTGTCCTGCTCGCACTAGTAGTGGTCGCAGTCGCAGGCCGCATGGCCGGTCGCGTCCAAGCTGATGTTTGAGGATATAATATAACTAATGCTTGCCCTACTGATCATTGTGCACTATCTCGCTCGCACACGGGAGAGGTTACGAGAAGCTGTCCTGCTCGCACTCGTAGTGGTCGCATTTGCGGTCGATGTCGCAAGGCGTGTGGCCGGTCGAGCTGATGTTTGAGGATATAATATAACTAATGCTTGCCCTACTGATCATTGTGCACTATCTCGCTCACACACGGGAGCTGTTACGAGAAGCTGTCCTGCTCGCACTCGTCCCAGCTGTCGCAGTCGTAGTCGATGTCGCAGGCCGCAAGACCGATCCCGTCCGAGCTGATGTTTGAGGATATAATGTAACTAATACTAATGCTTGCCCTACTGATCATTGTGCACTATCTCGCTCTCACACGGGAGAGTTACGAGAAGCTGTCCTGCTCGCACTCGTCCCAGCTGTCGCACTCGTAGTGGTCGCAGTCGTAGTCGATGTCGCAGGCCGCGTGGTCGGTCGCGTCCGAGCTGATGTTTAAGGATATAATGTAACTTATGCTTGCCCTACTAATCATTGTGCACTATCTCGCTCACACACGGGAGAGGTTACGAGAAGCTGTCCTGCTCGCACTCATCCCAGCTGTCGCACTCGTAGTGGTCGCAGTCGTAGTCGATGTCACAGGCCGCGTGGCCGGTCGCGTCCGAACTGATGTCCGTGAGCGCCGCGTCGGATACCGGTTTCGAGGAAATATCTAGGATCTGGAAATATTTTAGTGCCAATAAGTATATAAATACAAGAAGCCCGAAGCGAACCGATCAAAGCGCGCCGATAGCCGAATGTATCTCTCTGTCTGAGCGCAAGTTTACAGCTTCGGAACTCGATCTCAAGTTGCAAATGACACAGATACGATTTGAGGCGGCGTTTGGGTTTCTGAACAGTGTGTGTAACAGTGTCTACAGTTACACAAGTCTACATGCCATCATGTTCATAATTCCATTATTTATGAACATAATGACATGTAGAATAGACCTGTGTGAGTTCCACTTCAAAACGTATAGTCAAGTCAAACGTCCAGTGTGAGACAAATGATGAAATATATTTCATAACAAAACACTTCAAAAAGTTCTAGGGTCCATAAAAGTATTCGTAATTCGAATACTAGTGCCAGTACTCGAATTTATATCCGAGTCTTACGCTTCGGGTCCTTATTTGAATATTTTTTTTTACATTCGAATTAGGACTAAATTTTTTTTTTGAACACCAAACCCGATTCAGTACATCACTAGTCGTATATTGCACCACTTCAGCAAAGTACGGCCTGTCAAAATTCTGTGAAAAACAACAACATAGGCTGCGATGTTAATGATATTCCTCAATCTACGCTATTTGATATTAAATTGAATTATGTCAAATGTCGCTTTTGTATCTAAAAATATAGGAATAAAAGTGAATGAATTGATTTATTTGCTCCTAATGTACCCTACATTTGGATGTAAATCTATGGTTAGCTCAGCTTTTTCAGCTATCAATGAATAGCATGCACATGTATTTATTTATTTATTGTTAAACAATAAATAAATAATAATAATATACCTACATACTTAAATAATTAACAGTTAACCTAGTCAGGATCCATGATATTAACCTATGCCAATTTAAAAATATATTCATAGTAATGTTACTCACATCAGCAGAAGACCTCAAGCTATAGTTGTCGGACTGCGCGTCTCTGTCGGCCGTGGAGAGCGCGTGCAGCGCCATCGAGTTGCGCTTGGGTTCGTCTCGCGAGAGATTCTTGCCGTCCGATCTGACAGCCACTTCCGATGGATTGGAACGTTCTGGAATGAGAAGTAATTGAAGAATTGATGGAGGATAATGGATATGGTTTTTGTCATTTTTCTAATAAAACCACATTCTTAATGATGATATTTTCAGTAGTAATAGCAGATGTTATTAACCTTTTGCTAAAGGATCGGCCAGTGACACGGGAGAACCACTTCTTGGTGACCCTAAGCTGCCGCTGTAATACATTTCTGGGTTTGCCTCGTGACGATCTGAAATAGATGAATCATTCTGTTATTTATTTGCGTATCATGTAGCCAGTGAGTTCACTTGTAAGAGTACGTTCATGTACAGTCGCCATCAGATATATCGGAGCAGACAAAGTGACCAAATACTTCTGAACAGTTTAAAATTTCAATAAGTTCCATACACTACAAGTTACCATTAATATCAGAACATTCATTACTTCATAAATATCTGAGCAGATGTTAGTCAATAACTTCTATACACACAACTAACCAATAATATCTGAACACTCCCTTGCCTGAATTTATTTACTGCCTGACACTTTCATGACAGTGATGACAATACTGAAAACTACAAAGCGTTACTAACTGCCAGCCTCATCTTACTATAATATAAACTACTAGCGGTCCCCCGCGACTTCGTCCGCGCGTTTTGAGTTTGCTCCCTCCCCTCCCGTCGCAGCGTCATGTTTTATATTATATCCTAAAGCCTTTCTCGATAAATAAGCTATCCAACACAGAAATATTTTTTCAAATCAGTCCAGCATTTCTGAGATAAGCGCGTTCAAACAAACAAACTCTTCAGCTTTATAATATATTAGCGCAAGCGCACGTTGTACTTAAGCTGCGAACATTATTTTGGTGCGGAGTTATGGTTAAAACTGTGATAGCTCCTAAGATATTTATTGAAATCAAATGATATAAAGGGCAACTTGGTTCTAAATGAAATGCTCGTGATGATGAATGCATTTATTTTGATAAGAATAAATACCTGTGTGTATAATACACCTCTAAACATAATGCATTATTTTTTTACAAATTTATTAACATAAAAAAGGTTGTAGTAAGTCAACCATGAAAGATAGACATATACTGTCGCGGACTTTATTATAGAACTCTTAATGCTGAACAATCCTGTCATACATGATTTTTGTGTAACTTAAGCGGTTTCCGCAGCGTACGCAGCGGAAGCTCTCAAAAGGAATATCTTTCTCCCGTTTTCGCAACATTTTTCATTTCTGCTGTGGTCTTATGAGTTGTATCTTTATGTTATATAGCCTAAAGCCTTCCTCGATAAATGGACTATCCAACGTAAAAAAAATTTTTCAAATCGGGCCAGTAGTTTTTGAGATTAGCGCGTTCAAACAAACAAACAAACAAACTCTTCAGCTTTATAATATTAGTATAGATGAAAAGAGTTCCTATTATGAATAAGTATTTATGGTTAAGTTGGAAGCACTTCCTTCTGCAATTTGCCTCGATTGCTCAGATATTAAAGACCGACTGCGTAGATACATTTGACGTTTTGAGTGTTCAGATAATTTTGGTTAGTTGTGTGTATAGAAGTTATTGACTAGTTTATGCTCAGATATTAATGAAGTAATGAATGTTCTGATATTAATGGTAACTTGTAGTGTATGGAACTTATTGACATTTTATACTGTTCAGAAGTATTTGGTCACTTTGTCTGCTCCAATATATCTGACGGCGACTGTACACGATGAGAGGTGCTCGAAGCGTGATAGCAGCGCTTCGATAGTGATACCGAAGTTTAGCAAGCTACGGCGCGGTCGTGTTCAGATGGGTGGTCATTCCGATCATATAAGTGGCGAATATCGCGAGCATGGTACTTGGGAAGACAATTTAACCCGTTGGTCCCTGCTAATATCGGTTGATATTAGTCGTTAAGCCTAGTCGGGGGCTTTATGGGCAGCTGGAAAACATCTGACAGCAAGGTAAGTCACTTGCCTTGCAATACAACCCCTCCACCAACCCGCACTGAGCCTGCGTAGTGGAGTATGGCTCAAACTACCTCATTGTTGAGTTACGGTCTTTACCCAGAAGTGGGATTATGACACATGCTAACTTTACAGTACTACACACTGTTTAGGCATAAGTGGACTCAGTCTTAATCCATGTTGTGTTTAAATACTAGTTTCATCCCTTCATCCAGTTTCATACTGATTATTGCACTTTCTGCTTGTTGAGTGGATTCTACTATTTATATAAATAAATAAATATTTGACAACTTCACATACATTGCTCCGATCCCAAGCTAAGTAGCTAAAGCACTTGTGTTATGGAAATCGGAAACAACGGTGGTAGCACAACACCCAGACCCGAGAAAATATAGAAAAGATCGTTTTCTACATTGACCCGACCGGGAATAGAACCCGGAACCTCACGATATGGCGACGCTTAAAACCAGCGTGCTAGCCACTCGACCACGGAGGTCGTCTATATATATATCTTGAAAAGAGGTTGGTTTCCAAATTTAAATTCAAACTGAAACATGCAGACATACCACAGTCAACGATCTCCTGGAAGACATAGTTGGCGATGGCGACCGGCTGCCGGATCCAGGGGTGCGCCATTAGTTGTGATACGGTGCATCGGTTAGCCGGCTCTTTGCACAGCATCCATCGCAATAGTTGCTCTAGATCTAGAAGAAAAGAGTTGGAAATCGTATTTACCACATTCAAAATCAGTATAGAAGTGCCAAAATAAAGATTGGTTGAGAATGCTTTTATGTGATTTCACTACTACTATTTCTAAGACTAATTGTTTATTAAGTCAAAAAGTCTAACTTTGTTTCGATGCCTTACACTGTGTGACTATGCATTCAGATATATCTTTCTCTCTCACTCGCAAGGTCATGCTGGTAAGATCGATAGAAAAGGAGACGGTTAAATAAGACAATGTCACATCGTATTACAGAGTAAATCGTCAATTTATCGATATAGTTATCGTGTTATTTGGATTCATCCTGCAAATAAGTATGATAGTTTTTGAATTTGAATTTCTCAGAGCTTGGGCAGAAAAGCAACCAAGCTTTAATTCCCAAGTTAAGATAAGGGTGTTAGAAACGTAAGGTACTAACCGTCAGAGACAAGTTGTGGTAACGCCAGCGGTCCCTGTATAGTGTCCTCGATGTCGGAAAACGGGTTAACGAAGAATGTTAATACATAAAGCGTTATCCCCATTGACCACATCTCAAGTTCCGGCCCGGCGTATCTGAAAGATATTTGATAAGAATTTGAATACGACCACCTTTCCGCTTGTTTGCCGTTTAGTCCGTGTTATTTATTCGCTTCAGATTTATAATATTAGTAAAGATGTAACACAACATCGTATACACAACTCACTTGTTGCCAGCCAACACTTCAGGGCTGCAGTACTCTGTGGTCCCATAAAAAGTAGAAAACAGCGTGTCTTTGCTCATAAACGTTGCCGAGCCGAAGTCTATGAGCTTCACGTGAAACTTGTTGTCTATGATCACGTTCTCGTCCTTGATGTCGCGGTGGAGTATGTTTAGGGAGTGGAGGTACTCGACTGCTTGACCTATCTGTAATGTAAAAAAGACAGTTGTTTGGAGCTCATTTGCAGCCTACTTAGCTAAATAAAGTTAAATAATGTAATGTAACCCTTATCAGGCTACACAATAAAAATAAGGCATGAAATTTAATTAGGTTCAAAATAACGTGGTTTCTAAATGCCTTAAGCCTGGAAAAAAGGGTCACGTTAGTTTTTTTTACGTCTCAGAACAACAACAAGTCTACATTCGAGTCAACGTGACTCGTATATTTATAAGGTTCCATACATAGAAAATACGGAACCGCTATAGTCTCACTTCGTTGCCCCTCTATCTGTCTATAAATTCGTATGGCGTTTGCACCGAACTTTTAGTGCAGGCAGATTTTTAAAGGCTCACGGCTCCATAGACCTACGGCGTTCCATGACTTTACGGTGGTTTTACTCTCTAGTAACGACGTAAAAAAAGTGTATGAAAAATTGTTGTTCTGCAAGTGACCGCTAGAGGCGCTGTGCAATTTTCTATAGACCGCCGTAAACATGAGTTTATTGTTTGAACCGTACCGCCGTAAACATGAGTTTAGTCATTCTTCAGTACAGAAGAATGATAATCAGCCAATGAAACGAATAGAAGCTCACCTGTCAACGCACAATGGCCCAATCGTAAGGATAAGAGCGCTTTCAAACTGAAGTGTTTATAGCAGTGCGACTGTCGCGCGGCAGTCGCGCTGCTGTCAATTCCATACATAAAATGACAGCAGTAAGCCCTTTACATTTGAGAGACGCGCTGCTGTCGTTCTAATGTGAAGGCGCACTAAGTGAGGAAAGCACCCCAGCCAACCTTACTAACTAACTAAGCTTACCTGTCTAAAAATATAGCTAAGCAGAGGTTCGTCAAGTCTTGGCCGTCGTTCAATAAATTCAAATAAGTCCATGCCGGCACCATGTTTCTCCATCACCATTTGAAAGTACTTGTCGTTTTCGAACATATCCACGACGCTGACCTGTAAACACAATGCAAACGTGTAAAAAAAAGTAGTGAAGGAGATAGAAAACAATGATGTTGCAGGAGAAGCAGATCCATCTTTTGGTAGCGTTGTGAATAATAAACTTTATTTTGCCACGAAAACTGCATTCATTTTCGATATAGAAACAAGTCCTCCTAGCTGATTTCGACTACGGTGGTCAGTCACTAAGACTCACCGTATGCGTGGGACATATTATAGTGCACAAGTGTGTGCCCAAACACAGGTAAAACACCGCCAACTTCCAAACTCCGGGCTACCCTGACAATTTCAAGATAGAAAAACCCAGATACATATTTTTGGCCCGATCGAGATCGAACCCGGGACCTCTGACGCAGCCGTCGCTTTAAGGTGCGATCCCCTAACTGCTGCGCCACCGAGGCAGTAAATTTCGATATACCTATGTAACAAAACCGTATTAAAAAAAAAAAAACGCCCTGCCATATCGCTTTTGAGCTTTTTTATTTACATCTTTGCTCTGTAAGAGTAGACTCAACTTATGTTACAACAATGACTTACGATGTTAGGATGCTTCAACGTCATCAGCAGACTGAGCTCCAAAGGCACTCTTCTGCCATCAGGTCCGTCCACCCAGAACTGAGCTCCCACTTTCTCTTTCAGTATGAATTTGGCCACAGTGAGTAAGCGGTCGGATCGCCGGTACGCCATTTTAACGCAACCGTATGCGCCTTTGCCTGAAATATTCAAGTTTTTATGATCGATAACGTCGTAGCGCTAGTTATGTTGGATTCGATCAAAGAAGTTGATCCAACTTGAATCACATATTTGAAAATATCTGGGTAAATTTGTTAGAGTTTGGCTTGAAAACTGTCTTCGGTTTGTTTTATTGGACCAAAAAGATTTTTCATTTCTCCTGTTCGGAAAATTGAACTTTCATGTGAAGATAGACGGGTGGAAAATAGCTTTTCCATCCCTAGGGTGGTAAGTAATTTAGTTTTAATTGCTACGATCAGACATGGAGATAAAGATAATTGAGTCACATCATATCATTAAAATAAAAAAGCTTTTCATATTTTTGAGATTAGCTAAACGTTAAAAGCGTGTTTAGTATGGTAACTAATTTGAAAATTTACAATTGGTCGAATTTTTTACAATTTAAAATCCACGAATATAATATTCGGCTGCCCGCCATACATAGTGACACTTTTTTCCATTTTAAATTGTCATGTTTTGTTTGTCTTTGACGATATATTTTTTTTATTTGGTCGATTATTGCACAGATTATTAAGCAGGCGGAGGCGACTTGCCGCGATTTTGTTGTTCATTAATGTTCTTACTCACTCCCACCTTTAGCTGTCCCTCATAGCGCTATCTCATGGGGCAAAATTGAACCTCGAATTTGACATAACCTGTGGTAGTTTTAGTGACAACTTTACGCTTGCGTTCTTCTACTCGATATTTTTAACAATGATTTGAAATATTTGATATCGTCAGCGTTTTATGTATTCTGTTGTCTTCCGTGCCGTAACCGTCTTTTTAATCGTGTTATTATTATTATGCATTTATTATTATTGTATATATAACGACAGTAAACAAACTGACATGTGATGTAAAAACTTGAGGTTTCAGCTCCCGCTAAACAACATATCTCATCATAGCATCACAATCACACAGCTAAATTTGATTATTTTTCCTCACAGTCGAACTACGACAATAATATGTTTGACACGGGTGAAAGCACCCATTTCACTATCGAATTATTGGCGCTCTCACTCCGTTCGAGCGCCAAAAACATCTCCGAGTGAATTGGGTCACTTTCTCCCCTTGTATAACAATCTACTATTCTTATCTGACTGCTACAGTTGTATTACAGCAGTTTTTCCTAAGCCAGATAAGCCTTTATTTACACATATAATGTGTTTGTAGACCGTGGCAGACCTCAAACGATTTGACATGGTAACGTCATTTGAATTTAGTCATTCTGCAGCTGCACAACAGTGCCAAAATACAATGTCACTCACCGATCTGCTTTAGCGTGACGTAATGTTTGCTGTATTCGCCGGCAACCTGCTCCTCGCCGCATTGTGACATCAGCGACATCGACGCTGGTCGGCTGCTGGCTGATTTGTTGCCCTGATAGAAATAAAATCATAATTTAATGATGATTGATGACAGAACTGGCTGACTCATATAAAGCAGTCTAAGGGACTTAGGAAGCTTTAGTACCCACTAATCCCTTACATAACGGGGTATGTAGCCCTTTCTGATATTTTCGGCCTCGCATCATACTGTGGGCCGGTAGGTCATTATAACAAGTAACATACATAGCCCTGGTGAGTGTTAATTCATGCGCTAACTTTTAAAACTTAAATTTTCAATGCCTAAGTCAGAATTATTTCCTAGGTCAAAACAAGTGAGAAGCTATCACATTAAATTTTGACATCAATATAATAAAGATAAATGACGATCACATCCTTCAAGCCACCGATTCGCACCTTTTTTCAATTAGCACAATATTCACACAAACCCATATTGATCGTAGCCGATGACGTAACCGCGGAAGTAAATTCGGAATACACTCTTGCAGTTGACTCATTATCACTATACTATTATAATTTTCAAGGGGTACTCTTTTAAGCGAGAAACTGGAAACTTTGCACTGATGAAAGAACATCATGGCTTGGCCACCGTGAGCAATGTTCGAACTAGAATGACGCGTAGTGTATATTGCTCTAAACGGTGAGTAGCTGATTGATTTGATCAATGAATAAGTGTTTTGAATTGATTCGGCGGCTAGCTAATGTTTGTTTGTTATGGTTTGCGTTAGATAATAAAGGATTTAATTACTGCGCGTTTTTTCGTACTCAAAAACATTTTGCTTTTGATATTGAACGAATGTTAATACTATTTTCACATCAATAAAAAAGTCTGTGTCGCTTAAGTTTTGAACGTCGATGCGCTGAAGAAGAATTGAAATGTTTTTTTTTTAATTAACTTATCATCCCACAGCTGGACAAAGGTCTCCCCCAACACCTTTCATTGATCTCTGTCAGCTGCTAATGACACCCAATCGTTCACAAAGCTGTCCAAGTCGTCACATCACCTCTTTTTGAGTCGACCTCGTCGTCGGAGCCGTCTGGTGGTATTCAACGCGAGGCGAGTTGGGCCCATCAGTCTGGGTGCATCAACATGCCCCACCCATTCCCACTTCAGCTTTACTGCCTTCTCGCCATCATCTGCTATGCCAGTTCTGGAGCGTATTGTGGTTTTCCAGATATTATCAATCCTTCTAATACCCAACACGCTTCTTTCCATAGCTCTTTGGCAAACCTTGAGTTTGGATTTTTGACCTTTGGTCAATGACCAAATTTGCGCTCCGTAAGTGAGTCAGGGCAGGATGGAGGTGTCACCGAGTTTTCTTTTCAATGAGATAGGAAGGTCTCCCTTCATATACGCTTTCATGGACCAGAAGCTCTTCCAGTCTTTTGAAGAAGACATGAACATATACTTGGGCCAGACAGGCCCAAATATATGTTCTCGTCAACATACTCCATTTTCTAAAACGATATTTTTCTTTCATAAAATGTTACGCTATGAAGTCGTTAACATTTCAAGGAAGCGTTGTGTGTCACGCGCGGCTCACATAGTAATATCTATCGGTTTCAAAACGTCCCTTTCCCAAAAAGTTAGTTAGTCGAAATGCCCCTTTTCCAAAATGACCCTTTAATAAAGTTGCCATAAGGATATTTTTATTATTGTTATTTATTTATTGAATGGGACAACAATAGATCCAAGTAGGGTTGGTAAACAATGCATCTTACACACTATCGTAGTACCTAGTATTTTATTGATTCGTATTTTTATACAACAGATAGATTGCAATGGTAATCAATTGGTGACGCAATCATTTTGGAAAGTACTTTACGGAACCGTATAGTTTAAAAATAGTTTCAAAAGTGTTTTTTTATTGACATTCAGTGACGTTCTTTAGTGACGACCTTGTTGATGTAGTGACCTAAACAGGCTGGGTTACAAGGCTTTTTTATTGTCTCGGGTTTTGGTTTCGTGGTACCACCTTTGTTTCTGATTTCGGCAACAAAATTGCATTAGCTACTTACTTTGGGATCAGAGCAATGTATGTATCTTGTGTCTAAAATATAAACATAAATATATATATATATATATTAAGCATAAAAAAATTACCTATCATGTAACTGTTACTTATTACTTTCTTTTTTCTGTTATGGCATGCACGGTTTGTGTCGGTCGCACGAGAACGGGCGAGTTATCAGCTGTAGAGGCGATGCTTGAACCGAGCGTGGTGTGTCACGTCGCATCCTCCAGTTGGACGCCGAGCCACTCTCAACGGACGCGCCTGCCGTAAGCCAGCTGCATCGTCCACACTCTGTATTATTATATCTTGTTCTATGTTCTAAGGAGTTGACTCACGAGTACGAGCGAGTTGTCAGCTGTAGAGGCGATGCTTGAAGCGAGCGTGGTGTGTCGCGGCGCGTCCTCCATTTGGACGCCGAGCCACACACAGCGGACACGGCTGCCAATAGCCAGCTGCATCGTCCTCACTCTGTATTATTATATCTTGTTCTATGTTCTAAGGAGTAGACTAACGAGTACGAGCGAGTTGTCAGCTATGGAGGCGACGCTTAAAGCGAGCGTGGTGTGTCGCGGCGCGTCCTCTAGTTGGACGCCGAGCCACACACAGCGGACGCGGCTGCCGTGAGCCAGCTGCATCGTCCTTACTGTGTATTACTATATCTTGTTCTATGTTCTAAGGAGTAGACTCACGAGTACAAGCGAGTTGTCAGCTGTGGAGGCGATGCTTGAAGCGAGCGTGGTGTGTCGCGGCGCGTCCTCCAGTTGGACGCCGAGCTACACACAGCGGACGCGGCTGTATTACTATACCTTGTTCTATGTTCTAAGGAGTACGGCTCCATTACTATATCTTGTTCTATGTTCTAAGGAGTAGACTCACGAGTACAAGCGAGTTGTCAGCTGTGGAGGCGATGCTTGAAGCGAGCGTGGTGTGTCGCGGCGCGTCCTCCAGTTGGACGCCGAGCCACACACAGCGGACGCGGCTGTATTACTATACCTTGTTCTATGTTCTAAGGAGTACGGCTCCATTACTATATCTTGTTCTATGTTCTAAGGAGTAGACTCACGAGTACAAGCGAGTTGTCAGCTGTGGAGGCGATGCTTGAAGCGAGGGTGGTGTGTCGCGGCGCGTCCTCCAGTTGGACGCCGAGCCACACACAGCGGACGCGGCTGCCGTTGGCTAGCTGCATCGTAGATACGGTGTATAACACGTCTAGTGGAAGAAATATGATTAAGTTAGTGTTAATACTAAAATAACAAATATAAACATAGCGATAACATTGTTTTAATTAGAAAATTCAACGAGAAAAACAGCTAAAGCCGGAATGCTCAGTGCCCAAAGAATGGACAACTCTTTTATACATTCCGTCTCTTTGGTGGCATGGCAGTCTGAAGTATAGCAGCAGTGCTAAGTCTTAATACTTGAGACGTGTACATAGACAACCTTAGTATAGAAAGAGATAACTCAGTGTGTTGATGAATATTCTTATTTCATAACAAAGTTACTAATAATACAATTATCAATGCATTAAGTAAAATTACGCGGAAAAATTCCACAACAAACAATCTAATGTCCAACACAATCTATCTGACATGCCTAGTGCTGTCCACTAGTGCTAGTGTTGTCTAACATAGTATTTCAATTATCGCTAATCCGTCTAACAGTTTGTA
Organism: Pyrausta purpuralis; assembly: GCA_963924145.1. Taxonomy (NCBI): domain Eukaryota; kingdom Metazoa; phylum Arthropoda; class Insecta; order Lepidoptera; family Crambidae; genus Pyrausta; species Pyrausta purpuralis. Next base: position 20,129,907 of record OZ001659.1, read on the forward strand.
CACACATCAAAAAAGTTTGCAGTATCATAAATATCATTGTTATAATACCAATATTATTACAGGTTCTTATATCTAAAATATTTATCAGCCTATGCTAGTGATCACAAACTTATTTTGATGTGTGTATGGTGTACTCACTCAATTCAGTTCCATCCTTATGCAGCACAACACCTCTGTACGTGCCGTCTCTGTGGTGACAGTCGGCAGTACAGTCACAGTGTTCAGCCTTACTGGCCCTCACGTGTTGCGGCGTGGACGTCGTCACATGGGTTCGAAGAAGGCGTTTCGCAACGCACGGTGTTTCGGGTGCATCGTCTGAAAAACGTATTTAAAAAGTAGGTGGTAGCAGATATCGATGACAGCGCTCGCAGTGTCCAAAAAATGACAACTTTGGCGGACTTCTGTCACTATTTATCTTGCAGTTTTAGTACAAAATTTACGCAGTTGTGCGTTATATTTTACTGTTAAGTTAAAATCGACACTATAGATTAACGATTTCATTGAAATAACTTTGGTTTAATTACTTTTCGGAATGACAGCCAGCTATTTGTTATTTCAACGTCCAATAGATTATACAATGCTGTCATCATGCACGGTCCCAAGATCTACCATAAATGATTGATAGCATAGTCAATATGCATCACCACGCAAGAGTTATGTAAATGAAACAAAGACACACAAGTATGATCGTCATCCAGTGCAAATATACGCCAATAGTACGGTACCACCAACAAAATGACTACAACAATAAAAAAAAAACTAAAGAAGGAAAAATAGACGAGTTGACACCACCAATCGATGATGTTTTTTTTTTAACTGTCAAAATGCTACTCTTTCATAGATTTACCATGGCCATTTAAAACTACGACGTCATAATTTGTGTTCAACCGCTCACTTTTACAGAGCAATTATAAATGTTATTGTTTAACTTTTTTTTTGTCCCTCTCAGTACTTTTAAATATGCCGCCACTGATTTAACTCTCTGCATTTCTCAAGCGGTTGACTGGTAGAGAATGCCATAAGGCATTAAGTCCGCCAATTGTACCATTAACAGTGCAATAAAGTTTAAATATTTAAAAAAAGGATGATCATTAATAAATAAGAGTGATCACCGATAGGTCAGTCTAAAATATTGTATACCTATTCATTAAATATTGGGTTCATCGAATCGTTGGTGATCGCAGGAAACTACCCAAATCAACCGCATACCTTCATACTTCTTCCTCGGCGCTGACTCCGTCTGCGTCTCCAAATCGTTGTCATTGCTCAAGCTGTCCACACTCTCGTTGCCATTGTGCTTCGGCAGGTCTTCGATCTCGCAGCCAGGGGCCGGCATCTCGTTGATCGGCGTCAAGAAGTCCGCGCTTGTCTCGTTTGAGTCACAAAAGTCTAACGACAAACTACTTCTGTCATCTCTTACTTGGCCAGACAAGTTTGCTTTCAAAGACCTGTATTTAGATGAGTCAAAGGACAGTCGTAGAGACGGATCGTTCGTTCTCACTCTTGGAGTGTTCCCTGTAGGTGTCACCTCTTGTGAGTGCTGCGATGTGTAGTAAATGGAGTCGGATTTGTCTGATGGTTTGTTTGACACGTGTTTGACGGCTGGATTGCTGTGTTCGGAGCGAAGTATGTTTTCTGAGCGCGATTTTGAGATGCTGCTGTGACAGTAGTTCTCGTCGTCGATGGATATTCCCGACATTCCTGGAAATAAGTCAAAAGATGTAAACTTTATATATAACCACTAGCAGTCTCCCGCGACTTCGTCCGCGCGTTTGAAGCGTTCCTCAAGAAATAAGTTATACAACACAAATATTTTTTTTTAAAACAGTCCAGTAGTTCCTAAGATAAGCGCGTTAAACAAACAAAACCTTCAGCTTTATAATATTAGTATAGATAATTATGAAGTGTACTGACTTCATTAGTTTCTGACATTTCAGAAACTGTCAGTCACTACGATGATTGGATTGACATTATTCGCTCTCCTTTGTTATACCGTCAAAGCACACAACATATCTCATGAGAAGTCTATATTGTCCGATCCAGTGTCTCAGAGGTTTAAAACGTCCCAGCTAAAATCATCCGTAACTGTTTGCTATTTGCTATCAGTTAGTAAATGCTGTTTAAGACAAGGCAGGTAATTTGGCAGTAAGTTTGAATCCTACTTTTCACATTATTTCCCCTGTTCCCTTGCAATATATATTTTTTTAACGATTCTTACTTTAAATCACTTCCTGTAAATTATAACTTATATGAAACAATTTTAGTAATTGTAAGAAAGAAACCTAATTTTGGTACAGATTTTATTTTCGGCGATGTTTTGGTAATAGCACTGTTATAATTCATGCTAACATACTTCTTCACAATAGACAATTTAACTATTAAAACATATTATAATCACTTAAGATAATTTATTAAGAAATGAATTTTTCGATTATAGTATAGGAACAACACTATTTTTAAATTATAAAAACCGCCCATCCACCAAATGTCATTCTGGTATATCTAAAGAAAATTCAGAGTATAGTTAACTTAGTTACTCACTGCTGAATCACGTTAAAGAGTAAGACCTTAACCTGTTCTATAAGCTTTATGGCACATACCTGAAGTGACATCAGGCAGCGCCGATATATCATTCCTCTGCTCCGTAGTACTAATACTCGACACCATGTCCTGCGTGGGCGTCGGTGTATGCGTCACCAAACTGCACGACTTGTCAAGACAGAGGGCGCTGGATGACTTCTCTCTGGTTGTAGAGAGGATGGAAGGCTGCACGTTGAGAGACATGCACGCTGATTTCTGACTGCCGTTGAACGCGCCGCATGAGTCCTCGTCTGTGTCTGATGCTGGAAGTATAATTGGAATTTGTGTATGTTTTTGATACAAAAGATTGTATTTTTTTTTATAAATTGTGACACAGGAGGTTTTTATTGTCATTAGTATCAGACAGCTCATTAGACGAAGTCTAGTATGAGTTGTATTTTTTTCCAAAAAATAGAATTTCATTGACATGTTCAGTGAATTACACTAGTCAAAAAATTGCAGTGTATTTATAAAATATAATAAGGTATGTAACTAAACTTAGAAGGGCTTTATGAGGCTTATATTTATCCAAATGCGGAGACAGAAGTTCATTTATTTAGATAAGGCGTAATAATAGAAATAGGATGCTCTGAACTACTTTAATTTACTGCTATAAAAAGACAAGCTTAAATTATGTGGTACCGACAGGAATTTAAATGCCCAAAATCATAGAGAATGAAGAAAGGGGAGGGAGGACTGTGACACCACATGTTAATTATTATTATGAGCCTGTGAGAGTGTCCTCACAGGCTCATAATAATAATAAAACTGCTATTATAGTTCATTAAGATAGATGAATGAATGACAGCGGTCAATCGATCACAGTTAATAGAGTATGAATGTTAAGTTTATAGTTTACCTGAACCATTATTATCATTATTGACAGGCGACAGCGTCATCTGTCTCGCACGATCGTTCACTTTGACCATGTCAGCTTCCCTGCAGAAGTGGGGTATGACGTCATCGATGTGCTGGCTCACGACTTCCGAGTGCGGTTTGCCGAAGGTCAGCATCGCGAAATGGTGGTTGCAAGCTGTTATAATCCCGCCCTCGTCTACTACTAAGAGACCGCTTACGTTGTATGTTACCTGGGAACGGATAAAATAAGTTTATTTATTTTGCCAACTTAGGGTCAATTCTTAGTATACTAGACTAGATCAAGTGTAACAGAAAAAATGTAATCTAACCAAGTCAGAGGTTAAAACAACTATTTTATAATAAGAATGGACCTGTCAAACATGTCTAATTCCTACCGCTTCCCTGCTTATCGACCCGCGTTTGTCCTTTTCGTGGCATTAGAGATTATTATTATATTAGAGTTTATTATTTGTGTACACTTTTCTCACTGACAATTCCATTATTACGATAACTAAATAGTACAAATTATGTAGTTTCCTTCGTGGAAAGTATAAGGATTCAAGTGATGCCAACATGGGGTAAATTACGTGCTGTTTTAAAATAATAAAAAATATTGATATAATTTTAAAATCAAATAAAATAAATAAAATAAAATATATTTTACTTCGGACAAAAATGATCCATATTTTGAATGTTAGTAAAATAAAGCATGACTTAGAAACTATGTTAGTATTTTATTTAAAAAGTATAAATTTCGAATTAAGTAGAATTAAAAGATCAATAATTAAGTTATAGAACACATTATGAAATTAATTAAACAGTTATATCAGTTAAAACAGACTGTTTTCAGAGAGTTTCTTACTCTACCCATCAGGAAGCTTGTTTTTTTGCATCCCAACATCTTAAAGTCATCATTAGGTATATTGAATTCGTAGGGTGTCTAGCGATTATTTTGTGCGCTTGATCCACAGATTTTACACATATATGGTTTGAAAATACGCTTTAAATAACGTCACTTTTACGTCCTCCGTACAACGTAAAAATCTGCGAGTCAGTCTATTGCCTCTAACCGCCAGAGCCCTACGCTCCCTTTCAATGTTATGATGTCTTTGAGGCCGCTAGTGAGGACATGCCCCAGATATTTTAAGTTAAACTGACTTTAACAACCATTTTTTTTTAAATTTTGAGCAGCTAAGAACAAAATATTAGACTTTTGATAGATGTAATGTACACATCATGTAATTGATGTAATAAAGAAAGGTTAGTTTTGGATTAAAAAGTCAAGTTAGTACTTACCCTGACAGTTACTTCTAAGATAGGAGTGTCTTTGTACGACTTTAAAGACGACCAAGGCGAGTTCTCGGCGATGTCCGCCTTTGATATCCATAAACAGAGAGGAAAGGATCCGCCGTCTAGTGTTCTACCTATAAAGAAAAATATTTTCTTATAACTATATATTTAATATCTACTTCAAAAAAAGGAGGTAATCAATTCGAACTGTATGAATGTGATATCGTCAGGATTGGATAAATTTTTAGTATGTTGATCTATAATGGCTTCCTAACATGTGTGCAAAATTTCTTAAATGATTGTAGGTTTGTCTCAGGATTGCAAGAAAACGAGAAGTCATAGCGAGATGATTATTTTTTAGTTCCAGTGTAAGATTTATTAAAATCGATCCAGTAGTTTTTGAAAAAGAGTAATATAACGAAAAATTATGAAAAAATATATATTTGAAATTAAACCGCCTCAAAAAAAGTATTTCGAAAGCGATTTATTTTTTCAATTATTTTTCGATGGTAGTATGTAAAAACAAATATCTCTACATCATTTCTAATATATTTTACAATGTTCGATTTATTTAGTATGGTTTACAAATCCGTGTGTACACTTTTATGTAAGTTGACAGTGCGTGCGAGAAAGAGACGGTCGCCAAAAGTGAGAGAAGCGTCTCTTGACAACAAGAGAGATAAATATATACCTGTAGCTTTCTGCTTGGACACGCTCCTGGTGACCGGCGCGTCGGTGGCGGGCAGGTGTATGGACGGTATCAAGGACGCTAAGGGAGAGAGATAAATATATACCTGTAGCTTTCTGCTTGGACACGCTCCTGGTGACCGGCGCGTCGGTGGCGGGCAGGTGTATGGACGGTATCAAGGACGCTAAGGGAGAGAGATAAATATATACCTGTAGCTTTCTGCTTGGACACGCTCCTGGTGACCGGCGCGTCGGTGGCGGGCAGGTGTATGGACGGTATCAAGGACGCTAAGGGAGAGAGATAAATATATACCTGTAGCTTTCTGCTTGGACACGCTCCTGGTGACCGGAGCGTCGGCCGCGGGCAGTTGTATGGACGGTATCAAGGACGCTATGGGAGAGTGATAAATATATACCTGTAGCTTTCTGCTTGGACACGCTCCTGGTGACCGGCGCGTCGGCCGCGGGCAGGTGTATGGACGGTATCAAGGACGCTATGGGCAGCCCCACCAGCTTGTCGGATGTGTCAGCTTGGAACAACAATGCTGCGTTTTCGTTTGAACAAGATAGTATTACTCCGGTGTCGGCTTCTATTGTGAACTGAAATTGTATGTGCATCATTTGTGGATTATTTTGATGGGTTAAGTCTAGGCAAAGATAGTGAAGTTAATGAGATGATGTGGTTGATAGATCAGAATTTATGAAGACTGCAGAAACGACCAGCAGACCTAAGATGCGCGCCTATTTATCAATCGATAAATATCAAACGCCATTTTAACCATATTTAAACCAGTTTTTACTAACTTTAATTTATTCATTTGTTTTGAAAAGCTATCAGGATTTCCTTACAAAAGAAAACAATGTGGGAAAACATGTTCTTTAGGAAATAAACTTATTTTGTGGACGCGATAATCGGTATCGAGGCGTGCATGTTATGCCTACTGTGTAACTCTACACTGAAACGACTCACTGAGTCGTTACTTTCAGATGTTTCACTGTTCCGAAACTATTTGTTAGTTGAGATCAAATCCGGGGCGCTTTGATCTATTCGCTCCGGGCGCCTCTAACGCGTATGCTTGCCTTTTCGCTCTCACGCACTGGCACACTGACGCGCTGAGATGAGAGGGAGTTTGCGCAAGTACTTCGAGCAAATTATTGTCCATACAAATACATTAAATTAATCCAATAAATTTACACGATATATGAAACGCGAAAAACTTGGACGGAATCGCATCTTTTTAGTAATACAAATGACTCATTTTCAATGAAGATACAATTTTGCCAGCTTTAATCTAAGCCCTCAGTAAATATTATTTATAGAATATGTTGATATACCGTAGGGAAGGCCTGTGTATGTCAGCAGTGGACGACCTTTGGATGAGTTTGATGCACCACATACAGGTTTTCGATGCATTGTTAAGCGATAATATTTTTCTATATTAACGAACGAACGAAGTCAAGCAGGCCTCGCACACATATCCGATTCGGCCGAATCGGACGAATCGACCGAATCGGACGAATCGACCGCGTCGAAGAAATCATGAGATAGCGCTATAAGTGACATTTAAAGGTGGGAGTGAGTATGTAGATATTATCCGGCGATTCGACCGATTCGGCCGAATCGACCGAATCAGCCGAATCGACCGCGTCGAAGCATTCATGAGATAGCGCTATGAGCGACATCTGAGCTGGGAGAGAGTCGACCGCATTAGCCGCGCCGAATCTGATGACGTCATTTCGAATTCGTCTAGGATTTCTGGGGTTCTTCCAGATTCGGACGACGCGACGCGGCTAAGTGTGCGAGGTTTCATTAGATTTCATATAAAGAATTCTAAAATTCGTTTCGTTCGGCGCGTTCGGCTCGGATATGTGTGCGTTCAGCTTAATATGTAATTACTAACCACTACATTCTTACAGCTAACAGGCTCGGCTACCACGAGACATGGTCCATCATTGTCTAATTGTCTGATCCACAAAGACACTTGCACTGTGCCTCCATCTTTTGACAGCAGTTCCACTACCTGGAAAACAGTAGGTAATTATAGTTGATTTTGCGTAAGAAAATCGCTGAGACATTGTTATTTTGTAATTTTAGTGATGCTGCCCAATAAAATTAAACCTCTTAATTTAATTAACACTTTACATGACAGTGAAGGGTTATAGCCGTAAAACAATAAAAATTATATTGTGTCTTGGATATTGCACTGTAAAGTTTTAAATAATTCTTACGTAAGTTTTTGTATTTGTTTAACAGGTAGTTAATTTGTTTTGATAAAAAGCTGCTGTCGCCAAATTATACATAAGTATCATTAAATCATTGTTTTCTCGATAATTACTCAAAAAGTTATTCTCATGTACAGTCCATTTATCTTTGCTTGTCCAATATTGTAAACAAGTATTTTTTTATATATCTTTTTAAATAATATCAGTGAATAAAAATAATTTACTATTTTTTATTTTAAAAAATCAACAAGTGTTCAACAATGAATTACATATGTAGATTTTGAGTTTTGTATTTGTCTTACTTCAAAATGAATCATTTCATTTAAAAGGAATGTCAAGATTGTTTACAATATAAGACTAGCAAATAAAAACGTACTTTATTATGTGCGAAACGAAATAATGTGTCATGTCAAACAAAATATCAGCAATCATCTTAAAAAAGCAATAGATAACATGGCCACAATATATTTATTTTATCATACATACACAATTAGATACATTCCTTTGATCTCAAAATAATGCCTGGTTGCACTCTCTTACTTTAAGGATTTTTTTCACAACAATTATGATTGATGTTTCTTACAACTAAAACGGTGCAACCATTAATGTTGGTAAGTCTAAGTAGGTAAAAGACATATCTATACTAATATTATAAAGCTGAAGAGTTTGTTTGTTTGTTTGTTTGTTTGTTTGTTTGAACGCGCTAATCTCAGAAACTACTGGCCCGATTTGAAAAAATATTTTTATGTTAGATAGTCCATTTATCGAGGAAGGCTTTAAGCTATATAACATAAAGATACGACTCACAAGACCACAGCAGCAATGAAAAATGTTGCGAAAACGGGAGAAAGATATTCCTTTTGAGAGCTTCCACTGCGTACGCTGCGGAAACCGCTGAAGTTACACAAAAATCATGTATGACAAGATTGTTCAGCATTAAGAGTTCTATAATAAAGTCCGGGACAGCATAAGTCTATCTTTTATGGTTGACTTACTACAACCTTTTTTATGTTAATAAATTTGTAAAAAAATAATGGATCATTTTGAGAGGTGTATTATACACACAGGTATTTATTCTTATCAAAATAAATACATTCATCATCACGAGCATTTCATTTAGAACAAAGTTGCCCTTTATATCATTTGATTCCAATAAATATCTTAGGAGCTATCACAGTTTTAATATAACTCCGCACCAAAATAATGTTCGCAGCTTAAGTACAACGTGCGCTTGCGCTAATTATATTATAAAGCTGAAGAGTTTGTTGGTTTGAACGCGCTTATCTCAGGAACTGCTGAACCGATTTGAAAAAATATTTCTTTGCTAAATAGCTCATTTATTGAGAAAGGCTTTAGGATATAAAATATCACGCTGCGACGGGAGGGGAGGGAGCAAACTCAAAACGCGCGGACGAAGTCGCGGGGGACCGCTAGTGTTTAATAAATCAGCAAGTACAAAATATCAAGGACTGAGTGTTCATTACTGATTTAACCTTATACATAAGCACGAAATTTATGGACATGGTCTCACCTTTCCACTAAGCAACACAATAGTCCGATCTTCAGATGTGTCTCCATCTTCCGGCTCATGTAGACTAAAGGTCTTGCAGCTTCTTTTGTGAAGCAGATCGGAAAACCTAAGACCGCACAGCTCGCCAGATGAATACCCAAGTAACGAACATGCTTTATTGTTGACAATTAGAATCTGGAATGGAAAAAAGTTAGGACTTTCATACTATGTCTATGGTTACTCAAAATTTCATGATATTATCATCTTTCAGCAGTCATTTCAGATTTGTGTATGAGGATACTTATGTCTTACTCATATTCCACGTCATTCTTCCCTGCAGAACCACTTTTGATTTAACTAGTATAAGTTACTAAAAAAAATATATGAAATGTCTATCTATAAAATTCTAGTCTTATTTAAAGAAAATCTATGTTTCAGGTTTTGCCGTATTTTGTTATTGAAAGTGGCTGGCGCTGCGGAGCATCCTCTTAGCGAAACCACTGCAATATATCGTCGGTCGGAAACAGTAATGGAACATTTCAAAATGACCTGTTCTGAGTAATTAAGGTTTAAAGATTTTGAAAATATTTCATTGTTATTTTATTATATCTAGAGACAATTTAGTAATATTTTTTTAATTTATTTATATGCAAATTATAGTCAAGTTTATTGTGTATTACTAAGATTCAGGATATCATTTGTAATTAATGAGTTATCAGTTTTTTTTTGAAATGTTCCAATAATGAATTAAAATTTTCCTGAAAATCTAAGAATTATTTGGAATATTTCTAAATAAGCCAGTAATGAAATTAAACAACCAATTAATTTAGAAACCTTAATGGTTTATTAATATTTAAAAAACTTAAAGAAATCTGTTAAATATAATAATATTTAGGTGCGTCAAATTAATCATTTTCGTTATGCTTATCGGGTTCAATATGATAGTCTCCAGCCTCCAAAAATGAGTAATAATCTCTGTAAACTCTTAGGAATAACATTTGATCGCTGGTGGTACTTAAATCGTAAATTAACCCATTATAAACCTTTTTTGAAGTGTGTCATTTTTTTAAATATGTTCCTTATTATGGTCTACTTAATGCTATACAAGTACTAAAAAAATATCGAACCTGGAACCCGATAAGGAATAATCTAGAATAAAAATGCTCAGTAGATTAAAAACATACGATTATCGTGGACTTTATAAAAATTAAGTAAATTACACAATTTATTATTATTATTATCATATGTATTATTATACAAACAACTAGCAGGAGTGGCATTTAATGTAAAAAAGTATATATTGGGTAAATAACATTTATTTTTATCTTTGAATATTCAAAAATTAGGAATGGAACTTGGTATTTCACGCTGCACATAGTCCCACGTTACATTTTCTACACTCTAATCTTGTTCGAGAGTTGCAATCATATTGAGCACATCTACGATGGCTTGAAGAAGGAACAAGAAGGTGATCCCGACCATCAAACCTTATAGCATCGGTTACACAGTTGTCCGTTCGGGATTGTTTTACAGTTTTGGGCCACCCGCCGCTTAGAGAGTTAAATACGCTTGAGTTGCGAGTTAAATATGCCTGCGGAAATCTAACTGGCTTTCAACACTGCCTGCTTGTCTCGATAGCACCCAAGCATTGCAAATGGTTACGTCAATCATGTACGTAAAAATAGACCACCACCACTTTTTACCTCTTATGCCAATACGATACGTATTTATGTTCTGATTCATAAGATCTGTACCACCCATGTATTTACGGTATCTTCAAAATATTGCTGGTCGCACACTATCTTCTTTAACACTTATCTTCTTTTTCTCTGCAGCGCTATATTACAGGACTTACGCCATGAACAGTGGACATCGCTGTCACAATTGAATTATCCACCCAGCAAACGACAGAGATATCGTCTTCAACGCATTTTACAGATACGTAGTAACCGCGATTTTTTTTTCAGTAAATCATTTTTATTTGTCAAAGAAATGTCTTTCGGCAAGCGATTTACACGCACAGCTCCAGTTCCATTATAGCCTCGACTTTTCAAATGTAGCAAAAGCTGAAAACCGGTAACCAAATTATCACAGTAAAAACTTGGGGGCCGAGGTTGCACATTGCTAGACAAATCGTCAATCATCTTTGCTAAAGGAGCTGCAGCTTGGCCAAACTCTTGGTCGTACTTAGGATTCACATTTACACTCTTGCCTTGAAAGATTTCAAAATCTAATATATAAACATAGACTTTGAAGCCAAATCTTATAGGCTTTTCGCGAATGTATTGCTTGCAGCCATGTTTTCCGAAATATTCAATCATGGACTCATCATAGTTAAGAGCAGCTGATGGCACATAATTTTCGCGAAAGGCCTTTCAAAGCAAGTCAGTCAAAGGTTTAAGTTTCCACATTTTATCGGTTACATCAATCTGTGTATTATCTGCACAATGCAAAAAGCGCAGTCTTGAAGCGATCTCGTCTCATAGAGTTGTAAATCATTTCGTTTCTCATATCAGAACCTTGATCCCAGTAAGCAATTTAGGAACGCAGCATATTTCGCCGATTGATCAACTAACAATCTCATATGTTCTCCACTCCAAAATATCTCGAACATTTCTACAGATTTTTCTCTATACTTGGAATAACCACCATCAAGAAAAGTAGGCAACTGCTTTGAGAAATCTTCTTTCACCCAGGTACGTGCAGGCTTTGCTTTTTTTCGTATAGGTTCGTCTATGTAAGAACTTTCCGAATCATCACTGGAAGCACTTGAACTAGCTACTTCAACTCTAGCATTATTAGCACTGCCGCGTCCACGTCCACGGCTACGTGAGCTAGAACGACCTCGTCCTCTTGAAGCACGATGACCTCGGCCTTCACAGGAATCCTGGGGAAACGGAGAGTGCATTTCTGGCGGTGATACATTACTTGTTGTTTCTCGACATGAACGACGTGGTCGCGAGCTTTTCGCTAATACGACCTCACAAGAGGCGCTGAGCTCCGACCAGTGAGATTATTATGTCCGCACTAGCATCTTTGTCTCCTGAATCTTCATCTGAATGAACGGCAGGATCTGGTGGATATATAAATGTTTCTTCGTTTTCTATAATTTGATAAATAATTTTCACACTAAAGTATCTAGTTATTTTAGGATTGAGTAGGTTACCTAGTATGTTATAGGCAATAAATAACCTACTACTTTGTTTAACTTAAGCAAAAAGAGACCCATACTAGCATAATAAGCTATCTGAAACTTCTTTTATTAAAATAGTAAGTAGTTTTGAAAATAGTATTTGTATATAACTTACTGTTAAACTCAATGATCACTCTCTGAACTCCTTGTTTGCTATTTTTCGCTTAATTGCTAATTTAAGCAATGTTTTAGCTCTTGAACTCATTTTTACAATTTATTATATCAAATTTCAATCCCCGTCTGACCACTACACTGAGCGTTCAAAGCGCGACTGGCACATAACACGAATTAAAAATAATCAAGTGAAGAATTTCAGAGCCATACTGGAACATTTCGAAATATTTGATTAATGAATCATGGTTGCACTTTAAAATTTAGGGTGCCAGTGGGATATTTCTAAATAAACTGATACTGAAATCGAAGAGATCACAAAAAATTATATTTCTTTATCGGAATAAACAGTTTTCTGTGAAAGAGAAATGACATTTGAGTTGTACCGATAGTGATTTGGATAAAATATTCAATTTCCTACCATTCTACATACTCATCTCAAAACACGTAATTTTGGAAATGTTCCGGTAATGAATCCGACCGACGATATGTAGGTATTGCTATGCATAGTTTAATCAATTATATGGTAAATAATTCTATAGCAATTCTATGTTGAATTTTGAAAGAAATATCGGTTTTCTTTAAAAAAAATATTGGGTAACTTAAACAATTAATAATCCGTGTTTCTACCGCGAACACTTACAACACAAGAACATCGGTTTGGCATACTCAAATTGAGTTCATCCAAATCACGCTGTGGAATGGCCGCCCATGTTCGTTGCAACAACAAAAAAAAACCGCCAAGTGCGAGTCGGACTCGCGCACTGAGGGTTCCGTGCCAACTTTAACTGAATTAGGGAATCCACTTACTTCTACTAAGTAAAATCCCAAAATTTTGTGACTGAAAATATAACTTTGATTTTCATAGTGTTTGTATGAAGTACAAAGTTATGTTTGCAGTTTTTGAAAATGTGCTATATCTCTAAAACTACTCGTTCGATCTCGTCCAAACCAATTTTCGTTGAAAGTATTTATTAAGATCTACATTACATATTTTTTTCAAAATGTACACTTGCTTGGTTTAAAAGTTAGATGGGGGGGGGGGGGGGACGCCCATTTTACCACTTTGGAAGCGTCTAGCTATGAAACGTTGGACTTTAAAAGAAAACGGTTTTAGGAACCTCAATGTCATTTTAAAAGACCTATCCATAGACACCCCACACGCATAGGTTTGACTGTTTTTTTTTTGGTTTTTGTTTCATGTATGGGAGCCCCCCCTTAAATGTCATTATTTTTATTTTTTGTATGAGAATCGGTAAGCGGTTAACAGGATACATCTTCCTACTAAATTTCAACAGTGTAATGCTTAAAGTTACAGAATAAAATGGCTGTGACATACGGATGGACGGACGGACGGACGGACGGACGGACGGACGGATGGACAGACAGACGGACGGACAGACGGACAGACAGATAGACAGACAGACAGACAGACAGACAGACTGCCAGGGCAGGACATTGATGTTAGCTGCGGCGAGAGTCTGTCTTACAACTCTTGCGGTGTGCGGTCGTGCATTATCATGCATTAACTGAAATAAGGGACCGATTTGCACTTGTAGAGTAACGATGACGTCTGATACAATCGTCTCAGCATAAATTTGAGCGTTGAGGTTGCCTCTGATCCAAATCAAATCAGTTCTTCCGCCGATCCAAATACCCGCCCATACCATGATGGTTCCACCACTATAAGGATGGACTTCCTGGCAGGATTTTAATCGCTGTTGGCGTCCAGGGGTTCTCCAGTGTCGTATACGTCTTGTATCCGGTCTCATACCAAAACGAGACTCATCAGAAAAGCACACGAAACGCCATTGTTCTTCTGTCCTATTTCTGTGTTCAAGAGCCCATTGATATCGAATCCTACGATTGTGCATTGCTATAGGTGGTACCCGTAGCGGTCTTCGGGAATGAAGGTTCACTTCATGCAAGCGGTTTCTGACTGTTTGGTCGTTAATTAAGTTCCCTGAAGAGTGATGAAGCCTCACGGCTAACATCATGGGGGTTATTGTTGGAGCTCTTCGAGCTGTGATTTGAATGTATCGGTCTTGTCTCCGTGTGGTGCAGCGATACCGTCCTCCATGCCACGGTACCAGTGCTTTGGTAACGTGTCCAAAGTCGACTGATAACACTCTGACTTGTATTCAGAGCTAAAGCCACAGTACGTTGCCGGGAACCTGCTTCTGTCATTCCCACGGCTCTGAGCATTTCTTCCCTGCTTAAATGATGTCGCCGCTCCATAATAACGTTGGTTTTAATCAGTAGTAGGGAAACAGTAGCACTAATAATGTCTTCAATACGTTGTATGTTTTTATAGGGAAAATATTGACAGCTGATTTTCATCTTTTACTCGAATTTGATTGACAGTTCCTGATTTAAATTATGAAATGCACCAAAAAGGATCCATATAAATTTATATGGATCCTGTTTGGTAAATTTATAAAATCCTAAATTTATTACAAAGCCACATCTCAATCTCAAGAAATCCGCATAACTTTTATTTTGATCTTGATCCCTAGACACTTTTGATGTGTGTATATGGACAAAAAGACGATATGAAAATTCTTTATCCCATTAACCAAATAGAAGACGCATCTAACTTACAAGAGGACTTGAACAGGTTTCAGGAGTATTGTATGGGGAATATGTTGGATCTTAATGTATCTAAATGTCAGGTTTGCTCTTTTACTAGAAAATTAGTTCCAATACATTTTAATTACCTTTTAAAAGACACTACAATCACAAGAGTGACAAGCATAAGAGATCTTGGGGTCACCTTTGACAGTAAACTGTTATTTGATGAGCCTTTTTAATTATTGAGTCTATATACTCAATAATTAAAAAGGCCTCCAAGGCACTGGGCTTTGTACTTCGGCTTTCTGCAGAGTTTACTAACGTGAAAACTTTTAAAATTCTTTGTTGTGCATTTGTACGCAGTCACCTTGAGTACGCATCACAAGTCTGGAACCCTAACTATAACATTTATATTTCGAGATTGGAAAGCATTCAAAAGCGTTTTCTCAGATTCATTCAATATAGAGCAGGCAAACACGACATCGACAACTTGTCGCGATGCAGGAGACATCACATGCTACCTTTATACAAGCGCAGAAAGGTAGCAGATTTGAACACAAATTACAGGCGGAATTCTTATTAACTTAGAGCAGCTAATTTATTTAACGAATGTCAGAACGTTTACGGCTTTGATTGTTTTGTACCAGTCAGTTAAGAAACAATTATCTAACGACTTTTTTTCTGAATGTTGAACTTGCCTTTGCTTTTGTGAATTAGTTTTTATTTATTTTAGCGACAAATTGTTGATTTGCTAGCGTTTCTTACTTTAACATTTTTGTTCTATCAGTGAAGACATGTAAATGGCCTTCTTTTTATTTATAGTTTTTAAGCAATCTTGTTCTAGCTGTAAGTCTTCCAAAAATTGTAAAATAAAATAAAATAAACAGTGTCTTAATCTCCGATGCACCACTTGAAAATTTGAGGCACCACTTTGTCTGTATATTTAAATTCTAGTAAGAATTTGGTGATCCTAATTTAACATAGAATTGCTATAGAAATATTTGACACCATCAAATTGATTAAACTATGCATAGCAATACATCTAGCATAGTGGTTTTGCTAGGAGCATACTCTCATCGCACTTTGATAGTCTTTCTTAAGATTGAGTCGTTAAGATTGGTCAATGTCTGAGATTTAGTGTTCTATAGGTAGTGGCATCCACGAAGACACGCGCCACAATTCCTCTTATTTGTTTAGTGTGCAACTTTTGCCAATATTTATTTTGAGTAGGGCAGGAAATTATTAAATTAATAGTTTAGTATGTTAGTGATGTCTATATAAGTGTACTGAGAAAATGAGTAGATAGGTACTTACTTTAGATGAATTAGGTTCAATAGTAAAAACAGCCTTGCTTGGATTGATGACTTGTTGGATGCGGTCAGTTTGCGACTGTGCCGGGGAGCCAGTCACTTCCCCAGCCGCCAAGGATGTGTTGAAACGGAGTCCATTTGGTCCATCAACTGTATTGAATCTTACTGTTATTACATAAGTGTCAAAAGGATTTCTAAGAGTAGCCCTGGTGTGATACAACAGTACAACAGTTGTAAGCAAAAAATAAATTACAAAATACACAATTGCACTTAAAAGACACAAACTATGAAGGGTTGTCGAAGAACAGTTTAATTTATAAGTGTTAACCATGATGTCTTTTATTTGGATAAAAGCAGTCTTTCGCTTGCGCATTGCGCTATAAAACATAATAGAAAGTGTTGTATACATAGAGAATATTTTATAGAAAAGCATGTTATAAAAACATATTTGTGCACATGTTACAATAATTATATTAGTACAAACCTCTAACAAATTCAATGGCTGTTTTGGTTTTAGTTGGTGTTTCTAGCTCCATCCTGATAGGCCGAACTCTACGGTTCAAGCGTGGAAAGCTTTGGTTGCCTTCAAATGAGCAGTTTCTAAATACATCACGCAAGCGAGGCTGGGGCTTAACGGTCCTGATGAACAAGATTTAAGCTATGGAACTTATACTTGGCATGATTTTTTCAATGTAATTACAGCCTAAGCTAACATATTTAATTTTGTGTGAGCTAAAATGTGTTAATGATAGAATAAAGTATGTTACAATGTGTTTTAAATATATGGTGCTGATGATGTGAGTTTGAAACAACAGTATCATGGTGTACAAAATAAAGTGTTAGTTACAAAATTCTGTGTTTTTGTTTAAGAATGTTAGGTAGTAGTGTAGTTGAAGAAAAAGGTGGTGACAGCTTACCTGCATTTGTTATCAACTTCTGGATGTTTTTCAGGTGTATACAAGTCAGGGCTTTCATTCCTCAGTTGATTTAAATCAAACTTGGGCTTCTGCAACCATAAAACACCATTATAGAAGCCCAAAACTGGCTCAGCAAGTACCTACTATAATAAGAATCTCACTGGTTAAAACAAAGTACATTACATTTTTAGGTGTCAAATTGAGATGCTCCGGCGAGTAAACATCCACGAATTTTCCCAATCTAGGCTTCACAGGCGTCCAGTCTGTCGTTTCTTCAACTGAACATCTATAAAAGCACCAAAACAATATTTCATTGTGTATTATAATAAATAATACAAAATATCGCAGCCAACACCTGTACAAATACCGCGAAACTTCACTAGACTTAGCTTTATGATTTATTTACATCGTACGGATTATTTTGGGAAACAAAATCAATACATTACAGCGCGCAAGTTCAAAACAGACGTTTGTGATGAAAATAAGTTACTCTTAGTTTTACCGGCTGATATTAGCGTTTTTATTGGTATTTCCTGGGTCGGGACTGGGGGATTTTATAAAGTTCATCTTCGTATTTCTTTGTAAACTAAGTAAAATTCGTAAAAATCGCCGTTGCTCTAGATTTTAAACAAAAGATGAAGTTTTTGAAGGTTGGAGACAGCTGTTGTCACTTGTCAAAACGCCAGCTGTCAAAAAACTTAACTCGATTCGGACGCTCGGAGGCTCGGATTTTTGAATCAGCCTTAATTAATAGAATCAATTTGAATTCTTTCAGGTGATGGGTGTATTTCATAGAATAGGTATCCTTATTTCTCAATCACTCCCTCCGTCCCTCGCCCTCGTTATCATTATTTGCTATCGCGACTGTAACGCCACCTATCCAAAGAAAAAAGTAAGTATCACTTATCTGCTTGCAATATTCTTTACAATGTTTTTAGTTATTGCTAGAAATCTTCTTGTTAGAGACGCAACTTCGTAAGTTTTAGTTTCAAAAATTCCAACTAGATGTCAGTAATTTACCATAATATTTAAATATTTTTTATCTCTCAATTGTTAGGAATATAAAAAAATAAAAAACATTATCGTGAGAGCATTTCGTAATAAATACCAAAAAGTTGTCTTAAATTATTTTTATGAGGATTCGAAGTGCCATTCATAGTCACAGAAGGGTGATATTAATTTCGCCATGTCTCTCAACTGGGAGCGTGGCGTCTCCTGTAATCCGGCTACTCGGAGGTTGGAAACGGTGGATGGTTTGAGGTCGGGAGTCCTGGTGCTGAGTGGCCCATGTTGACTGGACGTCCGCACTAAGCCTGGTATTAATATGGACCTCCCGGAGGAGTCTGGGAGGTGCAGGTTAACTAAGGAGGGGCGAACCGGGCCAGGGGGGAAACCCAGCAGCCAAAAGTCCCCGTATCGGGCAGTAGTGGGATAGCGGCCGGGAGTGGGTGGCTCAGTAACAGCCTGACCAATAGAATCAGACCCGTTTCTTTTGCCGTTTTTTAGGAAATGTACTGTTTCAGCTGTTGTTGTGTTGGGGTGACTGAGCATGTTGTTATTTGTTACTGCTATTATTTTTTACTTATTAGGTTCGACCTATATTTTGTGGTTCCACCACGGTAATGTTATCTATATAAAAAAATCTGTGGTTCCACTGTCTTATTAGAAAAAATGAATTAATTGTCATTTGAAAAGTCGGGATAAAATTTACTAAATTCGCGAAAAGTACATCCGTAAAATAGTGTTTCATTTCGATGAGTAATATTCGCGTGAACCTCAGAAACAATTAATTGTATTTTTTTCATTTAATCTTTTGGTTTTTACGTATAGTAAATAACAATATAGTAGGTAATATTATCTATTTTCTCTAACTTTGAAAAAGGTGGGCAGAATTTAATTATGTTGAATTGTTATATCGTATTCGAAAATTTTGTTATAAGGCTATTACATAATAAGTTCTACCTACTGTGACAAGCATCCAGATAATTGTGTAATTGCACCTATTGATTTTACATCCGCTACATACGCGCACAGCAATTAATTAAATGCCTAGGTATACCTAGTCGTATTACATTTTAAACTATCTTACTATAGGAAACTACAAAAAAATAATGATTTTTTGTTTCCAACAAACCCACGCATGGCTTTGCGTTAACATTTTTGCAATGATCTGGATTTTTCCTAGAAGGCAACGAGCGCGTTTCGCTGCAATACTTTCAAAATCCAAGGTCCTTTTGACTGACACTACGCCCAGTTCTTAACACTAGTACTGCTCACGGCTGTGTTTGCTATAATTTGAGGTTCATATTACCTGGCACAATGTTATCAGTGTTCAAGTGAGTAGAATAATAACACACACACACCAATCGAGTGCTAACTGAAAATAGGCCGACGATATTATGAGAAGGTATGTCGTGCACGATAATGGTACGCTCGAAGTCAATTCTGCCTTAGCACTTTTAATCGAAATTCTCTTACTAACACACAAGACCCAAAATGGGCGTAACTCAATTCTGTCTGCAAGTTCTGTTTATTTTCTACATTTGGGCAAAAACGCGTATTACAGACGCATCGGTTTTTATGTTTGTGGTTACGGATCAGGATACGGTTCAGCTCTTAGGTTTTGAATCTTATTTTAAACGTAAAAATAATTATTAATTGATGGTCTTTATGTATGTTGCAGCTCTACCTCAGATAGTTTATAGGTAAAAATAATTAATTATGGCTTACCTTACCACGCGTCGGACAATGAGTTCAACTGTATTTGTAGAGCAACGTTTACGGATATGGGAGTTTCATGTAATTAGTAATACAAAGGCAATGTAATAGCCGATCAAGGTTGCTAGAATTTATTTTATACCCGGAAGAAAACTTGTAAACATCCGTTTTATTGACATATTTGTAAGTGACTGTAACTATGATGTGATTTTAAATTCATTAATTAGATTAAAAGGCAGTTCGATGACTGAAAGTCAACATTACGAGACTACCTCTCTGGTTAGAGTATCAAGGATACCCTAATGCCAAAGAAAATTTACAATATAAAGGATTTCGCACACTGATCTATACGCCAAATCCTTTTCTTAATAAGAAATAGGTAGGTAGGCCTTTCTTTTCGTCAACCTTAAAACAGAAATGATGAAGAAAACAGTTATCGACGCAGGCGACGAAATACGTGGGCTCGCATCTTTTGTTTTTTCTACTTTATTTATATGAATGAGGCTGGCGTTTGAAAGTGTATTGTCTAGCTTTGCGAAATTGATTCGTCTGTCTGCCGGCTTAGGTGTTTGTTATGTCATAGTTATAGGTGTGAATAAGTGTAAGAATGTCTTTGTTTTTGAAACGAAGACCTCATATTCCAAATTAGCAGGCGCCTACTTTTCAGTCGCAAAGATATAGACCACAGATTTTTAAATACTCTATTTATTAAAATTTGTAGGTAAGGAAATAATAAGGGCTGCAATGAATACTATTTTTCAGAGCTCCTTTTATTCCACGAGAAAAACGATGAATCTACTTCCTTAAAATAAGAAAAATAAGTCTTGCACCATAACCTTCACCTTCAAAGTTTTGAATATTAAAATAATTAAAATGAATATTTTAAAAGCAGCCGAATAGGCCGAATATTCGTGGCAAGCCTAGAATTTATCTAATGATCTTCAATGTTTGTTATTTTATTCTAACACTTTAACATGGGCCCTTAGAGTAGAGCTGATGTCAGAGCACTTTCAGGATACGGAACGGTCTGTCTTTTACAAAACTATATGAGGTTTTTCAAACTTGTGGAATGGTAATAATAGTACATTATGATACAAGTGTGCTAAGTTGACCATTATATACAAGGCGATTTATTGTGTGCGCACGAGCGAAAGCGAGTGCGCCATAAGAAAGCCGCGTATAATAATATAATGGTCACAGGCACACGCGTATCATACGACGTTTTTCAACACACTTGCGAGGAAAAACAAGACTCTTCATTTACTAAGTTTTTAATTATTAAAACATTTAGTAAAAATACATTTCACTCGATTTTGATGGCAAAGACTTTCGCACGCGTTTTTTGCCTCGTTACGTATGTCCGGCGGAGTAAATAATAGGTTTTCTTCATTTTCTTCACTTGAAGTAGGCATTTCCTTTATATTAAACTTCTTAAATAATGCAAACTTCGTCACAGCCGACTATTATTATTTACGAAAAATCGCGCATTGTTTTTTTTTTCTTGCCGCGATACCGATGCTCGCGCAAGGCTTAGGCGCGAACTAGATCGGCCAAAAGCCAAGATTAAAAATGTAATAATTCGTGTTTAAAACACAAATCACAGAAAATGTTAAATGAGTTTGAGCTATTTTTTAGTAATAAATCTGGATTTACCATTTATTGAAATAAATATGTAGATACTGTTATTTTTCGCATAAATACTGTTTGTTGCTAAAATAAAAGTATTGTATAACCCGACTAAATTATATCGCTTCTTCTTCTTACTTACGACTTGGTACATACTAGGGTACAAACCTAAATTGGTCGGGTTAATAAACTAAAGGCACTAGTGCAATAATATAATGAAAAAGCACGCGTGTTTAATATCTATGATTATCGGTGGAATAAAGACGTCGTTATGAGCAAGTGTGTTGAAAAGGCATATTACACACTAATTAGTTACAAAACTCCGACCTAAACTGGTTCAAACCATGAAGAAAGACACGATATTTGACATTAATGTCCACGGCAAGCGAAGGAAGTGGTAACCTTTGGTAACCGTTGACATTACATTCACCCAGCTCAAATTGCGATCAAGAACTGGCCAATGCACTTTAGCTATAGCCTTCTTTACCTATAGCTATAAGGCTGTTTACTTATTTTGTGCTGCCTGCTGCTAAGATTGACAGATGCAATGCATTGTGAAAAAATAAGACGTTGCGTTGTCGTTTAACTGCGATAAATTATTTTGTTAGAGCATATCCTCAAATTTTCGTGATATTACAAAAACAACATGTTAGTATAGTTGCAGAATTATACCTACCTACTAAAATTAACATTAAAAATAGTAAAAACCGACTTCAAATCAGAAGTCGGTGCTTTGAAAGTTGATACTTGAGATGGTCAAAGTGATGGCACCGACTCCAAAAATAAATTGTTCACCAGGTAGATCCTTTCCTTTATCGATTATAGGAGGGGAGGGGCGGGGATTTGCACCTTATGACTCTGTCTGTTCTTTAAGAAGCAGCAAATTACCTATTTTAATTCTGTCATTATAATTACAAAACTCCTAAGCGTTGAGGAGTTCCACCTCAGCTTAATACGATATTGACTATCAAATGATTTTTTTATAGGGCACCAACTCCAAAAAAAGAGTTAGTTTAACTTTATAGTATGATCAGAGGATGGAGTAGATAGACTTACATTTGACCTAACATATCTGCAACCTAACGTAATAATCACCATCTGGCCATAATGACCAGTTTGTTTGACCTCTTGATATATCAGTTTGCGTGCAAAGTTGAGAGTTCGTTGACATTTTAAACTGTGAATTGAATGGACATAATGCCAGCACATCAGACATTAACATTTTTGACAATAAATAACCCATATCCAGTGCTTAAGATACCTTTTCCTGTATGGTAACGTATGTAACTTGTAAAAAATGCTTTGGCGTAAAGTTAGCAAGCAAGTAAGTGTACAGTTTGTACTAAAAGTTCAATATTTGGGTTCAATGACCTACTATCTTTCTATTTATTTATTGTAGGGCGCCAAATAATAGCAAACGGAACTTTAAAAATGTACGTAAGTATTAAACCCACTATCTCCGATTTCAATTT
Organism: Pyrausta purpuralis; assembly: GCA_963924145.1. Lineage (NCBI taxonomy): Eukaryota > Metazoa > Arthropoda > Insecta > Lepidoptera > Crambidae > Pyrausta > Pyrausta purpuralis. The sequence continues at coordinate 20,152,973 of OZ001659.1, forward strand.
AAGATAGCAAATTGATTTCATAATGGTTTAATGTTTTTCTTCAGAAATTATAGAGCGCGCCTTTTTGTATATTTTTTTCTTTAGTTAGTAGAGTGGCTGATACAATGACTGTTTCGTAATATCATACAAAGGTATAATTAAATGTAACGTGTTAAATAATTGTGTGTTCTGAATGAAAGTGAGATGTTATTTTGACTTGATCATCCGGCTATGGTGGGCAAAAAGATGATATGTCGGCCTACTTTGTTTGTTACGTTCATAGCAACATGCAGAGTTATGAGTTAAGTGGGTCTGATACTAATCATCTTATTAGTATGGCTCACGAAAAATGTTCATACCTTGACTAAGATCGTGATCATGTGCTGATGCCAATTGATATATATATTTTTATAAGAGTAAATTTTATTCTTGCTTTATGTTATTACGATGCGGTCGACCCTCTAAGAATCAATGACCGAGGATGGATCAACATGAGTGTGACTTTATTTACAGTAATGGTCCTATTTATAGTATGGAACACTAATAAATGGATACCATTCCTCAACTGTACCTACACAATAGAAATGTAGAGCAAAGAAGTTAATAATAATAAAAATAAATATCATTTCTTGTTCAAATAAGGACAAAAATAACAAAAATATAATAAAACAGTCAAATCACAAGTACAATATTTGCTGTTTTATCGCTTGAAGCGATCTCTTCCATACAACCATTATTGGGTAGAGGAAACAACGTTCCCCCATCGTATTTAATGCATAGATTCAAAACGTTTGGTGCGTATCAGCCTTTGGCATTAGTGATATTATTTACATCGGGAGTACTTACGTTTGTATACCCTTTACCTAATTTATCTATTCAATTCTACATTAACTTACGGTCTCTACATTAAACTTATGTCGAGCTCCCTTGTTGAACCCCCTCCGGTATTATTTGGGAACCCAACTTTAGAGGTTGTCGACGAGTACGTCAACCTGGGATAAACTATCCTATTAGGTAGGTTGAAAGAACTTTTAGAAAGAGGTCAATCGACGAATCCAACTTGACTGGGCAGCGTTCGGGAAACTGCGCAAGAGCGTCTTCTAGTCTTAATCACCTCAGTGTCTGAAGACAAAAATCTTCAACCAGTGTGTGTTTCCAGCGATGAAATATGGATCCGAAATATGGTGTCTTACTATGGGCCTCATAAAATAGCTCAAAATCAGCATAAAGTGCTATGATCAGTGTTTTTCTACGAGATCAAATAAGAAACGAGGAGATGCGTATAAGAACTAAAGTTACGGACATAGCCCTGCAAATCAGTAAGCTCAAGTGGCAGCATAGCGAGAAGAACTGATGGCCGCTGGGGCAGAAAAGTTCTAGATTGGAGACCCATCGACCAAATGCGCAGCGCGGCACGTCCACAAGGTGGACAGACGACCCTGGAAATATCGCAGGATCGCACTGAATGCAGATCACTTGTAATAGGCCGCTGTAGAAAACCGTGGTGAAGGCTTATATTCAGCGGTGGACGTCCTCTGGCTGATAATGACGATGATTAACATGAGGACAAATTTTGAGACGCGACGCACAGTGTTATTATAACTGTTATTTGTATTACAAAATATTAGTCATACTCACATCATTACTATTACGTAGGATAAGTATAGTATACATCAGCATTCGGAAGTAAAAAAAATAACAGCCGTGACGGATCGATGCGCGTCCGTGAAAGCGCAATAGCAATATCCCGGGTTCGATTGATGTGTATTGGCGAAGATTAATCACTCTGTCTGTCTAGTTCTGCATTGTTTTGAAGTTTTGGGGTTTCGTAGTCGAATGGCCAAAACGAAACCCTTACAGATTTGTCATGTCTGGTTTGTCTGTATGTGCATCCGTATTTCACAGTTACTTTATTCTGAAAAAATTGAAACTTGGTAAGGAGATGAACTCTGTTAACCGCTCTACAATTGTAATACAAGTATTGACGACCCAGTGTGCTAAGTCACTACAGTAGTATCGGCATTTTTTTCCTTAAACCTATGCAAATGGAGTGTCTATTGATTTTTAAAATGTTATTGTGTTTCCAAAAAAAACATCCTTTCCTCGCCCGCTAACTTTTAAAGACAGTGAAAAAATATATTAAAATCTACCGACTTGATCATTTTCAAAACATGTATGGTTAAAAAACCGGCCAAGTGCGAGTCGGACTCGCGCTCGCGATTTTAAATTCATTAATTAGATTAAAACGCAGTTCGATGACTGAAAGTCAACATTACGAGACTTTATCTCTCTGGTTAGGGTATCAAGGATACCTAATGCCAAAGAAAATTTACAATATAAAGAATTTCGCACACTGATCAATACGCCAAATCCTTTTAGGGTTCCGTAGCCGAATGGCGAACCCTTATAGTTTCGTCAAGTCTGTCTGTCTGTCCGTCTGTCCGTCCATATGTCACAGCAATTTTATTCTGTAACTATAAGCATTACACAATTGAAATTTAGTAGGAAGATGTATCCTGTTAACCTGTTACGATTCTCATACAAAAAATAAAAAAATAATGACATTTAAGGGGGTGCTCCCGTACATGAAACTAAAAACAAAAATTTTTTTTTTTACTCAAACCTATGTGTGTGGGGTATCTATGGATAGGTCTTAAAAAATGACATCGAGGTTTCTAAAACCATTTTCTTTTAAAGTCTAACGTTTGATAGCTAGACGCTTCCAAAGTGGTAAAATGAGCGTCCCCCCCATCTAATTTCTAAACCAAGCAAGCGTAAATTTTGAAAAAAATATGGAATGTAGACCTTAACAAATACTTTCGAAAATCGAAAATTGGTTCGGACGAGATCGAACTAGCAGTTTTTGAGATATAGCACATTTTCAACAACCGCAAACATAACTTTGTACTCCATACAAACACTATGTTTCAACAAAGTTATATTTGCACTTAATTAAATATTGTGGTATTTTGCTAAGTAGAAGTAAATGAATTCTTTAATTCAGTTAAAGTTGGCACGGAATCCTCAGTGCGCGAGTCCGACTCGCACTTGGCCGGTTTTTCTTTATAAGATGTAGGTAGGTAGGCCTTTCTTTTCGTCAATCTTAAATGTATAAATAAGATGAAGAAAACAGTTTTCGACGCAGGCGACGAAATACGTGGGCTCGCATCTTTTGTTTCTTCTACTTTATTTATATGAATGAGGCTGCGTTTGAAAGTGTATTGTCTAGCTTTGCGAAATTGATTCGTCTGTCTGCCGGCTTAGGTGTTTGTTATGTCATAGTTATAGGTGTGAATAAGTGTAAGAATGTCTTTGTTTTTGAAACGAAGACCTCATATTCCAAATTAGCAGGCGCCTACTTTTCAGTCGCAAAGATATAGACCACAGATTTTTAAATACTCTATTTATTAAAATTTGTAGGTAAGGAAATAATAAGGCCTGCAATGAATACTATTTTTCAGAGCTCCTTTTATTCCACGAGAAAAACGATGAATCTACTTCCTTAAAATAAGAAAAATAAGTCTTGCACCATAACCTTCGGAGTACGTTGACAAATTTGCTGTCACCAGTCATGGTCTGTACCTTCCACAGTAATCGTTTTAGGTTGACTGTATCGTACGCCGCTGATAAATCTACAAATACGGCGCCGGTTATCATCCCCAGCTCAAACCCGTCCTCTATATGTTGCACAAGTTTTAGGGTCTGGTTGCTGCAAGATTTCACAGGTCTGAAACCTGCCTGCTCTGGGATTAGTTTTGGGTCAATCAAGTGAGTAAGCCGAGATAGCAGCAGTCTCTCGAATAACTTGAATGTGTGGCACAAAAGGGATATTGGCCGAAAGTGTTTTGGATTATCTGCTGACTTTCCCGGCTTAAGTATGGCGATCACCTTAGACTTTCGCCAGAGACGAGGAATCGAAGCATGATCCAGACAGTGGTTGAACATTTGCAGCAACCATGACACTGCAACTGGGCCAAGGTGTTTAATTTGCTCAATTGAGATATCGTCTACCCCCGAAGCCTTACCACATTTAAGCTCTCTTATCGTATCAACGATATTCGAAAGACTGAAGGCTTTGCTGATATCATCACTGCTGGTCTCACTGTGATTTAATTTTGGAACCCTTTTAAGCCGGCAGGGTGGTTTGCCATTTAATAGAAGCTGGTGTGCGATCTGGTTGGCAGTGACTTGACCAGGCGAGAGAGGCTGAGATGATTCGCCAGTGAGTTTGCGAATGGTTGACCATGCTTTTTTACTGTTATGGGTCATATTTACCCTAGTAACAGTGTCAACCCACCTTTCCCTCAGCTTTTCACCTATGTTTATTAAAAGTTCATCACCAACCAGATTTGTTTCTTCTGAGAATGGGTTCAGTTCATACAGTGACTCGTACTGCTTCAGTAATTCCACAGATTCTTTCGACAGCCCCGGGATGTAGGAGCTCCTACAACCTCGGGGAATACATTTCCTGGAAGCAGTGGATACAATGTCTACGAAGCAGTCGTAGTTTTGCGGAGTTGGTAAGACGTTCGATAGGGCATCATCGATAGATTGCGCGAACAGTTCCCAATTTCCCTTGGTAAAGTTGAATCGGCGTCTGAATGGGACCACTGAAGGTCGGACCACAGGCTGTATAACGCACTTGATGGGTCTGTGCTGAGTACGGGGTATAGGCGGACATACAGATTTAACACATTGTGAGCTGACATTAGACGATACAAATATTAGGTCTGGATTATACCCCCTCTTCCATCGGCCACTATTAAAGGTAGCCGGTAGTTTAGAGTTATGAATCAGGCATAAATCGTTATTATCAGCCCACTCCTCAACCGCATGCCCACTTGAGTCCGTGTTCCTGTAGCCCCAGTTGGAGCCATGGCTGTTAAAGTCTCCGATAACAACTTTTACAGGTTGGTTAGAGAAGTTTTCTGGAGGGACAAACTGGAATAGTGTTCCAGGAGGTTTATATACAGACGTTATAGTGCAGTTGCCAGTTTCAACTGTGACAACCTCAATACCGTTATGGGAAGAGCTCTTGGTCGATACGATGCTTACGCCAGGGGCAACAAACACTGCGTTACCGTGTTTTGGGTGTTTGACCTCGGCGATAAGCGCAAGCCCTGCAATATGAGGACGGCTCTGTGTTTCATCACGGTGGGTCTCTTGGACGCACAAAATGTCACAGTTAGTTTTGCGACATAGATCAGAGAGAATTTCTGATTTTTCTTGAGAGAACCCTTCGATGTTTACCGAAACTACGCACAGAGCCGGCTTTGACAAAGGACTGCAAAGACCTAGGTTTGCCAACTTCTACACAATCGTAGGTTTCAAGTTCATCTCCTCTCGGACAAAAGTCGTTGGAGAGCTCAGAAGAATGGCTTGCCTCAAGGCAGTGTCCTAGCTCCTCTTCTTTTTAACATATACACTGACGACCAACCCTCTTCTCCCAACACGTCCCGCTTTCTGTACGCAGACGACTTGGCTCTCACATCTCAAGCTGTCAGCTTCGAACAGGTAGAAGCCAACTTATCAACCGCTCTGGGCTATTTGGGTCATTTTTACGATGCAAATGCATTAAAACCGAACCCAGGTAAAACCCAATCCTGTGTCTTCCACCTTCGTAATAGGGAAGCGGGTCGTAAGCTCTACATTCAGTGGCGTGGGGTACTCATTGAGCACTGCGATAACCCAAAATACCTCGGAGTTTTCTTGGATCGCTCACTAAATTTTAGGAAAAACTGCGAAAACCTTAAGCAGAAAGTGCATTCCAGAAATAGCCTTTTGAGGAAACTAGTTTCTTCTAAATGGGGAGCTGCACCTGATGTTGTGCGGACTACCGGATTGGCGCTTTCTTTCTCCGCGGGCGAGTATGCTAGTCCAGTTTGGAGCCGCTCTGCCCATGCAAAGTTGGTGGATACAGCATTAAATGAAACATGCAGGATTATTACTGGTTGTCTTAAGCCGACACCTGTTCAAATGCTGTACCCACTGGCTGGTATAGCGCCGCCGACGATCCGCAGGGCTGTCGCTAGCTCCTCAGAAAGAGCCAAAATGATGAGTGACAGTCGGCACCCACTTTACGGCCACAAGCCTGTGCCTCAAAGACTCAAAAGTCGTAATAACTTTATAAAGTGTGTGACCCCTCTCACTGGTGATCCTCCGAAGGCTAGACGTGTACTTTGGCGGAATAGCACTTCAATTACCGAGCCCTTTGTCTCCCTCTCTGAACATCCCCCTCCTGGACACCAGCTGCCATGGCTGACCTGGAAGGCTTTAAATAGACTTCGGACTCAGGTCGGCCGCAGCAAGGAAAATTTGTTTAGATGGGGATTCATAAATGATGATAATCTAGAGTGCATTTGTGGTGCTATTCCCCAAAGGATGGAACACCTTATATCGTGCCCTGCCTGCCCTTATAACTGTACGCGGGAGGATTTAATGAAAGCTACTGACAACGCTATCCTCGTAGCAAAGTTCTGGGCCGAGACCGTATAGTTTGCTGTCGACTCGAAAAGAAGAAGACCATAACCTTCACCTTCAAAGTTTTGAATATTAAAATAATTAAAATGAATATTTTAAAAGCAGCCGAATAGGCCGAATATTTGTGGCAAGCCTAGAATTTATCTAATGATCTTCAATGTTTGTTATTTTGTTCTAACACTTTAACATGGGCCCTTAGAGTAGAGCTGATGTCAGAGCACTTTCAGGATACGGAACGGTCTGTCTTTTACAAAACTATATGAGGTTTTTCAAACTTGTGGAATGGAAAAAAAGGCATATTACACACTAATTAGTTACAAAACTCCGACCTAAACTGGTTCAAACCATGAAGAAAGACACGATATTTGACATTAATGTCCACGGCAAGCGAAGGAAGTGGTAACCTTTGGTAACCATTGACATTACATTCACCCAGCTCAAACTGCGATCAAGAACTGGCCAATGCACTTTAGCTATAGCCTTCTTTACCTATAGCTATAAGGCTGTTTACTTATTTTGTGCTGCCTGCTGCTAAAATTGACAGATGCAATGCATTGTGAAAAAATAAGACGTTGCGTTGTCGTTTAACTGCGATGAAATTATTTTGTTAGAGCATATCCTCAAATTTTCGTGATATTACAAAAACAACATGTTAGTATAGTTGCAGAATTATACCTACCTACTAAAATTAACATTAAAAATAGTAAAAACCGACTTCAAATCAGAAGTCGGTGCTTTGAAAGTTGATACTTGAGATGGTCAAAGTGATGGCACCGACTCCAAAAATAAATTGTTCACCGAAGGTAGATCCTTTCCTTTATCGATTATAGGAGGGGAGGGGCGGGGATTTGCACCTTATGACTCTGTCTGTTCTTTAAGAAGCAGCAAATTACCTATTTTAATTCTGTCATTATAATCACAAAACTCCTAAGCGTTGAGGAGTTCCACCTCAGCTTAACACGATATTGACTATCAAATGATTTTTTTTATAGGGCACCAACTCCAAAAAAAGAGTTAGTTTAACTTTATAGTATGATCAGAGGATGGAGTAGATAGACTTACATTTGACCTAAAATATCTGCAACCTAACGTAGGGGAAAGGGGGGCATAGTGGAATACTTAACTTCAATCGAAAAAATAAAAAGGACTAGAGTAGTTCTGAAGACAAATTTTAATCGTAATGTTTCTAGAACTATTTTATTACAGATAGGATTAAATATTTTCAACGAATTCTTAATCATTTTGGTAATAAATTAACTTTTTTTAGAAGTAGTAATTTTCCGCTTTGCCCTTATCACAAGGGTAAAGTGGAATTGCACATTGGGCAAAGCGAAAAAGGGGTTTATTTGGCGTATTTCCCATCAACTTGAGTATTATGCTAATGAAATCAATAAATTTAAGTAAGATAATCAACTAATTTGGTATAAAGGAACTATTTCAAATCAAAGACTTTCCACTTTTCATCATGAGGAGTAGGTAAAGTGATTTTTTATTTAATTTAAAAAGGCACATTTTTGACATTCACATACAAAATGCATTAGTTCCTATATTTAACACAAACAAAACAACTGCCTTTAATTTCACCACAAAGTTCATGAGCGATGGAGAGTTCCAATTGGGATACCATATTTTTTGGATACCGAACTCGCTCGATCGCTCTCCTTTTTTGATGAATTTTGATTTGACCTTCCGTCCATGAGCATTGGTTTGTTTTTCTTTTGTAGTTATGAAATAAAAGTTGATGTCGCTTTAATATAACGTATTAAATCAACTGTCAACAAAAGTGGAAATCATTCCACTTTGCCCCCTTGTAATTCTTTCCACTTTGCCTTTATGATAATAATATAGTTTTCAATTCATTACTAAACAAATATTTAAATTTGTTCAATCTACTAAATGTCTGAGTGTAGTAGAATAAACAGATATTAGATTAAAATAATAAATACACCGCCACTACTCACTTTTATCAGAAATATCCAGCCTCCAAAATCCTTGAATTTCATAAAAAAACTCACTCGATACATATCGCGCAGCCGGGTAGCCCGCTAGGTGGTGCTAGCCGAACTGATTTTGGTCGATGACCTTGGTCGGACGTGCGCTAGGCTTGTGCGAGGTGCGGGTGCCGTTGGGTGAAAGAGTGTTGGTAAAATCAAATTTTTCGCTTTGCCCCCCTCTTCCACTATGCCCCTCTCTCCCCTAATAATCACCATCTGGCCATAATGACCAGTTTGTTTGACCTCTTGATATATCAGCTTGCGTGCAAAGTTGAGAGTTCGTTGACATTTCAAACTCTGAATTGAATGGACATAATGCTAGCACATCAGACTATAACATTTTTGACAATAAATAACCCATATCCAGTGCTTAAGATACCTTCTCCTGTATGGTAACATATGTAACTTGTAAAAAATGCTTTGGCGTAAAGTTAGCAAGCAAGTAAGTGTACAGTTTGTACTAAAAGTTCAATATTTGGGTTCAATGACCTTCTTTCTTTCTTATTGTAGGGCGCCAAATAATAGCAAACGGAACTTTAAAAATGTACGTTCATAGCAACATGCAGAGTTATGAGATAAGTAGGTCTGATACTAATCATCTTATTAATATGGCTCACGAAAAATGTTTATACCTTGACTAAGATCGTGATCATGTGCTGATGCCAATTGATATATATATTTTTATAAGAGTAAATTTTATTCTTGCTTTATGTTATTACGATGCGGTCGACCCTCTAAGAATCAATGACCGAGGATGGATCAACATGAGTGTGACTTTATTTACAGTAATGGTCCTATTTATAGTATGGAACACTAATAAATGGATACCATTCCTCAACTGTACCTACACAATAGAAATGTAGAGCAAAGAAGTTAATAATAATAAAAATAAATATCATTTCTTGTTCAAATAAGGACACAAATAACAAAAATATAATAAAACAGTCAAATCACAAGTACAATATTTGCTGTTTTATCGCTTGAAGCGATCTCTTCCATACAACCATTATTGGGTAGAGGAAACAACGTTCGCCCATCGTATTTAATGCATAGATTCAAAACGTTTGGTGCGTATCAGCCTTTGGCATTAGTGATATTATTTACATCGGGAGTACTTACGTTTGTATACCCTTTACCTAATTTATCTATTCAATTCTACATTAACTTACGGTCTCTACATTAAACTTATGTCGAGCTCCCTTGTTGAACCCCCTCCGGTATTATTTGGGAACCCAACTTTAGAGGTTGTCGACGAGTACGTCAACCTGGGATAAACTATCCTATTAGGTAGGTTGAAAGAACTTTTAGAAAGAGGTCAATCGACGAATCCAACTTGACTGGGCAGCGTTCGGGAAACTGCGCAAGAGCGTCTTCTAGTCTTAATCACCTCAGTGTCTGAAGACAAAAATCTTCAACCAGTGTGTGTTTCCAGCGATGAAATATGGATCCGAAATATGGTGTCTTACTATGGGCCTCATAAAATAGCTCAAAATCAGCATAAAGTGCTATGATCAGTGTTTTTCTACGAGATCAAATAAGAAACGAGGAGATGCGTATAAGAACTAAAGTTACGGACATAGCCCTGCAAATCAGTAAGCTCAAGTGGCAGCATAGCGAGAAGAACTGATGGCCGCTGGGGCAGAAAAGTTCTAGATTGGAGACCCATCGACCAAATGCGCAGCGCGGCACGTCCACAAGGTGGACAGACGACCCTGGAAATATCGCAGGATCGCACTGAATGCAGATCACTTGTAATAGGCCGCTGTAGAAAACCGTGGTGAAGGCTTATATTCAGCGGTGGACGTCCTCTGGCTGATAATGACGATGATTAACATGAGGACAAATTTTGAGACGCGACGCACAGTGTTATTATAACTGTTATTTGTATTACAAAATATTAGTCATACTCACATCATTACTATTACGTAGGATAAGTATAGTATACATCAGCATTCGGAAGTAAAAAAAATAACATTTTTTTCCTTAAACCTATGCAAATGGAGTGTCTATTGATTTTTAAAATGTTATTGTGTTTCCAAAAAAAACATCCTTTCCTCGCCCGCTAACTTTTAAAGACAGTGAAAAAATATATTAAAATCTACCGACTTGATCATTTTCAAAACATGTATGGTTAAAAAACCGGCCAAGTGCGAGTCGGACTCGCGCACTGAGGGTTCCGTGCCAACTTTAACTGAATTAGGGAATTCACTTACTTCTACTTAGTAAAATACCACAATATTTTGTTGACTGCAAATATAACTTTGCTTTTCATAGTGTTTGTATGAAGTACAAAGTTATGTTTGCGGTTGTTGAAAATGTGCTATATCTCAAAAACTGCTAGTTCGATCTCGTCCGAACCAATTTTCGTTGAAAGTATTTGTTAAGGTCTACATTCCATATTTTTTTCAAAATTTACGCTTGCTTGGTTTAGAAGTTAGATGGGGGGGGGGGGGGGGACGCCCATTTTACCACTTTGGAAGAGTCTAGCTATGAAACGTAAGACTTTAAAAGGAAATGGTTTAGCAAACCTCAATGTCATTTTAAAAGACCTATCCATAGACACCCCAACTTCAACCCCAAATTCAACCACACGCATAGGTTTGACTAAAAAATTTTTTTTTGCTTTTAGTTTCATGTATGGGACCCCCCCTTAAATCTCATTATTTTTTATTTTTTTGTATGAGAATCGGTAAGCGGTTAACAGAATACATCTTCCTACTAAATTTCAATTGTGTAATGCTTATGGACGGACAGACAGACAGACAGACAGACTTGACGAAACTATAAGTGTTCGGTTTTTTGCCATTCGGCTACGGAACCCTAAAAAAGATCAAGTCGGAAGTTTTATGTAGCACATCGCATTTATGCAGTTTTTATGTCTGCACGGAACCTTCAGCTCGTGATTCCAGCTCGCACTTGGCAAGTTTTAATAGGTGTTGCGCGAGCGCAGATCCTGTATTGAGGTATTGAAAGCGGTACGTGTCAAATTTGACGGGTAGGTAAAGTATGATATTTCCGTCCGAAGAGATGGTGTAGTAGTCAACACTAAATCAATGTAAAAGTCATATCAGTAGGTATTTGTGATTAAAAAACTTGTATCTGTTTTCTGCCTTAAAATCCAATCCCTGTGCGATTCATCTAGTTTTTTATGTACAGTTATTTTAGGCATATGTAACATAATAAATTACCGCATCAATGTCTAGTTGATTTCAATAATATCTAAGTATTGTATGTATAAGGCAATTACTTGTAATTTACAATAGTTATAAATAGCGCTTTAAATCGTAGCCCAGCCTTAAATATCGGAAATATGACAATTGTGCAAAGCAATAATCGTAAACTGAGCTAATTTTAGCGCAAGGCTTTCGAGAGTGTGAAATATTGTAATAATTTTATCAAGCAGGGCCACTCAACTCGTAGATAGCTCGAAACAAAGATTAAGAGCATGATACGTTTTATTCAAATCACTGACTAGTAAAATTTAGATTAAGTAAGGAATCATTTTTTAATAGCTCGGCAAAGTTATTGTTAGATCAACGATTATGGAATTTATGGAACTGCATTATATAGTTTTGTTTGATATTTCATTAAATTATTTTTTTGTCAATGCAAAATGAACATCATATTACTATCTCGCATATCTTCAAGATTTCCATGTCAGGCTTTTTACTTCCGTAGGCATCCGCCAAACAATTATTTTTTTCCTACAAATACTTGGTCCATCGTCACTCGGAATTGGAATGTTTTAATTGTTATTTGTCCTTTTGTTTGCATAAAAATCTCGGTGTGTCTTGTTTTCTGATGCCGTCTTGATCAGTAATTAAAATTACATGCTACTTATCGAAATTAAAGTTTTTGTAAACATTTTTGATGTGCGTTACGCTTCAGTAGGCTGCTTCCTTGTTAAATTCGAAACTTTATTGAATACAATTTCCTGTAATCCTTAATAATTATAGCAACGTACAGCACAATGATTTCCGCAATTAAGATTTTAAACTGTTTATGTCAATAAGCTGAGGAATCGGATGCATCGTTTCGTAGTTGTTTACCGATTTTGTTTAATGTTATCGTTCCTGAAATCGTAGACGCTTGGCATTAAATCGATTTAGGTTGCATATAACTTCCGAGCATAACTTTAAATATACTTTATACTTTTAAATCAGCCAGGAATGAAAATATACAGGGTGTTCGGTAGGGAGCTGTACACACACCTAGGGTAGAAACTCGGGATGGTCTGCTACCTACCCCCGCCCATTATATTGACCTTGGCCTCAAAGTTTTATTTTAATGTTTATTTTTTTATTTTTTAGAAAAACACTATTTTTTGGACTAAAACTACCTGTAGCTCAAAATCTATTTATAAAACCGGTCTGCTAATAGTCTTGTTTTAATCGTTAAAGTTTCAGTGTACTGTAAATATAAATTTTACACCAGAAAATTGTAGAGAAGAAAAGTTATGGGGCCTGAAGTACCGTAGTAAGGTAAAAAAATAATTTTCAGGGCAACTTTCTACGGAGTTTAAAAAAAACTAACAAGGTTGGAGTTCTTCTGATTTTTCGAAAACATCCCCAGTCCATACCCTTTCTAAAAATATGCTAAAAATGATACTATCCCTTTTAGTTCTGAAGTTATTAATAAATTTCCGCCATCAGGGCACTTTAAGCAACAATTTCAACTAATGAAAATTACTTAAATGTGTCCGATCGTAAAAGGATAGCAAATGAAATGCAAGTTTGATGACTAATTTAATTACAAAATTTGTTCAAATTGGTGACCATTAACTTGTAAACATGCTCGGCACCTCTTCCTCATCTCCACGGTCACCGTGCCAAGCAGCAGTTCCTCACGCATCGTATTGAAAGCGTCGTGGATCTTGCTTTTAAAACTTCCCTTGTTGGTACTTCCTCTGCGTACACCATCTCTTTCGCACCTTTCTTTTGGTAAGGTCACCTTGGAGGCCAGGAAGTTGGCCCACCGCGCCCAATCCAAGCATTAGGGAAGGAGTTGTTTAAAAACTCCCTCACTGCTAGGCTCCAATGAGCAGGACAGCCGTCCTCAACAATCTGTATTACTGGGCACCCAGAGAGCAAAATTCAAGAGTGAAGAGGTACAAAGGATTCCAAAGAAGGTTCTCCGTGAACGTCCCATACGTTAGGTAGGTGTCATTGGCAATCGCTTGATAGGGCCACACTTCTTGCCAGACAACACTATTTACAGGGAAAAACTATTTACACTTTCTCGAAAATGAATTGCCCGTTTTAGTGGAAGCTGCGTTTGACAAAGATCGGCCCATAGTCTTTCAGCACGACGGCTGTCCTGCCCATTGGAGCCTAGCAGTGAGGGAGTTTTTAAACAACTCCTTCCCTAATGCTTGGATTGGTCGGGGTGGGCCAAATCCCTGGCCTCCAAGGTGACCTTACCCTGCTTGACTTCTACGTCTGGGGAAGGGCGAAAGAGATGGTGTACGCAGAGGAAGTACCAACAAGGGAAGTTTTAATAAGCAAGATCCACGCCGCTTTCAATACGATGCGTGAGGATCTGCTGCTTGGCACGGTGACCGTGGAGATGAGGAACAGGTGCCGAGCATGTTTACAAGTGAATGGTCGCCAATTTGAACAAATTTTCTAATTAAATTAGTCATCAAAGTTGCGTTTCATTCGCTATCCTTTTACGATCGGACACATTTAAGTAATTTTCATCAGTTGAAATTGTTGCTTAAAGTGCTCTAGTGGCGGAAATTAATTAATAACTTCGGAACTAAAAGGGATAATAACATTTTTAGGATATCTTTAGAAAGGGTATGGACTGGGGATGTTTTCAAAAAATCAGAAGAACTCCAACCTTGTTAGTTTTTTTTTAAACCCCATTGAAAGTTGCCCTGTAAATGATTTATTTACCTTACTACGGTACTTCAGGCCCCATAACTTTTATTCTCTACAATATTCTGGTGTAAATATTTACAGTACACTGAAACTTTAACGATTAAAAAAACACTATAAGCAGGCCCGTCCTATAAATAGATTTTGAGCTACAGGTATTTTTAGTCCAAAAAATAGTTTTTTTCTAAAAACTAAAAAAATAAACATTAAAATAAAACCTTGAGGCCAAGGTCAATATAATGGGCGAGGGTAGGTAGCAAACCATCCCGAGTTTCTACCCTAGGCGTATGTACAGCTCCCTACCGAACACCCTGTATATAAGTTTTGCTTTTAAGTTTCTGCCTTTCCAGCCGGATCGACATTGATAGTTTTTCTACCACGTTAAACACTACACTACTGCTGAATGTTTGATTGATCTTACTTTGCTTGTATTTGTAGTTTCTTAACAATATATTTCACACCTACCTATAAGTATCTAACAAGATGATAAATTAAGTAAAAAGCTGCTTAGTCTCAGCTAGTTAAATCGGAGTATACATAGCAAAAACTAAAATCCATAGCACATTACGATTAAGGTCGTGACGTTTAGTTAAATCAGTGAATTATGCATCTCATTTAGATCTTTATGTAGCACCTCAGCTAATAATGTGATCGGAAACTGATAAAGCCTGTTGTTTCTCATTATGTCATCAAATCCGTGTAATTACTTTTGTAATAAGTATTATCCAACGTCGATTTAGAATCGATTAGTAACTAATCGATTGTAAAATCGACTTAGGTTTGTCTCGAAGTAGGTAGCTCATTCACTATCTATTTAAAATGTGGTGGGGGTCCACTTGTTTGTTTGTGGTCATTACGGATCGTAGTTGGCTGACGCGACCATAGATCTTTTGCAAGAGCTACTACTTATGTAACAAAAGGATAATAGCTTATACATCCTTCGGATTGTAGAAAAGTAGCAATTTTGCGTTTTCTTAAAGAATAAACAAAAGGATTTAACTCAAAACATACAAATGAATAAATTTATTTCTTTATTAAATCATTTATTGCAGGCAACAAAGGCCCTACCAAAAAATCAAAACAAATGAAACACTATTATGCTAGCGTAGTGTTGCGCATCTTGGTGTCCGGTAAACGTCCTCGAAATCGACGATACAAATCACCCTTCGGCTAAATTCTGCTTTCATGAAGGTCGCTTAAATGCTTAGCTTTACTTAGTTCGCGCCAGATAGGTTTAGTTATTATTGTTTATCAATCGTAGGTATCGTAATATTTTACTATCCTTCCTGTAGATGTAATATAATCAATAGATATGGATTAAGAAAAACAAGTATATACATTTTTAAGAAAATAACTTCTTGTTTTGGATTAATTAGTAAGAATATTTGGTTGTCGCCTTTTCTCAACCGCCTTTCTCTGTTATGCACCGGTACACTGGTCATGCAATTTCGGGTGCACTCAAGGCTAGAAGTACCCATGTGTAATGATATCACGTTACCTTATTAGGGACTGTTTCTCAACTTAGGAGGGCTGTCATAGCTATTTTGGCATGTGTCCAATACGATAAACGAGTTTTTGTAAGTAAGTAAATATATTTTTTTTGTAAATGTTGTTTTGAGTTTGCCCCCTCACCTCCCCCTTTACCTGCCACAGCGTATTTTTTTATATCCTGAGATTGGCGCGTTCAAACAAACAAACAAACTCTTCAGCTATATAATATAGAATATATAATTTTATGTTACGATACATACATATACCTGATCTTAAGAAATGAAATCTAGTGATTTTAACTACCTTCTTTCGATAGTATGGTTATAGTAGTTAACTTTTCTATTTTTAGACCAGTTTTTGTCATACCTGTTTATGTAAGATGTTTTTTTTTATTCATATACTTAGTTTTGCGAGATTAGTTATTTTTTAACGACAAAGTGGTTTCCATTTTGCGATTCTTTAAGAAACCGCAAATCATAACTTTGCATGATCCGTCTTAAAGGCAGCGTTGCTCAATTCAAAGGGCTACAAACTAATTCTTAAACAACATTCGTTAATTGAATTCGATACGGTTGTTGCATTAGTTCGTGGTACAGTTACTGTTAATTTAAAAGCCAGCTGCGAATGTAATAATGGTGGTTAATGAATTGAAGGACATAACTCTAGCTCGCACGGTCCAAGGCAAGATCTTATTTGAGACAACCTTAGACCTTGCTTGGTACTTGGATCTTTGAGTGCATTCGTTGGAAACACTGTTCTGTTATTGAAATACTTGTAAAATAATAGATGATAGTAAGTTAACCCTGTGTAGCTTTCCTTGATAAATTGACTGCGTAAATATTTTTTTCAAAACGAAGTAGTTAGATATGTCCAGTTGAGCTCTATAAAATTAAGTAGATATATTTGAAAAACCCATTTGAAGTATTTATACATTATTATAACAAGCAAAAGAAATGCACAGAAAAAAAATATCAAAAACGTTCTAACAATAACAGATGAGATAGGTCTAACGAGTTAAAATACATACCCCATTAAAATACAAAAATAAATTACTAAAAGTATAATATGTACAATACAAAAAATAACTACACTTTAAAATAGGGTGAAGGTAGTGCATTCGAATTCAGAAGCAATCAGCGGTCAAATTGAAGTCAGCATTATTACGAATGCACGAAAAATAGATTACCGTATCGATCCGATATTTATCTCACACGGACTGCAAAGCGTATGGTTCTAATGAAATAATTATTGTGTATAATTAGACTTGATTGATGTCCGCCGAACATTCGGCACGCATTCGGCACGGTTTCGGCACACGACCGCTGTATCGCACGGCTATTAGAGATAATTAGATTAGAGCACAGACTACTTAAAAATATAGATCCCGCTGTCATAATAAAGTAGTTTTTTTCATTGCTCTTGACTCTAGACTATCGCTGATTGGGCTTAGACATACTCGATGATAGAGCGAGTTCATCCAAAAGAAGTTTGTATACTCTGACTTTGAAAGACTTCGGTTTATATTTTCCTAATGAATAACATGCAAATAGAAGCTGATGGATATGTTTCTTTGTAATAATCAGTTATCAATAGAGATATATTATAACATTTAGATACATACATACAAAAGGGTCATCGTTATTATAAACACTAGCTTTATGATTTCGTTTGACGTTCTGAACGCGAGCCTTTCTACCAAGACAACCCAGAACAAAGCTGTCTGACGCAAATGTACTAGGAGACCCAACCTAGAAAAATGGGTATAAGGGCTGGAAATGACGATGATGATACTTATAAACACTATCGTTAAATATAAAACAACGTGCAGGGTCAAGGAATAGGGAAGCTGATGAAGTCGTTTAGTTATGGCCGATTACAATTTATTCCATAAAGTCTTCAAACTCCACTTAACTATTTTCTATTTTTATGATTAGTTTCGTTGCAGAGTTTCAGACAGTTTCAATAAGGTTAAGTTGTACAGCTAGGCTACACAGAAGAAGCAGTGCTGCAAGATCTGAGGAGAAAAGTTTCTACAGTAGGGCTAACGCTTATATGTTATCTATTTGACGTATCAGTCTGCAGCTTTAGTGAAATAATAACCTTAGCGAAAAGGTCAGAGCAGTCGATTTCCTGACCTCGCTCTGCGTACGAATGCGTCAATTATAGTGACTAATGGTTTGTTTTAATGCAACCTGGCGTTCAGACTTCAGTTTTGTTCAATTAGCAAATCTTTAGAATAAAGCTCCTTGCACCATTTAACTATAAGAAACGTGTCATTTTTGACTAGCTTCATACACTAGGTTAACAGTTGAGCCGTAAGTGAGATAGACCTTACGGTTAGAGTGCATCCTCAGTGCCGAACGGAGGCACACACATACATAGATTATCTGATGTTGAGCTTTTTGTAGTTACCTATAGGTATATAATATGTATCACGGCATTCATAAAATCAGTTTTGACACATGTTTGCGCTTTGCCTCTGAGCGACAAAACAATTTAGCTCGTACAACAATAGGGTGTAATTTCTTGACACAGACCTTGCTCTGTCAGCACAATTTAACACGAAATGTAATTATGTACAGTACTCTAGGTTATTAAGATTGTAGATTAGTTGTAGATACAAGGATCTAGCAAGTTTTATTATGAGTAAGTAGATATTCAGTGTAGTTTATCAACGGTATTATTTCTATTAACGCCTGAAGCGAGCACGCGTGTTATGAACATAGGACGTTTATTAACATCAGTTTTATGAGAAGCACTCGACGAGTTACTAAGATGGAACACGTATTTCAAGGAGGTTACCCTAAATGAAACTCTGCATGTTTTATGAAATATAGTCAATTTCATAAAACATGCCGAGAGTTAGTGAGTTAGCATGATGCAAGTAATCTTTGTATTTACTAACGGATTATTAAGAATATTATTTTATTACTAGAAAGCTACATTACGTTCAAGTGTAACAGGAAGTACTCGTATTATACTGCATTTATAAGTCTTAGCTTAGCTCAAAGGTAAAGGTTTTCTGAAAATCATTTACTACATAAGTACCGCAGACCCTTATTAACGAAGGATTTAGACTTAGATAGCTTCTCGTAAGCTGCATGACGTTATAACCATACTAATTTTCATAATATTGGTCATTTTTTTTCAAATTTGGGCATATTCCATAGTCTTCCCAAGCGCGAAATCCCATGCCAACCACTTTTCAAGGAAAGTTCAATCACCTCACAATTAAATTGCCGTAACATCTTCGCTTATCAAAGAAATTGTACCTAAAATACATTTCAAGGATATGCCAAGTTGCGTTAATTCGGGCGAATACGTTTTCTTGTTCGTGTATTTAAGACGAAACAGTCAGTATGACCGAGAATTTGTCTGCCACAAGGCCTTCTTATTGAAACTCTGAGTAAAATATTTATTGATTTACTTTAGAATAATACATAATATCGTATTATTCTTAGCATATGCCGAACATAAATCTTATAAATGCTGCTTTTAAATCCACAGTGGTTTCAGACAAAGTGCCAATGGCCTAGTCCTCATATTCTATACGACTCAACCAATAAGTCATTCAATTGCTATCGGCAATCACATAAAAAATAACCATATGACTTCCATTGTTTGAGCGTGGTTCAACCCATGATTGAGCTATTGTTTTAATTGCATTTACTCAGAAATTATTTGTATTGAGCTTTGCGTCGTGTCAATTATATTGGTAGATGTTTTTAATCAGTACGATGTTTGGAAATCAAATTATTACTATGGATTTAAAGCTCGCTATATAGGCTATTGTGAAAATTATATACGCGTTGAATATTAGGTTCAGTAACTCGCAATCCTGGATATCATCATAACTTTAGCTATTGTTAGCATGTTTCATATACCTCACTTTGAACTGCTCGTGTTAAGATTATATATCCACCAAGGCCTACGCAGGTTCGAATCCCGCGAGAGGCAAATGTTTGTGTGCTGAGCCCGAACATTTGTACCTAAGTCATGGCTGTTAATATGCATCTAAGTATTTATGGGTGTCATTATAGTGGTCTGGTATTCGCAACACAAGAAAGAAAATTCCTTACCGAGAAACCACGACAATTGGTGTGATGTCTGGCGCATATTTATTTTTTTCATATTAAAATTATTCGGTGGTTAATGTTCAGTGCGTCTTAGCAACAATGTACTCCAGGTCATTGCCGTCAGTGGGAACCGTCCACTTGTCGCTCATATTGTAATCGCACTCGTTTCCTTTTAGTTATTAAGTACTAACATAAGTAACTGCCTCGGTGGCGCAGCGGTTAGAGGGTCGCACTTTAAAGAGACGGCTGCGCAAGAGGTTCCGGGTTCGATCCCCCCCGGGTCGGGCCAAAAATATGTACCTGGGTTTTTCTGTTCAGAAATTCACAGGGTAGTCCGGAGTTTGGAAGTGGGCGGTGTTTCACCCCCGTGCCTCGGAAAGCACGTAAGGCCGTTGGTCCTGCGCCTGATCTCTCTCCGGTCGTGTCAGATTGCTGTCCCATCGGGCTATGAGAGTGAAAGGAATAGAGAGTGCACCTGTATTTGCGCGCACACTTGTGCACAATAATATGTCCCGCGCAGTCGGTTAGTCGTTGTGACTGGCCACCGTAGTCGAAATCGGCTAGGGGGACTATCTATCTATCTATCTATACTTACATTAGATGATAAGTTTTCTTAATTCAATAAACACTATGGATCGTTGTTGTCCGATAAATAAATATATTTTTTAATGCTAATTTGTCGATAGCTATACAAGCCCTGCACCATAAAAAAGAAAAAAAGTCTTTAATTGTTTTCCTTGGTCGCATTTACATATTTTAAGAGCCGAAATTCACTCTATGCCATGTACCAAAAAAAAAGACTTATCTATTTGAATGTTCAATCAGAGCAAGCAACACCGATCATTCGCGTGTCTTTATTCGATATGCACAACAATCGGCAGCAAATATGTCAGCTAAAGTCGGCATCGTGATCCAAACGACATTGATCATTGTCTTTGGCTCGCCCGGATTTAGACGAATTTAGGTTCAAGAACTTGCCAGTATGTTTTTTATGCCCGTGTCTGATTGGAAAGGTCGGTTTTCGTTTCCCTTTTTTTAATAATAGCTTTCGGTAGGCCATTGTCGTTGGGCAATAGGCGATTAAAAATAAAAAAGCAATTTGCAACCTGACGGTATTGAGATATCGTGATTTGTAGCGTACTTTGTAGTGATTAATCCCTCAAGCGTATGTAAACGAGACACAATAGATATTCTATTGTTATCCGGTTGCCTGTACCCGATTGGGTGTTGAAGCGTACTCAAGGAATAATAGTACGCCGGATTTAACGGGAATTAATATATTTTCTTAATTATCAAATCATGTGCTTTTCAGGGCACCAAAGCTAAAAATTGCTCTCAAGAACTTACTTACTGCTTTTGTGATCGATTATTTAGTTAATTTTATATACATGAATTCATGAAATTAATATCGAACGGGAAATAATACAACGATCGAATAAAAAAAAACCTTTGCGACTGATGATGACATACTGTTTTAATAATTTGTGCGGTATGTCTTTAAATAAATAAAAAAACTTAAAGACAAATATTGACTAAAAATAAAATGTAGAACAAGCTTACAAAAAGTATTAATCCAGGCTACTATATTACTTAGGGCCGATTTAACCAATGTCAGATTAGACTTATCCGACTAAATAAGTATCAGGCGTACTATTTTAAAATGACATGAATGTGTATTATCATAAATGATTGCGGACATATAGGTGAAGTTTTTAAATTGGGCTTTTAGCGTATATTTTGTATCTTGTTCTACCGATTCTAAGCCCAAAATAATTGTATAACCAACAACTTTATTCCAGAAGTTTAGCTTTAAGGTATTTACAAATAATCAAAAAAAAAAATATTAAAAGAAAAAGTGCACACAAAACATATACGAAATTAAAACACCACCAGACATTAGGGAAAATCGGGAAATATCCTGTAAGATTGGGGAGATTTGGCTACACTTGATCTGGCAACTGTATTTTTCAAAAAGTCTTTGTTAGTTCTCACTTTCACCATCAACTAACAGATCCATGTCGCCTGTATTTAATTAGACGAATATTCCTTGTTTGAGCTTAGGCTTATATAAAGATGAGCCTTAGTCATTCTACAATCCAAATAAGGTAATTATTTTTGACATTTAAAACATTAATTTACAGTTGCTTGTGACAAAACGAGGTTTATAAGTGCTCTACTATCACAACCTCAGGTCAACAAGTGACCCTATCTCGTGAACTATATTCCGCGTTACGTAACAGAGAAATGACCTATTGTAACAATACCGATTGAACGACAATCAAAATAAACATTTAACTATTACAAAAGTTAACCCGTGAACTGTCGCGTGTTAACTAAACATGCTCCAATGAACTTGGGCCTCGATTGCGAAATACTTCATTGTCAACGCAAAGGTCAGGCGATTTTGTTATGAAAATTAGACGTCGGGTGCCAAATTCGGTGTTAAATGTTATACGGGGTGTCGAAATCAACCTTCCGATCAATGAGGGGTTGTGAAATTGTTAAATAATTCTGTTAGCGCATGTTACCGACTATTACGTGTTTGTTCTGTGATGCAGTTTTCACTGTTCTGATAATTGACCTCTTCGCAATGCCAGCACAGTTTCAATTGGTTTCACCTTCACCTGTGACTTGTTTTTATTTTGTTAGTAAAATTACAGTGGCAATAATACAAATTTATGATTTATGAGTATCATAAACAAGTACTTATCACTGCTATTAAGTCGCAACTTTGTTATTGTGACCTAGAGTTGTAACTGCGAACAAATTTGATCCGTTTTTAAATGTTTAATGTCTCTTTAAGGTTCAGTCTTATATACCTTTTGCTTATAAAGACATTTTTATTTTAGTTCAACTGGAATAGTTTTTAGTTATTCACATTATTATCAATTACATGACGTGCATTCGTTTATTTTGTGTGAAACAATAGTCCATACAGCGTGAGATGAGACTGGCGCGTAATTAGACAAACTGCACTCGCATTTTGCGCGTTTCCACTGTCCTGGCATTGATATTTGGTCGGGATGACCTAGATGTCACACGACCGTCTTATCTAGTTGGCCAAACTATAGAAACTATCTATTCATTGTATCACATAGATAATAATTACTTCATGTTCTTTGTATTGTAAGATAATGGTCCAGTAATAATAGTGCAAGTTAAGGGGCTACCCGGATTTTTAACGCGCACACTAGCGCCACTTTAGTAGAAAAATCATAACTCGTTAAATAAAAGACCAATCGAATATCTGATTGATGCGATTGTTGCTCTGGTTATGTGGTTTATATACAATGTTTAAGTTCAATAAATCAGAGTTATCTGCAGTTACAGTTAGAAAAATTGCCAAAAGTGGCCATATTTAGCAGTTTTTCTAACTCTAACTACAGTAAACTACTTTAGGAACAATTTAAACGTACTGAATAAACTATAGAACCTGTACTACAACCGTGTCTACCAGATTTTTGATTGGTCTTTTATTTAACGTTATATTTTTATAGTTATGATTTTTCTACTAAAGTGGCGCTAGAGTGAGCATTAAAAATCCGGGTAGCCCCTTAATTGTAATGTCAGTTTTCATACCTACTGAATCTAGAGTCTATTTGACATTAATTTAATTATAAATGTAGATTCATATAACCCTAACACCCTTACTTATTATTAGGTACGCATTTTTTATCTAGAGCTAGAGAATAAAATGTGTCTGAACGATTCAAGTGAGTATATCATCAATCATTTTTAATTTTAGTTTTTTCCACCGCAATTTTCTCGGTGGTTTATCAATGGAAACGCTCTCTTTTTAACATTACCAAAGCATGAGCCGCTAGTTTCCATTGTTACTGTGTCAATATATATGTTTTTGTGTTCCACCGCGTTTCCCATATTCCTGAGTAGCCGTGAGGTAATAATGAAGAATAGGGTATTATCAAATGTTTGTAATAGTCGATTGAAAGACTGACGAAATTCTTTTGGAACACATTTTGTTTAGCAGTGAAGCAATTAGGAGCTTTTCGCAATCAAGTTATATTTATACGTTGTTAGAGGAATTACATAGGTACTAAATTATTATTATTTTTATAGTCTTAATCAACTGTTATTCAATGAGAACATATTCAACTTATATTATTATTAAAGGATTGAACCAATTAGAAAGTACAGCCCATGTGCTTAATTTAACGACAAAGTATTACTAAAACTAACTATTCAATTAATTATTATAGTAAAAAACCGCTAGTGCTACTATGTTAATTATTTTAGGTACCAATAAACAGAACCAACGTATTGTTTACAATATTAAAAGTCTAAGGTCTCTTTGTAGTTTCTGCATTACAAAACCAATAAAATACGTGCTATTCTAATAGATAAAACAGTAATGTTCTTGGTGTTTGTCTACAAAACAATATTTGGTTAAGTAATACCAAAACAATCGGGTAAATCATGACCACAAACTGAAAATGAAGACAATACGAGTAATAAACAATTGGTTACGTAAAAGTGGAGCACGATTCGCAAATCGGCACATTTTGTGGCTCCGTCGCGGACAAGCAAATGTTTTGTAATAAAGTTGTTGTAAAAATAAACGGCCAAGATTGATTTAGAAAGGAAAAGGTTCTGTATTTTTTTTGATTTAATATGAAGAAAAAATATAAACTTTGACCCACCCTTAAAAGGATAACTGAATAATTAATCATTAAGGGATAAATGAACAGTTACTAATATACTTTGGCCAACCAAAGCCACACAACAGTGTCGGCACAGTGCTGAGATGTGCCGATCAGTAACGTATACGTGCCGGCACTGTTGTGTGTGTAGACGCCTTAAGTCAGGTATAGAGTCACGTTGCGTTGCAATGTGACAAGATTAAAAAAATTAAGGACGTGCAGTGTCTAAAGCTTAAAGTTATTGCAAAGAGGCATCATCATAAAATTTTAGACCTCTTACATACTGCGACTTTTAGCATCGATGCAGTCGCGCGTTTTGAAAACGCGCTTTAGCATCTCACGCAATGAACAGATTTAATCTAGCATCATGCAGAACCGCGCCTGCCATCGATGCTAACGCTACGATACAGTCGCCAAAATTCAGTACATAATCTGACAATTTCGAGCTTCTGCATCGCGACTGTAACTACTGTACTAAAAGTAGCGCAGTGTGTAAAGGTTGATATTTGCGCCTGCATCGATGCTAAAATGCGTTAGCATCTCATAACTGTTTGGTTGCTGTGTGACACAGCCAAAGCTGCTTTTTACAAGTGCAATTTGCAATTTATATTATTAAATTTGTGTAGTGACAAAACACTATAAAAACAAAAATTTAATTATAAATTGCCTTCATTTTAACCGATTGTTAAATATTTGTAAAAATATTTCGTTCGAATATTGTGAGAGCAATCTCGCAACATTGATGACGTCACGCAGCCTACGCGTTAAAGAAAGCGCTTGCAAAATTCAACAGGCTTGCTAATGTGACGGTGGCCGAGTGGTATAGGCATACGCCCGGATTGCGTTAGACACGGGGTTCGATTCCTCGTCTGTCACACAGCCAAAATTGCTTTTTACAAGTGCAATTTGCAATTTATATTATTAAGTTTGTATAGTGACAAAACACTATAAAAACAAAAATTTAATTACCGTTAACTTAAGTTATCTGTGGTGAATTGTATTTATAATCCACCAATTTCATTATTGCTGGCCATAATAAATGCTGTTATTGGTATTTTATGTCAAGTTGGACTTCTTTACGAATAACATGAACTAAGACACGATATCTGATGTATGAGAAGTAGTTAGTTAATGGTCACCCATGTCCAATTTATTTAATCTTTATAACAATATACAGGCGACACTGGTTTAATGACTAATAAATTGATATGGACACATATGGGTCAGTCAGATCCTGGTTCAGAACCTAAATGACTAGATATAATATTGTTGATATGAACGTGCAGTAGTAATTGCCCATACTGCGTAATAAATTACTTATTGAATAGAGTTGCACATTTAAGTCCTTAGTTAGAATGTTTTAACACCCTAAACGACCCGTTTATATAATGAAAACCTAATATTTTGAATCAACACCTGAATTAATTAAAATAATTGAGTTACGATTAAAGATTTAGGATAAATATTATTAATAATTTATACATGTGTGTCAACGTCAAATTGAACCAAATAAAATGCTTTGTTTATTGTAAATAATAGGATCTTTCCAATTAAATATGATCCATAAAATACTGTCAAGCCGTCCGCCTAGAAATACTAGATCAATTTGCATTCGATTTGTACTCCATTAAAATAAAAGCTTTAACAACCACTATTTAGTAGTAACCAGTGGTTAAGCAAAGTGTTACTTTAACGCCAGCTGATGCAACAACCTATGATTAACTTTTTATAATTACTTTAAAAAGTATTCAGAAACTTCCCGCCTCATACGTATTCAGTTGTTATATTATGTAAAATTAAAGACCTGGTGTAATAAAAAAAAACAATTTGATGTTAATTTTTGAAATACCAATTTACTTTCGTATTATCAACCACACGAAACTATAACTTTTGAAAACTGTGAAGTCCTGTAGTTGAGAATATAAAGTGTTAAATGTATTGTTCATAGCTAAAAGTGATGCCTAAATAATGCTAGAATGAAAAAGATAACTCGGTGTGTTGAAGAATATTCTTATTTCATAACAAAGTTACTAATTATACAATAATCAATGCAGTAAGTAAAATTGCGCGGGACAATTCCACAACATTTAATCTAATGTCCAACACAACCTATCTGACAGGTCTAGTGCTGTCTATGAGTCCAAGTGTTGTCTACTATAGTAATGCCATAATCGATTATCCGTCTTACACTAGGTATCAGTTTGTTTACATTTTAATTCCCACGAAAACATAAAAATACTAAATAATGTACGTCGCTACATAGTATAAAACGAAGTCACTTTCCGCTGTCTGTATTTATGTATGCTTAAACCTTTTGTATCTCTCCTGTTCCGAAAATCAAACTTTCGTAGAAACATCTCAGTGAAAAAACCCAGTAAAATGGGTCGCTTTCTCCCCTTGTATAACAATTTACTATAAAACTACGCAACATTTAGGTGCGGTTTTTAACAGTAAGAGTGATTCAAAAGGAAGGTTTATACGTATAATACAGGCATAATATAATAGAGAACACTGATAACTGAAGGTTTCTTCGTAAAGTCGTAATTTTTTTTTTTTGCGCTTACATTGCAAATGCTGGCTTCAACATATAAGATGGATCAGACATTGCTCCCGTGCGAAGCCTGGGCGGGTCGCTAGTTATCCATTATATTTATAGTAGAGAACGGTATTAGCGGCCATGTCTACAATAGAGTAAATACAGTTAAAGACAAAATTATTATTGTGTAACTGGAGCAAACTATGTGTAAATTGCTTGCGAAAACCAACTGCAATTATATTTGACATGTCGAAGATTAATGAAAACATTAAATTGCCATGTCAATCTTTGTGACTTGTTTAGTTAGCGATTTAGATAATAGCAACTCGTCAACCTTAACGCTGTGGTGTCTTTTGAAGTCGTTTTAAGGGTTAATTTTCAACGAAAAATGTATTGTCTGATATGCTGGCGACTGTACATAGATTGGGTGTTGTCTACCCACTACCTACTCATATTAGAATGTCCAGGTGTAGGTTATTCTAGGTCCGCTTATGATTTTCCCTCCATTTAAAACTGCAGCGCATTTGCAAAGTACACGTGAAGTCACTAGTACTAGAGTAGTCATTATAAGTATGAAAATGTTCACGACAAGATTTGACATTGAATGATCATGATGTGGCATCAAATTTTTGAACGTTTTCGTAAGCGTTTAACAAGTGTTTATCTAGAGACACTGAAAATTAATCATAAAACAAATGTATGACCTACTGAAATTACGTAAGTCTTAATACACCGTTTTGCGTGTATTAAGTCTAAGTGGCTTTATTATAAATTACAACGAAATAGTGTGACAGGTGTCAGTGACTAAATAAGTAGGTGGTCAATGGTGGTGGCTACCCCATGAAAAGGCTATAAACTAAATTAGTTAAACATGTAAGTACTTATTAACTCCATTCCTGACTGAACATACTTTCATCAAGAAACAAAACTACAAACCATACACGGTTTCAGCATGCGTCTATCAAACTACGCGGCCCACAGTTGGTGAGTGGGAGTCCTTGGCCCTTCGCGGACTGTGTCGCCCGCCCAGTCGACTCGCATTGAAACAGTTGTCAACCGCTGCATTTTGGGTGGCTCTATAATACGCTCCATTTTGGGTTGACCACGACTGCATTTTGGGAGACTTTGTCAATAAGAGTCGACTAAAGTATGATTTGCGCCGTGATAGGATGCAAATATGTATACATTATTGAAATGGAGTACATTGATAATTTATAATCAAATATATTTCAAGTGTCATTTTGTATGGATTTCATTATTTAAACCTGTATTTAAAGAATTCAAAATTTATTAATTTTGTTCATAGGCTATTGCTAGCACTTATATACGTACGACCCAAAATTGATCCTTCGACAGCTTCGGGACAATTGTGAGCTAGTGCTGAGAAGCTGCGCTACAGACTCAGTCACTATTGTCAATACCTCTTTTTAAAATATTTAAATTTGTGTTCGTACAAGCTAGCTAGACTATGCTTTGTTATCGTTCATTAAATCATCATAATAATATGTGCGTTTCAGTAGGGAGAAATTTAGATAAAAGGATTCGGATCAGTATTAAATAATGCAGGTATATAGTTTACAAGCATTAGTAAGAACGCTTCCTCCTTTTAAAATAATATTACACGTCCATTGTCTTCAGCCCCAGGAGGTCTAATTGTCTAAAAGACTGACCGGAATAAACACAATAAAGCTCTAATTTATGCATCATCGAATCAATTCTTTATCAGTTTTAAACACATTTATCAATTGTCTCTGCGTACTTTGTGTTTGAACCTATTCTCGAAATGCCAAGGCGTTACTTACATTCAATTGTGCATTAAAACTGGACTTATGCTTTGCCATTATAACTTGGACTTTATATCAACACTCAATGCTTAGATAAATTTAATAACAAATCAGTTTTGAGGGACCAATCTATATTTGTTACTAGCTACCTACTACAAAATATGGTACAGCTAATAGTAGTCTAATAATAGCTCATAGAGAACTGGACTGTAGTTCCCACAGCCGCAAATGGAATTAATTTGTTTTAAAGGTCATTCATTCTGTTACTTGATCGTTAACTGTAATCTAAATACCTAAATAAAGACTTTAAATCTTTGCGCGTCAAATTGATTTTAAAAATAGACTCATAAATCAAAATCAAAGCCAATTGATGACACTTGTCGCCGCTACGTTCCGCTACAAACATTTTAAATGTATGGACACCAATCACATACATTACTCTGATTCCAAGGTAAGTAGCAAATGCACTTGTGTTATGGAAATCAGACACAACGGTTGTACCTCTACACCCAGACCCGAGACAATATGGCAAATTATGATTTCTACATTGATTCGACCGGGAATCAAACCCAGGATCTTAGGGCAGCGACGTCTTGAAACCCAGCCTGACACCTTCATATTAGTCTAGAATGGGAACTGACTCATTCAAAAAAAATCCTCAAGTTAAGCAACTATTTTCTAAAACAGTGGATAAATAAAATAAATTGGCCCACTTAAAGTTTCAACTTGACAAATTAATGGTTTTACTGTTGTAAATAGCATTGAACAGAAAATTACGCAAGGCTTGCAATAGTTTAATTCGTGACTCTCGATCAGGAAACACTTGACTTTCCATTAGGAAAAAATGTAATTAGCAAGTAACTAAGCAGTTGTCAATGACCTGCCTTAATTTAAACTTTAATAAAAATTGTGAACAGTTTCTATAGAACGCTTTAACTATTTCTATATGATACTTTATCCAGCGATGCAAAAAGTTTCTAAAAAAACATACACACTCACGAAATTTTACATCCGTGCTTCACCACACCCAAATATTATTCAATTCTAACTCAAATTATCACATACACACAAACGAATTATTAACCTCCTTTTTACAAGTCGTTAAAAAAGGAATCACTCAATACTTTTAATGCCTAGTCAAGATATATGCTTAACCTAACATTATCTCTTATGTATGCCCATTTGTTTCAATGATTGATCCAATCACAACGCGTACGCGCATCGATTCTTGATTCTTGATCGATCATGAATGATCCCGCTGACAGACATTATGTTAATAACATTACAAAACCCGCCGCAAACAATATACCTCGAACCCCATTGTAAGCCCTATGGAAATCAAGTTGGCAAATCGAAAATATTAACTTTTATTGCAAACCGATATCGCAACTCGATATTAATCTGACTGCGAAATAATTTCTCGATTACACACGACAATGGGTCAGTAAAAGTGTAACACTTGACAAAGTTTTGATCATAAGATCAGTTTAATGTTTTGACCCGAGCGTTGAAGTTACTTAATCTATAAAGGCAGTGACTTTTGTTATCAATCTTATCAATATCAGCATTCAAACGTGATTTTGATTACATAACCGAATTACTTGTATGGATTTATCTTTAGATTGATCTTTAAACTTGTAAGAAACGAATCAATCTCCTTAGGCCTTATTTTGCCAGTGCCAGATAAGGAATATTCGTCGAATAAAAGCCAATGCGCCTACTTTGAAAACGTCACCTATTTGTCAGTAATCATTCATGTAAATTTCGTTTTAAAATCCGTAGTTTTATACGCATTCAGTCGGATAAGTCTTATCTGACGTTGGTGAAATCGGCCCTAAGAGATACTGTTTCTTAAAACCAGCTATTGGCACTTCAGGAACACATTTTTAATTTTTTATACAATAATACTTTATCATGTCATGGTGTTTTGTTTATTCAAATGTTTCCTGGATTTTTTGTTTGATCCAAGCAGAACGAATGTGATTTCAATTCTTTCAGCATGGCTGTTCTAAATAATTCTCACACTATAAATTCTGAAGGTTGCAATTGTCTATGCACAGTAGGCAATTTACTCAAATTAGTATCAACGACATTGGTTTTATATTAAAGTTAAATAACGTGTAGGACAAGCACAAAAACATCTTCTTCTTTATCATTTAAGAGCTATGCTCTTGTCGATTCTATTCCGAGTCACCTCTTTGACTTCTTGGTACGACTCGACGTCCAACTTTTCCTTTATTTGGGTCAAATACGCACTTCTAGGCCTTCTTCTTTTCCTTTTTTAGGGTTCCGTAGCCGAACGGCAAAAAACGGAACCCTTATAGTTTCGTCATAACGACTAAAAAAATATGACATTTAAGGGGGGCTCCCATACATGAAACTAAAACAAAAAAAAAGAGTGTAAATTTTGAAAAAAAAAATATAATGTAGATCTTAACAAATACTTTCAAAGAAAATTGGTTCAGACGGAATCGAACGAGAATTTTTTAAGATATAGCACATTTTCATCAACCGCAAACATAACTTTGTACTTCATACAAACACTATGAAAAACAAAGTTATATTTACTGTCAACAAAATATTGAGGTATTTTAATAAGTGGAAATAAGTGGATTCCCAAATTCAGTTAAAGTTGACACGGAACCCTCTGTGCGCGAATCCGATTCGCACTTGGCCGGTTTTTTCAATCTTGCACTCTATGATAATCCTTAATAGTCCGGTCAAATTAGACATAAAAATAGGGGTAAGGTTACAAAAATTCCCACCTAGCTGAAAATTGGTAGGATTGTTTAAAACACCATCATCAATGAAGTGTAGAAAATCCCATCGATCCGATACCTGGAAAAAAAGTTACTCGGGGTCAAATGTCACAAAAACGGGTTTTTCGCGATTTTCAGCAAAACGGTAAGTTTTATCATAAAATTAGCCAGACAAAAATTGTAGAGCAGATAAATATCTACAAAAAATGTCTATATACTTTTCTTCCTAAGAGCCACCGTTTTTGACATATAACGATCCAAAAAGTTGAAACTATTGAATAATAAAAGATATTGGCAACGGTTGAAAATGATAAAAGTGATAAAAGCGGTGTAAGTTAAAAAAAAATAGGGATATTTATCCATCTGACTCATAATTCTGTAATACTTCTGCTTCTTCTTCTCCTTGTTCTTCTTCTTCATCCTCGCTGCAAGTAAATTGCTCCAATAATGACAAATCGCATGTCTCCTCGTTAACATCAAATGAATCCTAAATTGTTGGTGATTCAACACTATGAAAAACAAAGTTATATTTGCTGTCAACAAAATATTGAGGTATTTCAATAAGTGGAAATAAGTGGATTCCCAAATTCAGTTAAAGTTGACACGGAACCCTCTGTGCGCGAATCCGATTCGCACTTGGCCGGTTTCTTCAATCTTGCACTCTATGATAATCCTTAATAGTCCGGTCAAATTAGACATAAAAATAGGGGTAAGGTTACAAAAATTCCCACCTAGCTGAAAATTGGTAGGATTGTTTAAAACACCATCATCAATGAAGTGTAGAAAATCCCATCGATCCGATACCTGGAAAAAAAGTTACTCGGGGTCAAATGTCACAAAAACGGGTTTTTCGCGATTTTCAGCAAAACGGTAAGTTTTATCATAAAATTAGCCAGACAAAAATTGTAGAGCAGATAAATATCTACAAAAAATGTCTATATTCTTTTCTTCCTAAGAGCCACCGTTTTTGACATATAACGATCCAAAAAGTTGAAAAAGTTGTAATCGTCATAATATGTATAAGTACACCACGTCTATACAATGTCACAAAAACCCGTTTTTGTGACATTTGACCCCGAGTAACTTTTTTTCCAGGTATCGGATCGATGGGGACTTTCTACACTTCATTTATGATGGTGTTTTAAACAATCCTACCAATTTTCAGCTAGGTGGGAATTTTTGTAACCTTGGATGTCTAATTTGACCGGACTATAAGAAGCTATCGTGCCGTACCAAGTGTCCAAGCATCATCCCTCTCCGATTTTCAATTGTTTGGAGTATATTTTTATCTCCTTTACTATAATCCTCAGAACTTCTTCATTAGATTTTTTTAAAATATAAAATAAATATGTATAAAACTTATAGTATTGTTGACGTAATAACTAAGTGTTGGGACCGTGCGCGACAACAGTGCCACAAACTATTTTGGGACGTTGAATCGACAAATGTCTGTCATTACGAATTATATTCTTTTACTAGCGGACCCAGCGAACTTTGTTTCGCCCCCAGCCCCGTCCCGCCTCAGCTCCGTCCCGCCGAGTCCCGTAATTTTAAAAGTTAAGCATTCCCAGCGAATTTTGTTTCGCCCTTAAATTACTAAAATGGCTATTAAAAAATAAAGGTTGATCGTAGAAGGGTGAAAATTGAGGATTGTATGTATTTTTGTATGTTGTATCATAAAAAAATATAAATTAAAAATTATGTCTAAAAAATAAATAAAAAAAAAATGTGGTTGACTACCCCTAACATTTAGGGGAATGAAAAATAGATGTTGGCCGATTCTCATAGATACCGGATAAGCACAAAAAAATTCATCAAAATCGGTCAAGCCGTTTCGGAGGAGTATGGCAACAAAAACTGTGACACGAGAATTTTATATATTAGAAGATGTTTCTTTATAAAAACCTGTCCACTTCAAATTTGTTTAAAATAATTTCATCATCATGCCTCTTCTTGCATTCTTCATGTTTTCCTTACCCGAAGGTTGTCTGGAAGAAATTGCTACAAAAAACAAGACCGCCTAAATTGTACTCATAGCGAATATATAAGATACTATCCTGTGTAATTATTATGTTTATGATGTGCAATAAAGTATTTTTATTATTATATTAAATAAGGTTAATCTAGGGTAGATATTAACTTATGAATAAAATATATTGTACGGGTACGTACTCGTAAATTTCGCACTGAAATTGCTACCGAAATCGTGACAAACGCCCCAACGTTGTTTTTTTTTTGGTCACTGTAAGTGCTGTCATCGGTTAAGGTTCCCCCACCGCCTGCTTCACACACAGCTAATATGAAAATGAGCTTCTATGTGATGTGGTTTCGATACAATTTCCTTAAAAAAATTGAATAAGTTCATGCTACAATCTCTATAGTTCTTAGGTGGTGTAACAATTTAGTATAGATGGAACAAATTCTCATAGACCATGTAGTGAAGGGGTGATTGAAAGCCATGAATAAACCTACTATTTGATGATATCAAGGTGCTCTAGGGCTTCTGCTAATAAAACTAAATCATGGATTTATGTTATTTTATCACAACTTTCGCTCGGATAGATGAGCTAAAGTTTATGTTACTGTATAAAATGACTTTCGATTTCAAATATCAAACGGGGAGTGTTTGTAAATGACTTAGGCCTAAATTAAATTTTACAGTATTTTTAGCAGTTTTGGTATTCACTACATATTTAACGTTACAATTAATCCAGTTTTTTCCAGAACCGCCATGAGTTTACGACGGTTTTATTCGCTTGCGACGACGTAAAAAAACTCTATGGAAAATTGCACAGTGCCTCTAGCGGTCACTGGCAGAACTAAAATTTTTCATACTGAAAGTTACGTCGTCGCTAGCTAAACGCCGTAAACTCATGGTACACAGGATCGCCACAAGTGGCGACTGGCGATTAAGTATCAGGAGGGCCGACCCAAAAATATAGGGAATGCGCCATGATGGATGGATCAGGGAGGATGATGATAATTCAGTTATTTAAAAAAAAAACTTACGACATACCTTTTGTGAAATTGTCTGTAATAAAACATCATTAGTAAAAACCCGTATCAAATCCTCAATACTCGATATTCCGATTTCCTCCAGCCTGTTTCGCCGCGTAGCGACAAAATTATGGTCATTTATTTTTTGTGGACCATTACAATGTCCGACCTTCATGTTTAATAAGACCCATTGGTCATTACCAGTGTGCGACAGAAACAGGTATAGGAAACAGGCAAATGTTTCTAGACCTGTAAGTAGGGCTGCCAAGAGATTTGAGACCATAAATGGTCTCATATTATAATCAAATTATGATTATATTTCTATTACTTATAAACGCAAATGATTGTAAGGATAGATTTGTGAATGTCCATTATGTAAAATTTGAATACTAAATGGCTATCTGTGTGCGCCAGTGTTGTCCTGGGATTCTGGTCATATTGTAATAATTTTTATCTAAAGATTTGCATAAATAATGTTTTACAAACTTGGAATAACACTCTCTGGCAGTCAAACCAAGAAAAATAATATTGTGTTTGATCTCTCTCTGATTATGTCAGCCGAGAGGTACAGTATATTATTAGATTAAAATATTTAGCGTACATAGATAAATCTGTGTTAAGATTGACTGCGCCGTGTTTAGATTTCAGTTAGAACAATTATGATAAATTGATTGAAAAAGTTGGAGTTTTTTTTTGTTTCGGTCTGTCAACCCTGCTTTTAAGTGAGATTAAATAGCAACGCACGGATTTATTTTAAATTAATCCAAACAGTGTGGTTGTCTACATATCTCAATCTAACGTCAGTAAAAATTCAATTTGATGATTAAATACACATAGCATAAATTTATTGTATGACTTGGAAATAAGGTTTATTATAGAATGCGTCATATCAACATATTTTGTGTGTAAACGAATTTTGATAGTATTGCTATAAATTATATTCTAATATTTGAGACTAGTTTCCTAATTGCGTGCTTAGTAAATTTTAATGTGCAAGCGTTATTGCGAATTAATAAGGATGTAAATAATTAGTTGCAGTTAACATTTAAATTCTGAAGCGTTATTTGATCTGCTGGATACAATAAAGACGACAAAGGTCATAATTTTTTTGGGCCTAAAATACGTGAATATTTAACAGGGTCATATTTAGTTGTGGATTACTTATAAACTTAAATACTTTCATTTAACATTATTTTTAGATTTTTTAATACGCCTGTTTTCTTTTTGAAAACATTTTATTATTCTTGAAAATGCGTCGAACAGAATGTTGATTTATACCGCTTTTGACATTTGATTTGCTGGCACTGACATATGACAGATGTCAATATTTACGAAGAATTGGATGGAACCAAACCAGCGTTTTGTTCGTCGAATTTAAAAAAAATAAAGAGTAAAAATCTCTGTTTTAGGATAAGTATCAAGCTTATTGTAAAGTGGGCATTTTCTCTTTTTGGATTTTTAATGTAATTTAAGTTTCTTTGTATTCGTTTTCCCAAAAATAAACAAAATGAAATGTTTCTATAACTGTAAACAAAACGCACTTACTGCGGACAGTATTGCAACTTTCTGCTGCACTTGCCAGTAACAAAAGACTTAGATTAAAAATAAAAACAAAACCCATATCGAAAAATTAACAAAAATATGTGTTTATTGTTTGTATGAATTTATTCTTTCATTTGGTGTATCATTTGTTTCTGTTAGTTAGAATTTTATTTTAGGCCAACTCCCATACAAAAAAAAATTGTCCTTTCTGACCTACTCAGTTAATTTTATATAACGTATTTTGGCAAATAAACAATTGTATTTGTTTTTATTAATTAACGAAAAATGTACATTCATTATTGATTTCATTGAAGTTATTTAAATGTCGATCTTCTATTTTTATTTTTAACTGTACCACATTTTTATAATACATTTGTACCTAAGTCATAGATGTTTATATGTTTTTAAGTATTTATGGGAGACGCCGCCGTCATAATCGTTGTCTGGTATTCGTAACACACGGAAGAGAATACCTTACGTAGAAACCAAAATAATGGTGTGTTCTTTGGCGTATATTTCAATTTTAAATCGTTCCTCGATGACCTTAAAACACACGACGACCGACTGGTGTAGTGGTCGAGAAATCGCCTACTACGCAGCGGGTTGCGGGTTCGATCCCCGCACAATACAAACATTTGTGTGCATGAACATGTCTGTTTGTATTGGTGTGGGTGTTTCCTATGTATATCATGTATGTATTTACAAACAAAAAGTATTTAAGTATTATACCCGTTGTCTGGCACCCATAACACAAGCTTTGAGTAGCTTACTTTGGGACTAGATGGCGATGTGTGGGAATGTCCAAAGCATATTTATCTATGAATGATTAAAGGACACAGTGCCAGCTTTGATACTTCAAACACACAAGTTTTACTAAGGAAGGCTTAGACCTTTTGCACACTGCAACTTTTAGCAGCGATGCAGTCACGATGTTAACGCGCGTTAGTATCGATGCAGTCGCGATGTCGATACTGACGCGCGCTAGCATCTGCATCGATGCCAACGCGCAACTGCATCGATGCTATATTAAATCTGTTTATTGTGTGAGTCGCGATGCTAAAAGTCGCAGTATGTAAACGGTTTTACCAATATTTCATATGTCATACAGTTCCTTAAACAGTTTTTTTGTTTTGTTTCTAACCGACTTCAAAAAAGAGGAGGTTGTCAATTCTCATATTTAAGTCATTTAACGACCGCTTTGAATTTTTTTTAGCCCATCTAGAGGTAATACCTTCGAGTTGGTCCCATTGTTGCCAAGTCGGGAAGATGGGATCTTGGTGCAATCGAGGGAAAACCTCGAATTTAAAAGGCACGTTCAGCGCTTTCGTACTAGAATCATAATGAAGACTTTTTGTTGCGTCTGATAGTCGACATTGTGTGGAGCTGAGCTGATGGGTGAGCTCCTAAAGCTTAGGAGTTCAGTGATTTTAATGACACAACTTATGATAGGTAACTTGTAGCTTGTTAAAGAACAGAGTTGAAAGGTGCAACCCCTCCTGTAATAACTAAAAATAGCAAATAAAAATAACTTTATAAAAAGTAAAAACCAAAATGCACTAAAAATGCTTAAACAAACTCTTTACTCCTTGAAAAAGGATATGGATAAAGGTATATGGATAAAGGCTTTTTGGAGTCGGTGCCATCGCTTAGGCCATTTCAAGCATCATCTATCAGGGCACCGACTCCAAAAATAAATTGTTTGCCTAAAATAGAGTCCTTTCATTTTAAGAGTGAAAAGTTTATTTAATAATTTTCAGTGTAATTTAGTTCAAAAGTTCGTTTTTTTAAGTTATATTTATTTTTCTACGAAAAAGTAGCACTAATTCATAAACTCTAACCTTTGTAGAAACTCAGGCCGATACTACAGAACCTCGTTATTAAAACGGCCTATTTTCCGCGAGATATTTCGTCTACAATATTTCTTGTTTATTTTAATTGCTGTAAACAATAAACGGTGTCGTTTAATTAAACTTTTACGACGGTTGGGTCCGAAATATCAACAAGTTGCGCGATCCTCATTGTCAGGTGTGGCAATCAGTGAATCCTCAGTGTTAATGACGGCTATTCGTACCTGTACTCTTTGTCAATATTTCAGAGATTAATCAACTATGTATATACATTTTATATTTTTCATGTGTATTTAGGTGAAGGATGCTAGGATGATGATATTTTGGTTTCTGAACTTTAACTGTCTAAAAGAAGTTGATGGCTCCTAGTCTTGTTATGCTTAGTTTAAATCAAATACGTGTTTGTTTGTATTAAATCGAAATAAAAGCAACGAGATTCATTTGAACTCGTAGTACAGAAGATACAAATAATTAGTTGCTTCCAGTAGTTCAGCAATTGTGCATGTCCTATATAAGTTTATGTAACTGAACCAACCACCTGTTTGCCATTGTAGATGCTGCGACGTAAAATACAATAAAATTTAAATTCAAGGTGTGAAGATGATCCCTAAATTGTGGTATTAAGTAACCATTGCGATTTCGCAGATATCAAAGTTTGACAGCTATTGTATCTTTGCGCTCATTATCGTCAAGTGTGTCACACAACTAAACGTATCATCTTGTCAAAAAGCAAAGTCACAGACTACAATATACGGAGCCTTATCTTTGTAGAAACATGGTTGCCATTGCTTTTGCGTCGTTTTTGCAGTATTAATTCAACCTCCATTGGTGATAATCGTCTGAGATTAACCTTTTTTTTTCTCTCAGTAGACTCAGTAATTATGTTGCATAATATTATAATTCTTCTGTCCAGTATGTGACTACATTATAGTACTTAGACGCAAGAGGAACTAAGAAAGCTAATCAAATATGCAAGAGAAGCATCTAGTAAGGCTCCTTAACTGTAGTTAAATATAATCTACAAGTTGTGATTTCCGAAATCGTTTTTTTTTTGACGCATATGTATTAAGGAAAAGCGGTTATGCAGTTTTATGCAACGCGATGGAGGCAACAATTTCATGAATTTATCTTATCAAATCGGAGTCTCACTAAAGAATGAGAGCATAAAGTTTGCACAGTGCTATTCAGTCATCTATTTCAGCGCATACAGCTTAGTTGCCAAACTTGCTATCTACGGTATGTAATAACATTCTCAATTCTCATGTTAATTTTCCCAGCAATTACAAATGAATCACCGTTCAGTTATTACATAACTTCAATGTGATGTCAAAGCAATTGCATTATGTTTGTATCAACTAAAGCCAGAGTACAAAGAGCAAATATTTCCTAGATTGCACGAATAGAAGAAAGTAAAAGAGCGATTTCAATGCCAAAGAGCGCGAACATAACACTAGTTTGAATTTTAAATAACTAATATGTTAAAATAACTATATGCCTAAATTAAATTATAACGCCCTAAAGGGCAATCCCTTTAAGGACTTTCAAGTACATTGGAGCCACTGAGTTCAATCTTAATAGTCTATTCAGCGCAGCCAGACGCTAGTAAGGGCTTTCAACGTTCTATCATGAAGTCCGTATCAGTTTTAATCCGATAGATATCGAGTTATGAAATACCCCTGCCAAATTGCGTTCGCGCATCTGTTTCGTCCCAAGGCTTCCATACAAGGCTTGCGGTTTCGCCGTTTGAGAGTGATCTCTATTCCTTTGTTAGGCTACGAAAACGGACACTACAATTACAAGACGTTGGGTTTCATGCACATTACACCGACCACAGACTTTTTTGCTTGTATATCTTTGTATAATACGAGAACATAGTAAAGTTAGTCTGTAACGTCCCACTGCTGAGCAAAGGCCTTACCTCAACTATGAGGTAGTTTGAGCCATACTCCACCACGCGGGCTCAGTGCGGGTTGGTGGTGGGGTGTTTGCAAGGCAAGCGACTAACCCTGCCGTCAGATGTTATCAAGCCCTCTGACTAGGCTTAACGACTAATAACAAACGATATTAGCTGGGACCAACGGCTAAACGTGCCTTCCGAAGCACGGAGATGCTCGTGATTTACGTCCCTTATATGGTCGGAATGGTCACCCATCCAAACACGACCGCGCCGTAGGTAGCTTCACTTCGGTATCACTACCAAAGCGCTGCTACCACTGCGCTACGAGCACCTCGATACTTTAATACGAGTACATGTGCATGTAAGGCTTTTACCCGAACGGGGTCCTTGCATTAACTAGTATTAATTCATTTTATTGTTACACTTAATTATGTATTATGCATGGAATTTAATAAAGCTTTATTATTATTATTTATTACATGTGCATGTAAAACAACTGGGTAATATTTGGAATCCATATCGGTCTTCTGATTTTCTCGAATTGGAGGCCAAAGAGTGTCCTAACGTGTCCTTACTGTCCGTACGTGTCCGTTAAAATTCGTTATTAATATTTTCACATAGAGACACTTATTTTGATTTCAAAGATAGGATTTTTCTCTCGTGTTACGAATACGAGACAAAGAATATGAAGACGGCGTCTCCAGTAAATACTTAATATTTATAAAGATCAATGACTTCGGTAAAAATTACCCTGCTCATTACATTAACATTTACACCTTGCGGGATGCGAACCCGTGATCGCTGGCAAAATAGTCAGGAGTGCTAACCACAACACCAAACGTGCCGTCTGCAGTCACTTTACGAATATGGCTGTTATTTCAAATCCGTATTATGACTGCCACGACTGGGAATCATCAGACGTAACAGTAAATACTTATTACTGACTCTGTCTCGTGAGAAAAAGCCAACGCGTCTGCGTTTTGCCTTAAAGTGAATAATGAAACAATTTCGCGAGATTTTAAATGTCTTTTTGTGCAAATAAGCCAGTTTTTACGACGTGACAGTTACTGTTCAAGCCTTTCTATTCAGCCTGTGCGAATTTGGTGATGTCTTAATGAACAATCTCAAAAGATTCCGTACTTATTTGGTAATGCTTGAGACAATTCATTTTAACGGTTCAGATGAAGTTTTCCGTTAATGCTATTACGTGGTAGTTCAGTGCCTATTTTTAAAGTTAAACCTCAAATGTAAATTCAATGATTAGGTACTTAATTAACATTTAAAAGTCATTGTATTATAGATTTCGTCATTATAGTTCGGTTTCGGACTTAAACGATTTAGTTAAGTTTAACTGTTTTTATACTAAGCAGTGTAGTTTGATATTTATTTTAAAGTAATTTAATAGTCTTGACACAGTTGATCTCGTCATTAAAGTTTATTAACAAACATGACCGTTAATTTATCTTTTATTGCAAATAACGTTAAGTACGAATAAGTCTAGACACGATTCCGGATTTTTGTGAGACCATACAAAGATAAAGTATTTTTTGAACTAGTAGAACAAGAATAAAGTCTGAATAAAATGTAATGTTTGACCTTGGCAGTGTAATACCACTAATAAAAACAATAGTTAAAGTTCAACGCAAATATATTATTATAAACATTCTATGTAGGTAATATATGTGAATGTGGTTTAAAGTATTTTGTTCATAACGTTGCAACTTCAAGTTATGACTGTCATAAAATTCCAGTCTTATAATAACATTAGGTGTTTATATCGTGTTCTTTGATGCTGGGTTTTATTAAGTTACTAATGGTTTACTGTTGATTCAGTATTGGAAAGAGTTATTGTTATGTTTTGCAGTATGTATTTGATAGACCAGGCTAGGAATGTACTATAAAAAATATAATATTTGATCATTCCATATCACAATGCAAGTGAAAATATTATTGGGTGATGGTGGATTTTACGATCTTGACACTACCCAATTTAATACCAAACTTATTTAATAGAAACCTCAATACTGGTTGGTCTGATTATATTTTGCCCCAAAATTAAGGAACAAAAAATTATAATACTTCAGATATTGCGGTTACATTCCAGTTAGGTGATAGCAAAAGTGTCTCTGACACGCAAAGGCCGTTACAAGGCTGTCTCAGCGCTCTGTCACAGATTATATTAATACCTGCGCAAGAGTGCGTGGAGCCTTAGTAGGTTCTGGATCAAACAAAGCAGGTCCTTCAGCCGCCTTTCGATTATTAAGAGATAAAGAAGATTTGAACTGTCTTTTATCTTCTTCTAGTATGACTTTTTAGGGTTCCGTAGATGAATGGCAAAAATAGGAACCTATGTCTTTTAAAATGATATCGAGGTTTATAAAACCCTTTTCTCTAAAAGTCTAACGTTTGAGGGATAGACGCTCAAAGTAGTGAAATGGGCGTTCCCCCCATCAAACTTCTACTAGCGAGCGACACTAAGCGAGTGTAAATTTTGATAAAAAAACATATGTTGATCTTGACAAAGACTTTCAAAGAAATTGGTTTGAACGAGATCGAACTACTTGTTTTAGAGACAGAGCACGATTTCAATAACCGCAAATATAACTTTGTTATTCATACAAATACTATGAAGAACAAAGTTATATTTCCTGTCAACAAAATATTGTGGTGTTTTGGCTGAGTGGAAGTAAGTGGATCTCTTATTAAGTTAAAGTTGGCACGGAACCCTTAGTGTGCAAGTCCAACTCGCACTTGGCGGGTTTTTTGCCTACCAGGGTCGCTTCATGTTGAAGGCAGCTACGAGTCTTCTCTGCTCTACTTTATTACCTCAATGGTGTGATGTGGAGCTATTCTTCTTGTTTTCTTTATTATTTTGCAAGGAATGTTACCTTATATGTTTCAATTGCAATATCTCTATGTAACGTAACTTAGGATTAAATTAACATTCTGTTGGTGTCAGAAACAGATGTCCTAAAACATAATACCAAGAATTAGTGACTTTGTACATTTTTCTCTATTTTAGCTTAGAATTACCTCGACATAGTACTTCCTTATTTATCTATACTATGTTATCGATAATATAACAGAATTTATCGAGAATTTTAACCCCTCGGATTTTTTCCATTCAGTGATAGTAAAAGTGTTTCTGACACGCAAAGGCCGTTGCAAGGCTGTCTTAGCGCACTGCCAAAGATTATAGCGAATATCTGCGCAGGAGTGCGTGGGGCGAACAGCCCGTCAGTTCAATTAGTAGAGCATTGTAGGTACGTTGCTTGGTCAGTATCGAGGGCATCAGTAAAAAAAATAAACTGATTTAGAAATAACTTCATCCATTATGTCGAATTAAATTACAATAAGCCTTATTTGAAAACTTCACCTTTTTGTAAACAATCATTAATGTGAGACATTTAAAAATCGGTTCCTATATACAGACTGATAAGTCTTATCTGATGTTGGAAAAATCGGCGCTAAAACCAATAAAGACTGTCAATCGTATTTTTGCTATGAGTCCATGTTATCGAATAGAATTAAAAAACAATTATAATAAACAATAGAAGTATATTGCTTGTGAGAATTAAAATCCAAATGCTACAAAATTTTCATTACTTAAAACTAAAAAAGTCCCTTGTAATTTTTGAAAAGCTAATCCGTTTCAATAAATGTTGTAATTTTTAGTTTATTATTGTCAAAAAGTAAGAGCAGAGGGAACCCAGATGAACAGGAATAAATTTATTTAAAATAACTGTTCAGGATAAACATTTCATGAAAATATATATTTAACTTATCTCGCCTCCTCTCATAACTTGGGCATTCAATTTCCGAGCATGCGGAAATAGCAGCTCCCGCCAAAATTCACGCCAACATATCGAGTTCGTGACATAAGATCGCGATCGCGTCGTTCCAATACTTTGCGAACTGTGACCGATATGTCACGATATATGTAGCAGGTTTCTGATGTGGGCTGAGCTAAGGTATGCACAAGGTCGTGTTATGGGTTAATATGTTAAAGGGCAAAACGTTTTGCATTTATTTTTTCATGTTTCCAAATGAATGCCCTTTATTTAATATTCATTTTTGACCTAAAATGTAAATGATAGAATGATGGGTTGGGATTATGTATGTGCCGCACATCTGAAATCTTCTCGGGTTCAAGGATTGCGATGTATAGTATGTCATACATAAGATAGTTAAAATCATTCAGTGCGGTCGAGGTCTCTGACGCCTTACCCCTTTTCAATGAAAATAGCTTGCCCACATGACACGAAAAAGGGCATCATTTAACCGAACGACGCCATTTTGGCTTTTAAGGTGGTTACAAGCTACTACGCTTCTTCTTCTTCAATTATGGAGCCGCGCTCTTGTCGGTGGAGTAATCGCCA
The DNA here is from genome assembly GCA_963924145.1 of Pyrausta purpuralis. Taxonomy (NCBI): domain Eukaryota; kingdom Metazoa; phylum Arthropoda; class Insecta; order Lepidoptera; family Crambidae; genus Pyrausta; species Pyrausta purpuralis. Next base: position 20,197,271 of record OZ001659.1, read on the forward strand.
TTCTTTTCTACAGTCTGCTTTCCTCTTTACTTCCTGATGTGACATGACATTAATTTCCTCCTTCACTTGGTCGAAATAGCTTATCCTAGGCCGTCCTCTTCCCCTCTTCCCTTCTATTGATCTTCTTAACCAAACAATAGAAAATCGACGAGGCAATATGATAGGACACTTGATACGACATGACAGATTTTTAAAGAATATCTCTACTCTGAGCTTTTTTATTTTTATACGATCCTATCATCTACGAATCTAAATTTAATTGATTAGACAGACAAGACAATGACTCTTTATACATAGCACAGATGAGTTAAACCATAATTGTAAGTCTAGTCTGCCATGATTTGCAGTTTGATACAGCCTATGGTGACGTTGCAAAATTTATGATGAGGCAAAAGTGAAAGATGCACCTCTCTCCCCAATCAATCTGGAGAGAAGATAGAGAGAATTTTGACAAATCATTCATAACGTGTCCTGAGTTGTAGTATGTCTCACACAGCTATAAATACAATGTTATTATACGTGTATACATAGTTTCAATGCCTTTATGTCTTTAAACAATTACAACATTTAAAAAAAGGTGCCATTTGACTCCAGTGACAGTTAAGATCTAAAATCTAAAGTTATCTTTATTGACTTAAATTGATTAACAATCCTGGTACTTTAACCAGGATTATTTCAGTTAGGTTTGAATGTGCCTTATCTAGAATTTAATACCCATTGCACACTGTGATTTTAAGCAGCGATGCAGTCGCGATGCTGCATCGATACTATCGAGCTTTTGCATCGATACTATCGCGCACTGCATCAATTCTAAATTAAATTGGTTCATTGCGTGAGACATGATGCTGTCACGCGTATCCAAAACACGCGCAATAAAAGACGCAGTGTGTACGGGGTCTTAGAGTTAGGGCAACATGCATTAGAAACACAAAAATATATATAAGTTTAACTTAAAACCTTAATTACATTTACACGACGGCAATCAGTTAAAAGTAATTTGACTATACCCAACAATTACACGTCCAGCGTATCTTGACCCATGCAAGTTTAATTTTCGCCTTGGGCTCTACAGATAAGAGAGGTCTGAAGAAATAGTGCAATATGTTGAGATGCGGACAACAGATATCAAATTGCCTAATTATTATTACAACAATAGCCCGGTTGTGTTACGAATCCCTTTCGTCAGAAGTGGCTATTCGTTAAACTGTTATTTTGTCCGACGGCTATGTGCCCATGCAAATATTTTAGCATTGTAAGAGGGACTTGCGTATAATAATTTAACCTAGGATATCGCTAATCTTGGATTAAATCTTCATTCCGTCTCTGTCAACCTCAAATAAACTGACTGAGACAAAACGATGATTTAATCCAGGATTAGCGTAATCCTAGGTTAAATCATCATGTGCAAGTGGGCCTAAGAGATTTAAAAAAGTGATTGACCGATTCGTTAAAAAGTAAAGTGGTGGTGGTAAAAGTAAGTTGGTAAGGAAATAAAATTCTGGATAAAAAGAAACATGCAGAGTTTAGTGAAAATATCGGAACATATAATCCAAATATCGTATTTTGGAAGGCAGAATGTCTGGATCCTACCACATAAATTTAGCTTCAGAATATAAAATGTAATGGGGGATTTTTTCACACACTCCGAGTATCAGAGTCAAGATGGGTGGAAGTGTTGCCACAGCTGGTATTCCATGTATAAATATATAATACCATAAGAATAATTGGTTTTTGCTTAGTTTCATCACTCTCCAATTGCAATTTATTCATCATTGTCATTATTAGCCAAAAGACGCCCACTGCTGGATTTTAATTAATAATCTTATTTCAAACCATAGCATAATTGAGATTCGGGCTACAGCTTTCTTATTATAGCCTGTTTTAAAACTAGAAAAAGCATCAGCAAACATCACTTGCGGTCAAATAAGCATTTATTTAAGTGTAACACATCGAATTTGGTATGTAGATCTTTCGCCACCCTTCGTTACGTTGGGAGCAGGGGTCTACTATGTAGCTCAATGTCAGTTTGATTAACTGTAGCTGATAGCCATCTCTTTCATTTACTCTGGCATCACTCTAGTATCGCAGAGTAAACGAGCAAGATGTCTTATTTAGAAGATCTAGTTGGCTTTGTGGTAAATACCCGAAGTAATTACCTACTATACTTTTCGTTGTCAACCGTCGTATCTCCACATAATTGGGACTATTTCGAACCAAACGTATTTTCAAATTTAAAAAAGTTAAAAATAAGAAGTAAACACGTATGTGCTGTGCCGTTATGATGGGTCTACACATGTTTCCTTATATTTGGAATCTACAAGCATTTCATAGGTAGTTCACACAAATGTATAGTTTTAAGTAATGCTGAAAAATAGACCGGCACACGAAAGCCTTTAAATCTTCGTAGATACTTCGTTCTTTACGCGGCATGGTCAATGGCGCGTAGAGTAGACCTCTGGGCGCGAATCGAAAGTGTTCCGCGGCCCACTTGCGCGTTTCGGCGCTTGCGCAACGACGCCATCGTTACTGCACCGGCGCGGTGCATTGCAAGTCGCTGATTTCGACCACTGGTCAGGGAGTAAGGTTTTGTGTAACAAGCCTACTTTGGCCTTATTATAGTTTAATAACCTGAAAATAATTAGGCAGATTCAATCCATATTTTCCCATTTTTTTTTCTAGATAACGTAGGTCAATGCCAGGCCAAGATGGCGCAAGCTTTATCGTCTATCTATCTCAAAAACACAGCTATGATCTCAATCCATATTTTGAGTTGCTAGAAATAACATCATAGGGTAAAGAGAATACGCTCACTGGTCTAGCAACATTACATAGTAAGAATATGTTAACATTAGACACATAAGGTAGGTTTTCAGTTTTTTTTTTCATGCATGTCTTTGTTTTGTTTTTAACCCCTGACGCTGAAAAATAGGGGTGTCATAAGTTTAACGTATCTGTGTAACTGTATGTGGTAACGTTACTCTCAAACGGATGAACGGATTTTTGTTAGGTTGTGTCATAAATAACTTTGGCTCGAGTGTTTTTAGGTTTCACGAAAATCTGTTTGACCGTTTGAAGATTATCAGCTCTTTTATAATTGATGAGGGGATCTGACTTACTACTTTATTTCCAATCGATTAGAAATTTGGTACTTTGTTACTCAAATATATTGAAAGTATATGGTAACGTTAACATGACCTGATCAGCCGTTTGAAGATCATTTATAGAGCAGATAGTTGAAAAGGGGTTCTGACTGACTTCCATAAGGCCAATCGATTCGAAACTTGGTACTGTGTTACTTTTGATTTCGGGAAGAGTTTTCAATATTTAATTTTTTTATAAAATTGGTCTAATAAATACATTTGCTATTCTATTGATATGTGTAGAGTTTTAAGAATTGTCATATAGCTTGAATTATGCTTACGACAATTTACGGTGATGTTCGAATCGGTTTACAAAAATACTCCTTGTATCAAGTTCTGCAATAAGACTTGATTGCTTTCTACGAAGGCCACGGAAAGCCCAATTTTTGTCATTACAAATTAGCCTAAATGCTGTGGGCAGACAACATTACAAAAGTATTACGCGATACTGATCGCATTCTGTGTGCGTAACACCATTAAAATTGCAACGGTGCATTGCTACTGGTATAATTTGCTTTAACAATTAGTTAATTACATCACTTAATTTAATGTTAATATGGTGTGGTATTTTTTTAACTGTGCATTTTGTTCACAGTTGTCACATTAAGTTTTTTCATACAATTACCTACCTTAATTATGGGTATAAATTGCAAATAATTTAGTACTAACAGAAGAAGTAATATGTTGTCTGTATGGTTCGAATGAATGTCTTTGGTAAAAAAGTCCCTTAGGAAATGTATGTTAAAAAAACAAAATTAAACCGTAAATAACGAATGGTCATATGGAGTGACAAACATAAAATAGTAGATTTTTATACAAGGGAAAAAGCGACCCATTTCACACGAGATTTTTTTTTATGTAACAAAAGATACAATGTTTAATTATTTTTTTCTGTATAGACATTGGTCTGACTAGACTAACCATTGAGTTGACTGGTAGAAAATGCTTTTAGCATTAAGTCCGCCATATGCTCCTTTTGTTTGTGCATGAAGTGCTTTTAATAAATAAAAAAAAGTGTCATCATGGTATCATGGCAGGAGCCTACTATTTGAATTGCTGATTTTGTGTATTTGTAAAAAAAATTGACAGTTATATTTTTTAACGATTATAATACATAATATGTTATTTAATGAAAATTTAGCTAAGCAAAAGTGTATGAAAAACTATTATTTTAATAATATGTTGTGTCTCAATCATCTTTGACCGAAGCATTGCCATCATGCCTTGACGTCATGCCATGCCAACTAGAACTAAATTACTTTCCACTCTAGGGAAGGAAAACTATTTTCCACACGGCTATCTACACATGAAAGTTTAATTTTCCGAACAGGAAGAATAGATTCCTTGAAAAGTAGATGGGCACGTGAATCGTTTTTTAAATAAATTAAATTGTTAATGCATTTATAATTAAAAACGACTTTTGCCTTAGCTGCTGACGCAAATACATATTGAACTGTGTATAAAATTCCATTAGATTTGCCTTTCACTGCGCTACGCCCTAGCCTTTGTTAGCATTTTGAACACGCAATATCTAAACCTATAGCAATATGTTACGGTTGTAACAATAGTATTTGATAAACTAAATCAGAAATGTAAAAATAAGATTAATATTTATGGGGACAATGTAGCGCGTCGTAGCATGCGTACAACACTTCTACGATGCTACAAGTATGCGACAGGTCCGCGTACAAAAGACATCAACGCAGTATATGAATAAAATCAACAATTCCATTAAATCTATGTTGATCATAAAACTCGAGATTCTTTTACATTCAATAATTTTCATAACATGTATCATAAATAAATTATATTAAAGACCTATATATAATTAAATAAATATTGGACACCAATCACATACATTGCTCTGATCCCAAAGTAAGTAGCCAATGCACTTGTGTTATGGAAATCAGACACAACGGTGGTACCACAACACCCAGACCCGAGACAATATAGAAAAGATCGTTTTCTACATTGACCCGACCGGGAATCGAACCCGGAACTTAACGAGATGGCGACGCTTGAAACCAGCGTGCTAGCCACTCGACCACGGAGGTCGTCACATCTTATATATTACTTTGCTTAAGCAGGTTGCACCTATTAAATTAGACGCTGACGATATCTAACAAAGGTACGATTATCTACCGAGCAAAACATTTGTTACAACATAACTTTAAAAAAGTAAAAACCGACTTCAAAACCAAAATGCACTAAAAAGTCTTAAATAAACTCTTGACTATTGAAAGGAAAGGTTGGTTCTAGGCAAACAATTTCTTTTTGGAGTCGGTGCTGTGATAGTTGATGCTTGATGGTCAAAGTGATGGCACCGACTCCAAAAAGAAATTGTTTGCCTAGAACCAACCTTTCCTTTCAATAGTCAAGAGTTTATTTAAGACTTTTTAGTGCATTTTGGTTTTGAAGTCGGTTTTTACTTTTTTAAAGTTAATTTTATTTCTTCATTTTGAGAGATTATAGGAGAGGGGGGGGGGGGAGTTACACCTTATGACTCTGTTTTTAATTATAATTACTGAATTTCTAAGCGTTAAGGAGTTCCACCATCAGCCCCACAAGATGTTGACTATCAGACGTAACAACACGTCAACATTAAGATTCTAGTAAAGAAACACTATACGTGCCTTTAAAATTTGAAGGTTTCCCTCGATTACACCAAGTTTCCATCATCAGATCCCAAGTTGAAAAAATGGGACCAACTAGAAGGTATACCCTCTAAGTAGGCGAAAAAAAATTTCGAATCGGTTGACAAACGACTGAGATATGAGGTAACAAACATACAAAAAAAAATTAAAAAAAACATACACTCGAATTGATAACCTCCTCCTTTTTTGAAGTCGGTTAAAAACTTACCTCAAGTTTAATACGGCAGGTACATTTAAATCTGTTTTCTATTTATACAATTTGTATCCATCAGCCGTAAGACGCACAGTAATTTGTGTCGACACGAAAATATAACTTCGCTAATCTATACCTACTTGTCGAAATATGAAACATGTTCAATTTTGAACAGTCGACGGCTGACCTGTCAGTTTTGAACCAATACAAGTGTTTAAATCTCAGTATTCGATATTATATAACCATCTTTCATTTCTGGGTATGGTAATAACTTAAGCTTAAAGTCGTTAAGTATGTATGACTGATGTCTGACAGGCAAAATTCAACAATGGGTATGTATTGATGAATTGACTCATAGCTCAGGTAAAAACAATCTTATTTGGACTTACCAAATAAGACTGTTTGGCGGCACAATATGTACATCAATAAAGCCTTTGTTTATGTAATGCAAGTTTCACATACTAAGCAAATGTGGTATCATATTTTATGCATTTTATTGCAAGAGTTTTATTGAAAAAGATGAGGATGTATAGAACATGTACACATTTATTATACTCAAGTAAAGTATCATTTTCAATTTAATTTTTTGTTTAAGATTAATATTTTGTAAGATACGACGTACTGGTTTTTGTTAAAAAATAGGGAAACGTATAAAATATGCAGATTTTACAAACGAGGCACGTGAGCTATATTTTCAATGCATTTTTTACAATGTATCAGTGCAGTGGTGTAAAGCATCTTACTCGGTAGGTATGCGCCAGTGTAAAGGTTAAAGCAAATCTACCCACCCGGCATCAACCAGGCGTCAACCATACGGAAGCACGTTACCTATAGGGAACAGCAAAGCCTCGGATGGGATCAGCATCGGATAGCGAACGCCTTGCCTCGGGTCGTGTTTTGTACAACTTCTTCTTCTTGTGCAGGATGGACGGATAGTCGTCAACCAGCGGGCGACGCGCCGTAGGCGTGTTACGATACAAAGTTGTGTCGAGGTGACGAAGTGGTGACGATACGAAGTTGATAGATGTGCGTTGAAGTATGGAATTTCATACAACGAATACTGAACGCCTAAAGTTCATACGGTGCTGTCACCGTGACGGGTGTATAGATGTGCTACAACCTTAAGATGTTTCAAACCCAAAATACAGCGTTATGTTAAAGTTAAACGTATATTTCCATAAGTCATTGATTTCGCGAATTATTATTCTACATCTTTGAATACCAGCCAGTCTACTGAAGCTTAAAATATGTATTTAAATTTAAAAGAATTACTCAACCATTAAGTAATTTGTTTTGATTCGATAAGGTATGTCTACTCGTAGTGGAATCTTGTAGAATTTAAAGTATTTTTTTCTGGTACCTTTTGCAGATTTGATAACAGGCAAAGTAGGTATAATTAATGATCTGCATAAAATAATTGATCAATGTAAGATGTATTACTTCTCTGAATAATTTAGGTAATAACGACGTTACACTTATTTTATCATGCGGGTAATAAATGTGCATTTGTAATCAATACCTTAATATTTTCTAGATCAGATGATTGAAAATATGCTATCGCAATAAATTAAAGTTAGTACATGATTCATCTTCAAATTAATAAGATATAAGCTTTAACTTGGTTAATATGTTTCCCAATGTTTTAATATTATGTGTGGATTGAGAGTTTTGCTTAAGGCATCTCACTGAACGAAGTTCTCATTAATTTTATATATTATTTAGACCACATTACTTATACACCAAAAAATGCAAAAGGAGGACAAAATATTCTCAAGCATTTGGTATAATCATTACTTAGATATTTATTTGGTTATTATTAACAGTGAGCTAAGCTGCAATTTGTTGGAAATATAAAATTAATTAGTTTTCAAAACGAACGAGTTTGTGGCAGTTACGGAAAAGAACTCCTCCCTATGAGCGTATTTTTTTTTACTCAGAGGTTGTCTGGAAAAGATCGCTTTTTAGCTAATAAGACCGAAATAATTGTACATTAATTTTCTCTTAACGATTTTGTAATTAACTTGTGTGTAAGAGAGTACAGAAGAGTTATATCTATCTATCTATCTTGAATAATAAAAGTACTTTATTTACTTTAACCATTATTTATTTACTAAACATTCAATAGTAAGCAAGTTATTTAGCACGTGTAAAACTTTACAGGATTGACACACTCCATCTGTTGTGGAATGCAGCCCTGCATCCTGATTAAATAGGATACGGCCTCATTAAACTGAATGAGATATGACATTTCGGTCACGCGTATTCAAGGCTATGGGTATAACTTATCAGTACAGAACAAAACGATTAACATGACCAGCCCTAGGTATGTACATATTCATAAATCAATCGAACGACAAATATTGGCGTATATGACGTGGGGTACTTTTGTGTTTAAGTCACATGAAGTTGAATTTAGTACATTTGAAATCGGTAATATGTCTTCAGTTGTGCAGTTTTAGAGCCCGTTTCACCATCGGCAAATAAGAAGTAACCACCGAATGATAAATATATGGAGCGTCATTCCGTATGAATTGATGGGCAGATATATTTAGGACATAGCCAGAACTTATTAGGACATTAAGAAATAGACCGTTAAAGTCACTTGAGTTTGATGTTGGAACATGTCGTTTGCTTTCTGTAATTGGGTCGAAATCGCAATATGGAGTTATATGTCGACGACAAACTAAATTCAAGTAGAAATCTACACGCGAACGTTTCAGAAATAGAGCTCTGGTCAGTGTCGGATAGCCATCGCGGAACAGTAGTGTGTAATTAATACAACTATAAGGCTGTCCTTGTGGTGAGAGCCCTGACATTTCTACTGCTTCCGTAACTTAAGGACAAACAGCGAGTGAAAGGAAACAATGCTAGTATACCATTGCTATGGTATTTCAAGTATGTGTGTTGTTCTTGCTAAGAAAAGCGTCAATGGGGCTTTAGTGGTTCTGAATGTCTTTTATGAGTTTGAGATACGTGGGATGAACAAGATTGAATAATTTATTAGCATAAATGATAATGATTTATTGTTGTTTTATTGCTGGGGCATGTACCTATATTTTGCGTTGATAATCACGTGTGAGTGTTTTGTATCGAACATGATACGAGTAAATTAGAAATGGATGTACATGTCATTACATAACGTGTTAATAAATCAAACCTAGAGTGTACTCACATATGTCATGCCATTTTATTTTCCATACTACGAATTTGTGTAAGTACACAAACATTTAATGTTTTAAGTAAATTGGTAATCATCAAGTGACCTGTTAAGCTTTCTTAATAGTACAAATAGTTTTAAGTCAGCAGAAAGTGTGAAACACCGTCCATCCGGTCGTTATAAACATATTTAGTGACTTTCAATTCAACATGCAATAAAATGCAGCTGCTTTACAATGCAAATCTCGTTCGTGACCCTGAACCGTGAACTGTGACATGTCTGATATGAAGTCAAAGGATATTGAGTAGCCATTCACGTGAGTAAATAAATGGAACATATGGCTCTCCTCACTTTTTCATCACTACTATCCTCAGATGTCTTTTTGCCATTTTAAATACGTCCATTATTAGTTTCGTTGTTATAAATAAGCTTTCCTGCGAGCGATTCAAAAATCGACTTTCGAAATGTCTGAAATTGACGATAGAGGGCCCTGGAAAACACAAAGCAAGACCATAGAGTGCAAAGATAGAATAAAAAAAAATATTTTAAATGTTTTATTTGTTTGCTTTCATCTAATACAAAGTTAGACTGGACGCAAAAGTTCCTTTTTATTAGATACTAAATATTTTTTTAAACATATGTACTCATACATACCTACCACCTCTAGGAACTATATCCTGACATTTACCAACTTCGATCAGCCCATTATCATTGCTGACAATATGTATCAAAATTGCAACAGCCTTCGCCCCACCAACGCGGCGTGGTGCGCGTGCGCAGCCCTGCGTTCACTCCAGTGCGACCGCGCAAGCCTTCCGCGCGTCGATGTGCCATGCGGTGGTGATAGTGCTGTGTGTGGTATAGTGATTTACACGATGAAGTCCTACAGCGCGGCTGCGCTGGTTGTTCTTGCGATTATTACAGGTGAGCTCTTTTAAGACTTTTAGAGTGAAGATTTTAGGGATTATTGTAATTTTGGTATGGTGCTGAAATTTTTATCGATTTGGTGTGATTAAGATTGACATATGAAATTGGTGTTAGGTAAAGTGCAAGTTATGGAAAAGTAGCTATATTAAAAGTTGTAGGTGTTTACATTGTGTTAAGATAAAAATACGCAACTTTCGTGGCTAGAACTAAAATTGGGCCTGAAATATATTTGACCTTGATTCTATTATTATCCTTGTATTACAAAATACAATGCAATTATTGTGTTAAAAATATCCATAGCGTATATAGTAAGTGGTACAATCGCACCAAAGATTTATCTAGCACATCATAAACACGAAATAACAATACCTTATTTTATATAATAACAAGAGAAACCTTAGAAATATTTAATTGGATATCTAACATAATGCATTGCAATTGTTTTTTCTCAAACTAATAGTTATTTAAAGTGAACAATGCGCATATTTCTGTACGGTCATTCATCTTTTATGTAATGTTTAAAATAAATAAGCAAACATAAATCATCGAGGAACTTTTACTCGATTCGATTGACAAGTAGTTTTAGAGATTTGTCTGTAAAAATGAGTTGAAATTAATGAGAAATGATTACGTTTTAAGTAAACTCTTTCTTAGAGAAAAATAAAAACAATCAACTAATTGCATAGGTAAACTAGACATAAATTTAAATCATTTAAATTAAGCAACCATATGTTGTAATAAAGTTACAGGTAGATTTATGATCTTTAAAAATGCAATTAGAAGTTAAACTCTATCCATTCAGCAATTTTTATTCAGATCACACAGATATAAAATAAATTAAAACTGAACTAAATGCACGCTAATTCTGATACGCAGCTCATTCTTCTCTCCTCTACTACGAGCAAATTTCTTTTGCTCTTATTTCTATTATATATTATTTAAAATAATATAAAAAAACATTTTAAGTATAATTTTGATCAAGGACTCAAACCGCAGTCTAATTTCCTGCTATCATCTTGTTACCGCGTACGCAAGGCGGCATTACAACATGCGCAAGAGTGTAAATGCGCGCACTTTCGAAACTGTAATAATCGTTCCGATACATTTTAACGAAAGTGGTGTTTTTTATACGGATCGGAGTTTGGCACGATGCCAATTTTAAATGTTGTTTGAGTTAATTGAATTCCTGTAATAAGAATGATTGTACTCTAATAAGCAAATCAGAAAGCGATATGTCGGAAATTTAACGGAGAACTTTTTAAAAATAATAACTCTTTAAAAATAAAACATAAAAATGATTGTCATAATATATTTTGATGCGTAAATTAAAACAAATAAAATTTTATTTTGGATAGTAATCGTGCATTTTGCTAGATTATTTAACTTTAGTATGTTATTTTTTTAATTTCGAAACAGTATGTTACATATTTGCACAAATAGCATACTGTTTTTTATGTGTTTTTTTTTAAATCTTGGTATTCACAACCTTACAAAATGAGTATGGATATTCTTTATTATAAAATGTGAGATCTAAAACTGTTACAGTTACATATTTAAGTGTCCCATTGTTTACTACTGAGCACATGGCTTAATGTTATCTCAGCGTCACTTTCGTTACAGTAGAATCGTTTATAGAGCACTAAGTAATCGTGAACATTCAACTTTTAACCGTATCTCGTAGCCTTTGAACTCAGTTTAATTATTGAGCTCGGAATTTTTATCGAGTCATGGGAAGAGCGGACAAAAACTCTCGTTTTCTTCAAATAATTGTTACACATTTCTAGATAACGTTGAATCAACGTCATTTCAAGATCTTTACGATTCATTGTGTGCACATTTTGGTCACAAAATTACATTAATTGCATAAAAGATATTACGAATAATAATAATTGCTTTATTTCATTTGATAAAGATAGACACACAAAACGGACGATGTCTAAATGTTAGTATTTTATTACATTTTAATTACATGAACATTTTTATTAACCCTTTACAAAAGCAATAATCATAAAATATCTTAGCCACTGCTACCTTATACTTAGTGTAAGTTTAAGCCTGTATTTTGACGTGTATTTAGGTCTATCCCAAATTGACGTCATCATTACTCGTATATCAATATAATGTATTCACTACTCTTTACGCCAACAATACATAATCTAATTGCAGTTTTGTTGAAGTTCAGTAATAGTTTCTGTTGAATGTTTCCTTACTTGCTAAACGAGCATAAATTATATGTGCGTGTAAACATACAGTACGCAACATACACGTGCATTTGCATATTAGGTGGTATATGAATGGAATCCTGTTAAAATAGTAGTACTGCGCATTGCTTAATCATTATTAGGTACCTATACCAAGGACAGCGAGTGATGGAGAGGGCTATGCTCGGTATTTCTGTACGAGATCAAATGAGAAATGAGGAGATACGTAGAAGAACTAAGCAAATGGAAAAGCCCCGACAATCAGTAAGCTCAAGTGGCAATAGGCAAGGCACAAAGCGCGAAGAACTGAAGGCTGTTGTGGCAGAAAAGTTCAAGATTGGAGACCTCGAATCTTCGACAAGATGGTCAGACGACCTTATCATCGCAGGATCAAACTGGATATAGACAGCTTGTGATCGGTCGCTGTGAAAAACTGTGGGGGAAGTCTTTGTTCAGCAGTTGACGTCGGTCGTTTGGCTGATAATGATGATAATGATAACAAGGACGAATCGTAAAATACCTTTAATGAACGCAAGATACTCCAGCCTTTAGGGCGTTTAGAGTCGTTTTCGAACCCCATGGCTATAAGAAAGTAGGTTTTATTTTATATATAGTATTTTTCATAAAGATATATTTCAGTTTTTTTAATAGTTAAAAAGGTCGTCTTATGGGGAATGTTTCCCACATTAGTGCACGCTAGTGCTGTTCCGTGTCCATGGCTAGGTATTGATAGTTATATAAACGCCGATACTCATTTCAATTACTTACCTTTGTTTAACTGGGAAAATAGATTGCTCATATTAAAGTATCTGCTCACCAAATCTCAACACTTTTGGGACTACTTACCTACATATATGACGTTAATATAATATACGACTTCTGATGGGACGCGTGTCGAGGCTTAAGATAAATTAACTGATTTAAGAAGGTATCAAGGTATAAAAGAAAAAGTACAAAAATCTAATATTTTACTTTATAACACTTAAGTATTCGTTCATTAAACTAATTTAAAGCTCACGATGGCCCAAACATACATGACACAACACTAGCAAAGTGAACAATTGGCCGAGACACGCGTTTTCGCGAAAAAATGCAACAAAAGCTTAACCCCACACGCATGCGCATTGAGTGATTTTCCGCGGCGTTCAAAGCCTTATACAGCCAAATACAGCCTTCAAAGGCTATTGAGATCGGTCGTGAGCTCGTGATAACATTTGCTTCTAACAGTCAATAGACGCTTTCTGTAACTTCTTTGTTGGTATATGGAGTTGTTGACAACATTATTCGTTTTACTTATGCGCTTGTCAAAATTCTATACGAATTTGCATGTTTTTGGAGTCAATACGAATGTTTTATTCCCAAAAACTGATTCTTTATGAAAGAAAATAACCTATATTGTGGTACTACACGTCATCAAAAAAACCAGCCAAGTGTGAGCTGGACTCGCGCACTGAGGGTTCCGTGCCAACTTAAACTGAATTAGGGAATCCACTTACTTCCAATTAGTAAAACACCACAATATTTTGTTGACAGCAAATATAACTTTGTTTTTCATAGTGCTTGTATGAAGTCATATTTGCGGTTGTTGAAAATGTGCTATATCTCAAAAACTTCTCGTTAGATCCAGTTCAAACCGAAAATATTAAACGATAGACTTTTAAAGAAAATGGCTTTTAAAAACCTCCATGTTAATTTAAAAGACCTATCCATAGACACTCCACTCATAGGTTTGACAAAAAAAAAACGTTTTAGATTCATGTATGAAGTTTTAGTAAACAGTGAGTTGTAGAAACACAATTAAGTAAAACAATAAAAAAATCAATTTAGAACCACTATTACTAGTGTATGGAACTAACATCACGAACAAATTTCATGCTCCTTAAATTGACACCAACTGTCATCAACTCATACAAACACTTTTTTATTTTCGAAATTCAAATTTCAAGAAATACGTCTCAATCTTGTTGTCGTTTTAGTAGTAATAACAACTCACTGAATTTCGTTACGTATTTAAAAAATAAAAAAGCTTATTTTTTTATTGTTCAATATCTTTACTAACTTGAGAAATATCGTGTTTAACTCACAGGTAATGATTTATAATTTCTAAGTTATACAATTCAATGCAATTAATTACATAGGTTACATACCTTAAATTTTAAATATCCTTGCCTTTGTATTCTTAGTTCTCATTATCTAATTAGACTTGCATAAGTTTTTGTGATGTAATAAAAAGGCGATCTTAAGAGCTTTAATTGTTAAGGTTTACATAAAATGACTATTTTAATTAGATGGTCCAATGAATTTTGGTAGCGGAAGTGGTATTTGCATTCCAGAATAATGAATATTCATAGGTAACGTGCATTGAAATGAATCTGGACATGGTAATTAACTAACAAGCTATTTAAATTTATAAGTGACGATAGAGTGCATTAAGCCACTAAAATAGAGAAACATCTTACACTTGTCAAACTCTACAAAATCAGAACCTTCTTAATATACGGAATAGTAACTAAAAAACGAGCTTTTGCACTTGAATTTATTCATATAGACTGGGTATAAAACGTTTATGTATTTTAGGTAGTACCCCCTGACAAAGTTATTCGAATCAAAGGTTTTTTTAAAGTCAATGATTTGACACACTGGTGCGGTCTGTAGTCCGGTCGGTATAATATTGACCTCATGCGGGCAATTCTGTATGGATCAGACCGCAGACCGCAACCAGTGTTCCAAATCCTAAAAAGAACACCAGAAATTTATAGACTGTTGTGTATTTTTATCGGCACCACTGTGTTAGATACATTTTAACCTCTTAATAATAAATTAATGTCTGTTGTAATGGAAATTAGCCAAAAGCAGAATACTAAGTGGGTGTCAAATGTGTAACTTAGTGCACCTTTACATTAGAGCGTCAGCAGCGCGGCAGCAGCGGATGCCTTCACATTAGCACCGCAACGGTCGCGCGACTGGGTCGGTTCCACTACGCCCATTACCCATTTCAGTGCTAATATGGTGATAGTATTACCACTGCAATGGGTAATGGGTATAGTGCGACGGACACGTGCGACTGCGGCGCTACTGCCTGCCGTGTATAGTATGAAATCATAGGCAGCGCGACTGTCGCGCGTAAGTTGCGCTGCTGCCGCGCTGCTAAAGTCACAAAAATGTGAAAGCGCTCTTAATCTCATCATCATCATCATCCTCAGGCGCCCCCCCCCCCACGGCTTTCCACAGCGACCGATCACTAGCGGTCTGCATCCAGTTTGACCCTGCGATCTTTTTAAGGTCGTCTGTCCATCTTGTCGGTGGACATCCACGCCGCGTCTTTGGTCGAAGGGTCTCCAATTTAGAACTTTCCTGCGACAACGGCCATCAGTTCTTCGCGCTGTGTGCCCTGTCAATTGCCACTTGAGCTTACTGATTCTCAAGGCTATGTCCGTCACCTTAGTTTTTCTACGTATCTCCTCATTTCTGATTCGATTCCGTAGAGAAATACCCAGCATAGCCCTCTCCATCGCTCGTTGTGTGATTTTGACATCCACGCCGCGTCTTTGGTCGAAGGGTCTCCAATTTAGATCTTTCCTGCGACAACGGCCATCAGTTCTTCGCGCTATGTGCCCTGTCCATTGCCACTTGAGCTTACTGATTCTCAAGGCTATGTCCGTCACCTTAGTTTTTCTACGTATCTCCTCATTTCTGATTCGATTACGTAGAGAAACACCCAGCATAGCCCTCTCCATCGCTCGTTGTGTAATTTTGAGCTTCTTTATAAGGTTGAGCTTCTTTATTAAGTTGATAGATATATGCGTTAAAGTATGGAGTTTCATACAATGAATACTAAACACCTGTTGATACGATGTCGTTCCCGTGCCGCGTGGATAGATGTGCTCAATCGTCAATCAATCGTCGACAAATGTGATTTAACCATGTTCGGCCAAAAACCATAAAATCGAAACAAGCTGTTTATTAATTGTTATGAGATATACAGCTGTTTAAGATTTTATGGCGACTTAAGCCACAATGTAATTGTAAAACCAACGCCTTGACCCAGTAGGAATGCTCGCAACATTCGTTTTGTCTGTTAGTCATCTCTATCACGGCTTGATCTCTTATAGAATGTTATTATTCAAATATTTATTACCTGTATTGTTATGTGGCTTGTGTTTTATATAGGAGGTCTTGACTTATTAAATACTTCTTAGGTCTTGAGTGAGGCATCACATTTCGGTACAAAAAAGTAGGCTTGCCCAAAGATCTCGTATTTTATGAGCTATCGTTAAGTTTCTAATTTTAATTAGAATTGGGTAACCCTGCGATACAAGTTGTACCACTAAAAGTAGACTGATAGGTTGTATTTTGCAACTTGTACATGACAATAATAATTGTTTTTAAACTATATAGGTATACTATTGACTAGACTAACATTTACGTAAAACCAGTCAGTAATTGATTTAGTCGGATGTCATCCATGCAGACTTGCTCGCTGTACCCTATGAAGAATCCATCAGATTTTCAAACTCCCTCCCAAATACGATCAAGACATTAACATCAAAATATGTTTAGAAAAAAAATATATACGCAATCTTTTTCTCAATGAGAAAAAATAACATAATATCTCTTCAGCGTGAAGTAATATGGATTTTATTGCACTCATGAATGTTTATTTAAGAAGTATTTATGTAGGTAAATGCAATTCATTCTTAATTATGTTTTTTTGTTCTTTTACGCCGCCTCAACTTTTTCTGCCTCACCCAGTATTTGACTGGTAGATAATGCTTTAAAGCATTAAGTCCGCTATTTGTACTCCATTTTGTTTGTGCAATACATAATATACAAATAAAAATAAATAAATGAAGATTTTTTTCTTACCTTTAAAAACATTTGGAAATTCTGCCTAGTCTTACGTGTTAAGGTCCATGTATCTTACACATGATGTAATAGCCATAATATCGCCCATTACTCAACGCGGGTTTGCCCGTAACCTACACAGTTTCAAAATTATCCAGATGTCTATCTACCCAATATTTGAGAGCGCATTCCGCGCATTTCATAACAAAACAGCATAAAGCCGTAATTCGGATCTTTTGTTCTGAATGCGACAGACAGACGGACTCAGAATCTTTAATGTTGGTTTGTGAAACAAGGAGCCTTGGCCGACATAGTGTTAGTAGCTGGTTGACGCATTTGCGGTGATTAGTACGCATCAATACTAGCTTGTGTACCGTTAGCAAGGCAAGTAGTGTAGTGACAGAAAAGAGGATAATTGGCAGATTAGGTAAACTGCATTTTTGACTTGACGCCGTTTTGGTATGTGCGGTGCGTCCTGAATACACTGCGCGTATTCACAGAAGCTCTCATTTTAAACGTGAAGGACAATTTTTTTGACTATATGTATTTTTCAGTATTGTGTTATATTTCTGTTTTAATAAATGTTATACATCTGATCCTACAAACTGAAATAAGTTACATCCTACAACCTCAAATTTAAATGATTAAATAAATCGATATCAATACTATTTTTATAGAAATATATTCTTTGCCACAAAACGTTATCGCAATAATTTATAAGAACGCGGAAAACGAAGTGCAGCAAGTAACATAAATGGCAACTTTCTGCGCATGCCCAAGCGCATCGAGAGATATACGGAATGTCGTATATTATCGATAAGTACATAAGTACCCTTTCTTGGTATTGACGGTTTAAGAAGAGGACGACAGTAATTTGTCAAAAAATGCTTCTGGGAAAGTTCAATGAACTGTGTCCGAGATTTGTAAAGAAAACCGATTTTGGACGGAACTGTTCATGTAGTGTGCTCGGAACGAGAAAAAAGTTGAAAGTAATCTACCTTTTAGAACAATTTTAGACTAACTTCTAATTACGATAAATGAATATTTGAGAAACATACTTTGAAATAACTTTCTCACCCATATCAAAAACTTAATTGCGATTGTTTTTGTGTTGGTATAATTAGACGTTTATTGTATTAGTTTTTGCACAACATAAATTTGAACAAAAAAGTGTTAACGCCATATGGCATAAAATATACAAACAGTTTTATGTTGATAACGGATAAATCACCATTGGTAAACAATGCCGAAACCGTTAAATTGCGATAAATATCCACCTGTTCACCTTGCCATCAGCAGATCGGCAATTTTTATTCAAATGAGATGAATTGGCAAAACTTTGACCTATTATATAAGTAAATACTTGATGTAGATAAATTCTGTTACTCGCACATAGTTAATTAATATGATTTTATAACGATGAGAAAATTACCCAATTATTCGTTGCAAACAGCAGAAGCATAAGGTAGGTATAATACCAATGCTATCACAATTGCAACCAATAGAATAAATAAATAACTTGCTCTTATTGCTACTTTCAAAAAAGAACATAAAAAAATCATGATATGGCAAATGTAATTCGAAATTTCGAGGCTTTTATTTTATATCAAAAGCACAATACAGCGTCTAGATAGACGCTTTTATTTTATATAATAGCTAGATCTCTAGGTTGTATGCCCGTGATGACCTGATGTTTTTCACTGCCAACTATCAACATCGCAATTTGATTTGACGACCCGTCTGGTGTAGTGGTCGAGAAATCGCCTACTACGCAGCGGGTTGCGGGTTCGATCCCCGCACAATACAAACATTTGTGTGCATGAAAATGTCTGTTTGTATTGGTCTGGGTGTTTTCTATGTATATCATATATGTATTTACAAACAAAAAGTATTTAAGTATTATATCCGTTGTCTGGCACCCATAACACAAGCTTTGAGTAGCTTACTTTGGGGCTAGATGGCGATGTGTGGGAATGTCCAAGGGATATTTATTATTATTATTATTTATTAACATTTATTTATTTTAAATTTTACGCAATGGCGAGAGTTTCATTTCTTCTCACGTTGTTTATTTTTACGATAATCACGTGGCATTAAGCCTTCAAGTCCATATCGGTATAACATACCTCCTCATATACGGTATGATGTTAAAAAAATAACTGTATGCAAAGTTTTTAGGTCTTGAGCCTGGTAATGGTGTTGATAGTTTGGTAAATTTTTAATGTTTTTCAATGACATAATACATTCCTAGTATATTGCTCTGGTTTGCATACGGCCTATAAGGTTGTGCAAATATTTTACGTAGATTACATCTAAAAATAGTTGCGATATTGAAAGGTGGATATAAATTATGCTATTTCTGTTGAAAATATGCATTTTTAGTAAGAACTGATCATGTTGAAAGGTTTTGAAATAGTCACACTGTTTATACGAGTCAAATCTATTCAGTCAATATTTTTGAGCTCCGTATATCAAACCTGCCAATTTTTTGTTCTAAAAGCCTTCAGACTGATATGATGGCCTATTCTGCTGTTTTAATTTTCTTGAAGGTTTAAAGTTAACTTTTACCGACTTCAAGGAGGTAATCAATTCAATGTATGTGTATGTGATATCGTTGGATTTGATAATTTTTGGGTATATTGATCTGGTAAGGCTTACAAAACACGTGAGCTGAGTTTCGTAACCAGTATGTATGTCTGGTAGTGAGGTAAATTGGTATAAAATGTATGTATTTACGTTTTTTTATTACAGTTTGAAAGTGCATCTCAGCTGAAATCGCTGTTATTCCAATTATACCAATCCAATAAAGGTCAACACTGATCTATATATCATAATGCAGACGCATAATATTCCCAAAAAAGTATGGATACCGCTACTTGTTACGCAATGGTTTTCATCGGTATATTGTTTCGCTGCTTTCACGGTCACGACGACTTTCTGCGCCGGCGCAGGTGTTCCGGACTCATTAGTTTATATGACGCAAGTAGCGTAATTGTTTAAATGCAGTGATATAAACACGGACACTTTCGGCTTTGGGAATCTTGGGTGATTGTCGCGTTTTGTGTGAGTGGGTGTGACTGTGTGCGTGTCTGGCGGGGCATAATAGAGTTATTGCTTAAACATTCTCTGCCAGTTAAATCCTTAGGGTAGGGATCAATGTATATTTAATCAATCGTTAAATAGCGATGCAATACGGCTATTTTAGGATTTACACTTCTGAAATAAATAGTTAAGTATAAACATTTTCATGCATATGCATAACATGCAAATACTGCAGCTAAATCGTCGGGTTCCGTGCATATGCAAATAAAACCAGTACAAACAGAGCTGCGGTCGTAACAAGTGCTAATTAGTTATTTAGCACTGTTTCTTTTCATAAGAACACTACAATGTTATCTAGCAAACTTATGTAGTAAAGTTCTTTATATGTCTTATAGGAACTTTTATTCATAGAAAGTTTTTTTTTTAAATATACGCCTATTGAATTTCATGTACGGACAACGGCACTCCACGATAAACACTGCAGTGTCTTATCCCGTTGTAATAAGGGCAAGTTTGCAACAAAAGTGGGTAACCTGATGTGCTGGCGACTGTACATTAATTAATACTATCCATTAACAAAGGCTTTGTGAAAGAAGTTAACATTACATGTATTCAGAAAGGTTCAGATGATTACATAAGTAATATTAGTTTCATTGATTTCCTATATCTTATCGCATGCCAGAGAAAACACCTTCTTTTGATGGGTAGTCAGTAGTCACATCCTTATGTATTTACTGTCAGCTTGTATGCTAATACGAGGTTTTATAATTTCCTGTTAGTTGTTTCCCTGAAATTCTTATTGATCCGGGAACCGTGACAGTTTGAAAGGTGTCTTCATAAACACAGTGATGATCTACTATCAAACTTATAAATATTGTATCATTTATAACGAACTGACTTCAAAAAAGAACTTTCTCAGTTTGACTCGTATGTTTGTATGTAGGAGTTACAGGAAATGTGTGAAGTTTTATACAATTCCTAGGAAATATATATAATACCTAAAATCACCTGAAAATGTGTCATATAATTTAAATTAGACATATTCCCTAGGAGATTTACAAATTTCCTAAACATCAATCGGAAATAATAAGTGCTAAATAAAAACTCTACTTCCTAAATTATCACGAAGTATGAAGATTTTATAATTTATAAACCCTATGATTGTTACTTGATTGTCTCAGTGAGAGCCTTAATAAAAACTGTGATCCTGGAATCAGAAGAATGAAAGATATACTGCATGATTGATACATAATTGTCCAAATAAAACCCTAATTACAATCCCTGAAATTTCATTTTAAACTTGTTTTATATTTTATTCACACATAGCGTTCGATTTACACATTTCCAACAATATTGGAATTCTATAAAATTAAAATGTATACATTTCCTAGGATATGTGCGTATTGAATAATCTTTCTGTAACATATGCATTTAGACAAAGACCTTACTTGAATGATGGATGATAGTATGTGGTGCATGTCGGTGAGTATGTCTTTGAAGTATTTCATGCGATAATCACTTTGAACTCAACAGACATGCTTACGAGTACTTTGCCAATAGCAATCGTAATCGCATTAACAATTCGTTGACAGAACATCAAAAGGCTTGTCATGATGATAATGATAATCATTGAGTCAAACCGCTGAGGGATATTCTCGTTATTCAGAATTACAGATTTGAACATTTCAGTAAAACAGTAGGTTGATCATGAAATTCGAGCGAAATTTAATAAAAATCACAAAGTCTTGCCTTGTATTAGGTAATTTCAAATCAGGGCGCGTAATGCCATGTAGTTTTGACAGTAAAGCTACAGTCAAATTAGCAATTCGTATTGCGACTTCGCATGATATTAATAATAATATTACAATCAAACAACATAAATATTGATTTTCGTACTATTGAAGTATTATTATATTGATAATATTATTTTACACTGAGTCGGAATTGAGCTGCCTGGAAATTGAACGGCTAAAGCTGGATCGCAATTCGCCCTCTGGTATCTACCAAATGTGTTTAATAAAACTGCAATTCATACTAGGTATGTTCGTTCGTCGACAGTATATATCTATCTATGACAATGACGCTCCACTATTTTTTTGAGGATTGTCTTCGTTGAAGACGAGAATCAGCCACTTCATTCACGAATATTTCTACCTCCGTTCAACAAGCGAACGTAACGTTTACCACATATACGCCAAGTTGCTAAGTCAGCGAGAAATCGTTTCAACTTTAGTGCGTATCGGAGAAATGCTGACTTTCGCGTTTCGCGGCCGCGTTACGTAACACCTGTCATCTAATTACTTCATAACTGTTCATGGTGGTAATCTTGACAGTTTGTAAACAAATAGAGTGTTTGTATGTATGTATTAAAAATAAGAAGAGCAGTCATAGATTTGTAAGGTTTAAAAAAAAATCGCTGTGATTATAATCAGTTAAAAACTACCACTATGTGTTTATGTGTGCTATAGTTACTTTCTTTGAACGAACTCCTTTCTATTTGGTTTAAATCTGTAAGCTAAAATAGTTTTTTTTTAAATACCTGCAATGATTTAATAGTTTTTAATTAATAAGCAACCGGTTCAATAATTTGCTTCAAGGTTTGACGACCTCCGTGGTCGAGTGGCTAGCACACTGGTTTCAAGCGTCGCCATCCCGTGAGGTTACGGGTTCGATTCCCGGTCGGGTCAATGTAGAAAACGATCTTTTCTATATTGTCTCGGGTCTGGGTGTTGTGATACCACCGTTGTTTCCGATTTTCCATAACACAAGTGCTTTAGCTACTTAGCTTGGGATCGGAGCAATGTATGTGATGTTGTCAAATATTTATTTATTTAAGGTCATAACTTTATTCATAATTTGATAACATAGTAATCTAGTAACTAATATAAATTACAGGCGTCATGTAGATCGTGGTTTTACTTTTAAAATATGCACTCATTTAATTATTTGCTCACTGAATGAACGTTGAAAATGTTAGTAAGATTATGAACAGAAAAACTTATTTTATAAGCAATATTTCATTCAAACGCCAATCTTATAATACTATGTAACAATAAGTTTCAAAACAGCAATGTTGTCAACTCCATCGAGCAATCACAAGATCGAAATGTCTACTCTTTTGATATACTAAAACAGGCCATGTAATCTTCTTACTTTCTTTTTTTGTATATAAAAACAAAATATTTGAGAGAGTCAAAAAATATGCTCGCGTAATACAAATATAGTTTGTTTTGTTTGGTTGAATAAAAAGTCAGGAAATTCATACAAATAAAGAGTTCATTGTTAAATGAGCAATGAAAATTGAAATCGTTGGCCTTCGTATGAACTCTTATAGTTGTAATGTAGTACTCTTTTGGGTTTTTGAGTTAAAGAGAAATACATGTCATGAAAATCATGAATAGGTAAAATACCTATTATATTTAAAATTGAATTTAGAGAAATAGAAAAAAATGTGAGGCGAGGTGATTGTGATTTTGATTCCTAAGGTGGTGGAGGTGATAATAAGAAACCTGTAATAGTTTTATTTATATAAATTCAGAAATAGAGCCAAACATACTACTAAATTCTTAATCACAACATTTTGCTTAGATAAATCTCTATACCTACTGATAAATCATTATAAATACCAACAATGCATAGTTTCCTATCCGCCAACCAGTAGGAGAGCTGCGCAGAGGCATATAATTACCGGCGCGTCGCGTCGCGTTCGATGCGCGCGCGCACCGTTTTCACTCGCCCTGGAAGTTAGTGATGTTTTTACTTGGCAAATAGTTAGCGGTGTAGTAAACCGTGTGTCGAATATCGGAGGTATATTAGTATACTTTTCTACTGACCATGGTTAATATTTTAAAAAGCTTAGCTTAAGTTTTGAATAACTTTTTATACCATAACATATTGACATATTAGTACAAGGAATTAACATAATGAAACTATATGTACGGTGATGCGCCAGACGTTCACGATGTTGAGTTCAGTTACGTTTCATCTTCTTCTAAATATTGAGAGCTGCGATTTTTTAAAAAGTATATGACGACGTGACGCCGACTTTTTCCTTCACTTGGTGAAAAGAACTTCTCCTCATTCTTCCTCTTACCCTTTTTCTTCTACATTTCCCCT
The DNA here is from genome assembly GCA_963924145.1 of Pyrausta purpuralis. Taxonomy (NCBI): domain Eukaryota; kingdom Metazoa; phylum Arthropoda; class Insecta; order Lepidoptera; family Crambidae; genus Pyrausta; species Pyrausta purpuralis. The sequence continues at coordinate 20,221,546 of OZ001659.1, forward strand.
TCATGATATTCTCTGAGAACCTGCAATGTCGTTTCACGTGTCCTAGTATATTTCCCCGTCTTTTTATTATTATTTTAAAATATTCCTTTCTTCAGCGTTTTTCCTCTATCCAGTTGATCCTTTCCATTGTATTTCAGAAACTTTTACGATGGTTTAAAATGCTACGGTAAGCGGATCTAAATACATAACTATCTAGAGAAACACAAGTACTTAATTTGAATCTTTAAAAAATATATAAATAAAACATCGTGGTTTAGACTTTACGTTATATCTACAAATCGTTTCAAGTCCAATAATGATGTATAAAACACTACATGTAAAAACATTGGCAAAACCACTATGGGCTCATCACTAACAAGAAACCAATCTACATCAATTTAAACTCACAATTCGGTTGCAAAACAGAAACTGCGCAACGAAAAATCGCACGAGGAATCCAAACGATATTCAAACTCGTTTACCGTTACTGCGAAATGTAATAATAGGCGATTTGATAAAACTGGATATTAAGTAATTCACAATCCGGCTCGCCATCACACATTACCGATATTATCAACATTTTACTTTCTTTTGGCTTTTGTATAACAACACTACGCTATTGATAAGTCAATTTTAATCACCCAGAAACAAGATACACTTTTGAATAAACATATTCCGTTCCTACCAAGACTGACGATGACTTGGCATTATTGAAACTGAATGATTTCATTGGAAAGTATAGGATATAATTTCTTTTGGCTGTTGGTAGACAGTCGTTAATTAAAATTACAAGATAATCATAGGACCCAAGAAAGTAATTTGTAAAGTTATTTAAGTATAGAAATTAAGAAAGAAATAATATATTTTCATGCGTAAACAAAATAAAAGTACAGTTCTGATGCCGAAAATATACAAAAAATGGTCGACTTTTTATGAAAAATAAATCATACCGAGATATCGATAAATATTACATTTAAAATTAGAGTAAGTCGAAATGTTTAAATAAGTATGTAAATATGTAGTCGCTGCAACTTCCATAAGTCATTGACCTGTAGATTGACATTCTATAACTCTGATAAAACTGTAAAATTATGAGCCGTAGAAAAGTTTATTACGATGTTCTATGTATATCTAAGCTTGCTTGCGTACCGAAATCGTCTCTACAATTCTTGCTCATACAGGTTTGTAAACTACACATAAATACATATTTAAGGCGTGACTCTATGACCTCTGACACTGCACAAGGCCAAGTTTGAGTGTCCAATAGTTTTTGACATTTGTATTCATAAGTTTCCTGTAGCAAGAAATATTTGTAAAACAAAAACAAATTTGTATCGAACTACATTCATCATAATCATTATCATCAAAACGACGTCCGCTGCTGAACATAGGCTCCCCCCGCGGCTTTCCACAGCGACCGATCACAAATGGTCTGCGTCCAGTTTGATCCTGCGGTCTTTTCAAGGTCATCTGTCATCATGTCGGTGGACGACCTACGCTGTGCCATTGATCGAAAGGTCTCCAATCTAGGACTTTTCTGCCCCAACGGCCCAAAATCAGTTCTTCGCGCTATGTGCTCTGCCCATTGCCACTTGAGCTTACTATTTCTCAGGACGAGCTGCGTTGTCGAATATATTTTTATACCGTTGGATAATTCTGGTTAAAACGCTGGATAACAACAGACTCAATCAGATCAGACGTTGAACAGATCTTGATACACATCAGTACATCTTTCATAACTTTTCTAATGGTCCCTAAATGTTTCTGCAGAATTGAATCTATAATTCAGTGATTCATGCAAAATGCGAGCTTGATCCATTCTAAATTATACTACAAGAGGGTTTTATGAGATTCTGCGTTTAACCAATAGAAGTTGGCAAATAAAAATTGCGAAAAACTAGGTTACGGGCCGAAAGTAAGTCATCAATTAGTAGTTGCACATGCGAGCCGCTTTGTTTAGCGCACAATGGTTGCGAATCCCTGCCAATACGGCTTCTCACAAGAAAGTGTTGGCGACCACTGCAATTTAGGGTTCATTACCGACAGCCAGGAGTGGAAAACCTTGGGTTATCATTTTGGTATTTCAATGTAGAGCTATAGTGACTTAAGGAACATGCTGATATAAGTGAACTGATCTAACCTACAATAATTACGAAAATCATCTGAATGAAAAGAAGACCATAATATGTTATTGTATTACGTAATAATAGACTTTTTCGTATATGTTTGGATAAACCATCTAAGTTTCAGCATTTGTTTTTGGTGCTACATAATTATCTGTGATACAAAATGTTATTAACCCCTGCAATTGACCTGACACCATCAAGAGTTGAAGGTAGACATTCCCTTAATCGCTGCTCGCGTTACAGGTGTACCAGAACGTTACCCATGTAATGCGGTTGTGGTGAGCAAATTGCTCTATCATCTTATGGAGTTATGTGGAATTAGTCTGAAATGCAACTTTCTTGCGTAACATACAAGTCCGGAATGTACTTCGTTTTATGTTATACCATTTGTGAACAGACGAATGATTTGTCTTTACCAATTATTTGTTACAGAAGTTTGTGAGATAGTCATTTAAGTACTCAATCAATGATTTTGGGTCTTTATCTTTCCTTACCTAATCCTTTGTAATATAAAACAATGAAATTATTAAATTTGTTGAAAACATAAAAAGATAAAATGAATGTATTTAAAACTCAAATAAAGTTTAAATCGGCCCCCATAAGGGTAAATTTGAAGCTCTGAAATCAAGTTTAATGTTTGTCACAGCCAGTGTTGCCAACATTAAAATGGAGTTGCGGCATAGATTAACGTTCAGAAATCAACATGTTAAAAAATGCCCCTATGCTAAGGTGCCTCCTTCTTCCCTACTACTTAGCATTCCTATTACTCATTATGTTGTACATAATACAGGTTAAGGTTATTAACCTCTATCCTAATTAATTGCCATGGTAATAACCTCTTATTAACCGTCAATATAAACTAATATATTTTTCTATTTCTTTTCAGGTAAGCAACTGATGGCTATCGGACATCAAATGACACGGTGACCTATCGCGGCTCAATCATCTTCGTACGTTGCTTCACACAATTGACAGGTTGATTACATATGTTTAAAAAGTAAAGACAACGTTTTGTAAATCTCTATCGCGGTCATTTTTCCAACAAAAGGTTAATACTTTAATTAATCCACGGTAAGCAGGGTAATGTGACATAGATGCCATTAAGGCTAATCAAAGTTAGGAAATACTGTCACTACAAAGTGAAGATAAATCACAATTACACATTATGTGAGCGAAATACTAGGTTAATATTTTATAATACACTCGCGTGTAATAACGCCCCACATTTAGGTTGTGTGCAATATTAAATCGCGGATTAGTATAGCAACACTGTTCGTGTCCATTCCCAGGGAAATTTAATTTGACTAGTAATTTTCGTGTACGTGCTTCTGTGTATAGATTGAGGAAATTATGGTATTACGTTAAACGTGTCTTTTGTACACAAGTTTGTTTCGAATAGCCGTATTTGGTAAAAAATATTGTACTCGGAGTGTTGAATACGAGTAACCCAAATGAACCTGGGAAATGCTCTTTCTTTACTTGTTTAATTATTTTTAAAAGTTAAAAAAATATAGAAATACAATATCCAATTGACATAATCGTAATAATTAGGTAAATAAATGGGATAGTAACGAGCACATCAATTTGGTCAGCATTAGATTTTCAATGTTTACTTTCTTTAAAATTTCCTCAGAACATAAAACATCAAATTGGTAATAAAGTATTGGATCCAAACGTTCTCTACACCAGTGTCGGTAGGTTCTGGAAAGTGATTTCAACTTCATTTCAATTTTATTACGACGTCCTCCATGGTGTAGTGGCTAAGCACGCTGGGTTTCAAGGCGTCGACGCTCTGAGGTCCCGGGTTCGATTCCCGGTCGGGTTAATATAGAAATCAAAATTTTCTGTATTGTCTTTAGTCTGGGTGTTGTGTTTCCACCGTTGTGTCTGATTTCCATAATACAAGTGCATTAGCAACTTACTTTGGTATCAGAGGAATGTATGTGATTGGTGTCCAATGTTTATTTTATATTTATTTTTATTTATTCGTAGTACTAAGCAAAATTCGTTGCATCTATTATCTGTCGTATAAGTCTGCTGTGTGTATGTCGTATATAACCTTTAAATAAACTATTAGTTACACATTATCACTGCCATCGATATCATATACCGCTAATATTTCGCAAGGGCAAAGCTAAGTGTTCTTACATTAGCAGCTCAGCTCAAACAAGACAAGCTAGTAATACACGCAGCAAATAGCATTTAAATATCGTGTTTGCGCCATTTGGTAAATTTGCGAATTAAATGCATTGGGTTTATTTAAATTGCAATTTAAAATAAATAAGACTTCACACAGTGTTAACTTAAATATGATTTCAAAATTGTACGCAATTAATGAAAATTATAATTATTAATTAATGACTACGTGCCTTTTAGGCAATATTGATGGTATAAAGTAGGTTATATTAGTTATGTAAATAAAAACTTGGTTCGAAATAAACATTATTTATTTGTATTTTTTAAAAAGGTAGTCATGATGTTTCATTTATTTATTTAAATACAACATGCACAAACCAGCCCTACTTATAGTCCCTATATATATAGAAACAACATACTACATAGTGGATAGTAAATTTCTAATAAGAAAAAAAATAACGAATACAAACTATCAAATGAATGTGTACCTACATTATAATTAATTGTAAGATAGAATGAGTGTTAGGAAATTTACGACCGAGCCAAAATTCTACGTAATATTTTTTAGGATACTTATTACTCGATCAAAGTACTCAAAATAAATATCACTCATGTCATACCGTCATTACAGCCGATATTATTACCTAATGGAAATGATGTCATACACCATAAGAAGCACTTGAATAGGTATAAAATTAGCCAAACACCGAAACCGCTAAAAATGTCATTTCTACTATAAATCATTATAGTTGGAAATCATGCGCTGCGCAACGCGTGTGCGCAGGCTTTGACAAAATTAGAACCTGTTTGGTTTGCGACATGTTGTCAAGTTCAATCAATGAGTTATGGGCAAAGTGTTAGATCAGTCAGAATTAGACAACACTGGTTATTGGAATGAATAAGTAATCAATTTGTGTTCAAGTAGCTAGTTATTTTGTAATATAAGTACCGCAATCAGAATGTAATCACGATGGTATTTAAATTTTATAAAAATAAACTTAACGTAATTCGGATACAGCTACAAAACACTCATATATTACTCGTACATATTTTTTGTGTGTCGATTATCGCTTCCTGAGTAAAAAGATGTGATTTTGAATTTTATGCTTTTATCGTTAAAGTTGTATGTAGTTATCATAAAATCATAAAGTAAATGTCAAACATTGACATGCCATAGTGTTCTGTGACATGAGTGACAGTCAGGCGTGAGAAGCGAACAGACGATTGGTGAAATGACCGATCTTTAATTTCGCATGCGACTTATCAGAATTTGTAGTGCCACATACTTAGAGCCAATTTACACTCGATGATAGTGCGTTAAGTGTTTATTCGATATTGTTAATTTTAACAACTCTGTAAGTATGTTACATACGGCCTTTGTAACTTGTTTTTGTTCCCTCAAGGTATCTTTAGCAATTAAGGCTGGATTATCCACTATTAGTGACCTCTTTGATGGCTTCGATCATGAGTTTGATTGACTATTGGTTAATGATATTCGTATTAGGCGGTTTTAATAAGTAATCTTAATGAAAGGTATGCGTTATCATGAATGTTTTAATAAGGTAGCTTGTTTAATGAGTGATTCAGTGGCATTTTCATTAAATTACTTATTGGACATTTACGTACCCATAACGAGGTCAAATTAATAGAATACGTTGCTTAATGCTTCAACACCCGAGCGGTTGCAGGCAACCGCATAACAATAGAATTTGCATTGTGTCTCGTTCGCATACACTTGAGGGATTAATACGAACTAAACTTGCACCTATCTAAGTTATTATTCCTTGTTTGTGTTTTTGCACTAACATCTCAGGTATTCGATCTTTGTAGCTGCTGTGGCTACGAACTACATCCGTTACGAATTCAAATTGGTTACGGATTTGTCCTAAAAAAATAACAACAATTTTCGAGGAGGCAATAGGTTTTTGTTTGTCTTCGCTTAATCCAGCTTTCAATAAAACTTGTGTTGGATTCGGAACGAGAGTAATGCGTAACTGCTCTATCAAAAACCCTCTTTTATTGGTCAAAATTATTCAAACGTTACTTGAGTTGCTCCTTTAAGACTGTCGTGTATAGGCAGAACATTTGGCGGAATTGTCAATATTTGCAGTCTAAATATGCTTGCGGGCGATAACGTTTTCCAACCCGTTAACCTATACGGAAAGAGGCCAATTTGATCTCATTCGTTTCCATACATCTTAAACTTCCGCTATTATGTTCTGCCTGCACACGACAGTCATAAGTGATCATAAGAAGGACATTTAACCATACGCTTGCAATGGCATAACTATTTGCATACAAGTTAACACACAACAATTAAAATCTCACGTATGCAAAAAAAACTTTAAAATTATTTCCGTAACTTCATTATGGATACGTAACGGAGGCCCGCTTCACACAGGCTGAATGTTTCATTGTGTTCCTTCCGACTTTGTGACTGGAAAAACGTAGCCTGTGAGACAGCGCTCTTCCTAGAAGTAAGATTATACCCTGAGCGGAATATTAAGGCAGTAGAGATGCAGTAGGACCGACTTGAACTACGGAGTCACGAGAACTCTCCGTCAGTACTGGAACTATATATGTAATTTCAAAGCATGCTATTATTTTTTACTGAGACCCTACACACTGCGAATTTTAGCAGCGATGCAGTCACGCTTTTAAAAACGCGTTTCAGCATCGCTACTCACGCAATGAACAGATTTAATTTCGATGACCTGTGTGGTATAGTGGCTAATCATGCTGGGTTTGAAGGCGTTTCTGATTTTTATTTTTGAAGTCGGTTTGACTTCAAAAGAAACGCTCGTGGATAATTGTAAAGTCGTTTTAAGAAAAGTAAAGGAAACTAATTTTCAAGCAATATAAGAATATATTTAAAATATAATCGAAATATAAGAAAAAAATAGTGAAGTCATTCATATTCATGGACGATTGATATAAATATAATATATCTTTATGAATGAGCCTACTGCATATGTTTATTGACGGGATACACGGTTTAAGTTACAAGAAAGTAGAATTGTGACTATGTTAGTTACGTAAAAGGTCCGTAGGCAAATTGCATAGGAAACTACTTTCATGGTAAACAGATACAGTAATTAGAGTTTGTAACACTACTGTTTGTAGCTTGGAAAAAGAAGGATTAATTGTACCTTTAGGTTTACCTTCCTGCGAATAGGATACTATTCCGGTCAAGCCTATTTGATTTTTATTTGTGGGCTTTGGTGTGTATATCTTTTGCGTGATTAATACAAGAAACATAAAACATTATTCTACGATATAACAAGACTATGATTACCGTAGATTCTTGTATTTTTATTTCAATTTATCCAAATCACATCATAAACTGTACCATTCCAATTTGCGATTCTGTCTCGCGCCTACCCGAAATGAGTCTTAAATTATTACGACTCATTTATTACAATACTTTAACACAATTTTCTGTGGCCCAGTTGAGTTGCGTAACTCTAAGAAACTGTCTCAGTGTGTTGTTGAAACTGTAATCTTGAGTCCGAGCAACAGTGCTTTTATTGCTGATATTACATTAGTATAAGACACTTTAAACAATGGATAGTTTCAATAAAATGATGTTTCTGATGTAATGGAAGTCTTGTGTTACACCGAATTTAATCTTAAAGTTAAACCATGTGCTAGCGGCACTCCGCTTATTTAATACTTGTTTAAAAGCGTCACAGTTAATTTTGACTTCCATAGAGATGGTTTCCGGAATCAAAACTAAATATATAAATATGATATCCGTTGTCACCATGCCGCCGAATTTGGATTAGCTATTTTATATAAAAATACACATTTATGATATTTACAGCCTGTATCATAATGTCCAAATAAGGTTTGGTTAGATGTATTATCTTACTGATCACTTGTAACCTATGGTTATCCTAACAAAAAAAATGAAATAAAAAATAAAATTCGAATTATTCGGAATTATCGTTGAATTATTATGCGTCAAGAGGGACATGGCTGCATTTAACTTGTAACAACGTTTAGTAATAATTCAAAATGAAGTAATAGGTAAAATTTATGACCAAGGTTTGTTGATCGATTGTAACCCTATTTACTAAAAAAGTTTCTGATAAAAATATGATCTATAGCGACTATTTTATACTATGATTATATCCGCCAAATATCGGTGTAGCGTGACTGTATTAAGCAATCATGTATATTCATGACGAATTCTTCTGACGAAATTGTTTTACACAAATATGGGCTTTATTACATTGAGATAGAATTCATTTTTTGTGAATAGGAAAATATGTTCAGAAGGAAAATAAAGCTGTTGTCAAGTTCGAGTTGTTTCACTTACTCGTTAATTCAGTTCCGTAGTTGAAATCTGCGGAACACGACGGAAGATATATTTTTGTATTGTTCATTGGTGTGAAGCTAGTGCCACTAACTTATTTGAAGAATGACAGTATGGCCACCACCACGATCAAAAAAGGTTTCCGTTTTTAACTAAAATAACAAACACAAACAAAGGTTGAATTAACGCCAGATGGCATTTATTACAATTTGTACCTTAGCGCTAAAAAAAAAATGTGTTCCATTTTATTGTTTGCCGCCTTGCTTGCTCTCACCGATAAATATTAAGTAGTTCATAAAAGTGGACTAACATAATAATATTTAACACACCTTATCATCGTAATCGCTACTTAGTAGTTACTAATCTATAAATAAATAATTTTCGCTTTTTAAAAAGTACTGTTTTTTTAATATATTTTTGATAACATTTACACTGACTAGTACCGACAGTAAAGGACTTTTTAAAAGTGACAACTGTGGTTCTATTTTTGGCCATTCTTCATATAATTTGGTGGCACTATATACATATACAGAAACGTCAATTTGCCAAAAAAAACTTTTCTTCTTTTTTTCTTTTCTATTTACATTTTAAGTAGTCTGACCGAGGTAGAGAAGCACTTAATATGTTTCTTATTCTTATGCACTTCTATTATCCAGGTATCCTTATGTACAGCGCCGGCACATCAGGTTACACATTTTTTGTTGAAAATTATCCCTTATTACAACTGAATAAGATACCGCAATACTTGACGTTCTGTTGTCCGTACAATTGATGAACTTTTTACAAATAGAAATTCAAACCGTGCGTTCCAATAGAAAACACCAAATACGCAGAATTTTAAATACAAATGAAGGTCTATTTCGTACTATAAGTGAAGTTTACTTGAACATGCGCCAAACAGTTCCATTTGGGATTGCGTGTTTGGAATAAAACTAGTCAGCGTAGAAGCATGTCGTAACGATGCGTACGCCTTAAATTAGCAATAGTGTGCATAATTACGTAGGTTTCTGTCTACTGCTTAAGTATACGGACGAGTGAAGAATATAAGGATTGCCTTTGATTACGATTACCTTTAACAAAAAATATTTGGATTAGACACACTTCGACCAAAGACACAGCGTAAGACGCCACCCGATAAGATCGCGGGATCATACTGGAAGCAGACCGCTCGTGATTAGTGACTGTGGAAAACCGTGGGGGAGGCATATGTCCAGGAGTGGAGTGGAGTGGAGCTGATAATGATGATGTTGATCATGATTCACAAAATTGGACCAAATTTTGTTAATTAGCCGGGCCCAGATTTAATGCTAGGTTAAGTGTGTTATCTCGTGCTAATGTTTGTGCTTTTGTTAAAGTCTGACAACTGTCTGACAATGTTATGTCTGTCTTGCATGCACTTACTGATAAAGCACCGCGCTTTTGTTCTACAGCATTGCCGTGGCAATTGCTTTTCTGGTCATTGCAAACGGTATGTCCGTGTGAACGTTAGCTAATACCACTATACGGGGTCCTGCAGAAAACAGTACGCGGTATGTCTCAGTGGGATACGGCCTATACAGCGGCAGAACGAACGCAATGCGGTGTACGCATCTGAATTGCAAAAGAAAGTAAATAATAACTTACAATGTCAAGGAGAATGTAGTTACACTATATTTCACCAATAGCCGAATGTAAAATATAAAAAGAAAAGCAAAGTAGCTAAACACCCTTCTTAAAATTATACAAATCAGTCTTGGTGTTATGTTGTAATCAATGTTAAGCCATTATTTGGTTCTCAATAGTCATACAGAGTGTCAATTTTTGAGGTCGTGCCAATCAGTCTCTTACATATTTAACGGTACAATTGCTATGTAAATATCATGTAATGAACGCATGCCAACAGTAAAATGTTGAGAAGAATACGAATTTTCGATTGGATATTCGAATAAAGGTGTCAGAATCATGGTCAATTGGTCACAAAAAATGCATGGACACGGTGTCGTAATTTATTATGCGTGTGCATTATAACATGTAGGCTTTTAAGTTAAGGTCACCACCTACTACACTGATTTCAATATAATTGAGATCTTTACGTAAAATAAAAATAAGGAAACGGAGCCGATAAGGTTATGCAATTATGAGTAGCATTTAGCGTTGAATATAAGCCTAGATGATATTTGATACCTATTGCAGAAATATACATGTTTATTAAATATATTTGCATAGGTCATCATATAATCAGTGGTGGGTCAATGTAGTCAATTAATGACAAAAATCTTTGATTTACAATTGCATCTTCGTATTGCCTCTGTTAGATATGTAAAATGTCATTTTAACTCTGTTACACAAATGTAAATTTAAGTCGTTCTGTGAAATGCGAACTTTAAACAACTTAAAAAAAACTTGAATAATTACATAACAATAAGGATTCTAATTCCGAACAACTAAATACCAAACAATTCATAATAGTTTCGAACCAAAAATATTCCATATAAAAATATTCAAGTTTGTTCAATTTAAACTCTTAATTTGGAACCAATAAGGTATTACCTTACTATAAGCCCAAAAAGGGAGCTTAAGTGGTCAATTATATACAGTTCTTTTTAGGCAATTGACTAGTTCGAGTGGTCAAATGTTTTCAAACATGTAAAGTTAAGTGTTGTCTTCCTGTCTGTCTAATAAAACTTAGTCATTGAATAGCCCAGTCCTTAGCATTTTTTATTTTTTAACCAATCAATTATAATTTCGAAGCTCTCAGGTATTTCCAAATTCACGTTAGGGTACTTCGTGATAATACCTACCACAGAAGTTAAAACGAAAAAAATGGTTTTTAATCTTTATTGTATTGAATAAGATTTGGGAATTAATTTTGAACAGGAAAGGTTAGGACATTGACACCAGAGAACTGAGACTCATTTCTTTTGTATGTTCGATAGCGGTGTATAAAAATCCTGCCATAAATAAGTTTCAATTATTTCATGATAAAGCTTTATTAAAAAAAAGATTACTGTAGCAGATAGCATAAAGTAAAAAATGACCTGAGTTGTTTTTTAGAACCAAACCAACTATTATAGTGCAGTATTTACTTTCATTATTCTTTTATTCAGATAGCTTATCAAAAAAAAATGATGATGTTTGTAGCTAATCACAAAATTGAGATCACCTTTTTTATTTTGCTTCCTAGGTGTTAAGTGACTGTTATTCTAATAAGATATTTTTAAACAAATAATAAATCTTATTCGAATACAAAAAAAAAATATATAAATCTTATACAAGGCAACCATCTTTTTATCAATTTAAGGAATAGCTGGTTTTCATGTCTGATAGTAGGTAATTGTAAATAAGGTCATTTTTGTAAAAAAAAGGGTTTAATTACTCCGAAAATTGAGCTATGGAAAATCATTGTCATAAAAACGATTACTAAAGGTTTCGCGTTTTACTTGTTTCATATAATACCAATTTATATGTAGTTTAAACAAACTCAAATTATTCTGCAGAAAACTCACACAAGAAATATTTCCTAAAACGAGTTTTTTTTTACATATCCAATGTCCACATACTTTCCAATAACTTTAGGTTGCGATCAAGTTCGTTTACCTGAGAAAAGATCTCCTCTTACACAAAAATACTGGTTTTAATTTTGTTTAGCTTTTTGGCATCGGGTCTTGCTTTTTGACCACTAAAATAATTTGGGATCAAAAATAAATTAAAAAGTCTTCATTTAGACCAAATAAAGGCACTAACACATTTTACATAATTAAGTATTGGTGATAGTAATTATTTTAAAATGTATTACAATCTCAAAAATGCTCAGTATTTAAAAAAAGGTTAAATAAATATATATTGATTACCAATCACATACATGGCTTGAGCCAATAAGTAAGGCAGTGCACTTGTGTTACGGAAATCAGACACAACGGTGCTATCATAACTGCCCAGATTCAAAACAAATATAGAAAGTTATGATTTCTTAATGGACATGACCGGGAATCGAACCTGGGACCCCGGAGATGGCGGCAGGCGTAGCGGCAGTTGAACTAGCAATTATTGCAGGACATTATATTTCTATAGTTTGAGTTAGCGCGTGGGACCAATTCGTGACCCACTCTCGACCAGCGGCCCATGCGTTGTAACGCGCTTACGGCGCGTCGCGTCGCCCGCTGGTTGATGAATATCCGTCCACCTTGTCAATCGGGCTGTCATTCACAATAAGAACTGTCATAAGTTGTAGCAAACACGCTCCGAGGCGAGACGTTCGCTATCCGTTGCCGATCCCATCCGAGGCGTTGCTGTTCCCTTCACGTAACGTGCTTCCGTATATATGAAACATTTCTGTACCTTATTTAAAGTGTAAAAATATATAATAAAAAAAATGCTGCATTTCGTACTAAACTAATCAACGCAAGGGATTTAATGCAACGATACACTTATACAAAAGGCTAACATCGTATTTACATTTCATTAAATTCCGTGTTTTGATTAGTAAAGTGTAAACAAAATATTGAACCTATGAAAAAACAGAGAAGGAAGGTACAAAACACCCAAGTGGGTAGTTACTTATTTAATTATGCTTGTAAAGATTCAATCAGACCAAACTAACTGGCCAAATGAAATTAAAAGTCGAATAACCACATTTATAATTGTACGCCGATGGCTACTTTGGACCAATGAAAATAAGAGTCAAGGATCATGTTTCGAGATTCTAAAAATATGGAATGACCTCTCTTCAACTTTGTCAAAAATATAAAAACAAAGTTGATGAACTCATAATCGAATCATTCTGGCTGGAAATAAAATAAAATACTGCTATAACTAATCTTAATGTAAAAATGCCCGTTAGCAATGATCTAATGGAAGTGTTATGCATTTAGAGAAATCAGAATTAATTATTTGTTTATTGCCATCGACCTTTCGTTGATAGACGATGAATTATTGGGATGTGACCGTTAAAGCAAACATTAAGTAGTTTTTTCGTACAAAATCAATAAAGTTCGTACAATGCTAAGTCAATAAGTAAGTGGGTACTAAACTTTATTTACAAGTCTCTAAACATACAAGTACTAATTAATTTATTAATGTTGTATAGTTGAATTTTCAATAACAAAACTTTTTGTCTGGGTTAATAACCGGACAAATAATGTTTAAAATAAGTATCTTCGAGGTCCGTAGCCGAATGGCAAGAAACGATAACCCCATTGATTCTTCTGTCTGATTGAAGTCTGTCTGTCTGTCCGTCCTTATGTCTAATCTATTCACTATTCACAGTTGAAACTTATTTCATTCCCAATTTGCTCAGTGAGAATGCTCTTTCGCTAGACATCGTCAATACTTTGTAGAAGGTTTGTAAGATTTTTATTAGAATATATAGTTATGTGGGAAATTCAACATGTATTTATAGGCTAGGCAATACTTAATATAAACATTGAGCATGAAACATAGGTTTCCTCGCAAATGATGTTTATGATAAATCTGAGTAATAGCGTTATTTATTGCCTGTAGGCGTGTGCCATTAGGATTGCATTGTATTCGGTGCCTATTAACATGCCCTAACGACTACTTAACTACTGCATTAACATAATGCAATGAGGAACTTACTTGACTGGACTAAAATATCCGATTTAGCGACTCTGTCACTAAGGGCCGATTTTATCAACGTCATATATGAGTTATGCGACTGAATACGTATAAAACATCGATTTTAAAATGGTATTTACATAAATGATTGCTGCCAAGAAGGTGATATTTTTAACTTAGGTGTGTTGTATTTTATGTGACGAATATTCCTTAGCTGACGTTAGAGAAATGTGGCCTAAATACCATTTAAATCTGTGGTACACTTATTTCGAATTGTATGTACTTTGTTATCCATTATGTTGCCTTACTAATGAAAATTAACTTTCTGGGTGAGTTCTCGTTATTTTAGACTTTTTTGCCAAATTTCGCTTGGTTAAAGATGAACTCAAAAGGAAACCCATTTCGAATAATTTCATCTCTTGTAAAAGCTTCTCTAACCTGTAGCAAAGCCGTCCCAATTAAGAAGTTTTAATTAAAAGTAATAAAGTGTAGGTAGGTTGAGTAAAAGCGGCATGAATGATTGCATGCAGCCGAGAAAGGTGCTTTCAAGAAAAATGGCGAACCTTTAAATGAGGACTGAGTGACTGAAAAAACAGAATACGACGACGGCGGTAATTTCAAAGCAAAGAGAAGAAATCGCAACGTTTGGGCGCGTGCACAAAGATTCTCTCAATTCCTGAACTGCAATATTTCAGCGGACGGACAAAGCCCTGAGAATCACTTAGCTCAAATATGGGCAGGGCACATAGCGGGAAGAACTGATGGCAGTTGGCGCAGAAAAGTTCTAGATTGGGGAACCTTCGACCGAAGAGTGTAGGATGATCCGATGAGATGGACAGACGACCTTGTAAAGATCACAGGAATAAACTGGACTAACTAAGCACACTCTGACGATCAGCATTCGTCAGCGCTTCGCAGTGCTCAGTAAGCGCTTTATTCTCCTGAAGAAACAGTGATTGCGCATTGCCCTGTGTGTGTAGGTCTATGCACCTCTTTTATTAAGCGAATGCCTGGTATTATTACAGCAATTATCTAAGATATATATCAACAGCTGATCCAGTCTGTGATTACTATTAAGTGGAAAAGCTACTAGTCAACATAAGTGGCATACTGCATAAGCGGATGCAAGTATGAATATTTACATTATTCTTGTTTTTTTCCGTGTGTAATAAAACAATAGTCAGTTATATATAAATTGTTATATATCGCCCAAGTTATAAATCTATACTAATATTATATAGCTAAAGAGTTTTCTTGTTAAAAAGTGCTAATCTCAGGAACAACTATACCGATGTCAACAATATTTTTTGTGTTGGATAGCTTATTTATTGGGGAAGGCTTAAGGCTATAAAACATCACGCTGCGACGGGAGAAGAGGGAGCTAACTCATGACGCGCGGGCGAAGTCGCGGAGGACCGCTAGTTGTAAATAAAAATAGTTCTCTTTAGTGTTATCTATCTACATAAATTAATTTGCAAATATTCAGTTCATAGCACACATCGCTAAAATCAAAGATTTAAGCTAAAATAATTGCATTTTTTAATGAATTGACCAAGTTTAGCGATCAATACCATAGCAGGTCATTTGAATGTTCATTATCGCTTCAACTTATCGCTTACACCAAAAGCATCAAAGAATTCGCGTCAGTGAAAACGCAGGATACACACAAGGTTGATTAGTTTCTCATCATCACACCTTGCCTTCAACACTTCAGTGTACGATAACAGTTTTCGTTCTAGCCCTGACACGCATCCGATATCCAGCAATTATAATTATCAATCACTTATTCATTGCATTACTGCGCGTAATAAAAATTAAATTACCACTGTGTAATGCGTAAATCATAATACGAACTATTTTATGGGTGTTTTGTTGGAAGTCATTATGATACTTTACGAAATCTTACATACATCTGTTGAAACGTTGGATATGAGTGACGAGAGTGTTAAGTGAATACGATGATGAGGCAAATGGTATTTAACAAATCGGAGATGAGACGAAAGAAGAGAACACGTGAAAGACAACCAACCAGCGCTGCACCACTTCTTTGACATGTAAACAAAGAATTAAAAAAACATAATACTGGATTTTTTTGGTCAAACCTATGCGTGTGGGGTGTCTATAGATAGGTCTTTTAAAATGATATTGAAGTTCCTTAAACCATTTTCTTTTAAAGTCTTACGTTTCATAGCTAGACGCTTCCAAAGTGATAAAATGGGCGTTCTCCCAATCTAACTTCTAAACCAAGTAAGTGTAAATTTTGAAAAAAATAAAGTATGTAGATCTTAACAAATACTTTCAACGAGAATTGGTTTGGACGGGATCGAACTAGTAGTTTTTGAGATATAGCACATTTTCAACAACCGCAAACATAATTTTGTACTTCATATAAACACTATGAAAAACAAAGTTATATTTGCAGTCAAAAAAATATTGTGGTATTTTACTAAGTAGAAGTAATTGGATTCCCTAATTCGGTTAAAGTTGGCACGGAACCCTCAGTGCACGAGTCCGACTCGCACTTGGTCGGTTTTTTTATACGCGATTTGGACATTTGTCAAAGTTCAGAAATTATACAATACAATTATCCAACTAAAAGTATACCTACTTAGTTCCAGTCGCCTTAGTACAAAAGATACTTTAACAAATGAAGAACCGATACAACATTGTTATTGTACATTGTCGAGAAAGCGTCAGTGCCTTCACATCCGCTCATATAATCAACAAGAGCTTGATTAATTGGCTTATTAAACTCATTCTTTGCGCGACAATGGCTGCCATTTTGAGTGCAGTTGTCAAGCAGAGAAAACCGTTGCGTAAGCGATTATAATCTTCTCATGACGTGCGAAGAGGATTTTGGGTGATAATGCGGGTCATGGCTTTTGTCTTTTGTCATTTATATATTTTTTATTTGAGATGCGTGAATGACTGGTTAGTTTCCCTTAATGTTGCATTTAACTTGCAGGCTTACATATTTGCGTAGCAGTGCTTTAAGATTGCTCTACATTGCATAAAATTCCGATTTTATTGGAGAGGAAAATCTCCAAAGTATTTTATACGAGTCGATTAAGTTTTAAACTTCTGAATCCTGTGTCATCGCGGCTTAACCGTGACCCCGTGTGATATTTATTGTTATAAGTGTACACATCATTTGAATAAATACATACGAACCAGATTGACTGAGAGTATTGACTCTAAAAACAAAGAGTTAAGAGTTGAATATCCAATGAGGTGTCAGGTTTGGAAACTACTCAATGTCACTGGTGAATTACTATGACGTGTTAATTGGAAGCAGAATTTACTACGAATCATACGCGGATTTAGATAAGCACACATTTGCTAACTTAGATCAACATCATAAAGATTACTTAAAAGTGGTATATCTGATAGTTAGGTCCTTACTTAACATTAACCGATGTCTTCAAATATTGTCGGTGTATGCTACGTATTATTGGATACTAGGATTTAGATTTAAAAGACTTTATTAAGCACACTAAATATGAAACTAAATAATAACCCTGCAGTCCAAACTCCGGAACTAGCTAGTTACTATGCAGGAATTTGTTTTGATCAGTGACATCCAACTCAGGGATGATAATATGAGTTATTCTTATAAAAAAATATTTAAATATTTAAATTATATTCAAGTTTTATAAAAGAAAACCTCTTCACAACATTCTATCAAAACGAGTGGGGAAACTCGAACCCTCGCGCGTATTTAGCGCGTATCTACGAAATACTACGCCGTAGCTTGAAAGCTACAAAGTGGCTACATGGTGTTGGTAGTTTTAACTCGATAGCTGTATCGCAATAATAATTTGATTTTGTAAGATTTTTCCATTTCAAATAATTATTTTTTTTTGGTATAAGTATTGTTTGTACAACCACCCCTGAGTGGCTCGTCGCTGACCAAAACGTCATCCTGTATTATTCGCGAATTCATATTTGCTATTAAGTTGATGTGAATCTATAAGTTTCAAAAACCTACTCAGTCCAATACGACGTTCCCACTTGCAAAAGCTTTTGTTTCCTCGAACACTTCCTTTTTCCAGTGAAAGGTTTCTTTGCGGATAAATCTATGGCATTAATCTCAAAGTGCCCTACCTATCACGCCTTCGTATCAGTAAGAGGTCACGATTTCTTGCCGACCGGACAGCAGCTGTATATTAGTTCAGGTAATCAAGTAAAAGTTAAGCCTCCTATTTTAAATCCACTTTAGCAAAGCTCAGTTCCGTAAAATAGGAATGAGGTTTTTAAATTCGTAACGTGGTGACATTTAAATATTCTTTTTGTGAAATTTAATGTATTTTGTTTAAAAATGAATTTCAATTTTAATTTAATTTCGATTAGTACTATCTTGTTGATATAATTTTATTGATGTAATTTATGTTATGTCTAATTGTTTAAACATATAAATGGATCATTGTTCATTTTCATTACAGCCGTTTTTAAATTCACTAAAGATGACCTTACACTTCTAAATGATAAAACATCAAATTCCTATTACTAAATTTTGATAGATACAAACTTCTGTCAAATACTAACACAATTTAACGGCTTAAGCAACATTTAACTTAACTAACGTTCTCAATAGCTGTACATATTTTGTTGTTACGCAACTCCTCTGAAGAAGATCACTTATCATTTATGATCGCAGCTTAACTTGTATATTGATAAACGACTCAACGTGTTGAATGAAAGATTTATGTACCCTTTTGTATTAACCGCATTAATAATTGTTTGTAGCCTAGTCACTTTTGTTTTGAGTTTTAAATTCACAGTTTCGAAAACATGATTGAATTGATTTCGTGTTACTTTATTAATTAAACGCGTATATATTTTTGTGTTAAGGCAGTGTACAAATCTCAAAGTTACTTAACTTGAAGGACTTACCGTTAATTTCACCAACGTCATATAAGACTTAGGGCCGATTTTTTAATGTTCAGATAAAACTTATCAGACTGATAAATTATAAAGCGACAGATTTAAAAAATACAGTTACGTAAGATTGCTGACATTTAGGTGACGTTTTCAAATTGGCCATATTGTATTTTGTTCGACGAAAATTTCTTATCTGACTATTGAAAATTCTCAAGATTTTAAAATGACATTTACATAAATGATTGCTGACAATTAGGTAACGTTTTCAAATTAGGCGTTTTGTATAATATTCGGCGAATATTCCTCATATGACGTTGGTAAAATCGACTCTTAAAACTTTTAAAACACTAATGCAATGAGCGTCGTTGCCTAGTTGCTAAACGAAAGATTAGTCATCATTTTAAGGTCTTTCCACTATACAAAATACTCTTTAATATATCCATAATCTTAACTGTGTCTTTGTCATAACCTTTTTCCTTTGCTTCATATTTATTACGTATTTTATTAATAAAAGTGTCGTCAATTAAGTCTAATGACAGTGTTTCCAATCGCACCGAATCGCCAGTCACGCAGACGGATTTCGCGGCGAGCCTTCCGTGTTTTTGTAGACGGATTAGAACAGCCTAATCATTCCCAATGACACTTTTTTAAAGAAGCACTAGCGGTCAATTTTTAGTAGAATAAACTATAAAGTATTAAATTATGAATCAGTAATCACACAGTTGGATAACCAACAATTTACACAATGGGCCAAAAAAACGAAGTATTACTACTGATAATTTTATTTGCTTTATAATCTACATGATTAACAAGTTTAAACTGAAAATCATGTAATAGAAGTTTGTATCAGTTTTAGTACTAAATAAAGTTATCATATTATACACTTTGTATAGTTAAAAGGACATAATTATTCAAAATTATATTTTTTGATATGTTTTATACATGTATATATTTTTTGGTAATATTAACGCCATGAAGTTTTGATTGTTTGTAGTTATTTTTAAGTCACCGCCTAAGAGTTTAAACTTAAAATAAAGACTATTAAAAAAAAATCTGTTAAGTAAAAGTGTGTTTACTTTTCTATTCGGCCTACACTGTACAGTAGCCAGCACATCAGGTTATTCACTTTTGTTGCAAACTAGCCCTTATTACAACTGAACAAGAAACCGCAGTGTATACCTTGACGTGCTATTGTCCGTACACCGCCAGACTTCTAGAGGTATAATGACATTGCATGTTGCACTGCGGTGCGACGACTGTAATCATTATTCAATAGCTTTCGTGCCTCTTTTTATGTCATAGAGTAAGTATAACGCGCTACTACGCAAATAGCCAATCAATCGGCTCGGAAGAAAGTACTGCACATTGTATTGTTGCTATAAATTATAGTGTATGTAATAGCCTATTAGTTTATTATCAATCTAAAAAGTAACAGTTGGTTATTGAAACGTCTAAGGAAGGCCTAGCTAGTGTATACAAAAAATAAGTGACGAGCGAAATGTGTAAGAATAAAAAAACGCCTTCAAAAAACTGACTAAAAAGCACAAAATAACACATTTGTCCTCTGTTTAAGCATTATGTGCTTATATTGATGTTACGTAAGCTTGACAACATGCACTGTGTACGAGCTAGCAGCGTACATTGCGAAAACCACGGCGTCCAATCCAAATAAATTGTTTTTTTCCGAAACTGAGGGCTAATGTGTTATTTTGAGCTTTTATAAGGCGGTTGATTTTTTTATTTCATGATTTTTACTTATTACCCATATCTACAAAAACTACTAGACTAATTTTCATGAAACTTACAGTACTCAAAGTTGAAATATACCTGATTGAACTATAAAATAAATATCTCGCTTAATTTTTAGTTTTTGAGAAATCCGTGGACAAACATACAAATATACAAACATGTAACCATACATAAACTTACGAAATTCAGCGCAATGTGCTTGGATGCCTTAAAAGACCAACATACTCAAATATTATCAAATTCTAACGATATCACAACATACATACACATATTATTGATTGCCTTCTTTTTTGAAGTCAGTAAAACGGAAATGACAGTGTGGATGTACCGAAATATCATGTGACATATATATATTTTTGCCTAGGCCTCCGAGACCAGCGCCTAATGGTGCAAACGTGTATTATAAGACAAAACCTTGCGTTTCACAAGCAAACTCTATTTCATATAGTAAACGCTGGGTGAGTTGAAAAATAATTATCTTACATTAGCTAATATAGCTAGTGCTAGATATGCACCTATTAGGCCTGTCACTGGAACAATAATTTATTTAAATCGATACTTAATTAGTCTTATTGATCATTTATCTATTCTTGTAATGAGAGTATTTGATTGAATAAGATCGATCTTACAACACAGCTAAAGCGCCATTGAATAACGCTTTGTCTCACAAAATCACTTTTTTACCATCGCAAACTTCAGAAATCTGACTGCACTAAAAACTTTTTTCACTTTGTAGGCACCAACTTGATGCAACAGATGCTGAGCCTAATATTAGGTGTCGAAAAGTGCTAAAAAAGTTAAAACTAAAGTGATCAGACTGATTACTATTATGTAACCAGAATTCCATCAGTTCCGATGTCCGAATGATTTTTCAGTAAATCTGAGGAACTAATCGATAATTGTTGGATGTAATCGGTTTAATAAGGTCACTAATGTGTGTTAGTAGACTTTTTATTATGAACACGTTATGAAGGTTGCTCTTTTTACGAGATAGTCGAATATTGTCTCATCAGAACTTGTATTTATAAACTTTGTTACGGCTTTCTGTAAGTTTATAAAAAATATTTATATTCATATTCATATTCATTTATTTGCCAACTAAGTGTTACATACATATTATAGCAGGTCTTATGCTAGACAATTGCACTTATGACTTAGTAACCCTTTCAGTTTGGGTATTGCAAAATTATTTAAGGGCTATATTAAATTATGTTATAATTATCTTATAATAATAATAATAATAAAACTTAAAAGTATTACATTTTGGACTTACAATTACAGTGACTACTTAAAGTTTTGACTATATCAGAGCAACTTTAGCAAAAGAAATAAATAAACAGTTAGTTATTTATTATTTATATGTTTGTATTTTGTTATAATTTATGTCTTTGTTTTTATCTATTTGAGTGTCAAGTTTTATGTATGTCTTAATTTTTGTTTTATTATTTGGGTATCAATTTATTTTATTTTATCATTGTGTATTTTTTGTTTTATGTTCACATATTTTATTATAATATTTATCTATCATGAATTCTGTTTTTTTTTAATTTATTTATTTATTAAATATCTTGTATTTTTCAAATTTAAGTAAACATTTGGTACGTTATTTGTTGTATTTTTTATTATTTTTTATATATTATTTTTTAATATTTATATTTGGGTATCAGTAAATATTACATCATTGTGTATTGTCTGTTAAATATTCACCTAAATTATAATAACATTTATTTATAAGGAATTCTTTAAGCTTTTTATTAAATGTTTTGTATTTTTGTTCACTTTTTAAATATTGATGTAATTTATTAAAGACTCTTAAAGCCATGTGATGTGGGCTGTCATGCAGCATTTTGATTCTAGATGGTGGAATGAACAAATTTTCCCTATTACGGGTATTTTTGTTATGGACATCTTTCTTTTTTTGAAACAAATTATTATTTTTATGGACAAATAGGCAAACAATATACGTTATGGCAGGAAAAAATATTTATCGATGCTTTAACTATAATTAAAAGAGTAAAATAATGTGTTCTTTTTTGTTGATACACATGATATTTTTGATACGACAAACATAAGGATCGAGATTCAATGGAATTTCCTAATAAGACACTTACGAGTCATTTCACATTTTCGCGGGAATTAGTTCGCGGGTGTTGTTCTGTGTACACGTGTTTCAAAAACGATACACACGATTGATGGTCACATTTGTTCAACAATAATAACCTGTCTTCCAAAGAGGGCGATGATACATGGACTTAAACTGTCATTGCCCAACTTCTTAAATAACGATCACTTTGATTTAGACCCACAACCCACGGTGGACATGTCATAAATACTAAATCTATTTCCCATCAACTACGGCTCTATTTTTAATGACTCGCATCTTGATTTCAAGCTATATTCGTTGATTTTTGTTACATTTTCGATCGAAAAGCATTTAATGAAGACGCGAGTGATTGAAAATAGAGCCTGATCACCTGTCACGGATCTTGCTGTGATTCAAGTTAGTTTTATTTTTATTTAGTGTCATTGATTAATTAACATTTAACTTTTTGTTGCAGGTAAATGTCGTTGAGAGAAAAAGGTGATTGGAAGGTAAAGAAGCTATGTGGGTGTAAGAAACAGCTATTAGGGCAGAGTAAATTACTTGAACATTCTGTAGATTTTTAAATTAGTCACAGAAGTTGTTCGAGTAAATAAGTACTGTAGAATATAGGTGCGAATAGTATTTAATTGAAAGTACGTATAATCTACTTATACAGGGTGTTGTTTTGGTCATATACCTACATCCAACTCAGGGATGATATAGTATAAGTTATCCTGGTGTTGGTAATTTTGACTCGCTAACTAGTCTGCAGTAATAAATGTTTTTTTTGGGTTTCCCATTTTAAAAAACATATATTTTTATATATATTTTTGGCATCAGTATCGTCTTTTCAACCACCCCTGAGTCGCTCGGTGCTGACCAAAACAACAACCTGTATGTCCACAATTAAAATTAAGCCATTTTTGCAATAACATAAAACATACTTATACCTCTGTTACGTAACTAGACATATTATAATGTTGTGCTCTTATTACTTATCACCAAATTCTTAATAAGTCTATCAAGGCCGCGCATGTAGGCTCGAGCGGGTGGCATCGACCGAGTAGCCTGTTTTGGAAACAATTATTATGTAACATTTTGATAATCAGACCCAAATTATATTATGGTCATATTGAGAAGGTGATCTAGATTGGGTGACACTTTTAGTACGTACTTCATTTGATTTGAAATCAATGACAACTTATATCTTACATCAAAACTATGTAACTTTAGAAGTGATGCTTCTGAGCGAGTGCTTTCTTATTATTAATTAACTTACTTCAAGAAAGAAGTTCTATTAATTGCGTGATACAATCGCTTATTATTTTACCTTTATAATCCGGATTACAAATGAAGTGCTTTAAATTATTAATACAATAGAAATATTAATATTATAAATAATAACATTGACAAATTATTTCATTTCTTTGTGTTATTTAGTGTGACTATGACTGAAACTTGTTCAACTCGTAGTTTAAACGTAAATAGACTAATCGAATGGAATGATACCAGCAGTACCGGGTTATATTTACGAAACAAGACAATTTTCTGCACCATTAGACGAGCCGACAAATCACAGACAAATGAAAGAATGGGCAAAACAAAAGCAAATGTTAGTGTTTGTTAATTATAAGACCTGAATGACGAAAGTTAAGGTACGGTTTGACGAATCGATTTGATTCACGTTAGCCTCTTGTAAACTGAAGTTACGTAACGTGCACTTGGTCTACATTAAACCTGAATTAAACTGGACTTTATTGGTTGCGGTGACACCTGCCCGTGCGATTTGCGAAATTTAAGTAATTTCGTAATAAATTAATTGCGGCAAATTATTTAGTGTGATAGGCTGTTGTAATTTTTATTTAGCTGTAGCGTATAATGCAATATTATTATAATAATATTATTGTATAATTATTTGGAGTACTTGAAAATTATGCATGCACACGCTATTTTCTAGTGACATGCTGCCAGAATTGAAAACGATGTATTTTTTTGTTATGAAACGTAGAGACTAGAACATGTATTTAATTTATAGTTAACATACATGTAAACAATTTCATGGTCAACAAATCATGATTGTTGGTTTTGATCGATCGAATAATGTAAGTCACAGATTTAAAGGATACTTTAGATAATGTCGTTTTTGTACAAGTATAATGAACTAAATCTTGACATTTGTGCTTCGATCGTAGTGCTTTATTTATAACATTACTCGTATAATTCTACTTTAACTACATTCATGTTGTACATTTGTGAAATATTCCGCCGGCCTTTCCTGGTTACATTGAAATCCTTTCGTTTAGTATATTGTGCCGGGGACTATGTTAGTAACAAAGTTACTAGCTGAAGCGATTTAATATATTGGGATTTAGCACTAATGAAATACCACATATAAGTTTAAAGGATAAATATATTGTCTTTATCCAATATTATTGTTACGACTAAATTAAGGAATGTGAGTAGTTTAACTACAATTGTTTTCATAGTTTGTTGTTCTTTTAAATAATTTAGCGTTTGTTATTTCAGTTGGATCTATAACAATCCAGGCTTTTCTAACATCTATTATAAAAAAAGCATCTTGCACAAAGGTTTTTTATTAATTCTTTAAATACGTCACTACAGACAAACTCGTTCCTAAAGCCGAATTCGAATGTTTGTGAAGATTTCACTCGTTTACCTGTTACAAACCTAATGCTAGTTCACGAGCTCTATCCTATGAGTTGGACCCAAAACGGACAATCCGCTCTAAATCAAATCCAATTGAGCAAGTGGTTTCAGGCTCTCGAGCCAGATATTATGTGTTAAGCAACCGATAAGGGGCTTTATGTAACAACTGGAGCACAAATATTACAGCGAAAACGTGTCGCGGTTGAGAAAGGATAACAAAATAGAGCGCGTTTTGTAAGGCCACTTTTGTTAAGTTTTGGAACCTGAGAAACTATAGCGTTTGTATTTGAATGGCTAGTATATTTGTTAACTTTCTGAACATCTGCTATTTGAGGTGCAAGTATTTTTTAGTAAAAGATTATCATCGGTACCCAAACAATTGATTCTGCAGGGCGCGGTACCTCTTCCTTGATGATTAAAACATATTTACTACGATTCGATCCCAGTCCAGGTAAGCAAGGATTAAGCTATATAGAGGTCAATTTAGTAGTCAGAGTTTAAACTTGAAGTAGATATTTCCAATTTAACTCTATAAAAGGCCTAAACAGTACCCATCAAGTAATCGTTAAGTCCCCATTCACACAAATTAATCTTAGTCCCATCACATTATTTTCGACCCATTTTGCTTAAACTTATTGGATTTGATTGACACTCAGTAAATGAGCACTCCGACGCATCGTGAGAAACGTGCGCGGAACATGACATTTTGACATCAATTCACTTTATCTAACACTGCAACTATTTCCACACCTGCATTCAGCAGCAATCTGTCACCTGATAGATCTCTTTCCACCGTATCCTCATAAGATTAAATATCAATTACTAAAATCTGATACGCGTGCCGGCGTGACAGTTTTCGCAACTCACGCGCACGTTTATAACATAATCCTAGACCTGTTCTGTCCCGCTGTCGAAATGTTTCCTGCCAGTGCGCAGGTTGGATTAAACTTATTTAGCAGTCAACTGTCACAACTTTTGGATGCTGTTTTATTGTACATCGCTTCGTTATTTTCTTTGATGCAACGCTAGTAGGTAGCTAAGTACTGCTTTTTTCGTAATGTGAGGTGGCGATCGTGTTTTGTTTTTTCTCTTCAGGCATGTGGGATATGTTTTTGATTCCATGACTATCATATTTTTAGTGCGCTTTAACATTAGAGCGATAGCAGCGGATACCCATATATTATAAAAAACAGCGGCGCTACTCTCGCTCGTCTGCCGCGCCCCACTGTTGCCATTAATGCTTCAATACCCGAGCGGTTGCAGGCAACCGCATAACAATAGAATTTGTATTGTGTCTCGTTCACATACGCTTGAGGGATCAATGTATAAAAATATCTTAACTCGCCTTTGTGGAATTGCTCTAAAGGCATGATGGTTTACTTTCATGGCTGATGCTGACATTAAGACAAAAAAATATGGTAACAATTTAAAAAGAACTGGTTTAATTTATTCCGTCAAGTAATAGAAGGTTACTTCTGATAACTATCAATTTCCAAAGACAATGTTTCAATTTTCATTTTAAATAAGTCCGACGATAATCCCGTATGCAAGTATATATCTCTTAAATGTAGCAACCAACTTTCTTACAATTTAGTATATCTCGCACACAATGCGGTTCTCGCTTGGTTACATGTAATTTCTCTCAATTTTCCGTTTCTTCCCGACAACTCTTCCGCGTCGGCACGCATGCCTGACCATCTTCACTGTTTGGATCTACGCGATTGATCAACGGCTTGAGATAATAGGTGCGTACGCGTCTGAATAACACTAATACCCTACACACTGCAATTTTTAGCTTAGTCGCGCGTTTTGAAAACGCGTTTTAGCATCGCCACTTACGTTATTAACAGATTTAATTTAGCATAGATGCAGTCGCCAAAATTCAGTACATAATTAGACAATTTTCAGCTTCTGCTTCGCGAATCTACAGGTGATGCTAACGCGCGGTAGCATCGCTACTGCATCGCTGCTAAAAGTCTAATTTGACCATTTCCTGCTTCTGCTTCACGACTGTATGGATGCTTAAAGTAGCGCAGTGTGTAAAGGTTGACATTTTGCGACTGCATCGATGCTAACGCGCGTTAGCAACGCGTTTGCATCGCTGCTAAGTCGCAGTGTGTAAAGGGTCTACGAGAAACACACACTCGATATTTTATGATATAGTAAAGCTTCAAGACTTGATGTATTCATAGAATGAAATACGTAGGGTACCTTGATAACATGGAATGAAAGAAGCTTCTTCGGTGCACAAAAATTTTATCAGCATAATATAAGCGCCGCAATTAAACGATTTATACAATTCAACGTTAAAAACAGATATTAGTCCCCTTTATCTTGTGCTTAAAATTAACTGAATACAAACACCAGGCTTAACATAGTAACCAAAATAAAATGTTATTCTTCTTTCAATCTAAAATTCGTATTATCCCTAGACTCTAGGTTAGGTCGACTGCGGAAAAGTACAAAAAGGCCTTATTTTTTAGTTGCCCTCTGTTTTACTAGTTTATTAAACGCACGTGGGTGCGTTAGTTATTTGCAAGTCTCCGTAATTTGCTTTCTTAAGAAACCGTAAATATTTTCTTGTTAGTTTTCACTGGGGCCTAGTTTTAACTAGGCATGTGTATCTCGACAGCAGTCTTCCGTGGCAGATCTCGAAACGGCAGCCGGCTCGCGTGTTCCGGTGTATGATACGTCTATGTATTCGAGAAGTGTTGTTTACGAATAAACTATCGATAATAGATACTGTTGAAGCTTCTGCCACATGTTTTACAAACCAAACAGCAAGTGAAAATATAATGACCACATTCATATAATGTATTAATAGTATTGGCTCTTTAGACGTGTTTTAGACAGAGTCTTTGGGTACTACTGTCAGTCACACATGATAAAGTTACATTATAAATATAAGTGGCTAATCGATAGACCAAGTGTCGATATTTTTACATGACTATGCTTCTCTACTGTGATAGAAAATGCCTATTACATACGCGTATCGAACAATGATTGCATTGGAGTGAAATGAAAAATGAGGGTATTTAGATTTTCTTCGGAATGCTTCGCAAACATCTTAGCGTACGGTAATGAAAGAGGAAGTAAATGGGTAATTATGTCAACTAAAAAGGTAGGTGGCAGGTAAAGTCGTAGTACTGGCACTCAAAATACTATGTTAATAGGCTTAGAAATTCATCTCATTTGAAGTTTTGAAGCAGGTTTTGATCGATAAAAATATAACTAAATAAATATTTTCTTACTATTACGTCCTTCATAATGTTGATTAAATTATATCTAGCTGTCTATTTCAAGACCGTCTTGATATCCGGATCGATTGCAAATATTTGTTTGATTGGCTTAAAATTCGATTAATTATATCTTTTGATAACAAAGGAAACTGATCTATATTTTTTGCAGGCATCAAAGTTTTTAAGCCTACGCTTACTCCTTATTTGATTTCATTTCGCGTTACTTATAGCGTCATTATTTAATCTGAATCCATTTAAAGGTACTCGTTTGTAACTAAGTAGGTGTGTACACTATTATTATGAAATTAAATGAATAATTATTTATCGTAAGGAATTAATGCAAATTATGGTTATATCTAATGGACAATTGACGAAAAAATTGTTGGACTTTTTTTCTCACTTAATAGTTTAGGCTGATCTACAAAGTTCTGAGTCTTGTTTTAATTATTTATCGTATTTATGCAGGTAGGTTTCATATGAAGGTTTTTGCTCAAAAGCCAGCTATTTTATATGCGCAGTCGCAGTCCGTTGCGCTTGCGACATTATTGGGTTTACTCACAGACAGGTTTCATCAGTAAAGCCTTATCAATATTTCGATATACTTAAGTACAGAGATTATTGTAATGATTTTTACTATTTAATGAATGCCCTTATAAGAAATTCATTAATTTAATGGTGGCGTCAAAGAATCAATATGAGGACCTTATTTAGAAATTCACCTACCCAAAACGGTCAATTTTGATCAAATCGAATGAATAGAGATTTCATAATGATATTTCAAAATATTTAAAATTATTTGTTTTTATTTAACCGCGCAGAATAGGTGTGTAAATAGGACTTAAACATGACTATTCAATACTTTAGTCCATTCGAAATTTAAAACTGTATGTGTACCAGGTATTCAAATCTAAATATAGCAGCTAAAACCAATAAGTTTTCCGTACTTTCCTGAAATCTCAAAAACAAGTTTTACGCATTTATTAATGTGCATTTAATTTTATTCGCTTACCTCAATATCGTCAGACAAACCGCTTCTTGGGTAATCCAAATATAAGCCAGGGAGTCTACTCTATACCTGCATTTTTGACTTTAGCTACATCAGGCTCACAGGTGTGTCTTCACTTTTACCGACTTCAAAAAAGGAGGTTATCAATTTAAGATGTATGTATTTAATATCGTTGGAATTTGATAATATTTGAGTATATTGATCTATAAGGGCTTCCAAACACGTGTGCAAAATTTCGGAATTAGGTTTTTTTGCGGAATGGCAAAAAACGGAACGCACCTATTTTGGCTATATACGAGTATTATAGCACATTTTGAACAACTTCGAAAAAATATACAAAGTTATATTTGCTGTCATTAAAATAATGTGGCGTTTTGACTAAGTTAAAGTATTTCAGTTAAAAGTTGGCACGGAACCCTCACCACGCGATTTTGAGGCGCACTTGGCCGATTTTTGTATGTGTGACAGGGAAGACAATACTCGAAATTCTGTATTATGGCTTACGCAGTAGGCGTCTCACCGATTTGTTTATTCAAGGACGACATAAATTAATTCGGCGTTCATTCGCAGGACTGAGCTTATAAGCATAAGATGCAGTTTGCCATTACGCAGGTATAATAATGTTTGTCGAAATATTTCCATGAAAAAGCAAGACGTCATCAAATAAGAATTTTAAAGCATAAACAAAAACTGAGTTGCTTTGCCTACTCTGATAAGATAATATACTTATTTACTTATTGGTACTTTATCGCATTGTTACATGTTTTGAAATTTACACAAAGTGTGGACTTAATGTCAATAATAATTATGACATACTCTACCAGTCATACTTTTGAGCTAAGCAGAAATATTCATGGGTATAATAAAAAGGTAGGTGTATATGGAAACTAATTTAGTACTCAGGCATAAATATGCAGACAATAGAGAGCACAAGTTTGAAGAGTAGTTTTGTATGTTATATTGGCTGACTTGTTTGGGCTGTAGTTAATGTAGATTATTGCGTTACACGGAAGAAGTGGACACCTGTCTATCGCAAAAACAAGCCGGATCTTGTTACTACAGCAATTTGAGGATTAGAGAGACTTATTAAACTACTTCGAATATAAATAGTGTAAGTTAGCAAAGCCCAGTTTGACGACTTCTCATTTAAGTTTTTATAGATTTATCTGAAAAAATCAAATAGCATAATTCGAAGAAAAAAAACAAAGGCAAGAATACTAAAGAGTCAATACAAAATTACAAGCTTATAATAATAATAATAAAAACTTATTTGCACCCTAAAACATAATAATTACACAGGAAAATATCTTAGTATATTAGCTAGTAGTACAATTTGGGTGGTTTTATTGCTTAAAGCAATTTATCCCATGCTGCTTGTTGCTTATTTATAACATGTTGCGACATAATTCCTCTAAAATTGTTTCAAAACAAATAATTTATTAAGTCGTCACGCGATGGATACCACCAGACAGCCACCGACGAAGAGGTAGACCTATAAAGAGGTAAAGAGACAACTCGACCAACTTTCCGAGGAATGAGTGTCATTGGCTGCTGACAGAGACTAATGGGAGGGTTGGGATGTGTATGTAGGTTACATTTAAAAAAAAAACATCTAATAATTGAAGTTATTATTTAATCGAATGTGATCCGAACAAAGAATAATAGCTAATGGATACTGACCTACATTTTTGTAGACAATGCCAAAAATCAAGTACGCGATCAGTATTGCACATCTCTACATAACAGGTCAGGTTCATACATTAGATCAAGGCTCAAGACCCCAAAAGGCAACGGTATATACCTTTTAAATTACTTAAAATTACGCAACTGTTAGGTAAAGCGAAACAATAAGCGCACGCGTCTATCAAATGATCGCTCTGAGCCTTACTTCGAAAGTAGATGACCAATTGACCTCAAGTTCAAGTCAAAATGTACTCTGTTTCTTAATCATAAGGTTCACGATCAATCTGGCTATATCAAGCATTCATGACGAGGTCAAGAGACCGTACAATATGGCAATTGAAATTATCAAGCACCATCAAATGTGTTCCGGCGGAAGAAGGCGTACGGCGTGACCTTGCAACGTCGTCTTTGTTTATAATACATTTTCGTTAACGCTCACTTCTATCTCCAATGCGGATGACAGATTACGACCGCCAGCCGACGTGCAAGGTCACAAAGACCGGTTTGAAAAGTAGAGCTCTATAAATCGGAGCATTAAGCAAACTTTTTTTGTAGGTTATGTTACGCTGCAATGTCATACCGATATCAATTGATTTTGATTTCTTTTGGCAGATCTGTATCGCAGTCTTGAGCTAGATAAATAGTCTTAATGAACGCTCTTGACATTTTTGAATGCGTTTATTTCTTGTTATTAAATTTTGTAGAATGACTCTGTGAAATGCGAGGTTTATTTTTGATGCAAGTAAGTAACTCGGTAATTCACTACAATACATCATTTGTCACAAAAATGCAACGTCATTTTTTATGTCAATCTGCTTATTTGCAATTCAAGGCTTAGTGGTTCAACAATCTCAGCAGTCATGTAAAAATTCTGTACTTTTCTGACGCTGGCATACTCTCCATTACCTTTGGTTGTACATCTGAAAGTAGTCCAATCTCTGCATTTTAAGTGCTTTGAGCAACCATGAATCTTATTTACCTTAATCTATCAAGCGTAATTAAAGAGTATGTCGTATCTAGTCCGGTGACAAAAGTGGTACGATTTACGTAGATTTCAAGTATAATAGAATAAAATTGAGTAGCACTCAAACGATATGTAGTTACTGGATCACGATACTCACGAAAAATTTGCGTAAGATATTAAACACTGGCGTCCTTAGAATATTCTTGAAGCGGACTTATAAAAGTGTGTATGTGTTCGTGATAAGGATCAAGATGGTTATGTAAGTGTTTTGTATGAGAGTCGCCGGTACAACGTCACCTCGTGCATTGGTGGTGTCGCAAGGGCGCGCACACAGAATATCATAGTGCGGCCTACTTAGCCAAATGTCAACATCACGTTTTATAATGTTAATTCATTTTTGTTGCAGGTAATTATCGGCACTTGTAAACGCACCAACTGATCTTGTAAGAGCGTAAAAAGTATCATCAAAAGCCGTATTTATTACTTTGTCAGAGCATACATGTATTAACTATATTTAGCCGACATTTTAACAACGATTACAGAGGTCTTAAAGATTTATTATGGCACTATCAGACGCTTCATAAATCAAGTGTAACATGATAAAGTTTTACAGAACTTAATATTAATGTAAAATTGAATGCATTGCAGAATTTATGATAGGTACTCAGTAACACCGTATATCATAGAAATAAACAAAAATAAGGACCCAGGTACATGTCATTTTATTTTTATTGAGATAAAATAATAAACTGGTATACTTAATGTTGGTAAATTAAAAAAAATAATGTTATGCAGTTTATGGTTATGTAGAAAATATAGCACTGTATATGATAATTGGATTTTACGTGTATTTTTAGCTAATATTTTAGTCCGAGTGTATCTTCATCATCTCGACACAGGCGTATGTAATACTTCATCAATATAAAAAATCTGATGAAGATGCAGCAATACTCATCCGTAGGTTCGACATCTCATCTTAAGTTTCATAAACTATCATGTTCATAAATGGTCATAAAATCGTATTTTTTACGCAATTACGCTCTTCCAAGAAAACAAGAATGGGAAAATGTCACATTTAAATATGGCATTTCTACTAGTCAACCTTGAGGAAAGTAGAGCTCCGGGTCAAAAGCACCAAGTAACGCGGAAGCAGTGGTGGGGTTTCTGTCCTCAAAATGACCTTGAAGACAAAACCAGACCACCCCATTTCCTTTCACTGCTCGTAGGCTGTATACAATTATCGCGTGTCCTGTAATGGTGACAACAGAATGTCGGTGTTATAGTTTTTTTTTGCCGTCTTTCTTGCCAGCGTCGATTTTTTTACCAAACGTTGGAATCCGATTTGTAAAATATTATGGGGTATATATAACTTTATCCCGAGTGTTTTTGGCTATATTTTATGAAAATTTGATTAGCCGTCTTAGCATTTGCATAGCTCTTTTGATTTTATCCAGATACTATTTTGGACCATAATTTAAATGATTTTCAGTTTTTTTCTTATTTATTGTGTTTTTCTATGTATAGTTATATATAGAATCTAAAGTTATTGAGTACTGTAAAATTACTATCATAAAATCAAATGTTTTAAATTATTAAATTTAATTTTGCATGTTTTTGAGTGCTTTATTTTTTGGTAGTAACATAATAATTAATAGCCGATTAAAATTGAGGAAACTGAATACATATAGCTTCATTAATTTAACAATAGTAGTTCAATTCTGAATTTGTTTGAACCGTTTAAAAAAAATAACGACTTGGAGTTTTTTCGTAAAACAATTAATCTGGATTATGGATCTAGGTTGAAGTATAATTAAACTTTTATATCTCATTATTTATTGCCCATATGAGCACTTGTCAGTGCAACAATTCATTACTTCAAGGTGACTTGTTCAGAGATCAGGTTTGGACCTATAAGGCATGGGTATAATATTAATTTATTATTTGTAGAGTAACAGGGTTCAATTTATTATAGCAAGATATCTTTTACTTCAAGGCGAGCACAGTTTCAGGCTTCTTATCCTTAGTTATTGAACACTGGTCACATACATTGCTCTGATCCCAAAGTAAGTAGCTAATGCACTTGTATTATGGAAATCAGAAACAACAGTGATACCACAGCACCCAAACCGAGACAAATTTTAGTTTTTTCGAGTATTTTCTACATAGCAACCTTTTTTTAAGTAGACGATACTGGTATTTCCGCTGAGATTTCATTATTTTTTGCAATTTTTGACCCTTTACACACTGCGACTTTTAGCAACGATGCAGTCGCGATGCTAACGCGCGTTAGTATCGATACAGTCGCGATGCAGAAGCTGGAAACTGTCAAATTATGTACTGAATTATGGCGACTGCATCGAACTAACCCGCGTTAGCATCGATGCAAACGCGCTTCTGCATTGATACTAACGAGCGACTGTATCGATGCCAAAAGTAGCGCAGTGTGTTCAGGTAGACAAATTAAGTCTGTTCATTGCGTGAGTCGCGATACTGAAGCGCGTTTTCAA
Source organism: Pyrausta purpuralis (assembly GCA_963924145.1). NCBI lineage: Eukaryota > Metazoa > Arthropoda > Insecta > Lepidoptera > Crambidae > Pyrausta > Pyrausta purpuralis. Next base: position 20,256,437 of record OZ001659.1, read on the forward strand.
AACGCGCGCCTGCATTGATGCTAAAAGTCGCTGTGTGTAAAGGGTCAAAAATTGCCACTTGGTCTTTTTGGTCTTCTTGGTCTTACAATTTTTAGAGCGCTTTCACATTTAGGCGATTTTAGCAGCGCGACTTACGCGCGACAGTCGCGCTGCCGATGATTTCATACGATACACGGCAGCGCGGCAGCAGCGCCGCAGTGGCGCGTAAGTCGCGCGGGTCCGTCCCACTGTACCCATTACCCATTGCAGTGGTAATACTATCCCCGTTTTAGCACTGAAATGGGTTATGGGTGTAGTGGGACGGACCCAGTCGCGCGACCGTCGCGCTGCTAATGTAAAGGCATCCGCTGCTGCCGCGCTGCTGACGCTCTAATGTGAAGGCGCACTTAATAACAAAACCCTAACGGACTTACAATGTTTTTATTCTCTACACGGGTAAATTACAAAACACGAATGATTGCTATTTACTATTCCAATACTTAATCGTCAACCATGTCCACCTGTCATGAAGTAATTGTTATGCACTGAGTAACGATCATGTGTGTCATGTCAAGTGTACTACGTTCACTTTTACGTTGATTGCGGTATGTGCTAATTTGAATGACATCGTAATTAAATAGCAAACTCTTTCATGATTGTCATAGAACCTCAGGCGTGGTAGGATCCGTCATAAATAAATATTGATTGCCAACATAACAATCGTCTTGGTTTTGGTTTCGAACTAAGGTATTTTCTTTCTTGTTCTACCAGACAACGGAAAGACGGAGGCGAGTTTCTTAAATACATAAATCATTCATGACTAAGGTAAAAAATGATCTTGCTCATCACATAAACGTGCTCCTTAGTTTCAGACCCGTATATTTCATATTTTAATTTTATTATTAACTTTTGTCAGTTATTTACTAAAATTTCAATATATAGTGTATTATTACAATACGAGCGGATCCCAGCGGCTTCACTGCGTAAATTTCGGATCTCAAAAAATATCACTATGAATTAAGGCATATAAAAGTAAAGTAAAGTTAGCCTGTAACATCCCACTGCTGGGTAAAGGCCTTACCTCAACTATGAGGTAGTTTGAGCCATACTCCACCACGCGGGCTCAAAGGCATATGTGTTATCCTAATGTATAAGCTATATCATTGTAAAGATTCAGCAAAATCTATTCAGTAGTTTTTGCGTGAACAAGCAACAAACATACATCTATCCTCACAAACTTTCGTGTTTATAATATTAGTAGGTAATAATACTAGCTTTCAATGCTTTAGGTACTTGTTTCTTTAATGTTAATTCGCTTCTAGTTGAGTAAAGTTTTCCACGAGTTCGTATATAAAAATTTAATGCAAGTTTTTTTTCCCACCACTTTTATTAAGGAACGTGATAATTAGTGGCGTTACCGAAACGGAATCTGTCTGTAAAAACTAAATTTAAATGTCAGCCGTATTTAGAAGTATCTAGTTTTTGTATATCGCTGCGCAAGCGCACATAAGTGGTCTAGGAGTGTATCAATCAGGTGACTTATTAAATATCAATGTTGTGTTATATCTGGCCTTGCTGACAGTGATTAGTTTTTATGTTGTAGTTTACTATTTGTGTCAATATACTTATTATCTGCTTAGATTATTGATTGCGCTTAATTAAACGTGAACTCAAAAGGGCTATGTTATTAAATATGTGTAATAACATTAATATATACAGTTGAAATTCTTATTCTTTATTCTTTTGAACTAATCAAAACTTACCAAAAGACTTTCCGAAACCACAAAATCAAGTCAACAATCATGAGAGAAGAGGGTACACTTCTGATACAAGTTTTTATATAAACTAAAAAGAATTCGTACCAACCCAAATAATGTAATAACTTGTAAGTTGAATAAAGATTATTTATCATTATCATTATCAAAATCACCGGAACTAACATCCTGTCCACGAACATTTAACCTTTCAAGGATTTAAGTGTCACACGTTCTTGTTATATATTTTCCACATTTCCGCGTGTTACCAGTAGCCCTTAGGCGTGCTTCGAGGTCGCCTAGTCCGCTCACCGGCCCACAGAACTGTAGCACTGTAGCTATAACTTGATGGAAAAGTTCATGTTGTAGTGCATGATCAACTTAATTGCGCCGGTTTGTGGGTTAAATGTTGGTTTGTAGAACAATGGATTTGTTTGTTCGCAAAAATAAGGCGTGGAGTAGGAGTGAGGTATTTTTATTTTATGACTTTTTATCTTCTCAAGAGTAACAGTTCTTACGCAACTCAATGAAAAATGAAATCATTAAGAAAAAACCAACAAGCCAGAATACCTGCCACTTTATTCAATGCACAGATTTATAAGATAAATATTTAGAAATTTTACGATTTTACTCCAAGGTTATGCATTTCAAAATAAAGCTTTGTGCACAATTATTAATAACATGGTTGGATGATCAAAACGTGAACTGAATGGTGGTAATTGAATAAAATAACCTATTGTTTGAAACTGCGTCGTACGTAAGTAAAATCCTTGAATTGCCATATTGTACTCCAACTATCACTCGTACAATAAATTCAAAATTGTAATAAATAATAAATTGAAAATGATTGCATGGGCCTTGTAAGAAACAGCTAACAAGTCTTATTTACTCTTACGAAAATGACTTAAGGGTGGTTACACAATAAGGGTTAGAACCAATAAATAAAGATATTATCTTTTCTTTGCACAACCACCAAACAAGTATCTAAAAACTAGGTATTTTACCGAATTTAAAAGGGAGGTTATTATTTCGACCTGTATGTATGTCAGATCGTTGGAATTAGATAAAGTTTTAGTATTTTTATCGTTTAAGGCTTCCAAACACGTGTGCAAAATTTCGTAAGTGTGAAACTGTACAACATATACATCTAGCGATAATCTTTACGATGATAATGAAATGTAAAAATTCATCTTTATTAAGTCAATGTCAAAATAAATAGTTGATAAATTCCACTGAACCAAGACTTCATATTACTGTGTATGTGATCCTCTAGAAACAAAACGTTTTGCAACATTTGAGCAACGACAATTGCCCTTAATGACCGCTGCAACGGTAGGGCATTGCAAGAAATGCGGTCTTTCTAATACGCAAACCAACTGTTCGAAGGCCTTAGTGATTCGAAAATTACGGAGTAAAATGCCCCTATTGTCTTGGTTCTTCATGCCTATAGTAAATCAATTTTGCCGTTCAATACGCACTGACAGGTTAAGTTACTTATATTCATTCGACCTTATGTTTGGTAGTTGACCCTTTGATAACTTATTCAATACTATTTTGGCAAACTTATATGGCGTTAGATCACAATTCCCTATTGATGTGAAGCGTATTTTTTTAAATGAAATTAACAGCTTTTTAAAACTTTTTATCGGTGCTTGTAGAAAAATATGGTACAACTAAGTCATGATTCATATCAATCTGATGGTATTTTCTTCAGTTGTATCTCTTAGGGCTGATTTTTGAATAGTCAGATAATAAATATTAATCGAAAAAAATACAATATGGCTAATTTGAAAACGTCACCTGATTGTCAGCAATCATACGTAGCTGTACTTTTTTTAAATCTGTCGCTTTATTATTTATCATTAAAAAATCAACCTTAATCAGCAAGATAGTAAGTTCTACAGATGTATATTTCATTACACACGAGACGTTCTTGTAGCGTTGGAGAATTCTAAAACTACAAAAATAAATAAAAAATATAATTCAATTCCCACATATCATTATTCATAATGCAGAAAGGCGCCTATCCTTAGATTAGATTACAAATCATTATGGCCCGGAATCATAATCCTAACTATTGTAATTCAAGAGCGGAAGCCTCAGCGGTGGTTTGTGGTTGTCTATATTGCAATGCCATTATCTATGGTCTGATGGTTTTATTAGGCGCACAAGAATGTTGTGATGGTCGGTGTTGATGATATTGAGATGCACAGTGCACTTGGACGGCTTAATGTGCACAAAGGAATTCTGTGTTCGGCGTTGTTGGAGTTTACTCAAGGGTAAATAAAACGAGAGCTTCAGTTGGTTTCTATAGTCATAAAAAATAAAAGGTAGGCTATGGTCGGTATTTTTTTTACTATAAAACTCCAATTTAGGGAGGATAGTGTAATGGTTTCTTCCACCTTTTGCCTCCCACGCCGCAATTTCGGAAGTTTCCACCTCTCAATCAAAACCCTTATATACTGCCTCTATATTTTCTGATGTTGCTGCTACTCAACGCCAGGGGAACGCTTATTTGAATTTTTATTGGTTATCAACAATAATATGTGATTTTACTTGTAAATGGCGAAACATCAAAGAGTAAACATTTTTCAAAGATAAATTGATGTGTTCCAGAGTTGATTGTAGATAAGCTAAAAAGACACCAGAGATAGAGAACGTCGTTTGGTAGCTTTGTTTCTAATACAAAGCAATTAGAGAACAGCAAAATAATGATAATTTTACCCGCAGTTGAGCTGACGGAATTGTGCAATCGGGCTTTATCTTTTAACAAATCCAATATGTAGATGCTTGTTAAAACAACAAATAAATCAACGTTACTTACAACTCATTCAGCCAACTAATCTGACTCTACAACTTGCACTAGTGACTAGTGCAAGTGGCATCAGATGCGCTTGCGCAACGCAAGTTCAATGCCGCTGGGCAGTGTGCAGCAGTGTCGCGGTGAAAGCCGTTCACCACCGATGCTGTACTAGACAGACTAGACTAGCTCGTAAAATATTTTTATTTGTAGCAAGATTCAACGGCACGCTTTCATGTTTAGAAGCATTTTCACTGTTATTATTATATCGGTTGAAAGTGATAAGTTACACAGACTTTTCTGGTTGAAGATCAAAAAGTAAATTTTATTTATCGAAGGTTCCAATGAGGTCCATTAATTGCGTTTTACTGATGTGTCAAAATAGCTCTATTAGGAGGAGGAACAACTTGTATTACTGCAATGGGTCCTGGAAATCTATATTATTTATGCTTTCACGGTGAACTGATGGCCGTTGCGGCACAAAAGTTCTAGGTTGGACACCCTTCGACCAAAGACGCAGACAATATGGACAGACGAACTTGTAAAGATCGCATGATCGCACTAAATGCAGACGGCTCACAACCGGTCGCTGTGAAAACCCGTGGGCAGGCTTATGTTCAGCAGTGGAACACTTTTGGCTGATGATGATGATGATAGTGGTTAAAAATTATAAAAAAATCGTCTGCAGAAAATGTATCCTCACGTTTATTTCTCAAAAGCTTTTACAACGTTCAAATTGTCAGCTAACAAGACCACACACAACATCTAAACATTACTAATGTCTAGTCCTATAACGATTTTCGTAGCTATTGCAAGAACACATAACAGTATCGTTATTGTTTTGGCTAAACTCATTAATAATGCCGTGAAGCTATGTCATCGAACAGAAGTAGAGAGCGCTCAACAAGGCGAGCTATTCATTAGGCGTGTAGGTGTCAGGGCCCTACTATGTACGACACTATCCAAGCTTTGTCGGTGGTCGTCTTTATCTCGTATAACTTATGGGGTTTGATAAAAAAAACTACCAAGTTTCGTGTTAATAAATACTTCCGAAGGATAAAAAAGGTCGAAAGACAGTAGTTTTAATCGTGGTCGAGTTCTCGGCCTTTCTAACTGTCATATTTATCAAATTGCTTTGATCGGTCTTCCTAGCCTGAACCTATTCAGGTTGAATTGGGTCATTGTAATTGATTACTTTACATTTCTTACTATTAGCCTATTTTAGGCTTTTAAAAAATACAGATACAGAAGCTGGACATTGACAAATTATGTATTGTATATTGGCAACTGCATCGATACTAACGCGCGTTGGCATCGATGCAGCCGCGCTTCTGCATCGTTGCTAACGCGCGACTGCATCGTTGCCAAAAAAGTCATTGCGTGAATCGCGAAGCTGTTCACGCTGTTGAATGCTGAAGCGCGTTTTTAAGACGCGCGACTGCATCGATGCTAAAAGTCGCAGTGTGTAAGGGGTCTAATGGCTAATATAGTAGAGCCCCAGCCACTTGTCGGCACGCGTGTGGGCTGTCAGTCACAACATGCTCTTGAATGGCTAATGGTAATGGTGTGACCCCATCGCAGATGTCATAATAGAACACTTTGTCGGCTGGATGATGCAAAGGAGTAGGTGGATAGTTTAGGGATCATGCCGCAAGTGTTTATTGACAAACAGTCTTAGATATTATGATTAACTGAGAACTTCGATACTTTACCTAAGTGGTTCTGATAAAATCGACGACATCCGTGGTGTAGCGGCTAAGTAGGCTGGTTTCGCCGCTCTCAGGTTCCGGGTTCGATTCCCGGTCGGGTCAACATGTAAATCAAAATCGGATCCCACCCGTGCGCAGTTTTTGGTTTCTTATTTCATCTTCATGAATATAAAATATAACACTGTAAGTGTTAAAAACATTCTGCGAAGCGTTATCAATTTCCAAGTTGAATTTATTCTGCTGTTATAAAACAGTCGGGGAAGATAGCGCAGACGTCACGCGTAATGACGTAGGTATTCATAAGAGAAATATCGCAGCCTCGGACTGAAGACACGGCAGCTCAATTGAAAGAGTGTTTGGCCCGGTTAGCCAAAAAGTTGCTGCTCCGAGTCCCCAAATCAAAGCGCCCGTGCGCTGCTTTTTGTTTTTTTTTTTATTTCATCTTTATGAATTTCTTACGAATTCTTAAGGTAGGGAAAGAAAGCATTATTGAAAAACAGAGTCATCAAAGCAAATCAAATATACTGATACAGAATTTCACTTACTATTATTTTAAGTCGAAGTAGACATAAATAGTAAGAAATATATTTTGATTTTAGGTTGGAGATGTTTGATGGACGTTATTTAAAAGACCTTTACATAAGTGAAATCTGAATATTATGTAAAGGTTCCTTCGATTGTAAAATAAAGAGAAATACCGCCCGTGGGTGTCATTATTCACAATCAGGACTCTTTTATCAGAAAAGGTTTTGTTGTATGCAATTTAATCCTTGACATGAAATGACTTACATGACGCGGCTATATCGAAAGGTTGTTAATGCAGCCTTCATTATAATGGTTCTCTCAGCTCTTAAGATTTGTTCAGAATGTTTGTTACACTCACAGTGTCATATTTTATATCTTAAAGATGAAATAAGAAACCAAAAAAAACCAAACTTCCGATTGAGCTACCGTGCTGTCGATATGACCTTGCGAAAATTCTAGTCTCTCATAGTATCGAGAAAACTTTGTTCAGTACTGTAATGTTAGAGTAATTATTTGGCCCTAACACATACATGGTAATTTGTATGATTTTTATTAATTATTTAACTTTGCTTTTTTTAGATGTTGTTTATCGCGAAACTAAGTGCGTATTTCACCAGCGGCAATTAATCGCTAACCAACAAATAATTCAAATATGTCACATCATTTCGTATGAAGTATTGGGCAGTGTAACAAGAACTTACCTATATGAAGATGAAATAAGAAACCAAAAATTATATCCATAAGAGACCACAAATTTCGCAAGGCCGTACAGACAGCACGGTAGCTCAATTAGTAGAGCGTTTGGTCCGATTAGCCAAGAAGAATTTTAGACAGAAGAAATAATTTTAGCGAAGATTATTTGCTGGTTCGAGTCTCGCCCGTGCACAAATTTTTGATTTCTTATTTCATCTTTATGAATATAAAATATGACACTGTGAGTGTTAAAAACATTCTAAACCATAAGAACTTCTCTACTCGGACATTAGAAACAGCTTGTAAAAGTAATATTATTAAAGGTTTTTTGAAAGGCTCGTCTTAGAAAAATCACTTAATGAACTGTAATTATTAGATAAAAACCAGTCTGCGCTTTGTCTTGCGCCCATGAAGCGTGTCAAACGACAAAACTTTGTTTTTGCGAACAAAACTATTACAGGTTGTCTGTTAGCACTTCGCCTGTTATACAACTGACTAACGATGCATTGTTTTACAACGGAAATTATTTAAGTTCCGCCTCGGTTACACCCTACATTGCTTAGCAAGCCAATTAGTTCTCTGTCAAGAGCATTGTTTGCAAAGAGGCATCGATCTGGACATCATGCGGTTCTATTCAGCCGTCCAAGGTTTAGATGCATGGCCCTAGCTTCCTTTGGTATTCTTCAATCGGACAGTACAATGGCTCGATCACAGGTATTGTTAGTGGTGAGACGAACAATCGGGGGCCTATCTCAATGACATCTGGTTCTAAAGATCCATCTAGCATGTCGTTTTCCGAGCTTCGTTGCTCGCCGGCAATGCTTTGATTGACTGAAATCTGAATGCGGTTTGGTTTGCATTGAGTTATTTCAGCTGTACATGTGAAGTGAGTTTAAAATATTTCACATTGGCTTCAGTTATCTTCGCAAGAAGTTTGACACTGAGTGTATTATAAATGTTCTTAGATGCAGTGTCCTTTGCGTAATTCTACGTTGTATCGGCGATAAATGCACATTGAAATTGAGTTATTGACAGATATTTCTTGTGTAAAGTTGCAAGTATTACAATAATTATAAGCAGCGAAGGTGATTAGTCTATGTACAGTAAATTATTAATATGCAGTTTAAATATTTCACGCGATAATATTTTTTCAATTCAACATAGATGCGAATGAAAATTTAATAGTGTTTTTTTTTTATTGTTAGTACTTCAAGTACATTCGCCGGCACATCAGGTTACACCTTTTTAGTTGAAAACTAACCCTTGTTACAACTGCATAAGGTATCATAGTGTTGACCTTAACGCGCCGCTGTTGTCGTACAAAATTTTGCATTCAACCAAATTTCGCATTTGTTATCTTATTTGAATGCTCAAATGTCACTTAAACCGTTGTCAACCCGGGAACAGTATCTTGATCCGAATCTTTAGATGTTTATGATGCCATGAATAATTCATTATGACCTACTGCTGCTTTGTTTATTTGGTACTTTTCAGACCCGTTAAACTTCGCGAAGACTTTTTTGTGGTTTCATTTGTTCCCTTTGCACGTAGGTAACTTTGAATGTCGTAAAAAGAAGAAGTCACTTGCGAGTTAAATGTGGGTTTTAACACTCCAATCACGACTTATGTGTCAACGTTACGTTGGAAAAGTTCCTCATTTGAATCCGCGCTAAATAGTTAGTGACGTTTTAAACAGGGTATGACTTGAACAGGAGCAAATTATACGAGTAGGCCCTTCAAGAAACCAGTTATCTATTCTAAAAGTTTTCTCAATTTATTGTAATGAAACAAATGAGTGTTATTATCTGTCAAAATAAATGGAACCAGCAATGTATTGCGAACAAATCTCCAGTCATAAAACTTGACAGTTAATGTACTACAAGTTAGTGATATTGATATACATTGATTTTGGATTATAACTTTGGATTACTTCTGACCTAAACAATTTTAGACCACTACATTGTCTAGTTAAATAGATTTACTCTTTAGAATCATTGATTGAATATTTTTGATCATATTACACACGCTGTATATAACGCTAAATAAAAAACTTGAGATTCACTATTTTAAATAATATTTACCTAAAGGAAGAAAAGGTTTAGCCATCATAGTAAATTACCAAATCTATTGAAGTTATTAATTTCTTTTAGAGGTTATATTGTCTGCATCATAAATTTTATTATCATAATATTGAAACATTATTAGTTTATAATTAAGAGAATGCTTATGACTTTTATTATGTTCATACACTGTAATAATTGATGACTTCCGCAATGTGTATAATGATAACTTGATAAGTTACGAGATAAGTTACATACATGTAATTAAGTTTTCAATTCTATTGTTGCAGGTAAAACATACGTTGGATATTGGTTTCTTTTTGATATAGCAACACTCCCATTGTGTTGTAAGTGTTATATCATCGATCTTTATAATGCACTGTAAGTATGTATTGACCATTCAGCTATGTATTATATTTGAATTTTCAAAGAAGAATACCTAATATATTTTTATCGAATAAATGCTGTACAGTTCATGCGGTGTCTGTTTTTGACAAGATTTTTATTAGTGAAATAGTTATTTAGGTATATACATATATAAATACGTTGTATCATAGAAAAAAGCATAAGCAAATTAACATCAGAGCCATATCACTACGTTCAGCAATCCCTTATAAGCTTTTAATTCGCTTACATTCTTAATATGTGATAATGTTTAAAAAATATTTGATAACTATCTAAATTATTTATAAAAAATAAATATCTTTATAGTTTTTTTTTGCAGCATTATCCTAAACCAATTCGTCAAGGTAGTGTAAACATTAGAGAAGGCACTCTAACATCTGTGAAAATTAGACCAACCAACTTCCATTTTCAAACAATCGGCCGACAATGCAACACTGGCCATTACATCAAGCTACCTAATAATTCGATTGCCGTAATCGGCACTTTCACCGATGCACCGATGCGCTGTCGGACGACCGAGACCGTTCAACCGAGAGATAAGGCGAGATGACCCGCGGATAGGGCTGGCAGGGTTAAGATTTTAAAATAACAGTAGATATACATTTGACGACCCGTCTGGTGTAGTGGTGAGAAATCGCCTATTACGCAGCGGGTTGTGGGTTCGATCCCCGCACAATACAAACATTTGTGTGCATGAACATGTCTGTTTGTATTGGTCTGGGTGTTTTCTATGTATATCATGTATGTATTTACAAAAAAAAGTATTTAAGTATGATATCCGTTGTCTGGCACCCATAACACAAGCTTTGGGTAGCTTACTTTGGGACTAGATGGCGATGTGTAGAAATGTCCAAGGGATATTTATTTATTTTATTTATTTATTTGATATTTTTGGTAGCTTTCCATAAGTTAGTAGAAGTTATTTCACTCACTCTTACCAATGACTGTAAACGTGATATTACGCTATACACATAATGCTGCTCCATCATTTGTCTTTAGTTTGACCTGTAAAAGCTTCACGTAAGATAGTGCTCTATCAATAATGGGTCTATCAATATAGATCGAAAACAATATCGAAATCCCAAAAAAATTTTTGACTTCACTATACAAACTATCATCATCGGCACTCTATTATGGGAAAGTGTTTTTTTTTTGGATTTCGATGTTGGTTTCATACAAAAAGTTGTTATATTTTAGCAACAGAATCACCTCCGGAAATGAATGCAGTTAATTAGTTAAATCTTGTATGCAGTAATGGAGTATGCTGATATATGTATATTGGCAGCACAAAGAGTTTCTGCACCTAAATATACCATGACACTGAAACAGTCATCTGTCAAGAAGATGTGGTCAATATTCTGACCAACTAGGGCGTCAGTAATGTGGCGACATTGAGTTCCGAGCGGAATATTCATTGAACTAATTGGAACTCCCCTGGACCAGTTACTCTTCCTCCTATAAAATAATAACCCAGGAACCGAAGTCTGCTAATGAAGTTGTAGTTCTAGCAGAACTGCTAATAAATTATACAAACGCTGTATGACCTACTTATTTAGGACTATCCCAAGAGTTCTTTTTATCATCGAAATGACGTCACCTTCCACAGTAAATGAACATCCTGAGATAGTGCAACAGCTTCACATTGTTATCTGTTATCTAACTTTCTCCCACTAAGCTGTAATTTTAATCATAACTGCGGCTTCCCTAGACCCGTTGGGCAACCCTGGTGCGCACGCGCCTGTACTTTGTGGCGGCAATTTCCCGCGCAGTTGGAGTCGCCTATTCTGTGGCATCACGATGACGTGACGACGGTAGCCGGCTTTTTCAAATAAAGAACCCATTGTTGAAGCCGAAGATAGCGCTTTAAAGCAAAATAGCCGTCAATAAGGGCTGAGAGACAGTTGTCAACGAAATAAATGGGCTAGCTACACACTGCTAATTTCTAATCGGAAAGCGCTTCTCAGTACCAAATGCCAAGCGCTATTTTCGGCTAACGCACTCATTGTTGTCCGGCCCTCTATTTGTTCTTTCTTGGTCAATTGAGATGGAGATTTAGATGAGAAAGTGATTTGGTTCCGATGTTATCAAAATATGTGAGTGCATTTTAATTAAGACGTCAATATCGAAGGGTTTATTGTTGCATAAGCGGCAGATGAAGTCATTTAAAAAATATGTCGGCTTATCAATCCGTTAAAGCACTCAGCAACATTTTGGTAACATGAAAATAGAATTGGAAGCAAAGTTACGAAAGTAAATATGATCAAATCAATTTGCTTAGCCACAAATAATAATTAAAAAAAAAACGACCAAGTCGGATAAAAATGAAAAGAACCTAGAATAATGGTTAGACTTAACTCAGATCTGAGATCAATCAGCTATATCAAAGGTTTATTTGAGTGGCAACATTTATTTTCTACCATAACTATGAATCAAGCGTTTGTGATCACGATAATGTCTTTATTTAATGAAATATCTAGTTTAGATTAGCTGCATTCCGCAATTTAAATACCAGAGCAAACCAGCGGAAAATAACACGCACAATCTATCGTGTTGCATGCGTTAACCTTCAGATAATTCCTTTATTCTAACTCAAGTGCAAGGGTAATCAGAACCATAAATCAAATCAAGATTGAGTGAGTGAACTTGCAAAGATTCGGATCATTCGATTCGTTAGCTCCATTGATGCAACGACCTCCGGCAGTGACCTTAAATAGAAAACGAGTTGGCTGTAGAGTCGATTGAAATCGAGAGTTCAAGAAAAGAGACCATTTGTAGACATACGCACGTATTGGTGATGAAATTAAGACAAAGATAATCTTAATATTCATGCATTTTACAGACTTTTAAGAGTCGATAAAAATAATAATTATTAAGGAGGTTATCAATTCAATATGTATGTGATATCGTTAGAATACGATAATATTTGAGTATGGTGATCTATTAAGGCTTCTATGGTAATCTATAGTTTTTCTGTTAACGCATTATCACCCGGCATTTGTAAAGGTTGTGCGTTTTGTGTTGTTGTGTGATAGATTTTCATATACAGGTTTAACATGATGGATTTCAACCATAGATTGGTACTTTAGTTAGTTGGTATTTATGTGATTATTCATAGCTAATTTAGCATGCAAATATGTAGTGCAAACTATCATAAAATAACAGGCTAGTGCGACAATTTGAGATCCTTGAGACAAGTGGTATTCAACAAATTGACTTGTTTTTATATTGTATTCAGAGAACATGTAAGTATTATGATTTGAAATAATACTGTTAATGTCCTAAACTTATGTGTAAAGTGTCAGATAGAGATTTTGACCTACATTATAATACAATTCTGATCATATCAATCAGTTTGTACAATATTATTGCTAAATTCTCGTAACCTTCACCGTGTTTGTATTGCACGTATTGTTTCACGATATATCGATTTTAAATCATTTCTAATCGAATCGATTCCGATCGACTCAGTATTGCTTCATAATATTTTTTTAAGATCCGAGCTTGTAAATATGAGTTACCGTAATTCTGATGCAATCGCATGTAAAACAGTGTTGTTTGGTCGTTAATTTTGATAGTATTTTTTTTTCTATCTAACGATATGTGTAAATAAAAATTGTAACTATGAGCAATCATAGTAGAGTTCAATAGTAAATGTTTCATGTTTAAAAATAACTCCAATGTGAAACATAACAGTATCCTTTGAAAATGATCTAAGAGTAAAAAAAAATTGAATTACTCACTATCGTTAAAATATATAATTCCTGCCGCATTTTTCAAAACAGTTTCACCATTCATCGATACCAAAATCAATCGACTTTCCAGCAACTCTATCGGAATCATTTTTTGGCGATCGATGAACCGATATTTAAATAATAGATTACAGACGTTGACAAATCAATATCTACCGTCATTCTAACGATCATTTGATTGGCTCTTTGGGTTGTTTGTTTTTGTCGCTAATCTGACAGTTCGTCTTCCAAATAGATGTTTAATGAGATATGTTTTAGCTTTACAGCACGCACATTGTTTTGTTGACAATTATGGTCAATTTAATCCCAAAGAATCTTAAATTTTTTATCAAGATTGGAGATAATGTGTTATATATGATTGTATTTCTCTTTGTATTTGAATAATTGTGTTAGGAAACTCTCTACGAAGTAGGTGGTACATCAAAAAATATTGACCATTATCAATTGCATGTTAAGTGGTAAGTTCATCAAAGGCACTGATTAAAATGCAGTTTCGTATTATAGCCTAAAGGTGAAGCCATAAATGTTACAAATTAAACCTCAATAAAAGAATGATGTGTTGCCTTAGGTCAACCACGATGTGTTACGACACAAGGTTGCAACGACAAATTAACTGACAAGTAAGTGATCGATACGCTGTAGTTGAAATACAGACAAAGGTAGTTAATGGAACCTTCAATCTCCCTTATAAGTCAGTGGCTCTCAAACCCTAGCTTTAAACTCCCTTATATAGTACTTTCCATGAATCTTGCCATAATCAACTAGGGACACATAGCTGGACGTAAATGTCAGCATGGCTAGTTTAAAGACCATTGGTTCAGGTGTTTTTTCTTCAAAATACCCACAATCGTAAATATTCAACTGCTGGTAACGACATTTTACCATTACTAACGATGTAGAAATTGGGCCTTAGTTTTAATTTGTTTTTGGTCGAATAAATATATTAAAGTTAAAAGAAGAGGTAGAACTCAAATAGTTAAAAATATTTCGAGAAAACTGGGTAATAATAGGCTATTGAAGGAGAAAGAAATATTGTTGGGATCTTGAATTTCTCGTAGAAATAAGAACACCGAAGTAAAATTTAACATATTGCATTACTGCAGTTTTGAAAGTTTAAGCTGAATTACTGATGTGGTCTACAATATCTCTAAAAATAAACTAAATTCATCTTATTTTAGCCACAAAAGATTGGGAACCACAGCTCTTAAGTTAATTAAAGTAAGTGCAGAAGTGCATCAAGATCCGTCAATCTCGTGAGTCGTTGCCCCCGCTTGCGGTTGAGTTGCATCAAATGCATCCAAGAGGATAGTGGTACTGACCTTTGCAGCTTGATCCAAATAAAAGACTTACGACTAAAGGAAAATAGTAATATTTAACAGTAGCAAATGTATTATTTGATTTAATGTTGATACATTGCAGATTTGAGTAGGGATTTGGTTAATTATTCTACGGACTAGTTGTAGTGTACAACCCCAACTCAGGGAAAATTGTTTGACTTATGCTTATTTAAAAAAAAACTCTTACTTACATGCAAGTTTTATAAAGGAAAACATCTACAAATCAAAACAAATGGAAACATGCACCTTCGCGCGTAGCTACGAAATACTACGCCGTAGTTAGTAAGCTAAGAAGAGGCGACCTGACGTTTTGGTAATTTTGACTAGGTCGCTAAAATAGCAATAATAAATAGATGTGTGTTTTTTCCAAAAAAAAATTAAAGTTTTTTTGCCCTCACAATCGTTTTCGTACAACCACTCCTGATTCGGGCGTCGCTGTCTAAAACAACATACTAAAATATACTACACATACTCGTAACTTAATTCATATAGAGTGATAATCACCAGCTTATAAGATGTCTCAGCCGTGTCTTGCCCTGCCATTCATGAAATTAAGTTTCTTCAATCAAACATAAAACATACTGCCAATTTACTCAAATACGTTAATATTATGGTGCCAAGAATTCTAAATAACGTTTAAATTCGTTTTATTTTCACACCAAAACCGAAGGCCATACTTAAAGGTACATTGAGGTAAATATGTTTTCTGACCTTCCGTTTAATAAAGTCGTAATTGCCCTTACGAGTCTTCTCCCATCAATTGCACCACACGAGATGAGGCAACCCCCGTACCGAGGAATAATGTCGTAAGTAATCTTAATATACAGCTTGTGTTTCCGTGGGAAGCAAATGTGAGAAAAATCTGCTTTAATAGTCTTATTTGTAATACACGAATAAAGCATGCCCGTACCAAATGGCAGTTGGTCAATTGATAAATGCTGAAGTTAGTAGCCTTTTTAAACTCAGATTTGATGATCAACTTTGTCTTCCTCGTGTCAAAGTCTAGACTTTATTAAATACCTTGTTAAGTTGATAAGTGCAAAAAATGAATGGAGCAAAGAAAGCGAAACCTAAAAATGGATTAAAAAATGTATTTTACTTACTAAGGTAAATACTTCTGTAATGAACTGTACATGCATAAGATTTTGTAAGTTGTGCAATTCAAGGGCGCTGGTATTTGAATAAAGCAAACAATAGTGTAGTGAAGTAGGAAGCTATAGTGATTATCGGATTATCTTATGTGGAAATGTATACAGCATTTGTAAAAATTGTAAGCATAAATTTGTTTCGAAGTTTACGGAAACACACGAAACACAAGCTGTTTTTCGATATCAATGACATTGATATTTTTTATCAAAACTATTTAAAGTATTTTTGAATAAAATTGTGATTGATAATTGGTTGTAATACCTTCTGCACTTAGTAAAAGATAAACTATAAAAAGTTCATCAGTTTCCTAATGATAATGATCACAATCCAAACAACAGCACTAAATCGAACGATCTCACAAAACGAAACAAACATAATATCTTGTAAATTATTTGAATCCATTTTGCTGTCGTCTGTACGAGCTTAAAAGCGATATCATCTTTCGCACGACTGACGATAGCTTCGCCAAATCGGTCTAGGCCTCCGGCTTTGTCGCAGGCCGTGGCCTGTATTTCATATTACGCGTGAATCAAAGTTATAAGTAAGAGCTGTGTCACGAGTGTAACCTAGTTACAGAGAGTGCAGAAGGGTTAAGTAATTAAAGTTTATCATGTTAGGAGATTAAAATAGTAGAAACGCGGTTTATTTTATGAATAATCAGCAATTAACTAACATTGCCTAAAAACTATTTTAACCGTGTACGTGGCGTTTAGCTAGAAATATTATTATATTAAGTATGTAGTAGAAAACAGTGGCATTTGAATTATAAAGATAAAACCCTTTTTTTTATTATTACTTTCTGTGCTGAATTAACATGGTATAATCTGGAAAGTAAGTATTAAATTTCATAGAGTAAAATTGCATGTCCACCGGTATGACCATGATTTTGCTGCGCAATTCGTTACAAAACTGTCGCCAATAATTAACGTATCCGTTTTCATTTCGCATTATTTGTAACCGTCTAATTGCAAATAGAATGTGTCATTTCGTGACACTAGTCATTTGTGTAATAATCGGTCTGGCAACAATATGGTCGCATGTCGGTATGGGTACGGTTTAGCAACTTCCGTCGTTGTGGATTAATTTGTTGCCCAATAAAAGTGGCTTTTTGGTTAACTTATAGGGTGGTATGGCTATCTATTGCACTGTGAAGAACGACACACAAAAATGTATAGTTCTTCAAATTTATTCAACTTTTAGGACTACAAAATGAAAGTGCTTTAGGTTCTTCTTCTTCTTATTTAAGAGCTATGCTCTTGTTGGTGGAGTTTTTTTTCCAATTTAATCGATCCCATGCCATTTCCTTAACTACTTGGTACGACTTGACTCCTAACTTTTCCTTAATTTGCGTCATGTTTGCCCTGCTCGGTCTTCCTCTTTTTCTCCGCCCTTCAGCTTTTGGTTAGTTGTGTTTTAAAAATGCTTTTTCGCTAGTAACTACAATTGCTGAAATTATGTGGAATCAATAAATTAATCAATATTTGAAATTTAACCTAACTTATCTGACCTCAATTATTCTTTTTTAATATTAATGTGAGATAAAGTATTCAAATATACTTAGCAACCAGTTAAAACACATTCATCAGTATGCATCAACTGCATCTTAAAAATTAAAACTTGAGGCAGTCTACCAGTCATAAATCTATGGCATTCCTGCCCGATCAACATTTTAGAACATGTTTATTGCATCTACTTTTGATATGTTGCTATGAGATTGGATCGTTCTGTGTTATACGTACTTCTTTACGATACCTTTAAATTCATATTTTAACATGGTACTTTGCAATGTAAAGTACTTACTAAATTATTGTAACTGTACCTATATAAAAAAACACAAACGACCAGCGAATAAAATATGTAAAAATATCGAGCACGAATTAGTGAAATGGCAGTACAGTGTACACATTAAAAACATATAAACATGTACGTTTGGAATGAAAATCGTTTGCTTTATCTCAAAAGTATACTTTGATTTACATTTTAAAACATGTGGTGTGGTTTACACTCTTACAAAATGTCAGTGCATTGAAGTTTTAACGTTTCGTTGCTACGCTTGATTAAGTTTGTCTTATGAAATGCATTTCCCTTCAAACTTGTTGAAAGGTTTAGTTCTTATGCACCGGTTTTGTTGATGGACAATCTATGTAAATATACGTATACTAGCTTGTAAATTGTAGCTTTATGAGTACCTAGTCTGTGATAAGAAAATTGAGTTTGCCCGATTTAGTTTGTAAAGGACGTATTATTGATTTTCAGAGCATGGTTTTAAAATTAATGAAAGTGAAAAATCCTATACAACTACACAACCAAATGATAAGTGGCTTTTGAAAAGCATTGGTAGATTGTAAACTTATAAGTCTCTACCTCTTGAACTAAAAAATAACAACGGAATGCCAAAAAAAATAATTCCATCCGCTAATCCATTGTGATCTATTTCACTACCAAACTACCATGACTATAAGTATAGTACAATATTTAAATAACCTCGGTTCGCATAATGCTTTCATAAATGCCACAACAAAAACTGCCGTACACCAAAACAACTTTCTGAAACTTAGCATGGAGAACCAACTAAGCGATCAATAAGCCTTACTAACCAAGGGCTTGCCTCAGACCTTTCATCATACAATGGCAGTAAAAAGTGCATGCATAAACGAAACTATCGCAATGCGTGAAAGCGACAGTGGCCTCGCATTTCCACCGGCCAACGAAGGTGAAAATGCGGCCGCCATGATAGGTTAGGCCGATCGCGGACGGAGCGGCCCGCACGCTTTTAGGATTAGCGTTACTTCTGTTGTCCGAGGGTAGTGATTACACTTCACGCAACTATTTTTCAAGTAATTTCATTCTTTAATTGATTTTTGTATTACATAACATAAATATGACATGAGTGAATAAGGTAAAAAATTAAAGAGTGTTTATATAAAATCAATACAGAATCAGCTTGATTAATCAGCCCAATTTTAAAACTCGAACTCATTTAGGATAAATTGTATGTTCTGAATGTAATTATAATAATAATAAATATTATTTATACGAGCAGCACACCATAAGCAATAAATAATAACAGAAATATTATAACTATATTTACATCTACTGCGAATCATCTATTGAGAATAAGCAATTTATTTAGCAAATATTTTCCCTGCAGATGGACACTATAGGTTCTTAATTCCTAACGGATTTTTGTTAATCAACAGTCTATTATTATACTGTTGTTTACGAGACCTCCGGCTTTTGATCCGTGGGCGTTTAATGAACGGTATGGTTACTTACAATTGCTTATGCATAATGTTAGAAAGTGCAATCTGCATTTGTTGTGTTCGTCACTATTTTACAATCGCTACAAAACCGGAAAAACCGTTGAAAATCCAATAAACTCAAAGTGTGCTTAGGCCCTAATCCGCGCCAAACGGGGGTGGCACTTGCGCTACCCAAGGTCGCGCGTTCACTGCATGCGTGTTAAGTGACGTTTGATATGACGAAACACTTGCGATTAACTTGCTCTAATTACCGTCTTATTTCTGTAAGTCGTGTGGAGATATTATCGAGAGTAACTTAAGTTGAAAACAAAAACATTTGTTAACTCAACGTATAAATTAATTTTAATTCGGGTTTCATACGCTATACTAAATCATGTATTATGCAAATTTCAATTAAACAATGAGTTAACTGCTCTAGACAGTTGCTCTGAAATGCTGACTCTACATTAAATCGTTTATCGATCTATCCCACTTTTATCCGTCGTATCGATTGAGAATTTAAAACTAGGGCATAGATAACATTTTGTTACAGTTATGAATTATGAATAGCAAAAAAATCTATTATTAAAAATAAAAATCTTGACCGCAAAACTAACCTAGGTCGATATTTTTTTTAGATGCCTGACGATTGACAATAGTTTTTTTTATCGTCTGCGGCCATCAAATTGTTTCTATACTCTGAACGTGGCTCAGCTGATCGCGAAGTTGAGTGCAGTGGCCTAGTTAGCGATAATACGGTTACGAAAAGCGCTAAGGTACGGGGGCAAATCGTGATGATAGCGCGCTGATACTCTCAATTACATGATGTAGCGAATTCTGTGGTAAAAAAAAGTTGAATGGCAGGAGAGTAGATCGGACCAATGTCCTCTTAAGTATTAGTAAAGCCTGTAAGCATCTTTATGTCACAATCCTTTAGGGTGGCGTGTGCTTATAAACAACCATGCGCATTACCTTGTAATCAAGGCAAGTGACTTACCTTAAAATTGAGAAAACCTTAAAAGAATAGAAATAAAGCCTAGATTATCTATCAGGAACAACAGTGTGGGAGAATTTGACTGTGAAATGTAAATACTATTGCTCTAAGAACTAGATATAATTTATTCTTGCCCTATTGATGTCATGCCAAATCGATGATGAATTCTAAAGCGATTAAACTACTGCAGCTGTTCCAATTAATATGGCAGACTGCAGCCGATAAGCGTCTAACATTTTTTTTTTTTTTAGAGTTATAGTTACAATTCATTAAAAAACATTTGGGGTGCCTGAGCTTTTGAACATTTAATATCACACGTTGTAGAGAGTACAGTTTATGAAATTCAGCCAGAAGTAACCTAATCAAATTTAAAACAAAGAAATTGGCCTTATCATGTAAGAAAGAAAGAAAAAAAGAAAATGAACTTATTCGACCAAAAGTTTTTTTTTTACAAGACATGCTTATGCATTGGTCGTGGCAGCAGCAGAACGCATACCACGACTCTGATTTTCAGCGAGTGCCTTTGTGGGTACACTAAAAAACACATAAAATAACACAAGCTAATAAAAACAACATAAAATAATATTAACAATATTTTTACTTAAAATTGCGATAAAAATTTTAGAGATATTGTATTATTTAAAATTATCATTTAATTCAATTCATTGATATACGTAAAGCTACTACTCCTATTTCTGTGGGTACGTGATAACTGTCTTAATGTTCGATACATCGGACAGTCATCTCGTGAATATTATGTGGCTTAATTTTTATTGCGCAAGTATCTTTGCGCATCTTTAGAAACTTCATTGCAGAGGTCACTTGTTATAATGCTTAAAAAGAGGCTATCATGATTTATTGATAGTTAAGATTAGCTGAGATAGCTAAAATTAAATTAATTTAACAGTGTATTTTGATCATGAAGTACCTACCACTTATAATAATACACTGAGAAAGTATCCATTAATTTTTAAATTGAGACGTTATCAAACAGCATAGGATGTCCACCGACAAGATGGACAGACGACCTTGTAAATATCGCAGGCTCCCACATGTATGGGATTTGCATTTAAAAAAAATCCAAATTCCCCATGACAATGATGATTATCGCTTAGTTTTTAAAGCCATCTATACACCCATTACGGAAATAGCGCCGTATCAACTCGAGGCGTTTAGTATTCTTGTACGAAGCTCCATACTTCAACACATATTTATCAACTTCGTAACGCCACCATCGATCGAGATCAACTTGGGACCCACTCTCGACCCACCCTGTCAAACGGGCTGTCATTCACAAGAAGAACTGGCATAAGTTGTAGCAACAGGATTCGAGACGAGGCGTTCACTATCCGTTTCGATCCCATGCCGAGGCGTTGCTGTTCTCTTTACGTAACGTGCTTCTATATGCTTGACGCCTGGTTGGTGCTGTTCCCGTGCCGGGAAGATTTGCTTCAACCTTATTATTAGCTTATGCTACCTAACGAGTTAGTTGATTAAGGGCTGATTTTTCAATGGTAGGTAAGATAAAACTTGTCAGAATGATAAATTATAAAGCGACCGGTTTTAAAAAATAACAGTTACGTATGATTGCTAACCATTAGGTGACGTTTTCATATTGCATTTTGTTCGACGAATATTTCTTATCTGATTATTGAAAAATCAGCCCTAAGATAAATCTTTGGCGATTTTCAATTGTTTATTAATTCTCCGATACGCAAGTATACACTACTTTTATATTTACAATGTAAATATAAATCCTCAGAGCATTATGTCACATGCATCAGAACACGTAATTACTTTCTCGCAAGATTCTAAAACGGGTGATTATCTGTGTAGCGACATTTTTTCGCTTTCGCCGGCGGTCAGTGTCGGTGTACCTGTTCTGAGACGTTTTACCTAACTCATACCATTTACCTAACTCACGATGAGTGAATGAACTTGCCATATAGTACGGTGTAGGTTTTCCTTTTTACGATTGACGACTCTCAGTTACGACTGAGATTTGACCAAATGAAAGTTGACAGAGCGGGAACTATACTTTTTGATTCTTATTTATGTCAATAATAGGTTTAAAATTTAAGATAGGGATGACTAGAGGTGTAGGTAGGTAGGGTTAGTTTAATTTTAAACAAGCCTGCAGTATAATATTAGTGCGTCGTATTGACATTAAAAAGTCAATTAACACGAACCTTGGCACGTTGAAAAATGTGTAATTTACAGTCTATACTATTGTAGGTAAATATTGTGGTTAAGCTTAGAGTTGTTAGAATTTCGACACGTCGTTAAAATTTACGGATAATGATCGCAACATATCCAATGACCGATACAATCGCAAATTGCGTCAATTGTAACTAAAGGTTTGGTGTTGCATAATGGCACCCGTATGCCAGAAATGGCACAGTGTAGTTAAGATACAGAAGGCCTAGTCATGTTGTATGTGTATAGGTAACCTAAACTTCACTATTACTTTGGTCCGTAAAAATTGACAGTACTGTATAGGCAGATATCACACTAATTTCTAGGCTGAGTGCTGCCGAGTGTTTATGAATGTTTATGATGGAATAAATGAAGTAGAAGACAGGTTAGATTAGATTATTGTTACAGTATTTTAAGACACATGTTGTTTGTATTTAGTCGTATTTATCATAGCCACAATTTTATGTACTCAAATTCATCAATGACTCAAAAAAAAACAATGTAATCTACTGAAAAAAAATCTTATTGATTTAATCCAATCTTCAAATGTCGTACTTCTGTTTGGGGTGAGCTCACTGCTTAATATCTACACTGTACTGATAGCACCCGTTTCTGTCTAGCCGCCAAACGCAGGATTAGCGGAACGACATTGTGCATTAGCAAGCCACTTTCACTATTGTCAATTAATTCCTGCCCAAACGATTGGGGGCGCTGATAGCGATGCACAGAATTAATAACAAATGGAGCGGAATAATATAGCTTAAGCACTATTATAAGGCGTTATAAATAAAATTCAATTTCGCATAGCAGATATTCAGTAAGTCACGGTATTTTTTTTCAATTATGAGCAGTGGCGGCTGGTGGTTTATCGAACTGGTAGTGCACTTTAAGAAAATCGAAGCAAAAACTAAAAACAATTACGGTAATATAAATAAACAATAATTAATGCGTCACACATACAGTGAAACATGTCATCATGTCAATCATGGCTGCCGTTGTCGCCTCGCGCCCATGCCGGCCGGCCAATCCGTCAAACATCGGGTGCTCTCGGCAATCGTCGGTTCGCCCGTGCGGCGCTCGAGAACCCGCTCATTACTCGGTACATTTCTATGAACTATCTTTTGTTTCACGCGTCAGGCGTATTAGCCCGTATCTCTTACAAGTTATATAGCAGTCCTCGTGCACTCGCCGAAGCGCACGAGAATTTGTCTTTACAGAAAAATAAGTCTTAATAGTTTAGTAAAGCGCTCAAACTGTTTTACCATAATTGGAGATTATATCTTTTATACGTTTTTGTATGTTTAAAAATAACTATTAAAATTGTAATTAAAAAGAAAGATGAATTACTTAATATTTTGTAATTTTTAAATCTTTTGAATTGGTGGTTCAGCGCACGAGCGCACTTAAGGTACAGCCGCCACTGATTATGAGCAATAAATACCAGAATAGCTGCACGATATGGTATCGTGTAGTGAATGCTATCGTTTTCAAGGCATCGGTCTTCAGACAGTGTGTAAAGTCAGTTGTTGAAATACAATGGTAATAGAACAGGTGCTTTTTACAGATTCTATCAAGATATACGTAACGTTATAAGAGCTTAAGCATTTAAATGTACTTTAGTAATTTCATTTTTACCAAATAAATAAAAAATGTGAACTCTTATTAAAGCTTAATTCATTTGAGCTTAGATTGTGATTTTTCGTTCGTATAACACACAAGTCAATTGCGTTTTTCTTTTGCCCTATTTTCGGCACTTTCCTTTTATTAAACACGGCGTTGAAATCCGCTCTATATTGCATAATATCGGCCACACATGTCGAATATCGATCAGCCAAAACATGTATCACCAGGTGAACCGATATATCTTTACCCGTTGCAACATCCTAATATAACTTATTGGTCAAGACTTACGGATCTGATTCGTTTGACCTGATAGGATAATAAAATGGTTGTGCAAGGATAACTTAAGCTAACAAATCACGTACAGTTCGCATGTCCTTCCGTTTGGCGACTGCTTTCTATACGTGGATGCACTGATGATGTTGTTTGTGTTGTAACCGGAGTAAGCCCTTACGTCAGGATAATTAACAGCTAAGGCGGTAGAATTAGCTCCTGTATTGAAGGAGGAAGGGTTATGAAATTCTGTTATTTAATTCATTTTCAAAGTTATAGATTTCGTATTGTATCAACAAAAAAAAAAATATCACTCAATATTGTAGAAATAAAAAACATCACTCAACATTTTTTTTCAACCAAGACGTAAATAGGATTTCAATTGATCATTTACAAGTAATTGAACGCTATAATTTCGATCACGAAAATTGCATATTCAATCAAACAAATTTTGTGTTACAATTTTTTGTAGACAATAATTTTGCGGTATTTTAGTGAGAAGCAATTTTAAGCGTGAATTATATAATATTTAATGGGTCTTCTGAGTCCCTTTGCTGTATGACATAACTTTGGATTTATCAACCAAAACAGAATTGAACCATAGTCCATTGTCTTAAGCGTTATAATTAAACAGAAGGTTGTTGTGTTGTATGAAGTGAGTACAGTCGGTCAGACAAGTGTGTCAATGTTTCGCTTTAATTGCTTGATGACGTATAATAGAGGCGATTAAACGGTTAAGTAAGAAAAGGTATTGCTCTGAAATGACTAGTTGTAAATTGTTAAGAAACAAGACTATAATGATTCGCGAAATTTATTGCAAGCAATTTGTTTCCACTTGCTTTGGTACACCGAATAGACATATAAAACTAGGTACTCATTTTCATCGTACTAAAACCGAAAACGGCTACGCTTCTAAAATTTTGATCAATCAATCATTTCATTATAATACCAAAATCTGATACCAGTGGTATTTGATTACACGTATTAAATCTTTAAATTACTAACAAATAACAAATTCGTTTATGAATGGTACTCAAAGATGTAATCGAATACCGTTGGAATTAGTTTTTGGTATTAAGAGTGCATAGAATTGTCGACGTGTTTAGTGCAGTGATGATGATGTCCTCCTCGACGTGTCCGTCGACAGCGACACTTTAGGGTTGCCTCCTGGCGTGCGCACGAATGTGGCTAGCAAATCCGAATTTTGATTTAAATATGCGGCTGCATTTGTTACAATATAATTCGCCGAGGTCGTTTCTTGTATAAACGTAGGTAGGCTTCGGTCGTGTCTTCCTTAAGTGACGACGTTTTTCCAGGTCTTCGAGGCGCATTTCTTCGAACTTTTCTACACCTTTTCGGATACTTTGTCGCCACTCAGGTCTTTGCAATGCGAGCCTTTCCCAGTTTTCTGGTGGTATGCCGCAATTAGTGAGGTGCCTTTTTAAGACATCCTTGTAGCGTAGATATTGGCCACCCGCTCTGCGTTTTCCTTGGAAAAGCTCTCCGTAGAAAACTGCTTTTGGCAGCCTTTTGTCACTCATACGCACTAAGTGTCCGCACCATCGTAATTGACCCTTGATAAGGAGTGACTCAATGCCAGTCATGCCAGACCGCTGTAGAATCTCAGTGTTAGGGACTCGATCCTGCCATTTTACGCGAAGAATTGCACGTAGGCAATTCATATGGAAGCTGTCTAAGCGTTTTATGTCATTTTTGTAAAGAACCCAGGTCTCTGTTGCGTAAAGTAAAATTGGGAGAACTATCGCTTTATAGACAGCCAGCTTGGTTTTTAGCTGAAGATCGTGTGAGTTCCAAACTCTAAGACTCAAACCTCCGTAGACGGCAGCAGCCCTGGCAATGCGCGAAGCTATCTCGGTCTCAAGGCGGTTATCGCTACGAATCATGCATCCAAGGTAGCGGAAAGATGAAACCTCCTTAAGGGGATGTTGACCTAGCATAAGGGAACTGACACACGCAGGCACACCTCTTGCAGGCTGCTTAAGAACTTGTGTCTTTGACACACTTATTACTAGACCAAATTTTCGACATGACGCGTCTAGTTCATGTAAATAATCTTGTAGACTAGACATTGAGTCGGCCATCAAGCAAACGTCGTCAGCATAAAGCACCTCTACAACATTTAGCTGATGCACTTTACGCTTTGCTCTGAAACGGGACAAATCAAATATGCTCTTGTCGGAACGTACGTTCAGCTTGATCTGATTATTACATTGTTGAATTGCGTTGTTCATAACTGCCGCAAAATACAGAGCAAAGAGTGTGGGAGCCATTACACAACCCTGTTTCACGCCACTCGTCACTGGGAACTTGTCTGTGAAGCTGTTTTCGTGCTGGACGCGTGCGGACATACCGTCATGAAATTGTCGAATCAGGTTAACAAGCTTCGCAGGACAGCCAGATTTCTCAAGAACAACCCACAATGCATTTCTTGGGACTCGATCGAAAGCCTTCTCCAAGTCCACAAAGCACATATAAAGATCACGATGCTGTTCAAGACTTTTTTCCTGAAGGTGTTTTACAATGAAGATAGCATCGATCGTGCCCCTGTTTGGGCGGAATCCGCATTGGCTGTCTGGTAAGATTTGTTCAGCGAGAGAGTTGAGACGCGAGTTTATTATGTGTGACAGAACTTTTCCAGCTGCAGAAAGAAGTGAAATGCCTCTATACGAGCCGCAATCTGAAAGATCACCTTTGCCTTTGTACAGTTTGCATATTGATGCATCTTTCCAGTCCTGTGGTATAACACCAGATTCCCACACTCGCGTAAGGAGGTCAAATAGTCTGCTGTTTATGTTGGAGTCGCCGTACTTGTAAAGTTCTGCTGGAAGACTATCTGACCCAGGTGTTTTATTATTTTTCATGCGCCTTAATGCCTGACAAAACTCATCAAACGTTGGAGGTTCGTCTAAGTCGGTAGCTGGAAACCGGGCTTTCATGGTGTTTATAAAATCTAAGTCAACACCTTGGTTCTGCGGATTTAAGACCTCGTCAAAGTGTTCAGCCCATCTTTCAAGAACCTCTCTGGGGTCCGTTAACCTTCTCGTATGATCCCGAGAGTATATTGGGGCAGTCAATTTACGCTTAGGCCCGAAAACAGTTCTTAAATTTTCAAAGAAACCGCCTATCTGATGCGTGTCAGCCAGATGCTGAAGTTCTGTAGCTTTCATAGTCCACCAACGATTTTTGAGTTCACGAGTTTTAGCTTTTAATTCCTGATTGATGGCTCTACGAGTTTCCACGTTCGTCGACTTTCTGAGGGCTTTTCTTGCGCTATCAAATAGAATGCAAAGGTCCTTATCTGCATCATCGAACCAATCTTGATGTTTCCTCTGTGGCCGACCTATTACTTTCAGAGCAGTGGTATGAAGAACCTCTGCATAATTCTTCCAACGCTCATTAATGGATTCCCCATCGGGTCGAGAGGTCATAGCAGAGCCGAATTCAGCATCAAGTTCGCACCTGAGTTCTTTATTATTAATTAGTTTCTTAGTGGCCAGTTTAGCAGGTACCTTGTGTTCAGCTCTTCGGGGGGGCTTTAATAACAGTCTCATTTTAGATCTTATGAGCCTGTGGTCAGTCCAACCCTCCGCCCCTCGCATGGCTCTCGTTATTAAGACTTCTTGAATATCCCTACTACGGACAATTACAAAATCTATCAGATGCCAATGCTTGGACCGAGGGTGCATCCAAGATGTTTTATTTTTTTCGCGAAGCCTGAAGAAAGTGTTTGTAATGCTTAGATTGAATTCGGCACATAAGGTAAGCAGCGCATATCCATTGGCGTTACATTTACCGACACCATGACGACCTATAACATTATTCCAGGCCACGTGTTCAGCTCCCACACGAGCGTTAAAATCTCCGAGCAAAACTAATCCGTCCCTGTTTGGGATGTTCCGTAAGACTGAGCGGAGTTCGTCATAAAACTTTAACTTGTCTTCATCCGACGATGTCATAGTAGGGGCGTAAGCACTAATCAGATGTATATATTTTCCTCGTGAGGTTTGAACTCGCAAGGTCATCAGCCTGTCGTTAATCCCCTTTGGAGGCTCAGAAAGAGTTCGTGCGAGTGAGTTTTTGATTGCAAATCCTACGCCATTAAAGGACCTTTCACTTTCTGGCCTACCAATCCAGTAGTAAGTATAGTCACCTAAATCTTCAATCAGTTCCCCACTGTCTGGTAAATGTGTCTCACTGATTGCAGCAATATCGATGTTATATCGTGATAATTCACGGGCAATCACAGCTGTTTTTCTTTCCGGACATTGGTTGTTTTCATTGTCTTGTAAAGTTCTTACATTCCAGGTGGCGATATTAATAGTTTTAGTTTTAGTTTTAATTTTATCTTTATTTCGACCGCATATAAAATGGTTCTCTGTGAACGCGGTTACCCACAAAGTTGTAGGTGAGATGGACTATTTTTAGGCCACCTTTTCTAGGCCCCTCCTCGGATTGAGGAAAGCAGAGCGATCCTAAATAGGGCTGCTTTGTCGCCAGATGTGCTGCCGAACCCGTCCTCCCATCTCAGCCGATTTCAGGAGCGACCACTCTCATCTGACCGCCTACGTGCAGAGCATCAGCTAGGACCAGACCAACCAAGTCCAAATCCTCCTACCAACACTCCATCGCCGCAGGGCTTTTTGCTCATTTACCAGGAGACTTGCTATGTGTCATCGGCGCGTGAGTATATTATAGTGGACAAGCAGTTGCGCTGGTACGAGTCCACTCTCTCGTCCTTAGATTCCCATTGCCAGTGGACCGGGGACCGGTACGACCAGCAGAAACCAGAGGATGCAGGGAATTGGCCACATGATACTTTGCGGATCCTAGCATGTGCCCTTTACGGCATATCCCCAACACCTTGCCCAACCGCTGCAGAAGCCGGATGCATTTGTCTATCGACATTGCCCGCCATCTTTACCGACTGGGGCTTGGTATACATACATGGGGGACCTCCCAGACCCAATAGAAGACGATGCGTATTTGGGTTTGCCTTTAGTCGCCTCTTACGACATCCATAGGTAGTTAGGAGTGGCGCAATTCTATGCCGGCAACCATAAGCCGGCATACTGGTTTAGTGCAGTAGTTAGCGCTCCTACCTCTATCCTCGGTGGCACAGCGGTAGGAGGGTCGCACTTTAAAGCAACGGCTGCGCCAGAGGTCCCGGGTTCGATCCCCGGGTCGGGCCAAAAATATATACCTGAGTTTTTCTATTCAGAAATTCTTAGGGTAGCCCGGAGTTTAGAAGTTGGCGGTGTTTCAACCCCGTGCCTCGGAAAAGCACGTAAAGCCGTTGGTCCTGCGCCTGAACTCTCTCCGGTCGTGTCAGATTGCTGTCCCATCGGGCTATGAGAGTGAAAGGAATAGAGAGTGCACCTGTGTTTGCGCTCACACTTGTGAACTATAATATGTCCCGCGCAGTCGGTTAGTCGTTGTAACTGGCCACCGTAGTCGAAATCGGCTAGGGGGACTATTATTAGCGCTCCTGACTACTGAGCGTTTGCGGTTTTGAATCCCGCAAGGGGTTATCGTTTGTGTGATGAACACGAACCTCGGTCATGGATGGTATATGTTAAAGGTTTTTTAAGTATTAACACCCCCGTCATAATTGTTGTCTGGTTCTTCGTAACCAAAGGAAAAAAAATCTTTACTTCGAAATTGGTGTGTTGTGTGGCGAATATTTATTTATTTTTATAAATTTATAGTTAAAAAAATGTATGAAGAAACGAGAACTAGCGCTAAAGTAAATTCTACTTGACATCTGAACTACAAAAAAATACAAAATGCCGTGACGATAAGGAAATTAACAGAGGATCTGTGATGTTTTACATCGCTTAAAGTTATCCAACAATATTCTAGACGCTGTACTTTGCTTATTATCTTCCCAGCTCATATCAGTTTGCCATAACCAAGCATCAATTCCGGCATACATCATACACATTTTACCATATTTCTCCACCACTTCTACGCTCTATTATCCCAATCTCTCCAGGAAATAATTTGCTGTTACATTTAGTTATGCAAGTTTTGTTTATTAAGTCATTTTGTACCTGCTTTAAACAGCCTTAATGTTACGTCAACTTATGTAAGTTAGGGCTACCGATAACAATAGGATATGTTCAGATCGATCTGATTATCGCGTCATTTGAAGTGGTGACAAGGAACTAACTGGTCACGAATCATACTCGTAATCAGGGCTTTAAGTGTTCGAAACTTTCTTATAAGCTCTTGATAACATACCTATTTGATCGGTTAGTTCATGACTTACCTTTGAAAATTAGATCGATTATTTTCCTATTTATAATCAAGGTGACAAGGAATATGTGTGTCGGTAGAAAGTAGACGATTATTGTAAAGATAATGAGAACGCTTAAATGGGGTTGAGATCTCAAAGTAATTGAACATCAAATCAGGTACTGAAATCTAAGTAAGGTAGAGTTGACCGCACCACGGCATTCAAGTCGCCTAATTCCGATCGAGACCTAAAATTGGCCTTTTAACTATGACCTTCTTCGAAAGTATTTCAAATAGATTAGGTACAATTATCTTCTGTCAAACGTTACCAATATATCAATACAAGCAAGACCCCTGAGGCGGAATCCGCAGAACTATTGTTAACTATAGTTATTCGTCCACTCGCTTTGATCTTATTGTGATGAATGAATTACATTGCTGAGCGTGATTTTGCGTAAGAGTGAAATACTGTGATACTTAAACCCTATCTATGAACTACATATGTCTCTGTATTTTCATGCTAAGATATAGACGCGGTAGTCAGTACTC
This sequence comes from Pyrausta purpuralis, assembly GCA_963924145.1. NCBI lineage: Eukaryota > Metazoa > Arthropoda > Insecta > Lepidoptera > Crambidae > Pyrausta > Pyrausta purpuralis. Next base: position 20,287,726 of record OZ001659.1, read on the forward strand.
TATATTCAACATGTAAGATTAGTTAGGAACTTACCCGCTTTGAAAGGGCCATTTATTAAGCTAAAAGAGTCTTCTATTTAATTTTACGTTAGGACTTTGACAGTGTTTTGCGTTAGGCAAGACAATTTATTTCCTCATCAAAATTTTTATGCAAACGGCTCTTTCATCAGGCGTTATTTGAAACTTGTTGATTACTTATGAGCTAAAATCACAATCGTTGGGCCGCTTTAAAGCAGGACAGCATGAAATACAAAAATTAAAGATAAAGAGCTGTATAGTTATTGTTTTAATAGACATACCAATAAAATTAAGTACTTATGCCACATAACTTCCAAACACACATATTTACGTAGCATATGTGTAGGCAGACCGTGTTCTGATTGACATGACATTTCAGCAACAGTATTGGCACAGCCGATTCGTTCTACCTTGGGCCGTGATTCATCAACAACAACGCTACGATATGACAGTAATGTGAGCTAATGCTGGTTGTAGATTGCGCAGTTTTGTCTAACTTAGATTGTGTTTGTCTTGGTAATCTGGAAAATAATGTATTGTGTTTGCGCAAGGATATTTGTTTTATGGAATAAGAGCAAATATAATATGTAGTTGTATTATGTAAGTAAAGCTTCAAAGTTTGTCAGTATTCATAAAAAAGCACGACTTTATTAAGTTTTCTGTGATTCGTTCCCTCATTGACTCTCGACTGCTTTTTTGAAATTTGAATAGTCTCGTTATAAAAATTACGTGGCCTGGACCCTTTCTAGAGCTGTCAAAATCTTCAAGCTTTAAGCTTTTTAATTTTCACATTAATTGATGACCAAAAATAGGAGACTTACAATTAGAATTCTAAGCTAATGGAAAGCGATAATTTAACAAGATTCATAAATTTAAATTTTTGGTTTCTTATTTCATCTTTATGAATATAAGATATGACACTGTGAGTGTTAAAAACATTCTAAAGCATTAGATAGCGAAGCGACATCAATTTCCAAGTTGAATTTATTCTGTAAAGAATAACTGCTTGGGCCATCTGTTTCATAAACAGACGGCTAGATGGCGCTAAGCGTCACGCAATTGACGTTTTCATAAGAAACCAGAAATTTCGTAGGGTCAGACTAACAGCACGGTAGCTCAATTGGTAAGAGCGTTTGGCCCGGTTTGCCAAAAGGTTGCTGGTTCAAGTCCCGCCCGTGCGCAAATTTTTGGTTTCTTATTTCATCTTTATGAATATAAAATATGACACTGTGAGTGTTAAAAACATTCTAAAGCATAAGATTCATAAAATTAATATTATAATTCTCTTGCTTCAAACGTACCTATTTATCTGTCCGTAAAATTACAATACATACAGCTTGTCAAGTAAGAGTACAGGTGGTCCCATTCTACCATTTTCCAGTCGTATTCTAAACACATACAACCATTACATACTCGCAGACATTTACTACACCGATAAAACCACTATAAATACAAGTGTGCGCTCACTCGAGCTTGCTATTCCGACAACGATCTACTATTAATTACAGAAACAAACGGAATTGAATTTATAAGCTGAGGGCTGTAAATCTTTTACGCAAGAACCACGTAACAGCTGATCTAGTTAATATGGTTGTATTATCTGGTGGAAGTACTAAAACATGGTCATAAGGTATTCTAGGCCGATACGTAAGGCGCGGAAGCTTTGACTATTGTACAGTAAAAGGATCTTTCAGCTGTCACAAATCGGTAAGCAGTTACCTGGGTCTTGCGGTATGCCGTTTGTGGTGATTTTGACTTACGTTAACAAAGCCTTGAGTTGACGTGGATTTCCATAAGCTAGTGCAAGTGGGTAAATCATATATTCTACACCGATACGTCATTCGTGTAGCTTATATATAACCCATAGTAGGGTAAAAATATATTTTGTGGTCATTTTGAAAAATCAGCAAGGTGCAGCACCTACCTGCATTTCGCCATATTCAGCATACGTGGCGTTTAAGCACTCAAGTTATATGTATCTATCTTAAATATATAAATAAATCGGCACCATTTTAGAAGAATGAAAAACAGACGGTCAACGAAATATGCATATGCAGTAGGTATGTGAAAAAGCCTTAGATAAGCCTAACAACTTTATAGATTTAGACCGACTTAAAATTCTCGCAAAAGAATGGCGCTTTGTTCCTCACATGCTACTTGAGGCTATGAAAATAAGAAAATATCCAAATTTCAACAGAGAAGATAGTTTTTATATCCACGGGCATGGGATCCTATTCTTTCGAAGACCCAAGCCACATCTCATACTGCAAGATCTCAAGACACAGTAAGCTTTTTGGCGTGGATAGGAACGTCAATTAATATAAATGAGTGATGGTAGTTAATTTTTAAATTTGACTGTAATTGCTTCTACAAAACATTGTGCGAGTGCGCGGACAACAAAGGTTATCTTTGAATCGCGTGCTATAGTTTAGAGCCGTCAAGTGTTGCAATCGGTTCGTTGCTCCGGGCTCCTGGACTATAACCTAACCTTATTGTTCTGAAATTGTAGATCGAAACATTGTAGGTAAGCTGTTATGTGTTTAATTTCTTTGCCAGAGAAATTTTGTATCTTTATGGCAATTCTTAGTGATAAGTAAGCCTACTTGAAGTATGATACAGGGCGCTGATGCCGAATTGTAGAAAATGTATATTTTACTTTCAAAATAACGTAGTCATAGTCGAAAATATAATTCAAATAAGATGCTAAGATCTGTTTCCACGATGACAAGTGTAGCGATACACAAAGTTGTTAGTAGATAGCTCGTCATAATTAGCTCAATGAATTGGTTATTTATCTACGAATAAATAGATCATGTTATTAACCAAATCGTGATCAAGACCAATGCAGTTAAACGTATGCATTACACAACTGAAGGTATAGATTACATAATGTAATTTAAATGTAAATCCGACTTGGATGCCTCAGTTTAGTGCGACACGGTACTTTAACAAAGATGTAACATAAATAACTGACGTTAACTTACAGTGCACGTTTCAACGTGTCGTATTTTTTCATTTTTTCATAAAGAATTAGTTATTTTTTAAAACAAAATGTTTTGATAGAAATGACTGCTCAAATAACATTTTTTTAAATAAATTTTCTATCGCTGCTGTCCTTTCATCTATTATAACGAGTAGACTTAGGTAATGATTTAATGTTATCATGTCAACTAAATTCCAAAAGGCATTAAAACTATTTAGTAAACATTTAAAAAAAAGGTTCTAAGTTTTGCCTGTACGGTTGTTTTTTATGAATTAATAAATAAATAAATATTGGACACGAATCACATACATTGCTGTGATCCCAAAGTAAGTAGCCAATGCACTTGTGTTATGTATCTCAGACACAACGGTGGTACCACAAGACCCAGACTCAAGACAATATAGAAAAATACGATTTCTACATTGACCCGACCGAGAAGCGAACCTCGGAGCGGCGACGCCTTGAAACCCAGCGTGCTTAGCCACTACACCACGGAGGTCATCATAATTACTTATTTAGCTAATAAATATGCAAATATTATTTTATAATACATGTTTCCTTTTCGTATCATATTATCAAGCAGGCGAGCTTCGTTACATCATTCAGACATCAAACAATCATTAATTACTTTTGTACACTATTAAGTTTACTGTCTAATTAAATTAATCATAGAGACAGTCTAGTTTCAACGTAATTAATTCTAGCACGCTTCCCTAACACACCCGGTATTACATTGTTTATGTAAAATTGTGCGTTAGCTGCGTATAGCTGATTATTACATCATTTACCTCAAATGATGTGGAAAATTGCCGTGTAATATTACGAAATAATGAAATAATCTATTGGAATCCGGAAGAGGAACAAGTACATTCCATGTTTCGTGCGCGAGAACATCGCATGTACAGTCGAGTGCGAAGCAACATTTAGTCAGATTTATATACCAATGAAGCCACTGGTTTGTGCTACTGAAATACATACAGGGTGTTATATTACTTACGGTGGTGCTGTTATGTAGTTCCTGTGGCTTTATCTATAAAATTCATTATAGTCGTACTGTGACTGACAGGTATGAATTATGAATATTGTGATTTTCCATAAAATTTACAAAATTTCTGGCAGTTGAAGCAATGTTGCTTCCGTAATCTCACAGTGTTGTTCCCAGTAATGATATACAGCACCAAAAGACACGTGCAAAAACATCACAGAATTCAAACACTGAGAAACAACGGAAGAAGTCACTCAGAGAACATTTCAAACAAATATAGCCGTGAAGATATAATAATTAAGTATGTGCTAAGTATCTTAGTTTCTGACTGTACTACATAAGAATTCAGACAGCTGATGCGTCGGCTCTCTCTAGCTAGAACATGGGAAGCAACAGAACAAGTATCATAAATAAACGTCTAGGATTAGAAATGGACTCGAATGATCGAATATCGAAAGTTGTAGAGATCTAGACAAAGTTGAAAACGATATCTCGGGTAGGAAATGAAGAACGACTACAATTCATATACTGATTGATGCAGCAAGCATACAAAAACCGGCCCAGTGCGAGTTGGTCTCGCACACTGAAAGTTCCGTGCCAACTTAAACTGAATTAGGGAATCCACTTACTTACACTTAGCAAAAATACCACAATATATTTTGTTAACCGCAAATAAATCCCGTCCAAACCAATTTTCGTCGAAAGTATGTGTTATGATCTACAACATATATTTAAAAAAATACACTCGCTTAGTTTAGGAGAAAGAAGGGTGGGAAGAGGCCCATTTTACCACTGTGGAAGCGTCTGTCTCTCAAACGTTAGACTTTAAAGGAAAATTAGTTTTAGAAACCCCTATGCCATTTTAAAAGACCTATCCATAGACACCCTATACGCATAGGTTTGTCAAAAAAAAACGGTTTTAGTTTCATGAATAGGAGCATACAAAAAATAAAAATAAATGATATTTAAGGGCCCTTAAATATCATTTATTTTTATTTTTTGTACAAAAGTCGTATAGCGGTTAACAGGATATACCTTCCCACCAAATTTTAACAGTGTGATACTTATAGTTACAGAATAAAGTGGCCATATGTCAATACGTACGGATAGACAGACAGACATTCAGACAAACTTGACGAAACTATAAGGACGAAATATTTTTTTGCCATTTGGCTACGGAACCCTATAAAGGGAAATATAAAAAAAAACATTAACGTTACTTAAAAATTGGTACATAGGTTATAACATAACTACATAACTAATATAATAACTACTATAAAGAAAACTGTCGTCTGACTTCAGCTTATATTATTTTACTCGATCAAAAACAGAGCTTAGATCAAAATATACTTGTTATTGATTGTAACCGTTTGGAAATTTCATATTGTATTATATTGTTTAATTTAAAATTAGCAGTTTTATTGCAGGTCTACGAAATATTTTAAAGTCATTCTGAAGTCCGATAACTTTCATTCAATCATGACAATCATACTTTTAAAAACTGATTTACGTGACTTCTAATACGGCGTTTAATTTTAACACAATATAACTTACCAGCATTTTGTATGCATTTAAATGTCCCTATTTTGTACGCGCTTGTGTAACTCGGGTTGCACAACATAGGGCCTCGTTGTTCCAGTTAACATAAACCCTGAAGTACTGAATTAATTTGCTGTTGATAACAGTTGTGTTGCGTCAGTAAAGGTTGTTGCACACTTTCTGCCCTCTATCGGTTGGTGAATTTTCTGTCGAAGGAAGGTATAGTAGAACTACCTGATGTAATGAAAAAGGAAATGACTATTCTTGACCAAGCCACGGACAGCGATGATACAACTAAAATTATTACTATTTGTTTGTATACTCAAAATAAATATGTCTATATAATAGCCTCAGATATGTTCTCCCGATTGTTTCAGTTTTAACAGTTCTTAGCAGAACTCAGGGTCTTTATCTAGCTGTAACTTTTTTGGGGAAATTCAGCATGGATAATACTTCTATTATTAGTATTTAGGGCTACATAATAATTGAAAATTCGATGCTGTCCTCCAATACGGGCCAAATCCTTTATGGCAAGTGCCTTTTTGAAATTTAAGATGAAACTGGCTGAAAGTAATCGAAATCTGAATGTGAATCTGTTTGAGGTGACACCAATCAGTACATTAATGATAACTTTTTCTGATTTTGTTTTTGCTTTGAAACTTTGAATGAAATATGGATTAGATCAAAATTAGGATTTGAAGGCCTTATTTAAATCCAAAATGACTTATTATACCGTGTTCATTTTTAAATCAGTTTCATTTATGAAAAAAGTTTCAGAGTAAACATAGCTTACTTATGTTATGCTTACACTAAAAAGTATTACGAAAAAGTTTCTTAATAGGTTGTCTTATAGGCGTAGGATTTAATTAGAACTGAGCGTTTGGTCTGGCAACTGGTGTTTAAATAAAAGTGGTATCGAGAATGAGGTGAAAATGCTCAACAAGTTATATTATAATTTTAGTTTACCAACCACGCAGAAAGTTGCTATAATTTACTTTGAAAGACTAGGTGACGATTGGTTATGTAAAGCGTAGGTAGCTAATAAGCATCTTCTGAAGAGATTTACTACCGTTTTGTGTTGCTTGTTAATAAGCAAAGTTTAAAAATAATAATAATGGCAGTTTGAGTTGACGCCAGTCAGCACATTTATGATACAATTACCTAGTTACTAATAAAAAATATTTTTTAACATTAATTCAAACATTATTTTCGATCAATAAATACACGAAAGCACCAATTTTGTCTCAGCGTTTTCGAGCGCCAACTAATTGTTTTACAGGGTAACTATGTCGAGATTTTCGTATCTGCGGGTGTGGTCTAAAGCATTTTTTTTTTCATTTTGCGTAGACAACGTTGAGACAAAATTGGTGTTTTCATGTATTTATTGCTTGAGAAGAATTTTTCAATTAATTAAAAATTAGATTATTATTCAAAGATGTATTTAAGATATAGCTACGCAAGTAAAAAATATATTTGATAAAACAGAAAATTTGAAATTGTCGAAGCGAAATCTCAAAAATTTTGCTTCAGACTTCAACCACTGTATTGACACGAAACGGACGAATGCGGGTGGATGAGCGGAGAGGCGGGAAAAAAGTGACATGTTTGATAGGTTTCCTATGATAAGGAAAAATGTATGTGGAAATTGATATGAAATTTTGAAATAAATAGGTTCTAGCATATTTTTGCTATTATCCAATTTTTTTCTGCAATTGATATCCTGACCAAATAACTAAACTAAGGCTGCAGAATACCTTATAAGGTTGGGAGCTCGGGATCATAAAGTAAACAACTGAATGTTAGCTATCTCCGTTTATTAATGAATGATTAAATAGGGATCGTCAATATTTATACATACAAGTACAACTACATGCTACACACACTACACGCCCACCGGCAAAAAAATATAAAAATAATACGTTACAAAATTATTTTTATAAAAAATATTACTAAATCTTCATAGGTAAAGTAAAAACTAATTCCAATATTATTTTTATAGAATAAAGTTACACATTTCCTTACAACTATTGTTTATATGGTCTAGTCCTATTCTTATGTACTAACATTGGTTTCCCCTTATAATCTATTTTTAGATTTGGTTCACAATCTTTAATAACTCTAAACGGTCCTAAGTACAATGGATCAAGTTTGTTTACACTTTGTTCGTTCTTTAGTAGTATCATATCACCAACATTGTATGAAATAGGGTTTGTATAGCAATCATATCTCATTTTCCTTATTTCTTTACTTTTAATTAAATTTTGCCGTGCATCGTATTGCGATTTTTGTAATCTGAATTTAAGTTGTTTAGGGTAATCATAATGGTTGTATAATGGTTCAATATCTAAATATAAATTACTAGGTAAGTTACAAGGTTTTCCAAATACCAATTCGTATGGTGTATACTTAGTCTCTGTGTGCACAGTCGTGTTATAAGCGAAACACCAATAGGGTAACCACACACTCCAATTTTGTGGTTCTGTTTCCGTTTGTATTCGTAGGTATGACATTAAGTTTTTGTGACTATTTTCTAAACTGCCTATCGATTGATGATGATATGCTGTAGATGTGGTTTGCTCAATTTTGAGTGTTTCACACACTGATTTCATAACTGTCGAAACAAACTCAGTGCCTCGATCAGATATTATTTGTCGAGGAATACCATACCGTAATATAAAATTATTTACAAATGCGTTCGCTACCGATATCGTATCCTTATTCCTTAGAGGGTATGCTTCTACGTATTTACTTAAATCACATTGTAGTGTAAGAATATATGCATTATTATCACTATCCTTAACTAAGGGCCCAACTAAATCTAAATATATCCTATCAAAAGAAGACTGACCTGTATCAGTCAGAACCATAGGTTCCTTTATATGTCTAAAATGTTTATGCCTTAAACATTTATCACAACGATTTACAAAATCCGTTACATCTCTTTCTAGGCCTGGCCAAAAAAATCGTCTCTTTATATTACTTATCATGCGCCTTATGCCAGCGTGGCCACTTGTAGGTAACATATGATAGTCGTTTAATATTACGCGTTGTGTATCGCGATCATCTATCCTCATGACACTATTTAAAATATAAAAACGTGGTCCGGACCAATTTTTTATATCATTTACAATACGAGTTAACTCTTTTATTTCATAGTCATTATACTCATTTTTAATAATATAAACATTTTTTATTTTTAATTTATGACATGTATTTTCCAACTTCCTCACAAAGGCATCTCGTGCACAATATGATCGGAAAGAAGGATTAATATTAATAATGCGTTTCTTTGGGTCATAAGCAAATAAATTACCTTTTTCAGGTGCATTTCGTTCTATCAGTTTCCATTCACGTCCATTCGCATATCTTAACTCAACACAATCCTCTGGTTTTTTAAGTATTCCCACAACATTTGGTTGATCAGACCGAATGTTGATAGTACTCTTATCCACCATAGGGTTGTCATAAGTGTCCTTTGAATCATCTTCATTCATTCTCTTGCTTTGTGCTCTAGTCAAAACGCACATAACATGCTCATTCATCTCTTTCAATTCGTCACTTGATATTCGGATGCGAGACAACGCATCTGCAGCTGCATTGTCCGCTCCCCTGACATACTCGATTACGTAGTCATATTCTTCTAATAAAAGTCTAAATTTTGTCAAACGACTAGAAGGATTCGACATGTTAAATAGGTAAATTAACGGCTTATGGTCCGTTTTAATAATAAATTTACGCCCATATAGGTATGGTCTAAAATACTTTACCGACCAAACAATAGCAAGAAGTTCTTTCTCTATTGTTGGATATCTAATTTCAGCTTTGTTTAAGTTACGACTTGCGAAGGCTATTGGTTTATTGTCGCTATTACTTAATACGGAGCCGATCGCATAGCCTGAAGCGTCCGTTTGTAAAATAAAGGTATTTTCGCTATCGAAATTTGGATACTGTAGTATTGGTGGAGATATTAATGACTGTTTTAGTGAAGAAAATGATTCCTGGCAATCAGTTGTCCATGCAAACTCGACATTTTTACGACAAAGCTTGTTTAGTGGTAATGCCTTATCTGCGAAACTGGGTATAAATTTTCTATAGAAATTTGTAAACGCCACGAACCTTTTGACTTCATCGGCGTTTTTTGGCACCGGATAGTTTTGTACTACTTTAATTTTTTCTGGATCAGGTTTTATGCCTTCTGTTGAAATGACATGACCTAAAAATTGCATCTCTTTTCTTAAAAAATCACACTTGTTAGGGTTTAATTTTAAATTCGTTTGACGGAGTCTAATTAAAATGTCTATCAAATTTTTGTTATGAATTTCCAAATTACGTCCAAAGCAAATTAAATTATCCAAATAAATAAATAACTTGTCGTATGTAAGTCCTGACATAGCTATTGTCATGAGTCGAGAAAAGGCACTAGGGCTGATTTTTAATCCCATAGGTAGGCGCGTCATTTGATATTGTCCTGAAGGGGTTGAAAAAGCTGTATATTTTCTACAATCCGGGCTTAGATTTGCTTGGTAATATGCTTGTGACAGATCTAACTGGGTGAAGTACATTGCGCCCGACAATGAATCAAGAATATCGGTAATATTAGGTAATGGAAATTTATCGTCTAATATTCTATCATTTAGTTTTCGAAAGTCGATCACTAATCTCCATTTTTTAGATTGATCGTCTGATTTTTTAGGAACCAGTAGAATGGGGCTCGACCATTCACTCTTTGCGGGCTCTATAATGTTATCAGAAAGCATTTTTTGAATATGTTTTTCGACCTCAGATCGCTGTGCAAAAGGTAACCGATATTGTTTGACATACACCGGGTCTGCATTTGGTTTTAACTGTATTGTTTGGTCGTATAAATGAGTTGTAGTTAATTTGTCGTTAGGTAGGTGAAATACGTCTGAAAACTTGGCACAAATATTACGAATGGAATCACTTTCTTCTTTATTTAAATGATTTAAATTAAGTTGCGAGAACATCTGGCGTACTCTGTCTCCATCAACACTACTAGTCTCAAAATTACATAAATCGTATTCGGTTAAGCTATGTATTTCCGGTCTAAAATAACTAAGGTTCACTTCCGACTCGCGGGTATTTAGTATCTTTAAGTAAATTTTACCATCCCTCGGCCTACATATACTACCGGCCATAAAAACTCCTTCGCATAATTCCTCTGGCAAAACTACACAATCGTCGTCATAACTACTGTCTATTATAAATACTTTTTCGCACCTCGGTGGTATTGTTAAGAAACTCCCTTTTCCTAATGATCCGTTAATCATTGGTACTGTAATTATTTCGTTATTTAAAGTATTTAATTTGAGTGTATTATTTTCAAAGTCTAAAACTGCTTGATATTTACTTAAAAAGTCTCGACCAATAATTCCAAACTGTACACAAGGTAGATAATCGATAACATAGAACTTGTGTTGAAATTCTTTTCCATTTAAGTTAAGTGTAACAGACACATGTCCAATTGACTGTACATTGCCCCCGATACCATTTATGTGTATGCACTCATTATGTATTGGAAGATTCCATCTTAATGCAGTTTCATATTTCAGCGCCGACATCGAAGCGCCCGAGTCTACTAGAAAGCTATATTTGGCATCTCCAAGTAACAATACCACCGAACTACTGTAATCACATGATAATATATAATTATCATCGAAAAAACTGCTGTAAAGTATTACTCTCCGGTTCTAAACCTTGGTTTGATGTTGAAGTTTGAACGGTGTTCTCAACAGAGTTATTGTTGTCGCTATTCATAAAATGAACATTATGACCACGATTAAAGGGCCTATTCTGTCTACCGCCGCGGAAAGACCTATTCTGCCTAAAGCCATTATTCCCGCGTGGCTGCTCTATCGCTCGACCTTGTGATCGGTTGGCAAACCCATTTCCTTGGTAACCCCGTGAAAACGTAGAATTACCGTAACCCCTGGAGTAACCCCTAGAGCTACCCCTATAATTAACCCTGTTACCTTGGTAATTTCTACGTGTGTTTGATCGTCCTCTTTGACCAAAATATACCGTGACCTCTGAACTATTACTGCTGCACGAAACTTCTTCATCTTTCGCCGCACGTATTGTGTCTTTCAAGGAAGAATAATTTCTGGCTGATAAAATGGTACTAAGTTGACGATTTCGCAAGCCGTCGGTAAAACTCTTTATGGCAAGTTTTTCATTTAAAGGTCGCAAGATTTTATACGCCGCCTGATTACCGTCGGCCTGTGATATTGTCAAATTGACAAACAACTCCTCAATTTTACTACCGTATTTATCAATGGACATTCCGTTTTGTCGCATCATTATTAACTCGTTATGAATGGAAGTGCTTGATTTCTTAGTAAGCAAATGGTCTCGCATATCTTTTATTAATGTTTCATAACTATCGTATGATTCTGACAAGCGTAATTTAGCACTTTCATTCAGACGTGTTTTTAATACAAAATTAATTAACATTTTCCTACCTTCATCTTGGAGTGTGGGGCCATATAGCTCTATGGCGTCAATCAAGGATTTGGTGATAGCCTCCTCGCCAGTCATCACCGGCAGTAATGATACCGCTGTTTTAAAATCAAAAGAAGCCATGGTGTTTCGCGTTGTATTATTTTCAGTATTCACGACAGTGCACTCAGCTTGGGCACAAAACAATTCTATTTGCTCATAAATATTTTTAAATAAATCGCAATATGATTGTACTTCTTCGAGAATTTCACCTCTTAAATTACTGAGCTTAATTTGATCTAATATAACTAACATACATTCGTCAAATTCATTGCGTAATTGATTGGCCTCATTTAATTTTCGTTGCAAAGTAGCACGAGTCCTTTTAGAATAACTTAATTTTACAAGGTTAACTTTAATATTTTTTAGTTTGGCACATATATTCTTTATTTCTTCAGCCATCCGATTACGCAATAATTATTAAAAATAGATTATTATATTATGTAAAGTTTATAATTGTTCATTATTTTCACGGTGACGAGTAAAACCACTAGTTAATTAGGCACTGTATGAGTAATGAAAAAGTTTTCTCTTACCGATTCACTTATACACTTTCACTTTTTGTGCACACTGGGTCCTGACGGCGTTCGCACTCGTAGCACACGCGAGGCTCCCGGGTCGGTCGTCGCAAGGATCGTCTCAAGCTCTGCGCCAAGACCTCGTTACGAATCCAACTGTGGTGGCACCTCTTGTAGATCAAATATAATCCGAATAGTCCAGCAACCGCCAGCATGGTGCATATTAACATCAGCACGACACTTATATTGGATATGTGATAATCTGCTGCGTTAGACCCCGAAGAATTTTGGGTCAAAAACACCTCGTCTTTTTCTATGTTAGATCGACACATTTTCACTGATTTTACTTTACTTTTAAAATAAAATACTTTTGCTCTTCACATCTCGCCCGACCGAACTCCGGCAGCCCCCAAAAATGGCAGGGTCGCCATATAAGGTTGGGAGCTCGGGATCATAAAGTAAACAACTGAATGTTAGCTATCTCCGTTTATTAATGAATGATTAAATAGGGATCGTCAATATTTATACATACAAGTACAACTACATGCTACACACACTACAACCTAACAAAAAGTTGTATTATCATTTTTAATTGATCCAGCTATATATTTTTTAAGTTTATGCTTAGCAATTCATTCTACACATAACTGGCCACAAACATCCCTGCTGACATTTTAAGAAACAAGCACACAAGATAAATTGATTCGTTCAACTAATTTCGTGTCAGCGGCGCGAAGCAGCCACTCTGCAGTCGTGATCCGGCAATTTCGTTGCACATAACCTGATATAATTTAAAATTATACATAACCGTTTCCTTTTAAGGCGGTTGACCTGGATATTTCGAATCTGAGATATGCATTAGAGCAGTAATATTGCATTGTGACAATAGCATTTAGATCTATTTTCTTTAAACATAAAATAATATAGTACCTATTTTGTTTATGAAAAATAAACGCTGCACGAACTGTTCAATTCAAATTTAGTTATCATTTTAGTCAAATCCGATGTTTATTCAGTGTAGTTAACAACTGTTACGTATTATAGTGAATACTACACTTTTAGTTTGAAAGTAAAGTGGACAAAATAAGAAAATGAAAATATTAAAATAAAAATATTAGTATTTAATAAATTACAGATTGTTAATTCGTTGTTGAAGCACTCTATTAGGTAGATATAATACCAGTGTCAGAGTGCTTCAATCTTCTTTGTTCAATCGTTAATAATTTGTTTACATCTCATCATCAAAATATATAATTATAATAAATTATGAAGTACAAATTTCTTATGATATTAAATTCTAGTGTTAGTGTTTAAGATACTTATATGTAACTAGATTTTTTTGAAAGAGGCAATGTTTAATTTTTTATCACAGCTTATACCAACTAAAAATACATAATGTGACTTATTATGACTATCAGCTAATGTTCGTTTTTCTCTTTGTTACAGGTATAGATATCGTCCACCTACAGCAATGACTTGGTATTGAACAAGGCATGATCTACAAAAGTATTTTCTTGCACGAAAGCTCATACGACAAATTAATTTTGTATTTGTTTTGTATTTTTTGTAGATTCACCCAAATGGTTATTTCCTAAAATTAGTGTTCTCGAAGCAATAGTAGACTCTATTTATTATGAACAAGAAGTATAGAACGACTTGAGATTTATTTAAACGAATAGCTTGTTCATTTCTTAGTTTGTTTGTTATTTGTAACCGCAAACTTAAATGGTAACCTTGGTTAAGTCAGCTTAGTTTATTTGAGTCAAGTGCTAAAAATAATACTACCTCCTTAGTTATCTAAATAGGTTTGTTTGTAATTATAATGAATGCTTGGGTTTGTTAGTGAGTATAATTTAATATGAAAAATGTTTTTATAGAACTATACTACAAAATTCATTATGCGAAATAAGTAATAGTAATACTATGCTTCTAAGTAAAATTACAAAACTTACTCCAATATGTTAAAAACTGAATTGCATTTCAGAACGAAATATTTAATTCTCGGTTGGTAATCAAAATAGAGTTAACCTGAATTATTATGATAATAAATGCTCAAACTTGCTTTCCTGGCGGCAAACATCAGAAATAGACACATCCTGTAATCGCTATTATCGGCATTGTACTGAAAACGATAAAATCCGTTCGAAAATTAATGGTTTTACGATAACGACTGACGGACTTTTCAATGTTTCGCGTTTAAAGCCTACAAAAACGTTGACGTTCTAAAAAATATGAAAGTTTTTTATTCAGTTTGCAAAATTGGTGCAGATAAAATAACGTTCAAACAAGCTTATAAGAACTTTGATAACATTTCATCTCATTGACATCGAACATATTATTCACATAACATCTGCCAATACATCATTCATGAACATGAGTACAAATGCTATCAAAGAAATGGTCATTTGTTACATGACGTATCTACTCGAGAAGTGATGTCTTTCACAGAGGACTAATGTTTTGTAAGTGATTGACGTCGACATTTTGGGCTAGGAATCAAGGTTTAGGTAACAGGTCAAAGGTTTATTTAAATTGTTTCCGACATTTCTAAAGGTCTAGGTTCGTTTTACACTTGATTATCAGAATCTGTGGTCTTTATGTAATACACTAAAATACCAATTTGCTTTATTGATCAGATATGGATGTGAAAACTGATGATTCTGAGATTGCGTAACAGATATTAAACTGAAAGCGAGTCAGAAACATTATATTCGTCCATTCAGCTATACTGTACTGCACGTGAAATGTCAAAGCTATAAATGTGATGATTTCAAAAAGATAAATTTAAGAAGTGTTTTTAAAGATTTTTCTCATAATGATTTATCTTAAGTATCCATTTAGGTTTCGCTGCAGACTAGACATAGGTATCACAATTAAAGTTTACACATAGCTTTATTACAATTATGTCCTTAGTCTTCACTGAACAATGTCCAACTTCAATGCTCAATCAGGTTTAAAGATTTTAAATTACAATTTCATTAAGCTTTCCGACAACCTTCTGTAAGTAGTAAATATAAATAAATATCAAAAGCATGACGTACGTTAAGATCAGTCGGTCAGCAGAGGTCGCGATGCGCTGTACACAGTGACATAATCGTTTGGATGCGCACACGCAACGCATCTGTTCGGCATTCTGAATGTCAGAGGCCAAGGCATTGTAGGTAACAAACGTATAAACTTTGTAGGGGTATTGGGTAGGTAGAGTACATTAAAATTAAAGTTAATAAAGATTGAAGATATTTATATTTTTTATCATAATGTAAAAAAAATGGTCCAAGATTAAGAAAAAAATAACATTGCCTTAATACCATGCGCACGTAAAAAAGTTTTTTTTTTATTTCTGGAATTTTCGTCATACTGGCTTCATAAAAACATAATGATTAGAAAATTTTATAACTGGCTATCGTACATAACAAAAAAAAAACTAAAATTAAATTATCTGTATGTAAAATTTACTCCTATGCATATCGCGACGAATACTTACTACTAATAGTCAATTTGTTATTTTGAATAGACTAAACCTTTTAAAGCTATTATTAGCTGTAAATAACTACCTACTTGCAAAGTAAATGTAATCAGTTTTCAATTTAACAATCACCATCTCAAGTATATTATGTAAGCAAACATAACTACCGCTCCGCGCGCACACACACACACACACACACACACACACACACACACACACATTTAATTTAAAATTCATAATATGATATGTGTTAAATTACTAAATAGCAAAATACATATGTCAATATGTATTTTGCTATTTAGTAATTATTTCGATTATAAAGAACGATTATTATTAAAAAAAAAAAGGAGATTTCCAGCCCCTGCAATATTATGGGGCGATACTATGATTGTACCTTTGAACTAGGCTGCTTATAGTTTGGGGATTTTTTTAACCTACTTTAAAAATAAGGTTCTCAGTTGAATGTTTATAACTGAATGTTTGTATGATGTTTGTCGTCAAATATCTCGCTGCTGCGTTTTGCTGGACCGATTTTGATGCGGTTTTCAGTAAAGTGATTGTTACACTGGGGAAAAGGTTTTAGTTTATATACTCCAATCGGGTACATTCTTACTTAGACAATAACTAAAAAGTTAACTTTAACGAACATGAGCAGTCTAAGTACGCACATCATGCACCGACTTCAAATGAGTTTGTTTCCCCAATTAGTGTTATTTTTGTTCTTTTGTGTTTTTTTAAGTCAGTTATTTTTTTTTTATATCATGATAATCTAGTATCACAAAATAGATACGGACAACAGCACGGCAAAGTAAACACTGCGGTATCTTATTCAGTTGTAATAAGGGCTAGTTTGCAACAAAAGTCAGTAACCTGTTGTGCTGGCGACTGTAATTTAACTTTATTCACACCGTTATTTTACTTATCATTTCGGTGCAGAAATAGAGAGTTAGAGTTATTTATTTTTCGAAACCCTAAACAAAAATACGTTTGTTTGAGTAATAGTTTGCTCGTTTCTTTTTGCTTTTACAACTTGTAAAAGAAACTTTACAACCTGACATTTACGACGTTATTTTTTCAGATTTGGACCAATTTTGGTTTGGATATTTTGATGTACTAAAAAAGATTTAACATGTTTCGCAGAAATTTTATTTTTCACGGAATTCACCTATCTCCTGATAGAACTGTCGCAGTGTGTTAGCCAAGTTTGCAAAGCAGAATTAATCTACGGAACTCTACAAACACTTATCAATTAACGTTGGTTTTACATAATTGGAAAGCGATACATTTCTTCGCATGCAATCCGCGGGTCACGTTCTAAGATCGTGATGTCTACTAGCCACTGCTCCAATTTGCTCGTTATATAGCCTTAATTGTAGTTACGATGGCTAAGATATCAAAACGTTATTGGAGGCGATGTAAATATGGTAGTTCTATTTATCAAGTCGTAAGTATTAGTATAAGCAATGAACAAGACACTGTAAGAAAGTTTGAAGATACGCTTCGGGAGTTTAGTTCTACTAGTGTCTCCGTGGCGCAGCGTTAGGAGGGTCGCACTTTAAAGCGACGGCTGCGCCGGAGGTACCGGGTTCGATCCCCGGGTCGGGCAAAAAGAATACCCCTGGGTTTTTCTGATAAGAAATTCTCAGGATAGCCCGGAGTTTGGAGTTTGGCGGTGTTTCACCCCCGTGCCTTGGAAAGCACGTAAAGCCGTTGGTCCTGCGCCTGATCTCTCCCCGGTCGTGTCATCTTGCTGTTCTATTGGGCTATGAGAGTGAAAGGAATAGAGAGGGCACCTGTGTTTGCGCACACACTTGTGCACTATCATATGTCCCGCGCAGTCGGTTAGGTGTTGTGACTGGCCACCGTGGTCGGAATCGGCTAGGGGACTACTATTACTCTACTAGTGTAACTTTGTCTAAAACAAATCTAGAATGTATGAATGCAAAAAACTTGTAGTTTTATTTATACTGATAGACTAATGATAGGTTTTTGATGCCCCACGTGGTTTAGTGGCTATCTCGAGAAGTTTCAAGGCGTCGCCGACCCGGGTTCGATTCCCGGTCGGGTCAATGTAGAAATCTTAACTATATATAGGTATATTCTCTCGGGTCTGGGTGTTGTGGTACAATCGTTATTTCTGATTTCTATAACAAGTGCTATATCCACTTACTTTGCAATCAGAGCAATGTAGGTGATTGGTGTCCAATTTAATAAAGTTTTTTTTAATTTTATTTTAACAAAACAATAAAAAAAAACGCTATCACTGGTAAATCATCGAAACCATGTCGCAGACAAGTTTAGCAGCAATAGATAAAATTGTATTTGTACTAAGAACGTATACGTTTTATGTTAAATGTTGAAGGTGTTGGTTATATCGTGTCGTATTTTCTTTAATGAAGCCATCCTATACCTATATAGACCTAAGTTAGATCTGACTCAAATATTACAATCAAATCATTGTGATAGAGTAATTCACTTTTTTTTCAGCAGTTGCAACATTTCAACGTCTGAACAAATAAAATGTTTTAATCTCCGATTTAACAAATCACGACCGGTGACTGTATTAGTATAGTCTCGGCAAAAGGTCTCGGAACTAAATCACGACAGGATTTTGTTCGACAAACAATGAGTATCGTGGCGATTAGCAAAATAGACAATAACATTTCGACGGCTTATAGTTCGGATTGGGCTGCGTTCTATTTGAGAGTCGCAAGCTACAGAAAACAAGCGATTTTTACATTGCTTTTAAACGAAATAGTACTGGGAGATACGTACGTACGGCGTAGTGTTCGTATATTTCATAAAGTGATATTACTGGAACCTAAATTACGTCATTATATTTAAGTAGACTCCTTTAGATTATGCGCGCATTACTGATTTAATTCATTATTTTCCAAGAACACAGTTAATAAAGATAAATTAATTATTAGATTGATGTTCAGTCTATCTATACAGTTACTTATAAATAGACGAAGAACAAATATGAGGTCAAATCGCTTGTGTGAAAATCTTTTAACCGAGTCTTTGTATACATCAAAGAAACAGGACACTATCATTTTTTGGAAAATCCTCTTTGTCTCTGTCATTTCAATGCCTAATCCTTCTTTTTGTCTAAACATAACCATAATTGAATAAAAAATACAAACAAAATAAAAACAATTTTATCAAAAACTGGCTTATAAAAACCGAGTGTTATCAACAAAAAAAAAACATTTATTGTTCTAAATCAGCCCTTTAAATATTACCACTAAAAACGAGGTGACCTTTTGAATTATGATAATTTTGCAGCCGCTTTGTTTTGACAGGTGCGATTGTGCGCTTTTGGGTTCGTAATGTTAAAAAAACCATGATTGCATCGGTGTTTAGAAGACACCACCCTCCTCGCTTACATATTGTTGAAATAACTTATTTCTACAGTAGGTATAAACCCGATCAAATATTATATTACTAGCGGTCCCCCGCGACTTCGTCCGCGCGTTTTGAGTTTGCTCCCTTTCCTCCCGTCGCAGCGTCATGTTTTATATCCTAAAGCCTTTCTCGATAAATAAGCTATCCAACACAGAAATATTTTTTCAAATCGGTCCAGCAGTTCCTGAGATAAGCGCGTTCAAACAAACAAACTCTTCAGCTTTATAATATATAGCGGTCCCCCGCGACTTCGTCCGCGCGTTTTGAGTTTGCTCCCTCCCCTCCCGTCGCAGCGTGATGTTTTATATCCTAAAGCCTTTTTCAATAAATAAGCTATCTAACACAGAAATATTTTTTCAAATCGGTTAAGCAGTTCCTGAGATGAGCGCGTTCAAACCAAAAAACTCTTCAGCTGTATAATATAATTAGCGCAAGCGCACGTTGTACTTGAGCTGCGAACATTATTTTGGTGCGGAGTTATGTTAAAACTGTGATAGCTCCTAAGATATTTATTGGAATCAAATGATATAAAGGGCAACTTTGTTCTAAGTGAAATGCTCGTGATGATGGATGTATTTATTTTGATAAGAATAAATAACTGTGTGTATAATACACTTCTAAAAATGATGCATTATTTTTTTACAAATTTATTAACATAAAAAAGGTTGTAGTAAGTCAACCATAAAAGATAGACATATGCTGTCGCGGACTTTATTATAGAACTCTTAATGCTGAACAATCTTGTCATACATGGTTTTTGTGTAACTTTAGCGGTTTCCGCAGCGTACGCAGCGGAAGCTCTCAAAAGGAATATCTTTCTCCCGTTTTCGCAACATTTTTCATTGCTGCTGTGGTCTTGTGAGTCGTATCTTTATGTAATATAGCTTATAGCCTTCCTCGATAAATGGACTATCTAACATAAAAAGAATTTTTCAAATCGGGCCAGTAGTTTCTGAGATTAGCGCGTTCAAACAAACAAACAAACAAACAAACAAACAAACAAACAAACAAACAAACAAACAAACTCTTCAGCTTTATAATATTAGTATAGATATAGGTATATTGCGTTTGCGTCTGTCCAATAGACCGCATTCTTCCATTCTTGCTGACTTGAGCTGGCAATCGGAAAGTCACGACCGTGCTTTGCCGGAACCGAACGACGGCGCTATTCCGTGTCGTACGATTGCAACTATTGTACAAATATTGCAAAAAAACTAACAATAGTTAGATGAACAACACAATATTTAAAGGTACTGTATCGCTTTGCCTATTAAACAAGCAACATCGTCATTATTTTGTATTTGACGGTCGTATAATATTGCAATTATTGGGTATTCACTACCTGGGATGCGATTGTGTAAAGCAATCGTATTCATTTGACAATTCAAAACGTGCGGTATGATCTGTCAAACGGCAAAGAACAAAGGGTTTGACAGATCAAACCGAACGTTATGAATTGTCAAATGAATACGATTGCTTTACACAATTCCAGCTCTGGACACAAGAGACTGGACACACATGTGTCCAGTTCTTAAAATTTAAAGATAAATAAAGATAATACTCAGGGGAAGGTAAATTAAGTTGCTCTATGCGGAAACGCGTAAAATCCTTGCCGTGTCCAGATGACAAAATGATTAGTGGTAAAGTCCGTTCTTTTTTGCTTGTCGAATATTGTAAACAATCTTGACATTCCTATTTACTGAAATAATTCATTAAAAAAACACAAGAATCACCGCCTAAATAGGTGAATCATCGTTGATATCTTTTTAAATTAATTTTATTTACTGAAGAAATTTTAAATTTATAAAAAGATTTTTTACATTATTTGTCTAGCAAAGAAAAACGGACTTTATTTTCTTTAGTTTCACCAACTGGACACGCGTGTGTCCAGTCTCTTGTGTCCAGTTAATGTATAACTAAATTATTGTTTAAGTTTTGCAATTTCAAAATATGTATATCCCCGCCATGAAACGAAATGGCCACAGGTTGCTGCACCTACTACATTGCGACACTGAGACAATCGGCTTAGAAACCGGGCTTTGATTTAAAACCCTATATTTGGACTTTATACTTAATTTGCATGTTTGGCAAAATAGAAAACCGTAAGCGAATTCCCGCAGAAAATCGATTTTGAAATCGATCGATGAATCAATGAAATTAATAAAGAGTTTACCTCAGTATTCGTCAAGTCGGGTTTATTTGTTTAAGAGTTCATTTTAACAACGTCAGATAAGGAATATTCGTCGAATACAATACAAAAAGCATAATTCGAAAACTTCATCTACTTGTCAGCAATCATTTACGCTAACGACATTTTAAAATCGTTTTTTTATGCATATTCGGTCGGATAAGTCCTATCTGACGTTGGAAAATCGACTCTTACAGGTTTAAATACAGGGTGTTATTTAGGTGAGCGACAAGCGACTCGGAGGTGGTAAACGATATTAATGTCAGAAAAAAAAACAATTGAAAGCATCCTATAGAGTAAGCTGTAATAAAGAAAGGAAACAACAGCATAAAGTCGTACCGTTGACAAGTAATACTATATTACCTAACAATAACTATGAAAAAAGTTGAACTTTGATCAATTTGTCAGAACTGATTTATCTAATTTAGATGAAAGTCATTCAACTGATACACGCAATGAGGAATTATCAAACAGTTTCTTTTATTCCTTTGTACATTTATGATACTTATAGTCAGATGCCTATGGATAATTGCTTTGATGTCTTCAGTCTCTCATTACATTTTAGAATAGTCTAACAGGATTAAGTTAGGATCCCTTCAATACAGTCCCCAATTAAAAGCGAATAGCTAGGTTGTGTAGGAACTAAGCCGGCACTTGTATCGGAGCAGGTTGCCCTAACATGTTTTTCACAAATTCTAATGCGACATTGGTCCAGTTTGTCCCACAATTCCTTCCTACATAGAAACCTTACGCTTGCATTCGACTATTGAACGAGATATTTTGAAACATAACGTTCACCGTTCAAGATTAAGGCATTCTCGTTTTATCCTATTGAAACTAGGGCCAAGAAGTATGTATGAACAATTTGTTTGTTTTCAATTAAAATTGCGTAGTTTAAAGCTCACTTTAAATATCATTATCGTAAAGAGATTCTAATGTTAAGTCGAGAAAAGTCTTTATATTTAACCTTTAAACATGCGATTCGAATTTACACGTTTATGATAGAAATAAAGTCAGTAGGCTTAGTTTGAGTTAAAGTTAGTTGGCTTACATTACTTACAGCTGTGAACAGACATAATATACAGGGTGACTTTTTTATCAGTAAAAAAATCAGCTGTTCCATACATTTTGACCGCGCGCCAATTGAACTTTTGTATGGAACAGCTGTTTTTTTTTTCTCGATTTCACTATTGCCCCCATAGTAAAAGTTGTTCATATTCATCGGTGGAGTCTTTACACAAAATATCGGTACTGATAACAAAGTCACCCTGTAGTATTGGTATTTATATTTACATCTGTAAAAAAAGTAAAGCTTGCTTGTAACTATTGTCCCAATGCTAGACAAAGGCCTAACGTCAACTATGAGGTTTGAGGCATACTCCACTACGCTAACTTTGTTGTCAGATGTTTATAATCTATATATAATATACAAGGCGTCTGACTAAGTTTACAAGACGAATAATATCAACCCATATGAGCCGGGACCAATGGCTTAACGTGACTTTCTAAGCACGACCGCGTCTTACGTTGCTGAACTTCGGTATCACTACCAAAGCGCTGCTATCACTGCGCTACGAGCACCAAATACTTTTGTTGATGTATACCTTACATTGACGACACATGACGGATTATTTTTGAAATCACAACTTGTATTTTCACTGTCATTAAACTGTACCATCACCAAGAGTTTACGATAGTTTAACTCGCTTGCAACGATGAAAAAAATCTATGGAAAATTGCACAGCGCCTCTAGCGGTCACTGACAGAACTATTTTTTTTAATACAAAAAGTTAAGTCGTCGCTAGCAAGTAAAACCGTCGGCTATCGAGTAAACTCATAACGTTACTGAATCTAATTCCTCTGTGACAAATAATTAGCTTCATTGTTAACGTATTGCTTACAACGCAGCAAAATGTAATGAAAATTGGTCCGAAGGCTGTCAGTCTTACATCACTATTTTCCCATATTGCTGCCTTATATGTTGGGCAACGTTTAATCGATTTCTGTCAACACTAATTTTATCAAAGTTATTAGGAGTTAATGTTAATTGTTTTCGCAGACGATTACTGCAGCATATGAAGAGAGGTATAAAGTTAATCGACAAAATTTAATCGTATTATTAACTTTATGAACATAATATGGATTTTGTGCACGCACATTTTGGCTAATGCATTAGTAATCTCTCTTCATGAAATTTTCAGAAACAACTTTCATAAATAAACTCACACAGAGTAACCTCCACTAATATCAGATTTAGGATACGAGTAGAAAAAACAATACTTAGATGCGCTTGATACTGGACATCGCTATCGCAGACCAATAAAATGTTATTACATGGTGATAACTATTATTCTGCCTATAAAAAGGATCCAACAATTCTTAAATTATTCTTGCAGTCCTTTGCCTTTTTAACTTTTGTATTCCGACTAGTACCATCGTGTGTTATTTTTTGTGTACTTAAATAATAAAAAAGCACGCTAGTAACAACTTTGCAACGTGTATATTGTTATAGCGTTGCATATAAAATTTAATGTTTTTCATTGTAGGTATTGTTTCATAAATAGTTTTAAACATAGTGCTGTTACGCGTACTGATACTGTCAGTGTTGTTTGTCGAGAAATAGTAAGTTTGTGGACAATGGTACCGGCGGCGAGCGTAATAAAAGACTTCGAAGGAGGGTAGACCGATTTGTTTGCCAATAAAAACCCACCCGCAAGTTCTCTTTAGTTACTCCGTGATCATGGCGTTTGCAACGGTGCAGGAATATCGAAAGCTTATAAATAACTAGCGGTCCCCCGCGACTTCGTCCGCGCGTTTTGAGTTTGCTCCCTCCCCTCTCGTCGCAGCGTCATGTTTTATATCCTAAAGCCTTTCTCGATAAATAAGCTATCGAAAAATGTATTTATTTTGATAAGAATAAATACCTGTGTGTATAATACACCTCTAAAAGTAATGCATTATTTTTTTACCAATTTATTAACATAAAAAAGGTTGTAGTAAGTCAACCATAAAATATAGACATATACTGTCGCGGACTTTATTATAGAACTCTTAATGCTGAACAATCCTGTCATACATGATTTTTGTGTAACTTAAGCGGTTTCCGCAGCGTATGCGGTGGAAGCTCTCAAAAGGAATATCTTTCTCCCGTTTTCGCAACATTTTTCATTGCTGCTGTGGTCTTATGAGTCGTATCTTTATGTTATATAGCCTAAAGCCTTCCTCGATAAATGGACTATTCAACGTAAAAGTATTTTTTCAAATCGGGCCAGTAGTTTCTGAGATTAGCGCGTTCAAACAAACAAACAAACAAACAAACAAACAAACAAACAAATTCTTCAGCTTTATAATATTAGTATAGATAAGGTACATGGTAGCAATCCTGCATGTAACTCTTTTATTATTTCATAATAACCGATAAGTTAACTTTTATTTTTTCTCCTAAAACACAAAAACTTTGCTAGATAGTAACATTAGTAAAAGATTCATTAGACGGCAAAAGAAATATTGAAGATAAAAACTGGAGCTAATAAAATTTACATAAACCTACCGGCTTCAAGGCTCAAGAATCTAATGAACGTAATTCTAAAGGAAGTAACAACATATTTTATTACTACAATAATACTGTTTGTAAAAAATGTCATCGATATTTAAAATGCCAAGGCGTACCGGTTATAAGTGATCTACATAAAATAATGACTACATCATATATTTTTGTGAGCGCTTCAACAATATCATAAACGTGTATTTAATGTAATACTTAGTTCATTAGAATTTAAAGCACATTTATTTTATTTCAAACTTTGATTAAAATTGGATTAATTGAGGTTTTAATGGTTGTCAAGAGATACGCAGAGTTTGATTGGTCGGACGTTGAGAGTTTTTTTTCTAATTGAGGAAAGGGTATTGTACCTTTATAGCTTTCAATTCAACATCTCAAGGCCAATTAGAATTCCAACGTATT
Organism: Pyrausta purpuralis; assembly: GCA_963924145.1. Classification (NCBI taxonomy): domain Eukaryota; kingdom Metazoa; phylum Arthropoda; class Insecta; order Lepidoptera; family Crambidae; genus Pyrausta; species Pyrausta purpuralis. The sequence goes on from OZ001659.1 coordinate 20,313,311, forward strand.
TTTTTTAATTCTTCATAACGCCTTGCTATACGTCAACAAAGCGGTTACATTGCTACTTCAGAAATGTAATTGTAGGCTGCTCTACTAAATATTTTGTAGTTAGTTTTACCTACTTAGATCAGTTCATGAGAGTAAAAGTAAAAAACAAAAGAGCATTTACCTTCAAAGGAGGCCTTGAGGCATTTACTGCATTATCCGAATCTCGTGCATATTTCAGAGCACTTTGCATAAGAAAAAGTGAAAAGCCTACTTGTTATAATTACACCAAGGTCGTTTAGGCATTGTGATTCGAAACTGTTAATAGTTAGAAACATTTGGAATGTTGTAACTGCAATATTTTTTAAAATTGGGCGATTGACAGCCTATCGGCTTTTGTTGTTGTTTGCACGCTTGCGGTTTGGTGATTAATTTTCATTGAAACTTTGATGTCAATGTTGAAATTGATAATGATAGATTGAAACATGAATGAGCATATTGTGTCCTAAATTGAATAAACAATATTTGACTTTGACTTTGCAATAAAGACACTTATTATAATAAACTGTTTATAATACTCGTTTCACTTAGCTTGTTCAGTGCCGCCCACTCGGGCCCGAGTGTGTAGTGTGTAGTGTACGGCGAAGTATTTTTCTGACATTTTATAAATAGCACACGGAACCGAGCGCTTGGTCACCAGCATGCTGTGTGCTGAACCGGCCGGAGTACATGTTTAAAAAGAAATGAGCAAATATTTTACGTTTTTTTTAATTACACATAAATTGCGGTTTCCTGAGTTATTTTTCATGTATTTTTAAGGCTGTCAAAGAGTCAAAATTTTTATTTTACGAAAGGTCTGCTAGAGATAAATAATAAACAATCGAAAAAAAAACATATTTAAGTTGGGTGGTGTAGATAGTAACAAGCAGTTTATAAGTCTTCAGTATCAAGTATGTTATCTACTTAGCAATGTGAGTTATTTTAAATTTACTTTATGCGTGTGAACTTGTGTTAAACTCATCTTGTTAGATGCGCCGAACAATGCATTATCGTTAAATAGCAATAACATTAAATCTAAACGTCTAGGGCGTGCCGAAGAGGGTATAGCCCCTAGCGTTTGCCGCACCGGCCGCCTAATGTCCGAAACTATTAGTGTTGCAACCATAAAATAATACAAAATAATTACACTCGCACCTCCGTATAAATCTTCATTATGTTATGTAACAGAAAAATGTTACACGCTTTAGTTAAAATTGGAAATTCGCCTGAAGGCAAAGATGGTTTTATTGACTCAAATATAAGTAAAATGAAAAATATTTAGAACTAGATTTTGAATTGCGATGATTGTGTATATGAGCGTATGTAATAATTTCATAAAAAACCAATTCTAAAGTATTTTAATTGCTTGTAAGCGGATACAAATCTTATAACCTGCGGGCGAAGTCTGATGCATCATTTTTGACATTTCGCGTCGACAATTTCAATTTTATGATTTTCTAATTCATCAAATATCATTTTAACATACGTAGCTATGTCTTAAATAAATCTTAAAAAATATTTGCAGTTTTTTAAGCATCATGCAAAAACTCTTCACAATCAATAAATACACGAAAACACCAATTTTGTCACAGCATTTTTCGAGCGCCACCTGGTGGTTTTACACGGAACTATGTCGAGACTTCCGACACTGTTAAGGAATAAAATATGAATGACGTAGTTTTGTAAAGTAGAGCCTAATTGTATTGATATTATGTAAAAGCGTTATATTAGGTAACGTGTTATAAATAATCACGTATTATAATGTATCACGACGACCTCTTAATTGTATTTTGCCGTCAATGTGATTTTGGAAGATGTTCATTACATTATTTTTTTCCGTCAATTACCTCTGAATGATTTACCAGTTGTATAATGAAATTGGTGTATTTTTTTATATTATATTATTCAAAGTTACTAAACGATATCAAAAAGCGTGTCAATTACTTATAGAAGAAGAGAATATTCTTATAATAACTTCGAAAATCAAACTAATAGACAGCTAATAGGTACTGAATTACCCTAACATTTCATGAAACTTCGATACAAAAGATGGTCAAGCGTGATCGTAGCTAGCTTGTTTAGGTTCCTGACATCTTTTAAGAAAACAAGTAATATTTATTAATATAATAATAGTATTTTATACCACTTTTAGAAGCCTAATCAGGAACAAATTTTTACAATTCAACTAATTAGATAGAAAAATCTTTTCAAACTTTTCCGATTACCGATTATTTTACTGTGACACCAGTGTCGGAATTCTCGACATATTTCCGTGTAAAACCACCAGGTGGCGCTCGAAAAATTCTGAGACAAAATGGGTTTTTTCGTGTATTTATTGATTAAGAAAAAATATGAATGAAGCTTAAAAAAATACAAATATTTTTTAAGATTTATTAAAGATATTACTACGTAAGTTAAAATGATATTTGATGAATCAGAATATCATAAAATTGAAATTGTCGACGCGAAATGTCAAAAATTATGCTTCAGACTTCGCCCGCAGGTTAGTTACCAACCTTAAACTACGACTAAAATATCCCGAATTGTTAGAAAACTATACCTCCATTATTAATTCCCTCAGTGTTATTATTTTTTAATTTTGTCGTTGAATAGTTAAGCGATGCTAAGCCTGTGTCGGAAGTCTCGACATAGTTCCCTGTAAAACCACCAGGTGGCGCTCGAAAAATGCCGTAACAAAATTAGTGTTTTCGTGTATTTATTGATCGAGAAGAATTTTCGAATGAAGCTTAAAAATTACAAATATTTTTTTAAATTTATTAAACATACAAGTTACATAAGTTAAAAGGATATTCATTGAATTAGAAAATCATTAAATTGAAATTGTCTACGCAAAATGTCAAAAATGTTGCATCAGACTTCGCCCGCTGGTAGTTTTTGGAATTAGGGGGCCTAAAACAATAAGTTGTTATTACAATGATTTTCCATTAGAGAGACCAAATTGACTTTTGTGTGTATACCACTTTTGAGTTATTTAAGTATAGTGATGTTCCTAATTAGTCGACAAATTCAATTATTATTCGATAGTTGTTTTTAAATGACATAAGAAAAGATAAATAGATATACTTTGTATTGAAGAAGAAGTTTATAAGCATAAAATAAAACAGTGTTATTAAAAAAACTGTTTAAAAACATGTTTCGTAGAAATACCATCATAATTTTCTAACATAATGTATTTTATAGAAAGTAGTAAAAGTCAAAATAGGTTAGTTAATGAAAAGATTTAAATTGAATACTCATTTGAAAATATAATATATGTGCTGCGTTTTTTCATTGCTGTATTCAACTTATATAATAAATCCAAAAAAGAAGAATAACGTTATTTAAAAATCATATTAGAACAGAACTAAAATGTTTAATACAAAAAGTTAAGTCGTCGCTAGCAAGTAAAACCGTCGGCTATCGAGTAAACTCATAACGTTACTGAATCTAATTCCTCTGTGACAAATAATTAGCTTCATTGTTAACGTATTGCTTACAACGCAGCAAAATGTAATGAAAATTGGTCCGAAGGCTGTCAGTCTTACATCACCATTTTCCCATATTGCTGCCTCATATGTTGGGCAACGTTTAATCGATTTCTATCAACACTAATTTTATCAAAGTTATTAGGAGTAAATGTTAATTGTTTTCGCAGACGATTACTGTAGCATATGAAGAGAGGTATAAAGTTAATCGACAAAATTTAATCGTATTATTAACTTTATGAACTTAATAATATGGATTTTGTGCACGCACATTTTGGCTAATGCATTAGTAATCTCTCTTCATGAAATTTTCATAAATAAACTCACGCAGAGTAACCTCCATTAATATCAGATTTAGGATACGAGTAGAAAAAACAATACTTAGATGCGCTTGATACTGGACATCGCTATCGCAGACCAATAAAATGTTATTACATGGTGATAACTATTATTCTGCGCCTATAAAAAGGCTCCAACAATTCTTAAATTATTCTTGCAGTCCTTTGCCTTTTTAACTTTTGTATTCTGACTAGTATCTACCCACAACCATCGTGTGTTATTTTTTGTGTACATATATAATAAAAAAGCACGCTAGTAACAACTTTGAAACGTGTATATTGTTATAGCGTTGCATATAAAAATTTATGTTTTTCATTGTAGGTATTGTTTCATAAATAGTTTTAAACATAGTGCTGTTACGCGTACTGATACTGTCAGTGTTGTTTGTCGAGAAATAGTGAGTTTGTGGACAATGGTACCGGCGCACTGTGGAATATTTCGGTGTGTTTCGGATTAAAAATCTGTAACTTCGTCAATTTGAAAGATAGACTTATCAAATTTTGCTATAATATAAAATAATACATAAGAGTTCATACAAGTAATGTTTGATGAATTGGAATTTTGGATATTTTTTTAATTAATAAATAAAAGTCACAATAATTTAAAAAAAGTACTTTTTATTAAAATATTTTTTTAGAAACATACTGTACGTGTATTTCTTAATTTTAATTACTCTATTAAGATATATATCTATATTATATATATATCTATATTATATATATTAATATATATATCTCTATAAAACGTACCACAAACTATTGATGATAAAAGTAAACTACGAAACTGCATTTGATAGAGATTTCCGTTCCCAGACTAGTATCCGATTTTTTCACATATCTTCGAAAACCGCAAAAAGCCGCAGCAAATTTTTATATATCGTTTAGATGAGTAACTAACCTATAATTTCACATTAAATTCAAAGCATCGGTAAACAACTCTAAATGTTAAAAGCTTCGATGAATTTGAGGAAAAACATTTTTTTCTCCATTTTTTCTTTAAATTGGTATTTAAATTTATATTCGTATTAAAAACAATCAATTGTATTTATTTCTTATCTCTGATAAATATGATTTTCAAAAATATATAATATCTTATATCTTTCATTTCAAGTTTTAAAACTATTCCACGTTGAAAAACGTGAATGAAGAACTTAATATTTCCCAATTATCTAAACGTTTAACTTTGCTCCATGAAAAAAAAACTTTTTCGAAATACAATATAAATTACGCTATAGAATATTAGTCTTCGACTTTTGAACTATTGAATTCTATTCATATATTACCCAATATCAATAAGTGATAAAAATCAATTTTGATATGCGTTTGTTCTACCATATTCCACAGTGCGGCGGCGAGCGTAATAAAAGACTTCGAAGGAGGGTAGACCGATTTGTTTGCCAATAAAAACTCACCCGCAAGTTCTCTTTAGTTACTCCGTGATCATGGCGCTTGCAACGGTGCAGGAATATCGAAAGCTTATAAATAATAAGGTACATGGTAGCAATCCTGCATGTAACTCTTTCATTATTTCATAATAACCGATAAGTTAACTTTAATTTTTTCTCCTAAAACACAAAAACTTTGCTTGATAGTAACATTAGTAAAAGATCAATTAGAAGGCAAAAGAAATATTGAAGATAAAAACTGGAGCTAATAAAATTTACATAAACCTACCGGCTTCAAGGCTCAAGAATCTAATGAACGTAATTCTAAAGGAAGTAACAACATATTTTATTACTACAATAATACTGTTTGTAAAAAATGTCATCGATATTTAAAATGCCAAGGCGTACCGGTTATAAGTGATCTACATAAAATAATGACTACATCATATATTTTTGTGAGCGCTTCAACAATATCTTAAACGTGTATTTAATGTAATACTTAGTTCATTAGAATTTTAAGCACATTTATTTTATTTCAAACTTTGATTAAAATTGGATTAATTGAGGTTTTAATGGTTGTCAAGAGATACGCAGAGTTTGATTGGTCGGACGTTGAGAGTTTTTTTTCTAATTGAGGAAAGGGTATTGTACCTTTATAGCTTTCAATTCAACATCTCAAGGCCAATTAGAATTCCAACGTATTTTTTTTAATTCTTCATAACGCCTTGCTATACGTCAACAAAGCGGTTACATTGCTACTTCAGAAATGTAATTGTAGGCTGCTCTACTAAATATTTTGTAGTTAGTTTTACCTACTTAGATCAGTTCATGAGAGTAAAAGTAAAAAACAAAAGAGCATTTACCTTCAAAGGAGGCCTTGAGGCATTTACTGCATTATCCGAATCTCGTGCATATTTCAGAGCACTTTGCATAAGAAAAAGTGAAAAGCCTACTTGTTATAATTACACCAAGGTCGTTTAGGCATTGTGATTCGAAACTGTTAATAGTTAGAAACATTTGGAATGTTGTAACTGCAATATTTTTTAAAATTGGGCGATTGACAGCCTATCGGCTTTTGTTGTTGTTTGCACGCTTGCGGTTTGGTGATTAATTTTCATTGAAACTTTGATGTCAATGTTGAAATTGATAATGATAGATTGAAACATGAATGAGCATATTGTGTCCTAAATTGAATAAACAATATTTGACTTTGACTTTGCAATAAAGACACTTATTATAATAAACTGTTTATAATACTCGTTTCACTTAGCTTGTTCAGTGCCGCCCACTCGGGCCCGAGTGTGTAGTGTGTAGTGTACGGCGAAGTATTTTTCTGACATTTTATAAATAGCACACGGAACCGAGCGCTTGGTCACCAGCATGCTGTGTGCTGAACCGGCCGGAGTACATGTTTAAAAAGAAATGAGCAAATATTTTACGTTTTTTTTAATTACACATAAATTGCGGTTTCCTGAGTTATTTTTCATGTATTTTTAAGGCTGTCAAAGAGTCAAAATTTTTATTTTACGAAAGGTCTGCTAGAGATAAATAATAAACAATCGAAAAAAAAAACATATTTAAGTTGGGTGGTGTAGATAGTAACAAGCAGTTTATAAGTCTTCAGTATCAAGTATGTTATCTACTTAGCAATGTGAGTTATTTTAAATTTACTTTATGCGTGTGAACTTGTGTTAAACTCATCTTGTTAGATGCGCCGAACAATGCATTATCGTTAAATAGCAATAACATTAAATCTAAACGTCTAGGGCGTGCCGAAGAGGGTATAGCCCCTAGCGTTTGCCGCACCGGCCGCCTAATGTCCGAAACTATTAGTGTTGCAACCATAAAATAATACAAAATAATTACACTCGCACCTCCGTATAAATCTTCATTATGTTATGTAACAGAAAAATGTTACACGCTTTAGTTAAAATTGGAAATTCGCCTGAAGGCAAAGATGGTTTTATTGACTCAAATATAAGTAAAATGAAAAATATTTAGAACTAGATTTTGAATTGCGATGATTGTGTATATGAGCGTATGTAATAATTTCATAAAAAACCAATTCTAAAGTATTTTAATTGCTTGTAAGCGGATACAAATCTTATAACCTGCGGGCGAAGTCTGATGCATCATTTTTGACATTTCGCGTCGACAATTTCAATTTTATGATTTTCTAATTCATCAAATATCATTTTAACATACGTAGCTATGCTATACGTCTTAAATAAATCTTAAAAAATATTTGCAGTTTTTTAAGCATCATGCAAAAACTCTTCACAATCAATAAATACACGAAAACACCAATTTTGTCACAGCATTTTTCGAGCGCCACCTGGTGGTTTTACACGGAACTATGTCGAGACTTCCGACACTGTTAAGGAATAAAATATGAATGACGTAGTTTTGTAAAGTAGAGCCTAATTGTATTGATATTATGTAAAAGCGTTATATTAGGTAACGTGTTATAAATAATCACGTATTATAATGTATCACGACGACCTCTTAATTGTATTTTGCCGTCAATGTGATTTTGGAAGATGTTCATTACATTATTTTTTTCCGTCAATTACCTCTGAATGATTTATCAGTTGTATAATGAAATTGGTGTATTTTTTTATATTATATTATTCAAAGTTACTAAACGATATCAAAAAGCGTGTCAATTACTTATAGAAGAAGAGAATATTCTTATAATAACTTCGAAAATCAAACTAATAGACAGCTAATAGGTACTGAATTACCCTAACATTTCATGAAACTTCGATACAAAAGATGGTCAAGCGTGATCGTAGCTAGCTTGTTTAGGTTCCTGACATCTTTTAAGAAAACAAGTAATATTTATTAATATAATAATAGTATTTTATACCACTTTTAGAAGCCTAATCAGGAACAAATTTTTACAATTCAACTAATTAGATAGAAAAATCTTTTCAAACTTTTCCGATTACCGATTATTTTACTGTGACACCAGTGTCGGAATTCTCGACATATTTCCGTGTAAAACCACCAGGTGGCGCTCGAAAAATTCTGAGACAAAATGGGTTTTTTCGTGTATTTATTGATTAAGAAAAAATATGAATGAAGCTTAAAAAAATACAAATATTTTTTAAGATTTATTAAAGATATTACTACGTAAGTTAAAATGATATTTGATGAATCAGAATATCATAAAATTGAAATTGTCGACGCGAAATGTCAAAAATTATGCTTCAGACTTCGCCCGCAGGTTAGTTACCAACCTTAAACTACGACTAAAATATCCCGAATTGTTAGAAAACTATACCTCCATTATTAATTCCCTCAGTGTTATTATTTTTTAATTTTGTCGTTGAATAGTTAAGCGATGCTAAGCCTGTGTCGGAAGTCTCGACATAGTTCCCTGTAAAACCACCAGGTGGCGCTCGAAAAATGCCGTAACAAAATTAGTGTTTTCGTGTATTTATTGATCGAGAAGAATTTTCGAATGAAGCTTAAAAATTACAAATATTTTTTTAAATTTATTAAACATACAAGTTACATAAGTTAAAAGGATATTCATTGAATTAGAAAATCATTAAATTGAAATTGTCTACGCAAAATGTCAAAAATGTTGCATCAGACTTCGCCCGCTGGTAGTTTTTGGAATTAGGGGGCCTAAAACAATAAGTTGTTATTACAATGATTTTCCATTAGAGAGACCAAATTGACTTTTGTGTGTATACCACTTTTGAGTTATTTAAGTATAGTGATGTTCCTAATTAGTCGACAAATTCAATTATTATTCGATAGTTGTTTTTAAATGACATAAGATAAATAGATATACTTTGTATTGAAGAAGAAGTTTATAAGCATAAAATAAAACAGTGTTATTAAAAAAACTGTTTAAAAACATGTTTCGTAGAAATACCATCATAATTTTCTAACATAATGTATTTTATAGAAAGTAGTAAAAGTCAAAATAGGTTAGTCATATAAGCTATTGTATATGAAAAGATTTAAATTGAATACTCATTTGAAAATATAATATATGTGCTGCGTTTTTTCATTGCTGTATTCAACTTATATAATAAATCCAAAAAAGAAGAATAACGTTATTTAAAAATCATATTAGAAATTCAATAACTTGATTGCAATTGAATTGTTACAACACTATTGCACTACACTTGCAACATGAAAAAAATGCGATCGTAGCTGTTATACTGGATTATCTAACAAATAATCTGAGTATTCGTTTAGAGAAGCTATATAAAATACGCAAATACGAATTTGCAACACATTTTTTGCTTGGCAAATTCAAAGAATAAAGAATATTAAGTGATAGATTTAAAAGGCCGATTCAGCCAAAATAATGAATCATTTTTTTGAAAATAAATATAATTTCTTCAGATATTTATTTTTAATCTTATCTAAATATTTATTTAAAGTTAGAGAAAAATAAGTATTGGGCGTTGTATTAAAAGAGAGGTGAAGCTGATGGCGTAGATGACTCTTGAAATCGACTGGGTCAAATCGGGTGCTGTCTTAAAAATGATATTGTCTATGTTAGAGAAAATAAAATAAAATCAAAAATTTAGATTTTCCAAAAAAATATTATTTAAGGATGGTTTTAATGATGAATACAATAACACAGTTATAATACTATCTATTTGACCTTATATTGCGTACGAGATTTGTTTGTGGTGTCAGTTCCATACGCTAATAAAATAGCAGTTCAATGGCCCAAAACAAATTCTTGGCTCTACGTAAACGGTGAAAATGCACACAAATTGACGTAGGCTGCACCTACGGACACCTAAACCACAGAACCCTAAAAACAGTAAAAAAAAAACAATAGTAACGTTAAATTTAATTGGATTGCGTGCGACTATACTTGCGTTTGCTACGGCTCGCCCACGTTTGTTTGTTATTAATGAATTTGCTATGACTATGAGTGAGAGGTCCAAGGCCATTTGATGTATAATCTGTATAGTGCAGGCACGGGCAGTTTGGTGATATAGACTAAAGATTAGTGTTGATGTTAGGGTGTAGTTCCACTGTAGGTGTGAGAGCACAGTGCGAGAGTGTACAGCGAAAAACATATTCGCTTGAAATCCTTGTTAAAAGGACTCTAAAAACTGTTAAGTACTACAAACTGACCAAGTGAAAGTCGGACTCGCACAATAAGGGTTCCTTGCTAACTTGAACTGTTAACTTCCAGTAACTGGATCTCTAATGCAGTTAACTTAGCTAAAATACCACAATATTTTGTTGACAGCAAAACTTTGTTTTCATTATTATTTGTATTAATAACAAAGTTATGTTTGCGGTTATTGAAAATGTGCTCTATCTTAAAAACTAGTATAGTCCGATCTCGTTCAAACCAATTTCCGTTGGAAGTCTTTGTCACCATCTACATCATGTCATTGTATTGTTTTCAAAATTTACACCCGCTTAGTTTTAAAATTAAATGGAGGGGACGCCGTTACCTCTTTGCAAGCGTCTATCTCTCAAACGTTAGACTTATAGAGAAAATAGTTTTAGGAACTTCGATGTCATTTTAAAATACCCATCCATAGACATCCTACACGCATAAGTTTGATAAAAAAAAATGGTTTTAGTTTCATTTTTATCATTAACCCCCTTTATATCATTATGTTGTATTTTTTGAATGAGAATCGTAAAGCGGTTAAAAGGTTACATCAACCAAATTTTCACCGTGTTATACTAATAGTTTTAGAATAAAGTGGTTGTGACATACAGACAGACTGACTCGACGAAATTATAAGGGTTCCGTTTTTTGCCATTCGGCTACGGAACCCAAACAAAAAAGTTACATATCATTGCTTCATTAGTAAAGACGCTTCATTTTTATAATTGTAGACCTCATTTCTTGAAGGAAAGCGATTTTAATAGATTAGGTTTTTTTTATTTACCTTTCATAAGGCAGAAAATACATGTTTGAGTTTTTATAAAATTGCACTTACAAAATATGTAAGTATGTCGGAAAAAGGATACAAGACGCAATTATAATGTTTTCTTACATAAAAGCTTAAGTTATTAGCTAAAAACATTGAGGAGGATTACCTCCTCCATAACCAAAACCATTAGGTTTTTCAGAACAAAATAGCTCGATTTGATAGTATAATAAAGTTAGCCAGTTTATCTTGCACAACTTTTTGCTCTACTGGACACATACTTTACCAAAAGGCCACTCGAAAGGGCGCGCCCGCGCAAATCACGACTGGCCAGGCTCGTGTGCTCAACATAAAACTTTATCTATTGTTCCAAAATAATTATGACGAACAAAAGAATCAATGGTCATGCAATTAGTCGTGAAATGTGACGGGTTAACATGCTTATTGAAGGCCGTTGGATTTTATTGATGACCTATTGAGAAAATTACTGCGAGTATGTATACAACGAAAATAAAAATTGCTTGTGGTTTCTTAAATCTTAAGATGATCTTGTAAAAAAAATTAATAATTGTAAAGTAAGCCCGTAAATATCCCACTGCTGGGCAAAAGCCCTACCCCAAGAATGAGGTAGTATGAGCCATAATTCACCACGCGGGCTCAGTACGGATTGGCAGGATGTTTGCATAGCAAATTGTTTAATGAATTCGAAAAGAACACACGTTTACAAGCTCTATTTCGGACTTCATAATTAGCCAACATAAATAAACATGCAACGATAGAGACTCATAAATTAAATGCATTCAAACAAATTGCTAGACCACCCTCGTTCATCTTTGCCTATGATCCTTCTTATTTACGACGACATTAACATTGCGCGATTGAAGATATTATAAATCACTCAACATGTCCAAGATCGCCTACTCATGTTAATGCTAGTTCGCTAACCGCTACACGACGTGCCTCTTGCTAACACCCACATGTAGTATCCTTCCGATATGGTCTTGCTAGTTTAAGGCCAGTTGAACTAACTACTATAGTTACTGCTATAAATATCATGTCTAAAATTTATCATACACCGTACTTTAACACTGCTTTATCAGTCAGAAGTCTAATTTATACGTGTTTTGGTAATATACAACGTGTAATAAACAAAAAACAATTATTACTTTACATTCCGTTAAAATGTATGTGATATGAAAATTTACATCAACAAAAGAATATGTACTACTTAAAATCATAATTGACTTTAACTTTAGTTGATGCAACTGAACCTTAGTATCAAGATAACCATCTCTGAAGAAAATTACAATTAAATACACGCTTACGTGTTACGAGAAATTCAAAACACACCTGCATTAATTTTCTTGAATAATGACCAAGCAACCAAAGGACTTGAGAAAACGTATATAAATCTCAATTCAATGCTCCTTTAGAACCTCTTCGTGTTCGAGGCTGCTCAATTGTTTCTCAGAATGCCTTTATACACGATACAAGAGAACTCTAAATCTAAGAAAATCTGAATAAGTTTAAATTAATTTACTAGTCTATGTGCATTTTACCTACATGTGGGAATGATAAGTTGATATATTTTCTTCTTAGTTTACAATAAAAGGAAATACAATGAAGTTTAAAATAGCTGTCGTTTATTTAGCGCTAACAAGCGTACATGTCTGACCAATTAAATATGGTAAATATTCAAATCGTTACTTTTTATATCTTTTTACATTAATTTCCCAGAAAACATCGGAGCAGTAAATAAATAAATAAATATCCTTTGGACATTCCCACACATCGACATCTAGCCCCAAAGTAAGCTACTCAAAGCTTGTGTTATGGGTGCCAGACAACGGATATAATACTTAAATACTTTTTTTTTTTTGTAAATACATACATGATATACATAGAAAACACCCAGACCAATACAAACAGACATGTTCATGCACACAAATGTTTGTATTGTGCGGGGATCGAACCCGCACCCGCTGCGTAGTAGGCGATTTCTCGACCACTACACCAGACGGGTCGGAGTAAATGCACTTAAAATCGTTGTAGAATGCAAATGTGTTGCAATTGCAAGCGCTCCGCCCACAGCTATCCTGCTGTTATCGCCTAATAGCGTCATAGGTTCCTTTTTGAATCCACATACATGGAAACTCAATCGGAATTAACTTTAATGCGAAAGGAAGAAAACATTTTAGAATGTCGGGGTCAACAGACCGACAACGGACCTAACTTAAGAGTTTTTTGATACAATCCGCTACATTTGAAATTTATTCGATGTGCCTCTACTATTTCAACACGTCATATTGCAATATGCAGATTGTAAATCGTCTAAATGCTCGAGCATTTCCCACACAGGCCATTATTATGGATCTCAAGTTTGTGTACGAGGAATAATAGCGAGCATATGGTGCAGCCTTGCGACACTCCAACCACGATCAAGGAATTGGTCGATTGATTAATGAGGTACTCGAGGTATGCTCTGATCATTATGGTAACTAGGTCGATTTCGTTCGATAATGGTACGTTACTTTTTATTGCGGTTTTGATCGGTTACTCGAAGCGTGCTGTATCCGCCGGATTTCAACGCCAAATTGAAGACGTAATTGAGGATCTACAAATCGGTGTATCGGTAATCATAAAGAATGCGAAGCAAATGTCTAGTGCTATAATCTGAATTTAGGTTTTTATGTAACTAACAAATTTTTCGAGGTTGAATTTGATAAGCGGATACATATTATGAAAACCAGCAGCAGCAATTAGTAGTATAATAAACAGCATATGAAACAGCAAATAGTGTACTACAATAACTTCTCTACTATTCACCGTTCTCGAGCTACTAAACATACACGTTTAAAAGTTAACAATGCCTTGAGTGACATAGCTTGGCGTGCTTAAATCTTGCTCAATCTTCTCCAGAATGAATTTATTTTACAAAATGAGCTATCGCAACGCAAATATTAATATCAATTTGCCAAATGCATGTAATAATTTTAAATTATGTTCGCGTGTAAGTTATGGTATTAGCCGGAGGCTGCGCGTGCGACGGTCACGCACCCGAATCTTGACGGCCATATTAATATTAAAACCACAAGAAATTATAACTCTTATGTTAAATCAGTAAGACCTACTTTTGATTAAGTGTCGTCAGCATTAGTCGTATCAGCAGTATTGCGGTTAGCGTAGACTCAGTATATGTGGGAAATATCTAGGGTTTTGTCGGCGTTACTGTTACCATTGTTCAATGGTATGTTAACGTTAATGCCATTGTTGATGGAGTTTCAAATACAAGGTTGCGTGTCGCAACATTCGTGTGTGAAGGATTAATTGTGCTAATTAACTTTAAAGACTTAGTGGGTAATGACTGCACAGATCAATCAATTGTCTGCTACTTATTAAAATTATTATTAGGTCATAAATTTATTATCAAATATGGGAATGTTTTGATTTCCAAATTCAGCGCGTTTCTTTCTTACCGCCTTCTTAACTTTGTTAATGATTTACGATCTTGCAGTGCGTATACCATTGTCATTTATTTCCAACTTCAAGTTATTAAAAAAGAAGTGTGTTCCTCCTACGCTTCAAATCAAATGGGTACATAATCTTATTGCATTACATTTACCCAGTCCCAGACTGACTGCATCAAAATGCTATTAAAGCTAGAAAGTAATTTACGGAACATTAGTAAAAATAATTAAAATTTTATAACTCTCACACGTTAGATGATTGTTTATAAAGAGTTAAGTAATTAATGTTCTTGTATAACTAAATATTATGTGCGTAAAGGTACGTTTACATAAATGGAGTTATGCAGAGAGTTAAAAAGATAATGTTCAGTGTTTTTTAGGAATTATTAAGAATACATTTTGTTAGCTACATTTTTTAGGTTGATTGTTTTAGAGATTTTACTTTACATAATTATCATTATCATTCGCAAGTTTTCGAAGCTTTCAAAAAGTTTTACCTAAAATTTGGAAAGAAAATTACAACTGATAAAAATAGCTAACTTGTCATAGCAACTTATTTAGTATACTTCTCAAGTAGAATCTCCTTATCTAAAGAAAATATATCCATTTCTAAGCTTTTTTACGGCTGAATGCAAATTATGCTCGTGTGGTCGCAGATCAAAAGACATTTGGCCCGAATCCCACACAAACTCGTGACCACAATGAAGACGTGACAAAATCATACCAAAACAAGATAAGATCGATGCCCTCGCGTTTTCTATTCCCACCGCTGGTCTTGAGCTCTGTGAATTTTGTTGGAATAATTAAGATGTGATTTTTATAGCTCTGTGTCACGATAACGAGTTTTACATCAGCTAGTTAAAATTTATTTAAATTAACAGTAGCTTTGTCTATATAACTTGGTATTTAATACATCAATGTTGGGATATTTACTGTTCCACATAATTTTCAAATTGGCTTTAAGTTAGGGAAATATAAGAAACTTATCGAAAATAATCGACATGACACTCGAGAGGTTAAAAGCACGAGAAGACAGACCCTTGATTAGTGTTTGCCACTTTTGGTATTTCTCCAAGTCTGACCCAAATATATTAAGAATGCACTTTACTAAATGCAAGTATTGGAAGTGTTGTGTTGCAACCAGCTATTGTGCATACCACTGATCAATACTTCGGCAATGCTTGCGGTTCGAATGATTTCGATTGGAGCTGCATAGCTTTACTTATAAATAACTTCAGATTGGAATGCGCCGTATCTAAACCTCTAAATCATGTCTAATATGTCTTAAGAAATATTACACAGTGGTATGTAATTGTCTGCAGTTACTTATTATTTAGGTGTTGTAAATGTTGAACAAAATATATTATTTCAATGTTACCATTTGATTGCCACAATCTTAAAGCGCAATTTTCTAGTTTATGTATTATGTATGCTATCTAAACCTTATATTCCGCTGACAAACTTCAGACAGGATAATGAGTAAGGTAGTCAGTATTTTACTTGTTTTTTCTTATCAATATTTTGGTAAAAGTTAATTTAATTTATTGGAAAATTATTTAAACGTAGCTCTTATCTTATGACTAGTGATCGGGTAATCGGATGCATATTTACCTAAAGTTGAGGTGTTGGCTATTATGGAAAGCACTTTTGAATAGTAATAATCCCGGGATTAGGAATAAAAAGAATGTTTTTCATACTACCTATATAGAGTAAAATCGAAAATATGTACATATATTTTCTTATTTTAAGTTGTTGAATAATATAGAATGCACTTTTATATCGAGAATTCCCGGGATTTCTAAATCGACATAACTAGTGTTTTTATTATGAAACCAAATCGGGTGTACTACTGTATGTGTAAGTACTGTCTACTGCTCACTTAACATACTCATATACCGACGGGAAGCCTTAAATAAACCTCAAGAACATACATATTAATAATGTACAATCCCGGAGTCCTGTTTTTTTAAATAAAATACCACAGGCGAAAGGCTTCGGTCCTCACCATGTAACAGAGTAGTTTAACATTTCCGAAGTTATTGAAATCCCAAGATTTATATTACAATTTATATTTTTAACCGACTTCAAAAAAGGAGGAGGTTATCAATTCGACTGTATGTTTTTTTTTTATCATCATTTTTTTTTGTATGTATGTTACCTCATATCTCAGTCGTTTGTCTACCGAATCGAAAAATTTTTTCACCTACTTAGAGGGTATACCTTCTAGTTGGTCCCATTTTTTCCATTTTGGGATCTGATGGTGGGATCTTGGTGTATTCGAGGGAAACCCTCAAATTTTAAAGGCACGTATAGTGTTTCTTTACTAGAATCTTAATGTTGACGTGTTGTTACGTCTGATAGTCAACATTTTGTGGGGCTGAGCTGATGGTGGAACTCCTTAACGCCTAGGAGTTCAGTAATTATAATGACACAACTTATGATAGGTAATTTGTAGCTTCGTAAAAAATAGAATCATAAGGTGCAACTCCCCCCCCCCTCTTATGTAATCACTAAAAATAAAGAAATAAAATAAACTTTAAAAAAAAGTAAAAACCGACTTCAAAACCAAAATGCACTAAAAAGTCTTAAATAAACTCTTCACCATTGAAAGGAAAGGAATCCGTTTTAGGCAAACAATTTCTTTTTGGAGTCGGTGCCATCACTTTGACCATCAAGCATCAACTATCACAGCACCGACTCCAAAAAGAAATTGTTTGCCTAAAACGGATTCCTTTCCTTTCAATGGTGAAGAGTTTATTTAAGACTTTTTAGTGCATTTTGGTTTTGAAGTCGGTTTTTACTTTTTTTTTAAGTTTTTTTTTTTTTTTAAAGAAGCCGCCTCCATAATGTCATAGTCAAAATATTACTTTAGGTAAATATGCATCCGTTTATCCGATCAGTGCTTGTGACATACTAGCAGCTTTTGCCATGTTTATTGGGTACCATTAATCGATATAAAAAAATAGCGTTAACATTGTAACCTACTGCGGAAATATTATCCTTACAATCTTATCTTAAATTGATCTATTTGATAATAGAATCACATTTTAAATACCTTGATTAACATTTTGTTTATTGAACCAAAATTCAAACTTTCGCATTTAGTATTCGAGTTGAGTTTTTATTTCAGAACTAGTGGTCCCCCGCGACTTCGTCCGCGCGTTATTCGATTTTTCCTCCCCTTTTAAAGCTTCCTTAGACCTCCACGAACATTTCAAGACTAAGATAAGATAAATCTGTACAGCCGTTCTCGAGTTTTAGTGAGACTAACGAACAGCAATTCATTTTTATATATTAGGTATAGATATTTAACTGTAGAGAATGTTGCAACCTTTTGCTCTTTATACTTAAAACTCATTTTTATTTGCAGAATGTTTTGGCGCTCACTCAGACCGCTCCAGGCAGCGATCCAGCCCCATCAGAAGCGTGCCAGTAGCGGCAGACATCAAAAGGGACGTGGACTTCGATTGTCCTGAAGAGTTTGGATACTACCCCCACCCCAGCGACTGCACCTTATACTATGTCTGCGTGTTTGGAGGAGCTCTGCTCGAGTCATGCACTGGTGGCCTTATGTACAGGTAGATACGTTTTATTTTCCATGCAAGCATAAATATTCTTTAAGATCACATAATGTTTATATTATGAGTTATGGCTTTCAGTCATAATTATTTCGAATGTTTGGAGATTGACTTATTTATTTATTTTGTATTAAAAACTTGGTCTGTCAACAACTCCTAAATCAGTGTACTCGACAGGATCCATCTTGGCTGGACCGTACCTAAAAACCTGATGTGATTCTCAGTAGCAGTATGGAGTAGTCAATCAAAAGCGATAGTTTGTTATAGTGACCTACTAAACTCATTTTCAAAATGAACTCAAAACGGGCCTAGAATTATTTGGATCCAACTCAAGCCTTCACCCTTCACCTTTTCAGCCACGAACTTCAAACCTGCGATTGGCCAAGGAACGTAGGATGCGACGGCGTCAGCGCACCGGGCGGAGAAGAGATAGAGCGGATAAGTGAGAGGGAGCGGATTAGTGAGAGGGAGCGGATAAGCGAAAGGCAGCCACCGCCACCGCCTCCGCGCCGCACGCCACCCCCGCCACCGCCTCGTGTGCAGCCCAACCCTGTGGTCACGTCGCGAGGACAGCCCAAGTTCAATCGCGAAGAATACGAAAAGGTACTTTCAAATCCCTTACTGGCAGTTGGAAGCGTAAAAAAAAATCCATATCTTGTATTTGTAAATTTCAAGCAACTTACTTGAAATTGTATGTTAAATAAACTTAGCCATTGATTAAAATTATATTTGGTGACATTTTTACCTTTCTTTTAAATTGAATTTGGATTTTTTTAATGAAGCGCAACTTAACATGCAGTTTTAACACGTTTCAGCAACAGCAACTCTACGCAGAAGTAGATGACCTACCACCCGTAGAAGAAATCGAAAGCGATAGACAACAGCGAGTATACCGAGGACAACCTTCTACGATTGGTCAAGTTCAAAAAGACAGAGACGGTTATGCACAGGTCAACTCTAATGGAAGAAATCTCAACTCAAACATCATCCCCGCCTCCATTTCTCAGAATAACGGCAAAATTGGTTCTTTCTCCTTTGGCACACAAGTCGATGAAAGAAGATCAGCTACGATCACCCAAGCACCACAAACGTACAGGTATATTATTAATCAAATATATTTTTGGATCAAAAGACTTGCGCATATCGATTAATTGACTGTATTTTTATTTCAGTGGAAAAAGTGACAACATGACTGACCCTTTTTATGACAGACAGCTAGACATTATAACCAATGAAATTGTGGATGTTATTGAAAAACCCATCGTACGTAGAAAAAGAGACACAACGGCTCATGACTTAGGTGTAGGAGACACTAACTCAACTGATATAGATGCTATATCAGCAAGAAGTGGCAACGATCAAGAAATGGAGTACTTTGAATATGATACAGAGACTGTCCCTGTCTATGGTGACGAACGTGACCAGGATGACAGTGAACGCGGAAAACGCCAAGTTAGATATTATTTGAAAAATGGCTACAAAAATCCTGGCAAAAATTGGGGTGTCCCTAAAACTGTTAAATTAGTGGACTTACGACAGTTTAATTATAGTCCGCAGAATACGCGACTTCATGCAAGTAACAACGGACTGATTGATAATGTACATAATATTAGCCCAAAACCATATTCTTCAAATAGTAATTTAGGTCAATCACCAAATTCTTATCAGATTTATCAAATAGATGACACACAGCCTCAAATACCTTTTAAGCCTAGCTTACCAGATCCTACTAACCAAAAACTGCAACAAAATTCAGGGAATGTAGCCACACAAATAATAACTAAAAGTCCGCCAATATCAGCTTTGAATAACAACGACAATCCATTTGCATCCCTAGCCGGCGGTTTCTTTAATAATGCTCCAAAACAAAACAAGGATCAAAAGAACAATCAGTTTACATCACAGCTGGATTCTTTTTTAAATAGGCCAAGTCAAAATTTTGCGTTTCCTGACTCCTCGATACTTCCAAGCACTGTAGTTACTGGTAAACCTATATTGATGTCGTCCACACAAGGAACCAACACTAAATACAGACCTAAACCAAACGCAAATGGTAATAAAAATAATAAACCGTCCAGCAATGAGGATGATTACGACGATGAAAGTGGATCAAATGAAAACGAGTCAAGTGAAAACGGGTCCTCAGAGAAGGACGATGATCATTTCAAGCATGACTTTCCTGACCCCCCCTATGAATTCACTCATCCGAGTCATAAATACGCAGATATAGAAAACCCTTTTGCTAACCCTAATTTTGATTTCGACGCCTTCCTAGCCAAGCTCAGTGGAGGCCAGTATGCTGTTATTACGACTCCAAAACCAAGAAAAGTACAAAACTCTGGATTGAAAACTATAAGCTCTCCTGTTGAGGTTACAACCTCTTCAAGTTCAAACTCTGGTTATCGTAGTTCAACAATTAGTTATAAAGGTATGAGTACTCCTCGTCCTTTTAGCGGAGCAGCTGAATTTGGTATTACAGCAAGACCTAATGAAAATGATTATACACCGTCATCAACAAAACAAAGTATCCAACAATGGACACCGCGACCACCCTACAAACAACAAGTATTTGGACAAGAGCAACAGTCTTCTTTAAACCAGAACTATTTTAGATCACCACAGGAAAATGCAGGAATACCGTTAGACGCTGTGCGACCGAAGCTCAAACCACCGAATTTTAAAGATGAGCGCCAATTACCGATTAATTTTAGTTTCAATAGGCCTTCTGGAAGTACGAATAAACCAAATTATGATAGTTCAAAGCAAAAAGGAGAAAATCATCAAGTGTTTTCAGTAACTCAAAAACCATACGTTGTCGTGACTGGTACGGGAAGCCCTTTATATTTATCGACACCTAAACAACAATATTT
Organism: Pyrausta purpuralis; assembly: GCA_963924145.1. Lineage (NCBI taxonomy): Eukaryota > Metazoa > Arthropoda > Insecta > Lepidoptera > Crambidae > Pyrausta > Pyrausta purpuralis. The sequence goes on from OZ001659.1 coordinate 20,334,325, forward strand.
AGTAAAGCAAGAAAAAATAGTTCTCCATCCACATATTGGGTCGACAGGAAAGCCATATTTAGTTTCATCTGGTAAGCCTCACCATGCTTACATTGCATTTAAATCAACACCCAAACCACTGACAACCATAGCCAATGAGCAACTTGCAGCGTTACAACACTATTGGAATAACAATCCGTCTTCTGAATCATATTTTGCAATTAATTCGACCCCTAGGCCAAATTCATTATCGGAGCTCCCAAAACTTGAAAATTTATTTTTACAAACAGCTCGACCTTTGCCAGGACCTGTAAGAGGAGAGACTATTTATGAAAACATAGCTAAGGAACCCGTAACATCAACCACAAAGCAACCCCCCAAACGCAGACCTATACCGAAGCCATCTCCTGAAATGAACGATTATTATTACGAAGACGATGAAGAAGAAGAGCAATACTATTATGAACCTCCTGTCAAATCTAAATATATGCCAAGTTCTGAAGTTAGACCTCAAAGACCACCTATGGCTCAAAACTATAAAGAGTATGACGATAGTTCCGAAGAACGGGATGAAAGGCGCCCTATAAATAGCAGACCATCAGAGCAATCACCAAGGAGACCAGTTCAATACAGACCTGAATCTGTAACTAAAAATTACAATGACGTATCTGTTGTTACAAAGGGCCCAGTAAAGAACTATAACAAAAATGTCAACGGAAAAATACCGATTCCAGTACTCGTTAACTATGCAACTCCTACGCCTACTGTCTTAATCCGCCCCGAAGTCTCGAACTACGAAATACTTCATCATGCGCCGCGCAATAGAACTGTACACATACGTAAACCATCGCATTTGGAAAATGGTCCTTACACGCAAAAACCTCCAAAGTACCTTAATCAGACGACTTTAAGACCCTATACAGTTAGGCATAGGTTGGCTAAGCCGACTACTGTTAGCGAGCCGATATCTACGAACGACGACAGCAAACAGACTAGGGGACGAATCAGACACCAAAACATAGTCGCTCATATCAAAAATACCACTCCACGAGACAATCATAACCAAGAGACTCGATATACTAAGACTAAACATGACGATAAGACGAACAGGTAATTTAAAAGTAGTAAAATCAATAAAATCTAACATAAACTAGACCTTAGAACTAAAACAAAAATGTAGAGCTCTGTACTTATACCAGCATAACTAACACACTTGATGATCTTAAAAATCTTTCCCTGACGTAGAATAATTCTTCACTTTCTTTTTTTATTTCACTTACTGAACTGATGGAACTAATACTGACTTATTGGACTGAGGACTGTGTGTAGACTTGACTAAAATGCTTTGTGAATAGCAAAACTGTGTACATGTCACCGTCATATTGTAAAAACGGTCTAAATCCGTTTAATTGTAATCTGCCCATTCATTGTGAACTGTACTGAACTTTATACATTACAACGTAAACTGAAATGACGAATCATTGAAATCATCGAAAAGTGGTGGGTCAGGGTAGGTAAAGGATAAACAGAGCGAGCGAAGCGAATCCTCATTCACCCTTCGTGTAAGGTTAAAGTTTAGGTATCAATATATGCGTAAATTCTAAATCATACGGTTAAGAATTTACGAGCTTGTTCACAATAAATCGACAGAATACAACAAACTTTCGGATTAAAAACCGTTAGATTGTAAAAATCGCGTTTAACATAAGATGAATTGTTTTTGTGTAAAAAATAAATCTGATGATATATTTTTAGTTTGGAACCGACCGAAAGCGTTGCTCCCGTGTCTTATTCGGCAAGCCCTCGTCCTAAAATGCTATACAATGGAACTCAGAACTACAGCCCTGATCAATATGATCCCTTTTATGCTGTGTACGATGAAGATGGTGAACTTTACAAGGACACAGGTATGACGTAATCAATAAAATTTTGGTTCAGTTGGCAAAAAATATTATGATTTTTCTCTACCAACTACTTATGTAGGCCTATGTACTTACAACAGTGCACTTCCTTTAGCTGATAGTGATGACTTTCAGACTTTTGTTTGTTTTGGTGTATATGAAGTATGTAATATGAAGGACTTTGTGAAAAAAAAGGTTTATTTCAGACTATTTGTCCATATATTGTTAGTACCAAAAACAGAAAGAAACTTAAAGCTATGTTAGTATAATAGTTTTCTTAAATCTTAACTTAAATATTTGCCTGGACTATGCAACACCCCGGCCACATGTGTGTGTGTATACCAAATGCCGAAATATCGGACAGTCAGACTTGGCACTTATTGTTTTAAGAATGGTGTTGGAGCTCCCCCGCACCGCACGCAGAAGGGATGCGATTCGCTTACGCATCACGGTGTGAAAACCATCCGTGTGTGACAGCGCGAACATCCCCGACGCGCTGCAGTATCGCGGAAGCCCCAACAACATCCTAAAACCATTATTATATTGTACTCGGAGAGCATTGAGAGCCCGCCGCGTACAGCTGACCCACAGATTGCACGTGTAAAGTGTTTGGCAGTAAGCCTTAAATAAAGTTATTTTGACTTCAGGGCAAAAAATATGTACAAAAACTTTTGAATTAGATAGTTAACTCTTTATTGCACATTACATAGATTATAAACGAATTAATCAATACTAAGCCCCTTCTCAGAACTTATTATAGGAAACTGGGATACTAATATTAAATATACCCATGAAAAAAATGTGTACAGATCTAATCTAATCAAACATAACCGTAAGTCATATTAACAATTTTGGTATTCTTTAAATTTTCACTTAACTAATTTTATTCACATGAAATGGAGTAACCACCTTAATACTACAAATATTAAATTCTTTATTATCATGTATTTCACAAATCTTTGCTTTGGTATTACATTTTGATGGGATTTCTAGTCAGTGATTTCAGCAGAAACTACATCTTGGATCTCCAAATGATTTGGGACTATTATCGTTTTTTTTTTAATTCTCTACTATCTCCTCTCTCGTTACTACAATAAAATAGTATCACTTTAAGCCAAGACTGAATTGTTTGGCTAAATAAGGTCCTGGTTTGAACTTAGTCGAGCTTTTCGTAAGAAGGGGTTGGGTTTCCTAACTTGCGTCGACCCTTGGTTGATGGTAAGCACATAACTCACTAACCGGTGTTGGCAGACTACGTGCAGCAATATAACACGGCATCACTCCGCCCGGCAGTCCAGCAGACGTACCGAGGAACTCCACCACCCGCTAGAAGACCGGAGACCTACTCACCCAGGCCTGTAGCAGATGACTATGATGATGCCCTTATCCAAGGACAGGTACGCTACATCCTTAAGAGAACGCATTAAACAGTACATCTTATGTAACTGTAAAACCGACTCAGCTTATTATTAACGGTCTTATATAGCATCAAGAACATTTACAGTGTTGGATTTGTTCGAAATATAAAGCAGTAATAGTGAAATAGAAAATCTAATTCTAATAAATTTAGTATGTTTTCATATTCTGCTAAACTAAACTGTATGTGTTTAACGAATGTGTGTTTAAAATTTTCATTTTCAGATCAGCAACCAGAATCAATACCAATCACCCGTTCGCCATTCTACAAGGTGAGTGTTTTATCTTTTCATCCTAATTTTAAAGTTATCATAATTCTTAATAACTCCTAGATCTATAGATGCGATTTCTAACAATATGACTTGCGTACCAGGGGCGAAGGTAATGAATTGGGCTATGAACATATACCCAGCAGCGTGCGGACGACTATTTATGAAGCAACTATAAGCACCACCCCTTCTACTACGACTAGCACAAGCACAACCACACAACGTTCAACTACCGCACACTTCACCGAAGCAATGACCCCGTCTCGATATACCACAAGGTACTACAAAAGATATCCCCCGATCTTAAACATCAGTGTCATTAAAGCTTATATCATTGCATCGAAATTCATTAACAATCATAATTTATTTATCACCACTTACAATAAATTGTCATGTATTAATAACCTTTAAACTATCTTTTATAATTTCTTAACCTCTAATATTTCTGTTACTAATACATAACCATTCATGGGTTTGAAGGTTGTTGATATAAATTATGTAAATATTTGGTCATTAATATTGTACTGCGCTTATTCAAAATTTGTATTAAAAATTAAAATTCGGCTTTTGTGGTATCTTTATCTTCCAGTTAGAATCTGTCTCTTTTTAATATTTTATTTTTGCTTTAATTAATTTAGATGCGGGTATAAAAATGAGCAAATTAGATACTTTTACTTAGGCTTTGTGATTATTTGTTTGTTATTTATATTATGTAGCATTTATTTAGAAAGCTTGAATTAGAAAGTTTTGTTTTGCTTTGTATTCAACAGATCACCTACAGATGAAAATCCCAAAGAATCCCCTGAACCCAGTCCAACTCAAAACCCAACTGATGGGTCCAATTCGTCACTCCTGACTACTTCCTCGCCTATCATTAATCTCTCCTCCCTTGCTAAACCCTTCGAAAGGACTGACAACACTCACAGGTTAAGCAAGACAATATTTTCGACAGAAACGACTCCGACTTCCAGACTTTCTTCTCGATTAACTAATAATAACAAAGATTCTGTTGATGTTATCCAACCCTCTTCTAATGAAAATAAAAAACGTGTGTCACTAACCACTGGTTTTTCTATCAGGCGAAACCTTAATAATACTAATAACCCCTACACCTTGACTGTCTTATCTCGACCGCTAGATGATTATAGTAAGTCTAGGAGGAGAACAAAAGTTTCTGATAATATCAATAACCGACAATCGCAGGCTAACAGATATTACTATGAAAGTGAAAACAAAGAAGCACAGGATTCAAGGGCCGCTTTAGATTTAAGGGAGTATCGCACTTCTTCAGAGTCAATCGAACCTAGAAAAGATTCCAGCCCTGAAGTTATGGACGAAGAAGTACCAATATACACACGGCCCACAATTTACATTACATCGAGACCAAATTATATAAGAACAACAGAACCAACGACTACTTCAACTGCGACTACTAAGTATTATCTTAAAACAGTTTTACGGCGTCCTGCCCCTTTTTCTACAAATAACGCCCAAACCGTAGATTCCACAGAAAACTCAATTAATACTGAAGCTATAATAGATACAGCATTAGAAAATTCACGTAATAATAGGTTACCTGTCGCACAACCAACTAAGTCATTGGAAAAAGAAGAAAATTTGACCATTAATGACAGATCTGATGAAGTATGGGATGAGCCAGTGGTGTCACCTTACAGCGCTCTCAATAACTTACGAAAAAGCTACAATAATGATGATAATTTCATACCCGAATCAACGTCTACCACAACGTCAACAACAAGGGTAATTAATCCACCTACTCAACACACAGAAAAGCCTAGATCAAAGCCGTCTTACTTTAGTTATCGAGTTTTAGACGAAATCGTGCCCGATCAAACTACTGAAGTTTTCAGCGGTACAGTAAAAAACGTCATCAAAGCATTTTTTAATAATTTAGTTAGCTCTCCCGCACCTAGACTTTTAGATGAAATTTCTATCACCACACCCAGAACTACTCCGCAACCAGAAGATAAAACTGTAAATATTGGTTTCCAAAAGAAAACATTAAAATACGTCAATGACAAACCTACACGTAATCCTGTCAAAAGAATACAAATTATCAGCGAGCCGTCAGTCAGTCGATATGTTCCCCTAAATGACGAAACCCCTAGTTTTAGACCTAAAAATTACAGAAACGATTTTCCATCGACATCAACCACAACTTCAACTACTCCTGCACCAATCATTGTGACAGAACCGCCAACTACTCCAAGAATGCTTGAAAGTTCTACTAACAACGAATATCGTAATGTTCTAAGTAGTCGTTTCTTTGAAAGTGGTTATAATAGTTTCGTTCCTAGCGAACCCGAACCGCCAACACAAAAGTCTCAAAAATTCCAGAAACTTTTGGATGAATCTCCGACTGAACCTATTAGTCCTGATAGTATATCATTTATAAGTTCTGATGATGAGACAGCTAAAGTGTCAAATGAAGGTACTAAAGCTCCATCTGATATCGATTGGGACAGACCAACGAACAAACTAGTAAGCGAAATAGCTTCGACTACAAGTACTACGAAAGCGACTTCGACTACTCGAGTTGAACCGACAACTTCGACTAAGAGCTTATCCTTCCCTACTCGGGCTTCGCGAGTCAATCCTGCCATAAAGTTGGCTGCGACAAACCCTGGAGGTGGGCGCAGGAGTTACCAAACGCCGTCCAAATGTTCATCAGACAACAGTCTGCAAGCGAATCCAAAATGCAACGAAATCAAATATCAGAGGTACAATGCTCGCCGGCCAGTAGTCTAAGCCTGATCGATCTCATAATTTATTTATGAAAGGTGGAGGCTTCGTCTCAAAGACCTTACTTTCCGCCTCGCGAAGTAACTAGCATGACTCCTCATCGTATCGTCTAATAGCACCTTCAGCTAAAATCTGTCGCTTAACATTCTACTCTCATTGGGGGACTTCTTGTCGGTTGAGTTTGAAAACTGTTAACTCCTGACGTGACCATTTCCATTTCCTGCACTCAATTGGCTCTTTTGTACATAAAGTGTTTATAGTTCTAAGCAAAACTACAAATCAGACTGTAGAAATATGTAGAACAATGTATATAAATATTTGAAAGTTCCTCAATGTAGTTTAATATCTTTCCATATTACTATTTATAAAGCACCTCATTGCAATCCATCATGTATAATTAAGCGCACTGTATTCACCAGCATATGTAAAGTATTTAGTATTGATACTCTTCTACTGTAGCATGATGTACATTTAGAATTGATTACTCTTTTAATTTACAGTTGATTGCATTGCAATTGACCAAATTATTATTCCCAAATATAAAAAAAAGCTTGATATAACTAATAATACGTATACTATTATCATCATAAATCAAATTAATGCCAATTAAAGAAAAGTGAACTTATTAAAAAAATACTAGCAGCTTGTTCTCTCAAGTCACGCATACTAACTGTGCTGTCATTAATGAACTGTTCATTTGAATGTGATCGTGTTTCAGGCCAAGCAGCACCCGTGGACGAGGTCATGCGCACTATTCAGCTGCGCCAGATGCGCCTGCTCAGATCCCCAATAGAGGAACACCACCAACGTTAGAAACTGATAAAACACCATACCCATCATACCAATTCACTATTAAAAACTCATTTAGGCCATTGCTTATCAACATTTTTGCACGATTGTTTGTAATACGAATATTTTTCGGCACTTGTTTTTTTTTGCTTTTACCTTTGAACTCATTTACTTTATTCATTTTTAATATAGATATACGCATATAAAGTAATCATATAAAGTATCAAAATTAATCTTATACCTTTTGAACAGTCGCAGCCGCCCCACACTCAAGCCATCTACAGCTATAGTGTCAAAGAGCACTGAGTTTGTGGACATCTACGCCCACCCGCCGAGTAGACCCGCCCCGGTCTACCCTCAGCCGACCCCTGATAAGACAGCAGCAAAATGCAGGAAAGACGTTTGTCTGTTACCGGACTGTTACTGCGGAGGAAGAGATATTCCTGGTAAGTGTCGCAAATAAAATAGAAGAATGATATTTGTAAGCATAGTTAATTATCAATTAATAGTTTCTATGTATTCGATCTAAAAGAATTTATAACATAGGACGTTTGCCTGTCAACGAAGTCCCTCAAATGGTACTCATAACATTCGATGATGCTGTGAACGATCTAAATAAAATGTACTACGAAGATCTCTTCGAAAGGGGGCGCGTGAATCCGAACGGATGTCCCATCTCAGCTACTTTTTACGTCTCTCACGAATGGACAGACTATAGTCAAGTCCAGAACTTATACGCAGATGGCCACGAATTTGCATCGCACACTGTTTCGTAAGTTTATCTATGACCAGAATAAGTGCTTTCTGGATTGCGACTATTTCTGTTGGAAGACCTTCATTAGATCTGCCTTTAACATTCTTGGCCATCTTTATACAATTTTCTGATATCTATCTAAAATTAACAAAACTTTCAAATTGTATCTACTAATTTGTTTATTTTTTCTCTTCCTTCTGCCGTCCTATTTACCTGGTTTCTTTTCTTCCTCTTCCTGGCACGACTTACACATCCACAACCAAACGCACAATCACTACCAACATCCTGCGACAATAGGTGACTTGCCCGTGGAGACGGTACCGCAAATCGTTCTTCTGACATTCGACGACTCGGTCAACGACTTGAACAAGGGTCTGTACATGGATCTGTTTGAGAAGGGCCGTGTAAACCCTAACGGTTGTCCGATTACTGCGACATTTTACGTGTCGCATGAATGGACTGATTACAGTCAGGTCCAGAATCTGTACTCCGCTGGACACGAGATGGCCTCACACACAGTTTCGTAAGTTTTAACTCAAACAGTTACTGCACCTACGTACCAAAAATGCACATTTTGACTAATTATATGACGTTATGTGACGACTCTATTGTTTCTTTCTCTATGTTCTTAAAAAGTAGTGCTTAAAAATCTTTTAACAACTTAACATTTCTGAGCCTTTACAATTTAGAACTAAGTTAACATTAACACAGTACTTTCTGTGCTCTTTTCAAAATGCTCTTTTTACACAGAAATCCATAAACAGGACCAACTTTAACAGCTCAATAAACTTTCAGCCATAGTTTTGGAGAACAGTTCTCCCAAAAGAAATGGAACAGAGAAGTGGGTGGCCAGAGAGAAATACTCGCTGCATACGGCGGTGTGAAGCTAGAGGACGTCAGAGGCATGAGGGCGCCCTTCCTCTCTGTCGGAGGCAACAAAATGTTCAAGATGTTGTACGATTCCAACTTCACCTATGACTCCTCTATGCCCGTTTACGAGAACAGACCACCGAGCTGGCCCTACACACTCGATTACAAGCTATTCCATGATTGTATGATTCCTCCTTGCCCGACTAAGTCTTATCCAGGTAAGTAGAATCACGAATCATGAGTGACGAAATCAAGAAACGATTTCTTATTATTATGTCTCACATATTTCTTTTACGTTACAGGAGTATGGGAAGTGCCTATGGTGATGTGGCAAGATCTGAACGGAGGTCGTTGTTCTATGGGCGACGCTTGTGCCAACCCACCTGATGCGGAAGGCGTATACAAGATGATTTTGAAGAACTTCGATAGACATTACACTACTAACAGGTAACTCTTTAAGCACACCAAAAAGTAAAAATAGTAATAATATACAGGGTACATTATGTTCTCAAAAAATGTAATATTTAGGCGGTCTTATAATGAAAGATACCACTTTCAATCGTAGACTTTTGTAGTTTATAAAAAAGTTTAAAAGATTTTTTTTAAAGAAATTCAGTTTTAATTCTTTTCTCTATTTCTAACTCCACAGAGCTCCATTTGGCTTGTATTACCACGCTGCATGGTTCACCCAGCCGCATCACAAAGAAGGATTTATCATGTTCCTGGACTTCATCAACCAGATGCAAGACGTATGGATCGTCACAAACTGGCAAGCTCTGCAGTGGGTCAGGGACCCTACGCCCATCTCTAGGATCAACAACTTCCAGCCGTTCCAGTGTAATTACCAGGTAAACGTTTAAATTATTTATTAATTAACGATATTCGTAACGGTTTTTTAAAATTGCCGATCTGTGTAATGAAACATTTTGTTGAAACCATCACATTATGATACGAAAAAAATATTATACATCTAATCTAATTTATCTACGATCACAAACATTTTTAGACTTTCGTGCTGTCAATAACTACTCAATAAAAAGTTATAAGCTACGTTTATGTTTGCCTCATAAAAAAAAGAACAATAAAACAAAAGCAAAGAAGAGACACTAAACACTAAAATAAATTTAAACACTAATTACGTAATTTAATGTTCCTTCTGTAGGTAGTGTACGCCTTTTGTATTATTCACTACACTAAAAACGCCACAATTTTTTTTTTATTTACACATTACTAGATATGATAATATAACACATTTTCGTATTATTAAACATTACTTTACATTGAAAAATACGAAACTTAAGTACCGAACCGACCGAACGTATCTACTACCCCATATTAAAATAGTTTTTAAGTTACCGTCTAAAACTATATTTAATTGCAAAGCAACTCATGGGTATAAAGACCATTTGTCTTTGCTAGTCGATTATTATAATTTGTAAACAATATTTTATATCTTTTAAAATATTTTTTGTAAACAATATTAATTAACTCTGAGATTTTTAAAATTTTCAATGTTTAATAATGAATTATTGCTTGTATAAGTTTTGAGTTTTGCATTTATCGTTCAAGACTGTTTACATTCCACATGCAAATAACGGTCTATACAGCTACTGATTTTATACGCTTACTGACTTTATAAAACTTGTACTGATGCATTTTTTCCTCCTATTTTCAGGACCGGCCCAAGAAATGCAACAACCCTAAAGTATGCAATCTCTGGCACAAATCCGGAGTGAGATACATGAGGACATGTCAGCCCTGCCCTGAAGTCTACCCCTGGACGGGCAAGACCGGCATCAGATCTTCACGCATAGACAACGACATCGGCGAATAAATTAAACCATAGACATTACAAATACAATGTATTATGTGCAAATGATGATCCTACAACTGATTAAAATAAACCGGGTCATCAAACTAATTCACAGTGGAATTGTTTTGTCACCAACTAAAGAGTGCCATTTAGATAACGATGGTCACAAAGCAAGCTTTGACAACCTCAAGTCTCTCAATGTAAATTGGTATAATACTGCCTCTCGCTAAGTCGTTGGTCACGTGATTGTATTGGAAACTGTGATATTAAGTGTTTTCAATCGTCTTGTGTGAAGAATGTGTCAAGATTTTTAATTTTATACGTGCATGGTTTGTAATTTTAAGAATTTTTTGTGCAATGCTCTTGCAATATTTTCCTATTTTGTGTTTGGTTAGTTTATTTATCCCTTACGAAATACTCTTCTGTTTTGATGCAGATTTAGTTACGTTTTTAATTTTAACAACGTAAAGTGATATTTTATCTTTTTCATATAGCACTCGCATAAAATCTAGTTACTTATCACTGATTAATCTAAAACAGAATTACCATTATCGATAATGTTTTGAAGAAGAGCCATATTGTATTTAGAAATTATCTTTTTTCTAATCTTGCCAGCTTCGCAGTTGACACTGCCTTTTATAATTTGTAAATATGTATTAGTTAATTTTAGTGTGTAGGATTTAGGATTAAGTTTGCATTGTTCGACGAAGACAATGGATACCAATAAATTAAATCATCTCATGTGATTTTCAAATTTGCGTATGATACTACCATTCTCAAATGTTTGTAAAGTTGTGTAGACGTCTGTTGAGGCATCGTAGTTGATGTGACACATGTCTATGTGACTTTTTTCATATATTTAGTTCTATGCACATTTTTTAATGAGTCATAAATATCTACGTTTTCAAAATTTGTTCAATTGACTCATAAAAAATACTTAGTTTACTTACTCAATTAGTTAAATGCTTTGGTATGCTATAGCAGCTACTAAAGTTATTGGAAGCGCTTGCAACGATTCTATTTAAAAGCTAGGTATTTCATTATTTATAAGTCCTATTATTGTAAATATTAGCATAGTATTTAAAATTGGTAGTTTCACTTTTTTAATGTGTATCCTGATTAGATATTTTTTTATTTCAATTTAACTTGGACGTGACTATTGGTAAGGCCTTTGGAAAAGAGGAGTTTTAACTGACCTTTTGTATTCTTAATGAATTTTATTTATGTACAATGGTTGTAAAATTGTGACCAGTGCTGATCAATAAAACGCTACAAACAAACTTTGTTCCTTTTATTCCTATAACGTACTCTGATTCAAGGTGATGGTAATGAAATTTAATAATAAAAGCTACATCCAGCAATAGTTCTTCGTGAGTGAGTGAGTCTTGACCCTCGACCATGACTGGTTCTGCAGCTGTCATCAAAAATTCAATTTCAATCATAACACCTGCTCTGGCATTTTGCTTGCCAAGGTCAGAATAACTCACATAAAAAGCTCATCTTGGCTTAAAAATAGCATTAGGAACCGAACTCGATTCAATATGATACGTCTAAAATGTTTGCTTGCTAATATTTTATTTCTTATTACTTTTATATCTTGCGAAATTATTGAGTATTATCCATCCCAGGCTACTCTGAATGGTGTGAGTAGTCATGTTCTCAAAAGATCGACACCTGAAAAGTCTGAAAATATCTCTACCCAAATGACCGAAAAATGGAGACACTTCAATCAAGTCCAAAATGACTCGAATGTTAAACTAAATAAAAGGGCGGTGGATCCTGTGTTTCATGGCCACCCCAAAACCCGGGAAGAGTTGTGGAATGAGCGTTTTATAAACAAAAGCAATACTTTTAATCAAACACCCTCCTTGATCAAACTTATACACAATATAACATTGAGATACCTAAACGAATGTATACCAGTAATCCTCTACGACAGACAAATTAACTCTCGTGAGGGTTACGTATTTCAGAACCTACTTAAAGACTTCCCAATTTCATACGTTCATGGCTACATAGATGACAATAACAAATTGAAGGAACCTGAACTCTTGATACCAGTAAGACAGTGTCTTCATTTCATAGTGTTTCTTACCGACGTGAAGAGTAGTGCGAAGGTTTTGGGAAAGCAATCTCAGAGCAAAGTTGTGGTTGTAGCTAGATCTTCGCAATGGGCGGTGCAAGAGTTCTTGAGCAGTGCTCTTTCGCGGACGTTTATCAATTTACTTGTTATAGGACAGAGTTTTAAAGATGTAGATGACAGCTCCTTGGTAAGTTCTGTTAGTATTATTGTAAGTTAAAATATAAATATATCGTCTCTTTCGATTTTTTATTCGATCAAATATATTGTAATATGTATTTAGGAGGCACCATACATCCTGTATACTCACAAACTGTATACAGATGGACTGGGTGCCAGCCAGCCCATAGTCTTAACTTCTTGGACTCATGGGAAATATTCAAGAGATGTCAATTTATTTCCACCAAAAATGACAGAAGGATATGCAGGACATAGATTTATAGTTGCTGCGGCTAATCAGCCACCCTTCGTTTTCAGAAGGTAAATTAAATACATATGTATAAATCCGAGACGTGGATATAGGTATTGTCAGCATAATAAGTTTCTGAATAGTTATGTATCAATGTGTACGCAATTCTTCCATTGACCATGTAATTTTGACTTGGTACATAAGTGTATGTTCCAAGTCAAAATTATAAGTTTGTTTGATACAACACGTAGTTAACACTTGAAGCAACTTATGATGCTGACTGTTCAAAAATATTCATGATTTCAGAATAAAAACAGATTCCGACGGCGGAAATCCTCGAGTAACTTGGGACGGAATTGAAATCAGGTTGCTAAAGTTATTAGCAGAAAGGAATAACTTTTCCATAGAGATTTTAGAACCACAGGAACCACATTTAGGGTATGTACTGATTTTAGCTGACTACTTGACAACGACATTTTAGGTGTAATAACTTAAACGAATAAGCTTATTAAAACAGGTCAGGCGATGCTGTCTCCAAAGAAGTAGCAATGGGCAGAGCCGATATTGGAGTGGCAGGAATGTACATATCAAGTGACCGAACCAAAGCAATTGATATGTCGTTTTCGCATTCTCAAGATTGTGCCGTATTTATAACTCTTATGTCGACGGCTCTACCACGGTAACAGTATCAGTTATATTAATCATGGCGGCAGGTATTGATTTTATAGATAGATATATAGATAGGATTGAGTTAACATTCAAGAAATCTCTATTACAATAATTGGTGGGTGCATAAGTGAGCAGGTACTTAAAGTAATTGCAAGTCCATTACAAAACATAATATTTTTACAGATATCGTGCAATTCTAGGACCATTCCACTGGCACGTCTGGCTAGCTCTGACCTTCACCTATTTAATCGGCATCTTACCCTTAGCATTCTCAGACAAGCATACTTTGCGCCATCTTTTGCACAACACTGGCGAGATTGAGAACATGTTTTGGTATGTTTTCGGAACTTTTACCAATTGTTTCACTTTTGTTGGGAAAAATTCTTGGAGCAAAACTACGAAGATCACCACAAGACTCTTAATTGGTAAGTAAGAGTCGAAGCAAACAGACAAATAGTCTTGGCACTTTCTAAAACTTATCAATGCAAGTTAATTTGCAGGTTGGTACTGGATATTTACAATAATCATCACTAGTTGCTATACTGGTTCGATCATAGCATTTGTGACGTTGCCAGTTTTCCCTGAAACCGTGGATACTATTGAACAACTAATAGCCGGTTTTTACCGGGTTGGGACGTTAGGTATGATTTTGATAACATGTATACTTACCATATTAATACCAATAGTTATTTGAAATGAATTTGGAAATCACGAAATCTTCTTTTCAAGATCGGGGAGGCTGGGAAAGATGGTTCTTCAACTCTTCAGACCCAAAAACCAATAAGCTCTTCAGAAAATTAGAGTTAGTTCCAAATGTTGAGTCCGGAATCAGGAACACTACTGAAGCATTCTTCTGGCCATATGCATTCCTGGGCTCTCAGGCTGAATTAGAATACATTGTTCAAGCTAATTTTACGATAACAAAGTAAGTGTCACGCTGCTGATCTTAAAAAATATTTGTTTTAACGTAGAGCGTTAAAACAAATAAGGCACCACCACCTCCTTTAAGCTACCTACGAAGACAATTTTTTGATAGCTTGTTAAATGAATAATATGCTCCATTTGTTTTAGGTCAAAACGAGCAATGCTTCACATTTCCGACGAATGCTTCGTGCCGTTTGGAGTATCAATGGGATTTCCTTCCAATTCACTGTATTCTGCAAAGCTTAGTAGTGATTTGAGAAGAATGCTTCAGAGTGGTATTATTGACAAGATTGTTGACGAGGTGCGATTTGAAATGCAGCGCAGCATCACAGGAAAATTTTTAGCTGTAAGTAAAAAAATATGATAAATAGGAGGCTTGCAAAAAATATTAAAATCATTTACCTACTCATGCAGACTCACGTTGCTCTTATAAGATCTGATCTGATCTTACAAGTAAATTTGAGTAAAATGTTTAGTTTCAATTTATTTGAATATAATTCAGGACAGTCTGAATTTAGAACAATTTCACTCAACAGTCATAACCACATAAATAAGAATTTTCATGTCACTCCTCGATTCTGTTTTAAACAGGCGGGCTCAGAATCTTTGAAGATAACATCGGCCGAAGAAAAAGGTTTAACTTTAGAAGACACCCAAGGCATGTTCCTGCTCCTAGGCGCCGGTTTCCTCTTGGGCGCATCAGCCCTCATATCTGAATGGATGGGAGGAATAACCAGGCGTTGTCGCATCGGAAGAAAAAAACCTTCCAGTGCCAATTCTAGAGAGGAACTTGTATCAACATCTGACGTCGAAAGGGAAGTAAAAATAGATTCTACTGAGAGCAGGCTTAATTTTGATACCAGATCTTCAAGCGCTGGTTCCAAAGATACTCTTGAAGGTCAAGTGATAAATGTTGCTGAAGAAAATATTGTGGTTCATGAGAGTCTTGATGCCGGTAGATGGGATTCTAGACGATCTAGTTCGGTGGATTTGGATAAAGAAGTGCAAGAAATATTCGATAAGGATTTAAGGAGACGCAAAATTGTTATTGACGAAATTGAGGAAGTTACAGATGAGAAAAGGGAACCAACTGCTTCACATGGTGCTTTTGGAGACCACCTTAATTAAATATAGATTTTCCACTATCGTAGTTTAAAAAGTATTTTTTTTATTATATTAAATAACTATTTTTTACGAAGAAAAAGCTCTAGTAGGCCTCTGAAATTAAATGTACCTAGTATTATCTCCTGTAATTTTTATTTCTGTAAATGATATAATACCTCTAAAATCAAACACAAAACTGACATCCAACTCTTTATTATCCTTCGAACAGTCATCAAAATAATTTATAACAATTTTTCTAACACTGTCGACAAACATTAATATTCATTCAGCCACTGAGATGTTTCATCCATCGTACATAATATTATACAGAGGACAGGCACCGCTGCCCAAACACAAACGCAGGCCAGAAAGCCCAAGTTAATGCAATGTTTGGCCCGGCCTTACTTACAAAATAATTATACATTATGACTAAATTCTCAGGAGACACCACTGACAACAGCAACTCCCGCATTATCAGTAAAAATATCGATAAAATACAACAGATTTTTCATTATTTGTAAAATCAAACTCAATATACCTAATACCTACCTAAGCATTTTGTTATAATGTATTGCACAACAGATGTTACGATTGAAATTAATGTGATCGACTTGAGTATTCAATAAGGATATGTATATTACTATTCTATTTGGGTTGTTCTTGAGCTGTGAAACAATAGCAAAGAGAAGGGTAATAGTACACGTAGTACACGTAATACACATAATAACTACAGTGGCGAAACCAGAGACTGGTTCCGAACATTTTATACTTATGACTATATACTTTCCATTAAATGCAATGAATTACTCGTCCTAAAGGTAATAAAATAAGTTAACTGAATAAGGTTAACCGTTTGCTATTGGTACACAGCGGTTAAATACGGGAAAACATACACAAGTAGGTACATCTAAAACAAACTAAGCAAACTCTTTTTACAATAACACACACAAGACGGTTGTGCGTCCAAATAATTATAATTAATCATTAAAAGTGAAATCATTCCCGATAGCAATACTCACAACCTCGGAAATAATGCTCCCAATACCAGCTTACGGTTGATTATTATACAAGGTAAGACAATAGTATAATGTGCATGTGACATAGATTACGCATAACACATAATTATTATGCTTATATTTCAATGACGTCACACTCCTTCAAGTACCATCATATATATCTGTAGGCTGTGTACACGTAGCCCCACAATCATAAATTTTGTGCAAATTATTACGATAATATTTCATTTAGATAAAGTGTTGCCAATAGTCAGATTGTCAATTAGTGCAAATTCGTGATAGGTATATAGGTAACAACATTGTAAATAAAAATACTGAATTTCAAATATTCATAAACTTTGCAAGAATTGGAGTTTTAATAAACCGTCAAAGTAAATTTTAGTTAGAAGTAGTAAATAACAGGATTGTGGCAATTTTGACGTCGCTAAACAAACACGATTGAGCAACTCCTAATGTTAAGCACGAATGAAAGGAACGCTTAGGAACGAACGACCAAACCATTTCAGATAACGCAACAGTAGAATCTCAAAATACAAGGATTGTAACAGTGTATGTAATTATATCACATTAACAATATAATGCTAACATTTAAGGTGTACTTACATGATCTCATAGTCCCTAAAATGGGTCAACATTAATTATGCTCCGGTATTAAAATATTAATTTGTTTACAAACTAATCGTGTACTTATTTTACAATGCGAAAATACATTTCTTATGCGTTCAGACTTTTGAACTTCAAAACTGGTAATTCCCTGTACAAATTTAACAAACATACATCAACATTTTGTTACTGTGATTTGAAGGATTAATCTAATGGATTTTACGTCTATGTTGCAATTTGTTTATATCTATATTTTTTTACATTATAGAATTACAAAATTACTTTTAAAACAGTTTGACTGTTCACAAAATGTGGTATAGCGCCAAATCTAGCATCGGTATGACCGTAGACTTTCCTACAAAGTGTGGTTAAATATTGTGATTACATAAAACATTTACTAGATAGGTAGTACATCAACATTCCACGGTCATTACCATTTAACATTTCATAAAGACTTAAAATTATTAGGATGCGAAAATACCAAAGCAAAAATGCTATCGTATCATACAAATTGGTACAAAATGGTACATTTAGGCACTGTGAGTAAGGCATCTACAGTGAAACGATATGAAGGACAGTAAACTAAAAAGAAGGAGGGAAATGAGACTACCGGGACTGGCAAAATCTTGATAAACATGGCAAAAATATGCAGAAATGATGAATACAGCCATGTGTTCAGGACATAGGGAATGTATAGAGAGACTAGTCTGAAAGACGAGCATTTCTGGCTTGAACCATTTCTTTAACCATGACAGTAAGATTGAGAACGACAAAGCCAAAGAAATGTCTCTAACTTACAGAATAGCAACTCAGGGGTTTTAGACAGACTACAAAATGACTATACCTCAAGTTCTTTTCATAAGACAATATCATCTAAAAATAGGGCGGATTGTGATATAGTGCTACACCAAAATAGGTACGTTTTCTTTTAATATATTTTTTGTTGTAGGTGCATTAAAGCTGACTTCATACGTAATAAATATTGTTCATCGTTACAATAACTACATAACTAATGAAAATAAAATGCAATAATCTTCAGATCACACTAACAAAATAATAAAATGTACTAACAACAAGCATTATCATCTTATCCTTTATTTTAGCAACTAGATACACTTGACTTAAAATACGGTACATGTGATATTTTAAATTGACTCGACATTTGGTTCGCAACAGAGACTGTAAGACGTGTATGAGAAACCAAATTTTTAATTATCAGGGCACTACAATCAACAGCTACTGAAGTAGAACTAAAGATAAATAAAACTTGTGTTTTGTACAAGTTTGTATTATATTCTGAACTACGTTAAATACGATATGCAACAATGCAACTATTGATTGCCGTGCCTTCTGACTAAACATGCTACAGTGAAAACAAGCCAGAATATAGTTCCAAGTAGCTATTGAAAATCATGTGGATTTTTCATTATTACCTACAAATAGGTAGCACATGAAAAATATTATCAAAGAAGTTCTAATTTTCATTACGATACATTAACTGTGATTCTTTACTTAAGACTGCTTAGAGTGCGAGTGTTATCATAAGAAATTTTAAAGCTTCGTGTGGTACTTTATATACTCATCTCTAGCTAACATTACCTACTTACATACATAACATTCGTTCCTAACGGGACGTGTATACATATTATTATGTAAATATCATATGATTCTCATGTATAAATATGTCAATAGATAAAGTAGATTTTACAATACATAGATTTATTATCTTCTGTGATGACACTACGCTTACTAATTTACAAAGATTCAAGTTCGGATGTCACACTATTAATATTTTAAAATGGCACAAAAACTTTTTAAAACACTAACACAAAGTTAACAGTCGTTTTTTGAGTCTTAACGCACTTTCCACTTCATAAAATTTGTTCGAGTCACGCTTTCACCGTCCGACCGAAGCCACACCGATCCTTCGGATTTCCAAGTGCTTAACTCCAGCTATATCCTTAGTCACTAATTTAAATTGACTAACTTTAAGCTAAACAGACAATGGCACGGATTGCACATATAATGATCGTATTTACATTGGATGCGGAATCTGAGATTCCAAAATGGGTCAGGAGGGTTTGCAGCTATCTTAATTGTAACATTTAATATATCAGTGTATTCACATGTGCAGATACAATAACATTAGTTGATTACGTATAAGAAGGGTAGTGTAAACGTTAACAACTTGAGAATCCTTCACAGGTGTGCTCCTGCGGTGAGCACCGTGGGTAAGATGCACCATTGAGACTGGTCGGTGTAGCACTGTCCGAGAACTGGTCGCCATTTAATGGACCAAAGGTTGTCAGACCAGGGGCGGACTTAGCAGTGCGGGTGTAAGGGCCTCGGATAGGGACCGAAGGCCTCATAGCCTAGCTATGTGGCCCAGCCTTCGATCCGTTGCCGTTTTGTGTGGGGCTGCTCATAGTCAAGCGGGACCGCGTTAGAGTGCCGCATGTCCTGCCCAGCTGGTGAGCCCATGTTACTTGACGTTACTGATCCTGTAATAAAAGGACATCATTTGTTAAAGCATAGTCTCAAAATTGTAGGTAGGATGGAATTTCAACTTTGATATTTCTTCTATCAAATTATTGTCAAACATAAGCTGTCAAACAGTTGCTGCACAAAGTCGTGACAATCACGCGAAAAAGATGATTTAGAGCTCTACAAGCGGAGTTAGTTAGTTAGTTGAGTTAGTTAGCAGCATATATAACACCACCACCTAATTAAAACACAAGTAGGTACACTTCTTGTTCCTTCAGTTTTATAATTCCATAGAACGGTAATTCGTCATGACCGAATAAATAGAGAATAAGAGCAGGACCAACTAACATTGTTTTCTGGGGAACAAGAAAGTTATTAACGCTATCTTCCTAACTTCTAACTATCTAGTCTGTACTTGGTACTTACCTAGTTGTTATCTGATCAGTAACCAGTCAGACATTCTATTGGTCTCCCGCCTCTATGTGTTGTACTAAGCAGGTTAGTAATATTATTTGCACACATACCATTAATGTCGGCAGAAAAATACGGTGGTTGCGGCGAGGACGGCCGCGCTGAAGATGGTTGCTAGGCAACGGGTTTGAGCACTTTGAGTTAGTAATATTAATACCACACGTACCGCACATACCATCAATGACGGCGGATAAATGCGCTGGTTGCGGCGCGGGCGGCGGCGGGCGGTGAAGATGATCGGGCGCGCGCGGTGGAGACACCGGTTCTGCTTTGATCTTCACGTTGCTAGGCGACCCGGCGGGTGGCGGCGTCCCCCCTCCGCCCAGGACTGGCAAGCTGCTACTGTTGACAAAGAAAATGGATATCAGTAAAGAGGTTTGCGGTAAAACCGAAAACGATGGGCTTAGATTGTCATTCACTTTAGTCGGCGCGTTAGCAAATGAGTCGTCAGATCACAATATTAATAGATATAGGAATACGATGAGCTTTATTAGTAATTGCAAGCAAGATAGATATAGCCCTGATACGACCCAGTTATTAACACACCGACTATAGTTATAGACGGCGCTACAAGGGTAAAAAAAATGTGATGTTTAAAATCTTTGGATTGGCAGATGAAATATTTTTTGGATCTTATGCAACACTTTCCTCTTAGTACAAACTCGATTTTTTATTAAGACACTCTTAGGCAAATATGTACAGGTTTTGGGTAGATTAACACTCTAATTTTAAATGTAAGTAATTTTGGTTAGAACAAAAACAATGCTCTTCGGTTAAAACCACATGCTCTGTTTATTCCAGATGAAAGGTTAAGGGAATCTTAGGTTCTTAGTTACAAGATTTTATGTTTATATGAGCATTTTGTTTTAATTAACATTATATATTTATTAACTAGCAAAATACATATTTTTAGTGAGTAAATTATAAATCTGTTTGTTACTTGTCCAGCATGCAAATAAAAAAATGTGTTTATCAGTTGTTGTTAAACTTCCAACAAGATAAAAAGACATTATTGTATCAGGAAAAACATTAATTAGGCCCCGGCTGATATAATTTATTTATGTAGGCGTATTATCTCAGTTTCACTCATTTGTAATGATTCACTTAATATTGTTACCTACTTAATGCTTTCCAAAATGCGAACAAACGAAATTAACGAAACAATTTTTTTCGACTAAGAAAATTCTACCGGTGAACTTTTTTCGTATAAGAATATAAGATAAGATAACTCTTTATTGCACATTACGTACAATAATTGCAACTTTGTTTCAAGGGAAATGTATACGGCTTGTACAAAAATCTGCCCCCTGTGTGCGAAAACTCGACAGTTTAGGTTTAGGCTACATAGTTTATAAAGTTATGTATTGTTTGAATAGTTAAAAAGGCGTATTCCTATCTTTGTATCCCCAGAAAAATGCTTCGAGCTAGATGAGTCACAATATAAAAGCCATAATACAAAGTATCAATTTTGGCAACCAGCCAAGGGGCATAGATTTGGATACAGATCTTATGTTTGACAGAAATCTGAGAACATTTGCTATTTATTTTTATTATGCTATATCTACTTTGTGCAAACTTATTAGGATGAAATAAAGAAAAATTACCAGAAATTTATGTGTTAGTGCAAATCACGTTATACGTAAAAACTAGCAACGTAATATTTTAAATAACATTATCTTTAATGTACGACATTATAAATATAAATATAACGCCATCTGTGCTGATAGCTCTGAACTGAGACCTACAAAATTGATTTCGTTGTGATCGATAAGTAAAAGTAAATCGTATTCAGAACAACTCAACAACTCAACGCGAACATGCAGTAGACACTTTCGTCAATTATAGCAGGTGCTCCCATAGCCGTGATCGTCTAGTGGTTAGGACCCTACGTTGTGGCCGTAGTAACCCAGGTTCGAATCCTGGTCACGGCAGTGTCTAACACTGTCATGGCGGAGCTATAATTTTGTTTTATTTTTTCATTGCATGTTTACTGAACTTTTTTTGCTCTTAAGGCTAAATATATTCTTTATAATTTTATAATTGGACACCAATCACATGTAAACATTGCTTTGATTCCAAAGTAAGTAGCTAATTGCACTTGTGTTATGGAAATCAGACACAACGGTGGTACCACAACACCCAGACCCGAGACCATATAGAAAATTTTGATTTCTACATTGACCCGACCGGGAATCGAACCCGGGACCTCATTAAAAGGATTAAGATAATAATTCAAATAGTGTGATAAAATTACTAATTATTAATATAACTTCGTCTTCTTTATTCATAATCACTTATTAAGAATTAATTTACTTCAAGATTTACTTCTTGTTTTTTAAAATGCAAATGTTTTTTTATCGATACGTCATTGACATTTCATTTGCATTTTTTTGTCAGTAGCAAAACAATTAACATATTTAATACTATTAAGGAGTGTTTTAGTTAACGTTTTGTAAGTTAATTGCTATTAGCAAAAACTTTACAAGTAAAACCTGTTCTTTGACGTTTTTGTATTCGAATGCACTTCAATTTGGCACCATTCGTGCGGAACATTGCTGGTTCCATTGGTCACACTTCGCCCGGAAGACCAGTACAAGTAGACCTTGAGT
The DNA here is from genome assembly GCA_963924145.1 of Pyrausta purpuralis. Classification (NCBI taxonomy): domain Eukaryota; kingdom Metazoa; phylum Arthropoda; class Insecta; order Lepidoptera; family Crambidae; genus Pyrausta; species Pyrausta purpuralis. The sequence continues at coordinate 20,357,248 of OZ001659.1, forward strand.
TATCTCATAAATTTTCCTTCTACCGTCCAAATTTGATAAAGTGAAAGGGGGAGGGGAGGTCTCATAAAGCTGGTAAAATTTTCACAGGTCTGAATATCTATAGTTAATTCGAAGCTAAAACCATCAGCTCCGATAGCCGTGATCGTCTAGTGGTTAGGACCCTACGTTGTGGCCGTAGTAACCCAGGTTCGAATCCTGGTCACGGCAGTGAATTCACTGTCACGGTGGAGCTTTTTTATTTTATCAGAAGACTTGACTGTGGTTGTTGAACTTTTCTTTGTGAATACAGGATGCAAAGCATTGCCAACGGACATGTTTACATTTGTATGGGGAAAATGCCAACACCTTGTACATGTCACAAAAAATAGCTTATTTTACAAAGCTTAATCGTTTTAGAATAATTTTCATCCGTAAAATATTCAACTTTTAGGTAATATGTACTTAAAAAAATAAAATCTAGCAATATATCATGAAGTCTAATAAATATGTCAAGTACGTGACGGCCAATCAGCTGTGTATAAAGATTTAAAAAGATTGAAAGCGAAAAGCAAAATGACATTTGACAATGACTGATTTACTTTTTTTGCAAGTTTTGACGCGATTTTGGCGTTAGAATAGACAGATGGAGTTTCAGGATTTTGAAAATTTATAACTTTATTATTTAAATTACCTGAATATTGTTAATTTAATAAAGATTCCATATAGTCTGTCTAATTACCTGTATTTGTTGCTATTTTACAGATACTGTACATGGTCTTGGCATTTTTATAAACATCTCCTTTTAAGAGGTGAATGTGAGCATTAACACCTATAACTTTTGCTTTGGGCCATCATTCGGACCTTAATATTTTTTCTTATACTTAATCATCAATGTAGTTGTTTGTTATGGGGCATCTGAAATTTTAAGTTTTCGGCTATGAACTTATCCAAAAAGTTGTATGTGGGTAGTCTCATTCGCCTCCTAGATAGCACCTTGCAAAGTCACCCTGTATATTCTACTGTACTAAATCATTAGCAAGTTAAGCAAAAGCATACAGCATTTACCTAATTTGTGATTACTCACTGGAGCCCATTCGTACCTACATAAAGTCATGCTGTAGTGGGAATTATGATAATAACAGGCAAATCCTCTTTTGTTAAATATATTCCTTGTTTATTATTTCGATGGGTCGACAGCACGTCAAGGTAAACACTGCGGTGTCTTATGCCGTTGTGATAAGGGCTAGTTTACAACAAAAGTGGATAAATTAATGTGCTGGCGCTGTACATTGTATACTAGCATTCATCAGTCCGAATAAAATGCACCGAAATATAATAATTTTCAATATTATTTTCGATAAGCCTTTTAGTAAGTAAGTTAAAATTTCAGCCTTTGAAAATTTGCAAACGAATACAAGCAGGACCAAATTAACCGAGGTTGGACAAGAAAACGTCACAATTTCAGCATATACAGTTTTTCTATGCGAATTGTTACTCCATTAAATGATAAAATAAGAATAATATTTTATCTAAATCTATAAATTTTCTAGAAACATCACAACAAGTTAACTAAATCACGCCAATATTGTGTTAGTTACGAAATTGTGATATAATGGCAGTTAATAAGTAATGTGCTTTGCAACTGTGACCAGAATAAATGAAATTCTGTAAGTATTGTACTTTACTGAGAAATAAAAGTACCTAGCATACACAAATTCTATTAAGGGCCGTTTTTTTATTGATGTGAGATAAGACTTATCCGACTGAATAAGTGTAAAACGACCGATTTTAGATTAACAAGGACAATATAAATGATTGCTGACGTTTTCAAATTAGACGTATTGTATTTTATTCGACGAATATTCCATATCTAGCGTTAGCAAAATCAAGCCATAATAGTTATTGTATATTTTCAATAAATGTTCTCATACTGGTCGCAGCTACAAGCGTGTTAAAACTAACTAAATCTAAGTAAGAAGGAATAAAAATTGGGCACAGACATGTACCTGTTGTGCTGTAACGTCTGGAGCTGGTGGGCGCCCCATGATAATCCGATCCCCATGTCCGATGTCATGCTGAAGTCCTGAGGTCCAAAGTTGCCGATTCCTGAGTAGCTTAGCGGTGTCTGTAATCAGAAAAGTAAGAAATAAATAAGGCAACGAGAAAAAATGCTGACATAAAATATTAAGTCAACTTTTGGGAGCTGGACCATTGCATGTGTGGAATTTCCACGCAAAATGTAGATGACCTGGCTCTAAATATCAATAACTGACAATGACAATTGAGGAGGATTGTGGTCTAGTCAAGTGAGGCAATAAGGCAAAAGAATGTTCTTGTAACAAAGTTTGGCTTGTTTGATGCTATAAATAAATGTGTATAGAGCCAAAAGTAATGGTATCATCAAAATATATAAAAATAAAATAAAAGCAATTGGAAATAATTAAGGTTTAATAGCTAAAGATTACGATGACAAACGGCCAATTCGGACAAATCTGGTGCGTTGACATTTGTGTCAACTCATTAATGTCGTCTACGATACTCGGATTTAAAAACGCATTTGGACGCCTTCCAAAAAGAACCATATCATTAAAGAGTGAGTATGAGCTCATGGATAACTGAGCTAACCTCAATTCAAGGCAAGAGACGGTTCGCAATTTAACTCATTGTTGATGGTGTCATTTCTTCTTAGAAGTAAAAATGTATTGGTTTCACATTATCGAGACTGGCCTAGGACTGACTTTATTTATTTTCAAAGGAAAAAAAGTTTATTTGACTGCTCGTCCTAAGCCAGTTCCATACGATGTTAGCTAAGACCATCTAATGATCAGTTTATGCTTTACTTCTGACATTTGATAATATTGATTACAAGTAAGCGCAGAGTTTCCGTTTAGATAGGCAAAAATGTAGCTCGTAGCTTCTAAAGTCTATATTACAATTACATATCTCACCTCTCCAGTGTAAGATAAATCGTCCTGTGGCGGCGGCATCGAGCTGGGCAGCACGACGCGCAGGTTGTTATGGCGAGGCGAGTGGTGAGGCGGTGGAGCGTGTGCATGAGACTTGTGGGGGTGCCGGTGGGGTGACGGCGCGGGGCCCGGCGAAGGGGATGGGGTGCAAGCCGCCCCCAACGGGGATCCTGAGCCAGGGTATCCGTTTGACATTTCGAGCATTCCGCCGCCTGGGTATACTGAAAAGGCAATATAAGGGTTATTAGTATTGAAATAGAGTAACAGAAAAACTTTAAATATTTTTGACTTTGTATAATCGATATATATAATCTGAAATTATGAAATCTGTATAATTTATCTAACATTATGGAATGGTCTATAAAGCGCTAGACAGACTTTACTCGTAAACATACGGGTACATAGATTTGATAATATATTTCGAATGTCATTATTCTGAACAAATCGCAGATGATTAAATACAAACCTGAATCGGTTTCCGAAGACGATGGCCGTGGACTGATAGAGGTATGCATTTGTGGACTAGCTTGTAACAGTGACTGATCATAACTTCCGACTGGGACGCTAACTGGCAGGTTGTAGTTGCTGCCTGTCACTCCGACTCCAACCCGGCTTCCATTCAATTGGTTTCTTTGCATCATCATTTGGAATTCTTCATCGATCTTTGAGTACTTGGCCTCGGTTCGTGGTGTCAGGTTGTATTCGGGCTCAGCTTCGGGACTTTCCGGGGACATCACTCCGTTCTTATGCTCTTTCTTCGTTAGTGCCTGTAAGTGTCAGCGAAACGAGCTCAGGTGGCTTGACGAGCCAAAATTTAAGTACTTCTACTGCATTAAAAGGCATGCAAACTCGACTCGAGTCAAATATTAAAAAGCACCCTTCTCTACACACTATTAGTCTTATCAGTAATTAAAATATCCCGCATAGTATCTACGGTGAGTTATGTTAAAAAGTATGTAGTGGAGGGCTCAAAATAAAAAGTGCCTTCAATACTACAGTGTATTCTAAATAATTTTGGGAAACTTTTTAGCGTACATTTGTGTGTAGTGTCGAATGCAATGATGCAACTCTGACTTTACCCTCGAATCTCAGAGCAGGTAGGCGCGGTTAATTCAAATAAACACAAAAATATTTACAAAACCCATGCTGTACAAGGAAAAAATAACATAAACACTGGGGGTGCCTACTCATAAACTGTTAGTATAAAAACAGGGTATCTGGTGTTTGGAACTTTGTTTTTTCTAACGGGATATAAACATGCTGGTACCTACTTTATAGGTTTGTGTTTATCTATCCGAGTCTTTAGTTTGTGCGATACCCTTTCTATGGTTTCCTTCCGATGGGATGTTTGTTTGATAGATCGAATGGTTATTGTCAGATAGGAGTAGAGTACAACATCTAAGTATGTGAAAAGATATCGAGGAGAGGGTTTTAGTACATTTATGCATTAGGTTTGTTTGTGAGTAGGAAGCACTCGGTTAATGGGATAAGTCAAGTTTGCTGGACATTGCATCACGATCACGGGCACACAGATGACGCCGTACTTAATGTACCTCGATGATGTTGCGGTTGGTCAGCGACTCATGCGGCTCGTTGTATTCCGTATATTTAAGAAGCACCTGAAATCAGAAATTTGTTCAATTAACATGTCGATGTGAATTAGAATAAGATACCAGAGCGTAATCATCAGTCAATTGGGTACGTGACAACGAAAAAAACCCCTTGAATTTAAGCGTGAACGTCAAATATTCAGTTAAGAAGAAAACTTCAAAGTTCTTACTAATTATGTTTGTTACAAACAAAAAAATGAACGTGTTGAGATATAACATGTCAAACTCCTTTAGTAATCGTGCTATAATGTTGATGATCATTATGGTGCATAAAAAGATATAATGATATTTGCGACAGTATAAGAGCTATTAAAATGCTACTTCTATCATTTTTCATGATTTACGATATCAAACTTCCACATTTTCTTGGTATTTCTTGTAAATGATTATATGACCGTTGTTTGTGTATTTCTAACCTTGTCCATATCCGTGCTGGCATACTGGTACAGTTTGTTGTTGGAGCTAAAGATGATGAGGGCAATTTCGCAATCGCAGAGCACGCTCAACTCGTAAGCCTTCTTCATCACTCCGAACTTACGCTTGTTGAACGTCACCTGGAATTTAAACAATATGATATTAATATAAATGAAATAAACCACGAGAACAGAGAAGCAATCTTGAAATTACGAAAAATTTTCAGTCATAGTTAATCACATAGAATTCGATATCGTTTGCGGTTTTTGACGGATTTGCGTTGGTATATGTATTGCGGTGTGAAACTTTGTGATTCGTAGACTAGATTACATTATACACATTTTATTGTTCACGGACAAGTAACATGAATTGCGTTAATAACTTGAGATATTGAAAACATAGTATCAATAATTGTTAGTAAACAAGCGTACGCTCATTTTTCTTTAATGCTAGAACATAAAAACTTAATTGCATTTTAAGAGCTCATTAAAACATGTATTTCTTAAATGTACATTGTGGTACCTACCCACTCAATGTTTTTTCTTCTTTCAAATAGTTGAAATCGAGTAGGTACACACAAAAACATAAATCACTATGATTCGAATTTATTAGCTTTGTAGCAATCGAATACGGCCAAAAAACTTTATACCAAATTAAAACTTCGTGCCTTATTATGATGTTATTATAAACAAAATACATATAACACTCTATTCAACTTTTATATGAGAATATTAATGTTTTAAATATTGCTTTTCAGTTATTAACTTTTGTTGCAAAATAGCTCTTATTACAACTGCATAAGATACCACAGTGTTTACCTTGACGTGCTGTTATCCGTACCTATAATGTGTCATCCATCAGTTCATTTTAAAATTCAATGTTCCGCATCACTGGAGTCATTGTGTCGATGCGGTCATGAAATCTTTCCATTTTATCCTCATTTAACTTTTTAGTTTTAAGTGATATTTCAATTTGAAACAGCAATTATCATCAATAAGTAAAAGGATCAGTATTCATGTTACCGCCTAAAGTTTGTTTTGTTCATTGTCAAGGACACATGGAAAAAAAGGAAGGAAGGATTAGATATCCCCATCCAAAAGATACACGTTACAAGAAAGTCTTTCAGCATGAGTTTGGCGTTACATAAAATTTAAGTTATGATCCTTTTGAAAAAAGAAACGAGCGTGAACATGAAGGGAGCAAAAGTTTTTTCAAAGAAAATTGACCTTCGCTACTTTCATAACAACTGTCTGTCTCTTCTATTGCGAACCAGCATTTTATGAACTCCCCCGCTTCTCTTACAAAAGAATTACCATGCGTTGGTAAGATCTTTATGTCGTTTAAAAGGTCTAGTTAAGCTGGTCAAGGGTATACAGCATAATTGTATAATTAATAAATTACAACAGGAGCGGTCGTTGTCCCCTCGCGATAATGTTTCGCTGGGAGCTTGCTGATACGACGCATCTGTTAGGCCAGTGTAAGGTTATTTGTCTGTATAACCTTGTGTGATGTTAATTTGTTGAAGATGACACCATGAACACTTGGTCGTTTAATGATAGAGCTTATTGTTTCGGTCCCACAATTCGAACATTTTTGAACTGTCACCACAACCTCGATGGTAGACTGATTGATAATTATCATTTTAAAGGCGAAAAATTTTCGGCTGTAAAATAAAGTGGTTCAAAACATAATATGCTTAATAGTTTGAAAATTACATTGATATTTCTATATAAAGTAAAAAGGTAAAGATACAGTTACACACGTCAGATGTTTACAAGCCGACGTATTGCGCTTGATTTTTATTTTAAACGCGTTAATAATATTTTTTTCTTTAAAGAGACGAACTGGAAGAACCAAAATGAAGATGAACAAAATAATGATATACCTACAAACAGTTTGTTTTCAGACTCATCATTTGTGATTTGACTTTGACAAGATGCATCCTATGTAGGTTTTATAAGCCGGTTTAGTTTTCTGCCGATATTAGTTATCGATTAAGATGTTGATTAGCAACATAAAAAATACAAACCTGCCGATTCCGTTCGTCCGTGATCCGGGATATTTGTATTTTCTTCCGACCCATAGTGGCAGCAATCTTGGAGGGGGGGGAGGAGCTGGGGCAAGAACGAAAGTGGCCTATGGGCTGGCTACTGGACGTCAACAGCTGCTACCTGGAACCAAAGGAGAATTAACGTTAATTAGAGAGCATGAAGTTGACATTTCGAAAGACAATTAATGGTCCTTCGGGCCGGACGTCACAAACAATACTCGCCACATAATTTTAATGTTACCTAATTCATAAAGTTTAATAACTATCGGCTATTATGACATGCGATAAATAGTAAAAGCAAGCCGCAAAATGACAGCCTGCTTTTCATTTGATTATAAAAAAGGGAACTTTATCTACTGTTTTAGGTCATTTGTCATTACCAATAAAACATGACAGGAAATATAGAAATGTATAATGTGTTTCCTGTATAATTCCTATATGAAATAAACATTACCGTGACGTCACAGTGGCGTCCTTTTACCGCAACATAGAAAACAAACTACGATAACTTAGAAACACTTGTGTTTGCCTACCCTGTAGTGGAGCTAAGAAAAAATGGGGTCACTTTACTTGATAGCAGGGTCATTATGTAAATCAGTGCGACTTAGGTCTCGACGGCATTAGAGTCAGGTAATTGTTGACAGCAAAACCAGTAGTTGAGAACGACAAAAGTGGACACACGCATAAAAAATGCACACTGTTGTGAAATTTACAAGTTTAAAAGCCAGGGTTTTCAACCCTGAAATACACAAGCTTTCATGACTGACTTACATTGTACACATCTCTTATCGTAGAAAGAAAGCAGTTAATTTCCAGTATGATTTATTTGACTCGCGATAAAAATGCAAAACTTTAGAATCATGACGTAATTAATTTTGCGTTGCCAGAGAAAAAACATTTTTATTACGGTTCTCTGTGCAGTAAATTTAAACGTCCCAGTACTACTGTGCATGCTACGGTGTGTTCGTGGGAGTGAGTAAATAGATGTAGGGTAGTGAAAACATTTGTCGTGCTTTAGTTTCCGTGTGCTTGGGCGGAAAACTAGGTTCCAGACTTTTCCTCTCCGTGAAAGAAAGTAAGATTGAAATGTGAGTTACTGCTCCTAAGAAAACCTAAACTGTACCTTTTGTATGGATAATATTGATTTAGTAACTTTGCCATGTAAAGCAAAGTTATGTTAGGAATTTACGAAGCCAAAAGTTTAGAATCATATTATTTTTTTAGTCAACCCGAATTTGCATAATATAATGTACACTATGCCAAATACACACAAAGTATACATTACCATTTATTCAGCTGACCTTTTTTACATCTTTACATGCTATACGAACGCAGTAAACTAATTTGACCAGTCAATATGATTACGTTTGGTCATGCACTATTGTAGTGCCATATACTTGTAGATAAGTAATAAAAGAGAACTTTATGTATGCTTATTTTAGTTTATAAAGGATCAAAGACTGCTTACGCAAATTTGACTTCTGACTGAATTAAACAGAAAAATGAATTGTTGCAAATTTCTTACTGCTTCATGTTTGCACTGTGCATGCACGTGTTTTCGCATGTTTGCTGTGTGGGTGAGGGTGGGGGTGGGGGTGGCAAGAGACGGGTCACTGTGTTTGTGGGTGAGCCGTTGCGTTCAGCCGCAAATTATCACTTCCAGATGATCGTGTTATTCGAAGGACGTTGAGGATAATATCGCTTAGATTATGCTCTGCTGATCATATCAGGTACAGATTGTCATTTTTAACTTATTTATCTTTATTTTTAAAGTAAGATTGCTCAAAACACTATTTTAAATTATTGAAGATTTAAGAGCATTTTGTTTATTTTATTAAAATTACTGAACTCGACTTAGTTTAATATGTATTTCAGAAACAAATAAACAAGATTTATAGGTTACTCAGTCAAAATTATTTATTAACAAAAGTAACATTTTAATTTATAGAAGTGGGTACCTAAGAGAGATGCTCTGGCGTACTTTACATACTGTTTTCTATTATGCACTGTGGTTCATGTATCTAGTGTGAGTGAGGCTTTCCTGTGATGTGTAATGTAAGGGTCTACTAGTGTCAGGTCAGTGTGTTTATAGGTGACTCGCCGCACTTACATTTAATAGAGCATTTTCATCCTGATAAAAACGCGTACATCACTGAGTTATATCTTGCACCCTTATAACTGGTTGTAAGCCGAGTTCTTCTTATAAACTTATTATTCTTCCCAACATCACTTACAAAAGCGTGTTTTTCATATTTTTTGGCAGGTTTGAGAAGTGTATACATGATTTTGTAAAACAAATACTTAGTATAAAATTTTTAGTAAAAAAGTTATCGTTTAGCTATGTCAAAAATGAAGGCAGTCATTGATTTTATCACATTCACAAATATATTTTTCTCAAAGGTTAACATATTCATATAGAGTGAAGCTGTGGACACAAAAAACAACCTTCCTTTAGGTCATGCGTGTATTAGAGCAATGTTAGAGCAAATTTATAGCTACAGTAAAGTGCTTAGTGGGTAATAAAAGCTTCTTACTGAAAGCCTTTTATTTACTACCTTAAAGATATGAAACATCCAACAATTACAAGGGAAAAATTGAAAGGAATAAAAAAAAACTTGTTTCTGAAGTTTATAAGAATATTTCTAATGAAATATAACTCTATTTTACGGATTTACTTTTCGTGAGTTTATTAAATTTTATCCCGACGCGACGTTTCAAACACTTTACAGCGTTCGTGATCACGGGTAGACTTTGATGTTATTTGTCTTTAACAGAGTTTAAAAAAAAAGAAACTACCGTCACTCAATAATCTTACTAAAAGTACACGCTAATCTTACTCCACGCGGTGAGTGGTCTAGCTTGGCTCCTCGCTAGCACTGGATGCCATGCTGGAAACTTCAGGGTAAAATTTATTAAATTCGCGAAAAGTAAATACATAAAATGGCATTTTATTTCAAGAATAATAAAAAAAGATAGAACATAGAGTTGTGGCATAAGTATTTGAATAAGGAAATTAGCAAATTCTTAATGTTTTGTTATGATCAGATAATCGGATGGATATTTACCTAAAGTTCAATTTTGGTCAATGATATTATGGAGGCGGCTTCTTAAGAACATATTTTTAAATATATATTCCGGGATTTCAATAGCTCCGGAAATGTGAAACAAGTCTGTAACATGGTGAGGGAACAACGTTTTTAGCATGTGGTATTTTATTTAGAAAAAACAGGACTCCGGGATTGCATATTATTAATATGTATGTTTTTTAAGTTTACTTAGTCTTCCCGTCAGATTATGAGTATGTAAAATGTAAGAAGAGCAGTAGACAGTATATACTCACACAGTAGTACACCCGATTTGGTTCTAAAATAAAAACTCTAGATTTGTCGATTCATAAATCCCGCAATTTTTTCAATATAAAAGTGCATTCTATATTATCCAACACCTAAAAATAAGTACCTATTTACGATTAGATTCTATAGTATTAAAAACAAAAACTGTTAATTTCGTAATCCCGAGATTTTTACGATTCAAAAAATAGCCAACACCTAACCTTTAGGTATAAATATGCATCCGAAGCCATCACTAGTTATGATACAACTTGTTTATGAAGGAAACTTAAGATAAAACGAGTCCTTAAGATAAAAGTTAAGTTAACTTTTAATTCAAAAATAAATCTACAGATTCGACTCTTTTGGAATCAGATGGAAAATTGGGTAGTCTAGCCTGAAAATCATTGCGTGGGCGGCCAATCTCCGGTGGGACTTATTTATTAATTTGATCGAACTAACTTTTTTATCGCTTACGTGATTGTTACATTTTCAACATCTTTTTGAAATTGGAAATAAAAAATGAAATTATTGTTTGCTATGCAGACGATAGCACGACAAGGTAAACACTGTGGTGTCTTATATCGTTGTAATAAAGGCTAGTTTGCAACAAAAGTGGGTAACCTTATGTGCTTGCGATTGTACCAAGGACTACGTGCTTTCCGACTTAGCGAAAAAGGCGGATATTCCTTTTTGTTAGACACCTTGCAGATAGTTGATATTCGCAAATGGACGTGTTGAACTGATGACTTACCAAGTAATATTTTTCTTGAAGCATACTTTGTTAACAACAAAAAGTCATTGTTTTTGTTGTTATTATGTCTAACTGCGGTCAAAGGGTTGTTTGAAATAAAATTCCCGATAATAAGACACCTGACAACTCCGTGGGCGGTGCGTGGGAGTTAAGCCGCGGCCCACGCAGGCGAGGGTTCGGCTGAGAGCGTATCGATCCGCTGCACTAATTGCTGTTTGTACATTTACCGGGAAAACTGTTTATCCCGACGATAATATTCGTGGAGAGGAACTGGCACCACGAATTAATTTATTACGCAATATTGACTGAAGTTCTGAGAAAACTTTTATGTTAAATTGAATGTATATGAATACATTTATTAATTACTGGTGAAATTAAGGGCCTGTTTCTGAATTTGAAGTTTAATTTATTTACTTTTCCATTTATACTATCTTTATTAATGTTGTTTCATGAACATGTAAGGGCCCTGCACTAAGATTATACGTAATATTGAGTTTTCTGTGTAAACCCAAAATGCGGTTAATCTTTTTTCCATTCTTGTAAAGGTCTGTTTTTGTTTCGTTTCCTTACATAATGTAAGAGACTTTAAAATTATATTTACTTAATTTCACTAAGCAGACTACCTGAAAGTTACGATAAAAGGAATCCTTAATTTGACGTAAATAAAATTATCTAATTATTCAGCTAAAGTAATTCTAATTCACACAAATAGTTTTTATCTGTCTGCACCTATTATGCATGACAAAAGCATACCGAATGTACAATTTATTTGTTCTATACCGCATACAACGAGTTAGTTCGAGTTATATATTAAAAATAACTGGTATGGGCTTGTATTTGTTTAGTTCAGAGCAAACCCAGGGTTAATGTTTGATGAATATTAGACGTAAAAGTTTCCATTTACTATGTACTAATAGGATAAAAATAAAACTAGGAAACGTAATGTGGACACTTGGTCCCCAAAAAAGGTACTTAAGCATATCCATTGCAGTAAGAGGCTGTCAAATTATCACGGCAGGCTCGAAAGGGCGGGAGGGGGGACGATAAAAATCACGAAGTTTCAAAAAGGTAGTAGTATATCACGTATTTATTTATTCACAATGTTTCATTTATTTTTATGATGCTTAAACCTGTTTTTTTATAACTATTTAAAGAATAATAGATTTTATTTTTATTTTTAGGTACTAAAAATGCACTTGATCAGAGGGAAAGGGGGGGAGGTTAAACCCTCACCATGTAATTAAGGTAAATCACGTGATTAATGGACAGCCCCATAATTAAGTATCGGCTAAATCAACCCTGGTGGAGTTGGCAACTGATTTCATGACCCATACAACAAACAAGTTGGGTAGAAACTTAGTAAAGGTTAGTTATTATTGAGCTTAGCTATCGTAAAACTTATTGCCTGAGGTCTGGAACCTCCTTTGAAACTGAGAATTGTCACCGCAACTGAAAAACTGGAACCCGAAACTTCTGAATTCAGAAACCTTGTACGTAGTTCGAAATACAGTCTCATAGAAACTCGTTATTGTTTAGTAAAAGGCACGATATTGCGTGTTTCCCTTTGAACTAACTGAATGAGTGGTTTCAAGATGAGTCCTGACACTGAATACAGGATGCGTGGGCGTTTTGAGCTCGTCTCTCGCCCACAGCTCATGAAAACTGTGGCTTGACTACGAGCGAAACTTATTAGCAGCCGAGTAAAAATACAAAAAAGTTGTATTTGCTTTAAAACTATTACATTGCTAGCAAATGTTATCGCACTAGAAGAAGTAAACGTAAGTCGGCAAAAAATACGCAAGAGGTCACAAAAATAAACAAGATTAAAACAATACTGAAACCGTGTATATGAAATTTCTTGTGATTATTTTACTTCCTGAAGTCACGCCGCTGAAGGAAAAACAACATAATCCATTATTAAACCTGTAAATAGAATGATCTTTGTTAATCAGTGATAATAAGGAAATTTGCATTGCTTTGCTAGTGTTACGATCACAGTAATCACGGCGAAGAAAGATCTTACCGACTATGAAAAAATCGACAAGCATTTTATTCATTTTGACGCATTAAAAAAGGGGTTTTCTGGGTACATATCATAGATGAGCAATTAAGATATTGCCTTTACCATCACCAGTAATTGAGTTGTATTTTTTTAATTTCTGACGTATTTTTAAAACTCTCCGCTATCAGATAGACCGCAGTGTCAACTTCATGTTGATTCGCGAGACCCGCCTACGCGTTTCAGCTTTTTAATTGCAATTTTCAATTTCCTTCTTTCATTATGAAAATAATCAAAACTATTCAGTAGACGTGTAGATAATTACTGCGTCAATTTAATACTTTGGTAATGATGTTATTTGTTATTAAAGCGAATATTAGACGGTTTACAGTAACTTTCTGATGAAAATACTTATTGTATTGCTCAACTATTTCGTGTTGTTCTATTTCAGTAACAATAAACTTAAGTTTATTGAAATTGTTTTGTAGGCAAGTCTAATATTCTCTCAATAGCGTATCGGCAAAAGGATATTCAATAAAGTATAGTATAGCAGATAGAAAAACCTTATAAACGAGATTTTGTGTTTGCTTTAAGGTTAGATGGGAAAATTGCCAAACGGACTATCATCTTATCGCTATTGTAAATAGTAGTTACGTAATCACTACACTTGCCAAAACCTTGTTGATCATTGATCAAAACTTGGATGAAGAACATTCTCGAACAAGGTTTGTAACATCTAGTAGAAAATTATGTTACCGTAGTGAGTACAATGGATAACTTCAGTGGGTCTAACATATACGCCTCGATACTGTTTATCGCATCGATAAAATAATTTTGTTTCCTAAACAACATGTTTTCTCACCTTTTTTTTCACTTGTAATGCAATCTGAATTGCTTTTATTAACAAATGAATAAATTAAAGTTAGTAAAAAAACATTTTGGTTAAAATAACGTTTGAAATTTATCGATTGCTGCGATACATGATGAATAGACGAGACAAGACAATTTAAGTATAAATCTCTTTTCCCATAAAAGAACCGATTTCTCGCTTCAATGGTCACGTTAAGGTTGGTATCAGCCCAAATATATTAAGACGACAATGAATGCCTTGGTTGCTCACAAAACTGTATATTTGCAATATTACATAATAGCTTTATAACTGATGTCAAAGTCGAACGAAAAAAGGAATAAATACTAATGTTCGCTTGATTAATAATACTTTTTTAGACTTCATGTTGTTTGATATAAGAGGAAAATATAATGTAGATGCCATAAAAAATGCAGCATTTAGTTCTGCATTATCACATCACATTATTACTTCGCTTTGTGCTATTACAATAACACGTTAAGTTCAATGCTCTCCAACCTTGCAACAACTATTTGCTTACGAATAAAGTTGATACATATATTCGCATCAGACTGTATCAACACACTCTACCACAATAAAGTCATCATCATTATCAAGGACAATGTTGATAAGAAATCGCGATTTTCTCACTAGAGTAAGAAATAATCGATTACGAAGAAAACACGTTCAATTGATGTCTTTAACTGTTAGTTCGCGTTGTCATTGTTGTAATAATCGTTAATCAGGAGCTATCGTCGAGCTGAATGATTGCTGAGAAAAGTGAGCTAATGTGTTTGTTCGTTTGGGTAGCAAACAATACGAAACTTGATAGGAGCAATAATGTAGCTACAAACTGTTCAATGAAATACAAATTCAAAAACTGCCAGAGAATTGGATTTGTTATTATCATTAAATATTGAACACCAATCACATACATTGCTCTGATCACAAAGTAAGTAGCTAATGAACTTGTGTTATAGAAATCAGACACAACAGTGGTACAACAACCCGAGACAAAATAGAAAATTTGGTATTCTACATTGACCCGACCGGGAATAGAACCCGGACCCCGGAGCGGCGACGCCTTGAAACCCAGCGTGACGTTCGTGAGTTCGCTCTTGACTCCAGTCCGAGCCTAGTGCGACTAAGACGAAGTCAAAGATGAAACGAGCTCGCCCAGAAAACCTGTTCACTCGAACTTTTAAAAAAATCGGATTTTAATCCCTAGGAAACACCGACGCGGGCAAATAGTTCCACTCCTTTGCCGTGCGCATTATAAATGTTGATAAGATGGATTGATTTACCAATGGTAAACCTATAAATATTTCCAAAAAATAATTGCTTATCACCAAAGAAAGGCTTAATGGAGAGGTCGTGGACATTACATCAAAGAAACCGCGATGGAATCCAACGAACTGGGTATCTTCAAAATAATACTGAAAGTAGAATGTTTCGACACAATAACTTTCTGGAAGGTTTCGTCACAATCGTGGAAAATGATGTGATCAGATGGGGGCGCGACGTGAGGTCGTATGCTAATGGGACAGTTAAACCTAGCCATTTCGATGAATGACAAATTGATTTCATGTTCTGCGACATATAAGCCAGACATCAAATAAATTAAGTGACGTATGTAAGAGAGTAAATACAATAAAAAAGATATCATGCAGATGTAAACAAAATATACCAAAAATAGAGTTGTAATTATAACTTGTTTGCAATAAGTAGTAATTATTTGTTGAAACATTATGTAAGTTATTTATTTTATCATCATTATCAGCCAACAGACATCCACTGCAAAACTTAGGCCTGAATCATAAGATCTCCAGCGGTCTGCATCCAGTGTGATCCAGCGATCTTTACAATGTCGTCTTTCCATCTTTTCCGAGGACGTCTGACAGTTCTTCGTGCTATGTGCCCTGCCCATTGCCGCTTAACTTTGCCTTAGTAAATTATTCGCACACCATGATTATTAATTGAACAGTGATGTCATTAACTCGATTGGTACAATTGGATACAACTCAAAGCACCTCCAACGAAATGATATGAAATCAAACTTCAACATCCAAACTCTGCACGTGCAAACAACATTCCAAACAAATCACTACGAGCACTTTCACTGTATTCAAGTGAAATTCACTCTCAGTAAAACCCACCCTCCCCCTTTCTCCCTCCCGGTGGGTCGACCTTGCACCCTCTTTGCACCCTCCGCTTCGCTGCACCTACGCGTGCAAGCCCCTACTACGAAATCTCGTAGCCGTAGCAACTCGACTACGGTTCGTAGCGTCAGTTGACCGGTTTCAGTTTATGTCTACGAGTCTATTTTGGGGTTTTGATTGTATTATTTATGCAAAGTTTGTGTTTTGAAGACGTTGATAAATGCTATGAAGTGCTCATTATACGTTGTAGTCCTGGGACTTCCATGGTTTTAGTAGGTAAATGATTAAAAAACTGCCTAAAAAGTTTAATCGTTTTAAAATTTTAACATCATAGCGAAAGATAATAACTAGAGTTGATTAAATAAATTAAAATACTATGTCAATATTATGTATGTTTGTAAGAAGGATCTTTACGTTTTATATTAAGACTTGAAATTAAAGATGTTTACATAACTATGCCTTTTGAAAATTTTGAAGACGATTAACATTGTACATTTTTATTTCTGCCTTCCCTTCAGTAGTTGTATCGCACGATTTAATTGATTTATGTTCGAATCGAGTTAGTATGTAGACTGTAAATTTTTTGGGAGCAATTCCAAGCTAATATTTTGGGGTGGTTCAATACAGAATGTGGGCGTTTTGTAAAATTATTTCGTCGTCATTTTGAAGAACCAAGTAGGCTGATACTACTCAGATATGATCAGTGAGTAGGCTGATACTACTCAGACATAAATAAATAAATAAATATAAATAAAATATCCTTTGGACATTCCCACACATCGCCATCTAGTCCCAAAGTAAGCTACTCAAAGCTTGTGTTATGGGTGCCAGACAACGGATATAATACTTAAATATTTTTTGTTTGTAAATACATACATGATATAGGTACATAGATCTAACTTAGGCCACATCATCTTACCATCAGGTGGGATTGTGGCCTAATGTTTGCTTACATAGGTATTTAACATTTAGAAAAAGACTGATAGTAAGGGTATCCGTAAAGTTATATAGCGCCATTTGCCTTTATGTATCTAAACATGTGTGAATTGGCAAATGCGTGCAGATTTAATATCTGTTGTCTGTATTATAAAGCTTCTTTGGAATTAGAACTAATTGAAATTGTTTTCAGATTTATTCAAACATCTTAGAGTATTTTATAATATACAAAAATGAATAGCTGTTTTCGTTGCACATGTTTTAATATAGGGGACGACTTCACCAATTTCATTTTCACTAATTTTGTAAGTTAAGAATTTTGGGCTGAAATGCACTCTTGTGGATAAGTTCGCGGGAATATGATTGTGGAAGTAATGCTTTTGAATCCGGGATTCAATCATATTTTAATGTCTTAAGAAAAACATTTCATACATTATAGCGGTTTTTATTCTTGTATAGTATTTCAACTTGAAAGGCAATAGATCCTACCAACACCTATTCATGTTATCATCACAACACACTTCTCTATTATTATAAAGTTTGTGAGTGAGCGAGAGTGTATATTTGTAACTTCTTCACGCAAAAACTATTGGGTACATTTTGATGAAACTTTACAAAAACAGAGCTCAAACATAAGAATAACACATAGGCTATAATTCATAATGATATATTTTTTAATTCAACACTTACGCGGGTGAAGCCGAAGGGAACTGCTAGTAAATAGCTAAACACAACCCTCCAACATTTTTAAACAATGTTTATCTAAAATAAAACCGCTGGAGTCATCTGCAAATTTCAGAGGAGGTTCGTTTAAATGTGTCATGCGTATTAATTAATCCTCAGGTTAAAAACGCCGCCCTATCGAGATAGCTTGGTATACACATCATAATGGGTGTTTGGTAGCGGTGTACAGTGACCAGCACATCAGTTTACCCACTTTTGTTGCAAACTAGCCCTTATTGCAACTGAAAAATATACCGCAGTGTTTACCTTGACGTGCTGTTGTCTGTATATTACCAGGGAGTTAAAGATAGTTGTGTACCAACCTTTGGCAAGATTTGATCACCTTTTATACGTAACTAGCGGGCTTATGTCAAAAGGTAATGTTATTCAGGGCAAAGACAAAATTAAAATCATAACAATCGGTCCTTCTACTCACAAGTATTGTATGTGCTGTAATTAATGTCAGTATTTTACGTGTTTAAGAAAAATGCCTTGTTTCTATTCATTCATAATGCAGTGGTCTTTGTACTTTTTTTTTAAATGTCAGCATTGGTTTCCTAAGTGGAATTTGCTCATATTCGTAGACCAATTTATTCTGTCGAAGCATCATTACAATTCTTACAATCACCCTGTATAAATACAGAAGCCCTAAGAGCTACAGATCAGGTTATAGCATCAAAATGAGCCTGCATTTCATTGCACGTGTATCGTCGGAGGAAGTTTCGAAGGATGCACTGGTGATTTTTCAGGATATTTCTTTTCCTTTTTTGATGTACAGATACCTGAAAATGCGCTATTGCGCTTATTCTTTTTTGACGCATTTGAGACGCCCGAAGCGATGCCTGAATAATACCGTTTAAAAATGCTCTTTATTTTATTTTAAGAACATAAAAAGCAAGTGCCATTTTGATATTTTAATCCGACATGACGGTTACCATAAGTTTTTATAAGCCGCTGAAAATATATTTATGCATTACTAAGGCTAGCTTTTACTTAATTTACAATAAAAAAAACATTTTACCGTAAAATGAAATAGGTATAAAATTATCCTTACTCTCTTTTTCCGTAAAATGAAGCACCTACGAAATATTTTAAAATATAAATTGTCTTCAATGCAATTTATACTTAAAAATATTACTTAATAAAAATTAAGCATTGAAGAAGTCAATTAATGTAAAACGATACTGAGTTTTGCCACTGGTTGCAATCTGCATGTTAGATTTTTGTTAATGAAATGTTAGGTTCATGTCAGCCGTATTTTGTAGTTACAAAAATGACTACGGGAATAGGGAATACTGAAGCTACGTGCTATAATAAATACCTAAGCTTCGTCAAGTCTGTCTGTCTGTCCGTCCGTATGTCACAGACACTTTATTCTGTAACTATAAGCATCACACTGTTGAAATTTGGTAGGAAGATGTATCCTATTAACCGCATTACGATTCTTGTAAAATAAAATAAAAAATAATGATATTTAAGGGGGACGGGGCGGGGGGGCTCCCATACATTTAACTTAAACCTTTTTTTTGTCAAACCTATGCGTGTGGATTGTCTATGGATAGGTCTTTTAAAATAAAATGGAGGTTTTAAAAACCATTTTCTTTTAAACTTAAACGTTTGATAGATATAAGTAAGCGAGTGTAAATTTTGAAAAAAATACATAATGCACTTGGCCGTTTTTTTAAGTCTGAGAATAGTGTTCACTAATCATGCTTGCCTCGACTTTGTTTCCCATTATATCACAGTAGAAATATTGAAACCTAAAAATTAAGGGAATATTTTTTTAGTACCATATTTTTTATTTATAAATTAGGTAGTAATGTAACGTTCAATTAGTAAATAGATTTAATCATAAATTATTCAGATCACAAATTACAACCATGATGAGTTACAATAAAGTAGGTACTAGAATTGACGATTATTTTTCCTTTGTATTGATAAATTATATGCCTTTACCTGTTTTTTTTCCTTTACCCATTTTCATTATCGAATTGAGGAATCCCATTGTTTTTATTATTATATAAATTATATTTGTTGATTTTCCTTATTTTAATGTTATTTACAAATATATAAAAAAACATACAAATTACAAAAATCACAATTTGCTTCATATGTGTATGTATATTTCTTCGCATTATTCTTAATCTAGTTCTACTGGGATTCGTCTGTTATACAATTGTCCTTTATTTTATTTTTCAGTTGAAATCGTGTTCTTCTTATTAGTATTGTCAATTTGTAAAATTATCTTTGCCGAGACACGCTTTACAAATAATGTAAGTGCTCAGTTGTTATTACTACACTAACTGTTGATATTATTGCTAATTATTATTACTTACACAAATCTTCTTG
The DNA here is from genome assembly GCA_963924145.1 of Pyrausta purpuralis. Taxonomy (NCBI): domain Eukaryota; kingdom Metazoa; phylum Arthropoda; class Insecta; order Lepidoptera; family Crambidae; genus Pyrausta; species Pyrausta purpuralis. The sequence continues at coordinate 20,377,363 of OZ001659.1, forward strand.
GTACAGCTTTAGAAAATACGAGTAGATACTCGTAGATGTTAACGAATACTGTCATTAATTTTTCCATCAAACATAAACGTGTAAAGTAATAATAATATGCGCCTGACAACACAACAATTGTCGTGGTTTCGAAGTAAGTAATTTTCTTCCTTGTGTTACGAATACCAGACAACGATTATGACACCGCGTCTCCCATAAATACTTAAATACATATTAAACATCCACGACAACGAAACACGAGTCAGGTACAAATGTTCGTGCTCATCACACAAACATTTGCCCCTTGCGGGGTTCGAACCCGCGATGGCCGGCGTAATAGTCAGGAGCTCTAACCAATACACCAAATGTGTCGTCAGAAAAAATGCTATATATATATGATAAAGTGCATAATAGTGTATAAAACGTATAAAGTTTTCAATAAAAAGCTCTATAAAAATAAATTAAATACATAGACGGTTTCATATACAACATGTACTTCTTGTTTTTCGGAAAATTAAACCAGGGATTCTACAAAGTGCAAGAAATATTTTCCCGAAAGAAATTATTCTAATTGAAGTATATTGCACAAGTTAGATTCTTTTTGCTCTCAGTGTTTTCATATTGCGACGTTGCCAGCTTACTCAACTTTATTCTAGTTACGCGTGGTATAGCTTCCTTGTCGACTTCACTTCAACTGCAAATGTGTGTGCGTAGGATACACCGAGTTCAAGATAGTGATTAAACTATTTCGTATAAAAATTTGAAGAAAATGCAAAAATGCAAATTTAAAAAAAAGATATTTTTACATGATCTTTATTTATGTAGTCTGATGCATATCCTTACTTTTCCCGGAATTATAAATAACAAGTTGTTTAAAGTATAAATGGTTATAAGCACATGAAATGCTACACGTAATTAGTTGTTTATACTACAAAATTGAATAGGATACAAGGGACAAAAAAGACAGTAACCATCTTAGCTGAATTAAACTAACTCATCAATAGAGCTCTACCAATATTGCTTTGAAAGTTACTATACTATTAACCATTCAAAGCGGTACAAAGCGAACAAACCCGTAAATGTCAATTGATCACATCTCGTGCAAAACAACTTTGAACTGCGTAGCGTGTGTTTGGTTGCCAAGCAACGCGTCATGTCGCAAGATGGCCGACTGACGTCAGCTGGCGGAGGGCGGGGGAGGCAAGGTCTCACTTCGCGACGAAAAAGAGACTTGGGACCGAAATTAAGGGCTGTCCTTGAGTCATTCGCGCGGAAGGCAAAAGCACGCGCTAATCTTATAGCTACAGACGCGCGAAAAACGCCACCATTCACTACACTCTCGCTGACCTTAGAGCGCACAATTGTATGACATCACCGCGGTTTGTTTAGTTTCAAGTGTCATCTGACCCATGTCAAGTTCAGTAAGAGCGAGAGTGGATCGCTCAATTCAGACAGAGTATGCATATTGTGTGTTACAGAGTGTATTACTACACCTGAATCAATACAGTCAATGTCAATCGTTGTTACGGTGACTTATCTGAGGGTTTGTGAGCGTTGAACGCAAAACAAGAGCCAGTGTACGAGTGGTTGTTAGCCGTGACTTCTCTGACAATTGTGGATGACGTCACCTCCCCACACGATTGCAGTCGCCCGTGATGACTGAAGCAAGTGTACGACCACATTGGTGTGGGTACGCTTGGTCATACACATGTGTGTTTGGAGTACACGCGTTTTTTTATGTGTGGGTGTCGAAAACGTATCGTGGCCAAGATCGGATGGCAATTAATGTCGGCTATCACACGCAAATTAAATGTATAACTTCGCTATGTATTATGTAAGATCATATGATGGATTTGTTCTGTTCTGGGAGCACTGTAGTCGTTAATTGTAGAGACGTTTAGAGTTAGACGATGACAATGATAAAGTAATATTGTTACCCAAATTCTTATTTACTTATACATTTCATTTCAACCATTGTCAACAACAAATGTTTGAGTAGGTACTAAATGATATGAACTTTAGAAAAAAATATCAGCATATTCAATAACTTTGATTATAAAATGGTTTTACGGCTCACGCAGGTTGAGATGGACTCAACTCGTATTGTAACAGACAATAACTAAGATCTGTTTCATAAACAGACGGCTAGATGGCGCTAAGCGTCACGCAATTGACGTTTTCATAAGAAACCACAAATTTCGCCGGGTCGGACTGACGGCACGGTAGCTCAATTGGTAAGAGCGTTTGGCCCGGTTTGCCAAAAGGTTGCTGGTTCAAGTCCCGCCCGTGCGCAAATTTTTGATTTCTTATTTCATCTTTATGAATATAAAATACGACACTGTGAGTGTTAAAAACATTCTAAAGCATAACTAAGATTTTTTATCAGTAAATAAGATTCTAAAATCCGTAAAATCACGATAATATAGGAAAGGTATATTTATATATATTTATTTACTGAAAACATAAAACCGATTGAAAAGTAAATCCCGCAAGGATAGATACAATGAAAACTACGTGACGAAATGGAATTAATAGTAATTTACAAGCATATCTTTATGTCTTACAAACTGTGTTCTGCTGTATCTTTATACATTGTATTGAGCACATTATGTACGCACTTAAAACAAGATGTACTGTATCCATTCGCTACTGAAAAGTTTTTACCGCGCCGTTATGACTCTTAGGTACTTGCGATAAGTGTTACTCTTTAGATCAGTACTGTATCTTCAGAATGTCACAACGTCTGCAGATAAGGCGATGTCAAGTTAGTCCTTTGTTGGATGTGATTACAATGTCGAGATGTGACCCTATGAGGTCCTTCATATGTTAATGGCCATAGAAAGATGGCGCCGAACCAACTTATCGACTTACAAATCTAAAAACACGTACTTGTATGTGGAGATGACAATAAAATTTGACTGTACTGTAACGTATTGTAATAAAGAAAGATATGTTGCGTAGCTGCTTGAATAAATTTTTTATCTATTATGGTTTTATGTTCATGAAAAGTTCGACACGAATTATAAATAATGTGCTTGTAGTATATGGAAATGCCTTAAAGTTTATGGAATGGAACTGCTATTTCAATTTTTAAAACTCTTTGTTTGCACACACAATAAGTTAGTTAAACACACAAAAACTGGTAATAACAGAAAGGTTTGTCGAAACATATTTGGGTCAAATCATTTATCGTGAGTGTGAAAGATACACGCACCGTCACATTCGTTTCCAATAGTGATGTCGTAACGGGCGCTGTTTACCGGCCACGGTCTGACCCGAAACGCGAATCTGTGTCAAGCAGTTTATTCAATCTGACTACTGAGAGTCTTGGCGCGACCCCACAGGAAAGTGGGCATTAATACGCTAGAAATAAAGCTCAGGGTTCAAAGACTAGCGTATGGGGAACCCGGCTACGCCCTTGCGGTGCAGTGCGTCCTTGGATCGGTGCTAACGAACGCGGAGAGAAGAATGTACAAATCCAAGCGCACAATAGACCATATTGTTGTAAAATAACTCTTATTACAACCACATAAGATGCAACAGTGTGAGACTTGTTATGCTGTGGTCTTTACGAGTTTCAAAGTGACGTGTTTTGTGGCTGTTTTGCGACGGGTCTAAAGAGGAAAATATTTTTGTCGAATGCTCTACGCAGCAAGTTTCGGAAAATGTTGGCAATCGCGGTTGAATGACCTCTTTAAACGAAATGGGATCAAAGGTCAACGATGAACGAGGCGTGATCGTTAATTTGATTTTTAATAATCTTTAGTAACCTAAAAATTTTTAAACTTTTAACGAGCGTTTAACCACCACATTTTAAGGTTTAATAAAAGCTTATATATCTTTACTCCCAGGCGGTGTTTTACACAATTATAGAAGATAATTTCATATTACGATTCGAATTCGAATTCGAATCGATTTGTTTCTGGTTTCGGATTAACTCGAGAAGGTAATCGACAGCAATTATCAGACCCGGATAATACAGTAATACACTTTCGTGCTAATTACTTAAGTGCAAACATTAATGACACCGATAAATGGAAAAACAATGTGTAATATTATTCTGAAACAGGTATAAGCAGGATATTTTTCAGGAACTCTACTTTTTCAGCTTTCATTTTTCTTTGTACCCGAAGAATGTTGAGTATTTCTTTTCAACTGAGTAGGTACTTTCCAACAGTATCGCACTTCCAGAAAGGATAATTTTGTTTAAATTAACCCACAAGTCCCACAATTTTTCACAGGTTAATATGTCATTGAAAAAAAATGGCCAATGAATACCTAAAGCATGAGAAAAACGCGGAAATACCGAAATGTTTCAAAAAACTTGAAAACCTTTTATTTGTAAATTTAGTCCTGTACTGTGATAAAAAACACGATATACAAAAAAAAACAACGTCTACTGTCCTACCTACCTTTTTAAGTTACAGAACTTGGGTTTAATTAGATTCTAAAGAAAACAATTGATAATTCATCTCCCAAAATTTGTTTCAAGATTCGAATTTCGAACCCACCGTATCCTAACACCTTAATAACTCCTAATCTTTAACGCTTCGCCGACGAATTCGGTCGCTAAATCGCTACGTGTTATCTCCCGGAGGAGGTGGATTACGGCTCGTCAACCGTAATGCCGATACAAAACGTCACTGCTTGACGATCAATATGGTTTTAGGGCACACCGACAACTTTGAAACGCTGAAACTCAGTAGCTACAAGTACCTAAGTGTGACTTACGTCAAAATTAAAATAATCCGTTCCAGTATTCCTCTAGATCTTACCATACAACGCATTAGCCTTTAGGACAGTATTTTGAGTGTACTTTTTCACTAAATACCAATTGCATTCTCCACTGAAAGCTTCCATAATAAAATTTGGACAGTGTTTAAATGTGCAAAATTTTTGATAAAGAACAGTTCACCTTTTAAATTAACTAATCAAAAGCTTTCATTTAGTTAAATCCGGACTACTGAATGTACCTGTTCCTGAAGAAATGACATTATCTACGAAACTCATGTGCACTCAGCCTAACTAAGATAGGCAATAATTTGAGCGAAATCAATGGGAAAAATAACAACCTTATTGCCACTGTGCAAGGCTTATATTCGCAGTAATATCAGTTATTTTGTTGATCAATGAAATACCCAATAAGTAAGACATATTTTACGTAGTTGTATCTAAATAACAGGTGTGATTACTAAACGGATTATTGGTTATCGAATAATTAATTAAATCTTTTCATTCGATCATGCAGCTTATCAGAAATTGATTTTGTACTTTGTAAAAAAATATATTTTATTAAGCTATGTAGCACAACCAAAATTTTAAGTCGAAGGAAGCATTTTGTCAAACACTCTAACTAATTAATAATGTATTAATCGCTATCCACAATTTCGCTATCGGAGAATTAATATCAAACACGCTTGAAGTGATAAGTCGATAAATTACGCTATCTGGAGCAAGTACTTTGCCGCTAAATCATAGCGCGAATGGGACAAGGAATGATGGATTTATTCACAATCTATCCCTTTGTGAAATTTCGTATTACTAGTACAAAATTTAGTATAAAGAATTGCATCTGAAAAGTAATTTCGCTGTGGTCAAATGAGGATGGGTGACCGCTGTCTCATTTTATGTCGCTGAATACTTCAGACATAGTAAGAACGTTACGAATAATGCAGTGTGTATATTTTCATTACATGATATCTTATAAGAACATTTATTATTCTTAGAGAATGTGCAAAATAACTCATAAAACATTGCGAACATAAAGCCTTAATAGTACTCTTTTGCCAAACTGTTCCGTGGAAAGTGATGCAATCAAACAAGATTTGTTAATCAGGTACTTATTTGCCTTGATCTGATTTGTAGCTTTCAATCATATGATTTAATGGACTCTAAATAATATTAAATAGTTAAGTTACATAGAACTATGTCCCTAAAAAGCAGTTAGGTCAATCTGTGCTATTTGTTCCTAACACTTATAGGTTTTTAACCCGCTGCAACTCATCAAAAGACTGTAATCAGTGAAAAGACATGAGGTTGATTATCTCTGTAGACGATCAACAAGATTAAATTCAACCCACGCAAGATGAATCTACTGATACAGTCACTCCAAAGAAGAAAAATAAATTCAAAATTGCTTTCCGATAACATGCCAGTGCGAAAATTACGAAACTAATTCACTTTCTGCATGAAGGTTTTAATTCCATATCATCCTCGCGGAGCTTGCATTCGCCACTAATTACCACTATTCCAATTTCAAAATAAAGAACAAGAAAAGTTGCATAACGAGATGCCTTTTACGAATATAAAAAAGTAAAACGCACAGCGCCGTCATACTGGCAACATTGAGCGCGAAAAAAAGCAATGGCCGCCGCCAAGGTCGCAAGAAGCTGTCCTAGTCACGGAGGGCGTTTACATTTTTTTATCACCACAACAGGGGCTTGCCGAGCGGGTTGATATAAAAATTATACATCATGCCGTGATCGATTTTATGGGCTGAAGGCAGAATAAGTGGACAAGGCAAATTTTGACTCAGTCTCTTTTACAATTCGTACCTACGAGTATCGTACCGTTTTTAAAATTCGTACCTATTTGAGTTTACCTCCTAAAAAACGACACGATCATTTTCGTGAAGTGTTTTTTCTAAATGTAATACTTTTTGTTGATAGTCACATGACGTGTTTTAAATGAGTAATCTAAATGAAAATGAGTAAATAAAACGGTTGTACGCTGTAAATTGTTTTTCCATAATACCTACATCGTTAACTAAATTTAAAGAAAATTAAACTTAAGAGTCGCGTAATCTACACATTCCTATTTTCTTTCTTAACTAGATATTCAGTGATGTTTATCGCAAAAATTAAAGAAAGATAAAAAAAGCATTTTGTTGTTCATAAGAAAACGTCTTCGGGATCAAATATTTATGGAACAAAACGTTGAATGACAGCACGGCAGTGGACCAGGCTAAGCGCGGAAGAATGTCTACACGATCTAGCTCTGTTACCATTTCAGAGCATAGCATATACAACAATGTAGCGACTATGGTGTGACCCTAAATACTGAAAATGTCAAAATCAAGAAACATGATTTTGAGTGAGATTTATATTTTCCACCACTATATAAATTGTGCACAATTTGCTATAAATAAATTTATAAGTAATCCATTTAATATCTCTCTATATTTTATCAGTTCCATCGATACCACATAGTTTAGTACTCAACCGTGCTTGTGTGAGAAAACAAACATCATCTGTTTTTAAGGGTATCTTTGATGGTCAAAATATTTTAACTATGTAGTGAAATTACAATAAAAACCACACTTCTATTATCAACAAAACTTGGCGCAAATTTTCTCATAATAATTTTTCGGAGGTATTTAATACTTATGGTGGGCCGATATAATCGAAACGCCGCTATCGAGTATCGGCATTGCAAGTTGCCTTGCAAAACCAGAATCGTCTCATTGTAGACCCGTTTCAGAAAAAAATGAAAAACGAAGCAAAAAACAGGCGTGCAGTACGCGACGATCGCCTGGGAACCGACTCAAGCGCATCTTCGCTGCAACCTTTTTTGCCAACGTGAACTCTATGGTGCAGACATAAACGTTATTTTAAAAGTGGTGATAATAAAAAAAACAACTTGGCTTAGCCATAAACGGTCTGGATGCACCTGTCACTAGATACTCCTAGACCTGGTGTAGGAATTAGGTTTTAAAATGCCGATATAAGTTGGTTAGCAGTGGCAGCAACGGATCCGTTTTTGTTAGAAGTCTCATGGAGTGAAGGGACTGAACAAAATACAGACAAGAAATATATTGAGAAAAATGGCAAAATTATAATTTATTGTTTATGGGCATCATAGTTAAGTACATAATACTTCAGAATTATCATGCTGAATGACTGAAAGTGGTCTCAAACATCGTTAAGTACTGTTTTTTACCGAAAACTGTATAAAATACGACAAGCATTTTAGCGCCGGTTTTTGTGACTTTATCCTCAGCAAATGACGTTAGACACGTCACGTCTCTACCTGGTCGACGAAAAACTTGCCAAACTGTTGGAAGAAAAAAATAATTGGTTTGTTTACAGATCTTAACAAGACCTTCGCGTGTAATGTTATACTGCGTTATTTATTAAGTATCTACATAAGAGTTAAAACTTTGTTGATACTACATATAACATTTCATTAAGTTAGTAAAATATAAATTACTAAATCAAACTCGACTAGACTCTACGCCCAGCTAGATCAATTATAGCACAAATATACCTCTTTTTTGATTAAATTGTATTCGCGGAAATTTAAGAAATATCTCTCTCTTCACTCTCGCGGGATTCAAACTAGAGACATCTACAGTTTGTCCGGCCGGAGTATTCCGGAGCACAGTCATCAAGACATGTGTCTGATTGTATTCATTTAAGTTTTGGTTTTTTTTTACTTCTTCGTGAATTTCAAACTTTTAGCGGCGTCACTTTGGCCTTAGGATCTTTGCAAAGCCCTTGTTTTTAATCAAGCTTTCTACAAAATTTTACCAGCCATTAATTATAATCTAGCCATCAAGCGCATGCGCAAGTTGCAAATAAAATGCACTAATACACTAGTAGTGTGTCACATAATTGCGCGAACCGGTCCGTGTACTCGGTAGCAACGACTCTAAATTGCTAACTGCAGCGATGCGTTCGCGCAAAGAGCGCCTGATTGCCGGCCTAGTCCACTGGGATTAGGGTTGCCAGTAACAAAAAAAAAACATCTATTAAACTTAAAAAAAAAAACAATTTAGTTTCAACTCATATTTTTGACATTTGATCATGTATCCGAGATCAGAATCTTAGTGACGACATGTCAGGTAACAGTTTGTGACTTCAAAAACACATGATTAAATGTAAGAAATAGTCATTGAAGTCTGGAAATACCTACCTTAGACTCTTTACATACTGCAGTCGCGCTTCTGCATCAATGATAATAAGCGACTGTATCAATGCTAAATTAAATCTGTTCATTGCGTGAGTCGCGATGTTGAAGCGCATTTTCAAAACGCGCGACTACATCGATGCTAAAAATCGCAGTGTGGAAGGGTTCTTAATTTTACTAAAACAGTTGTTTTTACAATACTAAAACTAAATAATAAGGCACTCTAGCTTGATTCTTGCTACACTCTAACAAATGGCAGTTAACTCAATATACTCGTATAATCAACGTATTTATTAAGTAAACTGCAAGTGCCTCAATGATTTCACATTTTAACATTAAATGTTTGATTGTCTATAAATTAAACTGGTCATCAAACGAAACAATGATAAACTTGTACACCATGTCGAATACGAGTGGAAAATAGACGTAAAACGTCAATACTTGAAAAAATTACAGAGTTTTAGTTTTTCTACGATTGATCGGTTTATAATTCGTCGATTAAATGCCTACGTGTGATTGTTGTGTTTGTGAACAACTGAAATGTGTCCTTCGCCGGGTCAAGGCTAGGTGTACAATGCCTTGTTGTTACAGCCGTTTAAATAGGAGTCGATAACATAAAACAGTTACTATATTTTTAAAGGTACTATATTATTTTTGTGGACGAAGTAAAAATAACTTGGTTCGATGCATTCAGATATTGATATTGGAGTGTCAGGAAATGATTTAAGTACCAATAGCTTTACAACTCTGTAAATCGTATTTCTACATATATTAACCGTTTGTAACAACCCTATCTATACAGGTGTCAGTGGTCAGAAAAATCCGGCTTGCCACTGGAATACGCGTCTCACAAGCTGCGTCTTAACTCATAAGCTCTGATTCTTAGTAACGCTATTACTTGCATTTTATTCATCGAATTTTTAGAATGATAGCCTCATTTTGATAAATATTGTGCCTAGTTTGGGGTTAGTTTTTCACTAAACAAAAAAAAAAAACGCCTTCAAAAAACTGACTAAAACGCTAGAGATACAAATATTCATTTGGAATCGGTGTATGATGAGTATGAGTGTAGATAGACTGTTGGTGTAGGTAAGCTTGACATCATGCACCGAGTCCAAATGAATTTGTTTATCCTAAGTGAGGAGGGCAAATGCATTACTTTAAGTTTTTTAGTCAGTTTTTTTAACGGTTTAATTTTTTTCATGAATTTTAGTTATTACTCATACTGTCTGAAAAAGATTATGATCTCGCTATGAGTTCTTCTTTTTTATAAATTTGTGGACAAATATGCAAACATAAATATACTCACGAAATTATAACATGTGTTTGGAAGATCCTAATTTTCCAACAATATCCCATACATTAACATTGAATTGATTATTTAAGATAATGTTTTACTTGAAGAATAAACTGTTAAATACATAAAAATAAACGGTGGTATTGATTACCTGATTTTTTTGAAGTCGGTAAATATGATGTCAAAAACAATATCATAGGGCCTACATGTATACTGCTCAAAGCCCACCTTAGGATCTTAAAACATAATTACCAAATTCACCATACCCAAAAGATGTAAACAGAATTTCGTACGGCTCTTACAATTCTAAAAGGTTGGAACAACATTCTCCAAACGATTTGAATTGCTACTTTCTCATCTTGCCAAGCCAATTTAGTAGAATCATGACGTCATGCTAGCTTGGTTGATGTTGTGAAGCGCTTTGTTATTCCTAATTCCCGTGTACCTCATAACTTATTGGGATTTCCTTGTCTCACATCCAGTGTATAACGTCATACGAGCAGATTTCCTGAAGCTGATTCATGTAATTCATTGTTCTTCATCATGGTAAACTACTATTTCGTTTTACCTGAACATAAGCTAAATTATTACATTTTTTTTGGAAACAAGTACTTATTTTTTTTTGGGAAATTACATAGAATTAATAATACTTATATACTTATTAATTATATATAAGTATACTAGCAGACCCAGCGAACTTGTTTTCAGTCCCAGCTCCGTCCCGCCCCGACCCCGTTATTCTATTTATAATTATAATAAATAAAATAACGGGGAAATGACGGTGATGAATCCGACAAAGTAAAAAACATGTAAATCGGTTCACTTTTTCGTTATTTTTTCTTCAAAAGCTACTTCTCCTGACAGTAACAAACACATCATAAAAAGAATTAGCGAAATTAGTCCGGTCGTTCACGCGTAATTCCGTGGGTACCAATTGAAATATGTATTATTTTTCATATATAGAGGTTATTAATATTACTTATAATATAATATTATAAAGCTGAAAGTTTGTTTGTTTGTTTGATCGCGCTGATCTCAGGCACTACTATACGGATTTCAAAAATTATGTTTGCGTTGGATAGTTTATTCATCGGAGACGGGAAACAATCACGCTGGGACGGGTGGAGAGGGAAAAGGCAACCTTAAAAATGCGCGGACTTAGTCGCGAGGGACTGCTAGTTTAGTATAAACCTATCACGGGTACCTAAAGGAAAGCCTTTTCTATGTTTTAAAAAGATAAATTATATTTATATTCGGCAATCAGTGTTTTATTTTATTTTAAATTGACACATCATTAAAAAAACACCAGTTAAACAATTAGATGTTTTTAGTTATTGTTTAATTTATTCCACAAAGTATTACAGTGAGATCATCATTCCGACAACCTTCAAAATGTCACCAGTTGATCTCATATGCGTTGTCGTTTGTAAAATTGTAATTCACTAGGCTTGTTTCAACAACATTTCTTTTTTTGAATTTTGAATAGCATTTCTCTTTAAAACTAATGTTCAAATAATCGTTTTCTTTTCTGAGCGTTTAACAGTTAATTATATCTTTTTAAATCATTGTTGTACTAAGTGTATAAACAAGCCAAGATTTTCTTATGTCCCAAATTATAATCAATCCTCCGAAATACAGAACTAAGAGTAAATTGCTGAACAACCGAACGTTCCTGAATCCGAAACACAATCCGCCCTCAAACGTTAGAAGTAAGTAGTTCGTATAATTGAATCCCTGTAATTAAATTGCCATAACCTTTAACCTTTGGCCTTGAACAAACCAAATGTTAGGAGTCTCAAACAAGGGCCTTGTTTTGGCAGTAACAAAAATCGCTTGTTATATTTTCCTTAACTATTTAGGTTAGGTTACACTGCACAAGCGAAGCGCTGAAAGATCTATAGTAAAGAATTATCGGTAAATGATTGAGTCATTACTATGAGTTTAAAAAACTAAAGCTAACACAGCAGCTGCTACAAAAGCTGCAGCTAAATAGGTACCTATATATATTAAAAATATAAATATTTATGTCCTTCCAAAGTTTCTGTATCCCATAAGATTACAGTATAAGATGGTATAATGGTTATTTCAAAGTACTTTTAAATCAATCTTAGGCCTCAAATAGTGTGCATTTGCCTTTAGGGTATACGGGTCGAGCGTGTGTATGTATACGTCTGGTTTGTTAGCGTAAGTCGTGACGTCATCAACACGAAATTTGATGTTCACCCTAGAGGACAAGAATTCAAATACAACGTCTTGTATTGTAAGTACTCTTTTGAAGTGGAAAATGGACAAATCGCTAGGCGGACGAATTTATTTAGACTTGTGAATTGAAAATTATAACTTACTCGTACTTACTTCAACTTTTGTCTGTTTTTTCTTAGATTAGTATAATGAGTACTCACTATAGTGAGAACTTATCTCATAAATGATAGATATATCTAGATATCTTTAAATGATAGATATATCTATCATTTAAAGTTTTTATGAGAAAAGCCCAAATATTTTTAACCCAAAAGCATGAACATAATCGTATGTTTATAATTATATAACCCATAAATATTCATATTCTAATTTATAAACTAGTGCATAATGTGAAATATAAGCAATTTTGGAGTTAATTACAGTACCTAATTTACCAAATGCAGATTTTGCCTTTGTGCTACCGTAACATACCTGAAACAAAGGAAAAAATATATAAGGTATTAAAATTAAATATAAAAGGCTTAGTTTCTCCACTACAATTTTTTCGTGAAATTTACACAAATATTTGAAAATAAGGGCTTTGTGACACTGGGTGGGATCACCGAAAATGATCGCTTTTTTTTATCGGACCGTGGATCTTGTCTGGTGTATAGAATCCTTCAGTTGAAGAAAAACGGTGCAATCGAGCCAAAACTATCACATATTATAATATAGGATATGGCCTGTAAAAGAAGCAATATCTAAAATCAAGGCCCATTGAGTAAGCAGTAATCAATATTAAATGGGTTTGTTTATTATAATGAAACGTAAATTTATTGTTATTTTCTAATGCCCTTATTCATAATAACTCAAACCTATTTCGTCGAATAAACCTGTTTTAGCTATTACACTGTTTTGTCACTTTCTGTCAAAATAATGATAACAGCGCCAAGAAAGTACAAGACAAAACAGTGTAATAGTTAACAATTTTGATATACATTGATTTGGAATTATAACTTTGGATTACCATATCTCTAAGTTAAAGTATTTTAGAGCAAGGCAAAGTAGGTACGTATATTCTATAGAATAATTGATAAAAAAATTTGCTTCTACAGAGGCCATACGCTGTATACCTAACTTTAACAAAAGATAAATTGACTGTGAAACACGTAATATATACCACCATTAATATGTCAGGCACGGATCAAAATTACGATTATTACAACTGCCCAATTCACTTGGCTACTCATGAAAATGTTACTGGTTTCAGTTACAGTAAAAAAAAGATCAGTATGCTCAGCCATACTAACTTAAATCATTTTTATCAAATTAACTTTGGTGTATCAAATTCAAATCGACTTGTTTATTCTGATATCGTCTCAAACACACACGTAAGAGCTAATAATATTGCTAATAAAATAAGGAAATTCCTTTCTAAAAACGAGCCTACTCTTTGTTACTTTGAATACGTAGGTATCGTTAAAGTTACCGAACCATAACAAAATATTTTTCGTAAACACCATGGCACACAAACAAAATAACACAGGTTTGGTCATTGCAAAATAAACCAGAGTGAAAGAAGGATTAATGATATTTTTGCAAAATAAAGTTGCTTTTTCACAAAACAGCCCAACAAGACTGAACACTGTCACATATTTAAAATAGTTTTTTTGGTTATGATATTAGAATTCATAATATATATTTCACATGAAAGTAAAGTTAAAAAGTAATATTTTTAGTGTCAGTATGTATAGGTAAATTTTATTGACTTCTTGCTTTTTATTCAGAGTATGTTTAAGCTGTCTTAACCCTGCTATGTCAAGGCAACGAGGCGTCACAGCTCCGTCCGTGCATATGCAAAAAATGACGTTTTTGTTAACATTTCTTCTTGTTCAGGATGTGTTAGCTGTTTTCCTCTTGCTATGTCAAGGCAACGAGGTGTCACAGCTGCGTCCGTGCGTACGCAAAAGTCTCTAAACAGACGACCCGGTAAACAGGTTATTCGGAAAGATTGACGTAGGTTGATACACAAAAACAATTTGGGTGGATCTTTTTACCTAACACAAGCGGACAAAACCTTCTTATGTATGTGAACCCAGAAGGTACGTACCAAGTTTTTGCGTAATCGTTCCTATTGCAACAAGACCAGCAGGTACTGGTAATTTTAGAATGTGTTTACCAAGTTTTTGTTCTTGGAAGTTCATGCTCTAATTATTGAATTTTGAATCTGACGCGTTTAGACCCCTTACACACTGCGACTTTTAGCATGCGACTTACGCAATGAACAGATTTAATTAAGCATCGATGCAGAAGCGCGACTGTATCGATGTTAACGCGAGTTAGTATCGCGGCTGCATGGATTCTAAAAGTAGCGCAGTGTATAAAGGTTGCCATTTTGCGACTGCATCGATGCTACTGCGACTTTTAGCATCGCTGCTAAAAGTCGCAGTGTAAAGGGTCTAAAAGCTTAAACAAAGTTTCTGTTATAAATTAGTAGGGAAGTAAATTTACTCGTAGTATTTAAAACTGATACCTTGGTATTTATGCAAATGTTACGATAAATGGCCGTAATGATATTTTACGTACGTATTAATCAACGAGGCTAAATACTTCAAATCGTTGGCAATATGCGGGCAATATGAAGAACTCAGTAGAAGCGAAAATCTGTATCGTTATTAAATAAACCTTTAATATGCGTAAGGCTGAAAGTTAATTAGGGCAACATCTTAACGAGATGTAATATGTTATGCCAAAATTTCCATATTTACAAATTTTGTGGGCAGTCACAACACTCAAATTTTTGTATATTTCTTCCAAATTTTTAATGTGCAGTGTCACAACAAACACAATGTTTAGCGAGACGAAGATTAGTAAACACTATGTAAACGATTATACTATGAAAAAAAAAGAAATGTACCTTTACTAAAACAAACTGTCGCATGTCATTCTGAAGCATATAACATAAAAACTAGCAAACTACAATTTACAATATCTCTATTTTCATAGTAACGAGTATTAACGTATACAGAAAACATCTTTATTCTGACTCACACATAAACCGCTAGTTCTAAAAATAGAGAAATTAAGCATTAAGAACGTTATTGGAGAGATCTTGTCTGATGCCGTTTTTTGCGTCTATAAATAACTTTTTCTCATAGTCATAACTCGTTTGACATGGCCGAAAGCATACGAAATGCGTTGAGATAAAATGTAGGCAAACCTTTCACTGGATTATTCAATGGAATTGTAGAAACCACAGCGCGGGTGGATTCAGTAATATCAATTCATTAGAATAAAAAAAAGGGCTGCGTCAACATACAGTTCAGAATTAATATTTCATATCCATAAACAATTCATACACAAAGAATCAAGACTATTAAGCAGAATCTATAGTTAAAATAATTGAATAGGTGGTGTCACATTGAATATTCAAGCGCTCACTGCGTCACCATTTAAAACATTTCGAGCTAGTCTACTGCATTATATTTACACTGTATGGAAACCTCCGTATCTTATGCGTGACTTTAACGTTATATTAATTATTATTCTCGAAAACACATGAGGTAGATGAAGAGACGCTTTAAATTATGCGGTAAGAGTTGAATTAACAAAGAGGTAGTAACAATGTTTTGTTTTATTTGCGACTATAAAATAAGAAAGTATAACGTACTCGTTTGGAATAATAACTTCACATCTCCCTGCCCCTGAATAAAGTGATGAACGTTGGGACGATATATCATAAAATAATATTTTTGAATAAAGGTTTCTGGTAAAAAAAGGTCATGAGTTTTTTGAAGCAGAGTTTGTCACAAGCTAGAAAACTTTATTTTATTTTATTCCTGGATGATCTAATAAATTTATCTATGTTCTCCAATAACATTTTTTTTTACTCTACCTACTAATAATATCAATTCAAATACACATATAAAAATCTTCACATTTGTCGTCAAATGCGTACAAACAAAATATTAACTAGCATCCTAAACTCAAAAATGTTAGCGCACACGTGAGTACAGATTTTAACAGAAAATCTTAACCTTGACGCAGCTTGATATACATGAATACATTATGTTTCTTTTCCGCGTCATATATTACAACTAACGTATTGAGATAAAGGTTCGTTCACATTTCTGGGAATGCCATTATCTTTCACATACACAATTTTAATAATTAAGAGTCATATTGAAGCAGCCTGCTGGTTCTTATTATAGGGAATAAAATGACACCTTCAAATTTATAGTTCTTGTGTTTTTCAATAGGGAAATAATTACTCAAGAATAGCTTATGATATTTTGTCAGGCCAATGGCGCCCAAACCGGAAAGAGTTCACAGACAAAAATAAGCATAAACTCTTACTCTAATTGACATACATATAAAAAAATATAACTCCTCAGATATAATAAAAATGTATATTCCAATCACACTGAAATTTGAAAAATATATCACGACCACTTCTTGCATCACCGTTAGTAAACACAACTACAAATATGAGGTAAGTTACAACTCATCAATATTACTAGTCAAAGTGTTATTTACACATAGGTCTATACGAAACTTAAACTTGTCTAAATAATTCGATTTCAAAATTTATTAACTTTCTATATTAAATAAAACCCAAAACGTGACTTTAAGCCTTAATGTTCAACTTCGTAAATATAAACGTAACAATCATTTGACACGCAAAGGTAGGAAAGAAACGAATACCACTGTGAACGCAGCCTAACGTCCAAAACTTTAAAACACTACGTCACAGTGCTACTATCGGTGCGTTATCACTACGCGTCGTAGACGATCCGTTTTTAGAAATATTAATTCTGTAATAACCACCGCACTATATTTAGTCCGGCCTAGGCTAAAAATACGCTCGAGCAATGACGTGTTTGATAATACAAGTAGTAACGCTACGAGTGTCGATGACATGCGAACTGCGTAAGGTTATCATGTGTTTACTAGAAAGGTTGGTGAGAAAGTGCTTCCCTTTTTGTTTTGACGGTCAGTTAGGGATTTGAAGATTTGCAGCAGTGTTTTGTTTCAATGAATGTTTGGTGAGACATCATTTAAGACATAACTATGAACATGTTCGTCTTTTTAAATTAAATCGCAGTTTAATGTTAAGTACCTATTGTACAGAAGTATCTATTTGAAGTTCCGTCTTTGCACCAAATACACGCAAACTACTGTAATAATTACGAATGTGTGGTTTTCCCACAGAAATGTCCTTTTTTTATCCACACACTAATCGTCTTTTATTTTGTAATGTCTATGGCTATCTGTGCTCAGGCTATGTAATAAAACGCCTTTATTTGTCAGTGTTAATGTTCTGTGAAATGTAGAAAAATACTAACGCGAATCGACAACAATGACCATGAACAAAAAATTTTTAATGCGTCTTACAGATGTTAAATGACGTATTACTGTGCGTATTAATGACGTATTATCTTCAATATATTCAAACTAGGACTCAAAAACAAAATATCGCTTATTAATGTAACATGTAGCCAATGAATAAAAATGCATTTTGGAACAACTATGTGACCAAAGACGCTGAAGTTTTTTTGGACTTAGGAAACGCTTTGAATGCATTGACCTTTTTTTCATCTTTGATGAAGCTTTTAAATTTAACTCTTTTGACGATTGAGTGACTATGCTTGAGATCTATACAGGTACCGAGTATGCCTTATATTTTTTTTTTACTGAAAAAATCTTCATATTGAATTATTACAAAGAACCTTCAAGATTTTATAGTCAAACATCACGTTTATATTTATGTAGAAAATTTAAAGAAAACAGCTACCCATCATGTGTATGTCCTACGAACATTAGTGTTGAGTGTACTTAATACACGTTACATATACCTTTGTACAAAAAATAAATAGATTATGCAGCACCTTTCTTTTCACCTTTTTTCAAGACAGTTTGAATATCTACTCATATCAATTGACCTATATCCATGTCATGGTATCATCAAGACTCTCCAGAATAATCTACGTTTTACCCAGCGATATGATATCAGAAATAAAGCTGTTATAATAGCTCAATAATCACATCAAATGATAGTTTGTGGCTAGCTAATCAGGGAACAACTCTAAAACTTAGAAGGTTCGTGTCTTTTTTTCAGCTTGTGGTGGAGTTTCAATACACTCCGTCGTACCTACTCAATATATCTTAACTGTTAAAATATACAGATGGTAATCTTTGAGATGCTACGTCAGAGATTTATCAGTCAAGTGGTAAACATGATAAATAAAACATTTCCGCCAAATCTGAGACAGTCTAAGATATTCGATATTTTATGATTTTGAAAATATTAAAATACATACCCAATGTGATATAGATCTTTTACTGTGCGTAGAACCTTGTCATAATGGTTCATATCAGTGTAACTTCAACGTGGTAGATGTTACAACAAAAAAAAAACGGCAAAAAATGTTGAGCACCCCTTACTTCTGACCCATTCGATAATCCTTTGCAACCCGATTATCATCGATTTGGATTCACGTCGCGATACATTAGCAAACTAATCGTCTTACGTAACTGGCCAGCATTTGGTCCGAGACGGCCGAGTGGACAAGGTCGCCCTGTCGACATTGACCGTGAGTCGGCTAGTTAACGTTACAACTAAAAAATTTTACGTTTCCGTAAACTCGGAGCGGGAGGTAGGTTTGGATGACACAAGACCGCTTTTACAGTTTTCCACCAGAGATGAGGCACGCAAACTCCGAAGGCCTACTACGAAAAACGAAATCCAATACGATTATCGTTTTGCGGATTAGAAGCATTTCAAAGTGCGGATTGCATACTTAAAATGCTTTGGATTCGCATAACGATGATCGCATTAACAGATTTCATTTTTTATTCATAGTTTTCCAGGCACGGATGGTAGTTTTGGATGACATACGAGTACCTATCCACGACCGTTTTTCCACCGAAGATGAGGTACGCGAAATACTTACGCGGTAATCTAGAAGACGTGAGCTTTCCAATCAATTTGTAAATTCATCTTTCTGCCTTATATCTTAATCTGAATCTTCTGCCTGTTGAGTTAATGGTTGGGTGCTCTCATTCAAGTTCAAGTAGATTTTGTGTGTGCAAAATACCGATTTAACAGGTGTTTCTAGTCATTATGCATTTATTTTCGTAAGGTAAAGAATTCAATTGAATTTTACGTTGAATTCAATATATACTTTTAAACAGGAAAATTGTATCATACAAAAGAGTAAAAAAACTTAAGAGTAAATGGCACTTGTATTTGAGGTAAACTTTTCAAACAAAGAATGTTTTAATTACCCTTTACGAAACTTAGATTTTGTTGCGTAAAGTACAAAATTTTGCGTAACTTTATGGTCTTTTTGTTAAAATGACATCAAACAGCACAATGGCACTTATATTCTTGATAACCTATTGTGATATAATAAGAATGGCATTCCGTCATATCCTTATTTTAAAGGAGCCTCAAACTCTCCAGCTCATTTTATGTTAATATCGCATAGTGACCCCAATTGAGAACTTATCAATCTACGGTGCGATTGACCCTTTGTTTGTTGGTACAAGTGTCGAGAATGAACGTAAATGCTTGTGTTTGTTCTTCTAAAAAAATCAAACTTTTTGCTTATGCTACCATACGTCCTTTTGATATGATGTGCTAGTCCAAGGTAGACTGCAGCCCGCAAACTGCATGTCATTGACTACTGATTTTTATAAAACTCAATAAAATTGAATCGTGGTGATCGAAAGACTGAAGTAAATTTTAACAATAAAAGTTGAAAGGTTTAGAAAGTCCTGGGGGCGTATTGCGATCCAACTTTAGCCGTTCAATTTCCAGGCAACTCAATTGCGACTTATTGTAAACGAATATCATCAATATAATAATGTTAAAATAATACTACAATGATACGAATATTAATATTAATGTTGTTTTATTAT
The DNA here is from genome assembly GCA_963924145.1 of Pyrausta purpuralis. NCBI lineage: Eukaryota > Metazoa > Arthropoda > Insecta > Lepidoptera > Crambidae > Pyrausta > Pyrausta purpuralis. Next base: position 20,397,650 of record OZ001659.1, read on the forward strand.
AATAATTTTATAAATATCATGCGAAATAGCAATACGAATTGCTAATTTGACAGTAAATCTAAATCGCTTACCTATCAAACCTGCATCGCAATACGCGCCCTGCTCTAATTACTCAATATTCTACCGTTAGGAGGTTCCGTCGTCTGTTCCCTTTATCATAATATGTTCTTAACAATAATGAATGACTAACTTAAATGTAATGAAAAATAATGTTATGAAAAAAAATATGCAGATATAATTCTCTGCACACTGATAATATAAAAACTAACGGTGTTGTTGTTAAACAAATTGACATAACAATAAATGTGTTTTCCAGTGCATTAAGGATAAAGATAAGTGTGATATAAAAATAATATAGTATATACGTGTTATGCATATCATTAAGCTACAGGATAGTCGTACAAAAATAAGTTTTTGTGCGATATAATTCAGAATACCTAAAAATTTGTACATTGTATTGTAACCGTGCTGATAATATTCGATCACAGTTTAGTATCCAATTGGTGGTTTTATCAGTATAAAACACAACCGTACAAACTTCTTAATTTGTCATACCATAAGTATTGTCCAAAAATAGTATAATTTTATTATAATTTTGCGCATCTAAGTTTATTGACACTTCAAATTCAGTACAAGACACAATGTTGAACTGAGATTCCGTTGGGTACGGTTACTGACTCTACTTCTTTAAATCTTCCCTATTTAAAGGTTAGGTCTTGTAAGATCTATTATTAGTGGTGTGTTGCTAAAAATAATATTTTAAATTGGGAGTTATAAATATCCGACCCAGAAGCCCAGTGCGTGCGATATAATTGTTCACACGAGGACTAAGTACTTTTAATTAATAAAAACTGTTAATCTTTGCTCATGCGACGGCGCCGAGCACGTTATGAACTTATGAGTAACGAGGAGTGCTTACAAATTGTTTGTGAATCCGTTATTGGTATAGTTAAATTGCAATTCTTAGTTTCAAATACATTTGCAGATATTGATTACAGATTTTGGTTCTTTTTTTGTAAGTAAACGAGCTCCTAGTCTGTAAGTAGATGACCGTTTTTCGACTTGTTCCTTCTTTGACGTTATGACTTAAGAACATGAACACCGACCAAACCTATTTTACTATTTCTCGCATGAAAGATACTGATGTTGAAGTGTTTAATAACTTTTACCTTATATTTTAAATCGAAGCTAGGTAAGCATTATTACAGGAAAATTATAGCTGCATATCAGATACCAAAACGGTTGACTCGATAACTTTGAACAGTCACGAGCAGGATAGCTCATTTGCTGAGCATTTTGGATAACGAATTTACCTACTGATGAATGCATATAGGTAAATTTATAGTAAGTAACTATTACTCAACATCATCATTGTGTTATCTACTTAATAAATATTTAATTTTACTGCATACTTAAAAGGTAGAGTCTAAGGAAATGAAGAGTGTTTTATCTAAACAAGACTTTGCTAGAGACATAAATGTTGTGTTGGATGTTATATTTAAAAAAATATATATTTATTTTCCAATAAATTCTACTCAGTATTGGTAAAATCAAACTGTATCATGTATCCACATAACAGTAAATAATATTATTCAGACGACCGGGAAATAATTTACATAGCTTAACCCAGCAAAAACGCATATAATTACTTATATTTAACAAATTTGTATATATCAAAAGGATCCAACTTTAAAAACGGAATAACTACTAGTTAAAGTTATTAAAGTTGGATCCTTTTGATGCATTTTAAAAAAGTATTGAAGATTTTTTGACTGTCTTTTGTTTTGTTGATGTATTGGGTAACTTTCCAGGGGTTTTTATGTATTATTTTTTAAATTTGTAAAAGGCAAATGTTATTCATTTGTTTGCAATACAAATTCATCATATTTATTGAACACATACGTTAGGTATTTCGTTAAACGATTCGCTACTTCCTGTATTTTAAGGAAAACTTGGGCAATTGTCATACACGCCTACAGAATACATACACCATTTGAATTTACCTAGCTTAGAATTATTTATTTTCATACGTTTTAACATGTTTTTACAAGTCAAAAATGATTTTTATTTTAAGTAAATTTATATTTTCTTTATACTTTGCAGAAGTTTAAATCTACTAAACAAAGGAGGTATAGTTTTTACATGTTGAAAGGAAGTTACTTTTAAGATCTTTGTCACCGAAATATGTTTACACTTTTTAGAATATTCTTGACTAATATTACGATTCATTGTTATTCAGATTCCTAATAGGTAATTTAAAAAGTGAAAGTAATTTTTAAAAAGCAAAGAAATATTTTCTATAAAATTTACTATTATAAGCAGAATGAGAACGCACTCCTTATGAATTGTGTACAAAGCGTACTGAGACAGAGTTTCTTAGTTTCGTTAAATAAATTTGAATACATATATTGCAATAATAGAAAAGTAATCTTAATACTTTCAAGTCCCAAGTCTCGTATTCTTAATCGAATCTGATACTCGGTCGGATCAATGTAGAAGTCATATGTTTTTATACCACCGTTGTTACTGATTTCCTTAACACAAGTGCATAAGCAAATAATTGGTGTCCAATATTTTGTTTATTGTTTGAAAGGATAGACCAGTGTTTTGTTACAATGACGCTACTTGCATCAGACGAAGGCACGTCACAGTCAAGGTTGAGCCGAGGAAGTAGACAATGCGCGTGCGATGGTTTCGCAACGGCTACCCGACCAAAGTAGGAAGTATACGATCAACTGACTCTTATACTCTGCTACCCACACTCATCAGCCATTCTCAACCTTAGTCTTAAACTCTTAAGGTGGTATCAAACCTTTGTGCGAGTGGTTTGATGTATGAGCCTGCGCATCTAAACTAATTGGGTGCGCCAAGCGTTCAGGCAAAGGCGTGGCGCGTCAAGTGTATTGTGTGTTAATAAGGTACAACTAAATAATTACTTTCAACTATCTCTGTTTTATGCTACTGGGTTTGGCGAGAAGCAATTGTTTTTTTTTATAAGCACGTGATATTTGAAAATGAATGCTTAATTTCGATATGAAACTTTTCACGACACACGTGATGATGTCGCGTTTGAGAATGTAAATAGTTGCAGAAAACGTCCTTTTTATTTGCATGTTTATAAGATTATTTATATCTTGTCTTGCTGTTATCAATAAAAAATATATGACATCAAACTGGATGGCTGTATTATTCCACCGAACAAGCAAAAATATAACCTCCATGAATAAATTATTTATGCAGAAGGCTTTGCTTGCGTAAGCTTCGCTACTTCCGTTTGTATAGCATACGATTAGGATATCGTAAATCTTAATGATTTTATTTTGTATGTTAGTTTATGATGTGTGACCTGAGTTTTTACAGACAACTGGGGGCAGATTCTCGTGCAGAAAAAAGCTCACCGATCGAATTTTCTTTGTTGAAGAAAAAAATGATTTAGATTTGAAAAGGTCACGATTTCAATGCATTACGAATTCGTTCGAGCGATAGTTTTTTTTCGTTTAGTAATTAAATTAATTTTCAAGTTAAAACGGTAAAACTCGTCATCAAAATACCACACATAAAAAGTTAAGTAGACATAAGAATTGCCACCCAGCGCATTGCCTCTCCCAAAAAGGTATGTTTTTATCAGGTGAATTCAAGTCGTATACGATAAAATTTATTATCATTGTTTCAGTTACAATTTATGAAGACTACTTTTCTAATCTTGAGAAAATTTTCCTAAGGCACCTATTTCGAAAGAAAATATGGATGCGCTACCAAAAATATTATTCCGAAATATCGTTTTGTATCGTACGGACAACAGCATGGTAAACACAGCGGTATCTTATTCACTTGTAATAAGGGCTAGTCTGCAACAAAAGGGGGTATACTGATGTGCTGGCGACTGTACCTAATATTTACCTGGCCTTTTGGGTTCAGCAAAAATAATATAAAAATTTCAAGGTTTAATGTCACCACAAATGTTTTTAAATGTTTTTCCTTTTAAACACACAAAAAAGATAAGCAGGTTTCCCTACAGTACGTATACCTAATCAAAAACATACCGATGAGTATAAGTCAAATCGAGAAATTGAAAGCTTGAAGGATTATTTAAACATTCATTTTGCAAACCATGGGACAAAAGTTTAAACAATGAGCTTTAATTATTTAATTCTTACATAATATCATTCCAATTAACTAGACTTATTAAAAAAATAACATACCTAGTGTATAGTTTAATAAATTTCTAATTAGCCATGAAACTTTTAATATTTACCCAATAAAACACATTTAATGACCACGCATATGTTTTTTATTTGGTTTGTATTTTTAACAAAAGTATTGATTACACTACGTAGTAGGTATAGAACATTGTTATTAAAAATACGTATTTGATCAGATGATACCTAACAATCAATATGACGTTGATATCACTTGATCAAAGTAATACATTAAAGGGGAGACTATAGAAATGAACCATTATTATCGTTATAACTTGATTCTAGCAAAGGCTCAGTCAGTGACAATCATAAATGGTACTTTACTTAACCAACCCTTATATTATAGTGTACTTGTCAAACTCACCTCTTTATTAGACGGAGACTATCAAAGGAATTAATCTATACTAATATTATAAAGCTGAAGAGTTTGTTTGTTTGTTTGTTTGTTTGAACGCGCTAATCTCAGAAACTACTGGCCCGATTTGAAAAATTATTTTTATGTTAGATAGTCCATTTATCGAGGAAGGCTTTAAGCTATATAATATAAGGATACGACTCACAAGACCACAGCAGCAATGAAAAATGTTGCGAAAACGGGAGAAAGATATTCCTTTTGAGAGCTTCCGCTGCGTACGCTGCGGAAACCGCTTAAGTTACACAAAAATCATGTATGACAAGATTGTTCAACATTAAGAGTTCTATAATAAAGTCCGCGACAGCATAAGTCTATCTTTTATGGTTGACTTACTACAACCTTTTTTATGTTAATAAATTTGTAAAAAAAATAATGCATCATTTTTAGAGGTGTATTATACACACAGGTATTTATTCTTATCAAAATAAATACATTCATCATCACGAGCATTTCATTTAGAACAAAGTTGCCCTTTATATCATTTGATTCCAATAAATATCTTAGGAGCTATCACAGTTTTAACATAACTCCGCACCAAAATAATGTTCGCAGCTTAAGTACAACGTGCGCTTGCGCTAATTATAAAGCTGAAGAGTTTGTTGGTTCTAACGCGCTTATCTCAGGAACTGCTGAACCGATTTGAAAAAATATTTCTGTGTTAGATAGCTTATTTATTGGGAAAGGCTTTAGGATATAAAACATCACCCTGCGACGGGAGGGGAGGGAGCAAACTCAAAACGCGCGGACGAAGTCGCGGGGGACCGCTAGTTAATCGATATAATCAAATACAGGTTCCCTACATATCTTGCTGGTTGGTCATTTCTTATTCAAATTATCCATTGAAGGTGGGAAAATGCCAGCCCCGAAAACGAACTTTTAACCGACTGTAAAAAAGGTAGTAATCAATCAATGTATATGTATGTGATATCAAATCTTACTGTAGGTAGATCTGAGTATTGCCACACAGTGAAGCAAAAATAATAATAAAAAAACATTTACTATTAAATAATATATAAACTAGGTGAAGATGTAAAAACAACATAATCAAGTTTTATTTTTTAATGAAGATAAACAATTTTTACAAAAATTTTAGTAACAATCTTTCGGCGTAATAAATTTGCATTTCAAAGCGTTAGCGAATACGATCCCGTTAGCTTGTGAACAGAAAACGAAACTCATTTCGGGGTCGAAGTGAATTGCCGAAAACGAAAGGAGGTGGATATCCGATAATAGTGACACTGAATGATAACGATTGGTCGGCTACGCTGATAAGAGATAACGTTACGTAATATTTGCCACATGACACTATAGCTCTATTTCTTTTTAGAAAGATAGGTGTGTGTCAAAAGTGACATTCATTTTTTAAATGATACGTCTTTTGTCATCTGTAGGCCTAACATGCGCGCATAGATACCGTTTATCGCGTCGATAAAATAACTTATTTCCTAAACAACATGTTTTCACGTATTTTATCACTTATAAGTTAATTACGTAGGGTGTAGTAGTAGTAGGTAGGTTACGTAATGTTTAGTTTTAGGCAATTTAATTTCAGAATTTTAAATATAAATTCAATGTTTGAACTTTATTTTTATTTCCTATCCTACCAACCTTAGTCCACTCCCTGTGACATACAAAAATAAAATGTGCTTCAAATTAAGCCAAGTCCACTATGAATATTTTTCAGAACACGCCAAGTCCTATGGATTTGGCTTGTTTTGTTAGGCGTTAAATACATCCAACCAAAATTATGGTTTTACGTAGAATCTGTATTAATGACATAGGTATAATCTTAGACAAAGATGGCAAATATGTGATAGCGAATAAAAATACTGTAAAGTGGTCACCGTATACCGTTAAAAGCTAGTAAAAAACATTAAAAACGATTTGCAGCCAGACAACGTCTTCGGACTTGGTTGATTTTGAAATCTATCGACTCAATTCATAGAAGAATCAAACCAAGTCATTTCCAAAATTAAACTAGTTTTTTTATGTGCTTTCACAATAAAGTCTATTACACAATGAAAAAAATAAGGTATAAGATATAAGGAATAAGTAACAAGGAAGAAGGAATAGCACATCAACCAAAACACAATAGGCGATAGGCTACAATATACAAATTAAATTATTTGTTATACAAATACGGTCGAGACCGTACCAGAATAATGAGGAGTTCATCACCAACTTTTTCTGTCGTAATCGACGTAATTAAAAATCTTTTAAAATATGATGAACATTTATTGAATGTCGCGATAAATTATAAATAGGCGCCCATCTTAGGCCCGCCGAATAGTTGTTTTAACCGACGATTAATAATAGTGAAGGCATGTTTATATTTACTGATGAAACTTTTTTACACTACCATGGTCTGATTTTTCAAAAGTCAGTATCAAGAACTAATAAAAAACGTCACCATTTTCAGCAATCTTGAAAGTGTCATTTGAAAATCGGCGGCTTAATTAGGCGTTACTTTGCTTTATACTTAATCAGTTACTTTGTTATGTTTTATCTGACGTTTGGAAAATCGGCCCTAATTGGTATAGGGTAATTTTCTGATACGCATTGAATAGTTTTACAATTTGCTCTAAACACAGCCTTCCGTGGGAGAAGGCAAAGGTTTTTTTCAATTTGAAAACTAGTTTCTAAGTTTCCAAAAAGCATGTGTGTTTAAGTAGTCGATGATAAGGGGTTATAGACGTGACAGCAGCATATTTATTTAACTTTTTCCATGATGGTTTCCATGGATCTTTAATTTTATGTGATAAATAACATGAAGTCATTGTAACGAAACAGATCGATATCAATGAAACAACATTAATGCACAAAAATAATTTTTAAGATTTGTATTATGTACTTTTTTTTTCAAACCCAGATATGTGCGGATTAACATATTGCAAAATCATTAGAATCGTATTATTCAACATGTAAGCAAGCATCGTTGACCTTTAAAAATCCATCCATAACAATAAAGGGTTGAATAAAACCTCAGTAACCTTTGCAGGCTAAAATACGTCAAGCAATACGCAGTAGTACCTTAAGCCGTTGTAATAAGTCCTTATTTTGCAACAAAACAGTATAACCTGATGAACCAAAAAGCGGTTTGGGGTTCACAGTAACAACCCAAAGTCACGGAAACGTGTAATCACGGGTTACGCGCTCAATACTCGTCGAATAGGAGTCTAAGGTCTTACTCTGTAACCTAAAATTCACATTTTTGACTCTATCTTTCTCTTAAATTTCCACCAGGTAGACTTGGAGAGTGAAAAGGATAACGGTATTCGGGAATACAGACAAAGTCTTAAGTATAGAATAGGCCCCCTGATACCAAAAAAGCGGTATCGGAATTCGTATCTGATTGCCATAGATGTGAGCGTATGATTTAGGTTTTTGCTATCAAGTAGCTTAGCTGTGATAAGATTTGAATACAAGGTGTTTTTTTTTTAAATGTCAGTTACTAGATACTATTACTATCTATGGATACAATGACCAAAGAAGAGGTCAAAAATTGATATTTTTAAAATGCCAGTTTATAATTCTTCACGTTTCTTTTTTTATCTAGAATCGTGTTATTAATATATGTATGAGTAAAAACATATCATGTTAATATTTCTTATTAAAATCCTACGTTACTTAATACTACATTTTACTACATCCAATCTCAATCACACTCTGATGCGCGCTCTGACACGCAAACAACATTCCCATTATTTCCGAATTTATCAGTGAACGAACACCGGTATCCCGGAACCGGCATCAGTTCCCAGGACACGAAACATTTGACATTGAAACCGCATGAACACAGCTGTACAGCCGAATTTGTGGGTGTTACTAGGGCTCCCATCGATCCCTGAAACGGGGTCGGACCACCCCCTGACCTTGGTACAGGCCTCCGAAAACCCCCGATGGCCCCCAAACACCCGACGCGTTTCATTCATTGAAGGTAGGCCCCCACCTACACGGATTTTGATTTCGACGAAACCTGAAACGCGTTTTAATTATGACCGGAGATTTCATCAAAAGTGCCTTTGTAAAATTTACTCTCCAGACAATTTTTTTGTGAAACATGTGTTTTATCGTGAGGAAACCTTTTGATGGAAACCATATTCCAGTTTCATGAAAAATTTTTCGTTGAGATTCGCTTTAGACAAGTCTTTTTCACCAAATTTTGTTTAGGTAAGAGTGTTTTTTTTATATTAAGTAAGTTAAGAGGACGTATTTTAGCTATACGTGTCATTTTACAGGATTCTATAGATGCTAACTATCTAGTAATAATTCCTACTTCAAACTAGACACGATAAGTATAATAGAAAAGCCGTTGTTTAGTATAAATAGCAGCTACACATTTCATAACAAGGTAATGAACACAATGCAGGGTCGCGTTATCAATAGTTGCAAATATTAGCCTGTGACCTTAGGAATTTTCTACATCTACACCGATGAGATCGCTATTAACGACCTGACAGTACACTAGTTTATTTATACCAAAGCTAAATAAAAATAAAGATATTACTATGACTTACTAGTGTGCAAGTATTTAAACTTCTTATGAAAGAAAGGTTATTGATGACGTCAAAACTGTCTCCGTTTCATGGACAGCAAATAGTACACATTATTTGCAGCTGTAATATCATAACAATATTTTTTATTATTGTTTGCTTCCAACCTCACATTTTTTATACATTCTAGCTAGAGAAAATGTTTGTGCATAACTGTGTATTTAATACTATTTACCTTTATATGAGTGTTAACATAATAGCTATAGAAGGAGCAATATAGAGCCAGTGTTCATAGCACAAGGTCTTGAACCTTTTTCGTCACACGGAACTCATCTGCAGTTGTCACCAAACATCAAACAGCATTTTCGCATGATCTGCGTACCGGCTTTATGTAGGTAGTTATTTACTTAAACAGTATCTTTTGTGGTCTGTGTTCATTAGTGAACTTGGGTGTTATCGCGTGTCGTGGCTAATGGCGGCATATCAAATATTGACTGTTTTGCTATCGCATTACGTCATCCGCCGAACGCTTGTCAAAGGCTCGGGAATATGCCACCGCGTTTACAAGTAAAATAAAGCGCGCTTATATTGTTTCTTGTTGTTACTTTCATAGTTGATATTTCTTTACCATTTGTTTCAAGTTTCCATTGCTCAATTACGCAATTTTAAAGTTTGAATATAAAAAAATGCACTTATCTGTCACTTCATAAAATTACAGAAACAATTCACTTACCATACAAAAATAGACTACCGATCTATTAGGTGAAATTGTAGTTGAGAATTTGTAATAAAAGAACATTTAATACTCGTTCTCTCCATAAAAAAGGTTTTGTTTTAAGTAATTTTGACCAAAAACTTCTGTACTATCGAAATACACAATAAAATCCAAGTAGAAACCTGAACTACCACGAAGGGCGATGGTAGAAAACGATAAGTCAAGTAAAAATGGGTGAAAGACATGAACAAAACAGTCTTAAGGTAGGTGCAGTGGAACAATGCACTAATGTTATCATTATTTTAATTACTTATTATCATTTTAAAGACCAGCTAAAATGTTAATGAAAATATCTTATTTACTCTTAGACTGGTTTGTGTTAATTATCTTCCCTCTTATAATTTAAATGTGCCTCCGCATGCTAGTTTATTATATTATCAACTAAAAATTGATTAAATTTATCTATTTTATTTATTTATACTTTATTGCACAACCAAGTACAATAGGTGGACTTAACGCCATATGGCATTCTCTACCAGTCATACCTTTGGGCTAAGCAGCAATGATTATGGGCGGTGCGACAAACAAAAAGAAAATGAGTACTATTAAAAGAAAAAAAAGTTAAATTCACACAAAAAAACATTATAAACAATAAATCAAAATGAATACAATTTATAATAAATACAATATGATCTAATAAATTATTACATATACATAACACAAACGATAAAATAAATACATATACTTGTACATACTATAATAATTACATATTAAGACGATGTAGTCGAATTTATCAAATCTTTAGTGAGAGTATTACTTCAGTATATTTCTACTAATTTTGTTACCAATTTCTTGTTGTTTTGAAAGCTGTAATTAAATAGTCGTCTTTTCTTAAAATTAGTTTAGCGTCTTAACACGTCTTGGATTAAGAACGTCCACTCAATAATTTTGTGGAATAATTATGTTTGTAGTGAGGTCACACCGAGGCCAATTGAAAGTCCTTTTTACAGTTGATTAAATATCGAACAAATGATTTTTAAAGGCCTATTTGGAGTATTTGAATTAGATACTTAAGAGGGCACTTCAAGTATTTTTTCAATAACTTTGGAAAATAGATTTTAATTGAGAGGTAATTTTTTTGAAATTTAAAATTACCCTGAATAGTCGTGGCGTGGTAGCAGTTTTTTTTTTAATTATTGGATTTGGATTTGACGGCCGGCTCAAATTAATTAAAATCGATCAAATTCTTTAAAAAGATGAACAACTTCCATATCAATAGGGTATGAAAAAATCGAATATTTTTTATTAAATGAGTTCCCTAAACTATTAGAATTAGGTAATTTATTGATTTTTTTACACAACTTTACTTGTAACCGAATATGCCAATAATACATCCTTCAAGCCAGAAGCATGGCGATATGTAAACACGGTAAGGTTAATCGCTATGATAACCTCGTATTCGCCGGTTTGGTACGTTGCGCCGAACTCGTTTTTACAACAGACGCTACATTTCCTAATTCGCTCTAGAGCCGCAAAAAGCGTGACTGATTCTGTCCGAAATTATTTAGTTATGGTCGTTTGGTTGGTGTTGTATGTTGAATTAGATACCGTTAGGATTGTTTGATACAAAATTAGCAAAGTGATAGCTTTTGACATAATTTTATAGGCATCTCACAAAAAACTTCAAAGTGATTTCTTATCATCTCAACGATCAAAAACATTTATTTCTCAGACAATTCGTCCAATAATCATCTGACGAGACGATATAGACGCACTTTCTCAACATACCACCACCTCCCAAGTATTGAGTATAATGCAAAAAGTAACAGTAGGACTTGCGTATACTTAAAAAGAACCACTCAAGGAAAACTCCATGAATCTGTTAAACACTTTTCCACACCTTAAATGCTGCTACCAAAAGTGTACAGAACCCACTTAAACAGAGCTGGGAGCATTTAATGAGATTCATAATCGACTGGTTTTTATGTGATTGGTATCGAAGCACATGTATGTTCAGATTTGAGACATATGTACCTTCTGAGTGCATTAGCATTGAGGCTGGAGGGTGAGGTGGGGGGAAGGTTATCAGTCCTGATAAGAGCCATCCATCACTTTGCGCGGTGGGACATCGCGAGGAAGATTTTTGTTTCCAGAGTGATCTATCACATCCCGGTGTCAATATTCACTTACGTTTTGTCATTTCACTTTTAAAGGCTAAGAGAGAAATTTTGTAACGAATTTTAGTTTTAAATAACAGTCACCCAGTGCAAACGATGGCTTAAAATGGAATTTTAAAAAAAATGCAGAATTAAATTCAAAATTTTCGGTGGTGAATGGTGAAATTGCCAACTAGGCTACTAGTGGTGAATTTCAATAAAGAAACGGTTTTTAATGTCTTTTACATTTTATATTTTTGACATCAAAGTTTGCTGAAACTGCTAAGAAAATGAAACTCACTGTCTTTACATAATCTATGGCTACTTTTACTACCTCTTTTATATTACGATCATTACAGGCTCTAGGGGCGTGTACACTTTCAACGATCATCTTCTCAAATTTAAGTACCTAATTGAAATACGAACTCCGGACATATTTTTCAGGATGGAAGAAATACTCTGATAGTTTTAGGAAAGTCATGCAGTTTTATGCTTTCAGGCTTAATTAAAAATAGTTACCCTGTAAATATTAGGACATTTACATTTAGGCTGCTTGGCGAAGGCCTAAATTAATGCAATTTAATTAAATTATCGTTTACTGTTTACAAGTAGAATCACAATTAACACAACCACTGAATTTATTTCATTTCAAATTAAGAAACGTCACAAAAACAGATAATTTTTAATATAAAATTAAAATATAGAGTTACACAAAGCTATCAAATCATCTATATCGATAATTGGCTTTGAGTTAAGCTTGACTGAATTGTCTTATTTGATATTAATTAATAAAACATATTTAACTTTAGCGGAAAATTACATCAACAGTAAATAAAAAATACAAACTGTACATTGTACGTGTATATGAAGTCAGCGAGATTGTTCAAATTACGTAACGACTCGTGACTCTTATTACTTATGCCTCGGCGGTGAAACGACACAAGTGCCAACGAACTTCTAAAACAAAATGGAACTTTGACACCCGCTAAATAAGGTGCTTAATGAAGCAACTCATTTACTTAATCGTTTCCTTACAGTAGTGAATACTAACTTACTTGTCCTAACACATTGATGGCTGGTCACATATTAACTGGTAATGTTTATTTCATTGATCTGTGCGATAAACATTTTGTTGAAGTTCACCTTTACAAACCGAAACAATAATCTTTTAAGCATCTTGATCAAACTGCTATACATTTCCAGCATGTGCGTATTTTATCTTATCTTTATTACATGTGCTTTGACTAAAGATAATTTGATGCCCTGATAAAGTTACCAAGTAAGCAAATAAAGCGTGGTTACTTCATTGGTCTCTACCATAGTTGCTATTTTGTTGCAACTAATTGTTTTTTACCTACGTCAACAATGAAATGTGTATCATTTAAAAAAATAATGTAAGTAGATGAAGCGATTGCGGTTTTCACTGCAGAGGTCGCCAATAAGCCTAACATTAATGAAGAACACAGTCGCGCTGCGCGCACGCATCTCTCGACGGCACGGCACACACACAGCGGCAAAAAATATCCACATGAGTGCAAAAACCGCGCAGATGGGCTCACACGCATCACCCGAAGACAAAAAATGGTCGGCTCATCTTGATCTGTTGCTCTGCGCAACGTCACTTGTTGTTCGATATTCGATTTCAATCTGATGCGTTTTAGTTTAAAAAAAATTAAGGCAAACTCATTCCTCCTTTATTGCAACAACAACAATAGTGGATTGGGCTCTACAACGGTGAGTAACCTGTAACTTTAAGAATCTTAAGATTGATTCCAAAACACTGTGGAGTTCTTCATATGTAGTACAGCATGTTTTCTTCTGTTTTTCTTTTCCACCTGCACTTTCATTTCTTTTGTTTGATTACTGGTTACATTAAGAATAGGCTTTTCAGTACCTGAATCTGCATTTTTAACATCGTTTATGTGAGCTTTTAGTTCGTTTAAGCAGCTTATTTCATCTCCATTTTGCTTTTGTAAATAATTTCACCCGTACTGCTCTATTCGTCCAGAACCCGTGCAATTAAAGCTTTATTATCCCTAACCCGCGCCATAGCAATGGTAACTTGTTCTTAATTACATTTTAAGTACATTTGCACTTATATCATTCTCGAGACGATGTTCAACGCGCTGGTTATCTTTTAATGTGAAGCCATTACATAAATACAGTCGATCGTCTACTTGCCTATAATACGGTGGGTATTAACATGTTCAAGTGCTAACGAAAAATAAGTTCTAATTACATTGTCATTTCGATTACTTCTTTTACAAAGTACAATATTCAAATCTAGTTTTAATTCAAGCCTTTTTTTCTCAGCTTGAAGTTCTAAATTACATTGTTTTTCTTGATTTGCAACGTAACTGGAACCTGTTTCGTGAATTTACACAAAGTGAAGGTCGATAGTGCGAAGCATTAACTGCGATGACTTCCGACCAGAACAAAATGCTACACTATTTAATATTCATTCGAAAATGTTTTTATTTTAAATGCTCTTCTGGCAGCCTACTTTTTATTGCAGAGAAGACACATTCATTTTATATTTTTAAGCAATTTTCATTACATTAATATAAGCATTCGTAGCCAAATGTGGTTATTATTTAATAACAACTTCATTAACCAGTCATCACAAATTATTTGTGTTTTGATAAATAATTGAATCATATTTATTAGAGACAGCAAAAATAGCAAAAGCAAAATTGAAGGTTTTGCCAGAGGTTTTTCGATTTAAATCTCTGGGGTTTGCTATAATAGGTAGAAGAAAAGAAAATATTACACAAGTAAACGTTAAATCATGTTTCATTAAAGTGAGGCATGAATAAGGTGGAATGGCGCGAATTACCATAAAACTGTGGTGCATTTTCCAATCACAGGCTGAATTGTAGGGCAGGTCATGGCTGAATGCGTAAGCACAAACGGATGTGCAAACGATAACATTATCATCATAAGAGACTGTTGTAACAGCGAGAGCTGTTTAAGAGAAATGTAATTAAAGTTTAATTACATATTTAATATTTACTCGAGAATGTATGTACATAGTAAAAGCGATAAAATTTTCCACCGTTTCGTTGTTACTGAATCCATTTGCGTCAAACCAAATACAACCTCTGATTCGGCATCGCAATGTTCTGTTTGAATAATTATTATTAATTGCAATACATAAGTTCAGTGTCATGTTTGTCTGCAGTATAGTTTTGTCTAGCTACCACTCCACGTACCAGGCAAGCAGCGAATCGCGGCGGTGTCACGTTACGCGGTGGCTGTTGACACCAGCGCCTGATTAATATTTATGATACGGCTGAGCATCTCGCATGGCCGGTTCGCTCAGTTCGATGCGAATTATCTTCGTCCTGCTCACACGCACAGTTAACATGAGCACGAAAAAGAGCGCGCATCATGAATACATATGGCGACCGCTCTTTCAACATTCAACTGTGCGTAAGTGCGAATGAGAATCCCAAATCTTATTATTTTTTTAGTTCAGTTTTTGCCTCTGAGCTTCGTGTTTTGTAAAAAATATGCGACCTTGGATTCGGAGGAAACAGTTCTAGAGGTTTGTCTAACAGAACATGTAATCACAATATTCAAATCATTGAAACGGGTCTAAAATAAATATGTGTTTGTGGTCGATGATATAATAATCGGGCTACTTGTAGCTTTGGTTCATGAACTCGTTTGTAATAAATTGCATATCGGTGTCAGGCCTACTGACCGTTCCGATTGCAAGCAAGAACTGAGAATGTGGAACGAGGCGTGGGACCAACGCTCCGAACCTGACCGTATCGAGGTATCTCAACCGGACAGACTTGAAACGTCTGCCATAAAAAATCAAAGACTGTAAGTAATGGAAAATGGTCATGTAGAAACTGCATCTAAGGAATCCAACAAGCGTATCTCCACAACGTTTGTAGACCAGTAGATCATGCTTGGTCGCATTATTCATTCCTGTAAATTGTTGTTTCCTCATATTTGTGTCGCTTCAATATTTGCCAGCGTTACTGTTGTTCATTTAAATTACTCATTGAATCGTTTCATTAGTCAATTACACAGCCAGTCTCACTCGCTAATTGAAACGCATCCAAAACTGCTAGGATGATCTTCTTACTTAAGTGACTAAGGCAAATTTCACGATCTATTGTCTTGTAAGATTCCAATTCGAATGGTTCGATGAAATATTTATAAGTCATATCAGAACGCAATAAATCGTCCAGTCCTTCCCTCTAGGTCTCATTTCAACAGCATTATCATTGTGTTTGCGACACTATTATCGCTGTTTGTCTGGACATTTTCCGTGAGCTCGCGCGCTCCAGTGCCGGCCGGCATTCGCGAGTCTTCGCCTCAAGGTCATGTTATCGCGCTATCGGCAGCCCTGAACCAATCCAAGGCTATCCGCTCAATATCCATTCGACCAAATCCCCAAACACAGAATTATCGACATCGCTACCTTGACGACACTAGCAACGTCCGTAATCTTACAGGAACTCGTCAATCTCGCCGCGCGCCGTCCGCGTCTTTATTGTTAATTTGCGATTGCGACTTCAGCAGCTGGACGAATACTCTCGCTTTTAACAAGCAATACTTCTCAAATCGAATCAGCGGCATGTTTACATTTTATAAATAGAGCGCGTTCACGTGGCGCCGTCACGAGATAAGCGTCCGACTACTCGATATTATCACTCACCGTGCGCTGTTAACATCCTCCGCGGCGGGATAACTGGGTTCTCCGTCACACTGACACTCGAGCGGGAACTAAAGCACTCACAAACGGCGCACTAAGTTCGGCGGCACACGCGTTGACTGCACAGAGCGACACCCACAACTAGAATGCGGGCGATACGGCTGGCGCGGGGCGCGGGAGGGGGGACCGGCAGCGACACACAGCTCATGCGAAGGCGCGGCGACGAGGACTGCGGCCGGGCGCGATCCCGCTCCCCCCCATTGGTCGGATGCAGCGTGACGTCACCCGGGTTAGCCAATCGCTACGCGGCGCGTAGTGCTACCCGCGCGCCGGCAGAGGCGCTGGCGTCAGGGAAGTCGCCCGCCCTACAGAGCTTTCTTCACCTAGGACGTATGCTTATCGGGCGGCCGGACTGAAATCGAGCAACTGTAAAATAATGAGTTCATCATACTCCACATTAATGTTTAATTAACGACGGCGGACTTGTTTGTAAATCAAAGTCAGGCATATGTCTGAAAGGGAAATGTTTTCCGGAAATTTTACACTACACGTCATGTTGGACGTTCGCCAAAAAAGGTTAACACACATTGTAATAAGGACAGTCGTGGAACCAGAGATATATAGTCGTAAAATAAATTATGAACACATGCGATGAAGAGGAATCGAAACATCGTGATTAAATTTACGTAGGTATAGGAAACCACTTGCTTAAGGGGCTGACCTTCAACACAAAAGCGCGTTTGGTCGAATTCACTTGATATAATTTTTATTTTTTCTGTGCCTTGATTTCACTGTAAAAATTGTATTCGTAAAATAAATATAAGAACTGTTTATCATTTGATAAAATTTTTATTTTTTCTATGTATTGATTTCACTGTAAATATTGTCTTCGTAAGCTAAATATAGAAACTGTATTTATGTTGCACATAGTGTTTCAATCAGCTTTGTTTGCCTTAAGCATTTTATAAACCGAGTTATTAACACCTTTCCAGGTGTTATTCTCATACACTTTGCATAAATTTCTATAATGATAAGACCCTACCGTTTTATTGAAAGTAGTACTATGTATGTAGTGGACCTTGTAATTATAGAAATAGCACCTCAATCGCGTTTTATTTTGAAAATCATACAAGAGTTTCATGAAGAACAGCACAAAAGTAAGTCCTGTTATTCCTGTACGTTTGTAATATTCGTACTTCAGCGGCCATTACATGCATAATAATACTCATTTTGCTAGAATAAAACTATTTTCAAAATAAAGTTTTAAATTGTTATGTTCTTCAAGCAAAGGATATTTTTTCATTGGACGCAAAGGAGCAGTCGCAATCAACAAGTAGAGTTCCTATCCTAATCACTTTTCTATCTTAGATACAATTTCCTATAATACTTTTTAAAAATATTGTAAAATCAACCTTAATGCAGAAGCTTTAAGTCGATTTTTGGTCGTGCGAAATTTTCTAAGAATTTCGGAGAGACTTTAGATTTTTTTTGGGAAATTGGATTTTGTTGCTTAAGTTTCAGGGTTGATTTTTGGGTGATGGATAAAAAGGTTGTTATTGAAACCAACGTGGGTGTTTAATGGTCGAAGATTGAGGCTTGGAGACAGCTGTCGTCCCTTGGGGTTAGTTTTGTTTACAATTCTCTTCTAATGACGAAGAACTTCGTACCAAGAAGCAAATGAATTATCAAGTTTAGTGGATTTACACTTTCAATAGCGTCCCTTCAAATTGTTAATACAAGATTGACCTACGGATCTACATACATAGAAACTAGTTAATTATATTCTAAGTAGAGGTATACTGGGTGTTGTTTTGGTAAGCGACGTTGCTTACTAGCTATGGCGTAGTTTTTTTTTCGTAGTTTTCGTAGATACGCGCGAGTTACATGCGAGGGTGCGAGTTTCCCCATTCGTTTTGATTTTTTATAGAATGTTGTGAAGTGAAGTTTGCATATCATTTAAATACTTTTTCTTTTAAGATTAAGCAACGGTGAATCTGAAGAAAGCTGAGTTATCACTGACCAAAACAACACCTGTATATCACCATTTGTTAGTGAACCTATTGTATGTTATTTCTGCCATTCGTGATTATTCAATACTAACATTTCCATTCAATAAGTTGTAACCAAACTTTGTATTTACAAAGTATACAGCAATTGATTTGAATAATGCCACTTCCAAAGATCAACCTTTGCCAGTACTTATTGAAACAAATAAATAAAGTTTTGCAGCCACGTGTAGAATGTTTTTCTACGATATCGTCGCTTGGGATACAATTCTTAACATTTAAAACATTGCTTTATGTCCATAACTTTTTTTCTAAAATACTTTGAAACTGTTCATTTATTCCTTAGCCAATCCGAATATATTTGTTAAAAAATCTTTATGTAACCAGTCGAGAATTGTATTATATTCACAAAGCAAAAATTTTCTATAGGTATAGATTTGCATATCATCTTTAGGCTGTTTATTTTTATATTTGGTTGAGTCGTTTGTTCATTAACAGAAGTTAAAGTTTCTCTTTAACCTTATTGATTATATAGATATTTCTTATTTGATTATTCTTTACATTTACTCAAATAAATTGATATTAGATTAAGAAATTGTATAGCTAGATAAGAGCTGGTCGGGTAGATGCCTAGAAACACCTACGATTCCACGACCTCAATATTTAGAGAAAATACAATATTTAAGTCAAACTTTAATTGATTTAAACAATAAAATTATAAAATTAATGGTTTTGTTAACAGTAAAATATGTGTTAGTTAAACACAAAACACAAGGACGTCATAGATTCAAATAATAAACTTACGAAAGTGTAGCGTTTTGACATAAATTTATTTGAAATACGTCAACGATTGGTGGTGGCAGCTAACTTGTTCAGTGGATCAGTTTTCCATCTCTTAAAGACCCATCATCCCTGACTCAGTTTCTAAAACTGAATCAGGAAATGAATTTGAGACTATAATACGAGTATTTTTTATCTTTGATTCATGTTTAAACGAAGCGGATGAGGGTCTAGCCTCTGCTAGACCCTTAATTAATACTCTTATTAATACTCTTATTAATCACTCGATATTTGACTGCCCCAAATATTTGAAATCAACGTAAACACCGAAGTTAATTATTTCTTACCAACTTCATCGATTTCCAGACTAGTCGGTAAACAAATGTACAAACTGCGATAAATCTTAATACTTCACGGGTAGCGACGCGGGCGCCTTAGGCAGTCGTCATACTTGAGACTCGCGCATGCGCGATTGATTTCTTTAATATTAAATCGTGTTAGCAGGGTGTGATGGTAAACTTATAACATCTGTGAACATCTTCTAAACCTGACAAATTATCCTTATCTATCTTCATCTTTGGTCTATTGATAATCTCATTTTTGCTTTGAGACGGTAGACATTATAGAGCTATTTGTTATCAAACTAACCTTCACATTAGGTTTGTATTTTAATATTGCTAAGCTGATAAATTGTTTTATTTTAATAAGTACTTTTTTAAATATACAAGTTTTCATGTATCTTGGATTGTGTTCGATTTGTGCGTTTGTTATTTTAACGTGGTACTACTTATTACTACCAATAAGTAGTTATAAAAACTGTATAATTTGTATCTTAGCAATCATTTGTAAACAAATAAATAAGTGAGATGCCGAAAGCCTAATGTCTATACTGGGTACCTACATACAACGTCTTTTTACCGTACCAGTCACTACTTGTAACAGTAAGTTGATGACTATATTCTGATCTTCTTAGTTGTATCTTCTTTCTGAAGGTCTTGCTCGACCTAGTAACAATTGCGGATGATCTGACAAAGTCTTTCCACGATACGTCACTCTGTCTTTAGCTTGTCAAAGCGCTGCTGTCACCGGGCGCTCAGTGGTTGTAGAGTTAGATCAGCGGCTCGGTGATCAGCCCTTAAGGTGCCACTCTTGTAATGTCTTGTATGCCACTCTTGTAGTGGAGTAAGAACTACAGAAGATATGTAAGGAGTTTATGTCAGTAAACAAAAAAAGTTTCGTCAGGAAAACTATGGTCATTGTGGAAAGCCCCTAAGAACCCGCCACCAAATAAATGAGCGCGCAACGCGCGTCTATTTTAGGCGCGCTCCCCTCTGCGCACGCGCGGGTTTAACGCACCGAAATCGATGCACTGGAAATTAGCGCTTGAGGTCTTATTCTTGAAGATAAGCAGAAATAATCTCAGTTTCACCTTAGCCTATTTTTCACACTATATCAAATAACACTATATATCCAACGCGGCAACGCAGCCAGCAACATCGTCTTTCTGCCTCTAGTAAACGGTTTCATTTTTAAATTGGTAGTTTTTAAGTTTTTTTATGATTTCATGCGTTTTATGTTTATTTTTTGGTCAAATATAAGCACTGGTGGTGCTATGGTAAATGAATGCCATACCGACTGGTCTGTTGTCTTTTTTTCTCTCACAACGAAATACTACATGCAGATCCGCGTAGATGTTAGATTCAGAGGTCAATTAACTGCGCAGCGTATATGGTAGAGGTATCTCCTAAAGTGATCAAATATGGAAATTGATGAATGGGAAAACAAACGACTAACTTTGATCCGTTTATCAGGATAATAAACAATTAAAACTTAACTTTGTTATACTGAAACGAGTGATTTGATTTACACATCTTTGAGTTATCTCCAGGAGAAAAATTCAGCTGCATAATGTGAAATGCTATAGTAAATCTCTTCACTATATGAACTGAGAAGCTATTTAAGAATAAGGCTTACGGCGATAAGGAATTTAAACCAATGAAATCGAGAAAGCCTTGATATCAGACTAAGAATCAATCGCCATTGGAATGAAGAGGTCTTGCTCTTAAAATACAGTTATTATGTACATCATGTTGTACGTCTAATGTGGCCTTTTAAAACTGAATCGAGCTTTAAAGCTGTCACGAACTATTAATTTTCAAACAGTCGTTTACTAAACACTTGCTTACAGATCTCAATTCTTACCATCATTCAATGAACAAATAGTGAAACGTTTGTTAAGAGCAATTAAAATATGTTTTGTGTCCATGCGCTATAAATATAGAAAATTCTTTCACTCCGTTTTCGTGGCAAATAGGTAGGTATAGAAATATGTACATGTTAAAGGTTACTGCGTCTTCGACGGTGTAGCGTATGGCGTGTGCATGCGTGCTTCAGGGAGTCAGCTTTTGAACAATTTCCGCTGCAGTGTATAGGGCTGACTAAAGTGTAAGAAAATTGATTAAATTTATATTAGCAAGGCCGTCTTCTCGTCTGAATTACCTCCGTGTCTGAAGACGAAAGTCTTCAACCATTGTAAGTTACAGTGATGTCATGCGGATGACATGACCGAAACGTGGTCTCTAACTATGATCCTCATAACGAAGCTCAAAATCACACAACGAGCGATGGAGTCGGCTATGATTTGTGTTTTTCTACGAGATCAAAGAAACGAGGCGATACGAAGAAGAACTAAGGTAACGGACATGTCCCTACGAATCAGTTAGCTCAAGTGGCAGTGGTTAGGGCATATAGCGCAAAGATCTGATGACCGTTGGGACAGAAAAGTTCTAGATTAGAGACTCTACGACCAAAAGCGCAGCGTAGGACGCATACCGACAAGATAGACCAACGACCTTGTAAAGATTGCGATCTTTACAAGGATCACACTGGATGCAGACCGCTCACAACCGGTCAATGTGAAAAACCGTGGGAAAGGCCTATGATCAGCAGTGGACGTCCTTTGGCTGATAATGATGACGACAATAGCCAGCTCTTTGAAATGGTTACTCGTCTAGTAATCATATTTTTTTTTTAAATGTTTTCACACTTGACCAGATGCAGCATAGACATAGAGAGTTTTTAATAAATTACGAGCTACCCGACGGAAAAACATAGTTTGATAAACCGAATGAGAAACTTGTATCAAGTTGACGACACGATTCTAAGCTTCATTTCTATTATTATTATGATCAGAAACGATGATAGTGATGACAGAATTTTTTTCAAACTATTATTCTTTTCAGACTTTTGTTTTCAAGGTTAATATTACAAAGCAAGGATCACGGGATATAGAAAGAAAGGAAGAAAGAATTATTTATATTAAATATCTGGGGGCACGGCAGTGCCCCCACCAAGTCGAGCAAAAAAGCGACACGGCCGTACCATCCTTTTCTCGAAGCAATTCAGACCATTTTCGACCCCCTGTAACTTCGTTGTGGATAAAACTAGAAGACTGAAATTTTCAGTATCCATGCAGGCATTGTAAAGACACGGTATATTTCAAATTGGCCAAGTCTCAATATATTTATATAAAACATTAAAGAATTTTAGTAATGATATGCGTCATTATAAGATGCTGTTAATTATTACGTAACAACTTAATGCTTCGAGTACGGAGATTCCAGACACAATTGATTTTCAATTGTTATGGACCACGATCGTGGTCTTAGAGACTGGACGTATTAAGACAGAAAGTCGCTTAAGTAGAGACTGAATAAATTAATAACCAACTTGGTATTACATGGATCTCACATTTTGTTATCGCAGAACAACTGAGTTGCGAGACTTGTTTTTTTTGACAAGTATTGTTTTTGATGGGATATACTTTTTTTTTTTGCCATCCCTAGTGACTCTAGGTAAAATAATCGCTAGAACGCAACAAAGCTATAAACTAACGGATACGTGACCACAGCGCCCTCTGCAACTCATAATAAAACCACCCGCCAATCTGAACAACATCACGGAGAGTTCTCAGAATATTATTGGATTTCTCTTCAAAAGTTTAAATGATAAAATAATGTTAAAAGTAGCAGCCCCTAATGAATGATAATTGATAAGCTTATGTGACCGCGTGTGGGGTGCTTGAATAATAAACACGTTAATAACTGGTCAAGAAATCGCCTACTACGCAGCGGGTTGCGGGTTCGATCTCCGCACAATACAAACATTTGTGTGCATGAACAACATGTCTTTTTGTATTGTTCGGGTGTTTTCTATGTATATCATGTATGTATTTACAAACAAAAAGTATTTAAGTATTAAAGCCGTTGCCTGGCACCCATAACACAAGCTTTGAGTAGCTTACTTCGGGACTAGATGGCGATGTGTGGGAATGTCCAAAGGATATTTATATATTTTATTTATATATTATAAACAATCTACTAATTAAATATATAAATTCATTAATTATTTAGGTATTTATTGTACTGAATTTAGTAAGCCTTTTAGATTATTATTTAAATAGTTAAAATATTTGAAATAAATCTAACCTTCACCAACCAATCAGAGTCAACTTCCTTTTGGCGCCAAAATGAAAATTTGTTATACGGCAAACATAGAAATCTAATAAGAGTCCCAATAATCTTTAAATAATCAATTTACAATAAAAAAAATGTAATTATTCATATAAATTATCTAAGGATTAATCCAAGTTATTCTTATATCATAGGCGAATTACATTCAACATGGTGGACACTTCCGGCATTTACATCAAATGATTGTCTAGATAGATATATAAATTATGATGTATTGAACATATTACAAAGACATTGTGTAATTTAGTGAATACAATGGGGTAACATAAGTCACACACAGTAAGTATGTGGTTTAGTGCTGAAGTATACTATTACAGAACTAAGTAAATATGTGGGGCTGACTAGGATCGGAATCGTCTTGTAACACTTACCTCATTTGTTCAAGTAAAAAAAAAAAACATTGAAGGTTCTTCTTTTAATTTTAATGGAACTTAAATGTAACAGATATTGCAAGACTTATAGTATGGTACCAAATGTCATCATTATCAGCTAAAGGGCGTCGACTTCATTTTATTTCATCCAGTTTGATCATGCAATCTTCACAAGGCTGTCTTTCCATCTTGTCGGTGGACGTCCTACTCTGCGTCTTTGGTCGAAGGGTCTAAAACTTTTCTGCCCCAAAGGCAATCAGTTCTTCGCGCTATGTGCCCTGCCCATTGCCACTTGAGCTTATTGATTCTCAGGGCTATGTCCATTACCTTAGTTATTCACCAAGTTTCACCAAGTAGTAAAACACCAAATTTTTTTTATGGAATAGTGTAAAATGCACAACGTTGTAATAAAATAGCGCCACATTAAAAAGGGGTTATCATTATTTTTTTTTTGTGAGAAATGAAATCACAGGAGTCATAAATTTTATTTAATTGTGTCAAACAATGTATAAAACGAGTATACATCTATCACGACTTGCTTTGGTAAAACAGTAAAGCTACGTGTGGCCTACTTTACGATTTTTTCTGTCAAATCTAACGTTTTCTATGCACATTGTACTACAACATGCTACGCATAATCTTTTACTTATCCCACTGTCTCCCACAAGGTAGTTTTATACAAAACAATCACCTAACACATTTTTTATGATAAGGAAATATGAACTGTATCAATAAGCTGTATGGATGCATATGGTTTGTCATATATTTAGAAGATATATCGTTATGGATTGTTAGTTTTTTGCTGGAACCCCACGTGGTGTAGCCATATGTTGGGACCATCGGATCTTCAGCCTGGGAGACAGCAGATAACAGAAATTAGATAAAAACGTATTCTTTTTGTCATTTTAAAAGAATATCCCAAATACAAATCAACCTACCAATATGGATGTAATGTTTGACATAGTACCACATTCACCCAAATTTTTAGGGCTCAGAGAAAAATGTTATTAGTATTTTCGGTTTTTAATTGCAAAAAAGCTAAATAAAGCAGTATTATGAAAATATTTAACTCCTCAAATATTCAATTTGTTTCATGTAAATTAAGATTATTGCATTATTATACTCTTCAGCCGAGTTGGCAATAGTCATAAATATTTTCAAATGCCATAACAATGTACAAACCCTGATTGGTATATTAAAAAAAGTCAAGCTAATGATGAACGCAATATGAAGGTACTTACTATATTTTATAACTAGTTATATATTATAGTAACTGAGTGTCAAATTATACTGAGTTCCGCAGGTATAAACTCGTAGGTTCAAAACGTGGCTAGCGAGCGACGAACTTTTATTCATGTAGTAAATACTGATAACATATTTTGTAAACTATTATCAAAATATATGTGTCAAATAAATAATTCAGTATTCAAATTTAATAATTCAGTAAAAATACTGCAAATGAATCAGAATTTCTCATGAAGACGAAGCGACGCAGGCGCCGGCACATGCGGACCACGTTTCGATGCCCTCACCCCTCCCCTCCCCCCGCTAAGGGAACCACTGAAAAAATAATAAAAACAGTCTCCTCTATATCCAAACTCATAAGGTACACAATCCCACGAATACATTGTAAGGGTATGGTACCTTAGACGCAACGGTTTTGAAGGGACACATTTTTTCTGCGAATCAACTTTAATGGGGTCAATGACCTGATTTTAAGGACTTCAGTAACGGTAAATTTGGATTTTGAAGATTGAAAGGTTAGATGAAGTCAAGCTACATCTATTATGACGACATTAAGTATAAAAAAAGCAAGAGCTAGAAAAATAGTGTGGTATAGATTAATAACATCAAAAAACTGCATCAAGGAAGACAGTTGCTTTACTTTAAGCTTTTTAGTCAGTTTTTTAAGGATGGGTAATGTTTTATTTTTGTTTATTTCATGAATATTAGTTATTCCCCATATCTCAAAAACTACTGGACTGATTATGATGAAACTTACACTGTACCCTAAGTTGGAATTTACCTGATCGAACTTAATCAAAATCATCTAGTTAAACTTCTCATTTTCAATCCATATACCAACACACAAATATTATACAAACATACATTCACTTACGATATTTAGCACACGTGTTTCGAAGGTGCTAGATCAACATACTCAAATATTATAAAATTCCAACAAAATCACATACATATAAATTAAATTGATTACCGCCTGTTTTTGAAGTCGGTAAAAACAAGAGGGATTTAGTATCCTTTTTAAATTAACAAGTAACAAAAAAATATACAACAAAAGTTTATTGCGTACGATTATGAAAACAACATGCGGATTATGAACTTGATCTGAAATATCGATGATGGGGATATCAGTCGCAATCAAACATCCAATTGAAGTGTCCTATCTTATCGAGATGAGTTTAGCCGAAGTTCTTGATAAATTAGTATAATTTTGATCCGCTAGAGAGCATGATGTGGTCTCTGTTAATAATTTTATGTGTAGGGGCTATAACCAAAGCCCTGCCTTTGATTAAAAATGAGGCTGATGTTTTGCCACCTCTGGTCACCATAGATCAGGGGACAATATCAGGATCAGTGTGCAATGAAGGATTTTTTGAGTTCCACGGTATACCATACGCAGATTCTACTGCTGGCAGTCACAGATTCAAGGTAAGAAGCTTCATAGAGCTTATCAAACAAATATAACAAACTAAGTACTCGTAGCTTCAATAAAGCAATACACCATACAATAACGTCGATGAGTAACTATTGTAACAACACGGTCTAGTTATGAATCGTGCGTAGACAATTTTGTGACAGAGGGAGACAACATTTCTTTTTAGAGTCGAATGTAATAATGTCCACTGTCCTATTTAATTAGTCAAAAAACGTCACCTATTTGTCAGCAATCTTTTACGTAAATGTGATTTTAAAATCGGTCTTTTTATACTTATTCGGTTGGATAAGTCCTTGGATGAATTAACCACTGGATATGAAACGCAAGAGCGAATGTATGAAAACATCATTAGCCAATTTCTGCGGGGCGGGGGGAGCATGTAGTGTCATTTTTTGACATTTAGTGCATAAAAGTGTCGATATTTTTTATCGATATGTGTGGAACAAATGAATGAACGAATCGTTTGTAAAAAGACATATAATTTTTATCACCCAAACAATCAATTACATTATGGACATGTTAAATGCACAAACCATCGAATGAACAACTGAAACATAGGACGTTTATATGAACGGTCTGGCAAGTAACACTAACTAGAACTTCATAAGACATTGTGAAACCGCCCGTAAGTACAGTCGACAGAACATCAGGCTACCCACTTTTGTTGCAAACTAGCCCTTCCTACAACTGCGTAAGATCCCGCGATCCGCGATCCCGATCAGCCCAGCACCATTTAAATCCTCCTATGGGATAATTAAGCAGTAGATTTTTGCGTTGGCATTAAATCACACTGGTGTTAAATGGATACCACATATTCGGTGATGTTTTGTGTGGATCCATTTTGTCTCCCTTCGACCCACTTTATATTCCTTAATGGATCCACAGGAAATCTGAAATTGTATTTTAAAGATGTATTGTCATAAAATATGAAGTTTAAAATTTTAAAGCAAACTGTTGTATTTTTAAGATTATCTAATCTACCCTCGAGAGAAACTTTTTAAAGATTTATCATTTTATTTTAAAAGTCTTCATATTAATAATTTAATAAAAGTACGTTTATCGATATGATTTATCGACAATTGTCAAGCACAATTAAAAACTAAACTGTCAAGGAAACGAATGATAAACGTACGACAATCCTACCCTATTAAGGATACGTTATCTTGTTGATTTTGTAGTAACTGACCACTACTTTTTCAATGGCAATGTAACTTTTCTCTTGAAAACACATTTCACTATTTTCAAGAAAAATTAACAGCTTCATTGGGATAAAAAGTTACTCACGGATGAAAATAAATATTTTTTGTGTTGCCGCTATAATTTTTACACTTCAAATTTTAGCACACTTTTCATCAAACAAGTTATTACATAACAAACAATTCGGTTTTACTAAAGGTAGAAGTACCACGGATGCAGGAGTTGCTCTTTTAACACATGTATTTGATGCCTTTAGTAATAAGCATGATGCTTTAGGGATTTTCTGCGATCTATCAAAAGCGTTTGATTGCGTGGATCATGAAACATTACCAAAAAAAAAGTCACTACGGGGCATCATTGATCTCATTAAAATTAATTAATTCATATCTCTCAGGTAGAATGCAAAAAGTATATATAAACGGAACTGAGTCTTCTGGAGCACCTCTAACAATGGGTGTGCCCCAGGGATCTATATTGAGACCTCTTTTATTTTTAATATATATAAATAACCTCCCGCATTTTGTAGGCAATCTTTGTGATAAAGTATTGTTTGCAGATGATACTTCACTCATATTTAAAATTCCAAGAGGTGAAGGAAATTTTGACAATGTAAATAAAACTCTTTCAAAAGTGTTACATTGGTTTACTGTTAACAATCTCCTTCTTTATGGAAGTAAAACTAAATTTGTAAAGTTTTCGACGCCTAATGTCCGACAGCATCAACTCAGGTTATGATAAAAGACAAACCGCTTGATACTATTGACTCCACAACATTCTTGGGAATCACTTTAGACTCCAAACTACAATGGGGTCCTCATATAGAGGCTTTGTCAGGGAAACTAAGCTCAGCTGCTTTTGATGTAAGAAAGATTAGACGTTTGACTGATGTAGGAACAGCTAGGTTAGTTTATTTTAGTTATTTCCATAGCTTGATGTACTACGGCATTTTGCTGTGGGGCGCGGCTGCTGATATAGAATCAATTTTTGTATTACAAAAAAGAGCCGTGCGAGCTATTTATAATCTTAAACCTCAAGTTTCATTACGAGACGTGTTTAAAGAAATTAGAATATTAACTGTAGCCTCTCAGTATATTTACAAAAAATTAATGTATGTACGCAAAAATTTACATTCATTCACGAAAAAAGTGATATACACAATTATAATACTAGGAATAAGGATAAGCTTGCTATTCCACAATTTAGGCTTCGAAAGGTTGGTAATTCTTTCATGAGAAAGGTATAAAATAAATCAATAAACTTCCAGAACACGTTGTTAACTTACCGGTTAATAAATTTTAAACTGTTATTAAAGAAACTCTTATGACGAAAGGGTATTATAAAGTAGATGATTATTTAAAATATAATTATGTATGGACTTGCATGATCACTACAAACATTGTAAACCTTTTGAAAAGAGGCATTGACAATAGTAACTGGTTTTGTTGCGCAGCTTCTTCTCAGCACTAGCCCCTAATTGTCCCGAAGCTGTGGTAGGGTTTATATTGGGACGTGTAAAAGTGCCCCTCGTGGGTCTATTTGCATAAATAAATGACTTTTAAATAAAAAAAATATGGCACATTTACCCATTTTTTTTCCGACAATGTTTCTCATTGAGGTCTATCACCATACTGACAAGACGTCACCTGTCAGTGAGGCCTAAAAGCCCGCTTCGTGGCTAAGGGGGCACAAGCGAAATGGCCGGTCATTGCGCGTCCAGTGGTTTATTCGTCCAAGGATAAGGCTTATATGACATTGGCAAATCGACTTTAAGACATTTATTGTCTCTTATCCACAACCTGCTCATAAAGGATTGTTTTGAAATATAAAACATTTTTGGCTTGTTAGTAAATCAGTTATTTTCATCAATTAGTTATTTGATTACCTTTTTTATTTATTAGTTATTTGATATAGCTACTGTATATGTATTTTCTGCTTTAAATTGTATTTCAAGTATTTTTAAATGTTTCTACAATTTCAGGCTCCTCTACCACCACCGAAATTCTCTGAGATATTTATTGCAAACAGAAAAGGTGTCAAATGTGTTCGGCCTCTTGGTCTGGGCTTTGAAGGGACTGAAGATTGCCTAGTAGTAGACGTTTTTACTCCGACCCTCGATGTGACTAGTAAATTGCCAGTTATGGTTTGGGTAAAGGGCAGAGAATTTGAATCTTACGAAGAGGATCTTTCATTCAAAAACTTCGTCAAAGAAAATGTGGTTGTAGTTTCATTGAATTTCCGAGAGTCCATTCTTGGTTATCTTTGTCTTGGAACTGAGACAGCGCCAGGCAACGCTGGCCTCAAGGATATAATCGCTGGCTTAAGATGGATAAAATCAAACATTGAACAATTCGGTGGAGATCCCGACTCTATCACTCTTATAGGGCATGGAAGTGGAGCTGCTGCTGTGGATCTAGTCACTCTATCACCAATGGCCGATGGTCTCATTCAAAGAGCCATCGCACAAAGTGGCAATGCTCTAGCCCCGTGGGCAGTCAGCCGAGACAATACGGAATACGCTATACAAGTAGCAGAAGCACTTGGCCATACTATTAAAAATATTGAGGATCTTTCTGAATTGTTTACGAGAGTCAGTGTTCCTGCTTTGATGGGCGTAATCAATGTACTGGATCTAACAGATAATTCTTTTGCATTTGCTCCGTGTGTCGAAAGAGACAACTTACCTGACGTAGAACCATTCTTAGTAAAAACTCCATTCGAAATTATTTCAGAGGGAGAATTTACTTCAATACCTATTATAACTGGTTTTGTTGACACTGAAGGTACTATTAGATCAAAAGCTATTTCGAATCCAGAATGGCTAAACCGGATGGATGAATCGTTTGAAGAATTCATACAAGCTGATTTAACTTTTCAAAATGAGATAGAAAGATCCGAGGTGCTGACAAAAATAAGAAATCGATACTTTGGTGATCAGCCTGTTGGACAAAGAGAAGCTTTAGCGTATCATGGTGATACAATGATTTTAGTTTCTACTATAAGAGAAGCGTGGTTACGCGCTAACGTAAACAAAGCTCCTATCTATTTGTATCAGTTCTCATACAAGGGCACCTTAGGTGAGCCTTTTGTTGGCCCCATTGAAGTAGACAGCGCTGCACACAGCGAAGATGTGGCTTATTTACTACATGAGGTCCCACTGATTTTAGAAACAAACGAAATTCCAGAAACGGATTTGAAAATCAGGGACATTCTAGTAGAAAGATGGACGAATTTCGCTAAAACTGGGTAAGTGCTTCGTCTATTCCATTCAACATGCTTAAAAAACTCACAGTTGTTAATCAAACTTTTATATTTTTCAGTAATCCAACAAGTGAAACATCAGAACTTATTTGGAAAACATTCGAAGTTGAAGCTCCTCATTACCTTCA
This sequence comes from Pyrausta purpuralis, assembly GCA_963924145.1. Taxonomy (NCBI): domain Eukaryota; kingdom Metazoa; phylum Arthropoda; class Insecta; order Lepidoptera; family Crambidae; genus Pyrausta; species Pyrausta purpuralis. The sequence continues at coordinate 20,429,249 of OZ001659.1, forward strand.
CATTCATAGTATAGCAGAAAGCGCAGACGCAGCCAGAAAACTGGAATCAGTCTCGCTGGATCCTCACGCAGAACTAAGAGCTTTCTGGGATGACATTTACGAGGAGCACTTTTTGGATGCACAAAGCAACTGGAACATAGAAAATAAAGATGATCAGAATGAAGATGATCTAATTGAAGAACTCATTACAACTGAAGCGCCTGGTACTGATGAGGAACCAACAACGCTACCTTCCGAAGAGGATGATGAAGATGACACTAACTCGGCGTCTACGGCAGTTGGTTACACATTTTTAATAATTGGAACGTATGCTTTGATAGAAAAGTTCCATTCATCACAACTTCTTTTCTGATTTTAAGTCTTTAAACTCCTTTGCAAGTATGAATGTACTACCGGTAGTTTACATTTCGATTAGTTGTATAAAGATAGAATTAAACATATTGGCTAGAGAAAATCATTCGTCCACATCTTGTACTCATTTTTGTAATGAAATTTTGTACAAGACTGGAATTTTGCAAGTGATATAATTAATGTCTAATTGAGGTACCTTAATTAGAAACATTTTGTTATAAAACTAATTATGAATTAAATACAAACTTTATTAATAAGAAGTATATATTTGTTATTTGTTGATGTTATCACTTTCAAATAACTTTTTTTCTTTGAAACTCGATCTAAGCGAAGGAACCCTTGTTAAGATTTATGTGTTTGTCCTAATAAAATGTTCCTTGAATCTGGGTACCTATTAATAAAAATAAATACGCAGACACAATTGAGATACAATTCAGTTTATCTCACCTTGCAAATTCAGTATGTCATCTATGAATATCTGATAGATAAGACACTCTTATTTCCCGAAAGTTCGATTGCGAATATGGTACCAGCATATTTTGATAAGACACAAAAATATTGATACGATGGATAGCGCAAAAATCCTTAAATGGTAGCAAAATTTTCACTGGTGTAAATCTTTCATCGTGGGGTGTCAATTTTAAAATTGTTGTGAGGTGTATTCACAGCCTAACTTATTATTTTTATATATTAACTAGCGGACCCAGCGAACTTTGTTTCGCCCCCATCTTCGTCTTGCCCGGCCTCGTCCCGCCCAGTGTTTGTAAAAATGTTAAGAAGAATCTATTTTTAAAGTCTAATAATAAATCTATCATCACTAAAGGGTATGAAAAATAGATGTTGGCCGATTCTCAGACCTACTCAATATACTCACTAAATTTCATGAGAATCGGTCAAGCCGTTTCGGCGGAGGACGGGAACGAACATTGTGACACGAGAATTTTATATATCATAAGACTATACTGAATAAAATCTCTGGTGGTCTTCATAATACATCAGATACTAGATCTCTCCCGCTCTTGCTCCCTGAGATCAGCTCTTGGTTTTTCTGGAGAATGCCCTTGACCTCTTTCGGAAATATGATAACTCTTTGACTGATTTATAACAAAATTAATATTTTGACACTAAAATAAAATTTTACAATATCTTCGGCTTCTATCAGTTTACTTAAAATAGTACATTTTTGTGAAACTAATATACTTTCGGCTTTTTACGTGAATTTACTGTGCTAGACTTTGAACTTGAGACCATTCCTTAACTGAGTGCTGTTTGGAATTTGAACCATTGGTCTGCGGACGCAACTGCAGCTTGAGGAGTCCAATTCTCGCGGCAATCGAACTTTTTTCGAGTGATAATTCGATTGCGAGTTTAACCGTTTTACTCTACGTTTTATCAAGTAAAATATTTGATACGTAAAAAACTATCGCACGAACAAAATCTAAGTACCCTGAGAAATCACAAACTATTTTTTCTGGGCAAATATCTCATACTCGTATGTAGTTTGTGAGGCCACCATATCAGTTTACATACTAAATTCTTACAGCATAGGTCTAATTTAATTTTAAATCCTAGGGTGAGTTTTCTTTTTGGTGTCTGCTATTTACAAGCGGCATCAAACATAGTTTGATGCCGTGCAGCGTATCAATTTTTCAGCTTGAGCATCTTAAGCTCTGCATTAATGATTTATTTTATTTATTTACTTATACTTTATTGCACAACCAAATTTTGTACATCACATTCTCTACTAGTCATACCTATGGGCTAAGCAGAAATGATTGTGGGCGGTGCGACAAATAAATAAAATTAATATTTTATACAAAAATGATTGCGTCTTTATAAGAAAACCACAGTCCAAGCTACTTGGTTATGCGTTGCAATTTCTAGACCGAGGGTAGGTGACATTTCAGGGCATGTTTGAATTGCAAAAACGACCTTAGATGTGAGCAACTGACCGGCATACAGCGCTGCACGCAAACGGAAGACGGCTATGTAACGAGTAAACATGCATGATGTAAATATATAAGAATGAAAGGGATTGTTTTTTTTTGCTTGCAGCTATACGAAATTGTGACTGTGAAGTCAATTTAGAAATACTTATAAATAAATATCCTTTGGACATTCCCACACATCGCCATCTAGTCCCAAGGTAAGCTACTCAAAGCTTGTGTTATGGGTGCCATACAACGGATATAATACTTAAATACTTTTTTTTTGTAAATACATACATGATATACATAAAAAACACCCAGACCAATACAAACAGACATGTTCATGCACACAAATGTTTGTATTGTGCGGGGATCGAACCCGCACCCGCTGCGTAGTAGGCGATTTCTCGACCACTGCACCAGACGGGTCGTATACTTATCCTGGAAAAATACATTGATAGATAGTATAAGCGGTTCCGGCGAACTACGTTTCTTCCCCCTACTTATGATCTTTTCGGCACGGCAACAAATCTATGAGAATCGGTACACCCGCTCTCGAAGTATAAGTGGTGTCACTAGCATGTCTTTCTCTTAAGTACAAAAAAGAAAAAACCAAAATGCACTAAAAAGTCTTAAATAAACTCTTCAACATTGAAAGGAAAGAAATCTGTTTTAGGCAGACAATTTCTTTTTGGAGTTTTGGTTTTGAAGTCGGTTTTTACTTTTTTTTAAAGTTTATTTTATTTCTTAATTTTTAGTGATTACATGAGAGGGGGAGTTTCGCCTTATGATTCTATTTTTTAAGAAGCTACAAATTACCTATCATAAGTTCCGTCATTATAATTACTGAACTCTTAATCGTTAAGAAGTTCCACCATCAGCTCAGCCCCACAAGATGTTGACTATCAGACGTTACAACACGTCAACATTAAGATTCTAGTAAAGAAACACTATACGTGCCTTTAAAATTTGAGGGTTTCCCTCGATTACACCAAGATCCCATCATCAGATCCCAAAATGGAAAAAATGGGACCAACTAGAAGGTACACCCTCTAAGTAGGCGAAATAAAATTTCGATTTGGTCGACAAACGACTGAGATATGATGAGGTAACATACATACAAAAAAAGAAACATACAGTCAAATTGACAACCTCCTCCTTTTTTTGAAGTCGGTTAAATATATATATATATATATACATGTTAACTTAAAGCAAAAATGTTAGCTCAATTTGTTACATATATTTTTATAGATTGGTACTGTAAAGTAAAATCTTAAAAATATTAGTGTTTATTCGGCCCGGTTAGCCAATAAGTTGCTGGTTCGAGTCCCGCCTGTGCGCAAATTTTTTGATTTCTTATTTCATCTTTATTACTCGTTATATAAAATATGACATTGTAAGTGTTAAAACATTTTAAAACCATTAGATAGCGAAGCATCATCAATTTCCAAGTTGAATTTATTATGTAAAGAATAACTGCTTGGCCCATTGTTGAATAAACAGACAGGTAGATAGCGCTAAACGTCACGCATAATGACGTATCCATAAGAGACCACAATTTTCGCAAGGTCAGACCGACAGCACGGTAGCTCAATTGGTAGAGCGTTTGGCTCGGTTAGCAAAGAAGTTGCTGGTTCAAATCCCGCCCGTGCACAAATTTTTGGTTTCTTATTTCATCTTTATGAATATATAAAACATGACGCTGTGAGTGTTAAAAACATTCTAAAACCATTAGATTGAAACATACTACAAAGGAATTAGAAACATCCCGTCGGTTGTCAGTCCTGTATCAGACATCAAGCTTGAGGGAGTAGTTTTTTTTTTAATTTTGTTTATTGCTAAGGTGTTAATTAATTCCCACATTTTCTTGGGTTTGTTGTAAGTATCGTCAAATAATTTATAGTACTATTTTATTTTGCAACTTTTAATTAAGGTTTTAACCCTCTGTTGTTCATCCCAAAATTCTTTCCTCAAGCTCTCATTGTCTGGATTTAATTTTACTTCTCTCCATAGGCCGTTTCTGATACTTATAGAACTTATGATAGCTTTGTTTATCCAGTCCGTCTGCGGCCGGTTGAGTTTTTTAATTTAATGTATTTTACATTTCTCAATACTTTCTTTAATAGTATCCTCTAAGCTACAGTAGTCTTGTTCAGTATTAGGTATAATTTCGGATATATATTTATACAGGTCTTCATATTTTAGCGTTGTGTATTGATTTTCGCTTATTTTTTCAGGTGCTAGTTTGCCAATTTCAAAATACAATTGTTTATGGTCCGAAAGAGATGATTTGATGATGGATAGACTGTAAGAATGATTATTCATATTTGTACTAACGTGATCTATTATCGAACGTTTTGTGCTTGTTTGTCGTGTACAGTATTTTGCATCAGCTTTGTTCTATTAGTTAAGTTAATATTATAAAGCTGAAGAGTTTGTTTGTTTGTTTGTTTATTTGTTTGTTTGTTTGTTTGTTTGAACGCGCTAATCTCAAAAACTACTGGCCCGATTTGAAAAAATATTTTTACGTTGGATAGTCCATTTATCGAGGAAGGCTTTAGGCTATATAACATAAAGATACGACTCATAAGACCACAGCAGAAATTAAAAATGTTGCGAAAACGGGAAATTTTTTTCCTTTTGAGAGCTTCCGCTGGATACGCTGCGGAAACCGCTTAAGTTACACAAAAATCATGTATGACAGGATTGTTCAGCATTAAGAGTTCTATAATAAAGTCCGCAACAGCATATGTCTATCTTTTATGGTTGACTTACTACTATGGTACCTTTTTTATGTTAATAAATTTGTAAAAAAATAATGCATTATTTTTAGAGGTGTATTATACACACAGGTATTTATTCTTATCAAAATAAATACATTCATCATCACGAGCATTTCATTTAGAACGAAGTTGCCCTTTATATCATTTGATTTCAATAAATATCTTAGGAGCTATCACAGTTTTAACATAACTCCGCACCAAAATAATGTTCGCAGCTTAAGTACAACGTGCGCTTGCGCTAATATATTATAACGCTGAAGAGTTTGTTTGTTTGAACGCGCTTATCTCAGGAACTGCTGGACCGATTTGAAAAAATATTTCTGTGTTGGATAGCTTATTTATCGAGAAAGGCTTTAGGATATAAAACATGACGCTGCGACGGGAGGGGAGGGAGCAAACTCAAAACGCGCGGACGAAGTCGCGGGGGACCGCTAGTATTATATATCCACATTCTTTAACTTCATTTTTGTATTTAGTAATGTAAGGTTCGTGCTTCATTAAATCTATATTATAGTCGCCAAAAACAGTTGTTCTTTTCCGTTGTTCCAGCTGGGATGAGTAGGTGTCCAAAAAGGTATCAATGTCAGCGTCTCCATCTGGTTTGTAAGCAACTCCCACATTCAAATTTATTTTTTCCAATTTTATCCATAGAAAATGAGCCCCGTTTTCGATAATGTCCTCAGTCACATCAAATTTGATTGTATTGTGAACATAGAATGAGACACCGCCACCCTTTTTTACCTTTTTGTAGTTATATATATGCGTGTATCCAAGCAGCTCATATAATTTGTTATCTTCTTCCGAAACGAACCAAGTTTCAGTTATTATGATGAGATGTGTGGTTTTTGGTATCGCTCTTAATATACATTTAATTTCATCAAATTTTGTATTATTTCAAATACTTTGCGAGTTCAAGTAAAAGAATCGTAAGGATGATGGCATGAGTGGAATATCTTGATATTTATTAACTAGATGATGGTTTATTATTTCTGTACATTTTTTATTTTGTCGTAGGGATAAGCTCAGTTTTTTTGGTTGATTTTTATTCTATAATCTGGGGTATTCCTTTTATATATTTAATGCCCAAGTTGGTCTCGCCAAGATCCAGACGTCTATTTAGTTCCTTCTTTATCGTAATAAGGTATTAATTTTGAGCTGGGGTTTGGTCTGAGTATATTTTTATATTATCTGAAAGTTTTGTTTTGTTGCACCGTAGGAGTTTAGGTATATCCTTACTGTTGAACATAATTTTTAGAGGCCTGTTTTTCCCAGGTACGTACCTGCCCAATCGTATCGTCTTAGTAGGCTTGGGGCAGTTCTCCACAATGCATTTACTTGAATTCATGAATTCATCCATGTCGTGTGTTTGCCTAGAGCTGTAGTTGCTATTATTTATTTCAAATACACCTACGACCACAAGGTTCCTTTCTCGTTCAGATCGCTCCTTGCCCTTGCACTCCGATATGACATTTTCGTAAGATGACAAAAACGGTTTAGGCAGGCTGTCGGATACCTGAGATATTTTCACTTGCGCCAGCTCTTTTTCTATGTTGTCAATCCTTTGCTGGGTTGTTATGTTGTCACTTTGTATACTTTCTATCTCTGTGCTTATCTGTGTTATTTGTTGTGTAAAACTTTCTGTGGCCGATTTAATAATTTTAATTTCCTTCTTAATTTCACTTATTTCATCCCTTATAAAGGACATGTTCTCATTTTGGTTCGTATCAAAATCTTTGAAAATGTTCATCATTTCTGTGCGAAAACAGTCAAAGTCACTTCTATAAGCTTCCTCATCACTACGCTCTTTTCGTTTTCGTGTATTTATATACGAATCGTCCCAGCAAGTACATATATTCGGTGTTGACCCGCTACCGCTGCCACTAGCGTTGGTTAATGAAGCACGTGGTGGTGATGTTGCCGTTTTAATTGTGATAAGAAAACGAAAAATAAAAAAGATTAAAAAAAAATATAAATATAATTTTTTTTTCTTTTACATCATGGTATCTGTTTGGTATTGTATTATTTTTACAGTTACATGAAGCATTGGCTGTATTGAATTGGTAGTATTTTATAACTGGTATATTTTTAGGTTAAGAAGCAAATGTCTAGAAAAATGTGATGAATTTAGATTTGGTTATGTTAGAGCAGATTTGTCTCCTACCACCTTGCAACTCCCGCTAGGCTATTTTCGGCGTGCTGTACCTCCACAATCCATCATGCACCACGGAACAAAATCACAATATCATCTGCGTAGCAAATGGTTTCAGAGTTTATAAACCAAACGATGGCAAATCATTTATGTAAATGTTGAAAAGTAGAGGCCCTAAAATGCTTTCCTAGGGAACGCCAAAACGCACAAGTCGGCTATCGCTTACACCTTTACCATCTCTCACACACTGGCGACGTTCCGTAAAGTAGCCCCTGCACCAAGACAAGGCTTCTTACTTGTTCTAATCTGATAAGAAAAAGACTCTCGTAATCTCAATAACATTGAATCTACGTATTTGTTCGTTTCCATTATTAAAATATCTTATTTTGAAGAATGTGAATGTGAATATTGCAGTATTAAATGCTTAAAAGAGGCAACATGGTATCATACCTATATTTCAATTTCAAAAAGCACCCATATTATGAACAAAAACACGTGCAATAAATTAATTTTAGAATTACATGAGCCATTTTATGCGCTCCTAAGCAATGTTGTATCCACGATGACCGTAAAGTTCTTATGGCAATCGTAAAAATGGCAAAAGTGCAGATTTGCCAGCCATCGGGCTTTTACTTAACTTGTTTGCTTTCGCATTGCAATTTGTAGGGCCAACTGGATTGATTAAACCTACAATTAGACTAATCTAATATCCTGAATTACAGTCTTTGACATTTGTAACAGAGAAGAATATTCTTTCGAAACCAAGACAATCGATGTGTTGTCCGGAGCATAATTGTTTCTTTCTTTGATGACGAAAAATACAGAAATTCGCATTAATAACCCCATTCAACGTTAGCTCTGATTGCGCAGTTGCTTGATCGATAGTTAACTTAATTAATTTTTAAATGCCGTTACCTACGATTGAATATTTACAATTGTGTGTATTTTGGAGAAGAAATACCTTAACCCAATGTCAGAATGGCTATATAGGTTAAGGTATTTTTTTTTCAAAAGACGCTTAATCGTAAATATTCAACCACCGGTAAAGACGTTTACAACAAATGGTTGTTGATATCTACTGATCACGCAACTGGGACTTAGTGACGTCATGACGACGGTATTTTTAGCAGCAAAAGTGGTAAATCTAAGTACACTAATAGTGTTTGAAATATGAAACAAAATAAAAAAATCTTGTCGTTCACTTTTGGCAGAGCGTCCGTTGCGTTTACTCCCGCCATGCCACAAAAGGATTGCAATCGCATTGCTATTGCCGGCTTGTCATGTAATCACTTTACAATTCCCTTAATGTGTCGTGGCAGTGCAGCTGTGTTCTGCACTTAATCAAACATTTATGACTGATTGCCTGGTCATATTTTATTTTTAAATTTTGTTTAGCCCTTTGGCGGGCAGCTAAGGCAGATGCAGTTCCGGATGACATACAATATAAACTTTTTTGAAACGCGACGTAGGTACCTACGTGTTTTTTCTCTGAAGCTACATTCGATAAATTTAAATCAGTGACTATTAATAACTTAAATTATCAATTTGTCTTCAACGTATGTGACATACAGTTACGTAAATAATTCGTATAATCGAAAATAGCATTTCAAAAATAGGTGCTCTTCATGATCTTCCAACTTATTCTAAGCTATAAAGTGAAAGTATAGTTATCACCGATTCGTTATAGTATTGTTTTATCACTTGATAATTTTCAGCTTCAACAATGCCAGTAACAACTGATTATTATTCTCCGCCCCAAAAATCACTATTTGGACATGAAAGTTTTATTCAGTCATAAACTTGAATTTCGTGTCTCATCGTAAAATACCACTCCAAACTCATTAGCAGATCGTAAATGAACTATTACGTAAACAAAAAATAGATTGTTCGTTAACACTAGGATTTCGTCTCCCTTGATTTGCTATTTTTTAAGAGTTGGTTTTTCATAATTATATTACTATATTTTTAAATGACTAGACGGACTGACTATAAGAATTGAATTCAGTTCGATTAAACGTATGTGAAATCACAAGAAGCAAGATATCGAATGACTTGCTAAAATCGACGAAAATAAAAACTGATATTTTCTTTTATTTATACTCGTAACTTTTTTATATTATAATAAAATATTTGATGAATACTTGTAGTATGTAGTACTGCAGTAATAAAGATAATTTAAGACACGTAAGAGAAGTATGTAATCCTTTCAGTTATAGGATTTATCGTTATTTCAAATAATTTCGATACATTAAAAAGTTATCTAACTTAAATAGTTATTAGAAGCCAAACGGTGAACCAACATCACGCATCAGGTAAATCAGCCGTCATTTGTTTCTGCTCGCGCGCAGCCCCTGAACGCTGTAACCTGAAGCGGGGGAGGGGGGAGGCAGGATGTGGGACCACATGGCCCGCAATAGGCGGGTGCGGCACGGGCGCTTGCGCAGCCGCGTTGGATTTGAGTGGACTGGCTGGTTGGATAAATTTATAAATATTTTTATCTGTATACATACGAATTTTGGAGCATAACTATAACAAAATATGACGGCCTTGGATCATACAGGCCGTATGATCCAAGGCAGGCCTTTGTGTTTTGGTTGAAAAAAAAGGGTGTTGCGGTTTTTTCGGTGCATAACACTGTCCAGTATCCACTCATAAGTAGCGTCTTAAGCATTCAAATTACCGAATAGTCATATTTTACTGTATTAAAAATATGTTACTCTTTTTTGTATTTTAACATTAATATTTTACCTTTGAAATATATCTACAACAAGATAGAGTCCATGTTAATGTCTTGTTCAGCCAAACGGTGGTTTTAAAAACCGAGGTGGCTTGCACGTGTGCTCATAATTTCTATGTAATGCATATGCATTAATTGTTATCAAACGTTAATGTATTGCTTCTGTATTACACACCACTTTAGACTATCATTGCCTGTAATTTAGTTGTCCATTAGTTATATTGGCTTCACGACATTTGCAGCAAAATACGATCTTTTGTCTCTGTATGGAATAACTGATATAGATTCGGTCTAGGTATATGATGAGCAAAACACTAGTTTTTTTTTAACAACCAGGATCAGTGGAAGGTATTGGAGGAGACTTTTGCCAAACAGTGGGATACGTCATCCCATATTTGATTTTTTTTTAAATAAGACCGATAAAAGTAAACAAACCAATGTTCAGACACTGGTTGGAGCGAGTGGAGCTCAAGCTCAAACAAATACATTTTATTGTAAAAATACTGGAAAACAAAATATTTGCTGTAAATCCAGTCTCTAAAGACTCGAATCTGATCAAAATGAAAATATGTTTTGACTTTGAGTTGATCAACTAACAATTTTATATTGTCTACAACCTTCAGAACTTAAATTGAGTTATAAAAATGTTTTTTCAGCTGTAGTTTTAAAACATTTTTAGTCTCAGGTGGCACACGTCCAGAACAAGTAAGGGCCATCCGTAGTCATAGCATCCAAGGTATCTGGTGTGTATTTTAGCCTTGATCTAACTAAAGCCTTGTTATTATTATGATTGGAATGATAATTTGTAACAAACAAATTCTCTTTTGCTTTCCCAAAAAACCAGCCAATTGCGAGTCACTAAAAGGGTTCCGCTTACATCATGTATTTTTTCAAAATTTACACTCGCTTAGTTTAAAAGTTAGATGGGGGGGGGGAGCATTTTACAACTTTGGAAGCGTCTATCTCTCTAACGTTAGACTTTGACCTTGATGTCATTTTATAAGACCTATCCATAGACACCCTACACGTATCGGTTTGTAATTTTTTTAAATGTTAAGTTGCATGTATGGGAAATTCTCTTTTTTTTGCATCAGAATCGTAAAGCGGTTAACAAGATAAATCTACTTACTAAGTTTCAACAGTGTTATACTAAAAGTTTCAGAATAAAGTAGCTGTGACATACGGACGGACAGACAGACAGATTTGACGAAACTATAAGGGTTCCGTTTTTTGCCATTCGACTACGGAACCCTAAAAAACAATTTCACGTTCAGGATTTTATATGTGCAGAAGTTAAAATTGTTAAATAAAATATGGTATATCTCTGTTTGTAGCCATTTAAAAATTTCATGAAAATTATACCATTTTTAAATTTGCCATTTATGCATTATTGTTAAATTAAAGAAACATAAATACTTTGTTGTTGTCAACAATTGTGTGTCTAACTACACAATGGAATAAAAAATACTCGTATAATTTACATGAAAAAGTTTCAACACTTGTTCACGTATAATATTATTATTTAGGGTGATATGTGTATACTTTTTTGTAATAATAACTAAAATAAACCAATATACCAGGAATTATTTTTTTGCTAGATCATGCCTCACAACTTCCAGCCGTCGAACGTTCAACTGTCGAATAGACCTCCGACGAAACTAGACTGCACTTTTTAAACTTCACAGCCAATAGCCGATCCGATGCTTACGAGTCATGTCGAGATATCAAAGCACGAATTTAGAAGCAATTACTCAACGTAGCACAGGAGCCGTATCAAACAAGAGCCACTTATATGTGAGAGATAAGTGGCCAAGTCGAAAATGTAACATTTTTAAATGTAACACTTGATCTCAAATTTATTACAAATATTTTGTTAGCGACAGGAATGAAATAAGAAACATATCGTACCTACGAGTGTCTGGAATAGCGCAAAGAGGCATTGTTTTAAGTGTCGAAAACTAAACTTAAATTAAACAATTATAGAAGATTAATAAAATATTTTTAAATTTATTATTTATTCTTTATTGCCCACCAAAATGTATACAAAATGTGAACTTCACGCCATAATAAGACTTTCACTGCCAGTCATACCTTTTACCATCAGTCAACGTAAGAAAAGATAAAATAAGATAACACTTTTTTGCACACCAGAAACGTCAATAACAAATTCATTTCGAGAAAATGTATAATTTAAAGTACATCTGAACTAAGTTAAATGTTTTAATTCGTGTTCAAAGAATGGATGAAACGTGGTTCAGGTAATCACAAAACAGGAATAGCTCATCTTCATACATCTTCTTAATTTGAAATAAATAATATTTTCGGGTTGACACACTATTGTCTCTTAGTAGCGGTATGTTCTACAAACCGTTCATTTCCTTGAAAGCGGGCTCGAGTGGTTGCCCAGTTTATAATTCAGTAGCCGATAGTTCTCTCCGATTCAATTTTTCCGTCTGACAAGCCGGCATTAATTCGATTTACTTGGAAATATACGATTTTAAAGGCAATCCTAAATACCATGCGACTTTTATTTTAATTACATCATAATTCTTAAAAATAAGGGTCGTACAATTTATAAGATATAGTGAGCTCTTTTTTGTAGCACAGTCTGTAAGTAACTTTCTGTAGATAATATATATTTTAACTAGATAGCACTTTATAAGTTAGTTAGGATGGGTTTGTTTTAACCAGATAAACCAAAATTGAAAGTGTTAATACTTCACTAACAGAAGATAGTTAAATTCATTGGAAACTTACAATTAATACGTATTATGTAGCAGGCAATACTCATTACTAACATTAACATGTTGAAAATAATCATATAAACAAGTGGGATTTAAAAGGAAAATGAATAAGGTATAGTAATATTAATATTTTAAAAATAAGTCTGCTAATAATAAACAGAAATTTATTATCTTTGCGAACAAATGATTGATTACAAGTTGTCGTTCGTATAATGAAACGTCAATACGAAGGGTGGTGGTTCTTAATAGCAATAAAATTTGACAAATAGCGCCTTGCTATTTGTCTCAATTTAAATGAAACAGACAAATCTTTACTTAGGGTTATAAAATAAAACCAACCATTTTAATGTTGACAGTTCAAAAAGTTACTGAACCGTTTTGGTTCTTATACAGATTTATCAATTAAATTATTTAGAATCGAAATTACCAACATCAGTTAAAGGATATTCATCGAATACGATACAAAACGTCTAATTTGAAAATGTCATATATTTGCCAGCATTCATTTATGAAAATGACATTTTGAAATCGGACGTTTTATACATTCGATCGGATCAGATAACACTTATCTGACGGTAGTTAAAAATTTTTAGTTGACTTTTACGATAACAGAACAGCTTCAAAACTTCGATACATCTTCTCTACCTCTAGAGTTGTCGTTTTTCTCTACTTACAAACTATGTGAGCAGCACTACAATTTCTTCTTCATCTTTCGCCAAAAAAAACATATTTACTTCAATGAAAAAAAAATAGGAGCAAATAAATCCTTTTTTTCTTTGACATAAAGTAATGAAATTGCAAATGGCGGTCTTATAAGGCGCCGACGACGCGTTTTGTGTAGTAGTTTCGAGCTCATGAATATTATGCCAGCCATCTCGGGTTCAGATCCCGCAAGGGGCATTTGCCAAACATTTGTTTTTGTGATAAGCACGAACATTTATAATGGTTTTGATATCTATTTAAAGAAGACGCAATAATCGTTGTGTGGTATTCGTAACACAAAGAATAAAATTCTTTTATTCGAAACCAGAAAATATTGGTATGTTGTCTGGCGCATATTCCTTTATTTAAAACATTCTCGACAAGCCAATCATTGGGCGATTAACAAAAATACAAAAAAAACAACTTTGTTTGATATAACTATAGTTACAAAGTCTATCTGTATTCGAGATAAACATATCACTTATTTACACTTCCTTAACTAAAATAATGTTTTTGGAAGTAAGAACTAACAATAAATATCCTTCTTACCAAAAAATACGATGTTACAAAATCGGAAAATCTAATCCCAACTCAGACCTACAAGCTTAGTGTAATTTTAACATCCGTATTTCTGTTTTCGTTACATTTCAGACACTCGGTCAAGGATCCTCGCTATATCCTCATAGGTAACTATTATTAACACTCTGATCGATATTGTATAAATAAATTCCAATGGGGTTATTCCGAAGCGATCATGCACGATTGTTTCTGTCAAAGTTTCGATACAGTTCCTTTTGTACTTCTCATCCATCATTGGGTATTTGGTGATGTATCAATATGTTTTAGTAATGCCGCATCTGATGTTAGTAACCTTTTTGCTTAAACTCGGAAAAAATGCAATGTATAACATTTGTTATCTCAACGAACAAGAAATAGATGCTTGTATAAAAAGTGCGGCATGTTTGTCACGCAGTCCTTATATAAAAAGGTATAAATGTTAATAAAAAAATATGCAAAGAAATTATGAGGTAGCTTGTTATGCAAAGCAGTGTGAAATAATGGTGTAATGTGAATGTGATGACGACCGGGTTCGATTCCCGGTCAGGTTAATGTAGAAAACGATGTTTTCTATAGTGACCCGACCGGGAATCGGGTCTGGGTGTTGTGGTACCACCCGTTGTGTCTGATTTCCATAACACACGTGCATAGGCTACTTACTTTGGAACCAGAGCAATGTATGTGATTGGTGTACAATATTTTAAAAAAAACTCAATGAACTCGTGAAAGGTAAGGTACAGTACATACAAATGTGTAGAAACTGTATATTTGGATGTTTCAAAGTTTCAAGAAAGTAACCTCGATTCGTATCTAGTAAGTATTGGAAGAAATTTTTTTTTCAAACCAAAGTCAAATTCAATTGGATTTCTTATATTCTTGAGATGTTTTGTCAATTTATGAAAAAAAAATATTGCCTGACATTATTTGACTTCATGTTTAGCTACTCTTAGACCCTTTACACACTGCAACTTTTAGCAGCGATGCTAACGCGCGTTAGCATCGCGACTGTATCTGTATACTGGTCTGCACTGTATACTATCTGCATACTGTATCGCTGTTAAAAGTCGCAGTGTGTGAAGGGTCTTAGTTTTGCCTGTATTATATACACTATGTCTCTTACATGTCTCTCACTAGAAGAGTCGCGTGACGTTTTATCATTCCTTCTTGTGTCTCATATCTCTCAAGGTGCTTTACAAGATCTGTGAGAAGAACTATGTAGAATATGTATTCTACATAGCATGCTTATGTAAGCAGAGGACTGTCAGAATTTGTAATTGCTCAAAAAGTTCACGGTATGACTGTATTTGGCTTATGCGTACCATTGTTTTTACAGCTATTTTGGATTATAAACGCCTGAAAATTATAAGTCACAGGTGTTTCCCCAGAATTTTATACTGTATCTGAGACAAAACTCTACTAGTGCATAGACCATTTTTAATTACCTCATAATAAGCTCATCTTTTAAATTTCGCAGATATAGCATGCAGAAGAAATTTTGTTTTCTATTTGTTTTATTTCTTTCTTCCAGTTTAGAGCAGAGTTTATGTATACTCTCAAAAAAATAACTGAATCTACCAATACAAGTCATTAATGATTTAATGTAATGTTGATTATATCTTTATTTAATGTTAATGATACAATTCAAAAATCTGTTATTGGGCAGTTAAAAAGATCTATACCCTGTGAACTCTAGTTACTATCAAAGCTGCCACTGCGCCATAACAACTTTACACAAGTGGCCTATGAAATATTCTGCTTGATCGAACACTCGTTACAAAGTTCTTAAGTACCAAAGCAATTTTGCATAGAAACTTTAACTATGCAAGTGGGAAGCAACAAATGTTTGTGAATTATTGTCTTTTGGATTATGCTTTATTAATTTGTTATGGTTTCAGTTGCTCGTTTCACAGTTTAAAGTTAAATATTATCTATATTAATCATGGTGTAATACGGAATAAACATTTACTCTGCTACTTTAACGAGACAAGTTTAATGAGAGTTCAGTACGGTTGATTATTTACCACAAAGTTAAAGAATGCACACGAAAAGCAATATCTTACTTTACTAAGATTTTCAAACAACGTATTATGTAAGGGTATAAGTATATTTTCATTGAATATGTTTTGGAATTTTCCTTTGTTTACTTACACGGAATAAACGTAGTCTTATTTTTTTAAAGTCATGTCTATGGTTTATATGGAGTACTAACATCAACGAGATTTTGTGCAAATAAATAATTTCATTCATTCACTCTGGAACTTTTAAGTACCTTTTCACTTTAGGATGAAAACCTTGTTTGTGATGATGTCCAATATTTATTATTTACTTATTCAAAAACCTCACGTGCCAGCATTCTACTGAAAAGTCTCATGCAAATATTTCAAACATTCTCTCGACCCGAACAATAACGTGACTGCGTCATTTCCATCCCTATACCTCTACCATCCTCATACAAACACAGGAACTCTGTGGGCGGACCACGTGGCATATCCGTAGATGTACGGGAAATGATGTTCAGTGAGGCTCGTGATTTTGGAGATCAGGAAGGGTTTCTGATTGTTCACGTGATCTTTCAGTTTTGTCAATACGCGCCTTTTTTAGTTTATTCAATTTAAACTGATGAGTTGTAGCTTTCTCGAGATCGACCTGACTGGAATTTGATATTGATTTGAGGTGTGATTTTTATGATTTTATGGACTGTTACAGTTCGATTGTTTTAGTTTTTGTACCACTCCAAATTTGTGTAGTTGCCAAATTTATATCAGCTTTATGATTGATCTAATACGGACTTTCTATAAATTAATATGCAAAGCATATTCAACTGAAAAATCGAGTGAACAGTCTCACACAACATTGTGTAAGAAAACTTCTGAGATGTGAGCTCCATGTTTACCTAATAATAAATCTTAAGGAGATGTTTTTACCGGTGTGTTAAACAAGCCTTTTATAAAGTTACCCAAGTTTGACGGAATATTTTTGTAGAACAAAACCGTCAGGCATGAATGAGACACGTCACACCCTCCCACGTACCGGCGTGAAGATACGTGGGTGTCACGTGGCTGTTTGTCCACGTGTCACGAAAGGTGGATCGCATGAAGTTTTGATTAACAAAGGATTAAGACGTGATTGCATCCTACTTTACGTACTAAGCTGCTAAGTATGGTTAAAAACATGAAATAGATAACGAAAGCGGGATGAGATACGTCGGCGTGGCGTGTGCGTCAGAGTAATGATTCGAAAATCAAATTAAGTGTTTGTACTAGACATATGAAATGTTCGAAGGTTTATGGATTCTTTTTGCGAGACTTATGCGGGACCCATAAATTTTGGACATTAAATTTTTAGTATCTTTAATTATACTTTAAAAAGTACAATTGAATTGTATTTATGAAACGGTATTATAAATAAACAAAAAAATGATTAAAATTGACTCGAAAAGTAAACCATAAAGGTTTTCGTGCTTATTAATAATATCCTCAATCGCTACAAAAAAATGATTCTGATTTAGTTGTTTGCTGATGTTTTGACCTATCTCGACGGAGTTCAAGTGATAATGGATAAGGATCCATTCCGGGCGCAAGACGTCATCCTAGTTAAAGTAGTTTGCATGAACTCGTGACGGTTTGCAGCCGTTGTTTTTTCAAACGGTAATTATGCGTAATGCAATTATTAAGGAATGCAAGCTAAATCTTACTTCTTCAGTATATCGTAGATACTTGCTACAGCTTAAATAAATCAAATTTTATATTTATAAAAAAAAACAATTACAATAATGGAAACTAGTTCATCCAGCCAACAACACGTCGGGCGCCAAATTTCGTAACTCAAGTGCATAGGGCGGTAGCTTCCAAACGGAAATATCTTGTCCCAGATACGATAAGGTTTGGTCTAAAACCAGCAAGCCGTTGCATGGCCGTCGCTCAATTTTCATTAATAAACCAACAGGTTAAGAGGTTTTCTGTGTTCCATGGTCCGAAAATACCTGTGCCCGCTGCATTTGTGAAATGTAACTGGCGAAATGTCACACTTGATTAAAAGTTAAAACGCTTGACAGCTGCATATTGCCAGCTTTTGGAACGGAAAAAGTTGGTTTCGAATACGTTAATGGATGTTATTTTTATTGTTTTTTCACTAAACTAGGCTTTCTTTTTCAGTAAGACTTCGATAATAATCGAATTAATACGAAGGAGTCAATCATTTAATAATATACTTTTCATTATCTGTCACCAATACACATTATAATTTATATGCATATCAAAGACATATAATATTTTAGTATGCAAAAGTGAACAATTAAATATTTTTTGAAAGTACCCCAATAGAGTATCCTAGCTCTATGGTAAAATTTTCATTACACCCATACATCTTCTTCTTATAATAGCATTTTCTCCCCTGCACTTTGTTATTGCATTTTGCCAAATTCTAAATAGCAGCAAAAATTAAAACCCACATCCAGACACAACCCAGCCAGACCAAATCCATAATTAACACACCGTCCTAACCTGTATCCGTGATCACCGAAATAAAAGGGCAATAGGTCTAAGGGTCATCGCGGACTAAGTGCTAGTGACGTTTCGGCGTGTGCATAATTGGGCGAGGAAGTGACATGACCCCCTAAGCCCCCGGGCCCCCGGACCCCGTGGGGGGCGCGTCGACGTGTCAAGTCGGGGCCTGAATAATAAATATACAGCGGAGGCGGATAGCTCTGCCACTTAGGCGTGGCTGAATTATATATGCAACAGCTATGGAGCAGTTCAATCGCTTGTTTTGCTCCTTTTAGCGCTTACTGTAAACGGTAGGAAGTACAGCTTTACTACTAAATAGCGAGATTTTAGTATTTATGCGGCAAACATCAAAACCTGAAAATTTTTACACATAACATTATTTTTTGTTTCAATTTTGATTACGGCACAGCTTGCTCCGCTGCCCATCACAAAGGTTTGGTTTAAGTTGTTTGGTTGTTTTTAACCGACTTCAAAAAAGGAGGAGGTTATCAATTCGACTGTATGTTTTTTTTTATCATTTTTTTTTGTATGTATGTTACCTCATATCTCAGTTTCAAATTTTTTCGCCTACTTAGAGGGTGTACTTTCTAGTTGGTCCCATTTTTTCCATTTTGGGATCTGATGATGGGATCTTGGTGTAATCGAGGGAAACCGTCAAATTTTAAAGGCACGTATAGTATTTCTTTACTAGAATCTTAATGTTGACGTGTTGTTACGTCTGATAGTCAACATCTTGTGGGGCTGAGCTAATGGTGGAACTCCTTAACGCTTAGGAGTTCAGTTATTGTAATGACGAAACTTATGATAGGTAATTTGTAGCTTCTTAAAAAATTGAATCATAAGATGCAACTCCCCCCCCTCTTATGTAATCACTAAAAATAAAGAAATAAAATAAACTTTAAAAAAAAGTAAAAACCGACTTCAAAACCAAAATGCACTAAAAAGTCTTAAATCAACTCTTCACCATTGAAAGGAAAGGAATCCGTTTTAGGCAAACAATTTCTTTTTGGAGTCGGTGCCATCACTTTGACCATCAAGCATCAACTATCACAGCACCGACTCCAAAAAGAAATTGTTTGCCTAAAACGGATTCCTTTCCTTTCAATGGTGAAGAGTTTATTTAAGACTTTTTAGTGCATTTTGGTTTTGAAGTCGGTTTTTACTTTTTTTAAAGTTTATTCTTTAGTTAATAACTAGCAGGCAATAACATAGGGGGCGAATACAGTGATGAAATAGTGCAAAAAATCAAAATGCACCTAGAAAAATTATTTAGTGCACACTTCAATGTGATGCCTCTGCTAAAATTTAATGTGACTCACTTTCAAGAGTTTTTCATGACACACTGAATGTGAAGACGTATAAAGCTTTGATGGGTATTAAGCAAAGTTAATTTACGAAGTAACAACATAAATATCAAAGTAATGTGCCAAGAGTTGTTATTTAGCTTACATAATGCTTTTCCGGTATCGTTAGATTGAGTCCCAAATCCTACAATTTTGGTATTTTCAAGTATCTAAAGTGAATACTTAAATCTACAACCCGCTTAGTCTTAAGTACTTTAGTTTACAAAGAAGTTGTAATCATGGAATTCAAAGCGCTTTTCTCTTTATACACCCTACTTTTATGTACTTAATGGTTCTTTTATTTCCAGTATTGCAGTTTTTATTATCTGGAATTTCGCATTTTTTTATCTACGACCATACAAATTTATTTTGAAATGGTGATCACAATAAAATATTGACTAAAAGAAAACCGCCTTCAAAAAACTGACAACGAGGCTTAAAATAACGCATTTACCTTTTGTCTAAGAGAAAAAAGTATTTTGGAGTCAATGTATGATGTCAAGCTGATGCATGCTGAAGCATGATGTCAAGCAATTGCTTTTCCTAAATAAAAGCCAATAATGTGTTATTTTTTAGCTTTTAAGGCAGTTTTTTTTCATCATTTTTAGTGATTACCTATATCAAAATTTTGTTATAACCCATATAAAAACATCTAGCTATAGCTTCTCATTTTTGAGAAGTTTATACAAACATACATACACTTACGAAATTCAGCACACGTGTTTACTACATCGATATACTCAAATATGATACAATTCCAACGATGAATTGAATTACTCCTTTTTTTGAAGTCGGTAAAATCGTTGTCGTCGCAGTCACAAAAGGAACACACCAAGCTCACTTCCATAATAAGGATTTATCAAAGCACTAAATAACTAGTGAACGTGCCATGTAGTGCCATCCTATGCTGTGCTAAAAATGTCAGTCATTGTTCTTTGCCTGCATTGGTATTTTTACTGCATAATCTGAGCTGGAAAATCAGAAAAAAAAATGCAAAATTTCCCATCGGAACACCTTATCATATCTTTGAACTTAAATCGGTAAATTTGAATGAAGTTATATTATTACATCTTACGAGTATAAGCATTAAGAAAGCTTTTCAAATCAGCCAACAACATTACAGATCGTGATAGCTGATCGCGAACAGCTGACACATTACAGTTGTTAATTTTACATTTTACACACTTTAAATCAGAAGGAAAATCAGATTAAAATGTGAGAAATTGATATATTCCAAATTAATTCATACTCAAACTTCTCAAACTGTCATAATGCAATATGACAAACTAATAAGTATCACAAAAGAGAAATAATCAAACCACGACCCCAATATTTCACGTACCATCGACGCCAAAACAAAAAGATCATTACGGCCCTAGAGGAGTGTATTTACGCGCATTAAAACGCTATAACTCAACTGAATCTTTCCCGTTGAGACGCTTTCCCGTTTCATACCTAGCTAACTACACAAAAGTTGCGTTTTGAAAGCTGTTTATATTGCACAAGCACAGTCATTTTGTGGCGTTTGACGAAACGCTACTTTTGTGTAGGTATGACGACGCGTTTGGTGTAGTGGTTAGTGCTCCTGTTTACTATGCTGGCGGCTGTGGGTTAGATTCTCACAAGGGGCAAATGTTTATGTGATGAGCACGAATATATGAACCTAACAAAGCCATGGATACTTTTATGTAATCTTATCTTTCGTCTTAATTAACGTTGCTTTAGAATGTTTTTAACACTCACAGTGTCATATTTTATATTCATAAAGATGAAATAAGAAACCAAAAATTTGCGCACGGGCGGGACTTGAACCAGCAACCTCTTGGCAAACCGGGCCAAACGCTGTGCGCCCGTGCGCAAAAAATTTTTGGTTTCTTATTTCATCTTTATGAATATAAAATATGACACTGTGAGTGTTAAAAACATTCTAAAGCATTAGATAGCGAAGCGACATCAATTTCCAAGTTGAATTTATTCTGTAAAGAATAACTGCTTGGGCCATCTGTTTCATAAACAGACGGCTAGATGGCGCTAAGCGTCACGCAATTGACGTTTACATAAGAGACCACAAATTTCGCAGGGTCGGACTAACAGCACGGTAGCTCAATTGGTAAGAGCGTTTGGCCCGGTTTGCCAAGAGGTTGCTGGTTCAAGTCCCGCCCGTGCGCAAAATTTTTGGTTTCTTATTTCATCTTTATGAATATAAAATATGACACTGTGAGTGTTAAAAACATTCTAAAGCATTAGATAGCGAAGCGACATCAATTTCCAAGTTGAATTTATTCTGTAAAGAATAACTGCTTGGGCCATCTGTTTCATAAACAGACGGCTAGATGGCGCTAAGCGTCACGCAATTGACGTTTACATAAGAGACCACAAATTTCGCAGGGTCGGACTAACAGCACGGTAGCTCAATTGGTAAGAGCGTTTGGCCCGGTTTGCCAAGAGGTTGCTGGTTCAAGTCCCGCCCGTGCGCAAATTTTTGGTTTCTTATTTCATCTTTATGAATTAATTAACGTTGTCTAATAAGTGTAGCACAAGAATGAAAGTTTCTTAGTTCGAACCCAAGACAATTGCTGTATTGTCGCATATTTTTATTTATTAAAAAGGATTATGAAATGGAAAGGTGTCCAAACGAGAAATACCCACTCAACGCATGCGTGACGTGGCTCGGCGCGGGCGCAGCGCAGGTGTCGCGCCGGATGCGGCTGTAACGAGAGGAGGGGAAAAGAGGGGGAAGGGGGACTGAAAGAGGGTGAGCACTCCGTGACCGCGTCGCATGTCATGAAGAGAAGATTATAAGATTGAGCCGGATTTCAGGATGTTGGGTTATGTACTTGTAAATTTTGTGGAGGAATTTCGGTAAGAGTTAGTAAATAAAAAATAAGCGTAAATAAGACTATATGCTACTCGTATTCGAACATACATTTGGTTGCTCTCATGGTAATGTAATTACAAATAAGTACCACGAGAGCTTCTCACCGCATGTCAATCAACAAAACTAGCTAATATAATCAAATTACGGTTAAGTTTAGGCACATATGAATATGAACAAAGATAAATTGATAGGTTAATGCACGTTATGTTGTAATTTTTGCGTGATTTTATATTTTGAAAAGAATTATTGTACCAAATAATTAATCCAAGAGGAAAAAATAAGATAAATTCAGTTTTATCATTTGTCAACTAAAAATAAAATGATTTACACAAAGAGTATTTATTTTAATTGGTACTCACATTTATAAATAATTAATAAAAGGTACACAGATTTTCACAGGAAAAAGATACATATACAAAAAGTTGTGATTTGAAATTCTTCAAAAAACATTTTTTTATATATTTGCGTATGTATGTACTCCAACCAAGACCATAAAACCACAATCAAACTTTGACTCTGTTCTCACTACGAATCTTTCAACTCTTTTATCTGCTTTTGTATCTCTCTTTGTTAAACAATGTTTTTGGTTTTACGTAAACTTGTACTTGTTTCCCGTTTTGCAATGTAGATATTTATATACAGTTCGAATTTTCGATTCGAATCGATGCATTATGGTATATGCCGCTAAAATGCCGCTGCGGCATTAGCGGCAGCCCCAGCTGTATGAGCAGTGGTGTAGATACCTACACCATTAGGTATTCAATCTTCGATACTTCGATCATTTTTTAAATATGATTATGAGAGTACTTTCTTATGGTGTAGATTATCCACATCGCCCGGCGGCATTGCCGGCAGCCATACGTCAAGACACTATGGAAAATGCCACTGCGGAATGACCATGCCGCTGAGCAGTAAGGATGCACCATTAACTTAGCTAAACTAGTTTTTTTTCTATGGCTTAGATTTTCAAATCTTTAATTAAGCTCTTGAGGTAAAGAGGGGTTGAAGGTAAAACGTTTGGTGGTAAAAGGCACTTTACCTACCTTGTAATTCCAAGTAATAATACTGCGACTAGCAAATATTGCAAACGAATAGGCAGCCGTAGAGTAAATATCAGTTTACTAATAATTATCGCGTTACTGATTCAGTGCAACCGATAATTATTAGACAATTTACTGACAGTATGCATTTTATAGACAAGTTTCTGTCATTACATTGGATTGTTACGTAATTTTGTAGGCACGAGAATAATTGTTATGGTTCACACAATTTTGAAAAATATGTACTTATAGAATGTATCAAATTTGGAATTGTATTGCCAAGAGAATACTTTTTAGAACTATAAGCATAAACAGATATAGCTACTCTTTATGGTTCAAATAAAATATGCTAGAAACAATACCAACAAAACAAAAAGACAAATCTAAATCAATTCAAATACAAGAACATCCTCTTTCTAGTCTTCAAAACCTGTTTTATAACACTCTTCAAACTCTTAATGTAGAATTCAGTCAATCGTACCCGAACCCTTCAAACGGCACTCTAGAACATTTTCGGTAACGACAGTTTAAAATCATCAAATTCTACGGTAAGAATCGTATTACTCAATCCTACTTCCTTCCCCAGAAACCACCCCTTACAATCACTTCCCTATTTCACTATGCGCAGGCGGCGCCCCACAGTTCCTGGGGTGATAATGTACTCTGAAAATTGATTTCACGTGTGTTAGATAGCGATTTGTCTTTTGGGGGACTGTCGATATGTGAGACTGATTGGGTAAGATGGATGCGGGATTTGAGGTGATGAGTGGTTAAACTATTCATTTATAATGTTTCAAAAGTAATTGAAAATTAATTTATTTTACTGCTGAATATTTGACTTACCGATTGATATGAGTTTTGGGTAGGTTTGTAACTAACTACTTACAAAAATCAATTTAGGCGTGGAAATCTAATTGTATTGCAATTAATGAAATATATTTACATTGGTAAGACAGCTGAAAGTGATATGATAGTACTGTACTACACACTTGCCTACAGAAATCGGATTTGAAATCAATAAATTACCTAAAATAAACCAAATTCTACAAATACAGTATGTACTTAGTACTTTTACAAATATGACTCAACGACAATGAAATAAAATAATAACAATCTCTAATATCAATGAAACGAAAAAAGGGTAAGCACACAAGTTTACAAAATTAAGCAACACACCTCCGATCACCGTTTCAGCGGAAGCTTAGGGCGAGCACACACTGGGGTCAACGACCGCCGAAACTTTTTCACCCACCGCGGCACCGGCTGGCCGGCATCCTGTCACAATTTGTCGTTTTTTTTTTGTCACAACGTTACGGGAATACTTTTTGTGCCCCGTGCCCGTTACGATAGTTATACAATGTGATATGTAATAAGACCATATTATTATGAGTTTGGATTAATATTTTTTCAGATTAAATATAATCCATATCCAAATCATAAAAAATAAAGCAATGTTTCAATGTATTTACTTTTCTAGATGAGACAACAGTCATTTTATCAGACTTGTAGTCCAAGTATAAAACCTTGCATGTAAAAGCACAGTACCATCCATCCTCTTACCCTTTTCCCAGTCTGTTCTGGGGTCGGCGCAGCATGTTTTTCTCGTCTACACTATTCTATCACCAATTTCTATCACTAACTGCCTCGGTGGCAGAGCGGTAAGAGGGTCTGCGACTAATCTACCTCCGGTCGTGTCAGATTGCTGTCTCATAGAGCTATGACAGTGAAAGGAATTGAGAGTGCACCTGTGTTTGCGCAAACACTTGTGCACTATAATATGTCTCGCGCAGTCGGTTAGGCGTTGTGACTGGCCACAGTAGTCGAAATCAGCTAAGGGGGCTACTATTATTATAATTATTCTATCACTCATCACTGCATTATCCTTTCACAATCTTAACTTGCTTCACACAGCATATCCATCACTATCTGAGTCAGCGTTTTCCCTTGCATTCACTCTTTTAGTGACATGATTTTCTTCCCTACCCATTACATGACCGTACCAAGACAGACGATTTCCCCCAGCTTCTCGGTGACCGGTGCCACTTCCAGACTTCCTCGTGTTTATCTTATCCATTTTTAAGCAAATAAAGTACAGAATAGAAAAAATAATGAAGGGTATATCTATAATTTTATCTCTTGCGCAAATGTACTACGAGACTCGACCCCAGATGAACTGGGATAAGGGCTGAAAAAATTAGGGTATATTTATCATTTCTAAAAAATATATTCTTCGGAATAAAACTGTCTTCAAAATATAGCCTTTGCGGTTCGTGATTTACACTTAAGCAAACATCTCTTCCCTTCGATTAGAAGTTCGTGACGAATTTTCTTTCAGACAGCTTGTTTTAAAGTGATTATTTGGTCATTGATCCTTTCAGTCCATTAACTCAAGGAATCTAACATCTGTAGGAATTGTCGTCTTAAAAGTAAATTAAGAAAATAATATACAGAATTGTGTTTTTCTTTGTTAGTCTACTTTATTTGAAATAGGTTTTTGTTTGTTAATTGAAGATTAATGCCTTAAGTACGTAAAACTATTAAGGATGGAAATATTTCACAAAAGGTAGTCCTTTTTCTTTGTATAAAATTACGTATTTAACTCGATTAGTGCCGAGCACTTGGGTCCGAGTGCGCGAGAACCATCCCAGTGTTGCAGTGTTGCCCACTCGGACCCGAGTGTTTTGCTACCAGCAATGTTTTTGTAAGGCATATATATTTTAACGACTATTTATTAAATTACGCGTAAAAATTGCGGTTTTCTGAGTTATTCTCCGTAATTTTCTAAGGCACACAAAATATTAAAAAGTCTTGGCTTTCCAATTAATTCAAGCGTTTTTTTTCTTATTCTATGTAACTTGGATTATTATATATAATAATAATAATAAAGGTTTTAATAGAAGTCTGTACATCTTGTTACGCTATGACGCAACCACTACAAAGTAATTACTATGATCAAAAAAAAAAACAAAAAAACACTGGCTCTTAAAATACCTAATCCACAAGTCACACGTCCGACCTACCACAACCGAGCATCTCCGTTACCAAAATCATTACCCATTCGCCGCTGCACTTGCTAATTCAAATTGACACATCGGGCCAGACAGAAATATCTCAGTCTGCCGTCCGAGGGGTTAAAATCCCCACCTCTTGCCCTCTCCTCACTCCCCACCAGTTTGGAGTATGCAGTCAGTTGTCATAATGCTTTTTGACAGTGCACTTCTATTCATGAACGCGATACATTTTTGATGACTGCTCCTGTATTTTGCATTTAAAGTTCGGGACTGAGTTTTCAGCTCAATTAGTAAAAGTGGCTATTCACTGAGATTCCGCTATACTATATATGAAGATACATGTCATTACTCATTATACAATTTTCATCACATTTTCGTTATAACCGTTATTTCTTACATTATTGGTTTGCAGAATACGTACAATTGAACTTATTTTGTTGCACTCAAAAATATACACCGCCACCTCGTATCTACAAAACTCAGATTTCAGTTTGTCAACGCGCAGTAGATAAACGCTTGACATCATAATCAAGTCACTAGGTAGTAAAAAATACTGCACGTTAATAAAAAAAAAAAAACAGATTTATCTAGGAGACGAGTAAAGAAGCGTCAGCGATGCGCAAGAGTTCTAGCAGCGGTGCGCGTGCGCAGCAAACCGGTCGGTGATCCTCGCGATCAATGTATAAATAATCGTTTACCAATGCGTCCGAAAACACGCAAACCACCGGCCGTAGTACGATATTTCAGGAAGGTATTCCCCCGTCCGTCAGACGCAACTTCAGCACATCCTATTTATAAGCGTCTATGTATAAATTCACTAAAAGTTAACACCACAACACACGTAACGAATATAAACTCGGAAAAGCCTCTATTAATAATCGACCGACTGACTTTGCTACCAAAAATAATAGTCTAATTGTGAAAAGTTTATGCACGATGGTTCGTGGACCGGGGCTATCTTGGGGCGGCTAAACTTAGTGGTGCGTGCCTGCCAGATGGTAAAATTAGTGCTGTTTCTCGAGACGGCGTCTGCTGGCTCCTCATGACGACACGCTGCGTCCATTCACGCCACGCTCAGCTCGCCAGCAGCGCCCGCCACGTAACTGCCAAACTTATGACATTCCATTTTCAAATTGCCCGCCATGTTGCCAGGTGACAAGACGCCATGTTGATGCGATGCTGTCTTTATTCAATCAGCTGCCGGCTGCATTGTAGAAAGAATGTAGGTACGTGTAAAAAAGAAACAATAAAAAGTAAGATTTTTTCATTCGCACGCCTTTTTCATCTCAAGGCTAGCCAGTTAATTTCCATTGGCTATTAAATAATATGGTGTAATTTTCTGAATACCGTGTTATAATTATATGCTGCCAGCTACTTTCAAAGACAGTTTACGTTAAAAGGTAACTGAAAGATTGTTCAGTCCCGCACAAACCATTAATCTCTCAAGGCTGTAGTCGGTTAGCGGTTATTGACCCAAAATAATTTGGGTGGCTTATTCATTTTGATATTAGGCCTCGACATCGTAGTCCTAAATATTTACTTAAAGTTCAATCACACCCAAGTAAATTGGAAATTCTTCGCGAAAAACAACAGTTAAATAAAGCCTTTTTCTAGCAAGCATTTTCATAACATATCAGATCGTACTACGTCACGACGTGTTATCTGCTTACTCACATAGAAAAGGTCTTGTCCAGTCAACCTGATGTTCGGTAAAAAATCTAATTGTCTAATATGTTTAGCGGCCTTAAATTTTCAGGGTATATTAGGTCGGCTTTGACCCGACGAAATGAGTTCGAGCGGCAAATCAAAGGGCGGAGGAAAGAGTGCGAAAAGACAAGCAAGTGGAAAATGCACCCTTAGGCCACGCTTGACCAACGTGCAGCGGGTGGGAAACGAACACTTTATACAATTTCTTTGGATAAATAAATAAATATAACACAGGATTTTACAAGCAAAAAGCCTATAGTCCTGAGCCAGAGAATAAAGTTTACACACGTAATAAAAAAAACTTGTTGGAAAATAAATGTTAATCTACACTGTTATGTTATGAGCCTACCAATTTCAAATAAATGTTATATATGATTATGACCTGACGCAGCATGAGCCAGCTCCTGATGTATTAATTTAATTTTCACAGATTGATTGAGGCTTGATTTTACGAATCATTTCTTTAAGATACACTTTCCTCGTAGATACACTTTTGAAAAATCCTCGCTTTTGTTCCTGTAAGATATCCTTTTTTTAACGCTAACACTCTTTCATCGTAGATACACTTTTAGGTATAGTAAGGCATATTCGTCGAACAAAATACAATACGCCACCTATTTGTCAGCACTCATTAATGTCAATGTCATTCTCAAATCGGTCTTTTTATACCTTTACCGTCGGACAAATCTTATCTGAGGTTGGTAAAATCGTTTTCGTCCCTTTAACTCCATTATTACAATGACGCGGAATATTTTGTCTAAGCTTTATAACCAGCTTTCCGCATACATATCCTTCACTCTAATGATAAAATCGTAATTAAACGAATCGTGTTGACTCTGTCTTATCAATATTTCCATCGCTCAATCCCGTGCTTATCCCGTGTTTGGCTCTGGTACGTTATGTATGAAACATTGTTGATCTGTTCACTTATTATTATTTGGCAAGGTTTCTGGCACGCACTTTGGAGTCTAACAAAATGGTTTGCTGTTGTAATTGGCAATGTAAACCCGTGGACTGATATAATGTTGCACATTAATGGTAAACATTCCAGTGGTCTAAATGTAAAATGTATTAAATAAAACAAATCATGAATTCGTACATGCCACATAACAAAATCTAAATTTTAACCGACTTGAAAAAAAGAAATCAATTCGACACGTATGTATGTGCTATTCTATGCATGATGTAAGCTTAATGTTATCCAATTCTGAGGATATCTCAGAATTGGATAAAATTTAGCATATTGATTTAAGCCTTTCAAACACGTGCAAAATTTCGTAAACAAGTGTATGTATTAAGATTGTCTCAAGATTTCTCAAAAACGAGAAGACATAGAGAGATGATTCTTTTTAAGTTTAATCAGGTATTTCAACTTAGAGTACAGTTTTTAGTTTCGTCAATCGGTGCATTAGTTTTAGAGATGTAAGTAATAACTTAAAATCATGAAATAAAATATTAAAAATTAATCGCCATAAAAAACTAACTAAAAAGCTGGAAAACACACTTACGTATCTGAGAATTATTAACTTGTAGAATTCATCACGGAAGACAATATTTATGTTCAATAATAAGTTATGTAAGAAAATCACATAACTTTCTCAAAAACGTAACATCAGAATGCTCATTCACACGCTACGACCCAATCATCATTATTTTTTAGCTAAACTACGTCTTACCCCAGGGTTTTTTACAGCAAACGATCACAATATGTGCCCGCCCATTGACACTTGAGCTAACTGATTCTCTGGCCTAAGTTCGTTACCTTATTTCTTCTACGTGTCCTAATTTCCGATTCGATCTCGAGGTGCAACACTGAGCATAGCCCCCTCCATCGCTTACTGTCTGATTTTGAGCTTTCCCATTAGACCCATTGTAAGAGACCATGTTTCGGATTTGTATGTCATCACTGGTAACTCACACAAGACTCTTGCGCAATTTCCCGAACGCTGCCCAGCCGAGGTGGATTCGTCGATTGACCTCTCTCAAAGTTGAACCTACCTAATCGGATTACTTGTCCCAAGTAGACTCGTCAACAACTTCGAGGATTGAGTTTCCAACCATCTAGTATTACCCAAGCACCGTTACCCAATAATACGTTGCAATCTGAAATCTCTCCATGCAAACGAGCATGTGCTCCCGGCATATACACACAAACTGAATTTATCATTCACAATACAAGGTGTCATATTTTTGTCATTAAAGATACGTTTTAAGCGACCTATAATTACATGTGAATAATCTCGACCAAATGCAGGAAGGTGGTGGATAACCAAAATCTATTTGTAAATTGGATATTGGAAAAAATCTCGACTAGTCCAATGACAGTAAATCTTGAAGCACTGTGATTGGCTGTTGGTTGACCAACATATTCTGAAGTGCTGTCATAAAAGAAAAAAGTTTTTTTAAACAAAAAATCTCTTAATATTATAAAATTAATGGTTCTTGTTATGTAGAGAGTAACGAAATATTATATAGGTAAATTAATTACTAATGGAACATTGTGTTACTAAGCGTCTGAGTGACTATGATGAAAAGGTGAATTTTAATAGCGATTCATCTGTTTGTTGCTCCTAAAGTCACCCTGTATAAACTGTCATATGTACATTACAACCTTGATGCCCAAGCTCTTGGAGAATGGCCAAAAGATGACAATGACGATTATCTTAGTACTACGCCTTATTAAAGTGTCATCGCTGAATTCCTGTGTGATATCTGACAAAGATATCAGGGCACAAACTAATTATGATAAATTTGTGTATAGTGAATATGCACATTATATTTTGCTGAGTGTTTTTTTTGTCACCGAGTTTAAAAAAATAAAAATAAATAATAAATAAATAAATATCTTTTGGACATTCCCACACATCGCCGTCTAGTCCCAAAGTAAGCTACTCAAAGCTTGTGTTATGGGTGCCAGACAACGGATATAATATGCTTTAGAATGTTTTTAACACTCACAGTGTCATATTTTTACATTCATAAAGATGAAATAAGAAACCAAAAATTTGCGCACGGGCGGGACTTGAACCAGCAACCTTTTGGCAAACCGGGCCAAACGCTCTTACCAATTGAGCTACCGTGCTGTTAGTCCGACCCTGCGAAATTTGTGGTTTCTTATGAAAACGTCAATTGCGTGACGCTTAGCGCCATCTAGCCGTCTGTTTATGAAACAGATGGCCCAAGCAGTTATTCTTTACAGAATAAATTCAACTTAGAAATTGATGTCGCTTCGCTATCTAATGCTTTAGAATGTTTTTAACACTCACAGTGTCATATTTTTACATTCATAAAGATGAAATAAGAAACCAAAATTTGCGCACGGGCGGGACTTGAACCAGCAACCTTTTGGCAAACCGGGCCAAACGCTCTTACCAATTGAGCTACCGTGCTGTTAGTCCGACCCTGCGAAATTTGTGGTTTCTTATGAAAACGTCAATTGCGTGACGCTTAGCGCCATCTAGCCGTCTGTTTATGAAACAGATGGCCCAAGCAGTTATTCTTTACAGAATAAATTCAACTTAGAAATTGATGTCGCTTCGCTATCTAATGCTTTAGAATGTTTTTAACACTCACAGTGTCATATTTTTACATTCATAAAGATGAAATAAGAAACCAAAAATTTGCGCACGGGCGGGACTTGAACCAGCAACCTTTTGGCAAACCGGGCCAAACGCTCTTACCAATTGAGCTACCGTGCTGTTAGTCCGACCCTGCGAAATTTGTGGTTTCTTATGAAAACGTCAATTGCGTGACGCTTAGCGCCATCTAGCCGTCTGTTTATGAAACAGATGGCCCAAGCAGTTATTTTTTACAGAATAAATTCAACTTAGAAATTGATGTCGCTTCGCTATCTAATGCTTTAGAATGTTTTTAACACTCACAGTGTCATATTTTTACATTCATAAAGATGAAATAAGAAACCAAAAATTTGCGCACGGGCGGGACTTGAACCAGCAACCTTTTGGCAAACCGGGCCAAACGCTCTTACCAATTGAGCTACCGTGCTGTTAGTCCGACCCTGCGAAATTTGTGGTTTCTTATGAAAACGTCTTGCGTGACGCTTAGCGCCATCTAGCCGTCTGTTTATGAAACAGATGGCCCAAGCAGTTATTCTTTACAGAATAAATTCAACTTAGAAATTGATGTCGCTTCGCTATCTAATGCTTTAGAATGTTTTTAACACTCACAGTGTCATATTTTTACATTCATAAAGATGAAATAAGAAACCAAAAATTTGCGCACGGGCGGGACTTGAACCAGCAACCTTTTGGCAAACCGGGCCAAACGCTCTTACCAATTGAGCTACCGTGCTGTTAGTCCGACCCTGCGAAATTTGTGGTTTCTTATGAAAACGTCAATTGCGTGACGCTTAGCGCCATCTAGCCGTCTGTTTATGAAACAGATGGCCCAAGCAGTTATTCTTTACAGAATAAATTCAACTTAGAAATTGATGTCGCTTCGCTATCTAATGCTTTAGAATGTTTTTAACACTCACAGTGTCATATTTTTACATTCATAAAGATGAAATAAGAAACCAAAATTTGCGCACGGGCGGGACTTGAACCAGCAACCTTTTGGCAAACCGGGCCAAACGCTCTTACCATTTGAGCTACCGTGCTGTTAGTCCGACCCTGCGAAATTTGTGGTTTCTTATGAAAACGTCAATTGCGTGACGCTTAGCGCCATCTAGCCGTCTGTTTATGAAACAGATGGCCCAAGCAGTTATTTTTTACAGAATAAATTCAACTTAGAAATTGATGTCGCTTCGCTATCTAATGCTTTAGAATGTTTTTAACACTCACAGTGTCATATTTTTACATTCATAAAGATGAAATAAGAAACCAAAAATTTGCGCACGGGCGGGACTTGAACCAGCAACCTTTTGGCAAACCGGGCCAAACGCTCTTACCAATTGAGCTACCGTGCTGTTAGTCCGACCCTGCGAAATTTGTGGTTTCTTATGAAAACGTCAATTGCGTGACGCTTAGCGCCATCTAGCCGTCTGTTTATGAAACAGATGGCCCAAGCAGTTATTCTTTACAGAATAAATTCAACTTAGAAATTGATGTCGCTTCGCTATCTAATGCTTTAGAATGTTTTTAACACTCACAGTGTCATATTTTTACATTCATAAAGATGAAATAAGAAACCAAAATTTGCGCACGGGCGGGACTTGAACCAGCAACCTTTTGGCAAACCGGGCCAAACGCTCTTACCAATTGAGCTACCGTGCTGTTAGTCCGACCCTGCGAAATTTGTGGTTTCTTATGAAAACGTCAATTGCGTGACGCTTAGCGCCATCTAGCCGTCTGTTTATGAAACAGATGGCCCAAGCAGTTATTCTTTACAGAATAAATTCAACTTAGAAATTGATGTCGCTTCGCTATCTAATGCTTTAGAATGTTTTTAACACTCACAGTGTCATATTTTTACATTCATAAAGATGAAATAAGAAACCAAAAATTTGCGCACGGGCGGGACTTGAACCAGCAACCTTTTGGCAAACCGGGCCAAACGCTCTTACCAATTGAGCTACCGTGCTGTTAGTCCGACCCTGCGAAATTTGTGGTTTCTTATGAAAACGTCAATTGCGTGACGCTTAGCGCCATCTAGCCGTCTGTTTATGAAACAGATGGCCCAAGCAGTTATTTTTTACAGAATAAATTCAACTTAGAAATTGATGTCGCTTCGCTATCTAATGCTTTAGAATGTTTTTAACACTCACAGTGTCATATTTTTACATTCATAAAGATGAAATAAGAAACCAAAAATTTGCGCACGGGCGGGACTTGAACCAGCAACCTTTTGGCAAACCGGGCCAAACGCTCTTACCAATTGAGCTACCGTGCTGTTAGTCCGACCCTGCGAAATTTGTGGTTTCTTATGAAAACGTCAATTGCGTGACGCTTAGCGTAATTGACGTTTTCATAAGAAACCACAAATTTCGCAGGGTCGGACTAACAGCACGGTAGCTCAATTGGTAAGAGCGTTTGGCCCGGTTTGCCAAAAGGTTGCTGGTTCAAGTCCTGCCCGTGCGCAAATTTTTGGTTTCTTATTTCATCTTTATGAACGGATATAATACTTAAATACTTTTTGTTTGTAAATACATACATGAGATATATAGCAAAATTGTTTGCTATTGCGAAAATATGTGCTGAAAATAAATATATAAATATGTTGTGTAGCGTGCTTTTGTTAGATAAGCGTATGTATGTGATGTGCTATTCCAATTATATGCTTTTCATTTCATTTCAAATATTGAGTTGCTGCTAAAATAATTCATAGTTATTCACCTTATAAGGTTCGATACCAAATTTTTATCGACGCAAAAAATCAGCACACTCGATTGCTTAAAATTTTAAGAAAAGAGTTACAAAGGAGGCTTATAGAGGGTATCACTTGGAACAAATTTGTTGACTTTGTAACATTGTTTGAAATAGTAACCTCTTGATCCGGGAGAAGGGGTAGGGATTGAAGGTTAACTTTTTTAGATTTTTGCATATAAGTATGTTGGGAACTATCGTCTTAGCGACATGAGATTTTCTACAAAATCAAAGCTAATAAGATTTGCTGCTAATAAGTTTTACTCAGTCCAGTTTTGAACCGACTTAAAAAAAGTAGGTTTTCACTTCGCCCTATATTTTTACCACATCGTTGGAATTCGATAATAATTGATTATGATGATCTTTTTAGGCGTCTAAATAAGTGTGTTAAATTTTGCTCATATGGTTGATATTTGTATAATTTTATTGTTTTTAAGGATATCTCGGATACGGTATGGATATGGTGAAATAGGATTCGCATAATTAAGCGAAAAAACTTAAATTAACCCTCTCCCATCTCCCGCATAAGGGCTTCGGACTGGGACTTTGATATGTTTACCTCCTGCATTGTCCAAACAAAGTTACAAGGACAAAAATCGTGTTCCTTGAAATTCCCTCTACAAGATTTAACGATACTTATTTGACTAGTCTATGTGTCAGAGTAGCGTTTTTCAGTTTTTTATTTTATTTTATTTTGTGTTACATCCAGTAAAAAAACGTGAAATACTTCAAAACATTTCAATTAACTGCAATTCATCTACGAAAATCACAAAAAGAACTCGTTTCATGACAGGAAATTATATTTATTGACGACGAATACGACTGGATTTTGTTTCATTTATCCTTGGTCCTTTATCGCATTTTAAAATACCAAAAATCAACACACGATAGTCCTCTGTCACCGCATAAAACTTTTTTTCTACGTTTAATTTATAATTTGACGATAGGTGGCACTATATTTTTTTAACGATTAAAAATGGTTTTAAGAATTGCGATAAAAGTTACAGCTAAAGTCCGTTTATGCTTGTCGAATATCATAAAATACGAGTAAGTTATGAAAATAAATATCCATAAATAATAAATATCCTTTGGACATTCCCACACATCGCCATCTATTCCCAAAGTAAGCTACTCAAAGCTTGTGTTATGGGTGCCAGACAACGGATATAATACTTAAATACTTTGTTTGTAAATACATACATGATATACATAGAAAACACCCAGACCAATACAAACAGACATGTTCATACGCACAAATGTTTGTATTGTGCGGGGATCGAACCCGCACCCGCTGCGTAGTAGGCGATTTCTCGACCACTACACCAGACGGGTCGTCAAATACAAAACAACTTTTAATTATCAGTGAAAAATATTTATATTATGAAGCTTCAAAATTTGTTTGTTTGAACGCGCTAATCGCGATAAAAAAAAAGAATGGGCTTGTTTATCAGTAAAAGGGTATTTTTATAATGAAACTCAAGATTAAAAAGAAACGTCAAGTTACCCAAAAATAGGTAAAACGGACATAACAACAAATTGACGCAATCAATTCTTCACTGCTCTCCATCCATACTAACATTCCGTCTCTCTAAACTTACCACAGCTCCGATTGTTAAGTAGTGTAGCTCCGTGACAAGTGGAACTTCGGTAACATTTATAAGTTATTCATAGGTTTGCGAGTGCAACCGTCGGCTGTCTGTTGCTTGCAACAGTGTAGAACAACTCTGTTCAAGCGAAGAATAAGGAATAAGACGTGAGTGACGGGGGAAGTTTGGATTTAGTGTGAACTACGAGTAAAGTCTGGCTTGTTTTTTGATTTGAGATTAAAACAGGGATGGAAAACTTTTATTAGTAGATAACTCTGTGTTAAAGATGATCTTATTCGATATCAATAATTACAGAATATTTAATGCAGTCTGTAAAATAAGCGCGCCACAATTCATTAATAATCAGTATCGATCTAATGTCAAACACGATCTATCTGTCAGGTCTAGTGCTGTTCATGTGTGTCAGGTCTAGTGCTGTTCATGTGTGCTAGTGTTGTCTACCATAGTAAAACCATAATCGATTATCCGTCTAGCATATGTCACAAATGCTATGTTTCGGTCTATAATGCGGGTTAACGTACCATTTAATGACTACTTTGCAAAAATTCTCAGACAAGCGTTATACTTACGGCCTATTTCACATTGACTAAGTTTTGGTTAGCATAACTGTCTATTGGGCTTCGTATATAACGACATTCAATATGTGAATTATTTGTTGGTGTCTGCCTCGTTGGTATAGTGGTTAGTAACGCTGATTGCTACCAAAAAGGTTCCAGGGTCGAATCCCGGGTCGGGCTGAAATTTGTATCTGGGTTTTTCTGTCTTAAAAATACTCTGAAACAGCGGAGTCAGGAAGTTGGTGGTTATGACACCCCCGTGCCTCGAAAAGCACGTTAAGCCATTGGTCCTGCGCCTGATCTCGCCAGTCATGTCAGATCTGCCGTCTCACCGAATAATGTGAGTGAAGGAACAGAAAGTGCACTTTCGAATTGCGCACACCCTTGAGCACTATCAACAATGTTCCACGCCTACGGCCAATCTTAGTTAAGGGTCGACCGCCGTGGTCAGATGCGACCAAGAGGACGTTGCTTACTTAATTTTTAAATATAAAATAAAAAGTTATTTATAATTTAGAGGAAAGATTTATGTTTAATGTCTCAGGTACGCTTTTCTCATCGGAAAGTTTTTATATTACTCTTGTCTTGTTTGGGTATTGCGGTTGTTACCGTTGTGTCTGATTTGCATAACACAAGTGTATTAGCTATTTACTTTGGTATCAGAGCAAAGAATTTATGTAATTGGTGTCCAATATTTATATTTTTGCATTGATTACGTATACTAGTGATTAGTTTATAATCATTAACCGACTTCAAAAAAGGAGGAGGTTATCAATTCGACTGTATGTTTTTTTTTTGTATGTTTGTTACCTCATATCTCAGTCGTTTGTCGACCGATTCGAAAAAATTTTTCGCCTACTTAGAGGGTATACCTTCTAGTTGGTCCCATTTTTTTCAATTTGGGATCTGATGATGGGATCTTGGTGTAATCGAGGGAAACCCTCAAATTTTAAAGGTACGTATAGTGTTTCTTTACTTGAATCTTAATGTCGACGTGTTGTTACGTCTAATAGTCAACATCTTGGGGGGCTCAGCTGATGGTGGAACTCCTTAACGCTTAGGAGTTCAGTAATTATAATGAAAGAACTTATAATAGGTAGTTTGTAGCTTCTTAAAAAACAGAGTCATAAGGTGCCCCCCCCCCCCCCCCCCATTCTCCTGTAATCTCTAAAAATGAAGAAATAAAATTATGCCTTAGAATGTTTTTAACACTCACAGTGTCATATTTTATATCCATAAAGATGAAATAAGAAACCAAAAATTTGCGCACGGGCGGGACTTGAACCAGCAACCTTTTGGCAAACCGGGCCAAACGCTCTTATCAATTGAGCTACCGTGCTGTTAGTCCGACCCTGCGAAATTTGTGGTCTCTTATGAAAACGTCAATTGCGCGACGCTTAGCGCCATCTAGCCGTCTGTTTATGAAACAGATGGCCCAAGCAGTTATTCTTTACAGAATAAATTAAACTTGGAAATTGATGTCGCTTCGCTATCTAATGCTTTAGAATGTTTTTAACACTCACAGTGTCATATTTTATATCCATAAAGATGAAATAAGAAACCAAAAATTTGCGCACTTTTTGCCAAAAGGTTGCTGGTTCAAGTCCCGCCCGTGCGCAAATTTTTGGTTTCTTATTTCATCTTTATGGAAATAAAATTATCTTCAAAAAAAGTAAAAACCGACTTCAAAACCAAAATGCACTAAAAAGTCTTAAATAAACTCTTGACTATTGAAAGGAAAGGAACCCATTTTATTTTGGAGTCGGTGCCATCACTTTGACCATCAAGCAT
Source organism: Pyrausta purpuralis (assembly GCA_963924145.1). Taxonomy (NCBI): domain Eukaryota; kingdom Metazoa; phylum Arthropoda; class Insecta; order Lepidoptera; family Crambidae; genus Pyrausta; species Pyrausta purpuralis. The sequence goes on from OZ001659.1 coordinate 20,467,963, forward strand.
TAACTACCACAGCACCGACTCCAAGAAGAAATTGTTTGCCTAAAATGGGTTCCTTTCCTTTCAATAGTCAAGAGTTTATTTAAGACTTTTTAGTGCATTTTGGTTTTGAAGTCGGTTTTTACTTTTTTTAAAGTTAATTTTGTCTGGCATTGTTTTATCGTCAAATAATAATTTTAGACTTGAAACGTTAAAATGTGCTGAGAACATTTACATTCAACAAAATTACATTGCCCCTTCAATTCAACATTGAGATTTCAAGTGTATCCATATATACTTTATGGGGTGACAACGCATCGCGGCTGTAATTTCTTGGGCATTAACAGCTGAAAAACAACAATAAAACCGAGTTTTATGATAGAAAAAACCATTTTATGGATGTTTATATAGTAACACATACACGCCCCTAATCTTTCGTCATAGTAAACGGATCATTAAAGCCGCCGTCGAAATGTGTGCGTAAGTAAGCGCAACGCGACATAGCGTAGCCAAGAATTGTGAAAGGGTAGAGAAAAATTAACAAGAGTTTTCTTCCTAAATAATTTAACCCATTAACCGCCGTAATCGTAGCCGCTGTAGATTTTAGGACACAGATAAATAAAAATATCGTTAATTACTCGTACTAGTTCACCAAAATAATTCCGATGTTGTAAAAGAGACATATTAAATACTCGTCGTGAGTTTTATTGTATTTATATATATTTATTCATACTTAAATTCATATTTTAAACAGTTTGTTATCCTTGTTTGCAAACAAACAAAGATAAGCCCTTAATTACAAGTAACACCAGTTATAGCTACACTTAAATTATTATCTTTCTGCTCGATTGATACAAATACGCTTACGTGCGACATACTCATTAAACCAAACCCTACATATGCAACATAGCTTTTTCAACACATTACATAAGCAACGCGAGCCAGCTTATGTTTCACAGAGTAAAATCCGCGCCATACGCCGCCTGGAGTCTGCGCGAGAGGCGGGCGGCGCCCAAAATAGATCGCACGTGCGCTGCCCACGCGCATAAGACATGGCCGCCGTTTGCGCATGTGTGCGTGCGCTGCAGGCGAAGCGGTCAACTCGGCTTGCAGTCACAGGGATCGGGCCATTTTCAACCCTGTTAGTAATTTTTTTGGGTGGAGATTTGCTTGCGACACGTGTGAATGACTGTGTGGAAATGCTTTTCAAGACTGTATCAGTGTGGTAATAAGATTGAAATTAGAACTCCCTTTTAGATGATCGGTAAGAAAAATATGCGAAAGCGATTTTGTGTTTTAAAGTAAGGGTGTAAAGACGGGATAGTGATGAAAGATGGCACTGGCGTTATATGGCGTAGCGGTATGAGTGACGTTACGGAAAATTGTTTATGATACTATAGATGAATATTGATGCAGTTAATTTTCAGGAAGCTACTTTTGTGCATATTTGTTTATTTTTTGTATTTTGGCTAGAGTTAAACTAGACTGCATCAAATAACTTTAAGCGCTACGATAAAATAGGTCTAAGCACGAGTTAAAACTGAAACTGAGAATGCAACACAAAAGTATTATATCTTATAATATGGCTAAATGTAAGAAAAAATAAGTGATGTTCATATTGTATAGTTTGTAGTAACATTTAAGATGTTTACAATGGTAACAATGTCTTCTTCAATAGTAATGGTAAAATGTCATTACCATCGTTGAATATTTCCGATTGCGTGTGTTATACAGAAATAATGTCTTAACCTATGGTCATTAAAACAGCCATTCTGACATTTGGTTAAGTAAATTATTCTTTAAAACACACAAAATCGTAAATTCAACAGCTAATTACGACTTTAAACCATAACTATTGATGAAGAAATCGGACCTTAATCATAATATTTCCAAACAGTTTATAGGGAGTTCAGTCATATTAAGATTAATCATGATTTTCAAAAAACGCTAAGCAATAAGAAGTATTTCAGACCACAAACTTCTTTTAAAAATTCAGTGACACATCTCCTGTAAAAACTCGTCTATCATTAAACGCTTTTATATTACTCATCGTATCCTTTTAACTGACACAACTTAAAAATCCTTTACCGGGAATAAAAGCTGAAAGTTGTGAGTCAGTCCATCACCATGTCCTGTAGGTATCCGGATATGTTGTGATATAACACAATATGGTATTCTTAAGTTTAATGAGTCAACGCGAGAGATCATAGGAACCGCCTTAGCACTTGAGTGACATATGATCTTCAACCTACTTATTGTTTTATATAAGAAGAATTATGATGACCATACGGAGCTGTGTGATCCTGTGTATCTGGATATAATGTCAATATTAATTCATTTTCTAATAAAAATAAAAATAAATAATCTATGTAAGTAATGCAATTGGTTTAGTTGAAAAATGCAGCTTATATTAAGTGGCTTTAAAAATACAGATAGATCGCAAGAAAAAGTAGTTACTTTGCTGTGATTTGCATTGTGTACGCTCCAGGATTTCAAAATGCTTCGAATGCATTATCTCGACAAAAGTATTGCCATTTCTAGGACTGAAAACTACTGAAACGAATAACACTAGACTTATGTTTTCACAGTCTTTTCGAAACTAAGTTCACTGATCTCAGGTACATCGGTGTAGCCAGAGTACCAGGCGTGCATACTTTGCGTAGAGCTAACGCACACACCTCTGTCTCCCGCACAGGTGGCTGGTGACGAGAAGTCAGTAAGTTTAGAAATTCATTTTTATACCACTTCAGTCTTGAAAATCCTTCATGGGTCGCTGTAATAAAACCTAGATCATGTATTGGTCACGATGTTACTAGTGCAGCAATTTTAGTTAGATAGTGCGTAAAGGCATACAGAGATGCTGTTATTGTACTCCAAAATTAGAAGATAATAAAATTATTTTAAAATTAAATTAAAATTAAAAGTATTTTGCACCCAGAGTGATGAAATATTTTTTATAAGAATCATAGCAAAACACCAACATGAATCAGCAAAAAAAAACATCCTAAACCCCTGAAACACTGTCTCGGTAAAAGTGAGTCACTCACTTGTATATGTCTCGATTTAAAAGAAAGAGTAGTGTAAAGCATAGTAGAAGGTATTGAAAGCAATACAGCCAAATCAAAAAGCGTCCTCCATTTGAATCAGAACGTGGCTTACACTCTTCCACCCACCAGTCGCCAGTGCGCCGTGCCAGCACGCGTCGCGGCGCGCGCGCAGTTAAATATAGCCGCCTCCCGTCGAGCTGCCTGGAGATTTCCAAGATTCTTCATTGTTTTGCTTTAGGCAACACTTTTTTGTTTTGCATGGCAACTGTGGAAATGCAAGCCGTGTTATTGCACAATAATGGGCTTTGTTTTCAGGAATAGGACCCCGTTGGTAAAATTCAGCTTTAATTTTTCTTTTACGTAGGAAATTTTGGAAAATTTGTTACTGCCTCTAGTATTAGATAGACTGCACATTTTCAAAGAATGAGAAAACCTCTTTCTGTCGTTTGTCACAATAATCATGTCAAGTGACAATTGCAACTCAAACATTTTACAGAGTAATACTTTAGGTTACTGAAAAAAAGCAGCTAACAGAGAGATTTACCTAAACTAAAACAAACTACTGTACCGCTTCTTCGTCCGACTTCTTTAAACAGTTTTTCAGACCCGGAAAACCATATTTTTCATCTAAAGTACCTATGCACGTGCCAGATATCTTGTTTAACATTGTTATTATGTTTATATTAAAACATGCTTGACCCAAAAACAATTCAATCAAAACACATGTGCATCGTAAAACAAACACGTTAAACGGAAGGTGCTCTTGAAACTATGACTAACCTAACGAAGTGCTTGGTTTTAAGAAGACGTAATTTTATATTGGATGAGAATGAAATTGGCAATTCTTTGAACAAGAGTGATCTACAATGTGATACGGACCTAATATATGTATACCGTAAATATAATAGTAAGTGCCTAATTCAAAAGGACAAAAATGCATTTATGCAAGCAGACATGACATTAAATTTTGATGATAAAAACTCACTGTGGCTGAAATCATGAATATACTAGAAAGTGTGCAAAATATGAAAAATCAAAATTTAAACTTGGTGTGTTGTATGTATGTGCAAGAAACTGGTGATAGTCATCATCATCATGATCATTATCAGCTAATGGACGTCCACTGCTGAACATAGGCCTCCCCCACGGCTTTCCACAGCGACCGATCACTAGCGGTCTGCATCCAGTTTGATCCTGCTATCTTTATAAGGTCGTTTTCCATCTTGTCGGTGGACGTCCTACGATGCGTCTTTGGTCGAAGGATCTCCAATCTCAAGGGTCAAAATTGATGATAGTGATGCCATAAATTTTACTAAGATTTTACACAAAGTCTTCTCCCATCAAAACAACCCGCTAATTTCTCTTACCTCTTACGTCTTTTTACTTTGTTTAGAGAAAGCATCTGTCGCGACGTCTCGACAGCTGCGCACGCGCATGCTGCTCGTAAATAAGTATCACTTCAAGCAAGGGGAGTACCTAATGAGTCTTTAATTAACCCACGGACATTAGACTTGTTTTATCTACCTTTGATTTTATGCAAGCCTGGTTTTGATGTGGTGTGACACTGGAGATGTTTGTTTCGCTTAAATGTAAGTAAAATTGTAGCAATACATTACAAGATTTTTAAAAATACTGTGCAAAACGTTGCAAGATAATCAAAAAGATATGCTTCTTGTGAATAAGTGTCACTTCAAGTGAGAGGGCTTCCTAATGAATCTTTAACTAACCCACGGAAATTCGACTTGTCATCTCCCTTTGATTTTATGCAAGCCCGATTTTAGTGTGGTGTGACGCTGGAAATGTTTGTTTTGTTTCGCTGAAATTGAATGCATTTCTTCAAAGTGAAAAGTTTTCCAGTCGTTTTATAAACTTTTTTCAGTAAATATAAAATAATAATACGGATGGAAGATTCCGTGAAAATACCTTTTGGAAATGAAGTAATAATAAAATTTTATGAGAATTCTTCTGATTACTATACTACGAGAGAGATTAGACTTTAATATAGAACACACATGAAGGATTTTTTCCCCCAAGTGTTTTACACCTTTTTCTTAAATTATTTTGTGCGAATCATAAAAACAAACGGCAATAACATAAAACTCGATCACACACGCAAGTAACCACCGGTACGTTTGGAGCCAGAAATTGGACACCGGAATCTTACGTCTATCAAACAACAACACATCTTATTTTCTTGTATATAGAGTTGCAATTGGCGTAAACTTAAAGTGTTGCTTATGTCGTTTTGTGGAATGAAACGGTGAAGGCGACACGTGCGCAAGCGCATAGAGTAAACTGAGATCCTTTGGCAGCTGCTTCTTGATTGTGACGCGACGTGACTCAGTTGGAGGTGGAGTATTAACTCATTTATGAAACTAGCGATTTGTCCCGACTCCGCACAGGCTGTTGTATTAAAAAACGAAAGAAAATGAAAATTATGGTACAGTGGTTAACATGTCGATATCGAAAGTTAGGAAAGTTTAAGAACGGCCAAGTCCTATAGTCAGAAATTCTAGAGATTAGCTAAATATTAGAATAGAATAGAAAAATTTTAAATTTGACATACACAAAGAGAAAAAAATACAAAGACCCAAAAATAATATTCTCTTTTCCGTTTTTATTAATACTATCACTAGCCGTCTTAATTGCTCTTATCATCTGTATGCAGACGATCTTCAACTGTACGCTCAGGCAGAGGTTTCCGATATAGACGCGGCCATATCGGCCCTTAATCGTGACCTCGCCTGTTTCGCCGATTGGTCCGAAAAATTCGGTATATCAGTAAACCCGTCCAAATGTCAGGCTATCATTGTTGGCAGTTCTCGACAACTGGCCAAGATCATCGTAGACTCCACTGCTCCAATCATATTTAATAATGCCGTGATACCATACAGTGAGAGTGTTAAGAACCTGGGGCTGTATATAGACAGCACCCTCAGCTGGTCTAAACACATTGCAGAGGTCAGCGGGAAGGTAACTGCCACTTTACGGGCACTCTATAAATTCAAAAACTTTCTCCCTCTTCACACGAAAACTCTTCTTGTCCAATCTCTCGTCCTGCCTCTTCTCGACTACGCCGACGTGTGTTGTACGAATATCAGTGAAACCTTTCTTAATAAACTTGATCGACTCCTCAACTACGGTATTCGTTTCATCTTCGGTCTCCGTAAATATGACCACATCTCTGCTTACCGTTCCAAGCTTAAATGGCTTCCCATCCGTCATCGCAGAGAAACAAGAATCCTGTGTACACTCTTCAACATACTGCATAACCCTCACTCTCCGACCTATATGACACAGCGGTTCAACTATCTGACTTCTACAACTTCTCGCAACCTGCGCTCTTTCCATTTTCTTACTCTTCACACTCCTCTTTACAAGTCCGGCTTTATGTCGGACTCTTTCACCATCTCTGCGATTCGCCTTTGGAATTCTCTTCCCATGGAAATCAGAATGTCCTCAAACAAACTTTCTTTTAAGAAGTCTCTCCGCACCCACTATCTTAACCTTGGCTCACTTCAGAATTAACCACTATTTCGTTCACTGCTGTCGGTAATATTTTAATAGATGTCATCAATATCTTCACTTCCCTATCTGTAGTTTATTTTTTATTAAATATATGTATTCTATGTAAGTTTATTAATCCAATGCTTACATATTCACAAATATTTTTGTTTATCTATGTAATTTTTGTATGCATGTTTATGTTAATGCATTTTAAATTTTTGTCCCTCTCAGTACTTTTAAATATTCCGCCACTGATATAACTCTCCGCATTTCCCAAGCGGTTGACTGGTAGAGAATGCCATAAGGCATTAAGTCCGCCAATTGTACCATTAACAGTGCAATAAAGTTTAAATAAATAAAATAAATAATACTACATTAAAAACGATCAAAATGACACAATTAAAATAAAAAATAAATCAAATAAAATAAAAAGTAAAAAACTTCAGGATGTTTATAATTTTTAATAACAGAAAATTCAAGTCTGCTATAAAAAAGAAGGAAATGAAGAAAATTTTAGCACGTATTTTTTATTTGTGTAGGTATTAATCCATCAAACCACCCATGAAATATGATCAATATCACAATATCACCGACATAAACTCATGCCAAGCGTTACATAATATTTGTGAAAGTCGCAAGATGAGTCACATTTCTATAAATCTGCTGTTATTTGCTGATTTTTATTTATGAAAAACATGGAAAAATCCCATAATGAGTCCTTACAATGCATTTTAAAATAACAAGGAATGGTCACGTATGTATGATACAATTCAACCTTGAACGTTTGTAAACAAGCTGCTTTGAAGATTTGGATTACAAATGTTTGAAAGGACCTTATTTTCTTTTGTAGTTTAAGACCGAATTCTCGTAATCTTTCTAAATTGAAATATTATTTAAAAGGATTTATCATAACTAACTTGATAGTTTGAAATACTATCCTATTGAAAGAAAATTCACAAAAAATCTCAAATAAACTATTTCAAGACAAATCTTTATAGAAAGACACCATTTTAGGCGAACATATTTCGTTTGGAGTCGGTGCCCTGATAGATGATGCTTAAGATGGTCGAAGCGATGGAACCGTAACTAACGAAACGTAAAGAAATTGTTCGCCAAATATAAAAAGAACAGAAGGAAAGGACTCCAGTCCTTTCCGTTAAAGAGTCAATAGTATTTTTAAGACTTTTTACTGCATTTTGGTTCCGAAGTCTGTTTTAACTTTTTTTATAAAAGTTAATTTTATATGCAAATTTTTAGTCATTATAAGAAGAGGGGAGGTGTGGGGTTTGAACTTTTTGACTCTATTTTTAACAATCACCCATTATAAGTTCCGTCTTTATATTCACTGAACCCCTAAGCGTTTAGGAGTTCCACTATGACCATCAACGTAACAACATGTCAACACCCAGATATTCCGGAAAAAATATGTCTTAGATACATAAGGTACTATGTGCCAAATAGGAACAAAACGTTTTTTTTTTAAATGAGGTATTACATAATTTTAGAATATTTTCAAAAGATCATATGTATACTAATTGGGTTGGTTAATGTATTAAGAACAAATTGTTAATTTTTTGAACTTACTTTGTATGGAAACACACGCAAAAGTGATAAATAGTCAGCTCCTTGATAAAACTACATGTCATTTCTAATAACTAAGCTGGATCTTTTAAGGAACAGTAGTAACATCTGGGTTAAGGTTCTGTAGCACTAAAACACTAAACGTGCTTTTAAAATTTCAATGCTTCCGCGATTGCACCAAGATCCCATTATCAGATCCCGACTTGGCAGCAATGGGATGGGCAAAAAACTATTTTCAAATCGGTCCACAAATTACTGAGATTTATAATATAATATGGTATATATGAACATATATACAAACAAACTATAAGTCGGTTAAAAATAAAAAAGCATATCAAAAAAGATCCCCGCTAAGAATCCAGGTATTTTTATTGAAAAACTTAGTTTTTTATATCAAAATTAACAATTAAGAATGAAGAATCTTTAAAGTATAATTCTACAATGTAGTCCAGTTCCACACACCGCGCTCAATACGAGGAACTTCCTAGACAGCACGCCAGTCAAACTCCTTCTCCTTACGGCCTTGATCTAGCACCGTGTGACTTGTTTTTATTTCCAAAAAATAAAAATCAGCTCAAAGGGATACAATTTACGTCGCCGGAAGATGCGCTGGCTGCGTTCGAGCAGGCTGAAAACGAGGTGTCTGCTTCGGACTCGGAAAAGTGTTTTGAAAACTGTTTCAGACGCATGAATATTCGTACAGAGGCTGGTGGAGAATACTTTGAAAATATTAAATAAATAAAAATGTACCTCTAGAACTATTCTTTAGTGTCGTATAACTTTCTGAGTGTCCCACGTATTAGGTTACAATAATGTCGTTAAATATTCAAAAACCTAGTCACAAACTCAACTAGAGATAATGTTGTGGTTACTTCTTGGATGAATTAACCACTGGATATGAAACGCAAGAGCGAATGTATGAAAACATCATTAGCTAATTTCTGCGGGGCGGGGGGAGCTTGTCGTGTCAATTCTTGACATTTAGTGCATGAAAGTGTCGCTTTTTTTATCGATATGTGCGGAACGAATGAATGGACGAATCATTTGTAAAATGATAGTAATTTTTTATCACTAAAACAATAAAATGTTATTTATGGGCATGTAATGCAATGCACAAACCATCAAATGAACAATTGAAACATAGAACGTCGTTTATACGAACGGTCTGGCAAGTAACACTAATTAGAACTTCCTAAGACATATTGAAACAGCCCGTAAATACACATAGCCTTGCACCATTAAAATCCTCATAACGGATAATTAACCAGAAGATTTTTTGCGTCGGCATTATGTGACGTTTGGTGTAAAATGGATACCACAAATTCGGTGATGTTTTGATGCCTCTCTTCGGACGGCTTCTACTTTTAGAATGGCAATGTAACTGTTCTCTTGGAAAACACATTTCACTATTTTCAAGACAAAATAACAGCTTTATTGGGATAAAAAGTTAAGAACGGATGAAAATAAATATTTTTTGTCTTGCCGCTATAATTTTTACACAAAAATAAGCCACATTTACCCATTTCTTTCGACAATGTTTCTCACTGAGCTCTATCACCGTATTGACAAGACGTCACCTGTAACTGAGGCCAAAAAGCCCGCTTCATAACCAAGGGGGCACAAGCTAAATTGCACGTCATTGCGCGTCCAGTGGTTTATTCGACGAAGGGTTACTTTATATTGATAAATATTCCATTATACAGGGTTTTGTTTTGGTCAGCGACGAGCGACTCAGGGATGGTTGTACAAACGATACCGATGCCAAAAAGAATTTTTTTTGAAACGGAAAAACTCAAAAAAAAAACAATTTATTATTGCAAGTTAGTCAAAACTACCAACACCAGGTCGCCTCTTCGTAGCTTACTAGCTACGGCGTAGTATTTCGTAGATACACGCAAGCTACGCATAAGGGTGCGAGTTTCCCCATTCGTTTTTTATGTTGGGAAGAGGTTTGTATAAAACTTTCAATTTTTTTTATTTTTTTTTAGAATAAGCCTAACTCATATTATTATCCTCGAGTTTGATGTCACAGACCAAAACAACAACCTGTATTGTTCTTGCATAAAAAATAATATGTTCTTGTCACCCCTTGACCTATCTGAACTATCACTGTGTAATAAATAGACAGCAAGAAACAAGCGCGCGCAATAAATCAGTTTTGATATCTGAAGCCTGTTGAATCAACTCTCGTGCAGCCGTAAACCGTCTCAATAATCTAGGAATGTGTTTCAGCTACGCCCTTATTCCTTAGTGAGGTGGATCAGCCGTTAGGTACATGTATAGAAATGCTGTGATATCGACTTTTTATACATAGTATTGACAATACGTAGTACCTCCGGAATTTGGTTTTAAATTTTTGAAGACTTAGATTTGGGCAGAGAATATTATTTGAATGTAGGTACGAATAAAACATATTAACTGTTTACTTAGGCTTGAATCGTTGTAACTGATAACAATTTAAATTTATTATGTGCAGTTTGAATTGGTGGTGAATCAAATCACCTATTGTTTGATGAAAAAGCAATAAAGTTTATAGCAGTTTTACAAAAAGGATGCAGCACTAAGTACTTGTACAGAGGAATGTCGTTTGAGAACCTCGGCTAAATGAAACAAAAACATTGAAATCATCAATCGCCATCGATATCAAGACTACACCGCCCAAAGCCAAGGGGTGCTGTGTGTACCGTGTCTGGCATCGTGCCAATGAATCTACTCTGTAACTACTCTCCCGTAGTTTCTAGATATTCTATCCCACTCACTCGAGCCTGCATCTCAATAAGAGCAAGCAAGATACATGTATTTGAAAGTACTGGTAGTGTATTTTAAGGCAGAGGCCCAACAGCGGCGTCTTTGGCTGCGCGCCAAGCGGCGCACAGTGGAAAAAATGGCCGTCGCGCATCTTTCATATGCGTCAGAGCGCACGCACTCGCGTAGATACGGTTTCAGACAACTTCGTGGCCACACCTGGTGTTTTTGGTTGGGGGACGTTGGTAAAGAAAGTTGTGGAATAAGGATTGAGAAAATCACTGGGGTACTTTGTTATAAACATTAATTGCGATAGAGGTTGAAAATGGTAGACTGTATTATATAGAGAATCCTTCATATGCCGCTGAAAATGCGTACAAGATAAACATTTTTGAAATCTTTCTTTTATTGTACAATAGTACAACAAAAACTGTTTTGTACATAATTTCGATTGGTTGAAATTTCAATTTCCTTAAGCACTCAGGCTGAAAACTCTCCAAATAGTCTTTTGACAGTGTGCGCTTACATTCACACTTTAAAAGCAAACTTAAATCAAAACAATTAAACTCAACATTCTTAGAAAAGTGTTTCTAGGTAGCATTTTGTGTGCTAAGTATCAACTGTTACCGACCCTCTAAATATTCACCGTAGTGTAAGGTATGTCCTAAAGTCACCGACCGAGAGGCCGCCCGGGCGTTGCGGTCCAGAGCTCGCTTGGGTAATCTGCGGCTTGTGGCTCGAACCTGGCGATCAGCCAGCAGCAACAGGCTTCAGTCACGTGGTCTAGATGTGCACGGTAAGCTTGCTGGTGTTGTATGACGACAACCCCTCGAATGATTTAATGCCCTATATGGTATAGCTGACGGTTCAAACACTACACCTGGTTTGAACTTCATTCAAGTATCGGCTACCGGACAAGAGGATTTGACTTTTTGATGAACAAACGCAGTTATGATTGTGGTGCGTATACTATCGCGTTATTCAGACCAACCGAGTAAATGTCATACTAATCTTCCTGCATGGCTTGCAAATTCGACGGGCAGATAATTTTACAGTGTTGATTGAATCCAGTTCGACTAAGATGATCAAATAATAAATTCAGTACGTACGTTCAAATGCGTATTGGATTCAGATGAATGCCAACACCGATTCTCGACAAGGCGGTCAAAAACGCTAACCGACTTGTTCTAAGTTTCAGGCCTCTATGGGTCAAGTCTGCAGTAATCAACCCATGCAACCTAACAAGCAGGTGATTAAATACATTGGCTTATTCTTCCTAATGGAAAAACAAAAACATAATGATTTGGATTATAAGAAACGCATCACAGCTAAGTACTGGAGACTTGGAGCGGTGCCAACTCTGAAAGCTGTGGTGAAAATTTATCTGCGTGCATGTACTATGGAGATGGGCCGTCAACAACAAAAGTGTTTTTTTTATTAACCTACTTCTTCGGAACTTTTATTTATTATGACACATTTTACGTAGTAATAATTAAAGCTTTGATTGAAAAAACACCTAACAAAATGCACAGATTGTATTGTATCCTAGCAAGTATATTTTAATTTAATTTAAAATAATATACATACATTTCATCTTCACTGCCAGCCTTTGCTCTACCTACAAAGTAAGAGAATGAAAATTAAATAATTAATAATGAAAATTAAATAGCTAATTTTAAAACGTAACACCTTTTTTAACCTTGGATAATAACCACCCCAGGGCTGAGTCATTTTTAAAGCTATGAACCTGAGTCATTTGGTAGGCCTGACGCATTAAACAATTACACATAGCTTACTGCAGAGTTTTCAGTAGGTTTTTTTTAAATTCTTTATTGCACTGACAAAACTAAAGTACAAATGGCGGACTTAATGCTTAAAGCATTCTCTACCAGTCAACCATTGGTTGAAACAGAAACGATTGAGACGGCGTAAAATTACACATAAAAGCAACAAATTAATTTTAAACTACTAATATACTTACATAAATAACAATAAATAAACATACTTGAAAACATACAATTATCCATACATAGGTTAACAGAGATTAATATATGGGGGATTTTTTTTACACACTATTGTATTTTTTTTTTAGAATTGTGTTGTAAGTATCAAATACCTTTTAGCCTTTTGTGTATGAATCAAAAATAGAATATAATCTGTAGTGTTGATTCTAAAGCTTTTCTAAATATAGATGTCCCAGCCAAATTCTAGATAAGTAATAAATGCAGCATATTATCGTTTTTGTTGTAATGCAGATTGCAATTTTAACTATGCAAAAACAGGTCTTATTTTTGCACTGGATTTCATTTAGTTTTAGAATACAAAAGACTTCTACATTAAAACACAAAAGCGCCCTCGTTGGAATTTACAATTTCCACGCCATTACATGTATTAAATATATTCATAACATCCTTTTTATATTACAATATTCAGTCGAGCACTCGCAAATCTAGTTAATATGTATTTTAAAAAAATTGCACTCCGGGAGTGCCGGCAGAAGTGAAAACTTGAATATCAACGTTGTGCATTTTTGATTTTTTGGAATAGTTAGGGAATAATTTTGAATGAATTGCTCTTATTATCAATATAAAAGTACTATCATTTTTGTGATAGAATACAATAATAATAATAATAATAATATATTTTTATAGAATACAATATTTATTTATTGCGCTATCGTACACAAACATTACAATTTATATTATATTAAATTACATTAAAAAGTTTATCTCTCAGAAAAATCAACTTACATCCATAATTTCGCCAACCGTCTTACGGTTTTTCGATCAGCCCACGTGTCCTGACGCGAGTTTCACATTTTTCCCCCATCCCACAAAAGTGCTCAACGCCGCTAAGGAAGTTTTCACTTCAAAAATCTTACAGTATTTTGTCAGTAACTGTACCGAGTTAAGAGACGATGACCTCGAACGGACGTCTAGCCAAATGTCGGCATGCCGATCTCCGGTCCCAACTCAACAGACAAACAGGGTTATGTACTACATAATCACTGGTAGTGGGGAACAAAAGCAATATGGCAAGGCAACTCGTGTAAACTCTGATTTATATCTTCTTACGACATATACATATTTATACTTCGCATACACTGAAAGATTTTCAAATAATACAGGTAACATTTTTTGGATTTTTAAAGAAGAAATGTCAAAAACTTAGAAGCTGTACTGACAAGGATATATAAAGTCTCATCGTTTGAAGTAATAATATTTCAACTTTTGTATACATTATAGAAACAGGACACTTTCACATTTTTAGGTAAAAATCGTTTTTTTTTTCTCTAACAAAAAAAAATACTCTGACTATTTTAAAAGTTACCTACGTGATCGGCATTGTCTCTCTCAATTTAATGCCCAATCCTTTTTTTTCTCTAATCATAACCTTAATTAAAATAAAAAATGTGATGAAAAACCAAATTTTAAGTGATACTCAAATTTTCTTAAAAACTAGCGTTTAAAACCCAAAATCTTTTCTACAAAAAACGTTTCATTGATTGTGCTGAAATGTCCGTTACCTTTGAATATTATCACTTAAAACGAGACGATCTAATATGAGATTTAGTGTAAATTCAAGAAAATTATAATGCAAATCTGACTGTTGATTTACAATCCATGTCCATTGATGTAAGTGGCGTATACTTTTTACGTCTTCCTTGTTATGAATAAACTGTTTAAATGAATCCAGTAACAATGACAAATGCACGAAAATAAAATAACGAAAAGAAAATCTGAATCTCACATTGCTATTGGACGAACAATACAGACACGATGATTCGTCAGACTACACCGTGACGGCCATCGCGATTTATTCAAAAAAACAAGTCAAGATTCTCTCATAAACGACAATAATCTGACACACCTATGACTGCTTCAGTAATATTTATGTTTCCTCTGCCAAGCCCCAATACCGTGGGCGGCGTTAGTGTGGCCATTCGTTACGTTTTTAATGGACATTCTCGCACCTTGGTTAATCGCTGTCGTAAAGTTTGGCGAACGTTCTATCCTATGAGATTACATCAATGGGAAACACACACTCACTCACTAAATATTGTTTTAAGTCGTCTCATTGTGGATGACTCTAGTAACGTAGAAACCGAGTGTCATCAAAAGTAATTAATGATGGCAAAATACTATCAAAAAATTTCGTTGCAAACAATAAAGCGCAAAGGAAGAAATTAATATTCCTATTATTTAACATACTAAATGAACACTGAAAAATTGAAACATTTCATGGAAAGATTGACGACATCAGTCACACTCACTTATAATTTATTTGTTTTTAAAATGTAAATCCAATGTTTGTATATTTACTATTAAGAAACACGTAAAATATAATTTTGTTAGCTGTAGATTTTTCGTAACACTATAAACTTTAAAAAAAAAAGTAAAAACAGTCTTAAAAACCAAAATGCTGCTTGATGGTCAAAGTGATGGCACCGACTCCAAAAAGAAATTGTTTGCCTAAAACGGATTCCTTTCCTTTCAATGGTGAAAAGTTGATTTAAGACTTTTTAGTGCATTTTGGTTTTGAATTCGGTTTTTACTTTTTTTTAAGTTTATTTTATTTCTTCATTTTTAGTAATTACATAAGGGGGGGGGGGGGGCGTAAAGGAGTAACAACACGTCAACATTAATATTCTAGTAAAGAAACACTATACAAGCCTTTAAAATTTGAGGGTTTCCCTCGATTACACCAAGATCCCATCAAGGTCCATCAAGGACCTACTAGAAGATACACCCTTAGAGGGTGTATGTATAAGCGAAAAAAAATTTCGATTCGGTTGACAAACGACTGAGATATGAGGTAACAAACATACAAAAAAATAACAGTCGAATTGATAACCTCCTCCTTTTTTGAAGTCGGTTAAAAATAAAATAAAAACAAGTCATAAAGCAGAGAGCAAACAAAGGCTCAGCGAAGAAAATATCGTCATATCGAGAAAAAAAGCTGATTTGTTGAGTTATACAATACCTAAGTACCGCCAAAGATGCACGAATAAAGCAAATAATGAAAGAGAACACTGTTATGAAACCTAGTTGAAACCTGCACTTGAGTCCTCATAAAAAACTAATTATTTTTTGGAAATAAATACTAGTACCGAGTTTCAAAACCTGTTGCCTAAATGTGTCACCCTACGCCCGGATAGCACAACTAAATACAAGCAAATTGACGTCAAAATCACCATCGCGACTTAAAAGTTTCCCGAAACTTTCTACGAAGTAATGATTTGAAGGCAAAAGTTCAGACATTATAAATCAGAGATATCTTAATTTTCTCAATTACGAGACCCTTGAACTGAAATGTCAAGGCTGAATGTTTAATCAAGGTAGATTCATATTAGATATTATATATAATTAACCTGCTATGTCGTCGTAATTGTAATAAGGAGCCGTTAATAATTGATATTGTATGAATAGTCAGTGTCGGAAGTCTTGTCATAGTTCCGTGTAAAACCACCAGGTGGCGCTCGAAAAATGCTGAGACAAAATTGGTGATTTCGTGTTTTTATTGATTGAGAAGAATTTTTGAATGATGCTTAAAAAACTACAAATATTTTTTAAGATCTATTAAAGATATAGCTACGTAAGTTAAAATGATATTTGATGAATTAGAAAATCATAAAATTGAAATTGTCGACGCGAAATGTCAAAAATGATGCATCAGACTACGCCCGCAGGTGACGATATCACTTTTCAATAGCGAGAAATTCACTGGAAGGAAATAATTCATTAATTGTAGCTTATTCCCACCAATGGCAGAGTTCTTTGCACAATATAACAATAACTTTTTAAGGCAGATTGTCAGCGCAGTAAGTAAATTAACTTACAGTGTTAATTTTACCTGAGACAGATACGATTTATCCGACTGAATAAATATAAAACAACCAATTTGAAAATGAAATTTACATAAAGGGTTGCTGACAAATAGGTGTCATTTTTAAATTAGGCGATTTGTATTATATTCGACTAAGGACCGATTTTTCAATGGTTAGATAAAACTTAACTTGTTTAATGTGTTCCACTTTTTTTTTCAGCACATATTTTCGAACACGGAACTCTATCGATGCTTTGAAAACATGGAGCCGATGTCAACCCAAGGTGAACATAATTTAAAGCCACTATTTTTAGAGGCGACGACAGCCGAAGTGTCAAGGATTGAAATGAAATCAGGAACACACCACATGGAAAAAAACCTCAGTATCGCAAATGATCAATTTAGTTAATTTAATTCTTAAACCCATCATGACTCTAAAAGGTGATAACCAAAGTTTTTCAAAGCTGCTCACGGTCACTTTGCCGAAGTAATGATATAGTAGTTTCTGAAACTTTTACCTTTGTAGTAGTGATATTCTCTTGTTGAGACGTTTTATAAAACTATTTGGTTTGATGGCACAGTAAACATTTCATACCCAGAACCGTTATTTTAGAACCAGTGTTATTCAGACCATTAAAATTATATATTTTTACTATGATATTATTTATATTATAAATTTTTTCATGGATTTTTTCTTTTAGTGGCAATAAGTAAAAAAATATCGTGTTCAACTTAGATTACAAACTCATTTTATCACAACACAAGACAAAATACCTCTAAGTTAGATTATTTTGTTCACAAGTATACTTAACATTGCGATATGAAATTCAGTTTAATAGTTTTGGTTGCACAAAGTGGCTACATCACACAGACAATTCTTTATCTATGTGGTGTTGAGTTTTTTGCAACAATTAAACAAACTTAAACTTAAAACGATATGTTTAACAAGAGCTATAAAATTATTGTTCAAAGTTAATGTATAGGTATCCTCAAGAACACGCTGTATTTACATGAGCAGTTTGACACCTTCAATAATAAACTGATCAAGCTAGTTACCAATACTTCACAACAAACACATGTTACTTATCGACATGATTAAGGCAGGACGTGTAAATATTTTGCTAAGGCATTTCTCTTCGACGGACAAGGCGCAGGCGCAGGTTTGACCCGAATCTCGTAGATTTTATTTTCTTAGCCGATTTCTGAATGAGTATGAGAAGCTTAATCGCTGCGTATCGAGGAAAATATTGTAATTTCCAGAGTTGGAAATATTAATGTACAGCGTTATTCAGAACGCTTAAGGTGAATCATTTGTTCTGATACCTACTATTTTATATAACTATCATACAACACGTTTCTATGACCTCATAATGCTGTATTGTAAGTGCTGATGGCTAATTATAGTAACAAACAGACCATCGTTGACTACGTTGGTCTGTTTGTTACTCTCCTAAATGTTTCTTCCAAGATTAAACCATATGACGTGAACAAAAAGAATACGGGGTATTTATTCCTCATATAAAATAATTATCATCATGTTATATGTCAAGAGGTCAAAGAAGGAGGGGAAGAATTCGATTTCATATTGTTTTTAATTGAAATATTATCAACAAAACGAGTTTTCATAACGAAATTGCAAGTTTTTTAGACTTCGCCTGACTTTTGGACTCCCGCATCCCAAAAATCCAAATGTCTTGAATACCAATAACACCACATCAACACGTACGTGTGACTTCAGTCGTAACCTTTACACGCGTCACTGTTGGCCACACTCCGGGTGACTAACACTGGCAGACGGCCAGCAACTCGACCCACTTACTAGTCGTCTTCCTCCTAGTTGTACCATCGAGCAATAATATGGGTTAGCACAATAACGACTTCTTAAGGCGAATCGGGGTGAACAGGGATATCTATGGTATTTAGTAGCGAACCACGTTTTAGCATATTAGGATAAAATTGGGATGGTAAATATATGACAGATTTAAATTCGTCTATAAACCTAGATACCCAGATCTAACTAAATTATAGTTTAAAAAACTAAAAAAACACGCATTTTAAACTGATTGAACTAAAAAATTAAAAATAAAACTACAGTTATCAATTGCAAAATTCATATTATTATACAAAACACGCGGGGTGCTTGTTATGATATCCACAGATTATAGTAATTTATTGATAAAATGTTTACCACAATCGAAATCAAGCCCTCCACGCTTTTTTATAAAATATGTTTTTTTTTTCAATCGATAACTGTAGTTTTTTTTTTAGTTCAATCAGTATTAAATGTGTGGTTCTCTAGTTTTTTAACACTTTCCGGCGCGATGAACGGCTATAGCCGTAAAACAATAACAAATCTATTGTGTCTGGGACACCGCAGCGGAAAGAGTTAAATTATAATTTATTTTTCACTTTTTAGTTTGGTTTATTAGATTTGCATTCGCAGATCACGCGATAGCTTTATCTTTCTTACTCCCTTCCAGATGATCCACGAAATAATTTATTAATCCTGGCGGTCCTTATGAGGATATTGGGAAACTGTTGTTAAATTATTGCATTGTCATTGGTCCATGATAGGTGTGCAAATTTTCAAATTAATCAAGTTTCTGGAAATCGGTCAAATTAATGCTCAAAGATTCCATTAGATACATACATAGATACAACCCAAACTAATATATATAAAAAAAAAGCGAAGTAAAAATCTAAGCGAATCTATCCTTTCAAGGAGTCAATTTAACCAACGTCCAAAAGGACTTCTATTGTATTGTTAACTTACAGAGATATTTCGCTTATATTAAATTTGTCTACTCTATTACCTACCCTAAAGCAGCAGCCGGATCAGTATCAGCAGACCAAATAAGCGGTACTATGCAGAATATTTATAATTTATCGCATATTGAACTGTAGCGTTTTGATTTACTAATAGCGCAGGTTGATTTGTCATAACTTTTACTTCAGTCCGTTGTGATAAAATAAGGGTGCTTTTTATTAAAAAGTAGCTATTAAAAAAAAGTTGCCCTGAAAACACCGTAGATATTCATTCCACACCGCATCAGTGTATCAACGCCAAATGACGTTAGAGCCATGTCACAGCCGCAGTTTTCCTGAAACTGTCAATCACGCTGTGTGCGTGTCGTATTTCCCTCACGCACACAAACAAAGGTGGGCGTGGCCTATCGTGCGCCGGCGCCGGTACACTCAGCGATAATAGTAATGTACAAGATTTATTCTGACGTGCCTTCTCTCCCTAGATTTCAGTTAGAAGTGGGCCGTAAAAACGTGATGCTATTTTATATTGATGTTTTGAGTTTGGTTTTATTTACCAAGTTAAGTATAGATAGATGATAGTACTTTAACTTATAGTAATCATGTTCCAAGATATGTTTTAATTAAAACTTTTATGTCCACCTAAATTAATAAGTAAGCAATATGCACAATAAAAATTTGCGTACATGTTTAATTTCACTTCACAATAACTAATTGTGACTATGTGAGGAAGACAGTCATAATAATGTATAATGTATACTACAGACGTTAAGACATAAATAGGCCATTGCTAAATACCTTTTACAGTGCTATCGCTACCCCTAACCTGCCGTCAATGGTATTTGGCTCACGTCTCGCTAAAGACTAAAACATAGCTGATTGTGTTACTCAGACATATTTTTCTGCCTATCTTATGTAAAATTTTAAAATGACTCAGTCTTCTAAAGTAATTTAAATTTTTCATCTTTACATTAAATTAAATTAAATAACGTTAATTATTAAAAGTTTAAGCATAACAAAGAAAGGGGTGTATTATGAACTCAATTCTGATCCATTGTAATCTACATTGGCCAAAGCCTGTATAAATACAAAATAATTTGGTCATTCATAATAATTATTGTCACACAGCACAATATAAATTGGACCGATTTTGTACCTAATCTGTTTTAAAGGATCCAACTGACATTGTTTGAACGACAGCTAAGAACTTCTGTCTCATATTAATATTCACGACGAAAATTAGTGAATCAAAACAAAGTAATTTACGTTAATTACCTGACACGCTATACTTACTCCATACTTAACATCGACACGTATACTCTCACAGTTATATTTTCCAATAAATTGATCTGACTTATAAGTATTATCGGGCTACTTAACCGGCAATAGGTCAGACATACAATACAGAATAATGAGCTTCCCCGAAACCGTGTAAACATAAACAATTGACGGTCAACGGAAGCAGCGACGATTAACGAGAGCGCTAACGATAAACAACATCAAGTTTACGTTGGAAACCGTTGTTTAAGGTTTAGTGCGGGTGTGGACTTCGATTTTGAGTAAGGTAGAGAGGGTCTAGTTGAGCGACGAGGCAAGTTGAGCATTTGTTATATCTTGGAAACTAAGCATCGCACAGTTTTTGGATGTATGTGCGGTAGGGAGGTGCGGAGATGAAATCAACAAGTAGTTGACCAGTTGACGCCGGCCGGCGCATGAGTGAGACGTAATATTGGACACCAATCACATACATTGTTCTGATCCCAAAATAAGTAGCTAATGCACTTGTGTTATGGAAATCAGACACAAAGGTGGTACCACAAGACCCAGACCCGAGAACATATAGTAAATTTTAATTTCTATATTGACCTAACCGGGAATCGAACCCGGGACCTCGGAGCGGCGACGCCTTGAAACCAGCATGCTTAGCCACTACACCACGGAGGTCGTCAAAAGAAGAAAAGACGTAAGAGCGCTTTGTTGCTTTTACGACGAAAAAATATAAATATCTCGCTTCCTTACCTTTTTTCTATGCAACAAACATTTGGATTTACTAATATCAAGCAACAATGTTCGCTAATTCTTATTTTTAACCGACTTCAAAAAATGAGAAGGTTATCAATTCGACTGTATGTTTTTTTTTGTATGTTTGTTACCTCATATCTCAGTCGTTTATCGACCGATTCGGAAAATTTTTTCGCCTACTTAGAGGGTATACCTTCTAGTTGGTCCCATTTTTTTCAATTTGGGATCTGATGATGGGATCTTGGTGTAATCTAGGGAAACCCTCACATTTTGAAGGCATGTATAGTGTTTCTTTACTTGAATCTTAATGTTGACATGTTCTTACATCTAATAATCAACATTTTGTGGGGCTGAGCTAATGGTGGAACTCCTTAACGCTTAGGAGTTCAGTAATTATAATGAAAGAACTTATAATAGGTAGTTTGTAGCTTCTTAAGAAACAGAATCATAAGGTGCCCCCCCCCCCATTCTCCTGTAGTATCTAAAAATGAAGAAATAACAACAACATTTCTTTTTGGAGTCGGTGCCATCACTTTGACCATCAAGCATCAACTATCACAGCACCGACTCCAAAAAGAAATTATTCGCCTGAATTGGGTTCCTTTCTTTTCAATAGTCAAGAGTT
The DNA here is from genome assembly GCA_963924145.1 of Pyrausta purpuralis. Classification (NCBI taxonomy): domain Eukaryota; kingdom Metazoa; phylum Arthropoda; class Insecta; order Lepidoptera; family Crambidae; genus Pyrausta; species Pyrausta purpuralis. The sequence goes on from OZ001659.1 coordinate 20,490,055, forward strand.
TATTAAGGACTTTAGAGTGCATTTTGGTTTTGATGTCGGTTTTTACTTTTTTAAAGTTAATTTTAATAAATACACTATTTGCAGGTGGTATTTTTTTTATTAACGTAAATTTTATTTCAACAAGTGGGTATGACTTGTTGGGCATATCCACTTATTGTGATGTAGTCTGAACTGTAGTCGTGATGCTGATTAATTATTGATTTGTGTTTTTATACAATACCATCAAATCTAAAAATACCTGGTTGATAGTCTATGTTTTTTTTAATAACTGGAAAAAATGTTCGATAAAACGGTGCAAACATCGTATCTCTACTTCAAATACATTTGTAACTGTGTGATTGTGATTTAATCAAAAATTCCACACATAGACCCTACTTTTTGCAAAAAAAGGTCCTACTTTTAACTTCAGAATTGAAAAAAGTACTCGTACATTCCATACATTTACCTACTTTTGTGTAGAGAGCTCAAAAGAACATTCTATGACCTCATTATACATAATTAATTATTATACTAAATATCCTATCCGCCATCCCTATTCAGTAACTAGACCATGCGCACGCGCGTAACCCGATAGCATTCCATATACGGCGGTTATGCGCGGCCGACCAATCGGAGGCGTTCCCGCCCAGTTGCTCTTGCGCAATTATTGTGATTCAAATCGCTATGTAGTTGTGTTATGTATTTAGTTTGAATTTGTACGATAAGCGGTTGGTATTTGAACTTGGTAAGCAGTAATCGGAGGTACCTGTAGCTCGGTTGTACCATTTACTTTAATATAACTATAACATAAAGTATTGTTGGTTTTCGAAAAACCGGCCAAGTGCGAGTCGGACTCGCGCACTGAGGGTTCCGTGCCAATTTTAACTGAATTAGGAAATCTACTTACTTCCACTTAGTAACATGTAGTATTTTATTATTACCATTAATATTGTGTTGAAAGCAAATATAACTTTGTTTTTCATAGTTTATGTATGAAGAACAAAGTAATTATTATTGTTGGCGGCCCTCGATTGATCTCAAAGATCGACAGGGATCTGCTGCCTCCAGTTATATTCGACGGTGTCGTAGTTCCCTACTGTAATGTGGTAAAAAATTTAGGCATTCATATGGATAGCTCTTTATCTTGGGAGAAACAGATCAGCGAGGTAAGCAGGAAAGTCTATGCATCGGCTAGTGCTCTAAATTGACTGCGCAATTTTCTACCGATTCCTACCAAATTGCTCTTGTACAAGCACTGCTGCTTCCCATTCTTAACTACGCTCACTGTAGCTATCTAGACCTTAGTGAAAAGTTCCTTGATAAACTTGAACGCCTCCAAAACTTCTGCATTCGCATTATTTTCGGTTTACGTAAGTATGATCATGTCTCCGACTTCCGTGCTCAGTTAGAGTGGCTTCCCATACGTCTACGACGTAATCTTCACATCCTTACTCTGTTGTACAATGTTCTTTTTAATCCACGATCTCCCCCCTATCTCAAGGAACGTTTCCACTTTCTGCAAACCACCAACGACCAGGTTAACATGCGTTCTTGCCGTCGAATACAACTTTCCTTTCCCCCTTTCTCCTCCCAATGCTACTCACAGTCGTTTACAGTTCAGTCCGTTCGACTGTGGAATTCACTACCACTGCATATCCGACAATCCCAGTCCCTTCCGGTGTTCAAAGCTAGGGTAAAAGCGCATTTCCTTTCGCTTTAAAAATTGACATCTATCGTAGTATGCACGTATATTATATGTATTTATTAATTATATGTATTTATAAATTTGTTTTATTTTATTTTATTTGTGATGTAAGTGTATTAGTTATATATTTTTATTCTTACTTCTATTATGTAACTATCTTTAAAGTATGATATTAAAATTTCCAGCTATATTTTTGCACACCGTTTCTACCTCACTGATTAACGTTGTTTCCTCTACCCAATGGTTGTCTGGAAGAGATCGCTTCCAGCAATAAGACCGCCAATATTGTACAAATGATTTGCCTGTATTGTTATTGTTTCTTGTGTCCTTATTTGTGCAATAAAGAATATTTATTATTATTATTATGTTGTGTCTTTTCCATTCTCGGGACCATGGGGTCCCGGACCTTTGGAAGGCGTACATAGGGCCGAAACCAACACGCAGAGGCCCGTTTGACAACATTAATCTAAAAGCTGTGTGACACAAACCGACGATTATCCCTGTATGCACTATAAAAGTGCACCCAAGGACAACCCCCGGTTTGTGTAGGACTATTGCAAGATATGGACAAAAGAGACTGAGTTATGGGTGTGTGTGTTAGGTGGACCGGGTAACTGGGACTATGGAAGAACTATGGCCCCTGCCTGATGTATGTGTCTCACACGGATAAAATGGCAGGGGGTGACTTGCACACTCAGTCGATGGGCCCCCCAAATTAGTTGCTAGCACTAAGTGACGTAGACAACAAGGGGGCAACACCAGTTGAGGTGCTAGGGGAGTGGAGAGGTGTACCACGGCTCTCAGGACAATTCCGGTAATCGTTCAAGATCCCTACAAGCATCTTACTGGCACACTTTCTTCCCCTGAGCATCTCTGCTCTAGCGAGTCTCCACTCAAGCCAGCCAATGAAGGCAAGCAAGAGGTGGGAGATCCTGTCCTTCGTCAGTGTTCACTCTGCCCGGCCAGTGAAGGCAAGACAGAAATGAAGAACAGGGGTTCTCCCAGGAGCAATCAGGTACGTGGGGTCGCTACTGCCCAACAGCTCGCCACAAGCTGCCCTGCGTGTTTATTATTATTATGTTTGCGGTTGTTGAAAATGTGCTATATCTCAAAAACTACTAGTTCGATGCCGTCAAAACCAAGTATTTGGTAAGACCTACATTAAGTATATTATTTTTTCAAAATTTAAACTGGCTTAGTTTATAAGTTAAGGGGGGTAGGGACGCCCATTTTACCACTTTGGAAGCTTCTCTCTATCAAACGTTACACTTTCAAAAAGAACTAAATGGTTTTAGGAACCTTAATGTCATTTTAATCTGGCTATATCCACAGGAACCTTCCCATCTGTCTTTAAGGTTGCGCTTATAAAACCTGTACATAAGGGAGGTAAAAAGGACCTTGTTGATAGTTACCGACCTATCTCAATCCTGCCCACCCTCTCCAAAATATTAGAGCGGATAATGAATGATGCATTGACTAGGTTCTTGGAGGCAAACAAGTTACTTGCCTCGACACAGTACGGTTTCCGTAGTGGTAGGTCCACTAACGGCGCGGTCCTTGACCTCGTGAACTGCGTAATCACCACCCTGGACCAGGGGAGCAAGTGTTTGACTGTTTTCCTGGACCTCGCGAAGGCTTTCGACACAGTCTCAATACCACACCTTTTATTTAAACTAGAAAACCTGGGAGTGAGAGGCCTACCTCTTGCACTGTTCAGGAGCTATCTCTTAGGTAGGACTCAAAGAGTTAAGATAGGTAGCTGGACTAGTGGGGCGGCCGAGGTCAAAATTGGAGTTCCCCAGGGTAGTATCGTTGGCCCAACCCTATTTCTGGCCTACATTAATGACCTTTGCCTCATGCAGTTGCGAGGAGGTCGAATATACACTTTCGCTGATGATACTGCCCTCTTCTTCAGTGGTGACTCCTGGAATGAAACTTTTCACAATGCCCAAGAAGGCATGAACAGAGTAGTGGCCTGGTTGCGGAACAATATGCTTACGCTGAATGTGGGTAAAACAAAATATGTGGCTTTTGCTTTGAGATCATGCTCCCTGCCTTCACTTAGTATGCAGTTAATTGCTCATGTCTGCCCCGCACAGTCCCCCTTTTGCCATTGTAGCCCACTAGAACGAACTTCTAGTATTAAATACCTCGGTGTGACTGTGGACCAATGCATGACATTTAAGCCTCATGTTCAATCTCTCGTCCCCAGGATCCGTAAACTTATTTTTATATTCAAAACCCTGCGACACGCGGCTGATAGCCATGTCATCAAAACGGTGTACTACGCCTTGTGCCAACCGCTTCTGGAGTATTGTATTTCCTCCTGGGGTGGCACTCACAAGACTATTCTGCTGGAAGTGGAACGGGCCCAGAGAGCAATCTTAAAAGTTGCAGCTGGTCTCCCAATTCTATATCCTACAGAAGACCTTTTCAGAAAATGGAGCGTACTTTCAGTGAGACAGACGTTCATTCTTCGGACAATCTTGACTAAACACTCAGAGTTAAACTATGACCCTGGTTTGGTGGAAGGGAAACGACGTTATGGCCTTGTATGTGATAGGTTACCTCTAAAAACTGCAACTGCACAGAACTTCTACTGCTACCTGGGAAGCTACCTCTATAACAAACTTAACGAGCTTCTTAACATTTACCCACTAACCAAGAATAAATGCAAGTTGACAGTTACTACTTACCTTAAGAGTCTGGACTATGAATCCACCGAACTGCTTCTTTCAGCTCCTCAGTAAACAAATAATTAAAATGCCATGAATACAAATAATACCTATCCTTTTATCATCACTAAAAATCAACGTAATCAATTCTATGACAGTTCGAGTTTTTACCTTAATGGAGTATCTGATCCGTTAGTTGTTTTCTCCACCCGCGAATGCAAACACACACATACACATAAACACACATACACTCACATTCAATCTAATACACTTACACTCTCACAGTTAGGCCAGTATTATTTAATTTCTAATATGTTTCATTTTTCTTTTTCATATTGATCCCTAGTTATATACTTTTAACCTATATAGTATTATGTATCTACGGGCGGGGGCCTGGCGACCTGTATCACCGGTTTTTTCAGACCTATTTCAGGCACCAGCCTCTCGCACGTTGGGAAACTTATAAATTAAGAACAACTATTTTTGTACTTGCTACTTCCCTAATGTGCCAGAGAGAAATAAATGATTTATTTATTCATTTATTTATTTATTTTAAAAGACCTATCCATAGACACACCGCACGCATAGGTCCAAAAAAAATCGGCTTTAGTTTAATGTATGGGAGCCCTCCCTTAAATATTATATTTTTTTATTTTTTGTATAAGTATCGTTAAGCGGTTAACAGGATACATCTTCCTAGCAAATTTTAACAGCGTGATGCTTTTAGTTACAGAATAAAGTAGCTGTGACATACGGACAGTAAGTCAGACAGACTTGACGAAACTATAAGGGTTCCGTTTTTTGCCATTCGGCTACGGAACCCCTAAAAAAGAACACAATAATAAATCAAAAGGCTAACAACTTAGCAGCAGCTGTTATTATGCCTGAAGTAAGCTTAATCTTTACTATAATGGAGTTTGAGTAGATATTTAATATATGTCTTATAGTTCAAAAAGATGGTGCTATGAATTAATATTCAATCATCGTTAAGGGCCTTTCTCCGAAGCTTCAGCTTCAGCTCTTTCAGGATTATAAAGCAGAGAGCAAACAAAGGCTCAGCGAAGAAAATATCGTCATATCGAGAAAAAAAGCTGATTTGTTGAGTTATACAATACCTAAGTACCGCCAAAGATGCACGAATAAAGCAAATAATGAAAGAGAACACTGTTATGAAACCTAGTTGAAACCTGCACTTGAGTCCTCATAAAAAACTAATTATTTTTTGGAAATAAATACTAGTACCGAGTTTCAAAACCTGTTGCCTAAATGTGTCACCCTACGCCCGGATAGCACAACTAAATACAAGCAAATTGACGTCAAAATCACCATCGCGACTTAAAAGTTTCCCGAAACTTTCTACGAAGTAATGATTTGAAGGCAAAAGTTCAGACATTATAAATCAGAGATATCTTAATTTTCTCAATTACGAGACCCTTGAACTGAAATGTCAAGGCTGAATGTTTAATCAAGGTAGATTCATATTAGATATTATATATAATTAACCTGCTATGTCGTCGTAATTGTAATAAGGAGCCGTTAATAATTGATATTGTATGAATAGTCAGTGTCGGAAGTCTTGTCATAGTTCCGTGTAAAACCACCAGGTGGCGCTCGAAAAATGCTGAGACAAAATTGGTGATTTCGTGTTTTTATTGATTGAGAAGAATTTTTGAATGATGCTTAAAAAACTACAAATATTTTTTAAGATCTATTAAAGATATAGCTACGTAAGTTAAAATGATATTTGATGAATTAGAAAATCATAAAATTGAAATTGTCGACGCGAAATGTCAAAAATGATGCATCAGACTACGCCCGCAGGTGACGATATCACTTTTCAATAGCGAGAAATTCACTGGAAGGAAATAATTCATTAATTGTAGCTTATTCCCACCAATGGCAGAGTTCTTTGCACAATATAACAATAACTTTTTAAGGCAGATTGTCAGCGCAGTAAGTAAATTAACTTACAGTGTTAATTTTACCTGAGACAGATACGATTTATCCGACTGAATAAATATAAAACAACCAATTTGAAAATGAAATTTACATAAAGGGTTGCTGACAAATAGGTGTCATTTTTAAATTAGGCGATTTGTATTATATTCGACTAAGGACCGATTTTTCAATGGTTAGATAAAACTTAACTTGTTTAATGTGTTCCACTTTTTTTTTCAGCACATATTTTCGAACACGGAACTCTATCGATGCTTTGAAAACATGGAGCCGATGTCAACCCAAGGTGAACATAATTTAAAGCCACTATTTTTAGAGGCGACGACAGCCGAAGTGTCAAGGATTGAAATGAAATCAGGAACACACCACATGGAAAAAAACCTCAGTATCGCAAATGATCAATTTAGTTAATTTAATTCTTAAACCCATCATGACTCTAAAAGGTGATAACCAAAGTTTTTCAAAGCTGCTCACGGTCACTTTGCCGAAGTAATGATATAGTAGTTTCTGAAACTTTTACCTTTGTAGTAGTGATATTCTCTTGTTGAGACGTTTTATAAAACTATTTGGTTTGATGGCACAGTAAACATTTCATACCCAGAACCGTTATTTTAGAACCAGTGTTATTCAGACCATTAAAATTATATATTTTTACTATGATATTATTTATATTATAAATTTTTTCATGGATTTTTTCTTTTAGTGGCAATAAGTAAAAAAATATCGTGTTCAACTTAGATTACAAACTCATTTTATCACAACACAAGACAAAATACCTCTAAGTTAGATTATTTTGTTCACAAGTATACTTAACATTGCGATATGAAATTCAGTTTAATAGTTTTGGTTGCACAAAGTGGCTACATCACACAGACAATTCTTTATCTATGTGGTGTTGAGTTTTTTGCAACAATTAAACAAACTTAAACTTAAAACGATATGTTTAACAAGAGCTATAAAATTATTGTTCAAAGTTAATGTATAGGTATCCTCAAGAACACGCTGTATTTACATGAGCAGTTTGACACCTTCAATAATAAACTGATCAAGCTAGTTACCAATACTTCACAACAAACACATGTTACTTATCGACATGATTAAGGCAGGACGTGTAAATATTTTGCTAAGGCATTTCTCTTCGACGGACAAGGCGCAGGCGCAGGTTTGACCCGAATCTCGTAGATTTTATTTTCTTAGCCGATTTCTGAATGAGTATGAGAAGCTTAATCGCTGCGTATCGAGGAAAATATTGTAATTTCCAGAGTTGGAAATATTAATGTACAGCGTTATTCAGAACGCTTAAGGTGAATCATTTGTTCTGATACCTACTATTTTATATAACTATCATACAACACGTTTCTATGACCTCATAATGCTGTATTGTAAGTGCTGATGGCTAATTATAGTAACAAACAGACCATCGTTGACTACGTTGGTCTGTTTGTTACTCTCCTAAATGTTTCTTCCAAGATTAAACCATATGACGTGAACAAAAAGAATACGGGGTATTTATTCCTCATATAAAATAATTATCATCATGTTATATGTCAAGAGGTCAAAGAAGGAGGGGAAGAATTCGATTTCATATTGTTTTTAATTGAAATATTATCAACAAAACGAGTTTTCATAACGAAATTGCAAGTTTTTTAGACTTCGCCTGACTTTTGGACTCCCGCATCCCAAAAATCCAAATGTCTTGAATACCAATAACACCACATCAACACGTACGTGTGACTTCAGTCGTAACCTTTACACGCGTCACTGTTGGCCACACTCCGGGTGACTAACACTGGCAGACGGCCAGCAACTCGACCCACTTACTAGTCGTCTTCCTCCTAGTTGTACCATCGAGCAATAATATGGGTTAGCACAATAACGACTTCTTAAGGCGAATCGGGGTGAACAGGGATATCTATGGTATTTAGTAGCGAACCACGTTTTAGCATATTAGGATAAAATTGGGATGGTAAATATATGACAGATTTAAATTCGTCTATAAACCTAGATACCCAGATCTAACTAAATTATAGTTTAAAAAACTAAAAAAACACGCATTTTAAACTGATTGAACTAAAAAATTAAAAATAAAACTACAGTTATCAATTGCAAAATTCATATTATTATACAAAACACGCGGGGTGCTTGTTATGATATCCACAGATTATAGTAATTTATTGATAAAATGTTTACCACAATCGAAATCAAGCCCTCCACGCTTTTTTATAAAATATGTTTTTTTTTTTCAATCGATAACTGTAGTTTTTTTTTTAGTTCAATCAGTATTAAATGTGTGGTTCTCTAGTTTTTTAACACTTTCCGGCGCGATGAACGGCTATAGCCGTAAAACAATAACAAATCTATTGTGTCTGGGACACCGCAGCGGAAAGAGTTAAATTATAATTTATTTTTCACTTTTTAGTTTGGTTTATTAGATTTGCATTCGCAGATCACGCGATAGCTTTATCTTTCTTACTCCCTTCCAGATGATCCACGAAATAATTTATTAATCCTGGCGGTCCTTATGAGGATATTGGGAAACTGTTGTTAAATTATTGCATTGTCATTGGTCCATGATAGGTGTGCAAATTTTCAAATTAATCAAGTTTCTGGAAATCGGTCAAATTAATGCTCAAAGATTCCATTAGATACATACATAGATACAACCCAAACTAATATATATAAAAAAAAAGCGAAGTAAAAATCTAAGCGAATCTATCCTTTCAAGGAGTCAATTTAACCAACGTCCAAAAGGACTTCTATTGTATTGTTAACTTACAGAGATATTTCGCTTATATTAAATTTGTCTACTCTATTACCTACCCTAAAGCAGCAGCCGGATCAGTATCAGCAGACCAAATAAGCGGTACTATGCAGAATATTTATAATTTATCGCATATTGAACTGTAGCGTTTTGATTTACTAATAGCGCAGGTTGATTTGTCATAACTTTTACTTCAGTCCGTTGTGATAAAATAAGGGTGCTTTTTATTAAAAAGTAGCTATTAAAAAAAAGTTGCCCTGAAAACACCGTAGATATTCATTCCACACCGCATCAGTGTATCAACGCCAAATGACGTTAGAGCCATGTCACAGCCGCAGTTTTCCTGAAACTGTCAATCACGCTGTGTGCGTGTCGTATTTCCCTCACGCACACAAACAAAGGTGGGCGTGGCCTATCGTGCGCCGGCGCCGGTACACTCAGCGATAATAGTAATGTACAAGATTTATTCTGACGTGCCTTCTCTCCCTAGATTTCAGTTAGAAGTGGGCCGTAAAAACGTGATGCTATTTTATATTGATGTTTTGAGTTTGGTTTTATTTACCAAGTTAAGTATAGATAGATGATAGTACTTTAACTTATAGTAATCATGTTCCAAGATATGTTTTAATTAAAACTTTTATGTCCACCTAAATTAATAAGTAAGCAATATGCACAATAAAAATTTGCGTACATGTTTAATTTCACTTCACAATAACTAATTGTGACTATGTGAGGAAGACAGTCATAATAATGTATAATGTATACTACAGACGTTAAGACATAAATAGGCCATTGCTAAATACCTTTTACAGTGCTATCGCTACCCCTAACCTGCCGTCAATGGTATTTGGCTCACGTCTCGCTAAAGACTAAAACATAGCTGATTGTGTTACTCAGACATATTTTTCTGCCTATCTTATGTAAAATTTTAAAATGACTCAGTCTTCTAAAGTAATTTAAATTTTTCATCTTTACATTAAATTAAATTAAATAACGTTAATTATTAAAAGTTTAAGCATAACAAAGAAAGGGGTGTATTATGAACTCAATTCTGATCCATTGTAATCTACATTGGCCAAAGCCTGTATAAATACAAAATAATTTGGTCATTCATAATAATTATTGTCACACAGCACAATATAAATTGGACCGATTTTGTACCTAATCTGTTTTAAAGGATCCAACTGACATTGTTTGAACGACAGCTAAGAACTTCTGTCTCATATTAATATTCACGACGAAAATTAGTGAATCAAAACAAAGTAATTTACGTTAATTACCTGACACGCTATACTTACTCCATACTTAACATCGACACGTATACTCTCACAGTTATATTTTCCAATAAATTGATCTGACTTATAAGTATTATCGGGCTACTTAACCGGCAATAGGTCAGACATACAATACAGAATAATGAGCTTCCCCGAAACCGTGTAAACATAAACAATTGACGGTCAACGGAAGCAGCGACGATTAACGAGAGCGCTAACGATAAACAACATCAAGTTTACGTTGGAAACCGTTGTTTAAGGTTTAGTGCGGGTGTGGACTTCGATTTTGAGTAAGGTAGAGAGGGTCTAGTTGAGCGACGAGGCAAGTTGAGCATTTGTTATATCTTGGAAACTAAGCATCGCACAGTTTTTGGATGTATGTGCGGTAGGGAGGTGCGGAGATGAAATCAACAAGTAGTTGACCAGTTGACGCCGGCCGGCGCATGAGTGAGACGTAATATTGGACACCAATCACATACATTGTTCTGATCCCAAAATAAGTAGCTAATGCACTTGTGTTATGGAAATCAGACACAAAGGTGGTACCACAAGACCCAGACCCGAGAACATATAGTAAATTTTAATTTCTATATTGACCTAACCGGGAATCGAACCCGGGACCTCGGAGCGGCGACGCCTTGAAACCAGCATGCTTAGCCACTACACCACGGAGGTCGTCAAAAGAAGAAAAGACGTAAGAGCGCTTTGTTGCTTTTACGACGAAAAAATATAAATATCTCGCTTCCTTACCTTTTTTCTATGCAACAAACATTTGGATTTACTAATATCAAGCAACAATGTTCGCTAATTCTTATTTTTAACCGACTTCAAAAAATGAGAAGGTTATCAATTCGACTGTATGTTTTTTTTTGTATGTTTGTTACCTCATATCTCAGTCGTTTATCGACCGATTCGGAAAATTTTTTCGCCTACTTAGAGGGTATACCTTCTAGTTGGTCCCATTTTTTTCAATTTGGGATCTGATGATGGGATCTTGGTGTAATCTAGGGAAACCCTCACATTTTGAAGGCATGTATAGTGTTTCTTTACTTGAATCTTAATGTTGACATGTTCTTACATCTAATAATCAACATTTTGTGGGGCTGAGCTAATGGTGGAACTCCTTAACGCTTAGGAGTTCAGTAATTATAATGAAAGAACTTATAATAGGTAGTTTGTAGCTTCTTAAGAAACAGAATCATAAGGTGCCCCCCCCCCCCATTCTCCTGTAGTATCTAAAAATGAAGAAATAACAACAACATTTCTTTTTGGAGTCGGTGCCATCACTTTGACCATCAAGCATCAACTATCACAGCACCGACTCCAAAAAGAAATTATTCGCCTGAATTGGGTTCCTTTCTTTTCAATAGTCAAGAGTTTATTAAGGACTTTAGAGTGCATTTTGGTTTTGATGTCGGTTTTTACTTTTTTAAAGTTAATTTTAATAAATACACTATTTGCAGGTGGTATTTTTTTTTATTAACGTAAATTTTATTTCAACAAGTGGGTATGACTTGTTGGGCATATCCACTTATTGTGATGTAGTCTGAACTGTAGTCGTGATGCTGATTAATTATTGATTTGTGTTTTTATACAATACCATCAAATCTAAAAATACCTGGTTGATAGTCTATGTTTTTTTTAATAACTGGAAAAAATGTTCGATAAAACGGTGCAAACATCGTATCTCTACTTCAAATACATTTGTAACTGTGTGATTGTGATTTAATCAAAAATTCCACACATAGACCCTACTTTTTGCAAAAAAAGGTCCTACTTTTAACTTCAGAATTGAAAAAAGTACTCGTACATTCCATACATTTACCTACTTTTGTGTAGAGAGCTCAAAAGAACATTCTATGACCTCATTATACATAATTAATTATTATACTAAATATCCTATCCGCCATCCCTATTCAGTAACTAGACCATGCGCACGCGCGTAACCCGATAGCATTCCATATACGGCGGTTATGCGCGGCCGACCAATCGGAGGCGTTCCCGCCCAGTTGCTCTTGCGCAATTATTGTGATTCAAATCGCTATGTAGTTGTGTTATGTATTTAGTTTGAATTTGTACGATAAGCGGTTGGTATTTGAACTTGGTAAGCAGTAATCGGAGGTACCTGTAGCTCGGTTGTACCATTTACTTTAATATAACTATAACATAAAGTATTGTTGGTTTTCGAAAAACCGGCCAAGTGCGAGTCGGACTCGCGCACTGAGGGTTCCGTGCCAATTTTAACTGAATTAGGAAATCTACTTACTTCCACTTAGTAACATGTAGTATTTTATTATTACCATTAATATTGTGTTGAAAGCAAATATAACTTTGTTTTTCATAGTTTATGTATGAAGAACAAAGTAATTATTATTGTTGGCGGCCCTCGATTGATCTCAAAGATCGACAGGGATCTGCTGCCTCCAGTTATATTCGACGGTGTCGTAGTTCCCTACTGTAATGTGGTAAAAAATTTAGGCATTCATATGGATAGCTCTTTATCTTGGGAGAAACAGATCAGCGAGGTAAGCAGGAAAGTCTATGCATCGGCTAGTGCTCTAAATTGACTGCGCAATTTTCTACCGATTCCTACCAAATTGCTCTTGTACAAGCACTGCTGCTTCCCATTCTTAACTACGCTCACTGTAGCTATCTAGACCTTAGTGAAAAGTTCCTTGATAAACTTGAACGCCTCCAAAACTTCTGCATTCGCATTATTTTCGGTTTACGTAAGTATGATCATGTCTCCGACTTCCGTGCTCAGTTAGAGTGGCTTCCCATACGTCTACGACGTAATCTTCACATCCTTACTCTGTTGTACAATGTTCTTTTTAATCCACGATCTCCCCCCTATCTCAAGGAACGTTTCCACTTTCTGCAAACCACCAACGACCAGGTTAACATGCGTTCTTGCCGTCGAATACAACTTTCCTTTCCCCCTTTCTCCTCCCAATGCTACTCACAGTCGTTTACAGTTCAGTCCGTTCGACTGTGGAATTCACTACCACTGCATATCCGACAATCCCAGTCCCTTCCGGTGTTCAAAGCTAGGGTAAAAGCGCATTTCCTTTCGCTTTAAAAATTGACATCTATCGTAGTATGCACGTATATTATATGTATTTATTAATTATATGTATTTATAAATTTGTTTTATTTTATTTTATTTGTGATGTAAGTGTATTAGTTATATATTTTTATTCTTACTTCTATTATGTAACTATCTTTAAAGTATGATATTAAAATTTCCAGCTATATTTTTGCACACCGTTTCTACCTCACTGATTAACGTTGTTTCCTCTACCCAATGGTTGTCTGGAAGAGATCGCTTCCAGCAATAAGACCGCCAATATTGTACAAATGATTTGCCTGTATTGTTATTGTTTCTTGTGTCCTTATTTGTGCAATAAAGAATATTTATTATTATTATTATGTTGTGTCTTTTCCATTCTCGGGACCATGGGGTCCCGGACCTTTGGAAGGCGTACATAGGGCCGAAACCAACACGCAGAGGCCCGTTTGACAACATTAATCTAAAAGCTGTGTGACACAAACCGACGATTATCCCTGTATGCACTATAAAAGTGCACCCAAGGACAACCCCCGGTTTGTGTAGGACTATTGCAAGATATGGACAAAAGAGACTGAGTTATGGGTGTGTGTGTTAGGTGGACCGGGTAACTGGGACTATGGAAGAACTATGGCCCCTGCCTGATGTATGTGTCTCACACGGATAAAATGGCAGGGGGTGACTTGCACACTCAGTCGATGGGCCCCCCAAATTAGTTGCTAGCACTAAGTGACGTAGACAACAAGGGGGCAACACCAGTTGAGGTGCTAGGGGAGTGGAGAGGTGTACCACGGCTCTCAGGACAATTCCGGTAATCGTTCAAGATCCCTACAAGCATCTTACTGGCACACTTTCTTCCCCTGAGCATCTCTGCTCTAGCGAGTCTCCACTCAAGCCAGCCAATGAAGGCAAGCAAGAGGTGGGAGATCCTGTCCTTCGTCAGTGTTCACTCTGCCCGGCCAGTGAAGGCAAGACAGAAATGAAGAACAGGGGTTCTCCCAGGAGCAATCAGGTACGTGGGGTCGCTACTGCCCAACAGCTCGCCACAAGCTGCCCTGCGTGTTTATTATTATTATGTTTGCGGTTGTTGAAAATGTGCTATATCTCAAAAACTACTAGTTCGATGCCGTCAAAACCAAGTATTTGGTAAGACCTACATTAAGTATATTATTTTTTCAAAATTTAAACTGGCTTAGTTTATAAGTTAAGGGGGGTAGGGACGCCCATTTTACCACTTTGGAAGCTTCTCTCTATCAAACGTTACACTTTCAAAAAGAACTAAATGGTTTTAGGAACCTTAATGTCATTTTAATCTGGCTATATCCACAGGAACCTTCCCATCTGTCTTTAAGGTTGCGCTTATAAAACCTGTACATAAGGGAGGTAAAAAGGACCTTGTTGATAGTTACCGACCTATCTCAATCCTGCCCACCCTCTCCAAAATATTAGAGCGGATAATGAATGATGCATTGACTAGGTTCTTGGAGGCAAACAAGTTACTTGCCTCGACACAGTACGGTTTCCGTAGTGGTAGGTCCACTAACGGCGCGGTCCTTGACCTCGTGAACTGCGTAATCACCACCCTGGACCAGGGGAGCAAGTGTTTGACTGTTTTCCTGGACCTCGCGAAGGCTTTCGACACAGTCTCAATACCACACCTTTTATTTAAACTAGAAAACCTGGGAGTGAGAGGCCTACCTCTTGCACTGTTCAGGAGCTATCTCTTAGGTAGGACTCAAAGAGTTAAGATAGGTAGCTGGACTAGTGGGGCGGCCGAGGTCAAAATTGGAGTTCCCCAGGGTAGTATCGTTGGCCCAACCCTATTTCTGGCCTACATTAATGACCTTTGCCTCATGCAGTTGCGAGGAGGTCGAATATACACTTTCGCTGATGATACTGCCCTCTTCTTCAGTGGTGACTCCTGGAATGAAACTTTTCACAATGCCCAAGAAGGCATGAACAGAGTAGTGGCCTGGTTGCGGAACAATATGCTTACGCTGAATGTGGGTAAAACAAAATATGTGGCTTTTGCTTTGAGATCATGCTCCCTGCCTTCACTTAGTATGCAGTTAATTGCTCATGTCTGCCCCGCACAGTCCCCCTTTTGCCATTGTAGCCCACTAGAACGAACTTCTAGTATTAAATACCTCGGTGTGACTGTGGACCAATGCATGACATTTAAGCCTCATGTTCAATCTCTCGTCCCCAGGATCCGTAAACTTATTTTTATATTCAAAACCCTGCGACACGCGGCTGATAGCCATGTCATCAAAACGGTGTACTACGCCTTGTGCCAACCGCTTCTGGAGTATTGTATTTCCTCCTGGGGTGGCACTCACAAGACTATTCTGCTGGAAGTGGAACGGGCCCAGAGAGCAATCTTAAAAGTTGCAGCTGGTCTCCCAATTCTATATCCTACAGAAGACCTTTTCAGAAAATGGAGCGTACTTTCAGTGAGACAGACGTTCATTCTTCGGACAATCTTGACTAAACACTCAGAGTTAAACTATGACCCTGGTTTGGTGGAAGGGAAACGACGTTATGGCCTTGTATGTGATAGGTTACCTCTAAAAACTGCAACTGCACAGAACTTCTACTGCTACCTGGGAAGCTACCTCTATAACAAACTTAACGAGCTTCTTAACATTTACCCACTAACCAAGAATAAATGCAAGTTGACAGTTACTACTTACCTTAAGAGTCTGGACTATGAATCCACCGAACTGCTTCTTTCAGCTCCTCAGTAAACAAATAATTAAAATGCCATGAATACAAATAATACCTATCCTTTTATCATCACTAAAAATCAACGTAATCAATTCTATGACAGTTCGAGTTTTTACCTTAATGGAGTATCTGATCCGTTAGTTGTTTTCTCCACCCGCGAATGCAAACACACACATACACATAAACACACATACACTCACATTCAATCTAATACACTTACACTCTCACAGTTAGGCCAGTATTATTTAATTTCTAATATGTTTCATTTTTCTTTTTCATATTGATCCCTAGTTATATACTTTTAACCTATATAGTATTATGTATCTACGGGCGGGGGCCTGGCGACCTGTATCACCGGTTTTTTCAGACCTATTTCAGGCACCAGCCTCTCGCACGTTGGGAAACTTATAAATTAAGAACAACTATTTTTGTACTTGCTACTTCCCTAATGTGCCAGAGAGAAATAAATGATTTATTTATTCATTTATTTATTTATTTTAAAAGACCTATCCATAGACACACCGCACGCATAGGTCCAAAAAAAATCGGCTTTAGTTTAATGTATGGGAGCCCTCCCTTAAATATTATATTTTTTTATTTTTTGTATAAGTATCGTTAAGCGGTTAACAGGATACATCTTCCTAGCAAATTTTAACAGCGTGATGCTTTTAGTTACAGAATAAAGTAGCTGTGACATACGGACAGTAAGTCAGACAGACTTGACGAAACTATAAGGGTTCCGTTTTTTGCCATTCGGCTACGGAACCCCTAAAAAAGAACACAATAATAAATCAAAAGGCTAACAACTTAGCAGCAGCTGTTATTATGCCTGAAGTAAGCTTAATCTTTACTATAATGGAGTTTGAGTAGATATTTAATATATGTCTTATAGTTCAAAAAGATGGTGCTATGAATTAATATTCAATCATCGTTAAGGGCCTTTCTCCGAAGCTTCAGCTTCAGCTCTTTCAGGATTATTTTTTAAATGCTAAGGAAACGTTATCATATTTTATATAAAATGGACTTATATTATCAGTAAATCTTCTTCAGTTAAGTACGGTAAACGCTTTATAATAACATCCTTATAGCTGCCTCAACAACTGTGTATGTTATACATGTACCTATTTCAAAACTGCCTTAAAACGTAGAAACACAATGTTAAACTGGATAAAAGCAGACATCAGCTGGAACAAACCGGTCAATGTCGGTTCAGAGCGGCTTAGTGCGTGGCGCGTGGATGCACCCCCTGCCCCCTTTCCCTCCATTACCCCCCGCCCTATCCCCCGGGAGCTCCATCTGGGACGAGGCTTTACTCTCAAAGTTCACATTTGCGATTCCAACTTTAGACATCTCTGTCACTCATTGTAACATTCTTTATGAGTGAGTGACAAAGACGACAAGATTTTACAAAAATGACTCCATCGCGTTGAGTAGGGATTGGAAACAGACATACCACTTGTTGATCTGGAGGCGGAAAATTTTGCGAGAAAATGGAGAGATGAATCACCTTGGTAGTTATTTGTTAGAAATCTATTAAGAAGAATGGTTGGTTACTTCCCGCATGAGGTGATGTATTTTTTGTTAAATTCTTAAGAGCTTAAGTAGGTATACCTACTATGTAGAATTTGTTGCAAATTTTTGTGCAATTTGTACACGAAAAACTTTTTTCAACCGATCGTATTTTTTTTCGTCGAAGGAAAAAAAATATTTATATTTTGGGGCACGATTTCTATTCATTTAGATTTAATCCATGTGATAGTTTTTTTTTGTATATGGATATATTAATGACTTGATTTTTCAAGATATAACGGGAAAACTCGCAATCGAATTACACGAAACAAGTTCGTTAAAGTGAGAATCATCACCCTGAAAAGGAAAATCCGCCGCCCGCGTATTAGAGATTTAAATGCAAGCTTTCCAGCTTTTGCATTTTAATTTTTTGTATACGTCAAAAACTAAGTGCGAATTGCATTACTCGTTTAACTCGCTTTAAGGTTTTGACTGCCACAAAACTTGACACAATAGAAAAATATTGTTTGGTCACCGGTGACCACCATGGCGCTAAATGTGTAAAGTAGACAAAAAGTCGATAAACTGCGGAAAAATGATACATATTTTCCGCGTAAAGTTTCGTTTTTTTAACGTAGCATTAAATAACTCGAAACCACGACAATTATAAGTTAATTGTGGGGTGCATATTTATTTATTATTGACTACATAATTGGGTACTAGAATTTCTGAAGCAGCGATCAATTGCATTAATATCCTCACCTAATGCATATTGGAGTATACATTATGCCTCACCCACTGAGTGACACTAATGCATCTTCACTTTTAATATTTTAACATCCATTTCTTTCTGTAATTTTCCAAGCTTTTTTTACATATTACCTCTCGTATTTTTCTTCAACGTTGAAGAAACGATAAAACTGATGTTAATTTTTAATTGTCCTCTTTTGCTTTATTTCTAAAGCAGGATACTTATATGTGAGATAAATTAAAGGCCTCCAAATTAAATATAACACGTCAACTCGAAATATTGTTCATCCATAGTAAAATCATATGTATTTTGTGATAAACGGTATATGCAAATAGGATGATTCCACAGAAACAGGTACACGTAAGTATAAATATTTTCATTGCTTACATACACAATATTAATTTTTGATTGTCCACCGACAAGATAAACGGACGACTTTGGAAAGATCGCAGGATCAAACTGAATGCAGAACGCTTGTGATCGTTCCATGGAAAGCCATGGGGGCGGCCTTTGTTCAGAAGTGGACGTCCTTTAGCTGAAAATGGTGATGATGATGATGAAATGATGATTATAGGTACGTACATAATATTAAAACAAAATAAGGAACAAATAAACTATGAACTCTTGGAGGTCGTTTCAAATGCGGATTCAAATTTTATTTTTAGATCGGTTACTATAGAATTGAGTTGACAATATTACCCGGACCGAAAGCATTATCTCCTGTATTTGGTTAATATAATTTATCAGACTGGATTTTGCTCGAATAGAGTTGACCTTTCAAATTATTGGATCAGCAACCGTCAATGAACTTAAGAGGCACCTCTCGCTTGGAAATGAATAACGTTACCAGGATTATTTAGACTTCAATGGTTTTACCACGTAAAAACACATCGACTGAAATATGGTAGGTACATGAAATGCCTTTGTTATTAACGGTATGTCAACCTGTCACTGGACACTTTTTTAAGGCCGATCCGCACTCATCAGTATCAGTGATCGTCACTGTTACTGATCACTGACGAGTGTGGATAGCGTCGTTCAAAATGTATGCTTCACAGTATATTTTTTCACTTTCACTGATAGATACGTTACTGATCGACACATGTTGGCACCATGCCGGCACTGTTCTATGCGTAGAGGCCTCAAATCACAAGTTTGTTGTCAATATTAGGCCACTTTTCGTCATGCTATCGGCAGGCATCAGCGGTTTGTCAACGGCAAGTCGACTGCTGGTGTTGACAACTAACCAGCAATGCGACATAAGCATAGTCAGCTACTGCCATCATCAAGTACTGCGGCAAATAATATTGCAATCAAACCTCATAACGTAAGTACGGATATCTCGCACCTTACCTAAGAGCTAAAATCACTTGCACCTCATGTCGTCTTTTGTTTAAAGGGACGCTCGTTTTTATATCGTTTAAGCAAGCGATTTTCGCTGAAAAGTAATAAGGCGCGATAGGCCTTAACCGTACCCAGAATTTACAGGCAGATAGATATACGCATAATTTGCTATCTCAGAGATGTTTTTTTTAATGAGTCGACTAACAGGTGTCGTTTTAACGGTGTACTTCTGTAAGAACAACAATTGGTTTATATGCTTGGTTCATGTATTATAAGTAGAGAATGGTTTAATTTTTATTGAATTCTTTCAGGTGGTTCACGAGATACATAAGAATGCTGTGATAGGGCTTTAGGGTGGAGTCTCTTTGGTAATTATCTCAGATAAGTTGTAGGGTATGTTGCACGTGATAACGTGGTCAGAACGTTTTGCGTCGAAGTGGTAGCAGGAATGCAAAAGAAAACGATTTTTCTTACACCAGTTGTAATCTTATAAGAAGTATATTTCCCAGCAACATGGTAATATTAAACGAAACGTTGCCCAATCGATACAGCGTCAATAGAATCGACCTTGCTCGTTAAATATTTCAAGTCTGATTAAGTTCCGCTCTGGTATTGACTGTCTGTTTTTCGCTTCATTGGCCGTGATAATATTGATACGATTAATTACCTTTAAAAATGTCCAGACGAATATAAGCCTCGAAATGATGCTGGATAAAAAAAAACTTACTATTACACGTACTGCACGAGAGGAAATAAATAACTAAGTGTTTGCTTACCTATCTTTCTTTTTTACGATGTGTGGTTTATATGTTTTGTCTTTACCACGATCGCGTATGAAATATGAGATTTGAATCGGTATTTCTACTTCATATTGCACATTAGATGTGTATATGAGTTTATAGAAATTTTAACGACCTCCGTGATGTAGTTTAGTTTAGGCTGGGTTTAAGGCGTTGCCGCTCCGAGGTCCCGGTTTCGATTCCTGGTTGGGTCAATATAGAATATAAATCAAAATTTCTATATTGTCTAGGGTCTGGGTGTTGTGCTAATACCTTTGTATTAAATTTCCATAACACAAGTGAATTATCTACTTACTTTGAGATCAGAGCAATGTATGTGAATGGTATTTGTTTGAGTCAAGATGAGTAAAACAATCTCATTTATTAAAGTCAGTTGACAAATAAGTCATATATTTTTTTACATCAGATTGTGAATAAATGAACTTTAATAACATAGGGCGCAACATAAACGAAACAAACCAATAATTTAATATTCCTTGGGTGTTATTTAAAATAAAATACCAATGATATTACGCCAAAGAAAATAAACGGTACAGAAAACGTTCTGTAGAAAATGACGTGTCATTTTGCGGATATATTCCGTTCTATAGCATGTTTTAGTATGCAAATAATCTGTTATTATACGATTTGTCTAGTCCGTAAGCCCTTTGTCTTGTTTATGTGATACATTTGACGTCTGTAGTGTAATTGTTTACACAACTGAATGTTTTAGTATAAGACGACATTCTTGAAGTCACAAGATAAATCATAAGTTTTGACAACTGCTTCCAGCTACTTTGACACTTATATCTGAAAGTAAAATTTCATACTAGGGATTACTTAGTTGAGGACATGGAGCAAAGTGTTAATAACTACAGCTTGACAATTGAATACGAGTAGATTATAGTGTTATATTATTGGATCGGGAAAGGAAACAGGTCTAGCTTATTTTGCCGTTAATTTCAGACTAAAGCAACACAGTCTGCCTACCTTTTTTAACCTTAATATTTCTGTGTAGTAAAAATTACTATACCTGCCTACATCAGTAACATACAATTATAATAGTCTAAATATAATTTTAAATGATAGATAGGCTGTCTTTATGATTGGCAGTATGTGTTGAAATTGGTTAAAGTAAAAATAAAGAAGGTGATAAAATCGCAATTATAAGAGCGCCTTCACACTTAGGCGACTTTATCAGCGCGACGGTCGCGCGACAGCCGCGCTGCTGATAATTTCATACATAAATGACCGCAGTAAGCCCTTCACATTAGAGCGAAAGCGCTGCTGTCACGCTGCTGTCGCCCTTATGTGAAAGCGCACTTAATCTAACAAAGTAATTACCAAATTACTTACTTCACATGCGTTTTTAATATTAAGGCCTGATTTTTCTGTTTTTTTTTTTAAACGTCATATGATGAATATTCGTTGAACAGGCACCGCACGCGTTATTTGAAAACGTCACCTATCTATTATCAACCATTTTTTTAAATGTAGTAACGGTCATTTTATATTATTCAGGGTCGATTTTCTCAACGTCAGATAATACTTATCCGACTGAATCCGTCTATAAAACGACGGATTTTAACATGTCCATGATTGCTGACGAATATGTGACGTTTTCAAATTAGGCGTATTAAAAGTCATAAAAGTATTTCATTCAATAAATATTCTTTATCTGACGTTGGTGAAATCAATCATCATTGAGATAAGTGGGTCTAACGTTGGTAAAATGTTGGTACAAAAGGAATTTATGCGAAAAGTTTTGAATCTACAAAGCCACATCATAGACCGAAATATCAAGATATTTAATACTGAAACTTGTGTCTAAGTACCGTCAATTACAGAGTATAATTATTACTTAACGCTATAAACTTTGCCTTGTTCCCAGATATTACTAATTGTTCATAACAGAGATGGATAAAAAATTACGGAATTTTATGCTTTTACAAGTGATTTAGTTACAATTAGGTACTTTCGCTAAGAATTAAACTACTCTTATTTTCTCTTATTGTAGGTATGTATATGTGGTAGGTATTAACCAGTTTTTTTATCTATTTATAGGTTACTCTTTTTTATATCTATTTATAGGTTCAAAAACTGGATAAAACATGTTTCTATAGCGTTAATGATTTTTAAAATTATAAATTTAATTAAGAGTTCCAATTAAGTTATAATTATGCGATTTGAACAAATAATAGATTTAAGTGTGATGTGAATACACCTGAAAAGGTAAAGATTGGCGAAAATACCATAAGAGCAAATGTAACTGCTAACATTGTTTCCCAAATTCATATTCACAAATAAATGTCATTTCATTTAATTTGAAAGAAAGAAAGAAAGAAAAGTTTTTATTGATTAGGGACATCACAAACACACACACACACACACACACACACACACACACACACACACACTCACGCACACACACACACACACACACACACACACAAACACACAAACAAACAAATGCTCGCAACAGTGCGTGTGTGTGTTGGTGACGTCCGAAAGGACCTCTCTCAGCATGAGCCAGGCCCCAAGGACCTGATGCTGGTTTTCAATGGGCCCTACTTACCTACTTTCAAAAATTGCAAATGAAAACTTGAATGTATAAAATCAAAGACCAACTTACAGCAATAGTAAAAAGACTTGACTAAGTCAGGCGGCATTCTATCAACGTCCAACAGAGGTTCCGTAGAAAAAAAAAGAAATTGTGACTATCATATGAATTTTGTTACATTTTAGACTAAACTAATACAAACGAACACTAACTAATACAAACGTTTATCTGTATAAGATGATAATTGGAGAGTTACGCTTTATGCCTCAACCGAATAACAGCCCTCATAAGCTACTACACAGCTTCAGTATAGCTTTTACAGCCATTATACAGCTCTGATAACACTAAACGCTGTATAACTTGGGCCCTTTTTGCGATCATAAGGGCTGTATACGCGCTTATACATTGGTTATACAGCCTCATATAACGCGTTTAGTTTAAAAAATAGCTCATATACAGCTTATAATGCTACTTGGGTGTGATGCTGGCTGCATTGCCGCGTTGGATAGCTATGCTAATACTTTGAGCTAGGAACCAGCCAGCTAATTTTAAAGTTAATTAAGCACTTGTGACTTAAAACCTATGATGTAATCTATATATTATTAACTTTAAAATGTATTAAGTTTAATTGACATATTATTCCATGATGATATTATTTTATACACTTTACATAATATTTAGTGCGTTCATTATCTTTAACAAACATGATTTTCCTTCCCGCATTTTCCGACGGGCACCATATGACCTACTCCGGCCCTGTACACAAAGGAGAAGCTTCCCACGCATTTGATTTCACCCGAGCACACTTTATCGTACGATCGCATACAAAATTGCTATGAAACTTGTAATTTATGTGGACTCCGTTCTTTATAGAGTCTAAGACCGCTCTCACACTGCGACTTTTAGCATCGATGCAGTCAGTGTTTTGAAATCGCGCTTCAGCATCGCGACTCACGCAATGAACAAATTTAATTTAGCATCGGTGCAGTCGCGCGTTAGTATCGCGACTGCATCGATGCTAAAAGTAGCGCAGTGTTAAAGGTTGTATTTTGTGACTGCATCAATGCTAACGTGCGTTAACATCGCGACTGTATCGCTGCTGAAATTCGCAGTGTGTAAAGCGGTCAAAGTGTTACTTTGGCAAACGATAAGGACAATGTGGATTTTCCTACAAGTACATAATCAAAATCTGTTTAGGAAGTACGATTTCTTCAATAAAAATCGTAATATCGTTTTCGGTATCTACCTAGTATTAAAGAATATAAAAAAGTATAACGATGCCATTTTTTCCATTCGGCAACGGAATATTAAAAACACATTTTTTTAGCTCTATGAATTGTTTTTAGTTTCTTTCTGCATTGTGTATAACTCAACTCTATTTTAATTATTAAATTAAATATTTATAGTTACCGCGACTAGGACCTTACTAATTTCCTGGAGAAGTTTGTTCCTGACTGTACTTCGTCCGCGCGTCCTGCTGGCATTTTCTCCACCTATGTATGACATTCTCATTATGTAGGGAATCACGGGACGGTGGGCGAGTTAATTAATCTAATGAAGAATAGGTGCAAGGATCTGTGAGAGCTACTTATCATATTTGACGCTAATTATCACAGAAAGAACATAATTAAGGGTGTATTTTTATCACAACGACATTGTAATGCTACCGAAAAGTGCCTTAAATCAAATTCGTTTCTGTTAAAATTATACCCGTCGAATGGATCTAGGCTTTTTTTTTAATGGCGTTCAGCTCAGTTTGCGTTTTAATTGATTTATGTACGAAAACAAAAAAAAACAAAAATCAACGGAAATCTGTCGCGATCTTAGCAATTTAACTTTTTTTTTTAAATTAAATCTCATTTTCTTTTTGTAAACTTTTATTTATATGAATAAATAAAAGTTTACCACATATGTATACGTATTCACGTGGTTAATAAGGAACTTTGTAGCTTATTTATCTATTTCAGTTATCTAAAATAACTATAATAACCAACTCAATAATTTATCAGAGCCCAGAGCCATATTATAATTTCATTTGAATCTTGGAGCGTCGAGCTTCACATTAGAGCGACCAATAAAGGTCTAAGCCCACTTATGAACCCGTCAAGGTGACAGCACCGTATCAACTCAAGGCGTCCAGTATTCTTTGTATGTAACTTCATACTTCAACGCACATCTATCAATTTCGTAACATCACCACGACCTCCGTGGTGTAGTGGCTAAGCACGCTGGTTTCAAGGCGTCGCCACTCCGAGGTTCTGGGTTCAATTCCCGGTCGGGCCAACATAAAAAACAAAAGTATCTATATTGTCTCTGGCCTGGGTGATGTGGTACCACCGTCGTCTGATTTTCATAACACAAGTGCAATTAGCTACTTACTTTGGGATCAGAGCAATGTATGTGATTGGTGTCCAATTAAAAGAAAAAAAAAAACACCTCGGAGCGAGACCAACTCGGGACCCACTCTCGACCAGCGGCGCATGCGTTGTAACGCGCTTACAGCGCGTCGCCCACTGGTTGACGACTATCCGTCCACCCTGTCAAACGGGCTGTCATTCACAAGAAGAACTGTCATAAGTTGTAGCAAACCCGATCCGAGGCAGGCGTTCGCTATCCAGTGCCGATCCCATCCGAGGTGTTCCTGTTCCTTTAACGTAACGTGTTTCCGTATGGTTGACGCCTGGTTGGTGCTGTTCCCAAGCCGGGTTGGTAGTTTTGCTTCAACCTTAAACATTAAAAACAGCGGGGATGCTGCCGCGCGCCGCTGTTGCTATTCGTGTATGAAATACTGTCTAAATTAATGTGAAATAGCTCTTATAACTACTTTTTCACCGTCTAAGTATGTACACAAGTGTGCCTCCCAAACATAAGCCGGTAAATTGTCTGTCTCAAAAGCTTGAGTAGTAGGAACGCTTTAAATGATATTAGTAACACAATACTTCATTTGATAGGCAAATGAGGCGTGGCATCATGCAAGCGACATTTTGTACTATCAAAGAATAGATTTAGTTCCCGCAGTAATGAAAATAAATTGATTTAACTTGAAATATAAGATAGCCCTTTATGGCACATAATGACACAAATTAAATAACAAATATGTTTTAAAGAAAAAAAACAATGTAGGCTGAAAATAAAAACATATCTACGGAAACGTAAATTGATGTTTATGTGTCATATTTATAATATAAATCTAAAGAGTTTGTTTGTTTGAACGCGCTAATCTCGGAGAAGTACTAGATCGAGTTGAAACATATTTTTTTGTGTTGGATAGCTAATATATTACAGAGTACCTACTATATTGGGAGGGGAGAGTGCAAACATCAAACACGCGGACGCAGTCGCGGGGGATTGCTATGTAAGATAAATTTACTATATATGTCGATATCTTCTTACTATACTTTGAATTTGCACACTATCTATTTTGTTGGGTGAACTATTAAAAGGAATTCAAAAAAAATATAAAACTAAAAATTAATAAAAGGAATGAATGAAAACGTAAAACCAAGCCAATATCTAGAAGTACTTTTATTGCATTTTTTATAATATATTCCCGCTCTCAATGAAGCCCCAGCCTTATCTCTTAGTGGCGCCCACACGCAATCAAGTGCTTTCTCTTACAAACAGTCTAATGATACGCATTATTCAGTAATTGAGAACTTTAACATGAAACAAGCAAGCTTTTTCGTAAAGAAATCGTATTAATAAGCAATAATATCTTTCATGGACCTCTTAAGACCACCTGAACAAATTGGCTTAATACAAGTACGTACGTATTTTTCTGGATTTCTGGAATACCGGCGGTCGCCCGCGACTTGCTCCCTCCCCGCGCAAAAAGATAGTTAAGATTATGAGAGTGTTTTATTAGAAAAAAATATTGCACGGAATTGATATGAAATAGCAGGTATTGCATTTACTTGCAAGATGTATATTCTGGTATGAGTGAGGATAAAGTTAAAAGAATATGACTAACGACTTACAAGAGTTCGGTCCACTAGCACTTTAGAGAACTATTAATCGATAAAAGCTCACTTGCTTATGCCTGACTAGCTTAGGTATTGGTTTAAAATCTTTCTTTCTGCCGCGAGTTTTCTTAATCGTGTTTTAATTTTTACTCGTACGAAATGTTAATTGTAATATTTAAAAGCCTTTCTCGATAAATAAGCTATCCTTCTAAAAACATTTTTTTTAATCGGTTCAATAGTTTCTGTGATTTACGCATTACAAAAAACCTCTTTAGGTTTATACTATTATATAAGTATAGATTTAAAATTTCACAGCAAGGCTGACTAGCCTGCTAATTAATATTTCAATATGGTCTTAACATACAATCTTCTTGAAGTGTTTTAATATACGTACATATACTAACTTAAATACCTACTACAGACTGATAAAGTGGCAGCCATAGACTCAAGAGCATCAGGTGCATGTACTATAGTTCTATAGTCGGCTTGTTTGAATGTGAAGTGGCATTCCGAAAACTTTTACGAGCCTTTGAGAGCTTTAGGTTATGGTTTTTGAGGGCAAGGTATGATAAGCTGGAGAGTTAAGTATTGCCATGGTGTTATGATTGCTTAGTTGCCCAAAAGTATAGTAATTTAAAGAACTGAAGGGATTCTTGGTTGTTTGCGCTAATCTCACGACCTATATAGGTAGAGATTTTTATTGTATTGATAAAAACAAACTAGTTATTGTCATTATAACTCAGACAAGTTTAGTTAATTCTTTATGTAATAAAAAGCTAATAAAACATATTTAAATGTCAGTAAAATGAGGTCCTATCTAAATATTCTAATAAAAAACGTTAATCAACGTCTACCTATTTGAGAAACTGGCGAAAAATCTGAAAAAGATTTTTTGTAATTTAATTCTAAGACCTTTCATTTCCTTTGGAAAATAAGTAATATCAGTTGGACGTCCTTTGAAAAGTACTCCATCCGCTCTTTACGTAGGAAGATCCAATAATTGTGAAAAGTATTCGATCAATCGAACGCCGCCCACACTATTTAGCATAACATTGAATGATGCAGAAGTCTCACTGATTTTATTACTTTTACCATTTTAAACCCGATGATGTATCTTTCTTTCACATGGTTTTGTTCACATGTGACAGGGAACTACGTACATCGTGTCACATAAAATGTCTCTACTGTAGGTGCATCTAAAAAGACTCTTCTTTAAATTACTTGCTGATCAAAAAAACTTTACACCAATATGAACGTGTTTATTTAAGACTTCTCACTTCATTTAACTTTATTTAAGACACGAAAGTTAGTCTTAATATACCTATATATCAGATTTCAGGAAGCGTTTGACTCCTTATACACTGCAACTTTTGGCATCGATAAAGTCGCGCAGTTGGAAACGCGCGACTGCATCGCGAGTTACGCAATGAACAGATTAAATATGGCATCGATGCTGTCGCGCGTTAATATTATTGCAATAGTGTGACTGCATCGATGCTAGCGCGCATTGGTATCGATACAGTCACCACTATACAGTACATAATGTATTAATGTCCAGCTTATGTAGCGATACTAATGCGCGTTAGCATCGCGACTGTCTCGATGCTAAAAGTAGCGAGCAGTCAACCATTTGGTTTACACAATGAAACAAAATAGTCGACTGGTAGAGAATTCTTTAATCATTAAGTCCGCCATTTGCACTTTTTTTGTCAATGCAAAAAAGAATAAAATAAATAAATAAAGGTTGTTATTTTGCTTCTGCATCGATGCTGCACTGCGACTGCATTGCTTATAGTGCAATGGATCATTACATATCCGTATCATCCTTGATACGTGACAAAAACTAAGTCCAGTACATATCTCAAAAAAAATTCAAACATGGGACGTCATTTTGCATGAAGCATTTGACAGATACACAGAAGGATAAACAGAACTTATTGGGACATAGTCAAATAGGCCGCAGGTCTACTGTTTCCTACTTTCACTGTAATGTGTATTGGAGTGGTGCTATGATTTCCGATATCGTTGTTAAGAGGTTTGTTTAACTGAAAAAAATATTGGATTCCTTTCATATTTTGCGTGCATATTTACTTATACTGTTATAGACATTTTTGTCAACATTCTCTTAAGTACCTTATTCATAAGAATAGGATTTTAAATAAAACTGTTTTACCTACGTACATATTTTTTCTTAAAAGTAAAATATTGTCACAAATCGTAATTTAATGATACACTATTAAAGATAAAAATACATCTCATGAATAAGAATATTACTTAGGGAAATGGCATGCAGGGAAAAAATAACTAAGACCTACATTTAGCTCTAAAATAATTTAAAAAGCCTAAATGGATATGACGCTTTGTGCCAAAATAATTTAAGGGCATGATCCTGATTTTTAGTAATGAGTATTATCTTCCACAGGTGTCCCGATAATCCAAATTAATTAGAGCTGTTAATAATATTATAGCTTTATAAAGTAAACTTTGTCAGAAATTCAGCGTGGATATATTATATGAGCTTTATGTAAAAAGGTATCAGATTAAAAGTATTTAAGGCCCATAAAAACAAATAAGAGCGTAGTAGAAAAAACTGATATAAAAAATGATGTTAACGAAAAAAACACGTTAAAAATTATCTGAATGTGAGAAAACAGTTTTGTACTTTATTTCCGTAAACTATAATACTTAGGGCCAAGCTCCTTTCTTTGTTTCTATTTTTAAGAAACCTAAAATGCAATTTATTTCAATAGTATTGGTACTGGCGGATACTTGCTCGTAGATTTTTTTGTTACTTTTAGAATCATATTTCCAACCTCTGGTATAATAATCTAAAATAAACGGCAATCTAAGAAGACTTTGGATCAACCCAATTCGGAGAAACGCATTCCTGCGCCGAAAGCTTCTCGTGAAGGGGAGCCTGACCCTGAGGGCTTCACTACTGTGGAGCACGAGAAGAAAAAGAAGCCTGTCAGCCGCAATCAATGCGGAAATGCACCGACTGGGTCTAACATGCTGCGGCGTCCTGCGATTCCGACGGCGCTAAACATACAACATGTTTCTCGCCTATATCACACCACGAAGGTTGAGCAGGTTTCGGAATACGTGCAGAAGAAAACCAACTTCACTCTGCGGGTCGTCAAATTGGAGTCTACGCGCAATGTAAATTTTAATTCATTTGTGATAAGAAACCCAACTGAAAAGATAGCGAACTTAATGAACGAAGGTTTCTGGCCGAAAGGTGTCGTGTTCCGGCGGTTCCGCGAAATCCTACGCGACACTACGAGCAACACGCCAGTGAAATTCCATTTCTATCTAAAAAGTGATTTGATATATTATTTTGTATGTATGTTAGTCTGTAGGGTATTTGTTATATAATAAATAAATATATCCTTTGAACATTCCCACACATCGCCATGTAGTCCCAAAGTAAGCTACTCAAAGCTTGTGTTATGGGTGCCAGACAACGGATAAAATACTTATATATTTTTGTTTGTAAAAACATACATAATATACATAGAAAACACCCAGACCAATACAAATAGACATGTTCATGCACACAAATGTTTGTATTGAGCGGGGATCGAACCCGCACCCGCTGCGTAGTAGGCGATTTCTCGACCACTACACCAGACGGGTCGTCGAATATATGGGTCTGTATTGCATTTTATGATCCGCTGTCTGATTTAAATAAAATAATAATAATAATAAACCGCGCAGGGGCTTATCACTACGCGGACAGAGATAATTAAAGGAGAATCAAGTGGCATTGTGTAAAACGGAGTGGCACAAGTAGTGGTATTGATAAAATGAAAAAATAACATGTCAAGGGTTTTTGTCATGACATTGCTTATCCATATGTATGGTATAAATTAAAATAGGTAACAACAGCCTTCAAAAAACAGATACAGGGCATTGTTTTGGTCAGCGACGCCTGACTCAGAAGTGGCTGTACAAACGATACTGATGCCAAAAATATATATGAAAAAATATATTTTTTCACAATTAAAAACTACAAAATATAATAGTAAATCTATTGGTATACTAGCGAGCGAGTCAAAACTACTAACGCCAAGTCGCCTCTTCGTAGCTTACTAGCTACGGCGTAATATTTCACAAGGGCACGAGTTTCCCCATTTATTTTTTTAGGATGTTGTGAAGACGTTTTCGTTTAAAAAACATGCTTAAAATTTAAGAAAAATATTTCTTTTAAATTAAGCACAACTCATAGTATCATCACTGAGTTGGATGTCAATGAACAAAAGAACACTCTGTATAACATGAAAGGATTACTTGTATAGTCAATAACACTTGTCTGCGATAATATTAACATTGTTATGAGGACAGAAAGATAGACAAATCATTAGGAAGATTAATAAATTAACTAAGTAATTCTGTCTAAGGAGCAATTAAATTAGTTATTACTATCTTAATGTAGTTAATGTTTCCACTATCACCATTCAAATATAATATTAACTTTTAAATAATGTTAAAACTGACTTCATAACCAAAATGTACTGAAAAGTCTTATATAAACTCTTGACGCTTTAAAGAAAATGAATCCATTTTAGGCAAATAATTTCTTTTTGGAGTCGGTGCTCTGATCTTTGATGCTTGAGATGGTCAAAGTCATGGTTCTATTAAGAAATTTTTTTCTTCATTTTATTTATTACAGAACGAAGAGGAAAGGTTGCACCTTATCACTTTGTTCTTTAAGAAGCTACAAAATAGGTTCAGTCATTAAAACCACTGAACTCCTAAGCGTTAAGGAGTTTTACCATCAGCTCAGCTTCACACAATGTTGATTAATAGACGTAACAAAACGTCAACATTCTAGTACAAAAAAACTATGTGCCTTATGAAAGTTTTTCTCGATTGCACCAAGACCCCATCATCAAATCCCGCCTGCAAAAATGGGACCAACTAGAAGATATAAACCTCTAAGTAGGCGAAAAAAATTGTTTTTGTCTACAATAACTGTGATATGAGATAACTCCTCCTTTTATGAAGGCGGTTAAAAATGCAAACATTTCTACGGGTTCAAAACATTCCCTTTAGGGATCCAAGCACGTAGTTATTTCGTCAAAGCTGAAGTTCAGAAATAAATTAAATGAGAACACTAATTGTCCTCTCGGAAAGATTCCCCACCAAATTACTAAAAAGTTTATTATTTTTTGTTTTGACTAATATTACCATTGTTCTAAATATAGTTATCAGTTATGTCTACTTCACATTGTTATTTGAAAAGGTTTTGTAAATGTTACTATGAGTATTTTGAGCCAATAGAATATGTACACACAACGCATTTAAGAGAATAATAAATGAGTGTGGACTGTAAAAATATATAAATGGATTTTTTTACGATGTGGGTGCTACGAAATACATATGTATGAAAAATATGTGACAACTTACCAGAGTGCATCAGTTGTTGATATAACGGTTAAGCTCCTCGTCGTATAGAGCGGTTTAATTTTTGTTAAAAAGTTGAATGTTTCTTTAAAGTTGGAGGTATTATCGATCCATTTTGCTTACAAGAAAACAATAAAAGTTTTCTTTAGTCAGTTTTTTTCTTTTTTAGAGTTTCGTAGCCGAATGGCAAAAAAACGGAACCCTTATAGTTTCGTCAAGTCTGTCTGTCTGTCTGTCTGTCCGTCCGTATGTCACAGCCACTTTATTATGAAACTATTAGTATTACACAGTTGAAACTTAGTAGGTAGATGTATCCTGTTAACCGCTTAACGATTCTCATAAAAAAAGATGCTTAAATATCATTATTTTTTATTTTCCCATAGGTACATGAAACTTAAACATTAAAAAAAAACCTATGCGTGTTCCTATAACCATTTTCTCTAAAAGTCTAACGTTTGAAAGATATACGCTTCTAAAGTGGTGAGATGGGCGTCCCCCATCTAACTTTTAAACCGAAAGAGTGTAAATTTCGAAGACTACATAATGTAGATCACATTTAATGATTTCAATGAAAATTGGTTTGAACGACATCGATCTAGTAGTTTTTGAGATAGAACATATTTTCAATAACCCTACCCCCAGCTTCCTTTGTTGATAATCCAAAAGATTGTGGTCCACAATATACTGCAGTAAATGCCGCTCGCGCCGCCATTTTGAGAGTTATTTTTGGATAATATAGTGTTTTTATCGTAAAATGAGCCGAAAAGGAGATGTCGCCTGAAAAGTTAGTTCTGGACGCCATTTTCCAAGATACGGTGCGATCGGCTTAGATACGAGGTGGCAAAGTTGAAATTTGAAAATAGCACATCAAAATCTTTATGATATTTTATATTTTCAAAACTCCTAGTAAACATTCCAGACAAATTAACTAAATTTCTGGCTAAACTGACTTGTTAAATAGTTACCTTGTTTCTGAATAATGCCTACATTGTTTGCAAATTGATAGTAATTGAATGATTCAATCCCTTAGTCCCAACAATTTCTCTTTCTCTAAGAAACACTTTCTCTAAGAAAAAAATGGTATAGAAACAAGTTTAATCAACTATTTTTCGCTGGGACTCTAAAATTTTAAGTATGAAATGATAGAGGCAAGCCTCGTTTATTGTAAGCTCTCGTCTAACCTACAAGTGTGTAAGTCTCATCATACGTTTTTAGATGGATTAAACGCAAATCAAAAAGGCGTCATTTAAAAAAAATTGGTGCTATAATCAATCTCGACATTTCTTTTTTCCGAAATAATTTATTTTAAAATAAGATAAAGACAAACGTCACAACGTAATTACACATTACACAGGTAATTCGTCATCAAATACTGAAATCTTGTTAAATAATATAGTAAATGAATGACTTTAATAGCTTTATTAAAAAAACACACACAAGTGCACGAATATAGTTCACCAATCGAATTTTCTTTGCCGATGAAAAAATACATTTTGAATTTTCCGAATCTCGGGAGCATTTCGATTTCGTTCGTGCGATAGTTTTTTTTACGTGAATATATACTACTATTTTTAGGTAAAACGGCTAAACTACTCGTAGCAATCGAATTACCACGGAAAAAGTTCGATTGACGCGAGAATCACCTCGCGAGAGGGAGAGAGCCTTCGGGGAGTCTGTACACCTGTGCATCGAAAAATAAAAGTAGGTATTTAAGAAGTATCTAGATTTATCTTTCTTTAACTTTCACTCCTCATCACACTTATGGCTTTATGTCCTTACTTTCACAGCCATTTGACTTTGGAATGGGCTTCCAAAAAGTGTCCAAACATTGTTTACCTCGAAATTTAGTTTCAATGCCCTCGCGAACACTACAAAGACGAACGCACTGACCCGTCTCATTGACATTAAAATCACTATAAATCATCATGTATATTATATACACGTATAATAAAGTGAAATTGGTTTATTTATTTACATAATTTCCTCACATTGACACAATTAAAAAGTTCAAAAGCATGGAAGCCATAGCAACCTAGTCTATGTAGAAACGTTAGAGACGTGACACACCTCCGCGACGAATCCTGGCTGTGGCACCGGCACGTGGGACGCCGGCAGGAGCTGGTCTAAATGACGAGTCCAGGTTAAACCGTCATCAGTGCGCACTGTGTAGTGTAGCTGACCCAAGCGTTGCGTCACTGTGCCAAATGTCCATCTTTGGGATGGGTCGCTGTAACTCCTAGCTTGCACTCTGTCGCCAATAGAGAAAGTTCTGACTCTTGTACTGTTGTTAGTCGATCTTGAAGCGTTGGCCAAAGGCTTCTTAAGCATACAGTGTAATTTAGTTCTCACATCTCTTCCAAACATTAAATAATAAGCAGACTGGCCATTGGATCTTGGTGTACGCCTTAGTGTACATTTAATTTGTTGTAATTTATCTGTTAGATCACCTCTCTCCACCGCCATGGAGCGCAGTGATCTTTTTATAGTTTGAACATACCTTTTTGCTTGCCCGTTTGTAGCAGGGTGGTAAGGGGCGGTAGTTTTATGGGTAATACTACACTCATGAAAAAAAGTTTTAAAATCGTGTGAAGTAAATTGACGGCCATTATCTGAAACTAAAGTGTAAGGCATCCCAAATGTGCAGAATATTTCTTTTAATTTTCGGATGCACCAGGAACTGGTTTTTTTTTTTTGTAGGAATTATATCTACCCACTTAGAAAATGCGTCAACAATTATAAAAAGGTAGTGTCCTTGTATCGGTCCTGCAAAGTCTTGGACTTGTTTGCGCAATTTTTGTGGTATCATGACTCTGCAACCTTTCAAAATGCACCCGTCTTGTAATGTAAGTTCATTATCATTATATCCTAAGGATTTCAACAAGTTCCCTAGTCTTAGCGCATGGAGAATTGGAATCAGCTCTGTATCTTTAGTAGTTTCTTCAGCGATTGACAGTGGGCTAATTTCTAACGTATTGATTTGCTTTATTAGGAATGCACAATGCTGATCTATTGATTCATTAGCCTTTTCTACAGGAAATCTGGAAAGGTAATCTGCGTTTGAATTTTTTACAGACATTCTATACTCAATATTGTAATCGAAACCAGACAAGAAGTGGGCATAGTGAAACAACCTCATAGTGCTTAATTCGGGTAAGGTCTGATTAGGGTGAAATATCGATGTCAGAGGCTTATGGTCAGTAACAAGTGTAAATTTTCGGCCGTAACAGTAATGGAAGAATTTCTTAAGGCCCCAATATATAGCAGTCGCTTCCTTATCAATTTGACTGTACTTCTTTTCACTACTAGATAAAGATCGAGATGCAAATGCGATTGGTCGTTCTGAACCATCCAAGTATCGATGAGAAAGAACAGCACCCAAACCAAATGGTGATGCATTTGTCGCTAAAACAATGGGTTTGGAGGGATCAAAGTGTGTAAGCACTCTTTCACTCAAAATTTCTTTCTTAATTCTCTCAAAGCTGTACTGGCATTTCGAAGTCCAGTTGAATTCAGCTCTCTTTTGTAGTAATTCATTAAGGGGATTTGTAATTGATGCAAGATTCGGTATAAATTTATTATAGTAATTTGCCATGCCGAGAAATGTACGTAGCTTAGTAACGTTTTTGGGTGGTTCCGTGTTACAAATGACTTTTACTTTATCCTTTTTTTTATGTAGGCCTGATTCGTCGATAGTATGTCCAAGATAATTAATGCTGTGTTTGAAAAAGTGACATTTATCTTTATTTACTCTGATATTACTATCTTTGAGTTTTTGAAGAACTGTTCTTAATCTGTTCAATAATTCAGATTCTGTAGATCCTTGAATAATAATATCATCAAAGAAACATTTCACGCCATCGAGCCCTTGTAGCAATTTGTCCATATATTTTTGCCAAAGGCTTGGGGCAACTTTTACTCCGAACATAAATCTATTCACTTTGAATGTTCCTCTGTGTGTACTTAAAGTTTGAAGTAAAGTACTCTCTTCGTCCATTTCCATGTTCAGGTATGCTTGTGTGATATCCAAAGTACAGAAATATTTACCTCCATTCATTTCTGCGAAAATATCTTTAATTATAGGGATAGAATACTTTTCATCCTGAATTACTTTGTTTAATGTAATTTTGTAGTCAGCACAAAGTCGAATAGAGCCATTCGGTTTGACGATAGGCACTATCGGTGTTCCCCAATCCGAATGATCGACTTTTGTAATAACTCCTATGGAGCAAAGATGATCAATTTCTTCGTCGACCTTTGGTTTCAAAGCGTATGGCATTTTTCGAGGTTTAATGAAAATGGGTTGAGTATTTTCTCTTAACGTAAGATTTCCTTTGAAATCCGGTATTTTCCCAAGATCTGTTCTAAAAACTGTTGTAGAAAATTCATCTAATAACTGATCTAATTTCGCATCTTGTTGTACCATTTCAACAAGTCGTATATCGGCTAATTTAACGTCTATCTCTTTCATCCAGCTTCTTCCAAAAATCGGATCTACGTTCTTGTCAATTATGTATAACTTGCCATAAAAAGTTTGGTTCTTATAAACTCCTTTAATGTATGCAACTCCAACGGGTTTGATAATTTCTCCCGTGTAAGTTCGAAGTTTCATTTCAGTTTTGGAAATCTTTTTATTAATTCCTAAACCCTTGTAATCCTTTAGAGAAATTGAAGATAAGGCGGCACCAGTGTCGAACTCCATACGTATTTTCTTATTTTCGACAACCACGGTAATCATATATCTTTCAGATATTTCGCTCTTGATAAGATTGATTTCTGCAATACTTTCATGACTAGAAGTACTAGTTAATTCGTCTAATTGATTTGTATTAGTTCTTTTGAGACAAACTCTGGCAGGTTGTCCTTCTTTTTGACATTTTCTGCAAATGGATTTTGAAGCTCCACATTCATTAGCGCGGTGGTCGCTCTTACCGCATCTGAAACATCTGCCTTGCAAATCTTTTATCGTCATCGGTGGTTTGTGAATTCCTGATGGCTGCCGAGTGGAAATTGTAGGGTTGGTTTTAATAATTTTGTGAATGGGTTCTGGTATTCGTTGTAAGTCAGTGTGTATATTCGAGTTCTCTATTTTTCCCATCTCAATAGCTTGCGCGTACGTACGAACGTTTGTACGTACGTACAAACGCTGTATGAGTTTCGCTGTACGAGCCAGCAGGCATGGGCCAAAGACAGTGTCACAGTAATTGAGCTTAGATAATATAAGTGATTCGCACAGAGTTATTCTGAGTTCTTCACTAAGGTATGGCCTTATTTTGTACAATAGTTTAAGTCTGAAAAAACAATTTCTTGTGCATTCTGTGATGTGGCTCTCAAATCTCATTACTGTCGAAGATCAGGCCCAGATTTCTTGCTTTTTCTGTCCTTTCTATTTCCTCCCCATTCACTGTAATTTTTATTAGGTTATCATCAAGTTTAGCGATATTCTTTGGTGTTCCTATTACCATAAGTTTTGATTTTTTGGCATTTAGCGTGAGGCAGTTGTTCATGCACCAGTCTGATATCCTTTGTAGCTCATTGTTTATCGTGACCACGGCATTTTGGCACTCTGCAGGGTCAAATGACAGGTAAAGCTGAAGGTCATCTGCATAGATGTGATGCTTACAGTGTAAAATGCTCTCAGCGATGTCGGCACTGTACAGAATGTACAGGATTGGACCCAATATTGAGCCTTGCGGCACACCTCTTTGCACTACCCGCTGTTTAGAGTGCAATTTTGTGCCATCTGCTCTACTTATCTCCACATATTGTTGCCTCTGATGTAGGTAACTATGGAACCATTTTATGGCGCCACTGTCAAGCCCATAGTAACTTAGTTTTGATGTCAGTAAGGGGATGTTAATAGCATCGAATGCCCGTGAGAAGTCAAGTAGCAGTAGGAAAGTCACACATCCCTGATCCTGAGCAGACAGTAGATCATTTACCACCTTTCCGAGAGCAGTTCCCGTACCATGGCCCTTGCGAAAGCCAGATTGATATTTGGGCAGCATATTGTTGTCTTCTAAGTATGTTGTGAGTTGATCACATACAATCCTTTCCAGGACTTTTGAGAGACATGGAAGAATGCTGATGGGGCGGAGGTCCTGCATTGTTACGGGAGGAATGGTTTTAGGTAGTGGCTTGACGACTGCTATCTTCCAACTATCGGGAAAAGTGTGTTCCAAAAGGGACCTGTTTATCATTTCAGTGATAGCATCTAGTGAGTGTGGCAAAGTCAGCCTAAGCATGTCCAAGGAGATGCTATCATGACCCTGTGCATTCGAGCGCAGTTTGTTTATGGTTTTTAGGACCAAGTCACTACCCACAGGCCGGAGGGAGAAAGTAGCAGTTTTGTTGAAATTCTGATATTCAAAATATGTAAGTTGAGATATGGTGACCCTCCCACTACCAGGTACATTCAAAAAATGTGAGTTTATTTGGTCAGGGTCATTGAATGAGGGGGGTAGGTCAGTGTCAGTCTTCTTGCTGGGTATAATAGTCCCTTTGAGATTTTTTCATAACCTCTTTGGGTTCTTGAGATTGTTATTTATATGTTTGGCAAAGAAACATGATTTCTCCTTCTCAATGGCTTCAATGACTATATGCTTCATCTTTTTGTAGCTTTCCTTTAGATTAGCAGTGCCATGCTGTTTGTATTTTTTGAAATATTTGTCTCTAAGGTGCATCATATCCCTAACCGTGTCTGTGATCCAGGGGTGTGGTGGATGTTTGAATTTAAATGTTTTTAAGGGGGCATGTAAATCATAGAGTCCCCTGACACACAGTTCAAAAGCATCAACTACCTGATTAACTCCTAGGAATCCCTTAAAGTCAGTCCACGGGATCAGAGCAATGTCCCTGTTAAATAGGTCCACAAGTATATTCTTCATAGGCCTGTATGTCACCCACCTCTGACAGGGCTTCTCCTTTTTGATCTTGAATTCTGCCAGCAACATCGCGTGAGCACCCATATCCGGAGTGTACCTGACGGCCACCCGGACGGCGGGGACATCAGTACACACTACATCTATAAGCGTACTGCTATGGCTTGTGAAATGTGTAGGTTCATCAATCAGCTGGGTCAGGTTCAGAGTTTCGGTAAATTTAACAAAGGCCTTATACTTAGCGCTATCCCTATCCATCAAGTTAATATTAAAATCGCCCACCAGAATGATTGCATCTGCCCTTGAGAAAAACATCACAGATTCAGTAATAGCATCAAGAAACAAACCCACATTCTGCCATGGTGGCTTATAAGCCGTGCCCACAATGATGACCTGGTTCTGCAGGTGCAAGGACAACCACATCTGCTGCACTGATGGCTCATCGTTGGGGTGCCGGCACATTTTGACATTCATACATTTTCTTATGTAGAAACCCACACCTCCCCCACGATCCTTAGGCACACAACTCGGTCTCAGTATATGTCTTAGATGGTAGCCTGCTAGTTTAGGGGATCGACAGTCCTCCTCACTCTCCATCCAGGTCTCATTTATTGCTAGCAGATCTGGCTCAGTCTCCTTCACTGCCACAACAAACTCCTCCTGCTTTGTACCCAGAGACCCTGCATTAAACAGACCTACTAACAGATTCTTTAGCCCGAGGCCTGTGCTGTTGGTAAGAATTTACATAAACTCAAATGGTAGACAATAATACAATTTAAAGAGCAATAGATTTTGATTTCATAGTTGATTTTAATTAGAAGTGAAAGAAGATAAGAATTAAAATAGGATAAACAAAATAATATAAACGATAATTGAACTTGTTCTAAATCTGTAAAAGATGGAGTTTCTCGTTCTTGTAATATTTTTGTACGTATATCACCGTTTTTTAAGCCACGCATAAATTGCAGAGATAAAAAGCTTTCCATTGTAGTTTTTTTACAATTTTGGCAATAGAATTCGCAATTTGTTGAAAGTTTCTTTAGCTCAGATGCGTACATTGAAACAGATTCGTTTTCTTGTTGTATTCGTGATATGAATCTATGCTGTAATGCCCAAATGCTGGGCTTAGGATCAAGGTACTCGTCTAACATTTCTATGAGTTCTTCAAATGATTTGTGTAGTGGTTCTTCTGGTGAGCAAAGGTCGTTTAACCTTTCGTGAAGTTCGGGTGAAAGAGTCGATAGTAATATGTAAACTTTTGTTTTTACATCTGTAATTTTATTCAGCAGAAAATATACCTCTAATCTTTTGTTGAAATTGCGGAAAGATTCATTTTCATGTAATGGTTGGAAATTCAATTTCGGTAAATTTGATTTGTAGACTTGTAGTTGTTTGAATTGTAGACGATGATCCGTACCTTTCGTCTTCACGCACTGGACTGTTTTTCTTTTTTATGTCGTCAGCTTGGTTTTCAATGTCGTACACATTTCTTCAATTTCATACCTTTGCTCAATTTCATTTTCGAGAAGCTCGTCAGTTGTATGTAACTCAATTTCTTCTTGGATTTCTCTGAATTTTTGTGTTGTACTATCAAGGGATTGTAATCGGGATTCAATTTCTTCGGCACATAAAGTTTGATGTAAGTTTAGATAATTTGCGGTTCGTGTCAAAATACCTCGTAATGCGGATCGCACTCTGTTGTAATTCTTCTCATTCGAAGACATCTCGTCGCCAAATTATTATATACACGTATAATAAAGTGAAATTGGTTTATTTATTTACATAATTTCCTCACATTGACACAATTAAAAAGTTCAATAGCATGGTAGCCATAGCAACCTAGTCTATGTAGAAACGTTAGAGACGTGACAATGTATATTAAAATTATATGTCTATCGAAATAAACTCTATTTTACTGATTTACTTTTCGCGTAATTACTTTTTATCGACCCAAAGTACTGTCAAAATAACGTCGGTTTGTTCCACGTATGCTACGCGAAGCTATAGAAATAAGAAAACATCCAAATTTCAACAGAGAAGATGGTTGGAGAATTCCACAAGCATGGGATCCAGTGCTAGCGAGGACCTAAGATAGGCCACTCACTGCAAGATCACAAGACACAGTTAGCTCTTTCTGCGTGGATAAGAACGTTATATAATATTATTGAGTGACGGTAGTTTAATTTTAAAAACTCTGTAAATGACAAATAACATCTTAGTCTACCGTTACCACGAACGCTGTAAAGTGTTCGAAACGTCAGAATAATATTTAATAAATTTGCGAAAAGTAAATCCGTAAAATAGAGTTTTATTTCGATGAGTTATATTCGCGTACACTTCAGAAATAGTTATGTGGTACATATATGTTTATTTTGATACAATCATATATTAATAATAAGCAGTATGTATGTTTAGCATCGTATTATAGTCATCTTTATCGCTACACCCCAGATAATATAATACTACGCTACACTCTTCTCTTTTCTTGCCTTTTTAACTTTATTTGCACCGCCTGTATTTTTCTCTGTTCAGACCTATGGTTGACTGATAGAGAAAGCCTTAGACATTAAGTCCGCCATATGAACAATATAACAAACAAAGAGTGCAAGAAAGATTAACGCAAAGGTTACAGTTTTCGTAGCTCGTAGCAACTAAGGTTTTGTAGTCATCTCATGCCGCTACGAGTTCTACGAAAATGATATGTACTGTGTGAACAAGATTAGACAAAACCTCCATCTGGGCGATCTTTTAGCTTTATTTGTTATGATTCATTTCAACTAATGTTTTTTTGTTGATATAACATTTGGTGCTATAGATGAATTATTAGAAGAATAAGGTTCCAAATATTCTGGGAAAAAGGGAACAAAATTCGATGATCAGATCATTTTAATTTTGTTTTGACGCAAATTGCATCGTTAGGGTAAAGTACCGTCCAACAATTCAACTTCTCACGCTCGGAATCGGAATCCGACCATATAAAAGAACATGTTATATATTAAAGCTTTATTATTTAAGCTTCGTTATAGTCCCTTCAGGCCGTACGTAAGTCAAACTTTAAAGCAATGTGATACTCGAAGATTAACTCTTTCCGGGGCGGTAACCCAGACATAATATAATTTTTATTGTTTAATGGCTATAGCCGTTCACCGCGCCGGAAAGTGTTAAGGAAGTTATTAATTTTATACAACTTTTGGATCCAAAACATTATTCGCATGTTCCAACGCTAGATACTGATAAGCACACTTATCTTGCCATTACCCGACGTCTGTCCCAAACAGCTGTCTGTCTCGTCCCGGAAAACCGACAAGCGCGAACCTTTCTCTCCGGTATCACACGCGCCGAGCAGGTCAAGGCTTCCCAGGTCAATGCTGGCCGGGTGCGGGGCGCGGGGGTGTGGGCGTTGCCATGGCAACCGGCCCACGCCTCCTACGCCAGGTACTCAATCAATTACCAGCCGGCGAGAATACATTACTTACTACAATGTAACCTGGTGCAGAAATTCCATGTGTCATTCAGTTACGTCATGAGGGCTCAGAGGTACTGATCTGGATATAAATAGGTGCCGATGTCAAGCAAGTGGGAGAAAATATGTTATAAAAGACGCTCTTCAACTTATACCAGCAAAATGATGTGTACCGGCGATAAAAGTGTTTTGTTCTTTTTTCCTTTTGAAATACATGTATGCCATAGCATTGCAACCAAATTAGAAAAGGTGATACCCCTCATCATCTTTACCAGCCAAAGGACATTCACTGCTGAACATAGGCCTCCCCCACGCAGTGCCTTCATACACATACACGTTAATTACCGTAAATTCACCATAATCTCGCATTAATATACCGTCATATGTTAGCGTGCCCGTTTCATTAATATCACCGTATTACCATTCTAGGTTACGTTGTTGTAAGCATTTTATCAAAGACTGAGTATAATTCATTATACCCAGTCTATCAACCTAACAAATTTTGGAATGGCAATAGGTACTGCCTTAATTTTTTCAGGAATCGATGGCAAAAACTACTTCGATTTAAGGCCAACTTACGACATGTTGTTAAAAATGAATAAATTTCTTTACGAAAGTAAGACTCTGACGTGCTAGGAGAGTCTGATTCGGGCTAATTATTTAAACAAGATTTAGTTCGTGATATTATTTTTTCTTTAAAATATTACACTATAATTTGCACGGTTACCTTTCAAGCAGAATCACCGTAATTTTACTCTTGCAACACGGTAATTTTACCTTGCAGCACGGTAATTTTACCCTTGCATCACGGTTTTTGACGATTTACATATGAAGATACTACCCTGAATTTTCTGCACAAATTTACTTTCATATTTTTTTATGTATTTTTTTAAGACTGCTAGCAAAGCAATGATTCCGTGTGCAGGTACGTTCATTTAATACGCATCTGACGCCTTTTCCACCAAAAAAAACTATATTCAGTTTTTTACTGACAGTATTATTTTTCATAGGCAAGCATCAAAGTCACACTTAATTCCTTTAATTCTATCTCTCGTGAGGAAAAGTCTTCTGTTCACGTCTGTATTACCGTACGACGTCACGGTTCACATAAAATATTGCCGTCTCAATTGTTAGGTGTAATCTTCTTTTGCTACAGTGGAAACATTTCTTGTAATCTCCAAGTAACGAGCTGTGATTCAATTGAGGGGTTTATTGTTTGTGTTTGAATGCGAAAGTCTGGCTGAATGATGAAGGGTTGTTTTACATTTAATCTTGTAATACAGTACTTGAAAATAATCGTTTTGGAGATAAATACGGCGAAATGGCACTCAGAGCTGGTAATTTGT
Organism: Pyrausta purpuralis; assembly: GCA_963924145.1. Taxonomy (NCBI): domain Eukaryota; kingdom Metazoa; phylum Arthropoda; class Insecta; order Lepidoptera; family Crambidae; genus Pyrausta; species Pyrausta purpuralis. The sequence continues at coordinate 20,534,197 of OZ001659.1, forward strand.
GAAACTGGCTGAAATTTCTGGAAATAAGTCTATACTACTATTATTTCGCCCGTGTCATCCAGCTATAGCCTGCGTGTTGTCTGATATGATCAAATCACCGACGGGGCGGACGTTCTCGTTGTACAAAGCCTACAGAAGTTCACTAAAAAGGCAGTGAAGTTTGATCACAAAAGTTTACTGTAAGAAGCACCTTGTTCTATACTGTTCTGTAACAGTCATCCTTTCCTTTTTGTGTTGTTTCGCGGTTTTTTGTATTTCATTCTTTGATAAGATAAATACTATACGGGCGAAGAGATAGGAAAAGAAGCTATTTTATTAGTAATAATAGTCCCCCTAGCCGATTTCGACTACGGTGGTCAGTCAAAAACGACTAACCGACTGCGCGGGACATATTACAGTGCACAAGAGTGTGCGCAAACACAGGTGCACTCTCTATTCCTTTCACTCTCATAGCCCGATAGGACAGCAATCTGACACGACCGGAGAGAGATAAGGCGCAGGACCAACGGCTTTACGTGCTTTCCGAGGCAAAGGGGTGAAACACTGCTAACTTCCAAACTCCGGGCTCATATTTTTGGCCCGACTCGGGGATCGAACCCGGGACCTCTGGGGCAGCCATCGCTTTCAAGTGCGACCCTTTAACCGCTGCGCTACCGAGGCAGTTCAAGGAGTGATACCTCTATAAACAAATTATTCTCTGACAGCGGACACATCTCACGCGCGGTGAACGCAAAGCATCACCGTTGACCCGTTGTATCACGCGCGTCAGAGCATAAATGGGTGGGTATTTATAGGTTGAAGAGAATAAGGCTTAGTTTTTCTGACCTCACAAGTGCATAGTGTAAGCCTCAGTCATCGTATAGGGGTTTTACAGGAGCTGGAAATAAAAAGCGATAGGGATTTGTAAGCACTTGAAATAGGTATTCTACTCATCATTTGACTGCGCACAAATATATTCCCGTTATCAGTTCGCAATCCTAACGCAGAATTCAATTTGCTAGAATTCGATGAAAATCCCTGCTGCAGGTTCTGAAAACTATTTAAGGTCGGTGGAGCTTTGCAAACAGTCTGTGACGCAGTACCGAGTCGACAATTTACGCCGTTAATCCACCAACGCACTTGCACGCGGCATGAGAAATTTGCGTATATGCTATCACCCGTATATTAAGACTATCATGTGCAGGCGGAACAATCGGCGGAATCGCGCCCTACATTTGCGGTCAAAATATGCTTGCGATCGATAACATTTTCACTTTATGGAATGAGACAAATAATTTTATGTGTCAGTAAATACACATAAGAACCTAAACATTCACTTTTTTGACAAAAAAAAATATTTTGGATTTCTTTCCATTTGTCACCAATTAAGCCTTAATTTTTAAAAATCGAAGACATACTAGCTTAGTTTAAGGTGTATAAAAACGAATGAGATTAAATTACTTTCATTTTTTGAAGGTTTACGGGTTAACGTTATCGCCCGCAAGCATGTTTCGACCGCAAATGTAGGCAATTCCGCAAATTGTTCCGCCTGCACACAATAGTCTTAAGACGTTACCTCGACTTCACTCATACTCAACTCAAAACCCTAATAAATAATAATAATCGGTATTCTTACAAGGCAAAAAATATTTAGTCATGTTCTGCACAGTCAAGGTGAGGAACGTGTGAGGGAACGATTATCAAACTAGGCGTATGTGACGGTATCGTTGCGTATGCGTTGGTGTAGTAACGGCGTTATCAAGCCTCTCACTTGTGAATACATAAAGTTCAGTTTCCTATCAATCCATATGCTACTTACATATTAAAAATAGTTAATGCCTAAAAAAATATTGTACTTTGTCATAGTGCCTCTCGCAGGATTTTTAACCAAAACTAGCGGTCCCGGCGAACATCTTTCCTCTATGTTCTATTCCGGATTCGTCAAACAATATAAAAAACATGAATCGGTCCACCCGTTTTTAAGTTGCAGTGACATACATACTAATATTGTTAATACTCATATGCCAATACCATTGTAAAGCCATGAGTAATATATGGTAAAGTGTATGATTATATTTTTTGGTGCACTTAGCATTTACAACGTTCTCCTGCTAAACGTATGACCGGCAGGAAATGCTTTAAATCCACCTTTTGTACTTCTTGAACCAACTTTGATGCATAAAAGTAATGAATTGAGCTCAAATAAAATAATAATCAAATAAAATTCATGACTCGTTTGAGTTATTAATTTAATTGCGTTTTTAAGCAGCTCTAAAAACGTTTCTTTTGCAATTCTTACCTGAAGCTTTCAGAACCTGCAGCGGGGATTTTCATGGAATTCTAGCATATAGAATTCTGCGTTAAGGTCAACAATGTATTATTTATTTATTTGCGAATTGATAGCGAGAATATTTGTGCTCAGCTAAATATAATGACTTAAATTAAGTTGATTTATATCTTTGTTTAAACAATAAAAGCAGCCATATCTTTTTCTATTTTTTACAGAATGAAAAATGTACTGTACTGCATAATTTTGAAAGAAAAATGTGTGTAAGGGAAGTTAAATTTTACCGTGACGTTTTTCTTACAAACCCACGAGTGTGTTCTTAGAGTTTGCAACATACAAAGCGAAAACGAAGTTAATATTTGTAATCTAATTATTTTTCCTTTTGCGTCACACGTTATTATTTCAACACCCACGGCCCACGATTTCCTCAAGTCAGGAAAGTGTGGGCCAAAAACAGTATTTTCCTGTTTCATAACATTGTCTGCCTGTTGCTTGGAAGTAATGAACTCAACTTATTCATTTTAACGTCAATACCAGCTAAAGCAATGTGATATCCAAAAATAGTAAAAAGTTTGATTTCATCAAAACTGTTGCAATATAAATAGACAGAATGAGTACATTAGTACAGGATGTTCCGTTTTGTAAAATAAATGTAAATTTAATTCAATCAATTCAATCATAATTTTACTGAAACAGCTCTATGAAATGGATCGAGTTCATCACATACGATCATGATCTTCCAGCTCATACTTGCAAAAATCCAGCCACGTGTTTCACCAAACTGAGTGTAGGTGAGTCAATTTGGCTCACAATCAGTCGCCGGTCTTATAAAATGCAGTTTTTTTTTTAATGAAACCTGTTTTTTTTTGAGGTGCTCGTAGCGCAGTGGTCGCAGCGCTTTGGTAGTGATACCAAAGTGAAGCAACCTACGGTGCGGTCGTGTTTGGATGTGTGACCATTCCGACCATATAAGTGACGTACATCACGAGCATCTCCGTGCTCGGAAGGCACGTTAAGCCGTTGGTTGGCTAATATCGGTTGATATTAGTCGTTAAGCCCAGTCGTAGGCCTTATGGGCGGCTTGATAACATCTGACAGCAGGGTTAGTCGCTTGCCATGCAAACGTAGTGGAGTATGGCTCAAACTACCTCATAGTTAATTACCTCATAGTTTGACGACCCGTCTGGTGTAGTGGTCGAGAAATCGCCTACTACGCAGCGGGTGCGGGTTCGATCCCCGCACAATACAAACATTTGTGATCATGAACATGTCTGTTTGTATTGGTCTGGGTGTTTTCTATGTATATATAATTTTTTTTTGTAAATACATACATGGTATTTACAAAAAAAAAAGTATTTAAGTATTATATCCGTTGTCTGGCATCCATAACACAAGCTTTGAGTAGCTTACTTTGGGGCTAGATGGCGATGTGTGGGAATGTTCAAGGATATTTATTTATTTATTTATAGTTGAGGTAAAGCCTTTGCCTAGCAGTGGGATGATACAGGCTAACTTTACATTTACTTTACTTTTTTTATCAAATATTGTCTACTTGTAGTTCGCAGTAGGTACTCGCTTGTAATACCTACCTCTTTAAGAGGTAATATAACAAGTACACACAGGATTCTACCTTTACTAGCTGTGTTCATAATGATAATGAAGTGTGATGATCTGATGGCTGTTGGAGTAGACAAGTTCGAGATCGGAGACCCTTCGACTAAAATCGCAGCGTAGGACGTCCACCGACAAAATAGACAGACGACCTTGAAAATATCACTGGATTTAAACCGCTTGCAACCGGACACTCTGGAAAATTTTATTGGGGGAAGCCTTTGTTCATTCATTTCGTTTCATAATAATTACATGTATGGAGAGAAACGTGTTTATCTTGTTTTTGGGAAACTTTATACAACTACCTACCCACTGAAGCTTTATTCGGATATTTGTAAAGATCTTGGTGTTTATAGGATCTCAAAAAGAACAATTCACTTAGTATTGCGTATACAAAGGCTTATAAAGGTTTTAGAGGAAGGAAAAAATCCTTTGTTGTACGTACAAGTATTACTATCTAACACCTCAAAGCTTTTATTTTGTAGATATAAGGATTTCTAAAGGGCATTTAACTATTTAGTTTGAAAGTGCGCGTAAGCTTACTCATATAAGAATTTAGCAACAGGTAATAATAGTCGAAATCCAAAACGTAGACAGAGAGCTCAAAAAAAATGACACTGACAACGTAAAATAATGTTATCTTGGTAATAATACTAATAAGGCGGGCAGCCTTATATTTTCTTTATTGAATGAAAATCAGACCACTTGTATATTTTTTAACCGACTTCAAAAAAGGAGGAGGTTATCAATTCGACTGTATGTTTTTTTTTTATCATTATTCTTTTTTTTGTATGTATGTTACCTCATATCTCAGTCGTTTGTCGACCGAATCGAAAATTTTTTTCGCCTACTTAGAGGGTGTACCTTCTAGTTGGTCCCATTTTTTCCTTTTTGGGATCTGATGATGGGATCTTGGTGTAATCGAGGGAAACCCTCAAATTTTAAAGGCACGTATAGTGTTTCTTTACTACAATCTTAATGTTGACGTGTTGTTACGTCTGATAGTTTGTGGGGCTGAGCTGATGGTGGAACTCCTTAACGCTTAGAAGTTCAGTAATTATAATGACGGAACTTATGAAAGGTAATTTGTAGCTTTTGTAAAAAATAGAATCATAAGGTGCAACTCCCCCCCCCCCCCCCTCTTATGTAATCACTAAAAATGAAGAAATAAAATAAACTTTAAAAAAAAGTAAAAACCGACTTCAAAACCAAAATGCACTAAAAAGTATTAAATAAACTCTTCACCATTAAAAGGAAAGGAATCCGTTTTAGGCAAACAATTTCTTTTTGGAGTCGGTGCCATCACTTTGACCATCAAGCATCAACTATCACAGCACCGACTCCAAAAAGAAATTGTTTGCCAAAAACGGATTCCTTTCCTTTTAATGGTGTTGTTTATTTAATACTTTTTAGTGCATTTTGGTTTTGAAGTCGGTTTTTACTTTTTTTTAAAGTTTTTATATCAACGATCATAATACAGATGTTTTTCAAGTATATTGAAGCCAAACTGTTAATTATTTTAATAATATGATGTGATGTGACTAAATAATTTTTGACCCAAGGTTTGACTGCATGCATTGACTCTATGACATGCCAATTAAAACTAAATTACTTTGTACCCTAGGGATGGAAAACTTATTTTCCACCCGGCTATCTACACAGGAATAGTAGATTGTTATACAAGGGGAGAAAGTGACCCATTTCACTCGAGATGTTTTTGGCGCTCGAACGGAGTGAGAGCGCTTATACTCTGAGAGTAAAATGGGCGCTTTCACCCGAGTTAGAGTCAGAGTTTTATCATTTCGACTGTGAGGAAAATAAATTTCAGCTGTGTGAGTGTGATGCGATGAGAGGATATTATGTTGTTTGGCGAGAGATTGTCAAAGTCAGAGTGAGAGGTTATGTCAAATTCCAGGTTCAATTTTGCCTCATGAGATAGCGCTATGAGTGATAGCTAAAGGTGGGAGTGAGTAAAAAGATTAATGAACAACAAAATCGCGGCAAATCGCCTTCGCCTGCTTAATAATCTGTGCAATAATCGACCAAACTAAAAAAATATACTGTCAGACAAAATGTGACAATTTAAAATGAAAAAAAAAGTGTCACTATATTATACATGGCGGGCAACCGTATATTATAGCTGGAGTTTTTTTTTTTAAATTAGAATAGAGAGTACATATTTTTAAATCAGTGACCATAATAAACACGCTTTTAATGTTTAGCTAATCTTAAAAATAATTGAAAGTTTTTTTTAATAATAGGATGTGACTCAATTATCTTTAACTCCGTGTCTAATTGTAGCAATTAAAACTAAATTACTTTCAGCCCTAGGGATGGAAAAGCTATTTTCCACCCGTCTATCTTCACATGAAAGTTCAATTTTCCGAATAGAAGAAATGAAACGTTAATTTTTCGATCAGGAGAGATGAAAAAAATATTTTCAAATAAATCAAATATTTTCCTCGACGGTAAGTCGCTTCTTATCTGCTTCGAAACCGAAGATTTCAGAGGATTATAACTTTCATATTAAAATGCGACGTCTCCATCTCAATTACTGTCTTATCGAGTTGCTAAAGAAGGTAATAGACGTTTAATTTATTTTAGTATTTTTTATGACGGCAATTAGGTATGAAGCTTTAGGATAAAAAACGTATAACAGATAAGAAATTAGGTGGTCTAATTTATCAAAATTTGGCAGTAAATTCTTGTGCCCCTTTCTGAACATTATTTTTAGAGTTTCGTAGCCGCATGGCAAAAAACGGAACCCTTATAGTTTCGTCAATTCTGTTTGTCTGCCTGTCTGTCTATCCATCCGTATATCACAGCCAATTTATTCTGAAACTATTAGTATTACACAGATTTCACTTGGTAGGAAGATGTATCCTGTTAACTGCTTTACGATTAAAAATTAAAAATAATGATATTTAATACCGGAGGGGGGGGGGGGGGGGGGCTCCCATACGTGACACTAAAACCTTTTTTTGTGTCAAACCTATGCGTGTAAGGTAAGGTGTCTTTGGGTAGGTGACAGAAAATGACATCGAGGTTCCTAAAACCATCACAAACGTCTATAGTAGGTAGTTTTTGAGATAGAGCTCATTTTCAATAACCGCAAACATAACTTTGTTATTTATACAAATACTATGAAAGACAATATATATTTGCTGTCAACATAATATTGTGGTATTTTGGCTTAGTGGAAGTAAGTGGGTCTCTAATTCAGTAAAAGTTGCCACGAAACCTTTTGTGTGCGGGTCCGACTCGCACTTAGCCGGTTTTTCTTATTTATCTCATTGATAATGTGATCTAAAAAGATCACTTTTGAAAACAGGGATTTGTCACACACACACACCCAATACATCTTTTTAACGCTTTCTCTACTCACTCCCTCATTAACTAGGAGTACATGACAGAAGCAAGTAAATAAAGGGACTTTATCTCTTTATGAAACTTCACAAAAACTACAAAAATCAGTTTCATGACGCGAATTTCGCGTTATCGATTTCTGTCGCAAGAATACAAAATTGAATGACTTACAGCCCATTTCTCCATCCGACGTTGGTCAACGTTGACGCGAAAGTTAAAGAAAACCGATAAACTCAAAAGTTTCTACAATAATAAAAGCTATTTTTGCTTCACTTGCAACATTTTATTACTTAACTGTACTTTAACAGAGTTCTAATTTGTAAGCGCTCCGGTACCATTTTATTATTTTCATTTCTTTGCAGCCTTACAAATGATATCTTTGGATTCCAATCCAAAAAGTACAAATTGGGCGCTGATTTATTTTTTTTACAATTAAAGAGAAAACAAAAATCCGGTTTTCTTTTAGTTCAGGGTGGATTTGATTTGACATGATATCAGAAATAATCTATGGAACGATCAAGCGAGCATGTCCAGAAAAGCGTATTAACTCGTGCATTAAAGGCTTCTTCTCCTCAACGTGTCGATGGTAAGCGGCTGAGTTGTGCCCGGTAATTGGCAACGCGAATTGCCTTATCATTAACACACATGATATCTTCCACAAAAAAGGTGTTTGTGCATGCAAAACGAGACATAAGGAGAGCCATGTCTTATGGAGTGTAGTCACATACGAAAGATAGGTTGGTTTTGTCAAAGACTTTCACGTAATATACGAGTACAATCATCTGGGATCTCAGTGGTTCCCATAGCGACACTCTTAGGAAGAGTCTCTGATATTCAACGTTTTAAAATAAAACTTGAAGTTGAAAATCTACTTAAAATCCGTTTTAGCAACGTGGGCGTGATGGATATTTTCTGTACAAAATTCGTCACAGACTATTCACTAGGGATATGCTGAGTGCGACGAGTTTTAAATTCATGCGATTGGGTTTTTTAATATTGATTTTTCTTCAGCTTAACTAAAAATATTCTTTAATTTACGTGATATGTATGAAAATATTTACCTACTTCAGCTTTAGTAAAAAATACAAACACAAAAAAACACAAATAAACTTAAGACCACAGTGAGGTACAGCGCGTTTTTTAAACATTGGTCTCATGTTTATACCTAATTAGGACTATTAAATACGCCATAACGCTGACTTCATTATTTCACTTTAGGTACTATTACAGTTGTAGCCGTCAACCAGCAAGCATGGACGCATGTTAAAAAGCGTGCATTCGTGTTAAAAAGCGTCTACAACTGAATTTACTAAACCCAGTTTGTCAAAATTGGATAGTTCTCGGACTACACACCCCACTCATAGCAATTTCTAATCACCTGCAGTCTCCGTAAACGTAGTGAAAACAGGCCTTTAGTTTGGTAACTTGCTACTTATGTACTCCATCTCACCATCATAATACCGGTCAAAGGTGACACGTACCATTGCGTCAGCGAGTTAGCAAATCGCTCTAGCACAACACTTTCACACATAATCCGTGTAAAGCCAATAACGGCACACGCGGCGCCACGCGACCTACCCGCACGCGATGACTTGCGACACGATGTTAGTACCAGATGCATGAAGGGTGGGATTCACCCTTTGACGAGTTCGAGGTTGTATTTGAAGGTTCTAAACGGAAAATTACGAAACCCTACGCCGTTAAGCGTACATCGTAAGCATAGGCGTACAACGTTAGGCGTACGTCCACCGACATGATGGACATATGTCTTTTAAAAGATCGCAGGTTCAAACTGGATGCAGACCGTTTGTGACCGGTCGCAGTGGAAAGCCGTGGGGGTCGCCTATGTTCAGCATCGGTCATCCTTTGGCTGATAATGACGCTGCTGACGCCGTTAAGGTAACCAACACCCTCGCATCGAAAAGCATGCGGCACAGAAGAAATCTGAAAATTGTATGGCAGTGATTATTGATGCTATGTCTCGCTTTAAAATATAGCTAGACGTTATAGTTGCAACGTTGTCGCCGTTGTCGGTATCGTTTATCGGGGTCGCTGCCGCATGTTAATGCGACAAATGCGTATTATATCCGTTGTCTGGCACCCATAACACAAGCTTTCAGTAGGTAGCTTACTTTGGGGCTGGATGGCGATGTGTGGGAATGTCCAAAGGATATCTATTTATTTATAAATTCATCATCATCACCTTAAATCTGAACATTTTTGCCACTTAGGCTCTTTAATTGTAATTACTGATTCGCAAGGGTATGTCAGGTACCATAATTCTTCAACGTATCTCTATTTCTGATTCGATCTCATAGAGAAAACTTGACTTTCATATAACTGATAAATGAAGCGATGCTATTTTGCATCCCCATGCTGCTAACCAAATTTATATTTCGAACTTCTAAGATATGATGAATTTATAGTGATTTCTCTAATTAGTTTGTCGATGACATCTCTGTATTTGTAGTGTACAATATACTTGAATCTGAAGAGATTCGGTCCTATTAGTTATTTAAATCACTTTGTGATCTGTGATCTGTAATGTGATCGTTAAATACAATCATGTTTAACGATCAAAGTGATAACATTACAAGCGGTCCCTCGCGACTGCTTCCGTCGTGCTGATGCGTGATGTTTTATAGCCTAAAGCCTTCCTCGATAAATAAGCTATCCAACACAAAAATATTTTTTCAAATCGGTCCAATAGTTCCTGAGCGCGTTCAAACAAACAAACTTATAATATTAGTATAGAAAAAAGGTTGTAGTGAGTAAACCATATAAGATAGACATAATATGCGGTCGCGGACTTTATTGTCGAACTGTTAATGCATAATAGTTTCGTAATACATGATTTTTGTATAATTTAAACGGTTTACGCAGTGTACGCAGCGGAAGTTCTCAAAAGAAATATTTTTTCACCGTTTTTGCAACATTTTTCGTTGCGGCGCTGGACTTATAAGTCGTATCTTAATGCTATATAGCTGAAAGCCCTCCTTGATAAATGTGCTATCTAACGTAAAAATAATTTTACAAATCAGTCCAGGAGTTTCTGAGATTACCGATTTCAAACAAACAAACTAACTGTTCAGTCAGATTGATAGGTAATATTAATAAATAGTATAGATAAAGTGATTATATATATAATAATTATGCCTTTTATACTTTTAGAGCTGCATTCGCATAAACTGTAATATCCACATTTTGTAAACATACAAAGTAAGACTGCATTCTAAGTCTTCGCAGCTCGATGTAAGGCTAGTTACATATACATAACACAAGAAATAGGCTTATGTACGTCTCGTAACGTCTATTTATGGGCTTCCGTGGGTGTGTCTGTCCACTAGTTGTTAGCTGTAATGACCTAATCTTACTATTTTTAATCCCTCTTCGGTAAAATGTTGAATAATAAACGTACGAAGACCTATTTTAAGAAGATAACAAGAAAGAAGTTATGTGATGTTTTATTTTTACATAAAACTATACACATGTTGACTCGTAAGTCGGTTTACCTACTATGTTTAGTAAGACTTTTTCTAATACTGATATTGTTTTATTAGCCTAGCCATACATAACCAGGTCCTCGCCATAGCGAGGCCTATGTTCGGTGTTTCTCTACGAGATCGAATCAGAAACGAGGTGATACGAAAAAAAGAGGGCTTAAAAAAAGAACTAGGGTAATGCACAAAGTCCTGCAAAAAATATCTTTAAAAAAAGTAAAAACCGACTTCTAAACAACATTGCACTACAAAGGAAAGGAAGACATTTTAGGCAAACAATTTATTTTTAGAGTCGATGCCACCACTTTAACTATCTAGCATCAACTACCAGAGCGCCGACTCCAAAAAGAAATTGTTTGCCTTAAATGGCTTCCTTTCCTTTCAAGGTTTAAGAGTTTATGGGTGAACTAGTTATTTGACTCCACATGCGAAGGGGGAGAACTGGGTTCGGTGGTTACTGCCTTCGCGAGTGATTGGTGATTGAGTAGACTATTTCACGTCCACTCAGTTTATTTAAGACTTTTAAGTGCAATTTGGTTTTGAAGTCGGTTTTTACTTTTTTAAGGTAATTTTATTTCTTAATTTTTAGTGATTGCAGGAGAGGGGTTGCACCTTATGTCTCTGTTTCTTTAAGAAGCTACAAATTACCTATCATAAGTGCTGTCATTATAATTACTGAACTCCCATCCATTATCAGCTTAGCTCTACAAGATGTTAACTATCAGACGGAACAACATGATAACATTAAGATTCTAGTAAAAAAATGTGCCTTTAATATTTGAAGGCTTCCCTCGATTACACCAAGATCCCACCATCAAAACCCGAATTGACAAAAATGGGACCAATTAAAAGGTATACCTGACACCCTCTAGTAGGTGGGCGAAAATATTTTTCGAATCGGTCGTCAAATGACTGAGATATGAGGTAACAAAAAAAAACATACAGTCGAATTGATAACCTCCTCCTTTTTTGAAACAGCCCACGTAGGACGTCCACTGACAAGACGAACAGACAAACTTGTAAAAATCAGTCCGCTCGGAAACGGTGCTGTGAAAATCTTGGGGGAGGACTATGTTGAGCAGTGGAATTCCATGATGTTGATGGTGAATCTGATGAAGTTACGTCTTTACTGGGTGTTGATTGCACGTTGAGAATAGACCTGACGAAGAAATAAGCCCAATATTTTACCTGTGAGTAACCACCAATCTTGTTAAGGTTGGTCAATTCCTTTGGTAATCATTCAAATTAATCGATGATTAAATAAAATTAAGAATGTATAGCTTAACTATAAAAATGACATAATTTGACCCTACTCTTTTCTAGGCTTTCTTTGCCACTTTATTTGTACTTAACAAAAAAAACTACGACTTTTTTTCGGCTTTCCTGTAATAACTCGGAGCACTTAAAAATTAGAGACCTTCAAATTCCATCCAGATGAACCCAAATAACATACCAATAATGCAGGCTTTCCGCAATTATTGCATCCTAAGCATATTTTTTTGAATTGTCTAGATTCGTATTTTAAAACAAAAATCTGCTACAAAGCAATTCATCAACATAGAAACATGGTGCATTTACAAAATCCCTTGAAGGTAATCAATGTGACTGTTACCTACCTTTTTATGGTCTCCATACATTTAGTATGTAGATAAATTTATGGAGACCATAAAAAGGTAGGTAACAGTCACATTGATTACCTTCAAGGGATTTTGTAAATGCACCATGTTTCTATGTTGATGAATTGCTTTGTAGCAGATTTTTGTTTTAAAATACGAATCTAGACAATTCAAAAAAATACGCTTAGGATGCAATAATTGCGGAAAGCCTGCATTATTGGTATGTTATTTGGGTTCATCTGGATGGAATTTGCACGCATAGGTTTGACTAAAAATTATTTTTTTTTTGTTTTAGTTTCATGTATGGGAGCCCCCCCCCCCCCCCCCCTCCTTAAATGACATCATTTATTATTTTTTGTATGAGAATTGGTAAGCGGTTAACAGGATACATCTTCCTACCCAATTTCTAGAGTTTAATGCTTATAGTTACAGAATAAAATGGCTGTGACATACGGATGGACAGACAGACGGACTTGACGAAACTTTAAGGGTTTCGATTTTTGCCATTCGGCTACGGAACCCTAAAAACGGGAATGGAGAAAAACAATGACCAGTCTTATAATAAATATTACATAGGCCGTAAGTACTTTTAATATTGAAGGGTAAGAGGACCTAACACTTAACAAAAATTCACTAAAAATAATCGGTCTGCAGCGGGCGAAGTCTGATGCATCATTTTTGACATTTCTCGTCGACAACTTCAATTTTATGATTTTTATGATCCATCAAATATCATTTTAACTTACGTAGCTATATTTTTAATAAATCTTAAAAAAATATTTGTAGTTTTTTAAGCTTCATTCAAAAATTCTTCTCAACTAATAAATACAAGAAAACACTAATTTTGTCTTAGCATTTTTCGAGCGACACCTGGTGGTTTTACACGGAACTATGTCGAGACTTCCGACACAGGTTATTATATTACCGACTAGAAAAAGAAGAAGTGTTTTTGAACAAGGGTGTTGTGGTACCACGTTGTGTCTGAGAGCATTGGCTACTTACTTTGGGATCATAGCAATTATGTACGTGATTATTGTCAATTATTATTTGTAGTATTATGTTAAATGTATGTCCGTCTGTCCATATCTTTGCCAATTGTGCTAAGATTTTAAAATGGTTAAACATGGAACACAAGATTAGAAGGACAGTAAAGGCACGGAAGACAATGGAGTACTACATAAAACGTGGACGATATCAAATATTTCAAATCATTGTTAAAAATATCGATCGATTTTTTTCTCACAGACACTAATAATAGGAGAAGTACGTAACCTTGCAAAAACAAACTTGTCACCAAAACTACCACAGATTATGTCAAATTCCAGGTTCAATTTTGCCTCATGAAATAGCGCTATGTATGACAGCTATAGGTGGGAGTGATTAAGAAGATTAATGAACAACAAAAATGGCGGCAAGTCGCCTCCGCCTGCTTAATAATCTATGCAATAATCGACCAAACTAAAAAATATATCGTCAAAGACAAACAAAATATGACAATTTAAAATGAACAAAAAAGTGACACTATGTATGGCGGGAAACCGAAATATATTTGTAAATTGTTAAGAATTAGACCTATTTTACATTTTTCAAATCAGTGACCATAATAAACATGCTTTTAATGTTAAGCTAATCTTAAAAATATGAAAAGCTTGTTTATTTTAATAATTTAATGTGACTCAATTACCTTTAGCTCCATGTCTGATCGTAGCAATTAAAACTAAATTACTTTCCACCCTAGGGATGGAAAAGCAATCTTCCACCCGTCTATCTTCACATGAAAGTTCAATTTTCCGAACAGAAGAAATGAAAAATAATTTCCGTATTCATATGTTTTGTATTCGTGAAATTAAAGGCAAAGTTGGTTTTCAATGGTACCTACGTTAATGAGATTGAAATACGTTCCGTTCTACACAAACACATGAGTAGAAAATGAAAAGCTCTGCTGTTCGGACGTACGTAATTATACTGCTTTGCGTCAATAAAACTTGTGAAACCGCCAGTTTGGATGGAGGAGGCTTTTGTAGTTTAAAATCATAAACTGTTTATGGCCCAGCATTGCTGCTGAGTCAGCTTGCAGTGGTAGAGTGTGTCTAAATTATTATTGGGAGTCTGGAGGTTTTATTCATCATACAGTAAGTATTTGTCTGTATCACAATATCGAATTAAGGCTTGGTTGGTTGGTTGGTAGATACAGCTGTGTCTGCCACATAATTCTTATGAAATTATTTTCTTTATCTTTTATTCGTTGGGTAGAGCTTATTTTTCCACGACGGCCGAACCAAACAACAAAACACGAGAGTGGTGCATTCAGCGTTCATGTACGCTTTCGACTGCGTAATTCATACATATAAACCACTTCTGTCCCTATATTTTATCTTTAAACATTAGGTCATGTTTAAAGTTAAAATATATATAGTCTGTTTGTAAAGTACAACTATTACTTACTCAGATATTTTAATATTTAAAATGCATTACAAAAAGCTGTCTCCATACTATTCAACCTACAAAGTCCCACGCACAGCCCACGGGGCATGAAGCAGCGCAGCAGGGGGGGAAACGTGCGACACCACCACCCCTTCCAGCCCCCTTGTCTGATACAGTCAACGACATAAACATGTGCACACTTCTGCCTTAACTCCAGCCTTCCAATATTATCTGAAAATAGCTGGAGAAACCTTTGAAAAACTGAAATAAATTCAAATGCGTGATTTCCAGTCTTTCATAAAATGTACCTATATGTTGAAGTTGACCTAGAGGAATTTCATACAGTACCTATCGATTCCTTGGTTAATAATTTTGGCTTTGCTTCTTGTGAGCATTGGGCCAAGTGCACTTATTGAAAATTCGCTGAATATAAAAGTAGCACTTGTGCCTTTTACCGGTTTATTGAGCCATTATTTGTCAAAAAAATACAATAAGTACCGCCAAAACATGATACACGTCTACCTCCACACTTACCTATACTTTTGTGTCTTAAATACAAGATGTCAAATATATTATTGATGTTGACTGTACAAGAACGATAGAAGAGGTATGGCCGTGAAAATCAAGGATCAATTTGTAAAATTACCAAGTCCTACTCGTGTTTACAATTATGCTGGAGGAGAAGTAAAAAGATACTGTTTGGCTTGAGGTCAAGATGTAGATGGCCTGGGCTCCTGGACTGAATCAATCAGATGTTCTAGAGTTAATACGAGACATGGTGAGTTTAATGATAATAAAATACTTTTTCATTTCTTCTGTTCGGAAAATTGAACTTTCATGTGAAGATAGACGGGTGGAAAATAGCTTTTCCATCCCTAGGGTGGAAAATAATTTAGTTTTAATTGCTACGATCAGACATGGAGTTAAAGATATTGAGTCACATCATATTAATAAAATAAACAAGCATTCCATATTTTTATGATTAGCTAAACATTGAAAGCGCGTTTATTATGCTCACTGATTTTTAAAATTTACAATTGGTCTACTTTTTAGGGTTCCGTAGCCGAATGGCAAAAAACGGAACCCTTATAGTTTCGTCAAGTCTGTCTGTCTGTCCGTCCGTATGTCACAGCCATTTTATTCTGTAACTAAAAGCATTACACTGTTGAAATTTGGTAGGAAGATCTATCCTGATAACCGCTTACCGATTCTCATACAAAAATAAAAAATAATGTCATTTAAGGGGGGGGGGGCATACATGAAACTAAAACAAAAAAACATTTTTTAGTGAAACATATGCGTGTGGGTTTCTAAAACCATTTTCTTTTAAAGTCTAACGTTTCATAGCTAGACGCTTCCAAAGTGGTAAAATGGGCGTCCCCCCCCCCCCCATCTCACTTCTAAACCGAACCGTCCAAACCAACGAAAATTGGTTTGGACGAGATCGAAAAAGTAGTTTTTGAGATATAGCATGTTTAATAACCGCAAACATAACTTTGTATCTGAAAAACAAAGCCATATTTGCAGTCGACAAAATATTGTGGTATTTTACTAAGTAGAAGTAAGTGGATTCCCTGATTCAGTTAAAGTTGGCACGGAACCCTCAGTGCGCGAGTCCGATTCACACTTGGCCGTTTTTTTAATTAATGTTACAAATAAATTGTTACCTACCTTTCTTCAAATTTGTGTTAGTATCAAAGCTTAAGCGGACTAAATGTCCTTTATCAAGAGTTAAATTAATTATTACAATTCTTTCTTACAATCTAGACAAAGTAAGCAATAAATTATCCTTCTAAACATCAAATACCAAATAGGTAAGTATTACCAAATTAGTAACCGCCCACAGATTTTCCGTCTCTTTCCTAACATCATTTACTTCCACTTAGTAATATACCACAATATTTTGTTGACAGCAAATATAGCTTTGTTTTTCATAAGAAAAAATGTACAAAGCAAACATAACGTTGTATGAAGTACAAAGTTATGTTTGAGGATGTTGAAAATGTGCTATATCTCAAAAACTTCTAGTGCGATCCCGTCCGAACCAATTTTCGTTAAAAGTATTTGTGAAGATCTACATTATATATTTTTTCAAAATTGACTGTCACTTAGTTTAGAAGTTAGATGGGGGGGACGCCCATTTTACCACTTTGGAAGCGTCTAGCTATGAAACGTTAGACTTCAAAAGTAAATGGTTTTAGGAACCTCTATGTCATTTTACAAAGGCCTAGACACGCATAGGTTTCAGAAAAAAAACCTTTGGTTTTAGTTTCATGTATGTTATTTTTTAATTTATTTTATTTAATTTTCAAAAAAAAAATCAAAATTACTTTATTTTATACATAGGCTATTGCTAGCACTTATACACGTCCCAACATTGGCCCTACTACAGCTTCGGGATAATTGTGGGCTAGTGCTGAGAAGAAGCTGCGCAACTAACTCAGTCACTATTGTCAATGCCTCTTTTAGAAATATTACAATTTAAATGTTCTTACAAGCTAGACCATACATTGTTATCGTTTATATAATCATTTATTCTATAATATCCTTTAGTCATTAAACATTGTTAAACAATAGATTTGAATTTATATAAAGGTAATTCAATTATATTTTGAGTCAATTTATTAAAGAAAGTAATACATCTTCCAATAAACGAGTGATTAACCTTCTGAAGTCTGAAGTTTGGAACGGCAAGTTTATTCTTGTTTCTAGTATAGAAATCATGTAAATCACTTTTTTTGGAAATATTTTTTTACGAACATAAACATAAATAAAAAATAAAGAAAAGCGTAAAAATCGTAAAGCGGTTAATAGGATACATCTTTCTACCAAATTTCAACAGTGTGATTGCTTATAGTTACAGAATAAAATGGCTGTGGCATACGGACGGACAGACAGACAGACTTGACGAAACTATAAGGGTTCCGTTTTTTGCCATTCGGCTACGGAACCCTAAAAACAGTGTAGTTTATCATAGTCACATTCAGCAGCAGCTAATTTCACAGATATTTCTTAAGAATGTATAAAAATCGGGTTCTAAGAAACACTTTTGATATATTTACAAAGAGATTTGATGAAAATATTATGAGTGTTGGGAATTTTTGGAACTTTGAGTAAATTTCCCGGATAGTTACAGTAAATTTATGAGAAAGTTTCCCTAATTTATGTGTGTAAGTCATGCACCAACTCTAAATAAATTTGTTAATTATCCTAAATATAATACAAGTCCATCATTGTAAGCTTTTTATTCCATTTTTAAAGGCGTTTGAAAGTATTTTATTTATTTAGCTCTTGATTCTTAGTTTAACTTTAAACTATATCTCAAAAACTACCTTCTAGTAGTATATATTATTCATTAAAATCGCATTCCAAGCCGCTGCTTAGTTTTATAGATCTTGCTTTCTGTGATCTGTAATGTGATCGTTAAATACAATCAGGTTTAACGATCAAAGTGATAACATTACAAGCGGTCCCTCGCGACTGCTTCCGTCGTGCTGATGCGTGATGTTTTATAGCCTAAAGCCTTCCTCGATAAATAAGCTATCCAACACAAAAATATTTTTTCAAATCGGTCCAATAGTTCCTGAGCGCGTTCAAACAAACAAACTTATAATATTAGTATAGAAAAAAGGTTGTAGTGAGTAAACCATATAAGATAGACATAATATGCGGTCGCGGACTTTATTGTCGAACTGTTAATGCATAATAGTTTCGTAATACATGATTTTTGTATAATTTAAACGGTTTACGCAGTGTACGCAGCGGAAGTTCTCAAAAGAAATATTTTTTCACCGTTTTTGCAACATTTTTCGTTGCGGCGCTGGACTTATAAGTCGTATCTTAATGCTATATAGCTGAAAGCCCTCCTTGATAAATGTGCTATCTAACGTAAAAATAATTTTACAAATCAGTCCAGGAGTTTCTGAGATTACCGATTTCAAACAAACAAACTAACTGTTCAGTCAGATTGATAGGTAATATTAATAAATAGTATAGATAAAGTGATTATATATATAATAATTATGCCTTTTATACTTTTAGAGCTGCATTCGCATAAACTGTAATATCCACATTTTGTAAACATACAAAGTAAGACTGCATTCTAAGTCTTCGCAGCTCGATGTAAGGCTAGTTACATATACATAACACAAGAAATAGGCTTATGTACGTCTCGTAACGTCTATTTATGGGCTTCCGTGGGTGTGTCTGTCCACTAGTTGTTAGCTGTAATGACCTAATCTTACTATTTTTAATCCCTCTTCGGTAAAATGTTGAATAATAAACGTACGAAGACCTATTTTAAGAAGATAACAAGAAAGAAGTTATGTGATGTTTTATTTTTACATAAAACTATACACATGTTGACTCGTAAGTCGGTTTACCTACTATGTTTAGTAAGACTTTTTCTAATACTGATATTGTTTTATTAGCCTAGCCATACATAACCAGGTCCTCGCCATAGCGAGGCCTATGTTCGGTGTTTCTCTACGAGATCGAATCAGAAACGAGGTGATACGAAAAAAAGAGGGCTTAAAAAAAGAACTAGGGTAATGCACAAAGTCCTGCAAAAAATATCTTTAAAAAAAGTAAAAACCGACTTCTAAACAACATTGCACTACAAAGGAAAGGAAGACATTTTAGGCAAACAATTTATTTTTAGAGTCGATGCCACCACTTTAACTATCTAGCATCAACTACCAGAGCGCCGACTCCAAAAAGAAATTGTTTGCCTTAAATGGCTTCCTTTCCTTTCAAGGTTTAAGAGTTTATGGGTGAACTAGTTATTTGACTCCACATGCGAAGGGGGAGAACTGGGTTCGGTGGTTACTGCCTTCGCGAGTGATTGGTGATTGAGTAGACTATTTCACGTCCACTCAGTTTATTTAAGACTTTTAAGTGCAATTTGGTTTTGAAGTCGGTTTTTACTTTTTTAAGGTAATTTTATTTCTTAATTTTTAGTGATTGCAGGAGAGGGGTTGCACCTTATGTCTCTGTTTCTTTAAGAAGCTACAAATTACCTATCATAAGTGCTGTCATTATAATTACTGAACTCCCATCCATTATCAGCTTAGCTCTACAAGATGTTAACTATCAGACGGAACAACATGATAACATTAAGATTCTAGTAAAAAAATGTGCCTTTAATATTTGAAGGCTTCCCTCGATTACACCAAGATCCCACCATCAAAACCCGAATTGACAAAAATGGGACCAATTAAAAGGTATACCTGACACCCTCTAGTAGGTGGGCGAAAATATTTTTCGAATCGGTCGTCAAATGACTGAGATATGAGGTAACAAAAAAAAACATACAGTCGAATTGATAACCTCCTCCTTTTTTGAAACAGCCCACGTAGGACGTCCACTGACAAGACGAACAGACAAACTTGTAAAAATCAGTCCGCTCGGAAACGGTGCTGTGAAAATCTTGGGGGAGGACTATGTTGAGCAGTGGAATTCCATGATGTTGATGGTGAATCTGATGAAGTTACGTCTTTACTGGGTGTTGATTGCACGTTGAGAATAGACCTGACGAAGAAATAAGCCCAATATTTTACCTGTGAGTAACCACCAATCTTGTTAAGGTTGGTCAATTCCTTTGGTAATCATTCAAATTAATCGATGATTAAATAAAATTAAGAATGTATAGCTTAACTATAAAAATGACATAATTTGACCCTACTCTTTTCTAGGCTTTCTTTGCCACTTTATTTGTACTTAACAAAAAAAACTACGACTTTTTTTCGGCTTTCCTGTAATAACTCGGAGCACTTAAAAATTAGAGACCTTCAAATTCCATCCAGATGAACCCAAATAACATACCAATAATGCAGGCTTTCCGCAATTATTGCATCCTAAGCATATTTTTTTGAATTGTCTAGATTCGTATTTTAAAACAAAAATCTGCTACAAAGCAATTCATCAACATAGAAACATGGTGCATTTACAAAATCCCTTGAAGGTAATCAATGTGACTGTTACCTACCTTTTTATGGTCTCCATACATTTAGTATGTAGATAAATTTATGGAGACCATAAAAAGGTAGGTAACAGTCACATTGATTACCTTCAAGGGATTTTGTAAATGCACCATGTTTCTATGTTGATGAATTGCTTTGTAGCAGATTTTTGTTTTAAAATACGAATCTAGACAATTCAAAAAAATACGCTTAGGATGCAATAATTGCGGAAAGCCTGCATTATTGGTATGTTATTTGGGTTCATCTGGATGGAATTTGCACGCATAGGTTTGACTAAAAATTATTTTTTTTTTGTTTTAGTTTCATGTATGGGAGCCCCCCCCCCCCCCCCCCTCCTTAAATGACATCATTTATTATTTTTTGTATGAGAATTGGTAAGCGGTTAACAGGATACATCTTCCTACCCAATTTCTAGAGTTTAATGCTTATAGTTACAGAATAAAATGGCTGTGACATACGGATGGACAGACAGACGGACTTGACGAAACTTTAAGGGTTTCGATTTTTGCCATTCGGCTACGGAACCCTAAAAACGGGAATGGAGAAAAACAATGACCAGTCTTATAATAAATATTACATAGGCCGTAAGTACTTTTAATATTGAAGGGTAAGAGGACCTAACACTTAACAAAAATTCACTAAAAATAATCGGTCTGCAGCGGGCGAAGTCTGATGCATCATTTTTGACATTTCTCGTCGACAACTTCAATTTTATGATTTTTATGATCCATCAAATATCATTTTAACTTACGTAGCTATATTTTTAATAAATCTTAAAAAAATATTTGTAGTTTTTTAAGCTTCATTCAAAAATTCTTCTCAACTAATAAATACAAGAAAACACTAATTTTGTCTTAGCATTTTTCGAGCGACACCTGGTGGTTTTACACGGAACTATGTCGAGACTTCCGACACAGGTTATTATATTACCGACTAGAAAAAGAAGAAGTGTTTTTGAACAAGGGTGTTGTGGTACCACGTTGTGTCTGAGAGCATTGGCTACTTACTTTGGGATCATAGCAATTATGTACGTGATTATTGTCAATTATTATTTGTAGTATTATGTTAAATGTATGTCCGTCTGTCCATATCTTTGCCAATTGTGCTAAGATTTTAAAATGGTTAAACATGGAACACAAGATTAGAAGGACAGTAAAGGCACGGAAGACAATGGAGTACTACATAAAACGTGGACGATATCAAATATTTCAAATCATTGTTAAAAATATCGATCGATTTTTTTCTCACAGACACTAATAATAGGAGAAGTACGTAACCTTGCAAAAACAAACTTGTCACCAAAACTACCACAGATTATGTCAAATTCCAGGTTCAATTTTGCCTCATGAAATAGCGCTATGTATGACAGCTATAGGTGGGAGTGATTAAGAAGATTAATGAACAACAAAAATGGCGGCAAGTCGCCTCCGCCTGCTTAATAATCTATGCAATAATCGACCAAACTAAAAAATATATCGTCAAAGACAAACAAAATATGACAATTTAAAATGAACAAAAAAGTGACACTATGTATGGCGGGAAACCGAAATATATTTGTAAATTGTTAAGAATTAGACCTATTTTACATTTTTCAAATCAGTGACCATAATAAACATGCTTTTAATGTTAAGCTAATCTTAAAAATATGAAAAGCTTGTTTATTTTAATAATTTAATGTGACTCAATTACCTTTAGCTCCATGTCTGATCGTAGCAATTAAAACTAAATTACTTTCCACCCTAGGGATGGAAAAGCAATCTTCCACCCGTCTATCTTCACATGAAAGTTCAATTTTCCGAACAGAAGAAATGAAAAATAATTTCCGTATTCATATGTTTTGTATTCGTGAAATTAAAGGCAAAGTTGGTTTTCAATGGTACCTACGTTAATGAGATTGAAATACGTTCCGTTCTACACAAACACATGAGTAGAAAATGAAAAGCTCTGCTGTTCGGACGTACGTAATTATACTGCTTTGCGTCAATAAAACTTGTGAAACCGCCAGTTTGGATGGAGGAGGCTTTTGTAGTTTAAAATCATAAACTGTTTATGGCCCAGCATTGCTGCTGAGTCAGCTTGCAGTGGTAGAGTGTGTCTAAATTATTATTGGGAGTCTGGAGGTTTTATTCATCATACAGTAAGTATCTGTCTGTATCACAATATCTTATTAAGGCTTGGTTGGTTGGTTGGCACATACAGCTGTGTCTGCCGCATAATTCTTATAAAATTATTTTCTTTATCTTTTATTCGTTGGGTAGAGCTTATTTTTCCACGACGGCCGAACCAAAAAACAAAACATGAGAGTGGTGCATTCAGCGTTCATGTACTCGTATGTACGCTTTCGACTGCGTAATTCATACATATAAAACACTTCTGTCCTTATACTTTATCTTTAAACATTAGGTCATGTTTAAAGTTAAAATATATGTAGTCTGTTTGTAAAGTACAACTATTACTTACTCAGGTATTTTAATATTTAAAATGCATTACAAAAAGCTGTCTCCATACTATTCAACCTACAAAGTCCCACGCACAGCCCACGGGGCATGAAGCAGCGCAGCAGGGGGGGAAACGTGCGACACCACCACCCCTTCCAGCCCCCTTGTCTGATACAGTCAACGACATAAACATGTGCACACTTCTGCCTTAACTCCAGCCTTCCAATATTATCTGAAAATAGCTGGAGAAAACTTTGAAAAACTGAAATAAATTCAAATGTGTGATTTCCAGTCTTTCGTAAAACGTATATGTTGAAGTTGAACAACAGGAATTTCATACCTTAGTATCAATTCCTTGGTTAATCATTTTAGCTTTGCTTCTTGTGAGCATTGGGCCATATTATGTGAACTTATTAAAAATTCGCTGAATATAGAAGAAGAAGCCTTTTACCGGTTTATTGAGGCATTATTTGTCTAAAATGTACTATAAGTACCGCCAAAACATGATACACGCGTAGACGTGTATCAATGTGACCAGAAAAAGTCCCTTATGATAAGAATCTCTAAAATGCGATCAATCATATTTAAAAAACCTTGAAAAGTAAGGTACATTTTGACCGCTATTTTAAGTAATCGAATTACTTGCCTTAAGAGTGAAATAAGCCTGTTTTTACATTATACCTGTTCCACTTAATATTTTTTCTGATGTTCTAACTATTTTGTATTTGCTTGTGAATCAATTAAGGGTAAGTTTTTGTAAATATTACTTGTATAGATCAAATAAGTAAGTAAGTGGTAGCTCCACACTTACCTATACTTTTGTGTCTCAAACTACAACATGTAAAATGTATTATTGATGTTGACTGTACAAGAACGATAGAAGAGGTATGGCCGTGAAAATCAAGGATCAATTTGTAAAATTACCGAGTCCTACTCGTGTTTACAATTATGCTGGGGGAGAAGTAAAAAGATACTGTTAGGATTGAGGTCAAGATGTAGATGACCTGGGCTCCTGTACTGAATAAATCAGATGTTCTAGAGTTCATACGAGACATGGTGAGTTTAATGATAATAAAATATTTTTCACTTCTTCTGTTCGGAAAATTGAACTTTCATGTGAAGATAGACGGGTGGAAAATGGCTTTTTCATCCCTAGGGTGGAAAGTAATTTAGTTTTAATTGCTACGAACAGACATGGAGTTAAAGATATTGAGTCACATCATATTAATAAAATAAACAAGGTTTCCATAATTTTATGATTAGCTAAACATTGAAAGCGTGTTTATTATGATCACTGATTTTAAAAATTTACAATTGGTCTACTTTTTAGGGTTCCGTAGCCAAATGGCAAAAAACGGAACCCTTATAGTTTCGTCAAGTCTGTCTGTCTGTCCGTCCGTATGTCACAGCCATTTTATTCTGTAACTATAAGCATTACTCTGTTGAAATTTGGTAGGAAGATGTATCCTGATAACCGCTTACCGATTCTCAAAAATATATACAAAAATAAAAAATAATGTCATTTAAGGAGGGGGCCCCATACATGAA
Source organism: Pyrausta purpuralis (assembly GCA_963924145.1). Classification (NCBI taxonomy): domain Eukaryota; kingdom Metazoa; phylum Arthropoda; class Insecta; order Lepidoptera; family Crambidae; genus Pyrausta; species Pyrausta purpuralis. Next base: position 20,558,947 of record OZ001659.1, read on the forward strand.
ACTAAAACCAAAAAATTTTTTTTAGTGAAACCTATGCGTGTGGGGTGTTTATGGATAGGACTTTTAAAATGACATCTGGTTTTCTAAAACCATTTTCTTTTAAAGTCTAACGTTTCATAGCTAGACGCTTCCAAAGTGGTAAAATGCCCCCCCCCCCCCCCATCTCACTTCTAAACCGAACCGTCCAAACCAACGAAAATTGGTTTGGACGAGATCGAACAAGTAGTTTTTGAGATATAGCATGTTTAATAACCGCAAACATAACTTTGTATAGCTACTTCATACAAACACTATGAAAAACAAAGTTATATTTGCAGTCGACAAAATATTGTGGTATTTTACTAAGTAGAAGTAAGTGGATTCCCTAATTCAGTTAAAATTGGCACGGAACCCTCAGTGCGCGAGTCCGATTCACACTTGGCCGTTTTTTTTAATTAATGTTACAAATAAATTGTTACCTACCTTTCTTCAAATTTGTGTTAGTATCAAAGCTTAAGCGGACTAAATGTACTTTGTCAAGAGTTAAATTAATTATTACATTTCTTTCTAACAATCCAGACAAAGTAAGCAATAAATTATCCTTCGAAACATCAAATACCAAATAGGTAAGTATTACCAAATTGTTAACCGCCCACAGATTTTTCGTCTCTTTCCTAACATCAATTACTTCCACTTAGTAATATACCACAATATATTGTTGACAGCAAATATAACTTTGTTTTTCATAAGAAAGAACGTACAAAGCAAACATAACGTTGTATGAGAAGTACAAAGTTATGTTTGCGGTTGTTGAAAATGTGCTATATCTCAAAAACTTCTAGTGCGATCCCGTCCGAACCAATTTTCGTTGAAAGTATTTGTGACTCTCACTTAGTTTAGAAGTTAGATGGGGGGCACGCCCATTTTACCACTTTGGAAGCGTCTAGCTATGAAACGTTAGACTTCAAAAGTAAATGGTTTTAGGAACCTCTATGTCATTTTAAAAAGGCTTAGACACGCATAGGTTTCAGAAAAAAAAAACTTTGGTTTTAGTTTCATGTATGTTATTTTTTAATTTATTTTGTTTAATGTTCAAAAAAATCAAAATTAGTTTATTTTGTACATAGGCTATTGCTAGCACTTATACACGTCCCAACATTGGCCCTACTACAGCTTCGGGATAATTGTGGGCTAGTGCTGAGAAGAAGCTGCGCAACTAACTCAGTCACTATTGTCAATGCCTCTTTTAGAAATATTACAATTTAAATGTTCTTACAAGCTAGACCATACATTGTTATCGTTTATATAATCATTCATTTTAAAATATCCTTTAGTCATTAAACATTGTTTAACAATAGATTTGAATTTATATAAAGGTACTTAATTCAATTATATTTTGAGTCAATTTATTAAAGAAAGTAATACATCTTCCAATAAACGAGTGATTAACCTTCTGAAGTCTGAAGTTTGGAACGGCAAGTTTATTCTTGTTTCTAGTATAGAAATCATGTAAATCACTTTTTTAGGAAATATTTTTTTACGAACATAAACATAAATAAAGAAAAGCGTAAAAATCGTAAAGCGGTTAATAGGATACATCTTTCTACCAAATTTCAACAGTGGACAGACAGACTTGACGAAACTATAAGGGTTCCGTTTTTTGCCATTCGGCTACGGAACCCTAAAAACAGTGTAGTTTATCATAGTCACATTCAGCAGCAGCTAATTTCACAGATATTTCTTAAGAATGTATAAAAATCGGGTTCTAAGAAACACTTTTGATATATTTACATAGAGATTTGATGAAAATATTGTAAGTGTTTGGAATTTTTGGAACTTTGAGTAAATTTCCCGGATAGTTACAGTAAATTTATGAGAAAGTTTCTCTAATTTATGTGTGTAAGTCATGCACCAACTTTAAATAAATTTGTTAATTATCCTAAATTTAATACAAGTCCATCATTCTAAGCTTTTTATTGCATTTTTAAAGGCGTTTTAAAGTATCTTTTTTATTTAGCTCTTGATACTTAGTGATAACTATATCTCAAAAACTACCTTCTAGTAGTATATATTATTTATAAAAATCGCATTCCAAGCCGCTGCTTAGTTTTATAGATCTTATTTTCTGACGGTATTTAATTTTTGTCTTTGGAAACTTTATGAATATTATTTAAGATAAGCACACTTATCCGAGCCGAACGCGTGATGAAAAAAAATGTTTACGAATGAGAAAATCTAACTATTGAGCAACATTTTAACAAACAAAATGACCGTATTTATGCTCAAACCTCTAAGAAAGCTTTCCAGTTAGAAGCGAACATTTCGGACTTTACCAGAGCTGAAGACTGGCCTATGATTTATGGTCAGTTTTAGAGAGTACGGCTTGTTCTTAACGCCATGATAATTTGGAGTACCTTAAACAATCCATACGATTGGCAGTGAAGAATTTCCCCATGGAAAGAGGGCGTGCTACTATTGATAACTGGCCTCAACGTTTAAAAGACTGTATTGCAGCCAATAGAGACCACTTCGAATAAGCTTTTTGTATTTTAAATTGTTTTATATTTATGTAGGTATAAAACTAACACACTGTAAAAGTAAGGCCTTCTTTACTTCAATTCGTTCGACGCATTCGGCTCGGACGTGTGCGTTCACCTTAAGTGACCATTAACTAAGATCTATGAATGTCTCTGAGTAGGTACGACTATGTATGAATTAACTTTTGTCCAAGCATCAAGCAACTGGGGTTAAAACCAAATGGGCCACACAAATAAATCAGTAAGTACTGCACATACTCCATTGAGAACTGCAGATGATCAGTTAGTCATTTGCTTAGCCATAATAATGCAATAATGTTGACGTACTCTTTTCAACTCTCAAGTCGGTATACTCTCCCAAAGATTTCGTAGAATTATGACGTCATAGCTTGCTACTCTGACTTAGTCAGCAACGTTTCCGCAGCCCAAACTCCAGTCCACATTCGTATATTTGATACACAGAATTCAGTATACGCTTAATCAAATTAAGCCGAGAGAGCTATCCCGTGTCCGGCCGATATGCCGACTGAATTATAAACACCTCTGATGAAACGCGTGAAAAATCCATCAGTCGGTCGTGGAAATAATTTAATTATTTAAGCGTTTGCGGTAAGGATTTATTCTGGTATTTATGTTTCATTAAGTACTTTGGTATTTAGTTAGCGGATAATAGAAAGGTTCAGATTAAATTTGATTCGACGGGCACAGGACTAGATTTTCTGTGCTAGTTGACCATTAAGCTGCGCAAAAAATCACATAATTATTTTAATCGTATAGTATCTTCATCCTTTTCCTGGTTCTAAGCTACCTCCCAAATAATTTTCAGCCAAATCGGTTCAGCCGTTCTTGAGATATAAATAGTGTAACTAACACGATTTTGTTTTATTTATTTACAACGTAACGCTAATTGCGCAAAACCTGAGAATAGTTTGATTGGAATAATGAGCAGAATCAATTGAATCACTTTTTAATATGGGATACTTTTTCAAAAACTCTTTATAAAATTGTTACCCTGACTATTTATTGATAAGACAAGCCATCATGTGCACAAACCCGCCAAAATACGAAAACAAGCAATGGTTAGTTGATAGTAATAATAATGTCAGCGCGGTGCAGCGACCCGATGAATACCTAACGACTCCTCTCTCGGCAGAGCGAGCAAGAAATGATCAGAAGTGCTAGTAAAACTAAAATACCACATAGAACCTTATTTTTTCAGAATGAGGTTTATTGAATTAAAAATCATTTGCTGTGTCTGAGGTTTTTCGCATTTAACATTACACGTTGTAGATAGGTATGTCAAAAAATACTTCACACTGTCCTAGCACCCAATGATTGACCCAATGGGATTGGATTGACAATTAAATATACACCTACCGCCATCTAGTTTAAGCTCAAGGCACTAAATATTTATACATTCGTCATCATCACAAATAATAATTATTGGCATGAAACATAACGAAAAGCATTAGCTTTTATAAATATCAGTTACCTACACAAGATAGTAATAACAAAAAAAGTTAGGGATCATAACGAAAAAAAGGGACACGTGATAAAACACCAAAATGATAGACAAGTGGTAAAATATATTTATCATTTTTTATTCTTTACACCTCAGATTACGATTAATATTTACTATTATGAAATAAGTTTTTCAGTTACACGTACATGGAATGTTAAATAAATTCATGGTCAAAGTTAGCGCATTGATAAATTTATGCGAAATAAAATGGTCAGTCAGGAACATAAAATTTATTACGGTTACAGTTTCCCGAATCCTGATTACACGTTTGATAAAAGATCTGTGAGTTTTTGTGATTGGTTGATAGACTTCAGCTCAGCCAATCACAGCGCTCGAGTTTAGAGGGTGAAATTTCCGAACGTAACCCACGAGAAACGTACGTTACGTCAAAAATCTATAAATTTATTCTCTTTTTCATAAAAATAGAGAGTAAATCAGAATACAATGATAATTTGGTTGAAAATTGATTACTTCAGTATTTAAGTAGTTTTTCGGGTACGTTAAAAATACCACCCTACATATCACGAAATCAATGTTTAAGAAGATGAAGTGGGAAAAAGAAACATATTATATACCTAGTTAAATTATCATAAATATTGAGAACTCTGATGCACTGTATCTTTTTTTAGATAAATAGATCACTATTGATATATTACTTTATAATAACATTGAATCAGAGCTAAATACATCGATATGCTTTGATACATTAATAGCCTAGAAGAGTGTTTCAACATTTTATATAATTTGCTTACAACATATATAATAGGACTGTTCTCAGTGTTTTACACGCAGTAATAGAAAGGTAAGTCGAGGTTTCTGCCGCCTTTTCACTTTCAACCAACGCACAACCAAAATCGCTTGCACATACAACACAAAAACGGACAATTTAAAAATTGACACGGGGTGCAAGTTATTTTGACTCTTAGACCCTTTACAAGCTGCAATTTGTAGAAGCGATGCTGTCGCGATGCAGCATCGGCCTTCAACACCGATTTAAGGCCGCGGTAACCTCGACAGTAGGTACACAATAGTTAATACTAGAACCAAACAAATGATTTGATTTGAAGTAATATTTTCATAGGTTTTTTTTGCTAGTCCAATTTTGCAAAAAAGACTAATATTTTTTATTATTTTATCAGTGAATGAATCTAATTTAATCTTTAATTGAAATGATCTCAGAGCTTTAAGATTTATTGCTATGTAGGTATTGAGTTTTGTGTTTATATGAATCATTCTGTTAAAATGGAATGTGAAGGTTTTTTTTTACAATATTCGACTAGCAAAGTAATATGGACATTTGTATAAAACATTTACATAAATAAATTCTTGTAAACAGTGCAAATTGGCTTATCTCTTAGAGATCACACTGACGTATAGTTAACGATACAAAGTTAAAGCCTGAATAGACGTTTAGTCTAGAAAATTCGACGAGGTGACCGAAATGGTCCTTAGATTGTACAATAATAAGGAATGTATGGGAACTTTCTCGTGCTAGCTGTTTTAGTACAGCAAATATAATTTATAACTACTTACACAGAATATATTTATACGAATAAACATAACCTCAAAGTGTCACAAAAAGTATTGTTCATTAATTGTATTAAATTACAAGTAACCGCAACAAAACATTACGTATCAATTAAATAGTAATTATTTTGTGCTACCAAAAATAAACAATTGTGATGTTCCCTTTGAGATAAGAAGTATAACACTAAGAATATTTTAAAAATAACAACCAAATTAAATACTGATGTGAAACGTAAATAAATAGGTATAAACAAATTAACTTATTATAAATAGCATTTGAAATCTGCCCTATGGTCTGTAAGTTTTATAAAAATACTTTATACAAATATTTCATCTACGTTATTCAATGTATTTGCTTTGAGCTTAATCAACAAACTTATAATGATGACAGACGACTTTTTCGTAAGTACAAGTACCTAATTATATTAATTTGCTAAAAAAATCGTGTTTGATATTAGTACAAAAATTATTCAGAAAATAATTAAAGTTGTGAAAGGAGTCACCGAAACATTTATGATGATAGTGCAGATGCAAAACCTAAAATCAACACACCAGAAAATATTATTTGCCATTGCAAAAACATCGTTATATTTATAGATATCTATGATTTGCTGCAGCTATTATACATGCTGTATACTATATTTTAACACACTTTACATAAATCAGAGTCCAAGATTCACGCCATAGTTGTTTGTTTGTTATCTTAAAATTATCCTAAAATATGGCCATATTTGAATTAAAAAGGCCTGTAATTTAGATGTACGGACAACAGCACGTCAAGGTAAACACTGCGGTATCTTATACAGTTGTAATAAGGGCTATTTTGCAACAAAAGTGGGTAGCCTGATGTACTGTCGACTGTACAATCACGTTCAGTAGCTAGAGAGAGATAACGCCGTATATGTAAACAAAAAAAAATATTTCTCTCTCAGTCACCTGCAAAATAAAAGAAGGAACACAATAATAATGATGTGTATAATTGTCTTTTTAGATTCCAAACATTTATCATGTATAATTTTTTTTCATAGTTAAAAATTAAATATATACAATTTCGTAATATAATTTTTAAAATAAAATATTTTTTGGGTTCAGATCTGATTTGTTATATTTTTTTAACAATGAATCTAACTAATATTTTGTGATGCTTTTTGTATTCGCAGAATATTATTTTAAAAAGATAATATTATATAAAAAAAGTTTTAACAATTTCACTGAGTTTCAGTTTGACTAGAAGTAAAATTGTTTTTCAATACCATAAATATATTTTAATTCATGTCATATACATATAATTCTCTATTGTAAATACCATCAGTCAATACATAAAATAGGTCTAAGTGGAAATATATGTCAAATAAAGGTTTTTCGTGTTATAAAATTATACTAGTTTAATTTAAGTTACATATTTATGCTTGTTATTTCAAACTTCTTAAATAATATAATTGCAAACTTTCGTAAAATCAATTCAAGACTAAAAAGGTTTTATTTATAATATTAGAAAATATTTTACAAATTCGGTTATTTGGAAAGACGGTTTTTAATATGCCAACTTTCAGTTATCAGTCCTGCTTCGTGAGTCGATAACACATTTCCAAATCTTGCTGTCTTATACTATTCAGAAAATACAGTTTTTATTTTATATTTATTTTTATCCGCTCACATACCTCAGGCGATGGCAGCTCAGGTGTAGTAATTTTCTAATCAAATAATGAATTTACAAGGAGCTCGCCTCTTTATCTGGCACTCAGTTGAATCCCTGTGGCGCTCGCCACTAGTAATAGCCGTAGAATTACTAAGGCCGCCGGTGAAGCAGTACTTCTGCTCCCACGGCGGAACTTTCTTACTCGATATTGAATTTATGCGGACAGCATTTAGTTATTTATATTATTTAATTTTGGATAAGGTAAAAAATCCATTACAGACTTCCATATTTTTTCACTAGTTTCCATCCTCATAAGTCGGTGATCAAATTGTTTGAATTCATTGAACAATATTTATTATTAGCTGGGCCTCTGCATGCGTGAGATTAAAAGATACGGAGGATCTTCATGGATGAAAATTAAGAAGACTATAAACATTCCACAACCAATCCGATAAGCTGGAATTTACTTGTACAATCCTCTGGCCGCAGTTTTTCTGCGGTGATAGTCACTTTTTTTTCTTACGGTGATAGGTTATAATATAATGCGAGCGTACAACTAAAGTCCATTTGAAATGACAACATCTGAGCAAACATCTGAGCGATCATCTTAGGCAAAATCAACTATAGTAACCGTCTGAGGTTTGTGAGAGGACCCCAGACGCAAATTTCAGAACGCACACTTGAACGTTGATATAGACCGTTTATCTGCCACCTTCCTCTCTCCGCTCACATACTTCAGGCGATGACTAGCTGGTCTAGTTTACTAAATAAATAATGAATTTACAAGGAGCTCGCCTCTCTATCTGGCACTCGGTTGAATGCCTGCGGTGCTCGCGACCAGTAATAGTACGGCGGGCCGGCGCTGAAGCAATACTTCTGTTCCAACGGCGAATCGTTCTCCACCCAGTACATTAAGTAGAAGTTGCACATCTCGTCTTTGTTTGTTGCGCTGGAATAGAATAAAATAAGATTCTAAACCGGGTTTTTAATCGTTACAAAATGACGAGATTCATGTATCTTGCTTAAATCATTCAAAATTCAAAGGAGACAGTCGTAACCTGCCCCAGGGTCGTTTCATATTTGATGAGAGGAATACACCAATAGATTTGACTTCAGAACTTGTAAAAAAAATATAATTATTAACACAAAATAATGTATTTAGTTCGCTTCTATCTAGCGAGGCAGAAAATAAAAGATAAAAAGATTTAATACAACTTCCCTTACCCGAACATTCTTATTTGAAAGAAAATAGCGCTTTTAAGCAAAATGATGCCCGCTTACCAAAATTGTGGATTGTGTCATAGAATTTACAGTTAGATTTTTGTAAGTACGCGCTAGCAATTCCTTTTTTGGAGAGAAAAGGCAAAGTGATCTAACTAACATGGAAGGTAGTCAGATCCCCTAATCAATTTCCTATCTCATCGATTACTCAAGATCTGATGATCTTCAAAGTGCCTATCGAGGCGAATACCTTAACATATATAATGTCAGCTAGTGATTTTCATAAAAAATGTTAAGAACACACGGGATAAAAAAAAACGAAAATCGGTTCAACCGATTGGGCGCTGTGATACCATAGACAGATACATAAATACACAGACAGATACGTTAACCTCATAACACCCCGCTCTTTATTTGTCAGGGGTTAAAAAGAAATGGGTCAAACTAGGCAATGGCACATTAATCAACTGATATTTTCTCTAAAACTATTAAACACTCGCTTCTTCTGCGGCGATGAAACGTGGGCTTGCGACAGCGAATATTTATCTCTCTTTTACACTCACAGGCCTTATGCAGAAGCGTAGTGTTACACTGCACACTTAACAGTTACAGATAAGCGCGTGCGCGCACGAATCACTCCCTATGGTATGAATGATTTATGGCCGCAGAGGAAGCGAGTGTGCGAGTGTTTAATATTATTATAGATGGCGATAAATAAACAATATTCAAAAGTATGGGGATTATTTTGAGACCCAATCGGATTAATCAGATTGCCGTATTCATATACCTTGTTCGTATGTTACATTATCCTGAGATTGGGTTTTTCTTTTATTTACTATGGAACGTCAGTTCTGTCAATACAATACAGTATGACCATAATTGATGTTCAAAATTTATCGGAATCACATATTTGTATGTTAGCCCATTTCATTCCATTATCGTTTTATTTTCAGCGCTTAATGAGCTGATATTACAGCGAGCAAAGAGGCAAACTCTAAAATAGCCCACATTTCACAATTCTCTTCAGCACTTAAGCATAAGTGGTAGAGCAGCGAGTGACACCTTTGGTTGTGTAATAAAGTTTGAATAAATACTTGTTTTAATTTTTTCATCGTGTAGTCAGGGGGGTGTCACTCCGAAGTTTAGGTACGTTCGAGCGACTCGGTACGCCGAGCATAAATGAGCGCGGGGCTGTGCCGCTCGCGGACCGCGCCACGCGCCTGTGACTGTGTTTATTTTCTCAGCCTGTGACTGACTTCGTTACAACGAAATAACTATTAATAATTTGAGATATGTGTTTCTAATAATGACATTATTTATCAAAACAAATTTTGTAGGTAGGTATTCAACATTTCTTGTTCAAAGAAATAGGTTTGAGTTTAAGATACCTACCTAGTTACTTACGTCAATCTAACTTAAAATAAACGGAAACAGGTCAATAAACTTACTTTAAATTTAGCATAATATTTATAAGTACCTACCAAATTTCTAAAGTAATTTTGTGTTAGGATTTTACGTAGTCCAAAATCTAATAGTCCAAGAGCTACAGTTCATTATTTTACTTTAGCTATAGGTATAATATCACCCTTAATTTTTAGGTATTCCAATAAAAATAATCTCGATTTTGATAGCATTTATAAAAGTACGATAGATAAGGTTCACATAAACAAAAGTAAAAATAAATTAATACAAAATTTTATATTTATTGAAATTATTTATAATAAACTAAAGTTTTTAAATAATATAAATTTTAAAACGGCGGTGCGCCCGCGCAACATACCGCCCTAACCGGGCTAAGGCCGAGCTATGATTTATGACCCAAACTGCACGGAGATAATAATTCTACTATACAATTTTATTTGGTTAAGTGTGATGTACAGTCGACAGCACATCAGGTTATCCACTTTTGTTGCAAACTAGCCCTTATTACAACTGCATAAGATACCGCAGTGTTTACCTTGACGTGCTGTTGTCCGTACATACATGTGTGTTCGGTTTGTACTTTCATCTCTCCGAATTCAGTAATTTTGTACCAAATAATTAAGTTAGACAGAGTAAACGCTTATTTTAATATTAAACGAACGCTGACACTATCAATTACTTTCTCCGATAGAACACAGTCAAGAAATGCGCTACGTCCTCTAGACTATTTATTTTATTTGAGTAGCGCGTTGTGTACCTACGCGTATGTTCGTGCCACGCGCCGCTCGCAACCCTGACACATTCAAGGCCGCGAAACAGGGAAAGCGTTACGTGTTAGAAAGAGACAGGTATAGATAGGTAGATGAAACAACCTTGAATTAAAATCGTGCGAAGTGAATTGCACTTCATTGCGTTGCAGCGAAAGTTGTTTTTACTTTATCATTCTTAGCACAGTGATCCTTCTGTACGTAGTACTATTATATTTTTTGTGGTGTAGTACGGCGAGTATTAAAAAGCCAGAATAGTGTATTGATCTGAAAAGAGGCAACCCTTTTCGATCGTGGCGCCAATCTGTTATTCGTAAGATAAGTTGGTGGCACTATAAAAAAAGTCAGTCTATTTTGACATAGTTTATGGTGCATCTAGCAGCTACGGGTATCCCACTTGGTGGGTTATTAAATTTATTTTATTTTATTAGGAAACTAACTAATATAAACTCACCCGATTTTAACAGTGAAGCTGTTTGTGTTGTTCATGGTGCATCTAGCAGCTACAACATCTCCCTTCTTAATCGGTGTAGTGTCTGCCACGGGGTAGAACATCTGGGGTAGCTGAGGATTCCTCTTGCCGATGAGTTTCCATAAGTCGCCACTTGGTTCTTGGTGTACTCTGTAGCCTGAGACTACTGTACCTGAAATAGGGAGATATATTTTTAAATAGGTTGTGTGTAGTAAAGAAAAAAGTAAAATCCGGCTTTAAAACTAAAATAAATTGGGCAAAATGGGACCAACTAAGGTATACCCTCTAGGTAGGCGAATTTTTTTTAGAATCGGTCGACAAATGACAGATATGAGGTAACATAGATACAAATAAAAAACACAGTCGAATTGAGAACCTCCTCCTTTTTTGAATATGATTTATTGGCCTTTTAATGGGCAGTAAGTACATTTGGCAGTGCATCGAGTGTGTTAAAGGCATGATGCCTTTACCTCTTACTATTACGAACCAGTGATTATGGAAGACACTCGCTACCATCTACAAGACGTTCGAAACAACTGCGCTGAGGCAACGACACGTATCTGCAATAGCCACTTCGTCACTGCAGGATATTTTTTGCTGGCCAAGGGAGTGTAATTTTTCTAGGCCAATTTCAATTGCCCCCTCCTCGGACTATGAGAGACGTACCTTTGCATTGTGCACACACTAAGCCCCGCGCCGGTTATTCTGAGTTGATATTTGCCACCGTGTTTGGGGTCGGGAGGACTTAGTTTCATATTGCTTCTTGATCAATAGAAGCAGACACTTACCAAACACGTGCGTGTACGTGCGGAAGGCGAAGGTATGAATAACTTTGTCCTCGCGGATGGTGCAAGCTATCTCCATGTGTTCCACCTTTCGTGGCAACTAGCAGAAGCACGCCCGCTGACGAGGCGTTTATTACTAACTTGACGAAACTGCGTTAGGAGGACTTTTAGCATCGATGCAGTCGCTATCTAAAATCGATGCAGTCGCATCTATCAACGTTTGCACACTGCGCTACTTTCAGTATCGATGCAGTAACTGGAAATAGACAAATTTTGTACCGTATTTTGACGACTGCATCGATACTAACGCGCGTTAGCATCGATGCTTACGCGCGCCTGCATCGATGCTAAATTAAATCTGTTCATTGCGTGTGTCGCGATGCTGAAGTGCGTTTCCAAAACGGGCATAGATGCTAAAAGTCAAAGTGTGTAAGGGGTTTTAGATATCAATTTAAGCCAACAATTACAAAGCACGTGTTTGTGCGTGCGGAAGGCGAGGCGTGATGTATAACTTTGTCCTCGCGGATGGTGCACGCTGTCTCCACGTGCTCCGCCTTGCGCGGCGCTATCGACCCGCCCGTGCCCAGCAGCAGCACGCCCGCTCGATGAGGCGTTTATTACTAACTTGACGCAACTACGTTAGGAGGACAAGAGGAAGCGCTCCTTACCAAGCGAGCGAATGTTACTGTTATTGTCTTGGTTTGTCTTTTACATTGTTAAGTCTGTGCTCAATCTTACATATCGCGGTTCAGTTTCCATGCTTTTGACTTCAGCGCCATCTAGTCGTTGGACGCCGAGTCAGCGTGTTATGTGATGACAGCGGTAGAAAGGCCATATTCGAGTATATGAAACTGATACCCCCCCCGCCCCTGACCTTAACTTGTTCATTGCGTGAGTCGCAATGCTGAAGCGCGTTTTCAAAACTGGCGACTACATCGATACTAAAAGTCGCATTGTGTAAGGGGCTTTAGATATGAACATGAGCCAACACTCACTAAGAGCGTGCGTGTGTGTGCGGAAGGCGAAGGGATGTATAACTTTGTCCTCGCGGATGGTGCACGCTGTCCCCACGTGCTCCACCTTGCGCGGCGCTATCGACCCGCCCGTGCCCAGCAGCAGCACGCCCGCTCGACGAGGCGTTTATTACTAACTTGACGCAACTGCGTTAGGAGGACAAGAGGAAGCGCTCCTTACCAAGCGAGCGTTATGTCCGGGGATTAAGGTCCGATGCTACCATTACTGTCTCGGTTTGTCTATTATGTTGTAAAGTTCATGTAGCGGTTCAGTTTCCATGCTTCGACTTCAGTGCCATCTAGTCGTTAGAAGCAGAGTCAGCGAGTTGTGATGTTAATTGATGACAGCGGTAGATGTCGCTACATCATTGGAAGTGCTTCCTGATTACTCTAGACCATATTCGAGAATATGAAAGTGTTTAGGGATTGACATGACTCTTGATCTCTTAGACCGCTTATACACTGCTACTTTTAGCATCGATGAAGTCGCGATGCAACATCGATGCAGTCGGATCTGTCAACGTTTACACACTGCTTTACTTTTAGCATCAATGCAGTCGCGATGCAGAAGCTGGAAAGTCGCGATGCAACATCGATGCAGTCGGATCTGTCAACGTTTACACACTGCTTTACTTTTAGCATCGATGCAGACACTGGAAATTGACAAATTATGTACTATATTTTGACGACTGCATTGTTACTAACGCGCGTGAACAGCATCAATGCTAAATAAAATCATTCATCAGCATCGATGCTGAATTAAATCTGTTCATTGCGTGAGTTGCGATGCTGAAGCGCGTTTTCAAAACAGGCGACTACATCTATGCTGAAAGTCGAAGTGTGTAAGGGGTTTTGATCACTTACCAAGCGTCATCACTTACCATCACATTATGTAAGGGGTTTTAGATATCAACACAAGGCATCACTTACCAAGCGCGTGCGTGTGCGTTCGGAACGCGAAGGGATGTATGACCTTGTCTTCACGGATAGTGCACGCTGTCTCCATGTGCTCCACCTTGCGCGGCGCTATCGACCCGCCCGTGCCTAGCAACAGCACGCCTGCTTGACGAGGCATACTGTGGAAGATAAATAGGAAAGATTTTACAGAACTAATTTTTGGGAACGATTGTATGTAAGACAGAAGGGAGAATCAGGAAGCGATTGCCCAGTGAACAGTGATTGACTTGAAGGAAAACATTGTCGGGGCAGTCATTATACTTTGCAACACATCCGCGAGCATTATACAAGGTGGGACCTGTAATAGGAGCAAGAAATTAAAACATAGGCTCCTTAAGTAACCAGTCATCAATTCTAAATGGTTTAAAGGAGTTGGCTAAACGACTGCCCTTAGAATGTATAAAGATTTGTCAATATCCAATAACTCTGAAATGTTTACTAATTAAATATTCCGTATTTATTATTTCTCTTATATTGATTTTATTCGACAATAATGACCTCAAACAAAAGTCAGGCAATAAAAAAGATGTCACTCGATCGTGCTCACTGTCATCTTGTTGGAATTTTTCTTTTTAAAGTCACGGGTACCCATCTTACTACGAAACTACAAACGCCTTATAAAACGTCATAGAAAAAGCATTATTTGGCAAGTTAGTTAAACAATCAAAGTAGGAATAACCACGATTTTATTTTTAAGATTGTTGGTTTTTGAAAAGTTCTTAAAAGTTTTTTATACAAAATATTAATATTAATTCAGTCGGCATTATATAACACTAGGTGTCATGTTTATACATTGTTAGGGCCGTTGATACTTCTATTTAGCCATGATTTTTATAATAATATTTTTTTGTTATTTTCTAACAAAATAAATTGGGCCAGCCATGTATTCCAAACAAATTTGTCTTGTCATAGAACTTGACATTGTCATTTACTAAAACGAGTAAGCGATTTTAATATACATTGATTAAGGATTATTTGAATTACTATATCACTGAGTTAAATAATTTTAGAGCGCTATGATCATGTCTAAGTGACTACATACACTGTGTAGAATCATAGATTATTTTTTTTGATGTGGTATGAACAAACATGCGCCCTGATAGCTGAATCGTTTTCAATTCCTTGTATTACACGTTCCTTTTTCAAGTGCAATTTATAATATTAGGATCTCAAGACACAGTCAGCTGTGTCTGCGTGGATAGGAACTTCAATTAATATATGAGTGATGCTAAACTCCGTTTAACTTAGCAAGTGGAATATTGTAAACAATCTTGTTATTTCTCTTAAATGAAATGATTAATTTCAAAAAAAAAGATGAACACAAATCTCACAACTTACATAGGTAATTCACAGTTGAATATTGAGGTATTTTGAAATCAAATAGTTAATTCATTTTATTCAGTGAATTTTAAGTCATAAAAATAATTTCACATAATGGGACTAGCAAAAAAACGGACTTAAGTTACGTGATGTCGAGAAAAAGTTCTCTGGGTTAAAATTATTCCAGTTTATAATTTTTAGTTTTCAGATTTAGCACACAAACAGAAGTCTAACTGAATAGAAAGATCGTGCGCTTATCATCATCCTTTAAAGCAAGGGTGTGGTTTTGTTTGGTGCTTAAAGGACCATAGAAAATCTGACAGGTGTGTGAGCCAATGACTTGGTAAGTATTTGCGTCATTTACAGTTAATAAAATGCACTTAACATAGCACAACTACGTGCGACGTTTTCATACAGAAACATATAAATCAATGTAAACAATTAACAACAGTCCGTTCCGCGTTTAATGTCCAATCACCGTAAATAGAAAAGAACAATTTGTATAACCCCTTATTTTGTCGTTTTATTACTTTCTTCGCGCCGCCTGTATTTTCTCTGTTTATACCTTTGGTTGAATGGTAGAGAATGCCATATGCACCGTTTGTTTGTGCATGAAGTTTAAAATAAATAAATACTAAAATACTTACGGTGTTTTCGTATACTTGACGAATACTCCAGAATTGTCCCGTTTGTTTTCTGAAAACATATTATAAGTAATGTAAATAAGTATAAGGCAAATAGCAATATCATATTACACTAATATTATAAAGGCGAAAGAGTATGTATGTTTGTTACTCGTTTACGCAAAAACTACTGGATGGATATTGATGAAACTTAACAATAATATAGCTTATACATCAGAACTGATAGTGCAGATAATTTTGAGATCTAACATCTTCGCGGGTAAGGCCGCGTGGAGCCTCTAGTCTTCAATAAACGAAAAAAAAGTAAAATAAATTACTATCTAACTGTGGAACCTATTCTAGTTTACTTTATATTGTTGATGGCTTATTAAATAAATACTGAAAGTAAATGTTCAACGATTACATTATGTATCAAATCATAACAACACATGATCTGGATAAAATAATTTACGCATGACAGTTAAAGATAACTAGTAGGAATATAAACAAACCAAACATAAGAATGATAACACAGTGTTAGTAACACAGTAAGACAGTAGTCATAACTACTGTGGCATGTGTAAATATTATTGAATATTTATTTTCTCTAGTGCAACGTATGCAAGGATGTATTGTTATGTTATTTCCCTGCCTGCGCAAGTCAATAAAAAAATACGGCACGTCAAAATCACATCATTATCTTTTTTTTTTGGTAGAGACCGATAAACTTGTTTGTGTGTTTTTTTGTCATTTGACAGGTAAGATGCCCTACACAAGATGAACACAAACAAACAAACGCTCGCACAACTTTACAAAAAAAAAAAAAAAAGATAAAACAGGCATAAATTTAGAAATGTGTTAACGGGGAAAAAATAACAAAAAAACACTTATACAAATACAATAGACAGGTACACAAATGCCAGCCAGCAGTGCGTGTGCGTGTCGGTGACGTCCGAACCAATAGGACCTCACTCAGCATGAGCCAGGCCCCCGAAAGGACCTGACGCTGGTTTTCAGTAGGCCCTACATACATAAGGTATAATGAATTGCTATGGCAATTGATAATATGAATGTTGGATTGAGTCAGGCAGAACCAGGAAAGCCCCTAATGTTATCGGCAGTCTAGCCTCGGTAAATGATAAATGGCCTACATAGCACATTATTTAGATTCAGATCGCGATTCAAGTACAGCTGGAAAAATTTGGTACGGACATCAGAATATCCAACAGTGGTGTAACAAGACCAAATCTAAGATCATATAAAAAGTCATGGTCCCTATATTTTTATTTCGTTTTTCCCTTTATTACTTTCTTCGCGCCGCCTGTATTTTCTCTGTTAAGACCTATGGCTGACTGGAGAATGCAATTAGCAGTAAATCCACCATATGTACCATTTGTTTGTGCATGAAGTTTTTAAATAAATAAATTGAATTATGATATCTAATAATGGAAGTAAGATCGAACCGCACTTTAAAAAACCGGCATGCTGGCTACTAAATAAAAGCGTCTAAATTGTTTCAAAGCCGCTAGTTCCAGGGAACTACGGCTAACAGCTAAGGGAACGAACCTGGGAATTTGTGCATGTAGTGGATCTGGAGAACCAGGTACTTGATGCTGGAGTCTTTCCCGATGAGAAAGCCGACGTCTTTTGGCAGCTCCAAGCTCGGCGCATCGCGAGCCCAGGCGTATACGATCTGAGGGTGAGAAACATATAAATGAAAATCCATAAAACTGCTATTTACTTATTGGAAAATCAGTTATGATAGAAAAAAAGAAACCATATAAG
This sequence comes from Pyrausta purpuralis, assembly GCA_963924145.1. Classification (NCBI taxonomy): domain Eukaryota; kingdom Metazoa; phylum Arthropoda; class Insecta; order Lepidoptera; family Crambidae; genus Pyrausta; species Pyrausta purpuralis. Next base: position 20,576,516 of record OZ001659.1, read on the forward strand.
TGTACAACGTGTATGTAATGTTAAAAGCAAAACAAAAACAAAACACAAAACCTCAGACACCCCAAATGACTTTTAATTCAAGTGACCTAATTCTGAAAGAATAAAAATAATATACAAATAATTAAAGGTTTCATATGGTGTTTTAGTTTTACTAGCACTGATCATTTCTTGCTCTGCGAACTAGGTTAGGTATTTATCGGGCCGCTGCGACGCGCTGACATTATTATTATTACTACATATATGCTCATTAAGAACTAAGCATTGCTTGTTTACGTATTTTGGCGGGTTTACGCACGTAATTGCTTGTCTTATTAATGAATATACAGGGCAACATGTTAATGGAGATTTTCTGCTATTTACTTATAGGAAAAACAATTATTATGATAGAAAAAAAGAAAAATACAACGTGTACTGTTAAATTAAAAATAATATAAAAATATTTTGAGGTTTTATGTGGTGTTTTAGTTTACTAGCACTGATCATTTCTTGCTCGCTCTGCCGAGAAAGGAGTCCGTTAGGTATTGACCGGGCCGCGCTGACATTATTGTTATTACTATATGCTCATTAAGAACTAACCATGCTTGTTTACGTATTTTGGCGGGTTTACGCACGTGATTGCTTGTCTTATTAATAAGTAGACAGGGCAACATGATAATGGAGTTTTTTTCAAAAATGTGACCTGTAATAAAAAGTGGTTCAATTGGTGCTACTCATTATTCTAAACAAACTGTTTTTACAAATTTAAGTTTACGTTAGACTATCCGAAATAATCCGAATAAACCTAATCGGATAGTCTATAAAACGACTGTTTACTACTATTGCTTGCCATAAAGTATACTTAAACTTTATGGTGATTAAAAACCGTTAAATCAAGTAAGACGATATCGAAAGCGAATATTATCGCCAGACTATGAACTATTAATTAAGTTCTTATTTGCAATTACCTAGTTTAGTAATTTCAAATTCTTTGTTAGCTAAGTAGTCTATGTGCATGAAACGAAGTGATCTTTTTTTTGTACAACTTAGGTTCATCGATCAAAGCTTTATACGACATAAAAACTTCGTATCTATCAATTAATTTAAAATCAGAATTTAGCATGTAAATACAAACCTTGACACGAGCTCAAATGAGATTCAGTTACTTAACTCATTTAAGGTTAAACTTGCAAAAACTTAAACATCTGCGATCTTCACATAGTTTTTGCTGTTAAACCGGTTTTGGATCGCAACTTTGCATTTTATTTCGAAAACACTATCACTTTTAAGGCATAGCTTAAGGTGAACGCACACCAAGTCGAGACGAATCGCTTGATGATGATGACACATTTTCTTATTACTTGTGTGCTAAACTGCGGCGCGTGTTGTGAGTGTGAGGCATTCACCCATTTCATAGTTAAATAAATCATCGCGCGTAGCTTCAGTGCAAACGGGTGCGTCCTCGCATTGATGAACATAATACTCATATCGATCCATGGCTATTCTGATTCGACCTCCGTGGTGTAGTGGCTAAGGTTTCAAGGTGTCCGAGGTTCCGGGTTCGATTCCCGGTCGGGTAAATTTTGAAATCAAAAATTTTCGAAATTGTCTTGAGTCTGGGTGTTGTGGTACCACCGTTGTGTCTGATTTCCATAACACAAATGCATTAGCTATTACTTACTTTGAGATCAGAGCAATGTATGTGATTGGTGTCCAATATTTAATAACTGCTCCGGATATTTCGCTCCGCGTATAATTTAAGTAGTAAACTAGTGTTTCTCATTCTAAATGAATAATATGTATTCTGTTTTGAGAAAAAAATATCTTAAACCATAAACTATATTTATATATTATAACATTCAAACGTTCATATATTATGTTCATATCTTACCTGAGAACCTTCTCGGCAAGGACTGGCTGTGTTGTACTGGTCATCTATTGCATTGCTCTGCATTTCACCGCAGCTCCTAAAAAATAACAACATGATATGACTCCCTGAACCAGAAGGAGTTTTGTTTTATAGTAGTAGAACTATAAACCTTATCAACCCTGAAAGTAAACGACCTTGGAATGCACTTGTGAATTAGCACACACCTGTGCAATACAATACAATATCTAATGGCTTAGAAAGATCATCTCTGAGATTGAACCACCATCGAAAATCGCTGCGTGATTATCATCATCATCATTATCACCCAAATAACGTCTATTGCTGAACACAAGCCTCCCCCAAAGTTTCGCACAGCGATCGGTAATGAGCGGTCTGCGTGATTATAGTTATCATAAATATTATAGTAGCGGGTCGAGAAAGTGAGCCCTCCAGAATCAACAGACCATAGAGAGATAACCTTTGCAGAAGACCATGCCATGACATTGATTGATTACACAGTACACCATAGCTAAAAAATATCAAGCAAAGCAAATTCACATAAAGTTACACAACGTTTCATTTTGTACTGTTATCAATAAAGTACATAAAGTCTGTTCTTCTTAGCTTGTCAAATATTGTAAACAATCTTAACATTCCTTTTTAACGAAATATTTCATTTTAAAATACGATAAACACAAAAATCACAACCTACACAAATAATTTATCGTTGAATACTGAAATCTTTTTATACCAAACTGATTATAAATTTTATTCACTGATAATATTTTAAAAGTTATAAAAAGATTGTTTACATTATTCGACTAGCAAAGAAAAACAGACTTTAATACAAAACCTCAATATTTTTGTTTGTATTGTTGTAGCTATGTCAAAGTGCGCAGTAAAGATACTAGTTGGTACGAAACACACAATGCGGGTACTATTTAGTACGTGTATACATAGTTGAATTGAACTAGTTTCGATTTATTTTGCAGCCAATGAACTAAGTTTTAAACACACTGCGACTTTTAGCATTGATGGAGTCGCACGTTTTTTAAACGCGCCAAAGCATCGCGAACACGCAATGAACAGATTTTGAAATCGATGCTATCGCACGTTAGTATCGATGCAATTGCCAATATACATTCGTTTATGGCCAGCTGCTACATCGCGACGGCGTCAATACACGCAACAGAATCGCGAATGTAATAAATAAATAGGTCTTTTATTTCTTGCTTCTACAATGTTTAAGTAATACATGATAATAACAGTATAGAAAAAAAATATGGTTAGTTCTTAATTTTAATTAATCTAAGGAGATCTATGGAGGAGGCCTTTACCCAATCGCTGTTGTTATGTTAAAAGTAACCCAGGTATGTAAAGGTGGACCTGGGTGGACCATTTGCGACTGCATCGCGATAGTATCGCGACTGCGTCGCTTTTAAAATACCCAGTGTGTAAAGGGGCTTAAAGACCCTTTGCCTTTAAACTAAGTTTTACGTGCCTTACCTTTCTTTATTATGAGCTTCCAATAGTTTTGTCACCATTCCAAGTGCTATCATCACGGAGCTGTTACTAAAGGTATATGGTAGCAATACTTTACCCACGGAAATAAATTATTTTATGATCAATTTAATTTTCTTGTATTGATAACCCATAGCACAATTTAATTTGTGTTAATTTGTGTAAGTTCATACTGTACAGGACGGCGTCTAAATGTTAAATAGTATACATTTGTTGTTAGATCTATAATTTGTAAAATCGTTTATTTGTTAGTTTTGTTTAAAACTTATTGTGAATATTTGTATGTTAATAAATAAAGTAACAGCCGGGGGTATAGGAAACACATTTAGTAGGCACACACCCTCGTATAGGCTAGCGAGGACTAGAAGAATCATAGGGAAATAGGACGCGGCTCTCTTTACGGTATTGCCTTTTTAAATCAAAATATAAGCCCGCTCTATTTCCTTCTCTTTCTAATCATGAGATGGCACGCGGCTTTCCTTACGGTAACGCCTTTTGACCGCGAATATCACGCGCGGCCATCTCCCCTCTCTTTCTGATCATGAGATGGCAGGCGGCTTTCCTTACGGTAATGCTTTTTGACCGCGAATATCACGCGCATGCTATTTCACCTCTCGCTCCCACTGACTTCCTGCTCGCACATTTGGACACAAAATTGTATAAAAGACGGGCAGAAACACGTAGAAAATGAGGGAGTGAGTGTAGTAGGACGTTGGCTGTTGTTGCGCACACACCTCCCTTCATAGGACGCTGGTTGTGCCACACCCTCCCTGCTACTAGTGCCCGCGTACGCGAGTGACACGCCCCCAACACATACTTTTGACAATTATTCCGCGACTAGACGCTTTGTGCCTGTTTTGTTTTAAGTTTGTGTTTTAGTGTACGTTTATTTTAGTGTTTAAAATAATTCGTGCGACCAGTAGGTTAGCTTTTTTTTCCATAAGTACCCTCGGTAACTTTTATTGTGCACGTACCCTCTTTTTGTTTGATATTTTTCTCAGTGTAAATTTGTGTTCGAATCGTGTTATTTTTTAAAAATGAGCGATCGAGACCGCGTCCCACCGGACCCAGGACGCTCGTGGCCCCGTAGGACCACAGCGCCCATCACCACCAACCCACCCGCTAGATCGGCGATCCCGATTCTAGCTGCGCCACCAAGACCGCCCAGATCGAGCACCGAGATGCGCCCGACTGCCCCGTCCCCGTTCAGACCGATCCAGCGCCCGGACCCAACATTGGAGATTGCTGAGCAATCATCCGTGTTGGTCCAACGCGAGGCGCACCCGCGCGACCCACGCAGGAGGCCCCTACCCGAGGACAGCTTTAGCTCGGCCCAGGAGGAGAAACGCCTCTGCCAAGAGGTCCAACCCGTCGTTGAGTCGTCCTCCTCGGAGTCGGACGACGAGTCCGACGAAGTGGACGACCACCCGCACCCGTCCACATCGGCCTCGCAGCCATCGGCATCGTCCGCTATGGCGTCGTCATCGACGTCGTATGCGACGATGGCGTCCCAGCCGCCGTCTGCCCGTGCGCTGCGGGAATGGAGGAGCCCGCCTGCCTCCCCTCGCCGCACTCCGACGCCGCCGGCTACCACCGGGACCGACGCCCAGTCGGCCACTCCACCCGCGCAGACTAAGGTAAGGGGCTATCCCCCTATCGTAGTAGAGTGTCTACCAAATTGGTGCGTTCATTTTGAACGCATCAAGCGGGCCTTGGGCCATCCGCCCAATGCACGGCCTTTCGGGAAAGGGGTTCGATTCCTCCCCAAGAGCCCCGAGGAGTTCCGCGCCGTTCAGGCTTACCTGACGGAGGCCGAAAAAGCAGACCCGACTGTGGCGTGGTACTGCTACTCCCCGCCCGAGGAGCGTTCGTCTAAGGTGGCTATCAGAGGGCTACCGGCCGACACCCCGCACGACCTTATCCGTGAGGCCCTCGAGGAGCGCGGTTTTTACGCCTCCCACATAAGGGGGATAAGAGGCAAGAGGGGCAACCCGGCGTGCCTATTCCACGTCGAGCTTGAGCACCTGCCCAACCAGGAGCTCGCTCGCCTCTACGCAGTCGACGAGCTGCTCAACATGCCCGGCGTTATAGTCGAGGCATGGCGCCCCCGCAAGGGCCCCGCACAGTGCCATCGGTGCCAGGCGTTCGGCCACTCGTCGGTGAATTGCCACCGACCTATTAAGTGCGTCCGTTGCGCCGGCAACCATCCCGCCGCCGACTGTCCACGCCCGAGGACGGAACCACCTACCTGCGCCAACTGCGCACAGGCCCATGCCGCCAATGACCGCCGCTGCAAGGCGTACTTGCGCGAGGCAAGGCGGACGGGGACGACTGTCCCCCCTCCGCTCCCAAGCGCACCCGCACGCCTGCCTGCCCGCCCCCACACCGACGGCCAGAGGCGCGCCCCGGCGCCTTTAGTACAGGCCGCCACGGCGCCCGTGACCGTCCAGACGGGGACTACCTTGGCCCCCCCGGCCAACCCCGCCACCGCGAGGGGCGCCCCCGCCCCCGCCGTATCCCGGCGCAGGCGCAGCCGACGCCGCCGCCGCACCGAGGCCAATACCGGCCCACCTGCGGCTGCGTCCACCCCGACGCAAGCCGCCAGACCACCTACCCCCCCCCAAGCACCCCAGGATTTTGCCTGCGGGGGGACCAACACCGCAGCCCACGCCATCCCCCCACAGGCAGTGGCAACACCCCTCCCCCCTCCGCGGAGGACCACCGAGGCAGCCCAGCCTCCCCGCCCTGCTTCTCGACCCTCTCAGAGGCCGAAGTCGGGCCAACGAGGCCTGCCCCCCGTCAGCCGACCGGCCTTCCGGCCCCCCCCTCGTACCCAATCGCCTTCTCAGGCCCCGAGCGGGCTCGCAAGTCGGGTGCCCCCAGCCCCGATTTCATTCATGAGGCCCCAACCTCATCTAGAGGCACCTCAACCCCGCCCCCACCCCCACCCCCACCAACAACAGACGGGGGCAACCCCCACTCTCCCCCTGCAAGCAGTAGTACAGCTGCTGCACACCCTGCTGATACAGATCGGCCAGGGGATGGACCCATGCGCAGCCATCATCAACGGGCTAGCCCAGCTCGTGATGAACCACTGCGCATGATCTACTGGAACCCCGGAGGGATCAGCGGGAAGCAGCAGCAACTTCGGCAGCTCGCCCAGTCGCAGGACGCCCACATCGTCCTCCTGGGTGAGACCCACCTACGGCCGTCCACTCGCTTCTCCCTGCCCAACTATACCATCTACCGCAGGGACGAAGTGAGTCCACAGGGTGCGTCCTACAGGGGCACAGCAGTAGCGGTGAGACGTGACGTGATCCACGAAGAGTTGCCGTGGGCGGAGCTTAAGACCCTGAGCGCCCTGGGAGTCAGGGTCAACACCACAGCTCACGAGCTCCGCATATACGCCGCCTACCGCCCACCGACCGCCGCATTCCATCCGTCGGACCTCGACGGAGTATTCGTCGAGGATCACCCTACAATCGTAGCAGGCGACTTCAACTGTAAGCACGTGCAGTGGGGCTCCCGCCTCACACGAGCCGACGGCCGTCGCCTGCTCAACGCCACCACCTCCAGAGGCATTGAGGTGGTGGGCACGGATGCCCCGACCCACATCCCCAGTGAGGCAGACCACCAGGCGGACGTAATAGATGTGGTCCTACACAAGGGCCTGCGCGTCCCCCTGGCCACCGAGGTGCTGTATGAGGGAGACACCCAGCACCTCCCCCTACTGATTACAGTGCCCACCTCTCTAGCGGCGGTGAGAGTACGTCCGCCCAGGTCCCGCGTAGACTGGCCGGCCTACAAGGCGGCCCTCAGGGACCTGACATTGGAGGGCCCAATGTCAACACCAGATGACATTGACGCCGCGGTGGCCCTCCTGACCCAGCGGATGAGGGAGGCGAAGGAGGCGCACACACAGAAGGTAGCGCCCCCCTCCCAGAAACGCCCCCAACTCCCGCTCTTCTTGAGGGCGCAGATTCAGAAGAAGAAAGCCCTCAAGAAATTATGGTGCCACACCCGATGCCCACGGGTCAAGGCAGAACTAAATGCCATGACGGCCAGGGTCACCGAGGCGGTGAGAATGTGGCAAGGTCGCGAGTGGGAGGAACTCGTCGACAGGGCAGGAGAAGACCTGCCCTCACTGCACCGCCTCAATAAAGCCCTCACTGGGGAGAAGTCCTCCACGCACCCCCTCCTGGACGCGGACGGTCAGAGGAGATTCGCGGCTGAGGACAGAGCCCGAATCCTTGCCGATCACCTGACCGTCCAATTCAGGCCCCACCCGCCAGCCCCCAGAGCCCTCCAACACCACGCTGATGTGGTCCAGAGAGTGGAGGAGTTCCTGGCCACCACCCCACCTCCACTCCCGGGCGACACCTTCATCTCCCCATCGGAGGTGAAGAAGATTGCCGCCCGCCTAAACCGAAAGAAGGCGCCGGGCCCTGACGGCCTGCCACCCGCGGCCCTGGCGGAGCTGCCCAGGAGGGGGATAGCGGCGTTGACCCGCGTCCTCAACGCCGCCCTCAGGACGAACCACTTCCCCTCGCCATGGAAGAAAGGGCGGGTGGTGATGATCCCCAAGCCGGGGAAAGACCGCCGCCGCCCGGAGAGCTACAGACCAATCACCCTGCTGGATCACGCCGCCAAGCTGTTTGAGCGAGCCCTGCTGCGCCGACTGCGTCCCCACCTCGTCCCGAGGGACGAGCAGTTCGGCTTCCGCAGCGGGCACTCCACCACGCTCCAGCTGGCCAGGGTGATCCACCATCTAGCGGAGGGCCTGAACAAGAACCAGGCCTCAGTGGCGGTCTTCTTAGATGTGGAGAAAGCTTTCGACCGGGTTTGGCACCCCGGTCTAATATCCAAGCTCGCCACGACCACCTTGCCCCCTGCCCTCGTCCACCTGATAGCGTCCTTCCTCAAAGGACGCTCCTTCCAAGTAGCCGTGGAGGACGCTACGTCCGCAGAGGGCCCCATAGAAGCTGGGGTCCCCCAAGGCAGCTGTCTATCTCCGACTTTATACGCTGCCTACACAAATGACGTTCCCACCATCAACAACCATCTCCGTGAGTGGGAACCCAAGGTCGAGCTGGCGCTGTTCGCGGACGACAGCGCTTTCTACACCACCGCCCCATGGGTCAAGGCGGCGGTGAAAAGGATGCAGAAGCAGCTCGACCTACTGCCGGACTGGCTGGAGAGATGGCGGATAGCGGTCAACGTGGGCAAAACCGCCGCCATCTACACGGGCCCCTCAAGACGCAAGATGCCCGAGCTGGTCCTAAATGGCCAGAAGATTAAGTGGCAGCGCAGTACCAAGTACTTAGGCTGCCACTTGGACCAGCGCCTCACCCTGAAAGACCAGGTCAAGCACCTGGTCAACTCCAGCCGCGGGGCGCGCGCAAGATTGCGCCCCGTCCTCCAGTCCCGCCTGCCCACCAGAACAAAGGTGGGCATATACAAAACGTACGTGCGCTCCAGGCTGACATACGCGGCCCCAGCCTGGTACGCGATGATAAGCGCAGCCCACCGTACGCAGCTCCAATCCCAGCAGAACATAGCGCTCCGAATAATAACGGGGGCCGGGCGCTATGTTCGCAATGCCGTCATACACAGGGACCTCAAGATGGAGGCCCTGGAGGGATTCGTGGTCCGCACATCCAAGCGGATGTACGAAGCCGCGGACCACGGGCCGCACCCCGGGCTACAAAATATAGCCCCCATGGCCATGCCCACGGTACAAGAGTCGAGCAAGAGGCCAACCCCACGACAGGTCTGCTCCTTAAATCCGCCCTCCCACCTACCCGAGTCCCAATCACAACCCCCCCCGCCCCCTATCTCTCGTCCCCTCCTTAGCCAGAGTCAGCCGCAGTTAGCTTGCCCTGCTCATCGGGCCTCCCCGAACGGGGTCTCACCTGATGGGCAGCCCGCAGCGACTGTGCAGCTGGCTCTGGCAGAAGATGAAGATACAGACCTGTCGTCACAAGACGGCCGCTATGCGGCTCCCAATACCGTGGGCCAGTAGGCCCATGAGATGAAGCCCGGGGAAGGAGCTGAGGCTCGAACCCGAGCCGCCCAGAAGGGGCGAGGAAACCCGACGTACGTAGAAAATGAGTTCGACGAGTCCACGAGCCCCACCAGCCGCAGCTAGAAGAACCATCTCTCCTAAGGAACAGGAAGAGCCCTAGAACACAGAAGAAAGAACATTCAAGAAAGAACATTCTAGGAAGAACACATTGGAGTTCGATCCAGCAGCGGCTAGAAGAAACATCTCTCCTGAGCAACATAGGAAGAGCACACAAGAAAGAATATTCAAGAAAGAACATTCAAGAAAGAACACTGAAGAAAGAACATTGAAGAAAACACTTGGAACAATTAACGGCCACCTCACCGCACACAATACAGTCCACATTAGAACATTGGGTTGGCTGTTACTCTGAAACCTGACATAGGAGTTTCTCATTTACGCGTCCAACATCAAGACACAAACAGGCTACCGACCGTCTGACTTCGCACCGAATCCAGCTCCGTGCCGTGTTATCCGGCACACATACATTACAACAAGTGGTTCAGTAAAACAGTTGTGTCAACAAAAATAATGCCATGAAGCCATGAAGAATATCTATTTAAATAATATATTGCTTGCCAGGGAAAGCAAGGCCCTTTTGGCTTACGCATAAAAAGTCCAGAGACAAAAAGTTCTGCCTCACTACTCTTATATCTCAAAGTGTAACGGTGGAAGTATACAGCAGGCATTGTCAAAAGTAATGGAATGTACAGATATAGTGGGCCTAACAAGTCGATGGACTAATCATAATTAAAATTAAGGGAAAGTAAACTTACCAAACAGGATCATCGGTACCAGGCTCTGAACAACCATATAACAGCATGTGATGTGCTGTATGCATCGTAGCATTAGGCTGGAAACCCACTGAAAAATAAGTTTCAAGTTTAATTTATTTACACTGAAATATGATACAATAAGGGCACAGTTAAATTAGGGTTTAACACATTTCGCCATAAATACACTTACTACTTCAGTCACTACTTTTCCCAGTACAGTTATAATAAAGAAGATAAAATATAAGCTATTAAGTGATATTGCCAAACCCAATACTTTATTTTATTTATTTATTTATAAATACAATACATAACATTATGCAATATAGGCCCATATAGACTAGTTAGTTAGTTAGTTTGTTTGGGGTATTTTCCGTATTTAGCCTCACAATTGGGCCATTGTGCATATGTCCCTCTTTCCTATTCTAACCAACCCAGGCTTTCCCAGAAAGCTAGCAACCTGTTCAGATTTCCAATAGCCTCTGGGAAACAAGCTGGGGATTTCAAAATATTTGCCCGTTGTTCTTCCACACTTGTGCACTCCATAAGCACTTAATAAGCATCCTCCATAAGGAGGTTTGGTCCAGTTGGAAATGTTTATGGAAAGCTTAATAATTGTATGTAAAATAGGTGTTATTAAAAAAAAAACAAAGAAATGTTTTAGTTCACATTTTCCTCTTCAAAGTAAAGTTGTTTTATAAGGAAATGCTTACCTATATAATAGTTGTTGCGTGGGGAAATCCGAATTGGTGTGCAGAGGTATAACTCATCCTAAAATAATAGTAAAGATTATACAAAATCTAGTTACAATAAGATTTACCATCAAGTATAAATGAATCATTTTTTTTTATTATGTTGTTTAACAGAATAAGTTCAAAATACTGTTGGACTCCTATAATATTTCATAAGAATTCAATGTAAATATTGATAAAAAAAATCAATAACTTATATTGATTAGTATTAAACTCATACAAGGATTGTGTGGTGTAGTCCTGCTTGAGTAGCTATATCATTAATTGGCATCGAAATTATGAAAGCACTATCTTTTCAAGGAAACCACTTCAGATTTATCATCAAAAGGCTCGAGCAGTTAATTTGGTCAGAGTGTATCCTCAGGGTTTGATATAATATTTTTTGAGGGCCATTTGTTAATTATATTAACAATAATTGTAAGTATTAAGTTAAAGTCTGCATTTATACTATTTATATATATTTTTAATCAGTATCTAGCTCCAAAGTTCCAAGAAAAATATAGAAAAAAGCAATTGTACTTACCCTATGTGGCCAGACGTTTGGCATGAGAAAATCATACGTATCAACTTCGTATGAGGACACATAAGTGAAATATGCACAAAGAAGGACAGAAAAACTAAAGAAATTCATGTTTTCTCTTAGAATAAACTAGTAAGTCGCACGAGCACTTTGCGGAACTTCCCAGCGTAAAATGTACGTGTTCAGCACTTATGTGATAATTGTACTAAGCGGCAAATTGAACTTATCACTAGCTCGCAGCTTACGAACATCGATTCACGCTTCAGCAGAACGTAGAGTGAAGTGTTTACGTATTTTTTATCACTCGGCTTGGATGTGTTTGTAATGTAACCAATCGATACTGTTCGCTAACGTCATACATGGGTTGTCAACGTAAGAAATACTCCCTGAAATAATGGGTAGTTGGCCCGGTTAGCCAAACCAAAGGTTGCGGGTTTGAGTTCCACCCCCACGCACGCAATTTTTGGCTTCTTATTTTATCTTGAAGATATCAAATTATGATTTTAAAAACGTATTGGATTATTGAGAGGGTTCAAATCTCTCCCAGTAATTCAATCACAAAACAAATGAAATTTTAATCAAACTATTTTTTCATTATTTCAACTACAACAAATTAATTCAACTATTATTTTTTATTTTATTTTATTGATGACAAACTCTTTTAATGCTGTATTCACACATTCGCGCAAATCGCGAGGAGAGTGGTGAGCCGAGTAACGAGCATGAATTCATGAACATTACATTTGCTACTCGGCCGGCTCACGACTCGTATACTCGCGCGAGCAAAGGGTATGAGTAGCAAACATGAACTCCCAGGCTGGTTTCACAGCACACATATTAATTATATTTATATGTAGGTAATTAAATAATTAAAAAAATATTTAAAAAATATATATATTTATATGTATGTAGGTATATGGTTAATTTATTATATGGTATGGTATATTTTGTGTGGACTTGTATATGCAATCGCGAACTTAATTGTAAAACTTTTAAAGCGGAAAAATCCCGTCAAACATGATTTTTCTGTATCTTAAACGGTTCACGCTATGTATGCAACGGAAGCGAAAGAATTTTGAGAAAAAAGAATATTTTGCAACATATTTCGTTGTTGCTCTGCTCTTATGTCATATCCTGATGTTATATAGCCTCAAGCCTTTTTCGATTAATAAGTCCAGTATTTCTTGAGAATATCGCGTTCAAATAAAACAAACACTTCAGCTTTTTAATATTAGTATACCTATATAACAAAAATTATAAAATAAAAATAACAAAATTAAACTGCCTTAAAAAATCATACCCAAAAGCTTTACACATAACGCAGCAAGCCGTAACAAATTCAATGTTCAGAATTTTCATTTGCAAATGAACCTATGCAAGCTCGCGTCAGTACTCTTGCTCGAATATTTCGTCGATGACGAGGTGAGTAGCTAGCGAGAATTTGTAAATGCCATGTAAAATTATAATTCAATAATTTCGGGAGCACAATATTATGGATATGGTATTACTATTTCGTTCAAAAATAGTTCAAGACGTCAACGTCAAATCGGCGTTTCGTTCAGAAACTTGACATACCACCAGAATAAAGAGGAAACTTAACAACTTAGGATATCACTGTAACTACTATACGCTTCAGTGAAATAGGAATAGGTGGCGCTGCCTGCATTACTTACTTTTCGTTCACTTTTAAATAATTTTCGAACGATTTTCACTCAAAATTATATACAGGAATATTGACCTATCTGCAAAAGCAAAAATGGCGATATAGGTATATATAGATAGGTAGTAAAAATAGAGCCCACGTGCGAGTCGGGCTCACAAACCGATCCTTTTTATACCTACACTAGCGATCCCGCGCGAGTGCGCCCGCGCGTTTTGAGTTTACTCCCTTCCCTCCCATCGCAGCGTAATTTAAAGCCTTCCTCGATAAAGAAGCTATCAAAAATCGTTAAGGTATTACTACTACGAGGGTCAAACTGAAAGTTCTTAGAACTGGCCACTTATAAACAATATAATAAAAAAAATATTCTAAAATTTGAAAATAGAACTCTTTGCCAATATTACTGAGTATTATTTCATTCATTTGTCATTTGTTTTACGATTTGGCGGCAAATTGAAAATTGTCTGTGTCACGTCAACATGAATTTAACACGAGAAAATTTTCGTGCAATGATTTTTTATGACTTTCGATGTCATTTAAGTCAACAAGAAAGTTATGATAGACTACGATTGGCCTTTCACGATGAAGCCCCATCTCGTGCGACTGTTTACAACTGGTTTAATGAGTTTAAACGTGGTCGCACTAATCTCACTGATGATGTACGTGAGGGACGGCCTTCTACGGCGACGACTGAAAATAACATCTGTGTTGTGCGGCGTATGATAGAGACTGACAAAATAGTGACCTATCAGCAGATTCGGACAAGCTTAGGCATCGGTATGAGTCAAGTGCACAAAATCCTCCACGAACATTTAGCGGTCAGGAAGCTTTGCGCCCGGTGGATACCTCATAATTTGACTAAGGCTCAAAAACTCCATCGTGTGGATTGGTGCCGTAAAATGATTGAAAGATTTAACGGAGGTGACTCAAATGCTGTGTTCGACATACTAACAGGTGACGAAAGCTGGATTTACTGTTATGATCCTGAAACCAAAAGACAATCTGCTCAGTGGGTGTTTCCTTTCGAGGAGTTGCCAACTAAAGTGAAGAGAGATCGAAGTGCGGGAAAAAAATGGTGGCCTCGTTCTTTGGAAGGATAGGTCATTTCGCAACAATTGTGTTAGAGGATCAAAAAACAGTTTCTGCAGAATGGTACACTACCAATTGTTTGCCACTTGTCTTGGAAAAAGTTCGAAAGAAACGACCTCGCAGTAGGATCCTCCTTCACCACGACAACGCCTCGTCGCACACCGCCAAGCGAACGATCGACTATTTGGCGACATCAAACGTTGAATTACTGGGTCACCCGCCGTATAGCCCCGACCTCGCGCCTTGTGATTTTTATTTATTTCCAAAAATTAAAGAAAAACTTAAAGGAAAGCGGTTTATGAATGCTGAAGAAGCGGTGGCTGCGTATCGCGATGCCATTGAAGAGACCCCTAAGGACGAGTGGGCAAAGTGCTTTTCCCAGTGGTTCCATCGCATGCAGCGGTGTATTGACGTCAATGGACAATATTTTGAAAAGATATAATAAAACTAATAACTGGCTAATGTAATCAGTTTTTGATTTTCTAAGAACTTTCAGTTTGACCCTCGTAGTTATAGCTCATGTCCAAAACAAATAGAAATTTTTCAAATCGGTCCAATAGTTCCTTGGATTGGCGCATTCAAACAAACAAACTCTTCAGCTTTATAATATTAATATAGATTGATGAGTTAGACGCTACACTAATGTCACGTTATTGTTTACTAAAAAATGATATCGTATTTAGAAGTAGATTACGCCTCGCGTACTAAAAGAGTAGGTACACAAATATGGCACTGTCTGATTAATGGATGTCAATAGATTGACATCCATCACATCAGACATTAGTTTCGGCAGCATCCCTCACGGATGTGCTCAACGGTCTTTTGTTATACTTTTGTTGACGCGACAGCCGGCGACCTTTTGATCCGTGAGCGTCTCGCTATTGCTCTAAAGAAATTAAAGATTTACTTAAATTTATAAAACACATAGACGGATAATAACAAACATGTCCATAGAAATGTGATAGGGTCGTGCAGGCGGCATTCGAACCCGCCACTGCTTATCGTTGTAATCCGGAACGTAAACCATCACACCAAGACGGTCGTTAAATTATTGTTACAAAATAGTTACTCCATGTATGGCACCGTCTTAGAAAATTGACTTTTGGCGACGAAATATCGGCCATGTTGGTGCAGAACATAGAAGTACTATCCCTAAGAAACAAACACACACTACAAGACCGATTTGAAAAAATATTTTTGTATTGGATAGCTTATTTATCGAGGAAGGCTTTAAGCTGTAAAACATTACGATGCGTTTTATAAAAGCAGAGCAAAGATGAAAAATGTTGCAAAAACGGGGGAGAAAATATTCCTTTTGAGAGCTTTCGTTGCGTACGTAGCGTAAACCGTTTCTAGATACTTACATCAATATCATGTATGATGCGATTGTTCCGCTATAAAAAGTTTACACTAAAATCCGCGACAGCATAATTATGTCTACCTAATATGGTTTACTCACTAAAAACTTTTTTATGTTCATAAAGTTGATACAAGGTTATGTACTATTTTCAAAGGTGTTTTGATGCGGACGGGTATTTATTCTTATCAAAATAATATGTCGTTTAAAAATTTACACTCGCTTAGTTTAGAAGTTAAGAGGGGGACGCCCATTTAATCACTTTGGAAGTGTCTATCTATCAAACGTTCGATTTTGAAAGAAAATGGTTTTAGGAACCTCTATGTCATTTTAAAAGACCTATACATAGACAACCCACACGCATAGTTTTGACTAAAAAACCGGCAAATTGCGAGTCGGACTCGCGCACTGAGTTCTGGTTCCGTGCAAACTTTAACTAAAGAATCCACTTACTTCCACTTAACTAAAATACCACAATATTTTGTTGACAGCAAATATAACTTTGTTTTTTATAGTGTTTGTATGAAGAACAAAGGTATGTTTGCGGTTGTTGAAAATGTGCTATATCCCAAAAACTACTTGTTCGATCTCGTCCAAACCAATTTTCGTTGAAAGAATTTCCAAGGGAAAGGGTTCCGTTTTTTGCCATTCGGCTACGGAATCCTAAAAACGGTATGAGAATCACAAAAGAATAAGAATCGTTAAAAAAATTGTTGCATAGTTTTAAAGACCTGTCCTGACATTGCAGCTCATAGGTCGGTACCTAAATATTACGCATCCAATTGAATATGTGATCACAGTAATCGCCAAATTAATTATGCTCTCAGTACAGAGACATTTGCGATTGATTAATTTCTATCTCGGTGCATGGGTCGGTAACCACGTGTAGGAATAAGAAATACAGGGTGTTGTTTTTATCAGCGACATCCACTTAGCGGTTGAAGTCTGAGGCAAAATTTTTGACATTTCGCGTCAACAATTTAATTTTATTGGAATTAACATAATTACTATTAACATAATTACATGAAAACACGAATTTTGTCTCAGCGTTG
This sequence comes from Pyrausta purpuralis, assembly GCA_963924145.1. Taxonomy (NCBI): domain Eukaryota; kingdom Metazoa; phylum Arthropoda; class Insecta; order Lepidoptera; family Crambidae; genus Pyrausta; species Pyrausta purpuralis. The sequence continues at coordinate 20,593,150 of OZ001659.1, forward strand.
TCTACGCGAAATGTCAAAAATTTTGCTTTAGACTTCAACCGCTGCATAATGAGTTATGCTTATTCTAAAAAATATTTTATTTTAATTATATGCATGTTTTATAAAAGAAAACCTCTTCACATCATTCTACAAAAATCTAAATGAATGGGAAATCTCGCACCCTCGCGCGTAGCTTGCGTGTATCTATGAAATACAACGCCATTGCTAGTAAGCTACGACGAGACGACCTGTAGGCCTCACATGCATGATACAATATTTATTTTATCATATTCCCTAACATGCCAACCACATTGGTCAAATTAAGACAATTTCAAACCATTTACTCAATTTTATGTCAAATACAGACTATTCTTTAGTGATTTTTAACTTTATAACACTTACAACTAAAACTAACCCTAAACTAGCCTATCTTAACCTAACTCATAGAAATATGAGGTGGTTCGCATTACAATGCTCTACAAGGAAGCTTGGCGCAGGAACAGGGATCCGGGTAAGACGGCGCGATCAGCTCGCTTCACTTAATTCCCCACTTTAATTGCATTGTTTTCTTCAAAAGCTCAAATTATCATGACAATTCCACCACACAATCACAATAATTGACCCGAAAAAACCAATAACTAAAACGAAGAATTAAGGTCCGTCCTTCCATTTTCGTTTCCCGCGCAAAACTTCACAGGTTGACTCGATACTGACCTCGATACTGTACTCGATAATTCAAACTAATAAATATCTTAGGGTTAAAAAAAATCCACGGGGAAAAGGCCCCTTTTCAATATTTTTACCCTTAATTGTTTTTTGAGAGCCTAGGATAAGATATGGCACGACACAGTCATATATTTTTGCTCTAAATAAGTTGTTTTTCATTTATCGTCGACGCTTATGGTGGACGATAATGTTTCACGGCAAATTTCGGTAAAAATATGTGTTGCATGTTAACGTTCAGTGATAATTTTGACGTATTTCGAAATTTGACAGTACGACATTACTTTTAGTGCGGCCATGTTAGCAGCTGTGGTTAAGTCATAAAATTAATATTCCTATCGGAATAGAAGGACAAGTAAAAGCTGTCAAACGAAACCGATTTAAGATGTCAGTAACTAACATAAGTAAGTAACATTTGTAGCTTTAAATGAGATAACCTTTTGATCAGGTGATTTATAACAATGTTCCTAAGTTAAAAATAGTAGTTTACTGCATGATAAACAGTCGACACAAAATGTTGAACATGCAGCTCTAGTGTAAAACTAAATATTATTTCATTATACAAAATATTCGTCGATATAAGTACATTCCCTGTGATATCCTGTCTTTATTTTTTACGTAAATTAACGTTTGTAGAATAGAATAATCAAACTGCGTACTTTAAATTTGAAGCGCATTGGTAAATATAAGTTGTATATTAAGAGGCTTCGATTTGGACTAATCCACTTGTTAAATGATTATTTGTTGGGGTTATGCCGCTGTAATGCATAACAATCAATCACCGATCAAATCACTATGTTTCAGACGCATTATTTCTCCAAAATATACACAATTTCACTTTTAAATATAAAAAATCAAATGCACGTAATTTTCAGCGAGCTTTTGCGGGGCGGACAACTGTTTGACATCTGACAAAAATGGTTCTGCTACCCATCTCTTTTTATCACACAGTTTGCAGCTAGTGACATCTCGCTTTTGTCGTTCTATTCCAAAGGGATAATAATTTTATGGGTTAAGTCGATTTTTGACTCAAACGGGATAGAATGCCACTATAAGTTTTTATCACGGCGTGCACGTTAAGCCTGCTAGTCGTCTGTTCGTAGCTTACACGAACATGCATGATACAATATTTATTTCGATCGACATGACAAATAGTCGATCTATGCTTATGCTATTTTATCATATTCCCTAACATGCCAACCACATTGGACAAATTTATCCAAAACGACTACGGGGTAAGACAATTCCAACCATTCACTCAATTTTATATCAAATTTGGCTGAGAATGATAAACTTGACACAATGACAGATTGACTCGATATAAGCCATAGATAATAATAATCTAAAATAAATTCAAAATAATAAATATCTTAGAAAATAATGATCTCACTTCAGCTCCCCGTTTTCGTGGACTTACAAATATACAAACATACATACATTTACGAAATTTAGCACACGGTTTGAAAGCCTTACTAGATACATATACTCAGTCTTATAAAATTACAACTTTATTACAAGTCTGATAAAAGCGGATGATGACTATTAAGAGTGCCAAAATATGGTGACTCTTAGACCTATTCCAGATAAAAACAAAATATGATTAGATATGTTACCCTAAGGAAACCACGCCAAAATGAAATCTACCTGTTACTGAGACAAGGAAAGAAATATGGAAGGACATTATTTTACGTCCAGATGCAATAAGAATACCCTTTACAGTCAAAGAAATGGTACATACAGAAGGCTCACCGCTTCTTATGAATTTACCTGGCTCTTATATTTTTAATAATTTATATTTATTAACGAATCTCATACAACAGTATGGAGCTCTAGCATAGTGTGTTATTCCAATGTAAACATGTTAGATGTAGATAAATAGATTACTCTTTATTGCACATAACATAAATTGATTTACAAATTCGTTTTAAGGCGCTACCCGGATTTTTAACGCGCACACTAGCGCCACTTTAGTAGAAAAATCATAACTTGTTAAATAAAAGACCAATCACAAATCTGGTAAACACGATTGTAGTACAGGTTCTATAGTTTATTCAGTACGTTTAAATTGTTTCTAAAGTAGTTTACTGTAGTTAGAGTTAAAAAAAACTGCTAAATATGGCCACTTTTGGCAATTTTTCTAACTGTAACTGCAGATAACTCTGTTTTATTGAACTTTACTACAATCGTGTCTACCAGATTTTTGATTGGTCTTTTGTTTAAAAGTGGCGTTGTAGTGTGCGCGTTAAAAATCGCGCCTTAAAAGTAGCGCCTTAAGGAAATGTACAATTTATTTATTATGTACTATTTGTTGTATTGATGTATTTATGTAAAATTAATCAAATCCATGTAGGTAGTCTATGCCTGAAAAAGAAACAAACATCTATGCACTCACAAGCCTTGAAATTATTATTTAGTACAATACTTCTGTTATTTAGTACCTACATGAATTAGCCGAGTGGCAAATTCAAACACCCACTTAGTACTATCGAGGTGACTGCGTCGCCTTACCATTTTCAGAGCACTTTCACATTTAGGCGAATTTAGCTGCTCGACGGTCGTGCGATATTTAAGCTGCTTATAATTTCATACGTAATTGTGCTTTCATGCTTATAATAATACATTCAAACAAAAATGGCAGCAGTGGCGCGCGGTAGTCGCGCGGTAGCCGAGCCGCTGTTTTTAGTATCTATGGGCATCCGCTGCTGCCGCGCTACTGTCGCTCTATTGTGAAGGCATACTGAGAGCCAAAATAGCTAGCCTCTCACGTCGTCTTTTGTTTGAAGTTTTTGTCTCGTGTGTGCAAGAGATTTTCGTCTGAAAGTGATCAGGCGCCAGAGACCTCGAACAAACATTACCCCAACCTTGGGTAGTAGTAGTGCCCCTAACCGATTTCGACTACGGTGGCCAGGCACAACGTCTAACCGACTGCGCGCGACATATTATAGTGCAGAAGTGTGTGCGCAAACACAGGTGCACCACTCACCTGACACGACCGGAGAGAGATCAGGCGCAGGACCACCGGCTTTACGTACTTTCCGAGGCACGGGGGTGAAACACCGACAACTTCTAAACTCCGGGCTACCCTAAGAATTTCTAGATAGAAAACCCAGGTACATAATTTTGGCCTGACTCGGGGATTGAACCCAGAACCTCTGGAGCAGCCATCGCTTTAAAGTGCGACTCTCCTACCGCTGCGCCATCGAGGCAGTTATGAATCTTGAGTAGTAAAGTCCCTAAACAAAAACTGTTTAGTAGGGTATTTCACTAAGAATAAATTAACTAGTTAGAGTACAATATAAGGAGGAAAATTAACCTATCCTGGATTAGGTAGGCAATAACTCTAGAATAATGTTCATCTATTCCAATTTACTCATCTACTCTGTGACCTTAAGCCGTTTGCACTCAAATCACGCACTTGTATCGGTTCGTACATCACGTCCTGATACGTTCACGACCTTGGAACCAGTTACTGGATCAGGGCTGCCAGAAGAAGACGACCTTTTTTTTATTTACTGTCATCATAGGACCTAAGAATTTTGTGTTTTATTTGAAATAGAGATCCCTGCTGTAATTAGTTTGTTGTGATCCACGCATGTAAGTTTACGTACATCAGAATCAGACTATATGGATAGTTGCTAACATGGAGCTGCGGGCGAAGTCTGATGCAACATTTTTGACATTTCGCGTAGACAATTTCAATTTTAAGATTTTCTAATTCATTAAATATCATTTTAACTTATGTAGCTTCTATGTTTAATAAATGTTAAAAAATATTTGTAATTTTTAAGCTTCATTCGAAAATTCTTCTCGATCAATAAATACACGAAAACACTAATTTTGTCTCATCCTTTTTCGAGCGCCACCTGGTGGTTTTACAGGGAACTATGTCGAGACTTCCGACACTGGTTAGAAAATAAAAAATCAATTATGGATTATAAAATCATTATTTAGATGATGTATCAAGAAAAAGTATTAAGAAAAAATAAAAGAAGCCGTAAAAAAGTTATTTTTACGGCTTATTTTATTTTTTCTCATTTTTTATTAACTTATGTAAGTAGCAGTGAAGTTATATTTATGTGTTAAAAAATAAAATTTCATTGTATTTTTTTAGTAGTAGTGAAATATTATTTTTGTGTTAGTTTTGGCATCCTTAGGTACTAAAGGTTGCTAGGTGAGTGGGGCATGGCAGATCGGGATACCTTTGCGATGTTTCTTTCTGCCAGAAAAGTATCGAACCTTTATCGACACAGCTGAAATTAAGATCTTATAAGTATAACGCGTAAATACTCGATTTGACATGAGGCGATTGAGTATTAGCACAGAGTATATATGAGTAACAGTTTGAAAAGAAATACCATCATAATCGACCTTTATAAATACTACAAAAAATAGATACATACCTTAGTTCCTGAATGAAAAAATATGATACGGGCTTTGATAAAACTGTAATGATGTCAGTAGAATTAGTACTTTGCGTATACGATGTACGTAGTTTGTTTGATAAGGTTATTTTCTGTACAATAGTTCAAATCCAACTATGATCATGCTAGGTACTATTTAAGTATCAAAACCTTACTATTTGAAATCTTAATCTTGCTCCTATAAATACACACATCAAAAGTGTCTAGGGATCAACATATATTTTTGCAATAAATTTTCTCCTGATTGATATTAATTAAAATTTTCTTTAAGGATTCATCAAATAAAGTGTTTTCGTTTGTCTACAGTAAAGATAAACCAAGTCACCTTTGCAGTAATAAAGAAATTTGCCATTTTCCTAATAAAGGGATTTTGGACATTTGAACCACTAACATTAAAGTTCGAAAAAAAGACTGAAATAACAGTTTTCTTTAAAATTTTATTGGGTAACTTAAACAAATAATAATCCGTGTTTCTACCGTGAACACTAACAACACAAGAACATCGGTTTGGCATACTCAAAATGAGTTCATCCAAATCACGCTGTGGAATGGCCGCCCATGTTCGTTGCAACAACAAAAAAAGGTCTTCTTGCGACTGGATACCCTCCATATTCGGCAGAGCTCTTCTCTGTAGCATATCCCATGCATGCTCAATCGGGTTCAAGTCTGGCGACTGAGCAGGCCAGGGCAGGACATTGATGTTAGCTGCGGCGAGAGTCTGTCTTACAACTCTTGCGGTGTGCGCTCGTGCATTATCATGCATTAACTGAAATAAGGGACCGATTTGCACTTGTAGAGGAACGATGACGTCTGATACAATCGTCTCAGCATAAATTTGAGCGTTGAGGTTGCCTCTGGTCTGAATCAAATCAGTTCTTCCGCCGATCCAAATACCCGCCCATACCATGATGGTTCCACCACTATAAGGATGGACTTTCTGGCAGGATTTTAATCGCTGTTGGCATCCAGGGGTTCTCCAGTGTCGTATACATCTTGTGTCCGGTCTCATACCAAAACGAGACTCATCAGAAAAGCACACGAAACGCCATTGTTCTTCTGCCCAATTTGTGTGTTCAAGAGCCCATTGATATCGAATCCTACGATTGTGCATTGCTATTGGTGGTACCCGTAGCGGTCTTCAGGAATGCAGATTCACTTCATGCAAGCGGTTTGGTCGCTAATTAAGTTCCCTGAAGAGTGATGAAACCTCACGGCTAACATCATGGCGGTTATTGTTGGAGCTCTTCGAGCTATGATTTGAATGTATCGGTCTTGTTTCCGTGTTGTGCAGCGATACCGTCCTCCATGGCGCTCAGCCACGGTATCAGTGCTTCGGTAACGTGTCCAAAGTCGACTGATAACACTCTGACTTGTATTCAGAGCTAAAGCCACAGTACGTTGCCGGGAACCAGCTTCTATCATTCCCACGGCTCTGAGCATTTCTTCCCTGCTTATATGACGTTGCCGCTCCATAATAACGTTGGTTTTAATCAGTAGTAGGGAAACAGTAGCACTAATAATGTCTTCTATGCGTTGTATGTTTTTATAGGGAAAATATTGACTGCTGATTTTCATCTTTTACTCGAATTTGATTGACAGTTCCTGTTTCAAATTATGAAATGCACCGAAAAGGATCCATATAAATTTATAAAATCATAATTTTTTTACAAAGCCACATCTCAATCTCAAGAAATCCGCATAAAAATGCTTGATCCCTAGACACTTTTGATGTGTGTAACAGCATGAAAGAATGACAAATGGTTGTGGTTGTTTTCGTTTTCCCAAAAGTTTGTCTCCGTGACATAGTCTGAATTACCGTGAAGCATTTCCTCCGCAGTATTTATGGGTGTAAATTGGAATACTGAAACCGAACGATCTATTTATTGGCAGTTGAATTGAATGGAACATAAAATTTCCTCTGTTTCCCCTAGGCTATAAAACTCCCTAATACTTGAATATAGGGACAAGATAGAAATAACTGCGGAATAATATAACATTTTCATTGTTTTCTGACAATTATTTTGAGTATTAATTTTCTATTTTTTGAATAATTAGTTTTATAAATAATTGCATTTAGAAAAAAAGGTAAGTGATAAATTTATTTTTACCAAATTTATAATATGAGGTAGGTGATCTGATGAACAGCAGGTCCAGTAGTTTAAAGGTATAAGTAAATAACTAAAAAACAAAAAATAAAATAAAAACACTAAGTATAAACTGACTAAAAAGCTTGAAATAACGCATTTTTCGTCTACTTCATTTGGAGTCGATGCATGATGAGTTTAGACTGTTGGTGAGGCTTGACATCGTGCATCGACTAATGCGTTATTTAAAGCTTTATATTCAGTTTATTAAAGGCGGTTTATTTATTTTTATCAATGAGCTGAGCGGAGGTATTTCGTTGCGCTTGCTTTTGGACGGTCCAAGGCGTTCCTTTGACAAACAGTAACGTAACTATATAAACCGATTTAGTTGTTTGGTATAAATATAGTTTGAGTTCCCAACCAGGACCTTTTTCGGAAGGTTAGTAGAACTTATCTGAGTTCACCTAGTATAGTCTAAATACAAATTTCATTCCTAAACTCCTGTAACTTGCACCACAAAACATATCGGCCCCCACAAGTCACGCGCAAAAATCAAAATACCGACCGACAACGTATCACCGAGTTGCAATCATGTTGCACCCCACCGGACGGCTCGATAGGCACAATTCGCTTTTTGTCAATAAAGGGAACGCTAAGAATTTGGACCGGGACATGTGAAAACCAACGAGACGTGTAAGGTATTCGGACCGTTCGCCCAAGTTAGGAATATTATCATAGTGGGTCCCAGTGACTGGAACAATGTTTTTGAAAAATAATAATAATAATAGCGACAAAACTGTTACTATAGTATCAATAACTTAATATAAATCATTTTTTTTAACTCAAAACTAAAGCCTGATCTGACCTGTTACCAAAGTATTGAGCTTAGACAGAATCGAGCAAGCTTACTCAGAATAAGCGCTCTGACTTTTGTTATAATATTCATTTTCCTAGGAGTAGGTACCTACCTAAAAGTACTAATGCAAGATCCTGCCAAAAATGTATTTTAAATTGACAGTAGAGAGTGACATTTTATTTTTTATTTTTGTGTCTCTCATACCCAAAACCTACTACAAGAATAATAGTAAACAGAACTATCAATGACATTGAAACAAAGAGTTATTAATGAGGCAAATACCTCTTTTAATAAAATTATTTTTCGTTATTGAATTTCATCACGCAAGGTCATATAGCTGGGTATTGAGAGTTCCACAGTCTAAAAAATATACTTTCCATTTTTTTTTATCTGTAACTCTTTGTCATATTTTTCTATGTATAATTTCAGTCTGTGGTGTGATATTTTAATGCTCAGTGAGTATTATAGTCGAGTAGTTCGCGTGTTCACAGGCAATTTTTGCCGCGAAAACATATGTCATCGTGGCTTAACTGGCAAACAGAGGGTCAGTAGGTTAACTGCACAGAACGAAAAAAATTCGGTCAAGAGCGAGTTGGACTGGTGTGCTGAGGGTTTCGTATAAATAAATAATAAATAAATAAATATCTTTTGGACATTCCCACACACGCCATCTAGTCCCAAAGTAAGCTACTCAAAGCTTGTGTTATGGGTGCCAGACAACGGATATAATACTTATATACTTTTTGTTTGTAAATACATCTATACTAATATTATAAAGCTGAAGAGTTTGTTTGTTTGTTTGTTTGTTTGTTTGTTTGTTTGTTTGAACGCGCTAATCTCAAAAACTACTGGCCCGATTTGAAAATTTATTTTTACGTTGGATAGTCCATTTATCGAGGAAGGCTTTAGGCTATATAACATAAAGATACGACTCATAAGACCACAGCAGCAATGAAAAATGTTGCGAAAACGGGAGAAAGATATTCCTTTTGAGAGCTTCTGCTGCGTACGCTGCGGAAACCGCTTAAGTTACAAAAAAATCATGTATGACAGGATTGTTCAGCATTAAGAGTTCTATAATAAAGTCCGCGACAGCATATATCTATCTTTTATGGTTGACTTACTACAACCTTTTTTATGTTAATAAATTTGTAAAAAAATAATGCATTATTTTTAGAGGTGTATTATACACACAGGTATTAATTCTCATCAAAATAAATACATTCATCATCACGAGCATTTCATTTAGAACCAAGTTGCCCTTTATATTATTGGATTTCAATAAATATCTTAGGAGCTATCACAGTTTTAACATAACTCCGCACCAAAATAATGTTCGCAGCTTAAGTACAACGTGCGCTTGCGCTAATATATTATAAATCTGAAGAGTTTGTTTGTTTGAACGCGTTTATCTCAGGAACTGCTGGACCGATTTGAAAAAATATTTCTGTGTTGGATAGCTTTTTTATCGAGAAAGGCTTTAGGATATGACGCTGCGACGGGAGGGGAGAAAGCAAACTCAAAACGCGCGGACGAAGTCGCGGGGGACCGCTATTATATTATAAAGCCGAAGAGTTTGTTTGTTTGAACGCGCTTATCTCAGGAACTGCTGGACCGATTTGAAAAAATATTGCTGTGTTGGATAGCTTATTTATCGAGAAAGGCTTTAGGATATAAAACATGACGCTGCGACGGGAGAGGAGGGAGCAAACTCAAAACGCGCGGACGAAGTCGCGGGGGACCGCTAGTACATGATATACATAGAAAACACCCAGACCAATACAAACAGACATGTTCATGCACACAAATGTTTGTATTGTGCGGGGATCGAACCCGCACCCGCTGCGATAGGCGTTTTCTCGACCACTACACCAGGCGGGTCGTCGGTATAGTTAGTATAAACCTTTTTAACTACAAGTAGTTTTTGTTAATTGTAAAGTTGTGTCTTAACATGTTCTGCAATACATTAAAAACCTGCAAACATTGAATATCTTGTTTTATATTAATAATATTTTTGATAGCACTGTCTCCATTTTACGGGTCCGTTGAATCGGATTCTTTTTTATCAATAGCTAAATGGATCTTATTTGAATATATCAATATCCTGAATAGATACAGTAATCATTAAAATTTAGTACCTTTTATTTGTGGACCTCAGTATTTGACAAAAATAAATTCTAAAAAGATGGACTGACGAGTTTGCAAAGTCATCTTAAAAGGGTTTTGTTTTTTTCTCGAGATACGGAACCCTAAAAACGAGGTTAACAACTCCATTTCAGTAGACGCTTGACAAATTCGGACATTGGACAAAGAGATAAGTGCGTCGTGAAAATGAAAATTTAATATGCCGCACGCACTTTTCAGTTTGATGAATGTTTGTTAATTGTTTCATGCTTATCTCGATGATATGGTGACGTGGAAAATGGTCATAACTGTTTTAGGTTATCTTAATGTTTTAACCATTGATTAATGTTATTTTAACTTTCTGTAACCGCACCTTAGAAGTGCTCGTAGCGCAGTGGTAGTAGCTCTTCAGTAGTGATACCTAAGTAAAGCAACCTACGGCGCGGTCGTTCTGGGATGGGTGACCATTCTGAACATATAAGTTACGTATATTACGAGCATTTCCGTGCTTAGGAAGGCACGTTAAGCCGTTGGTCTCGGCTAATATTGATTGATATTAGTCGTTAAGCCTAGCCAGATGCCTTATGGGTGGCTTGATAACATCTGACAACAGGGTTAGGCGTTTGCCTTGCAAACACCCCTCCACCAACCCGCACTGAGCCAGCGTGGTGGAGTATGGTTCGAACTACCTCATAGTTGAGGTAAGGCCTTTGCCCAGCAGTGGGACGTTACAGGCTAACTTTACTTTAACCGCACCTTATGTCCTCATATTTACTTATTACAAATTCAGCATACCTTAAGTATGTATTATTAAAATAGATTTAAGTTGTTTTTAAGACTTATTTACCTACACGTATTTTATATCATTTTACAGTCTGCAATTCACTATGCTATATTAATCTGCTAACTATTTCGCTTCACGAGACATTGTCAAAAATAAGCAAATCATGAAACTAATGGGTCCATGGGTTGATATACTAAATTGGCACAGTACATTAAGTAGGGATCAATAGAGGCGGCTCATCCAACAATAAACATCACAACAATACCGAAACTTCTATCAAAACAAGCCAATCGAGCAGTAAAGCAAACAAATCTGAAATTAGGACCGGATGGATACAGCGCAAGGAGATCAGTATTTTAAACGTGATTTCCGTTTCAATATTGTATAGCAATAGTATTTTCAGTTCATTTGCTCCGATAGCCCGAAGAACTGATGATATATTGGACACAAAGTAAGTAGCTATAGCACTTGTGTTATGGAAATCAGACACAACGGTGGTACCTCAACACCCAGACCCGTGTCGATATAGAAAACTTTAATTTCCATATTGACCCGACCGGGAATCGAACCCAGGACCTCGGTGCGACGACGCCTTGAAACCCAGCGTGCTTAGATGACAGACGACATCACGGAGGTCGTCAAACGACGCAGAAAAATCCTCAATTGGAGACTCTTCGATCAAAAGTGCAGTCTAGGACATCCAAGTCAAGTCGACTTGTAAACACAGATGTGGTCCATTTGTATTAGAAAGCAATTTAAGGGAGGCTATGTTCAAAAGTGTTTCTGAGGCGGATAATCAGTCTGATGATGATGCTTGGATAGGACATTTAAATTTAAAATATGAATATTGGACACCAATCACATTTTTTGCCCTGATTCCAAAGTAAGTGTGCTATAGACATCAAAAAAAGATTTCTTCATTGATCCGACTGGAAATCGAACCCGAGACCTTGGAGCGGTGACGCCTTGAAACCGAGCATCTTTAGCCACAACACCACTCTGAGGCCATCATACCCATATGGTATGCAGTGTTCTGGCCTTTCTGTTTGTGTTACGCCATGGGCTAGAGCACAATATGGAAAATCTATCGGACCGGAAGGGACCTCATGCAAACCTTCCTTTGCGGAGCGTTCCGCTGTTTATTTTTTACGCCAAATTTAATTCCGGCAGCTCAAATATTTGAACCATCAAATCATTTGCATTTGCCGAGAGAAAGTAATGATTGTTTAATTTGCTGCTGTATTTTTTGGGAGTTGCCGGCTATTTTCGGCTCCTTCAAAATTGACTGTTATAATTATGTTAAAAAACACTGAAACCTTTCAAGAAATTTTTGACATCTTCCTTCATCATATTTTCCGTATTGATCCAATAAAAGCTGAACTAAAACAAACGTTAAACACTATCTACGTAAATTTTAATCAATAATAATACGTATTTATTAGTTTAATGCATATTTGATACTCACTTTGTTATTCTTTACGCGTAATGTCGTACTTAAGAGATCAGTAATTTCGCGCACGGTAGCTCGATTGGAAAAAGCGTAGGCCCGGTTAGTCAAAGGTTGGTTCAAATCCAGCTCGTTTGCAAATGTTTGATTTTATATGTCATCATGTTCGTATTAAATTACATATAAAAAAGTATCACCGCTCAATGTTTTACAATTCTTATAGATAGATAAATTATAGGTACTATGTTTAAAACAATATGTATATTTGAAGAATATATATGATAGTCCCATTATAATATTTGTGTCCTGATTTTGTAAAATGAATGGATATTATTACGTTAGGAATTTTTAAATGGCTTATTCATCATCAATGGAAACTAATGTTTACATTGACGATTATGATCTGCTATCCAAACAGTCTATTCATTGACATAGAGCTACAGATAATGCCACCACACTCATGAAAGTCTAAATCTGTCTGTAAAATACACAGTTTGTTTGTGACTGTAAGCCTTAGACCGCTTACACACTGCGACAAATTTAATTTGGCATAAAACAATCACGTGTTAGCATTGATGCAGCCAATAGACAGTACAAAATTTGACAATTCCCATTTTATGCATCGCGACTGCATCGACACCAACGCCATTGGCAACGCGACTGTATCGATGCTAAATGTAGCGCAAGTGCATAAGCTGTCCCGAAGTCAGGGTTGTTAAAACCCTGCTAATTTTTGGGCTATAAGCAAAAACATAGCCTGCAGACTTGGCACCCAGCAATGTACCAACTTAGATAAGTTGGAACATTGCTGAATCTGAAGAATGACAGAATGGCGCAACGATCGAAAAGGGTTATCGTATTTTTACTTAAATAAATACTACTAGCTTTTTAATACTCGCCGTAACAAGTATTTATTTAAACATTATTGCGCAATCAAAGATGGAATAAATGCCGTATGGCATTCTCTACCACTTGTACCTTAGGGCTAAAGAGAATGGAAATGTGGGCTAATTTAGTGTTTGCCTGTTCGCTATAATTTATGCGATTAAAATAATACATAAAAATACTTACATAATTATATTTAATTTAATTTATGATAATAGTCGGTGTTTGGTATTGGTATCCGACCATAATAAATATCTTGTTATTTATTCATATTGAAATGATTTTATTATATCATCAAGTTTCGAAAATAATCAAATAACGCCTTTTAAAATTGCTTCTGAATTTTGAATATATTTTTTTTAATATCAATAATGATCACACTGACAACTGTAGTTCCATTTTCGGCCATTCTTCAGATTAGTTGGTGGCGTAGTAGTGGCAAAGGTAGTGATCTAGTTTCAAGGTGACTTTGATTACAAAAGTGAAAGTAGGCAGTATGTAAGCAATCGACTCTACGTTTGAGTTTTGTAAATACGTAACTGAAGAACAAGTTTCCGTGGTGTAGCGGTTATCACATCTGCCTAACACGCAGAAGGCCCCCGGTTCGATCCCGGGCGGAAACATATCTTTTTTGTTCTCGTTTTAAAATATAACAGTTATCTGGGATAACAGTGATCTTGATGATGAGAATAATGAACATGTAATTTTATCATAAAATTAATATTCCTGTCGGAATAGAAGAACAAGTAAAAGCTGTCAAACGAAACCGATTTAAGATGTCAGTAACTAACTTAAGTTAGTAACATTTGTAGCTTTAAATGAGATAACCTTTCGATCAGGTGATTTATAACAATGTTCCTAAGTTAAATATAATAGTTTACTGCATGATAAACAGTCGACACAAAATATTGAACATGCAGCTCTAGTGTAAAACTAATGTTATTTCATTATACAAAATATTCGTCGATATACATTCCCTATGTTATTCTGTCTTTATTTTTTACGTAAATTAACGTTTGTAGAATAAAATAATCAAACTGCGTACTTTAAATTTGAAGCGCATTGGTAAATATAAGTCGTATATTAAGAGGCTTCGATTTGGACTAATCTACCTGTTAAATGATTATTTGTTGGGGTTATGCCGCTGTAATGCATAATAATCAATCACCGATCAAGTTACCATGTTTCAGACGCATTATTTCTCCAAAATATACACAATTTCACTTTTAAATATAAAAAATCAAATGCACGTAATTTTCAGTGAGCTTCTGCAGGGCGGTCAACTGTTTGACATCTGACAAAAATGGTTCTGCTACCCTTCTCTTTTTATCACATAGTTTGCTGCTAGTGACATCTCGCTTTTGTCGTTCTATTCCAAAGGGATAATAATTTTATGGATTTTATCGAATAAGACAGTAGAATGCATTTATACAGCGTGTTACTTGTTATAGGAGCATACTATTTAATCAGTGATTCTCTTTGAAACGCAATTACCTTGACCTGGTCATAGTGCTCTATAATCCTTTAACTCAGGTTTATGGTATTCCAAAGTTGTAATCCTTTATTTTTTTTACTCTTAATGCAGATCACACTTTGTTTACGAGGAAGTTTGAAAGTGGCACCGATAACCAAGAAGATGGTGGGACATCGTCTGTCTTGATACGGTCACGTAATGATGAGGGAGGAATGTTATGTTACCAAAAGAGTTATGAGTATGAATGTTAATGGATGAAAAGGTAGAGGGCAAAAAAAGAGATGGATGGATTGTGTAAACAAGATATGAGTTTGAAAGGTGTGGATGATTCAGTGACGAGGGATAGAATAGTGTGGAAGTGGAAAACATACTACGACCGCAGATAAACTGGAAAAAGGGCAATATGATTAAAACAGGCTGTTGAAACTATCCTATTTTTAGGGTTCCGTAGCCGAATGGCAAAAAGTGAAACCCTTATACTTTTATCAAGTCTGTCTGTCTGTCTGTCCGTATGTCACAGCCACTTTATTCTGAAACTTAATGCATCACACTGTTGAAATTTGGTTGGAAGATGTATCCTGTTAACCGCTTTACGATTCTTATACAAAAAAATATACATATATTTAAGGTGGGGGTTCCCATACATGAAACTAAAACCGTTTTTTTTAATCAAACCTGTGCGTGTCTATGGATAGGTATTTTAAAATGACAAAGAGGTTAAAAAAAAAGTATAATGTTTAAGATAGACGGTTTCAAAGTGGTATAATGGGCGTCCCCCCTTATTACTTTTAAACTAAGTAAGTGTAAATTTTGAAAAAAATATGTTATGTAGATCTTAACAAATACTTTCAAAGAATCATAAGTTTGTTATTCATACAAACACTATGAAAAACAATGTTATGTTTGCTGTCAACAAAATGTTGTGTTATTTTACCTAAGTGGAAGTAAGTGTATTCCTTAATTTAGTTAAAATTGACACGGAACCCTTAGGGCGCGAGTCCGACTCACACTAAGCCGGTTCTTTATGTTCGGTTGCCAAGAATAAACTAGCCATAGTATGCTCAAATCAAAAAAATCTACTCTCTACCTAACCTTTTCTTACTTCATATTCATAAGCCATCTGTGTCATAATATAGCTTGACCGCGATTAGATAATCGCGATCAAAAAACTAACAAAAAAACGCATTGTAATTTGAGAAAAAATAACTAGCAAAAAACATCATCCAACATGCCAGCTTTACATTACTCCGTACAGTCGGTCTAGTAAAAATGACCCACTTTCCAAGTGACCTCACCCACGCACCCAAAAAACAAGCAAAGAGGAAAAAACGTACAAAAAGACAAAAGAACGTCGTGTTAAGGATTTATAGGCGACTATAAAGTTAATGGCGAAACAGAGAAAAACTTTTCGGACTTCATCCACCGAAACTACGTTACTGTAAATTACTTTAACGTACAGTGGTTTTACGACTGCATTGTTTCCAACGTGATGATTTAGGAAAATAAATTGGCTAAATATATTATTGTGATAAAATTTTTGGCTATAATATGTCTATCTTTTAGTAGCAAAACAATTGATCAAAATTGTAAGAAATTTGAGACCGATCTATTAACATGAAGGGCTAAATGTATTTTTATGACATAAGAAAATTACTTTTTTGAAATACATCATTGCGTTTTTAAGGAGGATCAAATATAATTCATCAAACTAATTTTATCGCCACGCATTTTTAGCATGAGTCAATTAAAGCATGAAAATGTACAACAACATAATTATGATGTCATTTGCGCTACAAATTTCGACATAGTATACACTATTACAGACAACGAATATGGTTATTTATATCCAAATAAACGAATAAGAAAACGCCACAAAACAATCTCAGCCAGCCTTAAAATAATACTTTTTGAACGCAAATGACACAGCCTTTGAAATTCGATACGGTTCGCTCGGAACTAAGCGGGTCCATTCATAATTGGTTTAGCCACGTTCAAAAACGAGAGTAATGTTGTTACACGGCTTTTAGCCGCGCCCGCCCTGGGTAATTATATTAGATCGCCGGAGATCATCTAGTGGGTTGTGCACACGTAAATATAGTCAGGTACCTTGGGTGGAAAATACAAACATTTTCATACACCGTACAAGCCTGAAACGAGAGGAGAAACAAAGCACTACGTCTTAGATTAACTTTACTTCACAGTGTTATTTTTGAATTGCTACATAGTAAGTACATGAACCACAGGTTTGCTGCAAAAATACATCAACATTAAAATTAAAAAGTCATTTATTTATGCAAATAGGCTCTCGGGGGGCACTTTTACACGTCCCAATATAAACCCTACCACAGCTTCGCAGCTGCGCAAGAAACTCAGTCACTATTGTCAATGCCTCTTTTCAAAAGGTTTACAATATTTGTAGTGATCATGCAAGTACATACATTATTATCATTTAAATAGTCATCTACTTTATAATACCCTTTCTTCATAAGGGTTTCTTTAATAACAGTTTTAAATTTATTAACCGGTAAGTTAATAATGTGTTCTGGAAGTTTATTGAAAAATTTTATACCTCTCCCCATGAAAGAATTACCAACCTTTCAAAGCCTAAATTGTGGAATAGCAAGCTTATCCTTATTTCTAGTATTATATTTGTGTATGTCACTATTTTTCGTGAATAAATGTATTTTTTTCCGTACATACATTAAATTTTCGTAAATATACTGAGAGGCTAGAGTTAATATTCAGATTGGAGAAAATATTCTTTAACATCCATGCGTCAGTCTGATTGGTGTATTTAATTTTTTAACTGACCTTAAAAAGTATTAGGTTATTAACTCGACTGGATGTTTTTGCATATATATATATATATATACATATATATATATATATATATATATATATATATATATATATATATATATATATATATATATATATATATACGAGTATATGTTACCTTTGTATCTCAGTTATTTGTGGACGAAATTTTTTTTCGCCTAGCTAGAGGTTATAACCTACTAGTTGGTCCCATTGTAGTCAAATGGGATTTGATAATTGGATCTTGGTGCAATCGAGGCAAAAGAGTCAAGAGTTTAATTAAGACTTTTAGTGCACGTTTTGAAATCGGTTTAAACTTTTTTTGTAGAAGTAAATTTTTCAATACTACCTGTACCTGTAGACGTGTCAAGTACCTACAGACAGTCGATAATTTGAATGAAGAGATTTTTGAAGAGACATCCCAATTCATAGAGACATAGTAAATTGTAGCGGTATATGTTTAAGTTTAACACTATTTTATGTACCGTGAGTATTAAGCTTTACATAAGCAACGTTGTTTATACCAAGTTTGATTTTTGGACCGATTTATGAAAGGCTTAAATTTAAAGGGAGCGTCAATTTCGGTCCGTCCAATTGAATTTGCGCTGATACCTTCCCTCTAAAATACTCGTAAAAGGGAGGCATTTTGGTGTGTGTGTAAGAGGGTGGTGATATGATGTGGCAATACTGAAAAGTACCTTAATAGAGTTTACTCGTAGTTACTATTAACAAGGGTGTAAATGTTTATACTTAGCTTACTCTACCTATATTTCATAACTACTTTGTTGTTCTATTGAGAATGGTTATTAAAACACTGTACTTATGGTTTAGAATGATTTAAACATTCACAGTGTCATATTTTATATTCATAAAGATGAAATAAGAAACCAAAAATTTGCGCACGAGCGGGACTCGAACGAGCAACTTTCTGGCTAACCGGGCCAAACGCTCTACCAATTGAGCTACCGTGCTGTTTGTCCGACCTTGCAAAATTTGTGGTTTCTTATGGATACGTCATTATGCGTGACGTCTAGCGCCATTCTATAGACTTTTTGATACGAAGCAAGATTCAACTTTTCATCCGACTTCAAAAAAGGAGGAGGTTATCAATTCGACTGTATGTTCTTTTTGTATCTATGTAACCTCATATTTCAGTCATTTGTCGACCGATTCGAAAAATTTTTCGCCTACCTTCTGGTTGGTCCCATTTTTGCCAATTTGGGATCTGATGATGGGATCTTGGTGTAATCAAGGGAAACCCTCAAATTAATTTTAAAGGCACATACAGTGTTTTTACTAGAATCTTAATGTTGACGTATTTTTACGCCTGATAGTCAACATCTTGTGGAGCTAAGATGATGGTGGAATCCCTTAACGCATAGGAGTTCAGTAATTATAATAACAGAACTTATGATAGGTAATTTGTAGCTTCTTAAAGAACAGAGTCATAAGGTGCAAGTCCCTCCCCTCCTCTCCTGCAATCATTAAAAATAAAAAATAAATTTTAAAAAAAAGTAAAAACCGACTTCAAAACTAAAATGCAGGATGCCATCACTTTCACCATCAAGCATCAACTATCAGAGCACCGGCTCTAAAAAGAAATTGTTTGCCTAAAATGGATTATTTTCCTTTAAAGGGTCAAAAGTTTATTTTAGACTTTTTAGTGCATTTTGGTTTTAAAATCGGTTTTTAATTTTTTAAAGTTAATTTTGCTTTAATTGATGCATATAGCTTATTCTTGGTATTCCTCTCTTCCTTCTTTCTTCTATTCTTCCCTCTATTATCGTACACGATACTAGATTACTTCTATTCTTCCCTCTATTATTGTATACGCGTACAGTATGATAAAAAACCGGCCAAGTGCGAGTCGGACTCGCGCACTGAGGGTTCCGTGCCAACGTTAACTGAATTAGGCAATCCAGTTACTTTTACTTAGTAAAATACCACAATATTTTGTTGACAGCAAACATAACTTTGTTTTTCATGGTGTTTGTATGAAGAACAAAGTTATGTTTGCGGTTGTGGAAAATGTGCTATATCTCAAAAACTTCTCGTTCGATTCCGTCCGAATCAATTTTCGTTGAAAGTGTTTGTTATGATCTACATTATATATTTTTTTCAAAATTAATACTCGCTTAGTTTAGAAGTTAGATGGGGGGGACGCCCATTTTTCCACTTTGGAAGCGTCTAGCTAAGAAACGTTAGACTTTAAAAGAAAACGGTTTAAGAAACCTCTATGTCATTTTAAAAGACCTATCCATAGACACCCCACACGCATAGGTTTGACTAAAAAAATTTTTTTCGGTTTTAGTTTCATGTATGGAAGCCCCCCCTTAAATATCATTATTTTTTATTTTTTGTATAAGGATCGTAAAGCGGTTAACAGGATACATCTCCCTACCAAATTTCAACAGTGTGATGCTTATAGTTACAGAATAAATTGGCTGTGACATACGGACGGACAGACAGACAGACAGACAGACAGACAGACAGACAGACAGACAGACAGACAGACTTGACGAAACTATAAGGGTTCCGTTTTTTGCCATTCGGCTACGGAACCCTAAAAATGTAGGCATGTGTCTCATTCGTCTCCTAAAATTTGGCAACTCCTTGCAATGTCACTTTGTTTGTAAAGTCAAACCTACTAAACTTCTTCTATGGTCCAACCTGTTTCAACTTGAAGCGGTTTAAGCAATTGTCTTTTTATGCATAAAAATCAGAAAAGAAAATCTTTCTATTGAAAAGGGGTACTTTCTTTTGCATACTAACAATATCATCAACACACGGTATAAATTCTTCAACCTTTGAATAATGTTGAGTTTATTTGAGGTAACATGGTATTTAAACTACCTATTAATCATAATATGGTATTATTATAGTAAGGTAATTAGAAAACTTAATCAAGACCTTTAAGCAAAAATCTCCACATTTCATTATACAGTGTGATGTCAAAAGCCTTCCAACTACATAATAAGCATCCCTCCAGACATGTTTGAGTGAAGCTAAGCCGTTCCAGCCCTAAGGGATGTGGTAAAGGGTGTCTGCGAACATATTTTGACAATACGCGTAGACGAGGAAATATTTATTTATTTATTTATTTAAAAACTTCATGCACACAACATAAAATTGTAGGTACATATGGCGGACTTAATGCCAAAAGCATTCTCTACCAGTCAACCATAGGTCAGGACAGAGAAAAATATATATACAGGCGGTGCAAGTAAAGTAAAATATGTTTGCAAAAAGTTGGGTTATGAATTAATAATAGTCCCCCTAGCTGATTTCGACTACGGTGGCCAGTCACAACGACTAACCGACTGCGCGGGACATATTATAGTGCACAAGTGTGTGCAAACACAGGTGCACTCTCTATTCCTTTCACTCTCATAGCTCTATGGGACAGCAATCTGACACGACCGGAGAGAGATGAGGAGCAGAATAACGGCTTTACGTGCTTTTCTGAGGCACGGGGGTGAAACACCGCCAACTTCCAAACTCCAGGCTACTCTAAGAATTTTGGAGAAAAAAAACTAGGGTATATTTATTTGGCCCGACCCGGGGGTTGAACTCGGGACCTCTTCTGCCCCAGCCATCGTTTTAAAGTGCAACCCTCTTACCGCTGCGCCACCGAGGCAGTCATGAATTAATAGCTGTGGAGGAGACACCAAAAACTTACTTTAACATTTCAAAAAGTTGACTTTTCATTTATGTGTAAGTTTCCATATAACATGAGCAAAACAAATTAAGTACCTAGTTATATTATGGTGTATCCACACCACCTGGCGGCACTTTCCATAGTATCTGACTGTTCATTGTCGTATGCTGCCGGCTAAGCAGCCGGGCTGTGTGGATCCACCTTTGGGCATTCTTGCCAGTCACGCTAACGACTTCCAACATCGATATTTATTTACCTCAGTACCTACTTTAAATCACTACAAGCCTGATACTTGAGTAAGCATTGAAGCTCTAGATTATGTTTTTTTACCAGAATAACGTAAATCCTCTAAAATATATATGACATAAAACGCTAAAATTTCAGTCTGCAGCCTTCCACCTACAGTCAAGTTGTATCTCTATCCCCCCACACTTGATAATGATGTTGGCATTCAGTAGTCTGTCTCGTTTCGTAATTAGCATAGCCCTATGAGTGTTTGAGTAAGGGATTGTAAAGCCGAGGGCTCAATAGACGAATTTGACGCGTGACGAGACAAGACCTAAAACAAGGCAATTAGATTTGAAGGCGGGAACTGGATAAAGACAGTTGCTACACTTGTGAAGATGCTTTTGTATTATTTTGTTTTCGGAGATGGAGAGTGTTTGAAGAGCAACTTGGAGATTGTGGTATCTGAACTGTGGCTTTGGAAACCCATGCTTCGATGACCAATGATTTGCACCATGAAATTGTTTGAAACTCTTTCGAAACACAAAGCACGCAGGTAAATTTATGAATACACATTATTGCCTACTTTTGAACTTACTACAACACACTTTATGCATACTAATGAATTCTTCTTTTTTATAGATATATGGTCTACAGGTTATTGTATGTGATTTGGTTGAATTTTAGTTAGATTACTTATGAGCAACTTTAACCCATAATGTAAGTGCACAGGGAAATTCAAGTTGAACTTAAGTTCAGATTTTCATTTCATCACCCTTTTTTATTAACGAAAATCCCAAAGTTCTTTGAACTTTTTCATCCAATCTTTTTTCCGAAAAACCTTCAGCGTTCTCCCCTGTCTTCAAAATTGGTGCCTTAAAAATCTATTTCCAATTTTGTCGGGCTATTTGCTCGCAGTATGCACACAGCCTTACCTCGGGCGCGTAGGCCGGGCGTTAACGCTTCTCTGGACACGTGAATTGAAAGTGGATTGGAGGTGACAGTGTAGAACGCGCTTTATATTTTTTTAAGGTTACGCAAGTCACGAGTCAACAGGGGTTTTCCATAAGTTAAATACTTGTATTACTGTAAGTATAAAAGTAATGAAAATGGTGATTATTTTGATGATGATAATATTGCTTGCAAAATGCAATATCTACTACCTATAGTTTCACAGTGCAACATTGGTAGACATCAACAGTAGTAATGAAAAAGGTGATTATTTCTATGATAATAAGATTGCTTGCAAAATGCAATATCTACTACCTATAGTTTCACAGTGCAATATTGGTAGACATCAACTGATCAACTTACCCTCTCTCCTCTTTAATCATTGTCATGTCTCAAACGTATTAATACCTCAAGCGTATGTGAACGAGACACAATATAAATTCTATTGCTATGCGGTTTTATGCTCGGGTGTTGAAGCTGAATCATAAATTACTTATTTTCCAAATTCAAATGTATAGAAGAACCCTTTTAGCAAAGGGTTGCTCTCAACCTTTGCCATTGTTCCTATCGAGCCTCAAAGGCATTTTGCTGTGAGGATGATTATGTAACCTTTGATTATACTGGATGTCGTTGTTTAGAGATATTTTAGGAAACGTAGACTTGATTTTTTATAGGATAAAATAAGAAACCAAGGCAGAACATATCTACGTAATTAAATAAAAACATGTTTTCATCTGACGTAATATTTTATGACCTGAATAAATTCACTTACAACAAATTTGTTATTTCGTTTTTACAGATTTAAAATAAGAAACTGTTATATAAAACGAGCTGAAGTAGTCACCTTATAACATATTGTCACCTTACAAAAGTTTACAGACGCGTCAAGCAGGCGGCACTCGCGCTCACACTGTGCCAACATGTTCCGAGATCTTGTGTCTATGAGAAGCGACTATGTGTGCGTTGATCGAGCGCTTTTTATAGGGTTCCGTAGCCGAATGGCTAAAAACGGAACCCTAATATTTTCGTCAAGTCTGTCTGTCCGTCCATATGTCACAGCCACTTTATTCTGTAACTATAAGTATCACACTGTTGAAATTTTGTAGGAAGATGTATCCTGTTAACTGCTTAACGATTCTTATACAAAAAATAATAATATTTATTTTCATACATAAAACTCAAACCGTAGATCTAAATCATTTTCTTTCATAGTCTAACATTTGATAGACAAACGCTTCCAAAGTGGTAAAATGGGCGTTATAATGTTGATCTTAACAAACACTTTCAACTAGAATTGGTTTAGAAGGGATTGAACTAGCAGTTTTTGAGATATAACACAATTCCAACAACCGCAAACATAACTTTGTTCTTCATACAATCACTATGAAAAAGTTATATTTGCTGTCAACAAAATACTGTGGTAGTTTAGCTAAGTGGACGTAAGTGGATTCCCCTTATTTAGTTAAAATTGGCACGGAACCCTCAGTGCGCGAGTCCAACTCGCACTTGGCCGATTTTGTGTAGTTTGACTCTGACTTCTATCTATATTTTGTGATAACTATCATCATATATATATATATATATATACATTGTGATAACTATCATATTTGTATGCATGCATCATTACTTGAGTACTATGTTGGCCAAGAAGTGAAAGTGATGCAATGTCAACAGACATTGCTCTACATTTGTGTTGTGCCAAGCAAATGTATCGCAGTCATATAAGTTTCCGTGGTGTAGCGGTTATCACATCTGCCTAACACGCAGAAGGCCCCCGGTTCGATCCCGGGCGGAAACATATCTTTTTATATTTAGTTGATTATTTTGTAACTGATGTCAAATTATTTATTTCAATAAGGGCAATTTTTTCAATGGTCAGATAAAACTTATCAGACTGATAAATTTTAAACCGACAGATTTTACAATATGTCAACTACGTATTGCTGATAATTAGGTAACGTTTTCAAATTAACCATATTATATTTTGATCGAAGAACATTTCTTATCTGTCTATTGAAAAATCAGCCCTAACAAGTGATAGGTTATCAAAGTACGAATATTTTTTTATGACTATGCATATTTGTCTTTGATGGTAATTATACTTACAAACAAATATTGTGATAAGCAAGCCTATCAGTATGTAAGACATCTCAGGCAGAAATCAACTTACGTGCTAAGCAATCGTAATATTTTGTAAGCAGATAGTTTCAGAATCTAGGAACAATATGGGTGGATTGAAAATTTGTAAAGAAATCCGATATTTCACGGCGGAGTCGCAGAGAACTGCTTATCTCTTTTATAGATATCACTTAAAACTAGATTCCGTCTGAATGCGTTTGGTTTTTTATAGGTATAACTTATAACTAACTTGTGATCTTTAGCTTTCGGGCCTTACCCACCGACCTAGTTAAATCATTACCTTTCTTAGGCTTCTTCAAAATATAATATTACGCGATGACCGTGTAAATTAATACTGATAAAGTGGGATCTACTAAATCGCTAACAAGCTCCCGACGTACACCCTTGTCAAGTGGCTGTCAGGGAAACCTTTGGTAGGAGGTTTAAGGGGTTTAATTTTTTTAAATCTACATACTGAAACTATTTTTTGTAAAAACTGCCTTATTTTTGCGCATGGCGAAAAGTGCTTTTAAAATAGGTGTTAACTCATTGATGTAGTTATAATATCAGAGAACTTCCAAATCGCAATTAAACAACTAAATATGATAAAAGAAAAGAAAAAACTGTAGTAAGAACTGAAAATCAGTCATCACACCTCTAACACAATAGCAATGAGCCGCTTTGTGTTTATCAATAAAACGTTAACATTATTGTTATCATTTCCCCGAAATCGAGGACTTTGCTTTCACCCGCAAATCTTCATAACCGCCCGAATCCTCGCAATAAAACGGAGGAAAAATCCGGAAACTAGAACCGTTTCGTCGGAACAAACTGTTTATTATCTCTAATCCGTGCGAACAATACAATTTATATCCGTATTGCACAGTGGTGAGTTTCTGAGGCTTTTGTGGGTACAAAAAGGGGCGAAGGCTTATATCGCTCGCAGTTGCCCGTCATTCAATATCCACTGATATCTCATTTTGCCACTCGAATAGAAGCGAAGAGAATGGGTAGCGATTCGGCGGCGTGAGGGTGGGGTGCAAAATGTGGAGAAGCGCGAGCAGGATCTTTTATTCTTTCTAATATCTAAATTCAGATATTACGGAATAATGATGATAGTCAATAAGGTCTTTGTCAAAACGCTGCAGCGAGTGCAGGGCAGCGCCAACAGCCTCTCGAAGGCGGTCGTTGTGAGACTGGACGCGGGTAGTGCTATTATGCATCAGTGGACATGGTTCCATCTCGACAAAGTTTTTTTATTATTCATTAATTACAGCATTTTTAAATTGAATTCAATTGAATTTACTAACATAGTTTGAAGCTTACTTTGTTTTGAACACTATGGACTCTGGTTCGAAATAAACATACTTTATTTTATTTATTTATTTTAAAACTTCTCCATGGCTTCCATGGAGACATTGCAACGGTCACGACACCGTGATCTGCTAAGTGTGTTATCCGTCCAATTTGTGTCATAACGTGGCCATCAGATCATTTTGTATTAAGCTAGCTAGACAGAGGTACCTAAAGCAAGACAATGCTGTGATCATTTATGATTGCAAATCGGAGAACAGAAACTTTCAAGTGATTGACGGAGTCGGCGTGGAGGTTTTTTAAAGCGATTAGACAGTTGGTTTAAGCGTTAATAAAGCGCAACAACCTACAATTTTAATTTCATTTCTATCCTTATCTGGTGCACAAGCAACTCATTACGTACCGTGCTTTTGCTTTCACCATGTCTCACAAACGTGAACGTGCCCAATCTCTGTCTCTCGCCAATCGAATCTACGAATTGGAACATTCCTTGTAAACCTCTTATTCCCCTGGCTTGAGTCCAAGATCATGGTTGTAAGGCGGCGGCCTCTGCGTCTGAACATTGAATTCCGTGTCGCAACACATTTGAAGGGTTCCGTCATTTCGAAACTAAAAAACGAAACCCTTATCTTATGGCCTTTTTCTCACTAACGCTAAGAGATTTTGAAATACTCGAGCAAGAGTCTCTATTACCTGTGTTTTTTAACCAAAATCCAAAGTCACAATAGAATTCAAACCTTTTGGCTACTTAATGAAAAGAAAAACTTCTGATAATCTTAAATATGTCTTAACATTCTTCCTTTTTTGTACCAACCTACTTAATAAGTACATATTTTAGAGTTTGGATCCCTCTATGTGTGCGAGTGAAACTCACACTTGGCCGGTTTTTGTGTAAAATATCATTTTGAGGACACGCATTACGCGCCTATGAGCCGGGATTATGACGTTACTGAATATTGTGAAGGCACTGTTTTGAAGCAAAATGAGGCGTCATGCGTCGACGGAGATTGTTTTCTATTTAAGAATGCACGGGGAATCTTTTCGATTAGGTTTTTTGATAAACAAACACGAACATCACTCATCGTTAGAAACCATTGCGAATAAAAAATATAAGGCATCCAATTTAAACTTGAATAAAAGAGGCTCATGTCAAGTTATATACTTAAATCCACTAAATCAGACCCTTGACAGTCTTTTCTCTATTTTTTAAATATTATTATACATGACAATGATGCATTTAGTAATAATTAGTAAAACTAAAGTTTCCATAACACAAGACCATGACCGTTCCACCCAAGAATGTTGTAGCCACGAGCAGCGTGCACACTCGTTTAATCTATCTACGTAGTCTTTAAGATTTCCATCCTTTCATCGAAAGCCCCAATTCTCATTCACTTGAAATTCTGTAAATACTCAACAACAACAATTTTCATAGGATGAAATAAGAAACCAAAAATTTTCGCACGGGCGGGACTTGAACCAGCAACTTTTTGGCTAACCGGGCCGAACGTTCTACCAATTGAGCTACCGTGCTGTCTGTCCGTCCATGCGAAATTTGTGGTCTCTTATGAATACGTCATTACGCGTGACGTAATTTTTGATTTCTTATTTCTTCTTTACGAATACAAAATATGACACTGAGTGTTAAAAACATTCTATACTAACAACAATTTTCTTTTTCTTACATACATCAGTCTTTCTTTCTCAGAGTCACGATTTCTATGCATTCGACCATCTTCCGTGCGGTGCATTCATATTCCTTGTTTTTTTCTGTAGAATAGTCACGATTTGTTGTTAGATTGTCGTGAGAATTGGGGCCCAGAACGCTAATATATCAACTCGCGTCGATAGGTATATCTAAGAACGTCAATCAACTCACATCCTAATAGGTATATCTAAAAACGTCATACACACTGATCACGGGTTAAATACCCAATATCGGTTAGTTTACAACGTCCATAAGACTGTTCAATGTTGATCTTTCGTTTGTGCCCGGTACTGACAGCTCATAACGAGGGTATACCCGCTAATAGCAGACGATTAGTTGACTTTCAACTTGATCCCTAACAAGTATTATGCAAATATACCTTTCATAATAGAGATAAGAAGAAAATCAAGAGAAAACAAAAAGAAGAGAGTCGAAAGTAAATATTATAAAGACACAAAAATCACAGGTACGTTTCAACTTAGACACTACATCTACTGTAGGACTAATTGTACACCAGAAACTAAGCCAGTATAGAAATAGCCTCAAGGTTTTACTAAGTATCCAGGTGAGTAACAATGTCCTTGCATCGATGGATACCTTTTAGAAAACACATCTATTATCACAGAGGATTTATATTTTTGTGTTCATATACCTAGTCTTACCATAAATATTGTCAAAAGTTTTTTTTAATACAAATAATATTTATTACTTTTACAGTGTGTTAGTATTATACATAAATATAAAACAATTTAAAACATAAAAAGCTAGTTCGAAGTAGTCTCCATTAGCTGCTATACAGTCCTTTAAACTTTGAGACCAGCTATCAATAGAAGCACGCACTCTTTCCGTGGAAAAAAATTTCACTGCCAATCGTATGGATTGTTATAGGGTCTCCAAATTATTATGGTGTTTAGAGCAAGCCCCACTCTCTAAAACTGACCATAAATCATAATCCAGTGGATTAAGATTGGGACTAGACGACGGTCAGTCTTCAGCTCTGATGTAGTCCGAAACATTCGCTTCTAACCAAGACTGCGTGGACCGAGCTTTATGACCCGGCGCCGAGTCTTGTTGGAAAGACCATGCTTGGTAAATGAACATGGTGTTGTTAAGGAGCTTAACTACCTTCTCAAGAATGGTATCTTGATACACTTGTGCCGATGTTTTGATACCTTTTTCACAAAAATATGTCTCAGTAAATATGTCAGTCACACCTTCATAGCTAACACCCCACCAAACCATCACTGAAGTCAGGTAATGCCCACGTTGCACTCTGCCGACTAATTAGGAAGTTTCCTAAGAGGTTTAAGCATAAATAGGTACGGTCATTTCGTTTGTTAAAAAGTTGCTCAATTGTAAGAATTTCTCATCCGTAAACAAAAATTTTCTGTGACCTCCCTTTGCGTACCGCTTTAGTAGTTTTTTCGATTTTACCACCCTATTCTTTAATAAATTATCAGTTAAAAAATGACCAGTGGGTCTCTTATAGGCTGGAAGTCCTAAGTCATCTTTTAAAATACGCGACGTGGTCCTCGGTGCTATCTTTATCGCCCGAGAAAAAATCTTTTGCTTTCGGACAGGATTTCTGCGAATTCTTTCCCTTACTGCTTTGACCACCTTTTTCGTACGAACACTAAGTGGAAGGCCAGATCTTTTTCTGTCACAATCAGAGGAGATCTAATTGTACCTATTGATAGCCCGGTACACAAACATTTGACTAATACCAAGCGTATGGAGAGTTTTAAAAATTCCATTTGGCTCCATACCAACTTTTTGGAATGCAATCACAGTGATTCGGTTCTCTTTATCACCCCACTCCATTTTAATATCGCAAAATATTATAAAATGTATTGGCGCCAAAATTAGAAAACACAATAAGCAATCGTATAAAAATGTCAGATTCCAAATTCAAATGTAATATCTTTCTTATTTTTAATCATAACAGTATTTATGGCCAGACTGTGTATGTGTATAAGTTCATAATTTCCCACTTTGGCCTTTTTTACAAGTACAAGAATTTGGTTTTGCAGTTTACGCGACTACTACTCATTGAAATGAAAGATTTAACAGATTTATTTCGCGCAATTTAATTAAAAAATTACATGCCTGACGTTTAGAATGCTTTATAGTATCCGTGGTCACAGGCACGACTAAGATGTTATTTGTCACTAAATGGTAATAAAAAATATTACATTCAATTCATGTAAAAAAAATTAGTGATGGCAGTTATATTTTCATGCCTATGTAATAACAAGTAACACCTTAGTCTTGCCTGTGACCACGTCCAGTTTTAATTACATTTGCGCGAAATAAATCCATAAACTCCTTCTTTTTACAAGCAATAAATGTATTATTTTAGAGACATGGTAGAAAATGCACTAGCTTGATGTCAAAGCTCCATCCTCGCTTTTCATCTTATTATCCACCTATCCTAGAAAATTGCATTTTGATCAAATCTCTAGCGGGTATTGGACGTTATTTTTCAGTATAAGTACACGTCACGTCGCCATATCGGATCAGCTGGACATCGAAACCAATATCACGTATCGCGTCTTCTATGGTAGAGTGTCATCGGCAAAAATGATATTTTGTATATTTTGAAATAAGAAAGCTCTTCTTTAAATAAGACTATGGATTCTCAATATTTTAATGCTATTGGGTTTTATAGCCTATTGCTATCTTTTCATAATTGATAGTAATAGAATTGACTTAAACTTGACTGGTTTTATAGGTAAATAGAATTAGCCTGAGTTTCAAATCGAGGGTAATGTTCCTCTGGCTTCATTTACTTTTTCATACTATGGACTACAGCTTTCAACACTGTGAATAAACAATGTAAAAACAAAACACTGTAAATGATCAAACGTTCTGTCGATTAGATTGAAGGCCAAAGCTTTAACACGTTTGAACTCCCAAATTTTTTGACTAAACTACAGCTATTCACTATTTCCAAAGATTGTTCAATAGCACTTTTCAATCGGCAGACGTATTCATTTCCTCCACCTGTCTCGCTCGCACACCGGAAGTGCTGAATATCTCGACGCGACGCTCGCAGCGCCCCCTACAGCAGACTGCTGCTTCCGGTCCCAACTTCCTCCACTTTCAAAATAACGGTTTTTAGTTCCAAATGTTACAAGAGCTGTTATTTATTCTTTCCTCTCAGTGAACAATTTGGCACAATTCAGTAAGCAATTGTTGTTTTTTGGTTATGTCGTTGTTTTTTATTTGCTTATTTTGGGAGGGTATGCGTTTTTCATTTCACTAGTATCTTTTTAAAATAGCAAAAGGAAAGCACTATCTATAGTTGGAAAGAGTCTGGGGTGCCTTGTTAATAATTGTACTTTATTTTTTCATCATTTCGACTTGTAGGTACGTTTGTTAGAATTGGATAATGTTTGAATTACCTCTATGCCAAGACTTTTAAGTTTATGTATTTGAGTAGACAGATTTATCTTAGACCAAAAGTAATATCAAAATTTTTATTTTACTACAAGTTTCATAAAAATCAATTTTTTTTTGAGATATATTATTTGACGTGAAAGAGGCAATAACTCTTTTTTTTATATCAATGTCACTGTTCTTTATATCAGCACTAAACCGAACCAATGCAAATAAAACATTTCAACGTCAAGTGCTCGATAACGTACGCAGTATTACGTCATTATAGATAAAAGCTTCCTGCGGAGTGCTTGGGACCTCAGTAATCATGTTACAATATGATCGAGTTACGGCCCGAATCGTGGTTGATCCGGGAAAAAGGGGACCAAGTGGGACCGGTGGTTCAAGTAAGAGAAAGTTCTCGTAAACGGTTGCCTTGTTAACGTAAAAATAACGCTGTACTGTTAAAAATTAGCATCTCACTTTGACTTCTCCTTTTAAAGAAACCCGTGGACAAACATACATTCAGTTAAGAAATTTTGATCTAATAAGGCTTCTAATTCTAAACACACGTGTTTGGAAGCCTTATTAATAGATCAAAATACTTAAATATTCTCAAATTCTAATGATATCACATACATAAACATTGAATAGATTACGACTTTTTTTGAAGTCTGTAAAATAGGGTCACATGTGTATGACTATTTTGAGTGGATGTATCCAGCAGGAGAAGATGCGAAGGTAAGATTACATAATTATATCAATCGACGTGTGTTTAGAAACAAATTTAATATATAGTAATCAAAAAACTGTCTTTTACACCACAGTCTAGGTACGTACTAGGTACTTTATGATCGCTATTATTTTACCTTTGGACCAAATTTCAAAGAACACACAAATACCAAGCTTCATCCCTGTATCTTCTCAAATTAGATTTTTCTTTGGATTCGGCGTTTAAAAGTCACTTCAGAAAACGTTTGGCTTTTGGAGGATCAATTTGTCATGCAAAAAATTGACAAAGGAACGCTTCTTTTCTAATATTTATCTATAAGAAAATATTAACGTTCTTTTTTTACAATGTATTACGTACCTAAAGTTATTACAAATTTAATAACTCTATCGATAAACTTTCCTCGCCATTCCTCTTCTTTTTTTCTGTAAGCTGTTGCGACTAAAAGGTATATTTAACCCTTCAAATACGAGATAAGCCTCCATCATATTAATTCGTGTCGCCGATGCACCGCGAGTTTCCTCCATTACGGTTATTGATGGGTTATAAATTGCAATTCCCACGTTTGTTGATGCAAGCTGAATAAATGGCAATAGTTTCGAGGGATTTGCGCAGGACTTGACAAATTGGTTTTTAAATTACCATCTGCGTTTGTAGTACACACGGTACAACACGATGATTTTGTTCATCGTGTGGCTTGTAATAGGAGCAAATATGTTAATCAATAATTATACAGAGTATAAGTAGTTACCTTGACCAGTAGGCCTAACATGCACGCCTCGATACCATTTATCGCGTCGATTAAATAATTTTATTTCCTAAACAGCATGCTTTCCCACTTTTTTTCAATTACAAAACAATTCTAATTGCTTTTAAAAACAAATGAATACATTAAAGTAAATGAAAACCTCTTTAAATATGGTTAAAATGACGTTTGAAATTTATCGATTGCCGCGATAAATGATAAATAGGCGCGCATCTTAGGGCTGCTGGTCATAGTGCTATAAAATGTTTTAACTCAAGAATATAGTAATCCAAAGTTGCAAACTCGTTGTAGTAAATTTCAACGTCAAGTTCTATGACTCGACACATTTGTTTGCAATACTTGCTGATTCGATTGATTTTGTTAAAAAATATCAATAAAATTATTTATCAATATTATAAATTTATACCATTTAGATTTAAATACTGGATACTTACACGACCTATATTTTATTTTTTTACTCCTAATATAGGCCACAACCTGTACACGTAGATAATCAAGCAGACTTAGATAACCTATGCTGTAGCAGTCCAGTCCCCTTTAAAATACTTATTTCTGTTTTCTAATCTTTTAAACTAATCTTTTGAAAGTGGAATCATGCAACTTTATCCTAAACAGTCACTTAACACACTTTATTCCCCCAACTACACCTTATGATAATCGTAAGTCCTCCAAAATTTGCTCTATCACAATGCTTTTGCACACATCGAATTAATAATCCGATCCCAATAACGTGATTATTTCAAAATTTACCCTGATTTACCCTTCTCTGGGGCCGGATTTTAAGAGGATTTGCAAGTTTGGAGGCGTCGGCGCAGAATGCGTCCACCCTCGTTATGAATCTGCAAGTGACAGCCAACCGGGGGATTTTTGCTTTTAATATGCAAGGTGCTTGAGCGAACAGCTTTCCTCGGCTTATTTGTAGTCTAGGAACTGATAGGTTAACCGAGGCATATGAAATATCTCAGCCATTAAAGAAGATAGAACTGCAGCTATGGTCTTTCTGTAAAACCTTATCTTTACGTAATCCATAAAATGTATAATTAACTTATGTACATTATACATTACAGACTATAAGTTATATAATTAAGTTACCGACTGTAACTAAAGTTTTATTCTTATAATTGATTTGTGATCATGACACGTCTTTTAATAGTTTAGAAATATCGGAAACTCGAAAATAATAAGGTACATAGTAGCAATCCCACAATATTTGGTTGTATTAGGATGTTAATACTCGTACATTACCTAGAATAAATCGTTATTTATTTAGTTTCTTGATTCTTGATACAAAATAACGATCTGAAAACATCGTGAAAAAGAATTAAAAATAGGATTCCATCAACACTGCCCGTAGTCCAACCAATCAGCGTAATACAGTAAACAAAATGCCTTGATTGCCTTATTAATTATTCGCTCGGCTTATAATTGGATTGTTTCGATGTCAGCGGTGGCACAATGAAAAATTACCAAATGTTTGCCGTCTCTGGCTAGATCGTTTGCGGTTGCTAGAGTTATGGTGACCGCTCCTGATGTATGTGCTATCTAATGCCGTTGCAATGGTTAAATAAATAACCTGACATTTTGTTAAATATTATGATAGCTGTGTTAGATGTTAATAGGTGATTCTTTTGAGTGTCATTAGTTTTTTGTATAGGAGCCCTTAGTACAGTTGGAAAGTTTTGATCTTGTATATCATTTGTGATGAGGTCCGTATTTATAATGCCACTAATGGAAGGTAAATTTAATAATTAGTTTAATTTCGTTTACAGAATGATAAAATATGGTTTCGTTGTTGAATAATTGCGTTTTTTTTTTGCAGTTATTTTTTTCTCAGCCTTATTATATGTAGAAGAACATCGGAAAATCATCTTTTGCAATAGGTGGTGTTGTTAGACGGCTTTAACCTGGCTGATTTTTATAGTCACAATGATTTAGACGGTAATGAAATAGATAAGTCAAAAAAAACAACTCTACCTATCTCCGAATCGAAAATAAAGTACGGAAAACAGCACGCCAAGGTAAACACTGCGGTATCTTATGCCGTTGAAATAAGAGCTAGTTTGCAACAAAATTGTATATCCTGATGTGCTAGTGACTGAACAATATTAGAGGCCAGATTCTCGTGCTGTTGTTATACGAAAAAAACACCGACCGAATTTTCTTCGCCGAAGAAAAATATTATTTTGATTTCTCAATGTCATGGTTTCTATGCATTTCGATTTCATCCGT
The DNA here is from genome assembly GCA_963924145.1 of Pyrausta purpuralis. Classification (NCBI taxonomy): domain Eukaryota; kingdom Metazoa; phylum Arthropoda; class Insecta; order Lepidoptera; family Crambidae; genus Pyrausta; species Pyrausta purpuralis. The sequence continues at coordinate 20,627,821 of OZ001659.1, forward strand.
GCGGTAGTCTATTTACGTGTGGATTACTTGTTTTATTTATTACGTTTAGACTTGCAATCGAATTAACACACGAAAAATGATCGAATAATGCGAGAATCGCCGCCCAGTGCCTAAACAAACTATGGAAAGAATGCTGTAATGTTTAAGTTAGCACAACTATTCAATAAACTACCAAGCCCCATGAAAGAGTGTAAAAATTATACCTAATCAACATCGCCTGTAAAATATAACGTCATTATTTATGAATTTTGTAAAGGTATGAGCTACATAGTGTACTTTCTGTCGCAAAGTAAAAGTAACGATGGGGTTCAATTTACACAAAAGATTCGACATGTGTTGCTGTGTACAGCCCAACGCGCGACGCAAAAGGTTTTCCCAAAAATCGCACCTGCACACCCAATGACGTTCAAAAGGATAGACAGGATACACACCAACATTAAAGCATTTTAAAAGTGGCGCAAGGAATACTCTATATACGAACGTATAGTTTTATATTACGACACAAAGCGCTAGCACAAATCATGGGGCATGCTTGTTGATAGAAAGAGATAAATATTATATAACATTCGGTATGTACTGTTTGCTACTGAGCGCACATTGGCGCAAGCGCGTGACATCGTGCTCTTTAGCCTAATGTCAGCCATTGCAAAATTATGCTAAAGACTAAATACGTGTTTTAAGTTTTAATGCTTTTAAATGAAAAAACAGTACTTATGAAAGTAATGACACGTTTTTCTTCTTTCTAACAGTTGCAGTTTAATTAGTACTACTCCTAAACACACAGGAAGGCATTTTTATCGGAAAACAAGAAATAATTAAAAGCGCTGTCGGGACGTATAGCCATAAAGAGATGGTGGTGGAGTGTGGCCATTTTCCAGTGCATACGACGTATCTATAATTTAAAAATATCTTAGTGCACACCGATTGTGTCTGTCCCAACTCACACCCAGTCTACGCCAGAAAGCTAACCGTTGTGTACCGTCTAGTGACAATCAAATCGCAGCGGAGAGCGAGAGCCGTGTGTTACAAAGTTTAATTAGCCAGTCGGCGGCAGAAGCCCTGCTGTGGGTTAAGGGGAAACGTGTTATTGTTTGCCAAAATGGGTACTGGTGAAATGGTGAAACTCTTTAGCGTCAGCTCGTGGTTCAGGATGTTTCGGAATTCTAGCGTCAGGATAATTCTAAGCATGTGGCGTGTACGCAGAGTCAACCTCAGACTCTTATGGGATTGTAGAGTAGTTTGCCTTTATTATTTTACCCACAACCAGTGCGCAGTTTTTCTCAAGATGATTTTCAAGTCAGCTACGAAAAGAATAGACTCTGTTTTGACTGAGAGATTCACGCCGATAACGAATTTAAGTTCTAACGAATAAGAAGATAATTTCCACCCCTAACTACAGTTACATCCCATATGTACATAAATAAACAGTCGTTTAAACATTTTGAAGGTCATCAAGCAGCTTGCCCTTAACTCAGGGGTGTCGATCGGTGGTGACGGCTGCGAACTTCTATTATTTGCGTACCGCTCTCAGTCTGCGGAGTTTCTATGTACAGACAGCAACACATCAAGCTCAACATTGCGGTATCGTACACAGTTGATTAAAAGGTCGATTTTTCAACAAAAATGTATAGTCTGATGTGCTGGCCAATGTACAGAGTAAGATTATAACATACATTTGCGTACAGAGTAAACATGTTGAGTCAAATGACGCCTAACTCGAAATACGTTTCACGAAGTTAAACAACTTAGGGAGAATCTAGACGGACACGAGACTTTTTTCCGTTTGACTATAGACTCCTGTAAACTGCACTGCAACAGAGTTGAACATGTTTTATATTCAAATACCTAGTATGAGACAAGCAAACTACGCAGATCTAAACAAATCAGTACGGATTAATAAAATTTTCTTAAGATAATAGCTGATTTCGAACTACATTTTCAAGAACATAAATAACTAGAGGCCTCAGCGAACAAGGTTTCGCCCTGGTCCCGTCCCGCCCCGGTCCAGCCCCGTCGAATGGGATAAAAAGTATCTTATGTCCTTTTTCTGGTTCTAAACTACCTCCCACAAATTTTCAGCCAAATCAGATCAGCTGTTCTTGAGTTATAAATAGTGTAACAATCACGATTTTCTTTTATATACACTTATTTAAAGATAAATCTATGAAAGAAGCCTCAAGTAGTAATTAGATACAATTCAAAGAAAAATAAATTATAGGTTGTTCAGAGCAACTAAATAGCTCCTGTGACTGTCCTCATTTTTTACGCAAATTGGTAAAATATTATTGCCCTACTTTCGATGCCATTTAAAAAGTAAACTGTGTCAGATAAATAACCTACATTATTTGATATTTACGGAGAAAACGCCAAAATATTTTATAAACACTGTTTTGTGAATACACCGGTGTTCCTGTAATCAAGGCTAATTCATATTTATGACTCAATTATAAATTATTCACGAGCTGAACTTATTTATCGCTACATTGGACTTGACGTGTGTTAGAACCATTATATTTATGAAAGAGTATGCAAATAAGGTGCCAATCAAGAGTAAAAAATACCTAATTGCAAAGCTAAATAAGTAATATACTATTAAAAAGTTCGCCAAATATTGATGTTTGTAAAAACTAATCTGTCTTCTTAACATTTTTTAGTAAAATTTCGGGGTTTTGTTAAAAAAAAAACAAGTCAAGTCAAGACTAAATTCTGTAACTGCCATTTAAGTTGTAATGCACAATAAACTTGAATACTTTACTATTACCTTTTTACTACTGTTATTACTATTAAAGAAGTATAATACATATTTATGACACGTCAGTAAAATTTGGTCCTTGCTACCACAAAAAATATATGCGTTGCTATGAAGCTAAGGATCAACCATGACGGTAATCTATACATTTTTTCCGTTTTATTTTAACTACTATTTTAACAAATATATCTTGTAGGTATAATACAATCATTAATGAAAAAGCGTAATAATATGGCTCGGTGTATTATGTTTGCAATTATCTCCTTCACCGTAATTACTGCACCATATAGAATACATCGGCTTTCCTTTTTTTATCTTCGACAGCGCGCAATTGTGTTATGGAAATCAGACACAACGGTGGTATCACAACACCTAAACCCGAGACAGTGGTAGAAAGTTCTAATTTTTACCATAACCCGACCGGGATTCGAACCCGGGACCTCGGAGCAGCAACGCCTTGAAACCAGGGCTTGAAACTGGTTTAAGATTTACCGGAATTATAACAGTTAAACCGGTTTTATCGTAAAATTCCGTTCCGGAGCGGAACCAAATAAGAGCGATACTGTTAAGCTAAATAAACCGGTTAATTCGTAGCCGCTCGCGACGATCGCAACGCGACTTGTTTTTAGACCGAATTTACTTCCAAAGATGTTAAACTAATTATCAGATGCTTCAGAATTATTTCTATTGCCATTATATTGTTTAATATTATAATTAAAAGTTACAAAAATAATTTGAAGAAATACCACTGTACGTGTCTGATAGGATATATCAACAAAATACGTTTTATTGAATAAAAACAAACGTCAATGCGCTCACCGCACGCAGATTTTAACGAAGATGAGGTGGTTGTCCTGGCTGAACGAAAAGTTAAACCGGTTAATGAAAAATACTCATATTTTTCCGAACCGGTTTAAAAACCGGTTCAAAGGAAGATAACCTTTTTCAAAAAGTTCCACCTGTATTTTCGTTAAACCGGTTCAGAAAAAATATCGGTTTCCAAGCCCTGCTTGAAACCCAGCATGCTGAGCCACTACATCACGGAAGTCGTGAAATTAGATATGACTTCTTCGACAAAATAGAATAACTTCACAGTCTTTGTTACTAATGTTTTCATAGTTTAACTTTAGCTATGTATACTCTACGGAAAAATGATACACAGCATTTGTTTGCAACGTTGTGCTAAAGTGGGGTACTGGGAGCAGTTCAGCGGAAACTTTACTGTGAAGACTGTGAAATTTTCAGTCCACGACACAATTTTGAAATGGCGCTTTTCTCGGCTAACTATGGGAATAATGAGATGAAACAGCGTGATTGTAAACGAGATAAAAATGTTAGCTCATTGTGTTTCATGATATTGTTAGCGTTTAAAAGTTACTTTTTATGGTTTCGTAGCCGAATGGCAGAAATCTTACTAGTTTCCTCAAAGCCGCCTGTCTATCTGTTTGTCTGTCCGTCCGTATGTCACATCCACTTTATTCTGAAACAATTCATATTACACAGTTAAATCTTGGTAGGTAGATGTATCCTGTTAACCGCTTTACGATTCTTATACAAACAATAAAAAATAATGATATAGAAGGGAACATACATGAAACTCAAACCTATTATTATTTTGTTGTATACATTTTAACAACCGCAAACATAACTTTGTTCTTCATACAAACACTATCAAAAACCATGTTATATTTGCTGTCAACAAAATATTGTGGTATTTTGGCTAAGTGGAAGTAAGCGGATCTCTAATTCAGTCTAAGTTGGCACGGAACCCTTAGTGTGCGAGTCCGACTCGCGCTTGGCCGGTTTTTTATATAATAACTATGTATGCATTTATGCCTTACTTGTTGGTCATTGACTATCGGTCGATATCTGAAGCAAAATTTTTGACATTTTGTGTGGTAAATTCCAATTTTCTGATTTTCTGCTGCATCAAATACCTAGCTGTATATCTTTGGTAAATCTTTAAAAAAATAGTATTTTTAAGCTTCATTCCAAAATAATGTTCTCAATCAACAAATACACGAAAACACTGATTTCGTCTCAGCGTTTTTCGAGCGCCACCAGCCCCCGATTCAGAACCATTTGGTTACGGATTCAGTTACGATTCGACAACTATCACATAACAATAAAAATATAATAACGTGGATGTATATTAAATGATAACTTAAACAAAAAAATAACTGGATATGATAGTAAGTGCATTTCGAAGTTAGTAGTTGTGTTGACTGCTGCCTACAAATAACTGTTAGGGCACGGCAGTGCCCCCACCAAGTCGAGCAAAAAAGCGTCACGGCCGTACCATCCTTCGCCTGAAAACACGTGTAAATTCAATCGCCTGAAAACACATGTAAATTCAATTATTTAGTGCGATGGCCAAGTCTCAATATATTTACATAAAACATTAAAGAATTTTAATATTGATATGCGTCACTATAAGATGCTGTTAATTATTACGTAACAAATTAATGCTTCGAGTACGGAGATTCCAGACACAAATGATTTTCAATGGTAATGGACCACGATCGTGGTCTTAGAGACTGGACGTATTAAGACAGAAAGTCGCTTAAGTAGAGACTGAATAAATTAATAACGACTTATTACATGGATCTCACAACTTTTTACCGCAGAACAACTGAGTTGCGAGACTTGGTTTTTTTGACAAGTATTGTTTTTGATGGGATATCTTTTACTCACACAAATATAGGTAGTGTTCTCAAAAAATAATAATAAAAACTATAGGAAAACAAATAAGAACGCAAGCGTGGCGTATGCTCCAAACGAATAAAGAAGACTTGTAATAAAAGAGGCGCTGTTTCAAACTAGGACTGCGAGAGTTGAGTCGAGTTGCCGAGTTATTGTTCGACGAAGTCGGTAGCATCATTATGTCTCCAGGTCCCTTACTATTGGCACAAATTCATACAGTCAGCGTTTTTACTGACTTACAATTCAAGGTTATAAAACATCTATCCACCCATTACGGGAACAATATTGAGGTGTTTTATTTATGAAACTCCATTCTTCAGCGCACATCTGTCAACTTCCTGACGTCACCACCTCGGATCGGGATCAACTCGGAACCCACAGCGGTGCATGCGTTTTTCTCGACTAGCGGTGAATGCGTTGTTTTTTTATTTTTTTTTATTTGGTGCAAACAACAGATCTACAACCATTACATTACAAACAATATAATACAAGATTTTTACATTATAATTTGTTGCAGCTCCAAGAGCGCTTACACACAGCATGCTTATCAGGCCAACAGTATAATTTGGTGAATTGAATTGAAATTACACTAATGAAAAAGAAAATAATTGGATTATAATTAGTGAAAAGTTAAATCAAATTGAATTAATGAATAACAGGACTCCGATGGAATAAAATAACAAATGATAATAGAAAAAACAATAATAAATTATTAAATTAGGACAGTAACAACCAATTTAGTGAGCTTTCTGTGTAGCTCACTAAATTGGTTGTTACTGTCCTAATTTAATAATTTATTATTGTTTTTGTGAGAGATACCTAGGTCAACTCATCCGGTAGCAATTTAATTACTGCTGATTTAAATTTATTTATAGACAACGAACGTTTCGAACGAGTAGTTCGATGGTTTTCAAACTATCCACCCTCTCTGTCAAATGGGCTGTCATTTACAAGAAGAACTATTATGATTTGTAGCATATATGATGCGAGGCGAGGCGTTCGCTATCCGGTGACGATCCCATACCGAGGCGTTACTGTCCCCTTTAAGTAACGTGCTTCCGTATGTTCGACGCCTAATTGATGCTGTCCCTGCTGTACCTTAAAATGATGATGACGACTAAAGGCGTACCACCGACATCACTTGCAACCGGTTGCCGTGGGAAATCGTGAGGGAGGCCAATGTTCAGTAGTTGACGGCTTTTGATTAATATAATGTATAATAAATGAATATATAAATATAATTAAATTAATATATTCGACACCAATCACATACATTGCTCTGATCCCAAAGTAAGTAAATAATGCGCTTGTGTTATGGAAATCACACATAACGATGGTGACACCCAGACTCGAGACAGTATAGTAAATTCAGATTTCTATATTGACTTGATTGATCGATCGATTGATTTCTATATACGATAGGATACTTCATTATTTTGACCACACCATAAAGATCCTTCGCAAGTGATCCGATCAGATATTATTTAAAAAATAACGTATGTACCTGTATCTATGAAAACAACATAGCAACGCATTTTGAACTTGCACCATGACCGATATTACATAGCTAGTTTAAGTACTTTTGTGCAGTTTTCAGTAGAGGATTACTGGATTAAATTTTCGATGTGTGCATTAGACGCTCACGGATCAAAAGGCCGCCGGCAGTCGCATAAACAAAGAATTTTCTGAATCGTAAATGGAATACGTAAAATTCGGTGTATGAATGTAGTAAGGGCCTCCGAGTTCACGCTTGAAAATTGCAATTCCAAATGTAATGGGCGAATGAGACCTTATAATTATGTCGGAAGATATGAGCACGGCATATTACAGTAACTAAGTCAGTCAGTTAATAAGTGATGTAATGAGTTAGTATTGAAGTAGTTTTAATGAGATGGTGCTCTTTTAATGTTCTTGATTATATTTCTTCCTTATAAGGTGCTCGAAGCTCAGGGGTAGCAGCGCTTTGGTCGTGATACCGAAGTGAAGCAACCTACGGGGCGGTCGTTTTTGGATGGGCGAACATTCTGACCATATAAGTGACATGTATCACGAGCATCTATGTGCTTCGGAAGGCACGTTAAGCCATTCGTCCCGACAAATAACGGTCGATATATGACTTTAAGCCAAGTCGGCTTGACAACATCACAGCAGGGTTAGTCGCTTGCCTTGCAAACACCCCTCCAACAATATCCGCACAGAGCCCGCGTAGTGGAGTATCGCTCAAACTACCTCATACTTAAGGTAGATAAGGTCTTTGCCCAGTCACTGCTGGGTACCACTACACGTATCACTGTACGTCACAGACTGACTTTACTTTTTAGGGTTCCGTAGCCGAATGGTCAAAAACCGGAACCCTTATAGTTTCGTCAAGTTTGTCTGTCTGTCTGTCCGTCCGTATGTCACAGCCACTTTATTCTGAAACTATGATTATTACACTGTTGAAACTTAGTAGGCATGTGTATCCTGTGCGGTTAACAAACCGCTTTACGATTCTCATATGAAAAATAAAATAATGATATTTAAGTGGCTCTCATACATGAAACTAAAACCTCTTTTTTTTACCCGCCTTCAAAAAAGGAGGAGGTTATAAATTCGACTGTTTTTTTTTGTATGTATGTTATCTCATATCTCAGTCGTTTGTCAACCGAATCGAAAAAAAATTTCGCCTATTTAGAGTTACCTTCTAGTTGGTCCCATTTTTTCCATTTTGGGATCTGATGATGGGATCTTGGTGTAATCGAGGGAAACCCTCAAAATTTGAAGGCGTATTGTTTCTTTACTAGAATCTTAATGTCGACGTGTTGTTACATCTGATAGTCAACATCTTGTTAGGCTGAGCTGATGGTGGAACTCCTTAACGCTTAGGAGTTCAGTTATAATGAACGAACTTATAATAGGTAGTTTGTAGCTTCTTAAAGAACAGAGTCATAAGGTGACACTCCCCCCCCCCCTCCCCGCTTCTGTAATCGGAAGGAAGGAAAGAAAGAAAGCTATTCTAGGCAAAATATTTCTTTTAAATTGTTTGCCTAGAATAGCTTCTTTTCCTTTCAATAGTCAAGAGTTTATTTAAGACTTTTTAATGCATTTTGGTTTTGAAGTCGGTTTTTACTTTTTTTTAAGTTAATTTGTTAAACCTATGCGTAGGGTGTTTTTGGATTGTTTTTTTTTAAATGACATATAGGTTCTAAAAACCATTTTATCTAAAAGTCTAACGTATGAGAGATAGACGCTTCCAAAGTGGTAAAATGGGCGTCCCCCCATCTAGCTTTTAAACTAAGCGAGTGTGCCTAGTGACGACATGCACACGGAATGTAACTTTACTAAGCTATACTCCGTAAATATACCTTCTAGAGACAAATGGCTTGAGGGCCAAATGTCATTTAAGAAAGGTAGCCACGTCTGGTACACGGACGGATCCAAAAAGGAAATGATGTAGGTTGTGGGGTCTACGGAGAGAGGCCTAAGCTCAAAGTAAGTGTAAACATGGGGACTGAAACCTCCATCTTCCAAGCCGAGGTCTTTGCCATAAACAAATGTGCAGAGATAAACCTTGAGAAGAGACTCCGGAACCAACACATCTACATCAACTCAGATAGCCAAGCTGCATTGCTGGCTCTAAAATCCTTCGAACAAATGTCAAAACTGGTGCAAATATGTACTGAGACATTAAATGAACTGGGAAACACCAACAAAGTCACACTTACATGGGTACCAGGGCATTCAAAGATTGAAGGAAACGAAATAGCAGATGAACTTGCTAGAGAAGGAGCCGACAACCCTCAAATCGGTGTAGAACCTTTCTGTGGCATCACTAAACAACGCGCCACCACGCTTCTAACCACCCTCTGTAAACAAGAGGCCATTGAGTCGTGGAAGTCTACACAAGGACAAGAACACTCAAAAGCACTAATTCGAGGTTACAACAGCAAAGTAGCTAAAGAACTGTTAAAGTTCGAAAGATACAAAGCTTGTGCAGTAACCAGAATACTAACTGGCCATTGCAAACTGAACAAACATTTGGCCAATATGAACATGACCGAAGACGCTCTATGTAGATTCTGTAATACAGAAGAAGAAACGGCCATGCATATTCTCTGCTCATGCGGACCGCTTATGAGCAAAAGAAGTATCCATCTCGGGCGGCATATCATGCACCCGGATGAGATAGCAGATATCACGCTCCAAAGAATCTGGAAGTTTATAGACTCAACGGGACTAAGCAGTGAAATTTAAATATAAGGGCGCCACAATAGATCATACCTGGTCGAGATGGCAACATTAGAGCCCAACAACCAATAATAATAATAAAGCGAGTGTAAATTTTGAAAATATGCATGATGTAGATCTTCACAAAGGCTTTCAACGAAATTTGGTTTAAATGAGATCGAACTAGCGGTTTAATTGAGATAGAGCACATTTTCAATAACCGCAAACATAACTTTGTTATTCATACAAATACTATGAAAAACTAAGTTATTTTGCTGTCAACAAAATATTGTGGTATTTTGGCTAAGTGGCAATAAGTGGATCATTAAAATTGGCACGGAACCTTTAGTGTGCTAGTCCGACTCGCACTTGGCGTTTTTTTTATATTTCTTTCTTATTAAAATTCATTATTCCAAACCAAGACTACAACAACAAGAAACCTTAGGTTCTAATAATAATAACAATAAATAACAGGTACTATACAATTCACGTTATTGTAAAGTGCGAAAACAGTTTGGAAAACTGGAATCGCAAAACTGGCAAACTTTGGGAACTGGCATTGACAATACTGACTGAGTTTATTGCGCTGCTTATTCTCAGCACTAGCCCACAATTGTCCCGAAGCTGTGGTAGGGTTTATATTGGGACGTGTGTAATTGGGCCGCCAGTAGGCCTATTTGCATAAATACTTTATGACTTCCAATCAAAACTACTAAAAAGTCCATCCAGACTCTTGAAGATCGGCCCGTGGAAGAGAAACTTGCACATCCGCCCACCCATGAGGAGTTCATTAAGGCCATCAAAAAACTTAAAAATGCCAAAACACCAGGCACTGACGGCTTACCAGCGGAAGTATACAAGTATAGTGGGCCAAACATTCGCTCGTACAGCTACTCATAAGCTCGTACAGGGGGATCTCGCTTCTTTTCGTGGCTGGCAAATTACTGGAGCACATAATTAACACCCGTCTGAGCACCCTTGCCGAAGAAGTTCTACCGGAGAGTCAATGTGGCTTCAGACCAAGCAGAGGAACCGTAGACGCTATATTCGTAGTCAAGCAGATACAGAAAAAGAGTCTCGAACAGAATCGCCCTCTTTTCATGTATTTTGTAGATCTTGAAAAAGCGTTCGACCGTGTCCCTCGCTCTGCCCTCTGGTTGGTCTTAAAAAAAGCTGGTTGTCCCACAAAATTCGTAAACCTGATCAGACAGTTTTAAGATGACATGTCAGCCAAGGTTCAGCATAACAACGAATTTTCGGACCCCTTTCCAGTAACGAGTGGCGTAAAGCAAGGCCGTGTCACGGCCCCAACCCTGTTTGCTCTGTACTTTTCTGCGGTAATGGCCGACGCACTAAAAAACTGTAATGCAGGCATCAAGCTCAATGTCCGGTCAGATAAAGGTGTATTTGATATCACTCGTTTCAGGGCAAAAAATAAAGTACTAAAGACCGCTGTACTTGAAGTCCTCCATGCCGACGATGTCTGCATAATGGCAGATAGTCTCGAAAATCTTCAGAGCTGTATGAACTCTTTGAGAAAATCGTGCTGTAGATTTGGCTTAGTATTAAGCGTAGCCAAAACCCAAGTCCTCAAGCAACCACCTTGAGGCTGCTATGCTGCTGAAACCCAAATCTATTTGAGAGACACAGCGCTGGAAGAAGTCAACAACTTCAAATACTTGGGTAGCCAAATCCGAAACGACAACAGGCTCTCATCGGAGATTCCATCACGTATCGCCAGAGCCGCTGCTACCTTCGGCAAACTGAACCATCGAGTTTGGAAGCAAAGCTGTCTGTATACAAGGCGATAGTTCTCTCCATACCACTTACGCCGCGGAGACCTGGTATCTATACAAGGGAGACATCAAGAAACTTGATACGTTTCACATGCGATGTCTGCGCTGTATTTTACGCATAAGGTGGCAGGATCATGTGACCAATTCCGAGGTGCTGCGTCGCTCTGGTATGACCGGCATAGAGGCCCTTCTGATTAAGAGCCAACTAAGATGGAGTGGCCATGTCAGCCGTATGAATAACTGCAGACTCCCGAAATCCGTTTTCTATTCCGAACTATCCCACGGGAAACGGAGTCACAGGGGACAGTACCTGCGGTACAAGGACGTTTTGAAACGCCACTTTAGGGCTTGCGACATCTCACCGGGTCATTGGGAGGAGCTGGCAGGAATGAGACCGGAATGGCACAATGCAGTCAAAAAAGGTGTAGCTTATTTTGAAGAAGCTCGGCTTAACCACCTGGACCTAAAGCGCCATATACGGAAAACTCGACCAAAGCCCTTCTATACCTACACGGTTAATAAACACGGACAGCTTCACTGTGCGCAATGCAACCGAACTTTTCAGTCCAAATTCGGTTTTGCAAGTCATCAGCGAGCCCATGACAGAAAACTACACCAATCTTAAATCATAAAATACGATTGCATGGATTAGAATTTATATTAAAACAAAAAAAAAATACAGTACCGAAATATGAGATGAGTTGATGTCTGTATGAATGTAAGTAAAGTGCAGTGGGCGTGAGTTAGTGTCTTCAGATCTTCTATAAGTATTGTCCTGGAGGCAGCAAAGGGCGGCGTCGGAGTGCAGGGCCGACACAGCGGAGGTAGCAGCGACGCCGATGTGCAGCGGTGACAGGCGCCGTGAAGAGCAGTGACGCCGATGTGCAGCGGTGACAGGCGCCGTGAAGAGCAGCGACGCCGATGTGCAGCGGTGACAGGCGCCGTGAAGGAGTAACTCACAGCAGTGATGAGGGTAACGGGAACTATGTAGAAAATGTTATGATCAGTGCCAGAAGTACTTGGTCTCGGGTCCTCTTCCGAGAAGGAGACAGGTCCCTCCCCTAGAGCGAGGAGGTGTTACTGCAGTCAATGGACTCTGATAATCCTCCGGATATGTGTCCGGTCCCTCCCCTAGCGTGAGGAGGTGTTACAGCAGTCACTGGCGGTTCTTCAAGACTTATTGAGGGAAAATGAAGAGTGTTAAACTTGTAGTATGTCTAATGAATAATAAATAAATAAATAAAATAAATATCCTTTGGACATTCCCACACATCGCCATCTACCCCCAAAGTAAGCTACTCAAAGCTTGTGTTATGGGTGCCAGACAACGGATATAATACTTAAATACTTTTTTTTTTGTAAATACATACATGATATACATAGAAAACACCCAGACCAATACAAACAGACATGTTCATGCACACAAATGTTTGTATTGTGCGGGGATCGAACCCGCACCCGCTGCGGAGTAGGCGATTTCTCGACCACTACACCAGACGGGTCGTAGGATAATAGAACTGTTCGAGCTTAGAACTCGGAATCGAATGAATTGAATGAAAAAAGTAAAGGCTTATATAGGGGCCTGGGCCGTTCAAATTTAGATCGAGGTAGGTTCATAAATAGAACATGAATACTGGTGGTTTACAGAGGATTAAACCCGAAAAAGTAATAGACTTTGATAGAAGTTGTCAGACTTTGAAAGATATTGTCATAACAACCATGTCAATAAAGATAAAAAGATGTCAAAAATCAAGCAATTTAAATAAATAATCAGGAAAACGAATCATCACCCAATGCAAATTAAAGGAAAATTGCAAACAAAGGTAAAACACAGCTATTTTTACAGTATTATGTACAGAAAAGTAGAATAACAGAGCTTCGAAAGTTTGACATTTTTAGATTCACAATAAATATTGTTCAAAAAGGATTACAAAACATCAATAATCCAAAAATACAGAGTAATAGTATAAGAAGAGTAGAAAGGCAGGTAATGCCTATAGTTGAATGTCTACAGTACGACTTTTTAGGGAGAAAATACGAACTGTGTTATGGTAGATAGAATCTATGATTAACTCTATGTTCGTGTTTACAGCAAATGAACCAGCAATCTTTGGATGGAAAAAGGACATGAAAGCATGGAAAAACAAAGATAATGTGATGAAAATGTTAATGTGGGTCCGATGAATACTAAATATATTAAGGTACTCAATTTATTACACGTAATACATGTACAACGGTACAGGATCGCCGTCGTCAGATACGACGAAGAGGACTATATATACTAAAAAGTATGTTATCAAAAAGTAGCTAAAGGACACCCATAAAAAAATCAATCAAATCAAGCCTACATGGGTTCTATTGTAGATAGCGCAGTAACAGCTCATCCTTAATTAAATTTGCTGACGTGCATTTTTTACTGTCCCTTAAACGAACTCGTAAATAATATTAATGGCTTTCACAATCATAAAGTGTAATGGACAGGGCATTTTATTGCGCTGACATTATATTATTTTTAGCTACAGTTTTTATTTTTATTTATTGAGATATACAATTATGGTTCTCTTAGGTGGAATTGCTTACAAACAGTTTCTTTCTGGTCTCCACTATTTTATATAATTATATTTCCTTAAAAACAGCGAAAATAGGTAACTTTTGTGATTGTAAGAATTCAGCGTTAAGTCCACTTTTTAGGGTTCCGTAGCTGAATGGCAAAAAACGGAACCCTTATAGTTTCGTCAAGTCTGTCTGTCCATCCGTATGTCACAGCCACTTTATTCTGTAACTATAGGCATCTCACTGTTAAAATTTGGTTGGAAGATGCATCCTGTTAACCGCTTAACGATTCTTACACAAAAAATAAAAAAATATGTTTTTTTTCCAGTTAGTTAGTCAATCCTGTGCGTGTGGTTTGTCAATGTATAGGTCTTTTAAAATGACAAAGAGGTTTGTAAAACCATTTTCTTCTAAAGTCTAACGTTTGAAAGATAGACGCTTCCAAAGTGGTAAAATGGTCGTCCCCTTCCCTTTAACTTCTATACTTAGCGAATGTAAATTTTGAAAAAAAAAATATGATGTAGATCTTAACAAATACTTTTGGTTGTTAACGAAAATTGGTTTGGACGGGATCGAACTTGTAGTTTTTGAGATATAGTACATTTTCAACAACCGCAATCCTTACTTTGTTCTTCATACAAACACGTTAAAAAACAAAGTTATATTTGCTGTCAACAAAATATTGTGATATTTTAGCTAAGTGGAAGTAAGTGAATTCCCTTATTCAGTTTAAATTGGCACGGAACCCTCAGTGCGCGAGTCCGACTCGCACTTGGCCGGTTTTTAATTATAAGAGTCCGCACCCTGAATGTAATGAGGGTAAGAAAAACGGATTTTTTTCTTATTTATAATGGTCTATCTACGATTTCATCATTTTAAAACAACTTTCTTGTTTTGAAAGGATTTTGCTTATGTAATAAATATTGAGTTATTGATACTTGTTATAGTTAAAACTTCTTCTAACTTCAAGACTTTAGGAAAATATATACCTCCGATCTTTTTTCCCTCGAAATATCTCAAAACATGACAAACTCGATCATAAACTATCTAACAAGTGGTTGGGCTTCTCGGTACTAATAATTATGTTTTTAGTTGGGAGATAATTTATCGTCAGCTCCATATATCAATGCCGATGACAGTTGGGAAGTTGCTTTATTATAAGCGCCTGTTTAGTTATATTCAGATAGTAAATAGGAAATTCTGACATATTTTATCTAGGTCAAATCGCTGTCGCAGCAACACTGCTATTGTGTCTAGCAGAATTGCACATGAATTAAATTATACCTTTATTTGTGAAAATTTTTGGGGCCTGGCCTCCAATTCTCGTTTTAATATCGTTTAAGTTTCAACTTTTTAATGAAAAAATCAAGTATTATATTTGCACGAAAAAAACCTACCAAATGAAAGAAATCGAAATATGTACTCGTATCTGGGTATATATATCGAGAATCTGGGCCCTGCATGTGATAAACAAATATAACACTTTAAATTCAATTCACATAGATCTTGGTAAAATTGTTGTATCTGCTATTAAGTTATCAGAAAAATATTGAGAGATGAAGGAAAGAAAGAAAAGCTTTTATTGATTAGGGACATCACAATCACACACACACACACACACACACACACACACACACACACACACACACACACACACACACACACACACACAAACAAACAAACGCTCGGACACAAAGACACAAACCACTCCATGCCTTCAATGCTTGAATTACACGAAAAGTGCTGATTTTCCATTTAATTAAAGTGGGATATATATTTTTATACTGATAAGAGCTTCAAAAGCTTTTATCTTAATAAAAACTTTTTCATATTACTCTGAAACCGTCGCGCCGGCTAATTGTTAAGCAAAACAAACAAAGGTAATAAATCATTAGACGGTCGTCGGCTATGAAATTAAGCGGCACAAAACAGGGCGGGAAACTCGTCAATTTCCTTTGCAGCTCTCGACGAGGCAGGCTGTTACACCGAATTAAAAAAAAGGACACAACATTTTCTTATTAATGCGTATTAGCAGGGCGATTTAGATCGTTCCATTCGGCTTGGGTATCAACTAGATTTTTTATTCTTTTTTTTTTAATGTTTGATCAGATGTTGATATGTCTGTTCGGTAAAAATATAACAAATAAAATAAATAAATGAAATATTGGACACCAAACACATACATTGCTCTGATCCCAAGTAAGTAGCTAATTGCACTTGTGTTATGGAAATCAGACACAACGGCGGTACCACAACACACAGATAATAAGAACAAAATAAAATAGTTGCATCGAATACTACCACATTTTTAAAAAATGTGTTTATGAATGGTTCTGAATCGGGGGGCTGATACTAAGTAAACGATGGAGCGGGTTTTTCATATTACAGGATGTTTTATTTTTATTTTTAGGAACAGGTAGGTAGAAGTAGTTGGTTACAACGGCACTAATTTTCCTCCATGATGTAAAAAATAAAGGTACCTGTATGGCAAAATCTTAATGTTACATAATATTCTTAAAAAAATATTGATGTACAATTTGCTTTGTAGATTTAAAAATCAGTAAAACTACTTTTATCGAAAATGTGCTCTGTTCTGTGTAAACGTCAGTCCATATACATTGAAATTGTACAAAATTAGTGGCTAAATATGCGGTGAAATCATTCGCTTGCTGAATTTATATTTACAACAAAATCCAACAACAGGTTTACTCAAATATAACGTAACCCAAGGTGTTAAAGTTCATTCTTCCGATTTTTTTACAAAATGTGTATTACTGATATTTCAGTGGTTGGCTAAACTAATAAATTATGAAATAAAACTGAATATGTGCTTTGTTATATTTGAAGATATTGGGGTCTTTCAACTACGCATGTTTAAGTAATCAAACTATTTTAATTATATCCAATGCAAATAGTACATATTTTTACGCGTACATAAAAATATGTCCTAGGTAAAATGATAAACATATGATATATATCTCTCATATTTATGCAGATTGAATTGAATGGAATAAGCTTATTTGTGGTTGCCAATACTTTCAATGAATATATTTTAATTTTCTCTCTTGAACAATTTCTTTTCTTATTTATACTTTATTGCACAACCAGTACAAAAGGTGGACTTAACGGGCGTATTATGGCATTCTCTATTTGTCATACCATATATTTGGGATAAACAAAATTATATTGTATATATCCCGAAGGTATAATTGTGTGTAACTTAACCGAAAAAAAACTGCTTTATTAAAAAACTTAGTCCCTCAAATCGCATTGAAATGGAAACGGAATCAGTGGAGTCGTCAAAAAAAGACAACACCAAAATCTGTTTGGCGGCAAAACGAAGGGCAACAGCTTTCAAGAGCCCTCAAACGCGAGATAGGGGGCGTTAAGATCGCCTCAGGACAGGGGCGGTGAGTGGTCTTCACAAATAAGCGATAAGATATTACGTTTTGAACGGTTCAAAAAATATTGCTTGTAAATACAATAAAAGGTTTAAAGCAAAAGAAGAAATCAGAAAAAAAACAAGACGATTATAACGCCGTGTCCAACTACGCATTTGCAAGCAAAATGCGAAACTCGTGAGTCACGGCGGAAATCTGTAACGCGCCGTAAATAATAAAAAAAAATGCCATAAGTTGTTATTTTTACCTGTTGTTGTTTTTGCTACTAACACGTTTTTTTTTAAACTTTACTGAAAAACTAATAGAATCATATCACTTTAAAATCTTGCCAGAAAAAGAAAACTAGGTTGTGTCAAGCCCGTCTTTTTTACATAACGTTGAAAATTTGCCTCTTCATCCGCTCCAAAACAGGTCAATGCAAAAAACCGTCACCCGTATCCCGCTGTAGATCCATCATACCAACAAAAAATATTGCACTCTTTCACTGAGAACACGCCCACAATCCCTTCAAGCCGACAAAAACGAAACACCCAAGTTTCATCTTCATATTTTTCGGGAAAACCTCTGTGGATGATCACCGACCAGTTTTTCTTGACACGGCTTGTATTTTGGGGCACACGGCAAGCAAAGCAGTCTACTTAGTAGATGAATACAGTGGTAGATTACATTATATAGCTAGTAGTGAAATGGAAACATCATTTCTACAAAAAAATGTTTTTATAAACATGAACCACATTAAAAAAATAAACGCACCAAAATCAATTTAGCCAAACACTAGATAACTGCAGACGAACACTTTATTTATTAACTAGTAGTACCCCGTGACTTAGTCCGCACGTTTTGAGTTTGCTTTCTGCCGGATAAAATCTTCTTCGGTAAATAAGCTATCCAACACAAACATATTTTTTCAAATCGGTCCAGTAGTTCTTGAGACTAGCGCGTTCAAACAAACAAACTCTTCAGATTAATAAATTAGTATAGATTGATATATTCCTAATTGTACAAACAAAATGAAGAACAAATGTTGAACTTAATTCTTTAAAGCATTCTTTGCCAGTCAACTATTGGGAGAGGCAGAAACACACCTACATACAGGTCAAACTGAGAAGCTCTTATTGTGAAGTCGGTTAAAAATGTTGCTCAAATATTTGAAACTTGGCGAGCACGATAGTTTGCTTCATAATTGTTAAACATAACGATCAAAAAACGATGAACGATTGAAAAAAAAGGCAAAGCGCCTAGGCGCCTACTTAACTGTTTTAATGACAAAAATTACCACCAATTTGCAGTTGAAGATTCACATGAATGATTTACTGGCTGTCTTTGTTTGGCTATGATGTGCTTGTATGGCAAATAAAGGGACTTATTGGGATCTACTATGATGGCGTAGTCTTACTAAGTGATATCGAATACCAGTTTTTTTTGCTGTGAACAAGGATATCAGTGCCAAACATACCGTGTTCATTTAGTAGGATCGGGTTTCTCAATTAGATTGAAGATGCCAAAAAAGGCAACGGCATATAATAGGAAAATCCGTGAGTATTATCATCAGATATAACGTATAAAAAATAGAGATAGAGAGTAAAATAGAGTGGTTCAATTAAAGACAGATTTGAAATAGGTAACTTATTTTGTTTCATCCACAGATGTTTGACTATTTTATACCTAACTTTAGGAAGGAATTCGCCGCTGTCCATTATTTACGGCAGGCATAGTTGGAACACTAAAACGCTAGGCGTCAACTAATAAACTAACTTAATTAAATGATGCACTGAAACTTCTCATAGAATGCTGTGCGTGCAGAGAGCGAAACGGTCAAGGGTTGGATGCGCTTATTTATTTAAAATAATAATCTCAACAGTCGTATTCAAACAGTATAGTTTGCTCCCCCCCCCCCCCCCCTGTCCTAGCGTGATGTTTTATAGTCTTCAGCCTTCCTCAATAAATAAGCCATCAAGAAGAAATTTAATTTTCTTATCGGTCCAATAGTTCATTAGATTAGCGAGTTTAAACAAAGAAACAAATCTTCGGCATTATAATATTAGTTTACAATAGTGATAAAATTTTGGTTTATAGCTGTAACTACAAAAAAAAAACTAAATCGACGAAAAAACAAGAGGTACTTTTCACATAGGTAAAAAGAAGTTAGTTAAGTCATAAAAAATATTTAAATGTTTGATCAGAAGTGCGATATGCCTGGTTGTGTGTTCGCACTTTATGATTACAAAGTACTTGCGCGAGAAAAAAAACGTAGGATATATTAGATGGAAAAAGAAATGGGTAGCTACAGTATCTTCTAGCCCTAAAATCTAGGTACAACGCAGTATACAAGTTACGAAAAATAACAATAACTAGCGGACCCAGTGAACATTGTTTCGCCCCTGGCCCCGTTCCGCCTGACCCATTATTTTTTATTATTATTATCTTAAATTAAATAATTAGAGATATAAGGCACAAAAATGACATATCCAAAACAAATTCACAATCTATGTCCTTAGTTGTACTCTGTAGTGTGGGAATATCGTCACCTGAAGTTGAGAACTTCTGCATAGCTTTAATATTATGTGCTAACTTCGCCGGGAAATTGAATTTTATGAATAAATTTAAAAGTTTTTAATCATCTAGCATGAACTATGGTAAGACAATGTTCCTTGAAATATCGGAGAAAAACTACTTTGTAACACGCGTTTGCAATAAATTTTATTATCTTTCCAATCTGAAAACACCTCAATTTATAGTGTTTTCTGTAACAAACAATTTCTAACATATTTTCATACCTATTTGTAGTAGTAGTAGTCCCCCTAGCCGATTTCGACAACGGTGGCCAGTCACAATGATTAACCGACTGCGCGGGACATATTATAGTGCACAAGTATGTGCGCAAACACAGGTGCCCTCTCTATTCCTTTCACTCTCATAGCCCGATAGGACAGCAATCTGACACGACCGAAGAGAGATATGGCGCAGAACAAACGGCTTTACGTGCTTTTCCGAGGCATAGTCCTTTTTTTAGCACGGGGATAAAACACTGCCAAATTTCAAACTACTTATAAAAAAGTCCGGTTGCGTTATCGACGGTTAACTCAACTAACCGTTAAATGTCGTTAGCACCGGTTGAATATTTACGATTTTGTGTGTTTTGAAGAAAACAATACCACAACCAAATGTCAAAATGTCAATTTTAATGACTATTGATTATGGTATTTTCGTTACTTGTTGACAGAGACCGTATGACACGTTGACATTTTAATTTTGTAGTAGTGTATTGAATCACTGAAATAAATTGTGTAATTAAAAGGTACTAAACTTAATGCTACATTCATCGCATCTTATTTATTTATTCGTGGATTTAAACTAACTAAGCTTAAGAAAAATCAAACATCCTTTCCAAAACAGTATCACTACCTATTTATTCTACACTGGTTCTTTGTCACAACCATATTCCGCCGAATCAATTTTATTTCGATTTGAACTGCTCCTGTCATACTAAATCCCTATAGAACGGTTGATGCCTGCTCCTGCGTTCAGTGTGTAGAAAATTGTATTTCACAAATCCAGCCCATATTTCCTCCTTTTGCATATATTTTTGTTGGAGTGAATTATGTCTTTATGCGGAAGAGTAAGTATTGGATCTACATATCAAACCAATATGGAATGAAAAGTCAAATAAAGGTTTGATTTATACTGAGGATTTAGTTGGGCTTGTAAGTAGTTAAGTAGATGGATGATGACGCTTTTCATAATACCTTTATGTATGTTCATGTTTTGTACCAATTTTAAATAAGTTAGCTGAAATTGACGGATAGAGGTTTTAACTCGTTAGTGTCGAGCACTTGGGTCTGAGTTCGCGAGAATCCTTCCAGCGGTGCCGCCAACTCGAGCCCGAGTGTTTACGGCGACAACTTTTTCTCACGTCATTTTATACATAGCACATGGAGTGCTTGGCCACCAGCACAAGTGTGCCGACCAATCAGGCCCGAGTGTGCATGTTTTTTTAAAAAATAATATTAGAACAAAACATTTTTAAACTATTTTTTATTAAATTACGCGTAAAAGTTGCGGTTACTCTTCGTAATTTTTTAAGGCAGTCAAAGTGTTAAGATTTTTATAAAACAAAAATGTCTCTTTTTATTTACTTTTCATGGCAAGAGAAAATAATTAAAGTAATGTTAAACACTAGCTTTCTTGACGGCCATAAATCATTAATGCGCTAGGATGTGAGCCGTGCGTGCACCGGCTGTCGAAAACTGTGCAGTGTGCACTGCAACACTGCGCTTCCCCTTTAAGGCATGTGAGTGTGAAAGAGAGATAAGTATGCGTTGTAGCAGTCCTACGTTTCAGTGCCGCAGAGGAAGCGAGTGTTTAATATTACTTATAATATATATTTTTACATACATCAACTTCATTTGCCTGTCTATATGCTGTTTAAACGTTTTTAGAAGGTTTGTACTGTTAATAAAATCAAATATGAAAATGATGGCTACACTGGAAATATACTTAATTTATTTGGTAAGTGGGGAGTTAGCCCCGTCGAGTGCCTGCGGTGACTTGGTCCTTCGATTATTTAGGGATCAAAATGTATGTAGATAGAGTGGAGAAAGGTTTGAACGATACGGTGAGAGTACGAAATCTTTGAACGTAGACAATAAAAAACTCTTGAATTTTTTAATCGATTATTGGATTGTTGACGTAAGCAATAATCCAATATTCGATACAAAATTAAAATTCAAAATACTAGATACTGCAGTTGAAGCATTAGTAAGCGCTTTGCTTGTCGATTTAATGTCGTAGCTCACTGATCAACCCGTCACCGTGACGGCACCGTTTCTACTCGAGGCGTTCAGTATTTTTGTATGAAACGCCATACTTTAACGCATATCCATCAACATCAAAAAGTCGCTACCTCGGATCGAAAACAACTCGGGACCCACTCTCGAAGAGCGGCGCATGCGTTGTAATGCGCTTTCGGCGCGCCACCCGCTGGTTGAAGGCTATCCGTCCATCTTGTCAAACGGGCTGTCATTCACAAGAAGAACTGTCATAAGTTGTAGCAAACATAATCCGAGCCGAGGAGAGGCGTTCGCTATCTGGTGCCGATCCCATCCGAGGCATTGCTGGTCTCTTTACGTAACGCACTTCAATATGGTTGACGCCTCGTTGGTGCCGTTCCCGTGCCGGGCTGATTAGTCGGCGCCAACCTTTATCTATAGTAAGGTATGACTATAACAGTGAAACGCTACTGTTACTGTTTTATTGGTCTATAGGTAGGCAATACAAAAAAGCAACAATTTTGCAATTATTGGAATCACTTTATTAGTTTTCTGATGATAATGAACGGCTGCTGTTAGACATGTCTGCGTGAAACTGCGATTTGTTGACGGCTACCAGTGGACTTACCTTTGCCAAAGATTGACCGATAGTATTTGTTCCAAGATATCCGCGATTTTTTGCCAGACTATAATCGAATCTCTTGTTGGTTTTGATCGGGAGCAGTAGGAGAGCTCAGCGTCTCATCATCCACCTCACAGAATGTGGCTTCTTTCAAACCTTTTTGTGATATTGCCTGTATTTAGTAATTCAGCGGCTAGTGGTTTAGGGTATTAGGTCAGGCGATTTATGTGTTGATCCTTGAATCGTGCTATCTTCATTGCAATAGTGGGCTGGTGTAGTCATGATTTTTTTTGTTTTTGGCGAACAAGGACTCGTTTGCGATTGATCTCAGGTTGTTGTTTTGTGCTCTTTGGATGCACGTGATGTTGCTCCTTGATGCAACACCCCACAGTTGGATGCCATATGTCCAGATAGGTTTCAGCACTGAGTTATAAACCAGGAGTTTGTTGTGTAGAACAGAGTTTCTTCAGAGATTTTTTAACTTGGCCCATAGGTGTCGCCCACATGTCATTATGGCCTTCATTGCGTTATCGACTACAAATACTAGTTCGAGCGCTTAGTTCCACAGTGTACGTAGTCATCTATTGTACAAATTCTGTTCTTCGGGACTCGGAGGGGCCGGCAGAATGCAATTTCCTCAACAAAAGCCCCTGGGCCGACTCGACTGAGGCCGCATTTGACCGAAACGACTCGAACACGACATATTATTTCTTTGCTTACATTTTTATTGCTTGTTAAATCTAATCCCATTTCTGGTACTTACAAAGTAAGTAATATTTTGGTGCCTTTTGTGCCTTGCCTTGCCGTTGAAGTTTGCTTCGTATGATAACATTCACTCTACCATGCAACTGTGTTTTCCTTGCTCGGTACATCGATGCATACATTCAATATGCTACAGACAAGTAAGTGAGTAGATCACTTAGAGATAGTCAAAGCTTAAAATGTGTATTACGATTGAGACTGAATTAGTAATTATACTTAGTGTAACAAAGGTCTTAAAAATATTTTGAGGGCTTAATAAATAATAACACTTTCGGATATTGCAACTAATAAATAGATCGAAATAAGTTATCTTGAGAATTAGTTAAAAAATGATTACAAAGTTAAGAGGCCTACGCTTAACGTCGTCGGTTATTTAAGTTTAAAAATATTTTTTTAAGGGCAGTTCAGTTCAGTGCAAGTTATAGTTTTTATAGTAAATAATTTTAATTTAAGTATTTATAAAGCGTGTGACCCGTAATAGGAGCAAAAATTCTAATCAATGATTCTACAGAGCATACGTAGTAACCTTGACCTAGTCATAGCGCTCTAAAATGCTTTTACTCATAGATATAGTAACTCAAAGTTATAATGCCTAATCTATGTATATTAAAACCGCCAAATCCATGTAGTAAATGTCAATTTCAAGTTCTATGACTGGACACATTTCTTTGCAGTACTCGTATATTGCTGGTAACATTTTTTTTTAGAAAATAACAAATTTAAAAGTGTAATGAATGAAAATCAATTAAAATTGATTACTGGTTACTTAAAGGGCTTGCATTTTTATTCATTTACTGTTTTCTGGTATCAATAAAATAATCATTATAGCAATCGTTTGGTTTAGTGATCAGGGTCTGATATTAGAAATTTGTGTTTTCTACCCATTGTTTTTCCTTTGAAAGCTACGGACAGAACTATTATTCAAGTGATTTGATATGTTTGACTAATTCGGGAATCGTAGAGTGAACTAAATAAAAATGATGACTACAGAAAACAGTTTAACTATCAATGTTTAGTATTATGACTACTCATGTTTTCGTGATAAAACTCGTCTAATTGTGATTAGTTTCTTTTCTATTGAATAAAAGAAGCATATCAAACTTCATATACTCGCGTCATCTATTTAGTAATATATCTATGATGTATACACACATACGTGTACATAAGCTTCACCTGACGTATTCAGCTGCCAATCAACCCTCACGCATTGTCCTTTCCAACCCCACACCTATACCCAGAACTTATATCTATACCTTTACTTGTATATCTGGTTCAAATTCGGCCAACACCTCGTCAATGAAGGTAATCATCGGTTATTGACCTGCCCTGATCAATATTTCGGTTTTCAAACCTATTGACCGGCCGGCAGAGTTATTTGGATAATGGTTTAGACGCGGTCTGTGTTGGTTTACATTGATGGAAAGGAAATAAGGAGAAACTATAAAGTAGTATATTATTTATTCAATCTTTAAGCTTTACCGAATTAGATCGAGGACATTATTAACTTTATTGCACTATAATAATGCTACGCTCACAACCAGTCGCTCTGGAAAACCATGGGGGAGCCCTATGTCCAGTAGTAAACGTCCTTTGGTTGAAAATGATGATGATGATGATGAAGTTGTACATTTGGCGGTCCTATTGCCTAAGGGAATTATCTTAGCCAATTGCTTGGTTATCCAGATAGTATGTATTTGAATTTGTTGTATTCTCAAAAATAATAAGGATATTGTTAAGGCAGTACAGCTCTGCTGCGTTATGACCTCTGTCTGAATCGAGCTAGTAGTTTTTGAGTTAAAGCACATTTTCAACAACCGAAAACAAAACTTTGTTCTTGATACAAACACTGTGAAAAAAGTTATTGCTGTCAACAAAAATATTGTGCTATTTTATCTTAGTGGAAGTAAGTGGATTCTCTAATTCAGTTAAAGTTGGCACGGAACGCTCAGTGCGCGATTCCGACTCGCACTTGGTCTTTTTTTATCAAAATGTCATAGTTATGAGTAGATACCGAAACAACAAGCTAAACGAAATACTTCACTATCAATTTCCTGATCCTGAAATTTGGCCTTGAAAAATACGTGCAATAGTTTTTATTCATAATTTTCAAGGCTTCATAAATTGTTGATTCTGGTACCCAAACATAGTTCAATAGAGTTTTGAAATTAAATGTCCCTCCCTGTTAATTGGATTGAAAGTGTACCTAGTTATCCAAACGTGTCTATTATTAGTGGATATACGGACACGCGTTTTAGGGTTCGATGTTATTGTTATGGCAACAAATATTATCCTTGCTACCGTGTCTCGGGCTCTCGGCCATCAGTTTATTATCTTGTTGGTTCATGCTGATGGTGTCACGTCAGTACCGTTACCATGAGTTTATGGCGGTTTTACTCGCTAGCGACGATGGAATAAAAGCACATGGACAATTTTAGTTCTTCTAGTGACCGCTAGAGGCGCTGTACAACTTTCCACACACTTTTTACGTCGTCGCTAGCGAGTATACGCGCCCTTAACTCATGGTACGGTACAGATCTGTGTTTATTATTATTCAGGGAACTGTTATGATGTAAATGAATTAAGAATCATTGTAGTACAAAGAGTTACAATATAAAATAAAACAAATTTCAGCACAAATTTTAGGGCACAATCTGCAATATTCATATCGTCATCCCATTGGAATCCGATCTAAGAGTTATCGAGTGTTTAATTAAAAAAGTAATCGATATAAACAACTCCTACCTATACCAGTTCGTTTCTTATTGCAATTACATAACGGACAGTTATGAGTCCCAAAACGTGAAAAAATAATTTAAACGCCTCCTTAATAAATATAAATTATTCGCCGAACATTCACAGTAATTAAGCAATTAAATCATTACTTTGTATATTTTTTCCGTAATTACATTAATGACTCGGCTCGCATGATACTACACTGACCCATATTTACATAATTCATACGTTTCCGTCGAAACGGCGGTGACTAGCTTAAAAAGGTACAATTAAATCGAAATTGAATGGTTATTTGTTAAATTGTGTAGGGGTAAGGCCAGTAAATTCTTATAATAGAAGTACTAATACTACTTATTTATAGATGAATATGCAGCTAATATGTACAAGTAAATGAGAGAAGTTATTTAATAATTTATTATGATACAAAAGTTTTTTAAGTATCGATCATAGAATAAAATTGAATAGTATTTAATACATTCATAGATGTACCTGTATAATAAAAAGTCAGTTTCTTTTTGCTTATCGTATATTGTAAACAATCTTGACAATCCTTTCTTTGAAAAAAATAATTATAATAAGATAAACACATAACTCATCAAATACATAGGAAATTCATCGTTTGGCACTGAGATCTTTTTAAATCGAATAGAAGATGAATTTGATGCGCCGATATTATTTAAGAAGTTATAAGAAGATTGTTCGTCATAAAAGAACAACGGTCTTTTAGTTTTTGCTTAAATTAGGGTAATACAATTGATCCTATAGGACTGATTCACCATCGACATATGAGCACTATAACCCACAAATAATTCAAATGTCGTCAATCATTATAACGCTAACCAGAACTTAGTAAGCCAATGTGAAAGGAGTCGTAAATATCCTAATAAACAGGGGATATCAAGCGCAATCGTCGCTGTAATCTAATAATTTCATCCGCATTTGTATCGTAAACAGCGTTTTACAACGAAACGCATTAATATTCTCGATTCAAACAGTGCAGCGACTGACAGGCAAAGACGTATCGACCCGGCATCCTTATGAAATGTGTAATTTTGTAAGCAATTAACTAAATTACTGGATATTAGTAGTGTGTCATAGTCTGAAAAATAGAAGACAACTCAATCTGTAGATATTCATGAATTATTTGATTTTACACGAAAATTCCTTGCACTGTACCGTTACCATGAGTTTAGGACGGCTTCACTCGCTAGCGACGACTTAAAAAAAGTATGGAAAATTTTAGTTCTTCAAGAGACCGCTAGAGGCGCTGTGCAGTTTTACATAGGCTTGATTGCGTCGTCGCTAGCGAGTAAAACCGCCGTATACTCATGGTAACGGTACTGGTAAAGAAGACGAACAAATTGTTTTAATATAAAAACACAGACAGAAGCTACTTGATGCTCTCCAAATCCATTTAATACGGATTTTTTATTATCATCTCTATCAGCGTACATTTTGCACACTATGACCACTTTATAGTGACGTCCTGCCAAACAAAACAAATATGCCCATTCTTACTCTAACGTCGACTTTTCCTTATCCACGCACAAACATAACGACAAATTCGGTTTCAGGTTTCATAAATAAAATTTATTGTAAGTTACCGAATTGGGTATGGTGATTTTTGAATCAAGAGCAAATCAATATGCAAATGAAATTAAGTCAAGGTGTTTTCCTGAATAAGACAATATTACGATCAAAACTTTAGACGAAGAAGCATTTAGACATGAAGAATGCATCAATACAGAAATAAATCGTTTTCTCGACAATCTTTTCGCTTTTTTGTTTCGCCTCACATTTCCCTATCACTTTTCAAATAAAATTATATTAATGAGCAGTCTGTTCTTGTCTTTCTGCGTCATGCAGCGATGTTTCCCTGTCAACTTATGTCAGAGTGGTATGTTTAGTGTGAATATTTAATCCCAAACGTCGTGTCGAGTTAAGCTCCGTCTTCAACGGAACAGGCTAAGTGGAGTTATTCCTAGGTTTTAATAACTGCTGTTTAGTAGTTTGCTATTAGTTGAAGCTGATTGTAGTCGTTTGTAAGGTTTATCGTGTTTATTTAATAAATGAGGCAGTTAAGAACTGTTATTGCATGCTTTTCACGGGAAACGCCTTTCAGTCATGCAAAAATATTTAATTTTGTTGCCGTGTCGATTTCTTTGGCGTATTGGTGTATTGGTTAGTGCTCTTGACTATAACGCCGCCGTCGCGGGTTCGAATCCTGCAAGGAATAAATATTTGTGTGATGGGCAAGAACATTTTGTACCTGAGTCAGGAATGTTTCTTATGTATTTAAGTATTTATGGGAGACGCCCCCGTCATAATTGTTGTCTGGTATTCGTAACACAAGGATGAAAATTCCTTACTTCGAAACCACGACAATTGGTGTGTCGTCTGGCGCATATTTAATTATTTTATAGTTAAAAAAAGATGTGTTCAAGTTTTTAATAGGTAAACCTCTTATGTACTCGTAGTTTGATGAATTACTTAGGGGCATAAGCTATAATTAGATCTCGGATAATCGGATGCATATTTTCCTACAGTTGAGAATGTGTTGGCTATTATGGAGTGCACTTTTGAGACGAAAAATTCGGGATTACGAAATTGATAAATTTAGTATTTTCATTACAGAACAAAATCGGATGTACTACTGTGTGTGTATGTACTGTCTACTGCTCTTATACTAAGCATACTCGTAAATTAATAGGAAGCTTAAAATTAACTTCAAGTTCGTACACATTAATAATATTACGTAATCCCGGAACCCTATTTTGTAAAATAAATACCACATGCTGGATATGTCGTTTCCTCACCATGTCAGTTAGCTAGTTTCGCGTCCAGCGGGCGTAGTCTGATGTATCATTTTTGACATTTCGCGTCGACAATTTCAATTTTATGATTTTCTAATTCATCAAATATCATTTTAACTTACGTAGCTATATCTTTAATAAATCTTAAAAAATATTTGTAGTTTTTTAAACATCATTCAAAAATTCTTCTCAATCAATAAATACACGAAAACACCAATTTTGTCTCAGCATTTTTCGAGCGCCACCTGGTGGTTTCACACGGAACTATGTCGAGACTTCCGACGCAGGAATATAATAGAATTCTGGAAAGCGGAAAAAGCCGCCTCCATAATATCTTAACCAAAAATTAACTTTAGGTAAATATGCACCCGATTATCCGATCATGATCGGTAAGTGGTCAATCCTTTATTGTGTTTTATACATTATTTGAAAATAAAACAATGTTTTACGTCTGACGCTATAAAAGCGAAATTTATTAAAGAAATATCAACAGTCGTTCATTTTTTTACATAAAAATTTTATATGGCGTTTGCCAGTCACTACGGGCTAAACAGGTCCGTTGCGTTGCGTGAACAGTAAGTATCTTCGCTACTTTACGTCCCAGTTAATCTTATACGAGGACAAATTTTTATCAAGTTAAATACCTCTATTTACTCGTTACTTACAACAAGTTTATATTCAAATTATAACGTATAAATATTATTAAACCCAAAAAGGAGGTTTTTAATTTCATTAATTTGGATTTTAACTCCACGTAACGAAAGCAGACAGAACCTGTGATTCAATTCCGCCATGTGACCTGCGCAACAGTGCGAAATCGAGATAACCCTCCCTTTGTTAAGCCATTCGTTCAATCATTGCGACGAATTTAATAGTTAACGAACTTCAAATAAAACATAAAATCTATGAGACGTAGTAACGATTTATGTACTTACGCGATTTAGGAAGTAAAGTCCGTTTTTTTTGGTGGTCGAATATTGTAAACAATCTTGATAATCCTTTTTTAAGAAATGATTCATATCAAAACAAAACCTTTATAGGCAATTATTATTGAGATAGGTAGTAGGAGGTAGGAACGGTAACACTGAGATATCTTTCAATAAGGTAGTAAAATATTTTTATTCACTGATATTACTTATTATAAAAGTTATGAAAAGGTTGTTTCAATATAGGACTACCAAAGAAAAACGGACCTTTAATCTTTGTTTCGAACCTGAAAACAAAAAAAAAACATTTCAAACAATAAATTGTGTAAAACGTATGAACGTTACACAAAAAGTGTTAAAAAACGCTTCATAGTCGTATATTTTAGTTGACATTTGAATATTAATTAAAAAAAAATAGATGCACGTACAACTTTCCTAATTATTCTTATTATTAATTACGCTACATTTTAAAAAAAACTGAAATGAATTTCCTCTTGATACCAGAATAGACCTTAATATTATTACTAAATGTAAAACTTTTGTTTTATAAAGATCTACGTGACTTGCTGAATCTCATGAGAACACAATATCCATACCGCCTACATTTTGACTGTGTGCAATTGTGAATGCCTGGATGCTGCAGAACAGTGCTACCCCTGTGCAATGTGTTGGTCAACTGATAACGTTTTCAGTGCATTTTGACGTGTTTGAATGGCTCGACATGTTTTTGAAACGAAATTGTGAAATTATGGCATTGTACAGATTAAATAAATGCTTACTGATAACGGAACGAAGTCAAGGATATTACTCGTACCATTGATAGATTACTTTTGGTGATGTTGCCCACCATGGGTATTTCTTTATAACCTACGACAGTCATCATTGTCATTATCAGCCAAAGGACGTCCACTGCTGATCAAAGGCCTCCCTAACAGTTTGCCACGGCGACCGGGTGTGAGTGGTCTGCATCCAGTGTGATCCTGCGATCTTAACATGGTCGTCTGTCCATCTTGTGTTTCTCTTCGTCCGGTGGATGTCCCTCAAGGGTCTTCAATCTAGATTTTTTCTGCCTCAATGACCATTTGTTCTTCGCGCTATGTGCCCTGCCCACTGCCACTTGAGCTTACTCATTCGTAGGGATATTTTCGTCACCTTAATATTCTATACTCTTCTACGTATCATCTCGTTTCTGATTCGATCTCGTAGAGAAACACCGAGCATAGCTCTCTCCATCGCTCGTTGTCATGCTATTTTGTTTTTTATGAGGCCCATAGTTACAGATCACTTTTCGGATCCATATGTCGTTACTGGTTGCAGACATTCGTCTCAGTGCAATAGATTTTAAATCCCATCACTTCTAATACTATGAAAGTAGTAACAATCGATAAATGTTCTTGGAAGTTTTAGCTAAAGTATAATTCTTTACTGACAATATTCAAGATAATGAAGTAATGTATAGGTACCAAAATGTAATTCATCGCTAAAACGAACTTTCGTACACATGATCGAGAGGAGTGTGTCTGCAAATATTGCCTCTAACACTCACTTATCTTCGACATCAAACAAGTCTAGACATGCCCACTTTATCAAGACCTATGTCTTTTCATACCAAACCCCTCCCTTTATAAAAAAAATGTAGACAAAAGGGGGGGAGCAGAGGTTAAGCTTTTTTGGCAAGCGTTCAGGGTAAGGGTGCATCCAGATTAACGGGCAGATCGACAAAGAAATGCAATTAAATGTAAAATAGGGGCTGATTCACACGATTGTTGACACGCCGTGACGAATAGGGGTCGGATAGGTGCCAGTCAATTTCTTTTTTACAGTTTTCCCATTTGTTTGTTTGCAGCCATCTTGAATTTGAGTGGGGCTGAGATTTACAGTTTAATAAACAAATCTGCGAGAAAATTACGCGAGGGGTTTTTTGGGGGACGGAAAAGCTCTAGCTTTGATCTTTCTTAAAAATGTTTGCGTGTTTTGCATTTTATATTCAGCACTTCACTATTCGATTATAAGCAATACTGCGTTTATCCATTTAAAATTCGTTCCTGGTTACAATATCTGAATAATCAAAATAATAATCAAAATCCCATCACCGTTATCTGTCCATTTAACTACGAAATGACGTTCCATTTTTAGGGTTCCGTAGCCGAATGGCAAAAAACGGAACCCTTATAATTTCGTCAAGTCTGTCTGTCTGTCTGTCTGTATGTCTGTCTGTCTGTCTGTCTGTCCGTCTGTATGTCACACCCATTTTATTCTGTAACTAAAAGCATTACACAATTGAAATTTGGTAGAAAGATGTATCTTGTAAACCGCTTACCGATTCTCATACAAAAAATAAAAAAATAATGACAGTTTAGGGGGGCTCTCATACATGAAACTAAAACCAAAAAAAAACTTTTGTCAAACCTATGCGTGTGGGGTATCTATGGATAGGTCTTTTAAAATAGCATAAAGGTTCCTAAAACCATTATCTTTTAAAGTCTAACGTTTCATAGCTAGACGCTTCCAAAGTGGTAAAATGGGCGTCACCCCCATTTAATTTCTAAACCAAGCAAGTGAAAATTTTGAAAAAAATAGAGGATGTAGATCTTAATTAATACTTTCAACGAAAATTGTTTCGGACAGGATCGAACAAGTAGTTTTTGAGATATAGCACATTTTCAAAAACCGCAAACATAACTTTGTACTTCATACAAACACTATGAAAAACAAAGTCATATTTGCAGTCAACAAAATATTGTGGTATTTTACTAAGAAGAAGTAAATGGATTCCCTAATTCAGTTAAAGTTTGCACGGAACCTTTAGTGCGCGAGTCCGACTCGCACTTGGCCGGTTTTTTTAATTATTCGTGGGATAGTGCTCATTGATTCGATGGAGTAAAACATTCCCTTAATCTCTAATAATACAAATAAATAAGTTGCGAAACAACTTAAAACCACGTGTAATTAAAAATAACACCTACCTTGTTTATCACAGATTACAAAGCTTATACAGATTTGCTGCACACCACACAGAAAATGAAATGAAGGATAGTAAAAAAGTAATACCTTTTATTTGAGCAGTCAATGAATAAAAAGTATTTTCAAGAGTTTAAAGCAACATAATTTTCACTCAGTTCATGAAATTGAAACATTCTGAAGTAAATAATATGTACCTGTACCAAGAAAGAACTCGGGAGCTTTAAATAAAAATACTCGTGTATTTGTAAATCAAATTCCAGTGATCAGATACCCACAGGTATTTAGAGATAAGCACGAAATTGGTACTTTAATATGGGCTTAAAGACAAGCTCAAACGAGACCCGGTTAATCGTCATCCTAATAAGATTGGACCTTTGACCGTTGAATGTGCGGAATTTTATAGCTTACGACTATTTAAAAAGCAAAAGAAAAAGACTTTTGGAATCCATGAAATAGTGAAGGATCAATATTCATTAATTGCACAACTGGAGCTTAAATTAAATACTTATTTAAAATAGGCTTATAAAATATGGCAATTGGTTAATGAACATGTAAGTGCACTCATTGCAAAACATTACTAGTTTGAAAATCAGCAAACTTATTATACCTATACCTATCTATACGTATTCTAAAATATATTCTAAAAGTTGCTTGTTTTGTCAAACTTAATACAAGTATTGCTGGGTAAGCTTATTCCGGCAATTTGAGCCAGCAACTGCCACTAGATACGCTATTTTTTAGGGTTCTGTTGCCAAATAGCAAAAACGGAACTCTTATAGTTTCGTAAAGTGTGTATGTCTGTCTGTAGAAGTAAATGGATTCCCTAATTCAGTTAAAGTTGGCACGGAACCCTCAGTGCGCGAGACCGACTCGCACTTGGTCGGTTTTTAGGGTTCCGTAGCCGAATGGCAAAAAACGGAACCCTTATAGTTTCGTCAAGTCTGTCTGTCTGTCTGTCTGTCTGTCCGTCCGTCCGTATGTCACAGCCAATTTATTCTGCAAGCATCACACTGTTGAAATTTGGAAGAAAGATGTATCCTGTTTACCGCTTTACGATTCTTATACAAAAAATAATGATATTTAAGGGGGGGCTCTCATACATGAAACTAAAACCGATAAATTTTTTTTTAGTCAAACCTATGCGTGTGGGGTGTTTATAGATAGGTCTTTCAAAATGACGTAGAGGTTCCTAAAACCATTTTCTTTTAAAGTCTAACGTTTCATAGCTAGACGCCTCCAAATTGGTAAAATGGGCGTCCTCCCCATCTAATTTCTAAACCAAGCAAGTGTAAATTTTGAAAAAAAAATTGATGATCTTAATAAATACTTTCAACGAAAATTGGTTTGGACGGGATCGAACAAGTAGTTTTTGAGATATAGCACATTTTCAACAACCGCAAACATAACTTTGTACTTCATACAAACACTATGAAAAACAAAGTTATATTTGTAGTCAACAAAATATTGTGGTATTTTACTAAGTAGAAGTAGATGGATTCCCTAATTCAGTTAAAGTTGGCACGGAACCCTCAGTGCGCGAGTCCGACTCGCACTTGGCCGGTTTTTTTAGAAAACTTTAGTAAGAAGGTCACTTTAAAATATTAATCAGCTTATGAAAAGCATGATAACTTGAGTCTGGAGTCACGTAACACCCAATGTGGGTATGCAAAAATGCATTTCGAGACAAAAAGAGACAGCAGTCGGATCGTGATTGTGTCGTGAACTCTTAAGTTCCTCCAACGTTTCAGAAGTAATTTAAAATGCATAAATCTCCTTGGCTCACTCGGTCGCTAACTGGATCCCCGGAGCTCTAACTTTCCGTTTTATGAATAGCTAATCGCTTTGCGACCGCTACGACCCGACGAAATAAATTCAGTGTTTGATCGTGGTTTGCGAAATTACTTTTTTGTGATGACATAAGTATTAAATTACTGTTTAGTTTAATAGATATATAGCCTTATAAAAGTCAGAAGCGGTATGAGAATAAGTTTCCCTTAAGGCAAGTCCAAGCCTCTTTCCAGTTGTTCCTTCAATTCTTCAGTATGTATGTATCTATAAATATATTATTGATTACATTATATGTATTATTAAATACATGATATTAGCAACATGGCTTCATATTAGGACCTCCGTGATATTTTAGTCCTCCAGGCTAAGTGTGTAAAAGTAAAACCCAGTATGGTTTCAAGGCGTCGCCGCTGCGAAGTCTCGGGTTCGATTCTCAATCGGGTCAATTTATATAGAAATTCGTGTGTTAATTCGATTGCGAGTTTAATCGTTTAACCTTAAAAGTCAAGTAAAATATTTACATGTAAAATACTACAGCACGAGCAAAATCTAAATACATAAACATCGTGCGCCTGAAAATCAAACATTATATTTCAAACAAAGAAAATTCGATCGGTGAACTTTTTTCGTATACGAATTGCACAAGAATTGCCCCTCTAAGCAATGTATGTGATTGATGTCCAATATTGCTAAAGAACAATAAAATATATGTGTTGAAGTGTTTCAAGTATAATCAATCAAACACAACCATATTATCATTCAACCACCAAAACATATATAACCTAACACATCAAATACTCACCACTAAACATACAGGGTGTCTCATTAAAGAGGCGATGGCCGTTACCACGCGCCGGCTGGTCAGTGATTGATGAAGCTACGAAGACGGATGCTGACTTCGTACTGGCCTCGAACCCGCGATCGTCTGTCAGAGCGTGCATTAGTTTATTGGAACTAATAAACAGGTTTTATGGATTGGTCAGAACTTAAATGTGATAATAATGAAGAGCTAGAAGCAAACATGTAGCAAAATAAGTTAATCAATTGCTTTGGAATTGTTAAATGTATCAGTCAATAGAAAAGAGACTCTATCTAATGATTTAAACAAACAATATTTAAAATTGAAATCAAAGAAAGATAACTCCCTTTACAGACACGAACTCACTGACCCGTCTCGTTGAGATTAATTTATCTATGTGTACGATATTATGTATATTTAAATGATGTGTATGTTCATTTATTAAATACATATTTATTTTTATATAATCGTATATACGAGTAATAGCCAGTATGTATTTTTATCATCATGTTATAGTTATCTTTATCGCTATTCTCTTCTCTTTTCGTGCCTCTATAACTTCACTTGCACAGCCTGTATATGTGTGTATATTTTTCTCTGTCCTGACCTATGGTTGACTGGTGGAGAATGCTTTTGGAATTAAGTACGCCATATGCATAATTTTATGTTTTGGGTATAAGTTTTAAATAAATAAATAAAACACCTTAAAAGTTTGAGAGCAGGACTTCACTATCTCCTTTGATAATGCAGTTGTCGGTAAATATGCAATAGATATTGGGTTATACCATCACTAACTGTCATGAAGATAAGTAGGTACAGAAAATAAATGTTAAAAATATTGACAAATTAAAAAAAAAAACATTATTTTGGTCTTTGTCAAAGCCAATTAAAGGGTTGAAACGAATTAGCATTACTGAAAATACCATTGTAGGCATTTAACACCTTTCGAATACTCGTAAAAAATCTAATATTTTTTTGCTACAAATCGCCGTTTTTCCTCTCGGCGTGAAAAAAATGAAAATTGAAGGTATGTTTTCGCAGTGGAAGTGATTTCGCTTGAGCAAAGAGGGCGGCTGCACCCTTGTTCAAGGGATGATGTTGAGCGAGAAGTGAGCACGGCTAACGAAATATTAGAGAGGATAAAACTCTCAGTGGATGAATCTTTAATATCATTTTATAAGACATAAGTTGCGACACATGACGACAGCGCTGGAGACAAATCTTTGCTAAATTCAACAGTGAATGAGATATGTACGTTCGAGCACACATGACGTTAAAATGCGAGAGACTGCGTCCGTACCTAATCAAGTTACGGTAATGATAAAAAGTATAAGACTTTGGGTAGTTATTTCGAGTTTATTTGTTTTTTTTACAGTACTTTAGCAAAAAATGACTCACACATTTTATTTTTTGGAAGCACAAAAGCACACTCTCAAAAATAAATATAAATATTTGACAACATCACATACATTGCTCCGATCCCAAGCTAAGTAGCTAAAGCACTTATGTTATGGAAATCGGAAACAACGGTAGTACCACAACACCCAGACCCGAGACAATATAGAAAAGATCGTTTTCTACATTGACCCGACCGGGAATCGAACCCGGAACCTCACGAGGTGGCGACGCTTGAAACCAGCGTGCTAGCCACTAGACCACGGAGGTCGAATTTAACGGTCGTATCCCCCCAATTCTTTCGCTAGTTCCTATGTAATGCGGCTAGAATGACAGTTTGATTCACTTAGCTCGCTTTACACAGTATAAACGTGGCATCAGAGGGGTGTCCCAGGGCGAGTTTACACCCTCACACCCTTCAAGGTGTGCTTTTGAATTGTGGCTTTTTTAATGAATTACTTGATTTTTTATGAAACTTCCATTTGTTAAAAATAGTGACACGAAATTGTAACGTGAAATGGAGAAATTAAAATCTTAATATACACTTTTGTGGCGGTTGCGTATTGAGGATATGTTGCTGACGGACACAATTAATTATGTGGATAAAAAGGGAATAATTTTATTGCGTTGCTGGCAGCAAGAGCTTACGAAAAGGTTTTGTATTTTCGATGTGGAATTTGATTAAGGGCTCAATATTTATCACTATTGAACGTGGAATAAAAAGTATAATACCTTATAATGAACTACGGATATACATACGGATATATATAAATATCTAGCCCAGATTTAATGCTGAGAACCAAAATATCAATATCACTGAAGATGCTGTGAAATTTCAGATATTTGCGCATAAATTCAAGCATTTGATGTCTTTGAAACTTTAGCCAGTCTAGACACTTTAGGTGCGATATTGTTTGTCAAGATGGCGCCTTATTACGCGTCGAAAGGCATTCAGCTAAATGTACACTGGACAAACTAATAGGAGCGGTTCTATCAAAGGCTGTCTCCCGGCCCTTATGCAAAATATCTTATTTGTGTCTCTCAGGGCCGGGTGAGGATGTAAAATTCAAAATTAGATCTAGATGCGGCATACATTTGAGTAGGTACGACGGTCGAGGTTTTTCTGACGTTTAACCACTTTTCAAGGAAACATCCATTGCAACCACGACATGACATGGGTGCCTAATGAAAAACAAAACATGGAGGAAACGCTTTTGGATCTAATAGTGGTAAGGTTGCAGTGTCCTCAATAGTAAAGTACCTACACTACTAAAAACTAATTACAGTAGACACTAACCAAGGTAAGCTCTCTGTCTAGTTTCAAGTTTCCACACATTTATCGTAATAATACTTCCACTCTTGTAAACCTCCTTGTAGCAATTTTATTCTAGCTAGATACTTAGAACCATTTTCGATTAATTTAGGTACTTCTCATGGCCCAGGTAAGAGTAAGGCGCAAGCATCACGTCACACGTCTCACAACGGGAGCCAAAATGCAGTTCAAAAATCCAAATGTCTGAATATCCGTTCCTCATCTATGCGGCCATGTTATATAAAATAATTTGGTTACTTTGTTGAATAAGTTTTTTTTTTCATTTAAATGTTAAGCTATTGAAAGCTTATGCAAATCTATTGGTACCATTTCCATGTGATGTGTATCGTTGTGTTCAATATTGGCACCGGCGAGCGGCAGCGCGTCGGCCACCGCACGCGGTTTTGCAATTTCGCCCCAACAGTCCGCGCTGTCCGCAGGCGACGACATGGTGTCTATTATAAACCATTATTTAATTGCCTTCTAAAATAATTTATTTTTTTAAGTTTTCATCATCATCAGCTAAAGAACATCCACTGCTGAACCTATGTTCCTATAACCCTATGCCCCACGCTCTCGATCTGAACAAGTTTGTCCGTCCATCTTGTCGGTGGACGTCTTCCGCTACGCTTTTGGTTGAAGCTGCTACGCTGCTTTTCCGCAGCTGTGTTTCTTAAAATAACTATCAAAACAATAAGCATCTTTGAACTCATAAACAGCATGTATGTTCCAGTCTATCCCATTTTCAGCTGAAAAACATGTACACTTGTTTAACCTCTGTTCAAGTAGAAGTTGGTTTATAATAAATGGGTAGGTTCCTAGTCTTAGCTTCTGTACCTAAAGTATTGACTTATTTTGATTCTAAGATTTTGTCCTTGTTATTTTCACCTTCATCAGAACACTTCTATTAATTTTTCAGGTAAATAGCAAGATTAAGTATCCCACTCGACAATTCGTTAAGCCTACTCATTTCTTGGGTTGATCATTCTTTAAGCTTCACTTCATCTGCTTATTCCATCATTCCATTTCTTTAAGACCTCACCGTTTGATAGCGAGTTACCACCTCTTCTCTTCATACCAATATTTTGATTTATTATTATAAGCTTTCCAACTCCAGTTTCTTTCTCTGGCTATCGTGATTACCACACGTAATACCCGCCCCAGTCAGTGTCCAGTGTGGATGGCTGAAATCCGTGGGCCGTGAAATCCTTTGGCTCAAATCGGTTAAGCGCTTAGCGCCGCCTCATCACCCGGTTGGATTTTGTTCGCGATTCGTTTGTTTGCGAGCGCGAAATTAAAACGTGAATTACCATAGCTATCTGTATATTCGGATTTATTTAGGGTTTTTAATTTAACCTCATGTGTAGGATATTAGGGTTCATGCACGGCATGCTGATTATCTTTGTTGACAAATAAATGTCTACGTTTCTAAGTATCAACTGATTTACCAAACCAGTTAATTCACTGCTTAAAATAACTGGCCAGTGAATGATCTTTGGCTAGTGGGGGAGGCCTATGTTCAGCAAAGGTTTTGCGCTTGATAAATCATAGTCATTTTAACTCAAAATATAAATGAAAATGCTTTTACACAGAAACACAAAACAAGAGCAGACGCAACAATTTATTAATTATTTTTTATCGTATCGTTTCGAACAAGACTATCAAGCAAGAATATAGTGAAA
Source organism: Pyrausta purpuralis (assembly GCA_963924145.1). Lineage (NCBI taxonomy): Eukaryota > Metazoa > Arthropoda > Insecta > Lepidoptera > Crambidae > Pyrausta > Pyrausta purpuralis. The sequence continues at coordinate 20,667,794 of OZ001659.1, forward strand.
TATCTCTCAAGCTTCATACTAAACATTTTGACTAGGAAGTAGACAAAGTTTGTAGCCTTACTACGAATCTTTACACCTTTCAAAATATGTGCATATCGTTTAGAAAATCACGGTTCCTCTATTTCTGGCTCTCTCTACATTTGCAGAATATTCAGCATATAAATGGAGGTACCTGGCTGACCGCACGCATGGAACTGACGTCAGACATTTGCGGCCGGGTGTAATATGGGTGCTTGTTATCTCCAAATTAAACATGTAAGCTCTTGGCTTACACAACTACTATAACCTAGATTTCCTATTTACATTCATAAAATATGGTAAACCGCAGATTCGTTAAGTCAGTTTGTAATAAACAAAAAAAAAACACAGATTTTAATGCAGCTATCATTAGATAAGAGTGATTATTGGAAAGAAATATCGTTCTTATTGGTCAAGTAAAATCTTAATTGCTGTAGTGAAAAAATGGAATGAACCAATGGATCCAGATACAGCATTTAATTATTTCTATGACCTGTTTTGTCTACTGTATAACCTCTGTTTTCCGGTTACAAAAATCACATATAATGCTAAGTCAGGCTTACAATGGATAACTAAAGGTATTAGGAGGAGCTGTGTCAGGAACAGAAATCTGAGGTTAAGTTACTACAAAAAAAGAAACAATCAAAACAAACTTAAATATCATACATACTCTAGGGTACTTAAAAAATGTATACTATTTGCTAAAAAACACACAAATAATAAATATGTAATAAAAAGCAGAAACATATGCAAAGCCACCTGGAAGGTTATAAAGGATGAAATAGATACCAAATCGGATTGCAATAATTGTATTGATGCGATTAAATGTGACGAACAAAATGTTATTATTGATAACCCGACAAAAATTGCGACTATCTTTAACAACTATTTTATAAATTTGACTAATAAACATAATAATATATTTCTAAATTATAAACCTGTTGACATTTTATACAATTCCATTTATTTGAATCCAATTGACGAATATTATGTAGAAAAAGTAATAATGACATTGAATAATAGTAACGCCGAAGGCTATGACGGTATTTGCACTAAAGTTATTAAGGCATGCAAAGAACAAATATGCACGATTTTAGCCTTTCTAATAAATCTATCTTTAGTCTCTGGATCTTTTCCTGAAAAGCTAAAATTCTCTGTTGTAAAACCTTTATTCAAGAAAGCTGATAAAACAGTTTTAGATAATTACCGTCCAATAACTTTGGTTCCTATACTGTCTAAAGTGTATGAAAAAGTAATGCATGCTAAACTGCTATCTTTTTTTGACAAATATCATGTTCTAAAGCAAAACCAGTACGGTTTTCAAAAGGGGAAATCAACTGCACATGCTGTTTTTGACTTGGTTAATGAGACTCTCACATGCCTAAACGATGAAAATTATACTACAGTGCTTTTCTTTGACATGTCGAAAGCATTCGATTTTGTTTCACATCAACTACTTCTCGAGAAGTTGGAAAATTGTGGCGTTAGAGGAACTGCTCTAAGCTGGATAAAATCCTATCTGAAAAATAGACAGCAATATGTCGAGATAGCAAGCCTCGACTCTAAATCAGTAGTTAAAAAGTACAAGTCCGAGCTAAAAGTTAATAAGTTTGGGGTTCCACAAGGAAGTGTTTTGGGCCCGCTGTTGTTCCTTGTGTATATAAATAATCTTCCAGATATCATTAAACATAGATGCATTCTATTTGCCGATGATATCTCTGTAATAGTAAAAACATCAAAAAAATTGACATTAAATGATCATATAAATGAAATTAATAATACGGTAAAAACTATAATAAAGTGGATAAAAGACAATAATCTAGTTATTAATATTGACAAAACATATTATATCAATTTTAATGACATTTTATATCAAAAAATTGACATACATTTCGAAGGACAACCGCTTAAGGGCACGGACACAACGAAGTTTCTAGGCATATGGGTCGACCAAAAACTAGATTGGAAAATTCACGTAGAAAAGGTATGCAACAAAATAAACCGATTCTCTTTTGCTTTGTACAAACTTACCAAAGTAGCTAGTAGAAGTACAGCACTCACAGCATACTTTTCATATGTTGAATCTGTCCTGCGTTACGGAATTATTGTATGGGGAAATAGTACTGACGTAAATAAAGCTTTTATTGCACAAAAAAAATGCATTAGGGCCTTATGTGGCACAGTTCCGGACGAGCCATGTAAACCTCTTTTTAAACATCTTAAAATCTTACCCCTTCCTAGTCTTTATATCTTTGAAATTGCAAAATTCGTCCATCAAAACATGTACTACTTCAAGCAAGCAAAGGATATATACACGAGAAGCACCAGAAATGGAAATAGACTAGTGTCAGATAAAATTCCCAAGAGCGCTAGGTTTACGAAAAACTGTCATTGGATGTCTATTTTGATATTTAATAAAATACCCCAAACAATAAAGGAGTTACCCTTCAATAGATTTAAGCGTGCCCTCCACAGTTGGTTAACTGAACACTGCTTTTATACAGTCAATGAGTATTTAAATTTTTAATGAATGACTAATTTGCATTTTGATTTATTATAATTAATTTAGTTGATACGTGATTTTAATATACTTGACATATGATTATATTGATAAACCTGACATACTATGATTTCAATATGTACTTGACTTGCATAATATGTAATAATTAAATTGTACTCTCATTATTGTTAGTAACAGATTTATTTTCTTCTGTTCGGTCATTCTTGCATATATGAATTAGAAACTTATAATTGTGTAACCAAATATTTGCATGCTATATTATATAGTTTGAAAAAGACGAACGAAACTGTGCCTTGAATTCCATCCAAAGAATGTAACCTTTTTCTTACGCAAATAATAAACATTTCATTTCATTTCATTTCATTTCATTTCATTTCATTTCATTTCATTTCATTTCATTTCATTTCATTTCATTTCTAAATATGGCCTAGTCAACAAAAAGGTACTGGTTGCAGGCTGCGTTTCTATTCTATTGTAAAGTTAGCCTGTAACATCCCACTGCTGGGCAAAGGCCTTAACTCAACTGCGGGGTAGTTTGAGCCATACTCCACCACGCGGGCTCAGTGCGGTTTGGTGGAGGGGTGTTTGCAAGGCAAGCGACTAACCCTGCTGTCAGATGTTATCAAGCCGCTCATTAGGCCTCTGACTAGGCTTAGCGACTAATATCAACCGAAATTAGCTGGGACCGACGGCTTAACGTGTCTTCCAAAGCACGGAGATGCTCGTGATATACCACACTTATATGGTCGGAATGGTCACCCATCCAAACACGATCACGCCGTAGCTTGCTTGACTTTGATATCACTACCAAAGAGCTGCTACCGCTGCACTACGAGCACCATTCCACTGTGTCATATCTAAATTCCAGTGTCTCTTTGACAAGTACATATATTATAGAGCTTAGAGACAGACATAAAAGAGGGTTAAGAAGTATTTACTTTCGAAAACCCAACACAAAGTATTTTGCTGAACTAGACCCTATATTTCCTGATAAATGTTCCAAACTATTAACCGCTTGTATCTCCTTATCAATTTATTACAGAGCACACAACCGCAGCCGCATTGCATCGGACGGGTCATCGCGACGCGGTTGTGTTTCCCGTTTGAATTAATATCAATTTGTGGACTATTGCAATGGGCTGAATACTTAATAACAACATTGATTGGGATATAATAGGTATGGCATATAAGATTTGTATCATAAATTGGATACCTATTGTGATATATTGTAAGATTTTAAGGCAATGGATACAGTAATTCATGAGACAAGTGCCTAAGGTTCCAATTGCGGTGCCCATTAATTTCGACTGATAAGAGTGCTCAATTTGCCAGGAGTACAAAATCTTTTAAAAAGCCTTACGCCCCAGATGATAGACTTCAGGGTTTCATCATAATCGCTTTGACGCACTAACTTACTTTACTTAGCAAAGAAATAAACAATTTCACCCTTAACTGTGATGGTTGACCAAAAAAGACTTAGAAAAGCAAATAACACATGCTCAAAAACCGATTCTTATATCATATAAATTGCACTTGTAAAAACTTTTAAAAAAAGTAAAAACCGACTTCAAAACCAAAATGCACTAAAACGTCTTAAATAAACTCTTCACCATTGAAAGGAAAGGAATCCGTTTTAGGAAAACAATTTCTTTTTGGAGTCGGTGCTGTGATAGTTGATGCTTGATGGTCAAAGTGATGGCACCGACTCCAAAAAGAAATTGTTTTCCTAAAACAGATTCCTTTCCTTTCAATGGTGAAGAGTTTATTTAAGACGTTTTAGTGCATTTTGGTTTTGAAGTCGGTTTTTACTTTTTTTTAAAGTTTATTTTATTTCTTCATTTTTAGTGATAACATGGAAGTTGCACCTTATGATTCTATTTTTTTAAGAAGCTACAAATTACCTATCATAAGTTCCGTCATTATAATTACTGAACTCCTAAGCGTTAAGGAGTTCCACCATCAGCTCAGCCCCACAAGATGGTGACTATCAGACGTAACAACACGTCAACATTAAGATTCTAGTAAAGAAACACTATACGTGCCTTTAAAATTTGAGGGTTTCCCTCGATTACACCAAGATCCCATCATCAGATCCCAAAATGGAAAAAATGGGACCAACTAGAAGGTACACCCTCTAAGTAAGCGAAAAAAATTTTCGATTCGGTAGACAAACGACTGAGATATGAGGTAACAAACATACAAAAAAAAACATACAGTCGAATTGATAACCTCCTCCTTTTTTGAAGTCGGTTAAAAAGTAACTTTGACTGTGTGACAGACGAGAAATTGAACCCCGTGTCTTACGCTGTATCCGGGCGTATGCCTATACCACTCGGCCACCTTCACATTAGCGAGCCTGTTGAATTTTGCAAGCGCTTTCTTTAACGCGTAGGCTGCGTGAATTCAACAGGCTTGCCAATGTGACGGTAACCGAGTGGTATAGGCATACGCCTCGTATGTCACACAGCGAAAGTTGCTTTTTATAAGTGCAATTTATATTATTAAGTGTGTATACTGACAAAACACTATAAAAACTAAAATTCAATTACAATTCTTATATCATTTATGTAAGTTAATGTGCCACAAACATATCATGTTGCCTCAAATTAGTCACTGCCGACGGTAAATTGGTAGCTACACGTGAGCACTAATAAGCTCTAAGTATCCGTACTCAAACTTGGGCCCAAGTTCTTCTACGAGTAATTACCGAGTTAAGAGTAGGGTGACCACATTTAAGAGAAATTTTCAGGACTTAATACTTTAATACTCAGACTTTTCTTCTTGGCTAGGCTCTTGTTTATTGTAAACACTATTTTATTCTATGATAATATTTTCAAAAGCTGACATTTTGCCGCAATCTCACCATAAAATGTAATGTGACCAAAGATAGATCATGTTTTTTTGTTGCTTGATTTCATTACTATCATTACTCCCTCTTTAAATTTATTTTAAATTTCTTATTTAAATTTAAACGTTCTTCTACTTTCTTACTCTTGCTCGTCTGTCATCTCTTACTAACTACTAACGTTCCGTTTCACGTCCATATCCTACATTTATATTCATTTATTACATCTTATTATTGCCAAATACATACCTTGTTGAAAAATTTGTTAACCGTAATTAGCTTTTACGTAACAAAGCTATGTGATTGAATAAAGCGTTGAAATACCAAAATCACTATATTTTGGACACCCTGGTCTGAAACGAGACTCCTACCAAGTGTAGCATCACCACTTACACAGTTTATATGGGATTTAAATAAGGTTAGAGATAAGTTTTAGAGTTTGATGGGGTGCATGAAGAGATAAGCCCTTTGATGGTAATAAATTGGGTACTCGTGTACCTATGTATTTATCTTGACAGATAAAATAACATCCTCGAAATTATATGCCAAACAAGACATTTTTCGTAAACATATTTTTATGTTTACGAAAGACATAAGATTTCTTGACAGTGTTCAAAACACCGAAGCAACTTCGCTCAAAGCTTAAAACAAAAGCTGGTACACAAGGTCCCGAAATAATTTCCTAGCAAATATTTCGGCGATCGGGAGTTATTTGAATAGAGTTAACCCTCCTGATGAAGAGATGATTGATTTCTGTTTGCACTGGGCTGGGTCGCAATTTAATATCTTATTGTTAAAAGGGTAGGGCCGTGTTTGTCGATGTTTTTATTGCGATATTAACTTACTGTCATATCACGCGTGTTCATCAAGAGTGTTGATAAACATTGGTCCCCTGTTATTGTAATAAAATAATCAAGATGGATTAAAATTTTATTTTCGCTTTTCTTGCGCAGAATTAAGTAAGAAAAAGAGATTCATCTCAACTCACGGGCCGAAGTATTGTATGAAAATTCATCGCGGCCCATGACGTGTAATGAGATTGAATTTGGAAGACGAGCTCGATTGATCGTGGCAGTGAGTGTGCGCGAGGTTGCAACAAAAAGGTCATAATTCGATAATCGAGTTGCCCACGCCCGTTTCGAAGAGAAAAAAGAAATAAATGTGTTAATACTTAGTGAATTGCCTGTATGACACGAGACACCATATTCCATTGCGTTTATGGAAAATTTAAAAATAAATTGTCTATATTTTTAAATTATGTAAATAGTGTGTTTAACGTAGGTTATTATTTAATCTCATTAAAAAAATGGCTTTGTTAATGTCATTTATTATGGTTAGGAAAAGGTTTGGTAAGTAAAAAATGTAACGTATTTTTATATATTTGTTAACAACTGAGCAAGTCATCACAACATTTGGTAAAAGAATGGGCTGGTAGTTTCTTTTAGTTAAAAACACTTACTGAACTGAATCTTATTTATATTAAATGGTAACATGTAGTTTTATACACCGATATACCTAAATATAAACTTAGTAGATAATCTTATAAATTGCTTAGCAAAGAGAAGCGAAAAGAAGAGTTGGTATTCAACACGGGAATGAAGTTGTCTTCGTCTTAGGCCAGCTTAAATCCCTTGGTACACTCAGGACTTTCTATGACCTCGTAAAACTAGTACCTCCCACGCTTCGCTCGGGATTCAAATTCACAATTCGTTTTTCTCGTGACTCAAATAGCACCCGTGCCGTAAGACATTACTTCATTCCTATAGGGAATAATCTACTATTTAATTTCTGACCATTATGCAATGTCCAACATAAGATAAGATAAGATAATATTAAAAAGGTAGAAAATATCTACTTGATAATGTTGGTTTTAATGCTGCCTCAAATTTGCCGTAAGTTTAATATGCGTAAGTGTATTAACTCATTTTAAAAAATATAGCGGCAGACTATCTGACTCAAAGTCGAAATAAAACAAAAACAACCACGTCCAAATTAACAAAAGAGTCCACCGCCTATTTTTTTAGTTGCCGTAATATTGGATTTGTACGATTAGTACGATTTACTCGATAGATTTTTTGATATCCATAGTAGCAACACTACACTCTTGTTAACTCAGACGCCGCGTTACTACCGCTCCACAGTTAATTATTATAAGCGTTTCGTTATTGTAGTGTTTGGTGATTAACATTGGACCGTATTCAAACTCCAAGATATTGAAACAGGTTGATTGTAAATTTGAACTCGACGTGTAAGCAATTTCAAGTATTGAGTACAGTTGTAGGGTTAAGAACAATAAATTCGTAGGCGCTAACTGATTGATTTTATCTCACTTTGAACTCTTGAGTAATTGGGAACGGAATTTTAAGATGTAACGTTGCTTATTGAATGTTTTAATGAGTGGATTCGGTAGGTATGAGATAAGAATGAAGAAAATGTATTGAATTTCCGGCTGTGTAATATTCAAAAAACCGGCAAAGTGCGAGTCGGATTCGTGCACCAAGGTCCCTTGCCAACTTTAACTGAATTAGAGAACCAAAATACCGCAATTTTCACTAGCTTATTTTTTTCAATTTTGTTTTAGTGTAGCGGTCACCTCACGACTCAAATGTAATTATTTAATTTTTTTGTATAAGAATCGTAAATTGGTTGGCAGGATGCAACTACCTACCAAGTTTCATCTGTGTAAATGCTAATAGTTTCAGAATAAAGTGGTTGTGACATACGGACGGCCAGACATTCTTGACGTAACTATAGGGGTTCCGTTTTTTGCTATTCGGCTACGGAACCATAAAAGGCACCAGAAACGGTCCCAGAAGACAAAAATACTCACGATATCAAATGTTAGTTGCTCTTTACTAATTAAATTATGAAAGAAAGATGATTTATTAATGTTATTGCCGTTGGGTAAAATCAAAAAATCACATTTTAACTTTAATTATTTTAAGAATGTTTAAAAGATGATTCTCATTTAAAAACCCAAAAGCTCTCCGTCATAATTATACCCCTAATCGCACACAGATCCAATTTAAAACACATCAATCCTCATTTCGTGGCGGGATACGCATAAGTTTTGAACTATAACTTTTCCATTTGCAAAGTGGTGCCACGTGTCTTTTAAATTGCAACCACAGCGATGTTATTTTATGTCGCATACAAGTACTAGCAATTCACCGCAACTTCGTCGGTTACGAATCAGTTTCCATTGATGATATCGCTTGTTTTAGCATCATTTGATAAATGAGTTATTTAACTCAAGTCTTATGTCAGTTCTAACTAGTAGTAGAGGATCAGTCCTAGACTCATATAAATATTAGTAGCTAGGTTTCAAACAGATATACTTTTTCTCAATATATGTGGGTTTGGAAAAATATAAACAGTACATAAAGTTTAACCGGTAGTTATTTCGTTTTACTATTATCAGCAGTAGGCTTCAAACTTTATAATTATTATTATTATTATTATTGTGTTTTTAAAGTGTTTTGACTATATACAAACTTAATAATATAAAATGCACTTGAAAAAAGCAACTGCAGGCATGTGCATACTCATATGCCTGGATAGCGTAAGAAACGGGGCTCGATTCCTCGTCTGACACGTTTGCTTTTTTCCAGTGCATTTTATATTTTCGTAATCATATTTCACGAGACTATTTTGAATCCGTCACTTTCTCGCATCTAGTCACGAAAAGTTTTCTAATCACATTAATGTGATTGCGATGCAAGTCTCCATTAGATATTATCGATGGTTTCAAATTGCACCGGCCCCTGGGGGATGCAACCCTATGCTAGACGAAGGGGTGTTTGGATCATATTAGGATGACTCCTTTCTTATGCTAAGATTCAAATTGAAGAGAAACTCGTTGAAAAGTGTTGAAAATCATTGAGAAGGTTTTAATTACTTAAGGCGGGTGTAAATAAGACTATAAAAGCATTAAAGGATCTTGCCCGAAAATCTATAGAAACTCGACCAACTTTGCGTCTGCATGCGTCTTTACAAAATCTTCGTATAAAATATATAAACATTTGAAAGAATACAGACAAAAATATTTTTGAAAATTAATTAGGGGTTTACAAGGAATTTAATGACAGATTAGACATTTTGAGGTTATGTTTTGTGATTGCAGAGTTAATGCACCTCACCTACATTCATTTTGATACATTCAGAAGGTAATTGTTATAGTTTACTGGAATAATTCAATACTTATTTACTTAGTTTCCCTTAAAATACTAGTACAATTATAATTCAAACTAGATTTTTGAAATATAAACAGCAAAGCCGCAATCTGGGCCCGGCTTTGGTCAATTCCTTTACCTCATGAAATATTTTTTATGAATATTAAAAACATGACAATAACATGTTGCAAATCATTGCATTACAAATTCAAATTCCATCGTTTATCTCTTTTATAAAAGTTTCTAGTTTTTATATAAGTTCTGACAATCTCTGTGGTGTAGTGGCTTAGCACAATGTTTTTCAAGGCATCGCCGCTCCAAGGTCTTGAGTTCGATTCCCGGGTCAATATACTAATGATAATTTTCTATATCGTCACGGATCTGGGTGTTGTGATACCACCGTTGTGTCTGATTTCCATAACACAAGTGCATTAGGTACTTTGGGATCGGAGCAATGTATGCGATTGGTGTCTAATATTAAAAAAAACTCTAATTTACTAACATCTAGGTATCAAATTGAAAATTAATATTCCGAACATTAAAAATAATAATTTTCTTGACAAAGTTAATAATAACGAGCCATCGAAACTAAGCGAGACTTCAAAAGTTGAATTTCTTAAATAACCCGAATGGGCTGAACACTCAGCCACAGATTAGAGAATAGTTACTACTCAGCGCTGCCAATTTGTTGGGTGGCCGCTTGTTAGCAAAACCCGCAAAAGAGTGACCCGCCCGACCAACTTGGTAAAACTCTGAGATAGTGACGTTTGTAAGAATATATCGATCCTCCTGAGAAGTCGATAGAAGCAGCTCGGAGTCAACGAAACAGGGAGTCAAGTACAACCCGATGATTTGGAGAAAATACTTGCAACCGATGGTCCCCTATATGACGACTTGTACTTGAGTTTTTTGGGCTTGCGCTTTTTTTCACCTACGTGACTTGGTCGGACTATAAAAGAGTATTGATATAGTATTTATGCAATAAGTAGCATGTATCTTTATCATTGTTTTAAATACCCTTTGCAATTATTTTTAAGCTGGATTTACCATTTATTGAAATAATAATGTAGATACGGTAATGTAATAATGTAGATGTGTGTTGAAAAATTAGTTTTTGTTATCATTGATTATAAAACTAATTCATCGATGTCTCATCGATAGAAATGCGCATTACTTAAACCAAAACGAAGTTGGCAGCCTTCCGAGTTCGGGTCAAAAACTTTCAGGATTGGCCATCTACATCGTGTAATTTTCTCACATCGCCCGAATATTAAGCTCTAACCATGAAAACTGCTTACGAATGGAGTCTTCTAACTTGTTACATGTTCTCACATTGTCCGGAATGTCAGAGTTGTGGTATGAGCCTACGAGTATGAACCTCTTTAGAAACTTTAATTTAAAGTTAGTAAAACCCCTGCGGTATTCGTTCTTTACAAGCGAAAAACTCGTAAAAGGCGTCTACTAAGCTGCATTATCAGAGCCTGTAAAAGTTGTCTCCAAACAAGATAAGCTAACGATGCTTAACATTTGCAAGTTACAAAAACTAGCACAAAAAAGCAGCGCAGCTATCTAGAAAACACATGCAAACAAGGGTGTTCAGAATTTTATCTAATACATAAGTACTACTATAGACGGATGGTTAAGGCTGGAAGTGCCTCGTTAACTGCCTCCGTCGCGCAGCGGTAGAAGGGTCGCACTTTAAAGTGACGGCTGCGCCAGAGGTCCCAAGTTTGATCCCCAGGTCGGGCCAAAAATATATACCTGGGTTCTTCTGTTCGGAAATCTTAGAGTATCCCGGAGTTTGGGAGTTGGCGGTGTTTCACCCCCGTGTCTCGGAAAAGCACATAAAGCCGTTGTTCCTGCGCCTGATTTCTCTCCGGTCGTATCAGATAGCTGTCCCATCGGGCTATGAGAGTTAAAGGAATAGAGAGTGCACCTGTGTTTGTACACACACTTGTGCACTATAATAAGTACTGCGCTGTCGGTTAGTTGTTGTTACTGGCCACCGTAGTTGAAATCGGCTAGGGGGACTATTATTAGGCTGAAAGTATGGAGTGACGAAAATAAGGACATCATTAGTATTGTGTCATACACTTACAAAAAACCTTTGTACTTAGTACATAATGGTTTGGAGTCAATTGCCTAAGTAAAGATACATGCATGCATACTATTATATTTTCATTGAATCCTTACTACGTCATTCACTTATTACCACCGTTATATGCACGAATAACGTCATGTTTTAAGTTTAAACATTTAATGCTATTATGTCGACGTTCTGTTCTGCTTACCGTTAATGCTTTGTCCATCTCCTTATCAAAACAATGTTAATATTCTCGTGGTCAACTATAATTGGCTACTCAAGTATCCTATTCATTTTATATCATCAAGCTTAGTAAGCCGTGGTAGTCCCTTTACAAATAAAATAATAATAATCAAAAGTTACACGTCACAACGACCATTGTACTCGTTTTCTTTTTAAAATCATCCTTAAATAATATAATCCCACCAATCTCAAGATTTCGATTATAATAGGTATGATAAAATGTTCCAGTCCGTGACAATTTGAGACGATGCCAGCGCACTCACTACTATGGTCCTACTCTGAAAGAAAATGTCCATAGTGGGTATATTCCTAGCTCTTGTAATGTCTGGTTCAGACTCGTTAGTAGTCTAAGTTTCATGTCTGGATGTAAGAAAGAAGGACACGGCAGAATGGGAATCGCCAAGCGCTGCAGACATTTATGTATGAAATTATCAGCAGCGCGACTGTCGCGCGACCGTTGCTGCTAAAGTCGCCTAAGTGTACTTACACTTAGGTTAATTTAATACATAAATGACAGCAGTAAGACATTCCCATTAAAGCAACGGCGCTGCTGTCGCTCTGCCTATATCACTGGCGAACATACTAAAGTGCAAGTAATGAAAGGCGAGATTGCATTAAAGACCGATGATATAATAGCTAATGGTAAAATCACGTAAAATGAATTATAAATAGATAAAAAGTATAGTCATCGTTTAAAACAATGGCCATGATTTCAGGCTTTCAGAGTAAGGCCTCGGAATGTAAAGTCACAGCCGTATGTAGGCCAAGAGGCTGCGGCGGCCGCTTTTAGACCTTTTGTGGGCTGAAAACAAAAACTGGAAGAGAGAAAGAGAGAGAAGAAAGTTTGCCGTGGAACATTATTTTTCCGATACTGCAGCCTTCCAGTAAATATTTTTGGGACTAAAATAATATCATTTTGGCAAAAACTGAAAACGTCATGCAACAACACATATTATTACTTCTTTGATCATTGTTTATTTTATTTTAGAATCAAAACTATAACTGAGTTGTCTTTGGCACTGATAGATGCCAAAGACAACGGTTGCATTAATTTCGGGAAAGTCGCAAATACTGCCATAGATTATTTTATAACGATAACCTGGTAACACTTACCTTTGACACTGACTGATCTGTTCTTGACCGGTCGGTCATCATTGGAGAACGAGCCGTCTTGTAGAAAGGTACGTGAGTAAGATGTTATATTATAACTTAAGTGATTATGATCAAAACATAATGGGCAATATCGCATAATAGTTGTTTGAATTAATACCTTCCTTCTAAGGTGTTTTACAGTCTCTTTGGTAAACTTCGAGGAGAGGCTATGTTTAGCAAATGACATCTATTTTTGGTTTATAATGGAGACAATGCTGATGAGAATTCACTCAGGTGAAAAATCTCTGTTGCTATCGCAAATAAATACTTTATGCACGAGTATACAAAATGAAATTACATACATTTCTCTGCGGCGACGCCTTATAAACTCAGCGTGCTTAGCCATTATACCAAGGAGGTCTTTAGAAATATCAGTATTGAAATTATCGATCGTACTTTTAGATAAGCATAATTTCATACAATCGTACAACCTGTCGTGTAAATCACAAAATCATTAGAATTTATCAATGTAATTTTTACGTCTATGTATCTAGTTTTTTTAAAACTGTTCAGCATTCCTTCAAAGCACAATCAAAAACAATAGCGACCTAACCGAAACGCCCAAACGTTCCAGCCGACAACTTTTCATATTTCCCAAAGAAACACATTCGTGTCACAAACCCAGCGTTACAAGTCTCGGCAAAAACGCTCCCGCCCTATATTGCGGGTAAACATGGCGATCAAACAACGTATCCGATGGAATATTTGCCGATCCTTAGACGTCGTACTGCTTTGGGGCATGTCATGAACGTTTGACATGTGATACTTCTGTTTGTTTGCTCACACTATTGTCAGGGACATTTCAACTTTATCGATTACATGTCCGTTGCCTCAATTAAGGCGCTACCCGGATTTTTAACGCACACACTAGCGCCACTTTACTAGAAAAATCATAACTCGTTAAATAAAAGACCAATCAATAATTTGGTAGACACGATTGTAGTTCTGATTATGTGGTTTAGATGCAATGTTTAAGTTCAAAAAAACAGAGTTATCTGCAGTTACAGTTAGAAAAAAATCCAAAACTGGCCATATTTAGCAGTTTTTCTAACTCTAACTACAGTAAATTACTCTAGAAACAATTAAAACGTACTAAATAAACTATAGAACCTGTACTACAATCGTGTCAACCAGATTTTTGATTAGTCTTTTATGTAACGAGTTATGTTTTTTTTACTAAAGTGGCGCTAGTGTGCGCGTTAAAAATCCGGGTAGCCCCGACGGTTCAAAACATTTATAAATCATAACGTAAATATTTATTATTATAAGTTCAGACCATCACATATTAGGATCTACATGTTAATGACAGTCCATTTGTGTATTGGTGATACTGTATTATACGTACATACGCTATCTCCCTTGTTCCGTTGAGTTTGCCCGCCGTTACTGAATTCAGCAGTCATTGATTCTCAATATAACATAATATACATAATAAAAGCTTCGTTGCATCAAGAAACTTTAACCTTAGGTAACTTAACCTCTATAAAGTGCCGTATCTCTTAAGTTTCAGTGATAAGTTAAACCTTTATTAAAATAATAGTGACTTGACGTATCTGATTCTAAGATGTTTTCTAATGAAAAAAAAACCGCCTTTAAAAAATTGACTAAAAAGCTTCAAATAACGCATTCGTCCTCTGTATAGAGATAACTTATTATTTTCGAGTCGGTGAATGATGCATTTGCTCCTATAAAGTACGAATGCGTTATTTTAAGCTTTTTAGTCAGTTTTTGAAGGCGGTTTATGTTTTTTAATTTCATGATTTTTAGACCTTTTTACCTGATTGACTAAAATAATCACCTCGCTATGACTTCTTGTTTTCGAATAATCCTGAGACAAACATACATACACTTACATCATTTTGCACATGTGAAAGCCTGATTAGATCAACATACTAAATTTAATCAAATTCTGACGATATCACATACATAGGTACATGTCGAAATGACTACCTCCTTTTTTTAGTCGGTAATAAAAAGAAACGAAGAAACTGAAATCGCTATCAGTCTCCAAATTGTTCTGCATCCAGCATCGTAGAACCTGGAATGGCACCAAATAGTTTCACTTTTCTGCACCGATGAACTGAACGCCATCCATGAATATATACGGGAAACTTAAAACGTGGAAATCGTTTCCGACGACAGTTGGAATTTTAAAATTTTGTATCTTCATCGGGAAAAGTTGTGTTTTTGTTCGAAAAAGTTTGTGTCTCAGCTTCGACTTGAACGTCTTCAACTGTGAAGCGCAATGAGGCTTGGCTAAAACGCTGTCTCTGTATCGTGGAAATTAAATGCAAATAAAATCTTTTTAAAAGCTGTTTCTCTGATTTCTTTGTTGTGCAATTTATTGGACCATAAAGCAGTGCCGCAATCGGTTTTCTGCTTTTGTACGTAGGCAGTATAAAAATTGCAAAAAAAATATACCAGTTCATTTTTATAACTCTGTGAAACTTCATTTATAAGATATATTTACGTAAACTCTATATTTTTGAAACATACATACATACTCAAGCCATGTGTTTAAAGCTACATTTCATATTTTTATTAAGTTATAGTTAAAGGAAAAAATATTTTGTGGTAAGCGTAACAGTATACAGATTGTCCAGGCATGTAGTACTAAAACTTTAAGGACAATATCAACGATTTATTCAATGCCAATTTGAATCATCAATAGCAATCACTGCTTTCGGTCTATTACTTATAGAGCTATTAGCGATTAAAAATACCCCTTTACTCATATAAGATAGCATCAATAGCGTCTTTTTATTAAATAATCGAATCATACCGTTTTCTTTAAAATAACACCATAAACGAGCCTCTACACAATGTGAGACCTAAACCGTAAATTTTACGAGTTAGATAATATTTTCCATAACTGCAGGTGGGGTATTTTCCTCGATAAAATTATTTGTAGATGTTGCACTTAAAGTTTTGTTACTCCATGCCTGGACATACTAAGAAAGGTAGCAATGGCTCAAAAGACACTTATCTAGTCAAAGAAATTTAGCAATAAACTACTTCAAAGGAACGGTCAGTAGTCTATGCCGGTCTTCGCACTTTCCAATTAGAGGAGCAGGGAGGCATGCCACTTTGCACATAACAATAGGGTAGTTACTCTCTATTCCAGCCACTTAGACCCCTTTTCTCTGTGACGTTTTAAAATTCTAACATCCCCCTTTACACCGAGGCGTAACAAAAAATGTACAAGCGACGTGAGAAAACATTTGTGTTTACAAAATATGCTTCGACGTCGCGTCGGGAACGCGAGTAGAGGTAGAAAATACGCTTTTATGCAAGTCTGATATTGTAGAGTGAAAGCAGTCATGTTTATATTCATGGAGATATAGCGTGCCTACGATAGGTACATATAGTGTATTTAAGACAAATATTGTTTGAAATTTAAAAATATTTTTAGTCAGATCTTTCTTTCTTATGCTAATTCAGTCGTAAGTTATCGGCATAAATACGTCTGATATAATCATTCCGTCTGAAGCATGACGTGATCTCAAAGCTCAACCTATTTAAAAAACGAAAAAAATAATCCTGTAGAGTAAAATTTATTTCCTTAGTTTTTTTCTTTTCAGTATTAAAAATATAATATTTTTTGTTAACTATCACAACTACCTTAAACCGAGGATATCGGTGTAATAGTTAGAAACTGAGGCAATGAAAGTGCAGCGATGCGTCCGAGAGCCGGCAATTATTTTAGTTTTGACTCGCCCGAGTGGAAAACTCCAGGATTGGGTAACTTTGTCCCGTCTAATATTGAAGGTGAGACGGCACCGGAGTAAGTGGAGTGTCTGATAAAATCGCGCTGGAACTTAAAACACCCTTTTCATGAGCAAGGAGAAAAATGCTGGAAGTTAAACTGAAAAGGAATACCAAACAACGACTTGTGCTAGAAAATAACACCTAAACAAAATATGCATACTGTATTTCAGTAGACGATGAACAATTACTTGCAAGTGCTTACATTACTTTGTTTTAAAATACTCCCTTTTATAGCACAATATCTTAGTACTATAATATTATAAAGTTGAAAAAAAAACGTTTATTTGTTTGAACGCGCTAAACTCAGGATCTAATAGAGAGACCGATTTAAAAATAAAAGTGTTGGATAGCTTATTTATTGAGGAACGCTTTAGGCTAAAGTACATCACGCTGCGACGAGAATGAAGCAAACTCAAAACGAGCGGACGAAGTCGAGGGGGACCGATAGTTTATTTAGATAAATAGTGTCAACAAATCAACAATTTACCTACTCTTTTTTTCTAGACATTTCGCTGTAACGATATAAGGTCTACTTTACACACAATAATATTTTTGTTAATTTTTAACATGAAAAAGCTTTTACTATCTTGTCCTATTTTAGTGGTCTTCACCTAAACTTATTAATTCTCTATAGGCACGATAATGTTGTCATAACATTACCGTGCTATAGATAAGGCAATATTGCATTCGACTCAATATGTCGCATTGGTTTGAAACTTTGCCAACGAATTTCGGCCGAGTACAAAACTGTATTGATGAATTTGAAGCAGCAAAGCCTATTGTGGATTCTTGCAGAACCATTTGTATGATCGAAAATACACAACACTGGACAATGAAATGGTTTTGACGATGAAGAAATTTAAAACCCCTTACGAATAGAAAATCACGAGCAGTAACAGTTTATAGGTATTAAGTTGTTGTCCCTTAACAAATAAAGAAAATAAATGACATTCATAGTCCTATAGTTAAGCAACAAAAAGAAGTGTTGACTATACTGTTTAATAAAAACCACACAAGTTGTTTATATAATAAAATGTAGGATATATTTTGATCTGAATAGTCGAACCTACGAGTACATATTTCGTGAAACGATTTCAGTACCTACAAAACATGTCTAATTTATATTATTTTTGTCAATTAGTAATTTCATAAAAGGACTTTGTTATAAAACTATAAATTGATAATGTCGAAGTATTAACTCCGTAAATCAGAATGCATGGAATAATTTAAAAACTATAAAATCGGGTCACGTCATAAACCCTATTTTTACAGTGTCGAAGTACAAGGCAACACGACCTATAAACGCGGAAAAAAATCCCGATAACATTACAATGACTGACCTGTGGCCACAGGGTTATGTTTGGACAACATGCCACAGCCTTGCATGACCATCAGCCGTTTGATACAATGCCTAGTTTTGTGGTACATGTCTAAGGCATCAGCGACTCATGATTCTTAGTGACCAAAACAGAGTTGGGTTCTTACGTCACGTTTACGTGTAACGGGGACTTAATAACATTTTAAATCAAAAACATATACCATACGTGAAGATTAGTAGGTAAAGTCGCTATTTGTCAATACTGGCGCCGGCGTCCCGAGTTGGTAGTATACATTTTGCCAAAAGATCTTAGACCCTTTACGCACTGCGACTTGACGCGTTTTAAAATCGCGCGACAGCACTGCGACTCGCGCATTGAACAAATTTAATTTGGCATCGATACAGTCGCGCGTTAGTATCGATACAGATTCACGACTGCATAGATGCCAACGCGAGTAAGTATTAATGCAATCGTCAATATACGGTAAATATATTTGTCAATGTCCAGCTTCTGCATCGCGATTGCATCGATGCTGACGCGCGACAGCATCACGACTGTATCGATGCTAAAAAAAGTGCAAGGGTATATAGATTGATAATTTTCGATTGCATCGATGCTGCATCGCTGCTAAAACTCGCAGTGTGCAAGCAGTATTCTTACGTATGACCGATAGGATAATACGACTACATTGATCAATCGAAACATAGCAACACTGCACAGGTAAAACTTTCCTATAATTTGAAAAGCTCTTTCGTTTATAAATTATACCATTCGAAGCTCATAAGAGTTCGGGTTTCTAGGTTTACGACTTTATAACGACGCGCTAAACACCGTAACGTGTGACAGGGCAGCGTGAGTGATCGCCGCTAAGGCTCTAGTCACACATAGCACATTTATCTAATGCTAAGTCTCCACAGAAAAATACAATAATGAGTCGCGAGCGAATGCTGTGTCCTTCATCAAAGTCTCAGGTCTGTATCCAGGTCGAATCAGAATGGTGAACTAGTGTATTTTTTCCTATGTTGTCGCAGGACTGAACGTTGTGGTGACGTCATTTCTATAATAATTTAAATATGATAATTTACTATGATATTTAGAAAAAAAGAATTAATCCGTCTTAGGCTCTAAATCCTCAAGCAGACCCTTTACACACTGCGTCTTTTAAAAGCAAGCGAGCAGTCGCGCTTCTGCATCGATGCTAAATTAAATCTGTTCATTGTGTGAGTCGCAATGCTGAAGCGTGTTTTCAAAACGCGTGACTGCATAGATGCTAAAAGTCGCAGTGTATGAGGGATCTAACATGTCTGTACTTTATGTTATTATCATTAAGAGCTGTGGATTTTGTAATACAATAAAAAAAAACAATGCTTACTTTGGGTTCAGAACAATAATGTATGGATTGTGCATAGATCCTGGACATTGTCAACATCATTTTCTTGCCCCGTTGCCCCGTTCACAGTTCATCTGGGGTTGGCGTAGTATGATTTATTGCCTCCTTTATATTGGTTCTAAGTAGGTATTAACTTCATTAACGTGTGTACAAAGCCTTATAGTAGCTAATGTACACGTCGTCGTGTGTGTATACTAGTTTAATAGTTCATGTTCTTTAATCATAAGATTAGAAGAAATGGGAAATTAAGTTAGTTATTCCAGGTCAACAAAACTTAAACTTTGGTCACTATTTTTTAACAAGTAACATGGTAGGTAATAAAGTTATTTAACAGCTGTCAACTTGCTGTAACGTTTTTGTGATCTTACCTGTTGACGACAGCCACAAGACCACATGAAATTATTAAGATATGATTTCATAAGCTTTGATTTGTAATATTGCCGTTTATTTACTCATTTTCTACTAGACTTTAAGAAAAAGAAAGATGTATAAGTTAGAATGAATACGAAAATTGTTGAGCAAAATTGAATAGGATATGTAAGAACGAAATGTACATAGTAGTGCCGTGTGCAAACTTCGTGCTCAATAATTAGAGATAATAATGAATCGCTTCAGTCGCTAATTGAATGCATAAAATCATAATAGAATAGATCCGAATTTGTATGCAGTACGTTCATTCCTTCCTACGGTTTAATAGAGAATACAGCTACTAGTGAAAAGTGAAGTACCAGTAATTACCAGTGAATTCTGAATATAGTAAAAGTAAATTAATGTGTGTCAGTATAAGTGCAGTGTTTTACTGGGGAACAGTCAGTGCCTAGTGTTAAATTAAAATTACAGTCCACTCGCTCTCTGGGCTTGACGACAGTGCTCTCTCCATAGTTTAACACCAATATTACCTTCTGCACGGCAGTTAATTGTATACTAAAGTAATAACGGCAGATGTCGATTATGACATCGATGAGCCGTCAACACAGGTGGTCTTGCCGTCGGATTCCCGTCTTTTTGTATCGGCGTCTGCAATCGACTTGGCGACAATAATTGTCGACATGTCAGCAGCTATCTTAAAGTTATCGTCAAGTACCTTAATACAAAGGCTTAGGCTGTAGATTAACTTTGTGTTGTACGTTACATTTTCACAAATATTGTTGCCTCGATTTAGTTTTACATTAATTACTGTTTCAAAGCGAAGTTACACCGTTCAATTCCACTTGTAAAACTCATTGCAGATTCCGTTTAGGCGTCGCCGCAAAATGCAATCAGAATTAGGAACTGCTCCTGACGGCCCCGCCGTTCGCCGTGATTGGAAAACAGGCTTTACACTTTGTGGAATATAACACACATATGTTTAACTTCTTTTTTCTGCAGTAAATTACGTTCTCTTTTATTAAGCTCTACCACTTCATAAGCTCGTGTATCTTTTTCCAAATCAATAAACTGATGTTTATTGCTCACTTATAGAGGCATTCATGATATAGGTAAGTCCTGGAAATACTAATATTATATCCTATAATTTACGCAAGCGATGCTATGAAGTATCGCCAGTTAATTGCTTCTTAAACGATCCTAAAAAAACCGGCCAAGTGCGAGTCGGACTCGCGCACTGAGGGTTCCGTGCCAACGTTACCTGAATTGGGGAATTCACTTACTTCCACTTAGTATAATACCACATTTTTTTTTGTTGATAGCGAATATAACTTTGTGTTTCATAGTGCTTGTATGAAGAACAAAGTTATATTTGCGGTTGTTGAAAATGTGATATATCTCAAAAACTTCTCGTTCGATCCCTTCCAAACCAATTTTCGTTGAAAGTATTTGTTAAGATCTACATTTATTTATTTTTTTCAAAATTTACACTCTAAGCAAGTGTTTAGAAGTTAGATAGGGGGACGTCCATTTTACCACTTTGGAAGATTCTAGCTATGAAACGTTAGACTTTAAAGATATTGTTTTAGAAAGCTCTATATCATTTTAAAAGGCCTATCCGTAGACACGCCACACAAATAGGATTGACTAAAAAAATTTTTGGTTTTAATTTCATGTATGGGAGCCCCCCCCCCCCCCCTTTAAATATCTTTTTTTAAAGCGGTTTACATTATACACCTTCCTGCCAAATTGCAATAGTGTGATGCTTATAGTTACCGAATAAAGTGGCTGTGACATACGGACGGACAGACAGACAGACAGACAGACTTGACGAATATATAAGGGTTCCGTTTTTTTGCCATTCGGCTACGGAACCCTAAAAATGAGTTCATATTATTTACCACCAAGACAAAAGTACATAAAACTGATACACATATGACTGAGTGCTCCGACAAGTTTGCTTTCAGGAAAAGTGTATATTTGTACAGTCTACACAAACATTTAGCGATCTCTTACGATATTGGAGGGTTGTTTGCAGTCTTGTTCTATGATAATCCGGACACGAAGCGGATGTTACATCTCAGCTGTGGTTTAATCAATTCTGTGGAGTTATGTTATTGTTATCATAATTCGGTGTTTTGATTAAAATCTTAAATTAACATAATGTTTAAACTGCATGGTCGTATTTTAGGGATGATGGTTTGTGTTATATGCTTAAATAACACACGTAAGTTTCAAACGTATAACTAAGTCTTTGTGTGCACTTTTTTTACATACGAATAAAAATAGTATTTTAAAATATTACTCCGGAAATACGATGTTATCATTGACTTCTTTATTATGCATAGTAAGGCATTGGGTCTCGAGTTCGAGTAAGTGATAGCTTACTTCTAACTTTTCAGATGAGTTTCACAACTGATATCTTTTTGTATAAAGAAACCATAAAACGTAAGTAGATATATTAAATTTCTTTGCGTAATATTGCATATACATGTCGCATACTTAATATGCACACCGCTGCATTGTTTTGCTTCTCAGACCCGGACTAAGGGCGAAGTTGAACTTGACGCGACCTGCAAGTTACCCGAACTTCCTTAATCCCTCCCTGTGGCTGAGACTGTATCAAGAACTTAGTTCATCTTGCTTAAAGGGAAGCGAGCTATTAAAATCTTAGTAGAGTTAGGCAATACGCTGCAAGACTTGGATAGTTTAGAAACTGAAAATGTTGTGCTGGATTGCAAATTTCTTGTAAATGCTAATTTGTATTTACGAAAACTTACACAGATAATAAATAAATAAATATCCTTTGGACATTCCCACACATCGCCATCTAGACCCAAAGTAAGTTACTTAAAGCTTGTGTTATGGGTGCCAGACAACGGATATAATACTTAAATACTTTTTGTTTGTAAATACATACATGATATACATAGAAAACACCCAGACCAATACAAACAGACATGTTCATGCACACAAATGTTTGTATTGTGCGGGGATCGAACCCGCACCCGCTGCGTAGTAGGCGATTTCTCGACCACTACACCAGACGGGTCGTCAAACAGATACTATAGTTGACTAAGGTATATAGTATTTACAAAAAATAAACTGTTACAACAATGAATTATTGTGTTAAATATATATATCACTTATCTAAGCAGTCTTGTGCTTCGTACCAAATATCGTATCATGTCTCCTTAACCCGTTTGCGGTTATATGCTACGGGTTATAACTAAGGGTTATAACTACATTTTTAAGATGCTAAGACAGGCAAGGATAAAAGGAATTCGATAAAATGAAGACAAAATTTATTTTTTGCTGTCATTATTTTGTGATATTATACATATCTTATAATAATCACGTTTAAAAATAAATTTTTCAAAGAAAAAACACAAGGAATAACTAAAAATGCACTAAAATTACTTAAATTAACTCTGTTTTTTAAGGAAAAGACTCCATTTTAGGCGAACAAATTCTTTTTGGATTCGGTGCCCGATAGATGATGCTTGAGATGGCTAAACCGATGCCACTGACTCGAAAAAGAAATTGTTCGCTTAAAATTAAGTCCTTTCCTTTAAAAATCGAGGGTTTATCTGAGACTTTTTAGTGAAGTTGGGTTTTGAAGTAGGTTTTCATATTTAAAAACGTAATTTCATTTTCATTTTTGTGATTATAGGAGGGGAAGAGGGGGTGGGGGCTGACTTTTTAATAACTAACAATTACCTATCATAAGTTCTGTCATTATAATCAGTTCCACATAACATTGACTATCAGATGTAACAACATGTCACCATTAAGATTTTAGTACGAAAAGACTATATAATAATATGTGCCTTTAAAATTCTAGCGGTTTTCCGCAAGTGCACAAGATTCCATCATCAGATTCCGACTCGGCATCAAAAGAAATAACTAAGCTAAGGTAAACCTCTAGTTGGTGGAAAAAAAAAACAAATCCGTGTACAAACGACTGAGATGAGGTAACATACAGTCGAATTGATAACCACCTCTTTTTTTGAAGTTGGTTTAAAATTTAGCTGTTACACTTTTAAATCAATAATTATCGGTCTACCTATAAATATAGAACAGCAGCTCAGAGCTTAGAGTTTGCGGTTCCTAGAAACTGAAACTCCAATATTCCTAAAATGGCCGAGAAGCGTAAATATTATAGCTGAATACGCCGAAATTGCAATCCAAACACATTATCTCATATTTCAAGTGAAGCCCGCTGCAAACATCGGACGAAGCCTTAAATCTATTCGGATATCTTATATTATCCAGATATCTTATCCGGTACTTTGGCAACCGGCAGGTATTACATACTATAAAATGCTATCCCATTTCAATCGTCAATGAAGATGTGACAGTATTTTTCAGAGCGCTCACTAACAATCTCCAGACTAAAGGGGGGTTTACGCGCTGGTTCAATTTCCCGTACAAAGTTAATAATAACGAAATGATTTTTTTTTTTAAAAAAAAAACGACGATATGCCTTTATCTTTCTAAAAAAACAATGTTTATTTTAAAAACTGCATAAATAGTAGGTGCTTTTTCTTATGAATTTCACTTTGTTTATTGACTGCTACTTCCATTTGAAATAGTAATGGAAAAAAGTAAAGTACTTCCTTAGTTTAGGACCAGTTCAATTAGTTACATTTTATTGCTTGTAAAACAAGCAAGTTGTTATGAATATATGAGGTATCAAATTAAACATTATATGATACGTTTAAAAACAGTTGTTCGTTCAGTTATTATAACTCAAGAAAAATCGAATATTTTTCAAATGTTTTAAGTACTTTTTTTACTTGAAAGAATTTCGTACAATAACAAGTCCTTTGATTTTTCCTGGGATTCGGTTTTGCTGCGTTGCACGCTTGGAAAACACGCTTTTGGGCCAATATCGCGGTGAAGTCTCTTAAAATCTGCTCGACGCCATAATAGATAAGCATAGAAAACTGAACACTAATGTAAAGTAGCATATTTGCTAGTTTTTAAGAGATTTCCAAGGAAAATTGATAATAACCGCAAATAAGTTGTGCGACCCTGCGGCCACCATTTCACTCACAGGCCTTTAGACGCCTATATCTGCTCTACCATACACAAATTGCAATCGTCTCGTGATCGCAAGCTACGAATACGTAATACCGCTGACGGTCAGAACAAACAATTCGTGAGATGAATCTAAGGAATTGATAATGGTGTTGCCATAGAATTAATTGTAGATCCTTTTCGATCGGCATTTGATGCATGGCCAGGAGCGGGATTTATCAGTTTGCAGATCTTTTACTTCTGGTTATTTAAATAAGTTTTACTTTGAGTCGATTTAACCACCATCAGATAAGATTTATCTGACTTAATAGGTATCAAATGACCAATTTTAAAATGCCATTTACAAAAATGATTATTAACAAATAGGTGACGTTTTCAATTAAGGCGGTTAGTATTATATTCGAATTCGAATATTTTTTATTTGACGTTAGTATAATGAATATTTTTAACTATTAACAATACATTTCGGTCCGAGTACAGGAACAGAATACGAGGGCGATTCCATTGCGAAGAGGTGTAAGACAGGGCGATGTTATATCCCCGAAACTGTTTACAGCGGCATTGGAAGACGCCTTCAAGCTCCTGGAATGGGAAGGATTCGGCATCTCCGTCAATGGCGAATACATAACACACCTTCGGTTTGCCGATGACATAGTCGTTGTGGCAAAGACGCTGGATGATCTAGGCACTATGCTCGAAGACCTCGACCGAGTATCCCAACAAGTGGGTCTTAAAATGAACATGGAGAAGACGAAAATTATGTCGAGTTCCCTTGTTGTACCCACTCCAGTATCCATTGGGAACTCAACTCTCGAAGTTGTCGACGAGTACGTCTACCTGGGACAAGTGATCCAATTGGGTAGGTCCAACTTCGAGAAAGAGGTCAATCGACGAATCCAACTCGGCTGGGCAGCGTTCGGGAAACTGCGCAAGAGCGTCTTCTCGTCTCAATTACCTCAGTGTCTGAAGACGAAAGTCTTCAATCAGTGTGTGTTACCAGTGATGACATACGGATCCGAAACGTGGTCTCTTACTATGGGCCTTATAATGAAGCTCAAAATTACACAACGAGCGATGGAGCGGGCTATGCTCGGTGTTTCTCTACGAGATCGAATCAGAAACGAAGAGATACGTAGAAGAACCAAGGTAACGGACATAGCCTTGAGAATCAGTAAGCTTAAGTGGCAGTGGGCAGGGCACATAGCGCGAAGAACTGATGGCCGTTGGGGCAGGAAAGTTCTAGATTGGAGACCCTTCGACCAAAGACGCAGCGTAGGACGTCCACCAACAAGATGGACAGACGACCTTAAAAAGATCGCAGGATCAAACTGGATGCAGACCGCTAGTGATCGGTCGCTGTGGAAAGCCGTGGGGGAGGCCTATGTTCAGCAGTGGACGTCCTTTGGCTGATTATGATGATGATGATGATGATGAACAATACATTTTAAGGCAGCTTAAAAAATTGAAAATATGTAGTCTTTCTATGACCTGCTGCTAGGAAGTACAATAAAAGTGACTATTAAACCAAAATTCTGATTGATGGCAATAAAGATACACATCGTGTTTAGTTATTAAAATAATTTCAGTTTAAATGTTAGACACAACAAAAACTATACCGATCTACGTCTTGATACAAGATTTTTAAAATCATGCTTCGTTCTTTGTTATACATTTCCTAAAAAGCAAAATTAATTTGCTAAAGACAATGTCCATTCATCCAGCTGTTGCAAACCTTTTGCAGCTTTGAAACTGATTTTGAAAATTGTTCGGCGCTTTGTTGCGTCGAAAAAGTAAAAAAGGGTTACTCGCGAGAACACGTCATCCGCACAAATTTAGGGAAAAAATAAAATTCAGGCACAGTTCAAGTTGAATATTCAAAACTGTTGCATATATCCATAGATACATATCGCATGGGCTTGCAATGTTGGTCCAGTATGAAGCGTAGTTAACTATTTTTGGGAAAGCCAAAGTTTTTATAGAAATGAGATAGTGATCGCCCAGTGCCTGTGATTGCCAACATGAAGCCAAACACAATGAACGAGGGGGGTAAACACCATACATTTTCGTCACGCTTAGGTTAGCAATATCTACATATTTAACGTAAATAGTTAGTTTCAACCAAAACAGGCATCTATCATTTGCATAGGCAAATGTTAAAAAATATGTATTTCCTAAAACCTGACTTTGCAACCCCATCCAATATTACGCATAATGTAAAATGTCAATGTCCGTATTTTTAATGATAAGCCAGAAATAAAAAATGAAAGGACAAAGTTACCTACTATCAAAAGTAGTATCTATTACATATTAACCGACTTCAAAAAAGGAGGAGGTTATCAATTCGATTGTGTGTTATTTTTATTATAATTATTTTTTGTATGTATGTTACCTTATATCTCAGTCGTTTGTCGACCAAATGGAAAAAAATTTTCGCCTTCTTAGAGGGTGTACCTTCTAGTTGGTCCCATTTTTCCCATTTTGGGATCTGATGATGGGATCTTGGTGTAATCGAGGGAAACCCTCAAATTTTAAAGGCACGTATAGTGTTTCTTTACTAGAATCTTAATGTTGACGTGTTGAAAGGAATCCGTTTTAGGCAATTTCTTTTTGGAGTCAGTGCTGTGATAATTGATGCTTGATGGTCAAAGTGATTCCTTTCCTTTCAATGGTGAAGAGTTTATTTAAGACTTTTTAGTGCATTTTGGTTTTGAAGTCGATTTTTACTTTTTTTTAAGTTTATTTTTTATTATTTAAATCGAAGATAATAATGATTACTTTGAAGCGCTACTGCATGTCTAGAATATATTTTTATTTAAAAACTTTGTTGCACAAAATGAAAGTATACAAAACATGAATTCATTTCACCTTTTGTGCTAAACGTATTATCTCCCAGTCATGCCTTTAGGTCATGCAGAGTGATGGTTTTGGGAAGGTCAAGCAAGCATCTCAAGGGATAAAAAAACTGTTTTTATTGCTCCACAGAACTCTAAAACTTAAAACATCCTCGATATTGTTAGCAAACTGTTCCCCAGCAAATTGCGCACGCTTGCGGTTTTATTGTTCAATACTAGTATACACATTTTTCTCACTCGAAAGATCTTAATTGGAAAATATGAATAGCGCAGCGTGTTTCTAACGACCTCACGTTTCATACAGTGCAGTGTTGCTAGAGAAAAAAAAAGGTCAGGTTATTCGACTGGATTTAGTAGATTTACTACAGAAAAATGCTGGAAATTCGGTCAATAACCATCGACGCTGGGGTCAGTCTAGTAGTACATCGACAAACTTCTACATTAATTTATTTATTCAAAAAATATATTGCACAAATAAAAGTGTACAAAAGTTGGACTAGAATAGCATTCTCTCCCAGTAATGCAGACAGCTTGTTATGGGTGCAGGAGAATATTGTAAATAGTTTTAAAATTGCAACAAAGACTATTGAATACATACCATATAAGTTTATTAACTAAATATACAGTATAAAAGAGTACATTCGTACTTATTATCAAAATATTATTGGGTTAAAAGAACAAGATTGTTATATTTCTTACTTTTGTTAACGCAATATTTATATTTATTACTATAGGTAAAGTGAAAAGTTATTATGAGATCGAATCAACTTAAGTCTAACTAAACTAAAGTGTTTAAAATACTCATTATAAATTTAATGCTTTCAAAAATTGACACTACCTAACAACATAACATATTGCAAAAGCTCCAAGTTACGACTTCATTATTCAATCGAGCTTAAATACATAAGCGGAACGCAGAGCACGTGAGTTTTCCGCTAGAGTGCGCCACTGCGTCGACGGAAATATCTGAAAACTTTTTAAACTTATTCATCCATTATACTATTTTCCATGAACCCATTTTCTACAGAATTCTGCACGTAATTTTAAACACGTAAAAATTTGCACATATCCAATTTTATGCCGAGTTTGTTCACAAAATTACTACTTTTTGCGGCTATAAAATATTTATTAACAGCCATTTTCGTAACATTTCATCACCAATTTTAGCCAAAGGACGTCCACCGCAGCTTTCCATGGCGACCGATCTAAAGCGGTCTGCATCTAGTGTGATCTAGTGACCTTTACGTCGGTACGCTGCGTCTTTAGTCAAAGGGTCTCCAATCTAGATCTTTTCTGCCCAAACAGTCATCCGTTCTTTGCGCTATGTGTTGTTCTGCTTTGGGGCAATCCCTTGAGCTTACTGATTCTCAGGGCTATGTCCGTTACCTTAGTTCTTCTACGTATCTTCTCATTTCTGATTCCATCTCGTCAAGAAATACCGAGAATATCATCGTACAAATAGACAATATTTGTGTAGTATACGAACTCTTTAAACTTTCTAAGACTAATTGTGAACTTGTGCTTAGTTGCTATAGTTAGCAACTGAATTGTGAGGCGAAAGTATGGAGCGTGCCTCGATTTTACACTGACACGACTCACTTGATATAACATCGACTATAGTCGCTCGTAGCTGTATTCCACAACTTCTAACTACCGCCAGGTATAGTGATTACTATACGTAAGTAAAAGCAACAAACAAGAAAGAAAGCGCCGTTTGTTTAGCTGAATGTATAAGTGATTGCGTGGCACTGATGGATGGTGCTTTGCGGAGTATTAAGCAGCTGATTCACTAATTAGGAACGTTTAGGTGGGAAATTAAGCGTTACTTTCTTATGTGTTTGTTTATTGTAAATAGTAGTAGTGTATGTATTTAGTATAAACCAAAGATATTAAATGCAAATGTTATGTAAAGGGTGTTGTTTTGGTCAGTGATATACAACTCAGAGATGATAATATGGGTTATGCTTATTCTAAAATAATAGTAGACGCTCACAGATCTAAAGGCCGTCAGCGGTCGCATAAACAAAAGCTTAAGAGAAGAGACTGTTAAAAAAACAAAACAAATGAAGAAACTCGCAGCCTCGCGCAGATTGCGTTTATCTACGAAATACTACGCCGTAGCTAGTAAGCTACTAAGGGGCGAATCGGTGTTGGTAGGGGCAACTCGCTCGCTAGTATCGCAAAATAAATCGTTTTGTGGCATCATTATCGTTCGTACAAATACCCCCGAGTCTTTCGTCGCAGACCAAAACAACACCTGTATTTTTGGATACTTTATTTTTTTTGTGAAGCGAAGTTTGTACTCTAACTATGATGACTATTCCAGTGGATAAACTGGCATACTCGTATATAGCATAGCATTCAAGTTTTGAAAGATAGTTATTTGTCAAGTAATGTAAAGTACGGCTAGGTCGCAGTTGAGGGGATATCCCCTTACCATATACCGTGATTAAGTCTAACACAACAACTGAACACAGGTCTTAACCTCGTCTTGGATTACTTCCATATTTCCTGACTTAACAAGCTAACTTAGAAATTGAATTTGCACCCATTCGGATACTTTTAAACTCATTAACAGCTTGTATTGTGTAAAACGAAGTTTCTCTCTGTACGAAGCAAGAACACTACTTTCAAAGGCTACGTTTTTGTGTCTCTAGTTGTTGCGTTCGCTCATACTGCTATTCTGGTATGTGTGATAGAGAGGACTAGAATTGAAATAAAAACATTGATTTACATGGTAGAGGGCTCAGAATAACCTTATTTCCTCACTAAGGTTTACTCTAACGTCGTTAATATTGACTGCATAGCAAAACGCGCTCCATCTATGAAAGAGAGTGTAATTTCATTACAACTACGGATAGCTAGGTAATATAAGTCAGTCCACTTTTTGGAGGTTATTCAAATGATGATAGGTAAAATCGCGGGGACCTGCTAGTTGGTGGAAACTTTGTTTTTTTTTGTCTTAATTCGATCATTTGAGACATATTTCATGTGGCGTATACCTATATTAGGCAATTAATAACTTAATGGGAAAATACCTACCAGACTTCGGAACATTGAACAGTAAACGCTTTATTCATAGTGTATCTTTTCGAGATATTGAATCTTGCCAATATTATAAATGCAAAAGTTTGTAAGGTTAGATAGATGTATGTTTGTTACTTCTTTACGCATTAACTGAGTGTATTTTGATGAAATACTACTATAATAAAGTTAATACATCGGATTAGCAAATAGGTTATAATTCAATGTGATATTTTTTGATATGCGAAATTTACGCAGGTGAATAAATAAGTATTAAAATTTAATCGTTTATTGCTTGTTGTACTCAAGTTTTTTTTTACAACTGTGTCAGACAATGAATCGAACTATGTGTCATACGCAATCCTGGCACATGCCAGATACCTCTCGAACACCGAGAATACCAATATAGTTATTTTTTAGCTGGGCTGTTCTCAATCGGCTGCGTCGTCGGGCCTAATGCAAAACGGAAACGCCGCCCCCTGAGACAAATTCAATTAATTCCCTTTAAAACACAGACTCTCTCAATGGAAGCCTTTTAAAATTTAAACACATTTTGACTCTGACGGAAAGAACTTTTCGATATCGTAACTTCGTTACCTTCAGAACCCTTTTAAGTTAAAGGTGCCAAAATTTTCGGATATTTTGTTTACTTCTCCATAATTTAGGTTTTCGGACTTATCTTGGCGTAAATATAAGAAGGTATACCATTTTGTAAGTAGAATATATATTGCATAAACCCAGTGGTATATGTAGAAAAATAAAAAAAATCATGTTATATTAACTGTATGTGTATATTTAAGAACGAAATTGCTGCCGATCTTTTAAAAATCTTTTACTCAAAAAATAAACAGTCATTTTAAGAACCCCGTCTTTTTGAAGTCAGGCAAAAATTTACAACGAAAAATACTGCCTCGTTATTATTAATTTCATTCAAAACTTACAGGTTTACGTTTTGATAATCGAAACTTCGAGTACGTACCTACTTCTTAAGACTAACTTTCACACCATCCTTTCATCTAAAAAAATGAAAATAGCCGCTATCCACACTATGATAGTAACACCCAATGCGCATGCCCCAAAGTAACTTGTTGGTTAACTGAACACCGAGACAGCAGTGCGACGCGCGATCGCGAACGAATTGCGCGCGCGAGAATCATCCTTTTCGATTATCGTACGTACGTCCTTACGTAGCAGAGAAAGTCCTGTGTGTTTTGTTTTTTTTTTCACTTTTTTTTATAACGGATCAATGATGTTAATCGCCATGGATGGGACGTAATAAAAGGTTTAATTGTGAAAAATGCACTGTAAAGTAAAACTGAAGACTGAAAAGTGAGTGAAATGGCGGCAAAAAGACTTATTATCGCCTGGGCGGTCTTGCTAGCGTTGCCATTGGCAACGGGCCATCTCAACGTGCTCATCAGCAAAGCTGAAGTAATGAAGCTGTTAGGTAAGAAATTGCATTTGAATTGCATTCGAACTAAGTGCCTAGAAAGTAGTTTCTGAACGCTATGAAAAAAAAAAGTTATTTGACGACTTCAAACGTAAACGGCAATTTAAAAAAAAACTCTCGTAAAGTGTAAGTAGTTTAGGCGTTTTTGTTGGAAAACCATTTTTTTTTTAAATTACTAATGTCTCATACTGACTAAAATAGGCTCTGAAATGATAACAGCGTTCATAGTTACCGATATGTTAAAGTAGGATAAAGTGAAAACTGAGTTTATTTTTCGTGGTATTAACTACGGAAATTATGTGATTAAGGGTGGATTTTGTTCAAGGTATAAACGAAGAAATAAACGTAAAATATTAAACAAATAAACACTTTTTAAAGTTTAAAATCCTATGATTTAGTTCAAAAGGGCACATTCAGGTATTAGGTGACGTTTTTTTAAAGTGACATAGTAACTGTGCTGTTTACTCCAGCTATCTACACAAAATACCTATTTTATGTTTTTATCTAACCTATGGTAGGTAAAGCCAATAAGCAATCTATGTTAACCCAAACTTCTCTTCATAGTTCCCAAAAAAATCCTTTACAGAAAATTGTTTTGCCGCCGGCCTGAATAAAGTTGTAAAGCTAA
Organism: Pyrausta purpuralis; assembly: GCA_963924145.1. Taxonomy (NCBI): domain Eukaryota; kingdom Metazoa; phylum Arthropoda; class Insecta; order Lepidoptera; family Crambidae; genus Pyrausta; species Pyrausta purpuralis. The sequence goes on from OZ001659.1 coordinate 20,700,668, forward strand.
GGGTTGAGATGATTTTATTATGGCTTCGTTTCCAATAAACGTTGATTACAAGTCAAGTTCGTATCGTATAAGAGGTTTTTTATTATTTTACGTAGAATCGCGAAATGAAAGACGATGGTTGGCTTCATTTTGTTTATTGGTCCGTTTTATCGTTTTTATCGAGATAAGGGGGTGTATAACGACGGATGTGATTGATATGTTTTTTAGATTGATATCTTTTTAATGAGAAACAAAGAAAAAATTAAGACATGAAACATAAGAAATAAAATTAAATCCTAGCTATTTCAAAACGTTAACATATCCTTGCTGCAAGGAGGCTATGATGCTGGCTGCCTTGCCGCGTTGTATAGCTATGCTGATCCCTTGAGCTAGGAACCAGCCAGTTATATTATTGACCGTAACAGAATTTCGTTTTGGAGCATTTTTTCTAAACATTCATTTAACAGACTTTCTGTTGGCTGTCCCACGGCCCAACGCCAAACGGCGCAAACACATAGTCACTTGCAAGTGAGACGTACTTGCGACGCTTTGCGTCTTCAGTAACCCTGCTGCGGCACCAGCTTTGTGGGCTGATTCTCTGAGATAGGAGGAGGCCAAAGTATCGACACAAGTTGTTTTCCAATCTAAGGCCCGACCCTGTTCCCAGGGAATGAGCGTGAGGCCATCGGGACTCTCGCAATTAAAACGTTTTTTTTGGTAATGGACGGGAACCATTACCACAAACAACTACTTATGGTTTTAGAAATTTTACACAAGAAGGTGAATACGTAGTTCAAACATAAAGTAGAAAGACGAGGATCGAACCGAGTCACGTTAACAATGTGACAGCAAAGTTAGTTTTAAACTGAAGTAATAATTAGGTACTGAGTTTAATTTTCTTCCTGCATTCTTTGCACGGGTTATAGTTGGTATTGGATCTTCACAAGTCCAAATAAACATTTTTAAACCTATTTCTGGTAAAAATTCAACCGCTGGTAATGAAATTTTACCATTATTATCGATGAGGAAATGGGCCCTGAGTTGCTTCTCTCCTACTCTTGAACATAATGGACTGTAACTATTACTCACGAATGTTTACCCCAAACACCTCTTACTCTTAACAGCAAAAACGGCTCCCTGTCTATCAGTGACACTATCAGGCCTGTAACACAAAGATCCCCGGCATCCCCTACCGAGAGATCAAAAAATGTAATTATCTCCCCTGATCTACCCTCAACCATTTATATTTGTTCTACAAATTCGACGTATTCCGTATACGCAATTGGCACTGTGTCCATTGTTTGAGACGTCATGAATTTGCAAGGTGACCATTTAGTAGAGTCAAGGAATATTAATTTTAAAGTGAGTACCCTGGAAGTATGTTCCATTGCAGTCTTAGGTTTTTAAACCTAATACTACTGATAAACCTAAAAATACCATGATATCTTTACTTAAACAAGTAAGGCTCTGTTGTGTGATCGACAGTTAACTCAACCAATGGTTAATTTTCGTTACCAGCTTTTGAATGTTTATGGTTGTATGTTTTTGAAATAGAAATACCTTAACTAAATGTCAGAATGGCAATTTTAATGACCAATAATTAAGGTATTTTGTCTTCAAATCACGCGCAATTGAAATATCAACCACTGGTATCACCATTAACCGTTAGTTAATTTAACTCAAGATCATGAAATTGGCCATAAGATTGATTTCAGAAATAAATTTTAGGGCCGATATCGGATAGTACGATAGTTTTTACTAACGAAAAATTGTGATCAAATAATAAGTTACCATTCTAAGGATTGCATTAAGATCCTCAGAAATCACCCGTCAAACACTTTCATCGCGGGAATCTCGTTGCATTCGATACAATGAAAACGCGCATTCGAACTACTACTAGTTTATTACTTTAGGGAGCGACCATCAGAATATACGAATTGGAATCTTATTAGAGATAAAAGAAACTTGACATCGTGCAATGCATACGAAATACGTGACATTGGATTGAGTCATAAACCAGGCTGTCGCGATAAACGGGAACTATGGGAATGAATATCATGAATGTATGACCCCCCTATATGTCGGTAGCTGCAGCAATTTTATCTCGATGCAATTGCAATATTGATAAGTTTAATGCTTTATGTGTGTGTACGTATACTTATTAATATTTATAGTTTATTTATTTGAGTATTTACGTACATTCTTTTTACTATGTTCCTACTTTCATTGGTTGCTTTTTCACTGCATCCGTTGCCATCATTCTGCATGCACTTTAGGTTTGTCTGGCAGAGAATGCCTTTAGCACTTTAAGTCCAACTTTGTTCACTAAATTTATGCAATAGGGTCTTTAAATTAATAAATAAATTATAAATAAGGACCTTTTCATTAAAAACCTAGAATCAGCGTTCCTAATAAGGTAAGTTCGTTATAAATTTCTAACAATACTAGTTATTAAGCAAACTTTGGAAGTCGGAATTCAATAGAGAAGTTCCTTAATTAACAATTTCAACGTACACGCCTCAGCGAACAAGATACATAGCCTTTTCTAACTTTGATAAAACAATATTATAATAATACAGGGAGACTCAGTAGTGTCGATACGCTTTAATAGTTAAACTACCTGTTTAGCAATGTCAGAATAAAGCCCACTGATCAAACCGTCATCGTGACGGCACCGTATCAACTCGAGGCGTTCAGTATTATTTGTATGAAACTCACATCACATCTAACAAATGTGCGTTGATAGATGTGCGTTGAAGTTGATGATCTCCTCGGATCGAGACCAATTCGGGACCCACTCTCGACCAGCGGCGCATGCGTTGTAACGCGGTTACGGCGCGTCGCCGACTTACCGGTTGACGACTATCCGTCCACCCTGTCAAACAGGCTGTTATTCACAATAAGAACTGTCATAAGTTGTAGCAAACACGATCCGAGGCGAGGCGTTCGATATGCGGTGCCGATTCCATCCGAGGCGTTGCTGTTCCCTTTACGTAACGCGCTTCCGTATGGTTGACACCTCGTTGGTGCCGTTCCCGTGCCGGCTTGAGTAGGCAGCGCCGACCTTTAGTTTCCGTTGGCGTTATATATATACATATAAACTGCTTCGATTGAAATAACGTTCCGTATTGAAATTATTCGTTGAAGGGTTGTGATTTCTTTGAACTACGTGTATTAGTGTTCAACATAATTTCGGTACTCGCTTATAGATATTTTGAGACCCGTCAAATATTATTTTCAGTTTTTTTGCTATAACTTAGCATTGTCTACAAAACAATGGTAGTGTAAGACCCAACGTTTTGAAATTTTCTAACGTAGAAAGCTTACTTCAATAGATTTCGATATAATCACGTAGGTACAATTTTAACGAAAAAACACCAACCTATTTAAATAATACTGCTGAATACTTATAGATATCTTAATATAGAAAGATAACTTATCAAAGAATAGCCTAATGAAACGAACGCCTACCAAAAAGTGGTTCTACTGATATTACACCCTACTAGAATCCCATTAATCTTCGAAGACATTACATAATCAACCAGTACTTCCTAGTTGACTAACATTTAAGAAGAGTAATTAGTTTCAAAGTTTTCGATGTTCTCGATCAATCATAAGTAAAACAATATCAAGAAGGCATAGCAAGGCATAAAAAATAAAAAATACCGTTTCCAAAAAAACGGTCAAGTGCAAGTCGGACTCGTGTACTGAGGTTCTTTGCCAATTTGAACTAAATTAGGGTTCAACGTACTACCACTTAGCCAAAATACCACAATATTTTGTTGACAGCACAAATAACACTTAAATACTTAAATATAATAGTTATATTTGCGGTTGTGGAAAACGTACTATATCTTAAATACTACTGGTTTGATCACATTCAAACCACATTGTTACGCATAGTGTAACGCACTACATCGTGATTTTTTTTCAAAATTTTCACTTGCTTCGTTCAAAAGTTAGAGGAAGGGGACGACCATTTTATGACGAACCGGCTGGTGTAGTGGTCGAGAAATCGCCTACTACGCAGCGAGTGCGGGTTCGATCCCCGCACAATACAAACATTTGTGTGCATGAACATGTGTGTTTGTATTGGTCTGGGTGTTTTCTATGTATATCATGTATGTATTTACAAACAAAAAGTATTTAAGTATTACATCCGTTGTCTGGCACCCATAACACAAGCTTTGAGTAGCTTACTTTGGGACTAGATGGCGATGTGTGGAAATGTCCGAAGGATATCACTTTGGAAGCGTCTATCTCTATCTTAGATTTTCAGAAAATTAGTTCTAGGAACCTCGATGACATTTTTAAATAACTATCCATGGACAGGGAAACATACCGTTTTTGCCATTGGGCTACAGAACCCTAAAATTGATTTAGTAATCAATCGAGCCAGTATTTAATTTTTATGTAATTTTCTTCTTCGGTTAATACTTAAATTGAACTTCTGACTGGCAAGCTATAAGCTCAAATTCCAAGCAACAATTTTAGATTGGCTAACTCGATCCGTCATTCGATTAAACATCACTAATGACAAATGACAGTCGTATGTGCCGAAAGTAATAGAGAAAAGTGACATCTGTCGGTCGGGGGGAATTAATGACAGTTCAAACATCAATTTGGGAGGGCCTTATCGGCCAGCGGCAGCAAGAGGGTTACATTAGGACTATTTATAGTTTAAGACATAATCTCTGTATTTCTGTGGAGTTTAGTTTGATAGCTAGCACGTAGCGTATGTATTTTATCACCATCATACAGGGTGTTATTTTGGTCAGCGATGAGTGACTCAGGGATGGTTGTCCAAACGATACTGATGCCAAAAAAAAACCATAAAAAATACTCATGAAAAAAAAACACTAGAAACTCATGAATAAGGATAACTCAAATAATCATCCCTGAGGTGAATGTCACTGACCAAAACATAAACATGTATATATACAAAGTAAGATTATTTGTAGTTATAGACAAGTTACAATAACTTAATGAACGTAAGCCTGAGACATACTCGTAAGAGGTAAGACTTTTATGCCCATAAATAAAAGTCGACATCTTGCCCCAACTAGCACACAAGCAGCTTTCACCGCCATTATAGAGCTTCTTAGCGATACAATGGCCGTTGAAAAGCTTAAACCAACTCCTCAGCCTGTATAGCAACGTATTCTAATGCCATTATACAGGTAGGCGATACATTGGCCATACAATCGTAATCATTTACACTAAAGCAGTTACAATGGTATCTTGTTCCGTCATTCTACAGGTGATGGAGGTATAGTAGCGTTGTGAACACTCCTTTACCACTAGTAGAGCTATAAATGATTTTTTGGAAGGTATGAGTGTTTGAAAGGCGCTATAGGATGCTACTTAATCACTTTGAGTGGAAAAAGGAGTCTCTATAGATTCTTAAGGTCTATTATAGTGTTTATCACCGCTCTTGTAGCGTCATTACCTACATTAGAGTTAAAATTACTCTGTAGTAGCGCTAAAGGCGCTATATTTGAGGAAATGAACTTTTTCGTAGCGCTAAGCGCGTTATAGTATTGGTTTTAATTACTTAAGACGGTGAGTAATACGCTTATAGCGTTGCTGTAGCGCTTTAAGTGGGACAGGAGCGGTTTCAAATGCTTTGAAAAACGTAAACGTTGTCGTCCATTTTGAGTTATCCCGAATAATATGACAACTATTTTCAACAATAACAATAACAACGCCCACATTGATATCGAGTTATAATAACTACTTTATGATTTAGTTTCGATATTATTTATTCATAAATGACTTAAACATCTATTGGGAAGTCTTAATAAGTGGTTTTAATAAAATAAAGAAACTATGTCACCAATATTATAAAAGTATTATAACACAAAAAACGTATTATCTTGTGGGCGCGTTAAAATCTAAGCGAAAATACATGTATATATTCACAGTAAACTGATACTCGCAATAAATATGACACAGTAATAATATATTCAAATTTACCTTTTGAGTTTATGTATTAGAAAAACTTTTGACAGACAACACCTTGTTTCATTTGCACTGATTTAAAATCAAAACTATTTTTTTTATAAGTATTTAGTTTTTAGTCACTTAATCGCGATCAAATACGACAAGAGCTGCAGTATAGCGCTACAAAACATAATTTTACTCTTGCAGCGTTCGCTACACCTTTTTAAGCGCCATTGTATATCCGTTAGCGTACACAACCACTCTTAAAGCGTTATTGTACAAACATTAACGTACATCACCACTCTTGTAGCGTCATTATACGGCGGTTCTAACTCTTATTTCGCTGCTATAGCGCGATTGTAGAGCTGATACCGTTATAAAAAGTGCCTATTTTAGGGTTAGAGTAGCGCTATAGCAGTTTATACGGCTGCTGTACGGCTTATCTATACAGCTAATGCCGTAATCGACAACCTCTTAACGGCCACTGTAGAGCTTCTTATAGCGCTTGTGTGCTAGTTGGGGTGACATCCGACTGTTTCTGAAAAAAAACATCACCTGAATGTAAGGTTGGTATAAAAAAGTTAAAAGTTGCAAAGTGTAGGGTATTTAGTCATAATCATAATACTATTTTTATCATAGATTATGTTGCAATCTGTAGGTGTGAATCGCCCTTCATATGGGTGACTTAACCCCCACCAGCATACGGGGAGTGTGATAATTGAGTTATTTTAAAAGAACAGACTTCATATAAATATGACGATGATGTAAATTACCTTACAATGATTTACAATAATCTATACCTACTAGGTGTGTAGATGTAGCAATGAAACATGCATACAATTTCACAGTCATGATAGGTACCTATCTCGCGACACAGTCATTATTGCTCAAATTAAAGTTTATACAAGATGACTGTGACAAACTTAAATAAAATAAGCATTATGAAAAGGGTTTATTTACTTAAGTAGTAAACATTTATAAGATACCTCTCAGCCTTCCATTCTATATACCCACATTAACACTTCGACTGCCTTAATAAAGTTACGAAGAATAACCCAGGAAAAAGCAGTTTTTACGCTTAATTTATTTAAAATTGATGATAACGATTTTTGAGCTATTGTTATTTAAAAAAACATGCACACTCGGGCCCAAATGGCTGACACATAGCTGACTGGTAGCCAAACACTCGAATCCAAGGGCTTTGTATAAGATGACATCAGAAATTACGTCGCGTAAACACTCGGGCCCGAGTGAGCGGCAACGCTGAAATCACGCGCAGTGACCTAGTTAGGTTATTTTTTCAATGAAAGTAAAATAACAAGATACAAAGACGTCATCATCATCATCATTATCAGCCAAAGGACGTCCACTGCTGAACATAGGCCTCCCCACGGCTTTCCACAGCGACCGACCACTAGCAGTCTGCATTCAGTTTGATCCCGCGATCTTTATAAGGTCGCCTGTCTATCTTGTCGATGTACGTCCTACGCTGCTGCCCCAACGGCCATCAGTTCTTCGTGTTATGTGCCCTGCCCACTGCCAATTGAGCTTACTGATTCTCAAGACCATGTCCGTTACCTTAGTTCTTCTATGTATCTCCTCAGTTTTGATTCAATCCCGTAAAGAAACACCCAGCATAGCCCTCTCCATCGCACGTTGTGTGATTTTGAGCTTCTTTATAAGGCCTATGTTTCGGATTCGTATGTCATCACTGGTAACACACACTGGTTGAAGACTTTCGTCTTCAGACACTGAAAGACACAAAGACGTTATCCTGTCAAAAATATTAAAGCGAGAGAACAAACATAAACACAGAGTGACCTTAGGTATCAGTCACTGCCACGGGCTAAAATAGCAAACACATAAGACGCCCCCGTTGTGTACACAACCCACACCTTTATGTGTTCAACGTGTTTTGTTCAGAATAGTTTTCAAGGTAAAGTAAAAGTAAGCCTGAAAATACCCGTATATAAAGCTTAGCCCTTGTCGTTCAATGAAGGTTCGGTATGTTTTTTATATTTATTTAAAAAAAAATACACAGTTTGTACTGACTTCAAAAAAGGAGGTAGTACTTAATTTAATGTGTATGAATGTGATATCGGTTGAATTTGATAATGTATGACTATATTGATCTATTAAGGCTTCTAAACACGTGCAAAATTTCGTAAGTGTATGAACGAGTATGTTTGTCCACGGTTTTTTCGAAAACGGGAAGTCAAAGCGAGATGATTCTTTCTTACTTAAATAATGTATATTTCAACTTAAGGTACAGTGTTAATTTTATCAAAATCGTTTTGAGATATGGGTAATAATTACAAATTATGAAATTATAAAAAATGGTGGTTTTATTTTAAAAAATATTTAACTTATTCCTAACCTGCCAAACCACTGAACAGTTTTTCGGCAGTCGCTTTCGCGGTAAATGTATGTACTGTGTATATAGCTAGGATACTAAACATGTCTTTGTGATTAGGTGTTTTCTACCTAAGGATCAGACAACAGCACTTCAAGGTAGACACGGTGTTATATTATGTTATATGCTTGTAGTCGAGATTGGTTTTCAACAAAAATGTATAGCTTGACATGCTGTATAATCACCAAAAACGTCTTTCGCATATTTCTGGTATTAATTAGTTAAACTTTTTCTTGCCCATTTTCAAGCTTTAGCTTGTTGGTATATTCCCTATACAGTAAGACAACAACTTTAATGCGCCTAAATCATGACAAGTAGACGGAGAAAGGAAAGCAAAGTAAATGGATTAATATTTAAAATTAGTTTTTTTTATTTTAAATATTGGACACCAATCACATACATTGCTCTGATCCCAAAATAAGTTGCTAATGCACATGTGTTATGGAAATCAGACACAACGGTGATACCACAACACCCAGACCCAAGACAATAAAGAAAATTATGATTTCTACATTGACCCGACCGGGAATCGAACCCGGGACCTAAGAGCGGCAACGCCTCGAAACCCAGTGTTCTTAGCCACTACACCACGGAGGTCGTCAAAAGGATACTTTATTTAAATAAACAATGATGTATGGACATGGCGAGGTTGCCATATCGTATGTCAGTAGTTTTCCTCAAGGTTGCCGTTAACAAGATAGTTTGCCATAGGGTAAACCTGTCCAGGACAGGTCATTTCCCGACAAATGACCCACTTGTTGAGGCGAGTAATGAGACGACCCCTGTTGCTCACACCCTATATGTTTGCACGTGGGGGGTCACTGCGTCACAGTGTTATCCCCTTGTCTTAGTCAAGTTGCGCCCAGAAACGTTACACTATGTAAACTCACGTCAAAGTGCTACAACTTACTGTGACACTTTCATGACATTTAGCAGAGAGTCTTATATCAGCTGAAGATTTTTATTTTTGATGCATCTCGAAGTTGAACTCTACGTTCTTTGTTAGCCCGGCAAATACTATTAGTACTCTGTTACTCAGTCAAACTGACAGTATTTAAAATAAAAGAACTTTCTTCGAACTCGAAGAACCTCTCTAACTAACTGGTAGTCCTAGATAATTTAAATTTCTGCGAGTATGAATAATTTAAAAAAAAAAACAAAGCAAAATGAATAGAGTATGCCATTAACACCAAAATTTTTAATTATTTAGATAAAAATATATGCAATATTGAGTCATCCCGACCCATCCATAAGTCTCCAGTTATTAACGACCTGTCGTTAAAATAACTAACAGCTATTAATATATGCGACAGCACGTATCCGTCAACCCTTCTAAACCCATATCACTGTCGAAGGCACTAATATCTCGTCACTAGTATTCTGTTACTTTTTAATTGGCTCGGTTATGATATTTTTACGTGGTGATACAGAGCTGTGATATATCATATGGTATAATGGAGTGGGTGCATCGTTTTGCTTGTTAGCTGACGGTAGTTAAAAAAACTACTTTGGTTTCTCATTTTCATTTTGAGTAAATATTCATTTTGCAACGAGATCAAATATTTGTTTTATTCCTGATATTACCAAACAAGTTAAAATGCGTATCATAATAAAAACAACTGATTATTAACATAGGTAGGTAATAGCGACTGGAACTTACACAATTACAAATGATGGGTCTACTTTGGTTTTGAAATATGCACACTATTTTTGATATTTTTTATAAATTGGACACCTACATACATTGTACTGACCCCTAAGTAAAAAGCTAATGCACAAGTGCATATGTGTGGCAAGTGTAATGGACACTTAGACATAAAAGTGGTACCACAACACTCAGATCCGAACCAATAGAGAAAATTACGATTTCTACATTGACCCCACTGGGAATCGAAACCCGGACCTTGCAACGGCGACGCCTTGAAACCCAGTGTGCTTAGCCACTACATCACGGAGGTCGTCATGACAGTCAATAGGTAATAAATAAATAAAACTCCAAATCTGAAACACAAACTACAAGTTTCGGAGATAGTAAATTAACGTGTCATAAGATCGTGTGCTTGGTCATAAATTATCGGAATTCGAGACTTGATCTATGGCGTTTGGTTAACTTACAGATGAGGGGCAACGTGATAGATCTTATTTCGGGGTATTATGGATTATACGTGGAAAATATTTTGCCGAATTTTTATAGTGGATGTGAATGTGAATTTGTAACTGATAAACTAGTTTTCGAAACACGAAGCAGTGAACTTCATCAGAACCATTGCAAACGTTTACTTTAGCGATTATTGTGTCAAAATGATATTTTGCACAGAATTAAACTACAAAGATTTCCTACTTTTGGTTTCATTATTAAATGCAATAGCGCTGTTGATTTGAATAGAATGAAAATTATTTTACAAAAATAAAGGAGTAAGAGAAGAACAAAACAAAAGCTCTATATATCATATAGAAAATAAGCACTTATGCTTAAGATATACCTGAACATACATGAGTTACACTGAACTTATTAAAGAATACCCAATCAACGTCTAATGTAATTTCAAAATATCTTTATATAAACAAAAAATGCAATCAATTGATGCAATCAACCGTCCACCAAAGGTTACTTACATCAACACACCAGTTCAGCATTGCAATCAAGCGGCATCTGATAAAGTATCCCAAAGGGCCATCAGCAATCACCCAACATCTGATAACAGCCCCAGGGGGCTGATAATCCCGCACCCATTTTACACAAAACGAATATTTCAACCGCGATAATTTTTGTCCACAATTCAACGACCGGCCCACTGGGGATAGTTTGATTGGTTGGCAATTGCCTGAGCTTATCTTTTGTTTAGAGCCGTAATGTTGGGTGACAATTATAGTCGGCTTTGTTATAGGAATTGTTGCTAGAGATAAATAGTTTTTGGTTAGTTTTTCTGGCTTTATGTAATTTGAATTGCTGATTGTTAATGATTCGTAATAAATAAGGATGTATTAGTCCATTTTTTTATTGATCATAATACAAAAAAAAACAATTAAATAGGTAAAGTTCGTAAGTCTTGCCACTTCATCTTTTTCATCTCATTAACACACACATCCTACCGCACCTATACTAAACGATACTTTTTCAGAATTTTAAATATCAAAGCACCAATTAACGGCGTAACGAACCATTGTGCGGATGCAAATATTTTTTGAGTTATCATTTTTGGTCTGAATTTACGCGTCTCGGCCCACCGGGTCCAATTTGATCGGGCGGCTATCACTGTGGCCGCTGCGGCCGCGATTTACGGTTTGTTAGCTGGTTTTATATGCCGTTTTGGGCTGTTAATGGCTACACAGTGTATGATTTTGACGGTAACCTTTATGTATTGGAAAAAAAAACACCTTCATAAAACTGTCTAAAAAGTTGTTTTCAAAATACTGTCTGTTTAGGAAAAACAACTGAGAAAGAGAACTAGGGTTTCTTTTTTTCTCCTAAACAGAACACGAATGCGTTACTTAATCTTTTTAGTCAGTTTTTTGAAGATGTTTTATTTTTTTTATTTTTTTTTTTACATGTTTTTTAGTTTTTAATTATATCTCAAAAGTAACTGAACTAATTTTAATGAAACTTACACTGGATTCTAAGTTGAACTATACTTAATTGAACCGAAAACAAATCATCTTGTTTTTAAGAAATCCTGAGACGAATATACATACACTTAAGAAATTTGCACACGTGCTATGGAGCCCTAATAGATCAATATACAAAAAATATCTAATTCTGACTACATCACATACACGCAGGTCGAATTCATTACCTTTTTTTGGAAGCCGGTAAAAAATGATACCTAGTTAAAAAGTACGTAATTGCAGTTTCGAGCAATAAAAAATCTAGGAACAAGGCAAAATCATACGATTTAGGGAATCGTGACCATAATATATTGTTGATTTTATGACACCTTATTTTATTTCCTTTATGACAAGTGCAAACTATGCTGAACTATGGAGTTAGGTACAATATAATGGACGTAAAGTTACCTAAATTAGGGCAAGATGTTTCCTCCTTTAGTATTAATCAAACACTCAAAAACGTGTCAAAAGTAACAGACACAATCATTTGTCAACCCTTTCAACTCCGACTGTCTACCGCTCTTTTTACATTTAACCCTTACACGTCCACCGGCCACAAATATCCCGTGAGTTTGTAAGAAATGAACAGTTGTTACTCATAATGTAATCTAATTCCAGGTTTGCTGTAACGTGGTTCGGGCTATTACAAAGCAATGTCGAGATTGCTGCGACAATCGCTGACTCGCAAAGTAATGGAAAACTATTGTTGAGTTTAGTTGCGTCTTTTGTGTGTTGGATTTTATTCACTTTTTGAAAGTAACATTGAAGACGAAAATTGCGCTTGAAGTAACATAAAAAGTTGTATTAACTAATAAAAAAATACGTTTATTGTCCTCGCCTCATTGACTTGAAAAACGGTTTTAATGGTTTTTAAACGAAATTAAATCTTATCAACAATCATTACCAGATTATTACAAGAAGATTTTTTATTGCCGCAAAAACACTGAGTTTGGTCAACTTCTAAGTTACATTAACATTACTAATATTTTAACTTATTTAAAAACAAAGCTGAAAAGACATATCCTCATCGTGTTTATTTTCTTTACACCAATGCAGTAATATACCTTACGACTACATTTCCCTGCGATTAATAATAACGCCTACAAAAGTTGCCAAAACGGGCACGTATTATTATGACTCAGACATGATCAACCGACTTCATAATAATGTTTGCGCACAGTATCCACTTTCGGCCAAATTAAGGGTATCCCTCCAACCTCGGACACTTAGTTCCGAAAGTAAACGAACCGAGTGATGTTTACTTTACGTGCTCTCAAGTGTACCAAGTGTTCCTTTCCCTCGGCCGAGAGTGCTCGTGCGTGATAGAATTATGGCTTGCTTTGTGCGTTTTCGCTTTTTTGGAGATGTGGGGTACTTTGGGTACGCGATGATGCAGTAATGGGTTAAATGTGCATTGTATAAGATATGAGGTATTAGTCACTTTGTATCAAAATTCAATACATATTTGTATATAGCCATGACCGAACTAGATCAATAGATTTAAACTACGTATAATCTATCTGATTCAGAATCTCGGAAGAACGCGAAAACGCTTTGTGGAAACCAAAATTGACGCCCTATTTTTTTATATTCATTGAAAAGTAGAGATCCTTTTACCAATATTTGGATAAAAAAGTAATAATGGTAGATAAATTAATTACTCTTTTTCACTCTTTACAGATTAACATGGAACATAATTTTAATAACTTTTGTGTTTCAGCTCCTGATTATAATTTCAAGTGGATTATAATAACGGTCCGTTTATTCCAGTATCCCGAACAATAAAACGATTAAGAACGTACGATGAAAGCGTTAAAGTGGAATGTCCCTTTGTATCCGATATCCGTTTAATTTCGTTATGCAGGTCGAGAGAAGCCTTTGGGATTATGACATTAGTTCACAGATACTCAGATGATACTGAGTTATTGGCAACAAGTGGTGGGATCATACGAATATAAATTTTATGCATTAATTAAGCCATCTCGACCAGGTATGATCTATTGTGGCAGCCCTTATGTTTAAAGTTCACTGTTTAGTCCCGTTTAGTCTATAAATTGCCAGATTCTTTGGAGCGTGATATCTGCTATCTCATCATGCATCAGCATGATGTGCCGCCCGAGATGGATACTTTTTTGACCATAAGCCGACCGCATGAGTAGAGGATATGCATGGCGTTTCTTCTTCTGTATTGCAGAATCTGCACTGAGTGTCTGTACAAATATGCTGTCACTAGTTAGACATGACCCACCTTAGGCCTCATAATCACTTAACATAATGTCGAAATGTCTGCCTATATGCGGAAAAACAAATCTTAAATCACTTTTACTCTAAATCTATTATATTAGTTATACTCATATTTATAGCTATAAGTGAATAATATATCATTTTCTTTAGATTAAAAAAAATCATTTTGTCTGAAATTATCTTAACTATCTGTAATTATTCTGATTCACAAATGATGTAATTATCATAATATATTAACATAAATAAATAATTTAAAAGGTAAATATTGTTGTAGTCTTACATTGGTTTTCATACTTCCACTTAAATTACACCTACTCCCTTATAAATTCGTCAAGCGACTCAAAAAAACTTTAAAAAAAGTAAAAACCGACTTCAACACCAAAATGCACTAAAAAGTCTTAAATAAACTCTTCACCATTGAAAGGAAAGAAATCCGTTTTAGGCAAACAATTTCTTTTTGGAGTCGGTGCTGTGATAGTTGATGCTTGATGATCAAAGTGATGGCACCGACTCCAAAAAGAAATTGTTTGCCTAAAACGGATTCCTTTCCTTTCAATGGTGAAGAGTTTATTTAAGACTTTTTAGTGCATTTTGGTTTTGAAGTCGGTTTTTACTTTTTGAAAGTTTATTTTATTTCTTTATTTTTAGTGATTACATAAGAGGGGGGGGGGGATTTGCACCTTATGATTCTATTTTTTACGAAGCTACAAATTACCTATCATAAGTTTCGTCATTATAATTACTGAACTACTAGGCGTTAAAGGGTTCCACCATCAGCTCAGGCCCGCAAAATGTTGACTATCAGACGTAACAACACGTCAACATTAAGATTCTAGTAAAGAAACACTATACGTGCCTTTAAAATTTGAGGGTTTCTCTCGAATACACCAAGATCCCATCATCAGATCCCAAAATGGAAAAAATGGGACCAACTAGAAGGTATACCCTCTAAGTAGGTGAAAAATTTTTTCGATTCGGTCGACAAACGACTGAGATATGAGGTAACATACATACAAAAAAAATGATAAAAAAAAAACATACAGTCGAATTGATAACCTCCTCCTTTTTTGAAGTCGGTTAAAAATAGTTTCTGCCGATACAGTACCTACAACAAAAAAGTGGATGTAATTTAGTCACTATCGAATTAAGTTCATGTCAGGAAGTGCTTCCCATGAAAGCTCGACAACGTTGTTCCCTTGGGATCACAATGATATTAGAGTTCATGGTTCCCTAGGTCGATAAACCAGTAATTAATGATGACGTTTAGAAACTAATAATTCTGAGGATCAATCGCACCATGTTTAGATGGGGAAGTCATCTACGTTGGTAATTAGTGACCGAAAATAACGTTTAGGCCCGGTTGTGTGACCGATTTTTAACTCAACCAAAGGTTAAATGTCGTCACTAGCGGTTGAATATGTATTTAGGTGTTTAGAGCAAAAAATACCTTTAGTTATTAAAAGGAAATTTTGATATTGTTTTAAAAAAATCTTCAAAGTTCGTAAATATTTAACCACTTTTTAAACCGAGGAAGGAAGAGGATGAAACTTAAAACGCGCGGATGCAGTCGCGAGGATCTGCTAGTGGATCGATAGTAGTTAAAAAAAATATCAGTTGACTTTCCATACCTGGGCCTGGTAGACCCAATATATATTTTTATTTACCCTTGAATGCGTATTTATTAACTTAATTGAGTATAAAATAATAATATGGACTTTGATAGGGCACTGATCAAGTAGCAAATATCGGCCCTGTACCTAAGTGTAAGCTCCAATCTTTCTTGGCTGACCAAGGTGTTCAATACAACAACTTTTATTTCAGTACGTATTATTATTTTCCTCAAACTATTATTATAGACGCCATTTATTCCCACAAGACAAGGTGACTCTAACACAACAACAAAATTATTATTCTACCAAAAATATCTACATTTCCAGACACCAACTCAACAATAGCAACATCTCCTTTGTATCGACGGCAACAAGTGGCCAGAATAATGTTGAGGAAATTATTTTGTTACCACCTAATGTTTGGGACAATGTCGCCAGAATAATATCTTGAGGCGGTCAGATTACGTAACTTTCTCCGTAGGAATAGCGATTTCAAACCGTGTGTTTATTGAAGGCTGAGCAGTAGAGAAGTGCTTAAGGGCGTGTAAGTGCTTTTACCATCGACAAATAAGCACTAATAGTGCCACGAACGTATCTGAAGAATGGCTAAAAATGGAACTACAGATGTCATATTGAATCCGTAATTGTTGCTGGTGTAAATCAGTGCTACCATTATTGTTATTAAAATTTCTCGGTAGCAATTCGAAATAAGCGTTCTTTATACAAAATATCATTATTTAAAGTTAGTTTATCTTTGCTTGTCCAATAAAGTAAAGATTCTTTAAATAACTTTTAAAATATTATCAGCGACAAAAATTAAGTAACCATTTGATTTAAAAACATCTCAGTATTCGACTATGAATTACTTATGTGAGTGAGATTTATGCCTTTATCTTATTTTAAAATAAATAATTTAATTTAAAAGGAATGTCAAGATTGTTTTCAATTTTCAACTTGCAATTAAAAACAGACTATGTCTATTTTTATGAACTCTAAATATTTATTGGTGAGAGCGAGCAAGAAGGCAAACAATATAGAATGGCTCACATTCTAGTATTTTTAACCCTAAAGTAAAAATGGTAGAAAATTCCATCTGGCGTATTTTTAAATATTATTTTATGTACTTTTGGCGAGTTTAAAAATAGGCCAGAAGTGTTTATTTTAGTAAAAACCAGCAATCCTTTTTGATCGTGGCGCCAATTTGTCATTCTTCAGATAAGTTGGTGGCACTATGTGTGTGTCCCCCTAGCCGATTTCGACTACGGTGGCCAGTCACAACGACTAACCGACTGCGCGGGACATATTATAGTGCACAAGTGTGTGCGCAAACACAGTTGCACTCTCTATTCCTTTCACTCTCATAGCCCGATGGGACAGCAATCTGACACGACCGGAGAGAGTTCAGGCGCAGGACCAACGGCTTTACGTGCTTTTCCGAGGCAGGAGGATGAAACACCGCCAACTTCCAAACTCCGGGCTACCATAAGAATTTCTGAACAGAAAAACTCAGGTATATATTTTTTTTGGCCCGACCCGGGAATCGTAAGTATTGGAGAGATAAAGGGAGAGTGGGTACTTATTCAGATATTGTGATATAGGACGTAATTATTATAGCCTCAATGCTTTTTTTGCGTATAAGATGCCTGGAGCATTGCAAATATTTCTCCCCTGGACGCTTTCGAAACCCCTAATGCGGGTCAAGCAGCTGTCTCATCAGGAGAGCGATTCAGAACGTTCGATAAGCCATTTGGCTTGGGTTTCGGCTTCGGAAACAAATAAAATAAGAGAACAAAAAATATAACGTTGCATCGGATATATCTATGTTGTTATTATTTTAATAATTGTAAAAGTTATCGAAGCATAGCTGAATCCGTAACCGAATGTCTCAGCCCCCCGATTCAGAACCATTTGGATACGGATAACTTATTGATAAAATTATAATTACGTGGATTTATCCAATGCAACTATATTATTTTGTTCGTTTATTATATTTGTTACCGAACTGAAATATTGATATCTTTCCAAATAACGATATGAATTTAAAATAAATAGAAAATCTAGCCGAAACCCAAGCCGCATGGCTTGAACGTTCTGAATCGCCCTGCTGAATCGGGGGGAGGTCTGCCAAATGCTTGAAAGCGCTATCTATTTATTGAAGAACTATAGACCCATCTCACTTCTGAGCCATGTCTAAAAGCTGTTCTCAAAGGTCATCACTTCACATCGTCTCGCACGTAGGTTTGATGACTTCCAGCCTCCCGAACAAGCCGGATTCCGAAAAGGCTACAGTACCATAGACCACATTCATACGCTAAGGCAAATTATACAGAAGTCCGAGGAGTATAATATGCCTCTATGTTTAGCTTTTGTGGACTTTGAGAAGGCCTTTGATTCGATCGAAACTTGGGCGGTGCTTCGGTCTCTTCAGCGGTGTCACATAGACTATAGGTATATAGAGGTGTTAAAGTGTCTATATAACAACGCCACGATGTCGGTACGAGTATATAATAGGTTATCCGGTAGAAATAAGGTTAAAAAGTATATAAAAATAAATAAGTTTATAAATAAAACAAAAAAACTTATCAAGAAAAATATGGTTTTTAAAAATAATGTTAAGTTAAGGAAAGAAAAACTGGATCTATTAGACAGCTTGGAAATTTATCAAAACAAATTGCATGAAAGTAGGTCACATTGTCAACAAACAATTAAGCAATTGCAGGTCGACATTTCTAGGTTGCAGGAGTCCTTACATTCTATGACTTGTAAATATAACTCTGCCCAGGAACAAATAGCAGAACACATCCTGGCTGCAAATAATCTATTAAAGTTGAGTTCTTCCGACTCAACTTTTAACTCACTGTCTAATATAACTTACAATTTATTACCTGACTCACAGCAGCAAGAAATTGTGGATTTGCAGTTGCATTCGCCAAACGAAAATAGCTTTAGTACATCTGAGAAATGTCCTAATACACCAAATAATAACATAAACAAATGTAGAAACGTTTTTGTTTTTTCAGACAAAATAGGAGTAGGTTATGGTTCCTTACTGAATAAAAACCTTAACTGTAATGTTATTAACCATTGTATGCCAGATGCATCTTTGGATCAAATAGTTAATTATATAATAAATTGTAATTTAAATTCTAATTCTACATTAGTAATTATGCTAGGAAATAGACAAAATCTTAATAAAAAAATACTTATCAAAAATTACGAAATATTGTCGAATTTAGATGTACACAAAATAATCTTTAGTGCCATACCATTTTCGAAAAACCACACGACGCAAGAAAATAACTGTATTCATGTATTGAATACTATATTATTTAATTTAACCCAACGTCATAGTGACAAATTTGTGTTTTTTGACACAAATAAATTTACTAACAATTCATTTTTACTGACTGGCGGCTCTTTACACCTGCCTTATAGAATTAAAAAACGAATTGCTAATTTGTTAGCATATAACATTAATAGTTTAATGAATCAAACCATATCTCATGGTTATCAACATGTATTTAATAATAGTAATATTGATGTAATCAACCAGACAACCTCTGACGCTTTAAACTAAGAGGGCAGACAAAGGCCAGGTCTAGTTTTAATGTTGTTCACCAAAATATACAAGGCCTGGCTGGCAAAGAGCTTGAACTTTCATTAGTTTTCCATGATTTAAGTGTTCATGTAATGTGTGTGACAGAGCATTGGTATAGAAATTGGGAAATAATGATTAATATTGAAAATTATACAGTCGGTAGTTCGTTTTCAAGAGAGACCACTACTAGAGGGGGTTCGCTCATACTTGTAAATAATGAATTCAACTTTAGAGATCGCAGGGACATTGTGTCGCTCTCTTTAGAACGTACTGTCGAACTAGCGTGTACCGAGCTAGAACAATATATCATTCTATGTGTGTATAGCCCTCCCGACGCTAGTTACCAACTTTTTGAACCAATTATGGAAGAAGCACTAAATAGGGTTTCGAAATCGAATAAGAAGATAGTTGTTTGTGGAGATTTTAACTTTGATATTTTAAAAGAACGAAAAATTGCCAATCAATTTCTTAGTCTGTTTAAATCGTTTAATTTAAAGAATCTCTTTAGGGAACCGACAAGGGTGACCCCTAGTACGGCCACCTGCTTAGATAATATTTTTTGTGATGGAAATGCTAGTGTTGTTGACAAAGGTATCTTAATTGGTCTCAGTTCTGACCATAGAGGTCAAAAGGTCTTTTTTGAACACAATCATACCGCAATAACACCTGTTGAGACTATATATAGGCCTGTTACAGTAAATAGGTTGGATAGATTTAGGGATACAATAAGCGATAGTGTATATGCAACTAAACCAAATACTAGTGATAGTGTAGATAAGCAATATGAAGATCTGTTTCATTTAATTAAAAACGATTTTTATGAAATATTTCCCTTAAGGAAGAATAAATCAAACAAGCCCAAATGTCAATTTAATAATTGGGCCACGGCAGGGATTCATAAAAGTAGGAATAAACTATATGAATTGTATAGTCTTCGAGAAAGCTCGCAAGACCCAAAGTTTATTGATTACGTCAAAAATTATTCAAAAATATTTAAAAAAGTATGTGCTACGGCTAAATCACACCATCTTCGTAAAATAGTATCTAGCTCCAAAAATAAAGCAAAAGCTACATGGAGCATCATTAATAAAGAAACCTGTAAAAATAAATTAAGAGATAATAAATTTACATTAAAAATCAATGATAAAACACTAAATTCAAATCAAGAAGTTGCAACTGCTTTTGAATCGTTTTTTTCACGTATTGCGCCCACTACAACTAAAGAACTTGCCTCTTCTTCAGTAATAGCCGAATCTATTCTAAAACTTTATGTCAACGAATGTAATTCTCAATTTCACTTCATGCATGTAGGACCTGAAGTAATAATAAAAACATTTCTTGAGTTGAATATGAAAAAAACTGAGGATCTGTGGGGACTATCCGTGCATATTATAAAATCAATTATCGACACAATAGCTCCTCAACTAGCAATAATTTTTAATAAGTGTATTGATGATGGCCAATTTCCTAGTTTAATGAAGATTAGTAAAATAATACCGCTTTTCAAATCGGGTGACAAAAGCGACCCCTCAAACTTCAGGCCAATATCGATTTTGCCAGTCTTGAGTAAAGTATATGAAAAGATTATATTTAACCAAATTTTAGCTCACTTTTCATCAAATAAGTTACTACATAAAAAACAATTCGGTTTTACTAAAGGTAGAAGCACTACGGATGCAGGAGTTGCTCTTTTAACACATGTTTTTGATGCCTATGATAATAGGCATGATGCTTTAGGAATTTTCTGTGATCTATCCAAAGCGTTTGATTGTGTGGACCATGAAACATTGCTCAAAAAAATACGTCATTATGGGGTATCATTAAACTCATTAAACTTAATTAATTCTTATCTATCAGGTAGAACGCAAAAAGTATATGTAAACGGAATTGAGTCTTCTGGAGCGCCTCTAACAATGGGTGTGCCCCAGGGATCTATATTGGGACCACTTTTATTTTTGATATATATAAATGACCTCCCGTATTTTGTAGGAAATCTTTGTGATATAGTATTGTTTGCAGATGATACTTCACTTATATTTAGAATTCCAAGAGGTGAAGAAAATTTTGACGATGTAAATAATACTCTTTCACAAGTGTTACATTGGTTTACGATTAACAATCTCCTTCTTAATGGAAGTAAAACTAAATGTGTAAAGTTCACGATGCCTAATGTCCGACAGGCATCAACTCAGGTTAAGATAAAAGACAAATCGCTTGATATTATCGACTCCACAACATTCTTGGGAATCACTTTAGACTCCAAACTACAATGGGGTCCTCAAATAGAGGCCTTGTCACGGAAACTAAGCTCAGCTGCTTTTGCTGTAAGAAAGATTAGACGTTTGACTGATATAGAAACAGCTAGGTTAGTTTATTTTAGTTATTTCCATAGCTTGATGTCCTACGGTATTTTACTGTGGGGCTCGGCTGCTGATATAGAATCAATTTTTGTATTACAAAAAAGAGCCGTGCGAGCTATTTATAATCTAAAACCTCAAGATTCCCTACGAGAGGTGTTTAAAGAAATTAGAATATTAACTGTAGCCTCTCAGTATATTTATGAAAATTTAATGTATGTCCGCAAAAATTTACATTCATTCAGGAAAAAAAGTGATATACACAATTATAATACTAGGAATAAAAATAAGCTTGCTATTCCACAATTAAGGCTTCGAAAGGTTGGTAATTCTTTCATAGGGAAATGTATTAAATTTTTTAATAAACTACCAGAACACATTGTAAACTTACCGATCAATAAATATAAAACTGTCATTAAAGAAACCCTTATGACGAAAGGGTATTATAAAGTAGATGATTATTTGAAAGATAATAATGTATGGACTCGCATGAATACTACAAACATTGTAAACCTTTTGAAAAGAGGCATTGACAATAGTGACTGAGTTTGTTGCGCAGCTTCTTCTCAGCACTAGCCCAAAATTGTCCCGAAGCTGTGGTAGGGTTTATATTGGGACGTGTAAAAGTGTCCTCAATGGGCCTATTTGCATAAATAAATGACTTTTATGACTTTTATGACTTTTATGACTTTTAGTACAGAAACAGAATACGAGGGCGATTCCATTGCGAAGAGGTGTAAGACAGGGCGATGTTATATCTCCGAAACTGTTTACAGCGGCATTGAAAGACGCCTTCAAACTCCTGGAATGGGAAGGATACGGCATCTCCGTCAATGGCGTATACATAACACACCTTCGGTTTGCCGATGATAAAGTCGTTGTGGGAAAGACGCTGGATGATCTTGGCACTATGCTCGAAGACCTCGACCGAGTATCGCAAGAAGTGGGTCTTAAAATGAACATGGAAAAGACGAAAATTATGTCAAGCTCCCTTGTCGTACCCACTCCAGTATCTGTTGGGAACTCAACTCTCGAAGTTGTCGACGAGTACGTCTACCTGGGATGAGTGATCCAATTGGGTAGGTCCAACTTTGAGAAAGAGGTCAATCGACAAATCCAACTCGGCTGGGCAGCGTTTGGGAAACTGCGCAAGAGCGTCTTCTCGTCTCAATTACCTCAGTGTCTGAAGACGAAAGTCTTCAACCAGTGTGTGTTACCAGTGATATACAGATCCGAAACGTGGTCCCTAACTATGGGCCTCATAAAAAAGCTCAAAATTACACAACGAGCGATGGAGCGGGCTATGCTCGGTATTTCTCTACGAGATCGAATCAGAAACGAGGAAATACGTAGAAGAACCAAGGTAACGGACATAGCCTTGAGAATCAGTAAGCTTAAGTGGCAGTGGGAAGGGCACATAGCGCGAAGAACTGATGGCCGTTGGGGCAGGAAAGTTCTAGATTGGAGACCCTTCGACCAAAGACGCTGCGTAGGACGTCCACCAACAAGATGGACAGACAACCTTAAAAAGATCGCAGGATCAAACTGGATGCAGACCGCTAGTGATCGGTCGCTATGGAAAGCCGTGGGGGAGGCCTATGTTCAGCAATGGACGTCCTTTGGCTGATAATGATGATGATGATGCTATCTATTTATTTATTATTAGCACGATTTTAGTTTTGAAAATAAAAAGATCTGTTTAAACATCAACAAATTAGCACTTACTAACGAATATAAATAAAATATGGAACGTTTTATTTGAAGTAATGAATAGATAACTCTAAGCAGGACTTATTAGGACATTGTAAATAAACGTCTTTACTTACTTATTGCAAAATGAAAGCGATCGAGTTATACATTTAATAGCCCTGTGGGCGAAAGTCTCGGAAAACGTACAAAAGGGGAGCTCTTCTGTAGTATATTTGTGGTGTGATTACAGAGTTACAGTTTGTAGGAGTGTTTTGTACTATAATAATGTATTAACCTTATTCACTTACCGTTAAGAAGTTAAACTGATTATTTTAAAACTACTGCTAGATGTCCATAAGTTTAAAGAAGTACTCAATAGTGTGAAACATCTGAGTATCTATAACAATATCATCTTTAGCTTTTTTAGACTATGTACGGAGTAACGTAATTCTTTGTACTCCATTAGTTTTGATTCCTTGTGTATTGTTTTTTAAGATGAAGAACGAACCTCATGTCATGACCTTAAGTTTATGGTCAAGAACATAAATATAAATTGAAAACTATGCGTCAGAAAACACACCCATTGTCGTAGTTTCGAAGTACGCCATTTTGCTTTCTTGTGTTACGAATACCAGACAACGATCATGACGCGCCGGCAGCGTTTCCCAAATAAATGTTCGTGCTTATCACACAAACATTTGCCCCTTGCAGGATCCGAACCTGCGTCGGCCGGCTTAGTAGTCAGGAGCACTAAGCACTACACCAAACGTCGTCAAAGTCAAGTCATGATCAGGGTCAATAACCTTGGGGAAGATTCTCGCGCAGTTCGTATACGAAAAAAGTTCACCGATCGATTGTTTTATAATCGATCGAAATTTCTTTGTCGAAGAAAAAAATACTTTTGATTTCACAGGGTCACGATTTCTATGCATTTCGATTTCATTCGTACCGTAGTTTTTTTTTACGTTTGGTTATATTACTGGATGTTTTTACCGACTTCATTGGTTAAACGGTTAAACTTGCAATCGGATTACTACACGAAGAAAGTTCGATTGACCTGGGAATCGCCACCATTATCTTCAAAATGATTACAACTTTATATTCAAAAGGACATTAGATACACAACAAATTACTTCAGCTTATCCAGAACACCGTGGGAAGGAAGGCGTGTTCCCGACATTGCAACTTCCCATTAGTCAAATCTTCAGCAAAAACTCGACACTGTGTTATTCCATTAATGCTGAATTGCTTGGAAGGACTAGTGTAGCTTTGCGTTTCTGCTTTTTGTTTGTCATGCAAAGTTATGAGCCGGAATTTATTGCGATTTGAAAGGAATGGTGCTTTTAGTAGTAATAAGTTCGAATTCTTTTCTTTTTAAAACAAAAGCTAGTAGAAATAAATTCGATGTCATTAATTTATCCTCATTTGAACCCTACCTACACAAATCATAATTGATGAATGAATCTATTCATTCAATTTCTATGAAATCGATTTAATGGTTTTATTCATTGTTAGGTTACTTCAGATTCATTACTTGGCTCCTTCTTACCGACTTCAAAAAATGCAGGTAATCAATTTGATTTTGTAAGATGTATGTTTTTCTCAGGATTTCACGTAATCGAGAAGTCATAGCCAGATAATTCTTTTTAGTTCAATGAGGTAAGGTTCTTACTTATCGACGTTTACGTACGTTCGTAACTTAAGGTACCGTGTAAATTTCATCAAAATCGGTCTCGTCGTTTTTGGGATATGAGTAACAACTTAAAATCATGAAATATTTTTATTTTTCGCACCGCCCACACTCATTTCTGCTTAGCCCAAAGGTATGACTGGTAGGGAATGCCATATGGCAATTAGTCCACCTTTTGTACAAATTTTTGGGTGTGCAATAAAGTATAAAAAAATAAATAAAGATAATGAATAAACTGCCTTCAAGAAACGGACTAAAAAGTTTTAAATAACGCAAACGTCTTCTATGTAGAAGAAACAAATTCTTTTGGCGGCTGCGGCGGTATGTGTAGGTAGACTGTTTGTGTACGTAAGCTTGACATCAAGTTTAGTCAGTTTTTTGAAGGTGTTTTTTTTTCCTAGTTACAATTGTGTGTCCAAGTTGGTAGGTAATTTTTATTAACACAAGAAAGCTTAAATGTTTATGAAAACGTTAAACACCTTCTTCCAAAATTATTAATCCGTCGCGATGACTCAGTCCATTCCTCGAAGGCATACCTCGGAATATTAACACTGGTTCCGCCCGACACTTTTGACGGGTTTCCGACAAAAATTAACGGTCACACCAATGCGGAATTTGATCTGGGGATTATCGGAAAAAGGTTCGCATAATGTGCGTTACAATCACATTAACGAACGAGGCTTTGAGGCTTTGTAATAAGGTTGATTTAAGTAGACTTTACAAAAATTTAATAACTTACCAGTTCCGTGCAATTTCAAATTTAACCGTGTCTTTTTATTTCTGTTTAAATGGTGTAAATAATAAATAATTTCTTTGACCCCGCATTGTAGTAGCTACATATAGGTTTTTTTTTTGGTAATTATACTAAACATTTTTTTTTCTATTATTGACCCAATGGTTTTTATACTACTATACTTTATAATGAAGTTTTTATACTCATGTGACGAACGTACTTCATAAAAAAAATGGTTCCACAAACCATTACATGTAAAGTCAAACACAGAAAATACTGTTGTACAGTGTAATCACAAAAAATAATACGTGAAACCGCATCATTTCATCGTAACCCTAACGCGATAATGAAGTAAGAATTTTCCACAAAAAAATATATAATTAAAAACGTAAATTTTAACGAAGCTGATTCTGCCTGATGAGGTGTCAGAAGGGCTATCTCGTTTCATCTGAAAAGTGGACTCGGAAAATTTCTAAAAATATTGGTGTAGCATGAAATTTTATTCCAAATGAACCATTCTCTCTATTTAGCATAATTATTTTTATTATTACAGTATTTTTTATCGTTATATAAAAAGCGTTCTCTGCTTACCAAGCCTTTTAAAAGATTAACGGTATATTTGAGATTGTCTCAATTTTCTTAGTGTTGATGCCAAAAAATAAATAAAGTGGTATTGTACATCTTAAACTGAATTTGAGTTTTAATAGATTCTTAATTTGTTGATTCGCTTGCCAAAAAGGATTATGTGTGTTTATTTTTCCATTTTGCACACCGCTTTCTACCTTTAATAACTGTTGTTGCCTCTACCAAATGGTTGTCTGGAAAAGAGCACTTCCAGCGATAAGACCGGCAATATTGTACTTGTGATTTGTATGTTTTAGAATATCTTTGTAATTTTTGTCCTTATTTGTGTAATAAAGAATATTTAAAAAAAAACACTTTCCATAAAGTACTTACTACACCTAATGACAATGAACGGATTTAGTTATTCAGCTTTTGGCTTTTAAAATAGCTATACAGGCTAGGCCTAGGCTATTATAGGAAAAATTTTGTTGTACTCGTAAGCAATTTGTATTTAAATAAAATAAAACAATGAAATTTACACAATTTGTGAAAGGTTAGTGCTCCTACAACATGCAAACTAAAAACAATTGACTCTCACGTTCACGTTTTCGAGTACTACTTTAACAAATTCAACTCGTAAATGTAATGCCCCATTTCGCGAATTCGAAGTCGGTCTATGTAAATACTTTCACGCGAATACCAGCAAACTCCTCGCGGACAAACTAAAATTTATTGCTCCGATAACGCAACTCCGCGAAGGCGGCATAAATTTTATGCCGACTGTACTCTCGCCTTCACTATTCAGAAATTTGAGAGACCACATTGCCAACATTACGATAAAATAAGCATATAAAAAGCATAAAACTTTTTGCCCAGCGAAATAGTGCTGGCAAATGGATTAAAACTGAGAAAGGAATAGAAGGGATGTTTTCGGTATCCCATTTGAGAAAGCAAAAATACATTTGAGTTGGAGCTAGTTTTGAAGAGACTAATTTGATATTTTTGTGTTCACTGTCCGTAAATAACATAATTACATTGTATAAATAACCTACCTACAGTATCTACTGATAGTTACTGTGGTAATAATGATTAAGTGTTACGGGCTATTTCACAATGCTATAATAAGTTCTGACTAGCGTTATCTGCCCAATACTTCATAATAGTAAAATGAAGTTCCATTTGCATTCCATATTTTAATTATTGATTCATCATCATCATCATTATCAGCCAAAGGATGTTCACTGCTGAACATAGGCCTCCCCGACAGCTTTCCACAGCGACCGATCACTAGCGGTCTGCATCCAGTTAGATCCTGCGATCTTTAAAAGTTTGTCTGTCCATCTGGGCAATGAGCAGGGTACATAGCGCGAAGAACTGATGGCCGTTGGGGCAGGAAAGTTCTAGATTGGAGACCCTTCGACCAAAGATGCAGCGTGAGCCGTCCAGTAACAAGAATTATTGATTCGTTAGTGCTAATTTTTTCGATGGTGAAAGGCCCCTATAAGGAATGAGAAGTGTAAGAAATGCGTCATCAAAGTAAACAACTTTTATTCGGAAGCAACAGTTCTTATAAAAACTATGTTATGTAGATACTACAATCTAACGTCAAGGCGTTAAAAATAGACCCCGACAGCCACTATCAAACACATTACCCACTTGATAGTGCTAACGTCCTTTAAAAAGTCTCACTTTGTCCACAAAACGCCTTTTGATAACCAGATTGCGTAATTCTGCTTATCGCGAACTAAAGAAAAAGAAACCTAACGGAATCCGACTCGCGTGTAAGCAGAACGCAAAGACAATAAATAAACCTTTATCACCATTTTAATAAATGTGCAAGGAACTTTCTTAGAATAAATCGCAATAAAAGCCTCAGAATTTGTGCCCGACAAAACACAGGAAGGCTTATGAATACGCATAACCGTTTATGTATGCATACGTCGTTTTTCATCGTTTATTTGCTCATTTTGCGAGATAAATTGGGTGAGATACATGATTTTTTGTAGGTAATTTATCATTAAGAATTATGAAGTAACTTTAGCAAAGTTAAGGCAGTTCCCAAATAAAGTATTCAGTGCTTAAAATGGGTCAATGGCGCCATTTTACAACCTACAAAAAACATTTCCAGCTTCATACGAAAAAACATGGGTTACGATTATTGTTTTGATAATATAAAATTAAACAACTCAGCGCAGTCTAGTAATTTTTTGAAACGTAGTAACAAACAAGGATAACTGTTTTTAATGAATTTGGTTATTTTAGAGCACAATTTGGTAATCATGCGTTCATTCATAACTTTATAAACTTAATCAAGGGAAGTCTCCACTCCATTTCTTCTGCGCACTTGATACCTTTCCATGTCTTAACCTCATTTATATTCCTTGCTAATACCAGCACTAAGCCACCATTCAGCCTATCAGATATCAGGTAACATAATGTGCAATAAACTGAAACCTGGTGAACATCGCTTTCAGTGGCTTAATGAACCATTTTCCTGAAACTGCCGAACGGAATGACTCTTTAGTGGTCTTAATTCCGCCTTTTCGGTGGCTAAGGTGATAAAAACGGACATTTAAACATAATGCGAGCGAAAAATTAGATTTGATACTATTCGTGGAAATAAATGTGTTTATACACTGTTAGAGAAGTGCTTAATCATGTATGTCGAGTGAGTTAAACTTTTGAGAAAAAATCAAGTGTTACAAGTAACAAATAAATATCAAGATTGTGTCACTTATTTCAAAATAGTCTTAAATAAATAAATAAAATAAATAAATATCTCTTGGACATTCCCACACATCGCCATCTAGTCCCAAAGTAAGCTATTCAAAGCTTGTGTTATGGGTGCCAGACAACGGATATAATACTTAAATACTTTTTTTTTTGTAAATACAGTTTATATTGGTCTGGGTGTTTTCTATGTATATCATGTATATACATAGAAAACACCCAGACCAATATAAACAGACATGTTCATGCACACAAATGTTTGTATTGTGCGGGGATCGAACCCGCACCCGATGCGTAGTAAGCGATTTCTCGACCACTACACCAGACGGGTCGTCAAATAAATAAATTATCAGTATTAATGAGGCACATATTATTTATTGCTCACTTATTATGTACCTTAAACATACGTTTAAACACAAAATTTTATAATTTCACACGAAACAAACAAACCAACATAATTTAATTTGCACAAATTACGCAAATCTTAACTTATTAATAATTTCCTTGGAACAAGCAAAATATTACACCTCCCATTCCGCCAGAGGCGTATTCCGAGTTTATGAGAACCACCTCATTACACGGCTGCATTAGCGCCTTTGAGTCATTAATACAAAGGACGGCCGGAGGGCCGCATTCTGTCATTAGTGTTTTAATAATTATAAACGAGGAAACTCGCCTCAAAGGATGGGTGCCAAGTGTGGAATTGTCTTTGTGTGTTCGCGGGTTTATATTTCGAGTTCAAGACAATATACCGGGCGTCAGTTACCAACAAAATTAAAACACAGCGATTCAAAACGCAAAACACAGCGATTGGACCGTTATGCATTGCTTTTGAGTTTGAACAAACTCCCCGTGCATAAAACTATTACTTTTAAGAGAAAAAGAACTGTCAGAATTCACCTATGTATGTTACTCGTATACAGTCATTCGATTGATACAATATGGTAACGAACTTACAAAACTTTATTTCAGTCTTTGTAAAGTCACCGATAAATTTCTCCTGTACCTATGTATGTACAAAAATATTGAAAAGTAAGTACTTAAGGATACATAGATTATTTGATTATGAAATTGAAAGATACAACGTTGAATAGCAAAGAAAATAAAGCTTATTTGTATGCTTCATCATCGCCTTCATTATCGGCAAAAGCACGTCCACTGCTAACATAGTCCTTTCCCATAGTTTCCCACAGCGACCAATCTCAAGCGGTCTGCATCCAGTGTCATCTCGCGATCTTCACAAGGTCGTCTGTCTATTTATCGGTGGACGTCCTACGCTGCGTCTTTTGTCAAAGAGTCTCCTCTCCAATCTAGAAATTTACTGACGCACCGGCCATCAGTTCTTCACGCTAAGTTCCCTGCCCATTACTAATTGGGCTTACTGATTCTCAGGGCTACCTTACTTTGTTTGCGTTTAAAACATTTTTCTAAACTATTAAATTACTTGTCTCTCGTAACAACGCATCTACCTCTAATTATCCTGTATCGCAAATTGTCTTTCAAGACATGTTAATTGACACTTTATTCTGACTATGACAGAGTTAGCGTCTTAGAGAAATTAATACTACTCCTAAGAATACAAAGAATTGCCTCAGGGGCCGTATAATGTCATTAGTGCGTTAAAATAACTACCTGAATAATAACGACGTTTCAGTAGGTGTGTAGGATAATAGGTAGGAATTAACACTTTTATTGCGTTTAATTTGCGAGTAATTTTCATAAACTACGGCTGTAGAATTAGCCGTCATCAAATAACCTTAATCAAATGTGTAAAGCATAGTACTTTTTGAAAAGGTGTGTATGTCGCTAATTATCAAACGGTACTTATTCTGTCGGTACGTGAATGCATTTTTGTATCGTATTTTAGGTATATATATATACCTATTCGTTTGTGTTACATACATATTGTGAAAATAATGATAATAATGATTCGCATAATTATTTAAACGACCTCCGTGGTGTAATAGCTAAGCACGCTGGTTTCAAGGCGTCGCCGCTCCGAGGTCCCGGGTTCGACTCCCGGTCGGGTCAATATAGTTTTCAATATCTTCTATATCGTCTCGGGTCTGGGTGTTGCAGTACCACCGTTGTGTCTGTTTTTCATAACACAAGTGCATTAGTTACTTACTTTGGGATCAGAGCAATGTATGTGATTGGTCTCAAATACTTTTTTTTGTACTTTTTAATTACTGATTATCAATACATGCATTGGCATGTATTTATGCAAACTTTATTTTTAAAGCTACCAAATACTCATTAATCACAAATTAATTACTTATGTATTTTCTGCATTCTTAGTATAGCTTAAAAATGTATTTTCTTTTTTAACGCATTCTAGCTTGAGGCAAATTAGGGTGTCTATCGCATGGAATCATTTGCAATGTACGGACGACATCATCAAACCTTATTTTAATGTCAATAAGGGTGATAATAAATTGTTTCACTAGCACCTATGTCCACAACACCTACTCGTACTGGCTGGGGTAGTGATTCATCAATTGTGCAAAGTGCCACTTCATATTCCGTCCTCCCTGTCGCTTAGCATCTAAATATACGCTGATTGAAAGGGCTTGATACTTGACCATTCATACTACTTTTTGATGCATTTAAAAAAAAGGCACGAGTGTGTCTGGTTTTGATTGGGCCCTTTGATATCGGAAAGAGTTTATTTATTCCAACTGAATACACTATGATCTGTTTTGCAATTTTGTGATGGATTTATGCGGTGCGGCGTATACTTTTAATAATAACATGTGTTTCCAACGGGGAAAGAAAAGGATGAATTACTTAAGAGATCTAATTTTAATAAAAAATATTTCATTGCACTTGCGAGCTTTATACTTTTTTAATGGTTTTGATCATCATCATCATTATCAGCCAAAGGTCCACTGCTGAACATAGGCCTCCCCCATGGCTTTCCACAGCGACCGATCACTAGCGGTCTGCATCCAGTTTGATCCTGCGATCTTTTTAAGGTCGTCTGCCCATCTTGTTGGTGGACGTCCTACGCTGCATCTTTGGTCGAAGGGTCTCCAATCTAGAACTTTCCTGCCCCAACGGCCATCAGTTCTTCGCGCTATGTGCCCTGCCCACTGCCACTTAAGCTTACTAATTCTTAAGGCTTTGTCCGTTACCTTGGTTCTTCTACGTATCTCCTTGTTTCTGATTCGATCTCGAAAAGTAACACCGAGCATAGCCCGCTCCATCACTCGTTGTGTAATTTTGAGCTTCTTTATGTAGTTTTGATCACAATTATCAATTTATGGTTCTTCATAATTACCAAAACTATCAACAACACTTAGTCACACTACAACCGAACTCTTCTTTTCGGCTAAGCAAATAGAGTTAGTTGGATAATTTGCGCCGCTTCCCCGGGGATCCGAACCCGCGCATCTGGGGAGCGCATCCGGAGTGCACAGTGCAATCGCTCGTAATGCCGTCCGAATTAGAATAATAAGATTTTTTTGGTGGAATGCGTATGAAATTTTAATGAGCCTAATGCTTTTTTTCGATCTCGAAATGTAACTTTTTATTCAGTTAGGTTGGGTTATTTGATTGAAGTTGAATTATTTTATTAGGGAATGTTTGGGTAGTATTATTTTATTAGGTACGACGTAATTGCCACAACGAAAGACTGAATAACCTATACTTAATTCAGTATTTAAAAAAAAATCGGGAAAAGTAATGTGTCATGTCATACACTATTCGGCAGTCGGTACTCGAAGTGTTACTAGCTATAAGTGCTGTAGCAACAGAACGAATAATTAACATGCTAATAAGTATTTTACAAACCTTCGACATAATCACTGGTTTTAATCGCAGTTTTGAAAAAAAAGCAAAAAAAAACAGGGATCGAACGCTTGCACGCTTGAGACGAGCATGAAATTGCTACATTTTGATGTCAACTTTTGACTGTTTAGCAATATGTTTTCAAACAATACAATATACAGCTAGAGCGGTTATAAAAAGAAAATTTTAGATCACCAAATGGCTTTATGGAAAATAAGTACCTGGATGGTCTCGATCGCGGTAGCTGCTACAGAACGCTCACCGCTCGTTATTTTAGAACAGGGTGTAATAGTAAATTATCTAACCTATCGAAAAGATCTTAAATGATGCTTTGTTACCTTGGGATCGAAAAGAATACACCCATAGTTTTTTCAATGAAAATGTTTCCAAATCCAATTTATTAGCACAATGGCTACCATATTTCTCGGACTTAAGCCTTATGGATTTAGTCTTCAGGATGGACCATATGGTCCCTTCTAAAGGCTAATTTATTGCTATTAGTAATATACGAGTATGAGACCTTTGATATCTCGAAGACTGCTCTTTGCTGAAATTGAAATAAAATACCCCAAGACTACATTCGTGCTGCAAGAGTTCTCAAACAGACTCGACTGTGTTATCCGCATTAAAGGTGGTTGCAATGAAAATATTCATTTTTTGTATTTTCAAGGTTACAACTATAAGCAAGACAGTGTGAGCTTTGATATTAGAAAAAAAAATGACAAAATTACAGCATTTTGAATTGTTAACACTTTGAATGCCAAACTCAGTAATCTATGTCATGTTTAGAGTTGACTAAACAACAATAAAACAACAAAAACATTATATTGACTAAAAAATATGCCACGAAGACGATTGCATTGAAAGTGTTATCAAATTATTATATTTAAATGGTCATAGATTTAAGCATACGTTTTTTAATAAAACCTGAAAGACTTATATCTTTGTTCCAGGTCTAGACGCAGAACTATACTACGTGCGGGACGGTGTAGTTAACAACTACGCAACTGGTTTCATAGTGCCTGTTCCTGCGCATATAGCCGACTTGGAGTTTATGTGGCAAGCTCTGGGGAGGCGGCCGGTATGCGTTTATCTATTATCCACCAATATACATAATTATCACTGACTGTAAAAGGACCTTAACTGCTGAACATAGACCTCCCCCACGATTTTCGATAGCAACCGATTTCTAGCGGTCTGCATCCAGTGTGATCTAGCGATCTGTTCAAGGTCGAATGTTTATCTTGGCAGTGGACACGCTACGTCCTACGCTACGCTTAAAATAAAGTTTTTTTTTGTGTGGGAAAATTCTTACTTTTCCTGCTGCATAATAGCATAATATAGTGTATAGTATTATTGTAAAACTCACAATAAACTAGTGACTTATAATTTTGGCGTTTTAGAAAATGTATACTACATTTACAAAGAATAATGAATGTGATATTTCGCTATTAAATAAACTGAGCGCTGTACCTAACAAATTGTCAGTTTTATTTCATGTAGTTTTAATATCAAATAAGTTAGCTTGAGTCCAAATATTTAAAAAAAAAACTCCCAAGGAATTTTGCAGATGAAATAGTAAACAGAAAATTGTAACAAACAAACAAAACAATAAACGGAACACGTTAAGCAAAACTAAAACTCGCAAACAATTGCCTCATTTACCTCGTGTCAAAACTCTAACTAAACGAACACAGCGCAATAAATATTCGTTAGACCCGTCGAAAAACGTAGACCAAATCTGGCCTTTTGTATCCTGAAATTAAATCGTATTCGTACAAAATTGGAAAGCGGAGCGAGCGAGCGAAGCGACAATTATACGAGAACAGAAATTAACAAGAAGTTAGGAGCGTGGACGCAGAGTTTATTATGTTCGACATTGCTGGACGATGGGATAAAAAAATGTGATATTCTGAAACTGTAGTTAAATGTTCAGAACGATTTTTAACTTAAACTTTCATAACGCGTATATTACCAGCAAAAGCGCGTTAAAGAGCTGCAAGCTGCTTTGAGATTGTCTATTAAAATTACGCTCTTTTAACATCTCTATTTTTGCATATGATCTCTGAGAATAAACCTTTAATCGTATCAACACATCTTGGACGCAATTAGTGCGCGTTGGTTTTGGCGTTTAGAATCTGATCACAATACAAATTTCTATTCGTTTGTGGTGAGGGTTTCGACCGCGCAGCTGACCTTCATGAAAGCAGAGTTTTGGTCGAGGGGTGTTCAGTGTCATTGGTTTATTGAATGGTGACCTGATACCAAGCTGCGTAACGCTGATCAAACTTATTACATACATTCTTCAAATATTTTGTATCCATTCCGACAGGAATATACATTTTATGGTTAGAACATAAATAAGGTTTTTATAAAATGAGGCTGTATTATTTTTTAATCTACTGTTTCGATGAAATAAATTGGGCTGGTCTGTATCCGATATGCATTGATATCCGAATCTGATCTAGTCTGGCAAGTCTAGTAAGAGTCCAGATGTATTCTTTGTTCCAATAGAGAATTCACCGAATTTCACACGTAAGTATCGGATACGGATGACTTTGGCTATCAAAACACAGCCACAAACAACAAACTCCATAAAACAAACATCGAGCCTACCTATAAATAATTCGTCAACCTACTCATGTGTTATGATATCATCGCTTATTATTCTGTTCAGCTGCCGTACGTGATGGGTATCGACTACGACGGCAGAGGCGCCATGCTGCCGCCACAAGTCAATATATCTGAAAGGGGACTGGTGCCTACTACGCTACAGACTTTTAGGTAAACATCAATATTGTTGGCTTATAATAACCGTATATACAGGTGAAAAGCGATAGATGATCGCAAAAGACTGAGACAGTTTGGGAATGCTGACGTCAAGAGGTCATAACTATTGTTACACAGCTATTGTCTGAATAGATGCTAAATAAATTGAGTTATTCTAAGTTGTTGTTAAATTTAGTGATTCTAGTAGTTCAGTTTGTCTAAGTTACGTAGAAATTTACCCATTTTGAAGTACGCACACTAGCGTCAGGGATTTTATTAAATATTCTCATAAAATGTAAATGTCTTTCTTAAGGGGCTCCCAGAATTTTTGACGCGCACACTAGCGCCACTTTAGTAGATAAATCATAACTCGTTAAATAAAAGACCAATCGAAAATCTGATTGATGCGATTGTAGCTCTGATTATGTGGTTTAGATACAATGTTTAAGTTCGATAAAACAGAGTTATCTGCAGTAACATTTAGAAAAAAACCGGCCAAGTGCGAGTCGGACTCGCGCCGTTCCGTGCCAACGTTAACTCAATTAGGGAATCCACTTACTTCCACTTAGTAAAATACCACAATATTTTGTTGACCGCAAATATAACTTTGTTTTTCATAGTGGTTGTATGAAAAACAAAGTTATGTTTACGGTTGTTAAAAATGTGCTCTATCTCAAAAACTTCTTGTTCGATCCCGTCTGAACCAATTTTCGTTGAAATTATTTATTAAGATCTACATTACATGTTTTTTTTTCAAAATTTACACGGTTAAGTTAGAGGGGGGGACGCCCATTTTACCACTTTGGAAGCGTCTAGCTAAGAAACGTTAGACTTTAAAAGAAAACGGTTTAGGAACCTCCATGTCATTTTAAAAGACCTATCCATAGACACCCCACACGCATAGGTTTGACTTAAAAAAATTTTGGCGGTTTTAGTTTCATGTATGGGATTTCACCCCCCTTTAAATATAATTATTTTTTATACAATAGTCGTAAAGCGGTTAACAGGGCACATCTTCCTACCAAATTGCAACAGTGTGATGCATATAGTTACAGAATAAATTGGCTGATTGGCTGTGACATACGAACGGACAGACAGACCGACTTGACGAAAGTATTAGGGTTCCGTTTTTTGCTATTCGGCTACGGAACCCTAAAAATGCCAAAAATGGTCATATTTAGCAGTTATTCTAACTCTAACTACAGTAAACTACTTTTGAAACAATTTAAACCTACTAAATAAACTAAAGAACCTGTACTACGATCGTTACTACCAGAGTTTTGATTGTTTTTGTATTTAATGAGTAATAATTATTTTATATAAAGTGGCGTTAGTGTGCGCGTCAAAAAATCGGGGAGCTCTTTAAAATACTCAAAGAATAAAATACCTGAGTAACAAACTCGTAGTAGTTCCGTAGCTTGCATTGGCTACGAATTGCTACGGATTTGTCTACGGACGTTTACAGCTACGGATGCTACGAAAGATACGAAACCCATGAATCAATTTTGAACATGTGGAACAACTTTAAACGCAACGTTATATTACGAAACATAGGAGTCAACTTTGGAAGTCCAAAAATTATAAAATTTAGCAGCTCGATTTTATAAGATAAAATAAGAAAACAAAATTTGCGCACGGGCGCGATTCGAACCTGCAACCTCTAGCTTTGTTTGTTTTTAACTATTTTATTACCTACAGAGTCCGTCTACCATGCACTGGGACCAGAAGTGCAGAGATCTTGGTCTCAATGCAGTTGAACATCTCATCACCGGACCGAGCACATAAGGACGTACGATTGCAGTTCAAGAGAAATAAAATTTGTTGGAAAGGTAAAGACTCTTATTTCTGTA
Organism: Pyrausta purpuralis; assembly: GCA_963924145.1. NCBI lineage: Eukaryota > Metazoa > Arthropoda > Insecta > Lepidoptera > Crambidae > Pyrausta > Pyrausta purpuralis. Next base: position 20,738,232 of record OZ001659.1, read on the forward strand.
ATATACTGAATGATCTGTTTCTAAAACTTAAATAATTGTTAATCAAAGCTAAAACTCAAGTTAATACCTACGCCATACAACTGTTGAAACATTTCCTAGAGAAAGATGAAATAAGAAACTATAAATTGCGCACGGGCAGGACTCGAACCAGCAACTTTCTGGCTAACTGGACCAAACGCTCTTCCGATTGAGCTATCGTGCCGTCGGTTTATGTTTTTTTTAATATTTTGGTTTCTCATTTCATCTTTATGATTATATTAACACTGTGAGTGTTTAAAATCATTTTAAACCATTTTCTCAGAAGCATGTATCAATGCACTGATAAAAAAATACTTTGTTTTAATAAAATAGAGACAGGGGCTCTATTTGAATTAAACTTTGTGGTTAAAGCTGTACAATCGTACGTAAAACACGTGTAAAATACATTTACAGAATCGATTTGAATTGTGAAAACCCCACACGAGCTATTGTTCAAATCAAACCCAAACAAAAAGGTTGAGTCAGCTCATCATTAATACCACAATACGGCAACATTATAGAAAGAATATAAAGCTTAGGCCAGACTGGGGGAGAATAATCATATTTTTAAAGCCAACTTTCTATTGACTCACGGTCATAATATACATCTATGAATGTATTATATTATTAAATTTTATTCTATGATCGAGACTTAAAAAAACATTTGTATCATAATAAATTATTAAATATCTTCTCTCATTTACTTTTACATATCAGCTGCATGACATCATTTATATTCGTACATAAATAAGTAGTATTAGTTCTTCTATTATAAGCATTAACTGGCCTTATACCTACACAATTAAACAAATAACCATTCAATTTCGATTTAATTGTACCTTTTTAAGCTAGTCACCGCCGTTTCGACGGAAACGTATGAATTATGTAAATATGGGTCAGTGTAGTATCATGCGAGCCGAGTCAATAATGTAATTACGGAAACTTCATACAAAGTAATGATTTAATTGCTTAATTACTGTGAATTTTCGGCGAATAATTTATATTTATTTAAGGACGCGATTAATTTTTTTAACTTTTTGGGACTCATGTCTGTTTGGTTTCTCATTTCATCGTTATGTTTACATATTTTTTTATATTAACACTGTGAGTGTTAAAAATCATTTTTAACCATTTTCTCACAAGCATGTATCAATGCACTGATAAAAAAACACTTTGTTTTAATAAAATAGAGACAGGGGCTCTATTTAAATTAAAATTTGTGGTTAAAGCTGTACAATCGTACGTAAAACACGTGTAAAATACATTTACAGAATCGATTTGAATTGTGAAAACCCCAAGCGAGCTATTGTTCAAATCAAACCCAAACATAAAGGTTGAGTCAGCTCATCATTAATACCACAATACGGCAACTTTATAGAAATAATATAAAGCTAAGGTCAGACTGGGAGAGAATAATCATATTTTTAAAGCCAACTTTCTATTGACGCACGGTCATAATATTTAAAAATAAACTGTTACATAAATTTTCATGATAATAAAATACACCCCGAAATTTATACCTGGTTTTCGAAAAAAACTTCTGAGTAGGTTCTCGCTTAATCATCAACGCTGTATCGGATTAACAAAAACGTGAATCTTAATAAATTAAGTATGAATTAAAAATATATCTTATTAAAATATATATAGACAGATAGCAGACTTTTTTCTGCTTAAACCTTGCTTTTAGCATTTGATCACCTTTATTCACTATGATTTCTTTAAATAAATACAACAGCGAAAAATCTATGCCGGACGCATAGGTCCACGGCCTGGGTTAAGAAATTTATGAACTGGGACGGGAAGAAAAATATCATGCTATTCTTAATTTATAGGCAAGCACAGTAGAAAACACGTCGTCTCAAGTCAAGTCAAGTCAGATGAACGCAAACAGACTGAAATTTGGTTGTGTGGGATACTAGCTAGAGGCAAAAAAGCATATTTAAATACTTGACTACCTACTAGGTACGTGATGATTAAAAAAAAAACCTATTATGATATATTCAATTCCCCATCTCAATTGAAAAACGGTAACGCCACCGAACTCTCTTTCCCCTTCCGACAAATCATTTCACAACGAGCGATGGGCGCTCTCACAAAGCGTATAAAGCAATAAAACCGAAGTTACCACACTTTCTTTGTCGGGGCAATAATAATAACAATAAATTTGAAACACTCCAGAATTGGCCGCGAAACGGCGGTAGATTTAGTGGCTTTTATTAAGTTTGTTGGTTACAAACTTTGACCACTTTGTTCTGATGTTGTTTATTTTTGATCGGTGTTAAGATTAAGTAACTAAGTTGTTTTACTTTACAAGTACTTAAAAACAACACTTTGCTAAAGTGAACTTGTACCTAATATTTCAATCCTAGTATAATTTATTACAAGTTGTATTTGTTTGAACGTGTTATGAACGTATTATTTTAGGGCTTTAAAAAACGGCACATAAAGGCAAAGAGACCTCTTGTAGGGTAGCATAACTCGAATATTTACTTAAAAAAATACCTCTCTCGCTAACATCTCAATAAATAATACTAGAAAACGTGTCATTGGTATTCAAATGTTTAAAAAACACTTTAAAAACAGCGTCTTATTTATCTCACTTTATAAAGCATTTTGCTACAAATGGGAAAAGTACACATTAAAAGTGAAAACAGAGTTGTAACAAATTTCTGAATCTGCAAAGTTACAGTTGACTCACTCCGTGAATTTCATCGTATTCTTTATTAGCATGTAGACGCAACAGGATAGAGACGTATGGAGGGTGCTTTTGTTGATTTTGCATAGGGCTGCCAAGTTGATACTGTCTCAAGATTTACGTACACAGGGCTGTTGAATTCTTCAGCAATTTATGAACAAAATGGTAGAAAAAATCCGCTTTCAAAATCTGACTAAAAAGCTCAAAAAACGCATTTCTCCACTGTTTATGAGAAACAAATTCATTTTGAGTCGGTGCATAATCTGAAGCTTTTTTACTTGTCTGCGCAAATTTTGTACCGACTCCGAATAAATTTGTTACTCATACATAAATATTGAATTGATTCCTTCCTCTTTTTCAAGTCGGTAAAAACATTAACATGTCATTTAATACTATGCTATTCTTAAGTTATTGACAGTTAAAAACACATTTTTAGTCAAGATCAGATAGAGTAAAAATATGGTTGTGGGACCAAAGTTGTTTACTACCTCAAAATACTTGCTTGGGACAGAAAACATTTCTAAATATTTAACTACGAGTATCTACTGGGTTCGTGAATGTTAAAAAAATCAAGCAAAGTCGTCATAAATAATATAAATTGCACTTGTAAAAAGCAACTGTTTTACACGAGAATTTCAGCATTCAGTTAGTATAATAAACAAACAATAAAATACTTTTAAAAATGAAATTATAATTTGGCTTTTTTCATCATAACAGATTGTTAAATATTTGTAAATATATTTGCTTTAGATATTCTAAGAGCAATCTCGCAACATTGATGAGGTAACGCAGCCTACGCGTTAAAGAAATAAGCACTTGTATAATTCAACATCATTGGCAAGCGCCAATGTATAGGTGGCCGAGTGGATTAGGCGTGCGCTCGGATAGCGTAAGACACGGGGTTCCTTTCGTCGTCTGACACATTTGCTTTTTACAAGGGCAATTTATATTACTGAGTTTTTACAGTGACAAAACACTTTAAAAAAATGATATTCTGTTGTTTTCATTATTTGCGCGTATATCATTATGCGTGTTTTTATTTTCAAGCCTCCTGAGACGGACTTGTGAATGCCGTTTTGTATTTTCGCCACCCCTAATCTCACCCCTCATCTTAATGTGTTTACAAGGAAGTATCGATTGTTCTATTGTACTTTTATTTGACTTGGAAATTTCTTGTTTCCCTTCTGAGCGTTAAGTGCGTTTTATTATGCGTTTTTCCTTTTTTAAGACCAATGGATGGTTTTTTGAGGCTTTGTTCGATGAAAAATGAAGTCGGCATCGTTATGAAGATGTATTTGTGAAATGAATGAAATATTGTTTTTTTAAGATTTTTCTCTTCTCACATTTCTTTTATTGTTTTGTTTTCATTGAAAGGTAACTTATACACTTTTCCTCAATAACAAAAAAGCTAATTTTAGGTCACGAGTCTTTTCCAGTTTACTTTTTATTCAAAAAACGGTTACAAGCTATAAGATTCAAAATTGTGTACTTTGTAAAAATTGCCAAGGTGAAAAACATTTGCATACAATTAGGCTAACGAGGCAAAGAAACTTCAAAGAAGATTTTTATCATTATTTTTTCTTAATTTTAATCGTTGCTATGCTAATCGTTCAACTAATATCTTTGGAAGGCTTTAAAGAGGGTGGGTGGATTTTAATAAAAGGTTCACTCGAGTACATCGGTAATGTTGCTAAGTTTATCGATGTTGTTTTTTTTTTTTAAATCTTTAAGTTTCAAAAAGTTTCTTTCATTAAAAAAAATATAAAACCATGGAAAAGATTCAAAGAATTCTTATTTTCGTTATAAGCTATCTTTTTAATATTGTACCTATCAGTTCTATTTTTACCACGTATTTTTAGGCATTACAAATATTTTAATACTTTTCAGAATCTATGATAACAATGCTCGAATTAAAATTAAAGTGCAGTCATGATGAAATTGTGGTATCTTAAATTTACGATGTAAATTTTATCGATAAGATAAAATTATCGACAAATGGACATCCCAAACACATATCTGAGCGTATTATATCGATATTAAAGCCTTGTTCCCCTTCTTTCACAGAAAGTTTTTCTTTCTATTACCCCTAATATTTCATTTAGCGGGTTTCATCCAATATCATTAGGCTAGAAAAGAAGGTTTACTTCGGGATAATAGCTTTAAATATGGTTTTAAGTAGTGAGATTACATTATGTTCGGTAAAAGTGGATAAAGAAATGCGTTTATTCAAAACAATAGGAAATAATTTTTGTTCATAATCATGAACATGATTTCCAGCCTTTATTCCCAGTCTATCTGGGGTAGGATCTCCTAGTACATTTGCGCCAAAGAGCTTTATTCTGGGTTGTCTGCGTAGGTAGGGTATCTTGTGGTCTGGGTGGGAGGTTTTTAGTTTATACTAATAAATTAAGTTCTTACACGCAAGTATCATTTGACGACAGCCGTAGCTAACACCACGTCAACACACCGGCACATTTGTTCTGTCATGATTTGATTGCCTTCGGAAAGTCAAAGATATGTCATTTCGATCGCAGACACCACCTCTTATGTTTTACAAACTACCGTCCGTTATTATTATACAGGGTGTTGTTTTGGTCAGTGACATCCTCACTCACTCAGGGATGATAATATGAGTGATACTTATTCTATTTTTTTTTTTAATTTCTAAGCAAGTTTTATACAAAAAAACATTAAAAAAATGACAAAACAATAGTTATTTAAAGTGAACAATGCGCATATTACTGTACGGTCATTCATCTTCCTGCTCACGAAAACTCTTTCCCATTCAGGTCTCTCAGCCGTGGTCACCCACAACGACACAGCTCGCCTCGCCGGCGACGCATCTCACAGCTCGAGCGGCGTGTTGCTCGTAGGGGGCGGGTGCGCGGCGGCTGCGTTGGCGTTGCTGGCAGCAGCAGCGGCGGCTGGCACGCTGTACAAGAGAGGCAGCAAGGCGAGACATCACGACTCTATTCAGTGAGCATTTCTAAGATGATGTTCGGCAGCTGCTAGCATGCTTACATGGTGATGTTTTGGTCAGAGACATCCAACTAAGGGTTGATAATATAAGTTATGCCTATTTAAATACAATATTTTCTTGAAATTATATGCAAGTTTCATACAAGAAAACCTCTTCATAACATTCTAAATACAACGAATAGAGAAACTCGCACCGTCGCGCATAGAATGCGCGGATCTACGATATATTACGCCGTAGCTAGTAATTATAGAGAAGTTAGATACGGGATTGCTACCCTGTACCTTTAAGGTCCCCGTTAAGCAATCCCGTATCTAACTATTTTTAGTGACTATTAAAGTTTAAAACGTAGTTAGTAAGCTACGAAGAGGTGACATGGCGTATGCAGTTTTGTCTCAATCGCTAGTATCGCAATAATAAATTGATTTTGTAGTTATTCTACATTATTTTTTTATATATATTTTTGCCATCTGTATTGTTTGTACAACCACCCCTGAATCGGGTGGCGCTGACCAAAACAACACCCTTTATAGGCAGCATGATGATATTATTTCTTAAACATTACCTCAACAACTTCTCAAACTTTCATTCGTAGGGGTAGGTTGGTATAGGTTCATAAAAGAGACAGTGTCTACTTAGATAAATACACCAAAAGACTTAACTTCTCTATTATAAAAAAGGAACAAATATTAGTAATGTTTTTACTTTGCTTCAATTGCTTCCATCTAGCAGGGTTTAAAAATACATAAATAAGTGATGAAACGATTTTTAATACAACTTCTTTTATCCGATAATTACAGACAATTACAGGTACTTAGCGGTCGTTTATGCCAACAACTCATGACAGTTCTATTATGGGCCAAAAATTAAAAATCTATGTTCATTGTGATTTTGTTGCAAAATTGGGGAATTACGGCCTAAGACAATGGGGAAGAGATTGACTCTGTACAAAGTTAATTTCATTAAACGTGAGAACCTTGCTATCAACGGATACATTTAGTATAATTATATTCTAAAACAATATTAAAAAACGAATTCATGTTAATTCAGTTTTGGTCTGATGCATAGAATTTTACGCGGCCATTTTCTTTCAAAATACAGATATGAATTTCAAATTTGTATGAATTCAAATTAACATAAAATTAAAGTCATCTCATTAAGGCGCAAATGAACGCGGAACTTGATAAGTATTTTGTCTTAATAACAAAGTATTCAGGCTGGCTTTGTTTAAATTTTTAATTAGATACTTGCAAGCGGCTTCAATCAGAATATAATTTATGTGCGTTGTACCGAAGGTTATTAAAGTACTCAGTTTACAACAGTACGATGGGAAATATGTTTTAATGATAAGTGAATAGGCTGTTACTAGTCTGGCATAATCAAACCTTTTCACATCTTTGGTTACTAAATTAAATTACCATTTAATTTTGGTTTTCCTTAATCCTTCACTTTTTGTATCTGTTGTTTCAAAACTACCCGTTAGGAATTAAGGGGGCTACACAGAATAAGTAACTTTACAACTGTCTCCTAGAAACCTGGGTGGAAATATGCAATACTAAAATCGACTTTCGATCGATTCGATTCGATCAGACATGTCACGTGACTGGTTTAGTATGAGTGGTTAAAAAAAGTTTGGTTAGGGTTCTATTGCCGAATGGCAATAACAGAACCCTTATAATTTTGTCAAGTCTTTCTGTCTGTCTGTCCGTATGTCACTGCTTCCAATGTGGTAAAAAGGGCATCCCCCACCCCTGAAACTTTAAAAAAATCCATAATGTACATTTTTATAAAAACTGTCAACGAAAATTAGAAAATTGAAAATATCATAACCTTGGCTTGCTTTAGAATTAACAACCATTTCTTTCACTGCTGTCGTTAATACCGTTTAGATGTCATCAATATATACACTTTCCTCATCTGCAATTTAGTTTTTCATTAAATATATGTATTTATGAATGTTTATTAGTCCCTTGCTTATACACCTATTTTTTTAACTCTGTAATATTATATTAGTACTTATGTGTGATAATGTTACAGCACCTTAAAAAATATTTTTGGTGCCATTAAATACTTTTAAATATTCCGCCCATAATTAATGGCGTATACTCTCTGAATTCCACAAGCGGTTGCCACTGGTAGAGAAGGCCATAAGGAATTAAGTCCGCCAATAGGCTATTGCACATTTTTTGCAAAGATTTTTGAATATGTTCGTATTGATTTAATAGTTAACAGTTATTTTTATTTCTTAGAAAAAATACCTCTTTATGCACTTAAATATTTTTTCAAATTCAAACGATAAATGTTTGCGCCAAAACGACAGCCTCCATTTTTGTGACGTCATAAGAACAGCAACAAGGAAACGTCAAATATACTTGGGTAATTCCATTTCTTTAAAGTTCGATAAAAATCCGAATATGAGCTTATATAGTCCGTATCATTGGTGTATAGTGCCAAATTGTAAAAACACAACATTAAAAACTCCAGAAAAGTTATTTATCAGAGACCTGAAAGGAAAGACAAAAGTTTTTAGATATTTTATTTACACATAACCTTGTAAACAAAACTTTTCAGGAACGCCAAAATCAAATGATTAAGATTTTTAAATGTGATAATGTAGTTTTAAAAAAATAACAGAATATACTTACATGGCTGTTTTAACATTTCTGAATTCGGCAGAAAAGAAATCGTTATTGCACGCAAAGAATTTTGCTATCATAAAGCGAGTCAATTTTAGCCAGATTTGTACTGTCTGCTTTTACGAATTCTTCCTCCATTGTAAAACGATGTTTTAAATGTGCAAAAAACTGAAACAAGCTACAAATTCGCAGTCAAGAGATTTTATAATTCCTTCAAAGAAATCTGACATTGATTCTGTTCTTATGACGTCACTCTCGAATAGAACATGGCATGATAATAAAAATTCAATTTTTAAAAAAAAATATAAATGGACCGATTAATTATTAAACAAAACAGTGCTGTGTACGTCTTTCCTATGATGAATACCATATAAATTACACACTTTTGTAATTTAATTTTGATAGATGAAACTGCCCTATTGTACAACTAAATAAAATAAATGTATTCTGTGTTTTTAAAAATAGTCTGCAATGAGTACTACTGATCCATTCGAATGGCTACGAGACGTTTTCGTAACGAAACGGAAGTAAATTTACGGAGAGTTTGTTTCCTAAATTGTCCCGACCGGAAATTGATCTCGGGACCTTTCGTATGTGATTCAAATAAAGGCGTTCCTTTTGGGACATCCGTTCTTTTTCTATATATGATACTGACAAGACCCTTTTTAAGAGAGATTTATGTTGATAACTCATTTTAGGTACATCTTTCTTTTTGATAAATTATTCTCGATGTATACGACTATTTCGAATCATTTTACGAACATTTGATTTCGAATATAAGACGAAAGCTACATTATATTGTAATCTCTAAAATAAACACTAATGACATTACATTCTGACTCATCGACGCGAAGTTGCCTTTCTCTCGGTCTTTTACAGGTTTTATTATGGGGAGTGTGCGCAAGAACCTCATGAGCTCATTCCTCCTTCCCCCTTTTACCACCGCACGTCTAGATGCACCGCGGGCTACCACTTATACCTTGTAGATATCCCACTGCTGTGAACTATGAGCTTCTCGTCATCCTTTATAATGCACATAGCCAAAGATTGGAACTCTCTGCCCGCATCAGTGTTCCCTAGCAGATATAACCCAAATACTTTCATAGTCAGAGTGAACAGGCTTATTTTGAGTGAGTTCGCTCCATTGTCGTCTGTCTCCCATTTAGGTCTAGGCTAGAGTTAGGGGCAAACCCGTTTTGGAATAAAATTATAAAATATAATAAAAACTTTTACTTTGATTATACTAGGTACTTTGAGAACATTAGACGTTTGTCCTTTTTATCATACTTTCCCTTCAAATAACAAAACCTTTACGGTTATATAGACTATAGGTATCCTCAACCAAGCTAAAAAGTACATCAAAGCAAAATAGTTTTACGAGTTTTCCAAGATATTGTTTTACTTTTTAACTTTAGTTAGCGAGCAAGAAACTTTAAAGTCACTTGCTAAGTTTACTTCAATGTTAATAAAGGATGTATTTCCTTGCCATGCTGCTTGGAAACACTTTGAAGGTTTTAATAAGGATGACGAGATAAAGAGAGATTTAATCCGTTCTTTGTTGTTATTAGTTTGTATCTTGGTGTACTTACATAATATTTAGCTTCAAATAAAATGACTATGACATTTTTATAGAATGTAAATAAAGACTTTATAGTTTGGAATTTACTTTGCATTTAAAAATGGAATTTTGGAATTTTTGCTCCATTGAAAGCCTAAAGGTGGTGAAACCATTATGAAAATTTTTACAATAGCTCAATTTCCACACAATATGAGCCGCTTACATCCACCCGGTTTCAAGTTTGGAGTAAGTCATAAGATGCACGAAATACATGTGTAAAAGTAAATTGCATAAAAACTGTTTAGGATCCCAACTAGGTATATATATAGGTAAATGTTAGTTAGACTTATATTTCGGTAAACGGTTAATTTTATGTATGTTTTTTCATATGAAATAGGTAAGCTCTTGTCTCCAGACTAGACCAGACCTTATACAAAGACTATGATAGTATATGATCGAACCGTTCCGAAGTGAAGTTGCAGGTGTTTATATATTATTTGAGAACTTTTTATTGTAACAATTTGGAACGTTTACGCCACCTTTCTCTAACACAACTAGTATACAACCAACATATAAGTAAGTTTGATGTTTAGTTTTGTGCAAAAATAGTTATAGTCACAGATTAATGATATAATTTCATGGTCAAATTAAATCGATAAAGCTGCTATTTCTTTCGTAAGCAATCACGCAATTCAAATACTGCATAGATACACTCAGTCTCAATATCTGAAGTCACCAGCAGTTTACTTAACCAACAATCCCATTCGCTTGTGACTTAAACTTAAAATGGAAAAAGAGTAGGGTAAAAACCCCTTTTCTGACAAGCATGATGGATGAGCTAACTAAAGGTTATATCGATGGACAAGGAAAGCGTTTTATTTTCTGCTGCAACACCAAACAGATTATCTTTTTACTTGCTTTATAATGGATCACTGCAAGCTGTTTTGGTTTATTGAATTAAATTAGAACTGTCTAACTAGCAAATTATGACCGTTAACTTTGTTGTTGTAAAAATAATACTTAAGATTTTCTACTTTTTTTTTTACGACGCGTCGCTAAATGTCATGCGTCTTAACTTTATTTAAGGTCAGCCATCTCGTTTATTTATATATTATAAATAGCACTTGTATAAAAGAACTGTGTCAGACAAGGAATCGAACCCTGTATCTAACGCTATCCGGGCGTATGCTGGCGAGTGTTATAGGTATAGGTAGTCCGGATAGCTATGGTGGAAATGAAATGAAATGAAATGAAACTTATTAATCCCTAGGGCGTAGTTTAAAATCGCATCACTTATGTAATACAATAAATAAACCAATAATATGTTTTTTTCCCCATTAGCACTTCATACACAACAGCAGCGTATGGCAGCCATCAGAACGTGCTACTCCGATTGGACACCCTCGGTAGACCACCTAGTTCAACTGGTTCCTATGCAACGATTGCCAGCCTCCACAAGTTCCCTTTTGGTATGTGCTTGGTATTATTATTCCTTAGCTAATATTATTGACATTAGTTAGACAGTAGAGACGGTACATACCTTTTACGTAGTGAATTGAGTTATTGATAAAAGATTTTCAAATTTCGCCCTGCACTAAAATTGGAATGAGATATGTAGAAATATGAGTATTTGTTACTTACTTTTCATTATAATTCGTATTTAATAATTTAATAAGATTGTATAATATTTGCATGCTTTTTCTGATAGTTGGAAAATTACATATTTATAACACCTACAATATAACCCTTTTCCACAGGCAAATAAAATAAAATATTCTCTTTATTTCATTCATTTCTCAATGTATCGGCTGGGTTGCACCTGTCGTGGTAACAAGCCAACTAATGTAACACATATTTTTAATTCATATTTAGGTCCGCTATGTCTCATGTTCATTGAGTTTATAGTTTAAGAATATTACATGTGCCAACTGAAACGCATTTATTAGGGGGAATCCACCACTTAATCGCAATTTTCTTCATCGATTGTCATTCCCCATAAAACAATTCGCAGATGTTTCAAAATAATATTCAACAAATTTTAGAATCTTGTTACATCACAATTTCATTTGGTGGAATGCTTATTATCAACAAACTTACTTCATCGTTACTTCTTTTCATAAATTACGTATAATAACGGTAGCTTTCTATTTTGTTACCCATAATTTTATTTCCACGTAAGTTTCAATATGCAGAATTCTTGAAACATCGAATTTTACTTCACTAAAGTCCGTATTTCCAAACGAATTTGTTACTAATATTATGTTGCATACTTTATTAATAGACAATTTAAAGCATTACTGATATAATTATGTAATAGATATTGATCAAATAAATAAACTGCGTTAATCCCGACTCGCCGTGGTCTTCTCGCCGTGGTACTAGTCTGCCCGATACTAGAGTGTAATTCAAAAGCCGGAGGAGCGGAGGGAGAACAGCCTCCGCCCGCTGTTATTCGAAATATTTATTTTAATAAATTATTCGCTGAACTGTTATTCGATGTTATGAAACGACGATCATTAACTATTCGATTAATCAAGAATAAAGATATTAACATTCATTGAATAGTTTTCTGTGAAATGAAATTCGATATCAAAAAATTCTGTGTTATGATAGATACCCTTTATTAGGGATGTACCTAGAAAAGCTAAAAATATGTCATGGAATATGTAAGAACTTGGAACAGTTACTCTTTGATAAGCTGCATAAATATCAATGTGAACTTGTGTGCATATTTCAAATTTTCTTGCAACAACTTCCATGGTGTAGTGGCTAAGCACGCTGGGTTCCGAAACGTTGCCACTCCGAGGTCCCGGGTCAATTCCCGGTCGGGTCAATATAGATATCAAAAAATTCTAGATTGTCTCGGGTATGGTTGTTGCGGTAACACTGTTGTTTCTGATTTCCATAACACAAGTACTTACTGCAGGATCATTGCAATGAATGATCGGTGTCCAATTTTAGACGCAACTATTTCAATAAGACCTATTTTACCTTAAACAGGTAGTCGGAGATCGCCATCGCCATACGCAACCACACACATCGGAGAACACATTTACGCTAAACCGGAGTCCCGGGTGTCTTACTACGCAGCTTCAAATCTCACGCATGTTTCAACGGTAAGATTGTGGTATTTTCAAATTTTACTTATGATGTATTCACACTGTCCGTCAGACAACGTCAAGAATAGTCAGATACTATGGAAAATGCCTCCGGGTGGTGTGGATACACCGTTAGATATTTATGCTTATGTACAGATTTACAAATGTTATGTACAAATGACATACAATTCACATACGCTTCTAAATATGTCTATCGTCATAATCGTGCATCCACTGGCCGAGGGTTTGCGAGCCACATAAGTCAATTAACTGGAAAATGCCACTGCTACATCAGTGGCATGGCTACTGGCACGGTCCGGGCGGTGTGGATACACCATAATACAAAATACTCCACAACTAAATGACTAGCTGCTGTATTTACATATTTTAATTATAAGGACAACAGTGCTTGGTTTTGGAATGTTTTTGACACTCACAGTGTCATATTTTATATATTTATAAAGATCAAAAAAGGAACCAAAAAATTGTGCACGGACGGGACTTGAACCAGCAACCTTTTGGCCCGGTCAGCCAAGAGGTTGCTGGTTCTAGTCCCGCCCGTGCGCAAATTTTTGGTTGCCTTTTTCATCTTTACAACAGTGCTTATTATAAACGATTAATATGACACAAAATACTTTAAAATAAATAAATCTTATCCAGTATCACTGTGTACCTTCTATCAAGCGTCTTATTACAATAGATAAGCAAAAAACGCGTTTGAAACAACTTAATTACAGTAAAATACGACCACAAACTCGCCAACCGCACTAAGTTACCGATAACCCAAATCCGCTGAAATCCCTCACAAAAAATGTGTCTCCATTAATTTTCTCCCAAATAAGTCTAGCCAGACATTACTCCTTAATTTATTAGCACTAATTGCCGAGGATCTAGCGCCCGCAATCTTAAATACTTTGGCTTATGCTCTCAGGTTTTGGAGTAGTTCTGGAGTATATTGTGTTACTCGCCCAGTAGGCAATAAATTACGAGTTACAGAATATAGTTGGGGGCACTTGTGTTGCTTTGGTACAATTAACTGGCTGGTGAAAGTTAGGAACTTGAGCGTTTTACAGTGGCCAATGGATGACTTTTTCGTTAAACTGTTCAGTTAAAACTGATACGCAACTTTAAGGATATTTTAGATATCATTTGGTTTAACACGTTTCGAAGGTTGATTCGAAGGTGGTTTTGAAATAAGGATTTTTCTTCCTTGTATTACGAATCCCAGACAACGATTATGGCGAGGGCGTCTTTCATAAATACCTAATAGGTACATTATCACACAAAGACGACCGGCATTGTAGTCAGGAGCTTTAACCACTACACAAATATGCGTCGTCATTAAAGAAAAGGTCACATGCTCGATACGCATTTAATTTATATGGAAAGTAATTTTCAAAATTCTACTTAAACCAAACATGCGAACGCCTTAGCCAGGAATAAATTGCGTGCTGTAGTTACGGGGCTACCGCTGATCTTCGGTTGAGTAACCACAACATGCGGCTTTGTCTGTGTGTTCACTGTAATAAAACAATATATTATTGAGGCCATGTTCTATTAACTAAAAAATAACTTAAAATAAGAATAGTTTAATTCGTCATCCAGTCACGACAAAACCGGGTAGGGTGGTACCCTTACTCGTTGGGACACCAACACGATTCTGGAAACCCAAACTATTTTCTTCATTTCTATTTTGAAGCACGGGAAAAGTCTCATCGGCTTTTCTTTGTTTTGTTTTGCACCGAATTAAAAAAAAACTCGCTGAAGTTAGTACTTTTTAAAGTAGGTACTAACTTCAGCGCAGGTATTCACATTTTGAAATCGATTTCGAATGAACCTTATTTCACTTTAATTGAGAGTCATCTTTTTCAACAATGTATTTTTGTAAGCCAAGTTCTAACGCTCCTATTACTGTACTATTCCCTTCCTTAGCAGACATAATCGTGCAATAAATGAGTCTTTTGCATCGTTAAGGGTTCAATTTAAAACGAGTTACTCACTCCCTCCCCTTCCTCTCATCTTCCAGGTGATACAAACGCAATGTGATTAGCGATCTCCTTGCTTCGAGATATTGGTATGACAGAGAAAAAGAGTTTCTAGAAATGACTTATATTTTTAAAATGGGTAGTAAAGTCGAATGTTGTTTATACATTTATGTAAAATACCAGGCATTTCGACATCTCATGGCAAATGATGATGCAGCCGGAAGACGGCCCTTGATCAACTAGAACTATCCAATATAACTATTATATAACTAACTATACATTATTTTATTTGCTGAATCATAGTATCTATTTATAAAACTTTTTTAACAACAAAATATATTTAAAAGGTAGTCAAATCTGTACAATAAGGCTAACAAGACATCATACTTACAGTTTGTAGTTGTTAATTTATTGGGGTCTAACTCACCGTCATTATTTTGTAAAGATAACAATACCAATAAATAAAAGTGTAGTTTGAAATATCGATAAAGGTTGACTTATTTTAAACTTCTAGTCTTTTCAGTATCTTTGTCATTATGAGCACTGTAGGTGGGGAACATTTTTAATTTGCGACCCCCTTTTGTACATAAATTAAGCAGCCCAGTGAGATTCTTAGAAGAAATCATGAATTAGTCTACCTACCGAGGGGGGTAGTAGGGGGGCTAAAAACATTACGAATGTAAGTAAAGCTTCTTAATATCTTGTGTAATTTTATCAATGAATCAGGGTACTTTTAAACTTAAAATCAAGATGGAATTTGCATGGCACATATAATCTTTGTTTATTACGCTATTTACCAATAAGTTGTTTTTTTTCGTCTTGAACAATAGCCATTGAATACTGAAACATCAAGTCAGAACTAGATGATGAAACATCAAGTCATAACTTTGTCCTCCGTGAAGTTTCTCCACAATACATTCCTCCGCATACCTCACTTGCATAATTCCATAGCATCACATGCCTCAGGTAATATAATTTCAAGCCGGACACGACTGCGTCATCATGAATACCAAAGTGCATTATGTATGCAAGTCCTTTTAACCCGATTTGCGATACCAGCGGCCTCGCTTAGGTGGCCACCTTAATTATCAAGTACATGGATGAGCCAGTTAGGGCTTGAGAAGACGATACGTGTTTCCTTAAAGGTGATGCAAATGTGAAGGAAACTGCATCATTTTTATTTTGTACCGAGGCCTCGGATATGATAGGTGTGCGTTGGAGATGGAGTATGGAGTTTAATACAAAGAGTACATAACGCCTCGAGAGACAGATGACATTTTTTCAAATTAGAAGTGGCAACTACCAAAAAAAATTATGTTCAAGTCAATGGAATTGAATGACAATTTGAATTCAGAATACGAATATCAATGCTTTGATGATTAGGTACGTAGAGATTACGAGTGACGGTAAAGCGTAATCTTTATACAATGACGTCAACAAACAGCACAACTCTTTCGATAAATCTAACCTATTAATCTAGCAGTAGTTGATACCGATAGGGCTGTCGCCACTTTAGATAGTTGGTAGAGATGCAATTCTGAAGTAGAACGAGTAATATGTGGTGGAGACCTTATTATCTTATCCAGTGGGCAGGTGAGCTGAACAAAACTAGGTGCTGAGATGAACCTAGGTATATTGCGGGCTAAATTACCCCTGGAAATGTATAGTAAAACTTGGGTAATGTTCGTTTTAGAGCTAGTGGTGAACGAGTCCGGAATTTAGTGACGTCGGAAACTGCAGTTTGGGAATTGCTATTTTAAGAGGGTCTGCTGAGGACACTCAAAATGCTGCAGTTTTTTAATGACTACAGAATTTCTTCCCATTTTTATATATTTAAAAGTCTTGGCATCCCATTGGGATTGAAATGATAATATGCATGTCCAAACACACACAGGTTTCTCACAGTAGGTTTGTGGGTGTAGGAAATTGCCCGGTTATTTGGAAACTGTTTCAATAAAACACATTCAAATCTGTTCCGAAGTCTGGAGTAAGAGGGTTAAAACTAATTAGATCACAATCTCACAGACGCCGTTGCAGGGAAATCTTATGCCTTGATCACACGAACCGAGTTGAAGGGTGAGACGGTGCATGTGCTCAATCAACTACTTAAAAACATACCTGATGTATTCTTTTCTATGTAAACGTAGCCAGCACTTGAATCAGTCTGAGCGACCACAAGTGTACGAGAATGCTAGTAAATTAATGATCAGGCTAGCAAGCTTACATAAGCTAAGGGGGATCCTTGGGGATGTTGGTGGAAACAGTTATCGTTATGTAAAAAAAATATCTAAGTTTTCCCCTCTCTACTCCCTCAGATCATAGTAGAGTGTATGTACGGACAACAGCACGTCAAGGTAAACACTGTGGTGTCTTATGCCGTTGTAATAAGGGCTAGTTTGCAACAAACGTGGGTAACCTGATGTGCTGGCGACTGTACGTACAAGCAATTTCAATTCTTCTTAGTCTATGACAGTTGAGGAATGGCTTTATTGTTTTATATGTGAAACACATCGTCGTAACACTAGTCACTTGTTTCAGCAAACGGTAACCAAAGACCGAGTGACAGACCCAGCAGAACAACTCCGGCTTCTCACCACGGCGAGGGCGAACATCCGTCTCGAGATCCTCGTACATGAGGGAACCTTCGGTAGAGTGTATAAGGGGGTCTTTAAGAAGGGAGACACGTATGAAGAGGTCATTGTAAAGACTGTTTCAGGTATGTAAAGATATTTCTAAATTTAGGTTTTCTGAGTTAAGGTTTATGCACTGACTTTTTTTATTTGTTATATTAGTGTGAAAAACACACTGTGTATTTCAAGGGGTGCGTATTGCGATGCAGTTTTGATAGGTAAGCAACACAGCTTTACTGTCAAATTAGCAATTCGTATTACGATTTCGCATGATATTTATAACATTATAATAATAACACAAAAAATCTTAATAGTTGTACAATTGATGTCTTATTATAATATTATTATTTAAACAATAGTCGGAATTGCGCTGCCTGGAAATTGAACGGCTAAAGTTGGTTCGCATTACGCCCCCTGCACACGTACTCCATTATTTTATATTAATATTTGGCAAGGTCTATTCTAGCTAAGCTGCTATGACTACTATATTTTATAAAACTACTTAAATCCCCCTTTTTAATAAGACTAAGTGTAACCTGCCAAGCCACATGTAGAAATACTTAACTTCTGTGCCAGTTTTTAACCGGTCTGCATCACATTTGCAAAAGCAGAAGCAGCATCAGCGATGCAAGCAGCGCTGCTGGTGGCCGAAGGTCTGCGGCAGTATGGTCTGATCCATGCCAACGTGCTATCTCCCATGGCTGCGTGCGCTGAAGAAGCGAGAAAACCTCTGCTGGTCTACTGCTGCGCTTCTCATTCTTCTAATCTTAAGAGGTATGATTTGCAAAAACCTGAATCAAGCTTAGATACTAACGATAATTTTATGTTAATACAGACAATGGTGCAATAATATTGAAGTGGCAACAAAAAATCATGTTGCTTGTTTGACTATAAACTTATCAGTACGGAAAGTACGTTCTTTGAAAGCTTTTGAGATAGTGACTTTAAAAGCAGTCAGTTCACCAAATTGTGATAAAAAAGATGGTATAACGTGATGGCAGGAAGCACAATTAAAAATAATTTTGTATGGTGATTGATCTATTTGGCGAAGCCGGTGATTATATAGCTGTATGGCTGCATGCATACTGTACGAGTAAATTCGTTCATTTTATTAGTAGTAACTTAATGTTTACTATGCATTTTGGCCAGCTGCGCTGTGGCCTGATTTGTCGTTACTATGCATGTATAAATCAGTGCAATAAAAGCATTCAGCAATTACACACGTCTTTATCATTAAATCTCATCAGCGGTAGATAGGGCGCGGTGTGGTTGTCTGACATCCTACCCTCATTGACATTTGAATATTTGAAATTATTTACATTTAATAGTAGCAAAAATTACACATACCGTTTTCAGGGTTCCGTAGCTGAATGGCAAAAAACGGAACTGTCTGACCGTCCGTATGTCACAGCCATTTTATTTTGTAACTTTGTGTATCACTCTGTTGAAATTTAGTAGAAAGATGTATTATGTCAACCGCTTTACGATTCTTATAAAAAAATAATAATAATGACATTTAAGGGGTTAGGGGGTATACATGAAACTAAAACCTAAAAAAACTTTTTGTCGAACCTAAGCGTGTAGGGTGTCTATAGATACGTCTTTTAAAATTACGTAGAGGTCTAAAACCATTTTCTTTTAAAGTCTAAAGTTTCATAGCTAGACGCTTCCAAAGTGGCAAAATGAGCGACTATAACTAAGCGAGTGTAAATTTAGAAAAATAATAATAATGTAGATGTTAACAAATACTTTCAACGAAAATTGATTTGGACGGAATCGAACGAGAAGTTTTTGCGATATAGCACATTTTCAATAACTGCAAACATGACTTTGTTTTTCATACAAATACTGTGAAAAACAAACTTATATTTGCTGTCAACAAAATATTGTGGTATTTTATCAAAGTGGATTCCTTAATTCAGTTAAATTTGGCACGGAACCCTCAGTGCGCGAGTCCGACTCGCACTTGGCCGGTTTTTTAATTATTCATGTCGTTCAAGCTTTGTTCACTCTTAGAAGCACTTCTTCCAACAGGTTTCTCACATCGTGTCGATTAGGACACCAAGCGGCTCCAGCTACCCGAGAGCTGGTCGACTTGGGGGCACAAGCGGCTTGTGGGCTGGCGTACCTGCATGTCCAGAGGTTTATACATGCAGACGTTGCGGCTAGAAATTGCGTGTAAGTTTGTTACAGTAATCTATACGGGTTTTTTTGTTTGTGTTCATAGTAGAGCAAACATGAGGGTCTGGAGTTTGGAGTGTATTCTTGCAGGCACCTTGCTATCACCTGTTAATGTTTAAGACAATATGTCTTCTAGGTACAAAAGAGCTTTGCTGGTTGTCTTCACGTACAATTAGGTAGAAAGGTAATTAAAGGCCTTAGTCATATATACACATATATACCTAATATATTGAAACAGTACAGCTCAGTCTGTGAGATACTTATACTTATACGTCCGTCTAATAATATTTTTTTGCAAACGTAGTTATCAATCAAACTATAATTTTGACCACCAGAGTCGATGAGAAATTGAGACTGAAAGTGGCGGACAACGGTCTGTCGCGCGATTTGTTCCCGGACGACTACCACTGTCTCGGTGACAACGAGAACAGACCTGTGAAGTGGATGGCTCCCGAAGCGCTACTACAGAACCAGTACAGCACAGCTACTGATGTGGTAAGAGAGAACATGGCCCACATGGTTCAATAAGGTCAATCTTAAATATCTGGCAACAGTAAACAAAGAGATGTTGTTGCAAAATCAGTTTCACACTGCCTCTAATTTAGTAAAGTTAGGAGTTTTTGTGCGAGAAGAAGACAAATTTATTTCCTAATCATTTATACATACCTAAGTGCCAACAATGCGCAACCCAACGATTTCGGTCTACATTTCTTTTGCGTACCGCTAGAGAGTGGAATTCGCTGCCGGCAGAAGTGTTCCCTGTCAACTACAATTTGGACGTTTTCAAGAAAATAGTGAATAGGCAGTAGGCAGACATAGTTTATTATAGGCTGCATTGTCACTTAATATCAGGTGCAAATATTTTATCAACATACCTATATATTACGCGTTATCTGATAACATTTTTGCAAGCCGACTCTCTGGTTAGCTCTTCAATTGACAAGTTTTTACATATTACGATAACGTTTGACTTAAAACTTTAAATCTAAACGATTTGTAAAATTACAATTTTAGTAGGTACACACAAGCACTGTTAATAAATTGGGCTTTATTTTCCCCAGTGGTCTCTAGGAATAACTCTCTGGGAGCTGGCAACATTAGGTGCAGCACCACTGGCAGAACTGGATGCAGCTGATGTGGGTGCCTTCTTAAGTGGAGGATACAGACCTTCCCAACCGCACAACTGTCCTGATGAACTGTGAGTATGTTTTAAATAAATGGGTAATTAAGTGTATTTTAAATCAGCTGTTTCTTGGCCGTTATCAAAACAGTTTAAACGAGCATCCTGTCTCGATTTGGTCGATCTTAACATTAACCTAATTTATGATTATGTATTTGTCAGATTGTGGTCAAATCGAGCATTGTTTCCATCGTGTCGTTCTCTCCAAACTACAATGAAACTACTATCGAATAACTACGTCTCTCTGTTCAACACTTTTGTCAGTTTGTGATAGGACAAAAGGTTCTGTCTAATCAGATGTTTCCACCAACCAGGTACGGTCTAATGTCATGGTGCTGGTCATCTTCACCCACGTCACGGCCCACTGCGCCTCAACTCTTGGCCGCTCTTCATGACTTCAGGCAAGCTCTTAGTACTTACATTTAGTCTTTATCCCGACTCTTAAATGCTCAAGGCTTGAACAGATTTTGTCTAATGTTGTATCCGTAAGTACCTAAGTCAATAAAATGAGTTGTTAGCAACCATTCACTGAAGATTTGTATAAATGGTTTGGTTTGGTTTAATATACTATGTTAATATTCAATTTCGAAAACTTTATGAAAATACAGCGTAATCTAAACACAGGCTTTTATAAGAGACATTATATTTTGTTTCGTCTATATATGTGAAAGCCTTTTTCAACTTCAAATAAGATGTCAAATTATATAGAAAATCTTCTAAGATTAAATTGTAAGAAGTGTAAAAATATGTTTCCAATTTAAGCTTTATAAAAATTTTCAAGCATTTTACTTGTTACTTCAGACTATTTATGTCTTTCATTTCCTTGGCACTATTTTCTTTAATATTTAATTAATAATACCAAAGTGCCTATTAAAGAACACAAATTATGTTTTGACAATTTCATTATTTTTCAATTAAACAAACATTATGTACCAAAGAAGGAAAGTCACTTGTTATTTTACTAAAGCATTTTGAATGGAATAATCAAAGTCAAACATAAATTAGAATGAAAACTGTATTTTATAAATAAAAAGTGATATATTTACGTGTAAGAATATTTTATTTCGTAAGTGTAATTGAAGACAGAATGCTAGATGAACGTAATTATTATATTCGGAAAATACCAAGAATTCTTAGAATTCAATTTGATTCTCAGTATTGAAGATACTCTAGTAAAATTATAAATGGAATTCTAAAGTCTAATAGTAAACATATTCGACTTATTTCAGGATTCAAGTGTCATAATATTAATTAGGCATTATAAAATATTGTATATACATAGGAGTAATAAACTGTAGAACCAAATTAGCATAAGTTGTACAAACGAAGTCGATGCAAAAGGAATTTATTTTAAGCGGAAAGCTAAATGCTTTGCATAATCTTACGTGAGCAATGTGACTGCTTGAAATATGGCCTTATGAAACATTAAAAAAGTATTACATTTAAGAGCCATTCGAACAGAACTTTCAAAGAGTACTAAACTGCTTTTTCATTCTTTATTAAGATCAAAATTCAAATCCATAAATTAACGTCGATTTAAAAAGAAATATTTTGAGTCAGTTTTGTGAGCGGAAGTTAATTAGTCACATTGTAGTCACGTTTAACTTTAAGTACTTACTATGTAAATTAATTCATAGCGGGTGCTCTAAAAAGTAGAGTCATACTGAAGTTAATTATCGGAATCGGGTTCAAGCGGCAAGCTGTATTACTCTTGATAAATTCCCAAAAAAAATAGTCATTATCATAAGTCTACAATCTCTTGATTTCTACCCAGATTAAAATAGAAATCAAAAGAGATAAAAAGCGTTGGCCGGGTTCGACTGAAATTGTTGGTTCAATTCAATCAAAGGTAATTTTTATTTCTAATTTAATCTTGTTGGAAAAAAATAAAACTACTAGTCAAATATTCATAAAAACTTTATTTCTGCTAAGGAATACTTTTTAGGACACCCTGTATGATCTAGGTTAGAGTTCCTGAGGACATTTCAAGTCCGTCCAGGCCCGAAAAAGGATCAACACCAAAACAGTAGTTAGTCGTGGCACAGTCGACGAATTAGCTCCGATGAAACATTAAACTGTATTGCAATGAACATTGTGTTTCAAATAGCTTGTATTTGTTTTTGTGATAATTTATAACGATAACAAAAAGTTTTTTTATTCAAAATCGGTACTGAGTTACTTAACTTCAAACGCATGGAATGAAAGAAACATTTTTAGCTTTATAATATAATAATTTTGTGTATGCTTGTAGTTAGCTGGTCGTTAAATTCAAATTGCACATAATCAATATTCATTGCTACTGATGATTTTTAAAAGTAAATGTATTATTCCAATACAAATGTTTCCTTGAAGCTGAACATCGTCTGACGTCTACGAAAGAGAAATATTTGTCTATAATATACCACAATTATTAATAGAAAATTGTATAACATAAATATTACTACATATTCGAGTATATCATGTTGTGTTTTGATTTGAAACCAGTGTTTTTTATTTTTATAAAAACATTATTATATAATTTTAAAACAATCTTAATAGTACCGATGAGCGTTGCTACAAACTTTACAACTACTATTAATTTATTTAAGGTACATTAAAATTTAACTCCCTAAACTGTTCCTCAAAGTGTTAAGTTTGTAGAACATAACTCTTCATTTTAGTTAATTACACGTCATTTGTTACAGATAACTTTATTTTGTTTCTAGTAACCCTAAGTGTGCGTTCATATTAGAACGACAGCAGCGCGGCAGCAGCGGATACCCATACATAAAAAAACCTTGCCGATACAGCCATTTATGTATTAAATTACCAGCTGAGCGACTGTCGCGCGACCGTCGTGCTGCTAATAATGTCGCCTAAATGTGAAAGCACTCTACTCAAGTGCAATACAATGCAATTATAATACAAGACTTCTATTACTTGCTGTTAATTTCTAAGTTTATTCGTTGTTAGCAAAATAAATAATGCCTAGAACTTACGCACATTTTTGTTAAGCTTACTATTTATAAAGCTTGCTATGTATAAATGTATCTATAAATCGTTATGGAAAAAACAGGGTGTTTTTCTCTCGGACATCTACGCGTGTCTTAAGCGCGTCACACATGACAAAAAATACTATATTAATACACTTCCAATAATATAATAAACGGACTTGTAACTGATATTTTCGGTGATCAATAAATAGTAATCTTATTTTTATATAAGACAAACACGAATTATCTTAAGACATTCACTAACTAAAACATCATTCATAAGCTACAAAAAGTAAACTAATCCTAAAGCCGAAAGCTACTATTTTTCTTTTAACCTTTTTTAAAGTAAATGACGTCTTTTTCATAAGTGAATTATTAGTTTAAAAGAATTATATTGCAAATTACGAAACTACCTCTCCGGTGAGGTCTACTTATAATATCACAAGACTGCCCAGTTTGTGTAGCGGTTAGTTTACTTGTTGCTACTCAAGAGGGTCGGGCGGGCCGCAATTTGTTTCTGGGTTCTTCTGCCTTGAAAATACTCGGAAACAGCTCGGAGTCATAACTCCAAAGCACGGGGTACCTCGGAAATCACGTTAAGTCGTTGATCCTTCGCCTGATCTCTCATCGGTCATATCGGACTGCTGTCTCATGACTGAGAGTGAAAAAACAGAGTGCACTTGTGACTTGTGTACTGCGCACACATCTGGGCACTATATCTCCTGCGTTCCTGGCCTATCTCTGTTGAGAGGAGCCGCCATTATCCATGCCATAGGCGGAGACCCAGGAGCATAAATGAAACTTGTTGTTTGGTCGAACGTCCGTTTACTACTAATTAACCTTACACTACACATATTATATAAGAGAGGTGCGTCATACACTTCGCCGAAAACCAGTAGTAAATAAATAAATAATATTTTTTGTCGTGTATAACGCGCTTTATAGTTTTCTTTCGACATAATTTGCGCTCGCTTTAAGGTTAGTTCTTATTCTTACATCTAATTCGTGTAATCTTCGGTGTTTTCTAAAAACTTTCGTACAACACCCTAAAATAAATAACATAAATGCATTTATTAATTATAGCGCTATATGACCAATAAAAAAGGAAAACCTTTTAAAACTAAATTATAAATATACGTATTCTTAGTATGAATAAGTTATGTGTCGCTGGTCGCAAACCCTAATAGTATTTTGGGGATTTGAGGATTTTATGGAAAAAAATCTTAGCTATAAATATTTCATGAAAGCATGCTCCGCTTTCTACCTAACCTTAAATAATTATAGAAACCTGATAAATAAATATATTTTGTTTGTAGTTCTCAAAAAATATATCTATCTAACGTTTTACATATAAGTAGGATTTATTTTACTTTATTGTTTGGTATTTATAACTGAATGAATAACTTCATGATATGTTTTTGACTACCCTATTGTGTTTGATACTTATTTATTTATATCTTAATTGCATAATTTCAATTAAATACTGGTGTTACCATAATTTAAGCAAACTTAAAATTAATAAGAGTGAATTTGTAAAAACTGTCGTGTAATACATTTGAGTGCCAGATGAATGTGATTGTATGTTAAATGTTAAACCGTGTTTAAATTAACTGAATGTTAACTTAAGTAACTGTTTAAAATAGTCGTAAGTCTGTGTACGTTTTATTGTATGTACTCAGTATGGTTTCGATTATTAAGAACGAAATACAACCGTTATTTTACAATACTTGTGTGTTTTTATTAAGTTCTAAAAAACTCCGATGATATGAGCATTTTTTTTTTCAACCAAAATTTACATAACGAGTACCTAAGACAATTATAACTTAGTCATCATTATTATTATCAGTCAAAGGATGTCCCCTGCTGGACAAAGGCCTCCCACAAAGCTTTCCACAGCGACTGGTAGCAAACGGTAGGTATCCAACGTGATCCTGCGATCTTTTCAGGGTCGTTTGTAATTTTTTTTGGTAGACATTCAACCTACGTTATTACTAGCTAGTAAACTAAAATTTATTTAAGGTAAAACAAATAAATAGTGTAGTCAAATGACCAAGACTTATTTCAAAATAGGTATTTTTTTCGCGTTATATTGGAAAAATTTTTTTATTACCGTGACGGGTTGGTAACCTGAAACAAACATGAAAACATGTGCTTCATCGAAGTTTTTTTTGGTGCTGAATTTAAAATAAAGTTGTGATTGTTAGAATAAAGAAACTTGCACGTAAATCATAGGTTATGAAAGATTAACAATCTCATAAAATAATTCATTAAGAAAATTGTAAGTTTTACACCTCAAAACACAAAAAAAAAACAGATAGCAGCTAAAGCGTCACAGGGAAGTTATGTCTTACTTACGCCTTTGCAGTAACAGTAAAGACGTTAATAAAGAATAACGCCCTGGATTCAACGTAATTAAATTCATATAAAGTCAATTTAAGTTGACGTACCAATGTACCAATTTAAAGAATATTTAGGATAATAAGTATTGTACATACTTTTGTATAACTGCACTTTGCTACTGCTAAGGCGATAATAGTATAATAGTAAATGTATTAATGGGGTGGTTGACATCCACTCGATGGCCAGGATAGGTGAAAGATAAACGGAGTGAGCGAAACAATTACCCGTTTATCCTGCGTGTGAGGTTAACATTTTAGTACCAATAAAAGCTAAATTCTTAACCACATCAAGCTTGATCACAATAAATCGACACATGCCAATTTACCGAATTTAATACCGTTAGATCTCGCGGTTTTTACATAAATTATTATTCAAGTTATTAAGAACTCAGTGTTTGAACTATGGTTGCAATAATAGCTTATTGCTTCACATATACGAAATCTGACAAAGACAAGAGATTTTAAAAAGGAAATAATCCATTCGTATTGCATGTATGTGATATCGTTAGAATTGGATAAAATTTGAATATTTGGATCGATTCGAAATTAGGAGATACGTAACCTAATTGGCAAGGAACTGTTGGCCGTTGGGGCAGAAAAGTTCTAGACTGGAGACCCTTTGACCTTTGACCAATGACGCAGCGTAGGACGTCCACCGACAAGATGAATCTGGATGGGGACCGCTTGTGATTGGTCGCTGCGGATAGCCGTAAATGAGGCCTGTGTTCAGCAATGCACATGCAATAACAATGACGATTGATTAGTTCGGAAGCAGTAGCGATCTAAACACGTGTGAAAAATTTCGTATGTATGTTTGACCACTGATTTCTTAAAAACGAAAAGTCAAGAAACAAATTCTTTTGGAGTCGGTGCAGATATGTGTAGACTGTTCATAAGCTTGACATCATGCATCGATTCAAAGAGAATTATTTTCTAATAAATAAAAGACGAATGCGTTATTTTAATTGCTATCACGTGACCACAGCTGACTCTTTCAGTCACGGCACTAAATCAGTGCTAACGGACACCACTCCTAAATTAAGCTGATTTATCATTCGTTCAGGGTCAGCCAACAGCCAACTAAGTTACTGTGATACAATGGCCGGTAATTTCTTGTGGTGACTCACCCGGACTCGTTTCCTTGGGGAAAAGAGTTTCAAGATCTAGAAATGATAATTGTATATTATCACCGACATTAAATTTAATTGATGTGATGTTTAAAAAAATATATATTTTCTTTGTATGAGAAAAAAAAATTAAATTCTCGATTTTCCCAAAAATAATGATAGTGCCCAGTTTCTATGATGTTTACAATGACAAAGTTAAACTTTTATCACTTAAAACGATTTGACTTGTATAATTACATTAATATCGTTTACCGTTACAAAAGGTATTTTGACTTATCCGACTCAATGAGAATAAGACGACCAATTGTAAAATGACATTTACATAAATGATTGCTAACAAATATGTGACGTTTTCAAATTAGGCGATTTGTATTATATTCAACGAATATTCCTTGTCTGACGTTGATAAAATCGGGTTTAAGAGAGTGGAAACTTAAGTTAACATATAAGTTGGAAAACTTAAGTTATCGTTAAGGCTTAACATTGAAATTTGCATTAGTGTTGCCTTTAAAACCATTGTATACTTTAAATGTGAATTAAAATTCAGTAGCCAAGGAGTGGTGACCATTACAGTCCTGATTTAATGTCCGTGACCGCTGCCTGAAAGTTTTCAGATGTCCCTTAATGCGACCGTTGTTTTTTACAGCGACCTATTTATACTTAACTAGTGATGCGGAAACGTAGTCTACAAATAAGCAAATCGACAAAATATAGTTACCAATTTTATCTTCTTCTTCTTTAATCTTACAGAAGTGGTGTGTTGAAGTGTAAAACCACAATCGGGTTTTTGGTTTCGTTAAGCAGATTTGTAAAGTTATTTGCGATTTAACGTTGTTTTCTTTTTGGCAGATATTTTGCTCTCGTAGCTGTGCCAAAGTCTATCAATAATCATCATTATCAGCCAACGGACGTCCACTGCTGAACATAGACACGAGAAAAGAAAAGAAGAGAACATGGGCAAGAGCGTCTTCTCGTCTGAATTACCTCATTGTCTAAAGATGAATGTCTTCAACCATTGTGTGCTACCAGTGATGACTTACCGATCCCAAACGTGGTCTCTTAGCTATGGGCCTCAAAAAGAAGCTCAAAATCATACAACGAGCGATGCAGAGGGCTATGCTCGGTGTTTCTCTATCAATATTAAAAATAAAGATTCAATATTTGTCATTTCTCACTATTAACTTACTCAACTATGACCACCATAGACAAAAGCTATAGGTTTTTATATGTATCTAATTTTATATTGATCTGTTTTTAACACACAGCTGTGCGCTCTAGCTTGTGGCAATAATGTAACTTGACTGACCACACTGAAAATAACAACTTATCGATACTAAGCCACACGTCACTAACTTATACTATGTTTTGATATCAACTCGACGTGAAACAGCGGGGAACTAACCGTTATGTACTACCTTCATTTACACGTAATAGGTAGAGTTGCTCGTTTCCATTTGTGAATATCAAAAACATTAGTTTAGCTGCTATTATTTGAGTTTAATAGCAAATTGCATTCATAAGCTAAGTTTGTTAATGCAGAAAAACGAGTGGTAAGGTGTCGTGTAATGAATAATTAATGTGGCATAATGTTGAAATATAAAGTGCATACCTAGTTTTTTGTTCAAGAAAAATAGGTAACTTAAGAAGAGGATTCAAAAGAGCAGCGCACAGTTCACACCTACCACTAAAAATGTACTTACATTGAATTCATAATAAAGCTTGAGTGTGGGTATTATGATTAAACGTATAAAACTTTGAAAATCATTACCTACGCGAGTTGGTCTATTGACCAAAACTTCAAAAGATCGACTGTGTGGATGAGTACGCTTTAAATGATTACATATCAACTCAACTAAATAGAAAAAAATAACTTATATTACTTTTCGAGTATCAACACTGGATATTGACAAAAAATTTAATTGTATTTTAAAACAATGTTTAAACCAATCTGGACGTACGGCATCCAACTGTAGGGCACATCTAATGCTTCCAATTTATCAATACTGCAGAGGGTCTAAAACTACATTGGTACTTAAGCAGATATCCAATGCTCCATGACATGTCAGAATGACAGAGGTTCACGATTTCTAGACATGTCAATAGTCAAAGCAAAAATAATCACCCGTTGCGATAGGTACAAACGTAGACTGCAAAAGCACCCCATCAGACTCGCCAGGCCGCACCATCGCGAAACCATACGTCGACTAAAAACGTGACTTGATATATTTGACTGATAGCCAATTAGGGGCTACTTAAATTTTTAATCTGGGTCCAAAGGGCGAAGCGCCTTTCTCGACACCAAAGAAATCTCATCTGTTTATAGTCAAAAAGACTGATGCAGGAAGACTTATATAAAAAGCTTTCTCGAGTTTTAATCTTACTTGCCTACATAAAACAATTGCAGTTCCACCCAGTATATAAACAGTCGGGAGTCGGCGCGACAAAGTGGCAATATTCCATCTCGACGGGGCTTCTCAAACAAGGGGACACGAGCGGGACAGACTTACCCATACACCGGGTGGAGCAAAAGAGACGGCTCCAAGTTATTAATTGGAGTGAATTGACGGAAGTGCAAGAGGAGTCGTGTTTTTGACAAATTTCGCTTTGATACGGCGATTACTTTCACCTCAACGCGGAGGGTTGTTGATAATGTCTGTTCAAAAAAACGTTAAGGTCTTTCAGATTGCGGAGGCGTTTATAAAGATGT
Source organism: Pyrausta purpuralis (assembly GCA_963924145.1). NCBI lineage: Eukaryota > Metazoa > Arthropoda > Insecta > Lepidoptera > Crambidae > Pyrausta > Pyrausta purpuralis. The sequence continues at coordinate 20,768,395 of OZ001659.1, forward strand.
AAGAGGCGTATTTGTTCCGAGAGGCTATTAGAGGTTTTCGACGATTTTTCTTTGATGGACCTCGGATCATTTCAAGTTGTTTTTTCTTAAGCGTTAAATTGACACTTTGAGTTAGATTCATCTTTGTAATATCAATTCAAATTGTTATAATACAATGATCGTCATCATGAGGTGGGTTTGTTTGAGTTAATAAACTCCAACCGATTGATAGCAATGAGTTGATACACACCTATAACTGAGATCTGTTAATTAGTGTTAAAACAGTAAATTCAAGACAGATGATAGATGGCTAAACTAGATAGGGGTGACTTACTAAATCATCGCTTACCACCAAGCCTGATCATCTATAATAATAAAAAACACAAAAAGAAATTAAATCATTGATTCTAAGATAAAATAAAAAATGAACCGAAAAATATATTCTGCTTGTGTTTACTATGCACACCTGCTAAATCTCCTTCACACCCTCAACTCACACTATTCATCCATAAACAAATTATACCAACACAGGACCTCCGAAACACGAATACCGTACCAAATAAAGCTCACTCGTTCAATTTGGATTGAAATTTAATTGAATTGCGATAGACAAAGGTATTTTTCGTTTGTGACATTCGCTCGGTCGGTCTGATCTGATTATGTCGAGTACTCCAATTAATGAAATTGGGGATTTTGGCATTTATTTTATTTGTTCTGCCCCTGACGGATTACGATGTGTTTTTGAGTTCAAAGAGTATAAGGAATGAACGGGTTTACCAGGTAATTTGATATTTCAGGTTAGCATCCGATACAGTAAACACTTAATGTATCCAGAGTATTGACTACAGGCAGGCTGAGTCAATTTTCCGACGATCTTTCTTTCGATGTGTAGACTGTAGATTCCAAATAAAACTCTTCTTTTTGAGATCGGTGACGTGAGAGCGCGTACGACTTGGCCCACTCACGGCCCTTTATTAATACAAAAATACAGTGGTTGGCTTATCGATTATTACAGATTAGTTACAAACAAGGACGGACACATAACAACATCTGCGTATTCCTTCTTACGTTTTTGTAACCTACCTACATTAATCGTCATAAAATTCCCATTCGCAACAATTCACTCTATGGGTTTCCTACCTACCCTCAGAAAGATATGGGTGACAGGAAATTCGAAGGCTTTCCCGGCCTCGCTCCACCTAAGCGAGACAGCTTACTAGGGTCTCCCTCGCCCCTGTACCAAACTACCTACATATTTCTTAATATTTCCTAGCTAGTTAATTGTTACCCTACCTGCCTACCTAATTTGCAAATGGGAATTCCTAACTAACAGGTTTCTTATTATTGAAATAAAACGAGCCCTAAGCTAAATACAATGCTTACTCGCTATGGCTCTAACAAAAAAATCATATTTATTTTCATCAAAAAATCCTTATACATAAATATAACTAAACTTATTACTAAAACATGATTTGTTGTCCGTAACACAGAGAGTTATAATTCTATTGCAAGGTTTTGTGTGAGGTAGGTTAGTGGGACTCATCTCGAGAATCAAAGAACCGATTTCATAAATCTTATACCACTGGCAAGATCGAAGGTTTTTTTTCCACCTCTATTGAGAAGATAAACAATTCTCATGCAAGTTTAAAAAAAATTAGATCAGGAAGTACGAAATGAAGCGTAGTAGCGTAGTGTAGCGATTTAAGTGAAGTACGTAGACGTCACGGATCAAAAGATCGCCGGCGGTCGCTTAAGGGATAAATCGTAACGGCATTACTGCTTATCAAGTTTTTCAGATTGTTGTGGTAGGTATTTGTTATGTCACTTATAGAATTTGGGGCTTTGACAAATGGTTATGTCGAAAATGGAAACGGCATTTTTTATGCAGGAACGTTAGTAGTATTTAAACATTTAAATAACTTATTATGTTTTTTTTATAATAATTAAACATTAGATTTATCACGTTTTATATTCTATACGAGCATTCCGTAATGCAAACAAAAGGTGACCTAAATGATAGTTATGTTCTCCAGCGGAGGCAACGTCTTAATAAAGTCTATAAAACTGTTGCTATTCACTAAAGAAACCATAAAGAGGACAAACGCAGTCATTCCCGGCGGTTCGCTGACACAATTGCTCATATACGCCTCGTAAAGTGGTGTTATGGGCCCACCAACAGTGGCCTTTACGACCACAAGTACGCAGATAATAAAGATCAGTAGGATTCTAAGAACTCTATGCAGATATTTTTATCTCAATTTTTTTCTACCTATGATATTTTCTAATCTTCAATACAAGAAAGTCGTGTTAGTTTTTACCACTTAAAACTAAAGAACTGGAGGACTGATTTTCATGATTTGTGCTTTATTGCATTATTCGCCGCCACAGATAGGGCAAAGGGTGGAAAACGAAGTTTACAGGGACCACAAGTCTCTATATGTAAATATGAATCTACATTTCCCTTGGTCACGGCATCACGTGTGAACGGCTGGACCGATTTAGATAATTCTTTTTTTGTTATGATAATTTGGAGAAGGATCTTATGAAAGAAAATAAATAAGAAATATGAGTGGGAAATTATAAAATTTTAGAGTACCCACTTTTTACCGGGGCCGGGATGGAACAGGGCCGGAGGCAAAACCAATTTCACTAGGTCCGTTAGTTTTTAATTAAGTAATTTAAAGTTCTTAGCAAACTAAAAGATTAATTGTTCTTGGATTGAAACTTTTTTCAACTACCTTGATGGTGGTTAAAATTTTACTGTTCTTAATTTACTGTGTCAAGTCGTGCCTTTTAGTCAGACCCTTTACACACTGCGACTTTTAGCATCGATACAATCGCAATGCTAACGCGTGTTAGTTTCTGCATCGCGACTGTATCGATATACAGTCGCAATGCAGATGCTGGGAATTGTCAAATTATGTACTGAATTTTGGCGACTGCATCGATGCTAACGCGCGACCTATCGATGCTAAATTAAATCTGTTCATTGCGGGAGGCGCGAAGCGCTGAAGCGCGTTTCAAAACGCGCGACTGCATCGATGCTAAAAGTCGCAGTGTATAAGGGGTCTTAATACTAGAGAAAATTTGGAAGGAACAATAAGAATACCCGGAGCCGTGTCAAAGAAATTATAACTTGAGTGCTCGTATTACCAAAATTTGTTTTGATTGTACCGTTTCGTGGTAAAAGTTTCTTGATAATTAAATAATAGGGGTGAAAACATTACTAACAATGCCTATTTCGAGAACTACTTTAATTTGAAAGTAGGCAGCTTACATTGTTCCTGATAAAAGTTGTAAGTACTTAAAGCAGAGCTTAAACACGCAAAGAATTCGAAATATGATATTTCTAATCAAATAATTATTTTATTTTTATGAACATAAAATATGACACTGTAAATATTAATTTTTATTATTTTTATGGTTTTTTTGTAATATTAAAAACATTCCAAAACATTTGATAGCGAAGCGTTATCAATTTCCAAGTTGAATTTATTCTATAATCAATAACTTCTTGACCTACTGCTGTTGTAAAACAGTTGCGTAGATAGCAATGACGCCAAGCCCAATGTCGTATCCTTAGGAGACCAGAAATTTCGCACATTAAGACCGACAGCACGGTAACTCAATTGGAAGAGCGTTTGGCCCGGTATAAGCCAGTAGTTGCAGATTCAAGTCCCGCCCGCGTGCAATTTTTGGTTTCTTATTTCATCTTTAGGAATTTTAAAGTTGACACTGAGCGTTAAAAACATTCTAAACCGTTGTAATAAATAAACCTCGGAACTGGCTATTATACTCAAAAACGGTTAATTAAACTGATAATTGTAAATTTTAAACGTAAACGGCGTTTTAGTTAATCTCCATGAAATAAGTTGTAAATTGCTTTTGATGGCTTCAATAATGTGGGCTATTACAGAAGTACAAACTCTATAAGTTTGATAATATATTGTGGAAATTAGGAGCAGTTCACATCTGAGAAAAATATTTTTTTATTCATTATTTTTTAAGTAATATTCGTCATCGGAAATTAAACTAACTGCTTTCAATGCTAGTTCTTGTTCACTTTGTAAGATGAAAATAAATTTTCTTAGTTTACAAAAGAGAAATTAATTGCAATTCAAGTTATTAATTGTGACAAAGTTGCCAACGGCTCGCTTTAAAGTATTTTCATTCTGTTTGTTTGTTCTCGCTTCGGATCAACTTTATTTAAAAGAAATACACGAAGTATAAACCATCTCTTTGTAACAGAGAACGCCCTGATTGTTTTGAGTGATAACAATTATTTGATGAATTTATATTGAGTTCCGTTCTGCTTACGAGTGATATTTATTATTTTCAACTGAAGATTCTGTCGACTACTTATTATAATAAGTTGTAAATTATTATTTCACTCCGACTGCTCGTGTTTGAGAAATCCGTGGACAAATATACAAACATATACACTTACGAAATTTGCCCACGTATTTGGAAGCCTTTACATAGTAACATACTCAAACATTATCAAATTCCAATGATATCACATGGGTACACGTACATACATCTTTGGAACTCTCTTCCTCTAGTTAAAAGAAGACTGATTGGAGGTTATCTATCAAGAATAAAGTTCGCTCATTTCTGAAAGTGAATAATTGCATGATAATATTATTATATGTATGTATTATTGCTTTATTTATGCTTAAATACGTATAATTATATATGTTTATAGTTAAAGTTTAAAGAAGGTTTATCTATTTATATAATATATTATTTATATTTATTATTATAGGAAAATAGGATTATTGTAACTATGTTCCTTTTTTCTTTAGAAGCTTTTCACTGCACCCGTTGACATCTTTCTGCATGACCTAAAGGTTTGACTGGCAGAGAATGCTTTAAGCATTAAGTCCACCTTTGTACACTAAATTTGTGCAAAAAAGTCTTTATAAATAAATAAAAATATATGTCGAATGAATAAATGAAATTTTTGAAGTCGGTAAAAATTACAAACAGAGCCAGAAATTGTTTAAAATCTATTATGTCAGCAAAACCACAAACTTTTTATACGCTACGCCAACGTCCCCTGAAATAGATGACATGGCATAAGCAAAAAGTGAACTAACTTGGACTTATCATTATATTTTTCAGCTAAACCGTATTGCCTTGTGATAAAGTTGCAATTGGGATGGAGGGAGTGTCGGTTAGGTTGTTTTTCAAGGCTTAATGTGCAACATTTAGGACACATGTTACAACAAAGGTGAGAAGAGGAATGTTGAGATTGTTCCCGTGATAAGTGCTGAGATTGCGTGAACATAATAAAAATGACATGCAGTAAGTAATGTAACCCTAATTGATCCCGATGGACAATATCTAGAGCTGTCTAAAGCGTTTCGTTGCATTCAGAATCACTTTATTTTCTTGCTTTTAAAAATAATGAGGTGTTTGAATTTAGAATTTCCAAGTCAAAAGTTATATTTTGTGGTGGCCACCAAAGCTAACTGTTTAGAAGTTTGTTTTACCGCACTACTCTTAAAGTAACACAATATTTTTATAGGAATGGACGCGGATAAAGTCGCGGGGACCCCGTAAAATACTTGCAAGTAATACTTGTTAGGAAAAATAGATGGACTTTTTTCTTTGTTTTCACTCCGATATATTTTGGAAATTGGCAAGAAACGTAATTGTCGACTAATACATAGGTGATTCGTGATGTAATAAGCAGGTAATACCTACAAAAAATATAAAACAAAAGATTGCTCATAAACTTCAGCTCTACCAGTCGGTCAGGTGTAAAAAGTTTTTCTCATTCCTAAGTAGCTTGGGCGATCTGCTATTATAGCGCAAGCTAAGTCTTTGCAACGCCATCTATTGATGATATAAGTCCAACTGCGATCAATCGTATCGTATGAGGGTTGTAAGACTACTGCGACTTTTAGCATCAATGCAGTCGCGTGTTATGATAACGCGCTTCAGCATCGCGACTCACGCAATGAACAAATTTAATTTGGCATCGATGCAGTCGAACGCTAGCATCGATGCAGAAGCGCGACTGCATCGTACTGACGCGCGTTAGTATCGATGCAGTCGCCAAAACACGGTACATAATTTGTCAATTTCCAGCTTCTGCATCGCGACTGTATCGAAGCTAATGCGTGTTAGCATCGCGACTGCATCGATGCTAAAAGTAGCGCAGTGTGTAAAGGTTGACCTTTTGCGACTGCATCAATGCTGCATCGCGACTGCATCGATACTAGAAGTCGCAGTATGTAAGGTGTCTAAGTGTTTCGACAGGATTAATCGGGTTTGACCGGATTTGAATTCTTGGATTGCGAAAATGGTATCACATAAGATGATTGCGTGCCTCAATCTAGGGTAAATGCAAATTTAAGATACAGTTCCTCCCAAGGAATAATTTGCATTGTGATTTTACCTATTTTGGATCTCCGCAATACTGTCGCATTGTCGTGTTGTTAAATGCCAGCTGTCGACACCGGCAGTATCACTACATCAATGCATACGTCAGTGCCATTAACAAATACTCTAATGGTGTTTCCACGCCACCCAGCGGCATGAGCCGGTATCCGTGCCGGCGGGTGCCGCAGTGGCATTTTCCCATCCCACGGCTGGGGAAAGGCCTTACCTCAACAATAAGGTAGTTTGTGTCATACTCCACCACGAGGGCTCAGTGCGGGTTGGTGGAGGGGTGTTTGCAAGGCAAGCGACTAACCCTGCTATCAAATGTTATCAAGCCGCCTAAAAGGCCTCTGACTATACTTGACGACTAATATCAACCGATATTAGCCGGGACCAACGGCTTAACGTGCCTTGAGAAGCACGAAGATGCTCGTGATGTACGTCACTTATATGGTCGGGGTGGTCACCCATCCGAACACGACCGCGCTGTAGGTTGCTTCACTTTGGTATCATTACCAAAGCGCTGCTACCACTGCACTACGAGCACCTCTATAGTATCTGACAGTTAATTGATGTATACCACCGGCAATGCTACTGGGCAGTTTATTATCTGTTTTCACACCATTACTTATATATATCTGTGAAATAATCTTTGCAATCAATTCACAACAGCTCTTATTTTATATAAGCTTTACAATGTGCGTTTATTTTGAGAAAACGTTTAGACAAAAATGTACCCATAGAATGCCTCTAAAATCCTTAATCGTCACAATACAAAGGCTTCTAGTATGAAATAATTAATAGGTACCCATTTTCGGAACAGGCATTTGTCAAAATCTGCAGCTAATTTGTTTTTCTTATCAAAGTTTGCAAAGCGCAATAACTTTTTTAAATTGTGGTACTATGTGGTACTGTATGGAACAGCTGTTTTTTTTCTCGATTTCGAAGTTCGTCCCAAGCAAAAGTTGTTCAAAACTATCATTAGAGCACTCCTTAAAAGTTTGATCAAGTTTAAAATTAACACATTGTATAATTTTTCATTGCAGATTTAAAACTAAAGCTACTGTTCCGCTTTATAGTAGTATACAAAAGTACTGAAGCGGTCAGTAATGAGTGACTATAAATCTTTAGCTTGCACTAGTGTGCGTGTGACGGATAGTTGCAATAATCGCTCTGCGAAAGACCTGATAATTTTGTTATAGGACTCTGAAGACATTCATCATCATAAATCAGTAGTTTAGGACCATTAAAATATAAATTAATATAAATATAAATCAATATTGGACAACAATTACTTACATTGCTCTGATCCCAAAGTAAGAAGCTTATTGCACTTGTGTTATGGAAATCAGACACAACGGTGGTACCACAATACCCAGACCGAGACAGTATTAAAAATTATGTTTTCTATATTAACCCGACCGAGAATCGAACCCGGGACGTCGGAGCGGCGACGCCTTGAAACCAGCATGCTTAGCCACTACACTACGGAGGTCGTCAAAATACATAGGAAACAGACCTGCGATCGTCTCGTAGTAGTGCGGAGATCAAGTTAAAAAGCTTTTAATGTATATGTGGCTTTGCAATACATTAATCCAGTATTAGACGGTATAGGAACGTTTTGCTCCGCAAGGTTTTCTGACTACGTTGCAAATTGCCCAAGTGAGGTTTTAGATTGGGGTTATTTATTAACGACGCCAGTAGTGGTATGGCGGTGCAAATGGTATAAGATTTCTTTTGAATCGATCCATTCCATCGAGCACTGCGGTGCGAATAACACTATTCTGTAAAAGTTTTGGCCGATTCGCCCCGTTGTCCAAAAATTTCGTGGCGCGAAACGTCCCAATACCTATCAATCCATCCTAACTACCGTCTACTAATAATCAAGTGAGATTGCGAACAAGTATCTGCTATGTGTATTTTAAACATTAATACAATTAATATGTAAAAATAAGTTTTTGATACATCCATTTACCAATTAGAACAAAATTAAAAAAAATGAATTTCAGTCAGTAAAATATGATGAAATAGTGATCCCAGAAAACTTAGTTTTACCACCTAAGTAAAAATCCAACAAAGTTAAAACCACGGAAATCTGTCTACCCGTGGTGTAACTAACACGACTTTCTTTTATTTAAAAAATTGGATAAAGGTAATAAGATAATCAGAAAATACTCAGGGGTTCTAATTGAAAGTTAAAATTATCGTCCAATAAAAAGCACACAAAATAACGGTTGAAACTGTTTCAAATTCCAAAGTACAAAGAAACTAAAAGCATGCACGTGCGGCCTTTGAGAGGTACTAGCGGAGAGACCGGAAGCTGCTGCAAAGCTTTGCTCTTTCATATCCGGCAGCTTTCAGGCCGAAATAATACGTCAGCGATTTTTTGATCTTTCAGTGGGCCTGATTCTTCGAGTAGGCAGTGATACACTGATTAAAACAAAAATGAATTTCTCTTCATAATAAAAGAAAAGAGACAGACAATAATTCTGAGACAAAATAAACAGCTGACTGTTGCTAGGATAATTTAAAAATCCATTAAAAAGGCAGAGATATCAAGAGGTCACCACTAAATTGTCTATAAACTAAACTACGAAAAAATAAAAATAATAAAATAAAATAAATTGTTAATTGTAATAAATAAATTGTTGTTAAAATTCGTTGGTTCTGATCTAAATCGATAACTTAAAATTAATTACTAAGTGCATTTTCTTTTTTACCTGAACTAGGATAAACCTGTATCTCAGGCTAAATATAGCTTACACGAGTTATTTAAGGCTTAAATAATTTAACAATAATAACTAAACATATACAAAATTCAGAAGTAAATCAAAGTCAAAATAAAACCATCATCTGAAAATAATCTACAGCAATACTAAGTCATATAATTTTAAAAGCGTCAGCATAATTGCACTTACTAGGGCAAATTCAGTGCGTGTTTGTTTCTTGACGCATCAGTAAAGTTGTTTGCTAATAGTTATTTGGTCAATAAAATAAAAATAAAATTATAATTAAAAAAATATATATGTTACTGCTTTCTAAGCAACTGACACCTGTTTAGTATGAAGTTTCTAAATAATTTTATTGTAGTCAGTCTCTTTTTACAGACTTAAAAAACTTAAAAAAAGTAAAAACCGACTTCAAAACCAAAATGCACTAAAAATTCTTAAATAAACTCTTCACCATTGAAAGGAAAGGAATCCGTTTTAGGCAAACAATTTATTTTTGGAGTCGGTGCTGTGATAGTTGATGCTTGATGGTCAAAGTGATGGCACCGACTCCAAAAAGAAATTGTTTGCCTAAAACGGATTCCTTTCCTTTCAATGGTGAAGAGTTTATTTAAGAATTTTTAGTGCATTTTGGTTTTGAAGTCGGTTTTTACTTTTTTAAAGTTTATTTTATTTCTTCATTTTTGGTGATTACATAAGAGGGGGGGGGGGGGGGGAGTTGCACCATATGATTCTATTTTTTAATAAGTTACAAATTCTATTCATTAATAAGATCCCATCATCAGATCCCAAAATGGAAAAAATGGGACCAACTAGAAGGTATGTACACCCTCTAAATAGGTGAAAAAAAATTTTGATTCGGTTGACAAACGACTGAGATATGAGGTAACATACATACAAAAAAAAACACATACAGTCGAATTGATAACCTCCTCCTTTTTTGAAGTCGGTTAAAAAACCTATTTAAAAAAAGTAATCAATTCAATGGGTACGTTTGTGTTATCGTTAGAATTTTATAATATTTGAGTATGTTGATCTAGTAAAGATCTTCCAAACACGTAAGCTTAATTTCATAAGCGTAAATGTGCTTACGTTTGTGTGTTTGTCCACGGATTTCTCGAAAACTAGAAGTTATAGCAAGATTTCAACTTAGGGTACAGTGTTCATTTTATTAAAATCAGTCTTGTAATTTTTGAGATATGTCTCATATTGTCGATCTAGTAATTTTTAAGATGTAAGCGACCTGACCATTACTGATTTAAATTTTAACGGCCACCTAGTCTTCTTCTTCCTTGTGCTAGCCATATTGGTTAGTCTAGAATTTCCTCAAATTCCCTAGGTTGTAAACTTTGTCAGAATAAATTGTGAGTGAATTGTGATGGACGTGAATGATGCGATTACAGGAACACCCACTGGATTGATCCTTCTCCGCTCAGCGCGGAAGCAGTGGTGCAGGAGAAACCCTACCTGCAGGTCTAGAAGAATGACCAGAGGAGAGTGGGGTATACTTAATCTGGGTGCATTTATATTAAGACCTAGACGAGCTACCACCCTAACATTTTATTTCTAATTTTTAGATTATTAAACTATGGATATTGTTCTCCCTCTTAAAGGGTAATAAAAAGTTAAAGTAATAAGTATAAGTTAATAACTAAATCATGAAATAGAAAAATCATTAAAAAAATCAAACCGACTTCTACGACCTGACTTAAAACTTAAAATAACGCATTTGTTTTAAAAAAAATCTTTTGGAGTCGGTGAGTTATGTCAAGCTTACGTACACCAACAGACTTCGCACATCATGCGCCGATTAAAAATAATTTGTTTCCGTTGAATAGAAGAAAAAGAAGATAAAAAAAAAAAAAAAATTCAACCATCAGGGATCATACAAAGTAAATATTTTTTGTGTTAGTAACAATTTAAATATTCTTAAACTAGAAGAAGAAGACCAATCTAACTAAGAAGAGAGACCATCGCTGCATTTACTTAGAACCAGGCCCATTTTCACGTGCCTTTTAAAGTGCCTAACTTTTTCCTGTCCTAGCTTTTGCGAGTGTGAAAATAAAGAGGGAATATTTTTTAGAAATGCTAATTAGGCTTAAATGGAAATGACAAACGCGTTGAAATTTTCGTTTTTCAGCGGAAAATGTTTTTAGCAACCTTTGTACTAGTGTTATCATTTCTTCGTTGTTAGCCTCTACTTTAACAACTGCCTCGGTGGCGCGGCGGTAAGATGGTCGCACTTCAAAGGACGGCTGAGCCAGAGGTCCCGGGTTCGATCCGCGGGTTGGGCCAAAAAAGTATACCTGGGTTTTTATGTTCAGAAATTCTTAAGGCAGAAAAGCACGTAAAGCCGTTGGTCCTGCGCCTGATCGTGTCTTTGGTAAAATGAATAATTATACCTCTACTTTCACTATTATACCTCACAAGGAGTTCAGAATTATAATCTCAAACTTACCGTTCAAGCAAGATCGAGGCAAATTATAAGAAATCTGACAAGTCAGTGAGCTGAAACTTGCACTAAGGTCGTTGCTCTGAGGGCAGGACGCAGTGAAATTTATGAGTGTACCTCGGTCACAACCCATCAATCCCGTTTAGCATCTAATAGTCCGTGGTCCAGTGACGGCCGCAACTTGGAATGCAGTAAGTCGTATTTTCAGAAATAATGCACTTTTTTGTAGTAAAGCAAATTATAAATTTTATATTGACATGAAAAAAGTAAAGTTAGCCTGGATTTCCCGATGCTGGGCAAAGGCTTTACCTAAACTTTGAGGTAGTTTGAGCCATGCATTTAAATGTTTCATAATGGCTCAGGCGCAGAATGTCCACTTCTCAAAATGTCCACTGGTCGCAAAATGTCCCTTTCGCAGAATGTCCCTTTCGCAAAATGTCCCTTTCGCAGAATGTCCCTTTCGCAAAATGTCCCTTTCGCAGAATGTCTCTTTCGCAAAATGTCCCTTTCGCAGAATGTCTCTTTCGCAAAATGTCCTTTTCGCGGAATGTCCATTTCGCAAAATGTCCTTTTCGCATAATGTCCCCATTTATTTCTAACTTACTTTGGTCACAATTTATTTAGCCATTAACTCACCAAACATCATGGGTGGTGACGTGTGTATACTTATTTGTATTGATATGAGTAAGCAAATAAAATAAAAATATAATATTATAAATCACATCGCGGTGTTAATTTATTATATTTATTGCATATTTTACTGTGAGTATTTTACACGTAAACATGAAATATGTGTTACACGACGATTCCCGATCCTAGTCTGCCCCACATATTTACTTAGTTCTGTAATAGTATACTTTAGCACTAAACCACATACTCACTGCGTGTGACTTATGTAACCCCATTGTATTCACTAAATAACACAATCTCTTCGTCATAATATGTTCAATACATTACAATTCATATGCCTATCGAGATTTGATATATTATGATTAACGTAAATGTCGGAAGTGTCCACCATGTTGAATGTCATTCAGCTATGATATAAGAATAACTTGGATTAATCTTTAAGTGATTTAATCATTAGAATTATATTTAATTTATTGTATATTAATTATTTAAAAATTATTAGGACACTTATTAGATTTTTATATCTGCCGTATAACAAATGCTCAATTTGGCGCCAAAAGGAAGTTGACTCTGATTGGTTGGTGGAAGTACGATTTATTTCAAATATTGTAACTATTAAAATAATAATCTCAAAGGCTAATGAAATTCCGTACAATTGATAACTAAATAAATAATGAATTTACATACTCAATTAGCAGATTGGTCATCCGTACCACTAAATATTTTAGTAAATGTTCGGATATGGAAACGGATGTCGTCCCCACTGTTTTTTACTGGTGTTCAGGGTTTTGATTTGTATAAAAGCGAGCTTCATGCCAGAATATAGTCTCTATTTTGTACTTTCTCTCACTTTGTGCCCTATCTTTGTGCTATTTTGTTGGAATAAAACTATTGGAGAAGAACCTGGAGATTTGTACTACGTGTTTATTATTGAAGCACCCCACACGCGGTCACATATGTTATACAATGTGGCCGTAACTATTTCATCATGAAAGTAATAAGTCTAGGTAACCATCAACCAAGATCTCGACTAAATCGAAACCTTTAGAAGTTTTATCAACATTATGCTTGATATCTGATTGTCATGATGTCTGCGTGTCATGTGAGCGGATTTCACCAAAATTGCTACTTATACGTTTTTGCGTATCGACCACCAATATAATAACAAGATTCAAATTTAGACTCTATCAACTTCCAATAAGGTCCACGTAGGGTGTGCAGAGAAAATGCATTTGTCACCTCGCGGTGGTTATTAACGTTCAGAGCGGAATGACACGAAGATATAGTGTGAAAAGCACTTCCTTGGGAATTTGAACAAATTGATGCATTTTCTTGCGTAGAACCACAGCAGCGAGGGATTTTTGAAACACGTTTTTGTGTGGGTTAATGATATGCCACGACTACTCGTGTTCATGTTCAAAATCGTAAAATGTAAATTAAAGCATTAAAGCGGTTTAAGGCTGAGGGCAAGGTTTTTGGAATATTTGAAATCAATGCTGCAGCGAGCGTGACAAACGGATGTAGTGTTTTTGTACTTTAGAGTTCCATTGTAATCAGCGAACTTTTTAATAATATTTGTACACACTACTTTCTATGATATTTATGACTATAATCCATATATTTGATGACGCGTTTGGTGTATTGGTTAGAGCTCTTGACTATTACTCCAGCCGTCGCGGGTTTGAATCCCGCAGAGGGCAAATATTAGTGTGATGAGTACGAATATTTGTACCTCAGTCGTGGATGTTTAAAATGTTTTTAAGTATTTATGGGAGACGCCCCCGACATAATCGTTGTCTGGCTCATATTTTTTATTTTATTTTATTGATTTATTATTATTGAACAAATATAACAAAATATACTTACAGTTAAAACCAACTTTGAGTATTTTTTGATTAATTGGGACACACCATCACCGCTGGTATGCAAAGGATGACGATTATTGGAAGATTTACTTACGGAAGTTAATTGTATCGAAAGTAGACTTGGGGTTCAGTACGTCAGGGCATTTAATAGGTTCTTATTAAGTTTGGATAATAATAGTCCCCCTAGCCGATTTTGACTACGGTGGTCAGTCATAACGATTAACCGACTGCGTGGGACATATTATAGTGCACAAGTTTGTGCGCAAACACAGGTGCTCTCTCTATTCCTCTCACTCTCATAGCCCGATGGGACAGCAATCTGACACGACCGGAGAGAGTTCAACAGCAGGACCAACGGCTTACGTACTTTTCCAAGGCACGGCGGTGAAACACCGCCAATTTCCAAACTCCGGGCTACCTTAAGAATTAGTAAACAGAAAAAATCAGATATATAATTTTAGCCCGACCCGGGCATCGAACCCGGGACCTCTGGCGCAGCCATGGCTAAAAAGTGCGACCTTTTTATCGCTGCGCCACCGATACAGTTTTTTTTGATAAGTTTGTATATGGAAACAACGACAGCTTATTTGTTTTATTATTATCTAGATTTTTTGCCATTTTTTTATTGTTATTTGTATAGTGTTAGGCTTACCACACTATCTACATTAAATTTTCTACGATTTTTGTAGATTACCGACCGAAATAGCGGTGGCCCTTAAAACCAGAGCCAATGGCGAAATATATGACACAGCTCGAGTATGGGAACGAATGGCATCCCACTGACGTAAACAGGGTTTTTTCCGGTCTATAAAGTTAATGTTGGCTCTAGTTTGTAGTAACTGAGCCTCGCCAAATGTATGAGGGCACGGACCAATGCGTGGGTGGGAGATTGTAGATTTTTGAGTTTTCAGCCATATTATACAGGATGACTTTTTTATCAGTACCGATATTTTGTGAAAAGACTCCACTGATGAATATGAACAACTTTTGCTATGGGGGCAATAGCGAAATCGAGAAAAAAAATCAGCTGTTCCATACAAAAGTTCTATTGGCGCGCGGTCAAAATGTATGGAACAGCTGATTTTTTTTTCTCGATTTCGCTATTGCCCCCATAGTAAAAGTTGTTCATATTCGTCAGTGGAGTCTTTACACAAAATATCGGTACTGATAAAAAAATCACCATGTATAGAGGGGGTAATTTACCGACTTCAAAGAATGTAGGTAATCAATTCAATGTGTATGCAATATGTGATATTATTGGAAAAATATTTGAGTTTTTTGATCTAAAAAGACTTTCAAACACGGGTGTTAAATTTCGTAAGTCTTTGTATGTTTGTATATTTGTATGTATATTAAAATTTAGACTATATATATTGTTTGGAATAAATGTAATACCAAAAGTCGAGATTCAAGCTTCAAAATGACAAAATGGAATAAACTTGTTGAGTGAGACAGCGTTTCATAAAGGAGATTATTTATTTATTACAAATTGATATGATCGTAATTTTCCAAGCGATACGAGCAGGTAAGTTCAAAGTTTCCGTTGCTAGGCGGACCATAACGAGATGAGTGAGGCCATAAAATCTGCTAGAACTTAATTAAAAACACTGACGCTACAAAACAGACCATACTATTAATCAATAGCTCTATAAGTGTTATTTTCAAAGAAAACTGAACATGGAGAAATTAACTTGACGAGCTTAAGTTGAAGCATAAATTGTATATAAACAAAAACAAACAAAAAATACTATACGTGCTTTAAAATTTGAGGGTTTCCCTTGATTGCACCAAGATCCCATCATCTGGTCCCGACTTGGAAACAATGGGACCAACAAGGAAATAATATAACCTTTAGGTAGATGAAAGCAAATCAAATTCGTCCACAAATGAGTGAGATATGAGGTAACGTAGATTTAATAAAAAGTCGAAATGATAACCTCCTCTTTTTGAGTCAGTTAAAAACTAAAATATAGCACCATGACGGTTTTGAATGTCATACATGTTCAAATAGTCACTTAATATGTAGGTATGTATTGTAAATAATCCGAAACTTAATTTAAGAGTGCAAACTTCTTAGCTTTAGTTCAAACCGTGGTTTATATTTTTGTTGTTGGTCCCATTGTTGCCAAGTCAGGATCAGATGATGGTATCTTGGTGCAGTTGA
The DNA here is from genome assembly GCA_963924145.1 of Pyrausta purpuralis. Lineage (NCBI taxonomy): Eukaryota > Metazoa > Arthropoda > Insecta > Lepidoptera > Crambidae > Pyrausta > Pyrausta purpuralis. Next base: position 20,784,604 of record OZ001659.1, read on the forward strand.
GGGAATTTCTCAATTTTTAAATGCACGTATAATCTTTTTGTACTAAAATGTAATTGTTGACATGTTGAAAAAACATTGATACTCAACTTGGTAAAACGGTGGATGTCGTTAGGTGCTATGGGTAATAAAGTCGCATAAAGTGACAGGCACAGTATTTGTTGACCTGTCTGCGGCTTATGATACGGTCAACATTAGGCGTCTTATTTGGAAAGTAAAGTCCATTACTCAAGACTTTGGGTTTGCGCAAATGCTTAGGGAACTTCTCCATAACAGGCGCTTCCAGATCCACCTTCTGGAAGAGAAAAGTAGATGGCGAACAATTAAAAATGGTCTTCCTCAGGGGAGTGTACTGGCCCCATTGCTGTTCAATATCTACACTGATGACCAACCCGTGTCTGGAGATACGACCCGTTTCCTGTACGCCGATGATTTAGCACTGACCTCACAAGCCGTGAACTTCGTGCAGGTTGAGGCAGCCTTGACTGCTGCTCTGGAAGACCTCGATCGGTACTACGTGCAAAATGGACTGAAACCAAATCCGTTGAAAACGGAGTCCTGCGCCTTCCACTTGCGCAATAGAGACGCTAGGCGCAAGTTAAACATCTATTGGAGGGGGGTGCTTATAGCACACAATGATTACCCTAAACACCTAGGCATCACCCTGGACAGATCTCTGACCTATAAGAAACACTGTCAGAACACCAAGAACAAGATACATGCCCGTAACAATTTGATTCGTCGCCTAACCACCACGAAATGGGGCGCATCGCCAGATGTTTTACGGACTTCAGCTCTAGCCCTTGCGTTTTCCGTAGGCGAATACGCGTGTCCGGTTTGGGGTCAATCTGCCCACTCGAAACTAGTGGATACAGCCTTAAATGAAACGTGCCGTAATATTACAGGCTGTCTTAAACCTACCCCGGTTGAAATGCTGTATCCATTAGCTGGCATCGCACCTCCGGGCATCCGCAGACGGGTGGCAAGTGAGTTGGAGCGTCGGAAATTGGAGACAAGCGCACTTCATCCACTGCACGCTTACTGCATGGCCCCCCAAAGGCTTAAAAGTCGCAGAAGCTTTATGAAGTGCGTTTCGCCTCTTGACCGCAACCCCGCCACTGCAAGACGTGTCCTGTGGGAGAACGGTTCCTTGCCGCCTGCTCCTTTCGTTCCTCCTTCAGAGCACCCCCCTCCAGGACACAGACTGCCATGGCACACGTGGAAGTCCCTTAACCGACTCCGGTCTCGGGTGGGTAGATGTAAGGAGGCCATGTTTAAGTGGGGCTTTTCTGTTGGTACCGATCTGTCCTATATCTGCGGTTTCACCCCACAAGACATGCTCCACCTTCTGTCTTGTCCTGTGTGCCCTGATTCTTGCTCTTTGGAGGACCTGATGTGTGCAAATGACAAGGCAATCCGCGTCGCGAATTACTGGGCACAACAAATTTAAGCCGCTTTTACCATCGACACGCTAAGAAGATGGGTAATATATAAGAAAAAAGATTTTATATTTTTTGGTACTCGCCCACCTAGCGGCCAAACCCTTGTCTTACGAACACCCTCCAATCCAGATCAAACGTTGCTATGTCTTCAAACGAAACGGAACGGAGTCGCAACGTTCTCCAGTTACCGCCATATTGTTTGTCGGTAATTCGATAGATGACATTTCGCGATATTAAATTGAACGTCTACTACCTTTATCAGTCTTTGGCTTATATTATGATTTGCGAGTTGGCACGCTGACACACTGTTCTACAGTTTCTGGAAGACGACATAAAATATTGAACATTAATTTTGCTCTGATTATTTAGGGTTACTACGGTAAATTTCTAAACACGGCCTAAAGGTATTTAACACAAATTGGTTTAAGTCAATTAACGAATTGGTAAAACCTAAGTTGGTTTATCATTAAAGTAGTCGATATCAACTAAGGAAAACCTCATTGCAATAAAATACTCGAGCTTTGAGCGCTTTCTATAAAAATCAGGTTCTCATATGAGTTAAATTTAAAATAATCAGACTGAAATATAGACTTGTTCACATTACATACTAATAAAAGCTTCACCTTTCATATTTACCTGAAAATATATATTGTAACAATATTCTCGTATTTTCTTTGAGTAAGATCAAAGAACCTGACTTGCTTGACATACTTTCATGACATGTAGGTACCGTTTATATGACATTCAAACTTAGCGACACGTCATCTCAAATTTTGTATACCGACCCTCCAAATGGCTTTCATAGTAGGTCAAAACAATAGAATTATCGTGATAATTGACATCCACTCTGTCAGTCAAACCAATTTGAGCTCTGAAACAAGAGTTTTAAAGTCCAATTAAGTTGGCTGTGAGAATAATTGTGTTGTTTACGAGAAGTTGGTTAAAGTTTAATTGAATCGGGGTGTATGGGGCCGGGAAGCGAACCGGGAGTCGATGGCGAGTTAACGACTTTCCTTGGGGACGATGTTTACACGTCTACGCGATTTCATTATCACGTCTTTCTTATTTATTGAGATTCGAGCGGTTGTTACGGCCTTACTTTGATGTTTTTGAGTTGAAGTTGATTTTGTGCTGAAAAGCTCAATTTTATGTTCATGTCGTAATGTACGGCAAGTATTTTTATAGGCTTGTATATTGCTATTGATTAAATTGCCTAGCAATATTTATTTGCTGAGTGACAGACATTAATTGGAAAATCACTAATTAATTAAATAAACATCTATTGTAATATTTATTAATAAAATCTATACAAATATTATAAAGCTGAAGAGTTTGTTTGTTTGTTTGAACGCGTTAATTTTAGGAATTACATGGACTGATTTTTATAATTATTTTTGTCTTGGTTAGCTTATTTATCAAGAAAGACTTTAGGCTTCATACAACCATCATTGCCACGAGAGACGGCCTCCAGGAGAAAAGAAATCAAAAACGTTTTTTTCTTTGACAAAGAAAATTCGATCGGTGAACTTTTTTCGTATACAAATTGCACGAGAATTGTCCCCTTGTCATTGTCATCCCTAATGAGTCAATACTCATCAGCCTTGTAGTGGAAACTGTACTCAAAAAAAACGCAAATCGATGTACAGTGTAGTTGTTTGGCACACGCATACTTATTTTTATGTACTTTGTGTCAAAAATTAGGTTTTGATCTTTAGCCGAACAATTGGACTCATAGGTACTAGGTCCACTATTAAAAGTCGAACGTTATTAGAATTCAGGCCTCACAATTTCTATGGAAACACTGTGTATGAAGTGGTTGAAATGTTACATTTAAAAATGTAAATGGTTTTACGTTAATAATTAGAAAAACATACTTTTCCTCTTCAAAATATTCATGACTTTTTCTCATTAAACAAACACCTTTGATAATAAAAGAGATGAAAGTTTAAAAACTCCATTGCGAACGCGGATTATACGGGAAATGAAGTCTGAGTCTAAATTTACAGAAAGTATGCAGTTAAGTAAAACTCTTTGTGGATAGCAACTATTTGCATGAAGTTCTCCTAAGATTTTTAATACGGTTGCTTGGAGTTAGCATAAAAAATGTGTATTGTTTTTGATGCATAAAAAGGATCTTTAGGTATGAGGTCTTTAGTATGCTACGTTTGCTTTCAAAAGCGGCGAAATTTATGTAATGTTTTGTATAAAAATCATGTTTTTCGTCTGTACCGTCTAACTATTTTTTTTTCTCTGTCTATAAAGTACGACAAGAATCTTCTGGTCGATAGATGACATTGACAGGGGGGCGCTAGCATTCAATCAGGATAGTCAATGCAAAAATCTTCCGTGATTCAAGTTGCTTAGGAGGCTGTTAAACTTTCTTTTTTTACTTAACCATGGAAGAGTCAATTACCTCCTTTTTCGAATTCTAATAAAAAGCAGAATAATCATGAATGTTTGTAACATGTATGTTCCACCGATTCTAAACGCAAAACAATCGTATATAAACAATTAAAAACATTGACAATTATACCTTTGTTTAAAGACCTTATAAGTGACGTACATCACGAGCATCTCCGTGCTTCGGAAGGCACGTTAAGACGTTATTCCCGGCTAATATCGGTTGGTATTAGTCGTAAAGCCTAGTCAGAGGCCTTATGGGCGGCTTGATAACATCTGACAACAAGGTTAGTCGTTTTCCTTGCAAACAACCCTCCACCAAACCGCACTGAGCACGCGAGGTGGAGTATGGCTCAAACTACCTCATAGTTGAGTTAAGGCCTTTGCCCAGCAGTGGGATGTTACAGGCTAACTTTACTTACTTACTTTAAGGAATTTAGCTCTGCGGTATTAAAAAAGAGCAACGTTAATCGTTTAAAGGAAATATCTTGTAAAGCTGGGAAGATTTCGCTACACTCGATCTGGAACCGCATTTTTAAAGATGACAGCGTTAGTTCTGACTTTCGCCGTCGGCCAAAAGATCCAAGAGGCACTTGTATCATTCAGTATAATAAACTTGCACATTAGGATTATTTCCTGTCTTGTGTGCATAAAAGAAGTATCGATGCACAGTTTTTTGCACTGGCAAAACACTGTAAATTATTAAGTTTGACTACTGAGTCAAACTATATAATACAAATTAATATAGAGCAATCTCACAATATTAATGAGGTGACGACTACGCGTTAAAAGGAAAGCACTTGCAAAATTCGGCAGACTTGCCAATGTGTCGGTAGCCGTGTGGTATAAGCATGCGCCCAGAAAGCGGAACACACAAAATTACTGGTGTGACACACTATATATTTAAAAAAGTAGTTTTTAGTACTTTACGAGTAACGCATATCTATGCAGACCTGTAAGTTTTCTCACTCTCTCGTCCGCATTAGTTTTTTATGGCAGTGAAACTAAAAGAACAACTAAAACTTTTCTGTCTTATATCAGTTCAGTGAAAACAGCGTTAAAAATCTAGCGGCCATTAGCTATTAGCAAGTTTATTGCTGTAACCAGTAATTTTAAGTGTCGTGCCGTAGACGGAAGTCGTTAGCTGGTATAATAGCCGTGTGATGGCAGCCTTGTTTGCTTCTTAAATAAATAAGGTGGGGATAGTGCTAAGGATCTAATAAACGGTTCAGAATTGGCTTTTATGATGGATCGTAAGTGGGTCATTTAAAGGTAGTACCACTGTCAAAAAAATATAGATTAGCCTATATGCCACTATTAGAAAATAACGTCTTGTTATTTTCAAATATTGGCATATAGGCATATAGATTACAATGACAGATACTTTGTAGAGCTAGATGATTCTAGCCATCTGTACGTTTTTTACGGATGCGTTTTGTATGTTTTTTTTTATCGCAGCTGTAGGACATCTTCATTCGCCAGTAGAACATCGAGATGTCATATTTCATACTAACATTATTCTAGAACTTTAATTTTCACAATTGACTTATCTGCACCCAAATAACTACGCAATTTGTATTTTTGGTGTAATATTGTAATTGTATTTGAATTTGTATCAAAGTTTTTTCGAGTCTTCGTTATTGGTCAGGAAAGGAAGGATTATAGAGGGAATCGCTATGAACACAATTTTTGACTTCGTAACTTATTTTGGACTAGTTAGGAGGTTGTCATTTCAAAAGTCCAAGCCCGTACCTCCTTTTAGATTTTTTGCATATCTATATCGTAAAACTATGCGTCTTAACGATATGAGACCTTCTACAAAGCCAAAGCTAAAGAGATTTACTCAGTCAAGTTTGGAACCGACTTCAACATAAGGAGGGTTTCAATTCGCCTTGTATTTTTGACCTCGTTGGAATTAAATAATATTTGAGAGTGATGATCTATTTAGGCATCCAAATAAGTGTGTTACATTTCGCAAGTGTATGTTTGTTTATTATGTGTGATATTTGTGTATTGTAAAAAAAAAGTTTGTTTACCAATATATTAAAAACAAGATATATTGTGTCGGAGTATTATTTAAATCAATTAAGTGTATTTCGACTTAAGGACCATTGTCAGTATCAACAAAATCGGTTGAGATATGGGGAAAAAAAACTGTGGAATAAAAATATAGATTTTACCATGGTATCTATTCTACACATATCTCAAAAACTACTGAACCGATTTTAATAAAACTTACACGGTTCCCTAAATTTGAATATGCTTTAATAAATTAAAATAGAAAATTCCCTTATTCACAATATCGTATCTAAGACATTCGTAAAAATACAATAAAATTATACAAATAAAGGAATATCATACATAGGAAAATACAAACACTAACAAAATTTAGTACCTACCCATGTTTGGAAGCCTTAATATATCATCAAAATATTATCATAGCATTTTGTAGCAGGTCTCATGACTTTTAACCACATAGTTTCCAATAACTAAGCAAAAAATAGAATAAAATAATTTTAGATTAAGGTTTAACCATTGGTGCCCTAAAAGAATCCAATTCACTTACTAGAGAAATACAAATTAGCATCGGGAATCGCAATTAGGTGCATTCTGGTAACAAAATGAAAAAGATTACAGCAACATTTACACTACAAAACAACATTCTTAATACAAAATATGAGGATTGATAACAAAATTAATATTGTCTGAAGACAAATTTCAATCTTCAAATCAAACCCTCTCCTCCTCCCGGCTCAAAGGCTACGGCCTAGAACTTTTGCTGTGTCGGCCTCCTAACTAGTCCAAACAAAGTTACGAAGTCAAAAAAATGTGTTACTTGAAATTCCCTCTACAAGGTTTAGCGATATTTATTTTACTAGCCTTACTCGTGTTACCCTGTCTGAAAATAATATCTTCGCCATATACAGAATATTTTTAGAGAAATTCAAATACTCGCATATTTAAAACCGGAACCTGTTATGTGCTATGTCTGTAATTGTTTCATATTTAATTAAATTTTCCGCTACATATATGTCAGGATTTCATTATTTTCTTGCCATTTTAACTGTGACCGTCACAATGAATTCTAAACTAGTAAATTGTGTGAGTACTTTCTTCAAGAAATCTCTTAAAGCACACGTAGAGTGCAATGTGACTTGGACTATTGAGGTACTATTTTCGGGAATTTAAACCTTCTTCCTAGCCCCATAGAGTATAATTTTGTTCAAAGTATACGGTAAACGTATGACTTTACGGTCATGGGAAAAGAGGACTGAGTAAATATCATTACTGAGGGTCCACAACACTCTAGACTCAGGTTTTAGATAGTCACTTAACCATACTCGAGAGAAACTGACAAACAACTCAAAATAAAATACGTTTGAACATGTTCCAGTGATATAAAGTGAACTCAAATAATCTGACTTTAAGCTAAGCTTTATTTATAGAACCAAAAACAACGTAATAAAAAAAATGTCAGAAATATAATGAATAAAGAGAAAAGATTGATAGACACTCTGATTACTAAAGTTTTAGCTTTCGCCATTATGATATTATTAAATAATCAAACATACAGTCAGCTAATATTATGAAAGTTTCCTTAGATTTATTTTCAAATTGTGATTATTACAAAAACACATTGAGAGAGAAACCTTCCTTCTACGTGTAAGATAAAAGAAATCTGAAATAAATAAAAAGTTCATAAATATAAAAGTTCTGAAACCCTTTTCTAAAAAAATAAATTTACTTGTTTAGTTACTAACTTCTGTTTGATATACATGAACAGGTCACAATGAATAGATAGTATACAGCATCATTTTTACTTTATAACAGAGATGTCAATCGCAAACTCTTAAACATCATTACTGCTAATGAACTTAAAAAGAGACACCTCCAGCATTGTAAAACACCTCGCAAATTTTCTTTCCAAATATCACTAATTATACAGGGTAGCGACTCGTTTGTGAAAATTTCAAACGGGATGAAGCGGGGTCGTCACGGTTCAATGACCTCTAATAACAACGTGGCAAGGGAATGATTATGAAACGGTTTTTCAAGGAAGGCCACCGTTTGATTCGAAATTTAAATTTGCAAATTGTCCGTAATTATTGAGCCGAAAATAATGCTGTACCATTCCGAGGAAACGTTATTTAAGTTTTTCAACGTTTTTTTATTTATGTCAAAAATATACCTACGTTTTTGAGACCTTATTCTTGTATTTACTATCAGCTGTTATAATTACTACTAGGTTTTAGTAAAATAAGCTTGAAAAATTGATATCAATTTTTCAACCAGGAACATTTACGCTTATTTTTGCTAGCACGCTGGATCAAGCGTCGCCATCTCGTGAGGTTCCGGGTTCGATGTCCGGTCGGGTCAATATAGAAATCAAAATGTTCTGTAATGTCTCGGGTCTGGGTGTTGTGGTACTACCGTTGTCTGATTTCCATAACACAAGTGCAATAAGCTACTTGCTTTGGGATCAGAGCAATGTATGTGATTGGTGTCCAATATTTTCAATTTACAATATTTACAATTATCAATTAAACGTGCTTCAAAAATTGCATCTTATATTTTTGTACATAAGTTAATAAACAAGTAAATCAAATTCAAATTACTTTATTTGCTCTTGCCTAGGTATCTCACCTGACACATTAAACACATGGACCCTTGCTAAGCGAAGCTGCCGACGCACACAATTATTGCATTAAGCTGTGTATCGGATGACAGTGCAAACAGAGGTCCTGAGGGAGACTTTAATAAGGGGACGGTGATTCATCAAGTGATGACGTTACCTTTGACTTGAGTGGTGATTGAGGAGGTGTCACTGTTTGTTTAATGTGCATATAGAGAGACAAACACCCCTTATACACTGCGACTTTTAGAATCGATGCAGTCACGCGTTAGTATCGATGCAGAAACGCGACTGCATGGATGCTAACGCACGATAGTATCAATAATGCAGTTGCTTATATACAGTACATAATTTGTCAATTTCCAGCTTCTGAATCGTGACTGCATCGATCCTAATACACGTTAGCATCACGACTGTATCGAAGCTAAAAATCGCGCAAGTTTTAATTTTTAAAATAATTATTATTTAAATTAATTGTTTATTGAAATTCTTTGGTCCTGAGCTACATCATAGATCTTAAAATTAATTACTAAGTGCATTCTCTTATTTACCTGAACTAGGATAAACCTGTATCTCTGGCTAAATAGAGCTTACATAAGTTATGTAAGGCTTACATAATTTAACAATAATTACTAAACCTATACAAAATTCAAAAATAAATCAAAGTCAAAATAAAACCATCATCTAAAAATAACCTACAACATACTAATTCATACATTTTAGAAGCGTCAGCATAATTTCATGTACTACGGAAAATTCAGTGCGTGTTTGTTTCTTGACACATCAGTAAATTTGTTTGCTAATAGTTATTTGGTCAAGGCAACAGGTAGCAAAATTATTTCAGCGGTAATACGAGGGTCTGGTTTACTTTTCATAACAATACATTAAATATTATTCCTAAGTATAAAATTTGACAAATCTGTGTTACCTACAATATTAAACCTTATGCAATACCTCTATCTTAGTAAAATAATTACGTGCCCCCATAATCGACAGTACCAATATAACGAGTCTCAGCTGCCCTTTTGGCCGGGCAATCGACATCTCCCGTCTTGTGAGCGTGCGGCTTGTTGAAGCGCAAGCATGTAGCGCTCTTTGGTGGTTCGGCCCTCTTCGCGCAATCTTTCATGGCATGACCCACTTCTCCACAGTCGCCGCAGGTGCTGGTTTCTTCCCCCTCGAATGGAGCACGCCTTGTCGTGGCGAGGGGGCTCAGTAGCCTGTCGCAATCCAGCGGCAGGTGAAGCCAAGATGCTCCGTGGAGAGTGCCGCTGCGTCTGTTCCCGTATCGGGCGGCAGTGGCCATAGTGAGTCGCGTCTGTCTCGCATCGAGCGGCGGCTCACTAACAGTCGTTGGACTCCCGGCACCCCTCTGGTTTATCAGAGGAGTCAGGGGATGTCCTGAGGACTTTGGTCCTCTGGGCGAGTTCGGCGTGCATTTGCCGTCGGGCGTGGCTCGCCTCGTCGGGAGGGTCTCGGACAGACGGTGTGGGGACACCTCTGTCCAATCACCAGGGACCCTCCTGAGGCGCCAGTGTGCCGTCGGGAGTGGGATCACCCCACTCCGTGGAGATCCGCCCTCCTGATGGAGGGTGGAGGTTGCGCTGGCAAGGGTCGCGGGACTGTTGAGACACCGCGGCCCCTGCTGTCAAAGCCACCAAACGCGGCGGGCGTCGTCAGGTTTTAGTGGGTATACCCGGGGGCGAATCCGGGGGAGTCCCACACACGCCCCTCCGTTCCCCGACGGAGAGGTACGGTGCGTAATTGACATTTCCTGACGTTAAAAAAAAAAAAAAGGTGCTGGTTTCTTCCCGACAGGTCTTAGCTCCATGTCCATATTGATGACATTTATAGCATCGTGTAACAAGCGTAAAATCTCTTATAGGGCAAGAAGACCAGTTCACAAAAACTCTATCACTGGTCATCAGGGCTTTGCGGATCAGAGCAGGTACTTGAATGATGTAGTTACAATAGTCAGCGACTTTCTTACCAGATTTATGGCTCAGTTTAGCAACAGACAAAAAAGACTCGAGTGACATACCTTGTAATTTGTCAACTAAGTTCTGATAGTAAATGTACGTAAACACTTCTACTTCACTTCAGTTCACTATCTCGTAAAGAAGTGGGCACACCAATGACTGTGATCCTAGGCTGACGTTTTTGTGGCTCATACACAATAAGGCCAGAGTTAGTCAGTAGTGGCGAATGCTTCAGCTTCTCGATGTTGTCTTAAGTGTCGGTGCTAATAATCACTCCGACATTCTTTGTCTTCCGCAAGCCCCTCACGTGCAGTTTCATTAGATCAGGTTTTATAATTTCTTGGACGAGGGTTTTCGTGTCCTCACTCGACTTCATTTTATCATTAGGATAGATGGCAACTGATTTGATGTTGCTCGGTTTAATCAGTTCATTTGTGCTTTTCTTAACCATGTCGGCGAAGGACACTGATCTTAAGGCTGGCTCCGACGATTCTGCGATGCTGCGTTGGAGATCTTCAAGTTTCTGTGATAGGTCTAGGTTTTTTTTGAGGGCATTGATATGTAACTGAGCTTGCACGGGTCTAGCCTTGACAGATTAGTATTGAACAGCTAGTTGAGATGTTCCATAGCTTACTTTTCTACATAAGTTATTTATTCTGCCTTTCTGGTCTGAGTTCAACTTTCCCTCAGCGGCGATAGTGCAGACTTCATTCAGGTATTTCTCAATAGTGCTCATCCAGTTCTGAATCTTCGGTGTGCTCACTACTTGCAGTGAGTCCTGCTCCTGTGGGACGGGCGCGGACGCCGGGCGCGGCGAGGGCGTCGGTGGACTGCGAGGCGTTAGAGCACTCCGGTTAAAGGCACTATCTGCCATTTTAACTTATTTAAAATGCACTATTCTTCATCACAATGTATGATTTTGTGACACTGATTCGGAATCTGGGTCAAGAATTTTTACAAGTAAATGTTAAGTTATGAAATTATAATACAAGTCGACACGTCCGATCGCATTGTCGGCTCGGCAAGTTAGTTAACTTCGAGTTAATTATTATTCTCGTGCTGTCAGACACTTAAATGTTGGCGGAGACAAAAAGACGCGTTTACATTATAACCCTTGGTTAAATGGTAACTCTAGACAGCCCAAGTGTGGTTTAAGTTACTATTTGCTGAATTTCGTTTTGAGGAACAAAAGAACTTCGAAAAATGGTTCTAGTGTAAAGCCATATTGATGGTAAGAGAAGAGAAGAAGAACTCAAACTGCCCTTTTGCCCTGTTGCCAAGTCATTTATATAGTCGTTATATAAAAATATATACAAAATATACAGCCCTGGTAGTTGTAGCGGTTAGCTAACTGCTTGCTACCCAAGAAGTCCCGGGGTCAAATCCGGGCTGAAATTTGTTTCTGGGTTATTCTTTCTTAAAATACTCAGAAAAAGCTCGGGGTCAGGAAGTTAGTGGCAATGACAACCCCGTGCCTCGAAAAACACGTTAAGCCGTTGTTAATGAATGTTAGTCGTTGTGACTGGCCACCGTAGTCGAAATCGGCTGGGGGACTATAATATCTCCTGCGTACCTGACCTTTGTCTGTTGAGAGTGGCCACCATTACCGTAAATCGATAGGAAAATCTATACTAATATTATAAAGCTGAAGAGTTTGTTTGTTTGTTTGTTTGTTTGAACGCGCTAATCTCAGAAACTACTGGCCCGATTTGAAAAATTATTTTTATGTTGGATAGTCCATTTATCGAGGAAGGCTTTAGGCTATATAACATAAAGATACGACTCACAAGACCACAGCAGCAATGAAAAATGTTGCGAAAACGGGAGAAAGATATTCCTTTTGAGAGCTTCCGCTGCGTACGCTGCGGAAACCGCTAAAGTTACACAAAAATCATGTATGACAAGATTGTTCAGCATTAAGACTTCTATAATAAAGTCCGCGACAGCATAAGTCTATCTTTTATGGTTGACTTACTACAACCTTTTTTATGTTAATAAATTTGTAAAAAAATAATGCATCATTTTTAGAGGTGTATTATACACACAAGTATTTATTCTTATCAAAATAAATACATTCATCATCACGAACATTTCATTGAGAACAAAGTTGCCCTTTATATCATTTGATTCCAATAAATATCTTAGGAGCTATCACAGTTTTAACATAACTCCGCACCAAAATAATGTTCGCAGTTTAAGTACAACGTGCGCTTGCGCTAATTATATTATAAAGCTGAAGAGTTTGTTGGTTTGAACGCGCTTATCTCAGAAACTGCTAAACCGATTTGAAAACATATTTCTGTGTTAGATATCTTATTTATTGAGAAAAGCTTTAGGATATAAAATATCACGCTGCGACGGGAGGGGAGGGAGCAAACTCAAAACGCGCGGACGAAGTCGCGGGGGACCGCTATATATTATAAAGCTGAAGAGTTTGTTTGTTTGAACGCGCTTATCTCAGGAACTGCTGGACCGATTTGAAAAAATATTTCTGTGTTTGATAGCTTATTTATCGAGAAAGGCTTTAGGATATAAAACATGACGCTGCGACGGGAGGGGAGGGAGCAAACTCAAAACGCGCGGACGAAGTCGCGGGGGACCGCTAGTATACATATATAAATATTTTCACTCAATTTCCAAGTCTACTTTCAAATATGCGCTATGTACAAAGTAGCTGGAGACAAAGTGCATTATGCAATAATCGTAGTTGCCCGCGGCCGCTAAGTGGATTAAAACCTGACGTCGACACTGAATGTGTAATGCCAGTGGGCATGATCGATTCTTGGGGTACAGTCTTTGTGATTTCAATGAGGTAAAAAGTTCAGTATCCTATGAAAATTGAGAACACTAACACGTATGTGTGTGTGTGTCTGTTTAGGTTATCTATGCTATTAAGAACGTAGAAAAACTGATTGAATTATAATATATTAATTGATCTCAACATCATCATCATCATCCTTATTAGCCACAGGACGTCCACTGCTGAACATAGGCCTCCTCCACGGCTTTCCACAGCGACCGATCACTAGCGGTCTGCATCCAGTTTGATCCTGCGATCTTTACAAGGTCGTCTGTCCATCTTGTTGATGATCATTGATGGATAATCATTAATTGATCTCGGTGATGTCGATTCAACCTCTTATATTAAAAAAGAGGTTACATAACGCGTGGATTGTAAAAGGCGCAACCATTTTTATCAGTGATTCTACAGAGTATACCTAGGGACTTGGTCATAGTGATCTAAAATGCTTTTGTTCAGAGATATAGTAATCTAAATTAATGTGTTTAAAACTAAGTCGTTGTAAATAACGATGTCAAGTTCTTTGATTGGACACATTTGGTTGCAATACATTGCTGGTTTGATTTACTGCTTCAAATAACAATAAATTTAGTTAATCTATTTAAAATCGATTACTGGTTAAAGGCCTATATTTTGCTCTTATTAAATACCACACTTTGTATATTCCAACTTAAATTGATTTTTACTGTTTCATAGACATCCTGTATGCATAACTAAACCAATTTAATAGAACTAATCATTTTACTCTGAGGTATACTAATATAAGAAGAAAAACCATGTCAAAATTATGTAAACGTGATAACATACATTCTCTAGTTGGTATGAAATTCTTACGAATCTCAAAAACAAACATAAAACTAGAAGGGAAAGTACCAATTACTGCGATTGGAAAAACACCGGTTACCCGGGCCAGGATTAACACTTTAAGAGGTCTATTCTGGCATTAAATTGTCATTAAGTAAGAGCTCGGTCGGACGACCACAAGGAATTACTTAATTAGGTACAGGAGAATTGCGACCTGAATTAAGATGTATGGTGTTTTGTCACGACATTCTTTAAGATGGAGATCTTCGGTTAGCTATTTTTAGGAAGGAAATTTCTCTTCATATAAGTTCTATCACTGAAAAACTCCTTTTTCTTATATGCTTATTTTCAATGGGCTTGATGTTCAGTACTTATACCGACTTCATGTCATCATCATCATCATTATCAGCCAAAGGACGTCCACTGCCGAATACAGACCTCCCCCATGGTTTTCCACAGCGACCGATCACATGCGGTCTGTATCCAATTTGATGGTGCGATCTTCACAAGGTTGTTTGTCCATCTTGTCGGTGGACGTCATACGCCGCGTCTTTGGTTGTAGGGTCTCCAATCTAGAACTTTTTTGCCCCAACGGTCACCAGTTCCTCGCGCTATGTGCCCTGCCCATTACCACTTGGGCTTACTTATTCTCAGGGTTATATCCGTTACCTTAGTACTTCTACGTATCTTTTCATTTCTGATATGATCTCGTAGAGGAACACCAAGCATCGTCCTCTTCATCACTAGTGTGATTTTCAGCTTTCTTGGTCTATAGTAAAAGACCATGGTTTGGATCCGTATGTCATCACTGGTAACATACTGGTTGAAGACTTTCGTCTTCAGAAACTACAGATAAGGCAATTCTACATTGAACATTACCTCATTCAGTTACAAAATACTATAAAGATGAGGGACATGTTTTTTTTAACCGACTTCAAAAAAGGAGGAGGTTATCAATTCGACTGTATGTTTTTTTTTATCATCATTTTTTTTTGTATGTATGTTACCTCATATCTCAGTCGTTTGTCCACCGAATCGAAAAATTTTTTCACCTACTTAGAGGGTATACCTTCTAGTTGGTCCCATTTTTTCCATTTTGGGATCTGATGATGGGATCTTGGTGTATTCGAGGGAAACCCTGAAATTTTAAAGGCACGTATAGTGTTTCTTTACTAGAATCTTAATGTTGACGTGTTGTTACGTCTGATAGTCAACATTTTGTGGGGCTGAGCTGATGGTGGAACTCCTTAACGCCTAGGAGTTCAGTAATTATAATGACACAACTTATGATAGGTAATTTGTAGCTTCGTAAAAAATAGAATCATAAGGTGCAACTCCCCCCCCCCCCTCTTATGTAATCACATGTAATCCAAAAAGAAATTGTTTGCCTAAAACGGATTCCTTTCCTTTCAATGGTGAAGAGTTTATTTAAGACTTTTTAGTGCATTTTGGTTTTGAAGTCGGTTTTTACTTTTTTTTAAAGTTTATTTTTTTGTCAATCATATACGTTATTTTACATTAAATCTTTTATCAGCATCATACTTTGTCAATGATCTGTATGTAACCCCATTCACGATGATAAAAAAAGCTTTTACATTACATAAGACTTAATCCACTTCTCGTATTAATTGCATAACATTTTACCTCTAATTTAAACAGTCCATAAATTGCAATTTTTCTCAGTAACAATCCCTCGCAGACAATTCGGCTCAAGAGGTGTCAATACAGTGGTCTGCTCCGCCAAATTGTATCGGGACGTCCCGGTCGGTGCGTTCCAAAGATAAATAGTTTCATTACGGCCGAGTTTTGGTCTTCCGTGTGGAAAATGCAGTATAGGCAAAATTTTCAAATGCTGCGCTATTATATAGGTTTTAATGTGTTATTTCGAATACTGCATAATCCTGCTAGCATTTTATGGCAGAAGACGCAATAATTTTAAAAATTAAAATTTTTGTTTTGTTTATTTTAGTTGCTTGTTTGTCGTTGTTTAACTTGAGTACTGTGTTGATTTTGTTTCTCTGTGTATACATGTTTAAGTGTTACAATCTGGAACATTTATGTTGTTACAAATATGTTTTAATGATATAAAGATTGTAATATGTTGTGCACAAAATCAAAAAAAAAAAAATAGTAATAGTCCCCCTAGCCGATTTCGACTACGGTAGCAAACTGACTCAATGTCTAACCGACTGCGCAGGACATATTATTGTGCACAAAATTGTGCAAACACTGGTTCACTTTGTATTCCTTTCACTCTCAAAGCCCGATAGGACAGCAATCTGACATGATCGAAGAGAGATCAGGCACAGGTCCAATGGCTTTACGTGCTTTTCGGAAAACTCAGTTTTATATATATTGACCCGACCTGGAGATCGCACCCGGGACCACTGGCGATTCCATCGCTTTAAAGTGCGACGCTCTAAGCACTGCGCTACCGACACAGTAAAATGATTTTTATATATTATTAGAAGACGTTTTGCCCAATTAAAACGAATATCTTAGCAAAACATCAAGTGAGATCTCATCAGCGCTGCCAAATGCTTGTTAAGTCTTACTTCGGAATGTTACTTAAATTCTTAAAACGACCTTAAAAAAAATATTGAACTTTATATGTTTTATCTCCCAAGACTTCGTTCCGCGTATACTTCATTCGAATAACGGAGAAGCATACCAGACGGAGTCATTATTTTGCCAACAGATGGCAGCGCAATCGATTACGACCGCGTCGGGAGCGAGCGGCGCAATTTGCGACTCCCTCAACCATGAAATCTACTGAAATGAATAAAACTATCGACGAATCGAATAGTCTTTCGATTGTCGTTGTTGGGTTAAAGGAAACGAAAATTAGATAAGTTTTCCCGTTTAAGGGTTCAAATCACTGTCTGCGATCAAGTCATTTGATATTAAAATGTATGAATAATATGCGCAATACGAATGTGTATATTGAGCGTCAGTGCTGAAGACAGCAGTATAGGTTGCATACCCAAAAAGGCAGGACCACTATTATGTTATTATTTTGGTCTTTGATCAATCTTTTGTTATACAGAAAAATGTTGCTACGTCTTCATACAATATTGCAGAAAAAAAAGACTAAGTGCGCCTTCACATTAGAGCAACAGCAGCACGACAGCAGCGAGTCTCTCAAATGTGAAGGGTTTAGTGCGCCTTAACATTAGAGCGACAGAAGCGCGTCTCTCTAATGTGAAGGGCTTAGTGCGCCTTCACACTAGAACGACAGAAGCGCGTCTCTCTAATGTGAAGGGCTTAGTGCGCCTTCACATTAGAGCGACAGAAGCGCGTCTCTCTAATGTGAAGGACTTAGTGCGCCTTCACATTAGAGCGACAGCAGCGCGTCTATCTAATGTGAACGGCTTAGTGCGCCTTCACGTTAGAGCGACAGAAGCGCGTCTCTCTAATGTGAAGAGCTTAGTGCGCCTTCACATTTGAGCGACAGTAGCGCTTCTCTATAATGTGAAGTGCTTAATGCGCCTTCACATTAGAGCGACAGCAGTGCGTCTCTATAATGTGAAGGGATTAATGCGCCTTCACATTAGAGCGACGGAAGCGCGTCTCTCTAATGTGAAGAGCTTAGTGCACCTTCATATTAGAGCGACATCAGCGCGTCTCTTTAATGTGAAGGGCTTAGTGCGTCTTCACATTTGAGCGACAGTAGCGCGACTCTCTAATGTGAAGGGCTTAGTACGCCTTCACATTAAAGCAACAGCAGCGCGTCTCTCTAATGTGAACGGCTTAGTGCGCCTTTACATTAGAGTGACAGAAGCGCGACTCTCTAATGTGAAGGGTTAAGTGCGCCTTCACATTAGAGCGACAGCAGTGCGTCTCTATAATGTGAAGTGCTTAATGCGCCTTCACATTAGAGCGACAGCAGCGCGTCTCTCTAATGTGAAGAGCTTAGTGCACCTTCACATTAGAGCGACAGCAGTGCGTCTCTATAATGTGAAGGGATTAATGCGCCTTCACATTAGAGCGACAGAAGCGCGGCTCTCTACTGTGAAGGGCTTAGTGCGCCTTCACATTTGAGCGACAGTAGCGCGACTCTCTAATGTGAAGGGCTTAGTACGCCTTCACATTAAAGCAACAGCAGCGCGACTCTCTAATATGAAGGGCTTAGTGTGCCTTCACATTAAAGCGACAGCAGCGAGTCTCTCTAATGTGAAGGGCTTAGTGCGCCTTCACATTAGAGCAACAGAAGTGCGTCTCTCTAATGTGAACGGCTTAGTGCGCCTTCACATTAAAGCAACAGCAGCGCGTCTCTCTAATGTGAACGGCTTAGTGCGCCTTCACATTAGAGTGACAGAAGCGCGACTCTCTAATGTGAAGGGCTAAGTGCGCCTTCACATTAGAGCGACAGCAGCGCGTCTCTCTAATGTGAACGGCTTAGTGCGCCTTCACATTAGAGCGACAGAAGCGCGTCTCTCTAATGTGAAGAGCTTAGTGCACCTTCAGATTAGAGCGACAGCAGCGTGTCTCTATAAAGTGAAGTGCTTAATGCGCCTTCACATTAGAGCGACAGCAGCGCGTCACTCTAATGTGAAGAGCTTAGTGCACCTTCACATTAGAGCGACAGAAGCGCGTCTCTCTAATGTGAAGGGCTTAGTGCGCCTTCACATTTGAGCGACAGTAGCGCGACTCTCTAATGTGAAGGGCTTAGTACGCCTTCACATTAAAGCAACAGCAGCGCGACTCTCTAATATGAAGGGCTTAGTGTGCCTTCACATTAAAGCGACAGCAGTGCGTCTCTATAATTTGAAGGGCTAAGTGCGCCTTCACATTAGAGCGACAGCAGCGCGTCTCTCTAATGTGAAGGGCTTAATGCGCCTTCACATTAGAGCGACAGAAGCGCGTCTCTCTAATGTGAACGGCTTAGTGCGCCTTCACATTAGAGTGACAGAAGCGCGACTCTCTAATGTGAAGGGCTAAGAGCGCCTTCACATTAGAGCGACAGCAGCGCGTCTCTATAATGTGAACGGCTTAGTGCGCCTTCACATTAGAGCGACAGAAGCGCGTCTCTCTAATGTGAAGAGCTTAGTGCACCTTCAGATTAGAGCGACAGCAGCGTGTCTCTATAAAGTGAAGTGCTTAATGCGCCTTCACATTAGAGCGACAGCAGCGCGTCACTCTAATGTGAAGAGCTTAGTGCACCTTCACATTAGAGCGACAGAAGCGCGTCTCTCTAATGTGAAGGGCTTAGTGCGCCTTCACATTTGAGCGACAGTAGCGCGACTCTCTAATGTGAAGGGCTTAGTACGCCTTCACATTAAAGCAACAGCAGCGCGACTCTCTAATATGAAGGGCTTAGTGTGCCTTCACATTAAAGCGACAGCAGTGCGTCTCTATAATTTGAAGGGCTAAGTGCGCCTTCACATTAGAGCGACAGCAGCGCGTCTCTCTAATGTGAAGGGCTTAATGCGCCTTCACATTAGAGCGACAGAAGCGCGTCTCTCTAATGTGAAGGGCTTAGTACGCCTTCACATTAAAGCAACAGCAGCGCGTCTCTCTAATGTGAACGGCTTAGTGCGCCTTCACATTAGAGTGACAGAAGCGCGACTCTCTAATGTGAAGGGCTAAGAGCGCCTTCACATTAGAGCGACAGCAGCGCGTCTCTATAATGTGAACGGCTTAGTGCGCCTTCACATTAGAGCGACAGAAGCGCGTCTCTCTAATGTGAAGAGCTTAGTGCACCTTCACATCAGAGCGACAGCAGCGCGTCTCTATAATGTGAAGTGCTTAATGCGCCTTCACATTAGAGTGACAGCAGCGCGTCTCTCTAATGTGAAGAGCTTAGTGCACCTTTATATTAGAGCGACATCAGCGCGTCTCTCTAATGTGAAGGGCTTAGTGCGCCTTCACATTTGAGCGACAGTAGCGCGTCTCTCTAATGTGAAGGGCTCAGTACGCCTTCACATTAAAGCAACAGCAGCGCGACTCTCTAATGTGAAGGGCTTAGTGCGCCTTCACATTAGAGCAACAGAAGCGCGTCTCTCTAATGTGAAGAGCATAGTGCGCTTTCACATTAAAGCAACAGCAGCGCGTCTCTATAATGTGAAGGGCTTAGTGCGCCTTCACATTAGAGCGACAGAAGCGCGTCTCTCTAATGTGAAGAGCTTAGTGCGCTTTCACATTAGAGCAACAGCAGCGCGTCTCTGTAATGTGAAGGGCTTAGTGTGCCTTCACATTAGAGCGACAGAAGTGCGTCTCTATAATGTGAAGGGCTTAATGCGCCTTCATATTAGAGCAACAGAAGCGCGTCTCTCTAATGTGAAGAGCTTAGTGCACCTTCACATCAGAGCGACAGCAGCGCGTCTCTATAATGTGAAGTGCTTAATGCGCCTTCACATTAGAGTGACAGCAGCGCGTCTCTCTAATGTGAAGAGCTTAGTGCACCTTTATATTAGAGCGACATCAGCGCGTCTCTCTAATGTGAAGGGCTTAGTGCGCCTTCACATTTGAGCGACAGTAGCGCGTCTCTCTAATGTGAAGGGCTCAGTACGCCTTCACATTAAAGCAACAGCAGCGCGACTCTCTAATGTGAAGGGCTTAGTGCGCCTTCACATTAGAGCAACAGAAGCGCGTCTCTCTAATGTGAAGAGCATAGTGCGCTTTCACATTAAAGCAACAGCAGCGCGTCTCTATAATGTGAAGGGCTTAGTGCGCCATCACATTAGAGCGACAGAAGCGCGTCTCTCTAATGTGAAGAGCTTAGTGCGCTTTCACATTAGAGCAACAGCAGCGCGTCTCTGTAATGTGAAGGGCTTAGTGTGCCTTCACATTAGAGCGACAGAAGTGCGTCTCTATAATGTGAAGGGCTTAATGCGCCTTCATATTAGAGCAACAGAAGCGCGTCTCTCTAATGTGAAGGACTTAGTGCGCCTTCACATTAGAGCGACAGCAGCGCGATTCTCTTACGTGAAAGGCTTTTTGCTGTTATTTTAAGTTTAATTTAATTTTATATTTAATGTTGAAGTAACAGCGGCGCCACTACCCCGCAACCGTCGTGCTGCTAACGTCACCTAAGTGTGAAAGCGCTCTAACAACGTAACCTAAGAAGGAATAAAGCCGAAGCATGTTTCTTGACCCAAAGGGAATTTAGTGTATGTTACAACCTAATTTCTCAACTCTTAAAAACGCATTATATTTAAGTAGTCATAAATTGATGTGCCAAAAATGTGCTTGTATAGTGTGTTTTTCGTACCTAATCGAATATGAATTGTACGTTTATGCAATAACAGTTCTATTAACGCACTTAACAGAATCGTTTACAGTTCACTCAAGTCTACTCACGTTTCCATGTCAACCGAACTTTAAACTCAAGCTTAATGGACTTGTAGAGTTGTGTGACAGCGATTAAGGCCTTTGACGGAATCAGGCTCAAACTAAATTAATTACAACAATACGCGTTGACAACATAGACAAATAAGTTATGTAGGTATGACGAGGATAGGGAGGACCAATTTTAAGATTGAGCTTTTTTAGAGTTTCGTAGCCGAATGCAAAAAACGGAGCCTTATAGTTTCGTCAAGTCTGTCTGTATGTCTGTCCGTCCGTATATCAGAGCCACTTTATTCTGAAACTATTAGCATTCCACAGTTTTTTTACTATAAACTATGAGCGTAACGTAATAGGTAGGTAGACTTTACGATTCCCATACAAAAATATAAAATAATGACATTCTGGTCCCCTAGATGGAACTCAAACACAATAAATGATTTTTTGTTCATACCTATGCCTGTCTATGAAAATGACAATGGTTTCTAAAAGTCAAACATTTGTAAGATGGACGCTTCCAAAGTGGTAAAATACTGACCATTAAAAATACTTGAAAAAAATGATTTGAACGAAATAAGCCGGTACTTGTTGAAATATATTATAGCACATTCTTAACAACCGCAAACATAACTTTGTCTTTTATACAAATACCCTGAGAAACTAAGTTATTTTTGCTGTAAACGAAATTTGCAGTATTTTTGGCTAAGTGGTGGACCCATGTAGTTAAAGTCGCACTATCTATATTAGAGTAGCTCTATCTATATTTTTAAATTGACTATATTTTCCCATTGCTCCTTCAAAGATATACATACCAGTCCTACAAACACTATTTATTATCCTTACTGTATTATTTGTTTAATTAAATATATAAAACATGCAACCGGTTAAGAATACAAAAGTTTAAAACCTGGACACTTATAGTTTTAACTTTTTGCGGCATCTATATTAAAATGTTGCCTATGGTTGACAGAGACAAAACGCTATGGTATTTGTCCATGACACTTGGAATATTAGCGCTGTTAAGTTTATGGAAACGGTAATTGAGTATTGGAAAAGTTTGATTAAGAGAATTTTCCTTTAGGCCCAGGCCCCAAACTTGACATTCTTGCTTCGTGAAGGCGGTTAAACGTGAGAAAAACAATGTTATGGCAAGATTGAAAAAAAATCCTTTCTTAAAAGTAAGATTTTACTGTTCAACCAAAATAGTACACAGGCTTTATTGTGACAGTTTTAAGGCGAAAAAAAACACAAATTGTTGTGTGTTTTTATACCAATAAGCATGATTTATAATACCTTTGGGCAAATCTACAAAAAGTTCAGCTTTATCCTTAGCCTGGTTATTTATAATGTTACATTTTAGTGATCACCAACTTACACGAACATCAGGAGTGATTCATCTCGGGTTTTCCTAAAAAACGTACACAGACACCACCAAACATGACGCCACATTTAATGACCCGCCCGTTTGTCAAACGAAATTCCCATAGGATTTAATTTGTCGCGTATTTACATAATAAATGAACGCCTCCGCCTCGGAGCGTGTAATCCGGTTTAGACCGGCTTAAACTGGTTTAAACCGCTTTTATCCATCATTGAGAGCGACTTGATTCCCGATCGAGACACGATTTGCATGTTATTTTGTGTTAATGCCTAAATAGTGGCACAGTAATCGACGCTGGTAGATTATTAATCTTAGTAACAAACCGTTTGTTGACGTTGACTGCACAGACTATTATTCATTTACATGACGAATTTCGGTAAGACACGTAGATATCATCATCATCATTTAATAATATAAATTGCACTTGTAAAAAGCAACTTTGGCTGTGACAGACGAGGAATCGAATCCCGTGTGTTACGCTGTCCAGACGTATGCATATACCACTCGGCCACCGTAACATTAGCAAGCCTGTTGAATTTTGTTGATAGCGTAAGTTGCTTTTTACAAGTGCAATTTATATTATTAAGTTTGTATAGTGACAAAACACTATAAAAACAAAAATGAAATTATAAATTGGCTTTCTTCATCTTATAATGGTGCTCTGATAGTTGATGTTTGATGGTCAAAGAGATGGCAAAAAGAAATTGTTTGCATAAAATGGCTTCCTTCCCTTTCAAGGGTCAAGAGTTTATTTGAGAATTTTTAGTGCACTTTGGTTTTGAAGTAGGTATTTACTTTTTTTAAAGTTAATTTTAGTGAATGCATAACAGGGGGAGGGGGGGTCGCGCCTTAAGACTCTGTTTTTTAAGAAGCTACTATTTATCTTTCATAAGTTCTGTCATTATAATTACTGAACTCTTAAGCGTTAAGGAGTTCCACTATCAGTTAAGCTCGGCAAAATGTTGACTATCAGACGTAATAACACGTCAACATTAAGATTCTAGAAATAAAACACTGTGTGTGCCTTTCAAATTTGAGGGTTTTCTTCGATTACACCAAGATCCCATCATCAGATCCCTAATTAACAAAAATGGGACCAACTTCTAGGTATGTCCTCTAAGTAAGCGAAAAAATTTTTCGAATCGGTCGACAGATGACTGAGATATGAGGTAACATAGATACAAAAAAAACATACAGTTGAATTGATAACCTCCTCCTTTTTTGAAGTCGGTTAAAAACTCATTTTCAAAAGAGACACATATGAGGTCTAATGGTTGCAACGACGATGTACATCCTGTAGCCTGTAATAGGAGCAATCACTTTTCAATGATTCTACAGAGTATACGTAGTTATCTTGCCCGTAGTTACCTTGAGCTCTATGTTCGAATCACTCGCGTCATTATTCCGAGTGATTTTTGTTCGAAAATCAATTAAAATCAACGAAAATCACGCTATAATGTGGACGCAAGTAGTTACAAAATTGAGTTATCGTTTTTTGAATCACTGCTATGTGAATTTCAATTGATAATCATTTAAAAATCGAACGTTAATAACGAAAATTACACGTTATATTAAGTTCAAAGATAGGGCCCCAGATTTATTAGAAGCTTACCCAAAAATACTTCCCCAGAAATGACTGTTCACATCAAACTTTCTAGCCATAGCAATGAATTAAATAAGTATTATCGACTCTAAACAGAACAGTTATTTAATAAAACATCTGAATACAGCATTTAATGTTATCCACTCGTACTAATTTAATGATTCCGTGAAACTTGCTAATTATTCATGGCCGTCATCTTGGGTAACAATTTAAGAGCATTTCCATTTATTTTAATATAATAACAATTTTGTTACAAGCTGAGAGGAAAGCTTTCGTTGCGATCCTTTGTATATTCATAAACCAGTCTGTAAATGAATAGTGAAAGATTTATTAGTATGCGGAAGTGTTTATTTTGTGCTCACGAAATAGATAAAACTAGAGAGCTGATTGCTATTCCAATTATACTGGAACAACTTTAAAGTTTAGTAAGAAGTATTTACTAATTAAAATAATAGCAAGTATGCTTCCGGGGATAGATTTTGGGTGCAGTTTGTATACGAAAAAAGTTCACTGATCGTATTTTCTTTGTCGACGAAAAAAATGTTTTGGATTTCTCAGGGTCATAATTTCTGTGCACAATGCACATAAGATTTATATATTATATATAAGACGGTTAAACGCGCAATCGAATTACCACAAGAAAAGTTTGATTGCCACGAGCATCGCCGCCTTCAATTGGGAAAGCTTTTGAATACAAGTAAGAATCCCATCATGACAAGATTCTTCTAATAATTAGGTATTTTCTCAGTTGAAGAGATACATATAACATTATAAAGAGCTAACCTATTAGTTCCAGCCTGTTTCACAATGTCTGATTAAGCGTTCCAATTAGTGTTATCTGTCTACTACTTCATGGTTAGTACTCATTTGTCGACAAAGTAGTACTTATTTGTCTTTCTGCATCTGCGGCTAGAGTCCGCAGGAGATGGCCCACCTTCAGTCTCGTCCTTCATGCGCTAACATCTGTTTTTAAATGACCTCATGTGTGCAAATGCCAAGACAATCAGTGTCGCCAATTACTCAATTACTGGGCAGAACAAAATTTAAGTCGTTCACCATCGACACGCTAAAAAGATTTGTTGATGAAGAAACAAGCTATTAGACTATTGACCACTTATTTATAAAAGAACGTCAATCTTCGTGATATATAATCAGAAACTTATCCGAAAGTTATGAAACATTCCCTAAGCTTTTTATAAAACTGTGTCTTGGCCGATGCCCCAGAAAGTTGTATCACAACGCGTTTTTGATGAAACCAACTTCGCCGATGTGATATAGGGTGTGCACGTGGCATTTCTTTTTCTTTTTTTCTGTACCCGATTGCTAATGTTGGGATAAGCCTTCCCTAAAGTTTGTTGACTATCAAACTATTGTTGGTCGGAGGTGAAGATGTAGGGCGTGGTTTTATTTTTTAAGTTCCCAGAATCATGACGATGCAAAAATAATCCTAATGATTCTACAGTTATATCGATTGCACTGTTATCATTAACATTTAATATCATGATGATTATATTGTAAGAGCTATAATTTAGTCAGTCATATCCTTATGAGACCAAAAAATAAAATATTTGAATGTATAAACACGACAAAATTAAAAAAAAAGAATTGAAAGACCTACTTAAAAACATGTTTCCACAGCATTCTCAAAGAAGCGTAAGCTACTTTATTTAAAAATACAAATTGTCTGATAGGAAAAAATCTTTCAATTTTATTAAATCAGCTACTCATTGCGTCCGGATTTGATGCGGTTGAAGAGATCTTAGCACAAACTAGAGAATATTTCAACACGAGAAAATACTTTAACCGAGCGACCACGAAAACTAGGTTTTTTTAACGCAAGTCTTGGACAATATTATTTTTACTCAAGATAAGATAGATAAAATCAAAATACTTACAAAACGAGCGGGTATAGTCTGAAGCAAAATTTTTGACATTTCAACAACTTTAGACAACGCTGAGACTAAATTATTGGTGTTTTCATGTTTAGTTATGAGAGTTGAGTTGAGAATATTTTTTCAATGAAGCTTAAAAAACTTCATTGATTTTTTAAGTTCTTTATAAAGACATATAGCTATGTAAGTAAAAATGATGTTTCATGAAACAGAAAATTGAAATTGTCGACGCAAAATGTCAAAAAAAAATGCTTCAGACTTCAACCGCCGGTAAAAAAAATCTCACCCTAGCCTTTTAACAAAAAAGTAATTCAGATTAGCACTAATAATGATACAAAGTACTTATAAGGCTGTGAAGAAGAAGATGAGATTTCTAATTTCAAAGTTTTATTTTCGATACAAGTACCTACCTATCAACTTTATTTAAAAAATACCCAAAGTTCATTGCGTACACATCGTAACAAGCAAATAGGTAAATTTTATTAAGCGGTCTCTCTTTTTAACGCAATACCGAGCATTCGAAGTGAATCTTTTGAAATTTTTCCAAGTGTGAAATTCTCTTTCATTCCATTTACTCAATGCTTAATGAAATTTCGGATACAGTCCGTATTTTCGAGTGTCCCGTAACCGATATTAAAAATGTTATAAATGTTAATTTATTCAATAAACCTTGGATACGGATGTCGAAATCTCCAATATCAGGCGGATAATTTGGTAATGTGCTAATTACAATTCGTTTCAATTGATTAACTTGTGAACCAATAAAATTGTCAAGTATTATGCAATTTAGCATTGAAATACTGCTTACTTGTTGCAAAAAGTTAAAAAAGTTTGCTTCAATTATCAAACTTATTCTAATTTCATATATCAACCAACCCATTACTCTACACTTCCTTTTTTGTATATAAGTGGCTCATTGTTGCAAAGTTAAGACAGTTGTAAGTCACAGCAATATTGGAGCAAACGTTTCTTTTTGCGAACCAAATTTCCTTTCATCCTCCTAGTAATCAGGGCTGCACAGCCACAGGCTATCTTTCATTTATTAAAAACAGGGGTGTCCCAATCACCCCTGCTCCTAATCTTGACAGCGGCCGCGGGCCATCGATTTCCTCCCAGATTGGAATGGAAAACAAAGAGATATTGCCAATTTTTTTTATCGTTTCTCTTATTACCAATAGCGGCAAGGCTGCAGTGATTCTAATGGAATATCAAACTCAATAAATATATAGCTTTCGGCAAGGGTTGATGTTTTGAATCGTTATCATAGCTAAAAAACAAAACATTTAAGATAAGTTAACACAGAAGAATATTAAAACGTATAGTTTTAGAATTTTTCAGAATATCAAACAAAAATACTGGATTCAACATTTCTTGATAGCGTCGACTTAATTACAGAGAATGATTTTATAAAACCAACGAATTCAATATTATTATTTTTTAAATTTTGGGTAAACGTCGAAGTCACCCTGCATATTAAACGTTGTTACTGCTTCAAGCTGACATCTGCAAAGTACTAGGCGCCATCTCATTTCAAGACGTAATTAGAATCTCAGTATGTTATTGGCAACCAAGGTGCGAGTCCAATTTTGTGCGGCAAATAAGGAGCTAAACAGCGGAACCAATCCCGGGCTCATCCGTGTTTGTCAAAGTACTTCCGCGGACGCTACTATGGACTCTCGATGCCAACTCGAACGAAGTTTAATCGAGTAGTTATGTAGATTAAAACTTTAACATTATTGAATAGTAAATTACAAAATCCAGTTTCAAAATATTTGTAAAGATACAAGCAATGTTATCAAGGAAAATGAAAATTAACTAAAGTCTTGTTTTTTTTTGCTTTGCGAATATGGTAAACAATAGTTACATTAATTTTTAACGAAATGAATCATTTACATATAAGGTAAACGCAAAACTCTTAATCTACTTAGGTAGTTAATTGATCAAAACTGATACCCTTTAAATCAAATAGCTCTTGACGC
The DNA here is from genome assembly GCA_963924145.1 of Pyrausta purpuralis. NCBI lineage: Eukaryota > Metazoa > Arthropoda > Insecta > Lepidoptera > Crambidae > Pyrausta > Pyrausta purpuralis. The sequence goes on from OZ001659.1 coordinate 20,812,801, forward strand.
AATAGATCAGGAAAAAAAGGGAAGCGATTCCTTTAGAACTTTTATTGTAACTGAAGCGATTCCTTTAGAACTTTTATTGTAACTCCTAATTCTAAATCAATATATGAATTACAACAACATTAATTTCACATATTAAGATCTCTTGGTAACCCTTCTCTGATGGTACAGGAAGCCGGGGCGCCCCGCCGCGTAGCTCTTTGAAACTAAAAACCGGAAATTGCGTCGTTGTCTACCCTCAATGCCTAGACGCGGAACGTCTTCGTTAGTGCCACGAATTAAGCGCTTTCAGGTTTTTGTAATGAGAAATTATAATGGCTAACGCTGCATTAGCGTTTTAATTCAATAACAAGGTATTGCGAAGCTTAAGCTCATGTTCTCGGGATGGGGTATTAACCTAATTTTGCTGAAGATTACCCGATATATCAGGTAATTGTGTAGGTATCCTTTCTACTTATTTATGTATAAATAAAAGCAAGTGTTTATCTGTTAAATAGGACGATGCTAGCTTAGTATAACCTGTAAGAAAGAAGAAGGAATAATAAGTACATTAAATAAATTTCACCTGAAAAAAGCAACTGCGTCAGACAAGGAATCGAACCATATGTCTTACGCTATCCGGAAGCATGCCATTAATTAGTGTAATTTATATTACTAGGTTTGTTTCATCATTATCATTTCAGCCAAAGCACGTTCACTGCTGAACATAGACCCACATCTTCCCCCGTCCATTGCTGCACATCAAATCAGAAAATACTTAATAGTTTTTTTTCTAAACTGTTTATGAAGACTTGTAAACTTAAAGAAAACCTTAAACACAGCAGCATTATATACTTCAGAGGACACGAAAATGTAATGTAAATGTAGTTTTTGTTGGACCCTGTTGATTTTAGTCGTTTGCTTATAAAGGCTTAACCACAATGAGACTGCAAAGCTAGTGTGTCTTGGACAAACTAAACTGTCTTGGATCGCACTAAAACCTATTATAAAGTGCCTCAGTGGCGCAGCGGTCAGCAAGTCGCACTTTAAAGTGACGGCTGCGGCAGAGGTCCCGGATTCGGTTCCCGGGTCTGGACAAAAGTATGTACGCGGTGTTTCACCCACGTTCCTCGGAAAGCACGTAAATCCGTTGGTCTTGTGCTTGATCTTACTCCGGTCCTGTCAGATTGCTTTACCATCGGGAAATGAGAGTAAAAGGAATAGAGAGTGGTCCTGTTTGCGCACATACGTTTAAACTAAGTACCTATATAGTCCCACGCAGTCAGTTAGTCGTTGTGACTGGCCACCGTAGTCTTATGTTAATGTCTAAGAATGCCAATGATTTTCAACCAGGTACCGTTTTTTTTTTTATTAAACACGTGATACGGGTAACAGTGTGGCTTTACCCTAATGTTGCATTATTTTACGCTTAAGTGCACTAATGAGATGCTGTGGTAGACTGTTGTATTTTAAAAGGAGTGAAGAGTTTTTCTTTTGTCGCTTTAAGTATATTCATGAGCGTAATAAAAGCACAGAATGCTTGTTTTATAACACATATTTTTATGCAGAATTATCTATCAAACACTTACAATAAAATTGTATTGATTTGTCCACACATACTGGTCGAACTGAGAACCTCATTTTTTGAAGTCGGTCAAAAACACTTCATTGCCTCATTTGATCAAGACAAAATTTATAAGTAAGGACGTGTGTTTTAACTGTCTTCAATTTAATGCATACATGATATGGAGTTGTTGTTTAATCTGCTTTTTATGAATGATTTTATCTACAACTAACGATCCGCCCGGCTTCGCACGGGTACAATGATACTAAATAAATTACAAAAAAAAGTTAATGTAGGTGAACCCTAAATAGATTGAAATTTAAAATCGCAACCTTTTCGGTATAACTTTTTAAGCCTGATTTTACCAACGTCGCATAAGGAATATTCGTCTAATAAAATGCAAAACGCCTAATTTGAAAACGTCACCTATTTGTCATTAATCTTTTATGTAAATGTCATTTTAAAATCGCTCGTTTTATACTTATTCAGACGGATAAGTCTCATCTGACGTTGGTTAAATCGACACTAAGTTTTACAATATTGAAGTACATTATTTTGATCCATCTTGTAGGGCTTGCAAGCCAGCCACAGTTTGCATTGTTATCTATGTAAAATGTGATATAAAATGTGTTTATTTGCGTTGTTTTTTGCAAAATTATCAGTTTCACTGCTATTCTATGCATGTACAAAACAAATACACCTTCTTCTTGAATCTACGTAGTGAAGTATACGAGTCACTATGCAACATACCTAAAGTCCGTTTCTTTTAGCTAGTCGAGTATTGTAAACAATCTTGACATTCGTATTTACCAAAATAATTTGTTTTAAAATAAGATGAACCCAAAACTCACTAATTACATATTAACTTCAATATTTAGCACTGAGATATTTTGAAATCAAATGGTAAATGAATTGCATTCAGTGACATTACGAGGGTCAAACTGAAAGTTCTTAGAACTGGCCACTTATAAACAATATAATAAAAAAAATATTCTAAAATTTGAAAATAGAACTCTTTGCCAATATTACTGAGTATATATTTCATTCATTTGTCATTTGTTTTACGATTTGGCGGCAAATTGAAAATTGTCTGTGTCACGTCAACATGAATTTAACACGAGAAAATTTTCGTGCAATGATTTTTTATGACTTTCGATGTCATTTAAGTCAACAAGAAAGTTATGATAGACTACGATTGGCCTTTCACGATGAAGCCCCATCTCGTGCGACTGTTTACAACTGGTTTAATGAGTTTAAACGTGGTCGCACTAATCTCACTGATGATGTACGTGAGGGACGGCCTTCTACGGCGACGACTGAAAATAACATCTGTGTTGTGCGGCGTATGATAGAGACTGACAAAAGAGTGACCTATCAGCAGATTCGGACAAGCTTAGGCATCGGTATGAGTCAAGTGCACAAAATCCTCCACGAACATTTAGCGGTCAGGAAGCTTTGCGCCCGGTGGATACCTCATAATTTGACTAAGGCTCAAAAACTCCATCGTGTGGATTGGTGCCGTAAAATGATTGAAAGATTTAACGGAGGTGACTCAAATGCTGTGTTCGACATACTAACAGGTGACGAAAGCTGGATTTACTGTTATGATCCTGAAACCAAAAGACAATCTGCTCAGTGGGTGTTTCCTTTCGAGGAGTTGCCAACTAAAGTGAAGAGAGATCGAAGTGCGGGAAAAAAAATGGTGGCCTCGTTCTTTGGAAGGATAGGTCATTTCGCAACAATTGTGTTAGAGGATCAAAAAACAGTTTCTGCAGAATGGTACACTACCAATTGTTTGCCACTTGTCTTGGAAAAAGTTCGAGAGAAACGACCTCGCAGTAGGATCCTCCTTCACCACGACAACGCCTCGTCGCACACCGCCAAGCGAACGATCGACTATTTGGCGACATCAAACGTTGAATTACTGGGTCACCCGCCGTATAGCCCCGACCTCGCGCCTTGTGATTTTTATTTATTTCCAAAAATTAAAGAAAAACTTAAAGGAAAGCGGTTTATGAATGCTGAAGAAGCGGTGGCTGCGTATCGCGATGCCATTGAAGAGACCCCTAAGGAAGAGTGGGCAAAGTGCTTTTCCCAGTGGTTCCATCGCATGCAGCGGTGTATTGACGTCAATGGACAATATTTTGAAAAGATATAATAAAACTAATAACTGGCTAATGTAATCAGTTTTTGATTTTCTAAGAACTTTCAGTTTGACCCTCGTATTTTAAAAGTTATAAAAAGATCGTTAACAATATTTGACAGTAAAGAAAAACGGACTTTATAATATATTTTGTTTTAATAGTTACTCCCCTAGCAATCAATTATGTTATTAGTTCTAGCACAACTTACGTTTGTATAAAAATATTTAAATCATGAACCCATCCTTCAGTTTGTTCCTGCAAAACTTAGTTTTCTACATAAGCAAGTTCCGCAGATGGAAATTTTAATTCAGCGCTCCGCAGTGTTTGCTAGCAGAATAATTTGAATATTAGTTTATACCGCGAAACCTCTCAAAGTAGTGAAATTCATTTAGAAATGGTTTTTAAACGTTAGCTTAGCTGGTTTGAACTGATATTAATTCGCGTTTTTATTATTCTAGTTCACCAAAATTATGATTTGAAAACTGTCTGCGACACACAAACTGCAGACACTTTACACATCTGTCAGCAAGGTATTTCACCTAACTAGAAAATACAGTACTTGTAATGAGCAGACGGCCTAAGATGCGCACCTCTATATCGTTTATCGCAGCAATCGATACATTTTAAACATCTTTTTTATCATATTAAAGTTCTTTTGCCAACATTCGTTTATGCATTTGTTTTAAACGGCAGTAAGACCACTTACACACTGCGACTTTTAGTATCGATGTCGATCAGTCGCGTGCTTCGAAAACGCGCTTCAGTACCGCGACTCACGCAATGAACAAATTCAATTTAGCATCGATGCAGCCGCGCGCTAGATTCTGCATCGATTCTTCTGTATCGATGCAGAAGTGCGACTGCATCGATTCTAACGCGCGTTAGTATCACGACTGTATCGATGCTGAAAGTAGCGCAGTGTGTATAGGTTGACTTTTTGCGACTGCATCGATGCTAACGCACGTTAGCATCGCGACTGCATCGCTGCTGGGAGTCGCAGTGTTTAAAGTGTCTTTGAATTGCCTTATTGTTCAAAAACAACTGTCGTAGAAATGATATCTAAACGGTATTGTGGTGTAAAAATTCTATAGTTGTTTATTTACTTTTATGGCGACTATTGGTGACTGAGTCTGTTTCGACGTTTCTGCTCAGCATTTACCAAATTGCATGTGTTCTGTTTCGAAGCGCTAGTAGGGCCAAAAAGATAAGGAGACATGTGTAGGCCCCATAAGGGCAATTCTGAACTACGAGTACTTTTACTCGCCCATCTGAAAGTGACCAAAATTAATAAACATAATCAGTTTCCAGTTACATTAAAATCCATCTCCTAGTTAGCAGTATAGCAGACCACTTCAGAATAATAATTATAGAACTTTTATTTTCTCAGCGAGCGCGGTTTGTTTGTGGTTAGCGGGCCAGAATTCATTTCCTGGCAATTATTATTAAAATTTTCCTAGCTGAACGTTTAGCTATATAAATATTAGTTTTTTATATAATATTATAATGTAAGTAAGATTTTAGCTGATCTGAATTAAACTAACCTCAGTAGGCACTTCTGTAATATTATGTTTGGTAAATTCAATACAATAAAGGTATAAATAAGGTACCACCTTACTAGTTTTATTGGTATTATAGGTTATAGGTATATGTATGTTTAAAAGTATAGACAAAAAGATAAAAATATTTGAATACCTGTTAATGACAAGGTTGTTACTTTTATAACACTTTAGAGGGGTCGCACTTTAAAGTGACGGCTGCGCCAGATTGCGGCGATGGCGATAGCGACGGCTACGTCTCGGATTCGAACCCCGGGTCGGGCCCAAATTATATACCTGAGTTTTTCTGTTAAGAAAATCTTAGGGGAGCCCGGAGTTTGGAAGTTGGCGGTGTTTCACCCCCGTGCCCCAGAAAAGCACGTAAAGCCGCTGGTCCTGCGCCTGAACTCTCTCCGGTCGTGTCAGGTTGCTGTCCCATTGGGCTATAAGAGTGAAAGGAATAGATAGTGCACCTGTGTTTGCGCACACACTTGTGCACTATAATATGTCCCACTCAGTCGGTTACTCGTTGTGACAGGCCACTGTAGTCGAAATTGGCTAGGGGGACTATTACTATTATTACTCTTATAACAGTACCTACTAAAAATGAAGCAGAATAGTTGGTCATTGTCAGTAGTAGAGTTGGTCATTGTTAGTCAACTGTACATTAAATGTATATTTATTTTAAGTTACATATTCACTACCATAACAATAGCAACAGTGCCGAAATATCGGGAACTCTACAATTATAAGGTACATGGTAGCAAATCCGTAACAATCAATCCTAATAAAAAGTATAATTCGCCACCGCACGGAATAAAATGGCTATACTACTACTATCGTAAAGCTGCGTAAATTTAGACCCACAACCCGACCGCAGATCACCGAGTAACCACCCATTCTTCACCCTAATCTGACCTACACCGACTAAATGAAAAAAAAAACTATTTGTCCACCGCCTGCAGCGATAATAATTCCGCAACAGCAATAAAAAAATAGCGACAAATCTCGAAATCCCTGCGCCGGCCAACTACGCACGCCTTCAAAATTATTAAGCCTTTCAAAGTCCAATCCATAAGTGATATTGAAATTTAAGGCATCAGTGTGTGGGAAAAGGTTCATTTTCTAGTGGCACGAGCAGGGAGAAATAAAGTGGTACGCTTTAAAAGTTGCAAAGAGTGCGACGGACATATTAGAGGACGGTTCCGTAAAGCTTGTTTGTGTTTACTTATGTTTACTCTATAATGGTCTCACTAGTGGCTTACCGCGGCTTCTATCGCGTAAATATCTGACCTTATAAAATTGTAGTCTATGTGCTATCCCAATGATTCACTTATTGTAAAGTTTCAAACTCAATTCTGTAGTTTATTGCGTGAAGGAGTAACAAACATTCAGAAATCCTTACAAAGTTTCACATTTATAAATATTAGTATTAAGTAGGATGACGTTGCGAGTGGATGTCCTGTTACTGATTACCTATTATAGCCATGAATCTATCTCCTTTTTGATTACCTTAGATATATTTTTGAACCATGAAAATGTTACTATTAATGTTCTGTAAAGGTTGCACAGGCCTGTTGCGAGCCAGAGCGCTTTTTTTATTTTAGAAGGTTTGGTTTATTTTTCGTACGACCCTAAAAATGTTTACGATACCACGGAGTTTTACGGAGCGAGGTTTAATAGTGGACGTATGTCGTCCTCTCTCACTCGGCTAGGTATCCAGTCGTTTATACGAAGAACTCAACACAGATGCCCCGAAAACTTAAAAAAATAACAAGTTTTTAAACAAGTTGCTCCAAGTTTATGCACTATCTCTATAAAGAACCACATAGTTACGTACGATCAGTCAACCAAGACGAAGGATTTGTAAATGCAAAACGGTTTCTTTCTACATCCATTTCATTCTCCACCAACTAATATAACCGATTCCAATAGTAGTTTAGATGGACTGAAATCGCTCTCCGTCCGAATCTGATTTCAGGACTATCACAGGGCGATCGCCTCTTAGGTCCAGTATTACAAATCGCCGAGGAGTTGAAACGGCTTTTAGTTTACTGGGAATCGTATCCGATATTGATATTGCCCCTTGGAAAAGCTGAAAGAGTCGCGATGTAAAGATATGACAGCGTATGTCATACATTCTTCGATTTAAAGATCGAAACTTTCAGAAAACTTTCCACCGGCCTGGAATTGTGAGTCAAAATATTTAGTAACCGTAAATATTTACTGATTTAGGTAGTTACTTAGTTATGTACGTTACGGAACCGAGTTACTACGAGAGTACAACTCACACTTGAACTGTTTTCCTGCGCCACTTTACACACTGCTACTCTTAGCAGTGATGCAGTCGCGATGCTGACGCACGGCAGCAACGATGCAGTTGCCAAAATTTAGCACGTAATTTGTCAATTTCCAGCTTCTGCATCGCGACTGCATCGATGCTAATGCGCGTCAGCATCGCGACTGCATCGCTGCTAAAAGTCGCAGTGTTTAAGGGGTCATAAACCATACAATTCTTCTTTCAGATAACAAAATCCTTGTCCCTCCAGTTAGATTAACATGCAAATAGACCAAATCCAATCACCAACCAGACTAGATAAGTACCCGTAGATTAGATTAGTTCTCTTATTTACTTCCTAATGCCTGTTACGGGACTGCACATAATCCCATCAATGGTTGTCGCACCATGCCGGGATTACGGGACGCGTGACGTTGCGGTCTGGTCCAAGTAAAAGGATATAGAGTGTAACAAAAAAAGGTGCTGAAAAATTAAGACTTTTGTTCAATATTTAGCAACTTAACACTGTGTTAAAAAGGTAACCAAGCACTTACTTTTTAACAATTTCCCGAAGATTATTGAAACCAACTTATAGCCAAATTCAAGAAATAACGAGTCTTTGCCCGCTTCCAATAAGAAGTAGATACAGATTATTACATGGTTTTCTCTCTCAAGATACTGTTTTAGAACATAAGTTAGGAGCCGAATTATATGAGAAAGTTAGTATCTTCTATAACTGATTGACCAGAACGGTATATTTGTAAGTTCTCATGCATCATGTGTATAGAAAAAAGTTGATTAACATTATTCAAATGCGTTTTGATGGATTTTCATAGTCCTATGTTATACGTTATACGTCACACAATTATTTGGTTTCAGTAAACCAGATTGCAGTTCTAATTTTACAGAAGGTAAGACCGTGTTTAGGTAAATGTCTCATTACTTGCGCCAACTGATTACAATTTCCGAAGCTGGTCTGATTGATTTATTAAGGTGTTTGTTGTTCAACAATGCAGACGAGGAACAATGTTTCATCTACTGGATCACTGAATAATCAGATTCTGTGCACTTGACATTCAATGTCGAGTATACAAAACTATAACCTTTACAAATAATCCTGGCTGACATTAAAGCTCACAAAAAAGTCAATACGTCTTGTAACACACCAATGGTCACGAGGGGCACAAAAAACAAAAGAGTTGCAATCAAAAATAACCAAGCGATAGCACAGCTAAATTTCAGTGTCGATAGTAGCCTTGCAAAAACCATAATATTTGGTAGATTCGATAAAGACTAACTTTTATGTACGCCAACAGATAAACTTTAATGTTAGTGATTTTAATTATCTTTGCCACACAAATTGTCTTATACCGCCAAAATAGGGGCAAAGTGCAATTATTTCGCAGTCATAATAATCCCGTTGCACATAATTGCGGTTATCTGCGTAAGAGTTAATTTGGAAACCGTCCAAGTGCTGCTTTTATCCTCGAATAAAAGTGATATACTTGACTATTTTAGAGAGTGCTTTAGACTAACGTCTAGGTAAGGGTAGTTAGGATGTAAAAAAACATATAAAATAAACAAAGGATATGTGAATAACCAAGTTCCATGGTATTGCGTTTTTATGTCAAATGGCTGATTCGACTTTTATGTTTTTTTAAACGACTCGTTAATTAGACCAAATTTTTAGTTAGGATTCCATAAATCATCGTCCTATGAGGTGCAATTGAGAGTGAAAATATGCACAGTCAATCCGATATCATTGCGCGAGAGACGCCCCGGAGTGAACATTAATTAAAAAAAAAACTTAATATAAGTAATCGATTTCAAACTAAAAATAATTAATTATGAAATATTTTTCTTAGCATAACATTTTTTTTAAATCAACAACTAATCCATTTACGGATTTCTTTTGAACCACTACTTTCGGGATACTCTGTATATTCACGAAGGCTAGCGTCTCAAGTTGTTAAATAGAATACATACATGCTTTCCATAGTTATTTCTAAATATTTTCCGTCCCGTCTCACTTTCAGTAGCGTCACGCGACACTGACCCTTCTAAGCCCTTTTGACAAGGGTGGTATTATTTATATGTTCCCTTATTCGGGCACTTAATAATTAATCCCTGGGAGCATCCATGAAATGATTGTGAAGGTTTACGTAGGCTTGTGTGAATTATTATCTTAGCGCCATTTTGTTAGCTGCTGTTTTGCTTATGTTAGAATTTATTTTCATCTGTCATCGTGAATAACGATAATAGTGAGATTATTTCTACCGCTTGCAGTGAGCAAGAATCTTACATAAGAATTAGTCTGCAGACTACGTTGGAAAATGGCTGTAACACATAGTAAAAATACAAAAAAAAAACTCAGGACATTTCTTTAGCCCCATATGTTGCGGGCCTAAGACGGTGATGAAAATACCTTTCAGGGTTCAAAATGACACTTTATTGGCGAACATTCTGAGAAATTAATTATTAAGAAGTTATAATAGTGATTTGTAGGTTATGTCTTATTGACATGAATAGGTGACGCAAAAATTATGTCTCTATCGGGAGATGCTATAGTATATGCAGTAGGTATTATTTCAATTAAATTTATGTTTTATTTTGTGTTAAAATTTATGTTTTTTCTAATGTGTACGCCGAGTGGCGATTAAACATAAGGTCCGTGGGGATCTTCTCAGGCGCGGTCGCAGCCTGAAATTTTGGAGGGGGTCACTCTAATAAAAATCCGGGTAAGTGCGAATCGGACTCGCGCACTGAGGGTTTAGTGCAAACTTTAACTAAATTAAGGGTCCACTAACTTCCACTTATCTAAAATACCACAATATTTTGTTGATAGCAAAAATAACTTTGTGTTTTATGGTATTTGTATGTTATATTTGCTGTTTCATATTTTTTTTAGTGTTTTGTCACTATACAAACTTAATGAAATAAATTGCACTTGTAAAAAGCAACTTTAGCTGTGACAGACGAGGAATCGAACCACGTGTCTTTCGCTATCCGTGAGTATGGCTATACTACTCGGCCAATTTTGCTAGCGCTTACTTCAACGCGTACGCTGCGTGACATCATCAATGTTGCGAGATTGGTCTCACAATGTCCGAGGGAAATATTTTTACAAAAGTGTAACAATTAGTTTAGATGAAGAAAGCCAATTTATTATTACATTGTATATATATTATACAGGGTGACTTTTTTATCAGTACCGATATTTTGTGTACACACTCCACTGATGAATATGAACAACTTTTACTATGGGGGCAATAGTGAAATCGGGAAAAAAAATTTAGTTGTTCCATACAAAAGTTCAATTGGCGCGCGGTCAAAATGTATGGAACACGTGTTTTTTTCTCTCGATTTCACTAATGCCCCCATAGTAAAAGTTGTTCATATTCATCAGTGGGAGTCTTTAGACAAAATTTCGGTACTGATAAAAAAGTCACCCTGTATAAAATATGCTATATCTCAAAAAGTACTAGTTCGATATGGTAGTGAACAAGATGTTCAAACGAATTTTAGTTGAAAGTATTCGTTATGCACTACATTGTCCTTTTTTTTAATATTGACTTTTTTTTAAATATTTAGTTCAAAAGTTAGAAGGGGTCGCCCATTTTACCACTTTGGAAGGGTCTATCTTATAAACGTTTGACTTACAGATACATTGGTTTTGGAAATCTCGATATCATTTGAAAAAAACCTATCCATAGACCCCACATGCATAGGTTTAAGCAAAAAAAAAAAACATTTTGTTTTAGTACAATCATTATTTTTTATTTTTTGTAAAGGAATTGTAAAGCGGTTTACAGGATACTCCTCCTACCTACCAAGTTCCATCTGTGTTATGCTAAAAGTTTTGGAATAAAGTGGCTGTGACATGCGGACGGACAGACAGACAGATTTGACGAAACTACAATGGTTCCGTTTTTTGCCTTAACAGCTTACTCGACAGCTAGCTATGTATTTTGAATCTTTACAATAAACGGTCATATTACATTTTTAGGGTTCCGTAGCCGAATGGCAAAAAACGGAACCCTTATAGTTTCGTCAAGTCTGTCTGTCTGTCCGTCCGTATGTCACAGCCATTTTATTCTGTAACTATAAGCATCACACTGTTGAAATTTGGTAGGAAGAAGATGTATCCTGTTAACCGCTTACCGATTCTCATTCAAAAAATAACAAATAATGAGATTCAAGGGGGGCTCCCATACATGAAAAAAAACAAAAAAAATAATTGTCAAACCTATGCGTGTAGGGTGTCTATGGATAGGTCTTTTAAAATTACATGGAGGTTTCTAAAACCATTTTCTTTTAAATTTTAACGTTTCATAGCTAGACGCTTCCAATGTGGTAAAATGGGCGTCCCCCCTCCCATCTAACTTCTAAACCAAGCAAGTGTAAATTTTGAAAATAATATATAATGTAGATCGTAACATATAATTTCAACGAAAATTGGTTCGGACGGGATCGAACGAGAAGTTTTTGAGATATAGCACATTTTAAACAAGCGCAAACATAACTTTGTACTTCATACAAACACTATAAAAACGAAGTTATATTTGCAGTCAACAAAATATTGTGGTATTTTACTAAGTAGAAGTAAGTAGATTGCCTAATTTAGTTAAAGTTGGCACGGAACCCTCAGTGCGCGAGTCCGACTCGCACTTGGCCGGTTTTTAAACAATCTTTATCATAACCACCCAAATCGATTTTGCTAGGAAACCAAAACTACTTAGTTCGGTTCATTGTTTCTAAACTAGATGTAATTTCCAAGTTATTTTGGCAACCGTACGTAGTTAATAACAACAGCACAAGATGTCAGCAAACAATAAGTTGATTACGGTTCAGGGATAGCTAGAAATTTGCTTTTGTTATTTGGCAAATTTTTGAGATTTTTCTATTTGACCTCAGATTTTGGGGGGGGGTCATGTCCCCTGTGACCCCCCCCCTTCGGACCGCGCCTGGATCTTCTGCTAAATTGCTGTTTAGAAGAATTGCGCCAAAACTAAATTCTGTAACGGCTAATATTAAAGCTGGCTGGTTCCTAGCTTAAAGGATTAGCATAGCTATCCAACGTGGCAACGTAGCCAGCATCATAGCCTCCTTGTCGCAAGAGAATGGTTCGTTCGTTTTTGAGTAGGTAGGTTTTTAGTTATTTTTTTATGTTACATGTCTTAGTTGCCTGCGGGCTAGCAAGATCGGCCGATTTAACCACTGTACATTTCTTTGAGTTTTCTTCAAGTTTTTAGACTGTAAAATAGCCCTTTTGATGACCTCAAAGAGATTCTGTAAGGAACCTATCAACGGAACTTTTGGCATTGCTTATCAATCCTGGTGGTGGCTTTGTGGCTAATATCATGTTCTTAACTGAATGAAATAAAAACTTCCAATCGAATAACATCGATTGGAACTTTTGCGACACACTTTATTATTGTATGACCGGTAATGTAGGCGCTTGCAGCATATTAACCGAGAATCATACTATGTATCAGCTTGTTCGTTCTTTTAAAAAAAAAGTACCGTGCCTTTTTATGGTGTGGATACCTTCCGGCGGCTTTGCCGGTGGCATAAGAAAATTTACTGTCAGATACTACGGAAAAGCCTCTGTGGCACCAGCGCCAGCCGCTACTATTATATATATACTCGTATTAGTATTCTTATATGTGTTATATTAGAATTATAATATTATATTAGAATACTTTTACAAAAGTTGAAAAGTAGCGAATTCAGAAGTTCATCGCACTATAAAGAATGTTAGCACTGCAAAAATTAAGACAAGGATTTTGGCAAGCGTCAAATTCTTGTTGGTTTTTAGGCCATTTTCACAAATAATTCAAAATCCCAAGAAATGTTTTTATTTAATGTAAAATTACTTCTTAATACTTCTTGATAATGATGTGTAATTTCACTACCTATATTATTTCTGTATTTCGTACTTATTATTATTAATAATAATTAAGCTTTTTTTGTAATCTGTAATACTGAGGTAGAATTGTGTAAAGCAATCGTAGTCATTTGACAGTTTAAAACGTACGCTATGATCAAACGTATGCCTTTCTGCCTTTTGTCAGGTCATACCGTAGGTTTTGATCTATAATATTTTTATTTACTAAATAACACGTTTTTCCACATTGTTTTCACTTGTAAGTCAATCCTTATTGCTTTTGTAAACAAGAATACATGAAAGTTACTTAAAATCTCTTTAAATATAGTTGAAATGACGATTGAAATTTATCGATTGCCGCGATAAATGATAAAGAAGCGCGCATCTTAGGCCCGCTGATTACAATACCTTAGCGGTTTATTAGTCTTTCCTACTTTTTTAATACGGTCAATTTATATTTACCAAATAAAGACTTGATTGGAACCGTGCAGCAAGTTAAAAAGCGTCGAGTTCGCAGTTATCTCAAGCCATTCATTAAGAACCAGTCGTGTGTCCGAGCTTCGAGCTTAGGGGTCCTATTTTTGAATCACTCGTGTCAAAATGGCGTGTGATATTCATTGAATAAGTATTTAGGGCCCAGGTATTTTGGTTCAGTTCATCTGGTTTTCGTTAATGGTATTGCTAGACATTCGTCCAAATCAAAAGTGCAGTATGTATACATATATTATGATACTTAATTACTTTTTGTGCTTCTGATTCTGGCTGATCTGTGTAATTACTGAAAAAAATCTTAAGTGTCTAAAGCCGAATCGCTATTACGTAATTAAGCAATATTTATCTTGATTCGACAACATTTTCGAATTTTATGATGAGAGAACCTTTTAAGTACCTACCTATGATGAAAATCCATTCATACAATTTTTTATTTTTTTATTTTATTTATTTTATTTATAAGGTACATCAACGATAATTACAATAATGCCAACTTATAACTAACAATATTTAAGAACTAATTGTATTATCAATTACAGATGCACACCACATGCTTTGTTTTCTTTTGATGTTATCTAGTAATAACTAAATGGCAAACAAAATAATATAAATCAGTGTAAAAAATATAAATGCTTGGTAATATTAATTGTTAAGCAATTTATTATATAAAACCAAAATAAAAAACTAAATCTGTACAATTAAATAATCACATTAGGACGAATGCTACGGTTTTGAATTTAGCTAGAGGCATTGAGTGCACATCCAATGATCCACTTAGCTTATTGTAGAGTTTACCAATTCTACAGACTGGTGAACTCCTTCCCAGAACGGTTCTACGGAACGGTAGAGAAAGTGGCTCAATTGGTCGGCGAGGCATTCTTTGGGGAACTCTGAAGTGAAACATACTTAACAATTGAGGGCAACGTAATCTACACCGAATGATTTTATGAAAAAAGGAAAGATCAATTATATTGTTGTCGATTTATTTTCTATTATAGAAAATAATTATGTTTGCAAACGTATGTAATAACCGTATTAATTTGAAAACCAATAACAGAAATACGTAACTACAATAACCGGTGACCTGTTATCAAAATTGTATTCAAATTACATTTCAACGTCCAATTTATTCATTAGTTTAGTGCTGCGAAATTATCGTTTATAACGACTTACTCGAGGTTAATTCATGACTTATTTAAATATTCCGGTCATTTATTGACCAACATCAATAATGCATTACGGTGCTTGCCGTCAAAAAATCATGTAATTGTTATTAGCCTCACAAAATAAAAAGAAGTCTAGCACACATTACGCATAAATCATAATTTTAAATATTTTTACTTAAAATTCATTCCAAAATACGGTTACAAAGGTGAAAGGGTAAACAAATTATTATTTTGACATGTGTGAAATTGTCGCAATGTCCTCGATACCAAGTCGATCATAGATTGGTTATTAGTAATTTAAGTGTGCATTGCAGATAAGTGATTAGTCAATAAGTGACATTTAGTTTACATTAGAGCGGAGTAACAGAGAATTAATCACTATCTCACACATCGTCTAGGAATTTGGTAAATAAGAATCGCGCATGTGTGCTGTCGCTCTCGAACAATACAGATTTTACGTGTAAGCGTATAAATTATCTATTTTTTTAATCATAGGTCGATTCAGCATTGTAAACAACACTATTTTATTTATTATACTCATTTGTAACCAAAATTAAATGGCCTTAACGATTCGGTATCGAAATTATAAATCCATCGACGCACTAATGAGGTAGCTCCAAACTATAATCACAAACATATACAAGCTTCAACGTACTAACAGTTCGTCACTGTAATTAATTTTGGAACAAATTAATAATTAATTACACGAATTTATTGGTACAAATGTAATGACAAAAGAAAGGTGCGTCTTAATTTCAAGCGATAAAATTTGACTAACGTAAACGAACGAACGTAACTACGAATTTTCAAAATCCTATATAACACTTGCAAATCGGTAGGTACTTGTCATGATATGGCAATTGCAAGTTTTTAGGCTACAGACACTATTTTTTACCGACTTCAAAAAATAAGGTAAATAGTTTAATGAGTATGTACGTGATATCGTAACAATTTGAAAATATTGGCAGATAAGTGTGCAAAATTTCGTATGTGTATGGATGCTTGTCTACGGATTTCTCAAAAACGAGAAGTTATAGCGAAATTATTCTTTTAAATTCAATCAGTTTTATTTCAACTTAAGGTACAGAGTAAGTTTCAGCTCAGTCGTTTTTAGTCAAAATCGGCCCAGTAGTGTTTGTGATATGGGTAATAACAAAAAATCATGAAATGATGATCTCAAGCTGCGTTCATTAATAATATACGCACATCATGCACCGACTCCAAATAAATTTGTTTTTCCTTAACAGAGGCAGTTTTTATTTTATTTTGTGTGAATTGAGTTTGCTCTTGAACATAGATTCCAGTGAGCTTGGTCATTCACGGAAATCCATTTGTTGGAAACCCACGATAATGTGAACTCACCCAAAAGAAATCTCATTGATGCCTTCGATTATGTTAAGGTTATCATCTTGAGGAATCCCTCACTCAACTTATGCCGTGTCTCACATTGTATCGGAATAATATTATAAAACATTTTTTTTCAAAGTTCTGTCAAAAATACCAAATCGCTACATCAAAAGCCCCGTCTTATTTTAAAGTAGTTCCGCTACCATAGCGACACGGAACTTGTGGGTTATTTCATTAATCTTAATTATTTAGGAATTCCTGCACTAATAGTACTTACCTGTTCGTTAATTAAAGGGCGCTCTGTTACGCGTCGTTGACATTAAATAATAGTATGTAATGACGACTGTTGATTACAATGCTAGGCACATCGATATCTAATCATTCAAGTTATTTTAATCCTGGTTTTAAAATTGTCCTAACACTTTGTGAAATAGTGAAGAAATGTTTGCTTTTTCTTTAATGATATTTTGATCGGCATCCCTAATTGAACAGGGCTGTTTAGTTTTACCAACCATCTTTCTTGATCGATACCAATTCAATGTGGAATTTCAGTTTTTTTTTAAGTTCAGCACGAATAAAATAAATTTTAATAGCTTGTCACTTACCCTATTTTTAACCGTAAGGTGGAAAGGAGGATATTTTTAAAGAGGTTCTTAGTTCAACCTGTATGTTTATGTTTGTCTGCGAGTATTTCGCGTTCGGGTGAAAAGACTGTGAAGCGGTTTTCACAAAATATTTGTTACACTGACAAGAAGGTTTTAGTCACTATTTTAGTTCAATCAAGTACATTGTCATAAACAATAACAAAAAACGATGAAAAAAATTTTTTTTTTTATAAAAATTGAACCGCCTTAAGAAAACAAACTTGTTTCTGACAACAAGTTTTTTTTAATAAGTGTTTTCAAGGTATTTTAAAGATCGTTTATGATCATTTGGATCTGTGTTTCTACAATTTGGTATACCTACTTTCCTTAGGCCATCATTGTACAAAATCCGTACAAAGTAACAGGACCGGTCGCAGAGGAATTTTATAATTTATTTCGTTAGTTTCCAATAGTAGGTAGCGAGTGTAATCCACAACTCAATTAAACTCACGAAGGCTAGCGTCTCAAGTTGTTAAATAGAATACATACATGCTTTCCATAGTTATTTCTAAATATTTTCCGTCCCGTCTCACTTTCAGTGGCGTCACGCGACACTGACCCTTCTAAAAATGTGTCGTCTACAGCTACTAAGATAGGAGTTAGAAGAAATACGAAGACGGTAATCGAGATAATTAGTATATTTTTTTTTGAATACGCTCCAAAGAATCTATGTAGGTTTTGTATTGTCGCGATCAGATAGAACTAGCATATTCTAATGTGCTTCGAACAAAATATACAAAGTAAACCGTTTTAATGGCAGAAATATCGCTGAAGGGCCTTCATGATCGCAAAACGAAACCCAAACTTCTAAACGCTTTATTGACAACGCAGTCGACGTGGGCAGATAGTGTCAGTTTATTATCTAAAATAACACCAAGGTCACGGACTTCTTTAACTGTCATAATAGGGTTATTATTGAAGGCATATGGGAATTTAATAGGATTCGCTTTTCGTATAAATATGATAGACTAACACTTTCTTATGTTAACAGTGATTTTATTTTGAATGTAGTACTCGTTAAGCCTATCCAGATCAGATTGTAAAGATTCGCAGTCACGTAGATTTCTGATGCGGAAAAATACTTTTTTGTCATCCACGTACAGCAAATGTTTGGCTTGTCTGACATGGAACCCAACGTCTCAACATTGTTGTTCGACAATGCAGACGGCGGACAATGTTTCATCTACTGGATCACTGAATAATCAGATTTTGTGTACTTGACATTGCCCCTCTGTGACCTTGGGGAACTTCTGCCTAATTGCTGTTTAGAAAATTGCGCCAAAACTTAATTCTGTAACGACCAATAATAAAGCTGGCTGGTTCCTAGCATAAAGGATAAGCAAAGCTATCCAACGTGGCAACAAGAGAATGGTTTCGTTTTTGAATAGGTAGGTTTAAGTTTATTTTTTATGATACATGTCTTAGTTGTCAGCGGGCTAGCAAGATCAGCCGATTGTACATTTCTTTGAGTTTTCTTTAAGTTTTTAGAAATAATTCTTTTGATGACCTCAAAGAGAATTTCTGTAAGGAACCTATCAACGGAACTTTTGGCATTGCTTATCAATCCTGAAGGTGGCTTCGTGGCTAGTATCCTGTTCTCAACTGCATGAATGAAATAACATCGATCGGAACTTTTGCGATACCCTTTATTATTTGATCGCTAATGTAGGCGCTTATAGCATATTTTAACAGAGAGTCATACTATGTATCAACTTGTTCGCACTTTAAAAAAAAAACAATGTACCGTACCTATTTTTGGTGTATGCACACCTTCCAGCTTTGCCGACGGCATAAGACATTTTAGGTACTGCCAGATGCTATGGAAAAATTCACTGTGGCACCAGCGCCAGCCTCTAGTATATATATACTCGTATTAGTATTGTTATATGTTTTATATTAGAATTATTATATTATATTAGAATACTTTTCAAAAGTTGACAAGTAGGCAATTCAGAAGTTCATCGCACTATAAAGAACGTTTAGCACTGCAAAAATTAAGACAAGGATTTTGGCAATCGTCGAATTCTTGGTGGTTTTAGGCCATTTTCTCGATTAATTCAAAACCCCTAAGAATGTTTTTAATAAATGAAAATTATTTCTGAATATCAAGTGCAATTTAATTATTAACAATCATGTTGATAATTAAATTACACCTGATGCGTAAGTTCGCTACCTATACAGAGTTTTTAAATCATTATTGTATGTTGTACTTATTATTAATAATAATTAAGTTTTTTTTTTGTAGTCTATAATACTGATTGCAATACCTTAGCGGTTAATTAGTCTTTCACACGTTTTTTCAATTCTTTTAATAAACATTTACCAAATAAGGACTTGATTGGAACCTTGGTTAAAATATGGTGGCTCGTCGTCGACGCGCCGTCGAAGCACATCAACATTCCGTCTTCGTGTCAGCGTTAAATAGTTTGTCGACGATTGCCAACCAATGTATGTAATCATGACACAACCCTAAAACACGTCAGCGACTAACTTCCTGCAGGAATAGGAATTCGCAGTTAGCAGTCGTGTGTCCGAGCTCCGAGCTCAGGGATTCTATTTTTAAAAATGGCATGTACTATTCATTGAATAAGTATTTTAGTGCCCAGTTATTTTGGTTCAGTTCATCTGGTTTTCGTTGATGGTATAGCTAGACATTCGTCCAAATCAAAAGTGCAATGATCAAGAATGAGACAGTTATTATGATACTTATTTACTCATTGAGCTTCTGATACACGCTGATCTGTGTAATTATTTAAAAAACAACTGAAGCACGGCTGAATCGCTACTACGTTATTAAGCAATATTTATCTTGATTCGACAACATTTTCGAATTTTTTTATGACATTTTAACTATGATGAAAATCCATTCATACAATTATATTGTTATCGATTTATTTCCTACCATAGCCAATAATTATGTCTGCAAACGTATGTAATAACCGTATTAATTTGAAAACCAATAACAGAAATACGTAACTACAATAACCAATGACCTGTTATCAAAAGTGTATTCAAATTACATTTCAACGTCCAATTTATTCATTAGTTTAGTGCTGTGAAATTATCGATTATAACAACTTACTCAAGGTTAATCCTGATATTAAATTTTAATCCTATTACCTTTATGAATTAATTAAACAGTCCTCCGGTCATTTATTGACCTACATTAATAATGTATTACCGTTCTTGCCGTCAAAAATCCAAGTAAACATTGTTATTGGCCTTAGCGCCAATTTTTCAATGGTCAGATAAAACTTATCCGACTGATAAATTATAAAGCGGGCGATTTAAAAAAAAATGACAGTTACGTATGATTGCTGGCAATTCGGTGACGTTTTCAAATGAGCCATATTGTATTTTGTTCAATGAATATTTCTTATCTGACTATTGAAAAATCAGCCCTTACAAAATAAAAAGAAGTCTAGACTCACTACTTATGTGACTTCTAGTCACAGACATCTCCTCTCATATTCATTTAATAATGGTACCAGCGCGCAAAAAAAATGTATGAATACGCATAAACCTCCTAATTAAGACGTTTTACCCTTAGTCTGCGAATAGCTATACAACAAGAATGAATTCTCTGATAGTGATTGTAAATCCTACAAAATGTCATTTTGTGTGTTTCAATGTGTTTTCAAAGTGTACAAAGTGTGAAAATATAGTAAAATAAGCTCAGAGGATCTCGTATGACATGCAGTTTAACACAAATTACGCATAAATTATAATTTTAAATATTTTTGCTTAAAATCTACTTTAAAATTTGGTTACAAAAGTGGAAGAGAGAGTAAATTGTTATTTGGACATGTGTGAAAAGGACCCAATGTCCTCGACACCAAGTCGATCATAGATTGTTAATAAGTAATTCAAGTGTGCAATGCAGATCAGTGATTGGTCAATAAGTGACATTTAGTTTACACTTGATCGTAGTAACAGAGAATAAATCACTATCTCTTTTTTTCTTTCTGTATCAATTATGCTTTCTCGTTCACACATCGTCTAGGAATGTGGTTAATAATAATTGCGCATGTGTAATATCCCTCTCGACGAGCACAGATTTTTGTTTTGTAAGCTTATAACTTATCTATTATTTTTTAAATCATTGATCGATTCAGAATTGTTCACAACACTATTTTATTTATTATACTCATTTGTAACCAAAATTAAATGGCCTTAACGATTCGGTATCGAAATTATAAATCTATCGACGCACTAATGAGGTAGCTCCAAACTATAATCACAAACATATACAAGCTTCAACGTACTAACAGTTCTCTCACTGTAATTAAATTTGGAACAAATTAATAATTAATTACACGAATTTATTGGTGCAAATGTAATGACAAAAGAAAGGTGCGTCTTAATTTCAAGCGATAAAATTTGACAAACGTAAACGAACGAACGTAACGACGAATTTTCAAAGTCTTTTATAATACTTGCAAGTCGGTAGGTACCTGTCATGATATGCCAATTGCAAGTTTTTAGGCTATAGACACTATTTTTTACCGACTTCAAAAAAGAAGGTAAACAGTTTAATGAGTATGTACGTGATATCGTAACAATTTGATAATATTTGCAGACAAGTGTGCAAAATTTCGTATGTGTATGTATGTTTGTCTACGGATTTCGCAAAAACGAGAAGTTATAGCGAAATTATTCTTTTTAGTTCAATCAGTTTTATTTTAACTTAAGGTACAGTGTAAGTTTCAGCTCAGTCGTTTTTAGTCAAAATCGGCCCAGTAGTGTTTTAGATATGGGTAATAACAAAAAATCATGAAATGATGATCTCAAGCTGCGTTCATTAATTATATACGCACATCATGCACCGACTCCAAATAAATTTGTTTTTCCTTAACAGAGGCAGTTTTTATTTTATTTTGTGTGAATTGAGTTTGCTCTTGAACATAGATTCCAGTGAGCTTGGTCATTCCCAAACCCAAACCCACGATAATGTGAACTCACCCAAAATAAATCTCAAAAGCCTTCGATTATGTTAAGGTTATCCGGAATAATATTATAAAACATTTTTTTTCAAAGTTCCGTCAAAAATACCAAATCGCTACATCAAAAGCCCCGTCTTACTTTAAAGTAGTTCCGCTACCATAGCGACACAGAACTTGTGGGTTATTTCATTAATCTTAATTATACAGAAATTCTGCACTAATAGTACTTACCTGTTCGTTAATTAAAGGGCGCTCTGTTACGCGTCGTTGTCATTAAATAATAGTACTTAATGACGTCTGTTGATTACAATGCTAGGCACATCGATATCTAATCATTCAAGTTATTTTAATTCTGGTTTTAAAATTGTCTTAACACTTTATGAAATCGTGAAGAAATGTTTGCTTCTTCTTTTATGATATTTTGATCGGCATCCCTAATTGAACAGGGCTGTTTAGTTTTACCAACCATCTTTCTTGATCGATGCCAATTCAATGTGGAATTCCAGTTTTTTTTAAGTTCAGCATGAGTAAAATAAATTTTAATAGCTTGTCACTTACCCTATTTTTAACCGTAAGGTGGAAAGGAGGATATTTTTAAAGAGGTTCTTAGTTCAACCTGTATGTTTATGTTGGTCTGCGAGTATTTCGCGTTTGGGTGAAAAGACTGTGAAGCGGTTTTCACAAAAATATTTGTTACACTGACAAGAAGGTTTTAGTCACTATTTTAGTTCAATCAAGTACATTGTAACATAAACAATAACTAAAAACGATGAAAAAAAATTTTTTTATAAAAATTGAACCGCCTTCAGAAACAAGTTTGTTTTCTTAGGTAACAAGTTTTTTTTTAATAAGTGTTTTTAAGGTATTTTAAAGATCGTTTATGATCATTTGGATCTGTGTTTCTACAATTTGGTATACCTACTTTCCTTAGGCCATCATTGTACAAAATCCGTACAAAGTAACAGGGCCGGGCGCAGAGGAATTTTATAATTTATTTCGTTAGTTTCCAATAGTAGTTAGCGAGTGTAATCCACAACTCAATTAAACTTGAGACCCTTGACGGCCTTTCATGAAAACAGTTCAACAACTGTTTCCGGCGAAGGAAATTAAGTTCTACAATGAAGGTAATAGGGCCGGAAATGAGATGGGACTGTACGAATGGGTTGTTGATCGTATAACACAATTTGTCGTCTGGCATTTGACTGTTTTTTATTCGTTTAATTTTCCTTCATACCTTCTGGATTCCTGGAAAAAATAATAGTAATTTTATGATCAAACTTTTTGTCTCTAAAAAATTGACACTATAAATCTGCAATTTGGTTGAAATCTTCATAAAATTTATTTTTACTGATACAATGCTGAAAAAAAATGGACACTTAATTTTATGTACTATTTTGTGCCATCCCGTATATTTTTAGGAGAAATACTTGCCACTTAATTTTAGTTCACCTATATTAAACAGGGACGGATTTTCGTCTTTCTCGTCCTGCGGTATAACGACACGTCTTAATTGAATTGAATCCAAATGTAAATGGAATTGAATGCAAATGTATTCAATTGATTGGCTGTTATAGCTGCCGGGATAGCCTTAGCATCTATTAATTAACAACCGAACGTGTTCTCTCATTAGATAGTGGACGTTGGGTTAGCGTAATATTTCGTTGAGCTAAATCAGAACTAAAATAAAAACATACGGAATGTTTAATAAAGCATAGACCCCTTACGCACTGCGACTTTTGGCATCAATGCAGTCGCGATGCAGAAGCTGGAAATTGTCAAATTATGTACTGTATTTTGGCAACTGCATCGATACTAACGCGCCTGAGTGTCGATGCAGTCGCGCTTCTGCTTCGCGACTCACGCAATAAACAGATTTAATTTAGCATCGATGCAGTCGATGAGTCGATCGATGCAGAAGCGCGACTGCATCGACGCTCAGGCGCGTTAGTATCGATGCAGTTGCCAAAATACAGTACATAATTTGTCAATTTCCAACTTCTGCATCGCGACTGCATCGATGCCAAAAGTAGCGCAGTGTATACGGTTATGTATAAGGTTGACATTTTGTGACTGCATCAATTCTCCATAATAACAGCATCGCGATTGAATCGCAGCAGTCTAAAGGTATACCCTATTCACCAGGCAAAGTCTATAAATGTAAACAAACATGGCGGCTTGAATACCATAGACAAACTTTTGTGCTGAGAAAAAGTAGAGGAATTTAGTCAATTGAACTGGTACAATATACAATCGATGGCTATTAATGAAAAATAAAGAAAAGTGAAATAATTTAACTTTGCAAATATTTAATATCGGCTACGTGTGTACGTGTAAACGAAACATAGGAAATTGAGAAGTGATTTTATTATAATTGAATACTTTAAGTTTAAATGTCCGTGATTATAATATTTAGTTCCGTTTGGAAAAAAAAACACATCCAAACAAAAAATATCGAATCGGTCACACACAATTACGAAATTGTATATAGTAATTGAATATAAATTTAATCAAACGTTTGTATGGGTGATGACTGATTGATAGCATTAAGTAATCTTAAAAGGTTAAACACAAATTATTAATCTTTCATTTAAAAAATGCGTATTATTTACATGAAATTGATGATTTCTATAACACCATGTTTGAGCAATTCAATTAATTAACAAAAACGTTCGACAATATGAAAATTAAAAACCTATAAGTGTTCTTTAAGTTTGTTAAGTGAGATTTTTTGAAGTAAGAATACTTTGCAGAAAAGGCATCGAAATCGGTGCATCAAAATGCTAGATAATCGCGGAAGATACCGCACCAAAATCGGTTCATCCAAATGCTAGATAATCGCGGAAATATATATATCTGATTTTTAAGTCGGATAAATGTACTTAGTAATATTTAAATAACTCTTATTAGTAATTGGAAAAAATAATTTCAGTTCATTATAATAAAATAAAATAAACTCAGACAACCCATATGATTATTATTTCAAATGACAAAATTCGTATAGAAAGAAATATATTTATAAATAGTTTTAGATTTAATGGGGTGTCATAGTTTATTTGACACTTCTGATCATTTCTTGCTCTGCGGACGACGCTCTGTCGAGATAGGATTCGGTAGGTAGTTATATCACCAGCATATTTATTTTACCATAAGCTTACGGCGGTTTCACTCTCTAGCGACGATGTAACTTTTAGTATCGTAAATTTTAGTTCAGTAAGGGACCGCTAGGGGTGCTGTGCAATTTTCCATATACTTTTACGTCGTAAACTAAATCTTAATCATACTATTTTCAGGTTTTGCGCACACAACGTTACGCGTTGTACATCCAGTTAAAATAATATTATTTTGTATACAACTATTTACTTACAATGATTAACAACAAACCATTTCATAAACAGTAAAACAACAAAATTTTTGATATCAATCCTTTCTAGAAACTCGCACGTTTAGTAATATTGACCCTAATATTAATATACATGCGAGTTTCGAATAACCAATTGAATCGATCAATTGAACGAAATTGGTGTCCCAACACTAAATTAAAAAATATGAAGTTTTTCGTCATCTTCTTGTCTTTGTCAAAATGGT
This sequence comes from Pyrausta purpuralis, assembly GCA_963924145.1. Taxonomy (NCBI): domain Eukaryota; kingdom Metazoa; phylum Arthropoda; class Insecta; order Lepidoptera; family Crambidae; genus Pyrausta; species Pyrausta purpuralis. Next base: position 20,838,362 of record OZ001659.1, read on the forward strand.
GGTATTTTTCCTATGAATCACGATTTTTGCTTTAAATAAGTGTGTTTGAATGCAATAATCATATTTATATTGTTACGGCATAATTGGTAAAGGTGTTTGTCAGATCTGTGAAGAAGTTTGCTTGTGTATGTGCCGAGAATTTGCTGATAATAAGGTTAATAGGTTAGTCAATAGTTTGTTTACATTTATGGACTTTCCTTTGTGAATAGGGTATAGTATGTAAAGGGTCATATTGTTTAGGTATTTACAAAAGAGCTGTTAAAACGAAAACAAATGACCAGACAAACATTTCATTTACATCATGATGCTGCTTGTTTTTAAGATATGATTTTACGAATAATTTTCCCCAATATGAAAAATGGAAAATATTTCGCACAAATTTCCGACGTAAAATTTTGTAATTTTCCTCAGCGCAATTAATTACGACTTTAATAGAAACAGGCGAAAACTTTGTTTCTCATTTGCGACCTCCCTTTAATTTAAGGTGCTCAACCAAATTACAATTCGTTCAAATCTTCACTTGGTACAACAAACTTTTATATTTGCAACCTCCTACAATGTATGATTTATTCAGATGTAAATCAAAGTTTCATTTTGCAAAATTAAAACAATGCAGAATAAAACAATACTAGTTTGCTTATGTACAATGTTGTTTTGAATTTTACGATTTGATTGACAATGGTTTAGAATGATTAATTTTAACACTCACATTGTCATATTTCGTAATCATAAAGATGAAATAGGAAACCAAAAATTTGCGCAAGGGCGGGACTCGAACCAGCAACTTTCTGGCTAACCGGGCCAAACGCTTTACCAATTGAGCTACCGTGCTGTCTGTCTGACATTGCGAAATTTGTGGTTTATTCTGTAAGGTAAACTCATCGTCACTTCGAAGTTCACATCGCACTCGGACACGAATTCAAATGTCAAATAAAAAGTTAGTGTTATACGAGTGATAACAGACGTAATCCTATCTAAATTAATAGTTTATAAATGAATATGTGCTGAAAAGCTACTTTTTACTAAACGGGTGTAATAAAAACAAAAGAATGTATTTTTTACTGAAATCAACTAGAGATAATAAATAACCTAAGCACATATGGATATCGTCAACAAATGATAGTCTCCTAAATAAATTGCTAGTAGTGGCTTAATTTTATCAAAATCTACTACCTACTTACTAAGATATTTTTGTTTAAAAAATTACAACATAATCCTGTCCAGCTTTTAGTTGTATTACTATTATTATTCTTCGCATAAGATTTATGAAATGAAGCTGCTGTAGTAAATAAATAAAACATTTTATTATGTGCAATTTATTGAACTAGCTCCTTAAAAGAAACATTGCATTCACAGTTTCATCTTTGGATTTGTTTGTTGGATTGTAGAACTTCTTTATGGGATATTTAATAGTAATTTGCTGTTCTTGCCTTAAGAAACATAAATGGTTCGGTTTGTCATTAAGATGAAGGAGGCACAAAACAAGAACCAGTATGTGTGACGCTGAAAAAAAAAAACATAGACTCGGTTTTCATACCCATTAGTGCTTCAGCACCCGAGCGGTTGCAGGCAACCGCATAACAATAGAATTTGCATTGTGTCTCGTTCACATACGCTTGAGGGATTAAGGTAGCAAACTGATTTATCTACCCTAAAGTAGTTTTAACACTTGTAGAATCAAATTTTATGAATGAAATCAAGCCAAGTTAAGATTTTAGAAGGAAATTTACAAATCATGTATTATAGCAGGATTAGCAGGTACAAAAACTAATGCAAAAACAAATTTATGATGTAAAAGGTAATTAAGTTGTAGCAAAATATACTAGAGAGATATAAAAGATCCGTTTCATTATCATTTTTAAAAGATCGTTTAAGACAATAACTGAGTTATAATTATGCCTAACAACATAAGAAATATTTAGCGGCAGCGTTATTTATCACTCGGGCATTATTTGGTCAATGTTTTAATATAACCTCACCTTCACAAACTCCTCTTAATCAGTATTTCTTTATCATCAAAATAGGGATTTTGTTTTTATTATCAAAATCATTACAAATTTACAAAAAAACCCGAATGACATCCTCACCAAAGTTAACATCCCTCGCATAATCTCAAGTAGGTACTTTATAAAGAGTATTCAATTTTTAAGTTGTTTTAAGAAGGAAAGCAAATTACTGACCTTGATCCACTATGTCCATAGTTTGTATTGTGCCGTTTAACTATTCAAGCATTACGTCTATTCTTCTGTATGGCGCCGATTTTGTCCTCTGTAATTTTGAGTTTCCAAGAACCTTTTGGGCAAAGCTTAGATCTTAACATTAATACACTAAAAGTTATAATTGAAAAATCTCGACTAACATTGTGTGAAGTGCGTCGAACACACGTCGCTTAGTTGCTCACTTCACTTCGCAATCGCCTACGTGATGACTATAGAATGCCAATCCAAGGTCATTTTAAACCATAAGCGAAGTGACTGCGGCAAGCGATGTGAGATGCGAAATGATGGTTGAATTTTACAGCATCGACCAGCAGAAACAACACAGGTTCAATTTATTACCCTTGTGTAAAGATAAAATAAAAAATATTACCTAGCAAATTGTGAACCAAAAAGTAATTTCACGCCTTTAGAAATGTTCCAATCGAAAGCCGTTTAAAGCCTGTCACCTTCGTACACAAATTCTTTTACAGGTAGAAAGAGAATAATACCTTTTTCAATATACGCTTATGAAAGGGCCGGGGTTCGATCCCTGGTTATTAGCGCCAATTCTAGAGGGTGAATAATGTCGGCTTAATTTGCTTACGTATTGTGTGGAAATATGTACATATAATATGGAAATTATGCGTGAAACGTTGTGCTGTGACGTGAAATATTATTTTGTGGCCGCTTATAAATATGTTATAAACAGCCACAAAATGTGTGAAATAATTTTGAAAATCTTTTTTTTTGGAATCGCTGAATTACATTGGCTAAATATAGCATTTGAGAAGTGTTCGTATAATATAAGTATTATAAAAAAAGGCTTATTAAAAGCGTTATTTTACCAATTTGCTAGCTACACTAGATATAATAATAGTTCCCCTAGCCGATTTCGACTACGGTGACCAGTCACAACGACTAACCGACTGAGCGGGACATATTATAGTGCACAAGTGTGTGCGCAAACACAGGTGCACTCTCTATTCCTTCCACTCTCATAGCCCGATGGGACAGCAATCTGACACGACCGGAGAGAGTTTAGGCGCAGGACCAACGGCTTTACGTGCTTTTCCGAGGCACGGGGGTGAAACACCGCCAACTTCCAAACTCCAGGCTACCCTAAGAATTTCTGAACAGAAAAACTCAGGAACATATTTTTGGCCCGACCCGGGGATCGAACCCGGGACCTCTGGCGCAGCCGTCGCTTTAAAGTGCGACCCTTCTACCGCTGCGCCACCGAGGCAGTTATACACTATACACTAGATATAATAGACAGATGAACTACACAAGTCTGTAGTTCCAGAAACTGGGCACTAGAACAGAACTTTGGAATTACAAAAAACCGGATCTGTTTATCTTCCAGATCATCACATCATCACCATCAGCCAAAGGACGTCCACTGCTGAACATAGGCCTCCCCCACGGATTTCCACAGCGACCGATCACTAGCGGTCTGCATCCAGTTTGATCCTGCGATCTTTACAAGGTCGTCTGTCCATCTTGTTGGTGGACGTCCCACGCTGCGTCTCTGGTCGAAGGGTCTCCAATCTAGAACTTTCCTGCCCCAACGGCCATCAGTTCTTCGCGCTATGTGCCCTGCCCATTGCCACTTGAGCTTACTGATTCTCAAGGCTATGTCCGTTACCTTAGTTCTTCTACGTACCCAGCATAGCCCTTTCCATCGCTCGTTGTGTGATTTTGAGCTTCATTATAAGCTATCCAGCATTATATTGTTTGATTTTTGCAATATCATCTTCCAGATGATATTGCAAAAATCAAACAATACTCGTATAATGCTGGATAGCTGGTAGAGTATAAACTGATTTTTAAACAGATAGACCAAACAGACACTTGGTGGGTGGCCACTTTTTCGTAATTTAAAAATAGTGTTATTCCTTAAAAATCAAAAATGACAATTTCATTCGATTGTTGTTTCCAATCGATTATAAATAAAACCTATTTATAAAAATCATAAATTCTACAAAAATCATCATTCTTTCTAATAATTCATTTATTGAAAGTGTTAAAATAGGTAAATTCATACAAGAATATTGCTATTGCAAGAAAAACTTTACGTACATATTACGATTATTTATAGCTTTATGTAACTTTTTCCACGTATTATTTACCATAATTAGAAAAATCCCATTAATGGAAATGAAAATCATAAATTCAATTAATCGCGTACGATTGAAATGTTACAACACTATTGGTACTACGATAGCAACATTAAATAAAAATATTCAATTGAAGCTGTCATTCTGGTACATTATTTAAATTCAGAGTATTTCGAATTTATGTCCAGAGTTTAAGCCGCTTGACAGCGATTCTCGGTGCAGATAAACCCGGTAAAGTACCAGAAACCTGCCTTACTAGTATTCCTAAAGCCCAGCCCAGCATTTACGATACACTATAAAGCTTAGTGCTGACTGTGTACAAACTTGTCTTCCGCCGAGATGCCAAATCGCCGAGCGCTGCCAGCGGATGCGTGCCAAGCGCGTACTACTCGTAATAAGCTTCGCCATTTGGCCGTGTGCTCGCGCCTTTAGAATGGCTGTTGTTTTGATAATAACTGTGTTGGCGACGATAAGGTGGTATGGCAAAACGTGAATAACAACTACAAGCGTCATTGTCTCTTCATGATAACTACTCATTTAAGTTCATGTTCAACTCGAATTCAGAGTGCCGAATTGTCTTTCTCTCTCACACAATGAATTCTATTGCAAATAAAAAGAGTACCTACAATAAGAAACAAATAATTTTCTTTTGTTTAGCTTAATCTAGCTAGAGGTCCTGCATTGTACTTGTATGTAAGCTTTATCCCACTCCAAAGTTCAACGAACCTTTCAGTATCTGTTTAAATAGACACATACATAAAAGTAATTGCCTGTTACACAAACATGTATGTGGGAAGCAGGGAAAACTCGCAATATATAGTTTACCTATTTATTTTATACAAAACACTCTTTAACTAATTCCCTCTTCAGCTTTTCAAAGATAAGCTTAATCACTCTTTCTTCACAAGACAGTCATATAACATCAAATTCCGCGTTACTAATTAAAATTCAAACGTTCTTCTTCTTTCTCATTCTTTCTCTCGTCAGCCATCTCTTACTTGTTACGTTCCGATCCACGTCCATATCCTACATATATTCGTATATTATGTAATCAAGAAACTCTTTAACCGAAATTAAATGACGCGTATTTTGAAATAACACACAAAGCGGTATGCCGCCGAAGATTAACGTGGCTACATCTTTGATGTCGTGTCAAACGACAAAAACTCGGCGCCGTCAAAACGTGACGGGCCGCTACGGGAATTTTAACGGATTACACCTCGTACGTGGCCCCTGTGATACACGCAGGTCCCTACTACTGAACTTGTATTCAGATTCGAGTTATTATTATTTTAAACCAGATTGAGTGTAGACGTCAAATACATTCTCGTATTTTAATTTTTTCACCCGTAAAGTATCCGGGGAGATAATATTATAACCGAAATTAAAAGATTGCTAAGCTTAACATTTAGAGCACAAAATTTACGTTTATTAGATTTGTAAAAAAAATTCTAGTTTGTTTTTGTGTGCAGGTTGCGGTTGAAATATGCTTGCGGCCTTGTGAAATATGATAACGTTTTCCAACCTGTAAATCTTTGAATAATGAGACAAATTTGGTCTTATTAGTTTTGATACATCTTACTAACTTGTAAGTCAAAATTTAAAAAAAAAATGTGTCAGTAAATATAATAACCTAGATATTAACTTTTTTGCAAAAAAAAAGAAATTCAGTATATCATTTATTTTTAAACAATCACGCCTTAATTTTAAAAACGGCCAAGTGCGAGTCGGACGCACATTGAGGGTTCTGTGCCAATTGTAACTGAATCAGGAGTCCACTCACTTCCACTTGGCCAAAATACACAATATTTTATTGACAGCAAAAATAATTTGTTTTTTAGCATTTGTATGACAGAAAAAGTTATATTTACGGTTGTTGAAAATGTGCTTTATCCAAAAACTAGTTCGATTTCGTTTAAACCAACTTTCGTAGAAAGTATTTGCAAAGCACTACATCGTGCTTTATTTTGAAAAAAAAAACTCTTGCTTCGTTCAATAGTTTGAGGGGGCAGGGGCAATATCGCTGCATAACACAATACTGATTAGGTAGTGATCTAAACAATAAGTTAGGTGTCTTGTATTACATATAATATTTTAAGCTGAGACTATGTTAGTGAGTTACAGTGGTAGGGTATCCATTTGTGTACGCAAAACATGCAATCCGTCATGTCATTGTGCAAAGAAAACGCGTATTTACATAATATATCTGAACATAAGACCTTACTCCGCATTACGGCACTTTCTATGGCCGCCTGGTTTTACGTTTTAAACAGTGTGAGGATATAAATTGCTTTTGAAAAATATGTTACACACTATACATCTCTTAGGTCTTTAAAATTAGATATAACCCCATAAACTATCGTTTTATACTTATTATCATCACTTTGTGAATTAAGTGAAATTTTACTTAATTTTGTGCAACATATGAATCATTTCAATAAACGTTAAAAATAAGAATATGTAATTCACAGCTTGAATAATAATTCAAGGGAATTTTAACCGCTCATGGTACTAAAACCCGCTACATTAATCCAATAATAAAACATTCAGTCCTCCATTACGCGAAGCCACATCTTTCAACTGATAATGGAGCTGTAAAGAACCACCTCCTTTCAGGTTCCAGCTCTAGTTTAGATGCCAGGTTTGCACATACCTTACAGTAATAAACGACAATTACAGGAACAGGATACTGCAGGCTGAATGGCCTCGCATTTCTCTATCTGATACGATTTATTGACCACTCACTGTATCGGAGGTTAGTGCTTGAATATATGCACGTAAACGTGGACCCAAGTGTACTCGGACCATGAAATATGAGGGTGCTGAAATTGGGAAAACAAAAATTATGAGTGTTTGCATTTTTTTAAAATTATTTACCAAATCAAAAAGACATTACATAAATATTTATAAAAGTCGCATACTGAAACCAATGAGGTTTGTATTGACGCGACCTGAGTCGACATTTAAATTAAATAATGAAAGAAGTAGGTAAGAAATCAATAACATACACTATAATTATAACCTTTTAAACAACCAAAAGGAGAAATAAAAAAAAAACGCAAATGAATTTAATTATAAGTTTTCTAGTAGGTACAGTTTTAACTTCCGTTTTATATTTTCTATAAGCTATCGCGCAATTCGGTAGGTAGCGTGTTTATCATTCTTAATTGTTACAAAAAAACTTGTCAAATGTCAAAATTGACGCAACTATACGTTGTATTTTTCAATTTCATTAAAAATAGTCCCAAAATAATGCCATTCAAATGAAATAAATAATGGAACTAAAAAACTGTTTTTTTTGTTATAATAATGTTACTACTTTTAGGTATAGTTTTAGAAGTACATTTAGATTCACAAAGTTGTTGTTTTTAAACGTAAGAGCTCTGCTCTGCTCTTGTCGGTGGACTATTTCTTTTCTTTTCTTTGCCTTTTTCTTGATCTCCTGGTATGTTATGACATTCACTTTTTCTTTAACTTGGCCGAAATAACTTCTATGATTTCCTTTTCCCCTCCTTTCTTATAATTTTCCTTCTATTATATTCTCTTAGAACCTGTCATGTCGCGTCAGGTGTCCTATCATGTTGCCACGTTTACTTTCTATTATTTTTAAGATATTTCTTGCTTCATCTACAAACTTCTTGTTTTATTCTTTGTCCAAATTCTTTCCATTCTCCTTCAACACCACACATTAAATGCTTCCAATCTCACTCTGTCTCTTTGACTAAGTTTTTACTAAGTCAAAATCATCAGTGTTCCTAAACAGACATGTACTGTGTGTCCAATGTAATGGAAAACTTTTTAAAGCAATACATTGATATCTCTAAACGGATTTTAATGTGTACTCATAGCCTTTACAACTACGTACATGTTTAGAGCCTTATTTATTTTCGACGTACACGCGTTCAATCAAACATATCGCAATTTGGCAATCCATCCCAAATCATTGCCATGGTGACGCCTGCGCCGTCTTCGTCAGTTCATTAACTTTCTCGTGTGCTTTTTGAGCTTCGAGTTATAAGCTTTGAGCGACAATTATTCCACGCCGTTATTTTATTTATTTATTTATTTCGATTCACTTTTCACTTGTAGCTTACAGTATATACACCAAGTCGCATACAAGCTTAAACACAATTAATTAACAATATACTTAAACGATCATAAAAAAATAATGTATGTCAAAACCAAAATAATATTACATTAGATTAAAATTACAATAATAATAACATTCAACATATAATAGTCAGTAACCTCAATATCAATTCAATTAAGTAACATACTTTACAATTCAACAATCTTGTCGACAATCTTATAAAAGAATGATAATAAACTCGTCAGACTATCAGCGAAAATATCTAAATCCTCGTGCTGAGCAAGTATGTCTCCTATCAGAGCCAATGCTCGGTTTGTCGGCGCATTTGCTGCCCGTTCGGATCGTGCTGAGGGTCGCATCAACAGACGCGGCCTACGGCGCGGTGCAATCATTCCTTGCTCCCCTCGCGAAAGTCTCCAAGGTACTAACAGGTTAACTTTCTCTAATACTGATTGACAGTCTAGTTTATGGTGAAGTATAAACAGGAACTGCTTTATTGACGCCATTACTCTCCTAACCTTCAAGGTATCTAAGTTGACCATTCCCAAGACAAAAGCAGAAGGATACAGATAAGGGTAGTAGCCATAATACTTTTTGTAAATCCAACGAGCAAACTTTCGCTGTATTCTCTCTATTTGGAGTATATATTTTTTCTGGTAAGGATCCCATACTATAGCCGCGTATTCCAATTTACTTCGTACATACGCGTTATATAAAGTTATGGCTACCCTGACATCATTAAAGTCTGCAGAAATCCTCATTACAAATCCTAAGGTCTTCCTAGCTTGTTTACAAATTGCTGTCATGTGATTGTGGAAGTCAAGCTTAGAATCTAATATTAATCCTAGGTCCCGTATCTCATTTACTCTAACCAAAGGCGCGTCATATAACTTATAGTCAACAACTATAGGATTTGTTTTTGATGAAAAAGTAACAACTTTAAACTTACTCTCATTGAATGGGAGATGGTTGTCTCTACTCCATTCTACTACTGATGAAATATCTTGTTGAAGAGCTAGAGCAGTGGCAACCTCAACGATCCCTAAACTTAGTTTTCAGTCGTCTGCAAATAGAAGAATTTTAGAAAAACTGACCACTGCCGGTAAGTCGTTAATAAAAAGCAAAAAAAGTGTTGGGCCAAGAGTACTTCCCTGACTAACTCCCGATCGCGTGAAGTAATCATTCGATTCAAAACCACTCACTCTGACAAATTGACGGCGATTATTTAAATAACTGGCAAAAAATTTAAGAAGTATCGGGGTGAACCCCAGCTTTGCCAATTTTTGCAAGAGTATATCATTATTGACTAAATCAAAAGCCTTTTTAAAATCAAAATAAGCTGTGTCTACCTGCCTACCCGCATCTATTTCAGCACAGATATAGTCTACATGCTCTGAGAGGTTTGAACTAGTAGAACGCTTTTATCAAAACCCGTGCTGACAGTCAGATAAAAGTTGATCAACTTGTTTACTAATACTGTTGTTCAAAATAATTTCGAATAGCTTCGCAGGAGCTGAAAGTACCGCCACCGGTCTAAATGATGAAACATCGTTACCGCCTTCACCCTTTGGAACTGGTGAGACTCTTGTGAGTTTCCATTGTTCTGGATATTTAGCTTGGCTTAACGATAGGTTAAAAATGAATAAAAGCGGTATTTCCAAAGCTGTCGCACAGTCCTTCAACAAAAAAATTGGAATCAGGTCGGAGCCACTCGCTGATCGCGTCTTTAGCCGCTTTACAGCAGCTTTATAATCATTATCATTCACTTGGCACACAGAGACTGACAATGAATCTATTCGTGTGTTAGCCGCCTCCTCTGCTTTCAAGTAATCCAATGAAGGTTGCTTATCTTGGAACACCGAGCTAAAGTATTCCGCGAAGGCGTCGGCAGCGGCTTGTCCCGTAACTTCCTTACCCTTAAAACTATAAGATTGAACATGCCGTCTTTCCTTTTTCTTATCCCTTACATAGTTCCAAAAAGTAACTGGCTCGTCAATTATATTATTTTGTATCAATTTTAGTTGCTGCTTATATGCGTTGTCAATTAAAGTTTTAACCTTGCATCTATAGTAACTAAACATTTCTTTATTAAACAGTTTCCCGTGAAATTGTACCTTTTTAAATGAAAGTATTTATTTTTTATGTTCACTATAATCTCCGGTGAAAACCATTTTGGGTACTTGTATTGCTTCCCTCTTAAATTATGTTTTTTACTCGGTACAAATAAACATATAATTTCATTTAACTTAGCGTAAAAAGCTTTGATGGCTAAATCAACGTCTGTTACCGTTAGTAGTTCAGACCAATCTACTTCCGATAGTGCTGCGTATAGACCCTGAAAATCCGCTTTGTACCAATTCCAATTTGGACTCTTAATAAAACTGTCCCTTGAAGAGGGCATGCATTGAGACAGAGACTCACCGCATCGAAATTTGATAGCAACATCCAACGAAGGGTGATTATCATATACTCGGACTAGGGGATCAAGATTTAGCGTCACTGAAATGTAGGCATGATCATAATTACTCAGCACGAGATCCAAAATCCTATTCCGATCATTTAAAACATTATTATACTGCTTAAGGTTACAGAAATCACAAAATTCTTTGAATGCTGTTTGAACCTTGACACTACAAGAATATAAATTAAAATCACCAATCAATAATAACTTCAGAGTTGAATAGGAACAGACAGCATTTTCGATACATGTTAAGACATTTAAATATTGATCATCATTATAACTAGGAGGTAAGTATACGACACAACATAGAAATTTTACATTTTTCCTACTTACAACTGCAAATAGTATTTCCTTGTCTGGTGTTGCCCCATCTATATCGTTTATCACCCGGAGATCGTAGGTATTACGTACTGCCAATAATACTCCTCCCCATCCCACGTCCCCCGACCGATCCTTCCGGACAACTCGGTATTCTGAAGGGAAAAGCTCACCATCCGACACCGAACTATTCAAGAACGTTTCGGTCAGTGCAACGACGTCGAAATGGGCTTGAGTCATATTATTTCGAAATATTGTAGTTTTTGAGCGTAAGCCACAAACGTTCTGATAGTATAATGACATGTTTATAGACCGTGGTCGGTTATTATTGTGTGGTCCTTTCTTTGGCACGAAAATTCTGCCGCCACGGTTTAATGCATATGTCTTCTGCCCAATGTGCTGGAGACATGATACCATCCGCTAATTTTGCTGGTACTCCCAACTTAAACGACGAGTAGTGGTCGCGTGCTTTCAGCACCTCAACAGTACAAACGTCACTCCCACATATCGAACTAAGATGAGACTGTATCTGTTCTGGCGTTGTACCTTCCAGCACATAGTACAAATGCAGGTATCTCCATCTCTCAGCTGCGCGCAGGGCTGTCACGCCCGGCGCTGCGGTTCCCCGAAGCACCCCGGAAACGCGGTGTTTTTTAGGTTTCACTTCCACCCACTCTCCCGTGGAGTCATCTTCGACGGACACGACACTCAAAGAGGTAGAAGTAGATTGTGGCTGAGTGACCTGGGGAATCTTATGAGAGGTTTCTACTGGTGCAGAGGCTCTGCCGTCCTTCTTAGCTAATTTTATCTTCTTGTTTAGGCGATTAGATGTAGCGTTGTGGATGACAGCGGGTGATTGGTCAGTTTGCCGTGGAGTTGAGTCAGCTTGACGTGGTGTTATGTCAGGTTGCCGCGGAGTGTTGATATTTTTGTGACTTTCTGTAGTTATGTTTTTATTATCGGTTTGCGATTTGGTCAATATATCAATTTTTGACTCTAATTCCGTAACTTTGGTTTTTAAATCAGTCACCATCCTAAACATTTCAGTTTTAAAACTGAGAAATTGTTCCCTCAGTAGGTTCCCAATATTAATAGACAATGACTTTTCAAATTGTTCCTGCATTTTACTAAATTCTTGTGTTAAATCTTTAGTTTCGTCCAAGGAACTCGTTTGCTCATTTCGGCTACAAGCTTGAGTATAACGTAACCCAGTCCTAACGGTTACATTGTCCGGGCTGCTCATAGATATATCGGCGGGGCCGTCACTATTATCATGAGTGTAATGCATAGCATGTTGCCGAACGGGTGTATTAGAGTTATCAATCTTTGGGATTTTACTACGACACTCTACACAAATCCAAGTATTTTTAAATTCAGAAGTCAGTGTAGCATAAGATTGAGTAGCATAATTTGCACAAAGCAAATCAAATCAAATCGTTAGTGCACCAACGCATCCCCATGCGGCAGTGATGCGGCTGAACGATACCGACAAGGATGTAACTGTTAAGGATGCGATACACATGTCTGTAAAACGGATCAGTAGCTTGCATGACAGTTACTGGCATGTGCTAGTTTAGCAATTTGTGTTGTCAGCCAATGCCCAGAGCTCTTCCCTGGATTAAACACCATTATTTCACTTTCTGGCATTACTCCTAACCTCCTGGTACGACAAAAATGTCATTTAAAATTATTGTATCGATAAACTAATGTTCTAAATTCTTAGAGATCCTGAAGTTAAGAGCAAACCGATTTAAGGCAAACATTCTCTCTTTTTAATTTAAAGTTTACCTCATTCCATGTACAGTGACTTTTAAACTCCGCTATCTCTTATTCCTTAATCCTCCAGATGTCTTCCATAAAAAATCCCAGCGATAAATCTTTATGGCCGTGTTGTTTGTGCCGCATTATTTGTGTCGCGCAATTTTCGTTTCTTTGACGACTTCATTTTTTCCGACGACTCATTTTTTTTGCTTGCTGAGTAATTGGAGAATGCTTTCTACACATCGTTTTTTTTTGTATTTCAATATATTTTTTATTGGATATTACTGGTTATTAAAGTTTTCAATTTGGTAGTTTATTTCCTAGTTAAATTGTTTTTTTTTAATTATTATGGTGATTACACTTTAATTATTACATACAAGTAAGGATAAAAATTAAGTCTTTTGAGTTTTTTTAATACAGTTCATGGAAATGAAATTGTATTTATTAACACAATGCGGAAGAAAGGTCACAACTCCGGTTTATTCCGTGGACTACTAACCTGAGTATTCTTCTAAAACAACAATTAACAAACTTAACAAAGTTGTAAGATCTGTTCCCAACTGTAATAAGATAAATCCCAATTAACCTCTCAATCCAATATTTTACTAAATTAAAGCCAACAAGGCGAGGTCACTGACATTTCTAATTAGAAAACTTCGTTGGTTCGTTTGTAAAAATGCCATCTCACAGCTTGCGGGAATTTTAATTGGATGTACTGACTACAGCAAGTCAAGCTTCCTAAAAATATTATCTCCTGAATTATCACCTTTATTATATACAAATAGGGATCAAATTCCAGTGCGTAGGTTTGTTATAGGTGAATATGTGTTGGTGTGTACAATATTTGTCGGGCTTATATAGAGGTGTGTGACAAAAAAGCCAATTTCTGGCATATGGTGCATAGGAATGGTGCGATATCAGTGCAACTAACGTGCTATGCAAAAATAACGGTGTCTGACCTGCACCTAATATTGGTAGGGCTGGGGCGCATAGTACGAGTAGAATGTCGTTTATCGGCCGACAAAAAAAAACATATTTTTCTATCAATTTATGGCATTTGATCAGGGAGGGAGAGTTTCTAACAATTTACATAGACGCATTTCCAAAGAGTATCTTGGTTTGTTTTTACAAGAAGCAAATACGATCACCTCTAAGGTAAAATTTAAATCTCATAAAAGTATCTTAAATATACGACTGTCATACAGTTTTCTCGTAAAACTAGTACAGTGGTTAACTAACATCCGTATCTTACTAGAAAGCATATATTCTAAACACATTAATATGAATTCATTATTGCTTATTATTATTTAAGACTGTTTTTCAAACCCAACTTCAGTACCTTATTGCACTAAAAAAGTGTTAAACAAACGTTTGAACTTTTCCTCCATTTAAGGTGAACAATTTTGTTTTGGAATTGGAGCCATCACGTGACCATCTAAAGCGCTTCCTTGTTAGGGCAGTTAAAAATGCACAAAAACATCGTAACACCATTGCAAGATTAGCAACTGTTTAAGCATTTAGTGAACATCGTGTTATAACGCCTCTTCCTCGTTTCACCCAACACTTACCTTACTATCAAACCGTTACACGTACTACTCCAGAGTGTAACTGTAGTCATATTACTAACAGGCAATCCGGATTGTACCCAGTTACCGTCCATTGTAGTATTAGAGCCAGTATACAAAAAATATAATTTAATATAAATGAATAAATATAAATATTGAAAACCAATCGCATACATTGCTCTTATCAAAAGTAAGTAGCTGAGACAACGGTGGTAGTGGTATATGACATTGCAAAGTTCTTCTAACATTTGAATTAAAAATTAATATTTGAATTTTAATCCAATAAATGATTGTATTTTAAATTAATATACATTGATATATTATTTTTTACATTGATATTGAAATATGATATATATTGATAAATGTAATGTTATCTCTATTTTATTGTTAATTTTATTTATTTATTTTTTGTTTTACTCGTATATACCGAATTGATTGCTGAGCAGATATTCTACCCACAAATGCAACCGCTGAAAACCAGCGTCGTGGTACGCGTCCCGTTGCCACGACTTATGCTGAGCCTTTAGGTTGCCTTTTTGACTTAAGTAGCCTGCTTTTTGTTTATTGATAAATGTTATGATGTTGGTGTAATAATTTGAGTCAAATAAATTTATTTTCTTTCTTTCAAAGATTTTAGAGTTTTCTTGGATATTTCAATTATAAAACCGGCCAAGTGCGTTTCGAGCTCGCGCACGAAAGGTTCCGTATCCACTATGTATGTAAGCACTTTACTGTCTAATGTCCTGTAAAACATGATTCAGATTGCCTTATCATATTTTGATTCCCTTAAATTAACAAAATCTTCGAAATTATGAGACAATACTGGTTATATTTTTTGATGGCAATGACTCACATTTTTTTTTCTTTTTTACATTTAAAAAAGGCAATCAAAATCAATATCTGACTACAGTTGCAGTTTTATATCTTAACGCATTTAATAGGTAAACATTTTTTATTTAAAAATTTACATGAAAATTATTTTGCTTTAAGTTTATAGACAACAACTCTGTAATTTAATCCGTTGTAGTTTTCCTTCATAATTCATCATTTATGCTAGTTCTGTGAATTATTCGTATCTACCTACTACCTACTTCCTACGAATAGTATATTCCAAAGGTTGTCTGAAAAAGATCGCTTTTAGCGATACGGCCGCCTTACATTTACTTTAAGCTTATAAACTGTAATTTTCTTTGTGTTGTGCAATAAAAAAGTTATATGATTGTTAATATTATTACCGTTTAGTTGGGAGAGAGTGGGGAAATAGGACTCTAAAAAAAAATACATTTAAACATTAATGTTACAGAAACGAGCCAATTTATCAAAAATTGGTGCAAGCAAACTCATAATCACCTTATGGGACCTATTCAACGATAGATAATGACCCCACACGTTGGGTTTGGCAAGAGAAAAAAAAACATCTTGACGTTACTTGTACGAGAAGTACGCCAAAAAATATTTTAAAAACTTTGTTTTACCACTCTGGCGAGGAGATGTGAATACATACTCAAACCAAATTACAGTTTTCTAGCATCTTAAGTCTCTGCGCTGAACTGCGAACGGACAGGCGGACAGACAGACATGGTGAAACTATATGTTGAACTATGAAACCCTAAAAAGGGATCGTGCTTTAAAAAGATAATTAAACAGGAAAGTTGTTATTATTGATTTTTGTCATGGTTTTTAATGGAACTAGTAGCTCATTTTTATAAATACATCTATCGAAACAAATAATATACACACGAATTTGTATAAAAAGCAAACCCAAAGCGATTAGCAAATAGTTTATTTAAAAAACTAAGAAAATCGTTTATAGCTCTTGGACTATTCATAGGTGTGATCGTGACGCCGAATTGAAGTTGCCTCATTCGGCGTAGACAAAGTTAACTCTACCATTTTCCTAGCGCTGTTCTAAAAATACAAATGTAAAGTTCGTTTTTTAAATAAAGGTAATTTGCTTGGTTGCACACAAAAAATATGTTATCCGTTTTTTTATATTTCAAATAAAGGAAGAATTGTAAGCTTAAATCTAAGGTCACCAACTAAAATATTTTTAAAAGGGTGCAAAGGAAACATCATCTTAAATTAACATTTCGTATACGAGTTATGAGACGTTTCGTTTTCGTAAACGTATAGTAAACGGTCGCTAAAATGTTTATCAAAAAGATAACCCATTCATAAAATACCCCAAAATCTAAGAAACAGTAACATAACCAAGCAGTTAACAGTTCGTAGTCATTCTCGTAGTCGATACTACGAACATATAGACCGTTATTTGCTACGATCGTCCGTAGCCGTAGCTTCGTAGCTGCTACGGTTAAGCCAATGCAATTGGATTAGATTATTGTCACATACCGTTCTACAGTTGAGCTGGTTGCATTGTCATTGTTTTGATGTATTTGAGAATTATTTTGTTGTAAAATTATATTCAGTGGAATTAGTAAAGACGTAATGTCAAAGGTTGTAAAACAAATTAAAATTTAATCAGTTTTTATCAGTATGATTATTTTTAAAAGATTTATTAGAAAAATAGTGTATTGTAGATTGAAAAAAAAACTCACATTTTAAAGCAATGACTTCCTGTTTTAGAAGTCGTTTATTTTAAACGATTATTGCCTAGGAAGATATCAATTTATAAAGTTGATAAACTTAATCAAAAAGTTTTCCACTCCTTAAAATAGATAGACACCTTACCATTAGCAACTATAGTTACAGCTGTAGTCTGACCCTAGCACTTCCAACCCTTTTAAGTTGAGGCATCTTCCAATCGAACTGAATCACATTCCGAAGTCTGACAAAAGCGGAGTCAGCTTCAACTTTTTGTTAATAAGAGCCCCTGTTATTGGCCCATCTTGAACTTTCATATAAATCGTCCTTATAGCTATGTTGCAGTTCAGTTGCAAAAATTGACAATTACTGAACTTGCATAAAAAATTCAACTTTTAACAATTTGTTCTTACTGAATTATTTTAGAAGATACAATGTATTTATTATTGGTTGTTTTTGTGACAAACTAAAAATGTGTAACTTAATGCTGATCGTTCAACCTACACACAATTATTAGACTTTTAAATGTCATTCTGTCTAACGTTTCGTTTCATTTTATTCTACGTCGTTTTGGTTTAATTATGATGAAATTTAAATATCAAAATTTTCAACCAAGACTTTTATTATTATTTTTAATTATGTATTATATACGTCAATACGGGGCAAAGCATATTCAGGAAAGGAATATAACACACCCAAAAGGTATTTTTTTACTTTAATCAGAAGGTTTAGTTTAGGTTTTACTAGTGAGGCGAGTACCATACCAATTTCGCATTTCCATCGTGGCATCCATAAATGAAAGTGCAACCCGGTCGAATCGGTTAGGTAGCGAGTCGGAGCCGAGCCGGTAATGAACGGGATTCCACACATTTCACGATGGAAGACGTCGCAGGTAGCAGTTTATTGGTATCCAAGAGTTGGGTTACATTTTATTGAGTTTCCCTATGTTTTTGCGATCTCGTTCCAAAAGAATTAGATTGCAGGGAAGTTGTAACAAACAGTCTTTTTGGTGTTTGGAATGTAATTCAGGGTTGATCAATGAATGATAACTTGTATTTAAATCACATTTATATAAACTGTATGAAAAATATTTGAAAAAAAAATGACACAAAAAGATGATAATGTAAAAATATACTGGAATTCTAAATCCCCTTATTTCTTCTACTAAAAAAGACAATTTCTGTGAAATAAGACTATTTCGTTCGACTATCTGATGGAATCAGTCCCAAACCGCAAACGTCATATCTCTTGGCAATCGACGAGTTGATCTAATCCTTCTTTTTGTCGATCAAATAACGAGCGCTTTGAGAATAGAGTACTTGGCATTGTCAGGGTAAAGTCTTGTTTATTTTTCTTCAGTTTAGTGAAATATCTTTGATATTTATTCCATGCTAAAAACAATGTTAATAATTAGTTGGTTCTGAAGTTTATGCAAATACAACTCATTGAAATAATATCATTTTACGGTTTAATTAAATTAAAAGTAGTCCCGCAAAGTAGTCTTTTTTACAATGAATAATACTTAACATTTGATATTAAACAGATAAGTTCAGCTTTATAAATATTTGTCACATTTTTTCCCGCTGTGCTTTTTATTATTTTCAATGTTACAAGTAAGTAAACAATTAAAATATTTTGTAAACAGTCTGATAAACAATTGAAACTATAAAAAAATTTTAGGATCAATAAAGACGAAAAATAAAATAAAACGAACACATATCGTCGGTCCTCATTTTTTAATGAATCGTTTCCATTCATATCAAATCTCTGACTGTAAAAAATACGAGTTGCCTTTAAATAATTATCCTAAAGTTAAGTTTAAGTTTTTAATAAATGTACGGGGTCCACTTCCGCACGGCAGACAGACAAACTAGTCGAAACTAGAAGGGTTCTGTTTTTTTTCCATTTGGCTACGGAACGCAAAATCTAAACATAGTTGGATTGGAATAAAGAGTAGAATCAATTAAACCACTCTTTAATATGGGTCACATTTTTCAAAAATCTTTACACAAATGTTTCCTAGTCTATTTATTAATAGCTATCACGTGCGCAGACCCGCAAAAATATGTATAGCAATGGCCCAGATAATATAATACTAGCAATGGTAAGTTTTTGAGGAGCGTAGATAGTAATTATAATAATGTCAGCATGGCGCAGCGGCGGGCCTCGTGATATACCTACCGACTTCTCTCATGACAGAGAGTCGTCCGAAAGCAGAGCAAGAAATGATCAAAAGTGCCGGTAAAACTAAAACACCACATAAATTATTATTTTTCTTTCGAATACGGTTACTTGAATTTAAAATCACTTGGGGTGTCTAAGGTTTTGCGCATTTAACATTACTTGAAAACAGGTTGTTGCTTTGTTCAGCTGCATCCCACTTAGGGATGATAATATCAGTTATGCAAGTTTATAAAAATAAAACCTCTTAACAACATGCTAAAACATTCAAAACGAATGGGGAAACTCGCACCCTTACGCGTAGCGCGCGCAATACTCACCGTAGCTAGTAAGCTACGAAGAGGTGACCTGGGGTTTGACTAGTTCGCTAGTATCGCAATAATAGATAGTTTTTTTAAAATTTTTAAAAATCTTTTTTAGGATCGTTTGTACAACCACCCCAGAGTCGGGTGTCTCGTATTTAAAACAATACCCTGTACTTTTGTAATAGTAGCTTTAACATTTAAGCCAAACAGGATACTAAAAAGTACTTAAATAAGTTCACACGCTTTTGAGCTAATAAAGGACGTGTGAAACTTTTATGACCCTAATATACTTACACAAGCTAAACCTTAATGGCGAAGACAAAAGATTTTCCTTCACATTGTAAGCAGTGTTCCACATTCTTCACACGGGGGAACGTTTATTACGCAGAAACTAAGTCTCCATCAAGGCTTAGAGTTAGCTATAAACCGTGTGTACATGGCTTTACAATGTTGTAACTCGTATAAAACAACGTTGGTAAAATAAAATCGGGATTTCATATTCAATATCACTTTTGGTGGCTATGTGAGCTTTGGAACTATTATGCGGCCCTATGAGTTAAATAGATATAATAGGTAATAATATACAATAAATATTGGACACCACTCACATTGCTCTGATCCCAAAGTAAGTAGCCAATGCACTTGTGTTATGGAAATCAGACACAACGTTCGTAGTACCACAACACATAGACCCGAGAAAATATAGAAAAGATCGTTTTCTATATTGGCCCGACCAGGAATCGAACCCGCAACCTCACGAGATGGCGACGCCTGAAACCAGCGTGCTAGCCACTCGACCACGGAGGTCGTCAATACAAAAATTATATTAAGTTACAATTATTATAAAATACTTTTTATAATAATACAAAAGTAACAATACATGTTCAATAAATCTCCATAAGGAAGATGTCTTATGTCCTAGGCGCCCGTTTGATATCTGTGTGCGCCAACAGATACCCAATCCCCTAGTTCGAATGAAACTAAAGTGCCTCATACTGGAACGAATTGTATCCTTACAAACAAATACTTCTGAAACGGATGTTATATGCAGCCGTTATAAAGTACCAAATCTCTAATTACGTTGTACCCACGTGAATCCACATAGATATTAACAAAAGAACTCCCATTTAATTTTATTATTAAAGTCGTAACGCAATGTTATCGCAGAGCAGGGTTCTATCGAAGTTTATTTGCTTGTGGCAACTTCTCTGAGTTATAGTCTCGCTTTGAAATAATATTATTGTGTTCAACTCCGTTCAGTGGGTTTGACAAATGAATGTGCTGAGAAAAATATTCATTAATTAAAAACCATTAAAATCAAAATTACTCGGATACTTTGAGTAGAGTCTACAAATAGTTAATCACTTATTTCGTAACTTTAAACTTGATGACCTCAGTGGTGTAGTGGCTAAGCCCGCTGGAGTTGATGGCGTTGCCGCTCAGGGGTACGATTCCCTACATTGTCTCGGGTCTGGGTTTTGTGGTACCGTCGTCGTTTCTAATTTCCATCCACAAGTTTATTTTAATTAGCTACTTACTTAGGAATCAGAGCAATGTATGTGATCGGTGTCCAATATTTATTTATTTATTTTAATAAAGAATCCCTTAAAAAATCTACTAACGTTTAACTCTCTGAAAAAGGAATCAAAGCTTGTGTTAGAATAGCGGGAATAATTTTAATTCGTTGTCTGAGAAACTCTTTTGTTTTCCTAAAACAGAAGACAAGTGTAACAATAGAAATTATAATATTCAAACTTGTTATCTGCAAGTTTGCAAATGCAGTCTTTGTGTTCAACTAAAACGATGCCTAACTATACCTAGTTATCACTAACTACACCATTGTTAGTTGCTTCATTTGAAGTTCTCAATTTCATATAAGTACATTAGTGCCACTATTAGCATTTTGTATAAAAAACAAAAGACGGTTGGATTACTTTATATTCGGCGTACGATCGTGGTTCCGATTCCCCGATGTCCTTAAATTTACAATTTTCTACACAATTGTGTGATATCATTTATCAAAGAATGCAAGGTGAGTATAGTCAGCTTTTAATATATGATTCTATGCGAGTTTGACTCTAAAAATAAAAGCCAGTGCGCTTAAGTAGGTAAAAGGTCGCTGCATGAAAATGATTTTCAAACATTTCCTTAGTCTGTCTTCACAGTCTGCTGCTTAAAGTGTTTACCTTCTTATTTGCGGAGTGGAAACTGAGAAATTATGAAAAACAAAAGATGCTGAGTGTTGCGAGGAACAACCGCGATTTTGCGTCTAAAAACGCATTTAATCACAGTTTAATCTAGTAGATTGCAGAGCTGTTAGAAGGGTAAGTTCCACTTGGAGCATGGGTAAAGGTTTGCATGTATCATTTATATTTATCTGGTAAGAATCTGATATTAAATTAGTAGAGTATAGCTTAACTAATTATCATTAGTCGAAAAGTCACCTGCACACGTGCGGACCTGTACAACGCCACTGATAACGCTGTGTCAGTCGCCGAGTATGGTCCTCAAATAAATAACGCCAACGTCGACAGGATAAGAAAAAGATCGATAGGTTTCAGATTTATTTAAGCAAGTACAATTCAAATGGTATTTCAAATAAATCTACATAAAAATGGAGTTCATACAATACTAGTTTCCTCGTAATCTCTTTATTAGAACGAGTAGTATTCGAAAATCCAAAAAAAAAGCTTATTTAGTAAGTTTGTGTTCAAAAAACACCACTCTTTCATAATAATATCATGCAGTAACAAACTTCTTTACAATTAAAAAAAACGAACTAAAAATAAAGAAAGCAATTATAAATTTAATTATTTAATGGAACTATTTTTTTATTGTGTGTGTGTGTGAGCGTAATTGCGTGTGTTGAGAGTGTGTGTGTGTGTGTGGCTATGGTTGATGTTATAAATAGTGTAGGTATAGTGTAGGTAGGTGTAATATGAAACTGTATCTAAAGTGCTGATATGTGTACGTTTACGCTGTCCAAGATACATTGCAATAGTTTCAATTCTATTCCTATCGCTATCAAACCTCTAGTGAAATATTGGGTAGTTTCTCACGTTTTTCGTTCAAGCGTGTAAAGGTAGACAAATTACCGGGCGCGAAGTGAACGTGACCGACGACCGAACGACTGGCGCTTCTAAGGGCGCCAGGTCGCATGAGGTGACTTCTGTCAGCAGGGACATTTGTTTGTTTGCGGATCCACTGTGCCCTTCTATTTATTTAACCACAAGAGTAGGTACATAGGTAAGGTGCTACTTATCACTCATTACTATTAATAATGTCATCAGTGTAACAAGATCAAGGACATATTTAGATTTAAATTTTTCTAGTACGTTCATGACAGACCTATTAAAAATCTTAAGTAACTTAGTTTAAGTTGCTTGTATCTCACGAGTAAAAGAATACAATTGGTAAACTTAAATACTTCTCTATTTCAATCTGATAACGCCTTTGAACGGCAAATGACTATCAAATCAGTTTACTTGACAGTTTTCTCCCATTAAATAAACGAGTGAAAGATGTGCAAAGTGGAACAAACCAGCTCCGTCTGCACCGCGCTCCCAAGGGTGCAGGTCGCCCAGGTGAGTTCTATCAGAGAAAATACTCGTATTTGTTTTAGAATCCATGTAAGTACACACGGTAACAAGATGGTATGAACATACGGCTGGCTTCTTGCGAGCATCGAGTTAACTTCTGTTTTTTGAAATTCGAACCTTTTACACTATATGCATTAGCATCAATTGCATGTTTTTTTTATAAAAACTTATGTGAGTTACAAGATCGTGGAAACACCTTTCTTCTGGACCACCTTTAAACAATTTATGAAATTGTTATTATACCTACCGAATACGTATTTTACAAATGCATTATATTACTGCATATATAATGCAGATATATTTTTTCTGTAGTATAACTATCATATGACTGTGAGTTATATCAATTAGCAATATTTATTAGTACATCTTGATACAAGTATGCCAATTTGACCATTATGTACTTACAAGGCGGTATTGTGTATATTATGGTCACAAGCACACGTGTTTCATACGACGTTTTTCAACACACTTGCGAGGAAAAAACACAAATTACAGAAAATTTTAAATGAATTTGAGTTATTTTTTAGTAATAAAGCTGGATTTACCATTTATTGAAATAAATATGTAGATACTGTTATTTTTCGCATAAATACTGTTTGTTGCTAAAATAAAAGTTACAACCCGACTTAATTATATCGCTTCTTCTTCTTCTTCTTCTTACCTACGACTTGGTGCTAGGGTACAAATTTAATTTGGTCGGGTTAATAAACTACAGGCACTCGTTCAATAATATACTGAAAAAGCACGCGTGTTTATTACCTAAGATTATAAGCCAAAAATCGGTGGAATGAAAACGTCGTTTTGAGCAAGTGTGTTAAAAAAGCTTTTTATTATACTGTTGCATACCGCTTGAAACCGGTAGCTGTGGAAAATCTTGTGAGACCTATGTTCAGCAATGGACGTTCCATGACTAATAATAATTATAATGATCAATCATATTTAAACAGAAATAAAGGCGATAAAGTAGCCTTTATTACTGGTAAAATATGAGCTAGGTATGTTGTTACAACTTCATCCAACAAGCGATTGAGCATCCACTTCTTGCACTAGGAATTGTTTGGCTCCGCCACTGCACGCACAATGCACTCAAAATTAGCATGCAGATATCGAAGCGCAGCGGTTCGGAGTGAGGCTTTGTCTGTGTACCTACCTGCACCAACTCGGTTAGGGAGACTACAATATAGGTGCCTACAAACTAAGTTTGCGGGAGGGTGATTTCAGACACAGGAAACTTATCTTTTAGATATATTGTCATTACTAGAAAAAATATTTTTTTAATTACTAGTATAAATAAATAAGTTTAAATAAATATAAATAAAAATAAATAATAAATATCCTTTGGACATTCCCTCACATCGCCATCTAGTCCCAAAGTAAGCTACTCAAAGCTTGTGTTATGGGTGCCAGACAACGGATATAATACTTAAATACTTTTTGTTTGTAAATACATACATAATATACATAGAAAACACCCAGACAAATACAAACAGACATGTTCATGCACACAAATGTTTGTATTGTGCTGGGACTGATACCCGCAACCCGCTGCGTAGTAGGCGATTTCTCGACCACTACACCAGACGGGTCGTCAAAGTCGTCGTAGTAATGTCGTAAGTGACAAATGGAATCTCTCATCTACTTCAAGAAATGAGTTTCGATACAAAATTGCTTCTACCTAAAGAGGGTAGAAAAAAGATTCGTCTAGCTCACTTCTGAACTTATAACAAACGCATTCAGTTGAATTCAGTTGAATGCGTTTGTTATAAGTTCAGAAGTGAGCTAGACGAATCTTTTTTCTACCCTCTTTAGGTCGGATAGTTATCCGACCTCTAGATTACTGGAGGAAATAGAAACACAGGACTTAATTTATTGAATAAAAGGAATTTTATAAATGAATGTCCTTTTATAAATGAATGAATATTTTTTCCCCTAAAACATGATTTTATATACATGGCCTAAAAGTAATTATTATATTGAATTACACAAAAATAAAAAGGGTAATGTATATAACTGAACTTCTGTTCTTGATAGGTGTCGTTCTCTATCTCTGTGCAACTGAAAGGTAAGCTGATACTAGGTTTAATCAAAATATTAAAGCCGCAGCACTTTATTGACAAATCCTTTTTACTTTCTATTACATCTCCGAATTTGCATAATCTGCACATTCCACCGAATTACTCTAATTTCACAGCAGTTTCATGTCTTAGCCATAAGGCTGCTATTCAAACAATTTGGTCTATCGCCGGGGTTTTTCTTTGAGCTCATTGTGGAACAAATTACGGCGGAGTAACGGAATGGCTTATGGTGGAGTGAATTTAGGCCGACATCCCTCCTTATTTGAATATAATAGGGTTTAGAGGATTTTGGGCTCAACAGGTAGCTTTATTAGAAACATGATAAATTAGAGCCAAATGGAAAAGGGTAAAAGTGTTGTTGTTATATATTTTAACTAGCGGTCCCCCGCGACTTTCTCGCGCGTTTTGAGTTTGCTCCCTCCCCTTCCGTCGCAGCGTGATGTTTTTTAGCTTAAAAATAATTTTTCAAAACGGTCAAGTAGTTTCTGCGGTAAGCGCGTTCAAACAAACAAACAAACTTTTCAGCTTTATAATATTAGTATAGATATGTACCTTAGGAGACACAAGACCTCACGAAGGCTGCAGTAAGATTAGCTGTAAAAGTGTATTGACTACAGGCAGGCTGAGTCAATTTTCCGACGATCTTTCCTTCGATGTGTAGACTGTAGATTCCAAATAAAACTCTTCTTTTTGAGATCGGTGACCGTGAGAGCGCGTACGATCTGGCCCGCTCACGGCCCTTTATTTAACCAAAAATACATGTCTGACTTATCGACTAATACAGATTAGTTACAAACAAGGACGGACACATAACATCATCTGCGTATTCCTTCTAACGTTTTTGTAACCTACCTACATTAATCGTGATAAAATTCCCATTCGCAACAATCCACTCTATGGGTTTCCTACCTACCCTCAGAAAGTGCGATATGGGGGACAGGAAATTCGAAGGCTTTACCGGCCTCGTTCCACCTGAGCGAGACAGCCTACTAGGGTCTCCCTCGCCCCTGTACCAAACTACCTACATATTTCTTAATATTTCCTAGCTAGTTAATTGTTACCCTACCTGCCTACCTAATTTGCAAATGGGAATTCCTAACTAACAGGTTTCTTATTATTGAAATAAAACGAGCCCTAAGCTAATTACAATGCTTACTCGCTATGGCCCTAACAGAAAATTATATTTATTATCATCAAAAATCCTTGCAAATAAATATAACTAAACTTATTACTAAACATGATTGGGTGTCCGTAACAGTCTCCCCCCGGTGAAGCGCTGCGAAGTGCGAACCTCTTCTTATTCTACCGGCAGGACAGCCAATCTCGACGCCGGTCGACGAAACACGCCGCCCTTGGTCCGAATCTCGACGTTCCTCACTGCTCCGTCAGGTCCAGGATGTACTTCTGTGACGACGCCTCGTGGCCACACGTTTCTAGGCAGTGTGTGGTCCACCACGACGACTAGATCACCGGGCTTGATAGCAACCTCGGCGACATCTCGGGCTCCTCTTCTCGGCACCAGGTCCGGTAGGTATTCTTTAAGCCAGCGGCGCCAACACTCGTCGGCTAGCGCTTGCGCCGCCCTCCACGTCTTCCTCGACGCTGGTTCGCACGGCCCGATGATGGGTAAGCCGCGCGGTCCCCCTAGTAGGAAGTGGTTCGGGGTGAGCGCCTCCGGGTCGTCAGCGCTGACCGGCACGTGTGTTAGCGGTCGCGCGTTCATGGTGTGCTCGACCTCCGCCAGTAGAGTTTGCAGTACCTCTTCTCTCGGTGCCTTTTCATGTAGAGTGACTCGTAGAGCGTTCTTGACAGAGCGAATGAGACGCTCCCACGCTCCCCCCTGATGCGGTGCCCCTGGTGCTATGTAGCGCCAGTCGATGCGCTGGGTGAGCGCATAGTCTCGTAGAGCTGGCTCCCATTCTTCAATCGCTGCTCGTAGCTCCTTGTCTGCGCCTTTGAAGTTCGTCGCGTTGTCTGAGTACATTTTCTGTGGCCACCCTCGTCGCGCTCCCATACGCCGCAACGCCATGATAGCCGAGTCAGTCGACAGGCTCGCTACCAACTCTATATGCACGGCTCTCGTAGTGAGGCATGTGAATAACGCTCCCCACCGTTTTTCGTGACGATGGCCCACAGTTATGATCATGGGACCAAAGAAATCTAGACCACAGTTAGAGAATGGTCTGGTGAAAGCCTCTACTCGAGCGCGTGGCAAGTCCCCCAGCACAGGTGTCACAGGTCTCGCCTTTCTCATACGACAAAAGGCGCACTTATAGGCCACGGCCCGAACAGTAGGTCGCAATCGCAGTATCCAGTATCTCTGTCGTACATCGTTGACGACGCGTTCGTTGTGCGAGTGATGGGCGCGACGGTGTTCCCGATTGCACAACAACCGCGCGTACGGGTGGCTGCCGTTCAATATTACGGGCGTAGTATCGGGGGCAGACACACCCGCTGCCCTCGTCCTTCCTCTCGCCCGCAACACGCCCTCCTCGTCGATGAATGGATCAAGTCTTCGGATGCGACTCCCCGCCTTCAAGTTCTGACCTCTTTCTAGGCGCTCTATGTCTTCTCGAAATGAGTCTGCCTGCGCTCGCCTCATCAGCCATCTTTCCGCTCTATCTATGTGTTCTTTGGTCAATACAGTTGCGCGCTTGCGACATTTATCTATAAATAGAAGCACATACGCCATCGCCCTCACTAAGCGCTCGTAGTTCGAGAAGCGCCCGGCGTCTGGCACGCTCCATTTGTCCTCTGTCGCGACGCTATATACAGTCTCCTCGCTGCTCTCTGTGCAGCCCGCTTGAGACGGCCATGTATTCTCCGGTTCGTATAAAAACGATGGCCCAGTAAACCATCTGTCTTCATTTGATTTCATCTCTGTGACGACTCTAGTCGCGTCGTCCGCTACGTTGTCTTGCGTCGGCACCCACCGCCACTGATCGGGTCTTGAAAACTCCCATATCTCTCTCAAGCGGTGCGCTACGTATGGCGTGTAACGCACTCTATCGTTCCCAATCCAGTGCAGAACGGTCGTAGAGTCTGTCCAATACGTAACTCTATCGGGCTGCCATCTGTGCTCCTCCATTACTGTCGACGCAAGTCTCGTTCCGATAAGACACGCTTGTAACTCTAGACGTGGTATCGTCTGCGTCTTCATCGGGGCTACTCTTGCCTTTGCTGCCGCTAATACCACACGACGTGATCCATCCTCGTACTCTACAAGCCAATAGACTGCTGTCGCGTAAGCAGACTCGCTAGCGTCGCAGAACACGTGCAGCTGCTTTCCAGTCACTCCCCCCGTCAAAGTGTAGAGGCGGGGTAGACGCAGACTGCTAAGTGTCTCTACGTTCCGCAGCTAAACGCTGAATTCCTTCGCTATTTCTTCAGGTAGAATCTCGTCCCAGCCGGTTTGTAGGCGCCACACTTCTTGCATAAGAATCTTCGCTCTTATCGTGTAGTAACTGAGCAGTCCCAGCGGATCAAATATTGACATAACCGCGCTCAACGCCTCTCGCTTGGTCGGCGCTTGCTCTAGCGTTTTCACTTTACGCGGCACTCTAACTAAGTCAGTGTTAAAACCCAATTCATCTGTATTGGCATTCCACACGAGGCCTAGGGTACGCCCCTGCTGTTCTCCACTTGAGCAGAGCTGTTTCGACGCGTCCGCAGCACGGCATTCTAGTGGCAGCTTACGCATGACTTGCGCTCCATTGGAGTTGAACGCTGCGAGCGTAAATCCCGCCTGCGCGTGTACGTGCGTGACGTCTCTGACGGCGTCGCTTGCTTCTTCTTGTGTATCGAAACAATCTACCCAATCGTCCATGTAGTGGTTCTTCGTGATAGCTCCGTATGCCTTCGGGTACTCTGCTGCATGTTGCTTCGCGTTGTGGTCTCTAACACTATGTGCCAGAAACGGTGAGCTCTTTGCGCCAAAAATCATTGATGTCATCTTATACTTTTTAGGCTGCGCTGCTCTGTCCTCGCCTCTCCATAAAAACATTTGCGCCGGTTGGTCTTCTTGAGCAATCTTAATTTGCAGAAACATCTCCCTGATGTCCGCTGTTACGGCGATAGCTCGCTCTCGAAATCTAAACAGGATTCCAGCCAAGTCCCTCAGCAGATCGGGGCCTTCTAGAAGCGCGTCGTTTAAGCACACTCCGTTGCTTTTGGCCGCGGCGTCAAAAACTAGTCTAATCTTCTGTGGCTTGTTAACATTTACCACGGCAAAGTGTGGTAAATACCAGAGACGCGGGCTCTGTGTGTCGGCTTCTCGGCATTCCTCTGCGTAGCCTTTTCTAAACATACTCTCGATCTGGGCTGTGTACTTTGCTTTGAAGTCTTCAGATGCGTCCATCTTCCTTTCTATTGACGTGAGCCTCCGCCTCGCAGCCTCGTAGCTCGGCGGCATAACTGTGTTAACCTTGCGCCACGGCAATCCAACTTCATATCGCTGTTTGACACATCTCACTGTTGACTCAAAGGCTTCTAAGGCGCGCACATCATCAGGGTTCTCGCGTTCCTTTTTCTGAATGCCCAGCGAATCGATGTCGAAGTATGACTTCACCATGTTGTGTAATTCTTCGTCAGGTTGCGTAGACCGAGCTCTCCCATGGTCGTCGACGAACAACACCGTATCTCTCTCCCTTATGACTCGGGACGGCGCTCGACCATGTATCACCCACCCCAGTCTGGTGAGCGATGCTGCTGGCTCGTGGCGTTTGCCTGTCAACAGCTTCCTGCTTACTATCAGATGCCAACTGTCCGCGCCTATGAGGACACGCGGCTTGGCGTTCACATAACACACGTCACTCTCGTTCAGGTTACGCATGTGTCCATACTCTAAACAGCTCCGACCCACCGTTTGAGTATTCAAGCGGAGATTCTTCATTGTTCTCGCTTTCACCAAATGTTTCTCGTTTTTACTGGCGATCATTTGAAGCTCCACCTCTCTGCTCGTGTGTGGTACGCTCTGTGTATTCACACTGCATATGTGTAAGTCTCGAAGCGGGCCTTCTGCACCGACGTAGAAGTAAAGCGTGTGCGTCTTCGTCAAGTAGAGCGTGTGTGTTTACTCTACTCCGTGGCCCCTCAATGACGATCGGACATACCTTCAACAACACCTTGGATGCCCCCACAGTATGGCTAACTGAGGCTACCACTTCTTGGTTGTGTTGACTTTCGCTGTTTTCACGCTCTGTGTGTAACAGCCTGTGATGACGTCGGTTACAGCCATTCTCATTACACATCGGTGCTTTACATTTGATTCGCCTGTGCTTATTGTTCAAGCATAGAAAGCATATCTTTTCTTCTTTCAATCAATCCCATCTTTGCTTTACTGTCATGGTTTTAAACTTTGTGCACTTCGACACTTCGTGGTCCCCGCCGCAACATAAACACGTCTTATCTTGCGCCGTCGTAGCCTTTTTCTTCGGCTGTGGCGTACACACCAGTGTTTCGCTTCTTTGAGTTAGCCTTCTGCTTAGCTTGCACTTCTTTCTTCGCTGCACTGTTGCTAGGTTGCGACACGTATGCGAATCGAATCGCCTTATTCGCTTCCTCCATCACAAACTGCGATAATGTCACGATCTCTGGCTCCGAGTAGCTTGCGTACCGCGCTGCGTAGTCGCACCATCTTGTTTTCAAGTGTGGGCTCAGCTTATCGACCACCTCTCGGGTCATCATCGGGTTTCTGAGGTAGCTTTTATTTTCTATGGTGTCCAGTGTATACGCGATGTTCTGTACCTTAATCGCGAACGAATTCAGTTCACTGGCTGTCGTTCCAACTCGCGGCAGGTTCTTGAGGTCGTCCAGTGCCCGATCAATGATCACTTCTGGCCTTCCATAGCATTGTTGTAGCGTTCGCATGATCTTGTCCGGATCGGTGGCACGGTATAACAACGCCGCTACTGCCTCCTTGGCTTCTCCTTTTAGACAATTCCTCAATCTAGCCAGGTTCTCGGATTTACTGTAGTTGCATGATCGCGTTGAATCTTCCATTGCAGCTTTAAATGGTAACCAGTCGTTCGTGTTTCCATTAAAAATCGGCAACTCAATAGCTTGACGTGGGGCCGGTCGCTTCGACATAATCCTCTCCAATGTGTAAGCAAGTCGTTCCGCCCCGTCCGTATACTCTTGGGGTCTCGCTGTACAATCATTGTTTGACTCGACCTGTCGCTGCACATCTTGTTGAATGTTGTTTACATCTTCATTTAATTCTATGCTCGGCGAATTCAAATGTCGGTTTCTATCCACTTCTATATTACGCGCATCTTTTTCCTTGCGTCGCGTAAACAAATGTCTATTTCTTTCATTCCTCTCTTCACGGAGGGTAGGAACGCTACAAGACATCTCGGTTGTGGGTAGTTGCGTGTTTACATCTTGACGCCGGGACTAGGCTTGATCCAACCAGTCATCCACCCTCGCTAGGGTCTCACCGGCGGGTAGGCTCTCACGGTCAACTTCATCTGTTGTATCCATTATCGTAGCGATCTTCAAATTCTCTCAACTCGGTTTGCTTTAAACGAGCGGCGACGCTTGACCTAGTTGACGACGGCGGCGGCCTTATCCTAGGCGCGTCGGCGTTAGCGTCGTGACGTCTCTCTGCTGCCGTTTCCATTCGTCCGCCTTCTGCGGGTAGTTCAGTCTGTCGTAACGTACTCGCGGTGGCTTGCACAGACGGTGATGCGGGTGGCTCTTCAAAATTGCGTAGTCTTGAGTCTTCGGCTTCCATTTTCCCAGCTTGGCTGCGCGTAGTCGGCATCTTCTTACTTGCTGCCCCTACTCCTATCAATCCCAAACAGGTACACTACCAAGGGGAGCCTGTCTGGGGATGGATGGTCGTGCAGGATCGGAAGGGAGGTACCGCCCGGCAGAGAGTGTACGCATCCGTGGGGTGCTCAGTTCTGGCTGGAATGTCCAGAACCCTCCGCAGTGCCTACAGTCCGGCCCCCACGCTTACGCACACCGTACCGGCGCCGGTCGGACTTGTTCACAATCGCTAGCGCGATATGTGGCAGCTCGCCCGAAAACTGCACCGCCTGGGAATCGGCGTTAAACCCG
Organism: Pyrausta purpuralis; assembly: GCA_963924145.1. Lineage (NCBI taxonomy): Eukaryota > Metazoa > Arthropoda > Insecta > Lepidoptera > Crambidae > Pyrausta > Pyrausta purpuralis. Next base: position 20,870,638 of record OZ001659.1, read on the forward strand.
AGACAGACACCGTTTGGCACCATTAGGTGGTGAATGCCCGAGCCACGGAACACCCGTGTAAATGTGATCGTCTCTCCACAGGAGTATAGGCCGATTCGCGGCTCCTGGTTACACTGTGCTTCGGCGTAGATCCCTCGGCGTGTGTGCTAACCAAAGCACAAGTCGATGCCGCGTTGCTGATTTCTTCTTATTATATCCGGATCGCAACGGACCAGACGATATTGACTACAGGCAGGCTGAGTCAATTTTCCGACGATCTTTCCTTCGATGTGTAGACTGTAGATTCCAAATAAAACTCTTCTTTTTGAGATCGGTGACCGTGAGAGCGCGTACGATCTGGCCCGCTCACGGCCCTTTATTTAACCAAAAATACATGTCTGACTTATCGACTAATACAGATTAGTTACAAACAAGGACGGACACATAACATCATCTGCGTATTCCTTCTAACGTTTTTGTAACCTACCTACATTAATCGTGATAAAATTCCCATTCGCAACAATCCACTCTATGGGTTTCCTACCTACCCTCAGAAAGTGCGATATGGGGGACAGGAAATTCGAAGGCTTTACCGGCCTCGCTCCACCTGAGCAAGACAGCCTACTAGGGTCTCCCTCTCCCCTGTACCAAACTACCTACATATTTCTTAATATTTCCTAGCTAGTTAATTGTTACCCTACCTGCCTACCTAATTTGCAAATGGGAATTCCTAACTAACAGGTTTCTTATTATTGAAATAAAACGAGCCCTAAGCTAATTACAATGCTTACACGCTATGGCCCTAACAGAAAATTATATTTATTATCATCAAAAATCCTTGCAAATAAATATAACTAAACTTATTACTAAACATGATTGGGTGTCCGTAACAAAGTGCTTGCGTGAGGATTGAGAGCCCAATCGTGAGTACAACATTTCAATAGCGGTGGTTACGTTTTAACCATGTTCGGAAATGGTAAATTAACGCAACCGGATAGATTGGATTAAGTATAGAGTGAATCGCAAAAACAAATGTCTCCAATGTCATGTTACGTCTATGTATATAAAATGCCCTCCGCGCTATACACACCTCTTCACAAGACCGCTTATGTCTCTAACTCCTGATATAAGACTCTGGAGCTCCCTCCCTGATACCATGAAGACTTTATCCTCTAAGTATTCTTTCAAGAAGTCTATCCGTGAGCTATTTCTCTGTGAGAATACCACGTGATGCTTGATAAGGTTTATCCTTCACTGTTCTCCTATTGTAATCTGTTAGCCTATGTAAAGATAATTGTTTGCATTCAAGTATGTTTAAGTAGTTTTATTTTTAATTATTTTTTGTAAATACATTAGTAGCTTAAAATTAATTTGTTGCATTTTTGAGTTCTTTTACGCTGCCTCAATCTTTTCTGCTTTACCCAATGGTTGACTGGTCCGCCATTTGTAATTCAATTTTGTCAGTGCAATAGAGAATAAAATAAATAAAATAATAACTACATCAATGAGTCTGTCTCTTAGAAAACATATTTATTGCAGCTCCGCGACTGATGTGCAAACAGCAAATATGAGCACTGGTAGTGCACGCACCACAAAAGGACAAGTCCGCCTCGAGTTAGACGTCATAAATTGCACAGACGTCTGAGTTCTGAAGAGCTGTCCAAGGCACAAACTTATATAAGATAAATTTAAGTCATATTTCAATGTCTTTCTACCTCTCGATTAACCGTTTTCATACACCTTCACAATTCATTCTGATACAAAAATAATTTGACATTTTGTACCCATAAATGATAAAATTAATGTAATAATCCTTCTAGCTGATTAAGACTACGGTGGCCAGTCATAATGACTAACCAACTGCGCGCGACCTATTATAGTGCACAAGTATACAAACACAGGTGCATTTTCTATTCCTTTCACTCTCACAGCCCGATGGGACAGCTGTTGGTGTTACACTATGGAGAGAGTACAGTCGTCAAGCCCAGAGAGCGAGTGGACTGTAATTTAAATTTAACACTAGGCACTGACTGTTCCCCAGTAAAACACTGCACTTATACTGACACACATTAATTTATTAATACTTTTACTATTTTCACAATTCACTGGTAATTACTGGTACTTCACTTTTCACTAGTAGCTGTATTCACTATTAAACCGTAGGAAGGAATGAACGTACTGCATACAAATTCGGCTCTATTCTTGTATGATTTTCTGCGTTCAATTAGCGACTAAAGCGATCCATTATTATCTCTAATTATTGAGCACGAAGTTTGCACACGGCACTACTATGTTCATTTCTTTCTTACATATATTGCTATCCTATTTAATTTTTCTTAACAATTTTCGTATTCGTTCTTACTTATACATTTTTCTCTTTCTTTAAGTCTAGTAGAAAATAAACGACAATATTAAAGCTTAATGAAATCATATGAAACTTCTTTTGGTCTTGTGGCTGTCGTTAACATTCTCCCCCCGGCGAAGGTGTACCGTAGCCTCCTCCGGTAGACAGCCTCTCGTTGGTGCAGCGCGTCCCTTCCCTCTGGTCCGGGGAAGGTGCGGATGTAGATATCACGATGATTTTTGAGGTGGGTCTTTTGAAGGTCCCACCTTTGGTTAGCACATCTACAATGCGCGTGACACCGTCAGGTCCTGGAAAGGTCCTGGTGACAGTGCCTCTGGGCCACATGTTCCGTGGTAGTTGTGGATCAGCGATGATGACCAGATCGCCTGTTCTGACGGCAACCTGGCGTTCGTGACGGTCAAGGCGTGGCACCAGTGTGGGTAGGTACTCGCGCATCCACCGCTGCCAGAAGCTGTCCGCAAGTGCCATTGCTGCTCTCCAAGTCCGCCGGTCCGCTTCTTCGCAGGCTCCGGTGTGTGGTAGTCCGGTTGATGATCCCAGAAGAAAGTGGTTGGGCGTCAGCGCTTCTGGGTCTTCTGGATCCACGGAGACATGGGTCAATGGTCTTGAGTTAATTGAGTATTCAGCTTCGGTCAGCAGAGTGGTCAGGGTCTCTTCTTTCGGCGCTTTCTCCTTTAACGTCGCGGTAAGCGCGTTCTTGACCGAACGCACTAGCCTTTCCCATGCGCCTCCCTGGTTCGGAGCTCCTGGGGCTATGAATTTCCACTCGGTGTCGTAGTTCATCGCCAGTCTTGATAGTTCTGGTAGCCATTCGGCATAAGCTTTCTTTAGTTCTATGTCTGCGCCTCTGAAGTTTGTTCCATTATCGCTGTACAGCGTCTTGGGCCATCCTCTTCTGGCAGCCATTCTTCTGAGAGCCATGATGGCAGAGTCAGTACTTAAGGAAGCGACTGACTCTAAATGGATGGCTCTTGTTGTCAGGCAGGTGAAAAGAGCACACCATCTTTTTTCTCGTCGTCTGCCTATCGTCACTGTGATGGGGCCGAAGTAGTCTACTCCGCAAAAGCTGAACGGTCTGTGGTATGACTGCAGGCGTTCAATCGGTAGATCTCCGATTGGTGGGTTTCTTGGCTTCGTCTTTCTTAGTTGACACATCTGGCAGTCGGCGGCTACTTTCTTCACTGTAGGCCGCAATCGTGTCACCCAGAACTTTTGTCGAACGTCGTTGACTATTCTCTCGGTGTTCGCATGGCCAGCTCTTCGGTGTTCTCGCCCGATGAGTAGTCTTGTGAATGGATGGCGCCCATCCAGCAGTATGGGTCGCTTTGCTGTATCAGGTACCGCTGCCTTGTTCGCGCGCCCATTGAGCTTTAGGAGTCCATCTTCCCATAGTAGGTCAAAGCGATGAAGAGGGCTTGATCGGGGCACGATGATGCCTCTCTTCGTGCAGTCTATTTCGTGAGGAAACGAGTCTTGCTGTGTTCGTCGCAGCCAGAGATTCGTTGCCTTCTTGATGTGTTCATGGCTGAGCGTAGTCTTCTGTTTGCGGTAAAGATCTACGAACTGTAATATTCTTGCCGTTGCTCCAATCAACCGATCGTATGAGGAGAATCGGCTGATGTCAGGCAGTGCTGCATCTTCTTTTTTCCGTTCTTCAGTGATGACATGTAGTAGTTCCGTGGTAATGTCATCGCTGCTATCTTCTTGGCGTGGCCAGTCACGTTTAGGCTTCTCCAAAAATGACGACATTCCAAACCATGGATCATTTTCGGACGTTGGCACGTAGCCTGTTCGCGTTGCTACGTCAGCTATGTTCTGGTGAGTCGGCACCCACCGCCAGTCTGCTGGCTTCGTTTCTTCTGTGATCTCGCCGAGCCGGTGAGCTACAAAGGGCGTGTAGCGTCGACTCCCGTTCCTCAGCCAATGTAAGACTGTTTGCGAGTCACTCCAGTAGACCGTGTCATCGATGCGAAGTCTGTGTTCTTGTTTGATGGCCTTCGCTAACCTCGTTCCAATTAATGCTGCTTGTAGCTCTAGCCGGGGAATGGTTTGTGCTTTGAGCGGGGTGACCTTCGCGCGTGCTGCCACCAGCACAACTTCCACTTCCTTGTTGCTGTAGGTGAGCCTCCAGTATGCAGCCGTTGCGTATGCTTCTTCGCTTGCGTCACAGAAGATGTGCAATTCTCGACGTTGCACTTCTCTCCCCCCGTTGTAGCTTCGGGGAAGCTGCAGCTTCTTGATGTTTTTTAAGTTTGCGATCCAACCGTCGAATTCGTTGGCGATGTCTTCAGGAATCGGTTCGTCCCATCCAGTCTTGAGGCGCCATAATTTCTGAAGAGTGATCTTCGCTGCAATGGTGTAGCAGCTCAGAAGTCCCAGCGGGTCGTAAATGCTCATTACCGTTGACAGGGCTTCTCGTTTCGTGGGGGCTCGTTCTCTTGACTTCACGGCTTCTGAGACTCGAATCAGCGAAGTGTTGAAGCTCAGCTTGTCGGTCTTCGGGTTCCATAGAAGTCCCAAGGTCTTCTCTTGTCCTCCTAGTGGTGTTGTTCCCGCTTTTGCTCGTCTGTCCTTTGGTGTGACCTCTAGCAGCTCCTCGTTGTTGCTGCTCCAACCTCGAAGATGGAAATCGGCTTTCTTGTGTACCTCGTCGACTTGCACGATGATTCGTTTGGCGCTCTCCAGGTCGTTGAAGCTATCCACGTAGTCATCCATGTAGTGGGCTTCCATGATCGGTAGAACGGCTTCAGGGTGTGTCTTCGCGTGCTGAAGTGCGTTCTTGTTCCGGACGCTGTGTGCCAGGAACGGAGAGCTTGATGCGCCAAATAGCATTGAAGTCATCTTCATCTTCACTGGTTTGTCTGTTGATTGTTCCCTCCATAGGAACATCTGCGCAGGTTGATCTTCCTTTTTTATCTTCACACGCAGAAACATTTCTTCTATGTCTGCTGTTATCGCGTAGGCGCCTTCTCGGAACCGGAACAGTATGGTCTGCAAAGACTGCAGAAGGTCCGGCCCCTCCAGCAGGCAATCATTCAGACAGACTCCGTTCGCCTTGGCTGCTGCGTCGAAGACAAGCCTGATCTTTCCTGGCTTGTTCGGGTTCTTCACTGCGAAGTGTGGTAAGTACCACGCTACTGAACTGTCTTCTTCTTCGCCACTACACTGCTCGGCGTATCCCTTCTTTAGCAGGTTCTCCACTTGCTCGTGGTACTGCTTCTTCTCTTCGGGACGACGTTCTAAGCTGGACTCAAGTGTCTTCAGCCTCTTCAAGGCAGCGTTGTAGCTGTTTGGTAGCTTCATGCCTTCGCTCTTCCACGGTAGACTTACTTCGAATCTTCCGTTTTTGTTTACCGCGGTTTCTTCGAAGATCTTCATGGCTCGTAGGTCATCTTCTTTCGTGAATTCATTCTTCATAGATATCCCTAGCGAGTCGACGCGAAAGTGATGTTCGACCAGATCTTCGATCTTCTCATCTAGTTTGATGTGCAAGATCTTCTCTGTATCTTGACAGCTTCTAGGTACTCTTCCGTGGATCACCCATCCTAGTAAGGTCTTGGAGGCTGCCGGCTGATACGGCTTGCCCGCTCGCAGCTCCCTCGTGATGATCAACGGCCAGTTGTCAGTTCCTATGAGGACTCGTGGCTTGGCGTTCTGGTAGGCTAGGCTTGAGATATCCAGTCCTCGCAGGTGTTCCAGTTGTAGTGCCTCCTTTGGCAACGACTGCGTCGATAGGTCCAGACCTGCCATCGTTCGGAATGTGATGACAGAGCTGTGTCCGCTGACGTCATCTCCCATGATCTTGACGCGGACGGTTCTGCTGTTCATGCTCGTGACTTCTTTGTCTATGCTTCTTAGTTTTAGACAAGTACTGGGTCCGCTAGCTCCAACTTCGTTCGCGAGGTCTTCGTCGATTAGAGAGATCGTGGCCCCTTCATCAAAGAGCGCGTATGTTCGCTGCGCCCCCCGCTGGCCGCTGATGATGATCGGACATATCTTCAGCTTCACGTCACTCCCTCCAGGTGTAGCTGTGGCCATTGCGACCTCTGCTTGGTTCGTAGTCACCTGTTCGACTTCCTCTTTGGCCGGGACTTCAGCATGTAGGGTGGCGTGGTGAGGACGTTTGCAGCCCTTTACGCCGCAGAGCTTCTGTTTACAGTTCATTCTTCTGTGCCTGCTGTTGATGCACCGGAAACAGAGTTTTGCGTTCTTCACTGCCTCCCACCGCTCCGACACCGACAGCTCCTTGTACTTCGGGCACGCAGGTAGCTTGTGTTCACTGTTGCACACTATGCAGACGCTGGCTTCGGGCTTCTGATTGTCTTCTGGCCTGCCGCTCGTCTCCGTTACAGTGAATACTTTTCTCTTTTGTTCGATCTTCGTGTTCTTGATCGGGACGTCTTTTCTAGCACCACTGTAACTGTGTTTTAATGCACGGTCAGCTTGCTGCATTAAAAATTCGGAAAGCCTTACGATTTGAGTCGTATTTCTCGGCTGCTCCTCGGCGAAGTCACACCACCTTGATTTGATGTGTGGGCTCAGCTTCTCTAATACTTCACGCACTAGCAATGGGTTATACAGATATGCTGGATCCACGTTGCCAAGAGTTGCCACGATGTTCTGGACTTTGATGGCGAAGGAATTTAATTCACTTGCAGTACTTCCCATCTTGGGCAGCTTCTTAAGTTCTTCGTATGCCATATCTATGATCATCTCTGGGCGTCCAAAGCATTGCTGTAACGTCTTCATTACTCGATCTGGGTGCGTTGCGCTGCTAAGTAGTGGCGTTACCACTTCCTTTGCTTCACCTCTGAGAGCGTTGCGTAGTCGGGCCAAGTTTTCGTATGGAGTGAACTTATACAGCCTTGTTGATTCCTCCATTGCAGTAGCGAAGTGTATCCACTCCAGTGGTGATCCGGAGAACAGCGGTAGATCCGTAACTTGCCGCGGTGGTGGTCGCGACGCCATCATCTGTGACAGCGTGTCTGCCAGCTGTTCAATACCTCGTCCCTTCGGGGTTGACGATCTCTTCCTTTCTGCGCGTGGTCTGGGTTGGACCGGTCCCGGCGTCCAAAATCTTGCCCTTCGGGTCACAGGCGTCTCTTCGTTGCTGGGTTCCGGTGGAGCCTCCAGGCGCTCCCCCCGTTCGGCATCCACGTTTGGCGCAGACTTGTCCAGCCACTCGTTTACTTTTTCTATTTCTTGCATCTGTTCCTGGTCACTGTCGTCATCCAACTCTGCTAGGTCTGCCGTGAGCTTCTTTTTTACCATCTCGGCCTCAAGCTCAAGCTCCTTGCGTCTGATGGCTGCGAGCCGCTCCTCTGCCTCGAACCGTAGCCGTGCTACAGCGCTAGCAGTGGATCTGGTGGAGCGTGCTCTGGCGTGCTGCGTCCTGCTCGTTGCGGCGGTCTCGACATGTCCCATGTTCACGTCGAACGCTGAGTGCGTACCCAACACAGCGGCGCCACGTTCGTTAGGCTGGGCGGCCGTATGCTGTTCCGCTTCCAAGCGGCTCCTCGTCGACGGGGACGGCGACCGGGGCGGTTCCGGTAACACACGTTCGGAACGTTCGGCCATGACTTGGCTTCGCGTATACACCATTTAAACACTTATCAGAGTCAATTAGCAGAGTCAAATGTCTATTTGTAAATCACAATTAACACAGACAGAGTTCATCCACAGTTCAGGAATCAAAGTTCAGATTAGATGCACTTAACACGAAATAACACAGTAATCACTTGTAGAAATAATAAAAGTACTTACAATTTATAGTCCAAAATAAGTGTGTCCATATTGCACTAAGTCATAAACACTAATTTCACAGCACAGAGTCCACTGGTGCGTACTTTCGATCCGTCTCCGATAGGACCAACGATGTTGGTGTTACACTATGGAGAGAGTACAGTCGTCAAGCCCAGAGAGCGAGTGGACTGTAATTTAAATTTAACACTAGGCACTGACTGTTCCCCAGTAAAACACTGCACTTATACTGACACACATTAATTTATTAATACTTTTACTATTTTCACAATTCACTGGTAATTACTGGTACTTCACTTTTCACTAGTAGCTGTATTCACTATTAAACCGTAGGAAGGAATGAACGTACTGCATACAAATTCGGCTCTATTCTTGTATGATTTTCTGCGTTCAATTAGCGACTAAAGCGATCCATTATTATCTCTAATTATTGAGCACGAAGTTTGCACACGGCACTACTATGTTCATTTCTTTCTTACATATATTGCTATCCTATTTAATTTTTCTTAACAATTTTCGTATTCGTTCTTACTTATACATTTTTCTCTTTCTTTAAGTCTAGTAGAAAATAAACGACAATATTAAAGCTTAATGAAATCATATGAAACTTCTTTTGGTCTTGTGGCTGTCGTTAACAACAGCAATCTGACATGACCGGAGAGAGATCAGGCGCAAGATCAACGGCTTTACGTGCTTTTCCGAGGCACGGGGTTGTAACACCGCCAACTTTCAAACTCCGGGCTAGCCTAAGAATTTTTAAACAGAAAAACCCAGGTATATATTTTTGGACCGACCCAGGGACCGAACCCGGGACCTCTGGCGCAGCCGTCACATTAAAGTGTGACCCTCTTACCGATGCGCCACCGAGGTTATTACTTTTGTTTATATAAGTAGTTGTACCAGTGTTACATGTAATTGTGAAAAGCCACAAACTAGAACTGAATGAAAATGGCACAAACATGATTGGAACAAGAAATAAAAGGCTTGTTGGTACAACGATAGTGCATTGAATGAAGAATAAATGAGTGAATTTGCTGTAATTAGTAGGTAGACAAAAACCCCTCCAATGGATAAAAATAGAAATAAATAAGTGTATTTATAAATAAGTGAAAAAAACGCTTAAAATTAAAACTTAGGCCAAGCACTACGATCCACTGAGTCTGGAGTGAAGGTGAATAAAATAATTTAATAGTCCCGAAAAGATGAGCTCCTACATATTTCCGACTGAGGTGACTTAGCTCCGAATTTAACGCACTTGTATTATGATTATGAAGAATCTCTCTGCAGTTTCCATTTTATATAGACCAAATTTTAAAACCAGGTACGATACATCTTGTAAGTACCGATCTTATTTCTATGTTGCATAGTTGGTGCGATCACGAGTTCATTTAAAAAAACATTTAGTACTTCAAGCCCGAGGTATAACTCACCTGATTGAAGTATTAGGATTTATCCAGTGCAATTTATAAATCTTTAGCGAGTATATCATCAAATTATTACATTGTATATAAAAGTATATACAACTGTTTTTCAATTAAAATGTCAATTCATCTGAAAGTAATTATTTCAGTTACGCGGCTCGCAAAGTGCAGCTCTTACCGACCCAAACTAATAAGCAAACAAAATTTCGAATGCACCTCATCAACATAACGTACACCGTTAGGGCTGTCACTTTATGAACTCTTAAAAGTACCTATATTTGAAGTAACTTAACATTTATATTAACAATAATAAAGAGTGGCGATTATGCTTGTTTATATAAACCTATCGTCCACTTAATGCGAGTTCAGTATTGAAATAGTTATTTCATTCTGATTATGAATTTAGTTACTCGGTTAGCATTTAACTTTAACCTTATAAGACGCGCGCATATATGGTTAATGGTTTAAGAGATGAAGGGGTCTACCTTGTTTCGCATTTTTATTGTCATAATTTTATTTGGCATATCATCAAATAGCATAAACTTCCTTTCGCAGAACATCAATTAGCATTCACTCATTTATCAGACGTTCAAAACGCATAATCGTGTAAGCTAGAATCATCTTTAGGCAGAAATTTAATATCCATAATAGTCTTAAAGCAGAATCATCCTAACGCAGAAAGTTCACAGATAGAATCGTCTTGTGGCATACAATTCGTATGTATAGTCATTAATAGGCAGAATCATCCTATCGCAGAAAGTTCACAGTCCGAATCGTCTTTTGGCATATTTTTCATATTTAATATTCTCCTATAAACCTTAATTTCTCTGTGTATCCCAAGTAGTTCTATCTCAGCAATACTAACATACAACATGCATGGCAAGTCAAACATGCAGCATGCAAGCAAGCATTCAGCATGCAAGCAAGCAAGCAAAGCATGCAGCAAGCAAGCAAGCGTGCAGCAAGCAAGCATGCAGCATGCAAGCAAGCAACAGCTTGCATGCAGCATGCAAGCAAGCAACAGCTTGCATGCAGCATGCAACATGCATGATTTCTGTCACGGCTCCGGCGCTGCGGGGCTCCGGCAGTCCCACGCGAGCTTATCGTCGCAGATGGTTTTCGCTCACCACCGCAGCTTCAGCTTGCTGCCGGCTCCGCCGGCCAGCCTCAGCTGCGGTGGCGAGCTTTCAAACCACCTGCTACTCAGCTCGCGGGCTGCCTCGCCCCTCCGCGCCTACGCGATTTTGAATTACACTCTAGGGGTGGGGCAAACAAGACTGCGTGGAGTCGGTTTTGCACCGATTCGTTTCTGTCACTAACGTTTGTAGGTACCACATCTTAATGACTTTTTAATTCAATCTTAGGGTAAAATACTATTTAAAAGAAATAGCAATATGCGTAGTAAAATTATTCTAAAGGAAATTCTGCTTTCTTCATAGTATGCCTAGTCAAATTATGCCAAATAAACATCGTACTTAATAAACATTATGCTTAGCGAAAGCATGCAAAGTAAAAATTTGCCAAAGGTAATTATGCCTTATAAATTTCTGCTATCTTAAAAGTATGCCATTGTCAATTCGGGCATATAAATATTCGACCAAATAATAATTATGCCTAACAGAAAATTCTATCTGAATAATATTCGACTAAAGAAAATTATGCCAAGTGTGTTATGCCAAGTGACTTTCGGAGCAAAAAGATTCTGCCAGATAGAGGGATTCCAGAGAATGAAGTGGTCAAGAACCTACGCGCCCTGAATGCAGAAAGCTGGGGGGAGATCGCTCAAGACAGGGCGCGCTGGCACCATCTCGTATCGGAGGCCAAGATCCACTTTCGGTCGCTAAGCCAACGGAGGAAGTAAGTATATGGATTCCACGGCTGCGCCATATCTATCTATAACTACATGATTAAGAGAACGGCAAAATGTGTGACCATCAATTTTTTAATTGTCAGTACCGAACAATTTCGCAGGGTTGTACCGTGCTGTCAGTACAACCCTGCGAAATTTATGGTCTCTTATAGATACGTCATTGCGTGACGCACTGTGAGTGTTAAAAGCATTCTAAACCATATGAACGACAGAGTTAGGCTGATTCCTTGATTTTCAGAGCTTTTTTAGATGCGGCCTCTTAACTTTAAAAGCTATGATAACATACCACGATACGGTTAAACACAGTTTCGATAGCATTTTTGTCCTAGCTCAAACGAAGACGCTTCGCACGTGTTTCGTAATCGCTCGATCAATTATAATATTTGACGACCTCCGTGGTCGAGTGGCTAGCACGCTGGTTTAAAGCGTCGCCATCTCGTGAGGTTCCGGGTTCGATTCCCGGTCGGGTCAATGCAGAAAACGATTTTTTCTATATTGTCTCGAGTCTGGGTGTTGTGGTACCACCCGTTGTGTCTGATTTCCATAACACAAGTGCATTGGCTACTTACTTTGGAATCAGAGCAATGTATGTGATTGGTGTCCAATATTTATATTTATTTATTTATAAAGAAAATTCACTCTCTGTTCTTTCACTCTCACTGATGAAGGTTACATGCTCAGTCTAGCATCAATCAGATCTGACAATAGTGAATAGAATAGAATGGAATCATTTATTTGCGGTTAAAAGGGCACACAGAAGCTTTACAGTACATAATTACTGCCTCACTGATTTGCAGTTTTTCAATCAATAATAACTCCGAATGAGGCAACCCTACACGTTATTCGGTCGACGGCAAACCGCGCGACTTGACGCCAATCACGGCCTGCGACACCCAATACAGGACAGCTCGGAATTAATTGAATAAATTTGCATTCGTTCTCACACTGCCGTTTGGAAGCATTAAACAATAAACATGCCCCGTGCGACTGCAGATTGGTGTAACTACCCTAATTATACTAGAAAGGTATGTAGCTACTGCGATTAATGAATGCTGGTTGGTTTCAGTGTTAGTTACCGCTTTTGTTTTGAATACAGCCGTCATCAGCTGATGACAAAGAATAACAAAAAATCTCTAATTCATAAATGACTTAACTCCTAGAAAAATTAGAGGTGGGTCGTTGACGGTTTTTGTGTTAACGAAATGAAACTGTTAATTAAAATCAAATAACCTGTTAAAAAAGCAGTTAACGTTATTAACTGGTTTGCAGTAATGTCAACAGATTTGGACGTACCAGTTTATTAGTCGAAACAGTTAAAAATTAAAAAAGGAGTTAACGTTAATACACAACTGAAACAACTTTTCCATTTAAAACATACCTGTCTAAGAGAAACAGCTAATAAATTCAACTGGTTTTACGTTAATCCTTTGAGCGAGGAACCAGCCAGCTTTATTATTGGCTGTTACAGAATTTTATTTTGGCACAAATTTTCTAAAGAGAAAGCAGAGGCTCCCCACGGCCCAAATGTTTCAACGCCAAATGGCGCAAACACATAATCACTTGCAAGTAAGATGTACTTGCAACGCTTGGCGTTGTCAGCCAACTCCGCTGCTGCTCCAGCTTTAAGGCCTGATTCTCTGAGACGGGAGGGGTTAAAAGAAAAAGCAGCTTCGGAGAATGTTAAGCGACTACGCGTTGAATGTTCGTTGAGTAAATCCACGCGTTGCGTTCGGAAATCGTTGAACAAAACAGTTGATAAATTTAACTGGATTTGCAGTAGACGAAAAGCAGTTTATTCGTTAACATTACAAAAGCTGTTTAAAAAATCAGTTTGTTGAATTAACACCCACTCCTAAGAAAAATATATTTCATAAATAACGCTGACTGAGAGACTGTAGTTTCATGGAAATCAAGTCAATTTCCTTCTTATGAAAATAATCAATTTTATGAAAATAATCAATTCAAGATGACAAATACTGGTTAATTTTACATTATGACGTTAAGTTTCTATTATTTAGGAGAATTTTGACTTTATTTCGGAATTATATCAAACCATCAAAGTAATACGAGTCCCCCTAGCCCAGGTATACATTTTTGACCTGACCCGATGATCGAACAGAGGACCTCTGGCGCAGCCGTCGCTTTAAAGTGCGAATCTCTTACCGCTGCGCCACCGAGGCAGAACCAACAATGTAAAGACCATATTGTCTTTTACAATAAAAGTAAAACGTGTAGAATATTGCAAACAAAAAAACCGTTTACAACACACGTTTACGGCGACGTGTTTATTTTGAATATTTAAATTGAAATAGTCGAGCGAAGCGAGCAAGCGAAAATTTTAAATTCCCGCTGCGGCGTTCAGGAAAGTTACCTACGGCGCTACGAATTTCGTTACCGTAAACTGACTTTTAAATGTTGTCAAGTTACACTTTAAATATTTTATTTCGCCCAAAGTTTGGATTTTAAGCACGTGGGTTTAAACTAATTTAACCACATGAAAGAAGCAGAGAGCCTAATATACATTCAAAACCAAACAAAATACAGACAAGGGAGCTATATAAAATAATAAAGCTGATGAGCTTTTACCAACCGAATTATAGCTGTATGATTTAATTTCATAATATTAGGTAGGTACTACAAAAAGTTTTCATGCGTTAATCGTGATAAAACGTTGCATAACAAAATATGGGTTTTCATTCAAGGTCATTCACCCGTTAACAGACGCTGCAAAATGAGATATTGATATTCATACAAAAATAGCGTATTTTTTTTAAATTTTGAAATGTATCAGGACGTCAAAAGTAAAAAAAAAACGTCACTTTATTAGACAAAGACGTCGATTTATTATGATTTTGGAGAGACTTAATCACTGAAGGATCACAAAATTATTTGTAAAATTAGATGAATTACTCTTTGTCTTTATTGTATCAGTTCATTCAATATTAATTGCATAATGGTCTAGTTTCTCGGAGTCAATTTCTTGGAAATTCTCGGTGCGTATGACAATCTCGTGCCCACATTGGCGTACCTAAAGCGGCAGAAAGTGACTATTTAATATTTTTATTTAATGTAAATATCACACTGTCGATTTATCTCTATAAAATTGTAATTATAACATTGCCATTATAAACCATTCTAGCGGCAACGAGCGGCAATTTCAGGCTTGTTTAACGACTCATTTGAGTTTCAGAATAGGGCGTGATTATGAATACATTCACCCGCTTCCGTTAGTTTTGCATTTATTATAATGGTGGTACGGCTCTGTCTAGTTCGGTTGTGAAAAAGTATTAAAGACGTTGTAACAGTTTCTATTTTTTTACCACGTTGATATGTTCATTCTTAATAGGTTCGAATTAAATGATTCTGCTCTTGCTATTTTTAAAGAAGAACTTCTTAGAAATTAGCGTTAGTTTACCTTCATAGGATGTATTTGAAATTAGCAGGCAGAATTGTTAAAACTATACTAATACTAGCGGACCCAGCGAACTTTGTTTCGCCCCTATCCTCGTCTTGCCCGGCCTTGTCCCGCCCAGCCACGTAATTAAAGAAAATGTGATAACCCTTATCTTACCCTAAGGGGTATGAAAAAATTATGTTAGCCGATTCTCAGACCTATTCAATATGCTCACAAAATTTCATGAGAATCGGTCAAGCCGTGACGGAAGAGTACGGGAACGAAAATTGTGACACGAGAATTTTATATATCTATACTAATATTATAAAGCTGAAGAGTTTGTTTGTTTGAACGCGCTAATCTCAGGAACTATTGTACCGATTTGAAAAAATATTTTTGTGTTGGGTAGCTTATTGATCAAGGAAGGTTTTAAAAAATCACGCTGCGACGGGAGGGGAGGGAGCAAACTCAAAACGCGCGGACGAAGTCGCGGGGGACCGCTAGTAAGATTATAAAGCTGGAGAGTTTGTTTGTTTGAACGCGCTAATCTTAGAAACTACTAAACCGATTTTTTTTTTTTTTTTTTGTATAGCTTATTTATCGAGAAAGGGTTTAGACTATAAAATATCACGCTACGTCGGTAGGAGGTCAGCGAGAGTCAGGAGAGGGAGCAAACCAAAAACGCGCGGATGCAGTCGCGGGGAACCGCTAGTGGACAGAATAAATCGAGACGAACGAACGAACCTAATTATGTTAAGTCAATTTACTTTATTGTTTTAGGTCTGGATCTAGAAAACGACCCAGATGGTGTCTGCTTAAAAGCTCAATAAGTATTAATATTCAAATTCCAAATTTTATGGATACTCAACTCTAGCTTTTGTCAAACTTATTCAATTTAATTATTACAATGTAATATACACATTAGAATGATGTTCAAATGGTTAGATCATGAATAAAATACCTATTTACCAAAGCGGTTAAGCTTTCTGTAGTTACTTGCTTAATTCTATATTCCTCTATAGTTCATAGAACACATACTCGTATAACTGATATAATATATGAGCATGACGTTTAAATATATTCCCTTAAATTAACTATTAATAAATTCTAAATGGTCTTAATTTATAATAATAAAATATACTTTTTTTTTAAGAAAATCGAATCAGGGACCCAATTTTTGGATCTCTCGCGTCAAGATTGCGTGTATTTTTTATTGATGAATGCCCGATTTTTCAATGAAACTATATTCCCAATTGGAAGTAATTTATATAAACATATGAATTTTGTGAGTACTAAAGTCTATATTTTGCGTAATTTCCATTGATTTTTAAATCGTTTTCGAAACAAAATCACACGCCATTTTCAAGCGAATGACTCAAAAGTAGGCCCAGTAATGTATTGCAAACGTGTCCAGTTTGACATTGGTGTTTCATTGAACGAGGTAGCGATTTTAATAATCATTGATTGGGGTTCATAAATGTTAAGTACTAAATCGCTGAATTAAACCATTTTTGTGCACTATGACCTGGAGCTCTATTTTTGAATCACTCGCGTCAAGATGGCGTGTGATATCCAGTGATCAAAGTCAAATTTGGGAATGAAAATAAGTTGATATCCACACAGAAAGGGTTTGAAAAAAGAAAGCTCAATTTTGTGAGTACCCACGTCTATATTTCGGGTAATTGGTAATTTTTTATTTGTTTTCCGACGAAAATCAGACGCCATATCCAAGCGAGTGATTAAAACATAGGGACCCTGGTTGGTCAACGTTTACTGTGCAGAATCATGAAAATATATGCTAAAATAAAATATATGATAAAAACTTATGCTCTTATTACAGGACACAAGTACGGTAAAATGATTTTGGAACATTCCCTTGGATTCTGTCAAAAAAACGACCTTATTATTTCGGTAAATAAAATATAAGAAGCTCAAAATACAAGACATGAAAAACTAGCAAATTAGTTGTATTTTTTCATACCTAATTGTGCTAATATTTAACATAAGAATAAACAATTTCAGAAAAAAGGGCCTGTGGCCAAACTGAAGAATATTCTCTTAGAAAACTCCAATTAATTATTCACAGAAAGAAGTTACGTACTATAAAAGCATAGAAATATCAAGAACACACAAACACATTAACGATTGTTAAAACTTAGTGGGGTAAAATATTCAGTAGAAATAACTTAAGTGAAAACATTATCCAAAATTACTCGTACATGTCGCCCCCAATTCATGTCATCATATCATGTTACCAACTTTAGTATTATTTAAGTAAGACGTTACCAAATCGCGAGTCTTAAAACGACATGTACGGTAGTCTAAACCCCTCATCAATTTATAAAGAGCTGATGATCTCCAAACGGCCGATCATTTCATGGGTGCTTTACCATATACCTTCAATATCATTGAAGAAACTCGGTACCAAATTTCGTATCAATCTGACCACTATAAATTCGAAAAATCTGATGATCTTCAAACCTCTAACAGATTTTCATGAAACATAGTTAGGTTACACGGGATACAATTATCTATGACACAAAAAATCACAAAAAGAAAATCATTTCACCCGTTGGGACCTACTGTAACGAACACGTAAAACTTTTAATACTAAGTTTAAACTCATCAAAACTGTTTAGTTATTAACGCAAAAATATTTTGGCCAAAATAAGTGTTACCTCCTCGTAAAACTTATCGTCAAATTATTAATTCCATTTGATACAGAGGAAGGTCCAAATTGCATTAAAGTATTTGCTATAAATCTTCGGTTATTTTCGTTTACTTCGTCGAGGTAAGAAATATAACAAGGTGACAAAAAGAGCTCATTAAAAGTACTAGTAAATAAAACTGGAGATAAATGGCTTCGGGGCGAAGAAATATTAAAAAGGAGGGTCTATTTACACCAAGACAGGGAGATCTGTTACAAGGAAAAATTTGCTTGGAAAAAACGCTGAGACTGGGTTTTCGAGAGTATAATTAAAAATCTGACAAGTTCCGAATTGTCCTAGTGTAGTGGAAAATACGGATTTAGGTAATTTTGTTCTTGTGATTTGAACTCAAGCCTGTATTTGGAGACAAAAATTTTATCAGTTATTCTTCAGAATAAACGTTTTCACCTTATCTTGGTGATAGTGCTCTTTACTGCTTTAACACAGAGAAATAGTATTCCAAAGTTATAATAATCTATGTATGTATATCAAAAATCTCATTGTAGTCAATAACAAATGTAAGTTCTATGACTGGACACATACAAACAATGGACCAATTTGCAATACTAAGTTGTCTCGATTTATTTTGTTCGAAAATAAAAACTGATTTATAATTGGTTACTTGTTACTTAAAGTGCCTATATTGGTTTGTTTCCGTGTCTGAATTATTGTTTGCATTGTACCCACAGATATATACTTTTAGTTCTGCACTGACGTAGTTCGATGAACAGTTCGGCTTGACCGGAGGAGAAGTCAAAAATCCTAACCCTACCTGTATATAATTGTGATTACTTAGTTTCAAAACCATATGTTATAAAACAATATGTTCACCAATTGATACGTGTGTAGCAATCAGTAGACATGAGAGTCTTATTATTTTATTTTTCTACAGCCCCAGCTCCAGCATACTGAGTCCAAATTGGTTTTAAAAACCACAACAAAATTACAAAGAATACGTGTGGTAGAAAACAATGAGGATGCCCGCAATCCTGTACAATCCCGTCCACATAATCCCTGAGACGGGCAGTGCCGACATATTGACATTTCTAATAGACATAATCCCCTTCCCCGGAAAACCTGGGGAAAAGGCTCTGCAATAGCCTGCATTGACCATTTTAAGTTGGTAATATTATTATAGTACGGGGTTTTCATCACCTAAATCATTGAAGATAAAATAGTTCCTCAACCTTCAGATGCATTTTTTTATTATCACGTCAGTCATTAGATCCTTGGATTAAACTAACATAGATGTTTTTTTTATGCTTTTAATGCATGCTGCTAGCCTATAAGTATCCTTCTCAAAGGACCATATAATATAACAACAGAAGTCTTAAGGTTACCAACCAGGTGTCAACCTACGGGAGCACGTTACGTAAAGGGAACAGAAACGCCTTGGATGGGATCGGCACCAGACGGATAGTCGTCAACCAGCGGGCGACGCGCCGCATTACAACATATGCGCCGCTAGTCGAGAGGGGTCCCAAGTTGTTCTCGATCCGGAGAGGTGACGTTAAGAAGTTGATAGATGTACGTTAAAGTATGGAGTTTCATACAAAGAATACTAAACGCCTCGAGTTGATACGGTGCTGTCATCTTGACGGATTTATAGATGTGCTATATAACCTTTAAGGTAATCTGTAAATACTGAAGTAATATTTACTACGAACACCGCCAGCCAGTAGTAGCACATATTAAATCTTTATTGTTTAAAAAATATTTTTGAAACTTATTCGCCACTTAATAAATACACATCAATGCACATCTTGGAAAAATCTGCCAATCAATACCGCCCTCATTCAATTAGTATCACAAATGCACCTTTAATGCCCGAAGAAATCCCGAGTTACCTTAAACGATTTAGGGGAGTATTTATAGACTAATTATGTCCATAGAATCCATTTTGTGAATGCATCTACGAACATCTAGAAGAATAGCTCGCCGAGATCGCTAAAAAAACAAAAGACATTTTTGGTGCCTCGTTACTATCAGAGAGGCTAGGCGGTGGGAAAGTGCTTTGTTTGTGCGTGAATTTCACTATATAAAAAAATGAATTAATTTATTTTATTTACATAAGTTTTCTGTATTGAGACACTCTTCCTTTCACTGTTTTTATTCAATGGAAAATGTCGTGTATATCTATAATTAGTGTAAGTACAAGAACAATACTATTTCCTTGTAAAAGTAAATAATGTGTACGTTATGCTGTGAATGTACCTAATTAAATAAACTAATTAAAAAATCAAGTAATATCCAGTTGCCAAAACTTTTATCAAATATTTAATTAGAAGTTTGGCAGTGGAAATTGAAACAGACATTCGTGTAAAAATCATAGTATTAAATACTAGTTAGCCCACGTATTTAGTACTCTCATATTTAGATTATTAAAATTCTTAATACGTGTTACACGATGATTCCCGATCCCAGTCTGCCCCACATATTTACTTATTTCTGTAATAGTAGACTTATGCACTAAACTCATTGTGTTCGACTTATGTAACCCTACTGTTTTCACTAAATTACACATTCTCTTCGTCATATTATTTTCAATACATCATAATTTAAACACCTATCTAGGTGTCAAACCTATTTACTTCATCTTTATGAACCTATTTAACGTTTGTTATGGAAATGCCGGAAGTGTCCACCATGTTGAATGTATCTCGGCTATGATATAAGAATAATTTGGATTAATCTTTAGACTATCCTATTATTATAATAATATTTTATTAATTGTCAGTTGATTATTTAAAAATATTGGGACACTTATTAGATTTTTATGTTTGCCGTATAACAAATGTTTATTTTGCTGCCAAAAGGAAGTTGACTGTGATTGGTTGGTGGAGGTTAGATTTATTTCAAATATCTAAAAGGCTTTCTAAATTCAGTACTAACTAAATAATTAATGATTTTTTGTTTATTTAGCAGATTGTTTATCCCTACAAATAAATATTACAGTAAATGTTCATATATGGAAACGGATGTCGTCCCCACTGTTTTCTACCGTTGTTCAGGGTTTTGATTTGTATAAAAGCGAGCTGCATGCCAGAATATGGTCTCTATTTGTACTTTCTCTAACGTTGTGCCTTATCTTTGTGCTATTTTGTTGGAATAAATCTATTGGAAAAGAACCTGGAGATGTATACTACGTGTTTATTATTCAAGCACCCCACACGCGGTCACATATGAGTAGTATAATCGTAGCAATTAATTATAAAATGCACTGTAGTAGCAGTAGCGCTAGCTAGGAGTGAAGTTAGCGCTTATTTTTTAGTTTTATTATTGGACCTCTGTTATTATCCTCCCATTCATTATATCATGTCCATATGTATTCATACTTTAAAACATCTTTTGACTATGTACTTTTTTTCAGCAAATTTTCAATGTAGCTTCTATACAATAAGTGGTCTACGTTGAGTTGGCCACTAAATGAAATCCTTACCTAATAGAGAGGGGAGCGTAACGATGTTTTAATATATTGGACGGGTCTTGAATGTTGAAAAAACGCTTAGATGTACTTAAATTGGTTTTTGTGTACTTTTATTGGGTTTCCCTTACCTACGTTTGGTTTCGTGTTAGGAATTTTCGCGGATCGTAAATTGGAATCTTGGTGAGTTTTCTCAGTGGAGAGATTTTTATTGCATTGGAAAAGTATAGTAGGCTGGTTTTAATTTACTGCCTGTTTTTCTGGTTTTCACTGTTCATGTTAATAGTGCGTTATTTCATGACTGTCACGTAAGTAGTAATAATGCATGATATCTTAAATTTAAATAATATCTTAACTTACGCATTTTTTTTTATTATTATTTCAGAATATTAATAAAATTATGTCAAACGAAACTTAATATAATGTGCATGTGCATTTTGGGCACCATTCCATATGGCAGCGTTAGGGGTGATGTTTTTTTTTATTTTATAAACTTATCATCTTCTTGTTTTTTATGTATGCACATATATTATGTTATTTAGCTAGGTTATATAATACAATTTTTCCAGCAAAAGTACAAGTTGGTTCTTATTGTAAATGCAATAGATCTTGGATCCAGCTATATTTCTACCTTTATCCTAATAGCCCAATATTACCTTCATAATACTTGGGTATGAGGTCAATACAGCGTCATATTCTACCTCTTCTTAGAACCTTGTCACTTTAGAACATTTACAGCAAGAAATTTACAACCTTGTGTTTAGACTCACCTCATCGTTAACTCGTCTAATCAGTATTCTTACAGAACAAACCATTTTGACTCTAAGTTTCGTTCAGTCTCACGTCACACTCGGTTTCGAAGTGAGGAAGGTTTGAGGGAGAGATTATCAAACTCGCGGTACCTCGCGAACTACCTTAGAGCGCTTTCACACTTAGGCGACTTTAGCAGCGCGACGGTAATGGCTCACTCAAATGCACCTTTACATTAGTTAGAGCGACAGCAGCGCAACTCTCTAATGTGAAGGGCTTACTGCTGTCATTTTATGTATGAAATTGACAGCAGCGCGACTGCAGCGCGACCGTCGCGCTGCTAAAAACGCCTAAGTGTGAAAGCGCTCTAAAGTATACTCATTTTGTCAAGTGCTGCGAACCACGTCAAGTGAACTGTCAAAATAATCGTTCTGTTTTTACTCAGAATGATTACTTATTTTGAGGTATCCTTGAAACTTTCATTGAAGGTTCATCAGTTGAGTCGGAGTTAAGGTGGTTTCAAGGAAACGTCTTAACATACGGTTGTAAGCAATGATTTAAAAAAGAATAAATACGTTATACGCTCAAAAAACAAACGAAAAATCTGTGCTGGTCGAGAGCAACAGCCCACATGCGCAATTCTTCTTAACCACATTCCTAGACGATGTGGGAAAGAGATAGCTTAATTTTTACAGTAAGGAAAAAAAATAACGAGTGGTTCTCTGTAACGCTCCAGTATAAACAAAATGTCACTTATTGACCACTCACTGCACTCCACTGCACACTTGAATTACTAATAACCAATCTATGATCAACTTGGTGTCGAGGACATTGCGTCCTTTTCACACTAGTAAAAATAACGATTTACTTTCTCTTTCACCTTTGTAACCACATTGTAAAATGAATTTTAAGTAAAAATATTTAAATTTTATTGATTTATGCGTAATTTTACTTTCTTATCATAGTTTGTACACTTTTGAAATACACACGATGGCATTTTATAGGATTTACAATAATTATCAGAGACGTCACACAGACACTTCGTATTGACAGACTAAGAGTAAGATGTCGTTGCGCGCCCGGGTAACAGATCTATTCCTTTTAAAATTATTGGTTGTAAGTATTTAAGTGGGCATGCATAAAAAAATGTGGCCATTAAAGTCTATAAACAAAGAGATTCAGACAAAAAACATTAATTTACATAATTAATCCGGCTCAGAGTAGGTTTGTAAGCGGATTACAGTGCTCAACTAAATTGAATGTGGCCAATATACCTGCTCCTGTACTGTATGTGAGTGTTTCCATTATCATCAATGTCGGGCAGATGAAAAATCGTTTAAACGAAATGACATGCAAATCTAACGCGTATGATTACAAGAATTATGGGTAGCTAACAAATGTGATCGAGATTTCTTTTTGATCTCCCTACAGAAAAATATACTTAAAGTAATTAAGTTTTAAGTGTTCCATAAATTGATTATTTCCACTTGCAGATTTAAACTAATGATAATACTCATAAACTTGGAACAAAGGAATCGTCCATAATCTCTAACTTAGATAGACAATGGAAACGTGTACTGTCAACGAATAGGCTCAAAGCACACACATTGAATCTTGATTGTAATTAAGTATTTATTATGGAATCACGTGTTTCAAATTCTCTTTAATGAGAAAATTTGAGAGTCAAACTCGCAATGTGCTCAGTGTCGTATTACATTCCGAAACATTATATCATGCTTAGCTCTGAGATGCGTTAATGAACCGGTTTTTATTCACCAATTAATTATTAATGAGGGTAAATTTTGAGGGGAATTTTTCGTATTTTTATTTTATTCTGGCCCACAGAATTTTCCTACAGAGTGGTTTCAGAGTGGCCATCGGCTATCATTACTAATATTAATGCACTAACATACTTACTTAATAAAGTGTTCTTCTGGAACTAAAAACTAACGCTCAGTTACACCATATTATAATGGAGCCACTCATAGAATGCAATTCTGACGTTTCCAATTTTGACACAAAATGTATAGGAAAATTAACAAAGTCAGGAAGGTTGACGTTCTTTCCATAGGTTCATTTTGTGTCAAAGTTATAAACGTCAAAATAGCATGATCTGAGTGGCTAAATCATAGTTTACTTCAACCATAGTTATGTTTTTTTAACCGACTTCAAAAAAGAAGGAGGTTATCAATTCGACTGTATGTTTTTTTTTTTATCATCATATTTTTTTTTGTATGTATGTTACCTCATATCTCAGTCGTTTGTCTACCGAATCGAAAATTTTTTTCACCTACTTAGAGGGTATACCTTCTAGTTGGTCCCATTTTTTCCATTTTGGGATCTGATGATGGGATCTTGGTGTATTTGAGGGAAATCCTCAAATTTTAAAGGCACGTATAGTGTTTCTTTACTAGAATCTTAATGTTGACGTGTTGTTACGTCTGATAGTCAACATTTTGTGGGACTGAGCTGATGGTGGAACTCCTTAACGCCTAGGAGTTCAGTAATTATAATGACACAACTTATGATAGGTAATTTGTAGCTTCTTAAAAAATAGAATCATAAGGTGCAACTCCCCCCCCCCCCTCTTATGTAATCACTAAAAATAAAGAAATAAAATAAACTTTAAAAAAAAGTAAAAACCGACTTCAAAACCAAAATGCACTAAAAAGTCTTAAATAAACTCTTCACCATTGAAAGGAAAGGAATCCGTTTTAAGCAAACAATTTATTTTTTGGAGTCGGTGCCATCACTTTGACCATCAAGCATCAACTATCACAGCACCGACTCCAAAAAGAAATTGTTTGCTTAAACGGATTCCTTTCCTTTCAATGGTGAAGAGTTTATTTAAGACTTTTTAGTGCATTTTGGTTTTGAAGTCGGTTTTTACTTTTTTTTAATTTCTATTTGACATTGCTATAGATAAAGGGTGTAGTAGAGGTTTTGGTCTGTCTGTCGGTCAGCGCTGCTTTGCTGGGCGCGACAGTCTGATTCGACAAGTCTCTACAACTCTCTGCTAGTGGCTCCAAGAAGCTGTGAAGTGTACACAGCGGCCACACCCTGGCAAACCACGTTGACCCGTGGGCTAAACCTAGCAGAGGGGGCTGTGACTCTGTTGCAGTTACAACCGGCTGATACCCCGGCAAAACACTAAAGTCTGCGCCGGCACGGGAGGCGAGCACCGTCGATAGGCAAACGCTACCGGCAACCGTGGCGGCGTAGCACGGCTTTGCAATACGTCGAAAGGGCACATGTTGGAATTTGTAAAGACGTGTGGCCAATTGCTGCATCCCTTATTTCCCGTCAGTCGTATTGGCCATCCGATCCACTGGCACCAGGAGACGAGGGACGAGAGAGTGGATCTGTACTAGCGCAACTACTTATCCACTAAAGTAATCTCACGCGCAGGTGACCCTTGCTATCACTATGGATTACGAGCTTCCAAAAACCCTACGGCGATGGAAAGATGGTGGTGGGGTCTCGGTCTTCGATGTGTCCGGGCCTTAGTTGTCTCTCTGCACGTAGACGGTCAGACGAGAGTGGTCGCTCTGGGACTCGACAGAGGCGGGAGGACTGGTTCGGCAGCACGTCTGATGACAATGCAGCCCTATTTAGGATCGCTCTGCATTCCCCAATCCGGAGAGGGGCCTAGAAAAGGTGGCCTAAACATAGTCCGTCTCAACCATAACGCTAAGGGGCAAACCGCGGTCACTTAGTCATCGACTTCTCGCGGTCGAAAGAACACAAATAAAATTAAACAAAACCTAACTTATGCCCAGAGCGTAAAACTGCTCTTATAGCCCGTGAACTGTCACGCTACAACATCGATGTCGCAGCAATAAGTGAAACACACCTTCATGAAAGCGGAGAGCTCTGTGAACAACTAGGCGGCTATAAGTATTACTGGAGCGGAAAACCTGCGTCTGAAAAGGCGGCAAGTGGAGTGGGATTTGCTATCAAAAACAACATTGCGAATAAACTTCAAGAATTTCCCATAGGAATAAATGACCGCATTATAACATTACGGCTTCCATTACCAACTGGAAAGCATGTCCACCTAATAAGTGTATACGCACCCACCATGACGTCTTCTGACGACGTAAAAGCCCGTTTCTACCAGGAGCTGCGCCATGTCCTCGAAAGAGTTCCTCAAAGTGATAAGATTGTCTTGCTAGGTGATTTTAACGCTCGTGTTGGCATGGAGTACTGCGCTTGGGAGGGAGTACTTGGTCGCCATGGTGTTGGCAAGTGTAACACTAATGGCATAGACCTCTTAACAGTATGCTCCGAATTCAACCTATGCCTCACCAATACGTTCTTCCGTTTGCCACAAAAATATAAAACCTCGTGGATGCATCCCCGGTCGAAGCACTGGCATCTCCTAGACTACATGATCGTTCGCAAAAAAGACCTTAGCGACGTCCTGATCACCAGAGCTATGAGGGGTGCCCAAGGTTGGACTGACCATAGACTTATAAGAGCCGAGTTCCGCATTAAACTCAAAACTCCACGAAGAGCTGAACACAGCAGGCCAAAACTAGCATACACCAAACTGACCTACTCAAAAGATCTACGCACCACCCTTGATAATGAGTTTGGTGCTGTGCCCTTTGATATACCCAATGTCGCGATAAATGAAGCATGGCAACTGTACTCAGCGAGGCTTTCGCAATGCGCTAAACAAGTCTTAGGTAAACTGTCGAAGAAAAACCAGGATTGGTTCGACTTTTGGTGGTCCAATAAAGCGGCGGAATTATAGCAACTTGCCGACTCTAGTCAAACTGGCAGATTCTTTGAAGGCATTCAGGCTGTCTTTGGACCACAAACTAGGAAAGTAGCTCCTATCTATTTGCGCAATCGAGATCATCGCCTCACGGAAGAGAGTAAAGTTCTTTCTCGCTGGGCGGAACACTTTAGTGAGCTTCTCAATCCCACTAACACACAAATTGATATCCCCTACATCCAGACTCTCGAAGATCGGCCCGTGGAAGATAAACTTGCACATCCGCCCACCCATGAGGAGTTCATTAAGGCTATCAAAAAACTTAAAAATGCCAAAACACCAGGCACTGACGGCTTACCAGCGGAAATATACAAGTATAGTGGGCCAAACATTCGCAGCAGACTTTTCGATCTGATATTAAAGATCTGGGAAACAGAGATTGTGCCACAAGAATGGAAAGACGCCTCTATATGCAAACTATACAAAGGCAAAGGAGACGTAGCTGACTGCAGCTCGTACAGGGGGATCTCGCTTCTTTCCGTGGCTGGCAAAATACTGGCGCACATAATTAATACCCGTCTGAGCACCCTTGCCGAAGAAGTTCTGCCGGAGAGCCAATGTGGCTTCAGACCAAGCAGGGGAACCGTAGACGCTATATTCGTAGTCAAGCAGATACAGGAGAAGAGTCTCGAACAGAATCGCCCTCTTTTCATGTGTTTTGTAGATCTTGAAAAAGCGTTCGATCGTGTCCCTCGCTCTGCCCTCTGGTTGGTCTTAAAAAAAGCTGGTTGTCCCACAAAATTCGTAAACCTGATCAGACAGTTTCACGATGACATGTCAGCCAAGGTTCAGCATAACAACGAATTTTCGGACCCCTTTCCAGTAACGAGTGGCGTAAAGCAAGGCTGTGTCATGGCCCCAACCCTGTTTGCTCTGTACTTTTCTGCGGTAATGGCGGACGCACTAAAAAGCTGTAATGCAGGCATCAAGCTCAATGTACGGTCAGATAAAGGTGTATTTAATATCACTCGTTTCAGGGCAAAAAATAAAGTACTAAAGACCGCTGTACTTGAAATCCTCTATGCCGACGATGTCTGCATAATGGCAGACAGTCTCGAAAATCTTCAGAGCTGTATGAACTCTCTGAGAAAATCGTGCTATAGATTTGGCTTAGTAATAAGCGTAGCCAAAACCCAAGTCCTCAAGCAACCACCTAGAGGCTGCCATGCTGCTGAAACCCAAATCTATTTGGGAGACACAGCGCTGGAAGAAGTCAACAACTTCAAATACTTGGGAAGCCAAATCCGAAGCGACAACAGCCTCTCATCGGAGATTCCATCACGAATCGCCAGAGCCGCTGCTACCTTCGGCAAACTGAACCATCGAGTTTGGAAGTCGCATGATCTGAAGCTACAAACAAAGCTGTCTGTATACAAGGCGATAGTTCTCCCCATACTCACTTACGCCGCGGAGACCTGGTGTTTATACAAGGGAGACATCAAGAAACTTGATACGTTTCACATGCGATGTCTGCGCTGTATTCTACGCATAAGGTGGCAGGATCATGTGACAAATGCCAAGGTGCTGCGTCGCTCTGGTATGACCGGCATAGAGGCTCTTCTGATTAAGAGCCAACTAAGATGGAGTGGTCATGTAAGCCGCATGAATAACTGCAGACTCCCGAAATCTGTTTTCTATTCCGAGCTATCCCACGGGAAACGGAGTCACGGGGGACAGTACCTACGGTACAAGGACGTTTTGAAACGCCACCTTAAGGCTTGCGACATCTCACCGGGTCATTGGGAGGAGCTGGCAGGAATGAGACCGGAATGGCGCAATGCAGTCAAAAAAGGTGTAGCCTCTTTTGAAGAAGCTCGGCTTAACCACTTGGACCTAAAGCGCCATATACGGAAAACTCGGCCAAAGCCCTCCTATACCTACACGGTTAATGAACACGGACAGCTTCACTGCGCGCAATGCAACCGAACTTTCCAGTCCAAATTCGGTTTCGCAAGTCATCAGCGAGCCCATGACAGAAAACTACACCAATCTTAAATCACAAAATACGATTGCAAGGGTCGCCGTCGTCGGATACGACGAGGAGGACTATATATATAGATAAAGTAAAAAATTGTGTATTATAAAAATATGAGAACATTATGGCGACCAAGGGAACATACTGAGCAAGCAAAAGAATTCGTCTGCTTTTGTCTTTGAAACTGACCATATAGATATTAAAATATGATAAGTAAATAAATAAATATTGGACACCAATCACATACATTGTTCTGATCCTAAAGTAAGTAGCTAATTGCACTTGTGTTATGGAAATCAGACACAACGGTGGTACCACAAAACCCAGACCCGAGACAATATAGAAAATTTTGATTTCTATATTGACCCGACCGGGAATCGAACACGTCTCGGTTTCTCAGAGCGCAGACGCCTTAACGCCGAAACCAGCGTGCTTAGCCACTACACCACGGAGGTCGTCAAACAAGTAAAAATTTTAAGTCCGCAGTAAGTTCTGATCTCATTCGCTTGTTTCCTGATAATTCCATTCGAAATTACCAAAACCACTTAGGCAAACTTGCAAATTCCAAAACAGGACTATTCCGGCCCAATTCCTAAATATAGGGTGTCCGCGTTAACATTTAGCCGAAAACACGCGAGTTCTAGGCCGAAACTCTGTGGAAAGCTCGTAAGAGGATTACGGCGCTTCCATTCGGCCTTCCAAATTGCCAAGCAAATCTCTTCACACCTAGCACAACGAGTGTCTTTGTGCTAGAAATTAGACTGGCGTTCAAAGTGGTCACTTTCATCTTGTATGTTTCAAAGGGGGTAGATGGATTTGGGAAGGTTCGAGTTGCTACTATGGTTGGAAATCTAAAGAGTTAATGAACTTTCGTAATGAAACCGTTTGCCAGTTGTAAGTTTATTCTAATAGCAAACTTGTAATTGTTAAGTGGTTTGTCTCATAGATTTAAACTTTATGTTTGAGCATTACTATGCAGACGACGCTACCTCAAAAGTAAAGAAAAAAATATGCCTAACGATAACCTAATATCAGCCATATTTTGATAGAGTTCAAAGGGCAGTGCGGATTGATGGAGATGTTTTTACCCCAAAGATGATGACTATGAAAAATTCCGCATCGAAACATTTAGACCGCTTTCACTCTTAAGCGTCTTTAGCAGCCCGGCAGTCGCGCTGCTGTCAATTACATACAAAAAATGACAGAAGTAAGCCTTTCACATTAGAGAGACGCGCTGCTGTTGCTAATGTGAAGGTGCACTGAAATCATCAGCAGCGCGTCTGTCGCCTAGACGTGAAAGCGCTCCTAAGCATGTCAGCCTATTGTCATAGTTGTCACACATTATCGCGGCTTTGCATAGATTCGCTTCATAAACTTCTTGCCCAGTATAACAGTTAAGTTTTGCATCGCGCTCGAGTTTCTGGGCTCGCGATGTAAATCGGACAGTTGTCACTCGCCGCAATTATTTGGAGCACTAGTAAAATTTAAAAATGCTACATACACATCCTGTAAATGTGTTTTAAGAATGCAGGTACTTACACTGCGCGTCGCAAGTATTCGCATTTTATCTCTCAAGCGGCCCGGCCAGGTTTACAAAGCGAACTCAAGAGGCAATAACAGGGTGACTGTACTCTGCTCTCTCTTTTGTTATGAAACCTTTATATCACAACATCACTGTAAAAGGTAATTTCCTGCTATTTGAAAACGTTTGTGCAATGATACTTTTGAAGATGTTGCTTTGAATAAGATTGAAATGTTTTTCCAATTGCGCTGTATTTTGTAGTTAGTAAAAATTATTATCTTTTTTAACAGTGCAAACGTGCTGGGCTCATAACCTGAAGAATGAAAGCAAGACCTACTAAAAATACTGTTTATTTAAATAACAAAATAATTATTTTAGAGAGCACGTTCCTAATTTGACATGTATCTTTAGCAGAGAGAGTGCAGCGCGTGGTAGTGTTGCCAGCAATAGTTTTGTGTTCATAGATTATCCAACAGTTTACATAAGCTAAATCATTGGTTATTTATTACTATTAGGAAAGTTTTATTTATTTATTCTGACTGAAACTTATGCGTACTAACTTAGGCCTCGCCCACTGCTTTAAAACAATTTTCACTTTTACTGCTAAGAAAAAAAACTTTATGACCTTTTTTAAGTCAATTTGTCATTCCTGTCTTCTATGTTTTGCAAAATATAAAAATTAAAATAAATAAAAATGCGCTAGACAGCAATTGACGTGGTTTCGTAGTAAGGATTTTTTTCCTTATGTTACGAATTACAACGACTATGATGAGGGCGTTTCCCATATATGCTTGAAATCATCTAAATATCCATGACTAAGACCCTTCACATATTGCGACTTTTAGCAGCGATACAGTTGCCATGCTAACGCGCGTTAGCATCGATACAGACGCAAAATGTCAACCTTTACACACTGCGCTTCTTTTAGCATCAATACAGACGCGATGCTAACGCGCGTTAGCATCGCTACAGTCGCGATGCAGAACCTGGAAATTGTCAAAGTATGTAGGTACTGAATTTTGGCGACTGTATCGATACTGACACGCGTTAGCAGCAATAAAATCGCACTGCTCAATCGATACTATCGCGCGACTGCCTCAATGCTAAATGTCGCTGTTTATAAGGGGTCTTAGGTACATATGTTCGTGAACATCATACAAATATCTACAGCGGGAATCGAACCCGCGACGGTCCGCATAGCAGTCAGGAGCGCTAACCACAACATCAAACGCGTCGTCAAAGTTTATTTAATACATAAATTGTTTCAGCTTGAAGAAAACCGTACTTTTTTCATTCAATGAAACAGAATGCAAATAAACTAGAAACGAACATGTCAACTGTCTAACATGAACAATTCAAGTATAAAGCGAGCACTGCGTCAAAATAATGAGGCAATTTAGGTCTCAAAGAATGTTCATGTAGGTACTGTAACGACAAATACTAGCCATAATGAAAATAGATGTAGTGAAGCCACAGTAATGAGTAGAACCTGTCACTTCCCAATAAATATAAATTTGAAAACAAATATTTGATGATGTGTAAGCTTTGTTTTGGTTTTACAGATGGCCAGGCGTTGTTTTCATAATGCTTGCTTATAAACATTATTTCTTAAGCTGATAAGCTTTTAGTATCACTTAGTTAATTTATTGAATATGATAAAGAGTTGCATAGTATTTCTTCTGACGAAATAAACAGGCTAATCTGGAAATAGTGATTAGTTGGTCTACTGTATTGAATGTATGTGTGTGTTCTTAGTAAATATTCTATTAGATTGTGGACAAAGCGTTTTTACGTACAATAGCTGCTTAGTTAAAGGCTTATTACGTACATACTCTAAATGCACGCGACTTTTGTAATTACAATGCCGAGCAAGAAAAGTTTACAGTTCAACTATTTTTTTTAAAAAACAGCCTGCATTTGCTATCCTACTTCTGAGAAAAAAAGTGTTTACAAATGGTGTTCATTAAACTGCACTGCTACAAACCAAATGTGTCAAAGATATAAAAAAAAACGACCAAGTACTAGTTAGAACCCTTACACACTGCTACTTTTAGCATCGGTGCAATCGCGCGTTTTGAAAACGCGCTTCAGTATGTCAACTCACGCAATGAACAGATTTCATTTAGCATCGATGCATTCGCGCGTTAACATCGATGCAGAAGCGCGACTTTATGCGCGTTAGTATCGATGCTGTCGCCAAATTTCAGTACATACTCTGGCAATTTCCAGCTTTTGCATTGCGACTGTAGCAATGCTAACGCGCGTTAGCATCGCGATTGCATCGCTGCCTGAAAGTCGCAGTGTGTAAAGGGTCTTAGACTCGCGCACAAAGTGGTCCGTATTTACTTAACTAAGTATGCAAGCATTTTTATTGCCTTTAGATGTTCTGCAAGACATTATCCCAGATAATATAATACTACTAGTATTATTAAGATCAACGTAAATTGCCATAAGTTTATTTAAATAGTGTCTGACGTAGTGGTTTCTGCTGGGCTCAAGGAGCTAAAAGTTTACCCCTTGACTGCAACTGTTGTTTGGCATAGTCAACCACACACTAATCGTGTGATAAGTGTGTGGTTGACTATTTATTGAATTCTTTTAGACTGTTGATTATGTTTTTAGCAGAGAACCGTGAAATGACAAAATATCCGAAATTATGAATCAATTCTGGTTAATTATTTTGATGGAGTTAGTTTTCACAGCAAAAAAAAAACATTCAACCACAAACTAAAGATTTTTGGCGCATTAACATTATTTTTAATAAAAAAAGTTTAGTTTACTTACTGAAGCTTGTTGTTAATGTTTAATTTTAATCATTATATTTTTTTATTGTTTGTGCAATATTACAGTAATATGTAGAATGTTATTTGATTCTTAAAGTATATGTATAGTAGTTATAAATTAACATTAATAGGTATAAGTAGACAATCTGTTCCAAATTTTATACAATTAGGTACTCCACAATTGATTAAAACAATTGTTTAACTTTGCTGTACCCTACCAAGTGTGTGCGAGTAGTAGGTTATATTAATTTTGTAATCAATGATCTATCTACTGTGTATTTCTTGCATTAAATAAGTTATAAATGATGATGAGTGAAACTTAACATCATATCAATTTGCTCCAAGTTTAACATGCTACTGCTGTTTTTTTTTCACCCGTTTAGTTGGAAGACTTTTCATTTTAACGCTAAACGTTACAAGAATGGGTCACTTTATCAAAAAATATATTCGCAAATTTGTAATAGTTTTGAAAGACCTATTCAAAGATACTCCACCCGAAACTAAAACCTACTACAAAATAGCTATTCTAATCTTGCCGACAAAATGGCGAAATAAAAATTTGAAAAATATTGCAATTAATATGTAAATATTAAAATATATTTTAATGTTCTCTTAAAAGACTAAAAGAACTTCCCCGCTTTCAAAATCAATCAATAAATATCTTTAGTGCAGAAGTAAGGACACAAAATACAAAAACATTACAAACAAATCATAAATACAATATTAATTGCAATATTTTTCAAATTTTTATTTCACCATTTTGTCGGCAAGATTAGAATACATACTCATGTAAAACTACAGTTTTATAGTACCAGGTCTCTGAGCTAAACCTCGGATGGACATGGTGAAACTCTAAAGGTTCCTTGTTCGATTCCGGAACCCTAAAAATAATTTAATTAATAATTAACCAGAGAGCAAAAGTATTAAGTACAGTAGCACCAATATTGATTTTAAAAAAAAAAATACCGTATTCGTAAGTACATAATTATTTTAAAGGCAGTTTTGCTGCTCGGCAGTTTAAAAGGTTAGTATGCGAATGAATTCGATTCCGTATAAAAGTTTAAATGAGAATTACAAAACGAATATGATATCAAAAAGTTTAACACTGCTATTCAAAGAACATATTTGCACGCCAACATTGAGAAATCATAGCAGTGCGTTTTTAAACACGACTTGGTTACGCTGATCATCATGTTTATCAAAACAACATTTACTCTATACTTATATTTTCACTGTATCAGCCCTTAAATAATATGAATTAAAAATAATTACAAACCATTTAGTGCAGAGCCAGATGTTTAAAAGTGTGGTGCGGATTATGAAAATGCCATAACACAACCTTCCGAATTCCAGACTTCAAACCAAATTAAAACGTATTTAGTGTTTCGTAAAGTATAATTTAGATTGATACCGACAACATAAGTAATTACAGACTGAAATACATGTTATGAGATCTCTAATTAACTGCCACGCATTTGCTTCAGTTAATTTAGTTCCGAATGTGTAATGTAATTTACTAATTAGCATAAGTTTGAGTAATAGTTATTTGAACGCATGTCAGTTGGAATTAATTGCGTCACAGTTACGTGAAATATACTTGGAGGTTATAAAATGAGGGTTTTTTAAAATAAAAAAAAACGCAATAAAGGGTTCAACTCTTTACACTTTAGACTATGATACTGCTCGATAACGGACAGACGGTTGTACGGACAACAGCACGTCAAGGTAAACACTGTGGTGTCTTATGCCGTTGTAATAAGGGCTAGTTTGCAACAAAAGTGGGTAACCTGATGTGCTGTCGACTATACAATAAAGTACAACAGGGTATTTATAATACGAAACTGGGTGTTGCAACTAAAGAATTAAGTTCCAACAACTCACAAATTGCAAAAATAATACATCCCCTCTCTCTCTAATGTCATTCTTAGACAACTATGTAATATTTTTAAATTTTATAAAGATTTATAATACGGTGTTACTTAATTCAGTTTGAAATAACTTATGGAACAGTTACTAATTAAAAATATTTGTGTCGAAAATGAGCTCCAAAAATAATTTAGGAAAATCTCTCACCCGTCTGGTGTATAATTCCACCCCACCCTACATATATTTTACTATCTCCATCACCTTCTCGTTCCGCGCTACGGTTTATCGATATACCGGTATCTCCGCAAATGAAGAGGCGCATCGCGCATCGATACCTCCACTCGAATCGAATCGGCGGATCGAGTAATACCGATAACAACGCTCGAGTCAGGCACTCGATAACATGACTGTATACGTCACTGAACATCACCTAACATATTGTGTGGAATTAAGTGAAGTGTACTAGACTGCAAGGACGTCTTTTAGTCTCGTCGAGAAGAGTGCTTTGACCTTTTTCATTATTGTATCTATCTTACTGAAATGTATTTCTTGAATGATCATCAATATATTTTTAACTCTTACAAGTGATCCCCTTACTTGAGGTTGAGGCCTATGCTAAGCAATCGGATCTGTACTAAATTTACTTTTTTTTTCAACGTCAGAATAGGAATATTCGTCGAATAAAATACAAGACGCCTACTTTTAAATATCATATGTTTGTCAGCAATCATTTATGTAAATGACATTTGGAAATCGGTCGTTACTTTATTCAGCCTGATAAGTCATATCTGAAGTTGGCAAAACCGTAAGTAAGCAAAAGGCTTTTCAGCTGAATCATTAAAAAAAGCCGGCCAAGTGCGAGTCAGACTCGCGCACTGAGGATTCCGTGCCAACTTTAACTGAATTTGGGAATCCACTTACTTCTACATAGTAAAATACCACAATATTTTGCTGACTGAAAATATAACTTTGTTTTTCATAGTGTTTGTATGAAATACAAAGTTATGTTTGCGGTTGTTGAAAACATGCTATATCTCAAAAGCTACTCGTTCGATCTCGTCCAAATCAATTTTCGTTGAAAGTATTGGTTACGATCTATATTATATATATTTTTTTTTAAATTTACACTCTCTTGGTTTAGAAGTTATATGGGAGGGGGGGGTACGCCTATTTTACCACTTTGGAAGCGGATAGCTATGAAACGTTAGACTTTAAAAGAAACTGGTTTTAGAAACCTCAATATCCAAAGTCATCCCACACGCATAGGTTTGACTAAAAAAAATTTTGGTTTTAGTTTCATGTATGGGAGCCCCCCTTATTAATAACATTATTTTTTATCTTTTGTATGAGAATCGGTAAGCGGTTAACAGGAAACACATTCCTACCAAATTTCAACTGTGTGATGCTTATAGTTACAGAATAAAATGGCTGTGACATACGGACGGACAGAAAGACAGACAGACTTGACGAAACTATAAGGGTTCCGTTTTTTGGCATTCAGCTACGGAACCCTAAAAAGGTATTGTATGTAGCTTTTCGTCTTACTTTAAACTCTATGTAATAACAGCCCCCCTTACCAATTTCGACTACGGTGGCCAGTAACAACAACTAACCGACTGCGCGGGACATATTATAGTGCACAAGTGTGTGCACAAACACAGGTGCACTCTCTTTTCCTTTCACTCTCATAGCCCGATGGGACAGCTATCTGACACGACCGGAGAGAGAGATCAGGCGCAGTAACAACGGCTTTACGTGCTTTCCGAGGCACGGGGGTGAAAAACTGCCAACTCCCAAACTCCGGGCTAGTGTTGCCCAAAATCGGTCTTGGTCTTGCAAGACCAAGACCAAGGCTAAATGTGCAAGATTTAAACAAGAACAAGACCAAGCCTGCGAGACTCTTGTGTCTCGCAATCAGGACGTTTGTTTTTTTTAAATATACTTGGTATAAAAATATGTTTTTTAAAAACAATCATATTTATTTTAAAACAATCACGTTTTTTCACAGTAGACCCTTTCGAGTGTCAGTTTGTCGGAGTAAGCCCCCAACACTAAAACTAACTAACGCGCCGCAGCAACGAAAGATACCTACACGTTTTATTAAAATTAAGCGTTTTATATTGTTTTAATGACACAAAGTAGTACTGATACTGAAACTCAAACAAGATTTAAGCCGGGAATCAAACCCGTAACTTTTTGTATCATGATCTAGGCTCGGCGTTGGCCTGCCTGACCGTTTGAAAGTCATTTCAACTAACTTCAGGCGATCTATCGGGAATTGAACCTTGAACTTTCGTGTTGATTAATCTTTTCAACATTAAAATAGCACATTATTAAATGATGTCAGTCTGAAGTATTATTGGCGTTTTTATACAATGGTATTGTATTAAGAACTAGATGACCGGAGAGACGCTAAGATATTATCAAGCAGACACCACCTCACGTCAAAATGAGGTCTTAACTTTGACTTAGTCTGTTTTTGATGGCGTCAGCGTTCATACGTGTATCAATGCCTTAGTGCGCCTTTAAAAACTGCAGAAACAACTAACTTAATAGAAATGATTCAGTTGGAAATTTATATTTTTGTTAAGTGCAATTCATTTAATGATGCCTATCCTTTCATGATTGAAATATTTTCAATAAAATTAGCGAGTTTTGTTTCTTAGCCAACCCACACACGGTCGATATTTTGTCGTCAAAAGTCGATTTTCTAAGACAGTGCCATACATGGTACTATTCTTTTTTAACAATAATTTAATGACCGTCAGTGGGTGGTTTGCGTTCCGAACTAGGAAGATAAGCAGTCTATGGACATGTTTGTTTATATCCGTCTGCTTATTATATAAATATAAAGTACACCTTTAATTTCTATAAAGTAACAGCGTAAACAAAAGTGTAACAAAAGACTGTTGATAAACACATCCGTGAGGGATGATACTCACCATTGTAGAAAAAAATATGTACGCTAACTATAAGCATGTTATTTGAAGGAATTGTCGCATTTACATGATGCCAGATGACCATGGTGTATAACTTATTTTTTTATTTACTTAAATACGGTCTGTAAATATTTTTATTAATTTCATTTGTAAAAAAATATACATGTGGTCACGTGATCGTGAATGCTTAAAAGTGAATATGACTCAGGTGGAATTGTGTAAAGTAATCGTATTCATTTGACAGTTCAAAACGTACGGTATGATCTGTCAAACGACAAAGAACAAAGCGTTTGACAGATCATACCGTACGTTATGAACTGTCAAATGAATACGATTGCTTTACACAATTCCACCCCTGATATTTGCGCCATGACATTTCAAGCATTCACATGACACATTCAAATTGCATTTATTAGATCATTATTCAATATTTATCAGACGGTGCCATATTTGTGTACTCTTTTAGTTCGCGAGGCGTCATCTACTTCGAAATACAATATCATTGTTTTTATATTAATATAAACATATCAGGTGAGGGGCTACCAATCTCTTTCTAGACAGATAATGTTTTTTAAAATACAGTCAATTTGATGTCATTAATTGGTTTTCTATGTTAAAACCGTGTTTTAGTACATTGAAGATTATTAAATGTTAACGTTTATTGAGCAACAGACTGACTCCCGCGCGACACAGTTGATAGCTCAGTTGGTTAGTTAGTAAGAGCATCGGCAGTTTCGGCACTGACCGCTTAGGTCGTGAATTCAAACCCCAACCGGTGTCAGTTGTTTTTTTTTAATTTCTCATGAAATGTTTAGACATTTATTAATTTATTAGTTGGTCTTTACCATGACAATGTTAATTCGAGCTCAAAATGTACCTATTCTGTAGTGTTGTTCTAATATCTAAAGTAACGTTTAATAAATAGCGACAATCAAATAGGGTAATTGCAAGACTTGCGAGATTATTGCTGCAATAACAAGACCAAGACAAAGACCAGGTGTATTGATGCAAGACCCAAGACTGGCCAAGTCTCGTCTTGTTCTTGCATTTGAGCAACACTACTCCGGACTTCACTGAGAATTTCCGAACAGAAAAACACAGGTACACATTTTTGGCCCGACCCGGGGATCAAACCCGGGACCTCTGGCGCAGCCGTCGCTTTAAAGTGCGACCCTCTAACCGCTGCGCCTCTGTGTATTGTACATTTTGTAAACAATTCTTATTATTTTGCTTTTTATTAATCAAAGCTCCTTAGTAACGATTAATAATTTCATTTACAAATAAGTCTATTGAATTCTCATTGCAACCAAATAACAAACCTCAATCGAAACGTACTGTGTTAAAATCTAATTCAGCCCACCACAGCCCAGTGTCAAAGCGCATCCAGGCTTCATTTCGGAGCGGACAATGGCGATAAATAACCAGAGGCTCGTAAATTGCGCCCTTAATGAACCATTAGCCTGAAATTAGCTAAATAACATGACGGCGCATGCACAAGTCCAGTTTAATCTGGTTCAAACTGGAATATTCTTGATATATTTGGTTTGTGAAAATGCCATTCGATAGATCTTTGTAGCTTTGAAATTTCTGTTTAGATTTTTTTAAAGCACATTCTTGTATATACCTCCACCTCTCCATGAATAAAAAGTACTATTTCAGAGTACAACTGTTAATATCATATGTATTTTATTTGTTTGTCCCGAGTTCTATATCTGGTCGAGGTAATTTTTACATATTTTTTTTTACATTGTCACGGGTCTGTAGGTTGTGGTACCATTCATTGTTAATGATTTCCATAAGCCAAGTGCATTAGCTACTTACTTTAAGATTTGGGACCAGAGGAATGTTTGTGATTAGTATTCAATATTAATTCATTCATCTTATATGCCTACGTAAACAACTAAGCAACATGCAAAGCGCTATCGCCTGAAAATTTCAAGGGAACAATATTTGAAAGTTATCCATTCCATGATGGACAACATTGTACGAAGGAAGATGTTTTCTATTACCGTGTGTTTGAACAGCGATATTGAGTGCCCCTCGGGTCAACAAACACCAGCAGTTTTTAAATTAAGTGCGCTGAATAAAATCTAAGGAAAATGAAGCGGTCGGGTGAAGCATTTTGCTGAGAGGAAATGTGCACTCTGTCATATATATTAAAGTACCAGCATAAAAGTGCATGTTTGCTTGCAAAACTAGATTAACAAGATGATGTAAGAATTTTATTTCATTGTAGGCACCAAAAAGGTTTTTAGTAGGTAGTCATTTTTAAATTACTTTTTGTGTCCAAATTTCAACGTTACAACTAGGACAATAAATTCAGTTCCGGTTACTGTATGAGATTGATTGATAGCATTGCATGTGCAGTAAACTACTAGAGACTGGCAAATATCTTGACAGTGAGCATGGCACCCGGACCCCCTATTAGAGTCTAATATGGATACTAATTGAATCCGAAACAGACAGGACAGGGGTAACTGCGCTATTGCCATAGACGCCCCAGCCAAGACAGAGGCTTTAGATTAGTGAGAAACAAATAGGTTTGGGAGTGCCTTCCATAGACAATGCAAAGAGTCAAATGCACTGTAAAAGTCGTGACTATTATGGATTTATTATTAGGGTCATTATTGGCAATAGAATAAGATAAAGTTGGGTGCTTAGATAAGGCGCTTTTGAACTGATCCGTATTCTCTCGTAATTCATACTTATTCAGTTCGTTGAATTTCATATTCGTTGAAAAGCAAAACATAAAAATCATAAAACGTTTATACATCTGCCCGGATGATACAACCTTAATATAAAAAAAGTATGTTGTGTATTTAAGAAAGTGTAAGATTGAGTGTATAAATGCAAATCACCCTATTTATTGACTAAATAATATTTAAAAAAATGATTTAAACGACAAAGATTTTAAAGCATAACTTCACTGATAATTTTACTTTCGACTACTTCTTACGTAAATTAAGTACACTTTAGCATCCTTTATCATTTGCGGCCCTTTCATAAAGATTTTCCGCAGGTAAAGTCAGGCTTTTGTTGGGCAACTTAATAAAAATTCTGCTCAAGAGTAAACTTAAATAAAGTGCAGGGTTCCGTGATTATCTTCAGCTTTGCATCAGACATTGTCTCTTCAGCCTATGATTAAAAGTATTTTTAACCGACTTCAAAAAAGGAGGAGGTTATCAATTCGACTGTATGTTTTTTTTATTATTATTATTTTGTATGTATGTTACGTCATATCTCAGTCGTTTGTCGACCGAATCGAAAAAAAAATTCACTTACTTAGAGGGTGAACCTTCTAGTTGGTCCCATTTTTTCTATTTTGGGATCTGATGATGGGATCTTGGTGTAATCGAGGGAAACCCTCAAATTTTAAAAGCACGTATAGTGTTTCTTTACTAGAATCTTAATGTTGACGTGTTGTTACGTCTGATAGTCAACATCTTGTGGGGCTGAGCTGATGGTGGAACTCCTTAACGCTTATGATACGGAACTTATGATAGGTAATTTGTAGCTTCTTAAAAAATAGAATCATAAAGTGCAACTCACCCCCCCCCCCCTCTTATGTAATCACTAAAAATGAAGAAATAAAATAAACTTTTAAAAAAAGTAAAAACCGACTTCAAAACAAAAATGCACTAAAACGTCTTAAATAAACTCTTCACCATTGAAAGGAAAGGAATCCGTTTTAGGCAAACAATTTCTTTTTGGAGTCGGTGCCATCACTTTGACCATCAAGCATCAACTATCACAGCACCGACTCCAAAAAGAGATTCTTTGCCTAAAACGGATTCCTTTCCTTTCAATGGTGAAGCGTTTATTTAAGACTTTTTAGTGCATTTTGGTTTTGAAGTCGGTTTTTACTTTTTTTTAAAAGTTTATTTCTAATATTTTTCATACAGTTTATATAAATGTGATTTAAATACAAGTTATCATTCATTGATCAACCCTGAATTATTGCCATCACTTTGACCATCAAGCATCAACTATCACAGCACCGACTCCAAAAAGAAATTGTTTGCCTAAAACGGATTCCTTTCCTTTCAATGGTGAAGAGTTTATTTAAGACTTTTTAGTGCATTTTGGTTTTGAAGTCGGTTTTTACTTTTTTTTAATACACTATGTGTATAGACTACGATGAAAAATAAATTAAAGATAGTGTTTATGATTGCGCCTAACCACATCGAGAGACATTTTCTTCCACCTCGCGTCGTCTTTTGTTTTAAGTGACGTCCGTTTTTGTGTGAAAGTAATTTTCGTTAAAAATGCGTGACAGTCCTCGACTATACGTAAGTGTCAAAGCTGGTTATTTAGAGTACCTAACAACCGTAGCAAACTATTACCTAACAATATGATGCCAAAAAGAAACCTTTTTAAGTGTAGTTCCAAAATCAAGATCAAATAGCTTTGTTCATAAATTCAAACTATG
The DNA here is from genome assembly GCA_963924145.1 of Pyrausta purpuralis. Classification (NCBI taxonomy): domain Eukaryota; kingdom Metazoa; phylum Arthropoda; class Insecta; order Lepidoptera; family Crambidae; genus Pyrausta; species Pyrausta purpuralis. Next base: position 20,912,606 of record OZ001659.1, read on the forward strand.
GAACCCTAAAATAGAATAAAGTCAAAAGAAAAAAGTACGTGGTAATTTATGCGTCACAGAAACGGACGTAAATGGGACACGTACAGGTTTTATTGTTCTTTCAATTGAACTCCAAAAGCGTGCGCTCACACAAAGTAATAAAAAAACATGTTATTAGGTTATAAGACATTCAAAATATGTAAATGAATGCCTAGTTAAATGTATATGACGACCCGTCTGGTGTAGTGGTCGAGAAATCGCCTACTACGCAGCGGGTGCGGGTTCGATCCCCGCACAATACAAACATTTGTGTGCATGAACATGTCTGTTTGTATTGGTCTGGGTGTTTTCTATGTATATCATGTATGTATTTACAAACAAAAAGTATTTAAGTATTATATCCGTTGTCTGGCACCCATAACACAAGCTTTGAGTAGCTTACTTTGGGGCTAGATGGCGATGTGTGGGAATGTCCAAAGGATATTATTATATTATTATTATTATTATTATATGTTAGTATCTACTGACTGAATTCGTATCTTTACATTACACTTAAGACACACAGACCTGTCGTCCACTAAGACTTTAGCCCTTAAGCTTGGCAAAGTAAGGTATTAAAACACAATGTTGTTAATTACGTTAGTACTCAAAACTAACAGGAAGTGCTTAAAAAAATCTTATAAATAACATGAAGTCCGTTAAACAAAATATAAATTTCGATAAAAGATACTCACAAACGTATATTCTTCTTCAAGTTGCAATTTTCTTTTTCTTACTAACTACGAAAGCGAAAAAAATTGCCATTCCTAGCGTTTCTGCATAAATAAGTGTATTTCATGTACACATGCAAATAATTATATCACTCCAGACACCCAGCGGTATGGTAACAGACTATTCCGCATATAACCATATTAAAATATACCTAGCTGCACTCACCTTGACCTCACACTCCATTCAAGAATGAACTCTATCTCTTGGCAATACGAGTGGAAAGAGAATAAATGCCTAGTTTAATATACAGGGTGTGAGATGGAACGACATGCATGTGTGTTAATAGGCGTGAAGTTGTCTGTACCTACAATGTCAACTCGAGTGTACATAGGAGAACCGAGGCTAAAAGTTGTTGAATTTTGAATACTATTTTCAGAGTTGTTAATGCCCTAAGTTCACATATTTTTAAACTAGTAGTTTTTTACGCTAGAAATTACTGACGTCAGCACTTTTGGGTATTTTATCTACAATGAAGATAATGTTTTTCTTTTTACAAATGAAAATAAATAAAAATTACAAGTGCTCATTACATGGTATTTATTTTTAAAAAATCTGACTTTTAAAAACTCACTAAAAAGCTTAAATAACGCATTAAAGCTTTTTAGTAAGTTTTTGTTTAGTAGTCGTAAATTTCATCTCCTATTTAGGAGAAACAAATTCTTTTAGAGTCGGTGCATGATGTGTGTAGGCTGTTAGTTTTAGGCTTTGCAGCTAAGCTTTAAAGTCGTTATAATGTTCATATCATCAACATGTTTTTTAGAACTTTACCTCATTTCCCGATAGGTTTAAAAGGAGTTATATTATAAGGATCGTAACATTTTGTTTACCTTGTAAAGCCCGTTCTGCACCACATTCAAAGGATAGCACACACCAAATGATTGTGCCTAAGCTGAGAAAGAGTGTTAAGCTAAATTGAAAGCCCTGAAGCATGCGGACCCTTGTCAGAGGGCAGCCATCATTTCACGGGTCTCTTACCCCTGCAGCCAATTACAAAGTGATTGGCCACCCACCACCACACAATGACCTTCCTAGCCCTCCTCATATACCCAAAATCATGACACTACAGGCGGCGTTTGTAAGATACGCACAGGTCTAGTTAAGCTGGTTGGTTGCGTGCTAAGATTTTGGTCCAGTGCTTCGATTGATTGGTCTAGTACTGGACTCTGTGTCAATAATGAAGTGATTGGGTGGTTCAAGATAAGCCGGTTCGAAATTGAACGGTCAAATTGGGTTGGAAGGGTTGATTAGGGCTTTTGTTAATTTATCGAGTCGCTACTCTGTGTCGCAACGCAGTTATAGAAACAATACCTACAACACACTTCATTACATTTAGGAATTCATATAAATAAAATGTACATTGAGCGATATTATAATTTTACTTAAATTCCCAAATAAAAGGTTGAACAAAACATGATTTTCGATGTCAAATGAAATAAGAGAAAAGTAATAGAAAACAATCTCTAGAAATCCAAATGAATTTCCTTTACTCTACTATGAAATATTTTCACTCCATTGTCCCTTTCAGTCAGCATTCGCATGACGAACAATGCACTCAGTTTATTCACGATAAATCTTACAATTATATTGTTACTCCCACGAGCTCTTTGTAACACTTCGCACCAATAGCGGAATAAAAACGAACCGACTCTGAAAACTTATAAAATCTTTAAAAGGATCTCTATACCGCTTTGAGAGCAAAGTGTGTCCAAAGCATAGAAATGGCAAACGCAATGCGCAAAATGTTCCATCTAGGCACAACGGAAATATGGATTTTTTGAATTAAAATCTAACGGTATTTGGAGTGAGGTATTCACTTATATTTTTAATTAAATGAAAGGTATTTGTTTTTTACACAAATTATTTAGATTCTTAATAAATTGTTAGCTAAATTTACGAAGAATCTAAATAATTCGTGTAAAAAACAATAACGTTTCATTTAATTAACAGTTAAAATGAACTAAACCAAACTCTAAACTAACGAAATTACCAACTAATGGTTATTTCCATGAACAATTTGATTGAGCACGGAACTTGGTGACATTTTATTTACTCACTAAAGGCTACATCAAAAGTCCCCTCATAATGTTCCTACTATAAAAGTACCGAAGTAAAGCGAGTGAAATTGAATTTTGAACTATCAGAACTTGTATGTGACGCTTCTAGGCTTTATTCGTATGTACTTCAAGAGCAAGTATTGTAACACTTGCATTGTTGAAGCAGTACTGCGGCCCTATTTTTGACCCACTCGCTTGAATATGGCGCGCGATTTTCGTTCGAAAACTTATTAAAAATCAATAGAAATCACGCTAAATATAGACGTTTAGTACTTATAAAAATAGGTATTTTATTTTAAAATACCCTTGCAGGGTGCATGTGTAGCACTTTATTCCTTACTACCATCTGTATATATATGTACACACATGTAATGCTAATAAATTTTGATTTGATTTGATTTGATTAAAAAATCTGCGTGAAAGTATATAATTTTCATTGAAAAATCGGCTATTAATTAATAGCACACGCCATCTTGACGCGAGTGATTCAAAAACTGGACATCGCACTTTGAAAGATGGAGTTCATTGAATTACCATTGGCGTATAAAATATACTTCGTGTGAAATACACGAAGTATATTTTATACGCCAATCAAATAATTTTCTTTCTAGATTGCTTCAGTCTTTCAAAGTGAAGTAAATGAAACAATGATTAATAACTTATGTAATCTATGACGACGACTGAGACTTTCTCAAAGCTTAGCTGTAAGTAAGAAAAATATGTTAATTGCGACAAAAAAAAAAATTATTGAAGAGAATGATAGAGTGGGACGGCGAAAATAAAACCTTTACAATTTGAATTTTAACAATGAAACCAAGTCTAGTATGGCTCTTATAAAGTACCTAACCAGCTTTCATATTAAAACTAGATTTAATGATAGCTTTTAGCATTACAAGGAGTATAGTTGGAATTTTGTGCTTAAGTCAGAAGTATAGTCTATAAAATTAACTTGAAAAAAACCGGCTAAGTGTGAGTCGGACTCGCGCACTGAGGGTTCCGTGCCAACTTTAACTGAATTAGGGAACCCACTTACTTCTACTAAGTAAAATACCACAATATTTTGTCGACTGCAAATATAACTTTGTTTTTCATAGTGTTTGTATGAAGTACAAAGTTATGTTTGCGGTTGTAGAAAATGTGCTATATCTCAAAAACTACTTGTTAGATCCCGTCCAAGCCAATTTTCGTTGAAAGTATTTATTAAGATCTACATCACATATTTTTTTCAAAATTTACATTTGCTTGGTTTAGAAGTTAGACGGGGGGGGGGACGCCCATTTTACCACTTTGGAAGCGCCTAGCTATGAATTGTTAGACTTTAAAAGAATGTCAATGAATGAACCTCAATGTCAAAGGTTATAAGACATTCAAAATATGTAAATGAATGCCTAGTTAAATGTATATGACGACCCGTCTGGTGTAGTGGTCGAGAAATAGCCTACTACGCAGCGGGTGCGGGTTCGATCCCCGCACAATACAAACATTTGTGTGCATGAACATGTCTGTTTGTATTGGTCTGGGTGTTTTCTATGTATCATGTATGTATTTACAAACAAAAAGTATTTAAGTATTATATCCGTTGTCTGGCACCCATAACACAAGCTTTGAGTAGCTTACTTTGGGGTTAGATGGCGATGTGTGGGAATGTCCAAAGGAAAGGATATTATAACTGCGTTCCGACACAGAGTAGCGACTCGATAAATTAACAAAAGCCCTAATCAACCCTTCCAACCCAATTTGACCGTTCAATTTCGAACCGCCTTATCTTGAACCACCCAATCACTTCATTATTGACACAGAGTCCAGTACTAGACCAATCAATCGAAGCACTGGACCAAAATCTTAGCACGCAACCAACCAGCTTAACTAGACATGTGCGTATCTTACAAACGCCGCCTGTAGTGTCACGAGAAACAATTACTATTACGGTAAGTGCAAGCGAGACAGCAATACGACGAGAGCTACGATTCTAGTTCTGACAAGACTGGACGCGCCGTGCGTGGCAAAACACTGTATTATTTACGCGCCAAAATTTTTATAAGGTCAAGACACTGTAAGAATGGATACAGTGTCATGGAATATCGATTCGTTCTATTTAGAAGATACAGGTGATTATCACAGTTAAAAATTATAGCCAAATACACTTTATGGCCTTAATGTTAAGGCACAGGGGTATGCATTAGGCTATTAGAAAACGAATAAGAGCTATAGAGACAAAACACTGTATGTGACTTTACAGTGTCATGCTTTTACACGATAGACTTGTAATTTTCCTTAAGTTTCATTTGTAAAAACGAAAACATTATTTTCTTTGTAGATAAAGATCCCAAAAGTGCTGACTATAATTTATAGAGTAAAAAAACTACAAGTTTAAAAATATGTCAACTTAAGGCATTAAAAGCTCTGAAAATAGTATTCAAATTTCAACAACTTTTAGCCTCGGTTCCCCTATGTACACTCGAGTTGACATTGTAGGTACAGACAACTTCACGCCTATTAACACACATGCATGTCGTTCCATCTCACACCCTGTATATTAAACTAGGCATTTATTCTCTTTCCACTCGTATTGCCAAGAGATAGAGTTCATTCTTGAATGGAGTGTGAGATCAAGGTGAGTGCAGCTAGGTATATTTTAATATGTTTATATGCGGAATAGTCTGTTACCATACTGCTGGGTGTCTGGAGTGATATAATTATTTGCATGTGTACATGAAACACACTTATTTATGCAGAAACGCTAGGAATGGCGATTTTTTCGTAGTTAGTAAGAAAAAGAAAATTGCAACTTGAAGAAGAATATACGTTTGTGAGTATCTTTTATCGAAATTTATATTTTGTTTAACGGACTTCATGTTATTTATAAGATTTTTTTAAGCACTTCCTGATAGTTTTGAGTACTAACGTAATTAACAACATTGTGTTTTAATACCTTACTTTGCCAAGCTTAAGGGCTAAAGTCTTATTGGACGACAGGTCTCTGTGTCTTAAGTGTAATGTAAAGATACGAATTCAGTCAGTAGATACTAACATATAATAATAATAATAATATCCTTTGGACATTCCCACACATCGCCATCTAGCCCCAAAGTAAGCTACTCAAAGCTTGTGTTATGGGTGCCAGACAACGGATATAATACTTAAATACTTTTTTTTTGTAAATACATACATGATACATAGAAAACACCCAGACCAATACAAACAGACATGTTCATGCACACAAATGTTTGTATTGTTGTAGTTATAGAAACAATACATTCAACACACTTTACTATATTGAAGAGTCCATTTAAAAAAAAATGTACATTGGGCGACATAAATCTTGCTTATATTTCCAAATAACAGCGGGCCTAAGATGCGCGCCAATTTATCATTTATCGCGGCAATCGATGAACTTCGAACGAATTTTTGACCATATTGAAACAGGTTTTTACTAACTTTAATGTATTCATTCGTTTTTCAAAGCAATTCAATTTATCATTAATCGCGGCAATCGATGAACTTCGAACGAATTTTTGACCATATTTAAACAGGTTTTTACTAACTTTAATGTATTCATTTGTTTTTCAAAGCAATTCGGATTGCTTAACAAGGGGAAAAAATGTGGGAAAAGATGTTGTTTGGGTAATGAAATTATTTTATCGACGTGATTAACGGTATCGAGGCGTGCATGGGTTAGGTCTACTGGTTGAACAAAACATGATTTTCGATGTCAGTGCAATAAGAGAAAAGTTATACTCGTACAAAACATTCTCCTGAAATCAAAATGAATTTTCTTTACCTACTCTACGGTGAAATATTTTCACTCCATTGTCCCTTTCAGTCAGCATTCGCATGACGAACAATGCACTCAGTTTATTCACGATAAATCTTACAATTATATTGTTACTCCCACGAGCTCTTTGTAACACTTCGCACCAATAGCGGAATAAAAACGAACCGACTCTGAAAACTTATAAAATCTTTAAAAGGATCTCTATACCGCTTTGAGAGCAAAGTGTGTCCAAAGCATAGAAATGGCAAACGCAATGCGCAAAATGTTCCATCTAGGCACAACGGAAATATGGATTTTTTGAATTAAAATCTAACGGTATTTGGAGTGAGGTATTCACTTATATTTTTAATTAAATGAAAGGTATTTGTTTTTTACACAAATTATTTAGATTCTTAATAAATTGTTAGCTAAATTTACGAAGAATCTAAATAATTCGTGTAAAAAACATAACGTTTCATTTAATTAACAGTTAAAATGAACTAAACCAAACTCTAAACTAACGAAATTACCAACTAATGGTTATTTCCATGAACAATTTGATTGAGCACGGAACTTGGTGACATTTTATTTACTCACTAAAGGCTACATCAAAAGTCCCCTCATAATGTTCCTACTATAAAAGTACCGAAGTAAAGCGAGTGAAATTGAATTTTGAACTATCAGAACTTGTATGTGACGCTTCTAGGCTTTATTCGTATGTACTTCAAGAGCAAGTATTGTAACACTTGCATTGTTGAAGCAGTACTGCGGCCCTATTTTTGACCCACTCGCTTGAATATGGCGCGCGATTTTCGTTCGAAAACTTATTAAAAATCAATAGAAATCACGCTAAATATAGACGTTTAGTACTTATAAAAATAGGTATTTTATTTTAAAATACCCTTGCAGGGTGCATGTGTAGCACTTTATTCCTTACTACCATCTGTATATATATGTACACACATGTAATGCTAATAAATTTTGATTTGATTTGATTTGTTTAAAAAATCTGCGTGAAAGTATATAATTTTCATTGAAAAATCGGCTATTAATTAATAGCACACGCCATCTTGACGCGAGTGATTCAAAAACTGGACATCGCACTTTAAAAGATGGAGTTCATTGAATTACCATTGGCGTATAAAATATACTTCGTGTGAAATACACGAAGTATATTTTATACGCCAATCAAATAATTTTCTTTCTAGATTGCTTCAGTCTTTCAAAGTGAAGTAAATGAAACAATGATTAATAACTTATGTAATTTATGACGACGACTGAGACTTTCTCAAAGCTTAGCTGTAAGTAAGAAAAATATGTTAATTGCGACAGAAAAAGAAAATTAAATTATTGAAGAGAATGATAGAGTGGGACGGCGAAAATAAAACCTTTACAATTTGAATTTTAACAATGAAACCAAGTCTAGTATGGCTCTTATAAAGTACCTAACCAGCTTTCATATTAAAACTAGATTTAATGATAGCTTTTAGCATTACAAGGAGTATAGTTGGAATTTTGTGCTTAAGTCAGAAGTATAGTCTATAAAATTAACTTGAAAAAAACCGGCTAAGTGTGAGTCGGACTCGCGCACTGAGGGTTCCGTGCCAACTTTAACTGAATTAGGGAACCCACTTACTTCTACTAAGTAAAATACCACAATATTTTGTCGACTGCAAATATAACTTTGTTTTTCATAGTGTTTGTATGAAGTACAAAGTTATGTTTGCGGTTGTAGAAAATGTGCTATATCTCAAAAACTACTTGTTCGATCCCGTCCAAGCCAATTTTCGTTGAAAGTATTTATTAAGATCTACATCACATATTTTTTTCAAAATTTACATTTGCTTGGTTTGGAAGTTAGACGGGGGGGGGGGACGCCCATTTTACCACTTTGGAAGCGCCTAGCTATGAATTGTTAGACTTTAAAAGAATGTCAATGAATGAACCTCAATGTCATTTTAAAAGACCTATCTATTGACACCCCACACGCATAGGTTTGACAGACAGACAGACAGACAGACAGACAGACAGACAGACAGACAGACAGACAGACAGACAGACAGACAGACAGACAGACAGACAGACAGACAGACAGACAGACAGACAGACAGACAGACAGACAGACAGACAGACAGACAGACAGACAGACAGACAGACAGACAGACAGACAGACAGACAGACAGACAGACAGACAGACAGACAGACAGACAGACAGACAGACAGACAGACAGACAGACAGACAGACAGACAGACAGACAGACAGACAGACAGACAGACAGACAGACAGACAGACAGACAGACAGACAGACAGACAGACAGACAGACAGACAGACAGACAGACAGACAGACAGACAGACAGACAGACAGACAGACAGACAGACAGACAGACAGACAGACAGACAGACAGACAGACAGACAGACAGACAGACAGACAGACAGACAGACAGACAGACAGACAGACAGACAGACAGACAGACAGACAGACAGACAGACAGACAGACAGACAGACAGACAGACAGACAGACAGACAGACAGACAGACAGACAGACAGACAGACAGACAGACAGACAGACAGACAGACAGACAGACAGACAGACAGACAGACAGACAGACAGACAGACAGACAGACAGACAGACAGACAGACAGACAGACAGACAGACAGACAGACAGACAGACAGACAGACAGACAGACAGACAGACAGACAGACAGACAGACAGACAGACAGACAGACAGACAGACAGACAGACAGACAGACAGACAGACAGACAGACAGACAGACAGACAGACAGACAGACAGACAGACAGACAGACAGACAGACAGACAGACAGACAGACAGACAGACAGACAGACAGACAGACAGACAGACAGACAGACAGACAGACAGACAGACAGACAGACAGACAGACAGACAGACAGACAGACAGACAGACAGACAGACAGACAGACAGACAGACAGACAGACAGACAGACAGACAGACAGACAGACAGACAGACAGACAGACAGACAGACAGACAGACAGACAGACAGACAGACAGACAGACAGACAGACAGACAGACAGACAGACAGACAGACAGACAGACAGACAGACAGACAGACAGACAGACAGACAGACAGACAGACAGACAGACAGACAGACAGACAGACAGACAGACAGACAGACAGACAGACAGACAGACAGACAGACAGACAGACAGACAGACAGACAGACAGACAGACAGACAGACAGACAGACAGACAGACAGACAGACAGACAGACAGACAGACAGACAGACAGACAGACAGACAGACAGACAGACAGACAGACAGACAGACAGACAGACAGACAGACAGACAGACAGACAGACAGACAGACAGACAGACAGACAGACAGACAGACAGACAGACAGACAGACAGACAGACAGACAGACAGACAGACAGACAGACAGACAGACAGACAGACAGACAGACAGACAGACAGACAGACAGACAGACAGACAGACAGACAGACAGACAGACAGACAGACAGACAGACAGACAGACAGACAGACAGACAGACAGACAGACAGACAGACAGACAGACAGACAGACAGACAGACAGACAGACAGACAGACAGACAGACAGACAGACAGACAGACAGACAGACAGACAGACAGACAGACAGACAGACAGACAGACAGACAGACAGACAGACAGACAGACAGACAGACAGACAGACAGACAGACAGACAGACAGACAGACAGACAGACAGACAGACAGACAGACAGACAGACAGACAGACAGACAGACAGACAGACAGACAGACAGACAGACAGACAGACAGACAGACAGACAGACAGACAGACAGACAGACAGACAGACAGACAGACAGACAGACAGACAGACAGACAGACAGACAGACAGACAGACAGACAGACAGACAGACAGACAGACAGACAGACAGACAGACAGACAGACAGACAGACAGACAGACAGACAGACAGACAGACAGACAGACAGACAGACAGACAGACAGACAGACAGACAGACAGACAGACAGACAGACAGACAGACAGACAGACAGACAGACAGACAGACAGACAGACAGACAGACAGACAGACAGACAGACAGACAGACAGACAGACAGACAGACAGACAGACAGACAGACAGACAGACAGACAGACAGACAGACAGACAGACAGACAGACAGACAGACAGACAGACAGACAGACAGACAGACAGACAGACAGACAGACAGACAGACAGACAGACAGACAGACAGACAGACAGACAGACAGACAGACAGACAGACAGACAGACAGACAGACAGACAGACAGACAGACAGACAGACAGACAGACAGACAGACAGGTTCCGTTTTTTGCCATTCGGCTACGGAACCCTAAAAAGTTAAAACCGTATGCTCGGTGCCCTTGTATTCCACAACGATGACACGAACCGGCGAAACGTGGTTCCGTGAGTCGGGTCCTTTCGTCTGCACCAACCTTCTATGTCGGCTTCACTCTCATCAGGGTCAAATCGTATCACCTGAGTAGACGTACTGGTCGAAGAATGTGGTTGAGGAGTCGATAAAAGTCTTGACAGTAACGCTGCCATATGATGTACTAGGTTAGGTGTGGACGATTCCTAATCCCACATATTTTCCTCAGATTTCTGCCCTTCGCATCTCACTTCTGATATAGGCACAGGGCCAGGATGCGAGGGATTTATCCCATTATCTGGGTTTTGCGAGGCGAGGAAAATCAAATGCGCTTTCACAATTGATGACGAATTACTTTACTGTTTCAAAGAAATGTAATTACAATTGGATACGCGATATTTTAACTAATCGAAAATCAACGACACTCCGCCGAACACGTGACGTACGAGCGCGATGCAGTACGGTGTGGGGATGCCCATTTTATCACTTTGGAAGCGTCTAGCTGTGAAACGTTAGACTTTAAAAGAAAATGGTTTAAAGAACCTCTATGTCATTTTAAATGACCTATCTATAGACACCCCACACGCATAGGTTTGACTAAAATTTTTTTTTCAGTTTTAGTTTCATATATGAGAGCCCCCCCCCCCCTTAAATATCATTATTTTTTATTTTTTGTATAAGACTATATAACTATGGGCCTTATAAGGAAGCCCAAAGTCACACAACGAGCGATGGAGAGGGCTATGCTGGGTGTTTCTCTACGTGATCGAATCAGAAATGAGGAGATACGTAGAAGAACTAAGGTAACGGACATAGCCTTGAGAATCAGTAAGCTCAAGTCGCAATGGGCAGGGCACATAAAGCGAAGAACTGATGGCCGTTGGGGCAGGAAAGTTCTAGATTGGAGACCCTTCGACCAAAGACGCAGCGTAGGACGTCCACCAACAAGATGGACAGACGACCTTATAAAGATTGCAGGATCAAACTGAATGCAGACCGCTAGTAATCGGTCGCTGTGGAAGGCCGTGGGGGAGGCCTATGTTCAGCAGTGGACGTTCTTTGGCTGATAATAATGATGATGGTGATGACTATATAATATTTTAAGTGAATCACACGGGTCTAAGCGATGGCGAGACCATTGCATTGTAACCAAAGCGGCCTTGCCATCTGTTAGTAGGGTGTATGTGCATTGTGATATGTTTTGGTCAGACCATTTTCCTTTGGCAATAGAATGTGATTTAGGTATAATTCTAGAATCAAAATGTAATAAAAAAAAAACTGTGCAGAATAAAGTAAATCGGGGTGAGAGAGATTCTGAGCAAAAAAAAATGTAGATTATTTCATGAAGAAGAGCGACATTCACTCATATAACACAAGAAATAAACACAAGCTTGTCGTTCCTAACTTCAGATTAGTTAAAACTAGTTATTCGTTCATGGGAAATTGTATAAAATTCTTTAATAATGTACCACACAATCTTGTCGAATTGCCGGTTGATAAATTTTAGAAACACGTTAAAAACACGCTTATGTCCAAAGGCTATTATAAGGTTCAAGACTACCTGAAAGACACGAATGTGTGGTCTGTCCAGCCTGCACCGACTGATGTACTTACCTTTGATGATTTTGATTTTACGGCAGCTAGTGGTGACTGAGTTTGTTCCGGCGTTTCTTGTCAGCACTTGCCTAATTGTCTGTGTTCTGTCTCGAAGCGCTGGTAGGGCCCAAAAGATAAGGAGACAAGATTCGGCCCCTTCAGGGCACATTTATTTTTATTTTATTTTTCACTGTACATTTGACGTTCATAAGTGGCATATTGTGTCCTAAATTGAATAAATATTTTGAATTTTGAATTTTTTGAATTTTGAAATAAATTTATATTCTAAGAAATGTAATGAGCAGTTAAGATTGGTTGATTTTCCTTCTACATTTCAGGAATGTGCCGATCAAACTTGTAATAATCTGCACCATAGGACAGTTATCGATAATTTGTATGATATTTACAATAACTTACAAAAAAAAGGGAAATAATAAGAAAAGAAAAGGGAAGGGTGGGTCACTCAAACAACCCTCCCCGTGTCGCCCCCGGTACAAAGGTGCCCATAACACTCACCGCGTTTCCGCGCTGAATTGCAATGGACAGCCTTTGGGCCAGAAACGACCCAACGCGGGCGTCTTGACCACTCTCCCGGAGTCGGCGGCCCAATTCAGCAATGAAAATCCTAGTAGCTTTGCCCCAGCAGCCGGTGGTTTCCACTGCCATCGGAACGAAACAGTAGTTCTTGGCTAGTGCGGCATACTTTTCGCGTTTTTTGGCTGCCGCAAACTCGGCAGCCGAGCCCGCTTGTTTAATGGTACGACCCAGGTGCGAGGCGGCGAAGGTGCTGACGCACGTGGCGTCCCAAAGTAAGCATTTGCCTTTCTCCCATGGCACCAAGGTCATTCCATCAGGCCTTTTACCATCGGTTCGGCTGAGGCCTGGAGGCTCAAGAACCGACAGGATAGTGGCTGAAACCAGCGCTCTTCGGACAATATCGTTGAGTGTGTGGTGTCTCAAGAACCTTCCCGTACACCGGCAACAACTCAACGCGTGGTGACCGTTGCTCTCGACCATAGTGCCGCAGATGCATACATGTGGTTCACAAACATCGCAGCCCAGGCGGAGAGCAACGGCCACCCGCAAATAGTCCCCATCAAGTAAGGTTCCCATGTGTGGAGAAGGCAACGCATGCAGCCAAGCTCCAGACTCTGGCTGGGAGACCACCCTGAGTCTCGCCTCGTCGACGCCAGTCGCCCTAGCCAATAGTTGACTGAGGACCCTTTTCGCGCCCACATTGTCCCAAGAACGCTGTATCTCTAGTGTGTCCGGTACGGTCGTACTTGTGTTTAAGGTCGCAAAAGCCTCCAGAGCCTCGGCAGCGTAGGGTATGCGTGTCTCACCACCATTTGATGAGAGAATGATATTGGTGAGGCTCGACACCCCATGGGCCGATGACAAGAAGGCCGGCAGCCCAACGTCTCTCGCACGCCCAAGCCCCCATATCGGATTGGTAACGAAGCCTGACACCACTGTTCCGTACCGAGGGCCACATTCAGAATGGATTCGACGGTTTCTTTCTGCGCATTATCGAAGTCGTCGATCTCATTTGGGTATAACCAGGTGGGAACCGTTCTTAATAAATAGGTGATCTTGGGGACTGCGAAGCACATAAGCAATAATATTATAGAAACATAAGCTGAAATACTGCTGAGACGTTCTCTGGCCATAAGGAGCAGCTGCCTTCTCTCTTCAATGGCTTTGGGGATAGCCACGGGGAACATGGGGGAACCTAGAAGCGTGAAAGACTGTTTGGAGAATTCCATGAGCCCGGGAAGTATGGAGGAGAAACGGGGAAAGGACTGTCGGGATTTTGCGCTACACGGAAAGTACTCACATTTGCTCGTGTTGATCTCCAAGTTCCTTCAGGCGGGGAAATTTGTATGATAGTATTGTAACTGCACTGAGCAGGGCAGCTGTTGTCAGTAGGGATAGTAAAAAACATATGAAAAAGAATGTAGTTGTAGGATGGAACAAGCATGTAAGCGAGATGCACAGGGTGGCAAGGCTTGGGCTTCTGCGGTGGCTTTGGTATGGTAAACCTAGTCGTGGTCCCATATATAATGACATGTGTCAGGCTAGAAAAGTTTTTAAAACTAAACTTAAGTGGTGTCAAGACAACGAGGAACAAATAAAAGCTGACATCCTGGCCTCACACCATTCTAAATGTGACTTTCGCTCATTTTGGAAGGCTACAAATAAACTAAAAGCTCGGCCTGGCCAGCCTGTGTGCGTTGATGGTGTAAGTGATCCTGAGAAAATAGCAAATCTTTTTAAAGATAATTTCACTGTTAAATCACCGTTAGAACCGGCATGTTCGAATCTTAATGTTGAGACTGGAAAAAAGCTAGGAATTGTATGCACTGCTACAGATATAAAGAAAATTATCCGATCTATGCCCATAGGTAAGTCTCCTGGCCATGATGGTCTCAGCATTGAGCATTTAAGACATGCAGGGCCTCACTTGCCGAGGGTGCTGGCATTGCTGTTTAATGTTTGCGTTGGTCACTCCTACCTACCTGGAGATATGATTAAATTCGTAGTTGTCCCTATAGTTAAAAATAAAACCGGAGATCTTGCAGATAGCAGTAACTATAGACCTATTTCTCTGGCAACAGTTGTCTCCAAGGTGTTTGATAGCGTGCTTAACTCATATTTAAATAGCGTTATGCAGCCCCACGATAACCAGTTTGGGTTTCGACCTCATCTGTCAACTGAAACCGCTGTATTGTGTCAAGCACGCTGTCAAATATTACACAAATCGTAAAACGCCAGTCCACGCCTGTTTTCTCGACCTGTCTAAGGCTTTTGACCTGGTTTCCTATGAGCTCCTGTGGAAAAAGCTAGAAAATGTTGATTTACCGATGGAACTTATCAATATTTGTAAGTATTGGTATGGAAACCAGGTTAACAATGTACGATGGGCGAGCACGCTGTCGCAGTCATATAGGTTGCAATGTGGCGTGAGGCAGGGGGGTTTATCCTCACCAACCCTTTTCAATCTGTACGTCAACGACTTAATTGTTGAGCTCAGCGGCACCAGAGTCGACTGTCACATAGATGGAGTAAATATAAACATACTAAGCTACGCTGATGACATGGTGCTGCTGAGTGCATCAATTTGTGGCTTAAGAAAGCTTGTGACAATCTGTGAAAAATACGCTAAAATTCACGGACTTGATTATAATGCTAAAAAAAGTGAAGTCATGGTCTTTGAGGTCAAGGAAAGAAGCACTGAGAGCTTCCCACCTAATATACAGTTAAACGGTACAGCACTGGAAAGGGTGTCCAAGTTTAGGTATCTGGGACACATATTAACCTCTGACCTCAAGGACGATGATGATATCGAACGGGAGCGGAGGGCGCTGTCGGTGAGGGCGAACATGATTGCCCGCAGGTTTGCACGCTGCTTTCACCAAGTTAAGCTTACACTGTTCAGAGCATATTGCACCTCTTTCTACACGTGTAGCCTGTGGAATACCTATACCCAAAGAGCCTACAGCGCCCTACGAGTGCAATACAACAACGCCCTCAGGGTGCTGTTGAGGCTGCCCCGCTTTTGTAGCGCCTCAGGGATGTTTGCAGAAGCACGCATAGACTGCTTCTATGCGACAATGCGTAAAAGATGTGCATCCCTGGTAAGCAGGGTGCGGGCCAGCACCAACAGTATCCTGAGTATGATTGCGACCAGGATGGATTGTGCGTACATGAATCACTGCAGCGCAATTTCTCATGGACTTGCGCTGAAGCGAGTCATGTGTTTTAATTAATTTTACTCTTCTTTTTTTTAATTACCTACTTGTAACCCTTACTTACATTAGCATAAGAATATTGTTACTAACACTATGGACGTTGTCTGAAATAAATATATATTGAATAAGAATCGTAAAGCGGTAAACAGGATACATCTTTCTACCAAATTTCAACAGTGTGATGCTTATAGTTACAGAATAAAATGGCTGTGACATACGGACGGACAGACAGACAGACAGACAGACAGACTTGACGAAACTTTAAGGGTTCCGTTTTTTGCCATTCGGCTACGGAACCCTAAAAAATCGGTGTACGATTAATGACTGTGGTACGAGGCAACACAGTCAACACAATAAACAACATACAGTCAAATTGATAACCTCCTCCTTTTTTCAATTCGGTTAAAAATAATAACATATCAGAAAAGTTCCACAACCTGAAAGCGATGTTCGACAGTTAACGAGTTTACACAGCCTTCGTTAGTCCCGGTATAAATTGACACCTCTTGTTTGTTTTGTTTTCTTTTATACACCCTGTATTCTGCTGAAGACTGAGGTAGCAAACAAACAAGTAAGTTTGCGGTAAACAAGTGTCTTTGAACTTTACCGCCTTAAAAAATAAGGTTCTCGGTTTGATCTGTACGTATATATGTTTTTTTCTGCGATTATCTCTAGTTTGACTGAAACGATCTTGAAGCGGTTTTAAATTTAATTATTTTATTCTTATTTAATTCTTATGAAAAGTGAATCTTAAAAAAATCTTTTTTTTTTCATTTAGGAGAGGTGTCAGTAACAATTTAGTTCAATCATTGGATAAAGAAAGCGGTTTGTACTCGTTTATATTGTGGTTCCAAACTAATATAAGATGCAATTTTAGATGTTTTATGTTGCATGTCTTAGTTTTTTTAGATGCAATACATACATGAAATGATATTATGTTATCCAAGCTAAAAACTGTTTTAGAGCTCAACTTACTCATAGTAAGGTACCTATATTTTTTGTGAGTGAATAGATAAAAAACATTTTTTGTCTTATAAACACGAAGGTGTCTATGGTCAAAATATAAAAAGTGTTAAAGTTACACTATTTATAACTCAAGAACAGCTGATGCAATTTGACTGAAAATTAGTGGTATGGTAGCTTATAACTAGGACGCGGACATAGGATACTTTTTATCACTACTTATTACTCAAGAACGGGTGGACCGAGTTTCGTGATTTTACGTGTCTTTAAACACAAAACGGAGCCGGGGCGAGACAACATTTAGCGAACTTTGTCTCGCCCCGGCTCCGTTAGTTGCAAATATGGATAGTTTTGGTCAAAAACGACTCCAAGAAAATATGTTTTGTTAATAAATATTTCTGTATGGGGTGCAGAAATGGGTACGGTTGCTGTCAGATATATTGGAGCAGACAAAGTAACCAAATACTTTTTAACAGTTTGAAATGTCAATAATTTCCATACTCTACAAGGTACCATTAATATCAGAACATTCATTACTTCATTAATATCTGAGCAGAAGCTAGTCAATAACTTCTATACACACAACTAACCAATAATATCTGAACACTCATACCGTGAAATGTATCTACGC
This sequence comes from Pyrausta purpuralis, assembly GCA_963924145.1. Lineage (NCBI taxonomy): Eukaryota > Metazoa > Arthropoda > Insecta > Lepidoptera > Crambidae > Pyrausta > Pyrausta purpuralis. The sequence goes on from OZ001659.1 coordinate 20,930,511, forward strand.
AGTTGGTCTTTTCTTTTTTTCAGAAAATTGCAGAAGGAAGTCTTCCAACTTAACTATAAATACTATGTATTTAAAAGTAGGAAATATTTTCATAGTTTATATTATAGTAAAGTGACGCTGGCAGTTTGTAACGCTTTATAGTTTTCAGTATTGTCATCACTGTCATGAATGTGTCATGCAATAAATAAATTCAGGCAAGTGAGTGTTCAGATATTATTAGTTAGTTGTGTGTTAAGATATTAATGAAGTAAGGAATGTTCTGATATTATTGGTACCTTGTAGTGTATGGAACTTATTGACATTTTAAACTGTTCAGAAGTATTTGGTCTCTTTGTCTGCTCCAATATATCTGACGGCGACTGTACACTTGCTACACGTGTCTTCTATAATGAAGAATTACATTTTCGAAGTCGAAGGCTCTCTCAATCCTAATAAAGGCATGTGTAAGTAATAAATTCGGGATTTTATTTCCAATGTAATCGAGTGGAGGCCTTATAAAGGGACCGTTGTCTGAGTTGCTATGGGAACACGCACAAGAAGTGGCTAAGGGTGAGTTGGAAACAGTTTTTTTATTATTATTGGGTAAATACGGAAAATTATAAGAGCTTACTTCACATCTTGAATTATTTAGAAAATAGATTTTATTTTTGTAATTGGATTTAAATTTTTAGTAGCGTATTAAGGCCCAGTTGCGTGATCGATGACTCTCTCTCTCTCTCCCTATGAAATGTTATTACTGTCGGTTAATATAATACAAAAGAAAAACCAACAGTACGATGAGCTATAAAAAAACAACGATAACGATAACGATGGATAAACGATTGTGCTGGTATTGAGGAAAACATACCAATGGTCATAAAAATAGCCATTCTGACATTTGGTTAAGGTATTTTTTTTTTCTTCAAAACACGTACAATCGTAAATATTCAACCGACGGTAACGTCAATTAACCACTAATTGAGTCCATTTCTCACGGATGTGTTCATCAACAGTCTTTTGTAATGCTTTGAATTATGCGACCGCCAGCGGCCTTTTGATCCGTGAGCGTTTCATCAATCACGCAACTTGGCCCCAGTACGCTATCTATAATTCTCTATAACAATCGACTAATTTTTCCCATCTTTCTGATACTCTTTTCGATTTATCAACTCATATATTATATATATATATTGGCTGGGTTAATGTTTTTTGCATTGATAGTAGGCAGAATATTTAGAACATTCAAATATACAATGATCGTACAAAGGTCAGTGCGCACGTCACGATACACTTTCGCAAGCAACTCTCTCAACATTATATATATGTAATTGCGTCCAATCAAGTCTAAATTGAGCGTTTCGTACTGTCCAACCAAGTTTCCGTGGTGTAGCGGTTATCACATCTGCCTAACACGCAGAAGGCCCCCGGTTCGATCCCGGGCGGAAACAATTATTTTTGTAGGGAAATAATTTTGGGTCAATTATTTTTCTGTCCATGAAAACTTCGTAAATTTCGAATGTTTTTTCATTACCTATAAAGTAAGTTGAATATTTCTATTATCTGGTGATATTTAATCACAAAATAGAACTTCATCAATTAATTTTAATTCCACAAAAAACAAACAGACCTACTCAATCTTTACAATAGCTTCTCTTTTACCTTGTCATTAATGTACGAGAGTTGTATCAAACCAATTACATTAATTGCAAATTATAATCGCAGCTTATTACAATAACATTAAATAAATTAGCGAAAATCAGTGAAATTGCGTTTAATTTGCGTAAACAATATAAATCGTCGTTATTGTTAAGTGGCGATATTAATTTAATTTATTTGCTGAATCGGGTCATTTGTTTCTCATTTTGTTGTAGCGTTTGGAACAAATTGCAATGATTTTGAATTCTAACCGAAACAATTAATTGAGAATGCTATTAAAGGAATAGTAGCGTTCCCCTGCGACTGCGTCCGCGTGATTCAAGTTTGCTCCCTCCCCTCCCGTTGCAGCGTGATGTTTTATAGCCTAAAGCCTTCCCTGAAAAATAAGCTATCTAAAACTAAACATATTTTTTAAATCGGTTCAATAGTCTCTTAATTTTGTGCGTTCAAATAAACAAACAATCAAACTCTTAAGCTTTATAATTTTAGTATAAATTAAGGCCGGTATCACACGAATCTAGTTCGTAAGTGGCTTATGTATTATGTAATATTTGTTGGTAAATGAGTATTTCAATCCACATTTCTTAAAAAAGTTTAAGTAAAGTTATTAGCTTAACGAAAAATTGCACGGGTTCATACGACGATTTTAACTTTTTAAATACGATTTTAACTTTTGGCTAGTTACTTATCATCCCGCCCTCGTAGCATAATGAGGATAGCTCATATTACTCGTACTCAATAGCAAAGCTATATCTAACGGTTAAAGTTCATAATAAAGCTGATCCTTCAAAATTCCTCTAAGATATATCTAGATTACACTGCACAATGTTACAATTTCCCATTTAACCTTTCGTTGATCTTGAGCCTACCAAAGTACATATTCATTTTTAAAGTTGCTTTTGCCATTTCATTAGGCACAGGCAAAACAAACTTCAGGCAGTGATTAATGAGTCTTACGCTGGCGGTGACCTAATAGCGACCGGCTTTTCATTTTTTACCGTATTGATCGATGTATGGTATTCCACAAAGGAGAATGACATTCTCCAAAAATTTGCATTTTATGCCTACCCATATTCCGTGTTTAGGCGAACTCTTTTGAACTCTTACAATCTCGTTAAGAGGAATGGAGGAATGGTTTATTTAACAAAAGTACTTGTTACCCCACTTATTTTCAGAATGGGTATATCGATGACCATGGATTAAGGAATGTTTTGTTAAAAACACGCACAATAGTAATTATTCAACCAATGGCACCGTCTTTAAACCATCAGTTGAGTTCACTATTTATCAAGAAACCGGCCCTAAGAAATGGTTTGCACGTGGAAGTGTGCAGTGTTCTAACAAAGCTTGACGGCTATAAGACATGGCATATATTTGTTTGTAAGAAACACATATTGTAACGCTCCGGAGCGTGCTTGCTTTTTCATAAAGTGTTGTCTGAAGTCGTTTTGGAATCGATAAAAACATTGTTGTTGTCAAAGGATTTACGCAGTATAGGTAACTGTTCTCTTCTAAATATGCAGCTTCATAGACTCATATTAATTATCACGGCGCAACGGAAAATGCATAAACAAAGTGATGTAAACCCTATTTTTTTAAAAGCAAAATATACTACAAAAGTATTAAATTTATACTTTTCAACTCATCGTCATTAAATACTTAAGGCGCCAGATAAGGAATACTCATTGAATATAATACAAAACACTTAATTTAAAAACGTCACCCATTTGTCAGCAATCACTTATGTAAATATCATTTTAAAATCGGTCGTTTTATACTTATTCAGTCAAAGGTAAAATCGGGCCTTAGTTAGATATTTTATTGTGCAATCTCTATATTGCTAACTAAATTCCACAGGCAGGCGCCAAATTACTTTAATTGCTGGTTTTGTTTATATGTAAGACGCCATTTGGCTAACTACCTATAAAACAAAACCAGCCATAACTCTCCCAGCTTAACCGTATCTGTATCAAAATGATATAATGCGGAGTCCATCTAACCGGGCTAATAAAGGCAGCGGTTATGTGCGTAAATTCCCACACGGCTATAAATAATGGAAAATTGCCCACCCTTGTCAAGTTGTATCAAATTGTAGTTCGGAACATGTCAGCAAGGAATTGAGAGAGACAGTGAGGACGTTCATGAAATTGGTTAGTTATGTGAACCGTAAATGTCTGTTAATGTGTAGCTAATCGTTTTTTGAAGGGTTCTAGACCAATGTGTCGTTCAGACTAACCGATTTTGTGGCGTTATAGTCACCATGGTAGCGTAAAAAATACATAATGAAGGTAACGTAAAAATACATAAATAAATAATCAAAAATTGAAAAACCGGCCAAGTGCAAGTCGGACTCGCGCACTAAGGGTCCCGTGCCAACTTTGACTGAATTAGGGAATACACCTTATCCACTTAGTTACTAGCTAAATTTCCACAATATTTTGTTGACAGCAAATATAACTTTGTTTTTCATAGTGTTTATATGTTTTTCATAGTATTTATATGAAAAACAAAGTTAAGTTTGCGGTTGTTGAAAATGTGCTATATCTCAAAATTCCTAGTTCGATCCCGTCCAAACCAATTTTCGTTGAAAGTACTTGTTAAGATCTACATTATACATTATTTACAAAATTTACACACGCTTAGTTTAGAAATATGGGGGGTGGGCGGGGGGCGCCCAATTTACCACTTCTTAAGCGCCTATCTATCAAACGTTAGACTTTAAAAGAAAATGGTTTTAGGAGCCTCTATGTCATTATAAAAGACCTATCCATAGACACACACCCCACACGCATAGGTTTGACAAAAAAAAACAGTTTTAGTTTCATGTATGGGAGCCCCCTTAAATATCATATGTTTTTATTTTTTGTTTGAGAATCGTAAATCGGTCTATATAAGTAATACAAAGCGGACAAAATACATCTTCTTACAAAAAATTCAACAGTGCGATCCTTGTTTACAGAATAACATGGCTGTGACATACGGACGGACAGACAGACAGATAGACTTGAAAAACTATAAGGGTTCCGTTTTTTGATCACACACTTTTTTTTTAATGGATTTGCTCTTGTCCTAGATGAGACATAGACAGAGTCGACGATGGAGCGAGCTCACCAAGAAGAAGCTTCTTTAGTCTGACTTTGAAAATTTTACATTGCTAATTAATTACATAAAAAATTGACGTCGCTAGCAAAATAAATCAAAGCGAAGTAAGAACCTAGCTTAAGCATTTATGATTCAACTAGCAGTTTCCCGAGGCTTCATTGCGGGATTCTCATAAAAACACTCACTTCAAGAAAATTTGCGTTTCTCCTTTTTCGATAACCGTTCAGCCGTATAAGAGTGAAAATTTAATACACATTCAACATTCTTCTTTTTTAATTAGTCCGTGTTCAATTATTTTTTTGTACTATATTTCACAGATGGACTTAACTCCATATAACATACTCTACCATTCATACCTTTGGGCTGGACAAAATGGACAAAGAAAAAAACTTAATAATCTTAAAAGTTAACTACCTACTAGCAGCGAACAAATTGCATTCGTAGCACAGACATACGCGCTACATGACAGGCCGGTCATAAGGACCGTGACTTCAATGAAAACGTGGCAGCAGACTTAATGAAGAGAGCAGGATACCGGCATCTGAAGTTCTTCGGACAATATTATTGAATCACTCGCTTGAATATACCTAAGCTTGAATAACGCGAAATGTAGGCAAGTTTAGTACTCACAAAATTCAATGATATTTATTTAAATCAATCCCTCAATCTATCAAGTGTGGACCTAATTTTCATTGGAAAATCGGACATTAATCAACGAATAATCCTTTTAAACGTAAACACAAGTACTTATACTATAAACCTGTCTTGATTAAATTAGTTTGTGATAAAATAAATTATTTTATTAGTAACATGTGAAGCTCAGGCACGAACAATATTACGTCAAGGTAAACACTACGATGTCTTATACAATTGTAATAAGCCCTAGTTTGCAACAAAAGTGGGTAATCTGATGTACTGACCACTGTACATTTATGGACTTCAAATTTATATTTTTATAATAATAAATTCTGTCGATTAATATGGAATAATAACGATTGGTTATCATCGACAATGGTCAACAATCATAAAAAATGATGTTTAAGCGAGTAGAGAATAGAGGAAGTAATGTAGCACAAAAATATTTTACTGATGTTGGCGAACATAATCCTCAGCTAGATCGTTTAGTTAAAAACCCATCAAAACCACATAATCTCAAGTGCTGATCCCGAAGCGCTCGCGACCTATTACCCAAACTGAAAAGCAAAGCCTGTGTAGAGTTGCATTTCCATTTTTATGGCGGTGTGTCTGCGTATTATGTAGATTGCTCGCTGCACAACGACTAAGGAGTATGCTGGTTGCATGTGACAAAAGGAGGCGTGAGCGAATGAGATTCTAAGCGAGTTTTTTTAACTGTCGATGCCATCAATTCATTAGTTAATATTGATTATGCTGAGTAATGCTAATTTACCGATATTGATGACATTTCAGCACAAAAGACATAAATGAAAAAAACTTGCTCTAAAATAGAAAATTAACCACTGTCGCAGGGTCTCACTGTGGTGTAGAAGATTTTTTTGAGAAAAGAAATATCAGTAGGTGTTTATTACATCACAAAACAGCTCGCCATAGTAATGGAATGCTAAATGTTTATTTTAAAATGTGTAATAAATGAACTTAGCTTCATTATATGATGTAGATGTTACAGGAAATGTATGAAACCCATCCTTGTGCCAACAATTCCTAGGAATTGTGTATAATTCCTTCAATCATCCGAAAATGTAGCATGTAAATTATTTAAGACACATTTCCTAAACAGCAATCGGAAATACCTATATAATAAATTTAATTAATTGTATATCGTTAGTCTCAATGAGAGCCTAAATAAAAATGTAGAACTCAAGAAGTATTAAGATATTATAATTTTATACCATCAGAACATGCATGAGTATGACTTGATTGTCACAATGAAAACCTTAATCATTTGCCTAGTAATAATTTAAATTATTATTTTATTAAAATTTGTGATTCTTCATTAAATAACGTGTTTTATATATTTTATTCACACATACCGCTCATTTTAAATATTTCATAATACTGTATTGAAATTCTATAAATTCCTAGGATATGTGCATTATAAATATTCTCTGAGTAAATATTTTATAGATACATTTCCTAAATAGCTTCGGGATTTTAAACATTTCCTAGGAGTTGTATACAATTGCTAGAATTCATCCATTCCCTGTGACAAGATGCAAATCACATCAGTATGATACCAAGCGGTTCAATTCATAAAGTTGATCTTCAATCAAGTGCTTACTTCAAGTAGATATCAGCGCGAAATGTTCTTAATTAATAAAGTTTATTTTTTCCTTTATTTATATTTATAAAATCGCTATAAGCTTAAGCCCAACACCGCCACCACAATTGTGCTCGAGAGCGAGTATACCGCTAATCCATGCAAACCCGGTTTAAGATTGACTTGTTTGTACGCGCCCCCGTGATTACTAACGCGTTGTGTGAGACCTAATTTGGAGGTGATTGTATTGAGATACTTGCAACCTAACTGGGGCAGATTGGAAACGAGAAGATAGGGTAAAGCTTTGTGGAATTAGAACTTAGTATTCATTGAAGGCACTTTCGTTGTACTGGTATGCATATTCGATACATAAGAAGTACCTAGAAATATGCATTTAATAGACAACAGATTTTTTTCCGAAACGCAAGGAAATAATAACAAAGCTTACTGCACGCTGCCACTCCTGTATAATCAGGATCTACATCATGGCCATATTGTAAATCCCAACCACTAAAAGCTAGGGAGTCCCAGGAGGGAGTTAAAGTACCCATGCATGTAGTTTTTAACGGTTTCATTGTTCATTTATTTGACCCGTTTCCAAAAAGATAGTAGATACCTAATAAGTGTTTGACGGATAATCGATTATGGCTTTACTGTGGTAGACAACACTAGCACACATGGACTGCACTAGACTTGACAGATCGATAGTTTTTGAAATTGGATCGATATTGATTGTTGTTGTATTGTCCGGCGCATATATTTTACTGCATTGATTATTGTCTAATTATTATCTATGTTATATTATACGCATATTCATCAACACACCGAGTTATCTTTAAAATTAGGTGGATATAATGTAGCAAATTTCAAATACACATAAATTTTATATTAGACCGATAGTTCGCTTGATCAAAATCAAACCAATAGTGTCAAAATATTACCACACTAACTTTGAAAATTGCAAGATAGTTAACTTTTACGAGGGTCAAACTGAAAGTTCTTAGAAAATCAAAAACTGATTACATTAGCCAGTTATTAGTTTTATTATATCTTTTCAAAATATTGTCCATTGTCGTCAATACACCGCTGCATGCGATGGAACCACTGGGAAAAGCACTTTGCCCACTCGTCCTTAGGGGTCTCTTCAATGGCATCGCGATACGCAGCCACCGCTTCTTCAGCATTCATAAACCGCTTTCCTTTAAGTTTTTCTTTAATTTTTGGAAATAAATAAAAATCACAAGGCGCGAGGTCGGGGCTATACGGCGGGTGACCCAGTAATTCAACGTTTGATGTCGCCAAATAGTCGATCGTTCGCTTGGCGGTGTGCGACGAGGCGTTGTCGTGGTGAAGGAGGATCCTACAGCGAGGTCGTTTCTCTCGAACTTTTTCCAAGACAAGTGGGAAACAATTGGTAGTGTACCATTCTGCAGAAACTGTTTTTTGATCCTCTAACACAATTGTTGCGAAATGACCTATCCTTCCAAAGAACGAGGCCACCATTTAGTTAGTTGGCAACTCCTCGAAAGGAAACACCCACTGAGCAGATTGTCTTTTGGTTTCAGGATCATAACAGTAAATCCAGCTTTCGTCACCTGTTAGTATGTCGAACACAGCATTTGAGTCACCTCCGTTAAATCTTTCAATCATTTTACGGCACCAATCCACACGATGGAGTTTTTGAGCCTTAGTCAAATTATGAGGTATCCACCGGGCGCAAAGCTTCCTGACCGCTAAATGTTCGTGGAGGATTTTGTGCACTTGACTCATACCGATGCCTAAGCTTGTCCGAATCTGCTGATAGGTCACTCTTTTGTCAGTCTCTATCATACGCCGCACAACACAGATGTTATTTTCAGTCGTCGCCGTAGAAGGCCGTCCCTCACGTACATCATCAGTGAGATTAGTGCGACCACGTTTAAACTCATTAAACCAGTTGTAAACAGTTGCACGAGATGGGGCTTCATCGTGAAAGGCCAATCGTAGTCTATCATAACTTTCTTGTTGACTTAAATGACATCGAAAGTCATAAAAAATCATTGCACGAAAATTTTCTCGTGTTAAATTCATGTTGACGTGACACAGACAATTTTCAATTTGCCGCCAAATCGTAAAACAAATGACAAATGAATGAAATATATACTCAGTAATATTGGCAAAGAGTTCTATTTTCAAATTTTAGAATATTTTTTTTATTATATTGTTTATAAGTGGCCAGTTCTAAGAACTTTCAGTTTGACCCTCGTAATCACTTAATTAAATTCAAACGATAATTTCACGATCTTTTTGTTCATTCTCAAAATTAAAATATGAAAACAAACACAACTCGACAATAATGTACTTATCTCAAACACTCTACAAACAAAATTATCAAAGAACACAACAATAAATCCCTTATAAAACGCAAAGTGCGCCCAAAGGTTTCCGCTGAGCTCTCGACAAGAATATTTGCTCCCAGTCCTCTGTATTACCCATTTAAAAGAATAATAAACAATAAAAGCGGTATTCAGTGCGACTAGTGTCACCGGAGGGCGCGGAGGAAGCAATAATCGTAAAGTGTTCCGTATATCCGTTCGTTCGGCCCGCGCGCCCAGTTTGCGGCGCCCGCCCAGTATTGTAGTTTAAGTTCGTTGCATACGTGACGAGATAATACCTCGGACGGAACGTGAACGAGACGGGCACGGATCGTGAATGAAACGGGGATGGTACGTAAATGAGACGGGGACGTGATTGATGGCCTCGTGAGTGCCACGTTCCCGAAAAATCTGGGAATCCGTGTTATTATATTGGTTTAAGTATTAGGTTTCATTATAAATGTTCCGTGTTATTATAGTGGTAAGTAGGTTAATTTTGTATGAAACTATATTTCTAACATTTCAATATCTCAATCAAATCCGCGACAATGCCCGTCATGTCCCTGACGCTGTGTCGTTCACGTCCCGTCTGATGTATTTTCTCGTCGTGTATAACTGCGGTCTTTATGCAACGCTTTGTCGGGATTTGAAATGCGTCCAAGTGTTATTTGGAGCAATAAATTATTGCGACTTTAGTTTCACTGCCGGTTTTTTGTTTGAATTAGCATGTTTTGTAATAGCTGTAATAACTGCAGACAGTAAGAAAGCGTTGTTTCCATGATTACAGAAGTGATTTGCCAGTATATTTTATCCCAAACGATGGATACAACTGCGTTATTTACCTCCCTTTTTTTTTCTTATGACAGCCTAAAATAAAACAGTGTTATAAAATAAAAGGCAGGATTGGTTCTAAAATATCTTCATACAATATTTAATTGAAACTTTAATAATATTTGTTTCATATTTTGTTTTAAAACAACGGCAGATATGAATGCAAAAATAAAATACTCGCTCGATATCGCTGCCAGCATGTGCATTTCATGATTGTATGAAGTACGTAAAACTGTATTTTTACAATTCAGAGCGCATCCGAGTGCAACGTAAAGTATTCTGTATGACCCGTTTGTTGGTCCCGCCCGCCCTAGCGTTTGCCACGCGCGCCCAGTATTTCAGCTTCATATGACAGCTTGTTTAAAGTGGATAGCCATAGATATGATTCCGATGCAAATTCTGAGGATAAAGTCTTTGATTTTTAAAATGTTTCAGATTTTGTTTTGCTTCAAAAATTTATTTAATAGTCACAATATTTAAATACTTTAGTATGGTAGTTAGAGCGCTTTCACACTCATCGAACACGATATTTATCTGAGGATGCGATAATCCCATTCGGGTATTCTTGAATCAAACACGGATTTAGAAGTGGCAAAACGCTGTTACAAGTTCGTATGTATCCTGATCCTATCCTTTTAACTATTATTATCAGTGTTTTGATTTTTATTCGTAAATGTTTAATAATATTAATGCTGAATTGGAACCAACATGTTTTATTAAATTAAAAAATAAATAACAGAGGTCATTGATAGTTCGTAACGTTCTATTATATTCGTAGCTCACACGGCCATCCTAGAACTCTCACACCCTTTACACTTTACACTGCGACTTTTAGCAACGATCCAGTTGCGATACAGTCGCGATGCAGCATCGATGCAGTCGCAAAATGTCAAACTTTACACACTGCGCTACTTTTAGCATCGATGCAGTCGCGATGTTAACGCGCGTTAGCATCGATGCAGTCGCAATGCAGAAGCTGGAAATAGTCAATTTATGTACTGAATTTTAACGACTGCATCGATGCTAACATGCAACTGCATAGATGCTTAATTAAATCCTTTCGTTGCGTGAGTCGCGATGCTGAAGCGCGTTTTTAAAACGCGCGACTGCATCGATGCATAAAGTCGCAATGTGTAAGGGCTCTTAGAGCTCATCAAACACGGCATCCTGGTTCCCCTGTAGTTTTTCCATGCGTTCGTCAGCCTCAGGGCAGGTCGACTGAATATGCATGACGCTATCATTCGCATCAACCATGTCCCCTCCCTCCACCCCTTCACAAAATGGCGTTTTGACGGACCTTGTAAGGACAACGTGTAATCAGTGTACCTTATTTTATGTGTGTACTGGTGCTTATTACAGTGTATTTTTTATCACTTTAATATCATTCATCTCCTTCGGCTCTCTGTAAAAACGGCCAAGTGCTTGTAAGACTTGCTCACTGAGGGTTCCGTGCAAAGTCTAACATTAACTGAATTAGGGATCCACCTACTTCCACTTAGCCAGAATACCATAATATTTTGTTTACAGCAAATAAAACTTTGATTTTAATAGTGTTTATTTGAAGAACAACTAGTTCAATCTCGTCAAAGCAATTTTCATCGAAGGTACAAAGTTTGTAAAAATCTACATTATGTAGTTTAAAAAAAAATACACTCTCTTAGTTTCAAAGTTAAAGGAGGGAAAGGATGCCTATTTTACCACTTTGAAAGCGTCTATCTCTCAAACGTTAGACTTTTAGAGAAAATGTTTTTTTTAAACCTCTATATCATTTTAAGATACCCATCCATAGACACCCCACACGCATAGCTGTAATCTTTTTTTGGTTTTAGTTTAATTTATGGGAGCTGTTGCGAACATCATCACATCGAAGCGCGCGGGCGCATGAGGGGAGCGCCGGCGGAAAGCCCCGAGCACCGACGACATCGCACGAGTACGAGTGCACCCAGCGAATGATGGACTTGTCTTTAGGAACCCACCGTCGCCTGTCATATTCATTATCGCGTATTTTAATCAATTTGTAATAACGAGGGCGGAAATCACAGCACCTATTATTTAATACAGTACGCTTTTTATTGCCATCGATAGGACCCTAACTGGATTAAATATAATTATTGCTTATTTATTGTATGAGAATTGTAAATCAGTTAACAGGATACATCTACCTACTAAGTTTCAACTGTGAAATGCTAATAGTTTTAAAATAAGTGGCTGTGACATACGGACGGAAAGACAGACAGGCAGATTTGACTTAACTATAAGGGTTTCCTTTTGCCATTAGACTACGGAAATCTTAAAAGTTGAGGGTACCTATTATTTTATTAAAATAAATATTTCATACATCCTGCAAATTCATACTTTCGCACGCATCTAACTGGGTAACAAATAATTCCTTGTATTTATTCTAGAGGTATATTAACAGATTATGTTTTGCAAAAAAAATAAATATAAATAAATATTGGACACCAATCACATACATTGCTCTGATCTCAAAGTGAGTAGCTAATGCACTTGTGTTATGGAAATTACACACAACGGTGGTACCATAAGACCCAGACCCGAGACAATATTATAGACAACAAAAATCATTATATAATTTGTCAATTTCCAGCTTCTGCATTGCGACGGTATCGATCCAAACGCGCATTGGCATCGCGACTGCATCTATGCTAAAAGCAGCGCAGTGTGTGAAGGTTGATATTTTGCGACTGCATCGATGCTAACCTCGCAGTGTGTAAAGGGTCATAAAGACATTTTGTGTCGATTACCAACGTCAGATCAGACTCATCCGACTGAACAAGTGTAAAATCACTGATTAAAAAAAAAATTGCTGACAGATAGATGATTATTTTCTTATTAGGCGTATTGTGTTCTATTCGACGAATATTCCTTATCTAAAGCTGCGATAAAATAATGTCTAACCAGAGAGGTCCACACTACGTCTTATTGCTACATGGAGGTTGTTAAATGATTATTACTGATACATTTGTTTAACAGAAATAAGCTTTTACTATAACAAACTTTCAATCAAACTCGTAAGCTTCTTTACTGGAAGTGCTCCGGTAATAAGTTTACGTAGAACACCGTTCCTCCATCCGTTTCCGCATGAGTTGCCTCTAACCGAGTTTTTCAGGCGGGAAACTGAAATTTCATTAAAGTGCAGTATAGTAGGCAGCACCGGAAAACTGTAATAGACTTACTGAACATTGCAAGTTTGTTTTGAAGTAGCGTAGCCTTGTATTTACAATACCCTGTGAAATTTAATGTTGTCTATACAGCTCTTCATACAGGGTGTTGTTTTGGTCAGCGACGAGCGACTCAGGGGTAACTGAACAAACGACACTGACGCCATTTTTTTTCAAATGAAAAAATAAATAAAATTGTTTTATTATTTCGGTACAGCGAGCGAGTCAAAACTTCCAACACCAGTACCGTTACCTTGAGTCTACGACAGTATTATTTGCTAGCGACGACGTAACTTTTTGTATAGAAAATTTTAGTTCTGCAAGTGACCGCTAGAGGCGCTATGCAATTTTCCATAGACTTTTTTATGTCGTCGCTAGCGAGTAATATCGCCAAACTTATGGTATTAAAAAACTTATGGTAACGGTACAGGTCGTCTCTTTATAGCTTATTTTATTAGATATGGCGTCGTATTTCGTAGCTATCTACGTAGTAGTATCGCGCATAGTATCATACGCGCTAGCTACGCGCGAGGATGCAAGTTTCCCCATTCGTTTTGAAATTTGTTAAGAACGTTGTGAAGAAGTTTCCTTTTATAAAACTTACGTATAATTTTAAGTTTTTTTTTTAGAATATGCATAACTCATAATATCATCCCTGAGATGGTTGACACTGACTAAAACAACATCCTGTATTAACCCAGTTTTGTCTGAAAAGAAATATCTTAGATAGGTACATAAGGTAGTATGTGCCAAACTTTTTTTTCATTAGTGTTTTTTTATATAAAACATTGGTTACTCAAATTATCCAGAACATAGAAAAGTTTTTTTTTCACCAAACTTTAAATGGAAACATGTAAATCTAATAAATAGTCAGCTCCTTGATAAAATCAAAAAAGGTGTCCTTTAGGGATAGTAAGATAATCTGGGTTAATATCGTGCGCCCAATTATTATATTGCACTCATTTCCAATAAAAATGTTTTACGTAGGTTTATCGATTAAAACCAAAATGTCGGGTTATTTGATACTCGTTTTTATCCAATGACAAAATGCCACTTATCATAGAAAAATGCACAAAAAATTAAGCTAGTTTTATCGGAGAAAAGGAACAAATCCCCATATCAAAGGAAAAACAAATCGATAAAACAATTAGAAATTGTTATATGTTTGAATTTATCTTATCTTACGAGTAGGTATACCTTCTTGCAGTATAATGATATTGAAAAATCTTGGCTAAAGTCTGCGTTATTCTTTAAATAGTTTGTAGATTATTTATTTTTATCACTACATAAAATCGATAAGATTCTACTCAAGGTGATGTTTGATGTCAATTGTTTAATATAAATGAAATAGAGCTCCATTTTTTAATCACACGCGTCAATATCACAAGTGAATTTCGGTAGAAAATCGATTAAAAATCAATGAAAATCATGTAAAATATTGTCGCAAGTACTTAGAGAATGTTTTTTTTAAATCATTCTTGTGTTGATTTTATGCGGTTTTCTTTAAAAAAATACACATTTATTTAGGGAAATTACACGTCATATCACACCCGCCTCAAGTGATTCAAAAATAGGGCTCATGGAGGCGGTTTTACAATGGTTTATTCGAATCGCGTCATTTTAAAATACAATGTTATGTAAAATAATGTTATTTATACATTTTCAAGTACACTAATTACATATGCTGTAGACAGTGTCATATTTGCTGTTAATCCCGTACTGATTAAGCAGAGTCTTTCGGATTCCAAATTATCAGAATTCGGAATGTGGAACCGTCACGTTTCACGCATAATTCGTTCCCTATTAATCAAACTACTACTTATAATGAAGGTATGCAGTTCAAACCAAACATATTTACAATCTTAATACAATTAATTAAGGTGCTTTTTTGATTAATAACGGAAATTGCAGGATTGTATAGTATTTGCATGTTTGTCATACGCGAGGAATCCAATTATTTGGACACAATCAACGCGGGATCATCATACCGTAGACAATGAGAAAGAAAAACAGACAGCTCATTCATTATTCTCTTTCAAGGAAACGCGTGGAGTCGCAAGCGGCGTGGCTTTCTGCGGCGCGTCGGGAGCTCCTACCGTTTATAATGAGGCGGCGCGCGAAACGAAACCACGGCGTCCCACTAACTCACTCACTCATACTATAGAAATGTACGGACAACTGCACGTTAAGGTCAACACTGCTGTGTCTTATGCCGTTGTAATAAGGTCTAGTTTGCAATAAAAGTGGGTAACCTGATGTGCGCCAGCAGCTTAGGGCATCGTTCTGAGCGACACCCGTTGCGACTCTCGCAGCTTATTGGCAACCTTCCAGCCAGTCGTATTTGACTAGTTACAAAGAACAGACGTGTGTATTGTTTGAATTATTGACCGTCTTCATTGCTATATTGCTTAAAGGTTGTTATTATTTTAAAAAGTATATCTTTTACTGCTTCTCTTGGCATGTAACACTACAACTGAAACAAACGCTTGCAAAAAGGCTTTGCTTGAACGCTGACTTCACCGTTTGTTTGTGTTTCTGGCAGTCTGCTTTGCGCAACGCGACGCGCGAAATCACGAGTCTCCTTGAAAGAGGCCTTACAGTTTGTTAGAGAGAGAGAGACTAAACACGACAGAGCATCAAAGAAGGCAATAGATTTTGTAATCTATTCATATGTATACTTTATGTATTTATTTTAAAATGTAAATATTATTGTATCAGGTAAGTAAAGTAAAATAGCATGCTTTTATTTATTTATTGAAACGAAACTAAACTGAGCTGACTTACACATAGTCGAAGATGTAGTGTGCTTCAAGGTGCTGTAGTTGTTTCTTCTTGTCGTCCTGTAATATCAAACTGCGGGTGTTGCCATGATCGCGCCGAGCGATTGGTAGATCGAACGAGTGATTGGGTTATCGGATTGTATCAGATTACAAATTGAGTTAGCGATTGTAAAAGCATTTTTCAATTTACCTTATACACCAGTTGTATTCAATTATTTTTCTCGCAAAGTTGATTTTTACCCGGTTTTTTTAAACGACCGATTTTTTTAACGACATCACTCTGATTTATTTTAATACGTCAAACCCCATCGGCAGCATGAGGGACGCGATAGTAAATATGGTGTGTAGACTACTGGAATTTCTGTTCTTGACTAATGAATATAAAATACACAAAATCTCACAACCTACATAGATTTATTCATTGTTTTACACCGAGGTCATTTATAAAATTGTTAACTATGAATCGGTCCTGACGTGTGTTGTAATGCGTTGAGGTCCTCGTGCCGTTCCACCACTTCCTCTGTGACACGATAACCGAGGACCTCAACGCATGATGTGCATGAAAACCAGCTTTTCTTGCATCTTAACAGGACTTGAGTGAACCGAAGTGTGGAGGAGAATGCAGGAGAGTCTTAGGTGGAGCTACGGATTATTAATTTTAAGTTTTCAACTTTTTTTTAATGAGAAATGCTGTCTGAGTTTTTCCTCTCCGTCTGTTTTTTTTGTATCTTAAAGTTTATTAGCAGATAATAAAAGCTATTAAACAAGGTTTATTTTAATGTAGGTGCCTTAACATAAAGTTAATAAAATTTTAGTTATTTAGGTTTCATTGAAATGTCCCTAGCTAGACAATGTTGATGTGTGTAGGCACAAATGTTCGTGGTCATCACATAAACATTTGCCCCCTGCGAGATTCAAACCCGCGACCGCGGCATAGTAGTCAGGAGCGCTACACCAAAAGAGTCGCCATCAGTATGACAGTCATCATCATGAGGCCCAAGAACAGAAGTATGACAGTTTACTTACAGAAATATTGCCTAGCAACAAATTGCTTAGCTAAAAACAACTCCGAAAATGAACTATCGTCACATGAAAAAATAAACTTGGCAACTGCTGCATACCTTTAGCTATAAATCCTGTAAAAGCACATGAGTGACGTCACAGCCATTCCAGAGTTCGGCAAAATAGACCGATTGACAACAGCACGAGTTGTTTTTTTCGCCGTTATTCACTTCTTTGTGCTAATAGCAAAAGAAGTCGTGTTTACAATGCCTCACAAAGTTTCACGGGTATTGAAGTAAAAGTCACAAGCGACGGTATTGCTTTTTGCACTAGTATATGTATAAGGTCCAATAACTTTAAGTGAAAATATTTTAACTGTGTCTTTGTTTACGTCAAAGAAACAGGACACTATCATTATTTTTTGGAAAATCGTAATTTTTTAATTTTTATTTTCAGAAAATAAAATATCATTTCTTAAAACAGCACCTTCTCAATTTGAAAAGTGATTAAAGTCATCGGATTTGTTTCTTTTCTGTTATCTTAACCTTAAGTAGACGCTTACGGATCAAAGAGCCAAAAAAAAATAACAAAAAACATAACAAAAGTCTTCGTTTATCGTTTTTACGGATGTGAGGTAAAATATCTATATCAGAAAAAAAAATACCTTCATCTCTAATTTTCTCAAATATTAGCGTATAAAAACCCATAGTTATTTCGATTTTCACAAGTTATTTTACAAAAAAAGTTTTACTTTTTGTGCTGAATGGGCCCTATAAACACCCTGTATTGATGCTGCTGATGTACACTTCAGCAAGAAGTTATGTTTTTATGTCTATAGAAATAGAGAGAAGTAGTATTTATTTTAGTCAAAAACACAGTTTACAAAATGAAATATATGACATAGGTTGCATTGTAAATATAATAACAACTACCTACTACTACTCGCAAAGCTCATCATCGTCTAGAATATTTAACACAAAAAAATACTCAATACAAACCTCATTAAAATGCGATTGTATATGCATTTTTAATTTAAATGTATTGCAACAGTAACTTGATAGACTAGCCATAAATAATTATACTACAACGATTATTTTTATTCAAAAATCGCTGCAACGTTTCACTTATAACCCTCCACAACGCGCCCTACCCACAAAAGACGGCATTCACAAACCACGTCTGGGTACTTCGTAAGACCAATATTTTCTTCGTAAAGAGGGGATGGTACGACGATAAATTCTCTCCCTATTGATAGTTAGTAGCGCATTAGTTCTCCTTTTGTACTACTGAGGCTATTCAGTTGAAAAAGTGGCTTGTATGGATGCCGGAGGATGCCATAAAGATACTATGTATTCAAAGATACGCATCTACTGTAGATATTTGTATACTTTTTGATACATGACGGTCTGCGAGACTAGGAGTATCGGCTTAGAATTCGGAGAGGGAAGATGTCATCCCTTTATCTTCACGCGTTTTTATTTTATACCGTTCCCTCTCGTAGTGGTAGTGTTTTATAGATTAAAGCATTTCTCAATAAATAAGCTACATAACAAAAATAAATAAATCGAATTAGAAGTTTTGTTTTGTAGCGCGTTTTGTACGGTCTAACCTTAGGAACTTCTAACAAACTTTAAAAAAAATGGTGGCTTCTAATATACCAGTAGTGTTTGCAAGCCCTACCTCTTAATAAACAGTTCCTCATATCATTTATGTGATGCAGATAGCAACGTGTAGGTACTGCTTCCAGTGATAGCACAGGTTAATTAATATAAGCATCCAAGAGGTAACTTAATTACAGTTTGTCCACACCGCCTGACTACCACAAATCAATCATTCCTTACAGTAAATATTGTACACGTTATGCCGATGTATGCTGATATGGAACAAATTAAAGGGTCAGGGATATTTCCCTGTATTATAATAATCCTACTCTATCGCTTTAATGTTGCAATCATCAATAACATTAGTATCGTTTATTAGCATTTGAAGAATATTATACTCTTGCCCAAGGGGCAATGATGCAGAAGATTTATTTTTGAAACAATCGCGTAAATATTTCAATTGTTTTTTTTAATCGATAAGCATTGGACAGTCAAGCAGTGGACGAGAATCACGCTAAAAATAGACAAAAAGAGTTAAAATATTAAGTTATATTTTGAATAAATCACTGCTGTGTGATCTGAAACGGATTTGCATGCGAAAATCGAACAATCACCACAGAAAATCCCTCGCCATATTGACGCCAGTAATTAAAAAATTGAGGCCCTGTTTACTATCTGTTTCGCATCACAGTTCAAGAGTATCCTTCAGACCAGCTAACACTAGTTGAGCGACACGCGTCTTCAACATCAAAGCTATGCTGAACCCTAATTGACGCTCGCGCGCCGCCTACGAGAGAGGGTAATTTTCTTGTGGGGTAAAAAGGGTAATGTAAAGTATAAGGGCGCTTTCGCACACCGCATACGTATACGATTTGAGAATTGAAGTATGAGGAACGATTGGTTAGTTAGGGAATCGCATTCTTATGAGTGCGAAACGTCGATACAAATGTGGCCAGCGGTGGTCAATAAGTGTGAAACGGATTCAAATCGAATGCATATCGGATATGGATCTCGTATCGGATATGAGTGCGAAAGCGCAGTGGAAGAGTGAAAATTTTAAAGCAAAAACATGGAACTAAACCATACTTATACCACTTACATTAACTACATAATTTTTAAAAAGAGCTTTATTTTTATCATTTTTATAAATGCTTAAAGATGTCATTTAATCGGTTTCCATTTTTTGTAAAGACCACTGATTGATATGAACATCTTTTCTACCGGAGCAATAACAATAAAAAAAACAGCTGTTCCATACATTTTAGCCGCGCTCTAAGAACTTTTGCATGGAAAAGCTGTTTTTATTTGTCTCGATTTCACTATTGCTCCCATAGTAAAAGTTGTTCCTATTCATCAAGGGAGCCTTTACAAACAAAAATCAAAACTGATTTAAATGTCAAGCTATATTATACTCGAATGATGCACAGGTATAAAAAACGTCGATGCGGATACAGTTTCATTACAATTTTAAAAGTAATTCTAATTATTTTAAGTTGATAATAAAATTAATTATACTTTATTTCAGTAAAATCTATTGATTTTCCATGTCATCAATCCTTGCTAATTGCTTACTCTATTTATCTAAGTGTACATTGTCATATTTTGATTCTATTCATATTCTTTTAATTGTGTTGTGCGCAAACAATTTCTTTACTTCTTCGTCTTCAATATCAGTGGCAATGCTTTCCTCACCGGTCGGTCCACCAATAAACTGCCACGCTCGCCTTCCGGGTACCTGACGCTCTTTGGTGTTGGTTTTACAGAAAACGTAGATAGGATGGCAACTAATTATAAATAAAATAATAATTAATTATTAATATGTGACACAAATCACATAAATTGTTCTGAACCCACAATAAGTAGCTCATGTACTTTTGTTATGGAAATTAGACACAACGACGGTACCATAACACCCAGACCCGAGACAATATAGAAACTTTTGATTTCTATATTGACCCCATCGGGAATCGAACCCGGGACCTCAGAGCGGCGACGCACTGAAACACATCGTGCTTAGTCACTACACCACGGAGGTCGTCAATCCAGCTTGAGCTTGCAAGAGACCGAACCTGCAACCGAAATGTTTATTCCATA
Source organism: Pyrausta purpuralis (assembly GCA_963924145.1). NCBI lineage: Eukaryota > Metazoa > Arthropoda > Insecta > Lepidoptera > Crambidae > Pyrausta > Pyrausta purpuralis. The sequence continues at coordinate 20,951,328 of OZ001659.1, forward strand.
ATCTATACCTATAACATGATTGTTCTCAATTACTGACTGACTGGTGGATCAACGAACAGCCTAAACCGCTGATCGTACACATCTGCAATTGGAGGTTGTGTTTTTTGTATGACGTAGGAATCCGACTCATTCCAACACAGATTACGTTATCAATTCGTAAAATTTACCAATGTATCCACGATCTTCATCTCCGAAAGGTAAGTATAGCCTTATAATTATCCGTAAAGTTTTCTCCGGTCAGAACTCTTGCGAATTTTACTAATATTGAGGGTTCATATAGTCAGTGCGAGCGCGGCGAGTACAATATGGCGTCAAAAATTGTAAAATGTAGTAACTGTAACGTAGTTATTTCTGAGGTGTTAGCCTTTATACAAAATAAAGTGGACATAATGGATGAGGAAAGCATTGTGCGTGTGTGTTCTACATCGTTCTCAGCAGAAGATATCGAGTGTGCTAAGTGTCTGTTATTTGAATCTATAACGACCACAAAACGAAAAATTAATAGGAAGAGAGATGGGCGAACTCAAAGGGATCTGTATGATATCATCACGACTCTCAAGGAGACCGAACCAGAAGAAACACCCATTTTTGTGGCAAGGGAGCTGCAAAAATTACCACCTGTAACGTTCGACCATCTAGACGCTACCAGATTGCTCAAAGATATCCTTATTTTGCAAAAGGAATTGAGATCAATAAAGGACACGTATGTAACAATGGGTCAGCTGGCTGAAGTAAGGAATGAATTACATATGTTAAATCAAAAGGAAAATAATTATGATTTCGTCAATAAGAAGCGAGGAGGTAGTTGTTTATCTAACAGTTACTTTATGGACAGCGGGTCGACGGGCCTATTACCGCACATCGACGAACAAAAGGACAGTTCACTATCGCAAACTCACACCATTGCAAAATCATCGCAAGGCTCATCCCTGTCGCTCGCTCAGATGCGCGATAGTTATATCCCGCTCGCGCGTAGTCATCAGAATGACGATGCGACTACGTTGAGTGATACTTGTCAATCGGTGCCAGCGCTTAGTAATGAGACAGAGGCAGTGGGTGTATGCGTGAGTAAACAAGCGGTAACACCACTGGCCGATAACAGCAAGACAATAGCGCACGTTGTTGGCTCTGATAAAGAATGGAAAGCAGAAAATAAAAGTGAAGAATGGATTACGGTCCAGCGCCGGCGGCTGAAAAACCGCTTCAGTACTACACAGGGAAAGGCAACAAGTAATCCCAGTGAAAAGTTTAAAGCCGCTGATATAAGGGTGCCTTTATTTATAAACAACGTATCTAAGGAGGCATCTGAAAGTGATATAATAAATTATGTTTATAATAAGTCGCAAGTCAAGGTCGTCTTACAGAAAGTGAATACTAAAATACAGAGGCAATATAATGCATTTAAAATTGAAGTACCGAAATCTAAGTTACCTCTCTTTTTAGTAGATAGTTTTTGGCCAGAAGGTGTTACGTTTAGAAAATTTGTGGAGTTTAAGAAGGACAAAATATGGACGACACAAAGAAAAACGAAGACAGCAGGAGAATGACATGTAACAAAATGGTTACATTTAACTGTAAGTCTGCAAAAAGGTCTATTGAAGGAATAAGGACACTATGTAAGACAGCGGACATTGTTGCTCTACAGGAGACGTGGTTGTTTCCGCACGACCTGACCTTCCTCGGAAGTATAGACAGTGATTTCGGGAGCACTGGTACATCAGCGATGGACACCACTGGCGGCATGATTACGGGGCGGCCCTACGGAGGTGTAGCGCTGTTGTGGCGCAGGAGTATGTTCCCGCGCGTTTCAATAGTTGAGTGTACAAACCCACGAATATGTGCTATAAAAATAACACTTTGTGAAAGCGAAAGCCCTATTTTAGTGTGTAGTGTTTATATGCCAATTGATAGTCGAGAAAACCTTGCGGAATTTACGGACTGTTTAAGTTCGTTGAGTGCAATAATCGAAGAAAATGGTGCGGTATCTGCGTTTATGCTCGGTGATTTTAACGCTCATCCCTGTGAGTTATTTTACCGTGAGTTGATTAACTTCTGTTCGGAGCAAAATTGGACCTGTGCCGATGTGAGTAAATTGGACATATTCTCTCAGACTTTTACTTTTGTCAGTGATGCGCATGGCTGCGGTAGATGGCTGGATCATTGTTTGGTAACTGAGGCGGCTTGGAGTTGTGTTAAAAGTGCTAAAGTCGAGTATGATACATATTGGTCCGATCATCTTCCGCTCGTCATAAATTGTAGTCTAGATGTTATGCAGCAAAAGTTAGTTAAAAGTAATACTGTAACTAACAAGGTTAAATGGGGAACAAGGTCGCAATTACAAATTGAAACTTATACTAAAATGTGTAATGAGGAGTTAAGATGTTTGGATTTTCCTAGTGATTTTGAAACTTGTTGTAAAACTGTAAATTGTAACATTTATGAACATAGGGTAATTATAGACAGTGTTTATAAGAGGTTGACCTCTATTCTGTCTCGAGCAGCAATACAGTCGTACGATACGAAGTGTAATCGCAAGGGCTTTTAGGGGCTGGAACAAGCACGTAAGTGCTGCACATCGTGAGGCTAGGTCTAAGTTCCTTATATGGGTATGGCATGGTAAGCCAAGTAGTGGTGCTTTGTATGATGATATGGTTACTAGTCGCAAGATCTTCAAAAGTAGACTAAAATGGTGTCAAAACCATCAAGAACAATTTAAACTCGATGCGATAGCAACTCATCACAGACAGGGTGATTTTAAAAATTTCTGGAAGTGCACTGGTAATCTCAACTCTGCCTCTAGCGTGTCAGCAGTTACTGAGGGAGAGAGTGAGTCTAGAAAAATAGCTAACATGTTTAGGGACCACTTTGTTGTAAAGTCTCCTCTGGAGTCGACCGGGGGGTCAACCAACTCTGAAATTTCTCATGGATACTCTGGTACGTTGATCACAGCCAAAACTGTGAATAAAATTCTACTGAATATGACAAAGGGCAAGTCGCCGGGGCACGATGGGCTCAGCGTTGAACATCTTCAGAAGGCGGGTCCTCACATCGCGAGAGTACTCGCTATGCTCTTTAACTTTTGTTTACTCCATACGTACTTGCCTTCTGACTTGATGAAGACCGTTGTGGTTCCAATAGTTAAAAATAGGACGGGTGACATAACATCAAGGTCGAACTACAGGCCTATATCGCTGGCCACAATAACTGCCAAAGTGCTCGACGGAGTGTTGAATACTCAGCTAGATTGTTACTTGAAAATCCACGACCTTCAATTTGGTTTTAGGTCACATCTTTCTACTGAGAGTGCAATTATGAGCTTAAAGCATGTCGTCGGGTACTACACAGCCAGGAATACGCCTGTGTATGCCTGTTTCCTAGACCTTTCTAAGGCCTTCGATCTGGTAGTATATGATATTCTGTGGAAGAAGTTGGAACGGATAGGGTTGCCGTCAGAAGTAGTCTCTCTGTTTAGGTATTGGTACGGCAATCAACTTAACAGTGTGAGATGGGGTGCCGAGTTTTCCGAGTCTTACAGACTGGAATGTGGTGTAAGACAGGGCGGATTAACATCTCCTAGGCTTTTTAATCTATATGTGAATGCACTGATCGAGGGACTCAGCAGTATGAGAATAGGGTGTCATGTTGCGAACGTATGCGTGAATAATATCAGTTACGCTGATGATATGGTGCTGCTGGCTCCTTCAATCAGTGCCCTGAGAAAATTGCTTGAGGTTTGTGAAGCCTACGCAGAGGCCCATGGTTTGGTATACAACTCAAAGAAGAGTGAATTCATGGTTTTTAAAGCTGGCAATAGACTGCCTGAATATGTACCACCGGTTAAATTATATGGGTCTGCGCTCTGTAGGGTGAGACAATTTAAGTATCTTGGTCATATTGTGACGGAAGACCTTAAAGATGATAGCGACTTGGAAAGAGAGCGCAGGGCGTTGTCGGTTAGGGCAAACATGCTGGCTCGCAGATTTGCTCGATGCTCAGTACCAGTGAAAATTACGCTTTTTAAAGCCTACTGCACAAGTTTTTACTCGAGCGGTCTGTGGGTCAAGTACACCCAAAAATCGTACAATGCCTTGCGCATACAATATAATAATGCCTTTAGGGCATTGTTGGGGCTGCCGCGATACTGTAGTGCCTCAAGTATGTTCGCTTTCGCAGATGTTGACAGTTTCCCGGCTATACTGCGGAAAAAAGCTGATTCACTGCTTCGCCAAGTTCGCGGCAGCCGCAACAATGTTCTCCAGGTCATTGCCGACAGTGGGGACTGTCCACTTGTCGCTCATTTATGTGATATCACTCGTTCCCTTTTAGTTATTAAGTACTAACATTAGATGATAAATTTTCATGATTTTACTAACACTATGGATCGTTGTTGTCCGATTAATAAATATTTTTATTTTTATTTATTTTTTATTTTATATACAGAACCTTTACTGGTACTACAGCTCGTACGCTAGGATCAATGGTGAAGCCCTATAAGATGTTTCAAAACAACTCGTAAAGAAAAAGAACTACTCAGAATTAGTAACTTAACAACTTTCGCGTAAAAACATGGGTCGAAAAATGCTAAAATCTTATTATGCAATTACGTGTCTATTCTCCATTTCAGATGTCTTTTAACAGGTGTACTCTCTGGAAAAGTCTCCGCCATTGATTCTATTTCAATCGACCTTTACTGCTTAAACTCTAAGAGCCAGTCAACGAAGTCACCCTTAAGCCATCCCACAGTCGAATTTGGGTATCTTTGTTTCGACCTTTACAAGCCGAGCTCAGAAATCGTCGAGTTTCGAGCTGTTAAATTCACAGGTAGCTTTGCAACTGATATCTCACTTCTAATCAACTTAATGTCATTAATCAGCTGGGGCACATGCGCCGATACACGGTTGTGGGCACAGTGGGCATGCCCACAACCCTAATCACAATTTGTAAAGTACATGTTAGAAAGAAACTGTTTGTCATTTTACTATAATAGGCAGCGTTTATTTTTGCCATGTTCTTGGTTTGTGAAGCGTCAATAACCAAAAAGTCGAGCGATCGTTTCGCTCGCGCTTTAAATTTTGTAATGATCTTGGTTTTAGAACCGAATTTTGTGCACTCGCGCTTTAATTAATGTATTGTTGTGCTTTCGTGGTTTTTTGGCATGGCGTGCCCACAACCTTTTTGGAGGGCTGGATCCGCGCCTGCTGGGGCAGTGGAGACAGCTGGGTTTTAATGCCACGAATTTCGTTCAGTATTGTCTCCAGGGATGCTGTTTTCGGAAGAGGAGTACTTGGTAGTTTTAACTGCGGGGACGAAATTTTGCATGAGGGATAGGGGCTTTTCTTGCCCGTAGCCGGTAACTCGCCGGTAGCCGGCTTCAGTGATGTTATCACAGGTTAAATCCAGATGTTTTGAACAGACTCCACACTGCACTCCTTCATTAAATCCAGAATTGCACAAAGCACACTTCATGTTGACGCGAGATGTTTATAATTCCGAACGAAGCTTAAAAGGTTGACGATCTCTGAGATCTGAGATGGACAGAGACAAGTTGTACGCGTGCTACTGTGGTGTATGTTTGACCGCGACTGATTGGAGGCCGATATTTCTAAATAGTAAATTAGCAGAACCCTCTGTTCGCCAGCTCGCTAGCTTTGGTCCCCACGGCCCCAACGTTTCAACGCCAAACGGCGCTAACACATAATCACTTGCAGGTGAGACGTACTTGTGACGCTTGCCGTTTTCACCCAAATCCGCTGCTGCTCCAGCTTTAATGGCTGATTCTCTGGGAGGGAGCCAAAGTATCGCCACAAGTTGCATCTCAAATTAAGACCCGACCCCGTTCCTAGGGGATCTGCGTGACGCCATCAGGTCTCTTACCATCATCACGGACCAAACCACGTGGTTCCAAAGTAGAAGGAAAATTAATGGCTGCAAGAGCTCTTCTATTGGCGTCAATAAGGGTAGCGTGACGAACGAGACGCCCTGCGTTTTGCTGGCACTAATTTCTACAGTAATATATTCACGCAAAATATTGTATTGCTATTTATTTATCAAAAAATACAGTGTGTGGGCTATTTTTAGTTCTATTTAAATTTAAATTAAGTATTTACCAGTACCTATTAAGATAAGAAGGCGGACCCTGGGCGTCATCGCACAGAGGTGAGAATAACGCCGGGATGATGATGATGATGATGATTTACCAGAATTAGTTTAAAAGAAATTATTCGTTTTTTTCATTGAATGTGGTCTAGTCATAGAGTAACATAAAAGAAATACTTATTAGCTGATTACCAACACATTCAATTCACCAATTCAAAGTCAAACTCCCAAAACTTAGCCAGCACACAGGCCAGTCACAAGCGCACACCAGATGCAAATTATTTGTTCACAAAATGGACTCAGTTTAACGAATATTCGCGCAATACGCGAAAATTGTTTTCAACTGGACAATTCCAGTTGATTTTTGCGAGGAAACATTTCAACTCGTCCGTTTTATTTTTGATTAGATTGGACATTTGGCGCGCTTAAACTTTGTTAGCCGCTTTCACAGATTGCCGTTAATCGTATAATTGAGAAACATAGAGCAGAACCAGTGTTATTGCCATCAGTTTTTTTTATTATTTATTCCTGATTCAAAATCAATAAGTTCATTTATTTCTCGTAAGCATTTCTGACAGAATGTGTACAAATACCAGCATGAAATGTGATTTTTTCATTTCGGCATTTTCGTTCTTTAGTCACTCAACATGATGCTAAAAATGATAAAATATGATAAAATCTTTAATAATGTATCATGATTTGAGCATGGTTAGAACAATATCAGATGAATAGAGCGCTGAGTGGATATTTCCATGACAGATTCTAAAGGAAGACAGGAACAGAATTACAAGAAGAAATACTACTGAACCCAGCTTATGTTAGAATAATCATATTGATAGTTACCGTTTGCAATCTGTATTTTTAATTGAGTTAATACAGTTCGCGAATAAATTTTTCTAGTTGTTATTTTTTCACGAAGTTTCATATTTGTGAAAATGATTTATTTATTGAAATAAATTTGTTATTTATTAAGCTTTCATAGTACTCGACATTGAATCTGTAATCAGACAAAAGTAAGGGTAATAAACTTTTTATAGTTTGCAAAAATATCAATTCATCATACAAAAAAAATATTTCATTCATCGAATGCGTTGGTCTGTATCATTAATATAATATTCATTGCACGCGTGTTCCGACGACGCAACGCAACGCACCTTGCGGCATGCCGTTCAAATTTGTACCTTTGTAAAACAACGGAGCTGCACCGCTCCGACATCGCAGCGCCGGCGCAACGCAATGCCAATGTGGCTTAGCCTCTTAGTATTGAAATAAAACCTTTTTTTTTAACACTAAACACCTTAAATTTTACTTAAATGTTAATCTTAAAAAAACGGCAAAGCGCAAAGGAATTCCACCCGAATTTTAACTACTCACCTGAAGGAATGTAACTCGATCAATAAACATACATTTTTCCCCTCAAAATCATATTTGGAAACATCAAACGGGCATTTACCGAGTCCCGCCTTAATCTTACCAAAATATTAGGGAAAAATATTGAAGCTGAGATCAAAGACCGTCACCTCCAGGCTTTATGAATGAGCCGGGCTTTGATGAACGTTAAGTGTTACGTTTAAACATCGACAAACTTACTTTTACTCATTGGAAAGGGAAATTTCGAAGGAAAATCCAGTTTTTGCCATTAGAAAATGTATTTTCGAACGCTTTTAAAGCGAAAACGCCGGGAAATTGAATTGTTTTCACGGTTATGTGATGGTATTACGTAATTTCATGGCACATGATTGTCCAAACATTGATATTAACTAGAAGAGTCTTGCCAAAATACGTTGATGCAGCTGAAAGCTATATGATAGATAAACTAAGTTATTTAACCTGTACATAAACACTAAATAACTATCATAATAATATAACCGTTAAAACAAATTAATTAAGCACATTAACATATGAACGAATGATTATCTTACGTATGTTTTTTTTTCTATTACCTCTACTGGAATTTTATATTGTTTAAGTGGGGTAATCTATTAAGGCTTGCAAAGTTCCAAACACGTGTTCTTAATTTCGTGAGTGTATGTGTGTCTTGATAGTCCACGGTTTTCTTGAAAACGAGAAGTCATAGCGAGATGATTATTTTTTTGTTCAATCAGATATATTGCAACTTAAGGTACCTACAGTGAAGTTTCAATAAATCAGTCCTGTTATTTTCATGATATGGGTTAGTAATTTAATAACAAAAATCTATCTTTGCATATTTCCATCTGTCGTGCAATATTTCTCAGTATCTTCTGATTCTCATGTCATGACATCAACCACACATCTTATCAAAGATTTCAACTGGTTCGATGTTACTTTTTTCTAGCACACATGTTAGAGTATGTAATATATTTGTATGGTCGCAATAACCTTATGTAATACAGCCTTAGGGTGAGACCGCGTAAAAGCTTGTGGTCTGCGCTCGAAGGTACAGTCGCCATCAGATATATCGGAGCAGACAAAGTGACCAAATACTTATAAACAGTTTAAAATGTCAATAAGTTCCATACACTACAAGTTACCATTAATATCAGAACATTCATTAGTTCATTAATATCTGAGCAGATGTTAGTCAATAACTTCTATACTCACAACTAACCAATAATATTTGAACACTCACTTGCCTGAATTTATTTATTGCATGACACTTTCATGACAGTGATGACAATACTGAAAACTACAAAGCGTTACATACTGCCAGCGTCATCGTCAGATTGCTCAGATATTTAAGACCGACTGCGTAGATACATTTGACGTTATGAGTGTTTAGATATTAATGGTTAGTTGTGTGTATAGAAGTTATTGACTAGCTTCTGCTCAAATATTAATGAAATAATTAATGTTCTGATATTAATGGTAACTTGTAGTGTATGGAATTTATTGACATTTTAAACTTTTCAGAAGTATTTGGACACTTTGTCTGCTCCGATATATCTGACGGCGACTGTACGCCATACCATATTTAAGTAATATGCATACAGTGGGGCCTTAACATTTTGAGGTCAAAGTAATTCAATTTTGCGGTCGGGGAAAATTTGTTTATAGGGAAACATGTCGATACTAGAAACTGTTTTCATGTAGACATTTAATTTGATTGTAAGTATCATTACTTACAATCAAATAAAATGTCTACAGGTTGCAGCTATCGGGAGGCCGATTCTCGCATGATCGAAAAAAGTTCACACACGTAAAAAAGTTCACCACTCGAATTTTTTTCGAAGGAAACAAGGCTAGTGTATTCTCAGACCTTCACAGTCGAACTAATTCGATGGAACGTCACACGAACATTTCGATTGCTGGAGACCAATAGATTTTGAAATTCGTATACGAACTATCGAGGTTTTAATCGGGTGAAATGATTACCTAACCTAAAATCGAGAAAATTTACATTTACTTTGTATGATTTTTAGCCGACTTCAAATAAAGAAGGTTTTCTGTGTGTCCAATATACAATGTTTTTTTGCCCCCTAATTAATATCATGTTTGGCTAAACCGATTTTGATGCGGTTTTCAGAAGGGTACTGCGTTTTAGAGTAGTTTTGAGTATATGAATTGACTTACAAAAAACAGGATCTCCGTTTGTCTGGCATGCCTAGGCCGTGGTCACTCCCGACTTACCACTTTCCAAGGAAAATTGCTTGCACACAAGATACAAAACAGGCGTCGGTTCAAACAAAAGTCGACACAAGGTGTAAGCGATTTCGGCTCTTAAGGTGGTTAGGCAGCGGTGACATCGATAGGACTTAATGTTATGTTAAGAGCTTTCCAACCCTGGATACTATCTAGAGACAAAGTACTTGACAATTCGAATCTACGAGCCCAACTCGATTAGGTTTTGTTGTCTTATCACAGAGTACCTTTGGTCACCTTCAGGTTTATTTTCTGACCCTGGTTTTATATATTGACTTTGTTTCAAGCTCATGATCATGGATTTCCCCTATGTATTGAAAACAATCCTGAATTCAAATTTCCTAATGTCAATGACTAAGGAAGATTAAACAGTATAAATAAATAAATTTCATACAAATAAAAAATACCAATTTAGCAAGTGGTTTTATTTTCTTCATACATCAGTCAGAACACACAACATTTAAGAAGCAATAATGTTATTGTAAAATAGTTTGTTTTGTAAGAACACTACTTACCTATCACATTAAGAAGGTGCACTCATATCTGTGATGTTAATTATCCAAATCTATTACTACTAAAGAATTATTATATGCCTCTTTCTTGTAGTTAGGTAAATAAAAAGTATATTATTAAACAAACAGCGACATACCAACCTTAGAAAATAATATCTAGTTTTTGTTTGTATTTAGCATCATAATTCCACATAATCCATGGCCACATTATGGCCATAGAGTAAGGTAATATGGCGCCTCGCTGCGTTTCATTTCATTCTATGCATGAATAATGAAATTTTAATTGTTGATCTACCGTTATTCTATTTTTAAACAATATGTATAGTGTTACAAGATGATTCCCGATCCTAGTCTGCCCCACATATTTACTTAGTTCTGTAATAGTAGACTTATGCACTAAACCATATACTCACTGTGTGTGACTTATGTAACCCCACTGTATTCACTAAATTACACATTCTCTTCCTCATATTATGTTCAATACATCATAATTCATACACCTAGGTGTCAAACCTATTTAACATTTGTTATGGAAATGCCGGAAGTATCCACCATGTTGAATGTAACTTGGCTATGATATAAGAATATTTTGGATTAATCTTTAGATTATCTTATTATTGTAATAATATTTTATTAATTGTAAATTAATTATTTAAAGATTATTGGGACACTTATTAGGTTTTTGTTTGCCGTATAACAAATGTTCATTTTGCCGCCGAAAAGAAGTTGACTCTGATTGGTTGGTGGAGTTTAGATTTATTTTAAATATTGTAACTATTAAAATAATAATCTAAAAGGCTTACTAAATTCATTACGATGAATAACTAAATAATTAATGAATTTATATATTTAATTAGCAGATTGTTTATCCCTACAAATAAATATTATAGTAAATGTTCATATATGGAAACGGATGTCGTCCCCACTGTTTTCCTACCGTTGTTCAGGGTTTTGATTTGTATAAAAGCGAGCTGTATGCCAGAATATAGTCTCTGTTTTGTACTTACTTTCACTTTGTGCCCTATCTTTGTGATATTTTGTTGGAATAAAACTATTGGAGAAGAACCTGGAGATTTATACTACGTGTTTATTATTCAAGCACCCCACACGCGGTCACACCTCAGAAGTGGGATGTGCGAAAATCACGGGCCTTACGCTGCCGGCTCTGACCAAGGAAGATTCAAGGACCAAGAAGACTGCTAAGATTTGGAAGACATGAGAGAAAGGCATCGTCGAGTGACACGTGCTTACGCGGAAGACATCCCCAAATTTCATCGAGAAGAAAGTACGTGTAACATCACAAATTGACTGCTCAAAATCAACCAGCTGCGTGAACTCTGTGGATACTAATCTATTGATCATTGTTTGAAAATCTACAAGTAGAAGCCACGACGGCATTGCGAAAATCAACTTGGAGAAGAGGCAACATCACAAAGTGACTGCTCAAAATCAACTAGCTGCGTGAATACTTCTCTTCGGATACTTTCCTATTTATCATTGCTCGAAAACTACAAGTACAAGCCACGACGGCATTGTGAAAATCAACTTGTTGAAGAGGAAACTCTGAAAGAAAGAACCAGTGCAACATGACCAACGGCAACGATACTGCAGCAACCAGGAGTGAGGCGGTGCTACATCTGTCGACGGGTCAGCCAGAGATGCGAGTCTGCCGTACTCAACGACGCGACACCAACCAGCGCAGCGCTCCAGCGGCCACGTATGCATCGATTGATGGTTCGCAGCATCCAGTTCAACCGCATCAGCCGCTCCAGCCACCTCAAGGTGAGTCGCATTATGTTTACTCCTAAGTGACGTATTTAGACTAAATAGGTCAAACCATTAAATACTAAAATTTGCCATCGACCAGTGCAATACGGAGCTTTCGAGATGCTCACACGCAATCGCTAGGTGGATCACACATAGTTTTACACATAGACAACGTTTGCTCGAAAATAACGCATACATTACGATTACGCTGATAAAGATCTTATTGTTAGGTAACCTACGAGTATAACCAAATTATTCTGGTGAAAGCTTAGCGACGGGGAGGTAGACAGAAATATGCCAATCAATCTAGACGAAAGTTAATTGAGTAAGTTAGTAAGGTTATTATTTTGAACGGTGATTATACTTTTGTTAGTGCGTGTAAAAGGGGGTAGTTAGTGATGAATTGTTAAACCTAATAACTTCGTTCTGGGTGAAACGATAACTATGTGTACGTATATTTTACGAGTACCGTTTACAACAGATTTGATTTAACTGTAAGTAAAACCACGCATACAATATATTTTTTTATTGCAGTATGAAAAATTTACAACATAATGCAATAAATATAGTTGTTTAATGAGGAATCAACGGTTCGGGTTTCTTTTTTCCTCCGTTGAGAATATTTTCTTTCTTCAGCCTTAAACAAAAGAACATTGATATTAGTGTTTAAACATTTATATCGGAGCAGTAGTAATAGAAGTTTAATTTATTGGAGTATATTAGTATTAGCTACAGTATTTCAAATATTCCAAAATAAATCGTTGGCTATGTTACCTACGTAAACTCTGTGTGATCTAAATAAACTGATTTCTGTGTCACATCCGGATAATGATTGTCTGTGTAAGCAGCAGTGTCTATGTGACCTATGCAGCTACGTAAAGTAATGTATGTATGAATGACGTAAGGCAATGCTGGTGTGAAATGTGACCTACATAAATTATGTCTGTGTAAGCAGCAGTGTCTATGTGACCTATGCAGCTACGTAAAGTAATGTATGTATGAATGACGTAAGGCAATGCTGGTGTGAAATGTGACCTACATAAATTATGTCTGTGTGAGTAGCAGTATCTGTGTGGCCTACGTGAAGTACTGTGTGAACTACGTAGAGAAATGCTGCGTGAGCTACGTAAATTGTCTGTGTGAGTAGCAGTATCATGTTTTAATGCAAATAAAGATTTTGATTGATTTTATTAATTGATTGATTGATTGATTGATTGTGGCCTACGTTAAGTACTGTGTGAACTACGTAGAGCAATGCTGTGTGAGCTACGTAAATTGTCTGTGTGAGTAGCAGTATCTGTGTGGCCTACTTGATGTACTGTGTGAACTACGTAGAGCAATGCTGTGTGAGCCACGTAAATTGTCTGTGTGAGAAGCAGTGTCTGTGTGGCCTACGTGAAGTAATATCTGTGTGAACTACGTAGATCAATGCTATGAGAGCAACATAAAGTATTGCCTGTGTGACCTACGTAAAGCATTGCTGTGTGAGCTACATAAAGCAAACATGTGTGATGAATATAAATTATGGTCTGTCGGATCTAGGTCAAGTAGTGTGTGTGACTTACGTAAAGTTATGTCTGTGTAACTGGTGTCGGCTAATACCCCTTCAGAATTCATTACACATGCTGAAATTTCCTCACTAGAAATTTTTCTTTGTAATGCAAAGTAACAGAATTACCGTGTCCACCAAAGAAAATTATTACCGTGTCCATCAAACAAATTTCTTGCAAGTTTCCAGTATACTTGTTGATTCTGCTCTTTCTCATTTTCAGCACACCAACAACGCAGACTTCCAAAACACCACCAGAGCACCGTGTGACACGGTGGTTGCAGGATGGCCGAGTGTTACAAGATGATTCCCGATCCTAGTCTGCCCCACATATTTACTTAGTTCTGTAATAGTAGACTTATGCACTAAACCATATACTCACTGTGTGTGACTTATGTAACCCCACTGTATTCACTAAATTACACATTCTCTTCCTCATATTATGTTCAATACATCATAATTCATACACCTAGGTGTCAAACCTATTTAACATTTGTTATGGAAATGCCGGAAGTATCCACCATGTTGAATGTAACTTGGCTATGATATAAGAATATTTTGGATTAATCTTTAGATTATCTTATTATTGTAATAATATTTTATTAATTGTAAATTAATTATTTAAAGATTATTGGGACACTTATTAGGTTTTTGTTTGCCGTATAACAAATGTTCATTTTGCCGCCGAAAGGAAGTTGACTCTGATTGGTTGGTGGTGTTTAGATTTATTTTAAATATTGTAACTATTAAAATAATAATCTAAAAGGCTTACTAAAATCATTACGATGAATAACTAAATAATTAATGAATTTATATATTTAATTAGCAGATTGTTTATCCCTACAAATAAATATTATAGTAAATGTTCATATATGGAAACGGATGTCGTCCCCACTGTTTTCCTACCGTTGTTCAGGGTTTTGATTTGTATAAAAGCGAGCTGTATGCCAGAATATAGTCTCTGTTTTGTACTTACTTTCACTTTGTGCCCTATCTTTGTGATATTTTGTTGGAATAAAACTATTGGAGAAGAACCTGGAGATGTATACTACGTGTTTATTATTCAAGCACCCTACACGCGGTCACAATAGTTTTGTGAATATGGTCATCAAAATAAACAAACAAATAGATTTATTGTCTAATTTCACCAACTTTTTTTTTTTAGATGGACTTAAATTTACTTTATTTCGGCGTTTTTAAAAACGCCCGTACGATAACTGTAATGGAACGTCGTAATGAAATTCGAACGTGAATTGTTCTATCGGTGCTCGAGAATAGCAGTTTTATGTATCACTCGAACTTTTACAATAGAACGGTGATCTTCGTATACGAATTACCACACGGAAAAAGTACTACATCACGAGAATTGGCCCCCAGAGCTACTTTAATTTATTATGGAGATTTTACTTTCTAGGATACAAATATTAGATACACCTAGGTATTAGGTAAACCTTACACAATGCGATTTTTAGCATCGATGCAGTCGCGCGTTTTGAAAACGCGCTTCAGCATCGCGACTCACGTAATACGCCAAAATACAGTACATAATCTGTCATTGTTCCAGCTCCTGCATCGCGACTGCATCGATGCATACGCGCGTTAGCATCGCGACTGCGGCGACGCTAAAAGAAGCGAAGTGTGTAAAGATTGACTGCTTGATGTTTTGATTGCGACTGCATTGATGTTGCATCTCAACTGCATCGCTGCTAAAAGTCGCAGAGTGTAGGTCCTATACATGTGCGCTACAATAAGTTTAATAATCAATTTCCCTTTCAAAATTGTAAACATTGAATTGATCTCCTTTTTTTGGAGTTGGTAAAATGGAGGCGTAAAATGTTCTTGGATTGGTATTATAGACATGCGTATTGTATGTCTATAATATTATTTAAGCACTTCAAACTTACAGCATAGGTGAAGAGTAAAATATTGAAACCGTATACATAGTATAAGCACATTCTACGTTTTAAAAGTATTCATAATTTAATATTACTTGTCCGGAACCAGTGTCACACGTCCGGTATTTATTTTGTTTTGTGAACCAGAGATAGGTACTGCAATTGTTGTAAACTGAGTTCAATAGTTGAACAGGCGTAAATTTAAACCACAATAGAGGTATATTTTTAAGAATTAATTTAAAGTATTTAAATGTTCAGCCGCGACAAAATAAGCAAGATACGAAAGATGTTGTTAAACTCGTATAGCAGAAAACCTATTAAAATATCAGAAGCTCTATTTCTGAAACACTCGCTTGAATGTGGCGTGTAATTTTCTCTTAAAACCGAATTGAAATACATGGAAATCACGCAAAATATACACTTAGGCAGTCACAAAATTTACTTATTCTTTTTTAAGCACTGTCGTGTGTTTTCAACTGTCTTAATACGAAAATTGGTCAATAATCAATGAATAATCACGCCATCGTGACGCGAGTAATTCAAAAATAGGGCCTCAATAGGGCGTGTGGTACGAAATCCGCTGGGACTATAAGATGACTTATTGTAAATGACTCCCAACTTTTAAATACACAAAGTGTCACCTTTTATTTAAAAACTTATTAAAATTTGTTTCATCAGCTTACGATTACTTGCAAATTCTAAATAAATAAAAAAACAAAGAATCGTTCGAAAACTTAAAGCTCGTATTGAGCATAGATATAACGACCAATTGCGTTATTGCCAGCCAGCTTTTTTTTATGTAATAAGCTTTCTTTGTGGGCGGTATTGCAAAGGCTTTTAGTTTATTATCCTAGGTTATGAAACTACGCTGCCGTAGGGGCTTAAAATGGCTACAATGCAGCATAAGTCATTAACTTTGAGTTGATATTTAAAGTAAGAGTACTAACTGTCTGTTAACCTATCGACAAATAAGCAATAACCGACGAATAATCCAAATAATGGAACTCGTCATTTTGTATGAAGTTATAGAGTCGTGTCGGTAGTGAATGTAGAAAGAAGGATGTTCGTATCAAAAGAAGCAGAAGTCTATTTACACGATGTTTATTTACTGTTCATATATATACACTCACACAATACACAACACTTAGATAAAAGAAGGAGAAATATTTACAGAAGACGAAACGGATGAATACATAAAACTAGGATGCAAAATTAAATAATTATAAAGTTCCTTTGTGAAAATTCGATGTCGAAATTACCTATTGTTTTTGAAGACTACTCAAATATCATCACACAACGAGCAATGGAGAGGGCTATGCTGGGTATTTCTCTACGGGATCGAATCAGAAATGAGGAGATACGTAGGAGAACCAAGGTAACGGACATAGCCCTGAAAATCAGTAAGCTCAAGTGGCAATGGGCCGGGCACATAGCGCGACGAACTGATGGCCGTTGGGGCAGGAAAGTTTTAGATTGGAGACCCTTCGACCAAAGACGTAGCGTAGGACGTCCACCAACAAGATGGACAGACGACCTCAAAAAGATCGCAGGATCAAACTGGATGCAGATCGCTAGTGATCGGTCGCTGTGGAAAGCCGTGGGGGAGGCCTATGTTCAGCAGTGGACATCCTTTGGCTGATAATGATGATAATGATGATAATGATGAATGATGAGTTCAATAGTTGAACAGGCGTAAATTTAAACCACAATAGAGGTATATTTTATAGAATTAATGTAAAGTATTTAAATGTTCAGCCGTGACAAATTAAGCAAGATACAAAAGATGTTGTTAAACTCGTATAGCAGAAAAACTATTAAAATATCAGAAGCTCTATTTCTGAAACACTCGCTTGAATGTGGCGTGTAATTTTCTCTTAAAACCGAATTGAAATACATGGAAATCACGCAAAATATACACTTAGGCAGTCACAAAATTTACTTATTCTTTTTTAAGCACTGTCGTGTGTATTTCAACTATCTTAATACGAAAATCGGTCAATAATCAATGAATGACCACGTCATTGTGACGCGAGTAATTCAAAAATAGGGCCTCAATAGGGCGTGTGGTACGAAATCCGCTGGAAATATAAGATGACTAATTGTAAATGACTCCCAACTTTTAAATACACAAAGTGTCACCCTTTTATTTAAAAACTTATTAAAATTTGTTTCATCAGCTTATGATTACTTGCAAATTCTAAATAAAAAAAAACAAAGAATCGTTCGAAAACTTAAAGCTCGTATTAAGCATAGATATAACGACTAATGGCGTTATTGCCAGCCAGCTTTTTTTTAATGTAATAAGCTTTCTTTGTGGGCGGTATTGCAAAGGCTTTTAGTTTATTATCCTAGGTTATGAAACTACGCTGCCGTAGGGGCTTAAAATGGCTACAATGCAGCTTAAGTCATAAACTTCGAGGTGATATTTAAAGTAAGAGTACTAACTGTCTGTTAACCTATCGACAAATAAGCAATAACCGACGAATAATCCAAATAATGGAACTCGACATTTTGTATGAAGTTATAGAGTCGTGTCGGTAGTGAATGTAGAAAGAAGGATGTTCGTATCAAAAGAAGCAGAAGTCTATTTACACGATGTTTATTTACAGTTCATATATATACACTCACACAATACACAACACTCAGATAAAAGAAGGAGAAATATTTACAGAAGACGAAACGGATGAAGACATAAAACTAGGATGCAAAATTAAATAATTATAAAGTTCCTTTGTGAAAATTTGATGTCGCAATTACCTATTGTTTTTGAAGACTACTAATACTACTATATTGACAATGTCAAAATAAAAAGAAATAAATATTTACAAATACGAAAGTTTTGAATATCAAAAAGTATCTATGTGGCAGCTCGCCACAAAGTAATGGACGGGTAAAGCTCAAGGAAACTTATTCAGGCATTGTCAAACAGGCCGTTATACAATTAATCTTCGTTTAAAACATTCATCTTATAATCACGTAAATGTAAGATAAATAGGTATTTGATAGGTAGGTGATATAGGTATATTAGCTAATCCCGCGACTTCGAGCACGCAATTATGGGTCGCACTAAAAATTTACAGACTTGACCATTTAAAACAACAAAAAATAACTAACTGCATTTGACAGTTTAACGTTTAATTCTCTGGGATAATTTTACTCTTTGATTAGGTAGATTGTCCTTTGTTTTGTAGGTGCCCATTTGAAGCTTGAGGAACGTCATACAAAGTTTCAAAAAACAATTTTAATGTACCTACCTAAAGGATGAATAAATATTTATCAAAATAGGTACCTATCTATCTAGTTTCAGTATATTGTGGTATAGACAAAGGTCACAAAGACAGAATAAAACAGGCAAAGTTACTTTCGCGTTTACTATGAAACTGGCGAGGATGGTCAAGTCGCTTTCAACTCTAGCCTTGGGCCACAAACTTAGATTTGCGGATTATTTTTATTTTGAAAGCTGCAACGTGAGTTACAGTGTGTGAAACTGATTTTATGAACAAAACGAGCTTATTGTAGCGTTTCGCAGTTTGCTCATGCCGTTCGGACAATAAAACTGAAATAACAAATGAAACATGCTGGCAGCAAAGGGCCAAAAAGTACAAAAGTTGTATCACTAGATAAGCTTTTTAACCACCTAGTTCAAATCCTACCTAGTGGAGGAAAAATATAAAGAAATTAATCATGTAGTTGATAATTTCTTTATATTTAACCCTAATGAAGGCAGCCGACAAGCAGAGCTTTAGTGTATTTGATTTGTCTTATTAATTATTTAATTAAATTTGCAAAAAATAATTTCAATACCAACTTATGACAGAGTCTGTCCATTAATTAATTGGGAAAAAACACTTTGACAACTGTTTTTTTTTTCTTAAGGTGTTGCGTATTACGCATAAAATGTTTATTAGAGTTTAAAGTATTGAGTTATAATTATGTTTTAATTGTTTTTACTCCTGCCCTCTATCAGTCAAATGGGTAACTAACTCTTATCAAGTTTTTACTAGCTAGCTGACCGTAGTTCGTAGTTCTCAATACTAACAAAAGATGACGCTTTCTCGATAAAATATTTTCTGTAGAAACAATATTTCTACATTGAACGAACAACAGCACGTCAAGATATACACTGCGGTGTCTTATACACTTGTGATAAGGGCTAGTTTGCTACAATAAGGGAAACCTGATGTGCTTGCGACTGTACATTATACTCGTCTGTACCTGTTGGGCACCGATGGCTCTATTAACCTTTTTATACTTGTCTATGGTTTTACACTTTTTTAATTCACAGAAATACAATATTATTGAACAGTACCGACCTTTTCATTAGTTATTCTTATTCAGACTAGAATAATAATTATAGCGCTTCCTAGTGATTACAGACAGAACTATTTATGACCCGGTGTAAGCATGCTTCTTTAAATTATAAAGTTCGTAATATCCCTCAAAGATGACTCTATTAGTCTTGTAATGATAACAAAAAAGAAAATGCACCATTCGACTTGTTTCCGGACAGGGTACGGAAACTTTTAATATTTTTTTTTATCACAAACACACATTCACAATATTACACATAAATTACAAAGCGCAAATTAAAAAAAAAAAAAACAATTTATAAAAGAGAAAAATATATGGCAATGTTAGGGAACATAACAAAGTTTATCACATCCACTTGGATGAATTAACCACTGGATATGAAACGCAAGAGCGAATGTATGAAAATAACATTAGCCAATTTCTGCGGGGCGGGGGGAGCTTGTCGTGTCAATTATTGACATTTAGTGCATAAAAGTGTCGATATTTTTTATCGATATGTGTGGAACGAATGAATGAACGAATCTTTTGTAAAATTATATAATTTTATCACCAAATAATAAATTACATTATGGGCATGTAATTCACAAACCATCAAATGAACAATTGAAACATAGAACGTCGTTTTATTTAAACGGTCTGCCAAGTAACACTAACTAGAACTTCCTTAGACATATTGAAACAGCCCGTAAATACACATAGCCTTGCACCATTTAAAGTCCTCATAACGGATAATTAACCAAAAGATTTTTTGCATTGGCATTATGTCACTCGGTGATGTTTTGTGGGGATCCATTTTGCCTCTCTTCGGACGGCTTGTACTTACTTTTTTTCCATAATGGATCTACAGGAAATCTGAAATTATATTATAAGGATGTATTGTCATATAATATGAATTTTAAAATTTTAAAGCAAACTATTGTATATTTAAGATTACCTTAATCTACTCTTGAGTGAAACTTTTACAGATTTATAATTTCATTTGAAAAGTATCTATTATATTCAAAAATTTAATAAAAGAACGTTTATCGATATGATTTATCGACATTTGTCAAGCACAATTGAAATTAAACTGACAAGAGAACGAATGATAAACAAACGACAATCCTACCGTATAAAATATACGTTATCTTGTTGATTTTGTAGTAACAGACCACCACTTTTTTAAATGGCAATGTTACTTTTCTCTTGGAAAACACTTTTCACTATTTTCATGAAAAATAACAGCTTTTTTGGGATAAAACGTTACTTACGAATGAAAATAAATATTTTTAAACTTGCTGCTATAATTTTTTCACTTATATAAGCCACAAGCGAAATTGCCCGTCATTGCGCGTCCATTGGTTTATTCGTCCAAGCACATCCATCAATAATAAATATTCACATTTCAATCAAAGATGAAATATGTAATGATTCTTTAAATGTTGCTTCCATACTTTAACGGGAATGTTGATGGCCACATTAGCGGCAAAATGTTGCCGCCAACATTTCCGTGCACATCTATATTAGTTTGTGTGTGTGTGTGTGTGTGTGTGTGTGTGTGTGTGTGTGTGTGTGTGTGTGTGTGTGTGTGTGTGTGTGTGTGTGTGTGCGTGTGTGTGATTGTATGTGACGCCTTAACCCGAGAGGCCCGCCCTCAGCATAAGCCAGGTCCTCTGGAGAACCTAAAGCTGATTTTGAATGTCTCCGTCTCTTCTTGAAAATGTAAATAAACCATAAAATTATTATCCCTTTGGAAAGGAATATTAATTTTATGAAACAAACAGACTACAATGATCCTGAAACGTCAAACTAAAAACAGCTGTCAGTTAACACTTAACATTATGCATAACTGACAAGCCAGTGAAAACCAGTGCTGGCCAGATTGTATGTGTGAAGGGTGTCAACAAATCGAAGCGATCTTATCGCGTATAGTAAATCACGATCATTGCATATACAGGGTGCGAACTGTTATAGGATCATTTTTTATGTACTCTTTAAGTAGCAGTTAATCAATTCTAAATGTAATAAAAATAAATATGTAATAAAAAAACTAAATATATTGTTATTATCAAGAAAAGAAATCAAACTAGCAATTTAATGCAAACAAAAAATGAGTCCAGTCATAGAACTTGACATTGTCTTTTACTACAACGAGTAGTAAGCGATTTTGATATACATTGTTTAGTGAATATAACTTTGGATTACCATATCTTTGTTAAACAATACTTAAAGTAAGAGTAAGAGTTTAATTAATGCGGATTTACGGATTCGAAGCATTTTGTAGTAAGGATTGCATACTAAAAATGATTCTGTAAGCCTAGCGTGCACGCCTCGATATCGTTTATCGCGTCGATAAAATATTTTTATTTCCTAAACAACATGTTTTTCCAAGTACTTTCTACTTGTAAATCAATCCATATTGCTCATAAACTGAAATAAGTACAAAAAAGTTAATAAATACCTTTTTAAATATAATTAAAATGATGTTTGAAATTTATCGATCGCCTCGATAAATGATAAATGAGCGCGCATCTTAGGCCCGCTGGTCCGCTTAACGATATTCGTATTGACGGATTACGTTTTTATCAGTAGGCCCCCTGGTAATAATTACCAAGCCACGTAAGAAATCTCTGTAGAATCATTGATAAAATTATTTGCTCCTACTTCTGGCTACACGCTGTATTAATAGACGTATAGGACTGTTTAGAAACCGATCAAGAGTTAATCGGGCTTAGGTTGTGATTATCGTTGAGTATAGTGATTATAATAAATAGGATTACCTAGTGTATTTAGTAAGCAACTGACATTTCTTATGATTTTTAATTATCAAGACTAATTTCTATAACTTTGATCAAGTTTTTTTTTTCGAGGGTTCATCTACAATTACACATCTATCACCATTCACTAAATTGATCGCAATAGATTTAGCAGTAAGTCTAATGAAACTCTTCACCTCATATAAAGAAGAAAAGAAGTATACATCTGGAAGCCTAAACTGATTGCCCTCCGCAGATATGCCAAGAAAAAATATTAATAACTGCGACATCTCATTCGCAAGAAAAAATCGAAATTAACTAATTAATTTGATTTCTGAATCTGGTTCTAGTGATATCGTAAATCCAAAGAACGGCGGTATGTATAATACGATCCCACAAGTGGTCAGTTATAATTGACTAAATAAAGTAAGTTGTAGTCCTAAGCCTAACAATGGTCACTGTTGATCAAAAAATGATTTTAAATTGATAAATAGATTGCTGCGGAATACAAGTACGTGATGGATTCCTATGCCAGACCTTTACCAATTGTTATTATCTCATTTCATCTTTCACATACATATTCATTACCTGTACGTTTTTATTTCTGTTCAATATGCCGATTTGGAATAGAGATTTCATTATTGATATGACAAATAACTGATTTAGTGATTTGATTATGTTTTAAGGAACATATTAGGTGTTCTGCTATAAATAATACAAACTTCCCAGCGATTTGGACTTACCAAGTTTTCATTTCGATGTCTTGAAATTTTCTTCAAAAGCACGCTCGTCTTGTAAATACGGCCCAGACTGAGCAGTTAGCCTTGTGCCTGCATAGCTGATAAAAAGTATGTGAGAATATTTCCTCCTTGTTCTTCTGCTGGTATTTATAAGAGTATATCTAAAATGTATATGCAAATTAATAGTCGTGATTGCGGAGATTGCGCCGATCTACATAATATATGATTAAGGAAATGATTGTTTCTTTGTATGGAAAATAGAAACTGTAAGTAAAAATGTGGTTATTAGATTTGTAAAACAATTCCAATTAGAATATATTAGCAGCAATATAATGATGAACTTGTATCAATGTGTGAAAAAATTACCAATATGGAAGGTTTGTTTATAAGCAGAATAAAATACCACTTTTTGCAACTTTGCACTTTTTTTATGGATCCTTGACTAATTAAGTAAATACCGAGACTAATCATAGAACTTCACTTTAAGTCTTAAAAAATCCATAAAAGTCATTTATTTATGCCCCTATATATAAATATATAAACCCTACCTCAGCTTCAGGACAATTGTGGGCTAGTGCTGAGAAGAAGCTGCGCAAAAAACTCAGTCACTATTGTCAGAGCCTCTTATCAAAAGGTAGTTATCATGCAAGTCCATACATTACTATCTTTTAAATAATCATGTACTTTATAATTCCCTTTTGTTATTTCTTTTCATTAATGACATTCTAATTTATTGACTGGTAAGTTTACAATTTGAGTTCAGTGAAAACATATAAGTCAATGAAAAACCATATAATATAATTAAAAAAACAGACCAAGGGCTCTTTACAATGTTGCTCAATAATATTTATAAAACAATTACAGCTTAATAATATATAGGACATAATGATATGATTACGTTATGCCGTGAGAAAATACTACCAAACGCACTATGAAATATAATATTGAGTCATTCGTCTAAGGTCGACTTTATGAGCCAGATAATGATCTGAGTAAAAAGCCCACTTCTCTACAATTCTTCAATGTCACATTGCTAAACTAAACGCTTTGGTGCTATATTTTAGAATCACTCGCCTCAATTTACCGAGCGATTTTCTTTCGAGAAATCAATTTGAAGTCAACAAGACGCAAGTGCTACAAGGTGCTGTTTTGGTCAGCGACGAGCGACTCAGGGGTAGTTGTGCAAACGATACTAATGCTGGAAAAAAACACTATACCAGTGGGCGAGTCACAACTACGAACAGCAGGTCGCCTTTTCTTAGCTTACTAGCTACGGCGTAGTATTTCGTAGATACGCGCGAGGGTGCTAGTTACCCCAATCGTTTTGTTTTTAGGGTTCCGCCGAATGGCAAAAAACGGAACCCTTATAGTTTCATCAAGTCTGTCTGTCTGTCCGTCCGTATTTTATTCTGAAACTATTAGCATCACACTGTTTAAATTTGGTACGAAGATGTACTTACCCTGTTAACCGCTTTACGATTCTTATACAAAAAATAAAAAATAATGATATTTAAGGGGGCTCTATTAAAAACAAAGTTATATTTGCTGTCAACAAAATATTGTGGTATTTAGCTTAGTGGAAGAAGTGGATGCCTAATTCAGTTAAAGTTGGCACGGAACCCTTAGTGGGCGAGACCGACTCGCACTTAGCCGTTTTTTTTTAATGTTGTTAAGAGCTTTTATTTTATAAAACTTGCATGTAATTAAAAATTTTTTTTTTTTTTCAGAATAAGCATAACTCATACCTGAGTTGGATGTCACCGACAAAAGACAACAACCTGTAGACACGAGTAGTCCAAACTTTAGTTATATTTTTGTTACTAAAGGTGTGGATTCATATTGATTTTCATTCTTAATGAGAGTATTGCTAAAAGAAGACCGCACGCCTTTTTAACGCGAGCGATTCGTTATTCGGGCCCCTTATAGAACAGTTAGTGGTTCTTTGACGCTTTGACTTCTTTAGATTGTTAACAAAAAATGTCTTTACTGGACTTGAAAAATAATAACTAGATCACCACCATGCTCAAATATAATCAAATGCAAACAATATCACATAAATCGGTAAAAACAAGACAGAAAAGAAGGAAGGAGGGGAAAATGTATATCAAACTCTTGAATCTACAAAGAAAACATGTCAGGAGCAGGAAAGAGTCATTTTATTAAATGTTATTGTAAGCTAATAAATAGTTAATTTGTTCAGGTAAAGAACAAAATAAGAGGGCACAACAAGGAGAAATTCTTTAACCAAAAAACTTTTTATAGTTTTCCTTTCTGCAGTATGCACTAAGCACCGAGTACAGCTAACTCAAACTTGCATTTCGATTGTACACGTACTTGCGAAAGTTTATAAATACCTATTTTGATTTGGAATTCGTCATCATCATCACAGGCAGGGTCTGGGTGTTGTGGTACCACCGTTGTGTCTGATTTCCATAACACAAGTGCAATTAGCTACTTACTTTGGGATCAGAGTAATGTATGTGATTGGTGTTCAATATATTCTATAAAAATAAACTTAACATCTTTGCGATCGATTTAACATTAACATACATAAACGGATAGCGACCACACCTTTGTAACCTTCGCATATCAACAGAGGATTGAAAACCCATTGCATACCATTCGGTCTTTCACAGCTTCCAAGAAAGATTAATTAATAAATTCAAAGGAAATGCGAATACGTAACGCAATTTTAAAGATTAGTTTCGGATCTTATCTGTCCAAACTTATGGCATTTAGAAATGATAAGTGATGTCCTTTATATCGATGGATTTAAAGCTATATTTATTAGTTATGATGTGACACTTTACAAAATAGTTTGAGGCAAAACTTTGCCATGTAGAATAGAAAATTGGGAGCATAAAGTAATTCGTGTACTGTGTAAGTTACGACTCTTCATAATGCCCACTGAATTAAACATATCTGAATATCTGCAGGTAATAAAATAGGCGTTAAATTTAAATTAAATTATTAATTTCACGCATAACAAACTTCGTAATGAGGCATATTCCCAATTAAATACGATCATACAAAGTACAGTAGGTATGAATTATATAGCTTACATATTTAGTCTAGCAATGTGCTATATCATAATAAACTTATTAATTGAAAATTTCTTAAAATCTAAATACGTATAAATAACATTTGTATTCAAGTGCATAACATCTGCTTTTTTCTTTGACAGAAGTTGAGAAAAAAGTGATCAAGATAAATACCGAGACGTCCCATCTCGATTTAGGTCTTAAAACCGGCCATCACTAATCGGGTCGAAATGGAATGTGTTACCTAAGGGTTAGGTTTCCTAGAACCGCTTACAAAAACGGCTAAATTCACCGGACGCTGTTTTTTTGTCGACTAAAAAGCTGTTCATCATTGCGAAGGTCGTCTAGACCGATACAAAGAATGCTTGTCTGACAGTGTGTTTGTACCTTTATTTGCACGTCAACTTACCCAAAACTGAGAAACATATTCAACCTATTTAAAACTGTTTTTCTGTGCACACAGAGGTCAGTTTCAATTGAAGTAAATCGCAGTATCGTGCTAGAATGATGTGCTTACTTAGTATGTTTTTGCTCAGTTTTTTTCGGCAATGTCATATGTGTTGCGTTGAGAGTCACGGTAAGGTCGAATGTTGGGAACAATTTCTTATTTAGACGGTCGAGTTTGTCGAACGAATATTTTAAAAAACTTGGTAAAGCTAATGTGATAAGTATGTACACATGGATAGAGCGTTGTTGAAGTAAGTACTGAGCACATAAGAAGGCTATTTGGAGATGCGAGTAAAAACAACAAAAGCTAAGCAAATGTATTTGCATATATAGATGAACTATGTAAACTTATGCATAAAGACAGCTTGTCTGTCGATGGACACATTGTTACACTTCCGAAAATACTGTGATCTGATATTTTATTTCTCCCTCACAAATAAATTTGATATTTAGCCACAAAATTGTTTCTCATCATCATCATTGAAACGTATTCGTACTGCTCTTACAAAGTTATTTGTCAGAGATGTATGTGATTCTAATTGATTCTAATTGTATATAAAACTACTGTATTCTCACGACTTCTACCACATAGATCTGAGACCCACACTATTCGCATACAATTAACTGCCTCGGTGGCGCAGCGGTAAGAAGGTCGCACTTTAAAGCGACTTCTGCGCCTGAGGTCCCGGGTTCTATCCCCAGGTCGGGCCAAAAATATATACCTAAGTTTTTCTGTTCAGAATTGTTTAGGGTAGCACGGGGTTTGGAAATTGGCGGTGTTTCACCCCCGTCACTTTGAAAAGCATGTAAAGACGTTGGTCCTGATCTCTCTCCGGTCGTGTCAGATTGCTGGTCTCATCGGGCTATGAGAGTGAAAGGAATAGAGAGTGCACCTGTGTTTGCTCATACACTTGTGCACTATAATATGTCCCGCGCAGTCGGTTAGTCATTCTGACTGGCCACCGTAGTGGAAATCGGCTAGACTATTACTATTCGCAGATGATTTCTTGCAAAAAGATCTTTAGCAAAAGTGGCTTTTAAGTTTTTGAAAGAAAAAATAACTAAAGAGTATCACTAACACTTGACCTAGTGTGAAGATACAAGCCGAAGGGCCGTCGAGCCTGATTAACCTATAAAGGCAACAATGCAGGCATTAACACGACCATTAGCTGCATTATCCTTGCCACCTACAGTCATTAAACAGATCTAGGGCTGCCCATTTTTTGTGCAGTTACGTGCTTTTACTAAAAATCCAGAAATTATCATCTAAATTTGCCGCAATTTTTAGAATTCGATTTATTACAGGAAATCTCACATCCCCTGCGTTTTTGTTTTACGTTAACTATGATAATAAATTTAATTTAATCAAGTATTTTACTGATGAGTCTTTGAGAGAGTAAGATTCCTCTGGGTAGTCGACTCAATCTCCACTTATGCTCTCGATTAAGATTATACGAGGGTCAAACTGAAAGTTCTTAGAAAATCAAAATCTGATTACATTAGCCAGTTATTAGTTTTATTATATCTTTTCAAAATATTGTCCATTGACGTCAATACACCGCTGCATGCGATGGAACCACTGGGAAAAGCACTTTGCCCACTCGTCCTTAGGCGTCTCTTCAATGGCATCGCGATACGCAGCCACCGCTTCTTCAGCATTCATAAACCGCTTTCCTTTAAGTTTTTCTTTAATTTTTGGAAATAAATAAAAATCACAAGGCGCGAGGTCGGGGCTATACCCAGTAATTCAACGTTTGATGTCGCCAAATAGTCGATCGTTCGCTTGGCGGTGTGCGACGAGGCGTTGTCGTGGTGAAGGAGGATCCTACTGCGAGGTCGTTTCTCTCGAACTTTTTCCAAGACAAGTGGCAAACAATTGGTAGTGTACCATTCTGCAGAAACTGTTTTTTGATCCTCTAACACAATTGTTGCGAAATGACCTATCCTTCCAAAGAACGAGGCCACCATTTTTTTTCCCGCACTTCGATCTCTCTTCACTTTAGTTGGCAACTCCTCGAAAGGAAACACCCACTGAGCAGATTGTCTTTTGGTTTCAGGATCATAACAGTAAATCCAGCTTTCGTCACCTGTTAGTATGTCGAACACAGCATTTGAGTCACCTCCGTTAAATCTTTCAATCATTTTACGGCACCAATCCACACGATGGAAATTTTGAGCCTTAGTCAAATTATGAGGTATCCACCGGGCGCAAAGCTTCCTGACCGCTAAATGTTCGTGGAGGATTTTGTGCACTTGACTCATACCGATGCCTAAGCTTGTCCGAATCTGCAGATAGGTCACTCTTTTGTCAGTCTCTATCATACGCCGCACAACACAGATGTTATTTTCAGTCATCGCCGTAGAAGGCCGTCCCTCACGTACATCATCAGTGAGATTAGTGCGACCACGTTTAAACTCATTAAACCAGTTGTAAACAGTCGCACGAGATGGGGCTTCATCGTGAAAGGCCAATCGTAGTCTATCATAAATTTCTTGTTGACTTAAATGACATCGAAAGTCATAAAAAATCATTGCACGAAAATTTTCTCGTGTTAAATTCATGTTGACGTGACACAGACAATTTTCAATTTGCCGCCAAATCGTAAAACAAATGACAAATGAATGAAATATATACTCAGTAATATTGGCAAAGAGTTCTATTTTCAAATTTTTGAATATTTTTTTTATTATATTGTTTATAAGTGGCCAGTTCTAAGAACTTTCAGTTTGACCCTCGTAACCCATAAAATTAATATTCCTATCGGAATAGAAGGACAAGTAAAAGCTGTCAAATGAAACCGATTTAAGATGTCAGTAACTAACTTAAGTAAGTAATATTTGTAGCTTTAAATGAAATAACCTTTTGATCAGGTGATTTATAACAATGTTCCTAAGTTAAATATAATAGTTTACTGCATGATAAACAGTCGACACAAAATATTGAACATGCAGCTCTAGTGTAAAACTAGACATTATTTCTTTATACAAAATATTCGTCGATATACATTCCCTGTGTTATTCTGTCTTTATTTTCACGTAAATTAACGTTTGTAAAATAGAATAATCAAACTGCGTACTTTAAATTTGAAGCTCATTGGTAAATATAAGTCGTATATTAAGAGGCTTCGATTTGGACTAATTTACCTGTTATATGATTATTTGTTGGGGTAATGCCACTGTAACGAATAACAATCAATCACTGATCAAGTCACCATGTTTCAAACGCATTATTTCTCCAAAATATACACAATTTCACTTTTAAATATAAAAAATCAAATGCACGTAATTTTCAGCGAGCTTCTGCAGGGCGGTCAACTGTTTGACATCTGACAAAAATGGTTCTGCTACCCATCTCTTTTTATCACACAGTTTGCTGATAGTGACATCTCGCTTTTGTCGTTCTATTCCAAAGGGATAATAATTTTATGATATAACCAATATCAGATAAGGAATATTAGTCGAATGAAAACGTTACCTTTTTGTCATCAATCATTCATGTAAATGTAATGAGTTTACTCTATCCTGGATTTAATCATCGTTCTCTCTAGGTCCGTTTATGTGACGTTGACGACATAGACAGAATGAGTATTGAATGTGAAGAAAAAAGTGAACCTTATAGCTAATTTTTCGTAAGTCAGATAAGAAATATTTTTCTAATAAAATACAATACTCTACTTTGAAAATGTCACCCATCCGCCAGAAATTATTTCTGTAAACGTCGTTTTCAAAATCGGTTGTTTTATAAGTATAAAGTTAAGTCTGATAAGCCTTAATTGACATTGGAAAAATCGGCCCTTAAAGAACCATATTAAGAAAGAACTCTGTAAAATACTCGTGAATCATCATGAAAATCTTCATAGTTTTGAAGTGGATGGTAAGAAGAAATGGATAAGCACTTCGAAAGAGCTTTTTAATCAAGCAGCCCTATGAACAAATAGGTGTGAAAATGACAAGTTGGCGGCGACACAAGTTAGCAATTAATACGGGGCTATAACGAGGATCATCATACATATTCAGGTAATGTTCTCTGTCAATCAAAACCATTGTTCCGTTGACGCAAATTGCTTAGCGTAGGCTCTAACTTGAGATAGTGGTTCTCAATCTTTTTCCTGGAGTTACCCTTACACCTCATCATCATTATCATTATTTCGTCCATACCGGCAACGGCAACTTCTGAATTCTAAGTTTGGGTTATTGGTGATAAGCTCTGATGTGGCTAACAAAACCGAACATAGTTTAGAATGTTTACACTCACAGTGTCATATTTAACCGACTTCAAAAAGGAGGAGGTTATCAATTCGACTGTACGTTTTTTTTTTGTATGTTTGTTACCTCATATCTCAGTCGTCTGTCGACCGATTGGAAATTTTTTTTCGCCTACTTAGAGGGTATACCTTCTAGTTGGTCCAATTTTTTCCAATTTGGGATCTGATGATGGGATTTTGGTGTAATCGAGGGAAACCCTCAAATTTTAAAGGCACGTATAGTGTTTCTTTACTTGAATCTTAATGTTGATATGTTGTTACGTCTAATAGTCAACATCTTGTGGGTCTGAGCTGATGGTGGAACTCCTTAACGCTTAGGAGTTCAGTAATTATAATGAAAGAACTTATAATAGGTAGTTTGTAGCTTTTTAAAAAACAGAGTCATAAGGTGCCCCCCCATTCTCCTGTAATCTCTAAAAATGAAGAAATAAAATTAACTTAAAAAAAAGTAAAAACCGACTTCAAAACTAAAATGCACTAAAAAGTCTTAAATAAAATCTTGACTATTGAAAGGAAAGGAACCCATTTTAGGCAAACAATTTCTTTTTGGAGTCGGTGCCATCACTTTGACCATCAAGCATCAACTATCACAGCACCGATAAAATATTAACGATAAAGATAAAATATTAACCAAAAATTGCGCACGGTTGGGACTCAAATCTGCAACTTTCTGGCTAACCGGGCCAAACGCTCTTCCAATTGAGCTACCGTACTGTCGGTCCGACTGCAAAATTCCTGGTCCCTTATGAATACGTAATTACGCATGACGTCAGCCACGTGACAAAAAATTCTAAACCATTGGATAGCGAATCGTTATCAATTTCCAAGTTGAGTTTATTCTGTAATGTTTTCCTACTTGGCCCACTGCTGTTGTAAAACAGTTTGTAGATGGCGCTGACGTCACGAGTAATGACGTATCCATAAGAGATAAGAAATTTCGCACGGTTGGACCGACAGCACGGTAGCTCAATTGAAAGAGCGTTTGGCCCGGTTAGCCAGAAAGTTTCAGGTTCGAGGCCCACCCGTGCGCAATTTCGGTTTCTTATTTCATCTTTCCGAACTCAGTTTTGAACAGACGGCTACATGGTAAACAGAGAAGTTACCCATAAACCAATAATAGGTGCAACTAAATACAAGTTTTATACTGCATTACAGGGTATTACTGACTACTGTTCAATTTGCTACGGTGCGCTTGCAAACGCAGTTTTATCAATGTATTTACTTCGATATCTATACTAATATTATAAAGCTGAAGAGTTTGTTTGTTTGTTTGAACGCGCTAATCTCAGAAACTACTGGCCCGATTTGAAAAATTATTTTTATGTTAGATAGTCCATTTATCGAGGAAGGCTTTGAACTATATAACATAAAGATACGACTCACAAGACGACAGCAGCAATGAAAAATGTTGCGAAAACGGGAGAAAGATATTCCTTTTGAGAGCTTCCGCTGCGTACGCTGCGGAAACCGCTAAAGTTACACAAAAATAATGTATGACAAGATTGTTCAGCATTAAGAGTTCTATAATAAAGTCCGCAACAGCGTAAGTCTATCTTTTATGGTTGACTTATTACAACCTTTTTTATGTTAATAAATTTGTAAAAATATAATGCATCATTTTTAGAGGTGTATTATACACACAGGTATTAATTCTTATCAAAAGAAATACATTCATCATCACGAGCATTTCATTTAGAACAAAGTTGCCCTTTATATCATTTGATTCCAATAAATATCTTAGGAGCTATCACAGTTTTAACATAACTCCGCACCAAAATAATGTTCGCAGCTTAAGTACAACGTGCGCTTGCGCTATTTATATTATAAAGCTGAAGAGTTTGTTGGTTTGAACGCGCTTATATCAGGAACTGCTAAACCGATTTGAAAAAATATTTCTGTGTTAGATAGCTTATTTATTGAGAAAGGCTTTAGGATATAAAACATCACGCTGCGACGGGAGGGGAGGGAGCAAACTCAAAACGCGCGGACGAAGTCGCGGGGGACCGCTAGTATAAATATGCGACGTATCTAACTAAAAGCCTATTTTTCCAATGTTGTAATTAATTCTGGTTAACGTTATTTACCAAATACTACATATGAAATGTCGTCCTATTTTTAAATTATTCGTAAGTTAGTGCCTATTGTCGTAGTGGAACAGGCCCCAAGCAGAAAATAATTAAATAAAATAGGCAACTTCTCATGACATTGGTAGAGTGCAAATGCAATTTACTATTTGGATATGCCTTTTAGATATGGTGTAGCTGCCTTTTTATAGGTACTTCTAAAATTTGGACTACTCCAACTTATAAAGCTCACTGCAAGCTAGCTAGGGTAATAAAAAGGAATCCCATTGTGGGATCCTACCAACACTTTGGAAAACAGTATTATGGCATGAGGCATGAAATTAAGACGATTACTACAAAGCAAAATCCGTACACAAGGCCACGTGTGGTTGCCACAAGTAATTTAGTTCATGGAAAATGTTTGTGCGTGAGATAAATTATATTGGAAATATTTATTATGTGGTCGCATGCGCATCTAGGAGCCCTTGCTGTAATTACATTCCGCAAATAGTTTTGTATAGAAAATAGTGAGAACATTGTTTAGTTTATTGAAAGGTTAAAGCAATTATGACGTAGTAAATTATTTACTTTTACACACCTATGTGACCTGAACCATACCCAAAGCAAATATGTAAGTTGAAATTAACTTTGAGTTTTGTTGAAATCGGATGAATGTTATTTTGGAAACCTGGAAAATGTCTGGTTTTATCACTCATTAAAATGCTTTCCAATATATTTTTCTAGCGTTTAACCCTATTTTAAATATTATGGGCTTTCTATGGAAATTTGTTGTTCACAGTTCTTGCTCTGCTTAAAAAAATACACATGAAACGGAGTTGCTTTTTGGTTCGCTTTGTTTATACAACGTGTTCTCTAAAGTTTTCCGGAAATTTAAACCGAAAATTCTACAATGTATAAGCAATAATTTCCTGCAAGTTTTTTTCTAACAGAAATATAATGCACGAATATGTTTGTTTTCAAAATCAGTTCGTTATTATTTGCTCTCAGTGTTTGTAGTGACGTTGTCAACTTTACTACAACTGCGAATGGTTAGCAAAAAAGGGCACAAACAAACATGCTTTTATTACCTTCTTTGTTACGGTTTCATTATAGAGCAGTTTTCATCCATCATTTTCTCTCAATAAATGGCGTTAAGAATCTTTTAGAACTATTTAAAACAAATATTTTGGCACATAAAGTAAAAATGATTAAATGCTTTAAATGAAAATTAGGTAATTATTAATTGTTATTTAAGTTATTTTAAAGGCCATATTGAACTTTACGTAGGTACATAATTATTATTGTGGTTTACTTTTTATCATTTACGTTCACGAAAAGCAAAAGACAAGAAAATTTCAAAAACCTAGCCTTCATTACCATGCTCATCGCAAGAACTTTTTTTGACAACTTAACCGTCAGAAGTCAGCCATCACTTAGTTTTCAAAATATTTTTTGCTGGGCTTACTAAAACGCATTTTACTACTATCATTGGGACACACCGAGTACAAAATGGAAATTGAATTATTTTGTATGAAATTCGAAAAAACTAAAAATATTGGAGTTGTATCACAATCTTTTATCACGGCCTTAATTTAAGTAGTCTTATTTATATCCTGAATTTTCCGAAAAACAAAAAAAAACACGTTGTATAGTCATAAATATTCCTAACAAACATTTTGTTTGCTATGCAATTTAGCTGTCTTTGTAAACAGACTTGAAAATAACCACGTCTGCCGCAAATTCCACACAAGTGCACTAAACATTGTATGTATGAGAACAGTGCAGACCAAGGTCCCAAGTCAACCTTCCACTAGGCATTTCTGATTAGACCCGCCAATCAATCACAGCGACCCAGCTCATCAGGGCTGAATATTTGAAACGGTTAGTTGTATGCGATCAAAATTATATGTTCATTATTTTAGGGCGGATCCACATTTGCGGTGCGTTGCGTCACTGTTGCATTGATACCCGCACGAGCGTTGTGACGATATGCTGTTTAGGTGGACTTGCACACGATTATCTAACCCAGGGTTACGCTAACCCTGGATTAAATCTTCATTCTGTCACTGTCAACGTCAAATAAACTGACCAAGACAGAATGATGATATAATCCAGGATTAGCGGGCCTTAGTATTTATGTGAAACGACGGAACTGCACGGCTCCGGACGTCGTAGCGTCGAAGTAATCATAATCATAAAAATCTTTATTGTGGACACAGATTAAAACGTTGGACAATGTTAGAAGTACTGGCCGTGTCTTGCCTCTAGCTAGGGCGTACAATGATAGAAGAGCACAATATGTTAAATACAGTTAATGCAATTAAGGTAATGGAACGCCAATTGAGCTTCGTTCTTTCGTTTACCATATAAAACTGTTGGTGTATTAATTTTGTCTAAATTATACTATTTGATCATTTTTTTTCCACGAAGTTGCTCAAAGATCATAAGTAGTCGATTCTACTTTCCCGATTTATTAACAAACATGAAAAAAACACATAATCAATCGGGATATGTAACATTACAGCTATTTATTACACACATCAAAAGATAAATAGGTGAATAGTAAAATATGTCGTAACTTGCCTCGAGCATTTAAAATAAAATAAAGAAACAAGGAAACGTCGGAAGGTGTCAATCTAATTACAATCGAAGTGATGAAAGAACGAATAATTAACTCCGGAAAGGTTTCTTTGTTTCTCTTCATTTGCATGACCAAGTTCACGCAATCGAAATAGCTCAAGGCACATTTAAAGATTTTTTTTTAATTTATTAGTACCAGGGTCAAACTGAAAGTTCTTAGAAAATCAAAAACTGATTACATTAGCCAGTTATTAGTTTTATTATATCTTTTCAAAATATTGTCCATTGTCGTCAATACACCGCTGCATGCGATGGAACCACTGGGAAAAGCACTTTGCCCACTCGTCCTTAGGGGTCTCTTCAATGGCATCGCGATACGCAGCCACCGCTTCTTCAGCATTCATAAACCGCTTTCCTTTAAGTTTTTCTTTAATTTTTGGAAATAAATGAAAATCACAAGGCGCGAGGTCGGGGCTATACGGCGGGTGACCCAGTAATTCAACGTTTGATGTCGCCAAATAGTCGATCGTTCGCTTGGCGGTGTGCGACGAGGCGTTGTCGTGGTGAAGGAGGATCCTACTGCGAGGTCGTTTCTCTCGAACTTTTTCCAAGACAAGTGGCAAACAATTGGTAGTGTACCATTCTGCAGAAACTGTTTTTTGATCCTTTAACACAATTGTTGCGAAATGACCTATCCTTCCAAAGAACGAGGCCACCATTTTTTTCCCGCACTTCGATCTCTCTTCACTTTAGTTGGCAACTCCTCGAAAGGAAACACCACTGAGCAGATTGTCTTTTGGTTTCAGGATCATAACAGTAAATCCAGCTTTCGTCACCTGTTAGTATGTCGAACACAGCATTTGAGTCCAATCCACACGATGGAGTTTTTGAGCCTTAGTCAAATTATGAGGTATCCACCGGGCGCAAAGCTTCCTGACCGCTAATTGTTCGTGGAGGATTTTGTGCACTTGACTCATACCGATGCCTAAGCTTGTCCGAATCTGCTGATAGGTCACTCTTTTGTCAGTCTCTATCATACGCCGCACAACACAGATGTTATTTTCAGTCATCGCCGTAGAAGGCCGTCCCTCACGTACATCATCAGTGAGATTAGTGCGACCACGTTTAAACTCATTAAACCAGTTGTAAACAGTCGCACGAGATGGGGCTTCATCGTGAAAGGCCAATCGTAGTCTATCATAACTTTCTTGTTGACTTAAATGACATCGAAAGTCATAAAAAATCATTGCACGAAAATTTTATCGTGTTAAATTCATGTTGACGTGACACAGACAATTTTCAATTTGCCGCCAAATCGTAAAACAAATGACAAATGAATGAAATATATACTCAGTAATATTGGCAAAGAGTTCTATTTTCAAATTTTAGAATATTTTTTTTATTATATTGTTTATAAGTGGCCAGTTCTAAGAACTTTCAGTTTGACCCTCGTACATAATCTCACATTGTTCCAGTCGTTCGTTACTATTGTTCAAAGTTCTTCTCACAATTTTTTTTTTTTATTTCAAATGAATTTATAATTTTATTGGTTAATTTTCACTAAAACCACTATGCACATCAATATTAATTATGAAGTATTGGCTGAATTACATTTCAATTATATATGTGATTACCCTAACTGTTTAATCTTTTTAGGGTTCTGTAGTCCAACAAACAAGAAACCCTTATATTAAGCCAAGTATGTCTATCCGCAGTTCAGCGCAGTTTGAAGAAAAAAAGGGGTACTTCTCAACAAATACAAGTAACGTGGGGATGATTTTTTCTCTCTGGCCAAAACCATCGTGTGGGGTATCATTGAATAGGTATTTTAAAAAGATTGTGAGTTTTCATACATCAATTTTCAATATAGTGGCCGGTTTCGGTAACATTCAATTTAAAAGTTTTTTTTTTTGGTAGAGTCCAATGTGAACCTCTCCAAACTAAACGGTAGAAGGATACGTCAAAAAATGCACAGCACTAGCATACATAATTAATTTAAAAGGAGAACTATCACAGCTATGATATGTAAATAAATTACGGAGTAGTCTATAACTTTAAAACTAATAAATTGTAATGTAAATTTTCGCTTACAAATGATTACCTCTAAAACGCGTTAAGATTTGACAATGAAACTGTAGTCGAATGTTGGTTTTGATTGTCTCTCTAAGTTGTAAAAAAAATCATAATTGTAAGTTATTGTCAAGGGATATAACCGGTTTAGCCTCACAATTTCGGATATTTTGTTATTTTAACCAATCTAGGTATAGTCATTTATTTATTTATTAACAAAAAAGAAAAAAATAAACTAAGACATGCAACATGAAAAAATAACTTAATATCTATCTATTCAAAAACGACCAAAACCAATCTTAATCATGTTTTACAGATCATTATTAGGGCAACAAAAGTGCTTACATACTAGTAGATATGGAACCCTTCATGCGCTAGTCCAATTCGCACTTGTATTTTTTTACAACTGCAGCTCAACTTGCTTACCATTGTAAGGTCAAATCATGCCTGATTACAGAATTGTAGAAAAAACTTCGTATTAATGAAAACATAGAAAGTACGAAAAGTATTTAATTCACATCAATGTTTTATTTTTAATTTATTTATTTCATAAGTAACATAAAATAATCCTAATTAATTATCTGCCAAACTGTAAAACAGT
Source organism: Pyrausta purpuralis (assembly GCA_963924145.1). Lineage (NCBI taxonomy): Eukaryota > Metazoa > Arthropoda > Insecta > Lepidoptera > Crambidae > Pyrausta > Pyrausta purpuralis. The sequence continues at coordinate 20,989,621 of OZ001659.1, forward strand.
TTGACGGCAAAGTTCCTGTGGGTTATGTTCTAAGTATTTTACTTATGTATGTTAATTCATTTATTTAACCATTCTTAAACTAAATAAATACTGTCAAATCGAGCACATATTACTGACATACAGAAGCTAGGGGCACATTAATAAATAATGTCTTCGCAGTAATTGTTTGAGAGAATTTCTTGAGACATTGTAAAATTATTGTTGTATCTCTCCTGGTAATTCGTTGAGCCGTGTTGGAAAGAGCCAAAGCCGGGTGCGCTTACCATAATAGTTGTTATACTTAGGTGCTTCATATCCCTTTTTCTGTGTCACTTTGCGAATTGGGTGCCTATGTACTTTACTCACTATCTAACTACCATTCCACCAACCTTCAAAGAGTATGTAAATACAGACGTGAGCTTGCAGCTTGAATAAAATTGCCTTCGCCTATTGTATTCCTGTAATTGGCTAATAGTGGACACTTTTCTCATCTTCACACTTTCAATGGTACGGAAGCTTGGTAATCTTATTGTACATTTGCATGTCATTAATGCAATTCTTTGTTACTGTGATAGAAATCGAGACACAAGGTCAGTGTAATAACGTTAATTGTGGCATTACGTATGTAATAGCCCAAGATGAACGATTATATATTGTGATCTTGTTTTTGCTTTGTTATAATTTGATAATTGATATTGTAATTACAGTGATATGAAGTTTTAACTATTTGGTACTTATTTTAATTTGATTTGATCAAATATTTTTTATTAAGTGTTAGTGAATGGACAATTACAAATCAAATCTTGACTTTGAAGAAAGTTATACTCCACCGGATCCGAAATCGAAGACCCATTACAGACTGCGATTTTTAGCACCGATACAGTCGTAATACTAAAGCGCGTTAGCAACGATACAGTCGCGATGCAGAAGCTGGTAATTGTCAAATTATGTACTGAATTTTGGCGACTGCATTGATACTAACGCGCATTAGAATCGATGCTAACGCGCGACTGCAGTGATGCTAAAGTAAATCTGTTCATTGCGTGAGTCGCGATGCTGAAGCGCGTTATAGAAACGCGCGACTGCATCGATGCTAAAAGTTGCAGGGTGTTAGTGGTCTAAGATAATAAAACTAAATATTAATACTAGGTAGGTATTAATAATTACATTTATTTTCGCCTAGACCGACTATAATAACGCATCTTCAAATATTCTAGCTAGTGAATTTACTAAAGTATTTTGTGTCATGGTCAACCGGTCACTATGGTCAGAATCCATTAGATGGCTCGCAGGCGCATCTCGAACACCCACCCATTGAGAAGCATATATGTTTATGAAAATATTAGATATGCATACTTTAATTTTTAACACAAAAATAATTTCGTTATTTTTTTTTTATTTATTTATTTAAAGACTTTATTGCACAAATCATAGTGTACAAAGGTGGACTTAATGCTAAAAGCATTCTCTGCCAGTCAAACCTTTAGGTCATGCAGAGAGATGGCAATGGGTGCAGCGAAAAGAAATTTTGAGAAAAACAAAATAGTAACAATTGACTAATATTTATAGTAACAAATAAACGTGCTTTAATTACTGTAAATTATTTTATATTCAATAAATATACTTAAACTTACACAAAATAAATACAATATATAAAAAAAAATATACATAAATAATACACATAATAAATAAATATTATTTTGCAATTATCTATTCTTTAAGAAATTGTCGGACTTTCCTCTTGAATGATACCTTCGACTCGGCCCTCCTGACATCCAAAGGAAGAGAGTTCCACAGTCGTGTTGCCGTCACTGAAAATGACTTGGAGACGTACGTGGAGCGGTGTGCCAGCGTGCCTAGCCGGAGATTGACGGAGGAACGGAGAGACCGATCGTGAGTTTGGCATAAAAACGGGAACATATCTTTAAGATAAGAAGGCGACGAGGGGTTATTAAGAATAGCATGTAAAATGCAAAGGATTCGAGAGTCTCTACGTTGACGAATAGGGAGCCAGTTAAGCTGTGCTCTAAAACTGGAGACATGGTCATATTTACGGAGGCCGAAGATGAACCTGATGCAATTGTTGAGGAGACGTTCAAGCTTGTCGATAAGGGCTTCAGTAAGATTAGTGCAGCAAGAGTCTGCGTAGTCTATGATAGGGATGACAAGAGTTTGCATAAGCAGAAGCTTCGTCTTAAATGGGAGAAAGAATTTTAAGCGGTAGAGACTTCTCAGACAGACAATCACCTTACGGCTGACCTCAGCTATGTGAACAGACCAGCTAAGCGTAGTGTCCATAGTTAGGCCCAAGTTCTTGACACTAGTAGAGTAAGGTATAGTGGTACCTTCAAACACTATTGGGTCCAGATCCATTACATTAAACCTAGAAACAAGTCCCGGACTACCCACAATAATGGCCTGACACTTCGTAGGGTTGACAGAGATTCCGAAGTTTTGTGACCACGATGAAATATAATTTAAATTTTCGTTCATAAGATGAATTACAGCAGGTAGTTCTGCAATTTCACTTTGCACATACAATTGCAAGTCATCAGCATACAGATGATACGAGCAGCGAAGATTAAGGGTGATAAGATTTATAAAAATAGAGAAGAGCAAAGGAGAGATTATGCCACCCTGTGGTACACCAGATGACAGATTGTACCAGTCAGAAAGGGCGTTAGGAGTTTTAATTGACTGCTGGCGACCACGCAGATAGGAAGAGAACCATTCCAGGGCTGAAGAAGATACTTTTAAGTACGAAAGTACGGCCAGAAGGAGGTCATAGTCCACAGCATTAAAGGCATTAGAAAAGTCTATTAGAACAAGAAGTGTGACTTTAAAGGAATCCATCCCGTCTCGTATGTCTTCTGTTACCTTCAGCAGAGCAGTGGTAGTACTATGGCCTGCACGAAATCCAGACTGAAAAGGATTCAGTAAGTTGTTCTGAGAGAGGTGGGAGGATAACTGTTTAAGTACACACGACTCAATTACTTTTGAGAGAAAAGGCAAAATGGAAATGGGCCGGTATTGGCTTGGAGAAGTGGGATTACGAACCTTAGGGAGTGGACGGACGAGAGCTTTACGCCAAACATCTGGATAAGTGCCAGAGTCCAATGACCAATTAATAATGTGAGTGAGAATAGGTAAAATTATTTTGAGCAATGGCACTATCATCAGACGGCTGATGCCATCCACTCCGGTTGCTTTAGATGTAATCGTAGAAATGGCCTTGCTGATGTCAGCATCGGAGACAGGGGTAAATGAGAAGGGAGTAATGTCAGGAGCAGGGAGTGAAGCTATGTATGCTAAAGTATTCGCTTTGGTGAGAGCATCAAGAGCAGGAAGGTTCGTGAAATGCTGGTTGATGTCGTTGAGATCAAAAGGAATATGGATGTCATCAGACTTTGATCTGCCGACCCCAAGTGAATTCAGAAAATTCCAGATGTTAGAGGAAGAGGACTTATGGATCTCAGTATGTATTTTTCGGAAACTTATTTACCGAAGATGAGAAAAATAAAGCTGTAAGATAACCTGAGTAATATTATGATGAGTAAAAATATTTTAAATGGTGTGATGTATGCATAAAAGATGACGATTCAGCCAAAAAAGAGAATTGGTTTTGTTATACCCATTTCTATTTTTTTTTTGGTTTGTAAGATTGTTCTGCAAAACTACTTAGGTACCAGTAACTAAGGAGTAAAGAATACAAATAAATCCAAAAATAACGAGCAATCATACAAAAACACGTGATTTATATTAATGCAACATTGGAATTATGAAATAAATTGTTTTCTCGAACTCTACATGGCGATGTCTTTCTTTTACGTTGTTATAAGGGTGGGTATGATACATACCTAGGGATCTATCTGCATCAATGTAAGGCTACTATTTCAACAATAAAACTCCAGCATTCCTAGTAATTATTCGCTGCTTTGCAATTAAAATAGCACTTTGTCTAGCCATTATCTGTATGGATATCTCTACGGCATTTGATTTCAGATCTCGTTAAGTTTTATTTAGATCCGGTACTAATGATATTTTGCTAGTCCTTAGTATTTTAAAACTTACCCAGAAGAATCATTTTGCGTACTAAAATAGATTATCCAATCTAGAGAGACCTCCAATTAGTAGAGTTTTTTAAAACGTATAAGGTTTTGAAGCCTCTGTTAGCTCAGAATATACTGGTCATTTTACTTAACGTTTCACTCACTTCTGGTTTTAGTCTACCCGTGACCACGAACGTAAAGTGGGTTGCGTTGTTTATTTCATTTCAAATAATTGGGATAATTGTTCTGTACAACAATCTCTTTTAAGTTTCCTTAATAATCGAAGAAGCTGAACTGCGAGTATAAGTTAAATTATAGATTATAACTTCGCAAAAGTAAAGGATAGACACTAAATAGGAAAGGAAACAATAATTATTACACCTTACAAAATGTAAATAGCAAAATTTCTTAATCTTTTCCACCATACTTCGACAATAACAGAGTAGGTTTTTAATTCACAAGACGACTCTTACCGTAACGTTGGTGCAGTTATAATACATTTAAGGTTTTGCTGTATCTCCCGCTCATATCGATGCAATATTATCCCCGCGAATTCCAAAAAGGCTACGCCTGCTTATTGCTAAAATTATCAGCAGAAAGCAAAAGGAGAAATGCGACAGACCCAATTAAACCCAAGTAGCCTGCTCACATCCGCTCAAAAGGCTTAATGATCGCCTGCGTGACAAAATCTAGTTTTTATTCCAGCTTCATCATAGTGGTACAAGTTATAGATCTTGGAGGATTTTAACATGGGGCGATCGGCGTACTCCCGTACTCGTAAGTCTCAAGTCAATCTAAGTGCGTTTATTTTTAAATCATATGAACAGATGAAAAGCATCAGATGATTTTAAAACCAGAGGTACGATTAAACTTCAAATGCTCAATTCGACCAGAAGGAACCAGAAAATATTGAACGATTTTAAATCTGTCAACGTATACGTTATTTATTTTTCTTTGTTATATTTAGATAAATTAAATATGTCGGCGCGTCTATTGGTGTATCCACACCGCCCTGCCATGCCGCTCATGCCGCTGCGGATACTCCATGAGAATATCAATGGTTGGATTGAAGGATGACAGTGAAGTTACTATCCCGTATATCAATTTTGATGAAGGCCAGATGCGCCATCAAATAAATAAATAAAACGCGACTGAAGCAAAGGACAAAAAGAGGATTAAGCTATAATCGACTTTGTTTAGCATAAAAATACTCGTACTAACTCGTAGCATTGTGATTTTCGAAGACCAACATATAAGTATTACAAAGGTCCTTTTTGCATGACCTGATTAACCCGTCCTCCCTTAACTTGTACCACAGTATAATTTAGTTTCCGCTGCTCGTCCTGGATCCCGTTATTCGGTCCAGCCTAGCCGTACTGTTCTTATAATTGCAGTAATGCCGCGCTATCGGCCGACCGGCTATTTGCTATTACAGTACATACGTGGAAATGAGCTGCGAGGGCTGGAATATAATTTAAGTTTTTAGAGTGAAAATAGGTTTGAGATGATTTGTAATCTCGACCTGAGACGCATTAGGTCTGATGTGGAAATTTACAGGTTTTGAGGAGAGCCGAAAGAAAGTGTTTGGTAAAATCGTGTCATATCTTTTAAATAAATTATGTTACGCCAACAAAAATAATACAATATTTTAGAATAGAGTTGTACCTATGTATTAGTATAGCAATGAATCATGTTACAGTATTAAAATAATATATTTTTTCTCAAAAACCACTTTTTTGGTGAAATTCGACCTTATGCCTATGAAAGGCTATGACAAAACGAAACATTTTATTTCTTTGTAATGATACAACTTTATGCCTGTAATTTATTGGTAAATTGACTGCACACTTTAAGCTTTTTCGTAACATGTAACATTATGATTGAAAAGAAATTACATTATGTTAAGTCCTATTTTATGATAAAATCTATGCATGTAAAGAAAGACGTGCAATGCATACAGGCAATAAGGAGTTTCCTAGATAGTAAATGAAGTGAGGTAGTCAGGAAATATCTACTATATCATTGGTTTTCATAATTATAGCACCTACTGCCGGTAAGCAGTACATACAGTGGCAAGACTAAGCGTGATAGTTAAACCTTAACCGAAATAAGCCACGTCTTGTCTTGACACTGTATCTAGCATCCAAAATAAACTTTAACATAAATTTCTTTAACAGTAACTACGTAACGTCATGTTTAAAAATAATTTTAAAAAGGCATCTCAATGTGTTTTTAGTGTTTTAAGAGTACAAAATACATTTTTAAGGAGGTTATGTTTGGCCATTCTGTTTAATCACTTTTAGGAAAATCCGTGTCCGTCTCGGAATGTTTTAATTTTTTATAATATATATGACATTCCTTTGGAACCCATTATAAAAGACTTATCAAATCTTAGTGTGGTTCGTGTCTTGTCTTTAACGCTATCTTCACTATCATAATCTGAGAATTCTTGGCTAAGATCTGTAAAGAAAAATATTTTTTGTGAGTAGGTACATAGATACAATAAATAAATACTGGAAAACATCACATAAATATTGCTCTGATCCTGTGATTAGTAGCTAAAGCACTTGTGTTACAAAAAACAAAAACAACGACGGTACCACAACACCCAAACAAACCTGAGTCAATATAGAAAAGTTTGTCTCTCGACTATGTAGATCGTCAAATCAATAATTTTTAGAACAGAAATAAAGAGATAACAATAATAGGTACTACTCCTACTTATTCAAACGACATCTAGTTTTTTTTAGGTATAATAATATTGCTTCTCAGGTACAGTACAGTTATAAGGTTCAGTATAGTTATTAGCTTATAAAGAATCGCAAACGTACGATCGGGGTCTCTGCCGCGTAACCACTTTTAAACCAAAAAAGCTTGCACGCAGACACAAAATCGGGAGTCACTTCAAACAAAAGACGACTCGAGTTTCAAGCAGTTTTCGCTCTTAAGGTGGTCAAGCGCCGAAGACCTCGATAGAACATCAAAACAGAGAAGTAGGTATTCTTTGGATAAACACAGTCTGGCCATAAATACTGTTACAATTAAAAATAAGAAAGATATTACATATGAATTTGGAATCTGTCATTTTTAAACGACAACGTGTGTAACCAATGATGACATACGGATCCGAAACATGGTCTCTTACTATGGGCCTTATAATGAAGCTCAAAATCACACAACGAGTGATGGAAAGGGCTATGCTGGGTGTTTCTCTACGGGATCGAATCAGAAATGAGGAGAAAGGTAGAAGAACTAAAGTAACGGACATAGCCTTGAGAATCAGTAAGCTCAAGTGGCAATGGGCAGGGCACATAGCGCGAAGAACTGATGGCCGTTAGGGCAGAAAAGTTCTAGATTGGAGACCCTTCGACCAGAGACGCAGCGTGGGACGTCCACCAACAAGATGGACAGACGACCTTATAAAAATTGCAGGATCATACTGGATGCAGACCGCTAGTGATCGGTCGCTGTGGAAAGCCGTGGGGGAGGCCTATGTTCAGCAGTGGACGTCCTTTGGCTGATAATGATGATGATGATGATGATGATTTTTAAACAATTGCTCATTGTGTTTTCTAATTTTGGCGCTAATACATTTTATAATATTTTGCGATATTAAAATGGAGTGGGGTGATAAAGAGAACCGAATCGCTGTGATTGCATTACACAAAGTTGGTATGGAGCCAAATGCAATTTTTAAAACTCTACATGCGCTTGGTATTAGTCAAATGTTTTTGTACCGGGCTATCAATAGGTACAATGGGACCTCCTCTGTTTATGACAGAAAAAGATCTGGCCGACTACGTAGTGTTCGTACTGTTACACCTTAGATACGTAAGTAATAGGGCTGACATCTCTTAAGGATGTTCTGCTGTGTCAGCATTTAGGTTAGCAAGCGTTAGGTCCTAGGTTAAGACTGTCAGTTTTGTTCCAACCTCCACCCAAGACACACGCTCCCAAATTAATTGTATTATTTTCTGTCAATTAGTGAAATAAACTGTGTTTTCCTAAAATAATCTTTTTTAAAAACCTCAACGAAATATCCCGTGTAACAGTACGAAAAAGGTGTTCTAAACAGTAAGGGAAAGAATTCGCGGAAATCCTGTCCGAAAGCAAAAGATTTTATCTCGGGAGATGAAGATAGCAACTAGAACCATGTCGCGTATTTTAAAAGATGACTTAGGACTTGCAGAAGAGACGCACTGGTGATTCTTTAACTGATAATTTAAAAAAGAATAGGGTGGTAAAATCGAAAAACCTTCTGAAGCGGTACGCAAAGGGAGGTCACAGAAAAAAAATGTTTACGGATGAGAAAATCTTTACAATTGAGCAACATTTTGACAAACAAAATGACCGTATTTATGCTCAAACCTCTAAGGAAGCTTCCCAATTAGTCGGCAGAGTGCAACGTGGGCATTACCCGACTTCTATACCCGAATTTTAATAAATAAATTATTTACTAGGTATTCACTTCAATCTTAATAACTTGCGCGCGAATGAATAACTTCTCGCAACAAAACAAACCCGTGCATGCGGTGCGGCGCGGCACTCGCTTGGTGCGATGAGCTGATAGGTCAAGCCGCGCGGCGCCGAAGACGACATAGTGACCGGCGAAAATGGCCGATGTCATTGTATCGCATCCGAGTCTGATCACTAAGTCAATGGAATAATGTTTCTTTTTCACATATGCATTTCTATTCAACCATAAAGGAACAGTTTTTTAGAAGCATAGGGGCTATTTTGATTGCATACCTTGACCGAACAAATGAAACTTTCGAGGCATAACAGCATATCACAAGATACGATATCTGATTAATGAAAATTTAAGAGGCATAAATTTCTAATTGAAAATACGTTTTATTTTGGCCGACAATCTTTGTAGTATAAAGTCGAATGACAAAATTGACCCTGCCTTATGTCTAAATTATTTTAAAAGCAAAAAACCTGAAGTCTACGTTCGACTTTCAGATCACGCTAAGATTTAAAGCATAAATTCTTTAGTTGTTTTCAGACCTTAATCCACGATGTACATAGAAAAACATGTCTGATTCGACCTTATGCATTTGTGAATATAACAGAAAGAAAAGAGATAGAAATATGATTCTTAGATGCATTGAAAGAGCGCAAGATGCTGGTTCCAGCCATATAGTAAAGCCATTTTGGTTGAATTTTGACATTCGACCTTATGTGTCTCAGGTCGAGTGTTGTTGCTCAAGATATTATTCTTGTTAGTCGCTTCTATCCTAGCAATAGTCTGTCACATTTAAAGTTAAACAATTTTTAGAGTTTGATTATGACAAAAGTTATTTAAATAGTTGCAAAAATATCTATGGCCCTATTTTCAGTCACTACCTTAAATATAGCGTGTAATTTTCGTTCGAAAACGAAAAAAAAGTACATTCCTTTTTATTTACGCTAAATAAAGACGGTAGTACCCACAATATAAAGTTATTTTTTTAATCATTCCCGTAAGGAATTAATTTTGATTTGATTATTCGTGATTTTCATTGGGCAATCTGATATCAAAAAATAAATATCACACGTTATCATGATGCAAATTATTCAAAAATATGGGCTCTAATCAGAAACCTGTCCTCCTACTAAAAGTAAGATATATCATTTCTCCTTAATCGTAGAAAACTGCACACTTACTTAGCGAGTTCTGGGCAAACACTCACGGCCGTTCGCAGGACACAGGTGCTATCCGTGGGAAGGCTTGGTGAACTACGATTGAACTCTTTTTGCTCGAGATAGCTTTCATCGAAGACAATGTTGCCCACCGTCTTCTCCCCCCTCGTTATTTATTACCTGGACACCGAAACTAAGTGTTACTGGTTCTGGTTTCTTCTCTTTTGTTTTGAGATGGCTGGAAATTGTCCTGTCACTGCCTCTTTCGATGTAATTTATGGGTTTTCGCTATATTTGTACAAGAGAATTGTTTGGAAACTGTATCGCATTTTGATCCAAAGTTAATATTCCTAATCAGATGATGATAATTTTTGATCAAAGCCGATTTGTTATTACTGCTACCACCGTGACTAATTTGTATATACGAGAGCATAAGAAAAACTATTTTCGGCATTTTTCTTAAAATATGTTCAAAAACAACGATATATCACCACGTAGTATCTTCTATCCATGACCAGTTTGTAAATTTTCTGTAGATATAAGTATGGATCTAGATATACTTGTACAAATCTTTTCGAGAAGTAAAAAACTGCTTATTGTGTCCTTCGATAAAGTTTTAACGCACACTTCATGATAGTGTTGAATATTTTGATAAATGCCCTGATAAATGCACTCATAAAGCTTTAACCGCAATGCTTTTTCAATTTATTAAAACGGCTTTTGCATTAAAATTCCTCATACGATAGCGCCACGAAATTAATGTGCAATTTCCTTCGGTGTGTTTTATTTATGCTTTTTTGTTCGCTTAAGAGTCGGTTGCACCAAAATTTGTTATGAAAATGTAGTTATTGGCAATTACAGTAATATTTTTAAGTGTCGCATAACACCATTTGTCTTTTAAGATAAGGTTTATACGAATATACAACAAGATTGTATCTCAACAACGACGTTTTAGGAACGCGAGTAGAAAAGTTACGTTTGGATAAATTCCGCATGTTTAGGCATTTTTACAAATGAAGGTTAAAGTTATGATTATAGATGATCAGTGAAACCCACCCATACTTTACATTAATCCCGCTGACAAACGAGTAGCCGACGCAGTTGAAGCGGTCCAATATGCGTATTTATCAGTATTTTTAAATAGTATCTGACCACTAGGCGTATCCGTTTGGACCGTTATGTTCTACGATGTACTGAAGAATGGAGGAGGTATTATTTCATCAAATTCAGGCCTTATTATTAAGCCTCGAAGAGGTATAAATGTGTATCGAAATTAGTTGGCACTGGGTTTTAATAGTGACTCTATTCGAGAACATTTTACAGCTTCATTAATAAGGTCAAGCAAGAAGCCATGTCTTCGATAGAAGAATAGAGCCTGTATTATATAAAAACGATTTCTATAACACTCTTATTTAAGTATGTCTTTAGTGTTAAGTGCATAGGCCTAAAACTGTTCTTGTCTTTCATGACATCTGTGGTTCATTGAATGTGCTATGCTATAACGGCATTGAATAGAAATCTAAGCATCCCAACATGTACAGACCACTGTCACTGTAAGAATCGTAAAGATATTGTGGTCAATACTGATGGAGCAGAGGTGTTCGTAGCGCAGTGGTAGCAGCGCTTTGGTAGTGATACCGAAGTGATGCAACCTACGGCGCGGTCGCGTTTGGATGGATAACCATTCCGACCGTATAAGTGACGTAAATCACGAACATCTCCGTGCTTCGTAAGGCACGTTAAGCCGTTGGTCCCGGCTAATATCGGTTGATATAAGTCATTAAGCCTAGTCAGAGGCCTTACGGGCGGATTAGTAAAATCTGTTTTTTTTCGACTGGGAAATGCCTTACGCATACCCTCTGATCCCGGAGGAGACTAAAGGGTTATGTGGGACTACCCCATCCGATGCGGGTGGGTATACCCACTAAAAACCAGTCGGTGTCCCCCAGTGCCATGTAAAGGGGGCGCTGCGGGTTATCGCCCTAGGTGTACCCCTAGGCATTCTTCCGCAGTTGCAAACACCCCCCTCCACCAACCCGCACTGAGCCCGCGTGGTGGAGTATGATTCAAACTACATCATAGTTGAGGTAAGGCCTTTGCCCAGCAGTGGGATGTTACAGGCTAACTTTACTTTACTTTACTGATGGAGCATCAGTACCTTATGTTAGTTGTCATAATTATCAAAGATGATATTCATAAGGAACAGCAAATAAATACCAACCGCATCCATACCTTACTACTTCATCCCTTATCGGGCTCGCAAACCAGATTACCAAGATCTTTCTTATCCCTCCCTTAATTACAGCCTCCACCTGGTTGAATGCATTCTTTTATTTTGCCGTTCGTGGGAAAAACACAGCACACCTGGACGTTTACAGGTTTGGTGGTTCGTATGTACCAAGTTTAGGCTTTGACTTAAATTTGCTAAGCATTTTGAACTATCTTAATGCTGTAAACTTTACTCTGGTCTTACTCGTATTACTATTAGATTCACTTAGTTCTATTAGATTCTTGTGAAGTATTAGATTCACTAGAATCTAATTCTTGTTTCTGAAGTTTACGCGAATACTATTCATTTTAATAAAACATATTTTACGGATATTTATCGTGAGCACACGCTGTAAAGTGATCGAAACGATGGGATGTAAAAAATAATAAATCTACGCGGAAAATATACGTTTTTAGTATCTTAATTCGTGAGTATTAGTAAATACCTACAAATAAGGATTGTTTTCAGAAAATTAAATCATTGATTCGTTATGGAGAAACTCAATTAAGGAAGAGAGTTCCGAAATTCTTGACTATCTTCCTTAATTGGGTTTCGGCTGGATTTTCTATTCAATTTTTATTAATGTCGTAGTCTGAACGGATGTCGATATGTCAGTTCGGTAAGAAATATAATAAAAGAATAAAATAAAATAGTTGTATCGGATAAATCGCCATTATTATAATATTTAATATAAGCGAAGGTTATCAAATCGTAATCGAACGGTTCTGAATCGGGGGCAGGTTAAGAACCATAGTAAAATATATACCTACCAATCGAAGTTACAACATTTGATTATGGAGAGTTCGTTTCTATTCAGTCGGGTTACCTTAGAACTTGATGAAAACCTAGCATATTTTTTGAAATAAACTTTTATTATTTTATAATTACTTTATAGTTTTATTATAACACTTATCCTTTCTTTATTCAGGGTATTGATTTAGTAAATGATATCCAACTCGGAAATGATAATATGAGGTAAGCTTATTCAAGAAAAACAAAACTTTAAAGTATATATGCAAGTTTTATAAAAGGAACCTCTTCACAATATTCTGAAAAATCAAAGCGGATGGGGAAACTCGCACCTTCACACGCAGTTCGCAGGTATCTACGAAATGCTACGCCGTAGCTAGTAAGCTACGAAGAGGCGACCTAATGTTGGTAGTTTAAATAATTAATTTACTTTGTGGATTTTTCTATATTTTTTTTATGGGTATCAGTATCGTTTATACAACCACCCCTGAGTCGCTCGTCGCTAACCGAAATAACAACCTGTAGAGCTACAATGGGAAAAAATTGACGCTGACCAATAAAAATATATATATAACAATATTACAATCAGACAGCCGTCAAAGGCGACTGCTGGACATAGACTTTATTCGTTACAAAGAGTCCGGTAGCAAGAATGAAACATATTGAGAAGCAAAATAACTTCAAGAAGAAAAATTGCTGAAAAATTAATTCTAGACCGATACGCCTAATTTCTGAGTAGTCCCCGGCGTAACATTTGAGTTACTTGTGAAACTGACACTGTAAAGAAGCCGAACCATAGGTTTTTTCATAAATGCTAAATATAGTAGGTGTTTTTAGCAACTCGAAATATACTGAAGCGCCACCAAACAAAACACCTATACAAATTAATTATTCAAAAGGCATAATTATATTTTTATAATATATACCAAACAAATGTAACCCATGAAAAACAACGCCATATCTCATCAATTAACACCCATCTGCGCAGGATGCGCGCACGCATTGCGCATAGAAAATTGAGATCTAACTGGTCTGAGCTCAAGGTGGTGTTACACGTGGTGATAACTAATAAAAGGTGTATTCATGATACCGTATTACTGTTGTATGAAAAAGAGGCTTTTTTCTAGGCGCTTCGCGACCGGAACCGCAGATGGCGCACATCCGGTGTCATCGGAGGCACGATTGACAGCCTTCATTGATGAGGTGAGGTGAGGCTTTAGTGGTAGAGAAAAGCGGTATTGATTTCGCCATGTAACGGGAGCTTACAAAATGATTTCTTATTGCCTTGCTTTCTACATAAGGAAAGCAGGGTGGTACAAATAAAATTATAATTAATTATTTACTTAATTTGACAATTAAAACATTCAATTGCTCAACTTTTTGGTATCACAAAATGAGATATGGGATATTATGTTACATTTAGTGATACCATAGTTTCAATTAAAATAAAATCAAGTTAAGTGACTTGAGGTAAATAAATAAACTTAATTGAATAATATGTCGCTCAGAATCATAAGATACAAAATACCACTTTGTACTTCCACACATAGGTATTTTCCCTTGCAACAGCAATATTTTTGTATCATGAAATTATAACACTGACACTTCTACAAGACTTTTATTCTTCGAAAAGTGTACAACTTCAGGGTACAACCTCTTCAAATTGATGCCACAATCCAACTCCAACCAACTCCCGAATACAAAACTCCCCTACAAAAATATATCGGTGTTACATATAAATAAATTTAACTGTAACTGTTTTAAGTACCAGTTCATATAAATAATAGCAGCTATATATTTGAAAATTACGACACTTGTTGTATGATTTAACCTATTTTGACATTTTACTACTTTCAAGTTCAAACTATAACTATTGCATATTTTTACAATCAATTAACAAGAACGATGGGACAAAAACAAAATCTTCCCAAATTTAGGAACAACACTATTTACAAATTACGAAAATGAGACCACCCACCAAATTTCATTTTGGTCTATCTTATTAAAAATAAGAGTATAGAGCCATCTTTTTCGCATGATATCATGATCAGGATCCTATACAAGAACAGAGGTGGAATTGTGTAAAGCAATCGTATTAATTTAAAAGTTCATAACGTACGGTATGATCTGTCAAACGCTTTGTTCTTTGCCGTTTGACAGATCATACCGTTCGTTTTGAACTGTCAGATGAATACGATTGTTTTACACAATTCCACCTCTGATAAAACGCCACCGCTGCTACCATAACCGTATCTTAACTCCCATCTCGTTTATGTAGAGGCTAAGCGCAAGCGCAAATAGACTAAAAGGCCTTATAGAGCTAATTACGCATAGGTGTCCAGCCGCCTACTGGTAACGCTGGGTGGGATCACCTGTCTCAAATATTATAATTAGCTGTTAACACTCTTATTGAGAATCTAGAGCAATTATCAAACAGCACCATTTGGCTATTGGGGACCTCGGAAAAAGTTTGATTTTTCTATTATCAGACAACGGTCGTCCACTGCTGGACATTGTAGTATGCTGCTGCCTACCCTCATGATTTTGCGACCGGTTCCAAGCGGACTGAAACTAGTGCGATCCCGTGATCTTTACTCAACTGTTAACAGTACACCGAAAACATTTGTTTATACAAATGAGTCTAGGCTATTGATTTAATTTATAGTAGACCTATAAAACATGCACCTACATTAAATGCTTCTTTACCGGACATAGTGTTTTCACAAGTCGCAATACAAATACTGAAATAAATATTTTTTGTAGCCTAGTGCTTCTTTCTGATTCATATTTGAGTTTTGGCATCTTTTAAGCAGCGTGGTCTATGACAGAAACATAAAAAAATAGCTTTAGGCCTGATTTTTCCAACGTCAGATAAATAAATCATACAAAATGTGCCTTATTTGAAAACTTCACCTATTTGTCAGCAATCA
This sequence comes from Pyrausta purpuralis, assembly GCA_963924145.1. NCBI lineage: Eukaryota > Metazoa > Arthropoda > Insecta > Lepidoptera > Crambidae > Pyrausta > Pyrausta purpuralis. Next base: position 21,005,223 of record OZ001659.1, read on the forward strand.
TTTATGTAAAACCATTTAAAATCGATCGTTTTATACTTATTCAGTCTGATAAGTCTGATCTGACGTTGGAAAAATCGGCCCAGAACAGTTTAATGAAAAGGTATCGTTTTAAAGTTTAATTGGAAGATATTGCAAGGCTTTGGCGGCTTATGTACGCATTTAGTATCCATTTATTTCTTAAGAGAGCATGCTCCGAATTAATAAAGATTAATGAATACATATTACATGTAATCGAATTCACTACTGAAAAAGTCTAAAGTCAATCAAAGAGGTATAAAATCTTAATGGGATATTTTTATGGATCTACTTTTTATTTTGCTAAGAATTTTGTAATTTTAAGTCCTCTCTTAGCACATAAAATTATTGGGCTACCGATTTTACATTAAAAAATATATTCTGTATTACTTATACTAGTTTTATTTTACAGTCCAAGACTTTCTGAAATCACAAAAACCGATTCCCAAACAGGTTCGCATGGGCCAACGAAACAGTTTGACATTTATCCACCTTTTTAAACTGGGAGAAATGATCATGCGCTATTTCCTCCGCCGAGAAATGTGGCCTTGCCGGGGCGTCGAACCTGCACTCCATACCGAGACTTTTTCTACGCGAATAAAAGAAATATCTCGGCGAAGAACGGTATGGTCAATTAAAATGCAAGTACAGACAGCGATGAAAATTTCTCTCCCTTCTTTCTTTCTTCGTTCTTCGAAGCTCTTCGATACATTAAAAATATGTATGACAAAATTGTTTCGATTAAAAAGTTCAACAATAAAGACTAACAAAGCATATGTCTATCTTATATGGTTTACTTACTACAAACTTTATAATGTTCATAAATTTAATTTAAAAATATGCACTGTTTTCAAAAGTGTTTTGATGCACACGGGTATTTTTTCTACCAAAATAAACATATTCATCATCACGAGCGTTTTATTGTGAAAAAAAATGTCATTAACATCATTTGGTTTTAATGAATATCTTAGAAGTTATCACAGTTTGAAAATTACTTCGCACTAAAATAATACTCGCAGCTCAAGTACAACGCGCTAACTATGGTTTCTGTTGCTAGCCACTTTCTTACAATGAAAATATGTGTTTTGCGTTGAAATATTTTGATTGAAATTCGAAATTAACGCGGGCTACGCTGCAGGGGACCGCTAGTTATTATTTTTTTGGGTGCTGCATAATTTTGCAAAATAGTAGGTACCTATACATCATGTTTTGTGAAGCTGACTGTACAAATATCGTATTTTATTTGAGTCTGGCTGGAATAGTTTTAATAATAAAAAGTCCTAGACTTCATAAAATATCTTACTAGTTTTTAATGAAATTAAATCGTGACACTTTGCTACAATGAAGATTATTTCTATGAGACCACAAAATGGTCTGGAAGGTATTCATACTCTATTTTTAAGGTATGTTTAAAATCTCGAAACAAATTTCATAAAAATAGACAAAAAAATAGTTTTAACGATACTTTTCTTATCCGCTAGTCGGTTATCCGTATGCTCTCGCCGAAAGTATTATAATTACGTGTTCCTACATCTAAAGAAATAAATGATTCAATTCTTAATGGCTTGACGAATAAATTGATGGTTTTATACCATAGAAAATACATCATAGCGAATCCATTATTTGCTTTAAATTTAGAAGACTAGTGGTCATAACTTATACAGTTTTATTGTCAGCGGAAAATATTCAACAGTTTACTTTTAACCCTGAATTGCGCGGTGCGATGCGAATGACGCTTTAACTGCTTTTTTTTTTGCTCCGAGGTCCCGGGTTCGATTCCCGGTCGAGTCAATGTAGAAATCATAATTTTCTATATTGTCTCGGGTTTAGGTGCTATAGTACCAGCGTTGTGTCTGATTTCCATAACACAAGTGCATTGGCTACTTACTTTGGGATCAGAGCAATGTATGTGATAGGTGTCCAATATTTATTTATTATTATTTAAGCATATTGCATACATACTGCTTAAGTATTAAATACACTAAATACAATTACATAATATTGTTTTTTAAAGAATTCCCATGTAGATATTTTTTGACAAAAATAGACTAAACATTTGCAGTAATGCCCTGAAAAGTAATATTAGACCATAAAATATCCTACCGATGAGAAAATCAGTCAGCCATTTATTGTTTCAACAGGGATTGGTGTCCAATATTTATATTTAACAAGCATAATACATGAGCAGATTTTGGGCATAAATAAAGTACATACATTATAACTTGCCGTTGAAGCGTACAATAAGTTTACAAAATTAAGTATAAAGTAGTTCATACTAACTCACTAGCTTTATTAAGTGTAATATTATCATTTTTCAGTGTATTTTTAGGGTTCCGTAGCCGAATGGCAAAAAACGGAACCCTTATAGTTTCGTCAAGTCTGTCTGTCTGTCTGTCCGTCCGTATGTCACACCCTTTTTATTCTGTAACTATAAGCATTACACAATTGAAATTTGGTAGGAAGATGTATTTTGTTAACCGCTTACCGATTCTTATACAAAAAATAAAAAATAATGTCATTCATACATGAAACTAAAACCAAAAAAAAATTTTTTTGTCAAACCTATGCGTGTGTGGTGTCTAAATAGGTCTTTTAAAATAACATAGAGGTTCCTAAAACCGTTTTCTTTTAAAGTCTAACGTTTTATAGCTAGACGCTTCCAAAGTGGTAAAATGGGCGTCCCCCCATCTAACTTCTAAACCAAGCAAGTGTAAATTTTGAAAAAAATATGTGATGTAGATCTTAATAAATACTTTCAACGAAAATTGGTTCGGACAGGATCGAACAAGTAGTTTTTGAGATATAGCACATTTTCAACAACCGCAAACATAACTTTGTACTTCATACAAACACTATGAAAAACAAATAAATGAAAGAAAATGAAAAAAAAATATAGTCAACAAAATATTGTGGTATTTTACTAAGTAGAAGTAAATGGATTCCCTCATTAAGTTAAAGTTGGCACGGAACCCTCAGTGCGCGAGTCCGACTCGCACTTGGCCGGTTTTTTGTAACTCTTAGTAACAGGTTATACTCGTATTATAAGAGATAATAGTTAGAGGTATAAAAAATATAATTAGGTGGTGATCTTATCATTAAAATACTACAGAATTTAGTTTTGAGAGTGAGAAATAATATTTGTCTATTTATGTTACCATACCATTCAGTTAATTAAAAAACGCTTATTTCCAAGGTACACCACTGCCTTTTTCTTTTTTAATGTTAAAAACATATATTTTCTTTAAATATTAGTATGGACATGTATTGCTTAGATTTAAGTATTATCTGTGACATTTGTTTTTGTATAATGCACGCCTAAATTGTGATCTAACATGACATCCATTATTCTTGGAGTATTGCATCATAATTAATCATTGTACTTTGTATTTTGACTGAAAGTGACATTTTTAGTTCTTATTTTTGGCGACGACGTTAAATATTTGCCTACCGAAAACATCGGTAAAACACGCTAAACCCATTTTATTTGTTTTCATCAATCTGTGTAATGTGTTTTAAGCAAATAAATGAATTAATTCATTCATTAAAAAAATGAACTTGATACAACATTAAATTAACCACTGAAACACGATTCAGTGGTCACAAAATCCCCCCCCACACCTGTAATAGGTTAGCCACAGGTGCGTCTACAACTCTAACGCGTGTTAGAACTAAAAATAAGAGGCAGATGCACCTCATAGCAAAGGTCATTCATTTGCATTAAGTCAACACGCTTAATTACTAAAATATCTCTCATGTATACTAGTAAGGTACTCGTGTTAAGCATAATTTGTTGTGACTTATCATTGAATTGGCGAGCCATTAATATTTATTAGTGCAAGAGCAACTTAAAAGGATCCATTTTTAATCTACCATTTGGTGCCTTTACAACTACATACATGATTTATCGAGCCTTCTACCAGACGGTATTTTTATACATAATCATTTACTTACTTCAAGTTGGTTGATTGTATTTCTTCAGCTGCTTCTTTTCAGCGTCCGGATAAAAGTGTTTTATAATAATTAAATAATAAATACAGTAAAACCTCGATAGTACGATTATGTTGAAGGAAAACAGTGATGATATATTATTTACATTCAAGAATCGAAATTATAATTAAATTTATTAACTCGTTTTAGTAGCTACAAAACATTAAACAAACATAAGAATGCGTTGCATGATAGTTTTTGTCTTCCAATCTTCATCAAACTCAACATTTCAATTTATCACATTAAGAAGAGATAAATTATCAAAATTCAAACACAAACAAGTAAAAAAGTACACGATATTATCAGTCGAAATAAAGTCTCAACTGATTCAAAAATGGAGATTGGGACTCTACTAACCACCTTAACTAGGCTATTAGACAGTCTTTTTAGACTATATTTCCATTGAATCATGTCAAATTTCATCCAGAAAGAGCGCACTAAGCGGGGAGACGAATCGTTTTAAGCGGGCAACAAATGTATGAAAACATACCTACTCCAAGTTGAAGGGTTTGACGATACCGAGCGTTATATGCAGGAAATCGTTTTAAGAATGAACGTTCTATCGGGGTTCCACCTTATATATGCGCCAGACAATACACCATTGTCATGGTGCTGTGGTGGAAATTTTCTTCCTAACGAATACCAGACAACGATTATGAACGGGGCGTCTCCCATAAATACAAATACAGGCTGACATTTCAAGCAGTGTTAAGACTCCACTGATTAATATGAACAGCTTTTATTATGGGGACAATAGTGAAATCAAGAGAAAAAATATGCTGCTCCATACAAAAATCAATTGGCGCGCAGTCAAAATGTAAAAGTTGTTTATATCCATCAGTTGAAATACTCTTCACACAAAATTTGATCACTGATTTAAATTTCAGCCTGTATGTCATATGGTGGGACGTGAACCTTTGTATCCCCAGTAGGTTTACATGCAAAAGTAAATGTTTTTTTTTATGACTATGATGTCTTAAGGCCAAATTATTATTATAAACTATATCGTTTAAACATTATCAATGGCAATCAAAGAAATGGTGCTATTACACTCAATTATCATTAAAAAGTATTTGAATTACCATAATATAATGAAGTAGCTATTATTATATTGATATTGCTTTTTTAATAATATTGCTTCAATGTGAATTTTTATTTTAATTCAAGTTGATTTCGCACCTGACCTATTTTTATAGCTACATAAAACTAATCAATAATTCAAAAATATTAAAAGTTTAAAATATTAAAGAAATGATGTTAAAATGTCGAAGCTTAAATGTAGTATAATTTTAAATAATAACTATGCTCCTTTACAATCGTAAAAATAACTTTTGTTCAATCTATGTAGCATTTTCATTTCATTATAATTTTACAAGCGGACCTAGTGAACTTTGTTTCGCCCCCAGCCCCGTCCCGCCCCAGCCCTGTCCCGCCGAGTCCCGTAATTTTAAAAGTTCCCAGCGAATTTCGTTTCGTCCTTAAATTACTAAAATGACTATTAAAAAATAAGAGTTGATCGTAGAAGTGTGAAAATTGAGGATTGTATGTATTTTTGTATGTTGTATCATAAAAAAATAGAAATTAAAAATTTTATCAACAAAATAAAAAATAAATTTAGGGGTGGACTACCCCTAACATTTAGGAGGATGAAAAATAGATGTTGGCCGATTCTCATAGATACCGGATAAGCACATTTTTTTATCAAAATCGGTCAAGCCGTTTCGGAGGAGTATGGCAACGAAAACTGTGACACAAGAATTTTATATTTTTATCCTTATATATTATAATTTATCCTTAGGAATCATTAATCATTAGTAGGAGAGAAAAACAGGTTCAACGCTAAAAAAACGTATCGTTAACCGATAACCTATACGTATCGTTTTCAGTAATAATCTTACGATGAGTTTCAAATTCACAATTATTATCAGGCAGTTTCTATGCAATCTGGTGTATGCAAATTCACGTAAATGTCACTTGCCAGATTGCTTTGAAAGGGTGACGACCTAGGTACTACATGTAGGCTCGTTAAAATGAGAACTGGCTTGTATCATAATGCAAAATATTATGGGCAACGTTATTAATATTATGGTCAAAAATTGAAAGTATAATCGAAGGTATAGTATATAAAAAACTTTGCTGTTAACGTAAAGTTCGGGTCCAATGATTTTTGTTACCGAACTTTATTTTTCTAAGTTTTTTTTTTGCTTTGTCATCGTCGCGATGTCTACAGGTATTGCGGTAGTCTATTACGTGTATAACTTAATTTTTTCGGTCTTGAAACTAGTAATCGAATTACCGCTCGGAAATGTTTGAGTGACGAGAGAATCGGAGCCCTAAATACAAATTTGCTTTTTAAAATCTACCTTTTCCAATATCAAAACCCTGAGATCATTTAAAACCTATTCTTCCAAACTTTTATACTGTAACCTATTAGTTCTGACTATTAATACCTAATAAAGTTTTATGAAAAAAAAAACTTTATTTCTGTTGACACACTAATGTTCTGATTGATAGATTTATTGGGCTAATTCACAGTGACAGACATTAGTCGGTCAATGCGATAAATGACCACTTATAATATATTTACGGTAGGTATTAAATATAATCATAATTGCTAAAATCAGATAAAGTTAAACTTTACGACTTGAATTTGACAAGTGTTTAAATTCTCCCACAGTCACATAAGAATGTGATAAAGTATTATAAGAGTGTATTTTGTGTCAAACATATAAAACTTATAGCAATAACCAATAACTTAAAACGAAAAATATCCGAGAAGCAGATGCGTCTTTAATACATTTTTTAACGTTAAATTATCGAAGAACTTGATGACTTCCTGCAACATTGATTAAAATATTATCAAAAAACTGCTGAATAAAAAACACCAATCATCTGTAAGTACTCAGCTGTCCCTTTTTCAATAAATTGAAATGCCTTCACAATGGATACTATAACATTCCACCATAAACACATTTGTGTAGATAACAATTTGCTTGCCAAGACTTGTCTATGGCCATACAGAGTGCTGACCAAAGTCAGCAACGAGCGACTCGGGAGTAGTTGTACAAACGATACCGACGCCATACGCCATTTTGTTTTTAATGGGAAATCCAACATCAATTTATTATTGCGATTCTAGCACGTGAGTCAAATCTACTAACGTTAGGTCGCCTATTCGTAGCTTACTAGCTACGGCGTTGCATTTCGTAGATACGCGCGATCTTCGCGCGAGGGTGCGAGTTTCCCCATTTTTAGGGTTCCGTAGCCAAATGGCAAAAAACGGAACCCTTATAGTTTCGTCAAGTCTGTCTGTCTGTCTGTCTGTCCGTCCGTATGTCACAGCCATTTTATTCTGTAACTATAATTATCACACTGTTGAAATTTGGTAGAAAGATGTATCCTGTTTACCGCTCTACGATTCTTATACAAAAAATAAAAAATAATGATATTTAAGGGGGGGCTCTCATACATGAAACTAAAACCGAAAAATTTTTTTTTAGTCAAACCTATGCGTGTGGGGTGTCTATAGATAGGTCTTTCAAGATGACATAGAGGTTTGTAAAACCATTTTCTTTTAAAGTCTAACGTTTCACAGCTAGACGCTTCCAAAGTGGTAAATGGGCGTCCCCCCCCCATCTTATTTCTAAACAAAGCAAGTGAAAATTTTGAAAAAAATATGTAATGTAGACCTTAACAAATACTTTCAACAAAAATTGGTTCGGACGGGATCGAACCAGTAGTTTTTGAGATATAGCACATTTTCAACAACCGCAAACATAACTTTGTACTTCATACAATCACTATGAAAAACAAAGTTATATTTGCTGTAAACAAAATATTATGGTATTTAAGCTTAGAAGAAGTAAGTAGATTCCTAATTTAATTAAAGTTGGCACGGAACCCTCAATGGGCGAGTCTGACTCGCACTTGGCCGGTTTTTTTTTTCGAATGTTATTTAGAGGTTTTCTTTTATAAAACTTGCATATAAAAAAAACTTTTTGTAGAATAAGCATAATTCACATTGTCATTCCTGAGAAAGATGTCACTGACCAAAACAACACCTACATATTATGGCTTCCATTTTTAAAAAGGAGCGAGCCCCTTACACACTGCGACTTTTAGCATCGATTCTAACGCGCGTTAGCATCGCGACTGTCTCGATGCCTAAAATCTCAGTGTGTAAAGGGTCTAAGTTTTCACGTAACGAGCTTCTACACTACTTGCCCTCAAATCACAAACCCACAAACTAAAGTTATCCTACTCTGCTTTTAGTACTTAATCCGAGGAGGACATTAGATGTCATTTGACAATAAGTTAGAATCTGATATGAACAAAACAACAAATGATCCGCGTTTCTATGCCAAATGTCTTATTACTGCTAAAACAATGTCAGGCACAGACAATCGAATAGTTACGCCGGTAGAACAATGGGACCAAGCCTATCGCTAGATATAAGTTTATTTTAGTTTTAGGGCTGTCTGTGGCAAAAGTAGGTAAAATGTCTAGAATCAGTACTTACAGTTAAGTTAGGTTATTTACTGACTTCAAAAAAAGGAGGTGATAAATTCAGTGTGTATATATGTGATATCATTAAAATTTGATTTAGTAAGTGTATAATTACTTGTAAACGAAAAGTCATAGCTAGATGATTACTTTTTAGTTCAGTCAAATAGGGTACAGTGTAACAAAAAACGGTAAAATAAAAAAGTATTTAAAAAAATTAAACCGCTTTCAAAAAACTTGTTACACATTTGCCCTTAAGGAGAAACAAATTCATTTGGAGTCTGTGCATGATATGAAGCTCTACAATAGTCTACGCACATCATGCACCGACTCCAAATGAATTCATTTCTCATAAACAGAGGGCTCTTATAAAGCTCAAAATAACATTTGAGCTTTTTTTTTAAAGATTAAAACTGTTTAATCTCTTGCAGTTGATTATCTTCGGCTACATTTACATCTCACACTGGAGCACGTGGCATTTGACGAAGGCTGTAGACAACGGCACGTCAATAGTGTATCGGTACTTCTAGCTGTAAGCAAATCGACGGCAGAAAATTTTCACATAATAATAGTCCGCCTAGCCGATTTCGACTACGGTGACCAGTCACAACGACTAACTGACTGCGCGGGACATATATAGTGCATAAGTGTGCGCGCAAACACAGGTGCACACTCAATAGAGTGTTCATTTCCCTCTCATAGCCCGATGGGACAGCAATCTGACACGACCGGAGAGAGATCAGGCGCAGGACTAACGGCTTTACGTGCTTTTCCGAGGCACGGGGTTGAAACACCGCCTACTTCCAAACTCCGGGCTACCCTAAGAATTTCTGGACAGATAAACCTAGGTATATATTTTGTGCCCGACCCGGGCAACGAACCCGGGACCTCTGGCGCAGCCGCCGCTTTAAGGTGGGACTCTCTTACCGCTGCGCCACTGAGGCAGTCGCTGACACGCTGACATATCGACCTCGCATCGATGTGATGGTCGCCTATCTCTTGTCGCCAGCAAACTGTCCCTTGTGTCCCTTATACTTGTAACTAATAAATTTTATTAACAGCCCTGCAAGTCTAGGTATAATGTAACTTGTGCAGTCAAACATACAGGGCAGTGTCAATCACGAGTTGGGCTGATCCGATCACAGTTGGGGAACACGATCATACTGGGGCTCTATTCTGAAAATAAGTTTACACAATATCAGGGTATTTTCTAATAAAAAAAACTGAGTTAGTACTGTCGCAAGGACATCATGTAATATATTTTTGTTGAAAAACTTATAAATAAAACAAATACTGCTTAAGCCAAAATGTTAATTTATCTTTTGTTGTTGCTGTTTCCTATTTTTATTTCTCATTACTAAATACCAACTTGTGGATCTGACTGAATTTCCAACATCAAAAATTGTATGTGATAGACAGATAGTAAAAGTAAAGTTATCCTTTAACGTCCCATTGCTAGGCAAAGGCCTTACCTCTGACGTAGTTTGAGCCATTCCACCACGCGGATTAGTGGAGGGAAGTTTGCAAGGCGAGCGACTACCTGCTGTCAGATGTAATCTAGCCGCTCATAAGGCCTCTGACTAGGCTTAAAGGCTAACATCAACCGATATTAGCTGGTACCAACGGCTGAACGTGCTTTCCCAAGCACCGAGATGTTCGTGACATACGTGACTTATATGGTCGGAATGGTCGCCCATCCAAACACGACCGCGCCGTGGGTTGCCTAACTTCGGTATCACTACCAAAGCGCTGAAACCACGACGCTACGAGCACCTCAGACAGACAGACGGATGGATAATATTTAAATGCTTCAAGTCCTGAAATTACACAATGTCTAATATGACAAAAATAAATACAATAAGTTACAGAATATTAACTGAACAGAATCAGGACTCTTTCGTACTACGCAGTGTTCACGCCACTCAAGAAATATGTGCAAATAATACTCAAAGTAGACATTGATTCAGATTATTTGTGTTACAAATTACTCTTGACTCGTGGTTAGATTGATTCGGTATTTTATTTACTAGTTAGCAGTTTGTATAACCGACATTATCAATTCACATACTTATATTTTGCTAAGATACGTAATAATGAATAATTGGTGTGAGAAATGAAAACAAATTAACATCTGGAAATCCAAATAGGCTCATTTTCACTCATTTCATTTTTCACACTTCCAATTTCACTTTCTTGCTCATAGTGATATCGAACGTGCCATTCTAATTATCTATAGATTCATTAGGTACCATTAAAGGCGTACATCATAAGTGCCATAATTTCGAGTATTCTTAATTAACTCTTACTAACAATGCCTAGTTTACTATCTAAAAGCTCAGTGCTCTCATCCTATGGTTCGGGAGATTCCAAAGTGTTTCCTTTTTCAAAAAATTAGCTTTCTTTTGTTTTATTTAAAACTAGTACCAACTACAAAATAATGTAAAGAGAGACATTTTCTTATAGTTAAGTACTTTAAGTAAAATTTACACTAATAATTCTTCTACCGATCTTATACATAGTACGTTTAAAACACTAATATGACACTACGTGTGACCCCATTCAGACGCAGTGTACACAAATTAGAGCATTTACAAGTATGTCGACGAGAGAACTAGAGTCATGGTCAATTTTACTTTTTCAACTCAAAATGATAAACACACCGACACACTGGAATATATTAGTTATTGAACATACGTTTATTTCCCATTTGCATAAAGCGAAATTAAAAAACAAAACCGGCCAAGTGCGAGTCGGACTCGCGAACTGAGGGTTCCGTGCCAACTTTAACTGAATTAGGGAATCCACTTACTCCCACTTAGTAAAATACCACAATATTTTGTTGGCAGCAGATATAACTTTGTTTTTCATAGTGTTTGTATGAAGTACAAAGTTATGTTTGCGGTTGTTGAAAATGTGCTATATCTCAAAAACTTCTCGTTCGATCCCGTCCGAACCAATTTTCGTTGAAAGTATTTGTTGAGGTCTACATTATATATTTTTTCAAAATTTACACTCGCTTAGTTTAGAAGTTAGATGGGGGGGACGCCCATTATACCACTTTGGAAGCGTCTAGCAATGAAACGGTAGACTCACAAATAAAATGGTTTTAGGAACATCTATGTCATTTAAGACCTATCCATAGACACCCCACACGTATAGGTTGGACAAAAATTTTTTTTTTTGGTTTTAGTTGCATGTATGGAAGCCCCCCCTTAAATGACATTATTTTTTGTATAATAATCTTAAAGCGGTTAACAGGATACATACTCCTACCAAATTTCAACAGTGTGATGCTTATATTTACAGAATAAAATGGCTGTAACATACGGATGGACAGACAGACAGACAGGCAGACAGGCAGACAGACAGACAGACAGACAGACAGACTTGACGAAACTATAAGGATTCCGTTTTTTGCCATTCGGCTACGGAACCCTAAAAACTACTATTACTAAAACAAGAGCACATTCTGTGGTTTGTAATTTTTTTGAAGTCGTTTAATACTACAACATTTTACAGGGATAAGTTATTTTACGGAGTAAGAAAACTTCAATGAAATACATATTTTACATACATGTGATGGATTGATTTGTGTAATACACACTTGGTTTATAAAACATCTTCTTTAATAACAATAATTATTACATCTTCACTCTAGCTTTCATCTTCTGAACTTTCACTCTCCTTTCATGTCAATCATAACGTCATTTTCCGCATTCCTCTTTCAAATTCAATCATTCTTCTCCTTTCGCACTCTCTCTTATTAGTCACTTCTTACTTCTTACGTTCCGTTCCACGTACATATCATACATACATAGCCCCACACATAGGAAGTAGTAGCTTTTCTCAGCGACGTAGCTTTCTACTTGCTTGCACTTTTTGCCACAGTTCCTTCTTTAACTTTTTTAAGCGCAAACACGGCGCAAAAGTAAAATTTACTTTCAGAAAGTCTCTCCGCACCCACTATCTTAACCTTGGCTCTCTTCAGAAATAACAACCATTTTCTTTTATTTGTGTTTTTTGGATGTCGTCATTATCATCACCTTTATCATTTATAATTTTGTATTTATTAAGTATATGTAATCTATGTATGTTTATCAGTCTTTTCTTATTGTATACTATTATATATTCGTGTTACATTAGTATGTATGTTTATGTTAGTGCATTTTGCTTCTTTTTTTACCACTCTTCTCACTTATTATATTGGGTGTTTTCTATGTATATGATGTATGTATTTACAAACAAAAAGTATTTAAGTATTAAATCCGTTGTCTGGCACCCATAACACAAGCTTTGAGTAGCTTACTTTGGGGCTAGATGGCGATGTGTGGGAATGTCCAAAGGATATTTATTTATTTATTTTATTATTTTTTTATTTATTATTAATATTCCGATACTGATTAAACTATCGTTGTAACCTGTATCGTATCGATCGTATCGATATCGTAGATATCTACATAACCAGGTGGTTGACTGGTAGAGAATGCCATTAGGCATTAAATCCGCCAATTGTAAAACTTACAGTGCAATAAAGTTTAAATAAATAAAAGTGAAAAGTATCGTTACAATGTAACGTGCAACGTGCATGCTCTTTATGTGCAGTTTTCTTTTAAATATATTTTGTCATGATTTTAATTAGCTTATGTTTAACATTTGTACAATATTTCTAAATATGTTCTATTATCTAACTCGATGCGTATGACCCCATTTCTTGGCATTGCGGTCGGTTGAGTTGCCTCACTTCACAAATTAGGGCGAATGTACACAAGATCATCTGTTCTCTATGACGTCATCTATCGGCACTCGCCTTTACAAGTTTTCGACTAACAAATTTGAATGGTTTATTGAAAGTAAAGGAGTGGGAAGGTTTGAAGGGCTAAGCCGAATATGAGATAAGAATCATTGAAAACAAATGTTTATTTAACTAGCGGTCCCCCGCGACTTCGTCCGCGCGTTTAGAGTTTGCTCCCTCCCCTCCCGTCGCAGCGTGATGTTTTATATCCTAAAGCCTTTCTCAATAAATAAGGTATCTAACACAGAAATATTATTTCAAATCGGTTCAGCAGTTCCTGCGATAAGCGCGTTCAAACCAACAAACTCTTCAGCTTTATAATATAACTAGCGGTCCCCCGCGACTTCGTCCGCGCGTTTTGAGTTTGCTCCCTCCCCTCCCGTCGCAGCGTCATGTTTTATATCCTAAAGCCTTTCTCGATTAATAAGCTATCTAACACTGAAATATTTTTTCAAATCGGTTCAGCAGTTCCTGAGATAAGCGCGTTCAAACCAACAAACTCTTCAGCTTTATAATATAAATAGCGGTCCCCCGCGACTTCGTCCGCGCGTTTTGAGTTTGCTCCCTCCTCTCCCGTCGCAGCGTCATGTTTTATATCGTAAAGCCTTTCTCGATAAATAAGCTATCCAACACAGAAATATTTTTTCAAATCGGTCCAGCAGTTCCTGAGATAAGCGCGTTCAAACAAACGAACTCTTCAGCTTTATAATATATTAGCGCAAGCGCACGTTGTACTTAAGCTGCAAACATTATTTTGGTGCGGAGTTATGTTAAAACTGTGATAGCTCCTAAGATATTTATTGAAATCACATGATATAAAGGGCAACTTGGTTCTAAATGAAATGCTCGTGATGACGAATGTATTTATTTGGATAAGAATTAATACCTGTGTGTATAATACACCTCTAAAAAGAATGCATTATTTTTTTACAAATTTATTAACATAAAAAAGGTTGTAGTAAGTCAACCATAAAGGATAGACATATGCTGTCGCGGACTTTATTATAGAACTCTTAATGTTGAACAATACTATCATACATGAATTTTGTGTAACTTAAGCGGTTTCCGCAGCGTACGCAGCGGAAGCTCTCAAAATAAATATCTTTCTCCCGTTTTCGCAACATTTTTCATTTCTGCTGTGGTCTTATGAGTCGTATCTTTATGTTATATAGCCTAAAGCCTTCCTCGATAAATGGACTATCCAACGTAAAAAAAATTTTCAAATCGGGCCAGTAGTTTTTGAGATTAGCGCGTTCAAACAAACAAACAAACAAACAAACAAACAAACAAACAAACTCTTCAGCTTTATAATATTAGTATAGATTAGCGCAAGCGCACGTTGTACTTAAGCTGCGAACATTATTTTGGTGCGGAGTTATGTTAAAACTGTGATAGCTCATAAGATATTTATTGAATTCAAATGATATAAAGGGCAACTTGGTTCTAAATGAAATGCTCGTGATGATGAATGTATTTATTTTGATAAGAATAAATACCTGTGTGTATAATACACCTCTAACAATAATACATCATTTTTTACAAATTTATTAACATAAAAAAGGTTGTAGTAAGTCAACCATACAAGATAGACTTATGCTGTTGCGGACTTTATTATAGAACTCTTAATGCTGAACAATCTTGTCATACATGATTTTTGTGTAACTTTAGCGGTTTCCGCAGCGTACGCAGCGGAAGCTCTCAAAAGGAATATCTTTCTCCCGTTTTCGCAACATTTTTCATTGCTGCTGTGGTCTTGTGAGTCGTATCTTTATGTTATATAGCTTAAAGCCTTCCTCGATAAATGGACTATCCAACATAAAAATAATTTGTCAAATCGGGCCAGTAGTTTCTGAGATTAGCGCGTTCAAACAAACAAACAAACAAACAAACTCTTCAGCTTTATAATATTAGTATAGATTAGCGCAAGCGCACGTTGTACTTAAGCTGCGAACATTATTTTGTGACGGAGTTATGTTAAAACTGTGATAGCTCCTAAGATATTTATTGGAATCAAATGATATAAAGGGCAACTTTGTTCTAAATGAAATGCTCGTGATGATGAATCTATTTATTTTGATAAGAATAAATACCTGTGTGTATAATACACCTCTAAAAATGATGCATTATTTTTTTTACAAATTTATTAACATAAAAAAGGTTGTAGTAAGTCAACCATAAAAGATAAGACTTATGCTGTCGCAGACTTTATTATAGAACTCTTTATGCTGAACAATCCTGTCATACATAATTTTTGTGTAACTTTAGCGGTTTCCGCAGCGTACGCAGCGGAAGCTCTCAAAAGGAATATCTTTCTCCCGTTTTCGCAACATTTTTCATTGCTGCTGTGGTTTTGTGAGTCGTATCTTTATGTTATATAGCTTAAAGCCTTCCTCGATAAATGGACTATCCAACATAAAAATAATTTGTCAAATCAGGCCAGTAGTTTCTGAGATTAGCGCGTTCAAACAAACAAACAAACAAACTCTTCAGCTTTATTAGTATAGATTAATGTTTCCGTTATCGATACTCAAATTAAATTATGTTAAGCTAGTTTGATTATTTAACTTATTTTTTTTTTTTGCTATTCATTTAGGCAATACAGATTAATTAATTCTGGAACTCAATTCGTGTGTACTGTTTTTCAGAATTATTTCTTCAAAAGGGAAGCATCACATAAATCATACATGAAAAGTTATGAGTGTATCTTATTTCAATTAGGTACGTAGTTTTCACTACCTACAATACAATACAGACACCCACATCGTCAGAGAACAAAACCCAAAAGATTACCTAAATAACATATTTAATAAATGAAGTAATAATTTTGTCATTTCCTTTATCTTTCTTATTATCCTTGCTATTACAAACAATTTACGGGTACAACGCCCTCAATTTTTTGCGGGCTTTACAAAGGATGAGAAAAAATACAAAACGTGCGGTTGTTTTGTCGTTATAAAAAGTAAATTGGGAAATATTTCACATTGCTGGCGAACGTTTGAAAGTCAGTACGTGTTCCGGGCAAAGACCTAACTTAATTAGAGATAGGACAACGTAAGGTCGTATGTAAAGTGTATAGTAAGTATAATACACTTGTTTTACTTTGCTAATAAAATCGCAGGCAAGTGTGATCGCTTTGCGGTTTTAAATGCGTTGAAAAAAAAGTACCCTTGACTTCTGACAGCGATGTACCGATCTAAAGAATGGTCATTTTACCTATCTGTAAATAAGGTATATTTTTTGTTAGATTAAATAAACGCTTGCTAGAAATAAAATATGTACTCGTAAACACAATTTTTGACAAGCTATGCATGTTTCAAAATACGAATTATCAGACGTTTTAATTGTGTCAGATTTAGGTTCCGATGAAGCAAATATTTCACCAAAAAAGAGAAAGACAAAGTCTCTAATCACAATAAATACCTACCAAGGAGGCTAAAAATAAAGAGGCAACTCAATTCACTCAAGAAAAAGGTGCATTCCAATTAATACGTCCTTCACAAGTTTAATCAAATTTTAAATTTTCTCACTGTAGGATACGACTGGACTGGACATGACATTGCAATGTAAGGACAACAGCACGTCAAGGTAAACACTCCGGTATCTTATTCAGTTGTAATAAGGGCTAGTTTGCAACAAAAGTGGGTAATCTGATATGCTGGCCGCTGTACATTGGTGATAGAGGACATTAACCCTGATATACAAAAAAATCACATAAAGGTATTTGTGTCAGGTAATTTTGATTATTAATATTGTTAATCAATAATGCTGTTGTTGTTATTATATTCTTACACTCAGAATATGTAAATCAAATATCATTTTGATTAGAAACAAAAAGATACGCATGCCCTAAAAAGTTTTTCACAACGTGGCTTTGCTTGGCCTAGTACGGACTTTGAGTCAAGAGTCTATTCATATAAATTATATTATTATTTCTACTATTACATGACATAATGGACAACTTTACTAATTTGTTTAATTATTCATCTGTTAAAATGCTTTCAAAAATTTTATAGAATTTAGTTTCGTAAGAAAGTCTTGGCACGGGTCTTGGCTAGCCAACGTTTGTGTGTGTCGCGTCGCCATAAAAAAATACAATAACCATAATTCTTCCCTCACGATTTTACCTAAAGCAGTCGAGTTAACCTTTCCAAAAATTTTGCATACAGGAATCGATGGGAATTAAAAATGTTTGAAACCAGCACTTTAAAAAATGTCCTCAATGTCAAAGCCGCCATTCAAATACGGCATTTCTTATCAGATATTCTAACGCGTGTATCGTCTATACCTACGGATCTAACAAGACTCCACTATCTACTATCCTTTGCTCTATTTGCGAAGAGGGAAGGCACGGTGACCTATATCCTGTTGAATAAAGACCCTCTGTACTATCTATCACTTACTGGTACAGTCGTGTCTGGAAGTGTTCGTCGAAAGTCATTTTCAGTGACGGCAATACGACTGTGGAACTCTCTTCCTTTGGATGTCAGGAGGGCCAAATCGAAGGTATCATTCAAGAGGAAAGTTCGTCAATTTATTAAAGAATAGATTATTGTAAAATATTATTTATTTATGTTGTTTATTATCTATACTAATATTATAAAGCTGAAGAGTTTGTTTGTTTGTTTGTTTGTTTGTTTGAACGCGCTAATCTCAGAAACTACTGGCCCGATTTGAAAATTTATTTTTATGTTAAATAGTCCATTTATCGAGGAAGGCTTTAGGCTATATAACATAAAGATACGACTCATAAGACCACAGCAGAAATGAAAAATGTTGCGAAAACGGGAGAAAGATATTCCTTTTGAGAGCTTCCGTTGCGTACGCTGCGGAAACCGCTTAAGTTACACAAAAATCATGTATGACAGGATTGTTCAGCATTAAGAGTTCTATAATAAAGTCCGCGACAGCATATGTCTATCTTTTATGGTTGACTTTCTACAACCTTTTTTATGTTAATAAATTTGTAAAAATATAATGCATTATTTTTAGAGGTGTATTATACACACAGGTATTTATTCTTATCAAAATAAATACATTTATCATCACCAGCATTTCATTTAGAACCAAGTTGCCCTTTATATCATTTGATTTCAATAAATATCTTAGGAGCTATCACAGTTTTAACATAACTCCGCACGAAAATAATGTTCGCAGCTTAAGTACAACGTGCGCTTGCGCTAATATATTATAAAGCTGAAGAGTTTGTTTGTTTGAACGCGCTTATCTCAGGAACTGCTGGACCGATTTGAACAAATATTTCTGTGTTGGATAGCTTATTTATCGAGAAAGGATTTAGGATATAAAACATAACGCTGCGACGGAAGGGGAGGAAGCAAACTCAAAACGCACGGACGAAGTCGCGGGGAACCGCTAGTTTATGTATATTTTTATCTATTGTATTTATTTTGTGTAAGTTTAAGTATGTTTTAAGACTATAAAATATGTTTTTGCTGTTCCCATTGCCATATCTTTGCATAACCTAAAGGTTTGACTGGCAGATAATGCTTTTACTATGATTTGTGCAAGTCTTTAAAAGTGTTTGTGCAAATAACTGCTTTCTATAACCGACTTCGATTTATTACGGGCTTAAAAGATACTCTTGGCATGACATTGGATGTATTATGCAAGATCGGCAAAACCTATTTTAACCTACTGGTATGTCCAAGAAAGGGCGTGAACTTTTCAGAAAAAAAATATACAATTCCAATGTTAAATTCTGACGGTAACAGATTTTCTAAGGTAGGAATAACTTATGATAACTGTTACTCTTATAAGTGTTTTTTGTAAGTATTTATTTTTTCACTGACTGTACACAACATCAAAACACCACAGTGTGTGTTTGTTACTGTTAGTAACAGTCGTATTGAGAAATAGCCAGCACACGAGTTTGCAGTGGTGTGCGTGAATGAAGGAATCCCTCACTAATACGACGACTCGTGTGTGCACAACAGTGCCGTGAAAATTAGCAGAGTTATGACGAAAATGACTATATGTGTATTCATGTAAAACTATATAACATATACGAGTGGTATTCCTATTTAAAATTGACCAAACAGATTGGTGGCTTGAGATAATCTAGATAAAAAATTACAAGCATTGTTACAAACTTAAACTTGCGTAAAACATATGTTATATTTTGACTGTAAGCTAAGCCAACTAGACTCGATCTACAAAACCATTTATCATTTTTCTGTATTCTAACATATATATTTTTAGGGTTCCGTAGCCGAATGGCAAAAAACGGAACCCTTATAGTTTCGTCAAGTCTGTCTGTCTGTCTGTCTGTCTGTACGTCCGTATGTCACAGCCATTTAATTCTGTAACTATAAGCACTACACAATTGAAATTTGGTAGGAAGATGTATCTTGTTAACCGCATACCGATTTTGTATGAACAAAAAATAAAAAAAAAATACAGTTAAGGGGGGGCTCACATACATAAAACTAAAACCAATTTTTTTTTAGTCAAACCTATGCTTGTGGGGTGTCTATGGATAGGTCTTTTAAAATGACATAGAGGTTTCTAAAACCATTTTCATTTAAAGTCTAACGTTTCATAGCTAGACGCTTCCAAAGTGGTAAAATAGGCGTCCCTCCATCTAATTTCTAAACCAAGCAAGTGTAAATTTTGAAAAAAATATGTAATGTAGATCTTAACAGATACTTTCAACGAAAATTGGTTTGGACGGGATCGAACCAGTAGTTTTTGAGATATAGCACATTTTCAACAACCGCAAACATAGCTTTGTACTTCATACAAACACTATGAAAAACAAAGTTAAATATGCAGTCAACAAAATATTGTGGTATTTTACTAAGTAGAAGTAAGTGGATTCCCTTATTTAGTTAAAGTTTGCACGGAACCCTCAGTGCGCGAGTCCGACTCGCACTTGGTCGGTTTTTTTTAAGGTACTGTAAGTTGCTTTCAAATCCATCCGTCACATCTTATTAGCTTATTGTTACCAACTAAATGAGTCACTGAATTCAAACGTTTCAAAAAAAACTAATTAACAGGATAGTAGTACTGCAATAAACTTGACACAACAAAACGCATAGCTCACAAAATGGCTGAATAGTCCTTACCACGTAACACAGAGCTTAAGCACTGGCTTTAAGTCCTAGCAAGCCAACTTGCTCTAATAAACTAGGCCTAATAACGGGCATTTGCATTGTAATGGAACAGTGGAGGAAATTAACTTCAGTATTGCAATGATAAGGGGGTGGATACACGATAGACTTTATAAAAGGAAATTGAAGGTCTGAAAAGTTTCCGACCTCAACGAGAGATGGCAGCACTCGTCAAAAAATCAAGGAATCAATTTGTGTATCTTTTGGCAGTACTTGTCAATAGTTTTAGTCATTTAATAAATCTAGCACTGAGTTATCATAACAGTTTGTTTATGAAAGTTTATAAGCGATCAAAATTGCAGATGAGTCGGATTCTATGTACAGGGATTCTGTGACATTATTAACTACACTGATGTTTTAGGCTGCTGATTTTAACATGGTCGTAAGATGCTAGAAGACGACGAACGTTCGGGACATCCAAAAACTGCTACTAGTAACAAAAACATCTCTGAATTTCAACAAAAGGTGCTAGGTGACTGTAGAATTACGTGATAGAGATAGGAGAGAGATGGTGACGTCCAAAAAATGTGTTTTGTCATATTTAATTAAGATTTAGGGAACAAAGCTTACGCACGTTAGCAAGTTGTTTAGACCTAAATGCTTTGAATGAACGTTTCTAATGCTATGTTGAAATAGATTCTACATCTTAAGAAGAAGCGTATACATTTACAAGTAAAATATGACTTTGTAGAAAAATATAATAATACTTTTTCATAAAATGATCATTATTATTAGGTCGGAAACTTTTCAGATCAAGTTAACAAGTTAAAGTCTTATTCGAAAAAGAAGGAAGTGTTTTTCCAATATAAAAATGATAAGGAACGTTTCAAATACGATAAAGAAATCAAAATTTTAGTACTGGTGGTACTTAACTACTTTATTTAATCATGCAATCTTACGCTTGATTGATAGTTAAATGATAATCTGCCTGTAAGGTTCTTACTATAACATGAATATCACGTTTGATCTCATAATAGTTCTAATAAGATTTTCTTTCAACAAGTCAATCATTCACTAGACAATTTTGCTAACTGTTAGCAACGCTTCCTACCACTCGTTCTTACCATTGATAGCAGGATATTATCTTGTGTGAATATGCCCTTAACCGAGCAACTATGTTACCAACCACATTAAATTCGTTCGTATTTCAACATTATACTCAGTAATTGAAGCGAGAACTATCCCTGATTCATTTCCCCGTCCTGATAATGATGTTTATGCATACTGATATTACCGATCAAGTTAAAACCGGATAGTTCTTTAATGCGAGTAAAAAGATGTCAAAGACATGTTAATTCATCATCATCATTATTATCAGCCAACGGACTTTGGCTGCTAAACATAGGCCTTCCCCACGGTTCTCCACAGCGACTGCTTACAATCGGCCTGTCTCCAGTTTGATCCTACGATCTTCACAAGGTCGTCTGTCCATCTCGTCGGTGGACGTCCTACGCTGCATCTTTGGTCGAAGGGTCTCCAATATAGAACTTTTCTGCCCCAACGGCCATCAGTTCTTTATGCTAATATGTACCCTGCCCGTTGCCACTTAAGCTGATTCTTAGAGACATGTCCATTACCTTAGTTCTTTTCCTTTCTCCTCGTTTTGTAGAAAAACACCGAGCATAGCTCTCTACATCGCTCGCTGTGTGATTTTGTGCTTTCTTATAGGCCCATAATACACATAATATAAATGTTATATAATTTCGAACTGAGCGAGCTTATACAGAATGACTTTTTTATCAGTACCGAAATTTTGTGTAAAGACTCCACTGATGAATATGAACAACTTTTATTATGGGGGCAATAATGAAATCGAGAAAAAATATCAGCTGTTCCATACAAAAGTTCAATTGGCGCGCGGTCAAAATGTATGGAACAGCTGTTTTTTTTTCTCGATTTCACTATTGGCCCCATAGTAAAAGTTGTTCATATTCATCAGTGGAGTCCTTACACAAAATTTCGGTACTGATAAAAAAGTCATTCTGTAGATTAGCCATTTCTTTGAGTCTTTTATTGTTGTCATTATTATTCAATGAATGGCATTTGCTTTATATAGTTACAGCTAAAGCTTCATGAATATGATAAAAAAAAACTTAGTAAAAAAATACAGTTCCTAGAAAAGTATGCAACAAAAGATTTAGTATAAATATTTGCTTGAAGGATCTCAGTACTTGTGAGTTAATCCATATTATAACTACAAGTAACCTCAAATTTATAACAAGTAAGCTTACTGTGTCCTGTTTCCATTATGTCTTATTCCATTTGCCACAAACGTGACTCCGATTGCACTGAATGACTGATTGCTGATTTCCAGCCTTTCCAGGCCTAATGGTTTAATTAAACTATCAAAGATATTAATAGAGTTTAAGTGTAAGGTTTAAATCAAAATAAATTAAACATGTGGAAAATTAAAACACAGTGTTACATGTAAGTAACCACAATATTATTTCACGCGTTTCTTCATACCAAAAATAATAATTTCGAAAGAAAATGCTTTAAAAAATGTAAAAATGCTTAACGCTTCTCTAAAACATTTTTAGTTCTTAATGGTACTATTAGATGGCGCTAGTAGACCTGTAAGCTGTTCGAGGCAAGCCAGAGAACATTTAAGTTGTAAGCATAATCTTCTTCATAAATAAATGATTACTTTATAGAGTTATGAAAATAATAATGTGATAATTCGAGGTGTAATAATGGTTAAGTGAATGAATGACATTGATGAAATTATGTTTTCTGGTCACATCACTATATCGTTAAAAAGTGGTAAAACTGTAAACGACAGATCACTCTACGAGATTTTTGATTAAACTTTACGTTAATGATTTTATATTAATTACAGCGCCGTTAGTTTTTCATACAAAATCGTACTATACTATAAATGACATCCGAAAAGGATGGGATTCAAATACTTGTTTTAAAGGTTTTATTTTAAGAGTTACTTAAATCCATTATTTACTTTTGCATCTTTATAATCAAATTACAGATTTCTATACATCTTTGAGGTCAGGAGAGTGATATTGAATGTTCTTTGGGCATTACAAAACATTGACCTGCCTGCATTCATTGTTTAGGTATAACAAGTTTTTACCGATTTATTTTATGGGTAAATAAATTCTATATTTACGATTGCAATTAGAGAAACCAATGTCAACATTAATAAAACATATTGGTAGTTATGCTTAAGAATACAAAATGTAATTCAAAGCCAATTTGCTATCAGTGATGTGTTAAAATATTAAACATACAAAAAACATACGTAACTAATTATTTAACACTTATTTATTTATATTTATGCATTCTATATTACACAAACAAAATAAAGTACAAATGGCGGACTTAATGCTTTGAAGCATTCTCTACCAGTCAAACATTGTGTTAATTAACTCTTCTTCATTTTTCAACCCATATCCCCGGTTTATCGAAGGTTAAAATTTCCCTGTTGATTTCCACCAGTAAAATTGCCATTTCCAAATAATAAATACAGAATAATTATTGAGATAAATGTCAAAGTTCTAAAATCCAACAAGCATTGCTTAACCTCAGCCTCCAAGTTTTTTGTTCGAATTTGGAAGTCCGAAAAAAAAATTGATAATTTTTTTTGGATCCCTTCGCAAAATGTAGCGACCTGCGCACCACGTGTTGCGCAAGCGTTGCTATTGTCCGGCTATTGTAAATGTGAACAAAGACAGTTTTTCTGGGTCTATGGCATTAAACCGTCCTGGGCACATTTTTACTTTCTTCGATATTTTTTGCTACCGACCCGATGTATGTTGGCGAATTTGATAGTGGAATGAAAAACAAGCAAAGGTTTTAGTTATAGTAAATTGCATTTTATTCGTATAAGAACACTCTTCGATTGAGAACTAAGTCGAAGACTAGATAACTATTAATGCAAAAATAAAAATATTTGCAAAGGTTAATCAATTCCTCTTTGTATGATTTATATTATATGATTAATACTTCGTGATGCTAAAAATGTAGCTTTACTTATAATGGCATTAACACTTTTACGGACAGTACTCCAGACACAATAGAAATTTTATTGTTATCACGCCTATAGGCGGTCACTGTCCGCAAAAGAGTTAAATTCCCAAAAGTCATTTTCTAAAAGGATTTTGAAGTCACCATACATCTCCAAAATATTTTTTCAATGATATATTAATAAAGACAAAAACAGCATATTTATTTCTATGATTCTACCTGAGTGCATTCCCACAGTAAATCTCACGTGTGTCTAGCCGTCCTGCTCATACATTAAAATATTTGTTTTTTATTTCACTCACACACGAACTCTACGTCATCTTTCACTCTCACTATCGATAGAGTATATTTAAAATTAACAGATGCCGATGTTTTTTTCTGGTGATCCATTAATCACGTCATAACTTATTTTTTTAATAGAGCAGTACCAGAAAACGAACCGTTATCCCTAGATTCTAAAATTTTGCCACCAAAGAATGCTATTCAAAAGTTTTCAATTTCAGACTCACTAATAGAAAGTCGGAAAGTTTGTCACTCTTTACATTAAATATATTATGCTTAAGCTGCTAGCTATTTGTATAAAATAAAATAAAAAACATCTCTGGGTGGCTAATTTTATAAAGTAAACACTATTGTAAAGTAGTTTACAAAACCTAATAAGACACTACTGGAGTATTCTACAGTAGTTTTCTAAGCTATTATTAAATAATAACAGCTATTATTAAAGTATAAAGTACATTTATAGTAGGTTTCGTATCCTACTGGTATTAATTATAACCCATAGAAATGTGTATTAATTTAACGTTTTATAATATTTTTCCGGGAATAATCAATTTAATTATATTTGTAAGAGAAATGATAGGCATGAAATCAATAGCAATTCTATGTAATAATGGACAGTACATTCGACATATCGACCGACCCTATATGAATAGATTTGAAAAAAATATTTCTTTTAGGTTTTACTTGTATGTATGGTAGCCCCCCTTAAATGTCATTATTTTTTATTTCTTGTATGGGAATCGTAAAGCGGTCAACATCATAAATCAACTTACTAAGTTTCAACTGTGTAATACTAATAGTTTAAGAATATAGTGTCTGTGATATATGGACGGGCAGACGGACTTGACGAAACTATAAGGGTTCTGTTTTTTGGCATTCGGCTACGGAGCCCTAACAAAATATGCGTGTAAATTATTTATTAATTGTCAGTTGTTATGTTTATTTTTCATAGGTATATTTCAGTTCAAAATAGTGGATCCTGCAACTCTCATCGATTCTCTAAAAATATGAGTGTTATTTAAATTTATCTGATTATCTTCGATATACTATGTATGACGTAAAAGCATTCAGCTGGATGCGCCCGCGCACTTTCTTCAGACAAAGATAGAACTACAACAAGCAACGTGTCAGAAAGAGATGGTAATACAAAACAATGACGCTGGATTTTTTCCCAACAATGATATCTATAGTAACATTACTTTCTTTCAGTTTTTACTAGCCTCGTGCGCGAATCGTTGACTTCATTTAGGGTTGTCACTTTCTTTATACATAATCACACTGTCCCATTATTGTTACAAGCTTATCGACAAAACGATTTACTGTACATAATATATTCTTCACGGTTTTATATTATGAATGAATACTCCAACATTAAAAAAAGAAATAATTAATAATGTAATGAATCGTATATGTTGAGTTTGTCACGTTATAGTTTGACTTTTAAAGCTTTAGTCATGACATTTTCAATTCAATAAATGTCAACGTATAATGAATTCAAATACATAAAACATCATCTTCCTGTACTTAAATTAATAGAAAAAAAAGTATATTGGCTATCATTTTTCGAGAAGAGTATTTACACGTGTTGTCAAAATCTAAGTTTTTTGTGTCTTTAGTTAGGTCGAAATAATTTATTTAGACCCCATCCGCGATCAAGTCAGTTGCACCAAATTTTTATGGTAACAATTGTCACCATACTAAACCTTGTTAGGCTTGTTATGAAAACATAAGGATTCATGTTCTATCAATTGCCAAGGTCAATGATATTTTATGAATGTCTGAAATCTGTAGTTGTGGTGCAACCGTCCACTTTATTTCTAATTTCCCGAACTGCTTTACCAGTATCATATGTAATATTGTCCAATGTTTTGTTTTATTTACTAGCATCAGCCCTACTGGTACCAATTAATCAGTGAAAGAGTGAGAGTTAGGTGTCATTGCGACGCTTTCGACTATGAGTGACGAGCGACAGTTTTTCGCCGAAGAAAAGAGCCGGTGAAAATCTTTGTACTGGACACTGGAAAGAATTTCACTCAGTTGAATATTTGCACTGGAAATCTGGAAATTCAGAAAACCTAAATAGAAATAGTTTGTGATGCTTCTAACTATTAACATCAAATAGTTAACAAATATGTCAGTTTCCGTAAGTTCCTCTGCTTAAATCCTACCCCAAATAACAAAACATCATAATTTCTAAACTTTCTGCTCGTAAATCGAAAAGCTTTATAATGATATGCCCAACGTTCCAACAATTCTCTCGGACGGAATCATGACCCCATACATACAAAATGTCACTATCGAAGCTCGAAACTTTGCCCCGTCTACCTGGCCCCATTATGGGATAGTGAAAGTAAGAATTTAAGAAAGGACGAACAAAAAATATTTCTCCTATCCCTCTTAAAAATTTCGAAACCGACCCTTGGATAGAGATCGGGCGATATTTTTTCTGAACACATTGTATTCTGATTCAATAAGGTCACAAAAACTATCGCGTTTTTTTTTACAAATCGCAGGTTACGCGTGTCTACTTATTGTACGTGTTTATTGTGAGTTTGGAAGGTTCATATTTTTTGTATGATTTCCTAGTTTCGGCTTTGTGTAGGTCTGTTTAAGCGTTTTGTATTGCCCTTCACATATCTAATTACGAGATTTATACATGTTCTCATATAATATGTTTTTTTTTAATTGTTCTAGCTTTCTCGAATTTTCTATAGAACTCAATGCTTTATTTTGCAATCTTAGGTATATCTGACATCTCTCTTTACGATATATTTTCCAAGAAGTTATTTTAGATGCTAGTTGAATGTCAAAACAATATTTGTCGCAGCCTGTGTTAACACAAGGCAAATAAAGAATGTGTAAAAGCTGATGAGCACACAGGGTCGTGTTGATAAACGACTAGAAATGTTACTAGTGGTATTGTTAAAGAGTAGCGCACAAAATATTTTTGACCGGAGACAAAAATTACCTTTCATTGACGACCGTACCTATACCAATAATATTGACTATGATATTATGATACTCACCTCATATGAATACAATGATTGGTTTGTGTCATTCGCGCTTAAAATATTTAAAGGTCTTTAAAACGAATAAAAAGATTGTAAGAACGTAAAATGTTGATCGTTTATTTTTATAGCAATTTGTTTTAATTATTTATTTTGCTTATTCATGACCAAATTACAGCACTAAAAAATTTTCCTTAAGCAATATTTCAGTCTGTCTTTCTGACAAAAGGTTAGAGTTATGAAAATGTGGTCGGTAGAAAGCAGCTGACGTTGTGTTGAAATTCTACCCGCGCGCAATCCGGGATCTCAGACCGATCGGTACTGTGACCTATTTATTTGTTTGCTGAATCGCTTTGGAAGAACGAAATATAAACAAAACGTCGTTAACAAGAACTCAAATCAATCGAATAATCGTTTCTTGTTTTAGCTATAGATATTTATCATTAGCAGACCTTAGGCCTTAATAAAGTAAACTTGTACTCACTCCAAATTACAATTATAGAAGTTTTAAGCGAGTCCAGGTTGGGAATTGAATGTCATCAAGAGTAAGATATATTGATTAGACTCAAGTAAATAATATCATTGAGGTAAATCTACATTATCATTTTTTTTATTCATTAAAAAATCAATAAATCCTCTAGTATATACTGGATTCAATAAATAATTTCCATATAACATTTAATTTAAATACCAACATAGATGACGAAGATAACCGTTGTTTATTCATTATCGAGATATCTATTAATCATCTGGTTTGACCTTTCGTAGATGACATAACATTATTATCCTCATGTAAGCGATACTAGGACTTTCACTGAGACATTCTAAACCAGTGATAGGTTGATAGTTATCATTATAATTCGTTTGCTAGACATAAAATTACATCGCATGTGTGATTCAAAAGCCTAGAGAAATAAATCCTTGTGAATCAATGCAAACTGTTACAATCAACTCTTCGTTTGAATGGTCTTTGTGATGTTCAACGCTACATTCAGAATCATGGTGGATGTTCATTTGATACTATTCTTCTTTCCAGCTTTGTGTCCAATGCTGCTGATATTATTGTTTAATTTTAATATGTAATGCAGTACAGTTAATCTGATCTTTACGTTCAAACTGGAATGAAAAGTTTTTTAATGCCAATTTTTTACTCTTGATTTGGAAATCATATAAACCTTCGCGAGTACGAAACGTGAAAAGGACCCAGATGATGTGCGATGATTCACACGCTACTCGTAATCTTTATAATCAAAGTTGGAGCTGTGACCCAAATCCATGCAACCGCCGAGTACTTTCATTGTGAACGCGGCACGCACACACGCACCCGACCACACTAGCGCAAATAACACTAGCACACAACGACAAAACGCACACAGAGAAAGAAAACCATTAATACTCGCAGCCTAACCAACGAAGGATGAGATTCCCTACACACGCAAAGCAGCACTAAGTACACACGCAAAATCAATATTGAATACAAATTCTATCATAAATGCTCAATTTTTCAACAAACATTCGAACTCATGAAGTCCTTCAACTATCGCTTTACTAAAACAACGCACACATGGACGAGTGAATGTTAATTTTCAAATAGTAACACCACTCGTCGGCCCGGTGTGCGTAACAGCATAGTATTGTACTTCGGCATTAGAGCGAGAAGAGATGCGTATAATGTACCATTTAAGAACTAGGACATTATTCCCGTCTGGTTTTAATTAACTACAGGAATGCAGATAGTATGATTGATTGACCTAGTACTCGTAACTACAAAACTTAAAACAGATGTGACGCAGATAGAAATGAAGACGAGGTAATACAAGTGGAAGAACGTCGTTTTCTGCTAGTGTATGTTATTATGCTAAATAACGTAACAGTGAAAGTAAGTACCGTGGAATTGCAATAAAATTGTATGGCACAGAGCACCAGAAACACAATGACAAGAACCATCAAAAGACGATTAGGCAAATAGGAAAATAAGCATAACACGACTCGTAATATTGTCGTAAAGGTTTGTGTAATCCCATTTAGCAATGTTTCGCTAACCATCCTACCGATCTAGTTACCTTTCATTTCTTTCCAATTTGTGGATTCGATTCGTTTTTGTTTTTATCAATCAGCATCTGATTGCAGTTACCCAATATCATTTATTAACAATCAACTTTTTAGGTCTATTGAAATAATCAGTTAATACTAGACGCTTCAGTAGAGATGGCAACGCCGGAAGCTGTTTTCATGTAATTGATTACTTCCAGTGATCATTCAAATCAGTGTCATACAAAGTATAATCTCTGCGAGGCATTGCGCAAGCGGCGCGATGCCCTGACGTAATCGAAACGAGCTCAGTGAAAGTTGCTACGGCAATTTCACTCTCCTCCCTATCTTTCTCTTCAGCATCTATCTCTATCGCACTGGCGATTTTCTCAACTTTGCGTCTCGCTTGTTCTTGACGGATGTTTTGTCTTTGTCAGTTTAACGGCTTTCGTGTATAAGTTTGTCCCTTTTGCTAGCATCTTCACGGTTGGTGTGGACCATTTTTTTCAGATTCGCACGCGTCGGGGGCGTCGCTACTGCGTAATCAATTGTTTTCGCGCTTGTTTAGACTCCGGCGCAGCCTCGGGAAAAATGTTTTTGTTTCTTTTCTTACTAAATTGTGCAGCTAAAAATATCCATTCTGTAATTGATTCAATTACACAGTTCATGGTGATGATGTTTGCGTTATACAAATTGCTATTTTCAGAGCATGCAACATGGTTTCGTAATTATATAATTATGCGTTATTATACGATCAACGATTTTATTTTAGGAACCACTTAAGTTTCAATACCTTTTACACTTCATAAGAATATCACAGACACGAATTTACCTTCTAATAGAAGAGAGGGTAACACAATATCAAATAATGTGGAAAAAAGTACAATTATTGCTCTAATGCTCTGACTGATACATGACATTGTGCAGATTATTTTAGGTAGCTTTAAAATCCTTGTTGTTTCTCTCATCTCGTGCATTTATCTGTATGTTATAAACACTGATGATAATATGGTGTATCTGATGCATGCTTTAGTACTTATATTCCAAAGCATTCACGAAGAGTTGCAAGGTCATCCTGTAATAAGACAGATGCTTTGAATATCAAATTTGTGGAAGTACCTTTGCGCTGTTTTGATTGATAAGAATCATCATGATCATTATCAGCCAAAGGACGTCCACTGCTGAAAATAGGCCTCACGCATGGCTTTCCACAGCGACCGATCACTAGCGGTCTGCATTTTGATCCAGTCCAGTTTGATCCTGCAATCTTTATAAGGTCGATAAAAATTACTTTGAATAAATACAAAACACCTTAAT
This sequence comes from Pyrausta purpuralis, assembly GCA_963924145.1. NCBI lineage: Eukaryota > Metazoa > Arthropoda > Insecta > Lepidoptera > Crambidae > Pyrausta > Pyrausta purpuralis. The sequence goes on from OZ001659.1 coordinate 21,036,266, forward strand.
ACATGAATTCGTATTTTAGGTCCTAAGCAGATTTTTTAAGGTATCTAACTGTAAATGTATATGTAAATGATTGTTACTTTAGTCATTAGAAAATTGTCATCACCATAAACTATAAAATCTTAGTAAGTTTATGCATACTTTAACTTGTTAGCTGTATCAACTTCTTTGTATAAAGACCCTCTAAAAGGTATCCTTTTGCATTGTGTGATACGGGGATTAAGGCGCCAATCTCTTCATTATCTATAGTCAATTCTATATTTATAAATCTAAAGAGTTTGTTTGATTGAACGCGCTAATCTCAGGAACTACTGGTCCGATTTGAAGAAAAAAAATGTATTTGCCGAGAAGAATTTAGGCTAAAACATCACGAGCGACGGGAGGGGAGGGTGCAAACTCAAAACGCGTGGACGTAGTTGCGAGGGACCGCTAGTTATCGATAAAATCTCAGTTCCCTTGTTCATCCTATCAAGTTAAGTACCTACATTTGTTCGGCGACTGGCGCGTACCTACCAAGGTCACTGTGGAAAGTAAGCGAGCATTCCGCTATAGGTGCGCGGTAAGGCGCTTTCGTCTCGCAAGGCTACATGCTAGTACCGGTCCTTATTTTACCGACGCTTCCCAGAGCCCTTCTAATTTTGGCGAATACAGAAATAAGAACATAGAATTCGTAGAGGCCTATGTGTTGTAGATCCGGGAAGTGTGTAGCAGTCTAATTAATCAACACCTGTGTTTTATATATTCTGTACAGTTGGCCAACTTCTGAAGAGCTGTTTTATGAAATCGATGGGTTTTAGTATGTTGGTAAAGATCGAAAATAAATTAATTTCCTCACATGTAAGTTATAGTTCATCTATTAAAACCATCTACTCTTTATATATTTATTTATTGAAGATTTCATCGCACAAATTTAGTGTACAAAGGTGGACTTAATGATAAAAACATTCTCTGACAGTTAAACCTTTATGCATCATGGTCATGCAGAAAGATGGCAACGGGTGCAGTGAAAAAATCAACAAATGATAGTAGGAACATTGTAACAAGAATCTAATAAATGTATTACTATACTAATAAATAAATAAACTACAAAGGTATATAAGTATATACATAAACATACATATAGCATAAATACATACATATAATAATAATATTATGCAAATATTCAATCTTTCAGAAATCTACGAACTTTATTCTTGAAAGACAACTTTGCATCGGTTCTCTTTATACATAGTCTTTATTAAACAGTTTTCGAAATTAGTAAAGAACTTATCTATGCTAAAATGTCATGTACAGCAGCCAAACTTTAAAATCTAATCTAAAAAGTTCAGCCGTATCCGTGGACACAGCGTGTGATAAATAAATATGAAAAACATACATCGTTTCCGACTCCTCGTGGGGTCACCTTCAGAGACATGTGAATCATGCGCAGTCGCAGGTCAGGACGACCTTTCCTCCTTATTTTAGTAGCGATTTCGACGGAAGTGCCTAATCAGGATTTTTGAGTGCCCTTTTTAGTAATTTCGTTTGGTTCGCCTTTTTTTACGGCTGCAAAATTATTTTTTGTCAGAGAAAATTACCCAAAGCGTTGATGTAACAAAAATTTGACACCAATTTAGCCAGTTTTGGGTGCTAATCTGAAATAAAATATCTAAATATTTTGTCTTATCTTTAATTTTTATGTAGGTTTAATTTTGATTGTTGGCAAAAAAATGTGTTAATCTAGTTTAAGCTAAAACAAGATCAATAAACATAACTTTGTTAGATTTCAAAAGCTGAAAATTGTTTAAATGCACGTGCAGCCTTCGTTTAAAATATTGAGGAAAGTTTTATCAAAAAATGTAAAAATATAGCATCAATTATAAAATAAGCTGAAAAAAGGAGTTCTACAAACCAGGCTGTTACGCATCGCTTCTACGAACCCTTTCTTTAGTGAGCGGATCTTGACATTTTTCCTTGAAAGTGACTAACAAAATTATTAATAATTTATTACAGTGACACACATTTGTGTAGGTTAAGTAAATTATAATGTCATTGAATTAACAAGATTATTTTTCTTTTTTAAATCATTCAAGGTGTTATGTAGGCGAGCTAATAGAATTTTAGATTAACGAAGATGTTTAGAAAATAATAAGCACAATAATTTTCCTATAGTTCTCAAAAGTTAAGATGAGTGAACTATAGAGAAATTTCACTATTGGGAAAGAACAATTGGGAAGGTTCTCGCTCTAACACGCCTTATGAGATCCTTCCACTTAAAAAGAAAAAGAGGATAGAATAAAGACATGCAAGAACTTCCCTATTAAATATAGCGAAATTATAGAATAGAATAGAATTCTTCTATTTCTTTTTTTGTGGAAGCATCTTATAAGGGGTGCTATAGCGAGAATAATATAAAAGAAAGGATATTTTTGATGTTGCGATGAACATAGTATGAGCATAGGTAATAATAGCTCTTGTGTTTGATGAAGGTGAAAAGGAAGACACACATCTCATTTTCACATAACATTTCATTTGACGATGTCCTTGGTGTTGTGGCTAAGCACGCTAGTTTCAAGGCGTCGCCGCTCTGAGGTCCCGGGTTCGATTCCCGGTCGGGTCAATATAGAAATCATAATTTTCTGTATTATCTGGGGTCTAGGTGTTGTGGTATCACCGTTGTGTCTGATTTCCATAACACAAGTGCAATTAGCTACCTACTTACTTTGGGATCAGAGCAATGTTTGTGATTGGTGTCCAATATTTATTTATTTATTTATATTTCATATGAGAAACGGTACGACATTTGGGGAGAAACAATGATAATCCTCAATAAACTTTTGCGATTCTTCTTCAAACGTAATTGGTTTGGCAACTTTAAAACATTAAATTATTATTGCTACTTATTTAGAAAAATACCTATATCTGTGCAGCAAACAATAAAATAATGAATACGAAAGGAACCGCTGCCACACGGCCGTGTCAAAGTTCGCGGCGCGCGCGCAGCCTTCGAAGCATCCAATCTATCTAATGACCTGACATGGGAAATAAATTGCATCGTATATTGTTTATAAACCGTTATTAAGCACGAATATATTCTGCACTAGGTACGGCAGGCGAGTTTGCCTGGAAGTTTCCATTTTCTTTTGATACTCCAGTGAGGGTAGTATGAGCACAGGTTATTGGTATTTTTAACCGTCTTCAAAAAAGGAGGAGGTTATCAATTCGACTGTATGTTTTTATTTTTTTTGTATGTATGTTACATCATATCTCAGTCGTTTGTCGACCGAATCGAAAAAAAATTTCACCTACTTAGAGGATGTACCTTCTAGTTGGTCCCATTTAAGAGGGGGGGGGGAGGTGCAACTCCCCCCCCCCCTCTTATGTAATCACTAAACGTGAAGAAATAAAATAAACTTTAAAAAAAGTAAAAACCGTCTTCAAAACCAAAATGCACTACCGACTAATGCACCGACTCCAAAAAGAAATTGTTTGCCTAAAACGGATTCCTTTCCTTTCAATGGTGAAGATTTTATTTAAGACTTTTTAGTGCATTTTGGTTTTGAAGACGATTTTTACTTTTTTTTAAAGTTTATTTTTTTATACACGGCGTTACTAAAGCGAAGTGAAGTGTGATCAGTAATATTTTGTAACGTTAAAGTTTTAACAGTCATAACAAAAAGGGTCTTAAAGTTAAGCCGAGAGGCCTCTAGTCTGCTATTTATGTAACCCAACTTACAGTAAAATTTAGTTTTTCATGTAAAATTAAATTCGTATTGCACTTGGCACCGTACGTAGATATAAATTCATAAGCGCTAATAGAGCTATAAATGAACGCCAATTTTACGAAGCTAAATCCTTATGGCATTTAAAGCAAGCCTAATGAAGGGATCGGCACTCAAACCTAAAACCTTATTTGCATAGATAAAATAACACAAAGGAAATTGCAAACTTCAGCACATCCATGTGTATAGAGCCACTAGTGACCCCTACCCACGGTTTCGCAAAAGCTTTGCTTGGGACCTTAGAGAGGGAACCTATTCTGTAAGACATATTTGCCCATATTTTCAAATCAATCATACCTACATTAATCTAAATTTTCTTACTGCGGAAATTTCAGAAAGTGACATTTTACTGTTTTATTTGACTTCAATAGATGAGACTTTGTGAAGTTATCGAATAAATACGACAATAAGGTCGTATCTGCTGACAATGTTTTACATGGTAGAACCCTAAGTTACGAAACTACCACAATAGTTGCGCGTTATGAAATATTGTCACATTGTCGAGATAAATTTTAGCGTTTATGTGAAATTTTCCGGCTGACCAAACGTGAATTATTTCGTGTTCGGTCACGAACGTTTGATTTATTTTGTATATGTGTAGTTATTTTCTTATCAAGTCACTTTAATTTTATTATGAAAACTTGTGAATGAGCGTCGTTGTTATTGACTTTCAAAGAGATATTGTTCTAATGTTGTCTATTTATCTGTTGATATACGAGAAGTACTTATTTTACCCTCAGAAATCAGGAACGTCGAGGCCATCTCAGTTAGAAAGTGTTACCGAATTCAATTTAAGCTAGTTTAACATTCGCTTATTTTTACAATCTATTTAGGTAGAAACTTGAAAAATTTTCCGGTCACGGTACAGTCATGCAAAAAAATATTATCATCATTATCAATCAAAGGTCCACTGCTAAACATAGGCCTTCCCCACGCTTTTCCACAGTGACCAATCACAAGCGGTCTTCAGGTTATCTGTCTATCACATAGCCTTGAGAATCAGTAAGCTCAAGGGGCAATGGGCAGGGCACATAACGCGAAACACTGATGGCCGTTGGGGCAGAAAAGTTCTAGATTAGAGACCGTTTGGAGGCCTTTGACCAAAGACGCGGCGTAGGACGTCAACCGAAATTTTGCTCTTGATTGAAAAATACGCTTTCAAGCAGATCTTCGCAACTACTAACCTAAGTCGGTACTAAATACGAGTAAATTACAATTGATAAACAAAAGACAGGAGCATACTGACTACACGTGATTGACTACGAAATCCGCGTACGGAAAATACCTATAGTTCCATCATTTTAACGCATGAAAGTATTTTTTTATGTTAATTGCTATACTAGACAAGAGAGAATGCAGACATTTAACTGCTTAAAAAACTTGTCTTGTTTGTTTCTAATTTCTTGTGGTGTATCTGTCACCATCATATTGTAAACACCGCGACGCGGATTTAAATCCGTTAAATTGTAATCTGTCGATTAATTGTGAACGGTACCGAACTTCATACATGATAATATAAACTGAAATGTCAAATCACTGAGAAAAGTGTTGGGTCAGGGTAGCTAAAGGAAAACCGTGTTTATCCTTCATGTCAGGTTGGCAAATAAGTACCAATATGAGCGTCAATTCTAAACCATATCAAGCGAGCTTACAATAAATATACAACCTACCAGATTTAAAAGTTATATTGTAATCGCGTGGTTTATACATTAATACGGTTACATATCCACACGAGCCGGCGGCTTTACCAGCGACATTCTTCGGTTAACTGTCAGATACTATGGAAACGTAAATTCTAGACCATATCAAGCGTGCTTAAAATAAATTGATAGATTACAATCTACCGGATTTAAAAGTCATATTGTAATCTCGTTTTACACAATTACGGTTACATATCCAGAGGAGCCGGCGGCTTTACCAGCGGCATACGTCAACTGTCAGATACTATGGAAAATGCCGCTGCGGTCATGGTCATCGGCGACATGGTCGCCGGCACGGACGCCGGTACATGCCGCTGGGCGGTTTGGATACCATGCTATTGCTTTTTCTGACCCCAACTGTACATAGGCAATTAAAACGACAGCTAATAGCCGCGTTTTCCTCATTTCACGGGGCAATGGGAATCAATTAAAAAACGATTTTTAACTAAAATAGACTAATTAGTGTTTCACTTTCAACAGTTAACTTAACGAGAACATTCGCATCGTAATAACTGATTAAATAAATATCTTCGGAGTGTTTTTATTTTTTATGCAATTTAACTCCATTCAACAACCATTCCATTGATGCCGCCTACTCGATCCCGATTGTTTACGGCGATGTCTTTTCCTGACATAATTTTATATGAAGCACTCGGACCCGAGTCCTTGGCCACCACACGTCGGGCCCGAGAGTGCATTATTAAAAAAAATAAAAATAGCGCAAATAATTTTTAACCAATTTTTACTAAATAACGCGTAAAAATTGCTGTTTCCCAGGTTATTCTTCTTATTTTTTTAGGCAGTCAAAGTGTTAAAAAAATTAACTTTAAAAAAAGTAAAAACCGACTTCAAAACCAAAATGCACTAAAAAGTCTTAAATAAACTCTTAACCATTGAAAGGAAAGGAATCTATTTTAGGCAAACAATTTCTTTTTGGAGTCGGTGCTGTGACAGTTGATGCTTGATGGCCAAAGTGATGGCACCGAATCCAAAAAAAAGAATTTCAAAGAAAAGAAGATTACAGAAGAGAGGAGGGGGTGGAAAGTTGCACCTTATGACTCTGTTCTTTAAGAAGCTACAAAATACCTATCATAAGTTCTGTCATTATAATTACTGAACTCCTAAGCGTTAAGGAGTTCTACCATCAGCTCAGCCTCACAAGATGTAGACTATCAGACGTAACAACACGTCAATATTAAGATTCTAGTAAAAAACACTATACGTGCCTTTAAAATTTGAGGTTTTCCCTCGATTAAACCAAGATCCTATCATCAGATCCCAAATTGACAACAATGGGACCACCTAAAAGGTATACCATCTAGGTAGGCGAAAAAATTTTGCGAATCGGTCGACTAACGACTGAGATATGAGGTAAAATAGATACAAAAAAAAAACATACAGTCGAATTGATAACCTCCTCCTTTTTTGAAGTCGGTTAAAATAGTCGTATAATACTGATTTCCACATGTATGTGTACAAACTAGTACACTCAGCGTACCATATCTCCATCACGGAAGAAAAATCGTTATTAAAAATATGTACATATTTTTTTGATACACTGATTGTGCCTCTCCATATTTGGCAAGGCAAAAACTAATTATGTCAATATCGGCTCGTGGATAAACCAGTTGAAAATGACCAATATTTAAAACTAGATCTTATTAAGTTCCTAAATCAATATCGATCTAAATGCCATCGCCTACTTAACTACTACATTCTTACTAACATAGGGCATTTCAAAGACATTCTTAGTGGTTTATAAAAAGGTGCATGCATGCAAAAAATACGTCATCAAAAAAGCAAGATCTTAAAGCAGTAACGGATTTATAGTAATTATATGAATGCTACGAAAAACACTAAAATTAACAATAATTGATCTGCAAAACATTGATATCATTCACAAATAAAAATAATTGTCCAGTAAGTAGTACCTTTTAATCTGTGGTTAATCCATATTGAGTCTACAACACAGATTATAAAATATTATTATATCATTTACAATATTTTTAGGAAGTGAATATGACCATCAATAGAACAACTTTTACTGTGAAGTCATCGCCGTAGAACCAAAATGAATATTTCCATAATATGTTATTGCAGAAAAAGCACAGTATTTCTTATATTTGTACGTTCCTAAAGTTTTTTTTAAACCATGAGAGAAGCGTAACTTTAGCAGATGGACTTTTCAATACTGATAATAATGATGATAATTTCTTTTGCATTCACTTATACCTCTATAGTTTTCATATTGGGATTACTACTTCTTTGCTTTGGATATAGTTACGTACCCTATGATCGCTAAGGATTTAAAATAAGTATCGAAAACTCTTAATAACACTTCAATGGTAGATGAGAATTACCTAATTTCCGTCTCCTGATGAAGCATTGAAAAAACCTTTTTTTATTTTTATTACGGCCACTTACTGACACTAACTAAGTAACAAATTTTGAGCCTAGGTTACTATTTTAGGGTCTACTTAAGCACTCATGTTCAAACGACCCTGACTAGAAGGAACCAGGAAGCATATACTCTCAAATATTCACATCACAAAACCGCGAACGGTTTTCGTATACGACGTGAGATGCCTCTTCCTTATTACGTCGTGACGCACTGAGAGCATTTTTTGCAATAACTTTTCATAGACATGACCTCATTTGTTTGAGGTTCTTATCGCCATCTAATGGCTGGAAGTGTTAACAGATGTAGATTGCATTTAAGTCGGCATGTCATAAATAGATTAATAGGTAGATTAGTTTATTAGAGTAGTTGCTGTCAGTTCACATGTTGCTACGTAGGGTGGTTTGCGTTATACAGGGCCTGGCCTGTAATAGGAGCAAAGTGTAAAATATAGCCCCTTTTTAGGGTTTGTCTGTCTGTCTGTCTGTCCGTCCGTCCGTCCATTCGTCCGTCTTTCCGTCCGTCTGTCTGTCTGTCTGTCTAACTAGGCGAGTGTAAATTGAAAAAATAATAATGTAGATCTTAACAAACACTTTCAAAGAAAAATGACTTGGAATCAAACTAGTAGTTTTTGAGATACAGCACATTTCCTACAACCGCAAACATAACTTTGTTGTTCATACAAACACTACGAAAAACAAAATTAAATTTGCTGTCAACAAAATATTGTGGTATTTTAGCTAAGTGGAAGTAAGTGGATTCCCTAATTCAGTTAAAATTGGCACGGGTCCGACTCGCACTTGGCCGGCTTTATGTGTCACCAGTAATCGATTCTAAATAGTTTGAATAATAAATTTATTCTATTTTTCCAACAAAAGAAATAGAACCAGCAATGTATTGCAAACAAATGTGTCCAGTGACCAGTCATGGAACTTGACATTGTCAATTACTACAACGCGTTAGCTATTTTGATATACATTGATGAGGGATTATAACTTTTGATTGCTATATCTCTAAGTAAAAGCATTTTAGAGCACTATGACTAGGTCAACTACGTTTACTCGAAAGAATCATTGATTATAAGCTCCTATTACAGGCCGTACAAGCTGTGTAAAGGCTTACAGCCATAAGTAACAAATACTCACTTTCATTATTATTAAGCCTGAAAACTACCTAATGCCTATCTTGATAGATAGAAAACGGCCAGGTCGTGTTAAAAAAACCGGGCAAGTGCGAGTCGGACTCATGCATTGTGTGTTCCGTGCCAACTTTAACTGAATTAGGGGTCCAGTTACTTTCACTTAGCATAAATACCACAATATTTTACGGCAAAAATAACTTTGTTTTTTATAGTGTTTTTATGAAGGACAAAGTTATTTTTGCAGTTGTTGAAAATGTGCTACATCTTAAAAACTTTCAGTTCCATTTCGTTCAAAATATTTTTCCTTGAAAGTATTTGTAAAAAACTACATCGCGCGTTTTTTTTTCAAATTTTCTCTAAATTTGTTCAAAAGCTAAAGGAAATCTAAAAGTTAAAGGACGCCCATTTTACCACTTCGTTATTCTCAAAAATATATACTTTAAAAAAAGAGAAGGAGCCTCAATGTCATTTTAAGAGACCTATTTATAGACATCACACACGCATAGGTTTAAGTATTTTTTTTGTTGTTGTTTTACTTCCATATATGGGAGCCTCCCTCCAATATAATTATTTTTTATTTTTTGTATGGAAATCGTGAAGCAGTTAACAGAATACATATAGTTACCACGATTCAACTGTGTATTGCTAATAGTTTCGGAATAACGTGGCTGTGACACACGAACGAACAGTTAGACAGACAGACAGATTTGACGAAACTATAACTACGGCTACGGAACGAACACGAGGGAAGACTTAGAGTAAAATTTTAATACTTACTCGATCTCGATCGATCCCTTTTAATTATCTTTCAGACTCAGTTAGAATAAGTATCTTTGGTAGTTAACAAATGGCAAATTCAAAGGTTAAGTCTATTCTAACAGCTTCAAAATATTTTCATTTATTTAAATTCTTCTCTCAGTGTGCCTCCGAAGGAAATCCTCGTCACCACTCGACTATCTGCGCCTGGGCACCGCCCAGACTCTGAATGACAAATTTCGTCGGACCTTGAGGCTTGTTTTCCTCATGCGTGCCTCAAATACGACAGGATCCATTGAACGTTGGTATTCCAGAGTAGTAACCATACATTTAATATACATTCGCCGTTAGAATATGTGATTAGGTACAAATACTCGTAATTCAGCAGTCGTGATAGGGAGCTTAGACAATGAAATGGCACAAAATTCTGGTAAATCCGACTTATTTTTAACTTATTCCTAAGACCAATTTGAATATCGTTTTCGCTAACCTAAAGGTTCAGAAGAATGAAGCATATGTTTTGACATTTCGCATAGACAATTTCAATTTTCTGATTTTCTGCTGCATCAAATATCCATTTAATTTAAGTTATTATATCTCTAATACTTAAATCGTAACTTTCTAGTTAGTCCCATTGTTGCCAAGTCGGGATCTGATGATGGGATCTTGGTGCAATCGAGGGAAATCTCCAAATTTTAAAGGCAAATAAAGTGTTTTTTATTAATCTCAATGTTGACGCGTTGCTTAGGAGTGCATTGACTATATAAAAGAACAAAAACATAAGGTGCAACCCCCCCCCCCCCCTCCCCCTCGGTAATCACTAAAATGAAGAAATAAAAAATTAAAACCAAAATTCACTAAAAGTGTTAAATAAACTCTTGACCCTTTAAAGAAAAGGAATCCATACGAGGCGATCAATTTCTTTTTGGAGTCGGTGCTCTGATAGTTGGTCCTTAAGATGGTAAAAGTGATGGCACCGACTCCAAAAAATAATTGTTCGCCTAAAATCCTTTCCTTTAAAAGGTCAAGAGTTTTTTAAAGACGTTTTAGTGAATTTTGGTTTTGGAGACGGTTTTTACTTTTTTAAAGTTAATATATACATTTTTATGCATTTTATTATTAACGTAATTGGGCACTCATCAATTGCAGTCGTCAAACATAGAAATACTTTCATAATACTCGTTTATTAACAAATTCAACTTGATGATACTTGTAGTTTTAACTTAAAAAATGGCGGTACATTACTCTTAATGTTTGAGCATTAAATATGGCACAAAACGATTAAAAATTACCTCCCGAGTAAAACTAATAAAGATATCCATATAGACGTTATTATGAATTACAAGAAAAATTGCATGTAATATAGCTTCCCTTCCCATAACATTAAAAGAGCTTCAAGTAGTAGTTTAACCAGAGAGTTAAAATTAATATGTCGCTCAAGTGTTGTGACATCACATAGCTGGGGGCAGAATGTCATCATTGCCAAGGAAAAATTAAAATACCTCAACTATTTGACATAGAACATTAAAATATTCATGAATGGTAAAATAAAACGGTGGGTAGGTAGGTTGACATTCTTGAGTTAGATTTTGTCAATGTACCTTTTTAGGGTTCCGTAGCCAAATGGCAAAAAACGGAACCCTTATAGTTTCGTCTGTCTGTCTGTCCTAACCTTAACCTACAGATACATAGATAACTCGCTTAAAATGAGGTTTCTAAAACCTTTTTTTTTTCTAAAAATCTAATATTTGTGAGATAGACGCAAAGTGGTTAAATGGGGGGTTACTGCATACAAACACTATATAACAAACAAAGTTATTTTTGTTGTCGACAAAATATTGTGATATTTAAGCTAAGTGAATGTAAGTTAGTAAGGCGACCCCTAATTCCCTAGTTAGATTTGGCACGGAACCCTCAATGCTCGCGTCTGATTCGCACATGGCCGGGTTTTTTTATTTTATTTCAACAAACAAAATTTAGAAATTGAATAGTGAAATCTAGCTGAAAAGATAGCATCGTAAACAGCGATTATGTTATGTACGCATCTTATTTATGGAATATATCATGAATACCTAAATTACTCATCAGTGTAGGTAAGATATTAATTTCTTGTTGACTTTTGAAATAAAAAAGGAGATTCAACCTTCTGCAACGGTTCCATATATTGAAAACGTATTTACACACATTGCTTCAGATGCAGATTCTAGTAGTTTACAAATAATAACAATGTAGGAAAGGTGCTCAATTATCAACCTCCATCTGCGACGCATAAGAAAAAGGAAGTCATTTGCGCTTGTAACATTTACAATAACCCATGGATAGAATTTATTGCGTTTTGTTTCGCATGTCCACAAAAGCACATGTAAATAATAGGCTCATAGCCTCAATTATCTATACTAATATTATAAAGCTGAAGAGTTTGTTTGTTTGTTTGTTTGTTTGTTTGAACGCACTAATCTCAAAAACTACTGGCCCGATTTTAAAAAATATTTTTACGTTGGATAGTCCATTTATCGAGGAAGGCTTTAGGCTATATAACATAAAGATACGACTCATAAGACCACAGCAGAAATGAAAAATGTTGCGAAAACGGGAGAAAGATATTCCTTTTGAGAGCTTCCGCTGCATACGCTGCGGAAACCGCTTAAGTTACACAAAAATCATGTATGACAGGATTGTTCAGCATTAAGAGTTCTATAATAAAGTCCGCGATAGTATATGTCTATCTTTTATGGTTGACTTACTACAACCTTTTTTATGTTAATAAATTTGTAAAAAAAATAATGCATTATTTTTAGAGGTGTATTATACACACAGGTATTTATTCTTATCAAAATAAATACATTCATCATCACGAGCATTTCATTTAGAACCAAGTTGCCCTTTATATCATTTGATTTCAATAAATATCTTAGGAGCTATCACAGTTTTAACATAACTCCGCACCAAAATACTGTTCGCAGCTTAAGTACAACGTGTGCTTGCGCTAATATATTATAAAGCTGAAGAGTTTGTTTGTTTGAACGCGCCTATCTCAGGAATTGCTGGACCGATTTGAAAAAATATTTCTGTGTTGGATAGCTTATTTATCGAGAAAGGCTTAAAACATGACGCTGTGACGGGAGGGGAGGGAGCAAACTCAAAACGCGCGGACGAAGTCGCGGGGGACCGCTAGTTTTTATATAAAGTGAATAAATAACATTGTTCTGCCCTATCTTCGCTTTTTGTTTCACATTGTTTTTTTTAAATTTCATAAAACTTTTACACATAATGAGACTTGGTGAACAATTATACATCTAATTATAAAGTTCTAATTTGAAAACAGTGATGTTTCGGTAAGCAAAATTACTTATATCTCAAAAAAAATGGTTGTATCGCTTTAAATAATATTCTTCAACTAAAAATCTACAACGTCCGTTTTTCTAAGCTAGTTAAATATCGTAAACCATCTTGAACTCTTTGTAACAAAATGATTTATTTAAAATAAGATAAACACAAAACTCACAATTTACAAATAAATCTCATCGTTGAACATTGCATTTTAAAAGTAATGAAAAGATTGTTTACATTATTGGACTAGCAAAGAAAGAGGACTGTATTTGCTATAATTATGTACTACAAAGGAGCTTAAAAAATATGTAATTGTTAAATTAGTAAATAGGTATATCATCAAACTCGCGTAAAAACTTTAATACTCCGTTAAATATTTGTGTTTACCCTTTACATAGGCACGTATTAAGAAATAGCTCATCCTTCCGAAGACGAATATGCTATTGTAACTAAGCAAGTAATTAAGTGACTATAAGCCGAAAACCATTAATCATTTCGTAACCCACGTTCGTTCAACAAAGCGTTATCCTTCCAACGTTTAGCTAGGGTGGCCACACTTCATATTTATTAAAACACCTTTAAAATTCTGCTTTGAAAGCAATTACTCTAAATCTGTATGCTTATTCTAAAAAGTGAAGGAATACGGAAGAAGTGCTGCTCTATTAATAAAAAATCTACTTTTACTAGAACTCTGATTAGAACCTCTAACAGCCGGCACTAGATTGAATTAATTATCCTTGTTCCGACTAATGAAAACCTAATAAAATTATTTGCTTAAAGGATAGTCCATTCTTTCGGCTCATTCTTATGAAAACCATTGTAGACTGCATCGTATACTTTTTATTTTATACTTTCTGTGTGAAATAGGTTCGCTCTTCTCTTCAAACTAGATCAGACGACGATAGACCGAATTAAATCAGAAGAAGCCTATTCACTTTGAATATCAGGGATTTAATCAATTCGTAACACTGATACGGGTAGGTAAAGATAAAAAACTAATGATATTTATATAACCTAACACAAAAAGTATTTCCCTCTATGCTATCCTTATATGTCGTAAATCAGTACCTTCACTTCCCTCAAAAACCGTGGCCACCGCAAAAAGGACAGGTCCTCGCTAAGTGTTCGAACATTGTTTTTGTAGCAACAATCATTAATTACTCAGTTCAGGTGGGCACAGATGTTTGCATACTCTGTAATTGTCCACCCACCGGCTGTATTGATGTCGATCCGGCCCTGGCTTCGGTATGCTGATGTGAAAAATATACATCGACCTACCCTAATCTTGAGAATTCTTGCAACCGATTTTCTACGTTATATCAATCCCATAGAGATCAAAATTTTTCGGGATGTTTGGACAGATATGGGTAAGTTGGGCTGATAAGGGCCACTTTCTTGTTCGTTGTTAACTAATGGTTAAAAGTAGTTACCATTGGTTGAATGATTACGATTGTGCGTATTTTAAAACTAACTCAATCATCGAAATAGATACGTGATCTGATAATTGATTAAGGTATCTTTTGTCCAAAACATGCACAATCGTAATCAACTACTGGAAGCAATTTATAACCATTATTTGCTTTAATTATCTATCAAGAACCCGCCCCTAAGTATACTAATGCATGCTTTATTTCAGGTCGCAGGCTCAATCAATCCAAAAAGACGCCTTGCAGACGCAAAAATCTTAAGTAGAAAGAATCAAGAAGTTGTGCTTTAAATTGAAAACCGGGAAGACTTGAAATGACAAAAGTCCTGCATATATCTATCCTGGATGTCCTGCAAAGAACTAAACATAACAGGATCAATACTGCAATAGTACTCCAATTCCGCGGTGTTCTCACACTGCGCCGGCGCAGTAGTCGCACTGATAGTATCAGCAACTATCAGTACCACTGTTCGCACCGACACATGCTCAATTAAACGCTCTGGGTAACAATTACTGAGTTTGGTACAAGTGACTAGAATAATGGTAAAAAGTTGGGAAAGTTTGTTCATGTTTCGAATTAAATCAGAGATAGTAACGAGAATCACAAAGATATTGTACAGCAAATAAATATTTTTTCAATATTACTTCTCTATGTATCTATAATGAATAGGTGAGATAAAGGTGCGCAAGTTGCAGAAAATGTGAGGAAATAAGACAAAATAGCTCTTCAAAAATGTTAATGGAAAAAGGGTTCTTTTTTTCAAATCATACAGTACCTTAAAATTACCTTGTTAAGGCGCTACCCGGATTTTTACCGCGCACACTAGCGCCACTTTACTAGAAAAATCATAACTCGGTAAATAAAAGACCAATCAAAAATCTGGTAGATACGATTGTAGCTCTGATTATGTGGTTTAGACACAATGTTTAAGTTAAATTAAACAGAGTTATCTGCAGTTACAGTTAGCAAAAATGCTAAAAGTGGCCATATTTAGCAGTTTTTCTAACTCTAACTACAGTAAACTACTTTAGAAACAATTTAAACGTACTAAATAAACTATAGAACCTGTACTACAATCGTATCTACCAAATTTTTGATTGGACTTTAATTTAACGAGTTATGATTTTTCTACTAAAGTGGCGCTAGTGAGCGCGCAAAAAATCCGGGTAGCCCCTTAAAGTCGAGCACTAATAAATCGATTAGGTACCTACTCCTCTTTTCAAAATCGGAATTGAGTAGTGCTATTTTAATAACAAACAAGAAAATATAACACTAAGACATACAACATAAAAAAATAATTTAATATCTTCAAAAACAAAACCATTTCCTTGCGGCAATGAGGCTATGATGCTGGCTGCGTTGCCGCGTTGGGTAGCTATGCTGATTCTTTGAGCTAGGAACCAGCCAGCTGAATTGAGTTTAGTATGATGATTAAATACATTGACCTAGATATGGGCTCTACGATCTATACTTACTATTACGATCTATATTACTCGGAAACGTTTATCCAAGGCCAAATTGCACCCGCTACCGCTTATGGCTTGAAACCTCAGATTATGAAAGCACCAGTCTTCGTGTGTTCCGCGTCTCTCGTTAGCGACTATTGAACAAATTGCCCGACTACCTACACACACACACTTCTATACTATCACATAGTACCATGTTCACTGCAGTAAACAAGTCTTGTAAATTGTTAGATTCAAACACATAGTTATAGTACATAAACTGCGTAGAGAATATGAGATAAACAGTGGCTGTTTATAGCCAAGATACGAGAGGATGTTGGAAAATCGTACTTAGTTATAAACTAAGTTTCCTAACAATAAAGAACGATTACGGCTCATCAGACATATTAGTTTTTTTTATACATTTTATTTTTCTGGCCGATAGATGATATTGACAGGAAGCGCTAAAATCCAATCAGGGTAGCCAATGCAATAAAATCTCCGTATATTCGGGGAGTTAAGAAAGTTATTTAACTTATATTGTTGACCCAACCGTGGCAAACCCAAAGAGAATGAACTGATTGAAATAAATATTTTTTTAGGAGTTTTACTGTATTAAAAATAATCATTTTATTTCGAAGAAAAAGTGCACACCGTACAAAAATATAAAAACATTAGGGGAAATCGGGAAATCTCCTGTAAGGTTGGGGAGTAAAATGAGGATGATTTTTTCTAACAAGAAAACAATCCTCTTTTAATAAATAAAGATTTAAAAAAATAGGTTGGGGAGATTTGGCTACCAGTACACTAGATCTAACAACCGCATTTTTGACAGACGATGACAACATGAGTTCTAATTTTTGCCGTCGGCCAAAAGATCAATGTTGCACTGTAAAGTTTGAAAATCATTAGCACCCTTTTTTCAGTTCCGAACTCAACTCAACTTCGAATGACATTTAAAAAAAAGAAAACTAAAACAAATCGAAATGTTTTCCTTTGAGTGTATCCACATCGCATATGCGACCGTGTCGGTGGCCATGACGTTCATGCCGCAGCAGCCGCCGCTGAAGCCGCAGCGGCTTTTGCCATTGTTTCTGACAGTTAATTAATGTATGCCGCCGGCAAAGCCGCCGGACGGTGTGGTTGCACCATTACACAACTATAGTAAGCAATACATAGCTGCTTTTGGATTGTTATTATTTTCTATACACATTATTATACTCTATCAAAAGATTTAATAGTAGTAAATAGGTACTTTGTCAAATTCTTCATTCATAAAAGGCATATAATAACATAAACCAAATGTAATAAAATAACTTTAGCAATAATTATCAGGTGTGTTTGATGGTTATTGCAAAACGAATAATTCATGTAATTTAGTGCTAGTGATAAAGGTAAACACTTAATTACAATTTAGTACCGACATATAACGTTGAAACTACAAAAGATCAATGAGATAAAATAAATAATAATCAACATTAAAAGTAAAAAAGTAGGTAAATATGCGCCCAAACTGCGCCAGACAACACACTTTTTTTACACGCCAGAAATGGTCTTGGTTTCGACTTAAGGAATTTGCTTCAAATTGCAGGAATTGATACAAATATTCATGCTCATCACACAAACATGCCCCTTGCGAGATTCGAACCCGCAACGGCGTCGTAATCAGGAACACTTTCCACTGCACCAAACTAGTCGTCTCTGACTCTCTAGTAATTTAATTGTTCTGTTAACTGTTAAATATACCTATGTTTTTTTAGACTTATTTTGTAACACAATTGGGTAGTTTTAATCACCCAGACCGGTATCCTGCCTTTTGCGCAGAAAATTGTTTGAACTACCGTTTCGCCAATGTTCACTTTCACAACTAACTAAAAATTTATTTAAAACTAAATTCTGTTATGGAGAATAATGAAGCTGACTCTGAGCTCATAGGATTAGCATAGCTATCCAACGCGGCAACGCAGCCAGCATCATAGCCTTCTTGCAAGGAAATAGATTTGTTAGGTTTTAAGTTAATTTTTTTCTTGCATGTCTTAGTTAATTTTTTTCTTGTTTTTTATTAATTAATTAGGATATACAAGTTACTTTGGCAGACAACCGAGGTTCAAAACTTGTAGTACCTAGACACTACGAGCCGATAGTAAGTAATCAATTAATATTCTCTTATCTCGCACTCAACAATCGCGTTGGACAACTTTATTGGCACGGTAGCTCTGATACAGCTAATGCCTGTCTAATGGCAACAATAGTTTACCGTGATTGATAGAAGTCGATTATATGCAGATTTCCCTTTGATTTGCAACCGCGAAGCATTAGCGTGGTTGTAGATATTTGTTTAGGCGCAATAAAGGCTGCTACTGCAATTTTGTAGGTTTAGGAATATTGATAGTGCTCGTAAATATGATGGTGGCGAGTGTCTTATTAGTTTATTACTGAAAACTTTGATATAACTATTGCGTTCTGGCTTAAAAGTAGAGTTTTTTAGTTCAAAATTTGAAAATAATAATAAAAGATCTTTACAAAACAAACACTTTCAAGTTTCAATAAAAATAAATCTGAAGGAGATTGAACCAGCAGTTTTCGAGACAGCATATTTTCAACAACCGCAAATATAACTTTGTTCTTCAAACAAACACTATGAATAACAAAGTTAAATTTTCTGTCATCAAAATATTAGGGTATTTTGGCTAAGTAGATCCTAAGTTCAGTGAAAGTTGTCACGGAACCCTCAGTGCAGGAGTCCGACTCGCACTTGACTGTTTTTTTTTTTGACTCATTAATTTTCAGAGTGTAGTGCGAATTGCATACAAAATTGGTGTGAATGGAACATCAACTTTATACCTTCTATTGCAATTAAGATCAACTTCAAAAAGAAATTAACTCAATATAGACATTGTTACAATTATGAACATGTACCTAGTCTTGCCATAAATATTGTCACAAAGAAAAAATATTTTTCTTTCATGCAAATAATATTTATTACTTTTAAAGTGTGTTAATCTTATACATAAATATAGAACAATTTAAAATATAAAAAGCTTATTCTAAGTAGTCTCCATTGGCTGCAATACAGTCCTTTAAACGTTGAGGCCAGTTATCAACAGAAGCACGCACTCTTTCCATAGGAAAATTCAGAGCAAGCCGTAAAACTGACCATAAATCATAATCCAGCGGATTAAAATCGGGTCTGGACGACGGCCAGTCTTCAGCTCTGATGAAGTCAGAAACGTTCGCTTCTAACCAAGATTGCGTGGACCGAGCTTTATGACCCGGCGCCGAGTTTTGATGGAAAGACCATGCTTGGTTATTGAACATGGTGTTGTTAAGGGGCTTAACCACCTTCTCAAGAATGGTATCTTGATACACTTGTGCCGATGTTTTGATCCCTTTTTCACGAAAATATGGCTCAGTCACTCCTTCATAGCTAACACCCCACCAAACCATCACTGAAGATTGGGAAGCTTCATTAGAGGTTTGAGCATAATTAGGGTCATTTTGTTTGTTAAAATGTTGCTCAGTTGTAAAGATTTTCTCATCCGTAAATAAAAATTTTCTGTGACCTCCCTTTGCGTACGTACCGCTTCAGTAGTTTTTTCGATTTTATCACTCTCATCACCCTATTCTTTTGAAAATTATCAGTTAAAAATTACCAGTGCGTCTCTTATAGGCTGCAAGTCTTAAGTCATCTTTTAAAATACGCGACATGGTTCTGGGTGCTATCTTCATCTCCCGAGATAAAATCTTTTGCTTTCGGATAGGATTCTTTCCGTTACTGCTTTGACCACCTTTTTCGTACGAACACTACGTGGACGGCCAGATCTTTTTCTATCACAAACAGAGGAGGTCTCATTGTACCTAATGATAGCCCGGGACACAAACATTTGACTAATACCAAGCGTATGGAGAGTTTTGAAAATTGCATTTGGTTCCATACCAACTTTGTGTAATGCAATCACAGCGATTCGATTCTCTTTATCACCCCACTCCATTTTAAGATCGCAAAATTTTATAAAATATATTGGCGCCAAAATTATAAAACACAATGAGCAATCGTAAAAAATGACAGATTCCAAATTTAAATGTAATATCTTTCTTATTTTTAACTGTAACAGTATTTATGGCCAGACTGTGTATAATACCTTCTTTAGGTGCATAATACCTTCTTTAGTTGAAGACGGTAAAAACACGCAAACAGATGAGCACGAGAGGTATTCATGCGGATGTGTATAAAATCTGATACTTTTTATATTATTGTCATTGACATTTACTTGTGTACAGAATCGTATTCACCAACCACATCACGAAGTTTCCAGGTTACAAACATAAGTCGTTTTATGTTAATATTCGTTACAATTGTCCACGATAAAAATAATAAGTTGATTATTTTGCATATTAACAATCAATATCGAAGCTCGAGTTTTATATGCAAATGGCCGTACAGCCTATTAAAGTAATGTAATCATTATATTATGGAGCAAGTCACGAGCGAAAATATTATTATAACTACTGTTAAAAGTTTAATTGCTGACTGATTAGTGTGTTATAGGAAACGACTCCTTCCTTATGCATTTAAATTTATCTAGAAGTAAGACCCTTTACGTAACTAAGTTGAATGAATAAAACGTAATAAATAAATGTTTGATGTTTTCCTCTCATCCATATAAATGCATTAAAACAAACTACACGTCCAGAACTTCTAAAGGTTAAAGCATATTATCAACCCGTAATGGGAACAGGACCAACCAGGCGTCCACCACACGTTACGTT
The DNA here is from genome assembly GCA_963924145.1 of Pyrausta purpuralis. Lineage (NCBI taxonomy): Eukaryota > Metazoa > Arthropoda > Insecta > Lepidoptera > Crambidae > Pyrausta > Pyrausta purpuralis. The sequence goes on from OZ001659.1 coordinate 21,056,991, forward strand.
AAGGGAACAGCAACGCATCGGATGGGATCGGCACCAGATAGCGAACGCCTCGCCTCTGATCGTGTTTGCTACAACTAATGACTGTTATTCTTGTAAATGACAACCTGATTGACAGGGAGGGTCGTTGGAAAAAAGCTCTGCGCGCGTGGATAGTTGACAACCATCGAACAACTCGCTTTAAGCGCGTTATAAACAACGCATGCGCCGCTGGTCGAGAATGGGTCTCGAGTTGATCTCGATCCGAGGTGTTGACGTTACGAAGTTGACAGATGTGCGTCATACGCCTCATGTTGATATTTGGTATTGTTCCCGTAATGGGTGAATAGATGTGCTTATAATATGGGGAACAAAACTGCGAGTTAGAATTCACTTGTTTAGAATCACTGTAAAAGTGTCTTAAAAAGTTATTTAAGAAGTTACTCCTGATGGTGTATATAACTCAATAGCTCTTTAATTAAGTTCTTCTTTTTTGCAAGTCGATAATAAATCGACAAAAGTTATATTAAAGCTTGATATAATAAGAAGAATAATAAACATTTTATACGAATAACCACACGAAAAATGCATGAGAATGGGAGCCCGGTGTCTTAATTTGAAGGTAAACTTTTTATAAATGTGAAGTGCATGAGAATCAGAGTCCTGATTTATTTTGAAACGAGCTTGTCCAAGAGGAGCCTTTTAATTTTTGCTTTAGAGGCTTTAGAAGCTTTCTGGTTATTAACATCTTGAAAAATGTTTCGCACAGTGGCCCAATCGTGAAGCTTAGTGTGGATAACATGCCAGCCAAAGTAACAAGGTTTCGCGTACATATATATATATATATATATATATTGGACACCAATCACATACATTGCTCTGATCCCAAATGAAGTAGCTAATGCACTTGTGTTATGGAAATCAGACACAACGGTGGTACCACAACACCTAGACCCGAGACAGAATACAGAATTTTTTAATTTATATATTGACCCAACCGAGAATAGAAAACGGGACCTCGGAGCGGCGACGCTTTGAAACCCAGCGTGCACTACACAACGAAGATCGTCAAAAACTGGAATAAATTTACTCAAAACCACCTAATTCTCGCACTTTTCTGCTACTTAGGCTGCAACATACCTTACACAGACAAATAATTTATAATTTGCAATTGTTCATACAATATGTCAAAATCAATTTGTGATTATTCGAATGATAGATTAATGTTTTGTTTTTGTGCTATTTTATGTCATTTTTTTGTACCCACAAAGGCACTCGCTGAAAATCAGCGTCGTAGTATGAGTTCTGCTGCTGCCACGACCAATGCTGAGCGGGTGCCTTATTCGGCCTAAGTAGACTAGTACATGTATTTTTGTTAATGTTATTCATTTTTGGGTCGAATAAATTCATTTTCTTTCTTTTTCTTTCTTTAGACAAAGCAAGGTCCTTGAATTCGATAATTAGATTCAGACCGACAGTGAGAGAATTTGTCGACGGATACGACCGCGATGACTTGCCCTTATATGAACGGTAGGGATTGGATTAGCAAAGGATTTTGCTAGTGATAAATATTTAGTGTAAGTTAATAAATAATTCAATGTGCTTGTTTACCTTAAAATGTTATTAGTCATATCCATGCGAACTTAGTTCGGATTTGACATAAGAATTCAATACTACAAATCCTATCCTATGCAATAAAAATATGCAAATAAGAATGGTACTGGGACTCTTGCAACAGCACAATGCCTTAATAAAGATTGGAATAAAACATTATTTTACTTTGATACTTTTCTCGAATATTTATTAAATTTTATCCCGACGTTTTGAACACTCTACAGCGTTCATGGTCACGGGTAGACTAAGATGTTATTTGCCATTTGCAGAGTTTGGAAAAAAATAAAGTACTACAATAATATTAATTAACGTTGCTATCTACGCAGAAAGATCTAACTGTGTCTTGTTATCTTGCAGGTCTTGAGTCCTCGCTAGCAGTGGATCCCATGCTGGTGGAATTTTTCAACCATCTTCTCTGTTGTAATTAGGATGTTTTAATATTTCTATATCTTCGCGTTACATACGTGGAACGAACTGACGTTCTTATAAAAGTACTTTAGGTTGGTGGTGGTGTAATGTAAGAAAAGATTGAAGGATAACGGAAAAGAAAAAGACCAAGACGAGCACAAGCCCAAATAAAAGTAAAGTTGTATGTTGAGACGTACCAAAAGACTGCTTAGAATAGAGAAACTTCACCGACAAGAGCATAGCTATTTAGTGAAAAGGAAGAGAAACTATGCAATAAATACGTGCTAAAAGTCATAAGTCAAATATGTCTACTAAACATTATTATTAAAAATATGTTCTATAAAGTCACCAGAAGTCTGAAGTTAAAATGTACTCTATAATTTTAAACAAACGTAAAATTATGACGGAAAATAAAATTTAAAGTTTCACTAGTCTAGAACAACCTAAACATATTTTTGATAGGCAAAGGGTAATAATCAACGAAGGCATAATGTATTCAAATCATGCGCTCGCGCCTAATTTTAGACGAATAGTTAATGCAAGGTCTTTCTTTGTGCTTGCGGGTGCCGACGCCTAATACGCATAGTACACCATCTCGAGTTTCGTGAAACATAGAATTAGTTGTTCTTTAGCTACCACTCGATTCAGTTCTCGTCAAAATGTTACAAAGTAAATCTTCATTTTTAACCGACTTCAAAAAAGGATGTTATCGATTCGACTGTATGTTTCTTTTATTTTTTGTTTTTTGGATGTATGTTACCTCATATCTCAGTCGTTTGTCGAGCAAATCGAAATTTTTTTTCGCCTACTTGGAGGGTGTACCTTCTAGTTGGTCCCATTTTTTCCATTTTGGGATCTGATGATGGGATCTTGGTGTAATCGAGGGAAGCCCTCAAATTTTAAAGGCACGTATAGTGTTTGTTTACTAGAATCTTTATGTTGACTGGTTGTTTCGTCTGATAGTCAATATCTTGTGGGGCTGAGCTGATGGTGGAACTCCTTAATACTTAAGAGTTTAGTAATTATAATGAAATAACTTATAATAGGTAGTTTGTAGCTTCTTAAAGAACAGAGTCATAAGTTGCTACTCCCCCCCCCCCTTCTCTTATAATCTCTAAAAATGAAGAAATAAAATTAACTTTTAAAAAAAAGTAAAAACCGACTTCAAAACCAAAATGCACTAAAAAGTCTTAAATAAACTCTTGACTATTGAAAGAAAAGGTGGGTTCTAGGCAAACAATTTCTTTTTGCAGTCTGTACCATCACTTTGACCATCAAGCATCAACTATCACAGCACCGACTCCAAAAAGAAATTATTTGCCTAGAACCCACCTTTCCTTTCAATAGTCAAGAGTTTATTTAAGACTTTTTAAAATATTTTGGTTTTGAAGTCGGTTATTACTTTTTTTTTTTAATTTTCAAGTGCAATAAATGGTATTCCTTAGTCATGGTATTTCAAAATGCTTAATATTTAGAAGAACCTGATTTTCTGTCCTAAAATATTCGTTTTTATTTAATGTTACCTAAATATTACGGAACAAAAATTTCAAAATTTCGACTTGAACACTTTTCTCACCTCATACTACGTGTGAACAAGACCAAGAAACCACATGCTCTTATGTCGAAGCACAAAGGTCGGAAATCCAATGGACTGTCTGATGCTGAACTGGCATTTATAATCGAAGTAAATGCAAGTGAATTTTAATTATGATGCAAACGATTGAAGATGCGGTTACTACTAAAAAGGGCGCGACTCAATGACGTTATGCCTATATAAATATATCTTAAGGCTAATAGTTTTCTTTCTAAGGTTAGTAATGACTGTGGACTTTTAAGTTCCAGTAATTTTATGAAAGAAGACAGCGATGACAAGCCTTATAAACGAGTCCTAAGACTGAATGAATGAACGATTAAAGTTTATAATTAGACTAGAAAATCATTTTCTCGAGAGTTTCTTTACTTATCTTGAAGACATGCCCGGATTTCAATTTGCGTCACATAAAATAATAGTAATTTTAGTCATAGCACTAACTAATACGGTTTATTGGAGTGTTCAGTAACAGGCGAATGATAATTTGCTATTTGTAACTATTTGGGTACTTGTAAGAAAAAATATTGCTCAAAGGCTTAATGCCTTTTTAACTTATAATACCTTCAGGTAAATAATATGGAAACTCATTTTTGTGACTTCATAATACCATTTTCCTATGTTCATAAAAGAAAGTCGTGCTGGCTTAAATGTTTAATTTTCTATCTTCAAATTCATCAAAATAAACAAATGATTAAATTGACCAATAAAACTGCACCTGACAGATACCATGCACCATGCTGCGCTCACAGTAATACTTGTTACTAAATATGGAGAGAAGAAATCCTGCAAGTATCATACCAAGAAATATTTCGCGTTGCTCAACCACTATCTAGTCAGCGATTCCGCATTTGAAATTGATACAAATAAAGAAAATTAAAATACGGCCTTATACAGCATAAAATAAGTATACACATGACAGCATGCGTGCCGCCATTTGAATCTTTAATTGGTGTTTAATTACATCCACGATCTTATTTAGACGCAAGAGTCTTTATTTAACTTGTCAATACCATAAATAACTATTCATAGATGCGACGCGGAAATATTGAGTACTGACACTTTATTTGCCGATTTGGGTAACTAGATGGCGTTGTGTGACGATTTTAGTCACACAAATAGAATATGCATGAGTTAACACTCCAATTCCAGTTAAAACTGTTGTATAAAGTAGTGATGATAGAGTTTAAAATAGTACGATGGGTCGAACACTGCAAGCCTGGCCTTGAAGAAGCAAAACCGTAGCATATTAATAACGTATCGCGTATGCAACCACCGTAGAAGACATAGGTAGCAAGGTGGAAGAAAGGGCATGGATCGTCTAGAGCTCAAGGTCTATCCATTTATGTCGTAGATTATTATTATAAATCATCTTTATTGAATAGTATTGCATAGTTTTACTGAGGAGGTATTCAAAATATCCAAAGTCAAAATTACGGTGAGGCAACACTCTGAATAGGAGTTCTGTAAATAAAAATAAATGAATACGGTCTCACAAACTTCCACTGGTTAATGCTGAATAAAAAAGTTATTAAGATAACGCTTGTCGGACCAAAAGCTGGAAAAAAAAAGATAATGAAAGAGTGATAATACTTACTCCAGTATAAGTACCGTCATTCCTAAGAACCTGGATTCTTAAACTTATTGAATTTATTAAATGAAAAAAATGACTTGCTTTTATTCATTTACTTTAACGACATTATAATTATTATTCTAATTGACACCTTCACACATTGCTATGAAAATGTGTATGTCTTTATGTAAAATTGTATGTTTAGATGAGCAAGGACGTTTCTTCTAAAATGTCAAGGGTTTTTATAATCATTAGTGGTGATTACGAGCTCAATCCTCAATCTCAGTAAATTGTCGGAATCTTGTAATAGTGTTGCTTTTATAATGGTGGTGGGTGAATCTGGACTACTCTTTTGTTTTTTTGACGACTTCACAAAAGAGGAGGATATCAATTAAACTATATGTTGTTGTTTTTTTATATGTTACCTCATGACACAGTCATTTGTGAACCGATTTGAAAAAAATCTTCTCGTATCTAGAGGTTATACCTTCTAATTGGTCCCATTGTGGCCAAGTCGAGATCTGATGATGGGATCTGGCTGTAATCGAGAGGAACCCTCAAATCTTAAAGGCACGTATAGTGTTTTTGAACAGATATCTTAATGTTGTCATTCTTTTACGTCTGATAGGCACCATTGTGGAGAGCTGAACTGATTGATGGGGGAACTCTTTAACATTTAACAGAGATTTGACAGAAATTGACAGAGATAACAACGACGGAACGTATGTTAGTAGATAAGTAGCTTATTTAAGAACAAAGTCAAAAGGGTTCCCACCGGGCGGTCGCCACCGCGATTTATAGGCATAAATCACATAAAAATAGCAAACAAAATAACTTTACAAAAAATTTAAAGCCAACTTCAAAAACAAAGTGCACTAAAAAGTGTTAAAGAAACTTATGATTTTAAAACAAAGGACTCCATTATAGGCAAACAATTTCTTTTTGGAGTCGGTGCCATCGCTTTGTTATGCATGCACAGGCTCCAAAAAGTAGTTTGCCTTAAATTGAGTCCTTTCTTTTAAAGCGTTAAGATCTTTTTAAGGACACTTTTAGCAGCGATACAGACGCGATGCAGATTCGATGCAGTCGCAAAATGTCAACCTTTACACACTTGCGCATTGATGCACAGGCGATGTAGAAACTGGACATTGACAAATTATGTATTGTATATTGGCGACAGCATCTATACTAACGCGCGTTAGCATCAATGCCAATTTAAATCTGTTCATTGCGTGAGTCGCGACTGCATCGATGCTAAAAGCCACAGTATGTAAGGGGTGTACGACTTTTTAGTGCATTATTTATACATCATTACGGTACCTGTCATATTGACAGTTTTTGATGATGGAATTAAAAGTTACGGCCAGAAATACTACTTTGAAAAACGAAGCTCGGCGCAGGATTTTTTTCGTGGATATTCTTTTTTCCAGGTCCAAATAATAGTAGTAGGAGTCGAGTTACAAACATTAAGTGCCGATTTTAGCAACGTATCCGACTGAATAAGTATAAAACGACCGATTTGAAAATGACATTTAAATACATATATGATAGTTCAAAAAAAGGTGACCTTTTCAAATGAGCCATTGTCTATTTTATTCTACGAATATTTCTTATCTGGCTATTGAAAAATCAGGTCAAATTTATATACTATTTTTCGATTTATTAATTGCAAATACGTTCAAACGGACTTTAACACAAAGTTAAAGATTATTTTTCTTTCCGTGCACAATTATGTAAAACAATTGTAACAACTACATTGTCATGTTTTAGTATTTTATTCAAATACCAAAGCAAACTGTCACGTTCTACACGTTTTATTACAAATATTACAATACAATAAATTAATTTAATAACACTAATTACAATAATTCCACCGATTACACTTGACAGGACTGCCGACTGTGTAGGTTACAGTTCTGATTCTAGTACAAACACAAATATGAAGACTACAAGTAGTTATTTATTTTACTTCCTATCTGGGAGTTTGAGCTTTAACGTTAATTTGCAATGTCATGTTTAAAATCTTGGGAAAAAAATGGATACTTTCTTGGCTGTATGGAATTTGCCCAAAGCAACTACATTATTCTATGCTAATATTATAGCTAACGAGTTTATTTGTTTGTTTGAACGCGCTAATCTCAGGAACCAATTTAAAAAAAAATACTTTAGGCTATAAAACATCACGCTGCAACGGGAGGGGGGAAGGAAGAAAATTCAAAACACCTGAACAGTCCGGACCGTTGGGGTTAAAACGGGGTTAGGACCGCTAGTATCAATATTGTCATTTTTATTCACAAAAAGGGAAAGAGAAAGTTAAGTATAACATATAAATAATGTATCTACGCAGTACACATAATATAAATCGCTGATTCAAGAATTGAACTAGAATACAGGTACAAGAGTGACATTGTAGTAAAGCTTTGTGTAATGTTACAATTATATGTATATAATAATCTTTATTGTTATTTTATTCAGGCATGACAAATAAATTCTTATGGATTTAATAAATAATTTAAATGATTGGTACAAGAGGGTACTTACTAACTCATACATAAACATATACAAATGATCGTTTTCTTCAGTTACAAAGATCTAAACGTTCAAATGAATTGAATAATATTCTTACTTAATACTGTTTAGGTAAAATATATATTTAATATTGACAGTCTCCATTTACACTGTCTATCTGAACAATTACCCCAGTCTAATAACACTTACAAAGAAAACTTAAAGACGTGTGGCACTCGGAGACTGCCGCGGATTTTTTATCAAATTATGCGATTATAATTATTTATTTATACAACCAATGTCACCGGTTTTCGGAACTAAAGAGACAAGCGTGATACTTCAAAAAGTCATTAAAAGTTCTGCTATTCATCGATAGATGGAAAAGTGGGTCGGAGTAGGGGGGTGTTAGGTTATTTTGGTTACGGATTTTTTTGATTCGGTCTCCACGCTCAAGGCCAGCGATAGAAGCTATGCAATGTAAAATTTATGTATATGTTCTTAATTGAGGCAAATTTTACAATCGTTGACTTGTTATTGAGCTTGTAAAATTCAGAAGACTACAGATTTAAATTATTTAACTCTTTAAAAGTCAGCCTTAAGCGCAACTTTGTTAGTTGCCTAATTAGTTTTACAACATTACATTCTCCCTAATCCTACGTTTACAGATACATTACATTTCAGATATTAACATCTCCAATAATTTACAATGAAATGTGTAAATGAGTCAATGTTGAGGTGAACACTGAAATACTGTCAGAAATATAACTAAAAGATGCACAATAACGAGAGTTGTTGCTTAAAGCCATAGCATAGCCCACAATTAGAGGTGGCAATTACTTATTGCATATTTAAGCTTCAACAAAACACACGCGTAGGCATGTATATAACTTTTCACACCTGCACAATATGTCCTTTGCGGAATCTTCAAGCACGGCGACCGATTGATTGTGGCATTCCACCGCTCATTCCACAATTACGCCCATCACGCGGCCATATCGGCAAGGCCGTGTGAAGACTGCCTTTAGTGTGGTTAAACTATCGATAGGATATTTCTATACTTTGAATTAAGATGACACGAAAAAAGTGATTAATTTTGTCATGCCACTACATTCCAGTACGCCTATCACTACTGTATCTACTGGTAACCCTAGTGTCGACACGAGATTAGGCAAAGTATGTGATAACAAGACTCCTGTGATCACCTTTGATTGACATGATGAAGATAATGATGCAAAAAAGAAATCAGAAAGTACCGGTGTAGTTGGTAATCGTCAGTTGAAAGTCTAATAGCTACGATGATAATTTCACCATGCATTAACAAAGCCCAATACAATAGGGTGAAAATAATATCAATAGATTAAATATATATCGATATTAACGTTTAGCAGCTCTACTAGACTATTAGATGCGTGCTCGAGCGAGGTGAGAATACCAAAACGCAAGTTAAGACACTGTTATGCGTAGTTTTTTTATTTCTATATGAGGCACAAGAAAGTCAGTGTGATTGACAAATGACATCAAATTATTTTGTAGGGATTAACCTACATCGAATAATAAGAAATATTCTCATATAAATATTATCTCGACTCATTCAAGAGAATAAGTTGAGAGTACTTTGAAGTATCCCTTAATCTACAACTGTTTTCATTTCTTCAACGGACATAGCAAATAATCACACATTGACCTTTTACCTTACTGCCTTAGCGACTATTCCACGCATCGAAAACGATCCATAGAATAGAGAGGAAGGTCGTCTGATTTACTGCCTTTTGTATTATCTGTATTTACACTGAGATGCGCTTGCGTCTAAAGTTGCGTGTTTTATTACGCGACTGTCTTTGGTATAACTGGCTGCGAATTTTATTGCTGTTTACGTATAACAGAGTATTAAATATATTCCTAAAATAATCCGTTATATAAAAATGTAATGAATGAAACTTCCTTTGATATAAACACTTTGATGAATGCTTTGTGGCATTCAAAACGTCAGGACTCTAAAAAAGCTTATAAATAGGCACAAAATAAAATAAATAAATATGCGCCAGACAACACACCAATAGTCGTGGTTTCGAAGTAAGGAATTTTCCTCCTTGTGTTACGAATACTAGACAAAGATGATAACGGGGGACCATAAATACTTAAATACATATTAAACATCCATGACTAAGGTACAAATGTTCGTGCTCATCACACAAACATTTGCCCCTTGCGGGATTCGAACCCGCGACGGCCAGCGTATTAGTCAGGAGCTCTAACCAATACACCAAACGCGTCTTAGTCGAAATATATCCCTATATATGTAAACTGCTTTAATCAATGAGGAGTATTCGCATAAACTTAAGAAGCAAACATGAAGGTCCATCTTACGACCAGCTCTTGTAGTAAGTCAGATTTTGAGTGGTTCTATTTAAACGTCAAAGTACGAGTAGCAATAAGAGCTCTTAATGCCGTTGAAATATCACGGAGTTAGTCGCTGTTACAGCAAGACCATATTATATCAATATCATATATTTTTAAAATTTTCTTAAGCAGATAATTATGCGGTATCCCTAAAAAATTGTTTTGATTATCTTCTAATCTTTCTTTCAAAACAGGGTATAAGACTTTTGTAAATTAAAAGAGAAATGAATGTCAAATAACTTTTGATCATAAAGTGATGCAAATATTGTCCTCGAGTTCAACTTCTTGTATACGCAAAGAGAAATGTCATGATTTTGATGAGTTTATGGACGTTCTCTTTTATAGGCACAATCATAGATTCCTTCAAAACGACAATGAATACCTTAATCAGGCAGATCAATTCTGACCGTTAGCTTTACAATTTACATCTTTTGTTGAATAAAAGTCAAGGCTCTTCAATGATTTAATTTATATCCAAATGGTTATTTTTCAAAATACACTAAAAAACAAAGTCTGTAATTCACTATTCTGAAGTTTATATTTTTTTAGTACTCTCCAGTATTTTAATTAACGAAATTGTAACACCCGTAACTAAATAAAGAAAGAATGTTCTGTTAAGTTCTCGTTTGTGTTCCACAAGTGATTGGAAATACCTACGTACTGGGTAGCTGAGTTTTTAAGCTCCTTTTACCACCTATAAAGTTTTTTTTTTAATGTCTAATATTTTAACTGGGGTCAAAACAAAACATAATTAAAACGCTTAAGAAAAAAGACAATGCATCAGTGACCTTGGCTCGTAAGTCAAATACTTCAGATGTTCGAAGCGTGGGCGACCGCAAAAACTATCCTATGACATTGCCGCGCCCTAGGCACACATGGTTCTATTTGCTTCGTCTCTATCTGTTAGTTGGAACCTTGTGTGCGTAAGGACGGTACGAATGTCGGCTGGACAATTGTGGCAACCCACACCTCTTTGGATGACGAGGGTCCAATGATAGCGGTGCTGATTGTGGATTGAATTGTTTGATTAATTGTTTAACATTCCTATTCTAACGATGGACACCACGATTCCTAGAATTGCATCAAAACGATAAGTTTTCACGGTTCGTATGTATAATATATTTTTATTCAAAATTGCATTGGATTTAAAAGATTACATTCAAGGATATTTCCTTGAATTATTTATTTTATTAAATAAAAATATTTATAATTGGTAACCACAAAAGTAACCGAAAGTCAATAAGATTTAAGAGTCAAGGTATTTTAGATTTTTTATCACAGCCAAATTGTTTATAAAATTACATAAGATATACCAAGATTGAATGATTTTCATGACTTAATGTAGACGGAATGTCATTACGCAAAGAAATGTAACCTATAAAAACATTATGTGTTAACTTTTATCATTTTTCCGCTTGCACTAAGGCCGTTGCTGAGTTGCGTAGGCGACGAAAATTTCGGCAGGTAAACTTATGTTAATTTTTGTACAGGATCTTTAATGTTGATCCCATCGTTCAGGTCTACCGCACTCAAATTCGATCTCAATCCTTTAAACATCTACCGACACAGATTCATTTGCATTTTATTGACAGTAATAAGTTCGTATTTTATTATTAATTGCTCTTAATTCTGCATTTCGACTGCCAACGCAGAAATTAAGGAAATCGCCGGTTCCCCGCAAGGTTGCACTCTAAGTCCGTTACTATTATTAATTGACCATTAGAAACGAATTTGTATTAGAGTCCGTACCTCTACGTTTCCAAATACATCTATAAATTATCATTGATGGATAGTTAGTTACCATTTATAAAATAAAATAATTATTTGAATTGGTAATTAGAATACAGTTGTCGTGATTGGATTATGTTACTGCAAAACTACTGTAAGCTATGTCTGATATTAATTAATAGTTTTTTTTTAATTTCATTCATGTCTTAGTATTTTTGGTCGTGTAAATGTATGGTTTAATAAAACACAAATAAATGAAGAACATAATACCTATTTGTCTAGAAACCAATACCTACTTGTATTGCAAAGATCACTATAATACTCTGTTGAGTAGCTACATTCCTGGTAATTTTACGATTGAATCCTTGGTTGTACAGTTCAGACTTGCATAAGTACAAGTTTATAGACCTAATCTGAGGTGATCTCGATATAAACACTTATTTTTGTTCAATTAGTGCTCTTACCGAGTGGATCCTCTTAATGGAAAACGGCCACGTGATAAATCCAAAAAAAGATGGCGTGACAAGCTGGACTCATTTAACAGGGACTGAAAGGCAGTTGCCCAAATCGTGGAGAGTAGAAAAGGGGTAGGGATACCTTTGCCCTGCAATGGGACACTATGGGCTCAAAATAATAAAAGTGCTCTTAGTTATTCATACACATAATTCTAAATAACAAAAACTTGCCTAGAATGCAAGTGTTTTACCTGCACGTACAGTGCAAGGTTGTTTTTTGCACAGCCTCAATCTAAGATCTGAGAACTCAAGGAAATAGCAATTAGTGTCTATCTTCTTTATAATATTTCATCCGAGTGCCTGTTAATGATACAAACCTGAAACTGAGTTTTTGTCTTGGATAAAAAAAGTAATTTTGTACAAAAGAAAACCTTGACAAGACGAAATTAGGTATATGAGGTCTGCTTATTATTTTATGATTACACTCAATTGTTAGAATAAAAGGCGAGGTTACTAATGCTTGAAAATTACTTTGGGATCGACTTGGTGAAGATATTTTTAAGTGTATGGTCTTAATGCAAAATGCTGTCTCATATCTATGGAGAAGACAGGAAGACATACGTTAGTACTTACTTCATGCTGTAAACCATACAAGATATTTTGATTGGCAGGATAGTCCATTTTTAAATAACTATATTTATTTTGTTAACCCTACTTAAAACTTTGTAGAGACTTTTTTTAAAGTCTATGTCGCTGTCTATTTAAATCGTCGATGTTTTCGAAACATAACTCTTAGAACAATTTTCAATTTATCAACACCAACTTATTCCACAGCATACGATCTAGGTCTGAGTGTCAAGTTGTGAGACATTTTCGAATCTGATTAGACTTAAATTCAAAGAAAATGTAGGGGAAAAATCTATTTCCGTACGTTGAATTAAATCACTGCAAAAACAATAGCGTTTACAAAGTTAAATCTTGTGAACTTTTAGAAAAACTGGTTTTAAAAGTTTAATATGAGAACTGCAAAATACAACAACACATCTATTGTCACGTTCTTCAAACGTGAACATAGATAAATAAAAGGTTGTTATTTTCCACATAGAAAGCAGGACATATACGTAGCAAGAACATACATTGTAGTTTTTGCTTGAGCGTAAAAGTTGAGCCAATAATATATTCGTCAATGTGTGTCTGACCGTCTTCATCGTTGATTTTTGTAACTTTTGTGGGCCCCTCGACGAAGTCGTCTGTTTTTTTGTGAATGAAAACAATCTCGTTGTCTTTGTACAGTCAACCATATGATGAGACACTTTATATCTATTAGCAGAAGACTCAAAGTAAGTTTAGTTGCTGTTGTACGTATTAAGTGTTGCCTCCGTCTGCGATTAGATGATTCATTCATGACGAAGCAGGTCTTGCAGTAAGCTATAGCTAGAAATATGGTTTAAGATTACTTAAAATTAGAGATATAATTAGCTATATTAAGTTAGTTTCAGTTTCTACTTTAATTATTTTAATGGACGGGGAAGTACTTTTTAAGGTTATATGGTTTTTTAAGAGTGAGTATGCGCTATATCGTATTCAAGTACTCTTTATTTCATAACAACAAGAATACTGTGTATACAGGTTTTATAAAAGAAAACCTCTTCACAACATTCTAAAGAATATATGCCCACCTTTGTTCATAACTCGCGCGTGTCTTCAAACGAAATACTACACCGTAGCTAGTAAGCTACGATGAGGTGACCTGGTGTTGGTAGTTTTAACTCGCTCGCTAGTATCGCAATACTAAAATGATTTTGTTTTTAATGTTTTTTATTTCTTTTTTGTCATCAGTATCGTTTGTACGACCACCCCTGAGTCTGAGTCTGAGTCGTTCGTCGCTGATCAAAATATAACCTGTATACATTACATACAAATGGTAATCATTATCAAATTTAAGAGTTAGTCTGTTACTAGTGGATATTTTCCAAATTAGGGAAGAAAGTGTGGTGGCTTCTCTCTTTAAATGGTACTACTAAGTTAAAAACTCAAAAATGTAGACAAAGAAACAATCGACCAAATGATACTAGTAATTAATGGATTTTAAGAACCTATATCATAAATAAAGTAAACAACTATTTTTAACATTTCAAACTATTACTTCTTGTTACAATTAAAAGCAAACTTAAATTAATTCCAAGCACGTGCGTAGCAAATACGCATTATTGCTTTTATTATGTCTGTAATTAAAAAATAGAACAAACTAATAGGACTGAATGCGCGTTCGAAGCTATTATCTAGGAACGGCTAATTAAGCGCTTTGAAGTAGAAGTAAGAATTATAGAGCAAGTTGCAACGCACATTGCAGCTCAAATAGAACAAGCAATTCTAATTTTCAAATCAAATGTTCACACGAGGGGGATTAAAACATACAACACTCAGCGTAAGTACCTTAAAAATTACCTTTTAAATTTTATCTCCAACCATTTATTTACTCTATTTATATAGTAAAACTATTAAAAACAAACAACTATGCCTACATAGAAACACATACTTACAGTGGACAGCGTAGGAGTCCGATTTTAAGGGAAAACCGCAAATCGATGTACAGGATTGTCGTTTGGCATACGCATACTAGAGGTCAGATGAAATTTTTTGACCTTAAGTACCATAAAAAACTTCGGTATGAGGGGGGCGCTGATACAACAAATATTTTGTCTGGGAAATAAAATAAAAACTTCGAAACCTTATTGTGTGTGATATCATTCGAAAGATATTTTTAAGGCGCTTTCGAATATAATAATTTCGAAAATAAATACAATTTCGGCCGTTCTATTTTATTAAATTGGAATGTAACAAGGACCCATAAATTTGTCACATTTTGAACTGTCCCCTACGTGTGAACTCTCAACTCGGTTTTGGGCTGGCTGTTAATTCCATACTACGGTCAATTTGCGCGTTCTCCCAAGTTACTGGACTTTAAGGCCGGCTTAATTGATGTTGACACTTATTCGTGTAATTTAAAACAATGAGAAAAGTGCATTTACTGCGCTAGGAACACGACAGGTAAGGTTGTGTTGGAGGGCACAGCTCGCTGACATACCAACTGGCAATAATAAACGTGGAGTTACTAAAACTTGTACATTGATTGATGAATAAAATGTACGAGTATACAATATGTTTATTTCGGACTAGAGTCCATATAGTGTTAATAAAAATGTAAGTTCAAAACTGTGTTAGTTAATTTATTATGGTGTCTATGACGAGATGAATTCGTCTCCAGTCCGCGTCCAGTCTCACCACGACCGCCTTCAAGAACTGTTATGATGAAGTATTAGAAGAAAATAACAATGTTGAAGTACGCGTTTAAGAAACGCCAACGAATTGAAATTTCAGCTTGGCAACTCCGGCTAATATCGGGCTGTTTTTGTCTTAATATAACGGCCATTTTAAAACTGTTAAAACCGAGTACTCTACATACGCTTGACTTTTGAAATAAGGAGAGTATACCCAGCAATTTGACGAACGCAATAAAAAAACCGCAGATAATATATTTATTCTGAGAATTTATGTACAGAAGTTTTAACTTTGTTGTTATCTCATGGAAATCCGTGGAAAATTTTAGTTAACCTCTTTCAACGTAGGCTATAATTGGAAAATACACAGACATTTCCCACACACCAGCTCCATTCAATTCACACATCCTAGTACAAACAGTATGACTGTATCCTCCGACAATTTCTATAACCAATAATTATTTACAATGTGTACGGTCGGCCACCACAATTAACCATTCACCCATGAAGTTATCTTGACTTGTTGTAGGATTATGTGGCGAAAAATCTTTTGAAGTTAGGCATCGTTTACATCTAAACAAAGGTATAAGGCATGGGTAAGTTGCACCATCTCACATTAAACATAAATACTAGACCAGTGATTTAAGGTAAGGTAATAGGGTAAATGTCGTAATGGACGTCCTCCAGCTGATAATGACGATGATGAATGTCAATATAAAGTAAGTTTTTGATAGCTGGCATTTCAAATTCTTTTCGCTTTCCCGCTTATCCGTTTTGTGTCAATAGAGTTCATTTATTCACTTTTCTAACCACACAGTCATGACAGGTTCATTCTTAGGAAAGCCTAGAAAAACTAGTGTAAAATCAATATGCAATGAAATCTCAGACACAGATTCGTATAAATATGAAATAAGAAACCAAAAAAGCGCACGGGCAGGACTCAAACCAGCAACTTTTGGTTTCTTATTTCATCTTTATGAATATAAAATATGACACTGAGTGTTAAAAATATTCTAAACCAACAGATTTATACATTATGTATGTTTTGTAACCGTTCACTTAATTTTGTCTGTATACCTCAGAAAACGCTGCGTCCGAGTACATAGGTACTACTTAGGTAATTTTGGGTATACCTACTATAAAAGCGGATAAAATTAACAAATTGAATTATAATTACGTATGATTAAATAAATAATAGATTTAATAACAATAATAATAGAGTTTTAATCACAAACAAAAAATAGGTTAGTCTATCTTCGATGGCATTGATGATGACAACGTTAATTCAAGCTAAGCAAATGCTCTGAATAAGGACGTGCCTTAAGGCAATTACTTACTCAAGATTTGACAACTCAATTATGCTTGGAGGTTAATGTTGATATACCGTCTAAGCTTTCTCAAATAATATAATTGGTCTTAATTATTGTGTATGTTTATAGAGTCAATTAGGTTGAGCTTTTTTAAAATAAAATGCTTCCGACAAGCGAAGTTTCGTTTTCAAATGAGACAGTTTTTCTGCTGTTGCTTTTTATTTGATTGTGACGCTTTTTATCTTGCATGTCCATATTTTGTATATTTAAGTCTTAAAGAAAATAAATAAACAAATAGCTTCAGATTTTTTTTCAAGACCGTCAATGAATTAGTTTTATCGTCTCAATTATTTTTTGCAGCCACAACTGCATTATTGTGGTCATAAATATGTCACCAATTACAACATGGTGGGTGTATCATTAAATCTGAAGCTAATCTATCGTAATACATCATTTCAGCGAGGACAAGACGTCATCACATTAGAAAAATATTTTAGTAATTTAAGGTTCGAAACAAGTAGGTAGCAATTTCCTATCCGTAGCATTTTGTGGGTGACTGTAGGAAAAACATAACTGCAACAATTCGTTCATTGTTTGTCTATCTTGGTGACATTTTTGTAGCGTGCAAGGTTTGTATGTAACTTGAGTCCCTTGTTAATTTAAGTAAAAAACACACAAGTTTTTGATTTCGTTTTGTTATTTAATAGATATTGTACCCAAAGTCGACAAAAAAGAAGAGAAAAAGAACAAAATAAAAAGTACAAGTACCAAAATAGAGAAATATAGTTATCCATTACGCTTCTGCTATAAAACATTGTGAGGTTCCCAGGTGGCTAATAAATCTATCTTCGATAAAATACCTGTTGCAACTTCACCATTGCTAGGTTACATCTTGACTTAGAGAATTTACACATAACTTCGTTAATTTCGTACCTTCTGTTAGTGAGAAAATAATTATACAAATAAACAACCAACGGGCCCTTAAGTAAAATAACTTGTTTTATCCAGTATTTATTATTGGAATGGAAGATTTAAATTTAAATTAAACTAAACGCAAACACAAAATATCAATTGTTTATTATTATTGAATATATATTAATTTCTCACCAACATCTATCAGGCGTATTTTATATTAATCACAGTAATGTTCATTGGTTAATAATATGTTAGATTATTTCCTTAAAAGCAAATTTATAATATGGAATCCCTCGATTTATATGATTTTAGCAGCTGACAATACACTTTGAAGTATTTACGTATTAATTTATTTACCCATTTCTGATTAAAGTAATCTGAATAGGTTAATCTAAAATTTTAGAGGCTTCCCAAGTAAGAAGTAAATTGTTCACTTAATTACTAGCCGGTTGCTTAGCAACGGCATTGTTTTGCATCTCGAACATTACGCCACTGAACACCTTCTGTTCTGCTGTTAGGCCCTATGTGGTAACTGAGTAACGTCCCACTTCAGTCAAGGTTCTAACTTCGACAGTCTATTTTACCAACAAACCAGCCTATTGAACTGAAGTCAACCAATGCAAGTTCAACCTTAGTTTATCAGAACACAGATCATTTTGCAATAGATTTAGAGAACTGATGATACTTTTCCACGTCCCTGTCAAGGCCCTACCTCGAGTACTGCACACATTTTCTTACCAACCCAAAAAGACGCATGTTACTTATTCCTCACGTTTTATTTTAGATCATATTTGAAACTAACAGAGTTGAAATTTGAATTGTGAAAGCGAAAAGTTTAGTTTTTCGACCTGTACACAAAGGAGCAGCGATAGTATAAAGTGTTACGCGTTGTACGTGCGCTTGCGAATGTCACGTACATTTGAGTATAATTTACTCTTGATTTTTTTTATCGCACTCATTCAGCACACGAAAATTATCTTTATATTCACCACGTAGAGTTTATTTTTCAATGTTTTTTTGTGTAACTATTATTCTAACATCATAAGCTTTGTCTTCAGTACAGAATTTACTTAGGATATAGCAAGATCACTTGTCATGCAGGTAAACAATGTAGCCGTACAAAATTGACAGCAAACTATCAATTTCAGCCAATCCCAAATCTCACAATATCGCAGCTTTGAACATCCATCAATTCCATAATTACCATTTTCGTTTAAGGGTACAAGAATGATTTCAACTCAATCATTTGATGCAATAACATTTTTTTAGCAAACTTATTCTTAAAAATTTCATTAATTTTGTAATAGATAGATATATAACTCTTTATTGCACATTACATAAATTGGTTTACAAATTAGTTTTAGGGAAATGTACAATTTAGGCGGTCTTATCGCTATAAGCGATCTCTTTGATTATGAGTTTTATAGGAAGGGGTATTTTGTGCATAAAAAGAAAAGACGTAATCTCGAATTAGTAGTAGTAATACCTGAGTATTTGTCATGTTTTTACAAAATCATACGAAACAGGATTCTTGCTAGGCTTGAAGCACGATAATTTTAAATTTTCTCAAAATATATTGTAAGCCATAGCATATTACTTACATTCCCGCTTTGCTATGTCAGGTCTGAAAAAGTTGCTAGTTTTGCGCAACTACTAGCCTTTTCAGAAAAAATATCTATAACGATAATCAAATCGTTTCTGAATTCTAAAAAATACATGTAAGTGCCAAGCTACCACACGAGATGGAAAAGGTTTAAAATTTACTTTTCACAGCACAGCTCAATAATTAAGTCAGCTCCCAAATTAGACCATAAAGTATCTTCTGTTTTTAATTTCGTTTATGAACTAACTCATTAAAAAAAATGGCGGAACTAAATCTTCTGCAGTCCCGGTCACAATAGCCGCGTCACTCCGTTCACTTTTGCATGTGTTTTTTCGTGCCTGCGTCCTCGGGCGCATCCGCCTTGGGCGAGGGTCATCGCATGTTCTGATCATGATTAGGTAGATATCACTTGTTGGCTTTTCGGCGGCCTTGATTTGGTTCTTCCGTCATTGTGTTTAGGATCTATACAATGATATCCTATCACGTAAAAGACCTGACGCATTTTCGTCACTGGAGTGTTAGGTGTCTTTGGCTTGTGTTGTGTTCCATTGCGTAGTCAAAGCTTGTTTCTAATAAGATTTTTCACGTACCATTATCGCTAAATAAAAAAAGATGCTAAAAGTGATCAAGATCATGAAATAGAAAAACCATCAAACTCTTAAGCAGATCTTTATATATAAAAATGAATCAATATAACCCTTGGTCACAGCATCACGCGTGAACGGCTAGAACAATTACGCTAACTCTTTGATTGTTGTGTTTATTACTGTCAGGAAAAGTTGTTTGTATTGTTTTTAAGAAAGAAAATAATATTTAGCTGATTTTCATATTTTTTACTTAGATTCGTCACCATCTAAATTACGAGGTCGGGAGCGAAACAAAGTTTGCTGGGTTCAGTAGTACATTTATAAAATGGATAAAAAGGTTGCTAAGACTGATGAATCAGATCATTATAAACTCTGTGTTGTAGTCGGCATGTGCAGACGAAGGGGAGCGCAAAGATATTATTTAATTAAATAAAGATAATAAGTGGTAATTATGACCTTTTCCCTGGTGGTATAGTGACAATCTCAACTTCAACTTTTAGAGTCATCATAACTTCAAGATAACATTGCTCAACCCTACAGTGTAGGTTATATTTGTCGGTGTTAGCAAAGATTACAACATAAATGAAGGTATACATTTCCATCATAAGTTGAACTCTATCTTTTAATGACTTACGTAGGCCGCGAAATCAGCTTATAATAGACTTCTATAAGTAGTTATGATATTGTATTTATGTTCAAAGTCTGTAACGTGTGAAGTGGTGATAAGTTGTTTTCTGTTGTTTTGTTGAGACTTTTTATAACAGCAAAATGTACTAAGCGGATTATGACCTATAGATCGGCCGCTCAAAGAATGCTTTCATAGTTTAAAATTTTGCCAGAAAATAAATGGAAGCAATGTTATACTTATGCACTTTGTTATTGAAACTTGTAAATAGAATGTTTTAAGCGGCTGGTCTATATGTCGCAGTCGGATTGTATAATCCGCCATATTACATTACGGCTAGCCTTTATCAAAAACAGAGCCGTTTTAAATAGCGGCGGTTCAACGATTAGCCGGATTGTCATTGCGATACGTTCTTTAATAAGGTGGGCCACGTTTAGCATCATTATACTACTACTTACATTGTAGGGTGACTAAATTCACAAAATTAAATAATGTTTAAAACGAAAATAAATTGTCATAATTATAAAAAAGTTAACATCCATAAAGATGAAATAAGAAACCAATAGACGAAACAAAATCTGGCAAAATCTACAAAAAAGACAATCTGGCAATTTGAGAAACGTCAAATCATCCGTTCCAAAGAAACCTCACCGTAGTCGCACAAAAAAAACGAATTTTATAACTGAAAGCAAAAGTTCCAAATGGTGCGACAAGTTCTCCGAACCCATAAAGCGACTAGACTAATAACTAAACAACTAAAACAAAACCCTTTGTTTGGCAACAATCGGTCCAAATTATTATCGCCTCAAAAAAGTGACCGATTCGATCCGAAAAAAAATTCGCATTGACATTGAAACACATGCATTGCTTGTAGGGTTGTCGACTGATCAACGGAAAGTTAAGGCTTTTTAATTAGTTCAGACATGATGATAAAATTATAAGAACATAAGTTTCCTTAAAAAAAATGAGCTAATTTAGTATCTAGAATTTAGTTATAAGGCCCAGAAACTTTAGCGAAATGGTAACTATTTGTTTCATCCAAAACTTTGCTAAACTTTTTCACAAATCGCTCTAGAAATATTTCTAGAAATACGAGAAACAGGTTTTAAATGAAGAATCAAGATTTTTAATAAGGGTCTCATCGAGACAATTATAACAATCATACAGTATATAATATCTGCAATCCTTAGTAATTCAAGGATCATTTTTTTTATTAAAGCTCTCGTTGAGAAAATCAAGTAAGAATCATACGGTTTATAAATTAAAATATCATCATACGTCTTGATCATTTAGGTAAATGATTTTTTATTAAGACTATCACTGAGACTATCTAGTTAAAATTAATTAAAAAAGTATATTTCTAATTTCTGTTCAGGAATTGTATAGATTTTTTAGGATATGTGTCTTATATAATTTACAAAACACATATTCGGTTGATTTTAGAAGTTCTATACAATTCCTAGGAATTATATACAGTGACTGATATCCTACCTTTTTTGTAACACATACATAATTCACGGTTAATAATCAAACCGTATTATGTCAGAATCTAGTGCTGTACATTCACATATTTCTGTTACGGCACGTGCTTAACACATTTTTGATAACAATTATACTAAACGGATTTTATTAATACTATATTTGAAATAGAACTGAACTTCAGTTCCAATCGCATTTTCGCAGCCCTAATCTCACGGTCCTTTCGGTCGTCGGTTCGTTGTAACTTATTTGCATACGAAAAGCGACTATGATGTCGGTCCTTGCCTCCACTTTCGTCGAACAACAACACCATAAAAGATACGAAAACTTTTTGCTCCAATAAACGCCTTGTAAAATTTGTCCAAGCGACTTTTTGTGTTACTCGAAACGACAATAGCAAAATTATGTCGTAATGTTTGGACAATCTTGGACAGACCATTGTTTGGGACAAAGACAAGTTTCTGTGTCGGCTATTTTGAATAACCATGTGACTTTCGATTTTAACTTTGTTTGTTGGCCATTACGATTATAGCTTCAATTATGTGCTGTTTTGTTTGGAAGACTTTTATCGGTCTTTGGGGTGACATTATGTTTTTCAAAGACGTTTGGCATGTGTTAGGTATGAGGTGCACACCAGTCATAATATCTTCCGTTGCTAAAGATTGTCATATAATAATGCAATATGCATATGAAATTCAAATCGAACTTAGTCACCCATTTGTCTGATTTAGAATGACTGTCAGGAAGAAAATAACCTGTCAAGTTAGTAAGTACCAACAACCCGAATTCTTAAGAATCAATCATTTTCTTTCTTGCCTATCTCAGTGTCATTGAATTAGTTTCCGTAAATGATGATAAAAACCCCGTGTTATTATGATTTGTGTAAAGATTAACTTCGAAATAAAGACGAAATGACTTCTACATGTAGGTTGATTATATGTGTTGTTTTAGACAATGACAAACGAATGTCGTGGGTTCTATTTGATTTTATGAAAGACGTCAATAAATTGGTGCTAATATAAGGAATGGATTCAGAAAAGTCATTGTTTGTATTTCCTTACAAAAAATTGCTTTGGCGAATGTAAAACACATATTTAGCGATGCGTCACAAACTAATTTAAATAAAAACATAATCAGGCAATGCATTTGACTTTCATAAAGGCGAAATAAATTTCTAACTGATGTCATGGTGTGTTTCAAAATTTACTTAAAGCATTTGAATGCATAGGAAACTGGAAGTGTTATAAAAGACAAATGAAAGTCGGTGAACTTAAAGTAGTATACTTTAGCAGCAAAAGTTCACCTAATTAATACATACAACATAAATGAATGCGAGTAATACACAATCTAATATATTCTTTCATAATAATTTCGATGCCAGTTATTAATAATATTCCTTCTTTGGTAACAAATAACCTAGAGCTCTTTGTCAATAAAACCATTATGCGAAACAGTGGATCCAACTTTTCTGAGGAACCGACCCTTTGCATAATTTAAGGCAAAAATATTTTTAAAAAATTAGAAAGTGATTTTATTATTCCAGCTACCTGTTTTGTATGTGTCGGCTGCTTTTAGTTTTTTACATACTTTCGCTTTTCTGCTACCTGAAGATACTAGAATATTTTTATTGCACTCTGTCCTAAATTTGGTGTAGGTAAGGATAAGTAAGGTAATGTAGTTAAGTTAAACAAAAGCTCTTTTTTCGGCGAGATTTTTTTCTTAAATTATTGGTAGAGTCGATTTTGCACAGGTGTATCCTAATTTTTTTAATACACATAAATATACTTATTATTTGCGACGCAATATTAAGGTACTATGAATAATAAATAAACGGCACAAAAGTTAGGGAAATTAATTAAATACATCTAATCAATTTGTTTTTTCTTCGAAACCTGCCGATAACATATGACCCGAATTAAAAGGAAGTTGGTAATTAACACATTTCTATTAACTTTTTCAATTGGAGAGGCAATTAAGGTTACGGATCAAAATAATGTCATACGCTATTAGTGTATGTCTATTGTATAAGAAAAGGTATCTAAGAGTAAGCAAAATTATAATAGTGTTTTAGTTTTTGTTAAAAACTGCGGCACTATCTTAACTTGTTTAAAATGTATACAATTTTCTGATTTTCTTACTGATCCGGATATCAACACGAAGAATGTGCTGACCGTAAGGATCGAAAGGTGTTTGAAGACCTCTGCAACCGGGCATTTTGGGAAGCCATGGACGAAGACAATATTTGGCACTGAAAACACCCTGTGGCTTGTTAAGCATGTAATCACCATTATTATAATAATAGTTATAATAATAATAATGGTGATTACATGTTTTTTGTAGGATAAGTTATTATTTGCCATAAAGCTCTACGTATGAATTCTACCGTTAGGGCTAAATAACAAAAGTCTCTAAGCCATGATGACTAAAAGTATTAATCTAGAATATAGCTCTCTGTGTATATTTTTATATAACTGCCTCGGTGACGCAGCAGTTATAGGGTCGCGCTTTAAAGCGACGGCTGCACCAGAGGTCCCGGTTGCGATCCCCGGGTCGGCGCAAAAATATGTAGGTACCTAGGTTTTTCTGTTCAGAAATACTCAGGTCTCAAATTGGAATTGGCGGTGTTCATCCCCGTGCCTTGGTAAAGCACATAAAACCGTTGGTCCTGCGCCTGATCTCTCTCCGACTGTGTCAAATTGCTGTCCCATCGGGCTATGAGAGTGAAAGGAATAGAGTACACCTGTGTTCGCGCACACACTTGTGCACTATAACATGTCCCGCGCATACGGTTAGTCATTTGTGACTGGCCAGCCCACCGTAGTCGAAATCGGCTAGGGGGACTATTATTACTTATCATATGACGAAAGCATTGTCTTCTGTTTGTTCCGATTCTTTGTCATACAAAACATATACTTTGCCATGCAAATCAGTTAATGCACTGACAATTATGTGATACAAAAGTCCTGGTAGAGTGAGTCACTTGTGAGATCACGATTATGTATAATATAGCTATCTAAAGCATCAACTATATTAAACATTCTGATTTTAGGTCACTACGAAAGCCCCCTGGTTTAAGATAGTGGGAATTAATGAGATTATGATACAAAAATCTTTGTTTAAGATAAGTCTAGTATACTATAATGTTGTAAATGCTTGTTGGATTTGAGGATAAGAGTAAAGTTGTTTTTTTTTTAAATTAAGGTGACTTATATTGCTCAAATAATGTATTAAACATATATATATGTGAACCTTATCAGAATTCTTTTGACAACGTTCCGAATATGATTTCTTTTGTTTGCTATTCTTAATTATGGATTACCAAAAAATAACGATACAGTTTCTCGTTGACACACACTGCTTTGAATTTGATTTGGAGCTGAAATTTGCTTTGTGCTAATTTATTATTTTATAGAAAAGTATAAAACACTATACATACGTATAGCTAGCCTAGGACTTAGTATTCTCCCCGCCTACATACGATTGTTAGTGTCAGGCGTTTGTATTTTTCCCGGTTTTTTACAGAAAGTCAAACAAAAGTTAATAAGAAGCAATCTCCTGTCAGACTCAAAGGTCACCGGATCATATGCATGAGTTGCATAAAATAATTTATTTGACGTATGTTAGGTAACTATGAAGGTTCAGTCAGTCCCCAGAACATCAGGCTATACATTTTTGTCAAAACTGTCCCTATTACAACTGCGTAAGATACCACAAAGTTCACCTTGGCATGCTGTTGTCCGTACAATGGTTTTGATTTGAATGAGAGGCGTTCCCCAAGATTGAAAACCAAGAAAATAGGCAAATGATTTTCAAAATTTACTTTCATACACCTACCTAAAACTACTGTTTAATTTTTTTGACAATGACTTCCTATCACTAACCGCGTATATTTTGACGTCTTAAACCTCATCTATGGCGAATATTTTATTAAGTGTAGATCGCTGTTACAACATTGCCATGCAACGAAAAAACACGAACGACGAAAAAAGGTACTACCATTTTCAATATTTCAAGTTGTCATCGAAACGAACCTAGCAACCATTAAAAGGATTTTTATAAAAAAAAAAAAAATAATTACATACTTATTACAATTTTCCTTCTGACATTCCAACCCAGAGCTTGCGTGATGCATGACAGCTAACGCAAACACTTCAGCTCATAATCCTCTCTTCCTGATCAGGATGACTTGAGTATGCAGTCAGCGATGCGTCATAGCTGACAGCCTTCCTCTGTACTCCGTGATAGATTGAGTTTGGTCTAAGCAAACAAAACATAGATCTTTAAAGTTAAATAATATATTTCTTTTGTGATCTGAAAGTTGCGGAATTAATTGGGAAATATGCTCAATTATGTCCTAATGAAAAGATGATTTTTGTGTTTTGCAGACATATAATATTAATATAGATGACAATTGATACCAAACTATAACACATGAAGCGGAGCCTACTCTGTACATAATTATAATATACCCCCTCTCTTAAGATAATCATCTATCAAGGTAATTAATTATCCACTTCTACCCTCAATTCCTTTTAAATGCGGAGTCTGTACTCACTAAGAACATCATGCACCGTCGCCTTTGACTTAAACCAGTAACATGCACAGTCGACTTTCAAAATAGATCATTAACTAGTACTTAACGCTGTCACGATTTCGGCGTGGGAGTTATCACAGTATTTACTCGTATATAACTTAATTGCTATGAAAGATACCGTTGAATTGTCGGCTTGTTAATAAAATTGGATCATTATTATTGATTTCATCAATAATTCAGCTAATGGTGATGTGGGCTGATGTTATTTGCCCAAGGTTGCATTCGTTTCCTGGTTGTAGAAATTCTATGTAGTTGAATGGTGTACGATTTGGTGATTGATTAACTCTATGATTTCCTTGTGGCTTTAGACTTTAGGTGGTTTATTTAATACTTCGAGTGTATGTGAAATGCTTTTCTGTATTTTGACTACAAGTAATAGGTAATCTACGAGACGACGACAAGGATGAGACGATAAATGGATCCCCAAGCTTCTAGCAAGTTGAAGACTAAAAATGCTAAGTTAGTTAAGCTAAGCTTGCATAGCTAACGCAGTTTTACAGCTCACATATTCGATACTAAGCTTATTATACTTTGCAGTTTGCACACAAGTATGAACAACTGTTTCAGCAATGCGGTCTACCGTTTTTATTTGAAAGTCGAATATTGTAAACAATCGTGACATCATTTTTTAACGAAATGATTATTTTTTTAAACGAGATAAATACTAAACTCACCACTTACATGGGTAGTTCATCGTTTTATACTGAGATCTTATTAAAACTAATAGTTTAATAATTTTATTCATTGATATTATTTTGAAAGTTATGAAATGAAAACATCATTATTGGACTAGCCAAGAAAAACGGAGTATTAGATTCGCTCTTGGTCTGCAAACTCTTATCTACTTCCTTATTTTTACTAGCCTGAGCTTCACAAACGCTACATATACCTTAGTCAAAATAAACCGTTTCCATTTGGTTTCCGGAAAAACTGAGATGTTAATTTTTTAGGGTATTTAATGGATGGATGGATAAAAATCAAGAATCGTACTTCGTCAGACTTTTTGAGACAGTCCGATACACCGGAACTAAGTCTACAAAAAGAAACGACTTAAAAAGTAAAGTAATAATAATAATAATAATAAATATTCTTTATTGCACAAATAAGGACACAAGAAACAATACAGGCAAATCATTTGTACAATATTGGGGGTCTTATCGCTGGAAGCGATCTCTTCCAGACAACCATTGGGTAGAGGAAAAAACGTTAATCAGTGAGGTAGAAACGGTGTGCAAAAATATAGCTAGAATTTTAATATCATACTTTAAAGATAGTTACATAATAGAAGTAAGAATAAAAATATATAACTAACAGACTTATATCACAAATAAAATAAAATAAAACAAATTAATAAATACATATAATATACATAAAGTAATTATTTATATTAAAATTTTCTAATTCTAAGATAAAAATATCTCATAAACTACGAGAATTCTGCTTTTATACATAAGGTATATTTGGATAGTCCTGGGTATAAAAATCCAAAAAAAAATGGGTGATACTGTCTGGGCCACCTGTATAATGGCATGTATGCGTTAAAAAGTTAACAAGACACGATGATCCATAGCACAAGGCCTATAAAAATAAATCGAAAGACAATCGAATCAGCTTTGCACGCTCTCTTAATTGCTCTTTACTAAATGTTTCTCGCGTCTCACGAAGAAAATTAACACCAACTATTACGTAATTTCACGAAGCGAATAACCTTAACCTTTTGTGTCGTGAGCGTGATGTGATATAGCTGTAATAAGGTAGTCGTAGAACTGAGAACATGGGAAGTTTGCGAGCAATCATATTTTAAATTATTGCTGTACATAAGTGCATTTATTCAAGGGACCAGTCGCTAACAGTATATCAGGCAAGCAGTAGTCTTTTTAAAAGTAAATTTGAATTATAAATAGTTTTCTATGTATACTATAGCTATGGCGCTTTGAAAATGCTATTTCGACGTTTAAAATATTTATACAAAACTAGCGGTCCCCCGCGACTTCGTCCGCGCGTTTTGAGTTTGCTCCCTCCCCTCCCGTCGCAGCGTGAAGTTTTATATCCTCAAATCGGTCCAGCAGTTCCTGAGATAAGCGCTTTCAAACAAACATACTCTTCAGCTTTATAATATATTAGCGCAAGCGCACATTGTACTTAGCTGCGAACATTATTTGGTGCGGAGTTATGTTTAAACTGTGATAGCTCCTAAGATATTTATTGAAATCAAATAATATAAAGGGCAACTTTGTTCTAAATGAAATGCTCGTGATGATGAATTTATTGTTTTTGATAAGAATAAATACTTGTGTGTATAATACACCTCTAAAAATAATGCATATTTTTTTTAACAAATTTATAACATATAAAAGGTTGTAGTAAGTCAACCATAAAAGATAGACATATGCTGTCGCGGACTTTATTATAGAACTCTTAATGCTAAACAATCCTGTCATACATGACTTTTGAGTAACATAAGCGGTTTCCGCAGCGTACGCAGCGGAAGCTCTCAAAAGGAATATCTTTCTCCCGTTTTCGCAACATTTTTCATTGCTGCTGTGGTCTTATGAGTTGTATCTTTATGTTATATAGCCTAAAGCCTTCCTCGATAAATAGACTATCCAACGTAAAAATAATTTTTCAAATCGGGGCAGTAGTTTCTGAGATTAGCGCGTTCAAACAAACAAACAAACAAACAAACTCTTCAACTTTATAATATTAGTATAGATGTACTCTTAGGTTTCCCAAACTTAAAAAATTAAAGCGTCAATTTGGAATTCTCTACACGCCGTGGTGGTCATATAATGCCATATCTTGATTTTAACGTGCCAAATAAAAATTATTCTGCTACACAATCGCTCGGCTACTTATTATTCAATTATTGAATTATTGATTTTCGTTAAAACAGGTCGGTGTTAATAGACGTAAGTAAAAGAAGTATTATAATGACATACAGGGTAGCCTAAACATTGACGTCATTTTTTTTTTGTTTGGATTCAGTACTTCCAAGGCAACGCAGCCAGCCACCTTGCTGCAAGAAAATGGTTTTATTTTTTTAAATAAATTTATTTTTTATGTGTGTGTCCTTGTTTGTTATTAATAAAGAGTACCTCATTATTTTCCATATGGTCGAGTCATTTATCGTTTCTGAATCATTTGTTGAAATTACTGTTATTTTCTCGATGATTGTATCCTTAGTTCTTACTCACTACAAATGTCACTAGTACCAAAGTGCACGAGTGATTAGGATGATGACGACCCTATAGTAGTAGAATGGAAAATGTTTTGTCCAGACGACAGGAAAGTTACCGCAATGTAACCCGAGTGTTAATTACTTCGTTACAGCCATTAAATGTAGGCAGTTATTGACAATGTGTATGTAATATACTTGCATTCCTATTAAAATTTTCTTCTGATATTATTTTCAAAATCAAATAAAATCTAAAACGCAATTTAATGTTTAGACACGAAAGATTCAAAAATAGAGTTCCAGGATGGTTTTCGTACTGAAAAAAAAACGTCAGTTGAAACATATGAACTGATGGCCAAAAACACAGAGTAGGACGACCACCGACAAGATGGACAGACGACCTTGTAAAGATCGCAGGATCAAACTAGCCGCTAGTGATGGGTCGCTGTGGAAAGCCATGAGGAGGCCTATGTTCAGCAGTGGACGTCCTTAGTCTGATAATGATGATGATAAGCATATGTGCATGACATGCTGCAGCTCTGTAACAACAATATTTTTGTGTAAGAGAAAGCAGTTTATTTTTCATCTCATTTTCCGTGCGGCATCTATAATTTTATATGTCTGCTTACAATCGACGTCAACCCATGTCTTTCGTAGAAATGAAGTTTTCGCATATCCCTCATTCCCAAAGGACGTAACTATTTATTTATAAGTTATTCATTGGAAATATTTATTTTACGGATTTTCCGCTTGCTGCATTCCAGTAAATATAACTGATTAAAGTCGTAAGTTAACCGGAAGCATGGAATTTTATTCCTCAAGTTAATTATTTCAAAACACTATTTTTTTTGGCTCTGTAATGACATCTAATGGCACTTATCCATACAAGCAAATCGACTTCGAATTAAAGTTAAATTTGATTTGACGTATATTTTTAAGAATGTATGGTATGGTAATTGGATTGACGCCCAAATAGTCGCAGAAATGTACCAAAAAAAGTGCATCGATTGCAAAATTCTGGTTTTTATTGCCAATGCAATATTGGTGTCCATAGTTGCATTGCATCTCACTTCCAGTAGTCACAAATAGGTAACATGGCGCGTATAGCGATGCAGTTTTGATAGGTAAGCGGCTCAGCTTTACTGTCAAATTATCAATTCGTATTGCAATTTCGCATGATATTTATAAAATTATAAAATAAATTAATATTTGACAACATCACATACATTGCTCCGATCCCAAGCTAAGTAGCCAATGCACTTGTGTTATGGAAATCAGACACAACGGTGGTACTACAACACCCACATCCGAGACAATATAGAAAAGATCGTTTTCTATATTGACCCGACCGGGAATCGAACCCGGAACCTCACGAGATGGCGACGCTTGAAACCAGCGTGCTAGTGCTTTGCGACTGTATCGCTGGCAAGGGTCGCAATGTGCAAAGGATCTAAAACTTCAAAGAAATAAACAGCTGGTTACGTTTACAAGGTTATGGTTATAAGTAGTGCTGGGCCCAAACTCATAATTCAAATCCGCCTCTTTACTCTTGACCCAGAGTGGCTCAGAATAGACCCATCATGTAAGTCAGGGACACAGTAGGTGGGTCCATTTGACGGTTAAGTTCATCATTATTGACAGCTGTCAAAATGAAAACTGCCCACTAGCCACTGTTTTAGTGGGTTACAGTATAATCACATTAACATTTGAATTCGTAAAGTGACAGTGGTTCATTCAGAAAATGTATTATATTCATACAATGGCGGCCCCCCGCAGCCTTGTTTGCATAAATTTCAGATTTCCAGAAAAATATTTCAACGCGAAACACATTTTTCCATTTGAAGTAAGAGGCCAGAAAGGAACCATAAAGTATAACGCAAGCGCTTGTTCTACTTAAGCTAGGAGTATTATTTTGGTGCGGAGTTATTTTAAAACTGTGATAGCTTCTAAGACGTCAAAATATTGAAATCAAATGATATAAAGTGCAATTTTGTTCAAAATGAATCTCGTGATGTTAAATATGTTTATTTTGATAAGAATAAATACCCGTGTGCATCAAAACACCTTTGAAAATAGTACATTACTTTTTGTCAAATTTATTAACATTTAAAGGTTTGTAGTGACCATAAAATTATTATCCCTTTGGAAAGGGGATAGTAGGTATGGTAGTGACTAAACCATATAAACTATACAGATGATGTCAAGGACATTATTGTAGAACTTTTAACGAGGACAAGCCCATCATACATTATTTTGATTTATCCTAAACGGTTTACGCTGCGTACGCATCGGTAGCTCTCAAAAGGAATATTTTCCCCCATTTTGCTTCATTTTTCATAGTTGCTCTGCCCTTATAATTCGTATAGTGTTGTTTTATAAATGGTTTATGTAAGCTACCCAACACAAAAAGTATTTTTCAAATCGGTCTGGTAGTTCCTGAGATTAGCGCGTTCAAACAAACAAACACTTTAGCTTTAAACAGTCGTTAGAGTACTACTATAAACACGTGTGTTTAAATTACGTGTAATTTTATGGAAACAGGACTTTATCATTATTAATTCGGTCAACTTACGTCTGAGATCATGTATAAGTTGCAACATCATTTCAACAATTACGCAGCTTATTATTATATTTTCAACATTATGGTTAATACTTTATAAGTACAAAAAATATTAGTGCAAGTGACCGCAAAGTACTGGAAAACTTATTCATACATACGTGTCTCGACAATAAGTTAACTTACTCACAAAATACAAAGTTAACAAATAAAAGTACCTACCTCCTAAAAGTATCGAAACCTTAAACTTTATGGGCTCATTTAAGTTTGTGCGAAGAGGACGCGTCATTGTATGACTAAATTAAATTTTTGGACACCAAATCACATACATTGCTTTGATCCCAAAGAAGCCAATGCACTTACACTGACACAACAGGGGTACAACAGCACCTAGACCCGAGACAATATAGAAAATTATGATTTCTATATTGACCTGACCGGGAATCGAACCCGGGAGAAGCAGCGCCATAAAACACAGCTATCGTAGCCACTACACCACGAAGGGTCGGAGACGACCGTCGCAGACTCAAAATGAATTCACAGATACTACGATACACAACGAAATTCTGCGTCAAATGAAAAACAAGATAGTAATAAATTTTGTTGTAGTACCTCTGAGCATTAGGAAGTCATCAAAACATTCAAACACTAGTCTATCACAAAATAAATTAAAACAGTTGTAATTCCAACAGATAAATCACAACAGCCATGTGTATGCAAATAGAGATGTGGTTTAAGGAGTGCATATTGCACCAATGACTAAGGATATGTGCGCGAAGAATCAATCCATTACACCTCATTTAAATTACATCCTAGCGCTTCATAAGTCATACTCTGACATTATGAATTCAAACGCATTGGCTGTGTACCAGTAATAATATCAGCGTCAATATTTTATGTACGAATACACCTAATGTATCTTCTCATGGAACAGACACCAGCACGTAAAGGTTTTAACACTGCGGTATTTTATACAGTTGTCATAAGGGCTAGCTTGCAATAAAAACGGGTAACCTGATGTGCAGTCGACTTTAAAGCTATTTTAAAGGCGACTTCTACGGTAGTCGAATCTGAAGTTATCAGAGAAACCTATATTCCGATTTCTGTAAAATTAAAGTAAATTTCTCAATGTTTCGTTTATTACTTGCTAGTTAGAAATAAACTCAATTTTTCTACTTGACAGAAAACACCGTATTATCTTTTTCAAGCCAAAATTAATTAATCACGAAAAACCTTTATTATTACATCATTTAATGCAGAAATTTAATAAAATTTTATTTATTACATGCGGATCGAAGTTTAATTTCCTTATTGATAACAGTAATAGTATTATAACGACTTTCCAATGGTATTACGTTTTAATTTCGATGAAATGTGTTTGTTTTTTTCCTTAAATTTCTTATCAGGTATTATCACCCACACCTATATTTACGCATTTACGAAAAACAGAACTTTATATGTTTTTGTTTTCCCTTTCGTTTTAGTATTTTGAATAAAATGACGTTTTTAATCAATTTCTTTATCTGAAAAGTGTAACTACAATTGTGAATATAATGATTAAGTGATGTGTTTGCGCCGTTTGGCGTTGAAACATTTCGGCCGTGGTTGCGTCAAAACTAAATACTGTAACAGCCAATAATAAAGCTGGCTGGTTCCTAGCTCAAAGGATTAGCATAACTATCCGACGCGGCAACGCAGCTAGCATCATAGCCCCCATGCCGAAAGGAAATGAGTTCGTTTTTGAATAGGTACATTTTTTATTTTGCATGGCTTAGTTTTAATTTATCTTGTTTGTCATTAATGAATTTAAAAAATGCGAGGAACAAACACTTCGGCCTTTTTATAATTAAATACTTGAAATTGCGCTAGGAATATAATTTTAATGTTCAAGTAATTATACATATAGATAAATATATAGTCACAGAACAGTCACGTCTTGGACTAATTCACATGATCTTGATATTGAAATTGTATCTGACGCATATTTTAGTTCTGAGAAATATCTGAGTCTGTTTCTAGTTATAATCAAACCTATCATTACATCTGAGGAGTATCAGTAAAGATCTGTGCCATATTTACTGTTGGCTCATTGCAATGAACATTGACAAGATCTTATGCGTTAGTATAGGCAATTTTAGCTGAAATTTTCTGATTTTTTTTAACACCAGACATCCACAAAGTTGTCACAAGTTTTTAGGGTTCCGTAGCCGAATGGTAAAAATGGAACCCTTATAGTTACGTCAAGTCTGTCTGTCTGTCTGACCGTCCGTATGTCACAGTCACTTTATTCTGTGCAAGCATCACACTATTGAAATTTGGTAGTGATATTTAGGGAGGGGTCCCATACATGTAACTAAAACCTTTTTTTTTTGACAAACCTATGCGTGTAGGGTGTCTATGAATAGGACTTTTAAAATGACATAGAGGTTTCTAAAACCATTTTTTTTAATTAAAATTGGCACGGAACACTCAGTGCGCGAGTCCGACTCGCACTTGGCCGTTTTTTCAAAACTACCCGTTAGAAATGAAGAATAAACTCAGAATCAGTAACTTAGCAACTTAGAAACGCACGGAAGTCTCGAAATAGGTCCTTGTAAAACAACCGGGTGCGCTCGAAAAACACTGAGACGAAATTGGTGTTTTTGTGTATTTATTGATTGAGAAGAATTTTTGAATAAACTTCAAATATTACATTTTTTAAAATATTTATAAAGATACGGCTACGTTGCAACAGAAAAATTAAAAAAAATTGCGAAATGTCAAAATTATGCCTCCGACTTGAATACGTGGATGAGGATGCATTTTCTTGTGCAAATACACATTGACTGCAATAATTGAATAAATTAAATCGAACTTCAGAAGACGTACGTAATATTCCAGTGCAATCAGATCTAAGTGCAGCAAATGAAATCAGATGTTCGCATATTAGAATAATTTATGGAGTAGTTACAGTTTTATGTGTGAGTTTCTACGGGCCTTGGCGAGCCGTGTGAAACTGATACACGCAGCACATAATAGAAGGATGTAGCGTGATTATTGGTCTAATTAATGTTGAGAAACTAGAAAAATATAGAAGTACTACGAAATGGGAAACTATCATGTGTTCGATGGTACGGTCTTTTAAAGGCCAATACCTAAGACCCTTTACACACTGCGACTTTTAACAGCGATGCTAACGCGCGTTAGCATCGATACAGTCGCGGTGCAGAAGCTGGAAACTATCAAATTATACATATACTGAATTTTGGCGACTGCATCTATAATAACTCGTTAGCATCGATGCAAACGCGCTTCTGCATCGATGCTAAATTAAATCTGTTCATTGCGTGAGTCGCGATGCTGAAGCGCGTTTAAAACCGCGCGACTGCATCGATGCTAAAAGTCGCAGTGTGTAAGGGGTCTTAAATAACTGGGTTGCCATGTCCTATCTCAGGTTAACAACTGACTTCTTACAAACACAGTACACAAGTTTAATAAAGGCACCGGAAATAATATTCGGCCATGAATTACTTTGCGGTAAGATTGGAAATGGAAAAAATATAAGGCCGACGTATCTTAAAACCACAGATAAAAAACACAAAAAGCAATACGTATTATTATTGCTATCGTATGCTTCTATGATTCCCTTTCACCGATTGTTTGGTATTTATGAACAAAAAATTACGCAAGGATAAATCCTTTCTACATGATGCAAGTTTTCTTTAAATTTCATAGTAGCAAAATCCTGTTTCAGTATTGGTAACAGTATGGCAATTTAGGTGTTTATCGCATAGGCTTGGTAAACAATATGTAAGCACTTTCGTATTGAAAACGACTGTCTTTTTGCATCATTTGTCCTTCGTTACATAACCATAAGTGACCTGTTTTTGGTAACGTAATGGGAATGTTGTAAAATGCGTGGAAAATAAGCTATTAATGTCGTAATTTTGGCAGCTATGACAATTGATCATGCTTGTAAATAAATATAAATATTGGACACCAATCACATACATTGCTCCGATCCCAAAGTAAGTAGCTAATGCACTTGTGCTATGGAAATCAGACACGACGGTGGTACCACAACACCCACACCCAAGTCAATATAGAAAATGATGATTTCTATATTGATCCAATCGGAAATCGAACCCGGGACCTCAGAGCAACGACGCCTTGAAACGGAGGTCAAATACTACTGATACTTGTATGAGAGTTACCCCAAAAAATATATTATTCAAAATTTTATTATACGAGTTTGGGGGGGAGATAGAAACATATCTGTACGAAATTACAGTTTTCTAGAAACTTAGGTCTCTGCGCTGGACTGAAGACGGACAGACGGACATGGCAATAATATAAGGGTTCCTTGTTGCACTACGGAATCCTAAAAAAATTGTCTACATTCACAATCTATACCTATATTTTATACAATAACATAAAAACCAAGTAAAACAATTCATACTTACATTATAATCCATTTCTAGTTGAAGCTTTCAAATTCTTCATTTAAAACATACAATTTGTGATGGATATTTTAAATGAATGGTCATACTTATAAAAGGAAATAAGAGGTATCATAAGCATAAAATCTAGTAAAGACAATAGGTTCATGGGAGTACGTTTATTATTTCCTAGATTTTATTTATGCATCGTGTTTCACAAGACATTAAATCAAAGTGGATTTTATTCGTATTGACAGCATTGTAAATAAAAATTAAAATGTATTTAAATTATCGTCCATGTTCGACATAATAATATTATGGTTCAATTGGAACATATCGCTTACGTAATCATTTCTAAATAGCAGGTAAAAATCATGATCAACGTAGTTAAAAAACTTATTGACTTAAAGCAAATACCATCTTGAATAAATATTACGATTTTGTTATTAATTTTCATCAGAAGAGTTTCATTGCCGCCAGTAAAAAATCACCTCCTTACGTGACTATGGGTTATTTATGTTTAAAATACTTAAGGAAGAATAAAAGGGTAATCAATTATGCCTGCGGTTCATCTCTATTTAATCATCTGCAATATTTGCATGCGATTGAAAATTTATGGCTGCAATGCAACAAAGTAACGCGACATTAAACATTTTTATATTCTTTCCTATTTAATAGGTACATAAGAGGACGCAAGCTTAAATATTTTAATAAGCTCTCTTGTTATCGTGAATAAAATTGAAATTGCTTTATTGATATAAATAATTTAGCTTGCTGGTACCAAAATAGTTTCCGTCTATCTGCATATGTAGGGAATAACTAGGATTCTGCATTAACAGAGTGGCAACCACTGAGAAAAAGTAGTGAGTTTTCTCTATAACCAACAAAAAATCATTAAACAAATGTTTATCTGATAAATAGTACAATGGCCAGCTTGATTAGAAAAACTATAAGGTTTCATTGCAAGGTGCGTTCGCTGGGCTAACACTTGATTAAATGATTATTCAGTTTTGTTTGTGCTTTACGCTGTCACTTTATTTTATCTAAATAAAGAAAAATATATCTAAATCTTAACAACGCACTGCACAAGTAGATCTTATTGATAAAAACGTCTACTGGCGCGAGACCTTTTGTTCGAGGTCCGATTCGCACTTGCCTGTTTATTAAAAATACCTTTGTACCATCACTAATAAGCTGTATCCAAATTACCATAAGTTTTTACATCGCGTGACTCCGATATAAGTTTGGCACACCTGGCATTCGCGAGATAAATTATAACATAAGAAATAAAAGTCATAAATTCTGTTAAAACACATGAATAGTGTTGTATTGACTTGCTGAAATGATAACTTGCTCGCAGGTAGAAAGAAAATTTTGAACTGAAACATACGTCACCTTTCAACTTTGTGTTGATCGGGTAAACTTCTATATTATTTGGAATACTTTCACGTAAACAAATGTAACAAAATCATATACTTAACACGTGGTTGTATTTGTGCGCGTAATTTCTACAATCAATCAGTTCTCAAGAGTCTTAAGCAGAGTGATTAGGCCTGTCAACCATCACAATACGGAACCATTACTACTCTTGTGTGTATGTTAGCTAAAATAATCATTAGGAATCAATGAAAGTCTTTTGTTCCGAGCCTTCATTATTACAACAGATCATTAGCCCTTTTGATGAACGAGTTTGGGCTAATTATCATTTCCGGCGCTTTAAAAAGTTATTTACATGAGCCTAACTCAATATTTGAGGGTCTATTACAAAAAGTAATTTAAAAAATCAAAAACCTCACAAAAAATCTCAAAATAAGTAACACATTTGTATTCAGGAGAAATAAATTCATGTACATGATGTGCGTAGACTAATAATGAACGTAAGTGAATCTGTTTCTCCATAAGAGAGCAAATGTGTTATTTTGAGTTTTTAAAAGGCGTTTTTTAAAAAAATATTTTTTGCATGATTTTTAGTTATTGCCCACATCTCAAAAAGTAATGAACGGATTATGACGAAATTACACTGGATCCTAAGTTGAAATATAGCTGATTGAAATAAAAAAGGATCATCTCGCTATGAAGTCTTGTTTTACAAACATACATATATTTTAAATATACAAACATTCATACACTTACGAAATTTTGCACATGTGTTAGGAAGCTTTAATAGATCAACATACTCAAATATTATCAAATTTTAACGATATCCCATACATACACATTGAGTTGTTTACCTCCTTTTTTGAAGTCGGTAAAAAAAATATTCAAACTTAAGTTAACGTGAAAAGTCTGCCTACCTCCGTTAGTTACGTGACGGTTAAAAGGTTGGTTCGTGAGATGTTATGGTTTGTAAGTGACATATTTAAAGGTTATTACCACAATTTCTTTGACTGCCTCGTTGGTGTAGCAGTTAGTTCACTGATCTACCCAAGAGGTCCCGGGTTTGAATACCGGGTCCGACCGAAATTTCTTTCCGTGTTTTTCTATTTTGAAAGTACTCAGAAATAGCTCGCATTCAGTAAGTTGGTGGTGATGATAGCTCCGTGCCTCCGAAAGCACGTTACGTCGTTGGTCCTGCGCCTGATCTCTCATGGGTCATGACGGACTGCCGTCGTCACAGAATTAGTTAGAGTTAAGGAACAGTGCACTTGAGTATTGCACACACATCTAGACACTATAATATCTCCTGCGTACCTGGCCTATCTCTGTTGAGGAGGGCCGTCATTACTGAAAATCGGTAGGAGAATATGAAAATATTCTTA
Organism: Pyrausta purpuralis; assembly: GCA_963924145.1. NCBI lineage: Eukaryota > Metazoa > Arthropoda > Insecta > Lepidoptera > Crambidae > Pyrausta > Pyrausta purpuralis. The sequence goes on from OZ001659.1 coordinate 21,096,544, forward strand.
TAACGTTTATGCATTTCTTCATTCACCGTCTTATTTAAATGAGAAGGTCGATGTGCCGAGATAATAAAGGTAGAAATGACTGATTGGGTACTAGTCTTAAGTGCATCCTAAAGATAGTAAACTCCCAGGTCTAGTGAATGCTGATACAATTCCAGGTGGTAAAAAATACAAGTTATAGGCACTCCTAGCTAAATTATTAAACTTGTACATTTGCCAAGTTTTTGTTGTAATATTTGACCTAAAGGAGAAAGACAAATTGAAACATCAATCAAGGAATTGCATCATCCATCAAACCACATAGTCTTATGAATGTCAGCTTCAAAGTTAATGCCAAGGAGCAATAAATAAAGTCATTGATAGTAAAAAAGAAAAGTAAGATTAGTCACCAACAGTATAATACAAGAAGTAGACACTAAGTAGAACTTAGAGTAGACGTTAGTGTTTAAGATGTTTTAATAAATAATAATAAGTTGTATAATTTTTACCCAGGTTACCGTATCCATTCCTATACCTGATAGCTCTCCTTGGCATCCTTAAACTAGAAAGTCAACAATGTATTAGAAAATTACCAAATTCTAATAAATTATAAAATTAAGGGCTGAGAACCCATCCCTCAAAACGACATTAGTTTCCCTTGGCAGCTGACACGGTCTATCAAATTAAACCTGATACGGTATATTTAAGACGATTGGCAAAATTCCTTCAAATCGAAACCTGCTTACGCCAACACATTTGGCAACGCAGATAGTTTGAATTCTACAAGTTTATTTGACACCTCGCCGCCATTGCTACTGATGAATACGTACAGTGACCGGCATATTATGTTACCCACTTTTGTTGCAAACTAGCCCTTATTACAACTGAATAAGGATACCGCAGTGTTAACCTTGACGTGCTGTTGTCTGTACAATTAGCGAGAACATAAATATCTTGGCTATTGTCGACGATAAATCGAGTCACTTATCGAGTTGACCGTGTTTTGCGGAAGACAAATAGCATTTTTAGTTTAGTGATTAAGTTAAGTAATTATAGTAGAGAAAAAGTGGTCACTTAAAATATGAACTAGTTTTCGACATGCAGTGAGAGTCCTAGTCGACTATCATCAAACAAACTAATTATTTGATAATGGATATTATACACTTGCTATTAGGTATATTGGACATCAATCACATACATTGCTCTGATCCCAAAGTAAGTAGTTATTGCACTTGGATTATGGAAATTAGACACAACGGTGGTACCACAACACCCAGACCCGAGACAATAAAGAAAATTTTGATATCTACATATATTGACCCGACCAGGAATCGAACTTGGGTCCTCAGAGCGGCGACGCCTTGAAACCAGCGTGCTTAGCCACTACACCACGGAGATCGTCTTTATTAAATATTTAATATTGTTGATACATCCACAAATTAAAAATATTTAATTATTCGCTTATTACAATAAACAAGTGGCTCTTTTCTAGGTAACTGTAGTATTTTTAAATAATATAGCTTACAATTTTCTTAAATTACCTATTCATAAATTTAAAATTTATGTTAAAATACCCTAATGTCATGAGTTTAGTATAGGGTTCAACATTATCTTAACGACACGAATGTGTGGATAACCGATCGTTTAGCCTGCACAACTGATGTACTTATATTTTCTTCTTACAATGTTATTTGATGTCTTTCATAAAGGACGTGTATAGTCAGACGAGATTATGATTTGATATGATTTAAAAAAAATGCCAAAAAAAACACTTCTTGCTCGTTTGTAACAATTAGTAAGGCTTCGATCACAAAGTTATTTTATCAAAAGTAATTATATCGCACAAAGCAGTACCTATTATTAATGTAACTGCAGGGAAGACAAAACGGAGGTTTTAATATTTTAAAGCCTTGTGTTTTGGCTCCATAATCTATTACAGTCGTCCACGGAAGCTTAAGAGAGCGCTTTGTGTACTCGTATTTTCTTTAATGAAACTGCAAGTTATTCACAGTCGGTAAAATAAAACTAAATAGACAATGAGGCCGAAGATGGGTAGCACGGAACTGAGTCACGAAATGGAGTGAATTTCCTTCGTTAAACAGACAACTGAATCTGTCAGAACTTGTTTACCTAACTGGTGAGATGCTCAGGATGTAAGCGATTTCGCATCAAAAGTAAATGGTCAATCTGAGGCAAAGTCGTCTCAAAAGTACGTTCTACGTTTCGGTAAATAGCTCTCACAAGTAATGACTCTACATTTTTTAAACAAAAAAAGACAAGGTGACCGCACATTAGTTGGAAGGTGGTAGAGATTATGTACATAATTAACAAAGAAGAATTTACAGATGGTTAAGCTAAAAGATATTTGAATTACAATAAAAACCGGAGTAGCTCTACAATAGTAGTCACTTTTTTATTAATATTTTCCCAGAGTTCGATTAGTAAAGGATGGATAATCTTGCTTTGATTAGCCTTACATCAAGTCTATGATATGCTTTGTCTTTGACGACCTCTGTTGTGTAGTGGCTAAGCATGCTGAGTTTCAAGGCATCACCGCTCCGAGATCCCGGGTTCGATTTCCGTTCGGCTCAATTTTGAAATCATACTTTTTTATATTGTCTCGGGTCTGGGTGCTGTGGTACCACCGTTGTGTCTTATATCTATAACACAAGTGCTTTATCTACTTATTTTGGGGTAAGAGCAACGTATGAGGATTAGTGTCTAATATTTATTTTTATTTATGATATCAAGTAATTAAGAGCTAGACTCTCAAAAGTAAATATCGCTTGTTTACTCTAAACTTGTCTTCCTGGTACGAGGATTTAGGATTATATAAAGTATTGTTCATGAAAGATATGCTGAATTAAATTACAGATACAGTTAATGGGCGAAAGCAGTAAATATTGTCTCCAAAATGAGTAAAGGAGCTGAGTAAGCGTGAATCGGCCGGGTGTACACAATCCGCGAGAAATGAGGCAACGTTGGCCAATGTACAAAATTGTGGCGCTTGCGACACAGCGTGGGTAGCGACTACCGTGCACTAGCGGCCGGGGAAATGGGAAACGTTGAAAAAAACTTCTTTTATATAGTCCATTTTTCTTTGCTAGTCCAATATTGTAAACAATCTTGACATTCCTTTTTAACAAAATTAATTATTTTCAAATAAGTTAAAACCTACAAAGGCAATTCATCGTTGAACACTTTTGAACTAAGTAGTAAATTTGTTTTTTTTTTCGCTAATTGGTTTAAAAAGTTATGAAAAATTTGTTTACAATATTGAACTAGCAAAAAAAACAGACTTTACAGATAAGGTAAGACATGAGAACGAGGAGAAGAGTTTCATGCCATCCTAATATATGTATGAATTGTAAGGTGTTAGATCAAAGGCAAGATTACATAAAAAATCTAGTGTAATTTTAAAGGCGATTCACAAATTGAGTTTTGTAGAAATTGGATATATAGTATCAGGAAGGAAACTATGCAAAGGGTTAACGCGAATGCTCTAGTAAAACGATCAAGAATATAATATAAAATTAATTAATTTTGTATTTTAAGAATACTGCTAAGTTTTATTATAAGAATTAATTCACTTTATTCGGTAGAAGGAAGTTGTGCTCCATTTCCCTCACCAGCAAGTGTAACCGTGGGTCTGCGTTACCGATAGGAATTCCTACGAAAAAGCTTCAAGACTAAAATGCGGGGAATGTTGATCGAAACTCACTAATATAAAAGGAATCTCTGTACCTTAGTGTGCCTCGGAAATTGAAAAAAGATATCATTGGATATCACGCAAAAAGCTCGTAAATTGCTGTAATAATCTACTCCTAATTAACTTAATTAGGTATGTAATTTTATCACCGACTAAAACGTACCTTTTGCGGAATATGTATGGAAAAAAATGCTAGTAACATTGGGTATTTGACGACGTTAATTAAAATTGTTTTTCTTCATCCTATTACTTGTTGATTTGATAAATAGTATGTACTTCCAGAATCAGTCAAAAAATACGTAATTTTCGACGAAACGGTTCATTCAAATTTAGTGTATGTCATGTGCCCTCAAGGTTTCTTAATATACTGTTGGTAGAGCGTGAATTTCACAATAATTCTACATGTTTTACAACTAAGAAGACTCGAGAAATGGACAAGATTCATACTTATCTGATCTTTACGTTTCGCAAAAACAAGTGTCGTTAAGGAAATATATTTGCTCAAAAATAGATAATTTTTAGCTACCTTTACGACCATATTAATCATTTTGCAGGATACTGGCAAGAAATACAAATGAGCTGTTTAACTTTACTTTTTAAACGAAATAAATAACGATACTCAGTGTGTATGAAGATCGTGAAGAAACCATCTGCTTGATGATTTATAGAAGGAAGCCTGATGAGTCTTAACACTTAGCTGTAAATGACTTAGTTCTTACCATGCCTCTAGGTATGTTATCATTACCAAGCACATTGTAGCCTTTGCTAGTTTTTATATTATGGAATGTTGTGTAGGCCTAATCAGGATAAAGCGTAATGCTTAAAAAAACTAAAAAGTATTATTTTTTTTCAAAACAAAATTAATCTATCACGGAATAGAATAATCATTATTAGTGTACCTTCACAGTCAGATTTTGGGTGACGCAATTCAACTACAAAAATTGAACTTTAGCATTGGTACAGAACTGTTTTATCGGAAATAGTAGTACGAAGGTTTCAGTAATTTCAGACATTCATATGCTGGGACAAATAGACTGCAACATAGTTTGATGTAAACTACTGCAGTAGAAAGTGGTCGTTTCTGCTTTAACCAATGGTTGACTGGTAGAGAATGCTTTAAGAAGTAAGTCCGCCATTTGTTCTTTTATTTTTTTGTGCTATAAGGAATATAATCAATCTATACAAATATTATAAAGCTGACGAGTTTGTTGCCAAAATCTTTTTGTATTAGATAGCTTGTTTAGCGAGGCTCTAGGTTATAAAATATTACGCTGCGACGGGAGGCAAGGGAACAAACTCAAAACGCGAGGACAAAGTCGCGGAGGACCGCTAGTAAATATATAAAAGTGATAGCGATATTCAATTCATCCTAATCACGCCAGCTGACTAGTTTATAGACAAAAAGTTAATCTTAGTGCACCGCCTTTCTAAACGAAAGGTAGAGTGCGCAGGCGCTTATAAAAAGACGTTAATTGTCGAGAAGATGCAATTTGTAATGAAACTGAAAACTTGTCACTCAATGATGAATAGTACATAATTAGATTTAATTTAATTTCAAAACGATATCGAAGTTTTTTATTGTTGTAATTGTTTTTACTGAAAAAATATAGCTTGAGTTCCACAAGTCCTCAAAAGTTCATTCAGTACCAACCTCACAGATATTTCTTAAAGCAGGACACTTAGCAATATGTCTGTTATTTATATGTTCTGTTGGTACCTGTAATCAAGTAATTACATCCACAGAACCTTCATGGATAGTCAGGTAAATCTGACCTCAAATAAAAACGTGATAATCTAATAAATAACTTATTTTATTAATCTGTCATAAAATATTATACTCGACCCTTCAAACTTCGCGTGCGGCAACAAGCGACCATTTAAATAATTGTATTGACATCTATTCACGGCGAATAATTTGCTAAATTACTCAATTTGTTGTCACGCTATGGTATAGCCCTTTGTAAAAAGTGTTATGGCCTTTCTAATCATTAACACTTGGTTGGTAACTGTTTAACAATCAAAAGGTAATTTAATGATAAAATTATCAAGCTGCATCGGATAATTCAAGGAGTCTTGTAAAGGAAGTTATTGTCATTTTTAAGGTTTCGTAGCAGAATGGCTAAAAAACGGAACCCTTATAGTTTTGTCAAGTCTGTCTGTCTGTCTGCCCGTTCGTATGTCACAGTCACCTTGAAACTTGGTAGGTTGTATCCTACCAACTGATTCCCATAATAAATAACATTTGAGGGGAGCTCCCAAACATGGAACTAAAACGGGTTCCTCAAAACCGTTTAATCTCGAAGTCAAACATTTCTAAGGTAGACGCTTCCAAAGTGATAAATTGGGTAAGTTGGAGAAAATTTTAAAAAAAGAAACGATGTTGATTTTTACAAATACTCTTGACGAAAAAAAAAAGAAAAATCACATTATTAACAACTTCAAATATAACTTTGTCCTTCATACTAGTACTATGAAAAACAAAGTCGTTTTTGATGTCAACAAAATATTGTGGTATTTTAGGTAAGTGGGAGTAAGTAGCCCCTTAATTATAGTTGGCACGGAACCCTCTGTGTGCGACTTTTTTAAAATTCTGGTACTCGACTTTTTTAAATCTACGCACGTACAAACTCATTTTCTACCACTTTTTTAGACTCTGGTGTGGCGCGTAGACTCATTCCAAAACGGAGAACCTGACAAAGTGTCTTCTACCAATTCGGCTTGACAACCATTGTTCGCGCATAATTCAGCCAACAGTAATGATATCAATCTATTACATAATCAGGCGACCTTAACGTGATGCATGACTTCCCTTGTCTCGAAAGGTAGTTCCCACATTAAGTACAATGTCACAAAAAAGCGATTTTGGCAACATGTGTCGACCGCGCAAGGTTACGGGCCGTTGTCACAGTTTATCTATGAACGGTGATACTTTTCAGGGGCCGTATTGCGATTTTTACTTTAATCCGTCAAAGTTCCAGGCGGTTTAATTCCCTCTCAACTAGTTGAGTCGCCAAATTGGCGTTGCGATACAACTTAAGAAAAATTAAAATTATTTCCATTTTGCTCACTCGTATAGTTCTTTCCGTTCAGAGCTGCTTATCTGTTTAAGCAACATCGCAATACACGCCCAGGAGTTGATCATCTACATAAAATGATTTTCATGAAGGTAGATTTTTTTTTGTTAAGGCTTTCGTTGTAAGATTACGTAAACATAATTTCTTAATATTAATTAGTGTTTGGAGTATTATTATGTTTAAAGAGATACATAAATTAATTAGATATTTTTCGTGGCTTACAATATTTAGAAATTTATATACACCGAACTTCATACTTATTAGCAGGAATATATTAATTTGCATGGAATTAAGACGATCTTAATAAGATCAAAGCTAGTTACAGTAAGGTTCAAAAAATAAATAAAAAACCGGCCAAGAGCGAGTCAGGCTCGCGCACTAAGGGTTCCGTGCCAACTTTAACTGTAATAGGAAATTCACTTACTTCCACTTAACTAAAATACCACAATATTTTATTGACAGCAAATATAATTGTGTTTATTATAGTGTTTGAAGAACAAAGTAATGTTTGCGGTTGTCGAAAATGTGCCGTATCTTCAAAACTGCTTGTTCGATCCCGACCAAAACAAGTTTCTTTGAAAGGATTTGTTAAAATTTACTTTTTTTTTTTTTAAATTTACACTTGCTTAGTTTAGAAGTTAAAGGGAGGGAGGGCATTTACTACTTTGGAAGCGCCTATCTATCTAACGTTAGACTTTAAAAAAAATGGTTGTAGAAACCGCTATGTCATTTTTAAAGACCTATCCAAAGAAACCCTCGCGCATAGGTTTACCAAAAAAAAAATCGGTTTAAGTTTCATGTATAAGAGCCCCCCCTTTAATATACATATTTTTTATTTTTTGTATAAGACTCGTAAAGCGGTTAACAAGATAAATCTCCCTACCAAATTTCAACAGTGTGATGCTAATAGTTACAGAATAAAGTGGCTGTGCCATACGGATGGACAGACAGACAGATAGACAAAAAGACTGACAGATATACTATAAGGGTTCTGTTTTATGCCATTCGGCTACGGAACCCTAAAACTTGGCGATGTTTTAGAAATTAACGCCATATAGAAGAACCATAGATGTAGAGAACGCCATATGGCATGAAGTCCGCCTTTTGAAAATTTTTGCTTGTGCAATAAAGTATTAATAAATAAACGTTCGGGCTTTAAGAAGTTTACCAACTCTAATACTTTTGCACTGTGTCTCTAGTTAGATACAATGATGAAATCACAATGACGTAAGTCTGTGAACGCTTTTCTTTATTTGTTCAGTTTTGTAACAGGAGTGCACTAATTGTGGTTAGTAATACTTTGTTTGTTCATTAGCCACCGATATACTTATACTATCGTGCTGTAGTTATAATGGACAAGTACCTAAGCAACGTTGATACCTATCCATATCGCAGTCCAATTTTATGGTAACTCATTTATTCTTTATGTTACTTCCACCGAGCCTTGTTATTTACGTATAGCAATAATTATAGTAACTTGTGGTTATCCCGAACTATAATAGTCGACATCGAACGCTATGGGAGGCTATTATATACGAGCTTTGCCCCATCTTAGGGACATAGGACCGAGAGCCAGGTAATTTGACAGAAAAATACTGCAATTTTAAGCTTTTAGCTGCATAAAAAAACATATATAAGACAAAGTCAGTATTTCTTAACGGCGAATTAAACAATTTTAACATTCTTTATAAACGAATTGAAGTTAAACTAAAATATACGTAAAAGGTACATTTTGCTCGAGAAAATAACAGTTACTTTTATTTCATACTTTAATAAAATACTTCCTATCGCTAAAATTCTTTTAAGCGAGCATTAAAATGGGGCACTGTTCTTTAAACTATAGAGCAACAAAATGTTATCGTACAAAACCTACTAAATTAATGTTATTGTACAAAACATACTGAAGGTGCCTAAGTATTTATCAGTAAAAGAACTTCGTCATTTCATTTGGCTAAAGACAATAGTGTTTCTAATCTGTGGTTAGAAATTCACTCATCAATATGCCATGTCCTGATTTAGTCACATTGTTATTTGTGAATGTTTGTGAGTCATCGTATCAAAAATGTTTGTGGGTACTATATATAATAAGTAGTAAGAAGAAAATATTTTCTGTGTCATTATTTTTTGTGCTATCATCACCTTAACATATCACGGAGACTTTTCGAAAAGTTCATGTCTACAAGCAAGAAGACAACCATTTATTTGCCAGAATAAACCAAATTTTACAAAGTTATTATCTCCAAACCTTAAAAGTAGGTAGTTCAGCTTGCATGCAAGCGTGCCAATATTAATAATGATTTTTACAAATTAATTAAAATGTTCGTTTATAATGTTTACACAAATAATGTCAAAACCTTGATAATAATGTCATAAAATTAAATGAACATTGAACTCACAAATTTGACGTTAGTAAAAGTAATTATAACATAAAAATATTAATCAATTTATAAAACCATATCACTAACCTTTCTTTTCCCTCTCATGTGTACTATTAGTATTATTAGTATGTTTATTATTCCATAATTTTGTATTAATGAATGCTGTATTTATATTTTTTGTTTTAAATACCTATTGTAGTTTCAATTGTCAAGCTCTATCACTTCCTTCGCGCCGCCAGCGTTTTCTCTGTATGGACCTATGGTTGACTGATAGAGAATGCTTTTAGCATTAAGTCCGCCATATATACCTTTTGTTTGTGCATGAAGAGTTTTAAAAATATATATATATTTATTAAATTTGACATAATCTTGTATACTAGAAATAATCTCTCTTAGCAGCCAGTTTCCTTCATAATTTTCAGCTTCTCGGTTAAGTTCTCTGTATATTATACTCGTATTATACATATATTCTTCTTATATTGCCTAATCAGATAAAGTAAATAATTAAACTTTTCTCACTTTTCACTGAAGATAACCTCACTGCGTTCTTTGAAGTAAAATGGATAGCCTTTTACAAATACACAGACGTTTCTTACACAGACTCCAGTGATTATTACATCATGACATAGCTCTTTAAGTAATTTTGTGCCATAGTAAGTAATATTTAAGAGGTTTTGACCTCTGAAAAAATGTAAAAACTTGGTGCAGCGGACTGAATGCAATCAGTATCGGATAAACCTTAATAATATATTCTAGTGACTATTGTCATAAACAAAGCATTAACCTATATCGATACCGTGTGACATTGTCTGCTGCCCCATATATTTACTGGCCCAATTTCGAACCAGTCACCTGGGACCCATCCCATACACACTGTGTGAAGTTCGATCACAATGTTAATTACTGTTTACGTTGTATATAAACTGTAGCGTTCCCATACCGAGCGTGCGATGTGGCGAGCTAACAAAATAAATATTCAACAGTATATAAACAATCAACACTTGTTCCTGTTACGTACGGTCCGCAGAGTTGTCAAGGACTTAATTTGTTTATTTTGTTATTCTCATAACTTTTGGTAAAAAGAAATACACACCGCATGAATAAATTATGAAGTATCATTCTTCCCATGGTTTTTTTCTATAATCATCACGAGGTAATCCATCGGTTGAATTCGAATGTTTTGACATTGATAAGTATCTACTAAGCAATTATGATTTAATTAGATAAACTAAAAGTACATTTAGTGGGTAGCCGCTTTATCAAATTTAAAAATATTTTTTGTTTTTAATCTATTATAAAATATTCACCTAAAATCTGTTTGTTAAAATCATGTTTCCTACAAAGATATTCATTATTTCCAAAAATGTGTTTATGGAAAGTATCAAAAAGACAAAATAGGTAAAATCTTACAAGAATATCGATTTTTATTATTTAAAAAAAACTGTTTTATGTTTTATTTATAAATAAAGCTTAAAGCATAATGTTTTACATATTATATTATTTATCCCAATAAGTGAAACAGCATTTTTGTATAATCGTATCATAAGTTCAGTTATACGAGTACAATTGAATAGTTACAACACTATTAGTACCACGCTTGCACTATTAAACAATAAAAATTTCGATTAAAACTGACATTCTGGTCTATCTAATTAAATATTAGAGTATAATACTACTTACAGGCTTCATAAAACAGAATGTAAATATAAAAAATAATCATAATATAAATAAATCAAGACATTAAACATGCCTATTAAAATTACTGGACTAAATCTTAGGAGCTGGCTCATTGTCCCATGATTGTGATTTTGGTATGTTTTATCCCTCCTTCCCCCCTACCCCTTTACTTATTAATCATCAGGTAAGTATTAAAACTACTACTTAACCGGGTTAATCTGACAAGCAGTCACTGAGGCACGATCGTAAAGATTTTAGTATGAAATGTGCATACCCCTTTACTTATATATTACTCCACATACTGCGTGCATAGTAACTATCTTAATTAGGCGCCCGTCCTTGCTACCAAAACGTCATCTATCCACTCCCTGATAGTCAGCTTCCTGTTTATATACAATCCCGTAATCTGTCCACTAATTAAACAATATTTTACAGCTAACTCTTAGTTTTCATAACATTTTCCTGTCGTTGTTATTTCCTCCAAATGCGCGTTACCGTTAAAATCTTTTATTTGAAGAAACTGCTAGTTAGTAATTGTAACCGCACGCCGATAAACTCCTTTAAATAATATACTATTGCTGAAAATATTCCTGTAATATTTGTGACCAGGTTTTTTACCGGGCCTCACACATAGTGGTCACAATAGAGATAGAAGCAATGGGCTCTTTCTCACACAAAGCCTCCATTTTGTAATTATTTATTTATTTCAATCAACCTAAGCTGAGGTGGAATTGTGTAAAGCAATCGTATTCATTTGACAGTTCAAAACGTACAATACGATCTGTCAAACCCTATGTTCTTCGCCATTTGACAGACCATACCGTACGTTTTGAACTGTAAAATGAATACGATTGCTTTACACATTCGCACCCCAGGTAGGTATTTTTGATCTCAAAGAGTGTTTTAATCTTTATCAATTCTGACATAAAATATCACGTAAAAAATCTGTGGTTATAAAATATCAGGTTACACGGTACTTACTATAATACCTAGCTAGCATTTGTTACTGAAAAAGATATTCAATATCTCAGCCAAGTTATGTTATCAACATTGTTAACATATAATAACTGCGTCTAATCCCGAAACGAGGGATTTTTTCCTACTGTATTTTGCTAAATTATATTTACTTATTTTACACCAAACTCGCTACACATTTTTATCAATATGCCTACGGAGCGTACTACGGCATGTAGGCACAAACAGCAGACAGGTTGACTCAGTCATTAGTGGACTTAAGTGTCCATTTGTGGAAAATTTACACTTTATACTATATGCTTAATTAGCTAAGGTTTTTACATTATAGTTTCAATGGGATTTTTTATTTATTTATTTACGAAACATAATAAAAAAACTTTTTAATTCAAAAATGTTAAATGTAAGAAACTTTTACTTTATAGGATAAAACAAGAAACATTTTGCTACCTCTACATTTGACCAGATTCCGGATTCCACGAGACTATTAATTTTGATGTTCTGAAGTTCTACTTTTTATATACCATTTTGGGCCTCCTTTTCAACGAAACATATTTAAGCACTATGCTTGTTTGTTATTTATTCACTATAGTAGAAACTAGGCATACAACACGCGAGTCTTTTAAAAAAAAATTCAAAAGCCGTGTTCAAAAAAACTGACTAAAAATGCTTAAAATAATGTACTTGTCTTATATTGAGGAGAAACCAATTGTTTTGGAATCGGTGCATTATATGTGTAGACTGTTCGTCCGATAAGCTTGCAAGCATTGTTAGTAAGTTTTTAGAAGGCGGTTTAATATTTTATTTATCATGATTTTTCTACATGAAACTATTAGATCGATTTTAACAAAACTTACATTCTACCCTTAGTTGAACTGATACCTGATTGAACTAAACATCTCGCTATGATATCTCGTTTTCGAGAAATCCTGATACAAACATAAAAAAACAAGAGAGAATAAAACCTAATAATATATTTTAGCCCTTTTTACTATCCGTACACTCATAGCTACGCCAAGCAGGCGGAGACATGCATACATATGAAGCTGTCTGCACTATATTATTAATTATTTTTACAGACCTACTCCCATTACAAAGTACTTAGTCACTTACGTCAGACCGTTATTGGGAAGCGAAAACATAACACTTTTTAGCGCACATGATAACATCGACACTTGCTGTAGTAGAGATATGACGCAGTTGGCTCATTTCACTCTTACTTAGGTGCGCCTTCACATTTAAGTGACAGCAGCACCAACGCTCTTAATATTATGTGAAGGCTTATTGCTGTCATTATAATTCAAATTATCAGCAGCGCGGTTGTCGCGCTACCGTAGCGCTGCTAATGTCGCCCTTCATTAGAGCAACGGTCGCGATTAGAGTCGCGCTGCTGACGCTCTATTGTGAAGGCGCACTTAAGGTTCTACCTACTCTGCACGGGAACAGAACCAACCAGGCGTCAACCATACGGAAGCATGTTACGTGAAGGGAACAGCAACACCTCGACTCGGATCGGGTTTGCTACAACTTATGTCAGTTCTATTTGAAAATGACAGCCCGTTTGACAAGTTGCGCGGATAGGGCAACCATCGGGCGGCTCGCCGTAAGCGCGTTATAACGCATACGCCGCTGGTCGAGAGTTGGTTCCGAGTTGATCTTGATCCGTTACGAAGTTGATAGATGTGCGTTGAAGTAGTATATATACATTTCATAAAAGCAATACTGAACGCCTCGAGTCGATACGGTGTTGTTCCCGTAACGGGTGTATAGATGTGCTATAACTTTAACTCTGAAGTTTAATTATTAAATATATATTTTATCAAAGTAAGAATCAAAGTTGAGTGTGCTAAACATCTTAAATCATATATGTAGATGGACTGTTATACTTACTTAGATGGAATTAAACACTTGAGAGCACATAATCACGTGTAGACTCTATATAAACTGTATAAAACTCAACTCTAGATCTCTAAATACGCAACATCTCACTAATAATTAAATTAATTAAACGAAAATAAACAATTAAAAAAACACAACTGTAAATTGTTATTTCAAAAAGTACATACTAGGTTAAAAATAATAGAATATCCAACGATACTTTAAACCAAAATACTAATAAGACCTTACTGCAATAATTGTACTGTTTTTTATGCCATAAACGTATATCTGTAATAAGCAGATGCTAAGCATAAAATATTTAGAAGATGCATTTAAAACTCATTAAATGCATCTTCTAAATATTTTAGGCTTGTAAGTCAACTACTCGTAGATGGGTGTCACGTCCAAATACGCATTCTAAAAGATTAAAATTAATAAAACTCATAAGGATACATGAGAATAAATTCCGTACTCATTTAATTTATTTTATTTCACTACCTTTTAAGTGGAATCTTAAACTGTTTTGACAGAGTAATGTTTGATTAGCATTTTAATAATAATAATAAATAAAAGTTTATTATGCCTTACAACTTAAATGGTAGGTAGTCTTGGTACAGTGATTTTTACTAAGAACATAACTCTGCCTACTAGTTTAGGATTATTTTGTTTAATGTACGAGAATATAGGTATTTAGTGCACACCTCATAGCTTCTTATTATATAATAAGTAAAAAATATTTTTTTATTTGCATCAATATAAGGAAACTGAACACACTGGCATTACAAAATATGGATAAAGAGTATGTCATTACAGAATATTCAATAGGCGTGTTATGGGGTGTAGGAAGTTTAGGAGGTGTTGTTTATTTGGACCAATGAAAAACAGGTAAAACTTATCAATTTATTGAGGCCGACCCTATTCCATCGTATTCTGTTAGTGAATAGTGAGCTTCATGCGGTTATGTTTTTGATGGAGGCTAATATATATTTATTTTGTAATTTCAATCTTTATTACACTGTCAGAGTTATACAATTGGCGGACTTAATGCCTTGTGGCATTATATACCAGACAACAAAATGCATAATGCAATATCATAAACATACATACTAATATGACATAGATAAAAAAATATATACGAGCAAGGGATTATTGACCATACTTTGAATATATATGTTTAATATATACGCTATTGCAAATAAGGAATGTGAGGATATTGATATATTTTTTTCTATTCTATTCTATTAATAACATTTATGAAGAATTAACGATAGCAGTAAAAGGAAAATGGTGGTTAATTCTGAAGTGAGCCAAGGTTCAGATAGTGGGCGTGAAGAGACTTTTTAAAAGTGATTTTTTTGGACGACATTATAATTTCCATTGGGAGAGAATTCCAAAGCTCAGATTCAGCCTCAGCTTTCAGCAAATTAGTTAAAAAAAGTTGCAAGAACCATATCTGAAAGAAACGACAATTTTTTTCACGTAGTGACAACAATGGTTGCAGACATAACCTACAATCTAGAACTTCAAACAAGTCACGCGTATCTTACTACGATGTTTACTACGCGCTATCGCCACTGATAACAGTAAGCTGAATTGTGAAAGTGGCTCCTCATTCGCCTTGTTTCTCTGATAATGGGCTTTTATCAAAGATTTTCGAGGTTTGATAACATATTGATAAACAAATGACGGGCTCGAGCCCGTTCTTATAGCTATGGTTCTGTAGTTTTAACATCTAGGAGTAGACAACGATTATCATTTACAAAGCTTGTAGATTTTTAACCGACCTCAAAAAAGGAGGAGGTTATCAATTCGACAGTATGTTTTATTTTATGGCTGCGTTACCTCATATCACAGTCATTTGTAGACCGTTTTTTTTGCCTACCTAGAGGTTATACCTTCTAGTTGGTCCCATTATTGCCAAGTCGGGATCTGATGATGGAATCGAGGAAAACCCTCAAATTTTAAAGGAACGTAAATGTTTTTAACAATATTCTTTCTCAGGACTACAACAGTACTGAAGCTCTACTTGTTATCCAGAAATAATAAAATCACTCAACCTCTTTGACACACACACACACACACACGCACACACACACACAGAGCCGATAAATCTTATATTTTGTAAAATTTTGTCTTTTATAATGTTTTTTTTTCTTCTTTATTTAAATAATGTGTCCTACCTACCCAATTACTATTTAACCCCTATTTGTGTATTCTTCTGTTTGATTTTCTCTGAATCTGAATCTGGCATTCTGCTAATCTGTGTTCCGCCCGCTAGTTCGTATATTAAAAACTCAATTGTAAAATCTTAAAGGCCGCCCGTGATACAGGCTTCACAGCCTAGTACGGGGACCGATGTGTAACATAATTGTATTATTAACTTTTGAAAAATAAATTATTTTGTATTTGTATAATAATCTTAATGACATGTTGTTGCGTCTGAGCGTCTGATAGCTAATGGTGGAACTACTTAACGCTTAGGAGTTCAGGAAATATAATGAAAAAAAATAACTTAAAAAAAAAGGAAAACCCGACTTCAAAACAAAAATGCACTAAAATGTCTCAAATAAACTCTTACAAGGAAAGGAATCAATTTTAGGCGAACAATTTCTATTTGGAGTTGGTGCCATAACTTTGACCATCACAAGCATCAACTATCAGAGCACCGACCCCAAAAATAAATTGTTCGCCTTAAACGGATTCTTTTTCTTTTACTAAGGTCAAGAGTCTATTTGAGACTTTTTAGTGCGTTTTGGTTTTGAAGTCGGTTAATACTTTTTTAAGTTAATTTATAAGCATTATGTACCCTGCCTGCAGATAAAGCTTAACAGATCTTTTTCAGATACACTCATTCCATCAGATTCCCATCTAAGATTCCACCACTCAAAACCACCTCTTCATGGTTAAAGAAGGCTGCAGGAGCGAATATGGTAGGAAACTAAATTTTCCATATTAAACTAATTAAAGCTATTTTATTTATTTAAAATTCAGACAGCAAATTACTAATAATACAGGCCTGTATTAGTTTTACTATATCTAGCATACATAAAAAATAAAATTGTAGCTATGAATGTGTCAATTTTCGCAACGCTATGTGCTATATGTATGATACAGAACCCCAATTTCAAATTGCGAACAAAAATGGCATTTTAAAAATAGGCAGGGCTAGATAAGATAGCACAAACGATTTATAAACCAAAAACAAGTAGGTATCTACTGATTAAATCGAAAGTAAGAAGGTGTACCTAATAAATAATTTGCAGTGGCCTACTTCAATAATTTAAAATATTTGTGATGGTGTGATCTTTCCGATTGTACCAAAAAAAAATACCCAGCATCTGAAAATAAAAAAGGCATTAGAAACATAAAGATGTTACATAATGATTTCTGACTATGGAATAACTATATTCCGACGGCCATAGGGGAATTTTAACCAAAAATATGAATAATTCAGACAGAAGTATGAGTTCATATCAGTATTATTTATTCAGTAGGTATTTGATGCATTTTAAACATAACTAGCGATCCCTCGCGACAGCGTCCGTGTGTTTTAAGTTCACTCCCTCCCGTCCCATCGCAGTGTGATGTTTTATAGCCTAAAGCCTTCCTCGATAAATCATCATCATCATCCATACCGAATCCGGCAACGGCGACTTCTGCACTCTTAATTTTGTTTATTGGTGGTACGCCCTGATGTGGCTAGCGAAACCAAACTTCGTTTTAAATAGTCGGTCACATGGTGAACAGCAAAGCTGCCCTGCGGAATTGTATGTGTAGTTATATGTGGGTTTTGGACGTGTCTTCCGTAGTTGTTTTGCATCAAGGTCTTCAAGACGCATTTTATCGAATTTCTCAACACTTTTAAAGACAGTGCGTTGCCATTCCGGTCTGAGACACGCCCGTTCCTTTAGTTGATAGTTGGGAGGAACGGGCGTGTTTCGATAAATAACTCTACACTGAAAAAAATAAAAAATGAAGATTATGAACTTAAAATCAGCGATTTCAAACAAACAAACTTTTCAGCTTTATAATATTAGTATTATATCCGTAAAACAAGATGCAAAATATGCGCATAGGAAGCAGTCAGGGTTCGGTGGTAGAGATAAAATTGTATGATGTTCACACATTTAATTAAATGCTACTTAAAAAAATCTTACTTGCGTATATATTTCGTATGATTTATTCAATCACCATAAGAAAATAAATACAAATGTGAACTAAAAGTCATAAATTTGATGTTCAACTACCTACATAAATACTGAGGTCTGCAAAATAATATCGTTTTAACCTCAACAAGAAATAACTATGGAAAAATACCTCAAATGGAACTCCATCAAGAGTGTTTTCACAATTTCAACACGATCTTGAAACTAGAATCAATGAATACAAAGAAAATATAGATTTCGTAAACAAATATCTTATTCAATTTAATACGAAGGTTGCGATTTCACATTGATTCAACCATTTTTTTTTTCTCCAACGGTTTTAAGTATTTTGTAGGTACATTGAAAGGTGAGGACGTAGCTGCGTGGGTAAAGGTGAACGCACATTTGTCCGAGCCGAACGCGTCGAACGAATTGAAGTCAAGGAGGCCTCGCACACATATCCGCATCTGATGAATCAACCGCGTCGAAGAAAGCATGAAATAGTGCTGTGACAGCTAAAGGTGGGAGTATGAAGATTTTGGGTGCGATTGTGTAAAGCAATCGTATTCATTTGACAGTTCAAAACGTACGGTATGGTCTGTCAAATGGCAAAGAACAAAGGGTTTGACAGATCATATCGTACGATTTGAACTGTCAAATGGTTACGATTGCCTTACACAATTCCACCTTTTATCCGGCGAGTCGTCTGACTGCATTTGCCGCACCGAATCTGATGACGTCATACGAATTTATTTGGGATTCCTAGGGTTCTTCCAGATTTGGACGATTCGACGCGTATAAGTGTGTGAGGTTTCAAGGGATTTAATATAAAGAATTCTAAAATTCGTTACGTTTGACTCGTTCGGCTCGGATAAGTGTGCGTTCACCTTAAAATGGTACATTTATACCTACTAGTTGTAGGTATGAATGTGAAAAATGGCGCCCGCTAAAATCAAACAGAAAAACATGGTGTCGCAATAATAATTGTTGAAGCAGATCTAACGGGTCCATTTTGGGTTACATAAATTAAAGAAGCGTATTATAAGTTTGGATAACGTTTTTCGCATTCTCTCCATTTCACATAACGTTCGTTCTAAGTACATCATTTTACTTTTACTTTTTTTCTGCATAACTTTTTTTATAATAATGTTACATACATACATACATGTTATTAGTCATAGAATTTATTGGCATCTCACCCTTTGGCATACAGATCACAAGTCCTACATACAGGGCGTTGTTTGACAATTTATTATTGCGCTAATAGCGAGTGAGTCTAAACTACCAAAGCTTGGCGCCTCTTCGTAGCTTACTAGCTACGGCGTAGTATTTCGTAGATACGCGCGAGCTGATACATGTATAATGCATTTCGTACTTTATGTTAAATTGAATTTAGACGAATAGCAATTATGTGCTTTACGTATTCTTAAAACTTATTATAGCTAATCATAACTTATGCGAAAAGAGATTATGCTGAAGCCGTTTCGCCAAAAATATTATGGAAAATGAGAGAATGCGACCGAAAGGGCCCCCTGCAACGTACTCATATCAAATTTGTAGCATAACTTCGACTCGACGTGCTTACGGCTATAGTCGTCCGAAATTTGACGAATATCCGTCCAACCATTCAATTGAAGAACTGTCCGTAGTTGTAGCAGGCGCGGGGTTGCTGATCGCTTCCGTATAGTGCCTGTTTGATGTCAATACGATGCCGTTCCCTTTACGAGTGGTTAGATCTGCTTCAACCTTAAAAAACAAAAACTTTGAACTACTTAGACAAAAGACGAAGTAGGCGAAGTTTCGGCTCAGCTTGAAAGCTACGTAACGATCTTAACAGGAGCACATAAAGGTTAGATTGCCAAAGCAGATCAAACAATGTGACCACGTACTTACAGTTGAACACGTGTGACTGTTGGCGGTACAATGCGATATATTTGAGTGAGTGTGTATTTTCACAACATTCTGTTAGGATTCCATAGAGCTTGTGTGTCATCTAAAACCAGTCACATAGTACTAGTGCATAAAAAATGGCTGGTGAGCTCATGCGGCCAAGCGACCTTGAGGCGGTTCTAGTGAGACGAGAATTGGCCACTGTCAATTTATTTTTGTTTTGTTATGCCTTAAATGGATTAGAATACGTGATGCGTAAGACTACAAAAGATACAATTGTTTATTTTCTGTTTTTGGGCCAAATCTCGAATTGCCTTCGGTATAGTTTGGTAATCATTTCGAAAAGTAAAGTTAGGTTTTGTATTTTTTCAAATACTTGTATCGAAAATTTTTATTTTTATTTATTTTAAACATATCATGCAAAAACTAAAGGTATATATAGCAGACTTCATGCTAAAAGCATTCTCTACTAGTCAACCATAAGTCTATAGAGTGAAAATATATTATTGCGACTTTCATTTACTGCGGTTTCTGTAATCAAAATATTACTAGTAATTAATCATCCCCAATTAATTACCTATTTAATATAAATCACTTTTATTGCTATTTTCCTTTCCTGCTTTCCATCGCGAAATTACCTTTATTTGTATTATTAAGTAATTAAGTAAAATATTACGGTTTGTGGTTTCTCTTTTCAATTATTTCCAATAAAACTTTTACTTATATTTTATTTCTCTAACGAGGTGCTTGCGGAAAAGCCATTCGCTTTATTAATTAGTATAATAATATTTTCATACGAGAAATTCATAATAAGGCGTGTGGTTTGATAAGCCAGTGTGCCAATGCTGACCGGCCACACTACACTCAACAGCAAATCAACCTACCCTTAGATGAAAATTTTCATCAATCAATTTTCTTCCTTACGCGGAGTCTATTAGAGCTCTATTTAGATTCGGAGAAAAACGACGTTTTGTATCAGGTCTATGTGCTGAGCGTACAGGGAATAATATTGCGATAGTAAGTCTTCACATTTCCTGTTCACCATACATTACACGAGAACACTCCCATTTCATACAACGCTCTTATTTCAGTAAACATAAAGTGTATTTTGTTTGTACTTTTCAATATTATGTGCCAACAAAAACGCCAATTAAGCAAGTTAGGCATTAATAGCTACAAGACTTGTTCGCATCACCGCTTTATTATTGTTATGAAGCTTTTAGAGTGTTTTTTAATTTATTTCGCAAAAATACTTGCTTTTTTTTCTCAAAAAAAGAAGGTTTTATTAACGAAGTAGAATTCAAGGAACTTTTCCTATACCAAATGCTACTACTGTAAAACGTCAAATAATGCTTAGAAATTATGTTTCTGTTGACTCTATACTCCAAACGTGTGGGCAGTCCGCCATCCAGCTAGTTGTTTTAAGGCAACCATATTTAACCTGCCGCCCCAGCCTGACCATGGAACATGCCAGAGACGCCAGGAATCTTCATTTTCGGAAAATTTTCACGCTCGCTACTTTCGCGTTCCTATGTAATTCTTGCGTGTTGACTAATCTTTTAGTGGGTGTTCAGCAATGGACATCAAGTGATAATGATGATAGTTATGTGTATAAATTATTTCGATTATGTAAAAAAATGTATTACTCTACAATATGTATCTTGTAACTAGATTGCAGCCATTCACTTTCTCATTTATTATGAACTATTCTAGTTCTAGTGACCATGAAAGTTTAAAACAAAAAAAGAAAGGTTTTAATTTGGTACTGTTTTAAGGGTTCCGTAGCCGAATGGCAAAAAATGGAACCCTTATAGTTTCGTAAGTCTGTCTGTATATCTGTCGGACCGTATGTCACAACCCACTTTATTCTGTAACTTTAAGCATCACACTGTTGAAATTTGGTAGGAATATGTATCCTATGTGACCGCTTTACAATTCTTATACAATTAATTAAAAAATATGAAATGTAAGAATACATGAACTAAAACCGATTTTTTGGCAAACCTATGCGTTTCTATAAGTTGGCACGGAACCCTAATTGCACGAGTGCGACTCGCACTTGGCCGGTTTTTTTTGTGTTCGGCACTTGGTGTAAAATAGAAACTATTCTGATAATAATGGATTTGTGTAATAATTAATGTATTCATCCTTGTACTTACGTGTTTCTATAATAAAATAGTAATTACATGCAATGCATGTACATCATTTAATCCTTTCTTTGTTTGGGTGTTTATTTTTTATAATTAAACAAATTGTCAACTTATACATAAGACTGAACATGACAAATTAGTAGGAAAGACCAAATTGTTGACCATTATTATTATGTTATTAGGTACAAAGCATGTATCAGGTTTATTAATACAACATAAGTAACAGAGATCTATCAATATGCACTTATTTATACCATTCGTGTTTTACAACGCATTGCAATAACAACACGGGAAAATTTTCATTTTTCCCTTTATACCTAACAGTCATTAATCAACTTAACCATGTAAATTGCAAAAGTGTTATAACAACAAAGTCCAAGGACTACTCTATCCGTAATCATCATCTGTGCAGCACATTTTATTGTTTTAAAATAACCTCCGATTATAAGATCTCACTTTATTAGGTGAGTCATATTTTGCAAAGCTTTTGGACGGGATCAATTTCGACTATTTATACTTATTCAAATATGATTTTCGAAACGAAATCGTATTAGATTAAAATGTAAGCACCGCGTGTTCTGGGCCAGTTTTACCTACTTAAGGCAATGTTTTCATGATTTACTTAAACGAGAATAATCTTTTAATAAAATAATAGCAATACGTTTTGATGCAGCATGCAGGCGAAATGTAATTTTTACTGCTTTAGACATCATTTGATGTAGTCGCAAAAACAAGTGAAATTGTTCATCGCAGTATACAATTCAGTCGTCAGTATGTTAGTACTAATTAAACTTTGTAATTGATAATGTTGTCACATTTGCAACTTAAATTAAATTCTTAATTTTACCAAGTACAACTACCTAAAATTTGACAGTATTTCTGTATCAAACCGTAAACTATTACAAAGTTCTCGGTGAAATTTTCAATAGTAAAAAATACTTTTGTGTTTCTTTTATAAGAAAGAAGTTAAATTTGGCGGGGTTTAACTCTATTTAATTTTTGGATAATCACATTTGTCGCTCTGATCCCAAAATAAGTTGCCAATGCACTTGTGGAAATCAGACAACGGTGTTACCATAACACCGACATTGGATATCATTCTTATAAGAGAGATGTAAAGGATTTTATCATTATCAAAATTACTATTTCTTATTTATATTGATTCCAGGTAAGTAGCTTTTCATGAAAACTACGTCTTGAACTTTGCCATGGTAAACGTAGCGTTGAGCGTTGTTGAATTGTGGATTTAACCAGTGTTGATTGCGGTCTGGGCCTTATAAATGGACCGCACGCGGGCAATTTTGTATGGACCGGACCGCAGCCCGCAACTAGTGTGCCAAATTAAGCTACCGTGCCGTCAATCCAACCGCAAGAAACTTGTGGTCTGTTCAAACAAAATAATATATGATACTTCAACAATCGAACTATTTCTTTAGTGAAGGTCAATAATTAACTTTGTTGTAAATGATAGGTGCTAAGAGCAAGCAATATCGGCACACGTGACCGCTTTATGGTATTTTATAATGGTCGGTGTTTATTATAGGAAAATGATATAGTCGTTATTTTTCCTTTAAGTTACTCTAGTGTGGCACGCCATGTTTTATGTCTGTGGATAAGTTGCGTGATCGAACGTTAACTCAAGTAATAGTTAAATGTCGTTATCGGTTGAATATTTTCGATTGTGTGTGTCTTGAGATTGAATAATAGTCCCCCTAGCCGATTTCGACTACGGTGGCCAGTCACAACGACTATAATCGATTGCGCGAGACGTATTATAGTGCACAAGTGTGTGCGCAAATACTGGTGGACTCACTAGTCCTTTCACTCTCATAGCCCGATGGGACAGCAATCTGATACGACCGGTGAGAGATCAGGCGCAGAACCAACGGCTTTACGTGCCTTTCCGAGGCACGGGGGTGGAACACCGCCAATTTCCAAACTCCGGGCTACCCTAAGAGTTTATGAACAGAAAAGTCAGGTATTTACTTATGGCTCGACCCGGGGATCGAACCCGGGGCCTCTGGCGAGGTCGTCGCTTTAAAGTGCGACCCTCTTACCGCTGCGCCACCGAGGCAGTTAAGTTTTTTTTTAATTTAGGTTTTTAGAAGTTAAAATACCTTAACTGATGGTCAATAAATTAACAATTCTAACATTTGGTTAAGGTATTTTTTTCTTCAAAACACGCTCGTTCGTAAATTTTCGACCGCTGGTAACGACATTTAACCATAAATTCAGTTAACTATAGATCACGCAACTAGGCCCGAATGAATATAATCTTTGGTGTTCCCAATGTTCGGGGTTTTTTCGTAACAAATCATTTGAGGAATAAGTACGCGTACTTGAAAATAGGTACTAACCTGATATTACAATTGCGGTCAGTTTTACCGAAACGTTGGCGCTTATCTTTCGGGATTTCAAATTCAATTGTAAACACCAACAAAGATGTGTTCAGGACTTTTCCAGCAGGCCAAAATATATTTATTCAAGGTAATGCGCAGTTTATTTATTGTATTGTTGTTGAAAATAAAAGGTTTTCCAAAATTTGTAATCAGTGACGCACTCATGTGGTAAAATATTGGCAATTTTATTTATAGAAAAAATTAAAGTGTTCGACTTTCATAGTAATGTATTTATCTATTTCCATTCAGACATCTTCATTCAATTTCGTAATCAAATCGCGAGCTTAGTTCAGTGATAGCCAGTTCGATTCCCGGGGTTATCAGGGTTTTGTAACCAATCAAGGTTGTGACACAATTTTCTTTGGTCTAAATATTTTATCTTTGAGTGCTCCTTGTGTTTCGGCTGCGATTAGTTCGTGCGGTGAAATTATAACCGCTCGATATAAACTATTATCTACACTACACACACTTCTATAAAAGAAGAAATTTTTTTTTACATTAATATAACAACTATTTTTTTGATACACACAAAACATATGCACAAATTAATAATAATAATACATTAATTCAATCATATTACAGAAAATTAAACAAAAAATAATAAATTTATAAATAAGTTTTTACTTAAAATAAAAATCACAAATTAAGACATTCAGTGTTTGCGAAAAAGTTGGCTCAGGCGCCGCTTTTTGGACGTTATAAATGATGATTTTCTGTCTTTTTTGTACGGTATGTTAATCTTAAATACTGAAATAGCACAACTGGCGATCAAATAATTAACATCGCATTTACAAAGGTTTAATTGCAGTAATATTAAGACAGCTACAAAGGAGGACTACGAGGGACAAAATGTAACCAAAAGAAAATAAGATATAATTATCAACCCAAATTAGATTCGTTACAGCAGCGATACTAAAAGTGTGTTCCGCAGAACCTTAGGGTTACCTCGATATCCCTGTAAGGGTTCCGCAAGAATTTAGACAAATAAATTAAAAAAACCTCTCTGGTCGACCGTTCTGACACGGCGTATAATTTTACTATGCCGCAACCATCGTTACCTACTTATGCTTTTTAATACCTTCTATTATTTACTTTTTATGTAAATTAATAATGAGTAGAATTTTCATGGCAGGCTCTTTTATTACGTTTATTAATAAAGAATACACTTTTTAAAACTATTGGTTTATTGTAGTATTCTATGAAGTATATCGTTTTCCAAAAGGGTTCCGTCACACAAAATATTGAGATCCGCTGCCTTAAAGATTTTGAACTACTTAGTAATATTTACAAACAACAGAAATCGCTTAAAGATTATATCATCAACATACATGTTATGTTATCCAGCTAAAGATATCTGGAATTAGGTTACCTACATTAGAAAGAGAGAGTGAATCTAGCGATAAAGTTATATCTGAGGTTATCACTTAACTTAGTGTTCCATTTAACTGTATTCTGTCCTCGACTGTCATTAATTTGGTAAAATTAATCCGTTCAAGAGTGATTATTATGAGGTGAAGTGATAAAAAATGTGATAACATCAGTGTTGAAAGGCATTTCACAGTCCATGGTAATTGTTTAGATTAACTGATTGTATATATTAATCTGGTAAAAACTGATTAATTTTCAAAACAGTAAATTTATTATTCTACGGGCGTATAGTCCATTTTTTGCTAATTAAATATTGTAAACAATCTTGACATCCCTTTTTGACAAAATTAATTATTTAAAAATAAGTTAAATGCAAAACTTAAAACCTACATAGGCAATTTATCGTTGAACACTGAGATCTTTTTGAATTAAATAGTAAATTTGTTTTTTTCTCTGATATTAGTTTAAAATTTATGAAAAGATTGTTAACAATATTGGACTAGCAAAGAAAAACGGAATTTAGTTGAAACTTTGCATGTTTTATAAGTTTACTACAAACAATATATCCAGAAAGTTGCAGGTATAATTAGGATCGAAGTTATAGGCGCTCAAAAAAATCGACGAAATACTTCGAGAAAACGGTAGGTAGAGTGCCCTAACGTTTCGTTTGTCTCGGTTTTCGAAGATATGATATATCATCTTACCGCCTGTAACCCTTGGAAAACTCAAGAAGTCATTACATTATTCAGGTAGGCATTATTTATTCAAGATAGGTGTTCCACTTTGATTCATAATATCTTGTACATGTAAGTGCTTCCAAAATCTGATCTTATACTAATATTATAAAGCTAAAGAGTTTTTTGTTTGAACGCGCTAATCACAAGAAATACCGGATCGCTTACAAAAAATATTTATTCATTTATATATTCTTTATGTCACAAACAAAAAGAAGTACAAATGGCGGACTTAATTCTTTAAAGCATTCTCTACCAATCAACCAATGGGTGAGACAGAAACAGTTCTGTTGAGGCGGCGTAAAAGAACAAAAAACTAACATAATTAAGAATGAACTACATATATTTACTTAAATACTTCTAAAATAAACCTACATAAAGACAATAAAATCCATATTACTTCACGCCGAACAGATATTATGTTATTAATTCTCATTTAGAAGAAGATTGCGCATAGACTTTTTGTACACAATGTAAATAGAATTATGTTTGTGTTGGATACCTTATTTATTGGGGAAGGCTTTAGGCTATAATAATCACGCTGCGACGGGAAGTGAGGGAGCAAACTTAAAACGCACAGACGAAGTCGCGGTGGTTTGCTATCTTTAGTATGAGTCATACCGTATACTGTACAAGTGTAACTACCGAAATCACATAAAATTAACTTTCTAAAATGGAAAACACCTGTCCTTTTAAATGTTCAAGAGTTTATTTAAGACTTTTTAGTGCATTTTGGTTTTAAAGTCGGTTTTTACTTTTTTTAATGTTAATTACATTTTTTTTTAATTCTAGTGATTACAGGAGAGGGAGGAAGTTGCACCTTATGACTATGTACTTTAAGAACGAACAAATTATCTATTACAAGTTCAGTTATTATAATTACTGAATCCTAAGCGTTAAGGAGTTCCACCATCAGCTCAGTTTCACAAGATGTTTACTATGAGACGTAACAACACATCAACATTAAGATTCTAGTGAAAAAATACTAAATGTGCCTTTAAAATTTAAGGGTTTCTCTCGATTACGCCAAGATCCCTTCATCAGATCCCAAATTGGCAACAATGGGACCAACTAAAAGGTATACCCTCTAGGTAGGCCTAAAAAAAATTTCGAATCAGTCGACAAATGACTGAGATATAAGGTAACATTGATACAAAATAACATACAGTCGAATTGATGACGTCCTCCTTTTTTGAAGTCGGTTAAAAAGATAAACTGTCGCTAATTACATCTAACTTCGGAAAGTTACTAAAAGAATATGTATAGGTCAAACAATTTCTCTGAACTGACTTTTGTCAACAGGTGGGTAGTGACTCACATAAAATAATTCAAATGTTTCAGATTAAAGTATGAGAAATGTACTCAAAAGTAAATGAATGAGTAATACGTATTTTAAACAACTTATAAAATTGTAATTAAGTAAACATTCAAGCAATATGAAATATATATACCTATAATATAAATATTTCCCCACACGAGAGTTCTTAATAAAATAATATTTTTATTACAGGTTGCATAAAAACAGGTAATTATCTAGGCAATAATTAAACATCAGCATATGCTACTGATTACTTGAATTACTTTAGGGCTGGTGTAGTCACAAAACAAGGTAAAGTCAAGGTATTCATTCATTTAAAACCTAACTTTTGTAAAAATAAAACAATTTAACTAACTAATGCTAAGCATGTAGAGTTCATTACATATGAGCAATCGTAAACGTTTACTTTTATTTGGTAGTGTTTACTTTCAAAAGTAGTACCCTCTTGATTATTGAATAATAGTCCCCCTAGCCGATTTCGACTACGGTAGCCAGTCACAACGACTTACCGACTACGCGGGACATATTATAGTGCACAAGTGTGCAAAAACAGGTGCACTCTCTATTCCTCTCCTAATGAATTTGTTTCTCCGAAACGAAGGCGAATGTGGTATTTTGAGCTTCAGTCAGATTTTGAAATCGGTTTGAATTTTTAAAATAAGGTATTTATTTATTTAGTTTTAGTTATTTATTACCCATATCTCAAATGATACTGGACTGCTTGTGGTAAATATCAATAAATATATCATATATTTCATCAATTAAAATAATATTTTAATTTAGTTTTGACTGTTACTGATGAAATGAATAACATGAACATTTTCAAGCTATATTTTGGATAAATGCACTGAATTTATCATTTTCAAATATATATTTTTTTGGACTGTTACTGGTCAAATGTTTATTTGAAAGCTATTTTTGGGCTGAATTCATTGTACGAATTTTATGTAACCACCTTAACATGTACTGTATTCTTACAAATTAATGATGGTTATCATTATCTGATTCATGACCACGTAATTAAGCAATGCCTTGCCTTTGTCACCTACTGTTTATTTTTACGAACTAATGGTTTTTAAAATGTTATTTTAATCAACTCGTGCTTTTCAAGATTGTTGAAAAAATGAATTCGGATCAAGATTTTATTTAAGACTATTTATTGTATTTTGTTTTTACTTTTTTTGCATTTTATTTTCATTTTTTTGTGTTTTACTGGAGGAGGCAGTTTGGGGTTGCACCTTCGGATCTGTTCTTTAATAAGCTACAAAGTTCCTAACATAAGTTCTGGTGTCATAATAACCGAACTCTCAAGCATTAAGGAATTCTATCCTCAGCTCAGCTCCCCAAAATATTAACTCTGATAGTTAACATTTTAAAGAAACCATGTCAACACTAAGATCCTGGTACAAAAACTCTTTACGTGCCTTTAAAATTTGATGGTTTTTCTCGATTCCACCAAGATCCCGTCATCAGAATCCGACTTAGCAACAATGGGCCCAACTTAACGGTAAATCCTCTAGTTAAGTTAAATAAAAAACAAATCGATCCACAAATGACTAAGATATGAAGTAACATGCATACAAAAAAACATACAGTCGAATTGATAACCTCCTCCTTTAGAAGCCTGTTAAAAATGGGTCCACACGTCCCAATTTCACCTACCCTGTTCCCAGTCCTCACCCACATACCCACATGATACGCGATACGCCGCGCATCTAGGGTTACGTAACGCAATCCGAGCGCCAATGTCGGCAGACCGCGCAGCGCAGGCGCATACTGTGAACTATCATTGAGCACGCGTATCATATTGTTTGCTGGACGCATGAGTATGTAATTGGCACATGACATTTCCCGGCAGAATTAAATGAAAATAGTGAAAAATGATTTTCGTTACCTTGAAATGATACTTTCATCATCATTGATAATTTACTCAAGTTTACGGCTTTATCTTTTTCCATTATGTTGAATATCTATTTGCAATAATATTAAAAAGTGGAAGAGTTTGTATTTAAATCTGATCAGGCCGATCTCAGGAACTACTGATCTGAGTTGATCTGTTTTAGGGTTCTGAAGATGAATGACAAAAACGGTACCCTTATACAAGTAGATTCGTCAAGTCTGTATGTCTGTCAACCTGCCCGTATGTCGCAGCCACTTTGATCTGTAACTTTTAGCAAATATTGAAAAACACTTACTGCATTTGCAAGTTGAACTTTCTGAAATAATATGGACGACGCGTTTGGTGTAGTGGTTAGCGCAGCAGACTATAACGCCGGCTATCGCGGGTTCGAATCCCGCAAGGGGCAAATGTTTGTGTGATGAAAACGATAAGTTTTTTATGGGAAACGCCCCCGTCATAATCGTTGTCTGGTGTTTGTAACACAAAGAAAAACATTATTTATTTCGAAACTACGATCATCGGTGTGTTGCCTGGCGGATATTTATTTTATTTTTATTCAGTTCAAGTTGGCACGGAACCCTCAGTACGTGAGTTCGACTCGTACATAGCCGGTTTTTTATGTCAGATAGTTTACTTATCGTTAAAGGGCTAATAACATCACGTAGGTTGTAGCCTACGTGAACGGCGTAAAATAAAAAACCGGCCAAGTGCGAGTCGGACTCGCGCACTGAGGGTTCTGTGCCAACTTTAAGTGAATTAGGGAATCCACTTACTTCCACTTAGTAAAATAACACAATATTTTGTTGACAGCAAATATAACTTTGGTTTTCATATTTTTTGTATGAAAAACAAAGTTATGTCTGCGGTTGTTAATAATGTGCTATATCTCAAAAACTGCTTATTCGATCCCGTCCGAACCAATTTTCGTTGAAAGTATTTGTTAAGATCTACATCATATATATTTTTTTTTAAATTTACAATCGCTTAATTTAAAAGTTAGATTGGGGGGGACGCCCATTTTACCACTTTGGAAGCGTCTAGCTATGGAACGTTAGACTTTAAAAGAAAATAGTTTTAGGAACCTTTATGTCATTTTAAAAGACCTATCTATAGACACCCCACACGCATAGCTTTGACTATTATTTTTTTTGTTTTAGTTTCATGTATGGGAGCACCCCCTTAAATTGCATTGTTTTTTAATTTTTGTATAAGAATCGTAAAGCAGTTTACAGGATACATCTTCCTTCCAATTGTCAACAGTGTGATGCTTATAGTTACAGAATGGCTGTGACATACGGACGGACAGACAGACAGACAGACAGACTTGACGAAACTATAAGGTTTCCGTTTTTTGCCATTCGGCTACGGAACCCTAAAAACTTTCAAGTAGCCACTAGTATTCTTAAAATTCATCTGTTTGTCATCAAACAGATGAATTTTAGCAGATACTAAGTTTTGGATGTCAACATCCAAAACTTAGTATCTGCTTGTCTAGGCATAATTACAAACACATGATGGAATTTATTGCACCACAGCACTTAGCCTTTCCTTGTAAGAGAACATAATTATTTCTACTACCGGCTTATAAGGTTGGGGGGAAAGTCCATAGTTTGTCAGGTAAATTCAATTCATTGGAATTCATTGTTTTGTGGGATTTACAGGAATGCAAATGCAGGAAGATGTGTTTTATTTTTATATTTGAGGAAAATAACCATGATTTATGCATTTTAAATAGATTAATGTAGGATGTAATGAAAAACATAAAATAAGCATATCAAAAATGTAAGTAGGTAGCAGTTTTTGTGCTTAGCAAAACATGTTATTTAAAAAAGCCGCTTATGGACGTCAATAATTAATGTAATATCAATCAATTATGGCCCAAATGGGGCTAGAACATGTCTCCTTATCTTTTGGTTTATTATATTATTTGGTTAATTATTTAAGCTTTGCTTTATACTACACTTGAAGACACTTCGGAGAAAATATTTAAAATAAATCGACTCTACGAAACCTTGTTCTCTCTGATCCCTACCTGAAGGTTACATGTATCGGCGTCTCATTTCAATATTTAATTTTTGCTTAAGCGCGTTAAAACGAAAGTGAACTTTCTAAGTGTCGACTTAAAATTAAATAATCATCTCATCAAAAATCGTTAGCTAGCTTTAATAGGCCTCTCTGTCACGTTACAAAATGGACAGCAAATTAATTCGTCGGTTTTCTCTTTTGTACACGCGTTCAGAGGTCGGAAAAGTTTTGAACAACAACCGAAAAGTATCAACATACACTAGTGGGTATATTTTAACTCATCTCCGTGTAGGGGAGAGGGGCGATGACTTACGTTACGTAGTGTTCAAAACTTCATTGATTGGTTTGAGTTAATGTACATAGGTTACACACACATCAAAAAAGTGGGTGACCACTAGCATAAGCCGGTTTATATTTTATTAATCTAAATTCTAGTATGTTTTCTTAAAATATAAATACCTTGTAATAACATTACAATAACAATAACATGTAATTATATAATTTACCGTAACAAAAAGATAATGATTTTTCGAAGTCATCGCCAACTTTTTGTAAAGTGTGTGTCTCTTTGTAATACATACAATTCTAACTACTTCTCATGTATCCTACTTTTGTTCAATATGTTAATGGTTTAACATGTGAAATATTTTATCAGGCAGGAAGGTATAATCATCGGAGTTAAAATAGAACACACAGTTTTCTTGGAAAGTTCCCGGCCCTTGCTTCTAAATATAACATTATTGAACTATCTCCATTCCGATTGGACCTTGATGCGAGTTTTTATAAGCGTATGTAATAAAATCTAAAGCTGTATCATACATCTCTAAAAAATAACTGTTTTAACGATTGACATTATACAGACATTTATTTATGTTTATATGATGTTAGGCATTCACTGTAAGATTGTATGTATTGCATCCACAATTTATAATCTGGAATGATAATATTTTTTCGAGATTTTGGAACTTTTTAAACCAATTTTGAAGTCTCTGTTACAGTACACCTGCGCCTTAAGTTTACCTTATACATGAGTTTAATTAGGTAATGCTACATTATTATTTGCCAATCGGTGAAAATCGGAAACTTCTTCTTCACGTTTTTAATCAGTGTATGTCCATCAAATGTCTCAACAAGGTTCTATTACAGGGATTACTCGCATGATTGATGCAGCCAAAATCTCATTATTATGAAGGTTTAGGTGATTAAACAATAGCTATTAAAAACTATTATAATTTTAGAATCTTTTACATTGTACCTACCACAATCGTCTAACTTTAAGACAATGATCATATTTACCATCATACCATACCATACTCGTACATGATAAGCCCTTTTCTGACGTTATCAACAAGTGATTGTATCCAATTTTTTCCAAGTAGTAGAATTTATTGTAACGGGATTGCTACCATGGACTTATATTTTAAAGTTCCCGATATTTCGGCACTTTTGCAAGTGCCTTGGTCAGGGCGTAACCGTGGTGTTATTTTATTGTTAGTGAACATGTGAGTTTGAGTCAATTCCAAGCTTCTTTAGAAACATAAATAGATGATGGTAATGGCTACCGTAAGTGAAAAATTACATTGGACATTAATAACTTTGCACAAATCAAATCATGTTACACAAAGAAGACAAACACAGTCTCGCAGAAGTATTTCTTGACTTCTTCAAGCATTCACTTCAGTTTTATTGAAAGTTGCCAGAGTCAAAGTTGACGGCGAGTTACATCACTCTTTGTTCCAACGGTAGCAGTAAGAAACGGAAGCATTCTTTTTTTTTTTTTTCAAGTGAAAGTCCAGGCACAGTACAGGCTAAAGGCAAAATTCGCAGTTGACTAATGAGGTGTACTCTAATGGTTTAGAATTATTTTAACACTCAGTCATATTTTATATTCTTAAAGATGAAATAAGAAACCAAAAATTTGCGCACGAGTCGGACTCGACCAAGAAGTTGCTGGTTCGAGCCCACCCGTTCGCAAATTTTTAGTTTCTTATTTCATCTTTAAGAGGTGTGCTCTATTCAGGAAACTCTCACTGTACGATTGATAAAGTAGCGAAGCGGATAAGACAATGTTGTTACTTATTAGCACATACTTTCATTTCAATAGGATGTATCAAAGCAAGTTTAAAATTCTATGTTGCTTAAAAAAAGACTAACACTTTCTCGCTCACTCATATGATCAAATTTTTGACATGAATAATGGTCGGAATTAAGACAATACGAAATTGGCTAACTAATCCAGTCAAAAACTGAGCAGATTAACTGTCACGGCAAGATGTCAATACGCATCCCGTATGAAACATGATTTTAGTAATTTCACAGCACAATGAGATCAAAATCAAAAGATCAAAAGTGGTAGAGCTATTACGCCTAAATTTATGTAAAGGTCCACATACAACATTCATTAGGTTACTTATCTACTTACATTCATTAGCTCAAAATGCTCTACTTTCTTTTTTATGAGATACATACATATTATAAGATACTCTCTCTAGTCCTTATTCACATTTCAAATAACAATTATCAAATTATTTTCACTTTCCTCAATTAATCGTGAAATGCTCTACATTTTTCTACTTTCCCTGACCCAGAAAGTAGTTATGTCATCAATAATACCTGATATGCATACTCGTAAGTACCATCTACCGTGTTCAAATAAAATCACGTAATAACTTTTCAGAAGAATCAAGAACGTAGGATCAGCACTGGTTCACAGTCCAGACTGACAGAATCTGGAGTGTGTGAACAGCACAGGCGCCGTGGGAGCCGGGAGTTGGGAAGCGCCAAGCGACCTTGGCGTTTCGGAGTGAATCATTGCAGCGAAAGTGGGAGAAATGCGGCGCGCCCCGCGCCCGCCACTCACTTTTACTTTCCACCGTGGCGCAACGCGGCGGCGCCCGAACCGCGCCACTCGCCCCGCGCTCGCGGCCCACAGCGCCGCCGTCGCGCTATCGCGTTCGCGACAGTGACTCTCTGCCCGGATTACAGTGCTAATAGTGCATCACTGGATTCAGTTTGAGTGAAAAACCGGGTCACCGATAAGCGTTGGGCAAGCGCGGAACACGCGCGGCCTCGCACTCTCCCGGAGGAAGTGTCGCAAGTGGAAGTGGCGCAAGCGAGGGGAAGCCGCGGGCGCCTCTGCGCGCTCAACCCTGGATTGCCCCTGCGCAACGTTCTCATCTGACGACGCCCCGTGGTAAGACCACCGAACTGAACCCGTTTTCAGCTACCCACACGGAGCCGCATTGCGATAGCTGAACGAACTAGCGCGCTACCAAGAAACTGGTTTTGAAAGTAGCAGAAACAAACGATCGGCTTCCCGGTTCAACCTCGGTTCCCACGTCGGAAACGCAACAAAATAAAGAAGTCAAACATCCAAGGACAACACAACTTTCAAATGATTTCGCGCGCAGCCGACAATAAAAACTTCGTAATGCCTGCGCAACCTCTCGGTCTCACTTTCGACGCTGCGCCCGCGCAGGTCTCGCTCGGCGAGCGCGCTTTCAACGCTGTTACAAAACCTCGCCATGTCGAATTTTCTTTCGAAAGTTTGATAGGTGATCGATTGGACGGGAAACGGGTATTGAAACTTTTCATAATGCCAACCTTGGGAGGAAATGGTTATTGCTGGGCATGCAGGCCCTAGTTTTATTACCAGCGTACCGTTCACGTTGAGAACCTTGCAGTCTCCGTGACCACAGCTATACGGTCATGGAGTTGGTGCCATTACTAGCAGCACGTTTCGAGCAACTGTCATCATTAAGTAGAACTGAAAGGAACACGGCCCAAGGCCAGTTGGATAACGAATTTTCGTTTAATATTAATAAATGGCAGAGCGAGTAGATCGTGACGGATCAGACGCCCGATGCGGATGCATTCATTTTTATAATACTCCTCTCAAAAACACTTTCACGCCGCTACATAATTGCGATGGCCGAAGCCAATCGAAATGGTGCACGATAATATAAATGATATAATAGGCCACAAACCAATTTCGATTGAAACATTAGTTTTGATTCTGTAACAAATTATTCAAATGTATGATGATGAACGAACATACATCTTGCCAAAACCATAATACGTGCACAAAACTCTGCATTTCCAAGCGGTTGACTGATAGATAATGCCACAAGGCGTTAAGTCTTTCCTTGTACAACGAACAAAAAACTTAATTGTTTTTCTAAAAACATCAAAAAAATCTTAGTCTTTATTATTTATGTTCTCTCAACAGAAGCAAACGATGCCTAAACGCAGTAAACGTCTAACGACCTAACTATAGAACGTAATTAACAAGCCTCAAACCATTTCATAATTCAACTTATTTCTTTTTATGCACCGATTGTTATCAAGAAGGCATTGCGTAAGCGAGAACGAAAACTTTCATTGGCTGATAAAATAAAAGTGGGCGTTCCAACTTCGGAAACAGATAAAGATCGTGATTAGGCAGCGACAAAAGTACAATACACTTTCACCGGTGAAATGGCGAAGAGAAATGTCGAAAGTGGTGACTTCACCCTGTGCTGCGCTTCAATGGGCGCGTTTCGAAAAAACTTCAGGCTTTCGATAAGTTCAATACTGTGGAACTTCTTTATTCAAAAAACAAGTATAAAAACACATATATTATTATGTCTTCTTCAAAACTGTAATTTGGCTCAAATAATATAGCATCATTAGTCCCTTTTCCATCTTTGGTGTCAGGTCCAGCTAATCACATAGTTTGTCCTTATCTTTCTGGAATAGACCAAGGCTTAATTTTTCTCACGTATTATCATGCTTGTTGAATGTTTATGTGCTAATCTATTAGCACCATTCAGTACTACAAAGGTGGGTCAAAGATTAAATTTTTAAACACATTTTAAAAGCGGTAACGCAATTTCAAGAGACTCATGTGTCGCGTATGTTTTTAAATTTTACTTTAAACCGAAAATTGTTGTCTTGACAAACTCAAAACGCCCCTATCGTGAAAGTGAACTTTCGCATCGATCAATGGCTTAGCGGTTTCAATTTAACACAATCGATTGTCATTAATCTACCATATTATTATCCGTAATTACTAGGTACCCCGCTAAATGTTGAATAGACTATTGTTCTGAAATACATATGGAAAGGTCTGTTACCAATATTATAAATGAATAGTTCTGTACCATGACAGAATGCTATTAATTTATCGATAGACTAATAGTACCCCTTTATGCGTCGTATCTAGCTTCGGATAAAATGTACTTACAACGATTTTAAGACGATAAACAAAGACTTCAGATGATTGTCGTGCAGCAAATGTGGGAGCCTCTCACCTTATTACAAAATAAAGTTTCAATAACAAAATTAAATTAAGACTCAACAAACAAGTGGCAATTAAAGTTATTCTCACAGAGATCTCAAGTTTACGTAAGGCGTAGAATGTCTTCAGAAGAAATTTGCAGGTTATCCAATCCAAGTATTCATTAGACAATGAGTCTGAGGAAATGAAAGTGATTTTGTTACGTTATGGCCGCGGTCGGATTCCGCGAGTCTTGTCAGCGATTTATTCATTTTTCTATAACAATCAACCGGTTTAGTATTCTTTCTAGATATATTTGACCTTTAGAATAACTTCGAGAACTTTTTGAAAACAAACCCATAAATTACTTTCGGGGCCTCATTTTTTGCAACATAACTTTCGATTTGACAGTCCTTTATTTAAGGTTTTCGTGACTGTAGATGTATATCAATATGATTTGTTGGGTGACCTTGGCCAAAAACTCATCTGCATATCCTTCGTAACCCTTATTATCATTATTTATACTGCCTTCCGACCTTTTTCTTTAAGATTTCTAACTCAAGCTAGATGGTGGATTTTAAAACCGAACTAAATGAACTTTTGAATTTTGCCATAAAAGCTTTGTCAATTAAGATTGTCAAAAAACTTGAAGTATCACAGAGCGCATCATGGCCCAGTTACCACTATCTCGAATGACTCCAGCCACCGAAATTGCGCAACAATTCTCATTTCTGGCCACCCACGCTAAATACGTGTCAAATCGCTAATACCATTATCAACTTTCGTTGCATCATCCGCTGTAATTACATCGTTTGTCCAGCCAGCCACCGCCTGTTCGAGCAATAAAATCTGTTCTGTCCATTAAACCAAGTCTAATATTTGTCCAAGGAAAATAAACATCGTATATGGAATCATCTAGTGGAGTGAAGTAGGTACTCGCGTAGGCGATGGCGGTACCCGCTGCAACGTGCCGATTTACATCCAAGGTCTTTCCTAGTGGAAGAGAACGGTGTTTCCTGCGGCCGCCTATCTCTCGCACACCGACACGTTCACGTGCACGCACACGCGCCCACGTGTCGTACTCTTTGTGCTGCTCCTAGCTACCGTTGGGCATCTTCTTTTTGTGCCGTCTGCGGCCGTTTGAGGATTGAGCCTCCGAGCAGCTCATTATATAGGCGAGGGGCGATGCGCGCGCGTTAGTATGTCACTAGTGTCGGCGCGCGAGAGGTAGCCCGCAAGGACTGTGCCGCACTCGACCTTTTTTTCTGTGCGTGCGATGTTTTCACTTTCGTCATTTTGACCGGGCCAGTTTGATTTGACGACGCTCGCGCACGGACGTGCCTAGGATCGTTGTGTTTATCCTGTGATCGGTGCTTCGGATTGTTTGTTTTTGTATATTCAGTGCGATGGCTGTGATATAGTGCTAATATGTTCGATAGCAACGTACTCCTGAATTTCTACAATGAGCTTGCGAATAGAAGTGCGCTACAGTTGGCAAGGTGAGTTTGTTTACTTTTGGTTTTTGGTCGGGTCCGGCGGGATGGCGGGGCAGCCTTGGGTTTAATGAGCGCCTCATCCGCCTGTCGCCTTCGGTGGAGCCTCTCGAGAGGTTAATAGGTTCACATTAGATGGAAGTTTGCGAAATCGCCGGACTGCGCCGACGCCCGCGCGGCTTTTCCACGGTCGATTTCGCGCGCATTCGACATACTAGCAAAATACATCGATAGTTCAATGATAGTATGAGTAATTACAATATCGTTTTTTGTATTATCATATATATATTTGATTTCATATTATTTGACAATTCTCTTTGAATATCTGAACTTCACTTATCTTTATCGTTATTTAAAAATATGTTTTGAATATCTTTAGGTAGTTTTTTAATTAGGTCAATCAATTGAATTTTAAAGTATCGTTTGTAATTGCTTATGTTAGTTGAGCAATAGTAACAGTCATTTCAGAGGTTGAGGTAATGCAACACCTCATACAAATGTCTAGCGCTTAATTTACTTTTTCCCACGACTCGAGCAAGCTGAAACTGCACACTAGTTCTCCCATAATTTATGAGTCGTAAAAGTACTTGATTTCATCAAGCTTTAAAACATTGGCTTTAGCAATTTATAACTAGAAAATCCAGTTCTTATTTATAAAATCTAGTGCCATCCAAAAGCATTACTAGTAAACTTGTTTGTTTTTAAAATTCTAAAATTAGTGACCTTGTATAAGCACGAGTTCTTTTTTTATGTACTATACTAGTTTAAGGACAAAAATAGCACCTACGGAGATATTAGTTTCGAAATCAAAGACACCTCTATCTTTGATGGATCAGTAGGTAATTTTCACAAATTATTAACAACGGTTCAAAGAGAAATAGCACTGAATTAGGTCAACTTAAGA
This sequence comes from Pyrausta purpuralis, assembly GCA_963924145.1. Classification (NCBI taxonomy): domain Eukaryota; kingdom Metazoa; phylum Arthropoda; class Insecta; order Lepidoptera; family Crambidae; genus Pyrausta; species Pyrausta purpuralis. The sequence continues at coordinate 21,135,791 of OZ001659.1, forward strand.
AAATTGATATCTCTTTGCGATATTTAATTCAGATTTGATGCAAGTGTGAGTGAGAGCATACCAAACATATTTTATTTTGTGATGTGTTGTTATGCTATCAACGTGAACTCTAATCGTATTATAGTTATAATCTATAACCTATTGAAAATCGAATACCCCCACGGAAAAAGCTTAACTACGAATGTACTAAATAATCCATCAATACAATTATATTTATGCTTAATCCAACATTAGATATAACCTGAAACTACCTGAACAAAAAAACATAGCAACTGAAAAACTAGCACTGATAAAACAATTGCTTAGCCAAAATAGAATGGACCTTTGAAAATTTTAACATCGCAATTCAAGTAATTACGAAATATCTCCTCCTAATACTGATAATATATTCCAGTTAAATATTAATAATGTAATAAAAGTACGCATTCTATTTCTTTTCTTAATCCAAATTCTTGTCAAAGTGTTCTGAAAATTACGTCATGTATTAAACGGACTGTCGAAAATATGAACTCATTTTCGCTTCATTGTGATTTTTGTAGAAAATATAGATGAAGTCACAGCAAAAGCTAGTGTTATAGTAAAAAGCTATTATGCAAGCATTGATACTAGCGTAGATAAAGGTGATTGTGCCAACGAGTCGGGAGTGCTGGCACGAGAGGCAATCAAAAGGGCAGACCGGGTGACGGTTTTTATGTGGCAAAGTATATCTAAGTATATACAAAGTCAAATTAAGAATACGATTTAACATTAGAATGTAGCATTTATATAATCATACATACCGCAAATAATTTAGAAACCTAAAATGCTTTATATTTGGAGAAGTTACCAAATATCAATTCATGAGATGACTGGATATTTCCGAAAGCACTCTATGTACTTTCTTTTTTTCTTCTTATAATATTTTGTTCTCTTTTGCTTTGTCTTATACACACATTGAACAAGTTTATTTGTTAGTTCACTTAAGGAATGACACAACCAGGAAATGTTCGATGCATTAATTCAATAAATACCATCAACTATTTAATATATGGGTAACAAGTGCAGAAGCGCAAATACGTTAGAATCTGCCTGTCCGTATCACTAATTTATATTCTGTGCCACCTTCAATGATGATACAATCCTGTCTACTGCAATGTTAATTTACGTATACAGAAAGGCATGTGTTTAATATAGCGAATATACATATACTATATGACATGATACCTTGTCAATGTCTGTGAATGAACCCGAATTGGATTTTGAAATGTTCGTACAATTTTATTTACTTCATTGATACCAAATCATCCTTCATTTTACCAATTAACAGTAATGATAACAAATATTGTTATATTCGTGATATTTGTGGATATATTGTTAATTAAACTTAAATACATGCTAGTTAAAGATTCACATTCAGTGTTTATTACCATATTTCTAATAATCAGTAGGCCAATAAGACATTTTCTAATTTGAAAGTAGAAAATAATTTCTAAGCCATTTTTTTGCAACTTCTTATGGGAATAGCGTCGTCTTTTATTTCACATAATACATGCCATATTACGAATCATTAAAAAACATATTGTATCATATGTTTAGCTACCTGTGATATGAAAATTCAATCTACACATTTGATCATCATAAGCGGATGAAACCATACGACCTGCTCTCCAAACTTTTGCCGCCTCTCGCTTGATAAGATTTATAATAATTTGTATCAAAGCAAAAAAAAACTTACAGCCTTATTTTTTACCGTTGTTCTCATTATTCCGTTTAAACTTATGTCAGTTTTATCATACAGTGTTGGTTTAAAATAAATACTTCCACAATTTTATTCAAACGGCAATTTTTTTAATCATCTATACTAAGTAAACTGTTAACTTTATTTGGCGACCGGCATACCAAAACATTTTTGTAGGCAGTTAGGTATAGGGACCAAAAAAAAACTAGGGCAACAACGGTTTAAACAATTTTATCTGCAATCAATATTACAATAATATTTATTTCTATCATAGCAACTTTATCATACACGCCGTTTGCGTGCAAGTACTTCAGCAATTAGATATTGTATTAAACACACATCCTCTAACACAATTTACTGTGGAAGATATAAACAATACTGATTAGCATATGACTGCGAAACGATTTATTGAAACTAAATCACTACTGACCGAAAAACATAATATTTGGTAAATAATAAATATGATTAACCCAATACAGCAATAAACAATTTTGCATAAAGTCGTAGCCACATTAAATGCGTATAATAATTAAAGCTTCTGTTACTAATAATTTTATCGTCCTTTAAAACCTTAATGCAATAGCATTTGCCATAGAATTTTACTTCGATCTTAAATCTAAGTACGTATTTTTGCACATAGTAATACTATATATCTATACTAATATTATAAAGCTGAGGAGATTGGTTGTTTGTTTAAATGCGCTTATCTCAAAAACTACTGGATTTGTTGTGTCGGATAGCTTATTTATCGAGGAAGGCTATGGTTATGGCAAGGGAGCAAACTCAAAACGCGCTGACGAAGTCGCGAGGGAACGCTAATTATAAATAAAGGATCAATGAATAGGTACGGCAAAATTGTAATTGTTAGATATTCTATACATTCTAGTGAAATGTATCGGATTTTACTTAATGCCAATGTAACCGTGACTTAATATGACCTTATTAATTGAAATTTAGACACTATGTCCCTGGAACAAATGACAGTAGTATTATCAATACACGTGCCGAATATCTAGTTCAAGTATTTAGTTTAAACAATTACCAATGTGGCAAAGTTTAATAGACTTAGATTTTAGGTGCGAAATAATTTAACATAAATAAGTTAATACATATCACAAGATATAACTTATGCATGTAAACACATATCTTGCTGTTATAAGTTTTGTATCAGTGTTCAGTTTCGCTGCAGTCACCTAGTTCTAAATGAACTGAAGTGCCAGAGAACAAAGCAACATAGAAAACCGCTTTAGAAATTGATTTGTATGTTTTATTTTAGCTGTCAAAACAACAAACAAGCGGTTTGTTAAGTTTGAAGAAGAAATGAAGTATTTCAGATTAGTAGTGTTAATTATTATTAAGTGGTGAAACACCGGCGTTGCTTGTATTCCACAATTTGGCGGTGGAATGAAGAAACGGCGGTAATGTTCATATTTGCGATAACAAAACTGTTAATTCAGACTTAATAAGAAACAGAGACACCCATCTTACCTGTAGAGCCATTTTACAAAATTATCTAAGCTAAAAAAAGTCAGTCACAGGCCCACGGCACGGCACGGCGGTGAAACTGTTGAAAATAATGAGTACTAAATTGATTGAGAGACGATTTTACCAACGACAGATAGGACTTATTCGTCCGAATAAGTATAAAACGACCCATTTCAAAATTACATTTACGTAAATGATTGCTGACGAATGGGTGACATTTGCAAATTAGGCGAATTGTGTTCTATTCGACGAATATTCCTTATTTGACGTTGGTAAACTCCTGTCTAAGCGATATTAGAACTGTTTCTAAGAACTATAGCATTGAAGAGTCCTCGTATCAATCAATGCCGCGCCACCGTAAGCAACTATTTAGTATTTATGTTACTTATTTGAAAATGTTACACTTGTCAAGTCTGAAACATTTAAATAACGGATTTCCTTGCATTTCTTTTGCACTGTGTTATATATTTAGATGACAGCATTAGTTATGCATATGCATACTTTTAGAAAAATATAGTGTTGTCAATTTCAAGGCATTGTTAAAAATGTCTGATTTGCCATTAGTCGTTATACGTTACACATAATATTTTTTATCTAAGTAGTCTTGGGGAGTCTCCAAATGTACGAATAAGCAACCGACAAAATAAGCATCATCATTATACCATATTATACTGTAACACAGTATTTACTCGATTACTGCATCAGTTTCCTGGAAGCAGTGTTCAGTTACCATGAATTTATCTTTACTGTTAATGGACGTTGCATTATGTAGGAAAATCTCTATTTTAATTGAGGCTTTCGTCAGTACGGAACAATAGGCCAATTTGAATACTGGACAATTATTTTCATCTCCGACCTTTGTTCTTGCAGCTTGCTTTTGTCGCTCTATCTTATATACATAGTTGTTTATTTTTATCGTCTTCTTAACTGGTTAACAACGTCTAAAACTGACTATTTTAGTGCATTTGCAATTAGAATTTTTGTTCCTTATATATCTAATAGTATATACCTTAGTTCCTAATATATCAGATATTCAAAAATACATAGATATAACAATGCGTCTGAAATACAGGGATATAAAAATGTGACTCAAATTCTCTAGTTGTTTGTTGAATTTATGGCGTCAAAGTAACTAGGACTTGCAAATACGCACTTCTCGCGCAAGTAGCAAACGTTCCCAGAACTAGGTTTACAACTTTGAAACACAAACATTACCAAACTCCCAAATGCAAGCCGAGTGCTCAGTGCGATGTCGCAACAGCTTACTCCTTGCAAACACAAATATTTCTCGGAACAACAAATTTAGTTTCCGTCGCACGAGTTGAACATCAACACTTGGATGTTCCAAGTGTTACCCAACCAACACCAATTATCGCTTAATGAATTTCTTCATAGTTCTGCGTTTGGTTTGACATTGAACTAAATTGGTGTTATCAAAGGGCTCGCCCGTCGGGTGCGATGGTTGTGAAATAGGTACTATTTGGATAACGCGGACAGAGAAACACATCTTTTTCTTTGTATATTATACTAGTTATTCGATCGCTTTTTAAGAGCACTGAGACGCTTCTATTAGCACTCTTATTAGACTCAAATTCAATTGACTTGCCAGACTAGCAAATACCTACTTCTGCGGTTTCTTCAATGACATTCGTTTCGAAAAAGGTCAGCTACCTTAAGAATTTCAAAGAAGCAGGGTGTTAACATTGGTCCGGTCTCAAGGTTGCGTCATCTATTTCGGGCGAACGCCAGTTAGCACTATGGACAAAGGCGTGCTTTGTTTGGGCAATAAAATTGGTTCGTTGTCAAAATACTCCGGGCCCTTTCTTGTTCCCGTTCACGGCACAAATTGCCGAAGGACGTTGGAACTGGGTCACTTCGGAAATAGTTTATTGTTATCGGCTAGTCCGCGCGCACGCAATGCGCACACGCACGCGCGAGCCACGTTCGATTTTCAAACGTTTACGCACACGGAGGGGCTATTCAATTAGGGTTCATCCTCTGCTCTCCAATTCCTTGTACCAGTTTGCCTTCGGCGATTTCAATCGGCGATGCCTCAACACCTAGGCGAACTCACACCTTCCGCTTTCGGTCTTAAATATGCTTATACATACTTTCCTGAGGCCGACGGGTCAATAAAATTGAAAAGGCGTCGAATTTGATCTTTTCGTAATATCATATGTCCTTACTAACGTCAAAGGCCAAATGATTTGGTCTATTAGTTTTATTACGCAGTTACCCTTGCATCGAACGTTTATTATTTATAGCCTAACACTTTCGATAGGCCCTTCCTATTGCGTACGGTGTATATTTAATGATATTTATTTTATTGACAATTTCACGCATATTATCGTTTATATTTATTGTAAAGTAAATCACGAGTGTTACTCATAAAGGAGACATCCGATCTTCAAATGCAATTTTCGCAACCTTGACCACCTCGATAAATTAATTATATTGTCAGTTGTATACACACGCAATAAAAATCTCATCTATAAATCGTGATTGTTCACAATTTTATGAGCGATTCGATTGCTGGCAAGTTGTAAAATAAGTTAGAGGCCTCAAGGCTTCCAAACAATAACCCACACATGGAAGCGGCACACCGGTGAAGCATAATACTAGTAGATAACGCAGGCAACTATCAATTTGGTCTAGCACATTCACAAGCGAACAAATCTGCGTACACATCCGGAGTAGGGCGATAGTGCGAGTGTGGAACACGCACACAGGCGCAGGATTTCCCGCAAGTCCGTACCCTGTATGCTGCGCACGCGCATCGTTGGCACTTCCACTCACACATACGCAGGAGCCCTAGAATGAACACTGAAACCGAACTCGTGAACGAAAGCGCACGTTTTACGCCCGCAGGGTATTTTTAGTGAAATGCTAGTGTATGGGTAGGTCAGTAATATTATGACTGAAAGTCTGATAAGGTGGATGTCGTAACAATGTTATGCAAGTACTTTATTTTTCTTGAGATACCGCTCATTGTTCGCGGCAAATTGCTGACGGAACTAGTGGCAGAATTACAATTTCACAGCTGAATAATGATTCGAGATAAGATTTTAACAAACCGCTGATAAAATACAATCATTGAATCAAAAACTTCCGCGTTATTTTGACGATGCAAATGATTGGGCTGGCTGCCACACCGGCAGCCCAATCATTTATTTATACATATTAAAATATAACTTGAATAACACCACTTCAAGAAAAAAGTTACTCCTACTTAAGCTATGGGCAAAATCATATCTGATCGACTTCCAAAAGGTGCGTTAAATATTTTAGTGTTTAGTCCTAACTGATTCTTTGAAAACTCCTAAACTACTGAAAGAAAACTTTACATTCGACATGACCGTAGAAAGCGCACAATTGCACTTTGTTTCGGCCATTACGTCCGCATGAGTCAAGCCATTTACGAATAGTTTGTCCAAGCATGATTCAATACCTAGACGGTTTTTAGTGAAAGACCGCGAATCATCGTCAGAATTAGCCGCTGCGCAGTTATAGAATATATTTTGTTTGTATCCTTGTAGAGGCCAGTTCGTAAAATTGGTGATTGACGTCGAATTCATTATCAAGTTCAAAAGTCGACATTTTAGCACGTCAATTATATTCTGTAAGTAAACTATTGTCAATAACAAATAAGTTATTTACTATCGCTTGCTACAGTTGCAACGTTGCTATAAAACTTTATTGCTTCCCTTTCGGGGGCCGTTTTCTCAACCTTTGAAGTTAGGCGTCCTTAGTAACCATTTGCTACCTTATCTAAATCTATTGTTTCTTTGTCGGCAGCTACATTGGTCTCTTTTTCGGGTCATTACTACAGGTCACAGTTTTAACTTTCGCCGGCTTCTGTCAAAAAAGATATTGCATTCATTATTGCTAAACAATGTGGAGCATTTTTGAAGTGGCCGCTGTCAAATTTCACTTTTGTTTGCTTCTTTGTTAATCAAGACCTTTAACTTTACTATAATGTTGGTGTTATTTATCTATACTTCCATGTTAAAGTTTGCCACATTTTTTGTCTTGTATCGTTTTCCTTTAATATTGTGTGCAGTATTTACGATAATAGAGACTGCTTAAGGCATATTTCCCATTTCCATAAGTTGTAAAGCGATTATGAGTGTCATTTATCAGCATCTGTAGTATCTTAAGTACTCATTCATATTAATTAATACAAAAAGTATGCCTGTTGTTATTAAATCTAATTATCTATGCAAAATAAATAAAATTATATGAATAACATAGGAACAGCAATGTCCGAAAGAAGGCTATTTTTTTTAGTTGGAAGTTTTTTTAATATCACTTTCAGTTGTAAATGCTACAAAATTGAAACCAATTTACTTAGCCATGTCATGCTGTATAGAAGGTATTGTGCTTATTATTGTCAGCAGGAAAATGGTAGGAAATATACATTGATAAGTAACTACGTTTGTAAATAAATAATGCACATTCTTACCACAAAATGGTCCTATTAACACTGTGACCCAGATAAACAGAAAGTACATCGGCTTAATAATTTAATTTATTTATACTTTTGTACACATTCATATTGTTGGTGCAATTTTGAATATATACTTTTATTATAAAGCTGAAAGTTGTGGTTGGTGAAAGTTGGTATCTGAACGCGCTAATCTTTGGAAGTACTGAATCGATTTAAAAAATATTTTTGTGTTAAGGGAGCAAACTCAAATAATAGTAATAATGAATTGGACGTAAAATATGTTTTTAATTTGATTTTGTAGTTGAAAATGTACACCGCATTCTAAAGTGCGAACAACCAAAGCTGTTAGTGTAGTATAAATAGTTTTTATATACTTGCATGATCGTTCTTGCATGTCAATACATGTTCTCTCACTATACAGTATCTCTCACTGTTCACAAACACCATAGTTACATACCTAGATACTTTAAGTAAGTAATGTTTTCTTCAGCATGCATTCAAACAAGGTTTACACATTTTATTTATTTTTTTAACATATTTTATATATTATTCTTAAAACTTACTATACTCGTATATAAAAAAAGGCTGTCAAAATATCGAACGGTTTTGAATATTTTTAATAGACTTCAAAAAAGGAAGAGTTTATCAATTCGCTTGTTTTTTTGTGGCTGTGCTACCTCATATCAAAGGCATTTGTAGACCGATTCGTTTTTTTTTAGCCTACCTAGAGGTTTTACCTTCTAGTTGGTCACATTGTTGCCAAGTCGGGATCTGATGATGAGATCTTGGTGCAATCGAGGGCTACCCTAAAATTTTAAAGGCAAGTTGTACCTATAGTATAGTGTATTTGTACTAGAATCTTATTGTCAACGTGTTGTTACGTCTGATAGTCAATATAGTGTGGAGCTGAGCTGATGATGGAACTCCTCAACGCTTAGGAGTTCAGTGATTATAAAGACATAACTTATGATAGGTAATTTGTAGCTTCCGAAAGAACAGTCATAAGGTTCATCCCCCCCCCCTCCACCTAAGCCCCTGTAATCACTAAAAATGAATAAATAAAATTAACTTTAAAAAAACCGACATACAAACCAAAAGGCACTAAAAAGTCTTAAATAAACTCTTGACCCTCTAAAGAAAGGGTATTTTTTTCTTGAAATCGGTGCCATCACCTTGATCATCTCAAGCATTAACTATCAGAGCACTGACTCGAAAAAGAAATTTGTCGTCTAAGATGAATTCCTATTCTTTAAAGGGTCAAAGGTCATTTAAGACTTTTCAGTGCATTTTGATTTTGCAGTCTGTTTCTACTTTTTTATACTCATAACAAAGGTAACGAAAGACAAGCGATCTGCAGCACTTTCTCTAGTTACAAACTTCAACGCGTTTCGGGTGTATTTGTCGTGCGATAACGGAATTGGGGCAGATTGTTGCAACATTGCAAGACCGTCTATCTCGACGATGGCATTCGTGGCGAAAATCTGTTGCGAAACTGTGAAAACTAGAATAGTCAAAATAATAACGACGACAATTTATATTAAAGAATGTAGAAAATCAAAGAAATACTTAAAAAGTAGGCAATGCATTACAAGTTAATAGATAAAATAGAAAGAGATAATGTGAGTGAAAAAGAAATTTAGCTAAACGCAAAAAATAGAGCTCCTTTCGACGGTACTTATGATGCGAGTATAAAGTACCACGAAACGACAATAAATTGTGCACAACAGCTAAAAACTGGCAAAATAAAATTCCAATTGCAAAACTTTTGATGTTTCTTACCTGGATGGATTCAAAATTTCACGAGCTGAACAGCTGATCAAATATTGTACAATTTTCAATATAAATGTAGACAATTTGTGGTGTATGGTAATATTTTGAATTTGCTTGTTTATCCAGAATATTCGTATGTCAACGAATACTAAAATTTTAAGAATAAATAAAGTATACTTATTTAAAAGTTGTATCATGAGTTGCTAAGTAACATTTTTATTAATCAGTGAATAGTTTACTGTGCTAACAACAATGAATGAAATAAATAACAGTATAAACTTCTACCCGATGATTAAATAAGAAACCTACCCAGACAAATATATTTCTATATTATATGTTCTGATAACTATCACTATTATCGATAAGTACAGTTTTAACTTTACCCTTATTAGGCTACTTATAATATTTAGATACTATAAATGGGTAATAAGAAAGGTGCTTATCAAAATTATAAATTGTTAACAAATTTATATACAATTCAGAAATCTTTTCTACGACTTCACTGCTCTCAAAACAATTTGTTTCAATTAGTTCAATCGAAAGTTCTTGTTACACTTATTTCGATTAGCATTCAATAACATCATTAAGCATCTATCTTCTAACAAAAAGTAAATGAATGATTCATAAACTAACACACATCCGAGATGGCAACTAATTTGATCTGAGATGGCAAAAGAGCATCGCCACTCAGCAGTCAAAAGGGGTAAGTTTTGACCATGTAAAAAGAAAACTCGAGCGAAGTTTGGCAATTGCTTGCAAAACCGCAGAAGATGTCTCAACCGAGAACCAAGTCAAAAATTACCCAGCACCGTGAACGACACGTAACGATGAACGCGAGGAAATCAAAACTGAGCCGTTACGTGGTCGTTGCGTAAAGCCTTTCGCGGACTTTCTCTGTCAGCAAAATTTAGCGTGGGGTTATGCAACGCCGAAATGGCAGCCGACTAAATTTCATCATTTCGACTGAGATGATCGCCTCGTATGGATGTTGTGACGAAATGTGAAATGACCAGCTTTTTTCGAGTGACACACTTTTTGATACTAAAAAGTTGTATTTCTTTTCAAGTGGTATATATATAACATGACAAAAATGAAGATGTTTTTCCAATATATAACCGCTATCCATTTTTTCAATATATATTACAGTAAGGGGGTTCCACAAGGTAACAACATTAGCCCAATAGTCTTTACATACCTAACAAATGAATTGCAATATTAATCCTATAGTGAAACCGATCAACCAATATTTATTTTTACTTTACACTCAATGTGTTCAAATCTAATGACTTAATCATTAACTCAAGGTGCTTAGCATGATTTGTGTGTACATTCTTAATACATAGCGCGGATACAAACAATTATGCAAAGTAATAAACAAGAAACAATAATTTCTTAGGGAACAACTCTACAGACCGGTATTAATGCTAATTAAAGCTGTAATAGGGAACGTACAATTATTGTATTGTATTTTAATACGAGATCTGTTCAAAAATTATTGCGACTTTTATGTTTTTTTAAAAATAATTATTTACTAGTGAAAAAAATATTGCGACTTTTATGTTTTTTCAAAAATAATTATTTACTAGTGAAAATCTGTTTTGTTTCTTTCAAATAAGTCACCCTTACATATTACAAAGTTGTGCTTTTTTTTTTCAATATTCAAAGAGCTGCAAAAATGTATTTTATGTGACCCCGTTTAGCTCCTTCATCGATGCCGTCTTCATCACTTCAATCGTAGCTAACTGACATTTTTTATGTTCAGGTTTAGGAACGAGAAAATGTCGCAAAAGGATACGCCTGTGGAATTTAGTGGCTGCGACATCATTAAAGTTTGGTTATTAAGTCACAAGCAACGACGCGCGCAGAGGCGTTATCACAGCACAAAAATCAAAATTGCGCAATTTTGGGTAATCAATGAATTTCGCGGAGATCCCTCTTGTATCCAAATCCTTGGTAAAACTGGCATGGCATTAACCCATCGTTAGTTAAGGTGGATACCTTAACTGCAATGACTATTAGTAACATGTTGTTTGGAAACACTATTTTCTACTCTTTATCAACGTTTTGTTAACGCGCCCGGGCGTCCGGCACACCTTTTGACGTTCACATCTTCTGGGCCCTCTGAGAATTATCTAACAAACGTATCATTCATTTAAAATAGCTTTGTCATATCCCCCAATCAACATTAGGAATGCGCTTGCAGAATTAAAATTTTTATTAAAAAATATATATATATACTTATTCTGAGATCCATTTTATGCGATGAAAAAATAATCGAAGAGTCTCCACCACACGCCTAAGCATTTTGCTGAAAAAAATATATTAACCATTCATATTGTCCAAATTTCTTAACATAAGTAAGAGATATGTGTACTTATCACTATAAAAAGTTCGAAAATATATTATATGTAGCCCTCGGAAATTCTAAAGTTGCGATACTTTTTGAACACACTATCTATCCTGACTATAATCAAATGTTCTGGAGATACATCTCTTGTAATCTCAGAAGTCAGCATATTATGCAAAGTCTTTTTATCCTAAATGCGTGATTTGAAGGTCATACTCGAAGTTGTGTTTTTATATATGGTATACTTATTTGCATAAATTATTCAGCACCATTCGCTATTATTGCTTTTATCAATGAAATATAAATGCAAATTTGAAGTGCAACATTCTTTAATGGATTAAAGACAAATTCATTTTCTGCACAATAAATGAAGATATATTTTCATACATGTATTCAAACTATCAAAACTACTGTAGTGGTTTACTTTTATTTTTGTTGAAAACTCCGGCTGTAAATACAAAATATGTATATGAAATTTTCATCCAAATCTAGATTTACGTGAAGTAACTTTCTAAAAACTGCTCGAGTGACCTTGAAATAAAACGTTGTTACAAAACCGCGGGCCGCTCGCTGGCGCTATCCCTCCCCCCTCCCCTCTTCCCGCCCTATGCAGCGTGCCCACGACCACGCACACAGACACATGCGCAGGCGCACATGTAAGCCCAAAGACATTTACCCTCAACATGTGTGCGTAACGCGTAGAAAGGAGCGGTGAAAAATCTAATCCAGCCCTACAACCTTTCAATCTAAACATTTTCACGAACCACATTGCGTGATCTCGGCCAGCAGCCACTGTGAGAAATACCAATCGTATCAACGCGGATTTGTCTTTCAATGTTCAAATGATTCATTAACGCATTCTATTGTGCGGTCTAGATTTACGTCATTTTTTAATAGGGGAAAACCAGAGAAATTTACAACCACTTCCAATTAGGTACCTAGTAATGCCTGCTTATCCACTAACCTTGTAAGAATTGAATTATTCTATCATTCATAGCTCACCTTCGCCGATCGACGCTAACGAAACGCGTCAAAAATCTCGTCAGTTTTGAAATCATCGCCTTCCAAATATGTGAAATCCTTGAACACGTGTATGTGGGTCATGATCAGGTTCTAATGTGTCTCGCTGTTGGTTATTAGCATAGAGTTCTCTGCTCGAGCGGCGTTGCGCAACTCTGTTGACTTTCATCCTGAAGGTCAAGTGCCATCCTATTTCAAAACGGACCTTGGTCGACTCTAGTTTACCTCGGACTCGACGAGCTCCGAGAACAACCAGCAAACGGAAGAGATTGGCGCTAATAGATATAAATTGAATAAAGATGGACTCGGAATTTATTAGTGGCCTTTATAAGCAGCCGCGTTATCCCTACGCATAGGCATATATGGTGTCGTAACGAGAACACACAATGTAGACATATGTTTGGTTCAAAGTACCGACAGATCCCAAGGTCAACTAATTTCGCGGCGTGAGAACGCCTCCATATAGACGACTTAATTCATCGTAATTTGCTGTAATAACACCAAAACATATTTAAATGACTTCCAACAATCAAATCCGACCTTTTCTTATACACGTTCTTTATAAATATTCATCTAACTGCCACAGTGATCGCAAAATGTCGAACACGAACTCGATTTGTTTCCGAACTCTTGCGAAAATGTAGAAATATGCCGGGGGCGGTCTATAGATGCCATATCGGCTCGCTAAGGAAATGTCATTGCGGGTAAATCTTCATCTAGTGATTTCAAAATAATAATCAATTCGGGTCCTACAAAGAAGGTAGAGCTACAAACTCACAAAGTGACATTGCAATTTGTTGTAAGTGGCAATTTCACAGACTCCGTAAACTGATGTACAAGGCAATGAACATAGATAGAAGTTATTGATGAGAGGAATGTTTCTATAAATACAATGCATCGGAGATATGTATTAAGAATGCTGACACTATGAATTTATAAGCGCTCGGATAGCTATGAGCTGAGATGTTTGCTATGGCAGTTAACAAGTATCTGGCACAAGGGATTGATCGTCAATCAAACGCAAGGTGAGAGTGTAACTGTGGAGCTATTTTAGCAGCATCGAAGGTAAAACCCATTCGCGCTTTCGGCTCAAGACTCTCACGCACAAGGGTATGAGCGTGTATAAATAAATTCCCTGACAGTTGCCAGCGAAGGCGAAAACTCATTATTAATTCTAACGATTCAGTAATTAAACTCTTTCATTCAACATTTTCATTACCGTCCTTCAATTGTGCAATCGTCGCGTAAGTTCTGTAAATCAAGATAAACCAACTTTTGACAAAGCTTCAGGCTTACTGCATTTCTTGAGAGTCAATTTCACTCATCTAAATCAAGCTGATCAAAAAAAACAAACAAAAATAAAAAGTCAAATCATCAAGATTTTATTGAATGCAAATGAATAACATTAAAATTCAAAAGGTTACTGTCAAGTTATCATTTCGAAATGTAGTTACGAGTAATAAAATAACCACTATTACACTAGCTGATTATGCACAATGCAATTATTATTTAACAGTTTATTCATTTGTCTATTAACACTGCTAACAATTCCAACCTGCAAATTTTAGTAAGTGTTGTGAATTCAATGATATGCAAATGTTTGTGATTGAGAAACAATCGTAAATTCTTAAAGATACCGTAACTCCAAAAACAAATCAGACTTATCATAAAATTATCATAATGGCAATGATCTCATTTGACTCGCGACATTGATGGGAGTTACTAATTTCGAGTGGTTATTAAACAACGCAAAAGAAAATTATCGTTGATAAGCTTATCGATTTGGAGACGTAAATTTCCACGTTCGTAGTAAACAAGATGGCAATAATATTATTGTGTGAACTCAGGAATCCGGAAGAGTTGCTGATCGGTGATATTGTGCAGATGGTCGAGTTGTTGGTATGAATGAGCTGGCGTTTGTTGTGGGGTTACGTAATGGTGTGTGTAGCGTTGCCGGAGCAGCACTGGCTCAACATTTCGTCGAAGGCCGCAGCCGCTTTGTGCGATCGACGCACGCGCACCGCGGTTTCCTGTTTGACAACTATCGACTTACATCACTATCGCTTTCTGTCATACTTTGAGCGGCTGTTAGAAACTTGTAAAGGGGTCTGGCTTGTTGCTTGTTGCTAAGTACCTTTGTACATGCGTTTGTCATTGAAGGCTCGCACTGCCGGCTTATTATTACGACTTCCCAATCTCGTAAGTTAGGAGTCTTCCTTATTATTAAATTATTCAAATCGTTACTTTTTGTTATATCAGTCAAGAGTCATCCGGCGTGGTTAATTGTAGCATTAGCATTTCGTAATTGATAAGCGTGAAGCGTTGTCGATTCTGTCGCAAATTTCAACGGGTACAGGCCGAGCGTTAAAATGAAAACGGACAATTTAATTAAGCCAATCATTTCAGTTGTGCAAATAGAGCAGAAAACCATTCATGAGCATGTAATATAGCTCATGAGATTTGCCATGGGCGCGTCGGTCGAATGCATCGGCCCGTGCTGAGATCTAGCCTGGATACTCGGACAATATAATTGTTTTCTGCATTCTTAGCAGCTGATTTATTGCCTTCTGCGCCGGCGCACAAGCGACCGCTGAATAATGAAGTTTGAGATTAAGTTTATCACCTCTTTTGTAATTAAAGCTATAATTGCGTTATAATTATATCATAAACAAACACCGTTCCCTGTACTGAGACTTAAATAGAGAAAAATATTTCTAATGTTTACAGAATTAGTAATAATTTGATAATCTATAATTATACTCTGTTATAATTGCATACGATACAAGTTTCTTGGCCCACAATTACATGGTTACACGTGCTCCATTGTGATAATGAATTAAGGAGCACAAACAAAACTTAAGTAAGATGTAAAAGTGACATTCGTGAAATGTTTCATTCTTCTTGTCTATCCCACACTTACCACAACCACACCACATCACAACTTCAAAATGTGGTCAAGCAGTGGTACACGTATGAATAGTGTCGCTGCAACTTCTTGTAGTTGCGTTGTGTTTCCGACAATGTCGGTGCGGTTCTCGGTTCTTTTTCGGCCATTAGCTCTCGATGTCCCTGGTGGTTGCGTTGTAGTTGCGATGTCGTTGCAATATCGTCGGTATCATACAAGAGGTCAATAACGACTGCAAAATGTGGTACGTGTAAAAGATCCTATTCATTTTCAATACAAAATATATGCCTGACCTCGTGGTATGGTTGTGTTACACGTAGATCCTTATTCGAACCAAAAACGCATAATTACAAATGTTATTATGTATTTTAAAACCATCGATAATACACGTGTATCTTCCAGGAAACAGGGTCAATAACACATATGGTCTTATACAATTGAATTTGCGAAGCATGATGGTGCTGAGTTTAAATGTTTACTATTTGCGTAGTAAAAAGTTCAAGATCTTTATGAACACATTTGAATAAAGGACGCTGAAATTAAGTATTTCTCCTTTCATTGTAAAAACACTTGTACACGTGTACATTATACTCATTGGCTAAGCTTGTCTAATGCATTTCCTATTGTAATACTCGTATGAACATCAAGTTTTCAGATTTTATTTTAAGTCAGGATATACGAGGGTCAAACTGAAAGTTCTTAGAACTGGCCACTTATAAACAATATAATAAGAAAAATATTCTAAAATTTGAAAATAGAACTCTTTGCCAATATTACTGAGTATATATTTCATTCATTTGTCATTTGTTTTACGATTTGGCGGCAAATTGAAAATTGTTTGTGTCACGTCAACATGAATTTAACACGAGAAAATTTTCGTGCAATGATTTTTTATGACTTTCGATGTCATTTAAGTCAACAAGAAAGTTATGATAGACTACGATTGGCCTTTCACGATGAAGCCCCATCTCGTGCGACTGTTTACAACTGGTTTAATGAGTTTAAACGTGGTCGCACTAATCTCACTGATGATGTACGTGAGGGACGGCCTTCTACGGCGACGACTGAAAATAACATCTGTGTTGTGCGGCGTATGATAAAGACTGTCAAAAGAGTGACCTATCAGCAGATTCGGACAAGCTTAGGCATCGGTATGAGTCAAGTGCACAAAATCCTCCACGAACATTTAGCGGTCAGGAAGCTTTGCGCCCGGTGGATACCTCATAATTTGACTAAGGCTCAAAAACTCCATCGTGTGGATTGGTGCCGTAAAATGATTGAAAGATTTAACGGAGGTGACTCAAATGCTGTGTTCGACATACTAACAGGTGACGAAAGCTGGATTTACTGTTATGATCCTGAAACCAAAAGACAATCTGCTCAGTGGGTGTTTCCTTTCGAGGAGTTGCCAACTAAAGTGAAGAGAGATCGAAGTGCGGGAAAAAAAATGGTGGCCTCGTTCTTTGGAAGGATAGGTCATTTCGCAACAATTGTGTTAGAGGATCAAAAAACAGTTTCTGCAGAATGGTACACTACCAATTGTTTGCCACTTGTCTTGGAAAAAGTTCGAGAGAAACGACCTCGCAGTAGGATCCTCCTTTACCACGACAACGCCTCGTCGCACACCGCCAAGCGAACGCTCGACTATTTGGCGACATCAAACGTTGAATTACTGGGTCACCCGCCGTATAGCCCCGACCTCGCGCCTTGTGATTTTTATTTATTTCCAAAAATTAAAGAAAAACTTAAAGGAAAGCGGTTTATGAATGCTGAAGAAACGGTGGCTGCGTATCGCGATGCCATTGAAGAGACCCCTAAGGACGAGTGGGCAAAGTGCTTTTCCCAGTGGTTCCATCGCATGCAGCGGTGTATTGACGTCAATGGACAATATTTTGAAAAGATATAATAAAACTAATAACTGGCTAATGTAATCAGTTTTTGATTTTCTAAGAACTTTCAGTTTGACCCTCGTATCTGTTTGGAAATAACTTTACCAACATCATATCTCGTACAATAGCAGTTTGTTGATCATAACTTGATACTAACTTAATTACTTTCCAACAACAAACTTTAACAGTTCGTTAGGAATTCTCGCAGTAAAGACAGTCAGTCGGTCAGTGCACAAGAATTGAAATAACTTTTACTAGTCCACCATCATAATGACTTAGTTTCATATTTCTTTTTCTGTTACAAAATCGGTCATTAACCAACCGGACTAATAACATGTATAAATTCATTTGTCATAGACCTTTTCGTAACTTTAAATTTATTTTGCAACGGGGAAAGTTTGGACTTTTTTCCCAATCCTACGCTCCAGTAGTTGAATACAGGCGGCTTCTTGTACAATTTCTAAGCTTGCAACACCGGCATCGCGAAATATTTCGCAAACGGCTCATTCGCAGTTGAACAGTGCCTTACAGTTTCCGACGACATGGTCGATTACTTGTCATCTAAATTCGTTAATGTAGCTTGCAGATTTGATATTTCTTCAGTAAAGTATTTCAGACAATCTGTTTGTGCAATTTCAGTTTTCAACTGTACTCTATCTGTTTTCTTAATCGTATGATTTGCAACATTTGCTAGTTTATTAATGTAACAATTTTCTATTACTATCGCTTAGTGTTCTATAGGCAGTTCAATTCAACAGGAAAGGTTCATACCATAAAAGTTCTCGTCATTGATCTAATATATTTCCACAAATCGATAATCATTGCAAAACACTTTCATTTCTAGCCGGCTAATTAGGGCCCAGTTAAAGCCGTTTACCTAATATAGGATCAAATAATTAAATTGTCAACAGTAATTATTTATAAATTCTACACAGCCATTCGCCGATACTATTCCTCCTTTTACAGTGGCATGGCTGTCATAAAAACCATTAACGGTGAACAATTTAGAATTGGAATGGATATAGTAAACGATAGTAATGTGGTTTGAGCGCCATTCTGGGTCGGCGCGCGCAGTTAATTAGTGTGGGCAGTATTATGTAAGTTAGTCCGGCGTATTTCTTTTATGATCCAACCTTGAGGCGTACACTTGATTCTTGGACTGATTGAGATATTATTATCTTTCCTCATGTGTAAACAACGCTGAACCGCTTCCTGATTGTCACCAATTTTATTTTTACTAAGCGTATCGGTCGTTGTTTTTTAAACCTTACTTATCTTTTCACGTCACGTTTTTAATTGAATCATCTTCATTAAGTTTAGAATATCAAGCATTTATAAATCATTAACCAACAATTGCGGAGCAGATAATTGAAAAGTTAAAGGTGTTTATTTTCTCGTCAATCGAGAATAACATTGGTTACGTACTTTCGGTCCAATTTGCTTATGTTTTTGTTTATTTACATTGTTTTTATTACATACTGACCATTTTCAAAAGTTGCTTAACCGAATTACCTTCATTGAACACCAAATTAAGTGTAGTGAGTAAGAGGCAAAGAGATTGTCGTGCTTCAATAAAAGTTTCCGGAATTTTGTTTACAGAAAAGTCGGTGAAAGTGAGTGTTTGTAAAACGAAGGTTAGACTATTATACAGAGGCCAAATAAAAACACGCACGAGGTTACCTTTCTATTTTTCTTTCCCTTCGATTGCAATGGTGGAAGATAATAAACATTTTTTGAAACTAAAGGCTGATTGAATTATTGATCGTATTGTTGGATAACTAACGCCATCTCTGTGATAGTTTGAAGATTACAAACTATTGCCCGCCCTCTAATGGTGCGAGAGCGAACGAGTTTGAAAGAAGAAAGTGAAATTAGTTCATCGCATTAACTAGATGGCAGTAAAGTCAGATGATCTCCTATGTGCGCTTGCGCATGTGAAAATAATAACAAGAAAATAACATATTTATGAATATGGCTGAAAATAAAAATATATCTCCAAGATTTGAGACCGATCTCATATTCACAACAATCCTGTTCCAGTGTGATAAATTTATAAAAATATACATTGAATACGCATTATCTTGAAGATCTACGAACATACAGTTTTCAAAGCTCCACCTGTAGTACATTGTAAGGGTTGCCAACCTCAGGTATTTCGTCACGTCTTGTTCACAGACAATTATGATTAAAAAGCTATTTATTTCACAGATAGAAGTAATGAGGCCCAATTTAAAAACTTGGTAGTTTCTCTCTATTGTGTTAACTAAACAATTGAGGAGATATGTATTAAGAAGTCTTCTGACTAAAGATTTATCTTTTGAGAAAACAAAAAATAATTGATTCAAAATCTTTCTACAAAAGACATCAACGCGTTTCACGGTCAGTTTTGAAATTTCGTTTTTGGAAAAAAATATCAAAACGTTTATTCCACCCAAAATCCATTTTCTGCAATTTGGATCTGTGATTGACAGTCGATTTGTCACAAATCAATATACAAAAAAATACTAATTTGACCGATTGCACTTAATGTTGGATGTGGATGAGGTCTAGAGTGATGCATATCTTCTAAGTAGCAACGTATTTACCTTAAGGATCCCTAATGTAATAATGGTACCACATCTCAGCACAGCCCTGAAGGCAATTTGATGCAAAATATGTGAAGTGCAGCGTCTCGTGTGGATTCACGCGGACAATGGCGGGCGAGCCGGTACGCATCGCTGGCTCTGCCCTGAAAACGACTGAAACCTTGGCCACGTGAGCGCCATGAGCTGATGGGAAAATGGCAGCCTCTTTCTGATTGTGCTTTTTTTTAAGGAAAATATATAGAGTTCATGAATTATACTTACTACACAAATGTGACAAGAATCTTTAATCAAAAAGAAGTGTTAGCTACACCACTTAGAACTCGAGAACGGGTAAATTGATTTTCATCGTTTTTTTGGATTCGTCGTCGTAGAATAGGAGGATCACGGAACCGGGGGAAAAACAAAATTCGCTGGGACTGCATATTGACGTATTTTCTGGTAGTTCTTATTGAGTTTTAAACACTGGGAGGAACGAAGTTCATCAGGACCGCAAATTTTATAAAACTGAAATTCACGTTCGTATTTGTTGTGAATGTTGACAATATGAGTTTTATTTGAATGCTGATCGCAGCATTCAAAATTAGTTACTTGAGTATTTTATGACAATACATGGTCGCATTTTTATGACACCGCCCTCCTTTGTCAGATGAGATGTATTCACAAATGCTGATCTTGGATTACAAAAGGGCGTCGAAAGGTCACCAAAAAATCTACCTACATCACTTTTAGAATTAACAACTCCACTCAACCGGAACATAATTTTACTTTGACTCCACATGTGTGTAAATTCGATAATATTGCAACTTGTAACTGTCCAATTATAGAAAAAGTCAAATCTACAAAATATTTGGGAATTATAATCGATCACAATTAAAATTGGTACGCACTACTTGAAGCGCTGTCAGCTTGTTCTAGGAAACTCATTTGGTTATTCAGATATCTTAGAATTATTTCAGACAATCAACTTGTAACATATATTTTTAAAATTTTAGTCCAGTCTATATTATTTTACTGGGGTGTTACCTTTAAAACTAAATTCACCAGTATTGTAAGACTTTACAGAACGAACCTATTATATAATGACGCCGAGATTTTAACAGTTCGACAACTTCAATTACTACATATTGCAATGTATTTTAAATACCTATCCATTAAAACACTCCAGTAGAGACCCCAACTTTCGTAAAAAGCGTCGCTCGGTTGAGTTGAAATTAGCTTAAAAATCGCACCCGCGACGGCTGCGCCGCAAAACCAGCGGGCTCGTGAGTTTTGAATTAATACCGCTCTCCCACAATCGCAGCGGGCGCGGGGGAAAACCGCGCATTGAGTCCTCAGCCTTACGGTCAAAAGGATTCGTTTTTAATTTGTCACTTCTGAAGACTACCATTGGTATGCCTTTCAATGTTTTGTTATTATGATTTATTTGATATTATATTTATTTCCCAGAGATAATGCAATACCTACTTAGCGGAACATCAAAAAGCTTTTTAAAAGTGATTAATCGTTTCTATTACTCACTCACTTTCTACAATTAATGAAGGCGTTTGTTCAATATTGTGCAATAAATCAAATTGCTCAATCAATTAACACTTTGCACCTTTTGTCATTGTGAAGTTCACAATACTATATTCTTTTGTGATTCTACTGCGCATGCAAACAATAAATTCGTTAATAACAAAACGATTCAAATGGGACTATTGAAATTCATGATTGCTGATTTAAAAACTAACTCTTACGTATTATTATATAACGTAATTATTCGTCTTAACAATTATTATACGTCTAACACCAATAATTTGAAAAACTTTTTAATACACCTATTTAGGAAAAAATATAATGATGAAATTATAGTTAAGGCTCTTAATTTAAAAACTGCTTTGAGAAGTAGAGCTTAAAGTCATGGCAAGACTCGTTTGAGAAGTCAGCACTTTAGCTGTCAAAATATACAAAATTATTATAACTCTTCATTAGATCTACATTAAGTTCAAATTCGGTTGGAGCACTGTGACAGATCAGACTAGTTTGAGGGACTGACTGTACTAAAGCTGAATGTCTATGAAAGTTTCGACATCTAGAGAGTAGAATGTGGATCTATTACGCGCCTAACGCGAACCTAGTCTCTAATAAGAACGCTGTACTATAAACAGCTTTTGTAAAACCTTACTTCGGTATCTAAAGAGCTTTGTTTAAAGGATTTTCGCTAAGATCTGATTTTGATCTGTACTCAGGCAAACGTATGATTTTTAAACTCTTTTAATAACTACATCTCACACAATTAAGGTAATATCACGTTCATGCTTCAGAGTACGTTCTTAAATTCGTGTTAGAACCTTTCACGGCTACGCAACCTTCAACGCAGATGACTTCTGAAGCACTCATTCAAACGATCACCACTAAATTTAACTAGCAAAATATTTTTTTATTGTTTCCCATATACGGGTTGTGAACATTAAATGGTATGCGACCTTCAATTAGAGTTTTAAATCAGCCCACAT
This sequence comes from Pyrausta purpuralis, assembly GCA_963924145.1. Taxonomy (NCBI): domain Eukaryota; kingdom Metazoa; phylum Arthropoda; class Insecta; order Lepidoptera; family Crambidae; genus Pyrausta; species Pyrausta purpuralis. Next base: position 21,158,451 of record OZ001659.1, read on the forward strand.
TTATAGCCTTAGGAAAATTTTAACTCACGCTTAATCGTTAGTTAACTGTTTTTTTAGGCCCACAACAATATCTGTTGTATAAATTGCTTCACGTTTCCCGCGCTCAAGGAAATGTCCGCTCTTTGTTCTCTCGATTTTTTATCGAGATGCATTAGCATAATAAAATGTTATCATCTAAATGCTAATTTCGTTTTGGCAAGTTCACCCAAATGACTTCCTTGACCTAATCTTTGTCATATACCTAAAAACTGATCTGTCTTAAGGTTTTAGCACATCTTTAAACTCGTCACGGTGACTGCACAGTATCAACTCGAGGCGTTCGAGTATTCTCTGTATGAAACTCCATACTTCAACGCACATCTATCAACATCTTAACGTAACCACCTCGGATCGAGACCAGTGTCGGAAGTCTCGACATAGTTCCGTGAAAAACCACCAGGTGGCGCTCGAAAAATGCTGAGACAAAATTGGTGTTTTCGTGTGTTTATTGATTGAGAAGAATTTTTCAATGATGCTTAATAAACTACAAATATTTCTTAAGATTTATTAAAGATGTAACTACGTAAGTTAACATGATATTTGATGAATTAGAAAATTATAAAATTGAAACTGTCGACGCGAAATGTCAAAAATGATGCATCAGACTTCGCCCGCAGCTCGGGACCCTCTCTCGACCAGCCGCGCATGTGTTGTACTCGTAATGCGCATACAGGCGCGCCGCCCGCTGGTTGACGAATATTTGTCTACCCTGTCAATCGGGCTGTCATACTCAAGAAGAACTGTAAGATGTAGCAAACACGATCCAAGGCGAGGGGTTTGCTATCCGGTGCCGAGGCGTTGCCGTTCCCTTTACGTAACGCGCTTCCGTATGATTGACGCCCCGTTGGTGCTGTTCCCGTGCCGGGTTGATTAGTCGGCGCCGACATTTAGGACAAAGTGTTTGCAATTTTCTTTTATCTCGCTTCGAATATTGATTTGTTTGAGATCTATTCAAAATAACTGTAGCATTACATTAAACATAGAAGTCATTTCAATTTAGATGTTACCACTAATAGCGGTTCGCAAAAAGATACAATCTGCAAAATAAAGCATACTCTGATGACCTTTGAGTAAAACGACAAATGCACCAGTCCAGGCCGAAAACTCAGACAATTGAAACCGAAATCATTACAAAATCGTGACACAGCCGCGATTAAGATCATCCCGTGCGCGAACATTCCTGAGCGCGCCGAATTCACGACACAGCTTTATATATCGCGTTGCACTTTTATGTTCCATTCCCGCAATTAAATATGACTTTTAAGCAAAACAGTTTAACAATAGAGCAACAGTTGCCATCAACAATGAGCTCTGTTCAGTTTGTGACCCCGCGGTTGCTAAACTGAACGCAGACAATGCAAAAGAAGCGCCTGTTGATCGTCTTTTAAACGATCTTGCACCTCTATCGCAACTCTAATAACGCGTTTCTTTATCAGGCCAAGGTCCGTTACAACATGCTTTCTAGCACCTGCGATAGGACTCCTCAATTTTGGCACTCGGACCGCGTTAATTTGAATTCTTCTCACCTTCAACCTTTTTAATTTGGTTGGGAAACTCGAAAGACGATTGTTCTGCTAAGGTGATTGTTTTCAGAAACGCCGTACACGGTTCTTTATACAACTCAACAGTAAAGCGTGAGTTTAGCTGATAGTGGTGGTATTAAAACGCTTCGAAACAGTCGACTGAGTTCAACCTTGTCTTCTTTTATATTCATTTTTAGTCTGGCTTCGCGAACTAGTGAACCGAAAACGCAATTATGACGGGCCTCAAATTTGTTATGATTTCACTTATTTACGGCGTCGATGTGTTCGTGCGTTACACAACGTACCAAAGCACGAAACTACAATTTAAATCCTTCTCCAATTTGATGGTATCATTCAAAGAAACATGATGATCGCTAAATCGATCGATCCGATTAATTACTATGTTTTTATCGTAATCATTGACTATAACCCAATAATATTCGTCTTCCTTGTAGGAACCGTAAGGAAGTAATTGGCCGGTAGAAATTGATGCGTGATTGTATAATTAAGATACACTCGTACTTATAGAATTCACAAGGTATAAGATGAGTATAGTGCCTTAAGACTATGACAAAGAAAAAGTAACCAATTTTGAAAAAGTTTTGTAATTATTATCACTGATTAGTTACAAGCAATTGTTTTATTTTACTTTCTACTAATCGAAATATAGTAACTTGTTTTAACTTAAGACAATATATCGCTAACCGACATACGAATCGCGTTTGTGACGTTGTTTAAAGTATGATGACATTGCTGGAAAAGTATTCAGAATTACCAACTACTTTCATTACAATTTAATCACAAAACTAATAAGTCTAACTCACACGACAATATCAAATCTTATGCAAATAAAAAAGTAATTTGTTATCAGATTGTTCTAGCGCAGAAAATGTTCGTAGAATATTCTATTTCCCTTTTTTATCTACAGACATTTCTAACATTTCCGCTTTGATGTTACAAGAAGATAAGTCAGAATAATACTTCAATTTCATTCTTGAAGTACCTTCCAATAGTTACAAAAAGTTTGGACTGAAGACACGAAGAAAGGCATCAATCTGCTGCCAAACTATCTAAAAATACATTGAACTCCATCAACAATTGGTCGAAAGGTTACTTTTAAAAGACATTAGCGTAAATTCACTTGCTGCTGTATGTACTATTGAAAATATCAACGCCTCACCACTGTCCATGCTGGTTCCATCCTGACGATATATTTAGCGTGAATTCACAAATACTCTTGTTTCTTTTATGTAGGCGTATATTTATTAAATACGTCGGGCTTGGCGTGGAACATCTTCATAAATCCACTGTTTTGGCAATTTCTAATATGTACTTTACTTACATTCTTATGTATTCTTTCCAGTGCTGGAATGATGGGCGAGGGCCTGCTGACTCTGACGTACGGCAAGCATCACGCCTGCATCCTGAACGAGGTGGGCGCGGCGTGGCGCGGAGCCCGGTACTCGGACCTGGTGCTGGTCTGCGACGACGCGGTGCCTCTGAAGGCACACCGCATCGTCATGGCCGCCGCCAGTCCGCTCATCAGGTGAGACAATATCCTAAAGTCACTTTTAACGTTAAAGAGCCTTGATTGGATCTGGTCCGGATCTCAACAACGCGTTGCCGCTGAAGGCAAACCACATACCACATCGTCACTCCATCAGGTAAATCTGTTATCTGTAGCACCATTGTCAATGTCCAGATCCCTCTACTTCTAGCTGTTCTGCGCCATTGACATCCAACAAGCGTTACGCCTGCATCTCATCTGGTACCTCACTTGCTCATCGGGTAAGACAATCTTGGCCCATAAAATAACATGATCAGCGAGCGAACGAACTGTCTTCCATCGTCAAAATAATGTTGTGTTGCATGTCAGTCTGCAATAATATGCCACCGAAGACACACCGTATCATCGTCATACCTGCCGCCAGCTCGCTCATCAGGTAAATTATCTATCTCTCTGTAGCGGCATTAGCTAAGACAAATTCTGGGCGTAAGCCTCATCCAATGTCCCCATATCTAACAAGCATCACACCTGTATCCTGAACGAGGTGGGCGTGGCGTGGCGAGGGGCCCAGTATCCGAATACTGGGCCCATCGCCACGCCACGGACCAAAGGATCCGCCTTTGCTGGGCTGCGACGACGCAGTGCCTCTGTGGGCACACTGCATTGTCATGGCTGCCGCCAGTCCATTCATGAGGTAATACAACTTTTGTCAGTGACATTACATGCTAACTGCTCAGAGCAAAAAAGCTATCATTAGTTGTCAATGTTGCGACCCCTGCTTAAACCATTAAGTATATTCTTTAATGACACGGTACTGCTGAAGGTTCAATGCATCGTCATGGCTGCCACCAGCCCACTGTCAATTTCATGTCACTCTATAAAACTATACAATTGAGGCCAGCTTACGTTATGGCTGCGTCTCTCGTCTAAGAATAATGAGCATAGAACTGCTGTTTGCACTGCTACACGTTTCCTTCACGAACAAAAAAGACCTTTTTTTAATACGCTTGAGTGGTAAAAATAATATACACAGTGGTAATAGCTACATACTAATCAAACAGGCCATAAGGCTTTTCAATCAAAGAAATCTGCCTACATCCAATTAGTCAATCAATTATGCTATATATTAAGCTAGTCGTACCATAATTTGTACATTAATATGTAACAGTTCATAATACATAACGCAAAAGAGAAGCCTAACCGGATGAATTAATTGAATTATTAATCCGACTGCATTAATTAGGAATCCTATTTATGATATTAAGTTTTATAGTGTCAATGTCGCTAATACTAATAACAATAAAATCATATTGTCCACTAGCTAACTTGTGTGCCATATAAGTTATATTTGTCGAAGAGTCATCATTGCATCAGCATTTTCTACGAAAATGATGTCTTAAAATCAACGTGTTTGTATTTCCAGGAAAATTCTCGATGACACGCCATCCGTCGAGAACCCCGTCACCATCCACATGTCTGGCATTAACAGCACTCTTATGAAGCACCTCCTCGTATTTTTGTACAGCGGGCAAGCCTACATTGAAGTAAGTATTCTGTATCTACCCGTTTCAGTATATAAAAGATTTTGCATCTGTATAAAAAAATAAAAAAAACGTCGATGTATTCTACTGACCAAACAATGACGTCATCTATTTATAGAAACTGTAACGCCTGTCATCTACACTTAAACTTTTACTAAATCAAATTCTTACCAGACGTTTATTATCTCATTTCAGTCCGGCGAAATTGATGATATGCAAGAACTATTTGAGCTTCTCGAAATTAAATCAGACGTATGGAAATCGACAAAAGAGCGGCAACAAGCAGAAGAAAGAAACAGGTCGTGCGAACGGCTAAAAGCAAAGAACATGAAGACAGACATCAACAGTAACGAAAGCAGTAAACACGACGCTCCATCAGGATCTTCACATTCGGAAAGCGACCGGGTTACTCCAAGTGCAGGATACAGCAAAGATAAGGAATCAGAATCACTCAGCATAAAGAAAGAGAGCATGTCCACCAGTAGTAACGATGAAAGGGAAGATGATGATCACGATACCGAAAACAGGGACAAAGAATGTGGCCGACTGACTGCACGAAGGAGAAGTTCGTCCAACCCCGTCAATCTATCAGTACAAAGAACTTCAGAGAACACTGGCAGTGAACACGATGACTCGCAAGATGTGGATGTTGAAACTGTTGCAGCCAAGGTAATAGCTATTTATTTTATTTAATGTGTTTTCGAGTTCAAATTGTAGTACGAGATTACCTTCAGACATACTTCTAAGTGCATGTACGGTCTAGTTAAATATGGCGGAACTAAATTCTTTAGATAAATGGCTATGTCACGCGTATGTGTTATTTTATTAAACTTGTTTAAGATATGTTTGTAAATACAGGCAATTGAGCTCTTTTCCATAAATCAATTCAACTATGTATTCAAACGATCACTTTTATTTTCTAGAATATCAACCGGAGAAGGTCAACGTCATCCAGCCAAGATGATCAACCACAAGAACAAGTTTACCGAAGACAGTTACTAAATGACCGATTAGGCCGTGGAATTGAAAGAGCAAAGCGAAAATCACATTACTTAGAGCCCCCTGAATTAGATCTCCGGACCGTAAAATTAGAAGACTACGCACATCTCAAACCACCTGATCAGGATCTGATGTCGCTTGTACAGACCTCTCCCGAAAATTATGTCGTCACGCCTCACAGAAAACGAAGACCCGGCTTTCATAACTCTCCGTCGCAGAATCCTCCGTTCGTATCGTTTGCCCCGAGTTACCTAGAAGAGATCGCACAACTCCGATATCCACAAGGACCCGCAGGAGCAGCCGCTGTTGCGAGCGCGAGACTCGCAGCGTTACATCCTCTGAGTGCATCAGCTCCACCGTATTTACCCGAACGTAGTGCCACTCCACCCACAGCGACCCACGAGGATGCTCTCAAATATAGGCCTCCAAGCGCTGGCTCCTGGAGCCCGTGGTTATGTCCACCACAAATGGGTGCCGACGACGCGCCTTCATCAGAACACGACCAGGGCTCCAGCAAACAGGCACCAGTACGAGAATACCGTTGTGAGTATTGTGGAAAGCAGTTCGGTATGTCATGGAATCTCAAGACGCATCTTCGAGTTCACACGGGCGAAAAGCCTTTCGCCTGTCGACTTTGCGTCGCTATGTTCAAACAGAAGGCGCACTTGCTGAAACATCTTTGTTCGGTACATCGGAATGTGATATCGTCGAGCGAGAACGATGGACGAACTAACACGCCAGGCCGGTTCAACTGCTGTTTCTGCCAACTCACGTTTGAGGCCCTTCCAGAGCTCATCAGGCATCTGTCGGGGCCTCACAACAGTTTGCTGCTCAGCAAGAATTTGCACGAATGACGCACGCCCATATGACGCGTGCTTTCGCGTCACTTTGGACTATGAAAACTTCATCTCTCTTTTAGAGAGTTCAATTGTGATATGTTCGTAAGAAGGTAATAGTGTAAGTGATTAATTTTAAGACTTGTGATATCGCAGAGCGATACTCATGAATCATCCGCGGAGAGGCGGGTGCGATGTTTATGACTAATTTTATAAATAAATCACATGAATGCCGAATGGGTCCAAATTGTTATAATTTGTTTAAAAATTATAATTCGGGACCAATAACTTCCAAGATAGTATTTATTTAAAAGATGTATTTCATTAGGGTAAATGTTATTTAAAAGCCACCGACACATAATTCCTTAAGCATAGAAAATAGACTCCATTGTCGATGAAAAGTTGCGAAAGAAAGCCAAAGCCTGCAAGGAGATGTCACCTTAACTACCTCCTAATTTAAATCAGTATCATGATGACTGACAGAAAATTCGGTGACATCCAGATAGGTTTTGGGGTTGATTACGTACGTTCAGATTTGAAAGTATGCAATCAATGGTTCTAGTCAGAATCGGAACTACGTAGAAATGATATCGAATACTATATACGTAATTTTAATTATACACAGTAAATAATTGGTAGTTTAATATTTTTCAGACCTCTGTACCTGTAATTGGTATGTGTTATACATTTTTTCAAGAAATATACGTAACTTTTAGCTCTTTTAATAAAACTTCGCTTGTTCCAAATGGTATTAATCTGACATTTCGCAGCTTTTTAAAGACATTTTCAATCTCAATATTAGGTTTTATCGATGTATGTAATTCTAAAGATATAAAAAAATGTGTTCGTTTTTAATGTTTACATTATTTTGCCTCTTATTAAATCCTTCCATTCGTTAGTGCTGATTTAATTCGCAATGTGTATGGGCACCAAAGATTTGTAAAGCATTGAAGATGTTTTGGTGTGTACAATTAAGAGAAATTAAAGGGACCTGAAATGATTATGATTGTTAAACTTAACTTAGGTACCAATTTATAATCTCATCTCTAGATAGTAACTTGTCTTCTGTAACCACTTCCTTAATTCCATTACGGTTAATATTCGTATGAAACTTGAATACTATCTTTCTATGTTTGGATTAATGTACTGTTTAGTAATAATACTTTCCAAATACATATTTTTGAACAGCATCTACTATATTATACCTCCTAATAAAATTTTAAAATATTTTTGAGATCACTTTTAAACATGTTATTGTGGCCAGTTATATAAGAACTATTTTTATTTTAAATGCTGGATGTGACGTAGTTATTACAGAACGTTGATATTATAATGAGCTTCATTTATGTAGAATTTATTCCAAGATGACATTATGGACTCGTTGATTGGAACAAATTTTGCTTTTCAGTAATACTCATTAAACATATTCTGCATCAATATGCATGATTTCCGTAGGAATTAAACCAATAATATGTGTGTTGTTTCGCAGAGGCACAATTTAATGCAATATTTGATATGCAACTCTTATTTCGATATTAAAACTAAAGTTACCAACAAATTGTTCAAAACTTAGAGTAAAACATGAATTCGAATGCTTTAATATTATTTCTTTCGAACGTTACCTATCTACCTGATACTTTTTGTTTGGCGTCGTGTTTTGACGTATTTTTTTAAATGGGGGAACAATTTAATTTTAAGAATTGTGATTTCGTGGTAACATTAGATTATTTTATGTGATAATGTCTGTACTTTATGTAGGCACACCGAGAACGCTGTCTTCCATCGCGTTTTCCATTTTCATTTGTGTAAATATGCTTAGTGTTAGAATGATGCATGACAAAATTGCCTGTAAAAACAAACATACTGCCTACAATCGAACGAAAAACTACACTTGAACAAACTAAAAATTGCTTTACGTCGTCTGAACCCCTCTTTGTAGTTACATTGTCATTTTGTGATAAAACGGCGTAAAGCCAAATTGCCTTATTGTTGTATCAATGCAAATAACTCGAAAGTGTAATTGTCATTTTTTTCGAATTCTCATTGACTTTGTTGGTTGCAAGGAAGATCCTGAACTAAAAGATAAAATAACTAAATCATAATGATATAATGATAAAATACTCGTGAGTAAATATTTGTACAACATTCGTTCTTAATGCACGAGCGATGAGAAGTCGATAAAAAAATCGAGACAAATACGCACTAATTCGAAATACTTTATTCTAAAATCATGACTTTGTTAAGAATTAATGTAAATAATAACTTAGTTCGTAGGTTTACGATAAAAGCTTAACTTTATCTTGTTGAACTTGAATATTGATTTCTCTGTTAATTGTAAATTAAAATTTATTTTGTAAGTTTTCACTTAGTGTACAATTTTTGTAGATAATGTTTAGAACATTAACATTCTGTAAAAATGTGTTCTTACCGTAGTAAATTAAATAACGAAAATATTTTAGTTACCCACAAATCTTGTTTATTTATTCATACGTCTCACATTTATTTTATAACATACTAGCGGAGCCGGTAAATTTTGTGTCGCACCCGGCCCCGTCCCGCCCTGACCCCGTAAATTTAAAAAAGTATTGGACACCAATCACATACAATGCTCTGTACCCAAAGTAAGTAGCTAATGCACTTGTGTTATGGAAATCAGACACAACAGTGGTACCGCAACACTCAGACCCTAGACAATGTAGAAAATTGTGATTTCTATATTGACCCGTCCGGGATCGAACCCGGTACCTCGGAGCGGCGACGCCTTTAAACCAGCGTGCTTAGCCACTACACCACGGTAGTCGTCATAGAGAGATTATATGTATATACAACGTGTAATGTTAAATGTGCAAACCTCGGACACCAAGACATTATTGGTCTTATTCTTAAAGAAAATAGTAATAACAAAAAATATTTAAGGTTTTATATTGTATTTTAGTTTTCTGCGGAGACATCTCTGTCGAGAGATGATTCGGTAGATATCCAACAAGCCGCTGACATTATTTTTATTACTATATACGTTCATAAATACCTAATCTTTGTAAGAATGTTTGCACGTGATGACTTGTCATATTCTCATTAATAAATAGACAGGGCAACATTTAAATTTAGATTTTTTGATAAATGTCTCCCATATTCAAAAGTAGTACAATTTAATCTCCTCGTTATTCCAATCAACCTATTTTCAGGTTCTTCGCATTTAACGAAACACGTTGTATGTTGCAATTCTATTACGGTGACATAAAACAAAGACCCCTTACACACTGCGACTCTTAGCAACGATGCAGTCGCGCGTTAGCATCGATGCAGTCGCTGAAATTCAGAACATAATTTCAACTGTATCAATGCTAAAAGTAGCGCAATGTGTAAAGGCTGACATTTCGCGACTGCATCGATGCTAACGCGCGTTAGCATCGCGACTGCATCGCTACTAAAAGTCGCAGTGTGTAAAGGGTCAAAGGTGTCTAATTATTGCCTTATTGGATTCCAGAGTTTAATTCACACGTGTAACGTTTCATTCCTAAATAAGTACACTTATAAAAGCAAAAATAAATACTCTTTTATCAATAACGTATTGGAAAAAGTTTTAAGCCAAAGGAATTGAAACTAAGACTTATATGAAATAAAAATAAATACTCTTCCAATTACAGTGCGACGAGGATCTTCTGGCCAATAGATGACATTGACAGGGGGCGCTAGCATTCAATAAGGGTAGCTAGTCCAAGAAAATCTCCCTTAATTCAGGGAGTCTATTTATTTTTTAAGATCTTTTTATTAACGGAATGCTTCAGTTGCTTTGTTATTAACAGACATGAAAAAAATAAAACTTAAACATGCAATATATAAAACAAACTTAAAATCTACCTATTCAAAAACGAAACCATTACCTTGCACCAAGGAGGCTATGATGCGGGTGGCGTTGCCGCGTTGGATAGTTATGCTAATCCTTTGAACTTGAAACCAGCCAGCTTTAGTATTGGCTGATACAGTTACAATTTATGCGCATTTTTTCTAAACAGCAATTTAGCAGAGGGTCTCCACGGCCCAAATGTTTCAACGCCAAACGGCGCAAACTCATAACCACTTGCAAGTGAGACATACTTGCGACGCTTGGTGTTTTCAGACAACTCCGCTGCTGCTCCAGCTTTAAGGGCTGATTCTCTGAGATGGAGGGGGGTCAAAGTATCGACACAAGTTGTATCCCAAACTAAAAGCGTGAGGCCATCGGGTATCTGGCCATCATCACGGACCAAACTACGTGGTTCCTACGTGGAAGGAACATTAATGGTGGCAATAGTGACGGGCGAGACGCACAGCGCTTTGCTGGCAACAAAGGCAGAAGCGACCTTTTGTCAACCTTCTTGCCACAGGGACACGTAAAAAAATCTCATTTAGGGTTACCAAGGTCTTAGTTTATATATTTTGCCCGACCAGGATAAATGGGACCAATGGGAACGGTAATAATTATAACAGTACTATATATGTTTGTTTATATCATTGTAATAATACAATAAAAATCATTGAAAATTATAACTATATTTAAGGAGTTTAGCTCTACGATATTTCAAAAAATCATTTTAAAAGTTAACATAGAATATGTACGATATAAAACCTTAACAAAAATCGGAAAATCGCTTGAAAGATAAGGGAGATTTAGTTATACTAGATTTGACAACCCCATTTTTGAAAACGACAGCGTTCGTTCAGTACCCCAATCACGAACTTTTGACGTATTCGTCACGTTATCGTAGCGAGTTTACGTAGTACAACGTTAGTCGGCATCACGAAGCACTCTCGTGTCGTGTAGTAAACTCGATAGCATTGACGAAGATGACGTCATACTAACGTAAATATGGCCGTAGAATGACACGTCCAGAAACAAGTTAAGCCATCTTTCTTATGAATATTATCGAATTATATCATGATATTCCAGTAAAATCTAAGAGAAATCAATAACGGAACAAAATTACGATCAATATGTTTGGCAGGGTTTGTAAATGTAAAATTTAGTCTATTAACATATGAAGATATATGTTTTGCTGTAATCTTTAGATTTTTGAACTGTTTACTAGACTGTCAATTGACAGATTGACGTTATGCCATCATATTGTGACAAATTCAAAATTTTTACAAAAGATTAAGTTAAAAATGATGAAAAATATTTAAAATAACGGGCACAAATCGTTTGCAGTAGAACGTAACAATATTTGAGTTTTTGAAAAATGAAGTAGGTACGTTAAATTAATACAAGGATTTGTTATTAAAGTGCTTTTATTAATTGGCTATTAAAGCGAGATAAACTCTAGCTAGATCTTATTTCTCAAGATATTGTGATTTATCCGAGCCCTCAGCTCTCCAAGCGGACGCTGCTTCTAACAAATGGAATGAAAAACATTAACGTCAATATAAAAAATATATATATTATTTTTCAGAATGAAGACAGACCAAAATACAATGTATAGAAATACGCCTACCTAGCTAGAACAATTAAAGTGAGTCTAGCAGTTCCGGCGGTCTTCGTTACTCCCTTATGTCTTAATCAGAGAAAAGATGAACCCAACAAGATCAAAATAGATACACCGGTTACAAGTGTCCCTGTTCCTGATTTCTTTTCAAGTTAAGAATAAAGAGTAGAAGATAAAAACTTTTGTAATAAATTTAATATTTCTACTGCAATGTCTTAATTTTAGAATTATAAATATGACCACAAATGTATTATTTATTTCACACGTTTCTTTAATTCTCGCCAAAAGCCAAAGCTCGGTATGTTTTTATATGTGAGATTTTGAGCACAAATAGTAAGGAACTATGTGTTGGATCCGTACGTTCTCACTAGTACACACACACCCGTTGAAGAGTTTCGTCTTCAAACACTGAGGTTAATGAGACGAGCTGACGCTTTTGCGCAGTTTTCCGACCTCTGCCTAGCCGGCCGCGTTGGATTCGTTGATAGACCTCTTTCTTAGAAGCACTTGTTGTAAGTCTCAGTCAAGGCTTTCGACTGTAGTTCCAAAATCTCATCTTCGGCTGCACGAATAGTACCTATAATATCAGTAAACCAGAGGTGAGAGATGTATTTGCTATTGACGTTGATGCCGAATTTTTCCCATTCCAGGAGCTTGAATCTTTCTTCAAATGCAACTGTATGATAATTTTAGAAAAAAAAAACAATTTAGGAGTTCTTATGCGTAAAAGTTACCTAGTTTCTCTTCGCTCATTGTTGACACTCAGAATTTCAAGTAATGTTATTGCAACTCACGATACTATACGTCAAAGAAAGGTTCGTGATCGCAAATCCAGTTTAACATTATAGGAAATGTTCACGCACAATAAATGTCAGGTATTCAGCGCTGCCAAATTTAGTTTGTTTTACGTCCGATAGAGGCGCTTTCAAATTCTCATACAAATGATTACGTTACTATACGAATACTTTGACGCAAATTATTCGTGATAGGGCTACTGATTTTCGCCTTTGGCCAAAAAATCCGTGTACTGTAACGATAGAAGCCGGGATGCTGTGTTACTACGTTGGTTTTAACCAAAATCGCATTTGATGAGGTGCTATTTCTATACTAACTAGCGGTCCCCTGCGACTTCGTCCGCGCGTTTTGAATTGGCTATCTCCCCTCCCGTCACAGCCTGATAAAGCCTTCCTCAATAAACAAGCTATATAACACAAAAATATTAGCGAATTCAAACACAACAAACCCTTCAGCTTTATAATATTAGTATAGATGTAAGCCCAGATAATATAATACTACATGTAAGTGAGTGTCCAGCAAACATAGTTAGCGCAAGCTTGCGTTGTAGGTTCTTAAGCTGCGAGTACTATTATGATTCGGAGTTATTTCATAACTGTGATAGCTTTTAGGATATTTATTAAAATCCAATGATGTAAAGGGCGTCTTTTTTCAAAATGAAATGCTCGTGATGATGAATGCATTTATTTTTATAAGTATCAATACCCGTGTGTAAGAGACACTTTCGAAAATAGTGCATTATTTTTTATTAAATTTGTGTTAACAAATTTAATAAAAAATAATGCACTATAATGCACTATTTAAAAGGTTGTAGTGAGTAAACCATATAAGATAGACATAAGCTGTTGCGGACTTTATTGTAGAACTATTAATGCACAATAATGTCGTGATACATGATTTTTGTGTTACTTAAACGAATTACGCAGCGTACGCTGCGGAAGTTCTCAAAAGGATTATTTTTCCCCCGTTTTCGCAATATTTTTCGTTGCGGCCTGGATTTAGGAGTCTTTTCTTGATGTTCTTTAGCTTAAACCCTTCCTCGAAAAATTGGCTTTCTAATGTAAAAAGATTTTTTCAAATATGTCCAGTAGTTTCTGAGATTAGCGCGTTTAAACAAACAAACTCTTCAGCTTTATAATATTAGTATAGATATTGTAAAGCTGACGAGTTTGTTTGTTTGTTTGAACGCGCTAATCTCAAGATTTACTGGACCGTTTTGAAATGAATGTTTTATGATGGATACCTTATTTATCGAGGAAGGCTCAAGGCTTTAAAACATCACGCTGCGACGGGAGGGAAGGGAGCAAACTCAAAATACACGAACGAAGCCGCGAGGGACCGCTAGTAAATACATTTGAGCCTTTTGGCGTCCAGACCATGGGTACTTGGGGTCCTTGATCGCGTTCCCTTTTTTGGATTTTCGCAAAAGGCTGACTGAGTCGACTGGTGACCAAAAAGCTGGCAGCTACCTCGGACAGCGGATTGGTTAAGCTATCCTGAGGGCCAACGCTGCCATCATTTTGGGCACCATTGGGTACCATATGGCAGCGCTAAGGGCGGTATTTTTTAATGTTTTATTGAGTTATTCTTAATTGCTTAAACAAAATGAGGTGCAAATGGCGGACTTAATGCTTTTAAGCATTCTCTACCAGTAAACCATTGGTTAATGGAGAAACAGTTACAGAACAAAAAAATAACATAGTTAAGAATGAACTTCATATACCTTCATGAAAACCTACTAATTTATCTTCTTCTTTTTTATTTTTTATTATATACTAGCGGTTCCCCGTGGATTCACTCGCGTAATTATCAGATCTCCAAAAACATCGTTATAAATTATAGCCTTTGTGCTATTCTGATGTATATTACTGTAAAATTTCACAATCCACCGCATAGATTTTACGTGATCCAAACATAGACACTCACAAACTTTCGCCTTTATAATATTAGTGTAATTTTTAATGACATTTGTTGTTAGTTTCATTTAAGTATATGTTTCATTACGTTCATGTAAATAAAGTTGAAAAGCACTATGTATATACTTAATTTATACAGGGTGGTCCATCCAATGACGTCAAGTTTTTTTTATTCATTCCTCCCTCCTAGGGGTACCCAAAAATACCCCATGTATGTTCCTCGTTTTTTTTTAGGTTTCGAGATACGATTTTTTTATGCTTTCATCGAAAATTTCGCTAGTGTTTACATAAAAAAATTACATTAAAAAAACTGATCGTTTTTTTTTTTGTTTTTTTTTTAAACCTAATTCTCGTGAAGTGTTCTTTCACATGCATAAGAATTAACTGGCTAACATTGCTGCATGTTGAAACAATTTTGATCCAAAGTTAATAAATTACGTTTCTGCGAGCTAGAGATAAATTTTCAAATTCAAATAAAAAAAACAAGAAGGTTCCAAGGATTCTGATAAATTTTAAAAACTTCTCTAGTCTCTAAGCTTTCCAAAAAGTACAAAAAAGTGGCAGGTAAAGGGGCCATTATTTCCTGTAATCGGGCTTCAAACGTAGCGGGGTGAAAATTTGGCCAATTAAGTAACTTGAATTAGTTGCCATGACATGAAAAATATATAAAACAGTAAATGATAAGTGGGTGCGTGTAAGTTTGTATGGGTAGTTTTAGGTTTTATGAAATATTTATCTTTATTCTGTTGATATATTTAAAAAAACCTAAATAGTAAGTACCTAGTACTGCAATTGCATGCACTTTAGTAGGTAACATGTTTATTATAGGTAAATAAACAGATATGTTTTTTTGTCTCGACTTTGAAGGTTACTGAAGATAACAATTTAAATAACTGTCTACACCTTTTCAACGTAATGACAAAAAAAAATTGTAGGTAAATGGGTGGCTGCAGCATGCATCACAATTTCGCAAGACATGTTAAGCTAAGCACAATGCAAACTCTACTCAAAGGGGCCAAGGGACTATTGTTTTATATATTATATAATGTGCCTGATCACCGGTGTCCGACCGTTTAAAGCGCAGTTATATGATCAATTTTATCGACAAATCCACTGCAAATTTTTAGGTAATGACGTAGTATATACGTACGTTCACGGTCTAGTTTTTTGTAATATTGAAAATAAATAAAAAAACATAATTACCTAATCTTGAATGCTTTACGTCTCAAGTATTTTTAACAATTTAAATGAGAGTTTCATAGCCAGCCAGCACATCAGGTTACCCACTTTTGTTGCAAACTAGCCTTTATTACAACTGCCTAAGATACCGCAGTGTTTACCTTGACGTGTTGTTGTCCTTACAATATTGGTTAAAGAGGTATTACAGTATCGAGATATTGTTCGTGATATAAATATAGGTAGAAAGTTATTAATAGTCAATTACCTTTATTTCTTACAAGAACAATAAATTCCGACAACGATTTATAAGCGTAAAACGAAATTAAAATAACTGCACTTAAATATATTTTGCCTTTTTAGAGCGAGTTCGTCGCACCAAGATGGCAAGTTTTACATACCTACTGAGGTTTCTTAAAAAATATGACTTGAACTTACTATCTACGTGTATTGATGATGTTTGACTTGATCTTGTTTCGCCAGCTCCGTCCCATCACAAGAGGACTATCGAATTAGTTCTGAACAAACTAACCTTGAGAATCAGTAAGCTCAAGTGGCAATGGGCAGGGCACATAGCCCGAAGCAATAATGGCCGTTGGGGCAGGAAAGTTCTAGATTGGAGACCCTTCGACCAAAGAGGCACCGTAGGACGTCCAACGACAAGATGGACAGACGATCTTGTAAAGTGATCGGTTGATGTGGAAAGCCGTGGGGTGGCTTATGTTCAGCAGTGAACGTCCTTTTGCTGATAATGATGATAATGAAACTAGTGCATCAAACCATGTTATATTTTCACCTCCTCTATGTTTAAGAATAAGTGTTTCTGCTTCCCGTGACCCTGACCCATGATCAAATCTTAGGTGCGTATTACGATGCACTTTTGATAGGTAAGCGGCGCAGCTTTACAGTCAAATTAGCAATTAGTATTGTGATTTCGCCCTTTATTTATAATATTATTATAATAAAACAACATTCGAACCATTATAGTATTATATAATATTGTTAATATTCGTTTACACTGACTCGGAATTGAGCTGCCTGGAAATTGAACGGCTGCAGTTGGATCGCATTACGCCCCCAGATCAAAGACAAAAAAATATATACGTTTTGATATTATAATAAACAATCCGACTCAGATTTATACATAGATAATAAATAAACAGAACTAGCTAGGTAGCATAGCATCAGCCCTACAAATCGAATTATTGCTGATGTCACCAAGAAGCCGTATGATGCGTGTGTGGTGGACGCGACGCCACTGTGACCTAACCTCTGGACAGGTAAGTACTGGCATTATTATCAAAATAGGCCTACAAATTTCACATTTAATTGAACATCTTCCAATAAGAGTTCTTTGCAAATTCCTCATAAAATCACAATTTATAATTGCATTTCATCTGGGCCCTGACTTTCGCGGCAATCGAACTTTTTCCGTGTAGTGTTTTGATTACGAGTTTCACCGTTTTATTGAAAATAAACAAGTAATATATAGAACAAAATGTGCAGATGAAATAGCAAACCTGAAAAAGCAAAAACTGATTTACAGCGAAAAAGAAAATTTGATCATTTAATTTATTGAAAATGCAGCCTGCATTACAATTAGGGCCTGCTGTATATTTTGCATTTAACTCATGACACGTGACGGTTATCCGCCAGTAAACTAAAATCATATAATATAGTAAAAACCCTTCCAACAATATCGGTGTTAATTGCCCTCTTTCAGTAGCAATCTGAAAACAATTAAGGCTCGGTTTCATTTAATCTCTTTAATTATAATAAATGTAAAATTGCTGTCAAACTCTGTGTACCGAAATCCTAGTAAGGTTAAAGTGATACTATGACCAACCATTAACTGATTTTCCAAACTGTTACAGACTCATTTGAAATTTCATGAAGATTGTTGCCAACTCTATAAGAACTTACACTATTTGTAATTTATTCCCTATGTGGGTAGGTATTTCATGAGATTAGAGCGTAAATCTAAATTTTGGTATTAAATCAAAACAAATCAACATTTTTAATAGCTTAGTATAGTTCAAATAAACAGATAAAATACTGAGAAACTGCCACAGCAACAAAACAAAGATATGTAAACATCCTACTAGAGTTGTAGAACATTAAATAATTTAATATGATGATCTCGAGCAACTTCCACCGTTTAACTATAAAAAATTCAAATATATCCATAACAAATCGAGCGATATACGTAAATGGAAAATCGTTCTACGAAGAAATAAGCTCATTACATACTAAGCAATAAAACTTAAACGTATTGCCATGAAGTAATGCAAGTAGTATGACTACAGGCAACTACTAAATGTAAACATTATTTTTATTATGTTAAGGAAAGAAAGAACAAAACTTCAACATCGCGCAAATAACCTGTACGTACATAGTATGTTTAAAGTAACAGTACAGTAACATAAGAGTTGTCCGGGGGCGCTATTTTTAATCGCTCGAGTCAACATTACAAGTGAATTTCGTTCTAAAAGTCAACGGGAATAACGTTTAATATAGAGACAAGTAGTTTAAAAAATATGTATCTTTTTAAGACCACTGGCATGTGAATTTGAATGGATTTTCACGGAGAAAATCACAGGCTATATTGACACAAGTGATTCAAATATAGACCTTCAGATCACAGACAGCTTTTATATCCCAAATTGCTAAAGATAGAAAGAACCCTATAAAAATTGATATATTTAAGGACGGTTAAATCGAAAAACTCTTAAAGTGACAAAATAGATAAACTAGCTGTAAGTAGCTCATAAGGTTAAAATATCCAATGATGCTTCAATAACCTTATTTGTTTATTTTACAAGTACCTACTACATACTAAAATATTTCCACCAGCAAAAAACAAAGTCCCCAGAAAACTCTTCATCCCCTTCGTAAGCTTACAGACGCTCTTAAAAATAGATATATCCATAATTAGATGTGCACATACAAAGTTAATTACAAAAACGAGCTAGGCAAGCAATTTAGTTCTTACAGGCGGAGTAAAAATAGAAAATAAAAATGGCGACCCGGGGAACCGGTAGGCAGATGGACCTACATCTTTTTGCGATGCCATATACGGAGTCGGGATGGGAACATTCCACTCTTGCTTTAGCGTTGACCATTATCTAGTGTTGATACTAGAAATAGCTAATTGCTTGGTTGTGGAAAATTTTAGGATCCTTATGTGCATTTTTGATGATCAAATTTTCATTGGCAATAGGTGGAATGGCAACTGTGACTAGAATTTCAGGTCATATTCCTAATTTGTATTTTTTTAATGTAATCTTCGAGACCCAGTTGTAGACATAAAATGAATTATGTAGAGATCTTCTCGCTCTTTCTCTTTATATAACTCTTTTAAGATGATTAGAACAGATCATCTTAGAAGAGTTGTAAAGTTTCGGGGACATAAGGAATGCAATAAATTAATATGTACTTCTGTAGTAGGAGACATTCATGTTTCAACTCAGTAGTATATTCGTTCGTATATCGACGATTGAAACACGAAACACGAATGCATGATATGCTTTTCAAAACAAACAAAATGTGTCAGATGTCATTGATTACCTCATTTCCACAGTTTGTGGTGTTAAAGGGTACACTCGTGAAGCCTTATACAAGTAGTACTTGTTTTCTATTTATCATCACCATATTTAACACTCCCTCCCCTCCTTTTTTATAGCGTAAAGCCTTCCTCGATAAATAAGCTATTTTTTTATTCTTTAGCAACACTTATTTTTTTCAAATCGGTCCAGCTCTGAAATTATCGCGTCCAAACAAACACTTCAGCTGCATAATATTGTTTGTATTTGTCTGGGTGTTTTCTATGTATATCATGTATGTATTTACAAAAAAAAAGTATTTAAGTATTATATCCGTTGTCTGGCACCCATAACACAAGTTTTGAGTAGCTTACTTTGGGACTAGATGGCGATGTGTGGGAATGTCCAAAGGATATTTATTATTTATTATTTTCTTTATAATATTAGTACAGAAACATCGTTGATATGAAGCGTCACCTAAACAAAGCCCTTAACTTCTATGGCTTTGTTGAAGATACGTTGAAGACCTAAGCTATTCTTACATTTCCACTTAAATTATCACCCCATGAAAACCCTACACCGCTGAAACCCAGCACTAATATTTGCAGACATTCGTATCTAGAAAAACTGTTCCCACAGAACAATGAGTCCCATTAACTCACACACGCATACGCACCTAACAAGGTCTGCAAAATTCATTACGGGTTTGACGGCCATAATAAATCAACCTAGGTTTGCTAGATAAGTCCCTTAGAGTGCACAGGACCGGTTGAGCAACGAGGGTTTATAAGCGGGAGCCGGGAGAGTTGAGAGCATTCCCGTGTCGTCAGTCCTCCAGAGATCACCATGTGGCGATTGTCCGTACTCTGCCTCCTTGCCACTGCGGCTGCGCAGATCCCCTCGCTGGGATGGTGCCCCGACTTTCAGGTGAGTGTGGTTTATTGTTATTTTATTTATTTTGCCTTTTTTCTTAGATGTCTAGGATGGTTACCAAATGAACCTATTATTAGTAATGGCACTATGAATTAATGTTTTTTAACTATTGAGTACTTCATTTAGTAACATCACTTCCGAAAGATGATGATGATGATTGTTATAGAAAATACCACTACTACATAAACCTTACGTACCTTCTTCAAGTGATCATCAAGATGATGACTTGAGGATAGCGCGATGACGCGTTTGGTGTATTGGTTAGCGCTCCTGATTATTACGCCGGCCGTCGCGGGTTAATCTCGCAAGGGGCAAATGTTTGTGTGATGAGCACGAACATTTGAACCTAAGTCATGGATGTTTATATGTATTTAAGTATTTGTAGGAGACAATTAACAAGGGAGAAAATTCCTTACTTCGAAACCTCAACAATTGGTGTGTTGTCTGGGGCATATTTATTTACAACGAAATTGCCAGAACACCACATAGATTCGTGTTTATTTTTTGTTCTATTTAATTACTGGTCTTAAGAGTCACAAAAGCATAATATTGCTGGCTAGATACATGAAATGGCCAAAAGATGATTGATAACTATGACAAAGACAACTTTCAAGATTAGGCTTTTAGGCATCAATAATTGAAATTATGTTCAGTTTTTTTTTTGTAAATGTTATTTTTTTTCGGCACCACCATCAAATATCCTTCGCAATTTCAATATACATGTTCTATAATCGATGTAATGGCTAGCCTTGAACCACCTTGACCGGTGTTACGTTAACTTATTACGTGCGCCTGCGCAGGCAGAGACAACGAAGACCGGTCGCGGTCGTTAGCACGGGCCACCGTAATCAGCTACTCTCGGTTTCAACCATTCATGATTCGGACCGTTATGTTTTTCGGTGACAGGTCTTTCTTTTGTGCCAGTCATATGGAGTTCGATTGATGACTTTGACTTTCAATTGTTTGAATATTTAAGCCAATAATTACCATTAGGGTGAACCTTAGAAATGGTGTTCGTTGCTATAAAGTGAATAAGACGGCATACGATTGTATAAATTTTGCCCTATTTAACTCTATTTTGCTATCTGATTTTTTTTAAACAAAGGAAATAAATGTACTGAAATATGCATTATCTTCGAGAAGCAGCCTTACTTATTCTTTATATCAATCGAAAGCACTTTCACTTTCACATAAGGTCACATTTGGTCAATTACTTTAAAGTGCTTTTCGTGTATTGGTTCTTGTCGTCCAGCAGTAGGTATTCAGTACACTTTGTCTCCTTTCACTATTTTAAGTATATAAAAGAGCGCAAAGTTAGTTTGAATCACCTTCTCAAAAGTACATAATTGTACGTAGAGCTGCTATATGTCGTTTGTATTACTATTATGTAATGAAGAGAAGACTGTTCACCACATTGACAGTCAGATAATTTGTGTCACTTTTTCATATCACTTGACAAAGATCAAACTAATTTGTCATAATAGGTATGATGTATAAAATGTGGCATATGATAATCGTAGTTAGTGAGCGTCTATAGATTTCAGATGTATTTTTAGAAAAAAGGAGTTTTCCTAATTTCAATCGTTTTCTTCCTTATGTAGCCCATGCAAAACTTCAACATGAACCGCTTTCTGGGCCCCTGGTACGAGGTAGAACGGTACTTCACCGTCAGCGAACTGGGCAGCCGCTGCGTCACCACTAACTACATCAGCACCCCTGAAGGCAGGATCCTCGTCACCAACGAAATCACCAACTACATGTAAGAATAGAAACACACACTTCATCAGGGGCTCTATTCTGTAAAAGTTCGCCCGTATTTTAGGATTCGGCCTTTTATTTTACTATATAGTCAAGCACAAGGCTTTGTTAGTTAAATAGCTGTAGAAAGGACTAGATATATTTTTATATTTGATAAAATATGCAGTTATCAATTATAAATTGTTTGTGTTTTGGTCAAACTGAAATATTTATAAACTTACATTTGCATTATTGTTATTAGCTAGATATGTCAATTATCTATATTATTATACTAGTTAGATATATCTAATATATGCTCGTAGCGCAGTGGTAGCAGCGCTTTGGTAGTGATACCGAATTGAAGCAACCTACAGCGCGGTCACGTTTGGATAGGTGACCATTCCGACCATATAAGTGACGTACATCACGAGCATCTCCGTGCTTCGGAAGGCACGTTAAGCCGTTGGGCCTGGTATTGGTTGATATTAGTCGTTAAGCCTAATCAGAAGCCTTATGGTCTTGATAACGTCTGACAGCAGGGTTAGTCGCTTGCCTTGCAAACACCCCTCCACCAACCCGGACTGAGCTCGCGTGGTGGAGTATGGGTCAAACTACCTCATAGTTGAAGTAAAGCCTTTGCCCAGCAGTGGGATGTTACAGGCTAACTTTACTTTTTACTTATATCAATTATAGTAGGAATGAGATTATAACATTTTCAAGCATTGAGCTTCATCAATGAAAAATCAGAACTCCCAAGTAACCCACTGCTACATTCCAGCACGGGCCTGAAGCGTCTGATGGAGGGCCATATCCAGATGGTGGGCCGAGAGGGCGAGGGTCGCTTCATGGTGAAGTACTCGTCCCTCCCCCTGCCTTACGATTACGAGTACAGCATCCTGGATACTGACTACGACAGCTATGCAGTCATGTGGTCTTGCAGCGGACTTGGACCCGTTCACACACGTAAGTAAATTAGGTATTGGATACTAGCGGAACCAGCAAACTTTGTTTCGCACCCGATCCAGTCATTTTTATAATTATTATCTTACGCAGGACGGTGGCGAATCGGAAAAAGTAAAATTCATAAAAATCAGTCCGGCCGATCATTTTTTTTTCTTATTTCATGATAACATGCTCCTGACAGTAACATAAAAAAAACGAAATCGGTCCAGCCGTTCATTCGTGATGCCGTGACCAAGGGAGATATGGATTCTTTATAGATATTGATCTAATTAATTGCTTTTGTAGTTTTTGATATTCTTGAACAAAGGTTTTTGGAAGAGATCGCTTTTAGCGCTTTAGTTGTTAATATACTTTAAGCTTATATATTTTTCAACTTTCTTTTTATGTTGCACAATATAGAGTTATATTATTATTATCTGATCCCAGTGCAGCATTTATAAGAACGCATTAATTAGAATCTCATATTGTTCTGTCTGGTGTTTATGTTTACATAGTCAAACCGCAAAACTTAAATACTTACTGATAAGTTGTGGTGTGGAGATAAGCCTTACCTCTGAAGATACAAATGTTTGCATTGAGATATCAGTGACGCTAAACAATTAGATCTAGATCAAATCAATGACTCATACTTGTATGAAGAAAACATCATAAATTAAGACATTTATAAAAAAAACAGGGTCTTACTCCTTATTCTATCCGATAGCAAGATTTAAGCGAACTTTATTATTTTAGAAAGCGCCTGGCTCCTCACTCGTGAGAGGCTTCCTTCGCTCATGGTGATGCAGAAAGCTTACGCAGTCCTGGACCGCTTCAAGATCTCGCGAGCCTTCTTCGTGAAGACCAACCAGGCTGACTGCACGGTCTTACCTGACCCTATCGCCGACCCAAACTATGAGGATGGAAAGAAGCTGAATGTGATTCAGGAGAAGAGCGCTGGAGTGGTCGTCGATGAGGAGAAGAAAGTCGATCTTCCTGTTGAGGTATGATTATTTAAACACATATTTCAGACAAGCATAGTCAGTACAGTAAATTGTTTAGCTCAAAATTCAACGACATAAAATATCTTGCAATTAATCAGCAAATATTGAGAAAAGTTAGTGAGCTCGTGACCCCACATTATTTTTATAAAATAAATCCATTAAATGCCTATCAATTGCATAAGGACTGAAATTTGTAAACTTTTGACGATGAGGCAGATTGGTCCCTATAAAAACACTACTGGTATTTTAACACCAAATTTAATTATTATAAAAAAACATACTTTCTGCGTTTAAAACTTAAAAATATAAAACTTATATTGACCTATTATAAATTTAATTCATTTTAAAAAATATATGATAAAGTTATTATTAATATCATTTTTAATTAATTTTAAAAAATATATGATAAAGTTATTGTTAATATCATTATAGAACAAGTTTTGTTACTATTTTGTACATAGGACCTTATGTTTCTGAGCCTTAATTTTTGCGTACTATCTGGATTAAGATTCTGCTAAAGGTTGTTCAGGTAAAATACTAACATTCAGTCTACTATTACAGAAGCGAGTTGATCCTGAAGTAAAACCTGAGGTACCTCAAGTGAGGTCTGCCATAGCCGAGCCAGCTGACGAAACCAAGCCTTTACAAGTGCCCGAACTTATCCTCTCCGAATCGGAAAAGAAAGAAGAAGCAAAAATCGAAGAACCAGCCTTAAAAGTAGAGATTCCTGAAAAACCAGCAGATTTTGAAGTAAAAGAAAAAGAACTAGAGCAGCCGGCCCTGTAAGAAACTTAGTTTGGAACGGTAGTCATAGAATGTGATCAAAAGTGTGACGATATAAATACTAAACACAATAGGGCTATTCTACCAAATAAGTATCGCACGACGAAAGAAAACAACGAAGCTTGGACGTTTGTAGGCGTATACTGAGCATCGCATTAGTCTAAGCTGCACGATAGTCATTACAATTGTAATAAAACTCGAAGTCAACTCTGAAATAAATTAATAATAAATCATGTGCGTCATTTAATTCCATACAAAACCTGTTCCTATGGAACCACGCCATATTGGTTAGAGCGAAAATAAAAGTTGGTGTGTTTTTTTCTGTAGGTAATGAAATACACCGAGATAACATAACAAATAAGGTAAAATACAGCTACAACAACAAAATACTCTGTATTACTTCTATACTATTACGGTAAATTATGACTAAAGTACCAGAGGTGGAATTGTGTAAGGCAATCGTATTCATTTGAAAGTTCAAAACGTACCTACGGTATTATCTGTCAAACGGCAAAGAACAAAACTTTTGACAGATTGAACCACGCGTTTTGAACTGTCAAATGATACGTATTCACTCAGCAATCGTATGTAAGAAAACTTACAGTACGATCTGTCAAACGGTAGAACGGCATACTTTTGGACAGATCATACCGTACGTTTTGAATTGTCAAATAAAAACGATTGCTTTACACAATTCCACCTATGTACACAAATGTTAGACAAACAAAATTAAGCAGTACAGAGGCCAGCACATCAAGTTACCTATTATCGTTGCAAACTAGCCCTTATAACAACTGCATAAGATATCGCAGTGTTTAACTTAACGTGCTGTTGTCGATTGAGCGACAAAGTATCTACACAACATGTATACTCGTAGGTACTTGTGGGGATTATCATCATAGTAATTAGCTAAAGGACGTCCACTGCTGAACATAGGCCTCCCCCACAGCTTTCCACAGCGACCGATCACTAACTGTCTGAATCCAGTTCCATCCTGCGATCTTTACAATATCGTCTGTCCATCTTGTCGGTGGACATCCTACGCTGTGACGCACGTTTGGACACTAGGTCTCCAATCTTGAACTTTTCTGCCCCAACAGCCTTTTTATTCGTCGCGCAATGTGCCCTGCCCAATATGCTGCAAACTGCAACAAAGAAAATCACTCAATTTGAAAAATATTATCCTTAAGAATGATATAAGTCCCAGTAAAATCGTAGTCGTAGGTACCTGCATTTAAAATGTATAAATTATATTGCACTAGCGACCCGCCTCGGCTTCGCACGGGTGCAATGTTTTATACATTTAAACCTTCCTCTTGAATCACTATATCCATTAAAAAAACCGCATCAAAACCAGTTGCGTACTTTTTAGGATTAAAGCATACATACATACAGACAGTGGTAGTTTTATATTATGTAAATAAGACTAGTCTATAAAAGCTTACTATAAAAGCTTAGTCAGTAGTCAGCAGTCAATATTACGAAAAATAAACTATTTTTTAGTAACAATCTCACAATCCTCACCTTTAGTTCTAATGAAAAGCAACTAATGACATTGTATTTAAAAGTACAATATCATTATAAGCAACGTATAAAAACAAAATGAAGTTGTCCAATGTAAAAGTTGTTCAATAACACAATTTTTGTTCAAAAATGGCAAAAGGAACGGGTCTGATTCTATTGGTCAGGCTGTTACTGAGCACCCACTCCCGGCCGCTATCCCACTACTGCCCGATACGGGGACTTTTGGCTGCTGGGTTTCCCCCCTGGCCCGGTTCGCCCCTCCTTAGTTAACCTGCACCTCCCAGACTCCTCCGGGAGGTCCATATTAATACCAGGCTTAGTGCGGACGTCCAGTCAACATGGGCCACTCAGCACCAGGACTCCCGACCTCAAACCATCCTCCGTGCCCGACCTCCGAGTAGCCGGATTACAGGAGACGCCACGCTCCCAGTCGAGAGACTTGACGAAATTAAGATACACGTTAAATGCTTTGTGTACGAACTTCAAATCACGTTTCAAGATATCAAATTTAAATATCCCCCGGATATACTTCAGTAGAGAAAAATTTGCTGATATATTTTTTTAATTAAGTTTTCTGAAATATTGCTTGGATTAAAAATTAAACAATGTACAAATTTGGATATACCTTAGCGACAAAAGAGCCCTCTATGGATAAACTGACGAACTAAGCGGTAGGTACCATGCGCGATAAACAGCAGTTACTCAGCACAACGGTTCACAATCACAAAGTTATACAAACGGATGATAACAATGAAATTATAAGAATGTTACCAATGTATTCGTTTTACGACTTATTCCCACTGCTGATCTAACAGTAGGTATGTTGTCAGTTAACTTCCCAGTTACATTAGCCTCCTGTGTAACCAAAAAAACGCAAATCAAAAACTTTAATGAGTCATTTGTATTGACTATTGTGACGACATTGTTTACTGTTCACAATCCGTAGATTTTGGATGCCCTATAGTATAGGGTATATTAGATAATATAAAACATAATCCTTAGAATCATCACCGTGTTATTATTCTAAGGCATAATCACATAATTATTGGTCCCATAACTTAATGTCTAGGTACTTACTTCGAATTAAAAAAAAATGAAAGTTTACAAAATCACCTCTAGATCAAATTGGAAATCCTCGAAAATAACCTTGCTAGGCTTTTATAAGGTTTTGAGGTACACGTAAAGATCAGCTATGGTTCATATCATTTTTATTTTCCTTCCTACAAATGCATAATGTACCTTCATTATAAAAATAACATCAGTAAACATGTCCTTACTAAGGTCCGGAAATGGTTCAGCCGATCATACCTAACAATAACTGAAATTTGAATGAGCATCTCCATCGATTCCTCTATCAAATTACATAACTGTACGCGCAATATATAAAAGAAATTTCATGGTTGTATTGGTTCAAGTTCAATTTCAAGGAAGCATATTATCAATTTAACGAAATTAATCCATCTCATCGAAATATTAGATACCATTTTCATATAAACATATTTCAAAATCTCGATGTTCGTATTAGTTCCAAGATTTAGAAATGAGAAAATATTCGTCTAGATTCAATTTGTAGTAATAGAATCGTCATTCAGGCGGATTCGTGTGTGGTTGTTAGCATTGTGTGACACGTATTAGTCATTATGATATAAGGCCTCCACCAGTGAAGCTAGGTGTAGATTTGAGTGACCACAGTCAGTAACGGAAGGTCGACCGGCAGTTTGACGCGCTACCGAAAACACACAACACGAAACGTAATTCTAAGGTAAGCGGAAGAATTTTGAAGCTATTTATTCGGTGTGTTTTGATAATTTGTAAAAAATATTTGATAAAATAGATTAGCTGGATATAGTAAAAAGGCTTTGTGAGTTTTTTGTTATGTTTAAATCAATTAGCATTTTTACAACAGTTAACAATATAAAGATGATCAAAAATAATATTACAACTGCTCACATAATATACGGAAATATGAAACCAAATTAGTTGGTTATTCATCCAAGTCAACTTGGCATCTGATATTGATCTGACCAAAAGCGAAGACAGTGCTACATATTTTGGTGATATATCTGTCATAAATCGCGTGACCCATGAATTTAATATCAGATAATGATAGTTAAAAATTAGATTAATTGTATTTACTGATTGGTTCATCTATGCTTGACACAACTAATAGAGTAGTTGTAGGGATAGTAGATTTTGCGGTTTTTAGGGTTCCGTAGCCATATGACTAAAAAACGGAACCCTTATAGTTTCAAAAAGTCTCTGTCTGTCTGTCCGTCCGTATGTCACCGCCACTTTATTTTGTAACTATACATCACACTGTTAAAATTTGGTAGGAAGATGTATCCTGTTAACCGCTTTACGATTGTCATACAAAAAATGAAAAATTATGATATAAAAGGGATACATAAAACTAGAACAGATTTTTTTTACTCAAACCTATGCGTGTCTATTGACAGATCTCTTAAAATGACATGGAGGTTACTTCTACCATTTTCTTTCAAAGTCTAACGTTTGATAGACAGACGCTTCCAAAGTGATAAAATGGGCGTACCCCGCCCCCTCAACCTTCTAAACTAAGCAAGTGTAAATTTTGAAAGATATATATGATGTAAATCTTAACAAATACTTTCAAGGAAAATTGGTTTGAACGGGATCGAACTAGTAGTTTTTGAGATATAGCAAATTTTCAGTAACCGCAAACATATATTTGTTCTTCATTCAATTTTAGCTTAGGAAGTAGCATTTTAAGTGGCACGGAACCCTCAGTGCGCGAGTCCGACTCGCATGTGCCTGGTTTTATGTAATTTATTTTTACTTTTTTGAACATGTTATAGAAATGTACAGTACAAACAGTGTATTCTAGAAGTTTAACTTTTACTGTTTGCTGAAACCAATCCGGTTTACAATGAGAAGTTTATGTTATTTTAATTCAAAATTCAAAACAGCCGAAGATTTTTTTTAGAATTTATTGTCTTGTATAGTTATCCTTTATAATAGTTTCTCACAGCGATTAACTGATAAAAACTTGTGGCTGTGTAGGTGGACTATTTTTCTTTAGAAATTTACAATATGCACAAATAGATACAATTTTCAAAATAAATAGACTATGATGAGATGTCATGTAGGTACCTAAATAAATTAGAGACGCTGAAGGAAGGACAAGGAGAGGTATTATTTTCACTTTTTTTTCAGCGTGCGCCATTATGTTTTACCTCTCTTTATATAAAAAATGGATTTAAAATTGTCTGATTCATTTATGTATAAAACATTTTATTTAAATTCACTTTTTCTTGAAAAACCAAACTATGATTTTTAAATTAATTTAAAACATCGATGGGGAATGGTTTAGTAAAAGAAATTGACTTTAAAAACTATTCTAAAGCCCATATAATTTGCTAATGTTACAAACAACACCGAACTAATTAACGATTGTCCTCTAAAATAATCGCAAGGTGGGATGCCATTTATAAATTGTTACTAGCGATTAATTGCAAATAGGTATGTTCCTAAATACAGTCTTCTTCTTCGTATTCTATCTATTCTAGACCCTCCTTCTCCAAAGCTGTAGTTTCTTGATCGGAACTAAGTCCATGGCCATATTTAAAAAAAAAATACAGACAATAGTTACTAATATTTGCTTAACATATTAAGCAAACAACGCCGAGGGAACTTACGAGTATTTATTATGGGAGCCATTTAAAATACCATAAATGAAGCCTTTTATTAAATCAAAATACACGCTACTGCTGACTGGTTACTAAGTATCTTAGCCAGAACTTTTAAGGCTATTTATTTTCTGTTTGGTTTTTACTAGCCAAAGTCCTAAGCTCATGATTAGACTGAGGTTGGTCTTGATTATAACAAATAAATTGTAGTAACATCAAATGTGTTTTATGAAAATAACAAGCTGACCTGCAAAACTGTTAAAATAGCAATTATCACTAAGATGCAATTCGTGAACAACTAAACTTATTTTGGAGTGCATCAAGGCAAGGACCTTGATTATGTGATGGATGACACACCAAATGTTTACTTTTAATTTACGAGAGCTTAAGTGCAATTTAAATTAACTGAGACATTGAAATTAAATGTGCAATTTGTACATAATCATAGATAATTAAAACATTATTCATGAGAGTCTACGAAAGATATAGCTGGAATAAAAATAGTAATTAAGGTGACTTTTACGAGTATAATCTAGCTACATACCTAGCTAAACATTATCTTGTATTCTAGCAGAATAGTGTCAATATCAACCAAATCAAACCGTTCGACCAAAGGCGGGGGCTTAAGCCTGCCACCGATATAAATTATGTACAAAAGTTTTTGACTGTTGGAATTCGCTTCACTAATTCTGTGAACTTCTTAAATTATAAAGCTGTAGTAGTTAGTTGTGATTATGAACGAGCAATAGTAGTAGTAGTTAGTTTCTCTAGCGGATTACTACCTATGCGCAAACACAGGTGCACTCTCTATTCCTTTCACTCTCATAGCCCGATGGGACAGCAATCTGACACGACCGGAGAGAGATCAGGCGCAGGACCAACGGCTTTTACGTGCTTTTCAGAGGCACCGGGGTGAAACACCGCCAACTTCCAAACTTCGGGCTACCCTAAGAACTTCTGAACAGAAAGACCCAGGTATCTATTTTTGGCCCGACCCGGGGATCGAACCCGAGGCAGTTGCAACGAGCAATAATATGCACAGTTATCTACTATGCAAACTGATTGATATTTATATGATATTTTATAATTATTTTCTTTTGTTTCAGAAATCAAAATGTCTCTTATCCGTCAAATAGTGGTGTTCTTATGTGGGGTAGTCTCTCTAGACTTGTGTGTTGCTCAGATTATGCTGCCAGGGGCTTGCCCTAACATCTCAGGAGTACAAAACTTCGAAGCCGAGAAAGTGAGTTAATGCATTTGTTACAGCTAACTGTCATTTTATAGAATGCCAATTGGTAACAATTTAAAGTGACGAAACCATATTCACATAACTAGGATAAAAAATTTTCGTTAGCAGTGATTGAAATTATGTATCTGTCGCAGGGATTTTGTCAAACACGTGATATTGTAATTTCACAAGTGAAATTATATTTACGCTGATTATTGTCAATAACGACTGTATTGTATAATTTCACGGCCTCTTTTCCGTGATGTTAAATTTTCACAGGGCTATAAATCTAGGTTTATTATATGTTGAGTTTGTGGTGGAAGCTCCACGTATTCTGATTGGACAAATAAAGTTCATCAGTCACCATTTGCTGATGATTAGTAAGCGTTATAAATATTTCAACATTTTAATCCTTATATTTTATTTTAAATTTAGTATTATTAAAATATTGCAAATAAATATTTAAAAAATAGATCTTCAAAAACCTGTCTCTTATTTGCTAACTCTATGTTTAATGTCTCTATGTTTATGACTGAACAAGCTGTCCGTTTTGTTAAAGAAAACGGACCACACAGCGATTGCTCTGATAATATAAGTAAATACAGTTATCAGCACATTCACAGCATTCTTAAGCCAGTTTTATTGTAACTGTCTTACAATTTCACTGCACCGGTCTAGTGAAATTATAATGGCACTGAAATTAGTCCGTGATATTGTAAGGTACTAAAACAATTGACAATAATCAGAGTTATTTAAATTTAACTAGTGATATTATAATATTACGGTTTTAATAATATCCCTGCAACATATTCAAGCATTAAAAAAATCCTTAATTATGTACATAAAAATTGGCTCATTATCATTAAAACATTTAATTAATTATTATGTGGGAACTGGCTTATTTATTAGAACAACAAGGTTTTAATTTCTCTTAGCCATGTCTTTATTTATTTAAATATTATTATTTTTTACCCTTAAGTTGTTTAAGGTTCGTTTTTTTTTTGCTAGTCGTATAATGTAAACAATCTTTTCATAAATTTTAAAATAATATCTATTAAAAAAAACATTTACAACTTGTTTTAAAAAGATTTCAGTGTTATACGACGATTGATCTATGTAATCAGTGTTTTTTTCATCTTATTTTAAAGGAATTATTTCGGTAAAAAGGAATGTCAAGATTGTTTACAATATTCGACAAGCAAAATAGGATGGACTTGAGTTGTATCACGAATTCATCGGCGTGCATTGCAATTATTGGTGGATCAGATCAGAAATAAAGAAGACACAAAGAGGCAAACACCGCAAACGGAACGCACAATCACAATATTTAACTTTGTCATCGTCGTATTGCCAACACCAAGGTTTTCAGTTGTATTAATTCTTGTATAAACAATCATTATTTTTCTCTACGTCTTGACTTGAAATAGCAGTTGCACATGTTTTTTTTTTGAAGATTTGTAACCAAATATTTACTGCCAAAGTATGGAATGCTGTTATTCAGCCTTCTTGAGGGCTTATACTCGTAATACGAGTAAACCTGCTTTTGAACCGCCTGGTATTCTGTTCTTCGGCTTATTCAACAAAAAATATCGAACAAGTACGGCTGTTTACGGTCATCTTACACTTACACCAGAAAGAGCTGATGGTAAGGGGTCAGACGTATGTAGCAAAACTTACTACTACTAACTCTAACCGATAATTATTTTGTCGCTGAAGATTTGAAAGGAACTATACATTATTTCAGTATCTCGGCAAATGGTACGAGATAGCAAAGTACTTCGCGATCTTCCAGTTGGGAGGGAAGTGTGTGACGGCGGTGTACGAGGACTTGGGAAACGGCCGCGTCAGCGTCAAGAATACCGAGATCAACACGTTGTACGTATTTCGAAATTATTACACGAAATTTAGCAGTGCGACTGTTATCATCATCATTATCAGCCAATAGACGTGCATTGCTGAACATAGGCCTTACCCACGGCTTTTCACCGCGACCAATCATAAGCAGTCTGCGATCTCATCTGTCCATCTTGTCGGTTGACGTTCTATGCTGCTCAAAAACGTAAATCGAGAGCTTTTCTGCCCTAAAGGCCATCAGTTCTTCGCGCTATGTGCCCTGCCCATTGCCACTTGAGCTTACTGATTTTCATGGCTATGTCCATTACCTCAGTTCTTTTACGTATCTCCTCATTTCTGATACAATCTGTTACGATCTGTTGTGATAAATTAACGGAATACCTATTTTGAACTTTGAATCCAAAATGAGTGATTTTTTGTCGTCTGCATTCCAAAATCACGATTTCAAATTAGAACTGTGGAAAATAAATAATATATGTATGTAGGTGTTTATGAAAATTATTTTTCATCTCTTCTGCTCGGAAAATTGAACTTTCATGTGAAGATAATTGGGTGGAAAATAGATTTTCCATCCCTAGTGTGGAAAGTAATTTAGTTTTCACATATCACTCTCGAATTATTGGCGCTCTCACTCCGTTCGAGCGCCAAAAACACCTCCAGTGACATGGGTCACTTTTGCCCGTTGTATAACAATCTACTATAATGAGGGCCTGTTTCACACATAAATAATATATGTTGGCCTGTTTCATCACCGACAAATATTCTCAAACCAACGAATAATTCAAATATAGAACGTTTTTTCGTTTAAAGTAGGTAATTGACGGATAAGGCTAATGGGAACTTTATTCCGACATTGGGAATCAAGTCGTTAACGACCCGACGACACGTTAATAGTTAAAAAGACTAGGAATGCGAATAGCTAACAGTTTCGTAGCGATAGTTGCCTTGTAAAAATCAATAGATTAAATCGTGAACTTTAAAAATTTTAAAAGTTAGGTACACAGTTTATGAAAAGTGTAATTTTTTTTTATCTCCTATTTTTCAGAAAAGGCAACCAAAAGATCTCTATCGATCTTGTTGGAAACCTGGTGGACCCAAATGTCGGGTATTTAGCGGTCAGCTTCCCCTACGCCTCCGAATTCTTCAGCGCCCCCTACAACATCGTTGACACTGACTACACCAGCTACGCCCTAATCTATGGCTGCCAAGATCTTGGAATTGTTAATTTCAGTAAGTTCAAATGCCATCGATTGACTCTACGAAATAACGGGCTTTAGTCCCTCAGAAGAAGAAAACGTAGCGATAGCGATAGATTTTATCTTTATAATAAAACAACGAAAAGTTTCTAACAACGAATATTCGATTAGTCAGGCATCTATAATATTAGAAGATACACAGTTGATAAATCTGTGTCTGGACGTAAAAGGCAATGTTTCTAATCGGAGTTCTGGTGATACTCTTTGAATGCAAATTCCTAGATTCCATTTTAGTCTGTGCTATATGAAAAACGTTTTTAATTAGCACTAAAACGGTTCTGTAGCATAATTTTCCAATACATGTTGCATTAAAAGTCTAAGTTGGGTGAGTTAATAAGCAGATGCGATTCGTGTGATGCATATCTTATTATTCATTTGTCATAGTGTGTTCGTAAGTTTATCAAATTAATCTGGCTATCACTACTTTTACCTGTTTAAAAATTAATTGCACTAGTTTGCCCTTACTGTATGAATCCATATGTTTTTAGGGTTCCGTAGCCGAATGGCAAAAAACAGAACCCTTATAGTTTCGTCAAAGGACACCGAGGTTCCGAAAACTGTTTTCTTTTAAAGTCTAACGTTTCATAGCTAGAAGCTTCCAAAGTGGTCAAATGTACCCCCCCCCCCCATCTAACTTCTAACAAAAAATGGTTCGGACGGAATCGAATGAGAAGTTTTTGAGATATAGCACATTTTCAACAACCGCAAACATAACTTTTTACTTCATACAAACACTATGAAAAACAAAGTTATATTTGCTGTCAACAAAATATTGTGGATTTTACTAAGTGGATTCCCAAATTCAGTTAAAGCTGGCACGGAACCCTCAGTGCGCGAGTCCGTCCGACTCGCACTTTTTTTTACAGCCGGTTTTTTTACAGAGTGGCTTAACAACTTGTGGTAAATCATTGTTATAATTTTCCAGGTTTTTCATGGATACTGGCCAGAGAACGTAATCCTTCGAAGGAAACAGTGCAAAAAGCTTACGATGCCGCCGACAAGAATGGAATAGACAAGTCATATTTTATTAAGACTGATCAAGAAAACTGCCCTGACGATTCAGAACAAAATTTACAAAAATAGTTATACCACCAGTACTGCAAGTTTGTATGTAAGTGCCTATGAAGTTCAAAATGCAACGTTAGTTCAGATTAACATACGAGTAAAAACAACTTCAACGTTATGCCTAACCAAATAAATATAAATAACCTAACCTAACCTAACATAAACAAAAGTTGGGAAATTTTATTGTTTTATACAGCCAGCTTTATGTAAACTGTGTAAATACCTTCTGACCATGATACCAAAAGTTGCACTTTTCGTAAATGGTACGACTAATATTTTACAAGGAGTTTTTTGTGTTAATTTGAGAGTCCTTATATTGAAATAAAGAAAAATCGAGGAATTAAATTTGTTACAATTGATTCACAAGACTGCTATTTTTTAATTACAAAAATGAATCGAGTGTTAAGAAAAACTGTACAAAATAAATAAAATATTTTTAAATACAATTTTATCAATGAACACATTGCAGAATTTTTAATTTTTCCCTATTTTCGCGTTCCGATTTCTAAGAATATAAACACTGTGTTTATATTCTGTGTCCCCTTAAAAATAAACGCAAACGATAACAAAACTTATTTATTACACATAGAGAAATTACAATAGAAGAAGAGACCATATTTATAGTAGCAGGTATAGATAGCTCTATCTACAACTTAAATAAATTAAAGCCTTTGAAAATATAGCTTAAAATTTTTGGTGCCTGATCTGCCTGAAAGATATAAGGTGCATGCAGTAAGACTGTCATAGTTTTAGACTGCTTTTTTTTTAATTTATGACTTTTCATGCAATTTCGTCGTCACAACATAATTATTTTAGTAGTTATCATTATACCGTCTACTTTTAAAAGTTTATTTATAGTAAGACACCGTCATATTTAGCGCTATTCCTGTCAATACTTATACTTCCAATTGAATACAAAAGTCGAAATTCAATTTAATTGCAACTTGCAATGCAATTTTGTGTTAGCTTAGAAGCAGTCGAATAAACATTAATTACATGAGCCTGTTCCACCTGCTGACAAAAATATCCTGACACTTTCTAGCGGATAAACAGTGCTCATAAAAGAACCACCCAGTTCTATTTCAAAATAATTGATCAGTTGAAACAGTTTCCGATGCTTAAAAGAAACCCATCCTTACAATGTCATGTTCAATAGTGCTAGGTGGGTGTGCTATCATCAGAGTGCCAACTTTTTCTTTGCTCATTAATCGCTTCGGCGTATGTAGGAGGAGGCGGTATATTATCGCTCTTGGTCTTTGAAGGTTTGGCAGGAACAGCTAGACGGTCTTCTTCTGGTTCTTCTGGTATGGAATCCCGTCGGCGAGGGTCGAATTCCGAGAGAACAGGTTGAGAAATGTTGTTCCGTTGCGTGAGACCGACTAATGCTAGTTTTGGCGCGCTGTGAGCTTGCTGGAAAGGCGAAGTGAAGTAAATTAGATCATGTGTGATATAAATTGATAGAATTCTGAATAACTGCAATTTTTTTTTCAATTTGGAGTTAGAATAAGAGTACACTTTATGACACCATTACATTTTGGGTTATCAGTAGCCTTAAAGGACGATTCACGCTACAACGTGCTGGGGCCGGGAAAAATTCTCACCGACATTCCAACGCGGTTTGGATTTTTTTATTATATTTTTGACATTCATTTGAAATGTCTGAAATTTCCATGTTTTGACACTTGCTTTGTTATTGATGTTGCTCTCAAGTGGAGAGTTATTCCTTAGAATAGAATAAAATCATTTATTTGCGTTACATTAAACAAGTGCCAGTGAGAGCACACGAATGCGAGATCGAGAGAACACGATTTAAATATTTAATTATGACTTCAAAAATATAATCACAAGTACTTCATTAATAAACCTTTAAAAGGTTTGTACTAATTTTAATGAAGTGGTGTATTGGATTGATAAAAAATTGCTTGTGTTTTAAAAACTGAAACACATATCACAGGACTTTAAACAAAGAACATGTCAAATTAATCACTATCATAAATTAACAGAATAACGTCATAATCTAGAGACTGACAAAGTAAATAATGAGGTATCAGTAGAAATTGCAAGCAAGGTTCTGTACTATTTGCAACGGAGTTAACTAACCAAATATTAAGGTATTTATAGTATTAGCGATACCGTTTCCTTTCATTTCGATAAAAGGAACTTGAACCTGAAACTAATTACGATAAGATGCCTTTGGTAGAAAACGTTGGTTAAAATTGTTATAGAGTTCCTTTTAAAGTAATGCTCGTTGATATTTTAATTTCGATTAAGATATTAACTTCGGTCAGCACAAGTAGGCCAAATGAAACGAACGCATCCAGATACCATTACTTAAAACTTCATAGTATCTCCGTGGTGTATTGGGTAAGTACGCAGGGTTTCAAGGCATCGCCGCTCCGAGGTCCCGGGTTCGATTCCCGGTCGGTTCAATGAAGAAATCAGAACTTTCTACATCGTCTCGAGTCTGGGTGTTGTGGTACCACCGTTACGTCTGATTCCCATAACACAAGTGCATTGGCTACTTACTTTGTGATCAGAGCACTCTCTTGAGAAGAGCACACTCACTATCCATGTATAGTACTCTTACCTTATAATGATTAGGGTGTCTGTTAGAAAATGATAACACAGGGTTGGATATGTGACTCTTGGTGTTCTGATGGTTAATTTCAAGAGCTGATCGTAGCAGGTCCACCTTGGAAGCGGAGCCTTCGTAGTTGCTGCCTCTTCGCTGGGCGTTGCTACCACTGCGGCTTCTGCAGGGCTCGTTGATGTCACCCTGAGAGAACTAGAAAACAATTCAATTTGTTTTAAAGGTTTTTAGGGATACGCCTAGGATATTTATTTATTTAAAGACTTTAACACACATCTTAGGGAACAAATCATAGTGTACAAAGGAGGACTTAATGATAAAAGCATTCTCTGCCAGTCAAACCTTTAGGCTATGCAGAGAGATGGGAATGGGTATGATATTATAACAATACTACACCGTTAAAGAATCAAGTACATAAAGAAACGTACTCAGCTAGTGACTATAAGTAGACAATCCACCAAAATCACCAAACAAATAGCAAGATATTAATTTATGGTTTACTAAAACAGCTCAGGGTATCAGACAGTCATGTTGACGATGACGACACATGACGACGCGTTTGGTGTGGTAGTTAGAGCTCCTGACTACTATGCCGGCGGTCATGAGTTCGAATCCCGCAAGGGGCAAATGTTTATGTGATGAGGACAAACATTTGTACCTAAGTCATGGATGTTTATATGTTTTTTAAGTATTTAGGGGGACGCCCCCCTTATTATCGTTAAGAAAATTTCTTAGTTCGAAATCAAGACAACTGGTGTATTGTCTGGCCCATATTTATTTTATATTTAAGTTAACGTTTACTTTGTGTAACATGCCAGGTAAGATAACGTCTTTGCTATGAAATATAACTTACCCTAGACCGAGAACCTCTCGGCAGAGAGTGCAAGGAACCTAATGGGTTGAATCGGGTAATTATATGCAGCCGTTCCAGAGAAATCATCGTTTCAGCATCTTTGCGTAAAGGCTCTGCATTCAGCTTATCTCCTTCTCCGCTTTCTAAAACAATGAAGGTAAAAGATTCTAGCTAAAATTGTGTTACAAAAAAGAGTTCTGCAATTTTTTTATATGTGGCTTCGGTTCGTAAGACTTACATAAAAAAGTAACCTATAACTGAGTTTATTTCCATTTGAATCTTACAACCTGCTTCATTTTACAGGAAATTACATATAGAAAATAACAGATACCTAGGTCTTTAATCCTAAGACACTCCTTGACCATTAACTATGTAGGAACTACTGCTAAAAAACTTTAAAGCGAGATCTAAGAAACTTGGTAGATGTAATTATTACAATCTTTATGTAGTATATACTTAAACTTATTTTACTTTTGTGTTAATTTAAGTAGTTTATAATCGCACTGTCGGCGCCAACTTCTGTGTGCCTCACTCAGTAGGGGCCCACTTAAAACCAGCGTCAGGTTCTCCAGGAGACCTGGCTTATGCTGAGTGAGTTCCTCTTGGGTATAGGCGTCATAGACACACACACATACACACACACACACTGCGGATGCACTGATTGGCTGGCATGGAGACTTTTATTAATCGTAATGTAAATATTATTTTTCCTCTCATTTTTGCTTTTATGTGTTTAGTTTTCTTTCTTGGTTAATAATTTATATATATAATCTTGTGTACGAGTATGTGTGTGTTTGTCATGTCCTTCCAATTAATACTTTTTCTTTCTCTGTTTCTCTCTTTCTTAATACCAGAATAGTGTCAATTTACCAGTATCCTGCTCACACGCATCCTCCATCCCTGTCATGTTAATATGCCTTAACCAGAAGTAGTGCAGGAGACCGTATAGTATTCCTCCGAGGAAAGCTATAAGGCCCATATATCGGAAGGCCTCTCGTGTGCCGAAAGAGGCTATGAGCTGACCACCACCAAAGCTGCCGCTGCCTCTTCCTGGAGAATAAATTGTGAAAAAAGAATACATCAAACGGAATACTACAGTGGCCGAAGTCTGAAGCACAAGAAATGACAAACGATTTGACATTTCGCTGCATCAAACATCCTTTTAACTTGTGTAGCTTTATTCTTCATAAATCTTTTTTTTTAAGCGTAATTCAAAATTCTTTTCAATCAATAAATACTCGAAACCACCAATTTTGTCTCAGCGTTATCCGAGCGCCATCTGGTTGTTTAACTGGGTAACTATGTTGAGACTTCCGCATTAGTGAACTACTGTTTATCTACCAGCCTTCTGATATCTAATACAAAATTGGTCACTGTACCATCTTCTTAGGGAACTATTATTACATTAATTTAAGTGTAGCGTTTCAAGTGATAAGTCAAACTTTGCCTCTATGAGTTAAAGAAAAATAACGCTCTTTATTATGAAATCTAGAAATAATTTACTGCCATATTAATACTTGTTTGAATTTCGTCTTGATCGTGACGTAAAATTTTATCAACTACGTTACCAGATTACATTTAACGCTTGCTAATCGTTAAATAAACTCTCGTTATTGTTTCGTACGTATAGATTTTTCAATGTTTACAAAAGGATTTTTAAAGCTTTATACCATTACAACAGCTATTTATACTCTAGTTTAACATTTATTGACCTTGTAGCGAATATATTTGAAAATATTTTTATAAAACAGCTTTTATTATCATTGAAAAGACCCTGAAGATTGTTACTTTTTAATTTGAAAGTACAAAACAGTTAAAATAATATAGCTAATTAATAGTTTTCAACATAAAAGCAGTCTCACATGCGACGAAACGTCCAATTTTTGGAATCCCGTAAGGGGCAAATGTTTATCTGATGAAAATTATCGATGTCTTGTATTCGTAAAACATGGAAGAAAGTTCCTTCCTTCGAAACCAAGATAATTGATGTGTTGTTTTGCGCATATTTCTACATTTGATATTCTACATATCTCAACAGTTGATCCGCGCAGTGTAGTTTTTACCCAACTACGGCGAAGAATAAATGTGGGGGCATGGATGTTCATCTGTTCCCTCATAACTACTAACTACTAATTTATCATAATTGCAAAAATGAGGTGTTGTTGGAAGCCTCGTGATTGCCCGCTGGATATCGGCTAAAAATACGTTAAATTGATTACAGCGCCCTCTAGAAGACTTAAAGTAAAGAACTAAAAGAAATGTTTTACGGTGTCGTATGTAGTATCAAATGAAAGAGCTCTACAAGCATATTTCAAATCTGTTATCAATATTAGCTGTTACTCACGGCTTTGTTTGTAATTATCTGATAATTGCAAGAATTTATAACTTACCAAGACTGAAATGTGCCATCCCTAACACGCCAATGAGAGTTGCCAGCAAACTCTTCGGAGCTAACATGGCGCAGTACGTTGCTGCGGCCACCCACATAAGATGCACTGATAATGACTCCATAGCTTCGAATGGGAAACACCACCAGGAGTTCCTGAAGAAAAAAACGAAAGGTAAATTATAAGTGTATGCATTTTGAGTTTGCTGCCTCCCTTCCCGTCGCAGCGAGATGTTTCACAGTCTAAAGCCTTATTTGATGAATAAGCTATCCAACACAATGTGAATTTTTAAAATCGCTTTAGTAGTTCCTGAGATTATCGCGTTCAAACAAACAAACTCTACAGCATAATAATATTAGTTTAGATTCAATAGAAACAAGAACGTCTGCTTCGTTTTCTAGTTTCAAGAGCAAACGATACACACATCTCTGGTACACTCAAGCCCACCCACACGGTATCATTGTGCTCATAAACTTGACAATGCCATCGTCGGAAATACATTAATTCAGCAAATGGTGTTATAATGCAAAAGGACAAAATAGTCTAGCAGCTTTGAATGGCAGTGAAATATTTCCGACAATACATTACTCGACTTGGTTTACTGAATGATCTTGAAGGACAAGAGGCATTTATTAACTGTGCTACTTCAAATCACAATTGTACATTTGTTTATTTGCAGACCCTATATGTACCTTCTTACTATAGAAAATCATGCCTTTGATAAAGGCCAATTAATGTGACGTCTGCAGTAACAGGTAAATAGAAATAGAAATATGTTTATTGACAACAAGACTTAAATCAATAACCTTAACTTAACATGTAATAGAAAGAACCTTAATTCTCTCAAATTATCAGAGGCTCTCAAACTAGGCTATGCCTGTATCTTGGGAGACCAGTAAAATTACTTGACAAGGTTGAGTGGCACGTTCTATTCGAGTGTGCGTGTTTGTGTGTGTTTGAATATGTGTGTGTGTGTGTTTGTGTTTGGGTGGGTGGATGTGAGTGAGTGTGTGGGTGGTGGAATAATATGATTTGATACTGTTGATATTTTTTATAGATGTTAAAGACTTCTCGTACCCTAAACTATAAGTGACACCCTTTTTAAAATTAAGTCTATTAAAAAACATATATTTGTTAACCAGTATTCTTGTAAACATAGAGCCAGTTCTCAAGCAGGTTACTTTTTTTTAAAAGCAGATCTAGAAGAAACATCTATCTACTTACTCAATGAAGGAGTATCCGACAAGTCTGGCAGCGTGTGAGAAGAAAGCGATGATGATGACGTTGACGTGACCAATGCGCGCAGTAATGGCGTCAGCTCCATAGAGAAATGGGATGCTGCTTAGAGTCCCCACGGTCACGGTTATTCCTGTACAAACACACCAGTAATGACTCAAGGACTGATCGCAGATAACCCGTGGGAAGATGAAGAGATTGTACGCTGATTGTAATAGACGTACGTGACGTCAGGCCTACCGGGTAAGCGATTATTTAATCTGGAGTGCATACTAGGACATTGGTAATGACTTTGATTTTATCGTTATTGTGCATCAACTGAATCACGAGAACCTGAGTAAATAGCGTTGTAAGATGCTTACCTAATAAGAAATTCGGAGCACCCAATTCTTTCAAATAAATGAACAGATAGGACTCGATGAACCCCCAAAAGTTTCCTAATGCAAAAAGGAAGAATATAAAGATAATGATATGGGGCATCTTTATGATGTTGACTAAATCTCTCAACAAATTGTCAGCTGGTAATTTCGCTCCAAGTGGCATCACGGCGACTGTTACTGCTGATATAAGGAGCAATGCATCGTAAGTATAGAATGCAGCTGAATAGTCCGTGTAACCTGCAATCGAGAGGTCGATGTAAACAGTTTACTCTTTACACGAAAGATAACGGTTACGAGATGCCTC
Organism: Pyrausta purpuralis; assembly: GCA_963924145.1. Classification (NCBI taxonomy): domain Eukaryota; kingdom Metazoa; phylum Arthropoda; class Insecta; order Lepidoptera; family Crambidae; genus Pyrausta; species Pyrausta purpuralis. The sequence continues at coordinate 21,201,525 of OZ001659.1, forward strand.
GCTAGTACTCACCGACTTGTTTACTTCTCATATCGATAAGCATGCCTGTTATGGGGGAAAATATAGCCATTCCTATACTAGAAAACAATCGTTCTCTGCCAAAATCACCACCGTATTTCTGTATCATCATTAAAGCTATAGGATCCATTATCGTCACGCCAGCAGACAACATTATGGTACCCATGAATCTCAGGAAAAAGTAGATGTAAAATGTCTTATCGTCGCTTTCCTTATAATCCGGTGGGCATATATCGGGTCCGCCTCTCCTGTAATATTCCGATGATAATTTGCTTTTAGATATCTACCGTTTGAGTAAACTAGATAAACACAGTTGACAAATAAATAACATTAGTACTACAATCGAATGTATTTTACACTGCATGCACACTGATAAACAATTTCTAACGCTTTTACTTACCTGAAATCACATTTTTGGACCATACAATCGGCTGAAAGGATTTCCAATCGTTGCTGGGACAATTTGGTCATGTTATGCAACATAACAAGACCACCACATCTTAGATCTTCTTTGTCTAGCGCTGTTATATTCACACCTTGAGCTAGCAAAAGTTTCTCACCGAATCGCGACCTAAAATCTGTAACTGGGTCGTCCTCATCCTGAAATTGTACAAATAATGAATAAATTATTTACCTTAGTTATAATATTACCTTACTTGTGAAACTATAATTTGAATTTACTCACTCTTTCCATCTCTATGCCAAGTTGTTCTTTGGGTTCCCCTAAATCGTCATGAACTTCAATCAAGAAAAATGCTGCATCATTGAAATCTTCTTCTTCGTCTTCCGTCATATTCAGAAAACTAAAAGTCGAACAAATTTTAGAGATACCATAACGTAATATTAAGTCTAAGTTAATATTACATAATTTTGTGTGTGTGTTTGGAAATAGATATATGTATTCAAGAAAAATATTCTCGGAAGGCTTATACACAACGTTACAAATCATTACGATGTTAACTTGGATGTAAACAGCAATAAAACGTTATCAAAATCACTAAGAACCTAAGAAAAATAATAAGTAACGCATTTTTACGCGTTAAACACCCACTTATATTAAGATAACTTAAATAATGCGTATACTTTTGGTTTATTTTGTGGCTGATGTGGAAATCCAAGTCATCTTTATCATCATCTTCGGCTTGTTCAGTAGCTGGATTGTCGGTAGGCCTGGACAACTTGCAGTGGTCAACACAGCGGTCCAGGACAAAGTCCACCGTTTCGTCATCATCAGGACACTCTCTACTTGGACATGGACTCCACCAGATCTAAAAAATAACATAACCTTGACATCCTTTGGAAGAATCTCGTCCAAATTATCTAAGAAAGGATCCATTTACATTACATGAGAAGATGGTTATGTGAAAATTACCCATGACAAATGTTAAATCACATAATACGAACATCTCAAGGTTACTGGCCAATATGCTTATACCTCGCTTAATTCCCTTAACTAATTCAAACAAACTGACTTACGTTATAACACTGGCTAATTCGCCCTGAGGCCGGATGACAGCGATTTGCTCAAATTCTTAGAGGAGTCTGGGCTAGCTCGTGACTAACAACGAGGGACAATTCGTTAGGGGCCGGTTTCGAAACAAATCTATAAATATTCCGTACCTCGACGCTGTTAGTGATCGGATGCCGCATGACATAGGCTGAAGGCATAACGCCTGGTGTCTCCTGGTGTGGGATCAGCAGTAGTGAGTGGTGGAAGGCAGCATTCAAAATAAGGGCAGTTATCACCACCGGCTTGTACTCTCCAAAACGGTCCACAAGAAATCCTACGATACATATCACTCATCAGCATTCTGCATCTCAGTCAGTATTTATTATAAATATCTATTCATTTTTTATTTTAATTTGGGTATTCCTTTACATTAGTGCGTTTGACTTACCAGTTATCGGTGGACTTAAAAATGTAGTGAACGGCAAAGCTAAATAAACGAAAGAAATCTCGGGCACAGTCAATCCAATACTTTGCATATGAATGGTCAAATATGGCAGGAGGGAGGCTGTGGCACCGTACATCACAAAAAGGGTCACTTTTAACATGATGAGGTTCGGATTGATCCTTAGCGCAACCATCCAGCGGCCGATGAAGCCCAGTTCTTCGTCGCTGTCTCCCTCCATGGTGTTTTCGTCGTCGCTTTTCTTCGAAGCGTCTTGATTCTTCCCCATCGCGTCGTTGCACTCACATTTTCATGATTAACAACTCAGGTGTGACTCCGTGTGTTATATCTTATCGACTGGCGTAGCAAAGGCTGCATGCGTCGGCGACTGTTTATTTAGGCTCGAGTCCTAGATTGGTGTATTTGTGAATGGATTTGTTGCCCGGAGCCAGTGGGAGAACCGTATAGGTTCCCGAGCTCCGGTGCGACTGAGGCTTGCTCCAAGCTGCCCGTGGCGGACGGGCGGACATCAATTTACAAATAATAGCAAATTACCTTCGTTTAAGAAGTGTGACCGGCGATTGGTGGGGATGCTGGCTAAATCGGCTGGCGATCTGGAGACCTTGCGCGTAATAGCTGGGGCGCTCCTGGATCAGCATTTAGTATACAGGGAAGCTGCGACTCGCGAAATACCGCGAAACATTTTGCTGCTTGCTTGTGAGTTACCTACAGATATTTATTTATTGTACGTTTTATTAATGATTTAAATAATAATGTGCACTGTTGTGAACCAAGATAGGGATTTGTTTATTGCACAACCAAAATTTTTACAAAATGTGGAAACGCCATATGGGATTTCCTATCATAACTTTGAAAACGAAATCCACTCATAGTTATTGGCTGGGACTGTATCTAATCATTCCTAAATTAGATACGTTATGAATTTCTCTGAGGATGGCCCCAGATAATTTTCTAGTCAAAGTATCAATAATATTAAGTCATATTTCAATTTAGGATATTATTAAATAAACATCACATAACTTATATCACCCATCAATTTATGTTACCGGTACCTGAGCGCACGCACATACCTAATACTGAAACTCCTAGCATAATAATAACTATTCTCGCAACATTAATTCCATTAGCATTTTAAAACTTGCTTAACACTTTTACGGACAGTACTCCAGACACAATATAAATTTTATTGTTATCCCGCCTATAGGCGGTCACTGTCCGTGAAAGAGTTAATAATGTCTAAAAGTTATTATTATAACAAATAAAATTGTGTTTCATTTAGGACCGATTTCTTATCGATAGTTAACTTATTTATTGGTTAAAAGATATAAACACTGGTTGAATATATACGATTCTAAGGAATTTGAACAAAATATACTTGAATTGACTGTCTTAATTATTGAATTAAGATATTCAATTAAAAAACGCAGTATAATTCAAACAAAAATAATAACGAATGTAAACCATAACTTGTTAGTTTATCAATGACAAAACGAGGCTTTATATAAACTGCAGTGTAGGATAAAAAAAATCAAGGTCATTTTAAAAAAATGAAAAAGATTTAATGTGCGCTAGTAATTATAAAATATGCATTCATAAAAAAACTTATCTATAAATAAAATAAAAAAAATGCGCGAACATAAATTGTCGCTAAGATTATAATATTTTAGGTAGCTATTTTGCTGTGCAATCAGTATTTAATAAGGATTCGAAACTTTTATCTGTACAAAATGCATTTTTTTTATTTGCAGTTAAAAACATATTCCCTTTGAAATTTGCATATTCTAATTTCTAATTTTCTCATTGCAAACACCTAACTCTTGCCTTTTAGTACCGTTACCATGAGTTTTCAACGGTTTTATTCGCTAGCGACGACGTAAAAAAAAGTCTATGGAAAATCGCACAGCGACTCTAGCGGTCACTGACAGAACTAAAATTTTCCATACCAAAAGGGACGTCGCGTCGTCGCTTGCGAGTAAACTTATGGTAGGTAACGGTAGATACATTATCTTCCCATCAAAAGCTTCTTTGGCTTCGGTGTACGTTAACTGCTTAAGTAATCAAAGCAAAAACAAAAACAACTCTTTTACATACGAGAAATTACGTTATAATGTTATAATAGTAATAGTAGTACCCTTATCCGATTTCGACTACGGTGGCCAGTCACAACGACTAACCGACTGCGCGGGACATATTAAAGTGCACAAGTGTGCGCAAACACAGGTGCACTCTCTATTCCTCACACTGTCATAGCCCGATGGGACAGCAATCTGACACGACCGGAGGGAGTTCAGGAGCAGGACCAACGGCTTTACGTGCTTTTCCGAGGCACGGGGGTGAAACACCGCCAACTTCCAAACTCCGAGCTACCCTAAGAATTTCTGAACAGAAAAACTCAGGTATATATTTTTGGCCCGACCCGGGGATCGAACCCAGGACCTCTGGCGCAGCCGTCGCTTTAAAGTGCGACCCTCCTACCGCTGCGCCACCGAGGCAGATATCATGTAATACTTCCCGACTAACACCTGCATTTTGCATACATATTTTTTTCGACAAGGTCTACATGTAAAGATGTAAAAAATCAGAAGCTCTATTTTTGAATCATTCGCATCAAAATGGCTTGCGATGTTCATTGATTAATGTCCGATTTTCGATGAATGATGAATAAAAACAGTTTTATTCCAAAAAGGGGTGATCAAAATAAATATTATTTAATTTTGTGAGTGTTCAATGATATATTTTGCTTGGTTTTCGTTGATTTTTAGTTCACTTTCGAACGAAAATCATACGCCAAATCCAAGCAAGTGATTCAAATATAGAGGCCCAGGAGCTCTATTTTTGAATCACTCGCTTCAAGATGGCGAGTGATTTTCGTTCGAAGATGAATTAAAAGTCATAGAAAAAAACTCGTTGTCGAACGAAAATCACTCGCCATTTCGAAGCGAATGATTCAAAAATAGGGGCCCAGGATTCTTGCATAAAATTAAATAGTTCATAGCAAAATTTAAATAACACTAATCCCAATTAAGTTGTATTTTTTTCAAAAAGTAGGTATTAGAAAAAAACCGCCTATAGTATAGACTAGACAGTGCTTGAAATCATGCACCGACGCCGAATGAATTTGTTCCTTCCTTAAAGTTAAAGGTAGAAAAAAGCCACGGACGAGTAAAAAAAAAAGCTTCGTTTTCAAAAGATGGAGCTAGTTGGTGAAATTCCATTGGATTTGACAGTGAGACTATTTTTTATTTTTTTTAAACAGTTCTACATAATAAAGGTCGCTGGGATTTTTGAAAAATTAAAAATGAATCTACGAATGACAAGTTTCCGTTAATTTGAAACTTTGAGTTTCATATTTTATGTATTTTTTCATTTATCATTGCAGAACGTAGGTACGTTAAACGCTCACTATATACATATTTTTTTTTTTAATTTTCTCAAACTTTCTTTTCTTATCAGCTCTATATTTATTTTCATGATTTTATTACAAATCTTTCACAAGACTAGACTACTACATATTATATCAGTTTCTTCTTATTGCTAGTCTTTTATAGATTAAAGGATTCCAGAGAATAAATAAACACAAAATTCTGAGGTTAATAATGTTGAAATAAAAAAAACTGTGATCCAAAATGTATTTAATTAAATATTTGGATAAAGCGAAGTTTTTTTTTCAATATTGTTATATTATTTATCGATATAACTTGTCCCACCCAATACATAACTGTTGTTATGACACATGTCACATAATAACTTATTGGTTTGTAGTATTATATTACTCAGGGGTTTCTCAGAAAGTTCGTCTTTTTTTTTACTATCCTACGATTTCTCCTAAATAGAAGATGAATGCGTTATTTGCATACACTTACGAAAGTTAGCACATGTGTTTGGAAGCCGTAAAAGAGCAATATACTCAAATATTACCATGTTCCAACGATATCACATCATACATTGAATTGTTTACCTCCTTTTTTTGAAGTCGGTATAACTAACACTCAAACACCGCTATTAATAATATTCTTCAACATTGCTAAGCGACATCTTGCGTGGAGAAGAAGTAACTTAACATAAAGTACATCAACTTAGTGACATCTAGCGTGAAGTAGTGTAACCATTTGCTACCCTCAAACATGTGACGCAAGGTATACTAAGCGTGACGCAGCTATAAATAGTATTTTTTCCACCTTTCATGCGCAACATTTCATCACAACACAATTCGTTCACAAATGAATGAAAAAGTAAGTAAAGTTTTATGTCATTTAAATTTCCCATTCAAACCCATAGTTGCATCCTTAAATCGTTACCCAAAAATTATAAAATATCTCTGGGTCAATTCAAGGTTCAAATGTGTCGTTTGCGTTAAATCTGTGTGTATCACCTTCAAATGAATAATATTAAAATAGATATGTTCGATTTTTGTTGAGTAACTTCATAATTCAAGCCTTTGTAGATCATTTAACATTTAAACTAGCATTAAATTAAGCGTCTTGTTTCCTCTGATTGATTGTCCTACTTATACAATACAAACACCCATAAGAACTTGATTTTCCAAATATTGGACATTTGGTTGAAATTAAATAAATGATAAATCATTCAAAAATTCAAAAACTTTAACAAAACATCTTTGCAACTTTATCTTTTTTACTTACAAAGATACTATACAAAAAGCAATCAACCAAAGTAATAACGATCACAGCGCCCTCAGCTTAGCCATGATTCCCGCCATCTAGCGAACTCTTTTGAAAACTAGACCACAAAATTCTAGATTGTCTTTAGTCACTGCAAATTGTCAACCATAATGCATTGCGCATAAATGGCCGCCATGTTGCTGCCGTCTGAAAGATGTTCGCAACTGTGTGTGTTTACTAATGAATTTTAAGACTTTTAATAGTTAAATTACTGTGTTTGTGAAATTGTGAGTGTACAATGGTTTTATATTACTTATATTGCTGTGTTTGAAAAGTCAATCAGATGTCTCTGAAGCCAATAAACAGTGAAATTTTCTTTAGATAGTCACTCGATTCGGACGGCATAATGGCTGACAATCTGATTCAAAAGTCACATAAAACTAGTGAGAAAAACAAGTATAACAACGTTGTTCATCGTACGACGAGCGAATCTCTTCGTCTGAACGAGTCGGAGAAGGGAGTGACTCACCCTACGAGTCTTCAAGCCGCCCATAACCCAAGGAAAATATCTTCGTTTCAGATCACCAGTGTGACGGTTGGATCTCGAGTGAGCACTGATGCTGGAGAGGATTCGGCTGACGATCTTGATGAATCTCACACCGACGATATCTCACGCGTGACTGATATCGAGAATGAAACCCCGAGTTACTCTGAAGACACCTTCTCGAAAGACGACGTGTTTTATAACGCGTCGAGCGCTTCACTAGGTTGTGCCCCTGTCATCCCGACCAGCTCCCAGTACGGTCTCGCCATCGTCGGTCAGGACAACAACACCAACCAAATAGGAGGAGCAGTGCCAAATAGTCATAATTCAGAAGTAAGTGACATGCATGTCAGTGTCACTAACGCCGGAACGGGCAGCATTATCAACCTAATAGGAAATGCTAAACCTCAGGAAGGTATGAAAGAGATACAAGAACATGTCAGGAATGAACGGTTTAAAGTTGTAAAAATAGAGAGCACAGAACCTTTTCGCAGAGGTCGGTGGATGTGTATGGACTACCTAGATCACACGACTACACAACAAAATGCACCTATAACTTTGAATAATAACTTGGACATAACAGATCCTAACTTGCAAGCTCCAGACAGTGGCGTTGTGATAAATGATAGTCAACATGATGAAATGTCAAACGATCTGACAAATAAAGGGCCTAAGGACCTACAGGGTAATGCTCCAGTCCAGCAACTAGAACAAACAATTCAGAAACAATTCCCTATGGCTTCCCCTGGGCAGTCTTTGACCCAGCCACTTAATGTTGTGCAACAGCAAATGCCTGTATCGCAATCAGTGTCTGTACAGTCACCTCCACTAGAAATGCCACAGCAGATGCCAAATCAAAGTATGCCGCAAGCGCAGCAGGTACAACAACACCCTCAGAGCATGACTCACATCACAATGCAGAATGCACCACAAAATCATCCTCAAGCTCCTCAACAGCAACAAGTTCAACAAATTCCTCAGAGCTTCCCTCAACACCAACTGCAACAAGTGATTGCCCAGTCTCAGGGAATGGCTATGCAACAAATACCAATGCATCAACAAATGCCACAACAGATGCAGCCGATGCCTAACCAACAAATGCAACAAATGAACCAACATATTCCTCAGACGCAGATAACTAATATGCAAATGCAGCAGCAAATGCCTCAGATGCAAATGCAAAATCAGGGGCAAATGTCTCAAGTGGCTAGTCAGCAACCCCAGATGCAACAGATGCAGTTACAACAAATGCAGAACCAGCCAAATCCCCAGCAGATGCATATGCAGCAAGCACAGATACCTAATATGGGTCAGGGCCACCACTTACAGGGGCAGCAGACTATGGGAGCTCAACAAGCTCAGTTGCAGCAAATGCAGGCGTTGCAAAACCAGCAGATACCAAATCACATACAGCAGATGCAAATGCCTACGCAGCTCGCAGGAACAAACCAACAAATGTCACAGATGCAACCTCAAATGCATCAACTACCAACTCAGCCACAACAGTCAGTTGTACCTGGAATGCATCCTCAAATGGCCCAGCAGGGAATGCCGGCTGTGCAACCTCAATATAACCAAGCTGTTAACCAGCAATCAAATCCACAGACAATGATCAGTGCTACTATTCCTTCATCACAGCAACCTATGGTACAGACTCAACACAATGTTCCTCAGTTCCATACACAGCAACCACAGATGAGTCAGCAGGGCCAGACTTTGCCCCAAGAAGTGCTCACGAGTATTGTTACATCTCAGCAGGGTGCAACCCTGCCTAGTAACCTCCAGCCTATGGTGTCTCAACCGCAAGGCTCTACACTGCCAGCGAATCTCCAAAGCATGAACCAGCAGCAAGCGCCAGTGCACACTATGGCACCTCAGCAAGGGACGGTGCCTCAAGGAAACATACAGATGATGACCGCACCCCCGCAGAATATGCAGATGACTCTGGACGGGAATCAGCCAAGTATGCAGATACCCGCCTCAGAAACGTTATACATGCAACCAGGGAATGTGGGTCAGCAGATGCCTGTTGCGCAGCATATGGCGCAGCAGAATATGTTACCGCAGCAAGTGAGTGGTCAGGGGCAGATGGGTGGTGTGCAGTACGTGCCTAATCAGCCGGTGCAGCAAGTCCCGATGGCGCACCAGAACATTCCCATGTCGATGCAACAGAACATGCCAGTCGGTATGGGCGGTGGTGTCCACGCGAATGTAGTGCAATCTCAGACGAGTATGGGTTTGGGATACGGCAGCGTGGTGCCTGTGATGTCACAGAGCAGTGTCGCGCCGGTAGAACCGACTGTCTCTGGGACTAATTCGCCTGTTGTTTCTCTGCCGGTTAACTCCACGGCGTACGTGGCTAACACGGCCCAACCCGGACATGACAATCAGGGCTTCGGTAGCCCAGTGAGTGCGGTGGTGTCCCATGCGATCAGTGGCACCGTGATGAGCAATGTGAATGTGAGTGCATGTGATAGTGGTGCTTCTGATGTGCCTACGGACGCCGGAGACACAGGGGATGGGAAAGAGGATTCGCAGCCAGCTCCACCTCCGGAAGATGAAAGGTGAGTTTTAATTAATTTTTATTTATAAGCCTTAATTCGAACATTACAGTCGCTCCATCTTTTTTGAGGTCTTCCTCTCTTTCTGTGGCCTTCTCTGGGGTACCATTCGGTAATTGTCCTATACCATTTTTCTCTGCCCCTTATATTGTTACCTGCCCACTTCGACTTAAAACGTCTTGACTTTCTGTTCTATGTCAAACACATGGTTATTATTACAATTCATTATTTTCTTTTTATGATTGATCTTTACAGCACACCTAGTGGGAAGATAGTCTATAACTTTAAAATGGTTTTAGTAAAATTTTATTCAATGAATTTGGATGGTGTCAGATAGATGTCTAATTAATGGGCCATTTCTATTCCAGAAATTGGTATACTATGATTCTAACAATCATTCTAATGATTTATCAGATGAATACTTACTTTTTTGGCTTCAATAGCCAAATGGTAAAAAACAAAACCGCTATAGTTTTCTCAAGTCTGTCTGTTTGTCTGTCTATTCGTATGTCGTTTTTCATCATGTCATCTGTATGTCATGTCATCATGTATGTTAATTTTACTAGGTACTTGTATCCAGTTAACTGCTTTACAATTCTGATATTTAATTTTTTTTTAAAAATAGTATTATATATTTTTTTGGCTATTATATATTAAGGCTGGAAAATAATACACGTATATACAGGGTGTTTGGTACATTGTGTGCCAACTGAAAATCTATACTCATTTATAACGCTGAAGAGTTTGAACATGCTAATCTCAGAAGCAACTGGGCCAAAGTTTCTTATGTTCATAAATTTGCTTATTAATAGTGTTCTATTTTTAAATTTTAAAGAGGCAAATTTTTATGGTCCAGTGGTTTTTTATGTTATTTTTTTATAATATTCTCTTATTTTTCGTACAAAAAACTTGTCTAAGTGCAAAAATTGTATGCAGCATTTAGCAACCTGGTTCAATTATTAAGAAAATTTCGGAATTATTCAAATGTTTCTATACATGTAGCATAACTTTACCATAAGCATAGTCTAGATAAGTTTTCATAAAGACTGACTAGTCCAGTCGTTTTTTTACAGACATTTTTAAGTTGCAGTCAAATGGGAATATTATTTTCCACAACTTTGTAAGTAAATAAAAAAGAACAAGATGGTTTGTGCACTTAATTTTATACATATAAATATATAAAATAAATAAATAATAAAGCCAAATAATGCATAATAACAGACAAAAATAGAAGTAGAAAAACAATTAGTTAAAAACAATGTCGAATGGCGATTTTCGCCATTCGACATTGTTTTTATTTGTTTTTAAGTTAAAAACAAAAAGTTTTTAAGTTATTTGTTTTTAACTAATTCATAGATAGATAGATTCATAGAAACCATAAAAAATCAATATAAAAAAATAAGCGGGTCGAAAAAACATTTAAGTTAGAAAATGATAGCTGATAGACAGAATATGACCCACATTATAAGCCATTTTCACATCGTGTGACAAACATCCTGTATAACTCTTTTTTTTACTCTAACCAGATGCGTGTGTGTAGGGTATTACAAGATGGGTCTTTTAGAATTACATTTAGGTTAGTAAAACCATTTTTCTAACAGTCTAAAACCCCTTACAATCCCCTTACACAGCTACTTTTAGCAGCGATTCAGTCGCAAATTGTAAATCTTTACTTATACACGCTACTTATGGCATCGATACAGTCGCAATACTGTCGCGCGTTAGTATCGATGCAGTCGGAATGCAAAATAAATATTAGCGACTGCATCGATACTAGCACGCGTTAGCATCGATCCAAGCTCGCGACTGCATCGCTACTAATGCGATGCTGATTTCATCTATGCTAAAAGTCGCAGTGTTTATTGGGTGTTAACATTTGAGAGATACGCCTCCAAACTTTACCTCCTCTAACTTTTAAACTACGAAAGTGAACAATTTAAATTATGGGTGTTTAATGTAGATCATCATAACAAAGACTTTTAGCGAAAATTGGTTATTGGTTAGAGCGTCCTTAAACTGGTAGTTTTTGAGATATATCACATTTTCGACACTATGAAAGTAAAATTTATTTTTACTGTCAAAGTTGGCACGGAACCCTCAGTGCGCGAGTCCCTCTCACTCTTGGCTAATTTTTTTACTTACTTTTTGAATACATAGGTGAATAATAAAAGAAAAACGTTTAAAAGTAATAATAATTGTGACATAAAACAATGAGGTAGGTATGTGTGTAGGAGTGTAGGTACCTAAATTTTTGTATCTGAATGTTAAATTCGAGTAATTCTTGATTAATTCATGGATAAATACTGAATATCTACTTTGACGGTGGTTACCCATCAACTACTTACTTCAATCTAACTGACTTTATTTTTATTAGTTAATTAGGCATAATATGTCTCGATAACCCTCTGATATCGTGAAGTTGCTGGGTCATACACATACAAATTTTATGATACACTATGTCCAATCGTTTTAATTAAGTTTCTTTTATTTTTGCACTCACTCGTTCATATACATAATTTCCCTATATGTAATTATTATTATTTTGTAAGAACTGGTACCTACATTACATATAGATATTTTTTATAATTATTAGGAACTACAGAGCAAGCAAAGAGGATTTCTTCAATGTTTTTTAAATTTTATTTATTTATATATTCTTAATTGCACAAACAAATGAAGTACAAATGGCGGACTTAATGCTTTAAAGCATTCTCTACTACTAACATTGGGTGAGGCAGAAACAGTCGGGGCGGCGTAAAATAACAAAAAAAGAATATCATTTATCCAAGTAAAGTCCGTTTTTCTTTGCTAGTCTAATATAGTAAACAATCTTTTCAAAACTTTTAAAATAATATCCGTGAATAAAATTAATTATTTGACTTAAAAAAGATCTCACTATTCAACAATGAATTACATATTTTATGTAAGGTTTTAATTTTGTGTTTATCTTATTTCAAAATTACTCATTTCGTTTAAAAGGAATGTCAAGAATGTTATAAAATTCGACTAGCAAAGACTTAACTTTTTAGATTTTGATGATTTTTTTTCCAAGAAAGTTTTATTATAAATTATATGATTTTCTTTTATATGATTGCACTGGTCTTAATTTTTTTTATTTGAATGCATGTATAGTCTGCATTTTGCATTCACTCGGGGTCTAGCTTGGCCGTTTCAATGTTAGTGGATACATAACCGTCTGATCTGCGAACATCACACAGGCATTACAGATGCAGAAACCAATCCCGTATCTATTTGCGAAAATAACTCATCCGTAGACAATGGCGGTTGTTTTCGTTGCGTTCGGACCGCGACTCGTACCGGCGAGCGGAATCCAACGTCCCTTTGATGCTGTTTATTTGCGCTTCGTCCTGCGACATAAATAGGTGGTTGACACGTACTGTGCATGGTGCGCGCCGGTATGCCGACGCTGACTCACGCGCAACGCACCCGAACTACGGGCCGATTAAAAAAGCGACGATCGCGCCTGCTTTCTTTTTCGTCTGTCTGCCAGCTAGCTTGGTCTTCGCTCACCTTTTTCTCTCGAACCTGACATCGATGCCAGATGCTATTTTGTTTTTTTTGGAAATGCTATCACGCACCGCCTTTTGTTACCACTCGTGACAATCTACGTAGTTGCATTTTTGTCCTTGTGCCCACCCAATTTACTACCTACCTCAATTATGTCGTGAAGATAAGGACGGAAGGTCTCGTTTACTCGCGCTAATTGATTTCAAAACCAAATCGGCTGCAATAACCGCATTCCTTGTGAACCTTAAACGAAACCATGCGTTTATTTTAAACACTTCCTCGTGTATTCATGACACGAAACCGCAAGTGCAAAGAAGTCGATGCCGGCGCCGGCGCAGCGACGTCACTGGCGACGCCGGTAATCGAGTCGAGAATCGAAGGCCGCGAAACCTGAACCTTCCACTCGCTTCTGATCGAATCATAGACAGTGCTGTTCACCTGATACAACAATTGTAAACAATAACATGTGTATATAGTTTAAGTATTTTTTTTTGACGGTTCAAATGGTTTGTCGATTGTCTAACTAAATGTCATTCCTCGAAATCTCGATAGTTCAAGGAATCACTATCGCATAAAGCAGTTTGCTTTTACGAGTTCATGCTTTTCACTCGACGTTTTAATGCTTTCAGTGGAACCGTCCGTCGACATTTCATTGTTTTAGTATGAAGAATTTCATCGTTACTCAATTGTCCGTTATCTGCCGCCTTTTGTTAGTGTATCTTGCACCAAATCCCTGAAAAAGAAGTTGACAATTCAGCAGATTTATCTGCACGCACATTTTCTATGCGATGCATTCTATTAGCGTGCTTATATTGGTGAAAGTGGATGCACAAAATGCCGACTTAACTTCGCACTCAGCACGGAGATTTGACGTATTTAAAAGCATTTTATTAGATTCTCAACATGCAATCAAATGTCACTTATTTTAAAACAATGTGCCATAAAAACTTTTAATCACTAGCGATAACATTTTGAAAAAAACTTCCTAAAAATATCACGTAACTAGTTAGCACTTGCATAACCCCAACATCTTACACTGAATGAAAGTTCTCAGTACATTGACATCATTCTTTCGCGTCAAATTACCTACAGTTGTCGATTCTTGGAGTGTACCTTGCACTGGTTTTCGTATGACGTCCGTTTAGTTGACGTCACCAGTCACTATTTGGGCACACATCAGCGTGGGCTGATAAAAGTGTTTCATCAATATATCTACTTAATTGTTTTTTGCAAATGAACTTTATTACAGCTGGATGAAATTAGAACCGTCAGTTTTCAATAATCTTTTATGGGAAGTATATTGTAACTCGAGACAGGATATCCTGGGAAACGAACCCCTCAAAAAAAAACTTTGAGTTCTATGTCAAAGGTTCTGAATTTCTCAACCATAAAAAAAGAAGGTGCGTTTCTTGACTTTTAGTCGTTCATATATATTTTATTTGTCGTGAAATACGATATAATGGGACACTTGCAACACAAATGTTTCATTGTTTACAGTGTCATACGCCTGTTCTTCTTTCCATTAATTAGCGGTATGGTAATTCATTTATTATCTATCAGTGACGTCACATACGTCATACGACATGTTGTATATGTGTCGCATTTATTTTCAAACCGATTGTTGGTATGTTGATGCGTAGCAGACGCAAGGACGACCAGGGGTCCAAACCTCGTGTCGTCGCAATATTATTTTAACCTTGGTTTTTCAATATCGAAACTGACGTTCAAGCAACATTCCACATACAGTTTGGTGTCTTGTAGTACAGGGGCCTAAAAACTTCTGTCTAAATTTGCTGATTTTTTGCCGCGTGTCTGTCGTAAAAAATGTTTTTTGATCCGTGTACGCCAAGATCTATCCAAACATTTATCGATCACACGGCTACACTAGCGTGCAACAAAAATGGTGTTACTTCTATGAAAAGAATCAATACCTAATACTTAAATCGGTTTTTAGCCGATATTATGTAGGTTTGTTTAGTTTTTTTTAAATGTTTTTGAGATTAATGAGATGTATCTAAAAACGCAGCTGTAAAATCTACAGATTATTGAATAAATAATGTTTAACTGAGTACGCATTACATTTGTAAGAAATATTTTTCACTACACAGAGGTTCTATAGTACGTTTCAAAATACTTGTTCTCTTACGAAAAGCCAGTTTTATTGCACGCTAGTGTAAATCATATTACGACGCAATTATCGAGTTGGTGGAAAACCAATATCTTGGAGGACGACGAGACCTATGATCAAACCAACAAAAATATAATTATTTAAGTCAATTAGTCTTTAAACTAATAATTATTTTGAGTAATTAAAAAACAGGTGATTAAGGTTCTTTAATCAATAATATATACCAAAGGTATGTCTAATATGTTTTGTCTCATTCGTTTTGTTTTTATTCTATTGATGTTGCAATCTATGATTCAGATAACGTATCAAAATAATGTATTATCATTAACTATGTTTAGGTAAGTAAGTTAAACTTATCTGTGCTGATTAATTAGGCGTCAAGTGTTCGCGACATTTAGGGCCCTACTCTGAAAGATGGTAACTACACATATATTTTGGGTTATTTGTATCTTGCCGTCTCTATCACTCACACTGTCTTTTTCGCAGAAGTGACAAGGACTTAGGACTGAGAATTTGAGACTAATACCCCCTTATTCCTTAAAATTACTATCCTTAGTACGTTTCGAAGCCTGGTGTTTCGAACCGTACTAATATATTAATTAACAGGCCAATTAAAAATAACGTTATAAAGACAGCATTTAATATCGGAGGTATACTTTTTTAATTGGTCGGATGATTTTAGTCACGGTGCTTTCTTTCTGTAATTATGGGGATAGAGTAGCACCTCTGAACTTGACGAAAAATGTATCCAATTGCAATACGAAATTCTCAAACAATCAAATCATAATTCTCGGTTGTTGACTGATAATAACTTCTACGTTTTGTGTTTTATCTACATACCTATTTATTTGTGTTATCTGCAAGATAATGAATGGTTTCTAGAATATAGAGATTGCGTATGTATTTCTTAGTATTTAGCACCGGTCACCATAAGTTTAAAGATATATAAATTGACTTTTGAATCTTAAGATGTAGGCAAAATTGACTTGTTACACTATCTAGGACGGTTCAATCCAAGAGCATCAATTCTACTAAAATATTTTTAAAAACAATTGTGTATTGTTTCTTTCTATGATTCGTCAAACCTTTGTAGTTCCGGTCCGTTTAAAAACAATTAACTTAGCACTACAGAACACAGAGTTAAGTTGTTTCGTGCCAATAATTTGCAATGTACTTAACTAAGAGGTCGAACTGTAAAGGATCTCGCGTACATTCCTTAAATATTTAAAGCGGCTTAATTAACCAGTCTTGTACTGGCCTTCGTTCGCTCGGAACACAAAATTACTTTAATTAGAAGATTGGATTAAGCATAAAAAGTAATACTAAAACATTACTATTTTGTTATCTTATATGCATAGTGATGATTTGAATCCAGATGCGTTTGGAGAAAATATTTTAGCAAAGAACTGTTGCTAAATCCCTGCTCATGGACCCCCAATAAATCTTCATCATGATCATTTGAGTTGATGACAAACTTCTGATACGATAAAGTTGTAAAAGAACAGATATTGTGAACGTTTGCAAAGAAGAAAATGAAAAATATTTTGCACAAGGGGCCTATTTATAACTCGCTTGTATTAAAAATAGCCAATCGTGTGAGAGTACGGTCATCTCATTAATGTATATCATTCAATTTTGACCTTTACGCACCACGGGATAAAGACTATTGTCAATCGAGATCTTATCATGCACTTTCTGCATTGCCGACACAGAAGAAATAATAATGCGATAATAGTGTGTGGAATATTATAAATGAACCAATAGAAACTGTAAGCACCAGCACCGCGTGGTGACCTCTCGGCACACAATCTATACTAATATTATAAAGCTGAAGAGTTTGTTTGTTTGTTTGTTTGTTTGTTTGTTTGTTTGTTTGTTTGTTTGAACGCGCTAATCTCAGAAACTACTAGCCCGATTTGAAAAATTCTTTTTATGTTAGATAGTCCATTTATCGAGGAAGGCTTTAAGCTATATAGCATAAAGATACGACTCACAAGACCACAGCAGCAATGAAAAATGTTGCGAAAACGGGAGAAAGATATTCCTTTTGAGAGATTCCGCTGCGTACGCTGCGGAAACCGCTAAAGTTACACAAAAACCATGTATGACAAGATTGTTCAGCATTAAGAGTTCTATAATAAAGTCCGTGACAGCATAAGTCTATCTTTTATGGTTGACTTACTACAACCTTTTTTATGTTAATAAATTTGTAAAAAAATAATGCATCATTTTAAGAGGTGTATTATACACACAGTTATTTATTCTTATCAAAATAAATACATTTATCATCACGAGCATTTCATTTAGAACTAAGTTGCCCTTTTTATCATTTGATTCCAATAAATATCTTAGGAGCTATCACAGTTTTAACATAACTCCGCACCAAAATAATGTTCGCAGCTCAAGTACAACGTGCGCTTGCGCTAATCTATACTAATATTATAAAGCTGAAGAGTTTGTTTGTTTGTTTGTTTGTTTGTTTGAACGCGCTAATCTCAAAAACTACTGGCCCGATTTGAAAAATTTTTTTTACGTTGGATAGTCCATTTATCGAGGAAGGCTTTAGGCTATATAACATAAAGATACGACTCATAAGACCACAGCAGAAATGAAAAATGTTGCGAAAACGGGAGAAAGATATTCCTTTTGAGAGCTTCCGCTGCATACGCTGCGGAAACCGCTTAAGTTACACAAAAATCATGTATGACAGGATTGTTCAGCATTAAAAGTTCTATAATAAAGTCCGCGACAGCATATGTCTATCTTTTATGGTTGACTTACTACAACCTTTTTTATGTTAATAAATTTGCAAAAAAATAATGCATTATTTTTAGATGTGTATTATACACACAGGTATTTATTCTTATCAAAATAAATACATTCATCATCACGAGCATTTCATTTAGAACCAAGTTCCTTTTATATCATTTGATTTCATTAAATATCTTAGGAGCTATCACAGTTTTAACATAACTCCGCACCAAAATAATGTTCGCAGCTTAAGTACAACGTGCGCTTGCGCTAATATATTATAAAGCTGAAGAGTTTCTTTGTTTGAAGGCGCTTATCTCAGGAACTGCTGGACCGATTTGAAAAAATATTTCTGTGTGTGGATAGCTTATTTATCGAGAAAGGCTTTAGGATATAAAACATGACGCTGCGACGGGAGGGGAGGGAGCAAACTCAAAACGCGCGGACGAAGTCGCGGGGGACCGCTAGTTTCTAATAATACCACTTTATCGCCCTTTGTTTTCAACAAAACATGTAGACACTTGACAGTGAGGTTTGTCATAATAACTGCGACCAGAAATCAAATAGGTGTGGCACTGTTATGTTTTCCGCTGACCATTCTGATCTTTACAAGATACATTGGCTGTTAACTGACCAAATTGTTTTTCGCTGATGATATCGAAATAATTTGAATTTAGAATCATAAACTCTCTATGACCACGATATCGAAATTTAAACGGTATGGTTAAAAGAAATGGTGAATGCGTTTACCAACCTGAACTATGTTGTTTGACATTGTAAAGCATTGGAAGCGTAGAAGCAAGATAAGGTTCGCATGCCGCTTGCAGTCCGGTTTGCTATCGATACAGAAATATATTGCGTTTGAT
Source organism: Pyrausta purpuralis (assembly GCA_963924145.1). NCBI lineage: Eukaryota > Metazoa > Arthropoda > Insecta > Lepidoptera > Crambidae > Pyrausta > Pyrausta purpuralis. Next base: position 21,220,456 of record OZ001659.1, read on the forward strand.
AAAAGCTTCTCGGTTTGTTGACCCACATCGGTGCAAGTTTCACTGCATAAATCGATCTTTTAGCGCACAGTGTTAGAGTCTTATCCTGGAATAATTTACCTAACGTCTAACAGACGATAAAGATAAGATCATGATACTGAATTCGAAAAATAAGTATAAGACAGAACCTATATTTCATCGGAAAATAGGATTGATGTCGTTTTCCCAACAGCAAAAACTAAAAACATCAGGTGTTTACGTAAACACGTTGCAGACCCAACCACAAGTGCGACAGTTTCCTTTGTGCTTAACACAATAACAAAAAAATATCCTTGTGATAAATAAAATACTTGTAGCTTTGTTTATAATTGTCATATTACCCATATGGAGCACTTCGGAATTCCAGGTTTTTTGGGAATAGGAGTTCCCCATAAACTTGTCATGTCTGATGTCATCCCAATAGTGTAGATGTGCTTATGTGGTAGTAGTGCTTATGATTTCCCAAATGATCTTGTTTCTCCAGGTAAGTGATGATCGCGATGTTCGTCACGATCGACCATACATTCATCGCCGCTGAATAATTGCGTAAAGTCACAGAAATTACGTTCAATAGTGAGATGACGCATGGTGCAGCCACGTCCGCCACGCCGCCCAATTGCAATTCAAGCGTCGCCAGAACGAAACGCCCGCTGCCGGCGCTTGTCGGAAACCTCCTCGTGATGGCACAATGCCAGTCGTAAACGCATCTTCATCACCATTCCGCTTACGAGACGGCGGAGTACATTAATTACCACCTGCGAGAAACGCGCAATAATTATACCGCTTTGAATCTTTGATAACTGCTGTAACTCAAGCTCTTATCCACCAGGCTTTCAATTCTACTACATTTTAAGCCGCAATTTTACCGTTGGAAAATCGACAACATCAATAAATAACCGTTTCCTAAACTAAAGTTCATGATGCGTGTACGCTGGCGCCTCTACACCTTCCTATTTTCGCATTAACAAGTAATGTACGTGGACTTACTTACTGAAGCAATTCGTAGATGTATTCGCAATTCAAAACGGCTTATTGGTTACACGGGCTGGGTGTTCAATGGAACCTGGCTATCGATGATAGACTATTAAATTGTGTGGTCCGTTGTTTGTATGCGGCGCCTGTTGGTTCATGGTGTGTGCAAAGGAGTTCGCGTAACGTTCGTTCCGCCACAGTACTTGTGACCCAGTGGCTCGAAGTTGCATTTGCTTTCCCGATGCGCCAAGTTCATTGGCACGTATTGCCACTCACCCCGCCTCACCGCGCGCTGGTCAAGCCTAAAAACTGACACGATATTATTCTCTGTAAATAGAAAGTAGTTAGTTTCGCCATTGATGTCTATTTTTCAATACTGAACAGCCAGACAGCTCAGAGAATAATAGCAAATACACACAAATAGTCTAGCTAGCAGGCCTGACTAATGTATAGTCATTGTCATTACAGTACAGGCTTTCTAATTCAGATTGATTTTAGGCTAGGTTTAAGGTGGAAAACTACCTATGCGTCGAGCCTAGTTTCTCTTTAGACTTTATCGATTCCTGCCCTTACTGCGCATGTTCCGATAGCCATTTTTATTTTCTTCCTAAAAGTTGAAAAATCACATGACAAGTGGAACTTTATGCATCATATATAACATAATGATATTAGTACACATTGCGCACTGGATGATAATTGATAGGTTTTTTTTTATTATTCGAAATGGGTTTGCTCTTGACTCTAGCCTACACATAATTGGGCTTAGACAGAGTCGACGATGGAGCGAGCTCACCCAGAAGAAGCCTGTTCACTCTGTTTTTAAAAGTTTTCGGGTTATATTCTCTTGGAAACACCGATGCAGGCAAAGAGTTCCACTCTTTGGCTGTGCGCATTATAAAAGATGTTGCGAAGCGCTTAGTTCGCAACAGTGGAATATCTACACGGTCTAGACGTGCGGTGGTAAAAAGGGAATGAAGGAATGAGCTCATGGAGTTCCTGTGCAAACTCCCCAAAATAGAGCCTGTAAAAGACCGACAGACAGGCAACTTTGCGTCGATGAGCCAGGCTATGGAGTTTGGCGCATATATTTTTATCACCAATGAGCCTTCTAGCTCTGCTTTCCACAGTTTCAAGTGCAGCTAGTTGGTACTTAGCTGATCCATCCCAGAGATGGCAGCAATACTCCATGCAGGAACGGACTTGTGCTTTGTAGAGTGTCGAAAGCTGTCCAGGCGTGAAGTAGGTATCGCTTAACTCTGTTGAGGACGCCCAGTTTTTTAGCCGCAGTCTGAGCTTTTCGTTCGATGCTAGCTCCAAAGTTGAGTCTTTTTTTATTTGTTGATGTATTTAAAAGTTTCCAATGTTCTGAGACGCGGAACCCTAATAAATGTTAGCGGCACGGTATAGTAGTCTATTCAAACGATGTTTTTCTCATCATCTGCATATTATAGGGTTGCATAACAATTTTATCAATGAGAAATCGATTTAACTGATCCATAGATGCGGCGCGCCCTATTATCAGGATAGTTAGTCATGATCAGATCCTATTTGCAATCAATGGAGATTAACATAAACTGCGCAGCCGTTGGATGCAGCTAATGCAACTTCAATGCAGTCCGGATCCGTACCTCGCCGCTAAACATGCACTTTAAATTCCCATTTAACGACGTATCAATTTTACTATTTATCAGTTCATCCGATCGACATTTCAATATCTCACTGAGCTGATGACCTTCCTTTGTTTTCGACAAGTCTTACGAAGCCCTAAGTTGGCCTTAAACGGTTCGCAGACTTCGTAGGGCCCCTGTTTATAAATAGTCTGAGGTTTCCCATCGATTACTTTAAGGTTCATACCATAAACGAGCAAGCCAAGGTCATGGTAGCGCACCAGTTGGTACCATGCAAATTTCTTTGCTCTTTATACTATTATTGTGTCCCATTGAACAGATCGATGGAATAAAAAAGCACTCTGATACTATTGGAGCTTTTAGTGAGCGCCAGTGTCTTACCTATAGAAGTTTTATTGTTCTTTGGTTATTACTTTTTTTTTCTTGTTAGATAGTTCAAGTTACATTCGATAAGTTCGCACATTCATACTACTTAGCAAGTGAGTTTCGTCAGACGAGGTTTTCTTGTTAATGATAAAGTGAAAGACGATTGTGTTAAGTCAGAGAAACGACTTCAATCATATTAACCAAGTAAATTTTATGTGCACGGTTGTGATGAAAGTTGTGATAAAATTGCCTTCCACTTAATACATTGTATGTTATATCGAAGAAAAATTAACGTTCCTCGTAGATAATGATTTTAATAACGATAAGAACTTTTTCTTGTTCCTGTCTAATGAGTGTATATTTGGATAATTGGATTTCTTTTGATGTTAGACCAGAAGTAATGTGTCTTCATCACGTTACCGTTGATCGGATTTGCGATTGTGACGTATCAGACTGGAATTTTTAGGACTCCCATGCAGTAAATTCTCGCCCATATTCTAAAATTGATCTTCACCGACGTTGATGCGCAAGTAATAAAGATTGTAAAGATCGTAAAACGTTCACCTGTTGATCCATTGGCTAGTTTTTGTTGGCTTCCATCACAACATTGATTTTTTTCGCTTTCTCGAAAATAGTCGCTGCAGCGTAATTAAGAACAAGGCGATACGTTGTCTGGTTTATTTTAATAATGCAAAAGTGCGTTTTTTCCAAGGATTCCCCGGGTAGGTGTTCTTGACCTATATTTCGTAGTTTAGATGACACTTTGACAGACAGCATATTAGTTACAAATACATCATTCAATTGTTTCAAACCTGCAATTATACGTGTTCGCCTTTGTGTCAAGTGTTAATCACCATTTCAAAATAATACAATATTGAGTCATCGGCATCGCGAATGTGACCGTTTAAATCCAATCTAGCATCTGTTTATTTGAATCTAGTGATTGTTGCAATGATAAATTTAGCAATTAAGCTGGTTGTATGTGCTCTTCTTTCGATGAAATGCTTAGCTCAGGAAAATGATTAGATAAATAAATAAATATGCGCCAGACAACACACCACTTTTTTAAGGCCGTAGTCGAATGGAAAAAAAATCGGAACCATTATAGTCAAGTCAAAAACAAGTCTGTCTGTCCGTCAATATGTCACAGCCACTTTATTCTGTAACTAGCGGTCCCCCGCGACTTCGTCCGCGCATTTTGAGTTTACTCCTTTCCCTCCCGTCGCAGCGTCATGTTTTATATCCTAAAACCTTTCTCGATAAATAAGCTATCCAACACAGAAATATTTTTAAATCGGTCCAGCAGTTCCTGAGATAAGCGCGTTCAAACAAACAAACTCTTCAGCTTTATAATATATTAAATTAGCGCAAGCGCATTAAGCTGCGAACATTATTTTGGTGCGGAGTTATGTTAAAACTGTGATAGCTCCTAAGCTATTTATTGAAATCAAATGATATAAAGGGCAACTTGGTTCTAAATGAAATGCTCGTGATGATCAATGTATTTATTTTGATAAGAATGAATACCTGTGTGTATAATACACCTCTAAAAATAATGCATATTTTTTTTACAAATTTATGAACATAAAAAAGGTTGTAGTAAGTCAACCATAAAAGATAGACATATGCTGTCGCGGACTTTATTATAGAACTCTTAATGCTGAACAATCCTGTCATACATGGTTTTTGTGTAACTTAAGCGGTTTCCGCAGCGTATGCAGCGGAAGCTCTCAAAAGGAATATCTTTCTCCCGTTTTCGCAACATTTTTCATTTCCGCTGTGGTCTTATGAGTCGTATCTTTATGTTACATAGCCTTAAGCCTTTCTCGATAAATGGACTATCCAACGTAAAAAAAAAAAACAAATCGGGCCAGTAGTTTTTGAGATTACCGCGTTCAAACAAACAAACAAACTCTTCAGCTTTATAATATTAGTATAGATTATAAGCATCACACTGTTAAAATTCGATAGGAACATGTATCCTGTTAACCGCTTTACGATTCTTATACAAAAAATTAAAAAATATATATTAAAAAAGGGCTCCCATACATGTACCTATTTTTTTAAACGTTTTTTTTCCAAACCTATGCGCGTAGGGTGCGTCTATGGATAGGTCTTTTAAAATGCCACAGAGGTTTCTAAAACCATTTTCTTTTAAAGTCTAACGTTTGATAAATAGACGCTTCCAAAGTGGTAAAATGGGCGTGTGTCCCTCCCCCAACTCTACTTCTAAACTAAGCGAGTGTAAATTTTGAAAAAATATATGAAAACATTATGAATAACAAAGTTATATTTGCTGTCAACAAAATATTGTGGTATTTTAGCTACGTAAGTGGATTCTCTCTCTTATTCAGTTACTGTTGGCACGGAACCCTCAGTGCGTGAGTCCGACTTGCACTTGGCCGGTTCTTGTGAATACACGCGGCGATGCGGTGACAGTCGCAGTTTCGAAAATAGGTGTATGTACCTACTGTTGATTTGTCGCATTTATATTTTAAACGTGCTAAGTTAATTTTATATTTTTAACCGACTTCAAAAAAGGAGGAGGTTATCAATTCGACTGTATGTTTTTTATTTTTTTTGTATGTATGTTACCTCATATCTCAGTCGTTTGTCAACCGAATCGAAAAAAATTTTCACCTACTTAGAGGGTGTACCTTCTAGTTGGTCCCAGTTTTGGGACCTGATGATGGAATCTTGGTGTAATCGAGAGAAACCCTCAAATTTTAAAGGCACGTATGGTGTTTCTTAACTAGAATCTTGATGTTGATGTGTTGTTACGTCTGATAGTCAACATTTTGTGGGGCTGAGCTAATGGTGGAACTCCTTAACGCTTAGTAGTTCAGTAATTATAATGACGGAACTTATGATAGGTAATTTGTAGCTTCTTAAAAAATAGGTGCAACTCTCTTCCCCCATTTTTGTAATCACTAAAAATGAAGAAATAAAATTAACTTTAAAAAATAGTGAAAACCGACTTCAAAACCAAAATGCACTAAAAAGTTTTAATAATAAACTCTTCACCATTGAAAGGAAAGGAACCCGTTTTAGGCAAACAATTTCTTTTTGGAATCGGTGCCATCACTATGACCATCAAGCATCAACTATCACAGCACCGACTCCAAAAAGAAATTGTTTGCCTAAAACGGGTTTCTTTCCTTTCAATGGTGAAGAGTTTATTTAAGACTTTTTAGTGCATTTTGGTTTTGAAGTCGGTTTTTACTTTTTTTATTTCTTGATTGTACCACAATAAAATTATGTGATATTTGATAATTTATCAAAATGTCTTTATCACGATCCTATCCATTTCAGTTCCTATATTACAATGTATATATTCTGAATCCAGTTTTTACATATGATTATGTCTTGTTTAAGCATAATCCTATATGCTGTATTGCCCTTTTGAGTCAGTATGACTTTAAACACTGTAGTATTTTAATCTCACCAAATTCCTGTCCTCATTCTGTAATTCTCAGCCTTTCACTGTCTGTTAAAAAAATTTATCTTCCATTTTTATTTTGTACTATAGATAACATTTTCAGCTAACATATTAATTCTTAAATCTTTGTTACTATGGCTACTAAAGCCTTGCAAAAATGAAAGTATTTATTAATCTAAAACTTCAGAGATAAGTGAATAAATTACATAATACGACGTGTTATATCAGCCGTTTTGGTAATCTCGATTATATTGTTGCGATTACAGGGCGGGGCTCGGGATCTTGTTGGTCAACGACCTTTCGGCCAAAATGTACACTTTCTAATGAGATAAAAGTTTGTTACTCTGCACGAATGCAAGATGACGCGCAGTTGGAATGCAAACGCGGCGCCGAGCGAATAATTGCAACGGTCTCCGCTAATTATTATATCCGATGCAAAATAGCTGAAATACTTTGAAGCGAGACACTTTTATCGCGCCGTTTTTGCTCCTTCACAACGTCGTCTAGACCCTAAGTGCTAAATTATGTTATCAAGATTTATAAGAGCGATTGAAAAACATTTAAGCCCTCGTTGACCGTTAATGTCACTGATTCATTGAATCGTTTTACTGAACGTGTGCAATTACGTTCTTGCGGAGCTAGAGATCGCAAGGGCAGACGGGCTTTCACCGTCTTGTCTCGCGGATCGCGTAATGTATTTTAAAAATTGTTTCTGTCGCTTTTAAGTTAAGGTGGTATTTCGATTGTCCGTTGATCGCTTCCTAACTTTCTGCTGCTGTCGCGCGGAGGAGTTATTGATTTGGCTCTCAATATGACATGCTTTTGTACATTACGCTTTATGCTCAAGTGTCAGGGTCTATTTATGCTCGTTCAATCAGGTGTGTAGCGTGCAATCGTGAGGAACTATGTGCGGACGTCGCAGCATAAAGAGGATTAGCCTAATTCCTTAGACTGTTTTCACGATGCCGGCTGACTGTCTGGTAATCCTTTTAGCCTGTTTGAAAGTGAACTGTGCCCCAGAGGTCGAGGTCTCCCACTGGATCGTGTTCTGGTTTATAAATAAACTGACACATCGCGATAATTTATCTTTGCTACATCTTTGTCGAACGAAACGTACGTTACAGTAAACATTAATTGGATTCATAATTCATCTGCTGCATCTGCTAAAGTGCTAACTAGTTATTAATTACAGTCAGATAAAAGTATTGGACAACACGACGACACAAGATAAAAGTTAAATAAATGTCGTCACCAGCAGTGACGATAATTCAATGTACTTCATTCTCATTAAATTATTTGTACAATTTTCTGCGCTACGTCGATGAGAGCGAAACATTCACGCTCTTTATGTCCACGCCACTCAAGATCGTACATGATATTTAACTCCTAAAATCAATCGGAAAAAGAATAGTGAGGAAGAAATCACTTGTAAGCGGAAGTTTGTATATCAAATAGTTTTGTCAGGTCGCGCCGACCGCTTCCGGCGCTACCAATGCCGTATCTGTGAACCATTCGACGTATTCGATATTATCGCGACGCTCGAAATAACTTTTATCTCGTCCGCGGTGAGGTCAGTGGGCGCTACGACGCACGCCTCATCATTAACAGCTACGATTAATACCCATGTAGTAGTAATATTTCATGTATGAGTCTTTGGTATCTTGATCCCACTTTGATTCCGAGAGTACTTCTGGATGAGCACGCTCCATCGTCGACTATGTCTATGACACCGGGTGTAGGTCTAGATAGATAAAAGTCAAACTAAAGCAATCCCATATCAAATAAAAACTACATATGTACATGTACTACCTTTTTACTGATGGTATCACATATTTGTTTTTGATGCGCTACATTATAGGCACACTTCTCGCGTATTGGAATTTTTAGATTCTCTCTTGTATAATTCAATGTTAGCAATCTGAATAAATACATCTGATGTACGATCTTTGCTAAATGTTATGGCGTTTAAAACAACAAATTCGGATTAGAAGTCAAAAATACGGAGAATGTACGTGTTAACACATATAGGTATCATCACGATTTGACGTTACAACATTAGAAGATAGCAACTCTGTTACATTTATTGATTACTAGTGGTCCCCCGCGACTTTGTCCGCGCGTATTGAGTTAGCTCCCTCTCCTCCCATCGCAGCGTGATGTTTTATGCCTAAAGCCTTCCTCGACAAATCAACCAACACCATAGTATTTTTACAAATCGGTCCAATAGTTCCTGAGATTCGCGCTCGCAAATAAACTGTTCAGCCCTATAATATAAGTATAGATTGTACAATCTATCGGAACTTCCATCTCCAGTTCTTTATCTATAAAATTCTCAGGCTTTTGTTTGCATCCATATTGTTTTCAGTCCGTGAATAGTCGTTGTTTCATTCATTTATCCTCATCGCTGTTTATTGTTAGCCGTTAACCTGGTATGTCTATTGAGACAAGTGACCGTATGGTTCTCAGGTGCTTCTTAAAATTTACAGCCGCCCAGTACCTGAGAAGCCGATCGGGAAGTTTAGTGTCCTCATAAATGCATTTGATCATGGCGATATTGAATGCACGTCCTGGTGGGTGCGGGGAAATGCAATAAATAATACGGCTGACTCTCGGCGTATGACCCTATATGATTTAGTGCTGGGCGGACCCACAGACTTACTTAGTATGCAACGCGCAGGTAATGTTCATAAACCTACTGCATCGAAGATTCACGACTTCATTGCTCCGCACTGGGATATAATTTTTCCGTCACTTTTATTTCAGTGTCGCTATGCGATTTTTTATCTGATTTATGCTGAAAAGTCACACGCCAGCTGTACTCTGCGATTTTTATTTGGCGGTAGGACTATCATCTTAATTTCACATGCAAAAAGAGTTCCAAGCATTCGAAATTTAATATCAGTGTTAAACTGCCCAATCGATGCTAATGATTTGGTAACATTTTATTTTCCACTAGATAGGTACATTAACTTATTTTTATGCATCATAATTTAAATAGACTTATATCATTTTTGATTCCAACAGCACATAGTGCTATTGAAATACGATTAATTATGATTATGAAGATCCTGAGGTGTAACGGCCAAGCGATTTGTTATACTTTCAATTTTATGGGCTGTAATTATTCATCAATGTCTGAAACTTTCTCTTTTACAATTTTGATTTGGCACTATGATATTTGGATATTCAATAGATGTGTTACATAAGGTCGTAAAATTTTATTGATCTAATGTCGGAGTTGTAACGCTGATCGCTCGTTCAGATGTAAAGCATTACCTATGTTTATTCTATCGCGTTGAGTCATACATATGGCCCTAGACTAGATTACACGTTTACTGCTGTAGGAGGCACAAATGATCTGGAAATTAGACAAAATTATGCGAATACCTAATTCGTGTATTTTCACATGAGAAATATTTCCAAGATTTTTAATCGTCGAGGAATGCTAATTGGAACATTTTTGCTAGAATTTTGCATTCATCGTAATTTTAAATTAAAAACCTGGTTTATGATACGATAATATCTAAAATCTAAAGTCTAGCTCGGTCATTAGTGTTAGAGTTGTGTGAATTCACTTGTGTACGTTTAGTCATGGCATTTGTTTTTCTTAGTCATCGGCATTTTACTATCAACAAATGCAATTTTGATATATTTTCATGACTGAAATTGCTTTACATTGAAATTGTTTTCAAATTAAATACTTAGTTATTTTGATGAAAAAAACCTTGAACGTCTGATCCAAAAACTCAAATTCTTTCCGGTTTATTCCTACGAATTTAAACTAAATGTTTGCTTGCTTACCCTCCGTTTTGGCTTCGTGTATTATTTATTATCACCCCAGTAGTGGTTTTTGTCCCCGTGGTGCTTAACCCCGATTTCAATAATTGCAATATCAATTTTTATGGCGTTTTGCACTGTGTATAATTATATCTTAACAATTTTATTTCTTTACTCAACCATTACATTGATAATTTTAGTTACTATTAGAAAACTTTGAGACTCTATGTTATAAATAATTTGAAAGAAAGAAAGAAAGAAAAAGTATTTATTGGAAGGACATCACAAACACACACATACACAAGATTATACATAACTAACAAAAAAAGAAAACTAAAGACAAAAAAGCAAAAATGAGAGGAAAAATAATATACGATGTATACGTACTACGATGCATAAAAGTATCCATGCCAGCCAATCAGTGCATGCTGCAGTGTGTGTGTGTGTGTGTGTGTGTCTATGACGCCTATACCCAAGAGGACCTCACTCAGCATAAGCCAGGTCTCCTGGAGAACCTGACGCTGGTTTTCAGTGGGCCCCTACCGAGTGAAGCACACAGAAGTTGGCGCCAACAGTGCGTTTATAAACTACTTAAATTAATATAAAAGTAAAATAAGTTTATGCATATACTACATAAAGATTATAATAAAAGAAAATTAAGTAATGTATTGATGGGAGCTGCAACAACAACATTGCTTGAGTATCCTCGTGAGTCATCATCATGGTCATAGCGAGCGCGGGCACTGCGCACGGCGTACCTACCTACCATTCCGCTAGATTAAACGATACATATGCTTAAAAGAAAGTGGCTTGGCCCGTAAAATAATAACAATAATAATCTTAATATAAAAATTCAGAGTCATATTAAAATGTTAATAGTAAATGTCAGTCAACGTACATATTACGAATATGATCAATCCATAAAAAGAAAAAAACGAAACTTTGTGACGTGAGTAGTCGACTTGGATCGACTCGTCCTTCCGCCGCGCCCAGAGTTGCAAAAAATGTGAATATGTGAATTTCGATTGATTTATTTGACGACCCGTCTGGTGTTGTGGTCGAGAAATCGCCTACTACGCAGCGGGTGCGGGTTCGATCCCCGCACAATACAAACATTTGTGTGCATGAACATGTCTGTTTGTATTGGTCTGGGTGTTTTCTATGTATATTAAGTATGTATTTACAAAAAAAAAAAAGTATTTAAGTATTATATCCGTTGTCTGGCACCCATAACACAAGCTTTGAGTAGCTTACTTTGGGACTAGATGGCGATGTGTGGGAATGTCCAAAGAATATTTATTATTATTATTTATTTTATTTGTTTTACGGAGATATTAATTATTTTAAAATACCTAACCCTAATCAAAAATGTAAGTATGAATACCGGTTTTCGTAATATTTTGTATTTTTTTTTTCTACTTTACAAATAAATAATTTGACATAATGTTGTAAAGATTTTAATTATTTCAAAGACTGCATTCAAAAGCAAACTAAATAACAATCGTTGAATATAACTACTCATTTTTTTATCGAGTGGGGTCAAACACCAACTAGGGTCATAATAATCCACGAACCCGCCGTTAAAGGTATAAAGAGAAATTAATATTCCAGCTAATTTTATGAGTTCGGTTTTGAACAACAGTACCTTATTTAATAGGATAGTTTTTACCGGAATTTGAGCGTTGTTATTACGCGTAACCTTGTCGTTTCTGATGGTTCAACGAGCTCGCGCCAGACTATTGGTCCACTACGCAGTTCGAAAGATAATGTAATCGTGTGTTTATGCTAATATTAAATTTAAGACACGCCACAACCATTGGCGAGTGATTAATTGCTGGCCCTTTTGTGTCGAAACATCGTAAAATAACTGCAACACGTGTAGCTTTATCGTCACTCCGCGGCCGCGTACAATGTTCTTTTATATTGCTTTTCTTGTTTTGACTTGTCAAAGTGTTGCAGATTTATTTGAAAACGATTCACAATGGGCGAGGCATTGGGTTAGTGAGATGCTATAAATATTAAACCCTCCTGGAATTGCAACCGGCATAAAATAAATAAAAACTTCTAGTTGCTAATCTAACCGAAATTTAATATAATATACAACGCTCCATAAATGCGATTCCAACGCTCAATAATTATTATCCCCATTAAATCCGCCGCAATGGTTTTAAAACAACCTTCGTGAGGTCACCCTTGTCTATTTGCACCAGCACAGTAATAAAGCAAATTCTTAATGAATTAAACCGATTAAAAAGTAGCATTGGCGAAACGCCAGTCCGCATTTGTATACATTGCGATTGTAAAGAAAATGTCATTACGTAAGCCTGCACAGATAAATCGTGAAGACTTGCAGTCGATGGAAAAAGTATTAAATACTAATTGTGGGCCATAAATCACTCGCATTCGTTGAAACAAAATAAAATGTGTCGCACTGAAATAGCCAGATGCAGCAAGGTACATGAATAGGAGGCCTTGAAAAAGGTGAAACGTTTCGGTAAAATGTGAAACTCATGAAAAAAAAAATGATTTGCGACTTTGGCAATCCACCGCTAATTCGCTTATATTTTCTTTTTGCACTAAAAGGAAAGATAATGAGGAAACCTGTATGTTTAAAACTAAACGAGGAAAGAATTTGAGTAGTAACTTAGCCTCTCGGAATATAATTTTTCCATTGTTTTTGTCTTGTATCGTATAGTAGCCTCGTTGGCCAACCTGTATAATCCAAAATATTCTTAATCCAGGTAACAAATTCTCAAAAATGTTTATGCACATTTTTGAGTATACGTATGCGTATACGTACTTCATTCTTGTATCATGCTGAAAAAAATCATTCTAAAGAAATTGTTTACAAATTATGCAGTGAAACTACTTCTTAGCCAACACAAAGAGAGTCCTGGAACACAGTTTCCATTTCTGGAAGCAGAAATACAATTCACGCCTACACCTACCTACTGGAATAATCTTGTAAATCACATCTTGAGCGACTTGAATGCCAGACTTGGTCCGTACTTCGTACTAATAACCACCCGTATTACTGTGTATTTCAACTGCGGTAAATGGCCGCTCATGTCGTGAAAGAGTATTTCATTTCAGTGAAATACATTTTCACAGTAATAAGCAAGCTTTTAGATCGAATCAGGGAAGAGTGAAAATAATTTCTTGGCTGATATCGTAAGCTGACACGAGCTTATAAATAGATAGTGACTTGAGTCGTTGCCTTAGTGCTCGTGTACTTAAGTGGCCGCTTAGTTTATTTTGCCATCAATCACTATTTAAGAGTTTGTATTGAACGCAACCGAAAAGTGAACGTGCGGAATCTTAAATGCCTCGTCATTCAACAATCCGCGAGTCGAATGCTCAACAAGTCCTGTCGTGCAAACAGTTGAAAAGTAGTGGAGTCGTGGAGTTTGTTTCACATCGTTCGTGTCGTCGCAATAATTATTGCGTATATTTATATTAGTGCCGGAGACAGGTGGCGTCCTGTCCTGTACGTTGACTCCGCGGCCTTGGCGCCCCACGATTCAATGGCTCGCTAAACTCGTGTTATGGTGTCGGCGTTAACTTTTTTACTGTCAAGGTCAACAACTTCATAGGCGTCTAGCTTGCTTGAAACGAGTGGCAATTATTCAACGCAGCATTTTTTCATCGTATTAAACTTTTTTCATTCCAAGCTTTAAACGACGCCAGTGAAGTCTTAATAAAACTATAATTTCGCAGCTTGAGGCAAATATTTGACTTGCCTCTTTGATTTTTTATGCGTAATTTGTCGTGACTGCAAGTGTTCTGTAAGTAGTTTAAATTGCCAAACGCGCTGTTCTTTTGCAAGGCATTTGCATATTTCGGCATGTTAAACTTTCAGCAATGTCTGAAGTTGACTCGTGTAGATTCGCGTTTAGCTACATTTGATCGTTTGTATAGAAATGTCGTGTTTAATAAAAATGTATTTGAAACGTTGAATGTTTGACGCTCGCCCTAATTGGCTGATGATAACGTGACGTCATTGCCGTCTGCGGCTCGTCTGCGGCCACTTCCCGGAACGGCTGGCCGCAACGCCTTCCTGCTGCTTGTGCTCCCATTCACACTATGAATGAAGAACACCGCTAGAAACAAGTAGATCGTCAACGTAAATGGCCTCACAAAAATGTAGCATGTCCTAATTGGCTTTTGGTCGGGTGACGTCACCGCCGACTTTTAGCCCATTGTTCCTGACACACTACTGAACTAGTAATGGTATTTACAAATAGATTTCACTCTTTCCATGTCGACGAACTTTGGACTCATTGAGTGGTGTGGGTGTGTCGAAAATGAATAAGAAGCGACACTGACGTTCTGTTAACGTGTACACGAGCCGATTTTTTGCGGGGCTTAATTGGAAGCTGTCAAGTTTTTTTGGCTCCGTCTTAGTTTAGTGGGGAAATAGGTTAGTTGAAACAAAAGATCGCACTCGCAATTTAGTCGGGCACTCAATGCGATTTAGTTTACTTTCATCTTTTTATACGTGTGATAAAATCCGGTTATAGGACTTATCAAGACATTTACTCTCACTTGTAAATTCCTAATAATTTAGTCTAGTTTCTGACACATTACTATTAGTCTAATGTTAACTTAACGGTGTACATTTTACTTCACATTACGCAGGTTATTTTATTAACAATGTAAGTATTGTTCACCGAGTGACTCTTTACATTGATGAAAGGTAATGGTCAACGCTGTCTGGGTTTTCCGTAAACCACTCACGTATTTGTATAAAAAGTACCAGTAGTCATTTTAGAAGGTTCTCGAAATCTTTTCTAGTCTATTTGACCGAATCAAGTTCAACACCTTAAAGATGCAGTACGTATTAACTTAACCCTCCTATTAAAGTTTCCCGTAGTCGGGTAACATTGGCATAATTTGTTTTTGCATTTTCGCGTTGATAAACCAAGTATCTTGCCATGATGACTCGTGGCGGTAAAATACTAAGAGGCGAAAGGATTTTCAGTAAAGCCTACATTTAGGCTTTCGTCTCGCCAATCAATGTTAGGTAGTGTCGCACTGCAGATGCCTAACCACTCCAGACGAGACAGGAACTTTCCTGACCTACTTCTCGACCATTTTTCCATTAAATGAGCTTTCAATATATTCCTTCCCGAAAACAATAGAAGTAAAGACCGTTCAAGATAGTCAGTAAAAGGATCAAGAAATTAAAATTAAGAAAGATCTCTTACAGCAATAAATAGCAGTCTCCCTAGTCGATTTCGACTACGGTGGCCAGTCACAACGACTAACCGACTGCGCGGGACATATTCTAATGCACAAGTGTGTGCGCAAACATAGGTGCACTCTCTATTCTTCTCACTCGCATAGCCAGATGGCACAGTAATCTGACACGACCGGAGAGAGATCAGGCGCAGGAACAACAGCTTTACGTACTTTCCGAGGCACGGGGGTGAAACACCGCTGACTTCCAAACTCCGGGGATCGAACCCAAGACCTCTGGCGTACCCGTCGCTTTAAAGTGCGACCCTCTAACCGCTGCGTCACCGAGGCAGTTAATCCTATTAATTAGTAGATAGACCCCTGTAGGCTGCCTTAATCAAGATTATAGCATTCACGTTAAGTTTTCGTGAAATTTAAAGACTCTCTTTATTTGCTTTTTGTTGGTTACCGTCTACAATATTAGTGTTGAAAAATAACTAACACTACTACGAATATTAGAAATGCGAAAGTTTGTGAGGATGGTAGTATGTTTGTTACTCCCTTACATAAAAACTACTGGATGGATTTTGATAAAACTTTACAATAATATAGCTCATACATCGGAATAGCACATAATTCAAAGTGATATTTTAAAAATCCGTAATTTACCCGAGTAAAGCCGCGAAGAACCCCTGTGTTCAATATATCAAACCTTGAATAGAAAGCAATATTTCATACTCTCTGAAAGCTTCTTACTTAGTGGGCTTCTCCTTATTAGATTCTTTATAAGTATTAAGCGACGGAAAGTTTTATTATAAAGGTAGATTTATATCTTCCAAGAAATGTTTACTTCATACCCCAGGCTTTGCGTACACATAGATACCTTAGCAACGTAGTATTTTTTCCTACGAAGCATAAAAATGAACCTCAGAACTTAATTTACCTAGTAGGGAAAACCCTACTAAACTTCTGAGGTTTTTGTGAATTCCTACCCGTAATCGTTATTCTCAGCTTCTTTTATTACAGTGATTTTGCATAGGTTCAGTTACTTAAGTTTCAGATTATAAATGACTTTCGGTTACGTTTGACATCGAATCTATCGATGTAGAGGGGTCTTTTTTATTTTTATCCTACATTTTGGTGTTACATTCGCTCAGTTAAAAAAACTCAAATAAAGCCTATCCTTCACTTTATTTATATATGTTGGCCGCGAAGTTTAACGATTTATGTACGATTTGCAAGACTTAAAAGATAGATTTGAAAAAGTTACACCTCCCGTCACGAATTCTTAGTTCTTAGATTGTTTTTTTTTTACTGACTGGTGGAGACACCTTTTCGTAGGTTAAAAAAAGAACGACCCAGAGACCGTTGAAGGTTCAAAGTCTTCATCGTCTACCAACTAGCTGCTATTTAGCAAACTTTGTTCTTAAAATTATTTCCTTGAAAAAAAAAGTCAATTCCGTATAGTCAATAGAATTGTATTGTATCTGTGAAGCGTACTCCAACAGACAAGCCCGCGGCGATGGGGCTCTTGTCTTCAATTAACCCAGATCTGTTGCGGCTATTGTGCGAAGTCTGCCCGGTGTCTGCTTTCTTCCATTGGAGCGTAATGAGCGTAAGTAATGAGTCTCGGTGTAGGCTGTAGCGCGCGATATTTGAGCGCGAGTGCGTGTGGTAGGTTCGGATTGGATGGGTTAAGAAATGAGAGTGATTTGAAAATTTTGGTCGGAAATAAGCTGCTCTACGTCCATTTCAATTATTATATTATTTTTGGCAAAATGTATGAAATTAAGGGTATAAGTGCTTTCAAAATTTTGGTCCGCACATAAAGTCCTTGTGCGTATTAATTAAAAAAAATCTCACAATATGTAATTTAAAAAACATTTGAGAAATGTAATGGTGATTTGTCTGTGTTCTTTTCAAAATAGGGTTTCGACTCAATAGAAAGTATTGTTTCTAATGCTTTGTAATGTAATATTTTATTTAAACAAAGATTTACCGGTTTAAAAAAAAGGAGTTTCCGCTTGATCGCTAATTCGTATCCACTAGTACCTTATTAAAATTCAAGCACTTAATCTCCGTAAAAAAAAATACATAAGCGAACAATACACACGCAAGTATAGTTTAAGTAGGCCGAAATCGCCGTACCAGAGCGGTACAATTTGTTATCAATTTGGTCTCTCTGTTCTCTTAGAAGAACTTTACTGACTCAACAATATGAAGATTCTTAATGCGGATTTTACCACACTTTACCGGCCCGAGTTTACAACGATTGCTAAGAGTTCACGTAGCTTTTAAGAGCTCTTTCCTTCGTTCTCTTTATAGCTGTCTTTGACAGTACTTGGTGTTTGTCTACAACATCAAATACTTAAAAGAAAAATCTGTTTTTACTGTCAACCTCCAGTTGCTGCCCAAACCATTTATCGCGAATTCGCAAACACAACTTTCCATAGAATTCTGACATCACTCACAAATTCTCAAGAAAAAGTAAATACAGACGTATGGAGGTATTACATTTTTTCTCGCAATCCCGTGACAGACAACCGACCTACTTGGCACGTGAAATACATATTTAAAGTACAACGCTTCCTTGATTTTCCTTGGCATACACCTAGAGCATGTAATCTCATATTGTCTTTCGTGTAAGTTCGCAACTTCGTATTCTGTAATCACATAACCCGATTTTGTTTCTTTATCCGTCCGTATTTCCTCCATTCGTGCTGTCCCGGAACTAGAAATAAGTGACACAAAAAGATTATCCGTGTATTCTGATATTATTGAACTGTTCAGTCTCAAAAAGAACCTAACACCGTGAATCTTTAATGAATTTAATCAACACACTTTTATAGAGATTACGTTTCTGCGTTACGAAAGAAATAGAATCCGCAGTGCTGCTAACGTGCTCTCTGAACACCATTATTGAGCCATTGTCAAGTGAAGACTGAAAACTAACAGACATCTCCACCCGCATCGTGACTTACTATCAGATCAAGTGTGATCACGGCTAAATGTCTGTCTGTTACATCGTCCATCCGACACATGAAATGAGTTTTGAATACAATGTTTGTATCGCTATTAATAAAACAAGACATGATGACATATGAACGCGTGTATGCGTACAGTACACGCACAAGATATCACGTGACGTAGTAACGCTGAGTTATTGGCATTATTCGTTGTTTTGTTTATCGTTTGTACTATGAAGACTGCACCCATTAAAGCGGTTTAAATAAATCTCATGTCAGAAATAGACGTTAAATGTACAGCTATAAAAATTATAGCTTTCGTGAACAATCAACTGACTAATTTGTATTAAAGACTTACACATTCGTATGTAGCCAACGAAACAGTGAACATGGATTAATTCTTTCATCTTAATTTAAATCTGTAAGCTGTTTTTTATCTTTTAAAGAATTCAGAAACAAAGTAATATTTTAAAGTTATCAATGAATAAAAAAAATCAGTCAAAATCAATACCCATAAAAGGGAAGGGTTCTAAAACTAGTTGATGTTTCTACCTAAGATTTAATAACTCTGTCTATCTACGTCACACGCACGAGTGACGTACAGTCCGTATAACAGTTTTTACACAAGCTACAAGTTTTCGTTGCAAAACCACCTCTATCAGAACTGCCCAAGATACCTTAGTGTTCAGCTTGATGTGTCGCCTGTATACGTTGCGTGGGGCGGGCGGATCTCTGCCTGGTGGGAACTTGGCAGAGACGTCTCTTATCTCTGCTCCCCTGGCGTCTAGGCGGCGCTTACACATCTGCGCGGTTCATAAATATTAGGGGCTTTTGGTACTTCATTTTCTTTTACAGATGATTCGCAAATGTTAAAAATGTTTTGTTTGGACAATTTTGGGCTCGGAAAAGATTTCGACTCTGCTATCTAAAAAAATCTACAGACCCTTTAGATTTTGTGTTGAAGCTTTTTAAAACAAACAAGTAAAATTATATTCTGGAATATTTTCCGAGATTGCAAACTACCCTGCATGACAGCTGGGTAAAACCATCCATTAGAACTACCAAAAACACAGAGTAACTAGAACAATATCACTGAAAATTATGGCTTCAAATTTTCCCGAAACATAGCGCTCAAGTTTGTTTCAGTCTATGTGCTTTTCATCCAATTTCAAACAGAAACTACTAACTACATTACTCTACAGTTTCACTGAAACAGTACTATATAACTAACAATATTTGAAACAAACCTTTATGAGAGCAAAGCGACAACTACGAATACCTAATTGACTCCTACCCTACTTGGCACACACTCGGCATCATTAATGTTTAAATATTTAAAAAAATGTTAAAGGTTGGTTATTTGTTTGTATTTATAATGTTTGTTCTTATTCATAGACACGGAGATTGTATAGTCTACTAATGGTTGTTATTATTTACTCGTCTACAACCCTCAAGCAGTTGACATATTTTATTTGTAACTAGCGGTCCTCCGCGACCTCGGCCGTGCGTTTTGAGTTTGGTCTCTCCCGTCCAGCCTAAAGCCTTCCTCGATATATTAGCTATCCAACACAAAAATAATTTCTCAAATCGGTCCAATAATTCCTGAAATTAGCGCGTTCAAACAGACAAACTCTTCAGCTTTGTTATATTAGTATATTTAATCATCCGGAACCAAAGCTTTTACAAAAAACTTTAGGTATCGTTTCATGATTTCCACCACTTTTCAGTAAAATATGGTAACATTCATTGCTACATAACTCCAAAATGGTACAAAATCATTATAAAAGAATGCCTTTCCAAAACTTGACTTGCAGCTTATCAAATGAGCAATCGTGAATACATTTGCTTTGAATTACTTTGTTCTTGGTTATTATCCAACAAACCACTTCGGTTCAGCACAAACAAAGGAAACTGACAACAGTGGTTATGGGAATTTTAAAAATAATTATAAAAACGCTCCTTCCACGAAAGCACAAGACAAACAGACGAATGGTTCGTTTAATTACACTAATCAAATAGCTTACGGTATGTACCTAGACTACGAGTGGTTTTCTATGTACCAGTAGTAAATGTACGGCTGTATTTATTACGCTCACATATTTGCAGACCGGCTGGAGGGAGACCAGACTTCGGCCGAACCAGTTCCAAACATACATAGTCCACAATTACATAGACTTATCGGGTTACCATGTTAGTTTCATTTTAGGAGACCGACTCAGACCCAAAACTTTTAAAAGGTCCTCTGTATCTTCTAAATTATCTTCCATGGCACAAACAATTCAAAATCATTTTGCGTGGGTAGCCACAATACTGTGCTTCAACGGAAACATTTGTTACACAGCTCAATTAAACAATATGAATGACCGTTTTATTGACTTGCCGATTTATTTAGTGGGAATATTAAGTAAAAAATAAAATCCGCCTTCTTGTTGTGCTTTTTCATTTTAAGTTTTTATTATGATGTTAAAAACAAATTCGACTAGTAAGAAAATCTTAAGCCTTGTCCAAATTGCACCTCTGAAAAAGGGATTTATATAAAAAAATATGGGAAACCACGCGTTGAATGTTGCGGATTTACATCCTTTGGGCAGCAGATTTATTGCTTTGTAATCCTGGCTGCCGTCATACTATCATACATCATGCTCTATTGCTGCCTTAGGAAAACAGCAATATAAAGGAACATTAAACACATCCAATACACATTATTGCGATGTAACAACACCTGTTATTAACAAAAACACCCGAACCAACGTTTTTGCTCATGTCAATTATTCTCGGTGTATTTCGGCGGTTTTCTAGTTTCGCAACAATTTATAGGGATGATAAATGTACAGAAGTTGTAGGGATATTGTAATCTGAAGTTTATTGGCTCGTATGTCATCATCAGTGTCACACTATCAGTCAACAACTAAGTATAAGCTAGCAGCAGCTGATCTGGTGGCCCATTTGGAATCGCTCTCTCTCTCTCTCACACACTCTCAAAACCTAGCAAAATATATACGTGAATTCTCCCAAAATTGTTTCATTTTTTTATTAATCACTCCTGTGTAAAATCATTTAATATCACACGCCATTTTGACGCGAGTAATTAAAAAATAAGGCCCCTGACCTTTCATCTATTTTCAAAGAACTCCCTCCTTCTGGACTATATTCATATTCAAGTGTAATCCTCAGTTTTAATAAAGTAAGTTACAATAAGAGCAAGATAGATTGGTATTGAAATTCCTTGTCATGAGTTCTCAAACATATTTTTCTTGAACCAACAAAACGAAAACGGTCACGATTTTACAAAGACCACGAAAATCAGAATGTTCTTCTTTTTAATTGTATTAAAAATCTTCATGCAATGTTTATTTCTTTCCGTCCATCCCTACAAGCATAAGCCGGCCATATTGCTCAAATTATTGCCGAAACTGTAAACGGACTTGCGTGACAATGCATGATGGTTCCGATCGCATAATGCAACGCTTCCCGCATTTGGCATGTTGCTTTTTGCGCACCCAATTTCGAATATCGGTTAAAGACATGCATGCAGACAATATAACTTCAAATATTTTGAGAAATCACATATGTATGTATTCAATGTATTGATGTGAAAGATTATTAGAAATTAATCACAGATACGTAAATCTGATAATATATTCAGGCAGTTAACTGAATGTCATAAGTTCTCTGGAGACATGATATCGACATTCGCGAAGCTCGCACGTGTTGTGCGAAGCGAAGCTCCTAAGCAGTTGCTGAAAGACCTCATTAACTCGACAATATTTAAGCGTGATTAAAGTACAAACAAACAATTCACTAAGTTGATTTATGAATTTTAAAATACACCTGCAATGTTTATACAAAGAATTATAACCTACTACAGTAATACTTAATGACACGCAGACGAATTAGCTTTGAATGTAAATCTTTTTCTATGAATATGAATGAAACGTGTGTTTTGACAAAAATTAGAAACTTTTCTCATGTTAATTTGATACTTACCCAGCCAGATTCCTGGGTGAATGGAGGATTCTTTAGTAGATAATCACAAAGTCCTATGCGTTTGGATAATTATTATGACCTTGGCGTCAGTTAACCTTTGCTCGACTGACCTGATTATTTAGCGGTTATGATGGACACAGCGTTTTTCAATTGAAATTGCAGCAGAAATAATTTATTCAAAGAATACCTACTTTACACTCGTCGAGCTTGCACTGTTTTCCTTTCATTCTTAGCATTTTATGTGCTACAATTGCATTACTCGGATGACTCTATGTATGTTTGTTATCACTTGACGTAATTTAAGTTCATTGTCCTCTTGTTTCTATAATGTTGTAGTAGGTATCGTATCGTTGGACTTATTCATATTTAAACCTCATGTCAACTGTCATTTCCCTGCAGGCAACTTTATGTCTACCAAATAGTCTTCATCTATCTTTTACCAACTAGTTAAGACTTCCTTTAAGTGTTATACCAGTTGTGTCACAAGTATTATTAATTTGCTTTTATGTCTTAAAATTTAAGCGTTTTATTATGATGACGCGTCTAGGAATTATGTAATTACTTGGAAGGTCAATATAATTCTCAAGGCCGGTCGTGGGTGATTTCAAACCAGTTAAAGTGGCTATTTGTTGGACATGTGGAAATTCTTGGAGCAATTGCCAGTCTTGCAACGTGGTATTATATCATTTAAGATCTTCCTCTCCCATAGCAGTCGTACGCAAGGTTATGTGGATTGAGGAAATGAAGATTGCTTAACGTGAAGACTACAAAACGTGACCTCTTTAAAATTGAGTGGTCTTGTTTTTATAAATGTAAAAAGGCTTTAGTTTTCTAGAAACGAAACTCCCCGAATTTTCGTCTGAAGTTATCAAGGGTTCCCTCTAATTTTCTCTTTTGCTTTGTATTTAGCGAACACCTGATACCATTGAAGTAATTCTATCCATACTCCGTGGGAGTGTTTGGGCAAAACGTATTGATTAGTGTTGCCTGACTGACAGACATTGTCTAGCCTGACTGGGCGTAGCCTAAGCCGGTCCAATTCGTTATTGCCATTGCCGCAAATAGTGTGGTTATGGTTATCATTATCAACCCACCTATTGTGATAGACATTGGCAATTACTTACCGCATCGTGCGTGATGTGATAGTCATTCCATTTAGAGACATTTAAAGCGCATATGAACCTTGAGAGAGTGCATTCTGTCTTGAGGATAGGATCGGTTATGTTTCGTACTTAGTTAAATTATGATGTGTTTCTATACTACGACATTTTGAGAATTGATTTTGAAAATTTATATTTATTGAAACACAGCTGTAATAGCTATTAAGCTGCGTTCATTAGCCAAACAGTATTTTGTGAAGCTTTTTCAATTACTTGAATGCGTTGTTCAGACAATTTCACTTCCATGCATTCAGTATGTTTCTCTGGCTAGGCTTTAATTTCTTGCTATTTTTACTTATTTCTTATGCAAAGGTGCAAAGCAAAGTACCTAACTATATTGCAAATACGCAACTCTATTCCTCTTCTAGCAGTTTGCATTTGAATATCTTCCTAAGCTGTTAGCGTAGAGCGCAATATTGTAAAAAAATTAAAATATTTGCAACCATTATCACACACACACAGCAGGTCTGACATGTATATAATATTTAAAAAAAAGCCTTTTGAATATTGTTTCTTGGCTGCGATTAAAGTGCGGCTTCGTTAAAGAGCATATTTATTTCAACAACTGATATTGTCCTGTGTTTAACAAAGCGAAGGTTAATGATATTCAGCTCTGAAATACACACTACTATTTACTTGCTCATAAACAATTATGTCGTTAGTGTACTTTCATGTTAATTAAGATGGAATAGCTTAATGTATCGCAATTATTATAAAAATGAACACATGCTTTTAATGGTTTTGAATGTTTTAACCACTCACAGTGTCATATTTTATATTCATAAAGATGAAATAAGAAACCAAAAATTAGCGCACGGGCGGGATTTGAACCAGCAACCTTTTGGCTGACCGGGCCAAACGCTCTTACTAATTGAGCTTCCGTGCTGTCAGTCCGACCTTGCGAAATTTGTGGTCTCTTATGGGTACGTCATTGCGTGACGCTTAACGCCATCTAGCCGTCTGTTTATGAATCAGAGGGCCCAAGTAGTTATACTTTACAGAATAAATTCAACTTGGAAATTGATGACGCTTCGCTATCTAATGGTTTAGAATGTTTTTAACATTCACAGTGTCATATTTTATATTCATAAAGATGAAATAAGCTGGGGGAGGCCTATTTTATCAGTGGACGTCCTTTGGATTATTATGATGAATGATGATAATAATGATGATATTATAAAAAATCGGCCAAGTGCGAGTCGGACTCGCGCACTGAGG
The DNA here is from genome assembly GCA_963924145.1 of Pyrausta purpuralis. NCBI lineage: Eukaryota > Metazoa > Arthropoda > Insecta > Lepidoptera > Crambidae > Pyrausta > Pyrausta purpuralis. The sequence goes on from OZ001659.1 coordinate 21,245,165, forward strand.
GTTCCGTGCCAACTTTAACTGAATTTGGGAATCCACTTATTTCCACTTAGTAAAATCCACAATATTTTGTTGACAGCAAATATAACTTTGTTTTTCATAGTGATTGTATGAAGTACATCGTTTTATTTGCGGTTGTTGAAAATGTGCTATTGTAGATCTTAACAAACACTTTCAACGAAAATTGGTTTGGACGGGATCGAACAAGAAGTTTTTGAGAATTTTTTTTTTTTCAAAATTTACACTCGCTCAGGTTAGAAGTTAGATTGGGGTGGGGGGGGGGGGTGGGGGGTAATTTTAAAAGACCTATCTATAGACACCCCACACGTATAGGTTTGGCAAAAAAAATATTTTTGGTTTTAGTTTCATGTATGGGAGCCCCCCTTAAATGACATATTTTTTTAATTTTATGAGAATCGTAAAGCGGCTAACAGGATACATACTTCTACCAAATTTCAACAGTGTGATGCTTATAGTTTCAGAATAAAATGGCTGTGACATACGGACGGACAGACAGACAGACAGACAGACTTGACGAAACTATAAGGGTTCCGTTTTTTTCCATTCGGCTACGGAACCCTAAAAATGGAAAAAATATGAAAATTGATCGGTTAGACCGGTTTTCACGATTTTTGCATTGTTAGATTCGTCACCGGGATACGATAATGAGCACGGGTGAAGCAAAGCTCGCTGGGATCGCTATTGTTTAATTATTTTTTTTTATTTTTTTATTTATAACCATACTACAACGTGATGTAAAGGCGGATAATGTTTACGCACCAAATGTCAAATCAATAGTCACATTGGTATTTTATTACTTGCACGTTATTGATTAGGTGATGATTTATGTCTTGAATAAATAAATCTACTCGGAGCTGTCGAATTAAATCAGCCTAATTAAAATATTAACTCATACGGTAATATGAGTAATTCTTTTCGTACTAATTATTTTTTTATTATACTAGTAAACATTTTTTAAGTCTTCTTTAATGTGTGTAATGATGCGATTGTTTATTATATACAATTTGTAGTGTAAATACAATTATTTAGGTTTATTGCTGGTTACTCTATTTTATCAATGTTATTGTCAGGAATAACATAAATAACGAATCAGTGAAAACACCAAAAAAAAAATACATTGAGTATGTATATAATTTCGCCAATACATCAAATAATGGCTAAATTAATTTAACTGTTATATATCTAGAAATTAGCAGGTAATATATTATTAGGAAGGAAACTATGTAATATTAGAAGCTCGTTTTCCATTTTGTAATATCATTTTAACTTTCCTTGATTATCTAAAGCTGATCACCGTTAGACCTAAAAAGCTATACGTTCAGTACGGCGTTTATTTCAGTCCGATGAATTTAAAAAAGTACTATTTTGTATCATCATCATCACTGTCACCGCAATACTTAACCCAGGCATCCCCATTGATTTGCAAAGTGACCGGTTAAGTAAGGTAAGCGTCAACTGATGTTTATTGTGACTTTAAAATACCTACCATTTATTACAATTACTAAGACAAAAAAATAAATAAATCAATACAATGTCAACCCTGGCTCTGGAGGAAAAGTGCCCATGACGCTCGCAGCATTTCCCCGCTGAATTGCAACAGCTATTCTTTGGACCAAGAATGACCCTGACCGAGGATCACTGGTCCTCATTCTCAGGCGGCGACCCAACTCTGCAACGAAACTCTTTGCTTCTAAACTCTAACTCCCCGCAGTTTCGACAGCAAATGGAACATTACGATAAGCTGCCTCTAACGCACTATACTTGGTGTGTTTTTTAAAATTAATGAAATACAATGTTACTTATCAAATCGTACTTCGTTTCTAACAAATGTACTTTCTTGTTGCAGGTACTATAGCAGCGACGCGTGCAGTGAGTCACGAAAGATAAGATGCTGTTTGTTGACGAATCGACTTCTAATGGGACCAACTATTTATAGCATATTTATGTCAGCATTCTTAAGAAGCTAGAACACGCTATATAGGATATTTTAAATTCAAACCTGACCAATGACTACTGTTACTCCTTAAAACTTGCAGTCCGTGATTAGCGTACCAACGCCAAAATTAGACCAATTTCGGACAGTCATAAGATTATACAAAGCCGAACTGTCAGGACGATTCGTCACCAAGCGGACTCATCTATACTAATATTATAAAGCTGAAGAGTTTGTTTGTTTGTTTGTTTGTTTGTTTGTTTGTTTGAACGCGCTAATCTCAAAAACTACTGGCCCGATTTGAAAAATTGTTTTTACGTTGGATAGTCCATTTATCGAGGAAGGCTTTAGGCTATATAACATAAAGATACGACTCATAAGACCACAGCAGAAATGAAAAATGTTGCGAAAACGGGAGTAAGATATTCCTTTTGAGAGCTTCCGCTGCATACGCTGCGGAAACCGCTTAAGTTACACAAAAATCATGTATGACAAGATTGTTCAGCATTAAGAGTTCTATAATAAAGTCCGCGACAGCATATGTCTATCTTTTATGGTTGACTTACTACAACCTTTTTTATATTAATAAATTTGTAAAAAAAAATAATGCATTATTTTTAGAGGTGTATTATACACACAGGTATTTATTCTTATCAAAATAAATACATTGATCATCACGAGCATTTCATTTAGAACCAAGTTGCCCTTTATATCATTTGATTTCAATAAATATCTTAGGAGCTATCACAGTTTTAACATAACTCCGCACCAAAATAATGTTCGCAGCTTAAGTACAACGTGCGCTTGCGCTAATATATTATAAAGCTGATTTTGTTTGTTTGAACGCGCATATCTCAGGAACTGCTGGACCGATTTGAAAAAAATATTTCTGTGTTGGATAGCTTATTTATCGAGAAAGGCTTTAGGATATAAAACATGACGCTGCGACGGGAGGGGAGGGACCAAACTCAAAACGCGCGGACGAAGTCGCGGGGGACCGCTAGTATACGAATAACGATCGAATTCAATCAGGATAACGTCATCTTTCTAGTAAGGTCTCTTTCCGGCACGCATTTGATTAATGTATGTCAATCTGTCATACGGTGGAGTACTTAGTTTTTTTTGTTTGAATACCAGCAGTGACCCAGTAATCTATAATAGAGTTATCAGGCAAACTGGTATGTTTAATCTTTCGGTCATCGCTCAAATAGTCCAGATTTGTATAACTGACTAATAATGGTCAGAGACACAAAATTCTACATCGAAACGTTATTTATGCATTCGTGATTTCACATTTGAATTGAGTACAGAAAATTCTTCTCAATAAAAAAAAAACACGTCTATGCAGCTTATTCTAGCCATAAAAGTTTCAGACATCAAAGAGCAGTAATAAGACAGCTGACTAAAAGCATATTGCGCAAAAACGTTCCAATATGCATCACTGCGTCACTCTTCTCTAAATGATTGTTATTTAGTGTACATGCACATCACGCCTAATTAGTAGACCTTACTAGAACGAGCACGCGTTATAAAAATAACTAATTATATCAAGGACTCGTTGCATTTTAATTGCAAGATTCGATTCTACACGTTTGAGCACTTTGTATCAGTGACGTTCTCTTTACTGCAGGAAGACTTGATTCTGGTTTCATTTGTACGAAAATGTTAATTAGCATTCTTGTAAACTGGTTTGTATTATGCGTTTCGGATATGACCGAAACGGCTCCGCATAAAATGATTCGCAGAATCGGCGTTATTTAGCAGAATTTTCACGAAAACAGCGATTCTCGTGCTGCAGACAGATTTGTCTCGTTCGAACGCAATTTGTAGGAATTCTGTTGAATATGCCGCGATAATTTTTATCGAATTTTTATACCATTGTTCTTCTTTGTCGTTGATGCCTTTCGTTTCGCAGCTCTATCCAAAAAGGTATCATGTCACATGACTTTGTTTGTCAACTGAAGGTGACCCTGACCTTCTTGAATGGTGCTACGAAATTTTCTAGGGTGTTCTTGTCCTGTGTTCCCGCCAAGAGAAGCCACCGTGAGCAGACCGTCCTCAGTGGTTTTCAAGTCCTCCGTGGTTTGTTGGCAAGACTACTGTAGCTTTTTTATTATTATCTGTCTTTTTAAGGCAATCTTAGAACGACTTTAGTCTAGAAATGATGATGATCACTCAGGTGGGTAGGTGGTAGGTGGTATGGGTTACAGTTGGTTGCCTCTTAAATCCTAACTTTAATATAGTATACAATTCGTTCTAGTGGAAGGCTCCAGGATTGGTTGGTTGATCAGTTCGAGTCAACGTATCTTAATATTAATTAAGCAGAATTGCATTTGTTTATGTTACAACAGCAGATGACTTAACTGACGTTTTTGCACACATTCACATTTATTAGTATACACTCAAAGATACATAAAATAGATGACGCGGACGTACGAAGAGAGGCTGGTCTGAACTTAAATAAATTGCTATCAGTTATGTTTATTACTGTTTGCTGTTATTATGATGTAGTTTAACTTTATTAATACGGAATTTAAATTATGATTAAAGGGACATTATCCTTAGTTAATATCATAAAAGAAAAAATTGAATAGACAGATGATAATAAACAGCTACCTCTTGTATTTCTTCTTTTTTTATTATTCTCACAATGAAATCTCTAATATTTACAATGTAACCTCAAATATAAGATTGTGCCATCTATAAACTAATTACCTTCAATTAAATATTGTTGGAATTGCCAATTACGCATTAACAACCTAATTTTCATCTTATTTTGTTGCACAACTTTGCAAATACTAAAATGACACACAGAACATATGTATTAGTACTCCTAGCGCCATCTAGCAGGGAGTAGCTAAACTGTTCATTGTGAGGTAGTAAATAAGTGTGCGGATAGATGGCGTTGTTACACGAAGCTATCTTGTTTTACAAAATAAAACGCAATAAGTAGTAGGCTCGGCTTTATTTATATTTCATTTTAATTCATTTCAAAATTGGACCAAAGTACTCTTCATATTTGTTTTCCTTACGTATTAATGTCATAATACTTAATCTATACCAGTTTTCCGTCCGCTCTGTCATGAGCCCGGATAGCTCAGTCGGTAGAGCATTGGACTTTTAATCCAAGGGTCCAGGGTTCAAGTCCCTGTTCGGGCGGCTTTCTTTTTATTTTTTTATACACCGATGTATTTCTTGTTACATTATTCTTGTTTCTGAAGTTAGATTAATATTCATTTAAAAAACTCACAATTTTGAAATTGTTACAATTCATGAATACATGCATTAGATACTACGATGTATGTAGTATGACCAATATTATCGTCATCATCACTCAGTTGGTACTCTTGTGTTAGTAGGTACAGCAAGGTCTTTACCATCATTCTTGTAACTATTATTTATTGCACACGAAATTTGTGAATGGTTCCCTCCCCGTCATGTTCGTAACATTATACTTTTTGGAAAGTTAAATTTTTTTTCGTGGGGCCAAGAGAAATACAGATTTTAATAACACAGAAAATATAAAATTTTATAACCAGTAAAATTTTCATACTCTATAAAAATATTTTCAGTAGTAGTGACATCTACACGATACGGTAAGTACTACCATTCCCACCTATTCGGTGTTCTCTGTGATGTTATATCACAAAACTGCGCAAAACGAGATACAGACTCGTAGTACTAGATGGCGCTACGCGCAACAAAATCTTACTTCAGCTAAAACTACAAACAGCTGATAGATGGCGGTAGCTGTTTTGAAATTTCTATTATACCAATATTATTATTTCTTTTTTTCCTCTAAGACATTTTTTCCTATAAGACATTAAACTGTACAAATAAAAATACAAATAACTAACTTGGCAACTTATATGAATTTGACTATCCTAGATAACTGTCAAAATGGGGGAAACCTAACTAGTGAAAGGGACGACTAAGTGGGTCAATGACACTGTACTGCGCTTATTTTTCTCGTTTCAGTAAATGTAAATAAAAAGTATTCTTTCCCGGTGCGCAATGCGACTGCAGCTAAAAAATAGACAATTGTATGAGTATCGGAGTTCGGCCCAAGCGGCGGTACTATGGTACTACCGATTATTTTACTTTCTGATGGCTTTCTGGTGAAGTTTTTGCGCGCCAAGTTTTCTGTTTGTGTCACATTTACCACATACAGTGTAAACGAGTGAACTGGACATCTGTTCAGCTCTTCAAGTTCAATGCTAACAGATTGTGTAACTGTGTTTACAGAATCGTCATAGCGTTTGTGTAACATTTACCAACAACATAAAAATAAAATTATCGATCAGATGTAGATATGTCGTTTATACCCTTTATGGATAAGAGACAAACTTTTTATTACAAAATTAATAGAAACTACCTGAACAGAAATTATTTTTTCAGAAGGAATCACATTACCATGCTAGAAAGTAGGTTAAGGTTTTTCCATGATACTAGGTAGGTATTCCAAAAAGCTGTTCGGAAGACTCAAGTTAACAATGATGGCTCATGCACGATACTCTTAACTTAATTCCGATTCGCCCACGAAAATGACAACATCAATACGAAAATCGTTCTAACTCCTCGCGAGCGTGTGATAAAAACGTAAACTATTGCTCATCGCCAGAAATAGAACCGCACGATGGCCGCGCGTTGCGATTAACGCAACACGACGCGCGCTTAAGATATTTGGTAGTCTATTCATAGAGTTAACCTTTTTTTTTATCTTACTTTTTCTGCGTGTCAGACAGAATTAGGTTGTTTAATAATTGTTTGTGGTGTTTCGATCGAGCTGCATGATGATAACTTGAAGTAAATAATTATGTACTTAATTTTAATATTTAGATGACAAAAATATATCGATTCTTGTCCTTTTCGGAAGCCATGGTATTCTTTTGGAGAGTAAAATAAAAACAAACTATTTCGCTCATCTATCTAATTATTTTCTTTTATACGAATACGTGAGTGATTCCGAAGTCTGCCGCGATCTGCCGCCTACACATGTTTTGGTCGTATTTCACCGGCTTATGGGATTAATATGATAATTAGATCGTCTGTTTACCTTTTTTGTGTAGTTTTAAAAAATCTACGCTACAGTTTACATTTTTATGTTAAATTTGTGTTCTGTTGTCACTTTTTCCGGTCAGCTAGATTTGTTAATATAAGCAATAAATGTTAGGTATATTCTTAAAGATGAAATAAGAAACCCAAAAATTGCGCACGGTAGGTATTTGAAACTGCAACTTCTGGCCTTGACTGAAAATATGACACTGTGAGTGGTAAAAACATTCTAAAACGTTAGGTATAACTTATTGATAAATATTGATTCAATATCATAGCTTTTCTGCGCGGTAAAACGCAACTGCTGGCTACGGCCCCCCTAACGCGGGCCATAAAAAATCTAATCCTTGCCGCCAATTGTCTCGATTTATTTATTTGTTCACGAGCTGAGTTTGAAAGAGTGACATTATACTTAATATGTTACAGATTTATTTAGAATTTTAATGTTGAATGACTGTAAATAAAGAATTTTTGATCTGACTGTTTTATGTGAATTATTTTATACTTATTTTTTATATTCATTGATCTTTTATGTATTGTATTGAGTTTTTGTGTTATGAGATCTTATGTTTTAATTTATTATGTGAGTCTGCATCTATCGATTTGGATTTTTCTGTTTGTAGAAAATAAATGATTAATGAAGGTAACATTGAATCTAACGCATAAAATAAGCCAAAGGTTCAGTTAGCCAGAAAGATGCAGGTTCGAGTCCCGCTTGTAAGCAATTTTTGATCTCTTATTTTCATCTTTTAAGAGAGAACAAAAAAAATACACCGATTGATAATAACATTCGAAACCAATGGTCACTTGTCAATGTTATCAATTCCAAATCAGACAGAAAATAAAAGAAAATACTGAATAGATTATGTTTTTTCAACTCAATAATTCAAATTTTCAATCCAATAATGTAGTCATTTATCATAATACGTTGTCGTATCGACAGCCTGTCGAGGCTTTCATGGAAACCAGTGCCGCATTGCGGTGTTCAGTTACGTGTAACTACATTTTTAACACCACAAGTAACGTTAGTAATTATTTTATATTTTGATCAAAACGAGTAACCTACTTTGCTTAAGCGTCGTTTAAAATGTACGAGGAACTGTATGACCCAAATAATTCCTGTAAAAGCTTTCTGGTTACAGACAATTGATTATGATACTTTCATTGAAATACACAATAGGATAAATATTGATACCTAAACCAAAGTGATCAAAATAAACAACCAAAATATTGCATTGTATTTTGTGATTAATAACTTATTTGAAGGCTTAATATTTTGTATTTTAATTAAATCGTTTTTTTGTTTTAAAATGTCATTTTCATAAATGATTGCTGACAAATAGATGACGTTTTTAAATTAGGAGTTTTGTATTATATTCGAATATACATATCTGACGTTGGTAATATCGACTTTAAAGGGTTTACCAGAGCATCAGATGATGTTTGACTCTTTTTTAATCATAAATCGGGTTGTGGGATATCTCCAAAACCTTGTGTTCTGCCCATTTTCTTTTCGCGTGGTTCGTCAAACGTGTGTCTCATAGGTAGACTAGTTTCATTCGCATTGATTTAACAGTTTACAACCTACAATTTATCAATTAACCGCTGCCTAGGTGGTGAGGTGCTCGTAGCGCAGTGGTAGCAGCGCTTTGGTAGTGATACCGAAGTGAAGCAACCTTCGGCGCGGTCGTGTTTGGATTGGTAAACATTCCGACCATATAAGTGACGTACATCACGAGCATCTTCGTGCTTCGGAAGGCACGTTAAGCCGTTGGTCCCGGCTAATATCGGTTGATATTAGTCGTTAAGCCTAGTCAGAGGCCTTATGAGCGGCTTGATAACATCTGACAGCAGGGTTGGTAGCTTGCCTTGCAAACACCTCTCCACCAACCCGCACTGAGCCTACGTGGTGGAGTATGGCTCAAACTACCTCATAGTTGAGGTAAGGCCTTTACCCAGCAGTGGGATGTTACGGCTAACTCTACTTAGTTAGTGACAGACTTGTTTATTAACCCGTTTAGATATCAAATCATGTCGCGTGCGTGCACGCACCAAGAATTGACATATGCAATAGTCCGACGAGTGCGTGCGAGTGTTACAGTGTTGCACTCGTAACTAGTTACGCGTAATGTTGTAAATAAATGGATGATTAAAATAATACATGAGCAAACAGAGCGTATCGGCCATTGTTAAGCGAGCTGCAAGTGTAGGTAGCATTTTTAGGGATAATACAACACGTTGCAAAAATATACTGATTTTATTCAGCAGAGAAAAGCTTGGGACAGTAAAGATATCGATAAAAGGAGTTCACTTTTATTGGAGTTAACCTTAATACATAAGCAAAATCTTAACATAAGTACTTGTTGGTTAACGATGAGATAGGCAGGCACCTCTATCTAAGCTTTTTTTATACGTTGAAATCAGAAATTAATTAATTATGTATTTGCTTTTAGCACAACTTGTGTATAAAAAATATAAAATACTCAACTATAATCATAATCATCAGATATAGATACTTTAGCCAGCGTTGATTAGTTTGTAAAGAATAAACTGCTAATATTTTTTATCCTTAATTGATTGTGTAAAAAAAATGTATATCTTGAAGGCTGACCGGTACTCGCATATTCCACACAACCTTTGTCATCGGAGTAAAATATGAAAATTGCTCACTTAATGTCTCGAATAATTTACCATTTACATGAAAGCCTTCCCTCAAATGACAAGAAATACCATGAATATACGGCCGTGTTGTCCCTTAGCAGCTTTAAATCATGTCTCATGAAACAATAACATCATAAAGAATACAGATAACTTGATAGCGACTCTATATCACATCCTGCAATTTAAGCACGATACGTAAATTAAGATCTTTCTTTACTAGTGTTAATCTTTAACTAGTAATAAATATAAACATGCGTAAATATCACATCATTATAAGTCTACTAATTTCAAAATTGTGTTAACCTAATTTACGTTTAGACAGTACAGTGAGAGAAGTTGAGAGTCAACTCAAACAATATACAACACAGTTAACAGTGTGTTTTAGTTATTCGAAAAGTTCTTCTTGAATCAAGTCACTAAAGATTACGATCTCAAACAAACCAAATTCATTCATTATAAATATTTTAATTAAACTAGCTTCATGGCCGTCTGCAAAGTTTAAAAACAATATGAAATAATCTTACAAATAATAAATGACTATTATACAAATTATCCTTAAATTCTCTCTGATTTATACCTTTAAGTTTACTTTAAAAGGGATTATGAAACATCAGATCAGTTTCACAGCTAATTGAGTATACCAGAACGACGCAACAGTTTCCGTTGTAGAATATAGACTTCAAAGACGTTGTATCAACGGTATATCCTATGGGATGTTGCTTTTAAAATCTTGTTTTTTTAAACTAATGATTTATTTAGTAATGACATACACACATATTTTAAATAGGTGGATATTTGTAGTTTTGAAACTTGAATAGCGATGAAGCAGATGGATTTGGATAGGTTAGATAGAATCGCGTATGTTCTCTCTCGTTCTATGTTTAAAATTTACTTCAAATTATGTTGTGTACAAGTGTTAATTGAATTGCACGCCTTTCTATGAGCTGATGGTATCTTGTCTGATAAGATCTTAAGCAAATCCACTTCTGTCCACATTCATCAAACCAAGAAGTGTTTACCCGCCTTGCGCACGCGTTCGCAATTATTGAGATTTGAATTGCAAAATGGCCGTCCACTTAGCGTCACAGTTGTGCGTTGTTACGTGTCACATCTGAATTGCAGTTATTTTTGCCCTGATTGATGTTTGCATTGCCCACCGGTATGAAAACTGCTGTTGTAGCAATTTCAGGTTCAGTATAAATCGAGGTGCAATGTAAATGTGTGCACAGGTTAATGAGTTTTAGATTAGTTTTGAAAATAACAGCTCAGGCACTGAGAATGTCACGGAATTGTCGCTTTAGGTTTATGGAGTCCTGATGATTTGTAGTTCCATTAAGTGCTAAGCATGTGGTACTATTTATGAAGTGGTTGGCATCGCATTTGTTTACCTTGAAAGCTGCGAAATAGACTAATTAATTCGATTTATTCGTTTGAAATTTGCCACAATAAGTCTAGTTAAATTGCGGTTACCTAAGCTCTTTGCCAGCTCAATTATCTCAATATAGAGCAGAACATAATTAATGCCCTCGTAACAAAGCTATGGTGGACACAAGAGTTGCGAAAAGGCACTGCCCTTCCACCAGCTTGCAGAATTGCCACGCAAATTGTGTAATGGTGGCATATGTATAGCGCTAGCTAGGTTCTTTAGTTGCTGTGGTATAGTAACCTGTTTTCAAAGACCATTTACCTACTTGTTATCTTCTGACAGTTCTTGTAAAAAATGAAACATGAGGCACATCGACACACACTAAGTTAAACGCAAGTTTTAAGATATCTTGCGCACACGTCCAAAATATTGACTCTACATCACCCAGAGGCGACACAACGCAGCCTGTCAGATAAAGATAAAAGAGGATATATTACTGCCACCAGTCTTACACCGCCCCAAATTGCTTAACCTGAAAAAACATGATGATTCATCGATTCCTCACAATAGGTTCGTGTTACGTAAAGGTAATTGGGGATCGCCGCTGCATTTAATTTCTTTCTTTGTCCGTTTGAAGTGTGTTCTCTGTTACAAACTGGCTTCAAACTAAAATATTTCGGTCACTGCACATTAATGGCATTATCTCCATGGCAGTGTTTCGTCAGTGGGCTAAATTTAAATTGTATGTTAGATTTTATTAACTTGCAATGTAGATTCATAGTTGCAAAAAGTAGGTCATAGAAAACTCAGCAATGCATTCGTTCAAGGCGTAAGCGGCATTAGAAGATCGAAGCCTACTGAAGGCGTGAGTGCAGATTATTGCTAAACTCTAAGGTCGCATCGATAGCGTAATTCTATTATCATATTGAATTGCATAACTAAGTAGTTTAACATAAGTACCTAATCGTCTTTCAGTAGGAAGTAATTATTAATTAAACACTTCACGGATTTCTCTTGCGTACATATTATTTCTTTACTCGTAACTTGAAGAAATTAGTAACTTTTCTTAAGTTATTTAAAAAAAAACTTTGAAGCACTGCAAATATAATAATGTTATAACGATTAGGTGACATAAGAATAAATGTACACACCAAAGCTCTTTGAAAAGCGGTCGTGCAAACATGGGGCTGAAAGTCAACGCACTTGACATTTTGATGGTTACCTTATGTTTTCAGAATTTCATCTTGACAAAGTGACAGAATGCGTGCGAGCACTGAAGAAACCTTTTATAATAAATAAATAACGGATGGCCTTTTATGGTTCTGGAAACCCATATTATAATATTACGGAGTTATCAAAATACTTATTTCCTATCCTTGAGGCCAAGCTTTAGTTCCTAGCTAAGCAGAAGTATCAAGATTGAATACGTACCTGTAAGATAAGCAGATAATGAGTATAATCAGATCCCCTTACAAATAGATCCCCCGCAATACAAACACAATTCGCCTTTCTTTGCGGCATAATAACGCTTCGCGTAGCAACAAATTATATTTCTCGAACCCTGGACCCATTAGGGTGCGATTAAGGTCATTGCACACTGCATGAGCTCATCGGCAGGCCAAAGTGACGTCAGTGCGGGTAAACAACGTTCTATTTATTTTTTAATTCTTTTGTTTTCACCGCTTGTTGACGCCCTTTATATGGAACGTGTGATTGGGAGTAATCGTGTCGTTTTCTGATGATAGTAGAGGTTTAAAAGATCATGCTCAGTGGCATCATCGACGTCAAAAGAGTGCGAATAACAAACTTTCCATCCATCCGTTATAAGGTTCTTAACGCAGTGTTCTTTATTTTCAACTTTTACGGCCATCGTTTACCAAAGTGAGTGGCCATAGACAATATACGGCAAAGGTTCTTAACCTCTAAAGCATCGGGTAAACGAGACAATAGAGTGGAACACAAAACAAATTGTCATTTATTATCCGTTGACGATTAGCGTTGACGGCCGCTAAAATTCTCGTAGCTATATAAGTTGACGTTAAGCAACTTAACTGTTGTGCCGGACAGCATTTTGCGAGCAAACGCTAAATGTGACGACACTTGTTTATATGCTATTCCGCATTGCGGCTTGTGTGGCCGTGGTGTTAGGGATTTGACGCATTTGAGTTGCCATTTCTTAAACGTTAAAGTAAACGTTTATTAGCGTAAAGTACAGCAGTACGCTACTGAGATAAATAAGAGTATCAGATCGTACTTTGGAGTTACGGTTTAATTGGAACAATTTGTACGCTATACTTCCACGTGTAGGAAATAATTCTCTTTTTGATAATAGCTTATTTGTACGATATTAACGTACATAATTAAGACCTTGACCTAAAACCATCGCTGTTTTTACAGGTTCATTAGCATAGGTTATTCGCGTTGCATTTAAAAATGTATTAGGACTTTAATTTAAACTCTCCCAATTAAATCTTTACAATTAAATCATTTCTTAATCGGCGCGATTGTTGCTAGAAACTCTAGAATGCATTCTGTGAACAACAACGCAGTTTTTTAAGGTTGCAACATCTCCAGAAACTTTTTACTACTACCTGTACCTCGATGGATTAAGAGGCAGCCATCTTTAAACACCTTTGTGGCGAGAATACTTCCAGAGTAACTAACTATATTTCGTCCCTTTGTTATGCAAGTCAAAAAATTCTCCAACAAAGCTTACAATCGGGTCATTTGAGTTATTTTAGGCGTAGTTTAGTAAATTTTAATGCTTTGTGCATTTTTATTGCCCACACAAAATCGTTAAGCATCCACAAAATTTAGAGAACCGTATTACATAGAAAACCCACGATAAAATTGTCTTTTCAGTTAATTTACACTTCTTGACCCAGTTTCGAAACGAAATTGAGTTAATTTATTACGATTTTTTATTGTCTCTTAAGTGTCTACCTACCGAACGAAAAATGCTCAAGGCAGATTCATCGTATCGAAGAACTTATAAAAAAACTGACAGTAAATCTAATGGCTTTATTAGGTTTTCTCTTTGGAGTTACCAATGCCAAATACTTAAAAACTAATTGATTTTTTTTATAAAAGTCGCTGCTTTAGAATATAACAAAACTAGATTTCAGCAGCAACACCAAGACTAATTTCGCTAGTTACGTAAATGACCGACACTATCGCCTAAGTATACGACTTTATCGATCGCCTTTAATACCTTTCCTGATTTTGCCTTTCCTGACCAATTTCCTGAACAACGCATTTTAAAGGTTTTAAAAGTGCGAAAATAAATATGTGACAACATCACATACATTGCTCCGATCCCAAGCTAAGTAGCTAAAGCACTTGTGTTATGGAAATCGAAAACAACGGTGGTACCACAACACCCATCTGTGTTGTAGTATAAATCTTTATACGCATCAATTTTATAATTAACCATCGCACTTTCACACTCAAATGAGCTGTTCCATAATTTCCATCGTGTTACCTCAAACACTCTACTAAGGCTTCAGTCACTCCAGTGCGTGCTTAATATAGTCACGTGGGTAGGTTAGACTCAGCTTCTGGCTATTTCGGTGTCACCTGCCGCTGCGAAGTCTTATAGGGTATTTGCTAAAGTTTTATTTTACACAAAGGGTTAAAAAAAGTTGGAGAAGTCAGTAAAACAAATTAAAATTTTAGAGGCTGTATAAATAATTCTGAAAGAAACTTTAATAAGTCTGCCATTGTGCGATAAATAAATACTTTAAAGTTGTTTCTGTGCATCAGCCATATGCGGTACATATCTGCTTGTCTCTCATTAAGCGGATGAATCCCATTACCTATCATAATAAACACCAGTTAGACTAACAATCACTAACAATGTACATTGACCAGCACATCAGATTACCCACTTTAGTTGCAAACTGGCCCTTATTACAACTAAACAAGATACCGCAGTGTTTACCTTGACGTGCTGTTGTCTGTACATTCGAAAATCTTTGCAACATTATTCATTGTCCGGATACGCGATAATTGTGTGGGAAAACAGCAAAGCCACACTCGATACGGGTGATAAGAATGTTAAATCATCCCTAAGTTTGAACCACGAACGTCATCAAGCAAATAAAAATGTTTACTGATATTTAGCTGGAGCTGAGGGCGAATGAGAACTATGATAAGCAGAATGTGTCATGAACTACTAACAGATACTGAAAAGCTTTACCGCAAAAACATTTTTGCAAAGGAATAGTTGGCAGGACGCCTTCATCATTTATCGGACTGGCTAGTAACTAGCCAGTCCGATAAATGATGAAGGCGTGAATGAACTAGCCGCTAGTTCATAATGAATGGTTGAATATATTTGTGGACGTATTTACCTGTTTGTAGAGCTAAATACATTTCTTGAATTAGAAACCATACACTTGAAATAAAAAGCTTTGATGAAATTGAAACTTTCTACCATGGCATAAAATGTATGTAATTCGATTCGTTGTCATATAAATACTACTGTTGTCGCATGATATCAAACAAACTGAAATTATAAACATTCCCATAATATCCTACTGTTCCTATAACAAAGTTCAATGACATTTAATGACACCAATCCACTATGAGGATAATAAATCATAGTTTTGTACCCGGAAGCATTCCGAGTTCAACGCTCGACCTTCCCCTACGGTGACCTTGGTGTCAACTTCCAAGGGTGGTGGACGCACACAAACCCACCGGGCAAATGTTCACTCGCACACCGTCACGTGACAAAAATGTTTTGTTGATGCGGGGCTCCTGTTGTGACTGCGATCGAGACAGGTGGCAATGATTATTGTGTTTCCAAATTACTGAGATGTAATTTGGCGACTTATCGCACAGTATTCTCTGCCGCGATGACAAATACCTTTTGCTCTGTTGATATGCTGCGACAAGTTACAACAATCGCCCCAAGTAAAAGGTTTTAGTGATGGCAAATAACATTCAATCAACGCAACAGCAATCTAACATTCATTGAAAATCACCCTCAAAACTTTAAGTAATTTAATACCGACGATACCTGATAGCCTCATCATCATAAGTTTCAGGAAACTCCAGCACCTTACTGAAAAGTTACCCGTCATTGTTGTTTGCCATCAACACGCCAGCCCTTCCTCCATACACCCTAAAATCGTACAAGGTTCAACGCTCGGCCTTCGCACATCACTGGATCAGATTACTAATGTTGTTAGCGTTAAGTAAACACTACTACTTTACCGATTCTCTTCCGTGTTTGTTTATTATTGGTACCAAATATTTTGGTTTCGTAATAAAGTAGTAAGCCCTTGTAACGTGAAATAAATTAGTTGGTCAAATAAAAATGTGGCTAGTCTATATATACTAATGTTATAAAGAAGAGTTTGTTTGTTTGAACGCGCTAATCTCAGGAACTACTGGACCGATTTGAAAAAAAAAATGTGTTGGATAGCTTATTTATTGAAGAAGGCTTTATCAGGCTGCGACGGGAGAGGATAAAGCAAACTCAAAACGCGCGGGTGAAGTCGCGGGGGCCGCTAGTAAATAATACCTAAACCTCTGGTGCTAGTAAAGTGCCGTATTACACAAAATATAAATATATATATTCTACTACTTAAAAGTCTAAAACTTTAGGTGAAGTAACTTCGCATTCTTACGTTTGTAAACAACTGTCGCAATAGGTACTCCTTATACTCGAATTACATTATTAATATGTAGGCACATAAACTATAAATTGTATACAACAAGCTTGCTGACTATTTTAAATTGCTCGTTAACATGTTAAAACAGTCTTTATTTACAATTATGTGAATTCGTGTTGATATGTTGACCTCTTAAACAATAGGTATTTATCATAAGACATAAATTAAATCTCAATTTGTTTAAACGTCTTCTTTGTGTAAATCGAATTATTGTGTCATTTATCAATTCCGCTTAGTTGTTATTGCTGCGCCCGCGCCGATTCGTCATCGGTTTAATTTCGTACTCTGTGGGTGGTGGCGGGATTGCTACTTAACTTACTAATCAGAACGCTATTTTATTAGACACGTTATAATTCCTACCTCTGAATACTACAATCATGCAGATGAACTAATTATGCGTTTTGTTGATGGCGTTATCGATTTTTGACGTCATACATTGATACTTAAAGCTGCCAATCTTGATAGCGACAAGCAAAGTCATTTGTTACAATGACACAGTGATACCAACATTGTGTCATATTTATTATGATGAATACTTTGGTATGCTGAAAATATCGACCGAGCTCAACTCGCCGAAGGTCGTATTTATTTTGGATGTTGTAAAACCATATGACAGCCCATTTACTAGAAACGAGAATTTCTGCGCATAATATTCGAATGAGTACAATTAATGTCATGTTCCAAACATTTAATTTTTTAAAGATGTCATAACGCGAATTATAAAACCAACAGCGCTGGCTGGAAAACGAATTTTTGAGATATTGCTGGAATTTTGGCAGCATTGCTGTGTATTAAATATGAGAGACCTAATGTTTGACTCATGTTAAAGGCTTTTAACTAAAGTTTTTATGTCTTAAATATGGAAATAGAAAAAAAAATATAAAACTTTCTTACCGTTTCTTCATCCAAGCACACGATCAAACAAATTTTCATTCCGAAGAATATAATTGTCGGTCTCAAATTGACCAATTAAACTCCAAACAGCTACCTTTTTACTGGCTTCTCCTCGCAGAAGTTGTTTCTAGAAAACGCTCAATGATTCGTGATCGAGTAAACATTCTATTTTATTGCCGTAACAAAATGGTTTATAAATTAATTACATACAATTATAGTAGTTCTAGTGAAAGTTGTCGCACATGGTACTATATTTGTCTACCAAATCCACCATATTATAAATAAATATCCTTTGGACATTCCCACACATCGCCATCTAGTCCCAAAGAAAGCTACTCAAAGCTTGTGTTATGCATTGTGGGTGCCAGACAACGGATATAATACTTAAATACTTTTTGTTTGTAAATATATACATGATATACATAGAAAACACCCAGACCAATACAAACAGACATGTTCATGCACACAAATGTTTGTATTGTGCGGAGATCGAACCCGCACCCGCTGCGTAGCAGGCGATTTCTCGACCACTACACCAGACGGGTCGTCTGGTGTAGTGGTCTATCTGTTTGCCAATCAAACTTTGATATATAAAAGTCTATGTAAAACAATGCGCTATAGTAACTCTGCATTATGCTATTATTGGGTGAGACTAGTAAATAAATTGTAGGGCGTTAAATTTATTTTGCCTCATCCTTAACTATATTTTCGCTGACAGAATCAATGTGTCGCTTACCTATATGATGAGAAATTTACAAAAACTGAAGATGCTGATGATTTCTAATTATTTTATCTGTACACACTAATCTCAAGTGTTGGTACTCGAAAAATAGTCAAAACGCCAATCAAAATTAATTATCGAATCTGGTTTATTAAAACACTAGACAGCGTCTAAAAGTCACGGTTTCAGCTTTAATGCCTCGTAAAGCGTGGTATTTAAAATGCTAGATCAAAATAGACTTAACGATCTTCCTCTGTTCCAGAGTGATAAATAAATACTCTAATTTTACACTTTGTGTTCACCTAGTAAATCTTTCATTTGCCTAATCTTGTTGCTTTCTTACGTTTGTTAGTTTCTCTTTTGTAATCTCGTCTGAATTTAAATTTATCCAAACTGTCTATAAATTGACTCAGTGTTTTTTGATATTTATTCATACTTACCTACCTGTTGCTTTAAAATCAATGAATCTTCGTGGCGAATTGTTAACAGCAGCTACGGACTTTGAATTGAAATAGGAATATATTGAAACCCATTGAAGCCAGATCCTAACTCTTTAAAAATCTTCCACTTTTCTATTGTACATTATTCTATCGCAAGGGGGTGGTGCGTAGGTCACTATTATCTGGTCCGATGCAGCGAAACTCCGGTCAAGGTGAGCGCGGCGCCTGGCTGGAGCCAATCTTGTATAAACAATACGAGATGTGAATAATTTCGCGAATTACCGGCCCGGATGCTCTTCAGTCGTTCGCAGGATTCACGAACAAATCGGAAAATTATAATAACATGCGCCTTACCAATAAATCGAACGCAAATATAATTCGGCGTTTTCTGCTAAAACATTTTTCACTGGCAAGCGAATCTAATCAATCAATGTTGTCTGAACATTTGACAGTGCACATGCCTGATGTTGAAAATAAACCTGTTTATGCAGGAGTCACGGAAGTATTAGTGTTGTATTTATTCATATGATATTTCACTCCTACGATTTGAAATTTTGATGATGTGAATGACTCCTGTAATGTTACGCAACTGTCTCTTCAGTAGACAGATTTACATTTCCGAGCACGACAGTTTCATTTATAGTTGGCGACTTAAACTGGTTTCCTCGTTTATTTTAGACTTTGACCGTGATGTTTTTATTATAACATTTTATTGATGCAGTTAGTAAGTAAAATTTTAAACTCGTACCTATATATATTCTTTTATTAGGAAGAGGATCGTCTCGTCGTTTCGTGTGTCGTCGTCGACGATCGTTTTAATGCTACCGTAGCAACAGTATACTACATGCAGAAAGGATACAGTCTTGTTGCAAAGCTTATTCATAATTTTAATATTAGGAATGATTGACTATGTTGTTTCTACTTCAACAATTAATACTTTATCGGTACGTGTGAATAATAATATTATTGTTACATTTGTTATCATAAATATACAATTACTTATAAGAATCCTCATAGAAAACCTGATTCCGAAACAGAGGACGATTGTTCCTCACTATTTATCACTTTATTGTTTAGTGAAGCATTACTTTGCCGAATGTGATCTTAATGTAATGAGGACTTAAGTTGATATTCGAACTGGTGTTCCTGGACGCTGGTCAGTCTGTTATCGCTGATATCGCCGCGCACGCGCCACAAACGACCGCTTGTATGATTTATAACGCTCCTTATTGAGGGGTACCATTGTTGGTTTAACAGCTCCGACTAAGATTACACAATCGGATCTTTTGACGCCTGCCGAAAGCCATCTCGTGTCGATATTGTGGCCCGAAACCTACTGGACCGTTCTAGATTGTTCTGTTGCGCCAAGTTTATGATATTTCACGATTCCGGTCTTTGTTATTTGCGGGCACGATATGACCATTAGTTAGCTATTTGCCCTTTTGACAACGACTTTGGCAGCCGCCAGAAAATAGGTATTGTTTCAAACTATCTTTCGTTGGTTTCATTTCATGCTGGACATACTTGTTGTGGAATTCAGACAACTATACACGAACACAAAGTTTGGCAAATGTTCCAGTCACCCCAATTAGTGATAATCAGTTATACACGCCTTTCGGAAGATGCAGCGCTAATTCTCGGTAACATCTTGAATCGATGCACCTTATTTGGTAATTTGCCAAAATTAACCGCACTTTTTAGCGTAGCAACATTGATAACCATAATACTGTATGTCATTATTACGAACACCATAAGGAATCGTCATTCGGGTTAATGTTGGTTAAGTATTGCGATGGATTTTAGAACTTATGACAGTTTAGCGTGTCGACATAATATACTGGCATTTGATTGCATGAGTCATGTGATTTATGAGGTGCAACTGCAGTTTTTATGCAAGCCATAATGATTTTACTGTATCTCTATCATGAGAGTTCTGAAACTCATTTAACAGATTGTTCTTCGAAATCTAACCTGCAATGCAATGCAACTGTCATGTTAGTTAATATATCACTAGATTTTATTTCCTTATTGACATTTCAATATTACGTGTAAGTTGATTGGAATTGGGAATTAAGATACTGCGCTTTGTATCACAACTTAAATCAATTAATACTCGTTTTGATCTAGATCTGGCCTATTCTAGACAGGTAGTATTCACATTATAAAAATGACGCAATTTTATTGGTTATTTCAATCAACTTTTTGGCTCCACTACGTCTGCGCTCCTTTCTAACCTTAGTCCACTGCAATCATGACCTGTTAAATTGCATTTCATTACAAAGTAATTATTAGTTTCTGATACTGTTATTATCTTTGAACCTATCTGACCTTCGCGATAGCCTTGTCTCCATCGGAACTGCAAACTAAATGCATACAACATTAATTGAATGTTAGTGTCAGTGCAATGTTATTCGGACTGAAATATTTAAGTTCATAAAATAGATCTCCATCGATATTCGGATCATGCTGAACCAGAAAAATGCTGAAAACCTCAGAACCCTAACAACTAGAGGTTGAGAGATCCACTGAGAAAATGTTTATTAAAATTTACCCATTGCCAGAAATTCTAGAATATATTAAATGAACACGTGACATTGACAGTGGACTGAATACCTATGTTCGTTTGTTGTTAAATAAGTTGACGTCGCCTTTCAACTATACTGAAATGTCCTGTCCTTCAGATTGAAATAGTGCTTTGTCACGCATTCTGGCCAGTCCTGAGTTGCATGCACAGGGTTAGTCGAGGCCAATTGCATCCTCATCCATGGTCAATGGCCAATCCACCGACAGCCTGTCAGGGTTTGAAATACAAAGACCGACGTTTCCGAGTGCATTATGATTTTAACAGATTGATTATTGCATATTAAACCTTGGTCGTAAATGCATTTATTCTTTACTGCGTATTCTTTGATGCGTTAGTTGCATTTGATTTTATTTTACTGGTGTAGTTGCGTGGAATTTTGAAAGCGTATATTTGTTGAGTTATAACAAGTCAGATCTTTATACGAGGGTCAAACTGAAAGTTCTTAGAACTGGCCACTTATAAACAATATAATAAAAAAAATATTATAAAATTTGAAAATAGAACTCTTTGCCAATATTACTGAGTATATATTTCATTCATTTGTCATTTGTTTTACGATTTGGCGGCAAATTGAAAATTTTCTGTGTCACGTCAACATGAATTTAACACGAGAAAATTTTCGTGCAATGATTTTTTATGACTTTCGATGTCATTTAAGTCAACAAGAAAGTTATGATAGACTACGATTGGCCTTTCACGATGAAGCCCCATCTCGTGCGACTGTTTACAACTGGTTTAATGAGTTTAAACGTGGTCGCACTAATCTTACTGATGATGTACGTGAGGGACGGCCTTCTACGGCGACGACTGAAAATAACATCTGTGTTGTGCGGCGTATGATAGAGACTGACAAAAGAGTGACCTATCAGCAGATTCAGACAAGCTTAGGCATCGGTATGAGTCAAGTGCACAAAATCCTCCACGAACATTTAGCGGTCAGGAAGCTTTGCGCCCGGTGGATACCTCATAATTTGACTAAGGCTCAAAAACTCCATCGTGTGGATTGGTGCCGTAAAATGATTGAAAGATTTAACGGAGGTGACTCAAATGCTGTGTTCGACATACTAACAGGTGACGAAAGCTGGATTTACTGTTATGATCCTGAAACCAAAAGACAATCTGCTCAGTGGGTGTTTCCTTTCGAGGAGTTGCCAACTAAAGTGAAGAGAGATCCAAGTGCGGGAAAAAAAATGGTGGCCTCGTTCTTTGGAAGGATAGGTCATTTCGCAACAATTGTGTTAGAGGATCAAAAAACAGTTTCTGCAGAATGGTACACTACCAATTGTTTGCCACTTGTCTTGGAAAAAGTTCGAGAGAAACGACCTCGCAGTAGGATCCTCCTTCACCACGACAACGCCTCGTCGCACACCGCCAAGCGAACGATCGACTATTTGGCGACATCAAACGTTGAATTACTGGGTCACCCGCCGTATAGCCCCGACCTCGCGCCTTGTGATTTTTATTTATTTCCAAAAATTAAAGAAAAACTTAAAGGAAAGCGGTTTATGAATGCTGAAGAAGCGGTGGCTGCGTATCGCGATGCCATTGAAGAGACCCCTAAGGACGAGTGGGCAAAGTGCTTTTCCCAGTGGTTCCATCGCATGCAGCGGTGTATTGACGTCAATGGACAATATTTTGAAAAGATATAATAAAACTAATAACTGGCTAATGTAATCAGTTTTTGATTTTCTAAGAACTTTCAGTTTGACCCTCGTATGTAGCTCCCCCATTCAGTATTGACGTCAGTGCTTTTATTGAAATGTCTTCTTTCTTCATAACCCCGAAAACTGGTTATTTAACTCCCGAAGAATTTATTTGCGTCACTAGGAGAAAAATTACTGTGTTTGCAACGCTTTCAAAAAACCTCTAAAATAATATTACGTATGTTGTATGCGTATTTCTTAACATTTCTTTCGTAACTTTCTTTACATTGCAATTTGTGAGGTTTTATTTTGTAGTTAACTTACATGTTATAATAACATGCATTGCAATAATTCAAACGTATCAATCTACCAACCAAAAATGTCGATTTCCCGATTGTCCTTTGTTGCAGATTCAAACTTCCTCATCACGCCATATGACGTCACGTAACCTTAGCTTTTAGCTGTTTTATAAAAATAACAACGGATATTAACGATCTGCTCGGAAATTGGATAAATTTTTATTATAATGCGCGTTTAAATCGAGACAGTGACACGGAAGCACAGGAAAATTTATTATTATGAGGAACACTTTAATCCTGGATTAAATGTTTATATTATTTACACCTGCAAACGCGGAAGCCATTTCTAAGAAAGTAGGGTAACGCTTAAATGCTCAATTATAATTCTGTTAAATGGTAAAGTTACGTCTGTTTTACTGATTCTACACACTTTTTCTTGGAATGTGTGTTTGTAGTGGTATGGCGAATGCCTTTCATTATGGGAAGTTATGAAATTACTGGCTTGATCACGCAATGTAATCGTTAAAACCTTATAAAGCTCCTTTAAATTTAGCATAGAAACAAAATGCTTTAGCCCCAAGTTATTATCACTATTGCTCCACCTACCTTATACTTATCAAAGGTAAATAATAAAAAAAGAGCAGTTGCAATTAACTCTCTTATAAGATCTTTGTTCTGCCACTGGTGCAATAAAAACAACATAATATGTTAACAACGTTTCTAATATTCGGGTCAATCTGAGCTTTGTCCGGTAAATAACAAACTAATTGTAGAAAAAATCCTTGTAAAAGAAATTAACACATAGAACCATATTCATGTAATCCGTAATAGACTTAGTAATTGCAGATTTCTTAGAAGATTAATGATAGGAAACAATTAGGAGTGTTTCTCATTTAGTTTAACAATAGACTAGCCTTGAGATTGGCGTCGCTGCGGCTGTGTCGGCTGGCAGAGTCGCTTCTAGACGTCCATTCATACTCTTGATGCGTTCCGTTTGACACTATTCTAGTTCGTTGATGTGGATGGCTAATTGCCTGTTCTCGCCCACTCTTGGCTGCGTGACCAATTCCCTCAGCTTCCTTTTATGTTACTCTTTCAGTAAATGGCGACTGAATCGAACAGCGTCAACGTTACACGCACTCTACTCGTGCTACCGATAATCCTTCCTATAACTCTCTTTGTATTGTCTTTTCATTGTTTTTGTAAAGCAAACAACCGAACTAATCCTTAAATCTTAAGATATACGTCATTGTTTTTCTACTGGGAATAACTTTGTTTTTTTTTATCTTCGTAAAACGCAAATGCGCGGACTGCTTGCTTGCCAGTACCCTTCTTTTAACCAACAATCCCGATGACTTGCCACTAACTGAACGTCACCGCTTTATTGATCTTACCCCGCTGAGAATGCTCTGCTTCGCTCGGCTGTTTGTAGCCTTAACAGGTCGATGAAACCTCTTCTTAATCTAGTTAACCAATAGACTGTTTAACTTGGCGGGATATCACTGTCGATATTGAATCATATTAGTATTGATTGGTTTTAACCTATAGTTACCCATCTTAAGACACATTTAGACTTAATATTGTTCGGTTCGAGCACAATTCAGCTTATCTGCTCCAATTAGAATTACTTCAACACTCGATATAAGATGTTTGGCCACTATCGCAGTATTTTTATCTCCAGATGGCACTGCAATGGTCGTCAAATTTTATTAGTATCGATTTTATTCAATGTCCATTAGAAAATTGGAGCAGGTAGGCCCTAGTCTGCTCTCGGCTAAGGCAGTGGTGACATGGTGGTGTGTCTCCAGCATCAGCGGGTTGGCGATGGCGCTGGGGGGCAACGGCACCAGCAGCCCCGGAATGGAGCCCGGAGCTACGGCAACTTCGTCCCGCGCACCATCACCGCCGCCGGACAGACAGCAACACTCCAGGTAGCGCTCCACCGCTCGGAACGTCCTATTTTGGCTATGGCTGGTTTTGGTTTATGGACGTAATGGCTTTGCAGAGCAATGGCGACGCTCACGTGGATAGTCTTGATTGTGGCCAAATGTCGCAGAACAACTTATAAAAAATCTAAACTAATATATCAGTTGAATCGGATGCTAGTATTATACTGGGTTGTCACTAAGACACGGACTGAATACTACTGGTGTATTAATTTTCCATCTAAACATCTGACTCAAGACATACCATTTACCATGACAATGATATTAT
Organism: Pyrausta purpuralis; assembly: GCA_963924145.1. NCBI lineage: Eukaryota > Metazoa > Arthropoda > Insecta > Lepidoptera > Crambidae > Pyrausta > Pyrausta purpuralis. Next base: position 21,270,674 of record OZ001659.1, read on the forward strand.
AGTAGGTAGTCAGGACTAGACAAATCACGAATGCCTTAGCAAAGCTATTACCTCCTATTTTCTTAACGGTGTTGGTTTTTTTCTTTGTATGTGATGTAGTTGTAATGTTCTGTATTTTTTAAAATGCCATGTAAACGTTCCTAGTTTGTGTGCATGCTTGCCTGATGAGTGTCTTTTTTATTTCATTTGTTGTTGGATTTAGAGGTTTCTTTTGTCTTGTTTTCAATATGTTGACGTATAACGTTGGTTACAAATTACAATACTTTGTTCACGTCGACGTTTCAAAGATAAGCGTTTGACTGTAAAAGTTCTTTATTAGTCCCATTTATACCGAAATGTGCACATCGTAAAGAGCCCGCTTACCTTCCAGCTTCGACAATGGTAAAGATAAAGGGGGTTTATAAATAATTCAAAGAAGAAATTAGGCTTAATCACCGTTTAAGTCGCACAATGTCAATGTCGTAAGTCTTCCAGTTGGCGAATGAGCGACATTTCCTAAAATAAAATGGTAATTAGCCAACCAGTAACGCTCGCCATTCGAATGCGTGAAGTTACTATGATGTAAGGCACCATCCCACGCGATGTTAAATGTTGGCGTTTTAGTGATGAATTATAATGGGCTAATTAATTAGAAGGTGTGCCATTTTAACACTAATTATTATTGCCGTACATGCTATAAATCCGAGATATGAGTGCAAAATATTTTTAGGCTTATGCCTTCAAAATAAATGCTAAGGCAAGCTTTTGCTACAGTAATTTACATCCGTATGCTAATGATACTATTTTCTTCACTAATCCTACATCCATATATGAGATTACGACGCCAAAACAAGATGTATTTGTCGATCGCTCATAACTCGGTGCGTCCAAAATGGCGACTTACGTCACCCTCCCAAAATAGAACGGGCATCAATATGGTCTTATTGTAGAATTTTTTACTTGGCATGTACATTGTAGGGTTACTGGCTCAAAAATTTAGACAGAGCGTATATCAAACTACACTGATTGTTTTGTCTTCCACTCAAAGACTAGCCAGAATTATCGGTGTCTCTATTTATATATTGTTTGGACAGTAAAATCGTTAATGTCAATTGATTTTCTTTATGTATATTCCATATAATATGTGCTTTCAAAGATTTTTTATGAAAAATATAGTTAGGTGAGTTTTAAACTAAACAGAAAGATAGACAGGCGTGCCAAGCCTAACCATGTCTGGCTGCCTCCAACCGTCTGGTAACCCTGGCCGTAGGTTATTGACTTTTGCGTTTAGATGTCACAGCAAGGGTAAAGGCAGTGCTAAAGCTCGAAAATTATTAGATATCGAAAAGATCAGATTGCACTTGGTGAAAGTTTTAATGCGGCAAATTTTAATATAATCACATCACACCCTTTGTTAAATCCAGGTGTGTTTTAAGATTCTTATTTTCTGTATTTATGTTTCGCTTCTTGGTGAATTTAAATGGTTTATTCTGCTGACTTGTTACTTAGATATCGTCAAAATAATTACAAGTGTAGATATTGTCTGTAAATTTATTTCCTCCGTCTAATTACCTCAATACAGTTGAATAAACTCAACTCTGATTCTTGTCTGTCAATGACAAAACCTTGAGAGTCAAAATTGTAAGAACGGAAGCGATTAAACGAAGTAATAACTTCTCACATGAGCACATTCGTCTGTGATTACCGCCAATCATAAATCCACATCGTGTTTATGAGCAAATGTTTACAAATCTGATCTTTCTAGAATTTCTCAAATATGGAAAATGAAAATTGTTTAAAAAGTTGATTATATTCGAACTCCGGAAAATTCTCATTATCAGCGGGTGAAATTGCCTTCTTAAGAAATATTAATTTTGATACAATAGACGACTAGTTCCTTTCAGACAAAGCGTCATCCAAAATATGATAAAACATCGACTAAGTATTTAAAGCAAGGGCAGGGCAAAGGCAGGCGTTATCTGCTATTCTGCATCGAACCATATTCGAAAAATAAACAGTGGCGCAAAAAATAACAAATGAGCCCAATTTGTTTGATGACAGGCAACAAATGAAGGGCAGGCAGGTTAATTTTGGCGGACTTGGAGTTTAGTAAGTTAATTATTTAGGTTTAATAACATTGAAGTTATTAGCGCATACAATTATTAACGCATGTTGATTGTAAATTATATCTTGGCGTCATCAACGAACAGGTGAAGCTGCATTATTTAAATAAGGCTATTTTTATCACATTATATATTTTTTTTTAGTCAGCTAAGCAAGATTGTATTGACGTATTTGTCTAAAAATAACAAATGAGTGTGATTGATGATAAAGATGACGACAAGCCGCAATCAAAAATGGTTTACACCTTTTTGCGTTCATCTCTTCAAATAATTCAATTCAATAAAACCCACAAAAAATGCACCAATCCATCCATCATTAAGTTTTTGTTCAAGTATTAATCTTCGAGAAGATACTGAGTAAAAAGTCATGCACAAAGTCGAAAATGGCGATTTAATGTAAAAAAATACATCGTCTACTGTTTGATTAAAGTTGGCGTATTACAGAACCGTATTTGATATCGTGTTTTCAAGTATTCGCTAATAAGAACATAAATAAGTGACCGTGTGCAGTTGAGAGTGCTCCCGAGCGATTATCGAGCTGTAATTGCTCACTTAGCTCACGAGCGAGCTAAATAGTTTGTTTTTCAAAAGGGTTGTCACTTTATCAGTTGGCTGAAGTTATTTTCTAGCTCAAAGGCTAATCAATTAAATGCTGCTCTTTCCGTGCCTTCACATAAATAAATGAAATATGATTATTTTCTATTTAATTTAAGGACTGTTTATTATGCCCCTGTTATAAGTCATTATGATCACCTACTCTGCGAGACCTACCTATGTAACTTTAAGTAGTCGTTATAACTTTACTGCCAACCATGATTTTCATACAAGAAGAAAAATGTTGCTTGAAAATATTTTTTCAATAAAGCTTAAAAAATACATTGATTTTTTAAGATTAATAACTGATATAGCAACGTTAAGTCAAAATGATATTTGATGAAAATTGAAATTGTCGACGCGAAATGTAAAAATTTTGCTTCAGACTTCAACCGCTGGAACGACGTTTTTGTTTGAGAGAGTAAACATTTCCGCCAATCAGATCAATGGTTCGGCTTTTTTAGATAACGTCTGTGACTGTGAATTATGTATGTTTTTCATTTGAAGGGGATTTTTTTGACCCTGAAATTCACAAAATATGTATGAAAATTCTTTGACTGTTTGAGTAATTTTCATGCTGTTATTTTCAAAGCAAGTCAAGGCTGTTTTAAGTATATTTACATATTTTCAAAATAAATAACTAACCTAAATGTGCTGAAATGCTGAAAGCACATCCTGCTTTAAACAAGTGTAAAATGAAAACAAACCCAAGCCCACGTACGTGTCTTAATCTTTACATGTTTGGGTCATTAAAATAATTTACTATTAAAACGCAGGCCGAAAATGCATAGGCATAAAATGAAAATTTATGTAAATGAATACATGAACAGAAGCGTTAAAATGCAAAATTTTAACAAGCTCCGTGGGCGCCAAAACTTCTCGCTGCTGCTAAGATAACGCTTTAATAATAGTTCCAAAAAATACTAAAGTTGCGAAACATGATTTGCCAGCCAGTTATTTTATTATGAAAACATAAAATCAATGTTAATACTGAAAAGTGCTCTATGGACTGGACATGCAAATACAGTAACTAATCAATCAAAATTCTTAGCAGCTCACGTCAACAATCGAGTTATTGATTAGGGTAGCGTTTTAATATTCTTTTCGCAGACAATAAACTGAATTCAATATATGATATGCCATACGTTTCTTAAAATTAGTAATAGAAAAACAATCAATCCACTCAAAATAGTTAAATCACTATGATCGAGAGGGACAATTAAATTAGAATCGAAATAAAACACTTTGTTACGGATTAACTTTTCGCGAGTTTATTAATTTTATCCCGACGTTTAGAACACTTTACAGCGTTCGTGGTCACGGGTAGACTAAGATGTTATTAGTCACTTACAGAGTTTTGAAAAATTACACTACCGTCAATAAATAAATTATTTACCCTCCCATCAACGCAGTAAGAGTTAACTGTGTCTTGTGATCTTGCAGTGAGTGGTCTAGCTTGGGTCCTAGTTAGAACTGGGTCCCATGCTGATGGAATTTTCCAACTATCTTCTCTGTTGAAATTTGGATGTTTTCTTATTTCTATAGTTTCGCGTAGCATACGTGGAACGAACCGACGTTCTTTTGACAGTACTTTGATTTATTTTATGTTTTATTTCGATGAGTAATATTCGCGTAAACTTCAGAAACAAGTTAATTGAATTAGAAATATATCATAATGTGACTGACAGCTATGTTTTAAAAAATACATACATACATACGTTCGCAAACACGCACATCGATTGCGTTAGGCACACAAACTCCCTCGGGCAGTGAACGCTCCACTTCAGACTCCATGGGGTTGCGTCTGGTTGAGGGTTAAACAGTGCCTGGCAACAATACGGCTAGCCGAGGTAATTAAAATTTCAAACAAATAAGGGAAACACCGGAACCGCGTCCCAAATGGAAGCAACTGGCTTATCTTAGAAGCCGTGAAGCTATATTATTTGCGTTTTGGTAAAACCACAAATCTTTCATATATGTATTACTAGTGGTTTTCCGGGGCTTAATAATTAGGTGTTAGTAGATCTATGAAATCTCATTATTTTTTTATTAAATCGTGTAGCATTACATTCGGATTTGTTATATTGATAGGGTTTATCATTTGTAAATATTCGCGACTACTTTCTCTATTTGTAAACAAAAAACATTTCATGACCACCCGTAGAGGAAGACAGTTATAGCAGTTATTCCGTATCTTCAATCTATTAAATTACCTGCCGTTGACGGAGAATTTGCATTCACTCGCTTATCGGCAAATCGACAATCGACCGTGCAACTAGAAATCAATTTGAAAAAAATCTGTTGTATACTATTTTCATTATGTGTAAAACTAAAATATTAATTATTTATCAAAATATCCGACAATCTCTTTTAAATTTATTTCGATTGTTCTTAGACTTTGAAATTGGGACCAAAGTTACTTTATATTGACAATTGATTTTTTTAAACACAAACCTTTGCCACGAAGACGTCACGACTTTGTATTGTTAGCTCAAAGACAAAGCAAAAATTATGCTCAGCAAATATTTTTTCAAATCTAGATGCGCATTGAATTCATTGTGAGCCATTATGCCCGTTTTTAGATATTTCAAATACCTAGTTGCATCTGCTTGAAACTACCCCAGTCCATAAGAACGCAAAATGTTTACGCCTATATTCATTATCCTAAAAATAATCATCAGCTTCTATCCAATCTATTTCGCCTCCAAAATCTAGCTAGCTAGTGGCTTAAATATGCAACTAGTCAAAATATCTTAAGTTTGATTCTCATGTCAGAAAATACCCATTCCATGCGTTTACAAGTAAGCTAAGCCATCATTCAGTCCGATCGATGCATGTCAGACGTCTATGGTGGCTCATAATGTTGATAACTGAGAATGAGGACCAATAATCCCCGGTAAGGATCATTCTTGGTGCAAAGAATGGCTGTAGCAATTCAACAGGGAAATGCTGCGAGCGTAATGGTCACTTTTCTCCCAGAGCCAGGTTTGACATTGTTGTAATTAATTTTATTTAATATTCTTTTGTCTTCATAATTGTTATTTATATTGATTTTAAGTACAGTGTCCATTACATCACATTACCCTCTTTTTGGGGTTGCAATCTCAGGGCGAGTATTACAACTGAATAAAATACCGCAGTGTTTACCTTGACGTGCTGTTGTCCGTACAATGAATTTTATATAGTAATTATATTTTTAAACATTTTAGATTGATTATGACGTAATTTAAGTTTATATAATAATGCTTATTCTATTTGCCACGAATAAGTTCCACCAATGGTCCACAAACAAGAAAAGAGTGAATAAGCTGTCACTAGTCAAAACGTGATCCGTCCTCAGCCGCATCAACACTGAACCTCAGTTGTGATCGTCACCTTATGTCTGGCTATTTACATTAGAAAGAAAGTATCTTGCCGCGTTGGAACCCCGTAAAGAGTCTATGTGATCCGTTATAATCCACCCAATGACGACCAACCGCGGCCGGGTTCGATGCCCGGCGAAAGCATCGGTCTCAATGTGCCGACTGCCGAACTCATGGATTCGCAATTCATCATTTTGGTGGTACAATCACAGACGGAGTTATCTGTGTGTAAAGTAAGTTTGAAGATCTTTAAATATGCTCACATGCGAATGAATTAAAGAAGACGTAGTGGGAACAACGGATATATTCATGTAAATTCAATTATTTCAATACTTGTTTACTTGTTATCTTTGATGCTAGCACGTTTTTAGATCGAGGAAAATAACAAAATTGTCTTTCATGACGTCAAAATATTAAAATGTAGAACCTACATAAAATGATCATGATGAATGTTAGTATCGCCAAATATTTATATTTTATTACCGTTTGACTGTACAGTAAGCACTTTTGCCTGTCAATCATTGGTCAGGCGGTTTGGCATATATTTTTTTAAACCACTTGATCACGTATTGAGGTTCGAATCTGCGATCTCGAAACCTATTTCTTCGCTTTTTGCCAACAAGATGCTTAAGTCAACTTGGAAATTGAGGCTGCAACGTCTAAAAACAAGAAGCCAATAAAAAAGAAGTACACTTTTATTGCTGTTTTGGTTTTGATAGCATTACTTTTAATTTATTTATGACTTTTGGACATAGGCAACCACAATCGAAATTTGTCTCTACTACAATAACTTCCGAGATCAAGACTTACTTTAATCTGTGTACAGTTTACCGATCTCTGTTTAAACGACACCTTATAAAAATACTTTGTAAATTTCCCGTATACAGTATTTATTTATTATTGTAACTTTCCAACTAGCCTTATTTTACCACGTTTGAAACGTCGCTTCATAACATAAAGCTAATTTATAAAATCGCTTTGATGGACAGTAAATATGACTGCTTAATGCTTCAACACCCGAGCGGTTGCAGGCAACCGCATAACAATAGAATTTGCATTGTGTCTCGTTCACATACGCTTGAGGGATTAAAATACATTTCTATATAATCTTTGCTGGGCATAGTACTTTCCTTTGTTTTGTATTTTTCTTTCCAAATCTTACTAGGAAACTGAAAGTAACCATATTTACTGTGGATATAAGATTTCACATTAAAGCATTCTTGCTCTTAGCAACAACGCACAAGCGTCACACCGCATGACATTGAAACCTATCCCGAGTGGTTGTAACTTCAGCCACGGGATGCGTCCACGCAACCAACCGTGCAAGGACGTCAAACACACACGTGAACGAAACTACACCTTTTTCCCAAACAACAACATCCAAAATCCGTCAGCAACCCAAGCTCCGGAACCTTCGATTCGTGCGTATGCGGTCTACTTTGTTGCTAGAGGCTGTCAACTCGCTTTACTGCCATACAATACATCTAATAATTGGTACTGTCAGTTGTGTCGTTAAATAACCATGTTTAGATCGCCATTATTCCAAACCTGACCAAGAGATAGAAAATCAAATCGTGGAATTCTTGTACGCCCATTTGTCGTAAAGTGGTCATATTTGTCTTGTCAATCTTATTTTAGATCGACTGCAATGCAAATACGTTCAAATAGCTGTAGGCGCGATTTTAAACTACTTGAGCGGGAGCAGATAGAAGATTAGTGGATACTTTAGTTATTAGAAAGGCATTTTATACGTCTACTTAGTCAGAGCGAACGAATCGGAAAATATTATAAATCTAATCTATTTTTATTTTTAAATACATAAACAACATTTACGGAATATGCTAAAGCCACTGGGATTGAAAATTTAAAGAGACATTTTTGCATTCAATGTTATAGCTTGTTTTGAAATTACGCTCATTATGTTATAAAACACGATTTTATAATATAAATGTACAAGCTTTATTATTACATTAAACTTTATTAATATCCGGAATCATTTTGTGGTTGCAATTCAATTTACACTTGACCCGTATTATCGGAATGTTTCCGGTTTTCTCTCGTCTTGTTCGAGTATAGCCTTGATTTATTTCGGCCAAAAAGGTCGTCTGTAGTGAAAGATAAATGCGACAAATCGTACATTCACTACAGCTAATTATATTTTAGGACTGGCAATGAAACGTTAAGTTTTGCTTTCGAAGAACTGGAACGTACCGAATTCCCTCACGCCTAAAAACCGTGGAGAGTCGAGGTAGAAATTAGCATGTATCCTGTAGTTTAGAACATTGGGAACTTGGACCTGAATCATGAATAAGAAGACATTCTCTATCTAATCATCCATTATCTAAATCTGGCGTCAATTAGGCTCGGAACAAAAGTGTACCGTAGCCGTTCTAGCAACATCCGAGATCCCTTATGGATAATGGGGGCGCGACTTTGCACGCGTGCCAAAGCAACCCGAATATCTGCCAAGAATTCGCGTTGTTTGACGAACTGGCCCGAGGTATGCCCGACATTGGACGTTGGATTAACATACCTCAACGCTGATGGAAGTAATAACTCCTCCTGACATAACGGCTATTATATACCAGCAATTATGTTGTTTTAGTAAACTTTAAGGTGTATCATCAGCAGGTTACAGAGCTTCGATCGTTCTATGTTATGAAAACACCATATGCGTATTTTGGTTTGTCAAAATGATAATCATTTTTCTTTTCGCTGGTTTGTCTGTTTCGAGATAATTTACCACGCAACGAAATTTTAAAAATTACGAATTGCCCCGTCATGTTGTTTACATACAAGTGACATAGATGATTGTTTTATTTTTAGCGTATCTAATTTTCGACTAACCTTTTCTCTGCCAATCTCGTATTAACTTAGCAATGTTTTGCTTATCCATGAACTCTCTATTTATGTCTCGTGCCCGTCACGTTAGTTTGTATTGTAACGCTCAACTTGAAAGTTGAAACATCATGTCTATTTAATAACTATTTTTGTCTAAGGATTGTCGCATTGTTTATACGCCCACGGTAACGTCAGTAAACATTTTACGCTTGTCAGTTATACGGCTGTGTAGGTTGCCTATGAACATCCTCTTGTGTTCTTGATTGCCATTCAAACGATGTATTGCCCGCTATAAACACTTCAAACCGCTGCCAATGTCATTGTTTTGAGTTTAGTCCACGAAGATAGCGGTCCTTTGGAATAAAACTACTTATTAAATAATATGCTAGGTATTAAACACCAAGGTAGAGTCCGTTATAATGTTAAGAAAAGGTTTATTGGATCATTAATTATACCTTTGCTGACTAATTAAAGTGACAAACTAGTAACCGCAAACGAAAGTCCTGTAGACGGTTAATAAGAAAAATCATGCAATAGATTGATAAGTAAGTAGTTCTTTATTTAGTTTGCAACTTATTTTATTTTTTTGTGTCACTGATACAAGTGAAAAATGGCTATCCTTTACATTCAATGTTCATCATCGCTGATCACAGCATGGAAAACTACTGCGTTTTAATTGCTTAGCGGACAGACGCGAATTAAGATTGACGCTCGTACATCAAGCGGTGTTTAATGAAACTCGCGTTAGCATTGACCGACAGCTTTTAAAAATACTAATATTTTAATTGCGAAAGTGTGTAACGTCCCGTTTTCGCGGTATTTGAAAGAACGTTTTTGATGATTTTTAACAAACGGATATATTGGTGCGTTGGGGAGGACATAGGATAGCTATTCCAAAAAAAAAAATAGATGAATAGTTTGAACAGAAAATCCAACGTATTGCCGACGAAGACGTGGGAATTGGTAGTCTTGCATATGTTCGGTTACTAAGCTCATGGACTATCAGTCTCAGGAAACGCATCGTCACATGTTTTTATTTATGTATTAGCACTTCAGTAAATTGAAGCCTACACTGAACAAAGGTTGTGTATATATTACCTCGAGTCTCTTTGTCACTCACTACGAGAATAAAAGGCAATGATAAGTCAACGGATAGCATCGTGTCACTGACAAATACAAATTGTAAGGAGCTATGCAATTGCAATATTATACAGACGTCAAGACATATCCTTTTAAGGATGAAGTCATTCAATGAATTGCGTTTTCTTAGAGTTAGACCAATAAAAACGTATGTTATTAACAGTGGTAAGATGTATTTGAAATTGTAATTAATCGTTTCTATGTCGTGTACATTTTATTTTTTCTAGTACAAAGAAATCATTGTATTGTGTTCCTGCTTGAATTTATTAATTATATTTATAGGGAAACCGGTATTGGAAATGTATTTATGGAAAATTTTACTTATATCAGTTTAAAACCGTCACTGATATGATTAAAGAAGCAACCGATTAGAAACTTATCTATACTAATATATCTGAAGATATATAGTAGCAGAAGAGTTTGTTTGAACGTTCCAATCTTAGAAACTACTGGGCGGAATTGAAATATTATTTCTATGTTGAATAGTCTCTTTACCAAGGAAGGCTTTAGTTAGGCTATAAAACATCACGCTGCGATTGAAAGAGGGGCAGCAAAATCAATCTATACCTACTAATTTTATAAAGCTGGAGAGTTTGTTTGATTGTTTGTTTCAACGCCCTAATGTCTGAAACTACTAGACCGATTTGAAAAAATATTTTTGTGTTGCATAGCTATTTTTTTTGAGGAGGGCTTTAGGCAAAACATCACACTGTTTCGGGAGGGAAGGGAGCAAAATAAAACGCGCGGACGAAGTAACGAGGGACCGCTAATCATTAATAAAAACGATTCATTAATGGAATATTTTATAGATAAGCATATTTTTGAAGCATCGATCATTCGGATTCGGTTTCCGCTTTGCTAGTTGATCTCTCGCTTGTCTATTACCGTTACTGAATGTCAGTAGGCTTCACATCTGACGGACGGTCTCTAACGGTGCTGCCATCACAATGCAGGGGTAGTACAGTTAGGCCTCCGAACAGGGGGTTATGGTGGCCTCGTTTTTTTTTTGCAACGATTAATAAGCCTAGCAACTGTGGACTTGGGCTCTTGATTATGATTAATCTTGTCGAAGATTGACGACGGCTGAAAGATGAGTTCTCTTCAATGCGGCTTGCTAACAGTAACAAAATCATTAGCCAAGTTGCCATATGATTTAGATTTATTTGATTTGATTCTGTGACTGCTTTTGTGAGATTGGACCTTCTGAATTTTAACAGAAAAAAAAGAGAAGTAGATAACCTATCCGCATCTCTTGTTCTATCTATACTAATACATCAAGTATCAAGAATTCGATATATTTGCCTCAACTTTATTTCAGTTAAAAAAGCAAATCCACGACCTGACATGTGACTGCCAATAGTTTTCGTGGTATAATGTTATTATGATTTATTCCATTTTTTAAATTATCTTTCGAAATGTAATCTTTCGTAGATTTTAGTTTGCTCAAAATGAATTAATATTAGTCTGAGGAAACTTAATTGGTTAGTGTTATCTTTAACTGTTATTTATATTCATTTCATAATAAGTGAATGTTTCCCAAATAATAATAAAATAAAATAAATAATAAAAACAACACTGTATATTGAATACTAGCGGTCCCCCGCGACTTCGTCCGCGCGTTTTGAGTTTGCTCCCTCCCCTCCCGTCGCAGCGTCATGTTTTATATCCTAAAGCCTTTCTCGATAAATAAACTATCCAACACAGAAATATTTTTTCAAATCGGTCCAGCAGTTCCTGAGATAAGCGCATTCAAACAAACAAACTCTTCAGCTTTATAATATATTAGCGCAAGCGCACGTTGTACTTAAGCTGCGAACATTATTTTGGTGCGGAGTTATGTTAAAACTGTGATAGCTCCTAAGATATTTATTGGAATCAAATGATATAAAGGGCAACTTGGTTCTAAATGAAATGCTCGTGATGATGAATGTATTTATTTTGATAAGAACAAATACCTGTGTGTATAATACACCTCTTAAAATAATGCATTATTTTTTTACAAATTTATGAACATAAAAAAGGTTGTAGTAAGTCAACCATAAAAGATAGACATATGCTGTCGCGGACTTTATTATAGATCTCTTAATGCTGAACAATCCTGTCATACATGATTTTTGTGTAACTTAAGCGGTTTCCGCAGCGTATGCAGCGGAAGCTCTCAAAATGAATATCTTTCTCCCGTTTTCGCAACATTTTTCATTTCTGCTGTGGTCGTATGAGTCGTATCTTTATGTTATATAGCCTAAAGCCTTCCTCAATAAATGGACTATCTAACGTAAAAAAAATTTTTCAAATCGGGCCAGTAGTTTTTGAGATTAGCGCGTTCAAACAAACAAACAAACAAACAAACAAACAAACTCTTCAGCTTTATAATATTAGTATAGATTTTTTTTAGTTACCTATCCTTTGTTGATCAAGTAAAACAGCAATGTCTTATATACAAGCTCGATTACGGCAAACAATTCAAGTACATATTTGCAGTAACTTTCAACTCATGGCATTTATGCGCAAATAGTACAGTATTACTCCTTAGCAAAGTCTAAAGTCCAACAATCGCACTTTGAATCGACAAACAGATGTAAATTAAACGTTTAACTGAAAAGTAATTAAACGAGCAGCTATGCCTATACATGGTTTAAAAATACGAGTAAGTGAGGCAAAGAAAATTAAGACGACTGCAATATCTTAAGGCGCTACTCGGATGTTTAACGCGCACACTAGCGCCACTACTAGAAAAATCATAACTCGTTAAATAAAAGACCAATCAAAAATCTGGTAGACACTATTGTAGCTCTGGTTATGTGGTTTAAATACAATGTTTAGTTCAAAAAAACAGAGTTATGTGCAGTTACCGTTAGAAAAATTGCCAAAAGGGACCATATTTAGTAGTTTTTCTAACTCTGACTGCAGTTAACTACTTTAGAAACAATTTAAACGTACTAAATAAACTATAGAACCTGTACTACAATCGTGTCTACCAGATTTTTGATTGGTCTTTTAACGAGTTATGATTTTTTTACTACTAAAGTGGCGGGCGCTAGTGTGCGCGTTAAAAATCCGGGTAGCCCCTTAAGAAGTAATTTACATTCAGTTTTAAACAAACAACCATTGTAGGCTCTAATGGTTACATAACCGTTTGAATAGTAAACAACCAAACGCAAATAACAAATCAGACACCCATATTTACTAAGCGTGTTGAATTAAAGATAAGGTATAGCACGTAAACATAACCTTTTTTAACACAATTTCCGTACTGTGCGATAAGAAGTATAAAATATTGGCATTCAAAATATTCATCGCCGCAGACGTTCCGTCTTAAAAGATATTGAATTTGAAAAGAATATACTGAATAGCACGATTTCGACCTTGCTTTGTAGAATAGAGTTAGAAACGATATCCAAGTTAGATAATAACACATTTCTATTGTATTTTTTTTTTTTTTTTTTTTTTTTTTTTTTGAAATTATGATCTTTGGTGTTTATTGAGCTTACAGTGCTAGTGGATTACACTGTAAGACCAACGTTGAGTTTAAATATTTATTTATTGAAGTTCTTTAATTCTGAGACTATATATGTAAGAAAATTGTTGAAGCTGTTTAATGTGGCCTCCTTGGAAGCCACATCTGATAGTTTGTATGGGTCGTTGAGTTTGTGTATGTTGCAAGTGATTATGTGGTCGGAGCGTTTAGAGGCAAATCGTGCACATTCTGTCAAGAGATGTTGGAAGGATTGCTTAGAGGTGTCGTCACATGGGCAGGAATCTGTATTGCAAATTTTAAAACGGTAGAGGTATTCTCTGTGATATCCGTGGTTGGTCAAAAATTGAGTGAGCGCAAATTTAGGAGTGGCTGACTTTAAATATTCTTTCACTTGTTCAAAAGTGGACAGCAAACTTTTGGTATATGTGCAGGTGGTGGGAGTGGCATAGAGTTGTTCTGCCGCAACATCGCACTTCTGTTTATTCAGCCATTTGATGTGACTGACCGGTATGTGTAGGAAATCAGGGGTTCTGTTGAGATTTGCGGCAGCTTTTGCTGCTTCATCCGCCTCTTCATTGCCATGGATCCCTATATGGGACTTTATCCATGCCAGATCAACTAGTACCCCCAAGTCGCGAAGTCTTATTAGCAATTTGTGGATGGCAACTGCAAAACGGTTGCGGCTTCCTGGGTTCTGAAGCTCAGTGAGAGCTGATTTACAATCAGATAGAATTAGGGCTTTGGAGATACTTGGTTGTTGGGTAATGTAGTGGCAGGCCTCACGGATGGCAAGAAGTTCCGCCTGGAAGACGGAGCAGCAGTTATGAAGTTTGAACTTTTTAACTGCCACTCCACCCTCAGGTTTGTGAACGACAAAAGCAGCACCAACACGACCGTCGTGCTTGCTGCCGTCTGTGTATATGCGCCAGGTGATACCAACGTCTATCCGAGAGAGGTCGGATGCACAGGTTATCTCAGCAAACTCAATGCTTACCCTCTCTGCTGGGTGCAAAAGTTCAGACGGCGAGCACCATGACTCAAGTGGCACATCCTCGGGTAGAAACGAGGAGACTCCTGTGAGCTTTGACGATTCAATATCGGAAACAGCATTTATTTTAGCTGGTAGAGGTACAAGTCCTGCCAGGGTTATAGAGGCTACCGTACTGACCGTGCGGAAGCCTTGTATGATCTTAATAGCGAAAATTCTTTGTAGTGAAAGTAGGCGAGACTGTACATATTTATATTTCAGAGCTGAGGACCAAACGGCCGCCCCATAGCACACTATTGGTTCTATTACATGGTTATAGATGATACGGACGTTCTCCGCGCTTACACCCCATGTCGGTCGCACAAAAATTGAGAGTTTTGTATACAAGAGTTTGACTTTTTCAATAACATAGTCTACGTGGCTGGTAAAACGAAGTTTGCTGTCTAGTATAATGCCTAAATATTTAATTTTATTTGTAAATGTGAGGTTTTGACTGTTCATTCGGAGTTTACATTTTTTAGCTTTTGTAGAAAATGCAATTGCCTGGGTTTTACCGGGTCCGAATTCCAGCTTGACGCTTTCGCCCCATCTGAAGATCTGGTTAAGAGCAGAGTTAGTATTGTATTCGAGTGTTCTGATATCTTTAGAGTAGGCTATTAACAAAACATCGTCTGCATAAGCTTGTAGGTGACAATTTTCGGGCATGGGCATTGTCAGCAGAGTATCCAGAACCAGGTTCCATAAAATTGGCCCCAATACTGAACCCTGTATACAACCAAGAGACATAATTTTGGTGACCTTCGCGTCAGCAAACTGAATTAATATTTCTCGGTCTTTAATGTAATTTAGCAGGAGCTCATAGATGTTTTTTGGACAGTCGACATCTCGAAGGCGTTTGAAGATTGCTGGCCACCACGCTCGGTCGAACGCCGCTTTGATGTCCAGTGAGACGCCAACTACGTTTTGCTTGCTAGACTTAGCAAGGTTGACTATTTCTAATGCGTGTTTGATTGCCATTACCGTGGACTTCTGTGTTTTAAAGCCATATTGGTTGGGGCAGTGATTGTTTGTACGCTCCAGGTGATACATAAGTCGGTCTGATACCAGCCTTTCAAGCAGCTTTCCAAGGACGTTCAGAAGTCCTATAGGTCGGAAACTGGATACGTTTAAATAGTCTGTTTTACCAGGTTTCGGAATAATTTTGGCGGTGGCTGTCTTCCAAGGTTTTGGGAACACTTTTAATTTCAGACATGCATTGATAAGTCAAATGTGTCAAAATCAATATCCGCAGGTAAGTTATTACGAAGTTCCTCTGAGAAGGGCGTGCGTATTTCGTTCCATTTTATATTATTACAGTTGTATTTGAAGGTACTCATCTTTAGGTTCCGTGAGAGGTTCGATGGTCCAAAGGATACTGTAAAAGATATTGCGTTGTGATCGGATGACGTGCAGATGGAATTATCCACCGTCCAATCGGCAATGGATGCATGGTTCGGATTGCTGGTTAGGGTTAGATCTATTATAGATTCTCTTAGTTGGCCTTGAATGACTTTTGCAAACGTAGGGGCGCGGCCGGTGTTGCAGATAGCCAGGTTATTAGCGAGGATAAAGTCTAAGACAATATTGCCTCGGCTATTATTATCCGAGGAGCCCCAAGCCTGGTGGTGTCCGTTGAAATCCCCGCATATGAGGTGAGTGCATCCAACAGTCCTTTGCAAGAACAATTGGAGTTTCGTAAGGGTGTTATTATCATCGATGCGAGGTTCAATATAACTGCTACCAGGTAAATTTTGCGACCTGATCGAGTTTTGAGTTGCACTATTGATAGGTTGGAGTCGGAGTATTCCGTCATACCTAGAGTAGCAAGTATTTTATCTTTTATGAGAATAGCTGCTTTTACGGGTGTCTGATTATTGTAAAACTGATAAATTGTATAATTAGGAATATTCTTAACAATGTTTAAATTTGAAATATATGGCTCATTTATAAATGCTATGTCAATATTTTTATTATTTAAATGAATTTTTAACTCATGAAGCGCATTTCTGCTGCGGCCTAAGTTAATTTGAGTGCAATTTAGAAGGTTATGTGAAGGATTGTGATTTATATTATTCGTAACTCTACTAGTCATACTGTCCGTAGTCTGTACGGGATCGAATTTTGTCCGTCATAAAGAGAATTCGAGAACAATTGGCTGAGGTTGCACTATGATTTATTTGTGTTTTGGAATTTGTGTTTTTGCAGTATTGAACACAGTTATGACATTGTATCTTTGCCGGATTTGTCTTGTCTGGGCAAGACTGGAAGTCGTGGCCTTTGTTGGCGCAATATGAGCATATAGGTGTGTCTTGGGAGCATCGGGATTTAGTGTGCCCGAACTGTAGACACCTGAAGCATTGAAGCAGTGGGACGTAGTTTTCAGCGTGAACCCGTTGGTAGTCTAAGTTTAATTTTACCGCCGCAGTAATTGCCTTCCATACCTTTGGAGACGCCAAGAGGACAGCATTGTACAGGGATTTGTTACGGTTATTGCGTTTGAATTTATAAATCAGGTCCTCTTCGCGTTCAATAGTGTTTTGGATACACTCGTTCTGTCCCTTGAGTATACCAACCAAGTCTTCTGCCGGTATGTCAGCTGGTACGCCCTTAAGGATAATCATCGGGGAAAGGGATTTAGAGATCTCAGCTCGGACTTTGCTGTCGGGCTTAGAGTTTATCCTTTGGAGTGTCTGCTCCCTATGCTCTATGGAGTCAAACTCTACTCGTATTTTATTGTTAGATACCAATTTAATAGCGGCAGGCGTGAAGTTTGTACCACGGAAAGAGACCTCAGCCCTGAATGTTTGTAGGGTTTCTGTGGAGCTCAAGACTTTCTTCTTTGACTCGACTATGATAGCTGGTTTTGTTTTAAACGCATTTGGGGACGCAGTGTTCTTTGCTTTTTGCGCTCGGGCTACACTTGCAAATGAAGTTTTTGGATCTTGAATACAGTTTGAGGATGCGTTAGCTATTTTGGCAATCTCTTCTTTAATAGTGCAGCGAACCGCATTTACAGTTGCAGAACATTGGTGTGTGGTGCTAGGAACAATTTCAGAGCTAGAGCGGAGAAGGTGTTCGATCTCCTCTACACTGGTGAGCATGATTTTCTTCTTCTGTTTCTTAATGTTTATGCACTCATTGGCGGCTTGCTTTATGCCAGTAAGAAGCTTAAGTATCTTTGTGACTATAGGGCTTTCGGTAAGTAGGCCCTGGCACGAGGTCGCCTCTGCTGTTATTGATGGAGTATGGGTCCCGTAAATAGGGGAAAATAGTTCGCCTTCTTCGTCAGAAGGATAGGTTAGGTTAGTATAGGTGTCTTTAGCTGCCTCGCAGCTGGGGTTGGTCGAATTTTTTGAATTAATAGAAGCCATGCTGATAAAAAATATAGGTTTCGTCTTTTGCGCTCTCCACCCTCCACCGAGCCCGCACATATGGGGAGTCATTAATGTTGACCCAGAGCTACGCAAAAGGTATAGTACCAGGAGAAGTGAGAAGACCAAAGAAAGTTATAAAAAAGAAGAAAAGAGGAAAGTAATGAGGCCACAGGACGCGACGGTTAAGGGCAAGCGCAGAAAGCACAACGACCAGAAGTACTAACTGGCGAGCCCGCCGCCTGCCTGTTTCCCCACCCCTGGAACTCGCCTGGCGGCCAGCCTACTGGACACCGCAGCCGATTGATCAGGGCTGGCTAGTTCCCCGACCTCCCGTTTAGACCGAATTTGAGGCCAAAGTCGCGTGTTGCCCGAAACGGAGATGCGCTAGGCGTCCTTCCCCGCCCGGGCTCAACTCCCAGGACCCTCTCCTCCGGCTTACGAGTCTCCACGCACGGCACAAACACGTGGGTAGTCTTATCCAGTAATTTCGGTCCAGACCACTGAACCCCCCTCCACGTCGTGAGCGGTTATTCCGCCGCTCTTCGGTCGCCAGAGCCTCGTTAGTGATAGCAGGGTGCACCACGTGCAGGTGAGGTTGACTTGAGAGAGCTGGATGGAAGGTGTCTCCCCTTACACCCCATTTCTATTGTATTGTAGCTTGACAAACATTTTGTATAATGTTTGAGAATTGAGACTGACTATAAATAACAATGAAAAACAACATGTGTAACCAGGAAAAGTTAATATAACTGAGAAATAAGGGTTTACATAAGTCTTTGAGACGACGCGTTTGGTGTATTGGTTCTGTTCGGGTAGAGCTCCTGAGTATTACGCCGGTCGTCGCGGGTTCAAATCCCGCAAGGGCAAATGTTTGTGTGATGAGCTCGAATAATAAATAAGTATTTATGGGAGACGCACCCGTCATGAAACCACGACAAGTGGTGTGTTGTCTGGCGCTTATTATTATTATTATTATTGTTATGTCTTTTCCATTCTCGGGTACCATGGGGTCCCAGACCTTTGGTAGGCGTACATGGGGATGAAGCCAACACGTAGAGGTATATTCTCATAGCTGTGTGTCACAAAACGACGATTTGTGACAAGGAGACGAGGAGAGACATTATTCTCATATATTTGAGACGAGGAGAGACATTATTCTCATAGCCTTGTGTCACAAACCGACGATGCACTATACAAGTGCACCCAAAGACAACCCCTGGTTTGTGTAGGACTAGTGCAAGATATGGACACAAAGATATGGGTGTGGGTGTTAGGTAAACCCGGTATCTGGGACTGTGTAAGAACTATGGCGCTCGTCTGTCGTATGTTTCTCACACGGGTAAAATGGCAGGGGGTGACTTGCACACTCAGTCGATGGGCCAGATTCAGTCGATGGGCCAGGTCAGACAACAAGGGGGCAACACCAGATGAGGTGCTAGGGAAGTGGAGAGGTGCACCACGGCTCTCAGGACGATTCTGGTAATCGTTCAAGATCGCTACAAGCATCTTACTGGCACATTTTCTTCCCCCGAGCATCTCCGCTCTAGCGAGTCTCCACTGAAGCCAGCCAATGAAGGCAAGCAAGTGATGGGAGATCCTGTCCCTCGTCAGCATTTATTCTGGCCGGCCAGTGAAGGCAAGACAGAGATGAAGAACTGAGGTTCTCCCTGGAGCTATCAGATACGTGGGGTCGCTACTGCCCAACAGCTCGCCACAAGCTGCCCTGCGTATTTATTATTATTTGAAATTTCATCAAAATGAATGCAAGCTGAATTTGAAAATAGGTTTGCGTGTACTATAATCTGAGTCTCAAAATAATGAAGTTAATACACAAGCCCACGTATGCACTTCTGAAAATAAGACTACGTCGAGCAAACTCAAAATAAGTCAAATTAAAATAAATCTGAATAATTCCTAACAATCTGTATAATGCTCACGTTGTCACCTAGTATTTTCTATGCAAATGCCTCGGCTATATCGCAATTGTGCTGCCATAGTGCGCGGGCGCATGGTAGTAAACGTGATCGATGCACTCATGTGCCGTTCACGCAGTTGTATAATGCACCGGCAATAATGACCATGTTACTATGCATTGCAATCGCGAATAACTATGTAATTGTAACGACCCTTACAGTTTCAGAGATTTTAATTTTATTTATTCATGGTATTGATCCGTTACTGTCTGAGATACAGAAAATCTATTGCTGCTACCATGATCGCATAATTTGAGCTGGTTGGTTTTAATGGTATTGATCTTGTTAATCCCTCAAGCGTATGTGAACGAGACACAATTGATATTCTATTGTTATGCGGTCTCATGCGACCGCTCGGGTGTTGAGGTATGTTAAATTGAAAATGAAAACCGCTTTCATTAAAAGAACCACGGTATCGTAAACTAATAGAACACAATTTGAAAGGTATCAACTACGATGGTGTTTAAAACAGCTGATGAGGTCGTGGTTACTTTACCATATATTTTCAAGGTCATTGAAATAACACGGTATCAACTTTGAATCGATCGGTTATTTAGTCGGAAATAAGTCAGATCGAGGGGAACTCAACGAGAAAAGAGTGGATAAACTTCAAACGGCTGAACAATTTTTCACGAAACATTGCTAAGAACACTCGAGATGTCTTCTAACGGCTGAACAGATTTTCACGAAACTTCACGAATAAAACTTAACGGAAATCGGTTCATTCGTTCGGGAACTACGACACCCCAAACTTAGACACGTTAAACTTATAACACCCCTCTCCTTTTGCGTCGGGAGTTATAAAGTCTACTGTAGACTCAGCGAGCTCACCGAGAAAAATCTGATTGACTTTTAGAGTTGTAGTTTTGGGTAACACGGACTCTAGCTAGCTGAAGGTAGAATAAACGTATGTAGAAATAGGTATTTATAACTAATATTTCAAAAATGCACAAGGTAAGTCATCGACATTAACACCCCTTTTTAGGGTTCCGTAGCCGAATGGCAAAAAACGGAACCCTTATAGTTTCGTCAAGTCTGTCTGTCTGTCCGTCCGTATGTCACACCCATTTTATTCCGTAACTATAAGCATCACACTGTTGAAATTTGGTAGGAAGATGATTCTTGTTAACCGCTTACCGATTCTCATAAAAAAAATAAAAAATAATGACATTTAAGGGGCGGCTCTCATACATGAAACTAATACCAAAAAAAATTTTTTTGTCAAACCTATGCGTGGGGTGTCTATGGATAGGTCTTTTAAAATAATATAGAGGTTTCTAAAACCATTTTCTTTTAAAGTCTAACGTTTCATAGCTACACGCTTCCAAAGTGGTAAAATGGGCGTTCCCCCCCCATCTAATTTCTAAACCAAGCAAGTGTAAATTTTGAAAATGATATATGATGTAGATCTTAATAAATACTTTCAACGAAAATTGGTTCGGATGGGATCGAACAAGTAGTTTTTGAGATATAGCACATTTTCAACAACCGCAATCATAACTTTGTACTTCATACAAACACTATGAAAAACAAAGTTATATTTGTAGTCAACAAAATATTGTGGTATTTTACTGAGTAGAAGTAAATGGATTCCCTAATTCAGTTAAAGTTGGCACGGAACCCTCAGTGCGCGAGTCCGACTCGCACTTGGCCGGTTTTTTTTTGTTTTAACTAAATTTTGATCTTACCCGAGGTACAGAACAGTGACTTGCCCAGCCAGGAAACAAGGACAATTGATATTGTATTGTATACTTATTATTTGCAGTTTGTCTATGTTATTAGTAATTACGTAACCCAGAAGGTGGCTTTTCCAGATATACATTATGTTATTTTTCATATACATATTTATTCTTAAATATTTGTCCTTTAGAAAACAAATGTGTTTTCAAGTTTTGTGCTAGCACTTGAATTATGTTCGTCGTCGTTCGTCATTATAGCGATGATTTCAGTTTGAGTGGACGAAAATCTAGCCAAGACAATCATTGCTGTGAACTCAAACATACTCGACTAATGTTCTTTAAGAGCCCTCGAAATATTTACATGGTTAAATATAGATTCGCACTCCTTTGCTTGCAATATGATAGATAAGTGTTTGGCAGTGCGCAATAAACAAAATAAATAATACGTGTGGTGAAGATAAATTGTTTTAGCTTATTATTTGACAAGACGAATACTTTTTTTTTGTTAAATTGCATGATTAATGTTATCTTTAGAAGGATCGCTGTAGTGCTAAGCAGTCTTTTTTAGCGGGCCTATTTATTATGTATTGACTGAATTAAAAAAGAAATTGAGTTATTTTAACGTTTATCTATCTTATCAATCAAACATTCACGGTGAAGGATCTTGCACATGCAACACTGATTAAATAATTAATCTAGTTATATTTGCTGTCTCTATTTTCGTACATTAAATATTGCAAGCCGTCTACTTCCACATCACCTCGTTTCAGTTTAATGCTAAATTTACTTTTGCCCAAAAATAATATTTTGGTTAGTTATAATGTTTTGAGTGATTTCCATCGTCCGTTCGCGACCAGCTGTGCTTGCGCTGACAGTATTTATAGTGACCTTGTTACCGCGTGTATTGACGGAAAATTTTCTTGCGGCAGACTTAATTCTGTTTGCCTATCAAACGACTACAACACGCGCCTTATTATTGTGCTCAAACTAATTGTATATCCAAACACATAAGTTTGTTGCTTGAATTAGATACTGATTCTTACCTTTGCTCTCATATTATTAAGTTCATAATAAAACTAAGTATTTTTCCACCAAATTAGGTCACGTCTACACGTTCCAACTGATTTATTTTTGTTACTAACGAAATGTGTATTTCTGTTTCAGGTAAGGCAATGTCTTCTAAACGGGTGACACCTTTAAGAGGAAGGTACGTCATTGCATGAAGCAATCAATCATCAGTTTTGAACTCTTTGTCAAAGAGCTCTGTATCAAATGTCAACGTCAGAAATGTCGTACGCGTCACTTCGTCCACTTTGTGTTTGTGCAGAGCATGAGCCTCTCCGAGTTTGACAAACACTCGGTCATCCACCTTTTCGCTCGTTACTTAATGTCCAGCGAATTACTCATAATAACTACTTAGCGACACCGAAGCAAATATTTGTGCAAAAATTTTGCCTACAGCTCGAATCATCGCGATGATGACAGCCTCAACCTAACGATTAGTTTACACTACATATAAAGTTTTATTACTAACTTATTTAGAATTTATTACGTTAGTCATGGAAAGCATGTGAGTTGGTCATCGTTTGCATCATTAACCACAAGTTATCATCGAGACGTTTAATGTTGCCGCTCTGTTTCCACAACAACATAGTTAAATGTGTTAATTACCGCTTTAACATTAAGTTGTGGTATTTTAAATTATACTTATTGTTTACAGTTTCAAATCTTGTCTCGTTGTTTATTCCATAATAGTTTATTTTAACAATCACAAGTATTTTAATATAAGTTGAAAAAAAAACCAGATAATGTTGTGTGTCAGTTGTAAACTTAATGTGTTACTCATACCAATCATGTTGTCCAAATAAGTAATTAGCGATGTGATTTCCTCCATATTCGGCGCTGACAATTCACTTAGATAGAGGAATTGGTCCCGATTCCCGCAGTAGGTATACAACCGAGAACGCCGTCGACTTTCGGAGTTATTAGTATTCTCTGCTTTCGGACCTGAAATAGATTGTTTACGCCATGTCCAGGCACGGTGCCAACGGTCACCTGAACCCGTACTATAATGTTTTGGCACATAATTAAATTTTTATCAACCTGGCTTGACTCATTTTTTCTTGGCAAGCGGACTGCGGTTTCGCCGAAATTGACTCTAGAAATTTTTGAGCAATTAAGATTTTATTGTTACTCCGAAAACGGGTAAAACGAATTTACGATGATTGACAGCACTTATATGATCGAAAGTAAAATTAGATACAGTTTCGGCACTTCTTATATTGTAAACATTATTCGCATAGTTTATATAATGAATAAACCTTTCTGTAACATCAAAATTCATATTTAACTAACGCAATTTGATAACGACAATGTGGTTTGCCGTCTGTTAACTGCTATAATCCAATCTGCGAAAACTTAGCTTCAATACAATCTTTTAGAATCTTAGCTGTCTCCGCACCTCACTATGATAACCTCCGAAGGAGGTCACCCTCTGCCGCCTTCGTGAAACCAGTTTATCATCTTATCGGCTACTGTTTGCTCAGTCAGCCTCAGTTCCCATAATGATGCCACAGGCTGTGACGTCAATGCACTTTTTAAAAGTACTAGTGATTCACTATTTTGTACAGATAACCAACGTAGCGCGTCCGCACATTACATCATATCAAATATTTGGCTAAGATTACTCAGTTTTTTATCAGGAGTAAATAAATAGGGAAATTGAGTTAGTAAAATTACTTTGTAGAATATAGAAAGGTTTGTAATTCGTAATTTCGACAACATTTAGTATGCACTCGCTTTATAAACGCAAACATTTTTTTAAAACCCGTAAATTCACATCTCGCATCTGCAATTCGACTTTAGAATTCTCTCCCCAATGAAATCAGAATGTCCCCCAACAAATTCACTTTAAAAAGTCTCTCCGCACCCACTATTTTAACCTTGGCTGTCTTCAGAATTAAAAACTATTTTCTTTCATTGTGTTTTTTGGATTTCATCAATATCATCACTTTTATCATTCATAATTTTGTATTTATTAGGTACATGTATTCTATGTATGTTTATTAGTCTTTTGCTTATGTATCCTATTATAAATTTGTGTAATATTAGTATGTATGTTTATGTTAGTGCATTTTACTTCTTTTTTAGACCACTCTTCTCACTTATTATTAATATTCCGCCACTGATTAAACTCTCTGCATTACCAGGTGGTTGACTGGTAGAGAATGCCATTAGGCATTAAGTCCGCCAATTGTACAACTTAATTAAGTTGAAATAAATAAATTCACGTAAAGGTCAAAATCTGTTTCAAATGTCTGTGTTTGAAAACTTTGGCGTACAAGTTTTGAGGAGTAGTTCACATTAACGTCTTATAAGTTAAAATTAGGCATCAGACGTAAAATGACCACATACATATTTCTGTGATTCTATGCAAAGCGATCTCATGCATGTCCCTGTTCATGCTGGTAAAGTTATTCATGCAGCTATTTATATTCTAGTCTAAATCGTTTCAAATAAAACTGTACCTAAAATATAAATAATAACTGTAAATCCTGTTGTACTCAGACTCACGACACAATTCGCACTTAATCAGCAAACTGCGTTAGTCTTGACAACGACCATAAATCTTGTATCACCGCGACATATAACTAACGTAACTGGTAGTTAGAGGTTAATTAGAACATTACATTTTACTAAACTAACTGTCAGAGTAGCAGCTTGAATAATGCGCAAACAGGTCTTAGGTTATCCAATAGCACGTGTTATATTGACGTCAAGTTCAAGACTCAACATGATAACTTTTTATAAACAAGATCAGTATTGGGTACATTAACGTCAATGTTGTAACCTTAATCTTGCTTCGATGTGATTTGAACGTCCATCTCAATTAAATTGTCATCTCTTAGTATATTCTAAGAGATATTTCTGCATCTTAACGTTCGCAACATTTATGCTTCCAATACTCTTCGTCTACCTATAGTATCGCATTTGCCGTCTTGTACCGATAGAAATCTACATCTAGCTTGACCACGACTTGTTTACTCCATCGCTCCTAATTGTCCAAATATGGTTACGCAAACATTTGTCTCTACCCACATCAAATGCATTGTCCGTTCGAATTTACGAATCAGCTACAAGGTAATATGTAAGAGATTCTATTGCCCAATAGATCAACTCTCAGTTTATGTATTTTGCAAGTTGATTTGCTGATTGATGTATGTTACCGGCGATAGAGGCTTGTAAGCTCCAATTATATATTCCAAATATTTACTCAAACATCTTATGATGTCATCACTTCAAGAGTCAATGTCACTTTAAATCCTATACTCAGTAATTGTGTTAACAATGATCTTAGCTTTTTATCTTTGATAGTCATCATCAATACCAAATATTTATAATTACAAAAGTTTCAAGTGCTAGTAGGACTACCGTATTTCGTAATACTTGTAACAGCATATTAATTTATCCAAACCACTTCTGTGTTCTAACGCAATGTAAAGTCAACTAGATCCAGATCCTCTATCCGTTTCATAATTCTACATGCAAATAAATTAAAAGTTGTTTTATCATCGTCAGGATTTCAAAAATCACCCAGCTGCTTTATGTAAGTGCTCTAAAAACAAGCGCGTGGGCCAGTGTCATTCTTGAAACTGGTTACGGTTTATTTTTATCTTTAACACTTCTTGCTGCTTCATTATCACGTATTAAAATTGTCTAGCAATATTTTGTTTTCATCACAGCCATAAAATGTACTGCTGTAACTATAATGTGTCTTAAAAATCGTTATAATTTCACATCCGATTAACCATTAAGAACTTGCCTATTGCCTAGTCTACCTACGAAGCTATAAGGCTTCAACTTCTTAGCATATAAGTGCATTAATTCCTGAGTAATAAAGAATGGCCAACTCGTTTGTTTATAACATCATTAAAGGTGTTTATTACCGCAACTTTAAACCTTTTTTGAAAGGTTCAAAGCATTCATAAAGAAACCCATTGGGTAAATGTTAACGTTCTTTCTGCGTTTTCTTTTGGGGTCGATTAAGTATGTAAAATTCTCAAGGAAGTTGTATCGGAACAACATTAGCCCTATCGTTTCAGCAAGCTTGAATGATGTCATAGGGACTGATGTCATGTTTGCATGCATTGTCACTGGTTAATTTTACCCGTTACGAATGACGTTTATCTGGGACTCGAGAAGGTCACTTGAATACAGGGTGTTTGTAACATAATGTGCCAAATGAAAATGACTTGTAATAGGGGTCATTAGCTTACATTTTCTGTCTTTGAAATGGTTTTGGGCCGGTGTTATTGTTTTTATAAAAAAAATATTGAAATTAGACATACTTTTTATAAACTGTAATTGTTTATGTGCATATTATTTTTGTATGTTATTGCGCATTAGTTCGCATTTTGCGACCTGGGTCAATTAATAAGAAAATTTTCGGAGTTCTTTAAATGTTTTTTATAACCAGTGACATGCCTTAACCAGCATTTCAGCAGCACAGTCTAGAAAAGTTTTCATGAAGTCTGACGAGTACAGTCGTTTTTTCTTTATTTTTCACAGCCATATACATACAGCTGCAGGAAAATTATGTAATGCAACTTTGCAAGTAAATAGATGGCTTGAGTTTGTGATTTTTAAGTTAGCTAAACTGCAAATTAATGCACAATAACATACAAAAATAATATGCAGACGTACAATTGTAGTTCAAAAATATATAATGATCCGAATGCCAAAGTTTGCATATTTTTCATGAAAACAAAAAAAAAACGATTTAAAAATACTACCGGCCTAAAATATATTTGAAGGTAGGAAATGATAGCTTATGAATGACCCCCACTATAAGCCATTTTATTTGGCACACGATGTACCAAACGCCCTGCATATAAGTATCGGACCGTATAGAAATGATTGAGATTCGCTTTGGCCTAAAGTTACTATTTATTTACAATTTTACCTAAAGTTTACTTACCTGGATCTTCTTGTGACTTTCTTCCATTTTTGATTATGATTTATTTACTTAGCAACTATTCATAATGACGATTTCCGACCGACGATTTCGACGACCTCCGTGGTCGAGTGGCTAGCACGCTGGATTCAAGCGTCGCCATCTCGTGAGGTTCCGGGTTCGATTCCCGGTCGGGTCAATATATAAAACGATCTTTTCTATATCGTCTCGGGTCTGGGTGTTGTGGTACCACCGTTGTGTCTGATTTCCATAACACAAGTGCATTGGCTACTTACTTTGGGATCAGATCAATGTATGTGATTGGTGTCCAATATTTAATATATTTATTCATAATGAGATACTTGATAATATGTATATTAAGATGTCATCGAAATGGATAGTCATCCAGGCGTAAGACAAAACCGCCATGACCATGACGTAGTTCTCATACATTTTTTAGTGTCTTGAATTGAACATTTTCAAGATACTAAAAATATATGAGAACGTTATTACATTCGACCAGAATTTGGTCAACGGGATTACATCACGAATGAATCATTTACGGAGCTCAATAATATTCCTTATACTGCAAAGGTATCACATGACTTCACTAATGCACGTATGACGAAAACTTTAAGCAAGGGGACTAAGTTTTGCCTTATAAGTTCATAGCCACTTTCAGTTCGGCGCATGCGTGTGCTACTTTCCCTAGTCGCTTGGATTAAATTTATCATTAGCTATGCGTTTCTTATGACATCGGGTGATTAGCATTCAGCAGTCGCCCGGGTGTCTAGTACAGTCTGCTTCGCTCGTCAACGTTTCTAGGGCTACCAGGTTTGAAAATCAGAAAGTTTGTTGACTTGTGCTTTATGTTTTAATGCTATTAGCATCCATGTCTGTCTTACATTATGTATTTTATCACTTGATCTCTACTTCTCTAAGTCCTCAGTTGGACTAGAGAGACAAACTAATTCATTTTTTTAGTACTTGGAGCTTTACACAGCTTACAATTCTCAAAAAAACTGAGTTGGGATAATTGTGGTAAAACCAGTAAATTTACAAAAAAATAATCACTTGATGCTAGGTAATCCCGATTTATCAATGAAATATTTCACATTGTTTAATGGGAAAACTCTGAGTCACTCACTAGCCAGTTTAAGGAAAAGTTTGGCGTAACAGGAAACCATGACTAATCCTTATCAATTGGGATATATTGGCTACCAATGTCGCTATTTCACAAGGATTTTTCTGTTTACTATGGAATGCTTAGAGAACTTTAAGGGCATCCACACTTATCCACCAAGGCTGACATCTCACCAAATTCTCAGTATTTGAAGGAGTCTTTACGTGCATTATTTGTTTACCTTTATGTAATTATCTCTTTCCCTAGTCCATCTCTCTTTCCCATTCCAGAGCGTATCAATCCTTAGAATACTTCTATCCAGAGTGCCAGCTTGCCAAATTAGGCTTCGATTGATCCTGGCTGAAAACAACATATCGTTCGAGATAAGTCAGAACCCTAAGCATTCCCAATTTCACTGACGATGCAACTCGTGCGCTTGGGCGGTTTCTTTGCACGCGACTGTTGCTAGATTATGGGATAAGCCGAATGTGTATAATGATATCGTGTTTGTCGTGTGAATGCTGTATTGTATGGTGTTGAGATGCTTATTGCATTGAATGACCTTGCGGATGCAGCATACTTACAGTCGCCAGCACATCAGGGTTCCCACTTTTGTTGCAAACTAGCCCTTATTTATTTCAACCGCATAAGATACCGCAGTGTTTACCTTGACGTACAGTTGCCCTACATGATTTTTAATTTCTCTAGCTAGCTTAAATATGTTTTATTTCACCATCTTATTTCACACGTCCTGCAAATACAGTTCTTACTTTTTCTGATTATTGTCTTAAAATATTTCGAAAATAATTTTTAAATGTCTCTATATTCGTATTTTAAGAACGCTGGGAATGGAATCGGGTTTCAGCGAACGAACAAAAGATATTTGGCAGGCCCACAACTGTAGGCACGTGTTGACGATCACGGACACAATTCGCGATATTTATGGCCGATTATAATTGACGCAGATTGCTCTGATAGAGCCGTTGACGGGTTCATAGTCAGGAATCTTGACAATGGAACTTTGATGATGATCGTAAATAACAGTTAACGATATAACGGTTTAAACTTACTCAAAGTCAAAGTTAAAATGTGCGTGGAAATAAAAACAGTGCCGGTAATACAATTCCAAAATAACAGACAAAATAAAAAGTCCGAAGTTGCACGACGACATAAAGTGTGTTAACCAACAAAAATACAAAAATAGTACAAAACATTGCGTGAACTGCCTGACGAACTAAGAAATTAACCGCTTTTATACTTCAATAAATTTTAACCTTATTACGAAAATCAGGTGTAAATGTGGTTTTTAATTACTTTTTAGTACTTTTTACTTAATAAAACCGCAATCACTTGAAGTAGTTATTGTCATAAAATCAAAAAGAACGCACAATATATTGCAACAGGTAGCGCACAAATTTCTCAACACCGGTTTCAAGGCCGGCTACATGGGTGGGCAGGTTATCGCTATGAACTATTGCCCATAAACCACTAGTAAACTATTCTCTACTCTGGGTGGTTTATCATTCTCAATTTCTTTGTATTATCTTCGTTAACAATAAATTTGTCATTGATCATCACAAAAAATTATGTTCAACGACTACGTCATCGTTACGAGTTTTTCACTCGCGCTATGTTATGGCCATTGGTCTCGCTCACGCACAGTGCCCGCTCATCTATCTGTCTCTGTTTCAACTGGCGGCGACAAGCCGTCTGGTGATTTCGGGCGGGTCTCGCGTCGCAAACAAAACCCTCGGTCATGGGCGCTGGACGTATTTTCCTCCACTGCCACGCGAGCCATAGTAGCTACGCGCCATGCTAGCTGTCGAGTGGCCTTCATTCAGGTGGAGTGCCTCCTCCGTGTCCACAGCTCATAACTACAGCAAACTCGAAAACACCACGGCTAAACGAATATTACTTCCATTATTACTCATTCTATTTCGCTGAAACGGGATTTATTTACGGCATTGTTCTACCTGCCAAAACAGCCAAGGTTGATACGAACTTAACCCGCAGGTGTGCTATTCACGAACGCAAGGAGACCGTGAAAGGATATAATTGTTCCTTAAATCTATCCGCCCGCACTCGCCAGTATGATGCAGAAACCCGATAGGCTAACTCCTGACGGGTGAACGTGCCAACTAATACATTAGCATCTCATTGGCGATAAGATCTCACCAAGCCATTGGGCGGAATGACAAATGGACTACGGTACTGCGGATCCGAAGACCGGAATGACAAACTGAAATGGCCGCCTGATTGTATGTCTACGATACTATCTACTTTTTCAAAGCCACGGAACAAAATGAATGTCTTATTATGCCCACGTAATTGGCTGGTACACCTAGAACGAACATTCATCATAAATTATAACCGGTTACTGCCAGTTTGTCAAATGAGAAACAGTTACTTATATAAGCTGCTAATTGCTTGCTTACTTATTATCGTCGTATGTCAGCATAGATACATGCTATCTTGTAATTAAGGGTTAATCTTGTGTGTGATGCGTAACTGTAACGGTATATTTAAATTCTATCTTATTATTTATGTAGTCCAAGTAGTCTGTGTTTCATCGTTGAATATATACCGCTATAAAATTAGACGCGTGAATAATGCATGAGATTGGGAAACACCTATAATCTGTATCGCGGCTTCGAGGCACATAAAAATATTTTTAGTGAACGCAGGACAACGCGTGGCTTCCCAACACATCGAACTCATTGCGGTGGTCTTCCGTCGTTTGTTTTGTTATAGTTTTATGGGTTCCCCTGAATAACTAGCGCCGCACTCCCTTTACGACCGTTCGTTTTTACGGCGATTTCTTATTACCTCGTCGTATATCACTCACATTGATTGATACGTGTTTAATTAAGTAGCTTGTGTGATTTTTGTTACACGTAAAATACTTTTATCGTAAGGTAAATATTGACTGTTTGCTATCGTTGCATCATCAAACTTACTGTGTAGACTCGTCTTCGGACCATTCGGGGAAGCATGGGTGTTGGTGATAGTCATGATGAGTGACGGATGTCTTCCTGCGTTGTCAGTTCACTTTGACGAATCTCCGACGTAAATTGAGCCTTAAGTCTATGGACTATGCCTCGTTAGTATTGCTTCAGTATGCGTAGGCGTCGCTGAGAGCGATTGTCGACTCCATTGGAAGTCTTGATTTACTGCATGAGCACTCCACGTGAACGCAATTTCGGGTAAATGATGAAATCGGCCATTCGGACATTGTTGACTTGGCAATAGGAGCGAGAATATTTGGAAAGTATTCCTGACGGGACAAAGTTCAAAATCCATGCAGACAGGACATGACAGACGCACCTTCTACTTTATTACCTCTGAGATTAACAGCATTACCACTAGAGAGCTTAAATGATGTTGTAAATCCAAACTTGGCGGCTGCGTTACAACCTAATTCCACCATTGATCCGGATAAGGCGATATAGACCAGACACTTCTGAAACAATGTTCTATTCTAGATTTATGACGTCATTACATATTTTATCGCCTTTACAATGCGGACCACATAAAATTCTTTGAGATGTTGCTGAGTACATTACATTACACGCACACATAAAAATTAAACTATACCGCTGATTTAAAATGTAACTTTAACAGAGAATTAGCTACAGCAATGTATATGCAGCTATTACATTGCTACATAACGAAGCTATGTGCTCACTGCTCACCATCTGTCGACCCCGTGAACAAAAAGTTATTCATCTCGCATTAACTTCGCGCTGTGTTGGCAAAAAGAATGACATCACTCTTGTTTCGGTGGGTACATGCCACCAGTGTTGCCAGATCCAGTATTTATAAATTTATATTAAATGCATTAAGTTTAGTAGGTTTCTGTTGGTGAAATTAAAAAGATTGATGTTCTTGAAGTTAGAGACAAGTCCATATTTGTTGTTTCTACGGCCTGGAAAAAAGATGCTACTTTTTTTTGGTAACTTGTTTATTGAAACATTATTTATAAACTAATTAAGCCTATTAAGTACGAGATTATAACGATTTTAAAGGGATCGTCGCTATTTGTCTACGACCGGTCCCTTCATTACAGTTTATGATTACGTATTTAATTAATTGTTCTTGATATGTGAAAAAGATGATACTGACAGATTTAATAAAAGTGTTTTATTTTGTTTGTACGTAAATCTGAGAAATAATAATAAATTAAAGTTACAAACGTTGTATCTAGTGGATACCATAAAATATAATCGTGTTCAACAACCTGCTGGTACCTTTACTTATCATTCAGCGCCTACAACCGGTCATAACCGCTTGATTTTCTACAATCCGATAGCAACTGATCAAACAAAATACATTCCTACAGTTAAAGATACAACTATTTATTTCGATACAATGTCAAAATGTTCTTCACTGTTATTACTCTGTTCGACAGCAAAACTTGTATCAATCACATAGCGGATATTGATGTCATAGCCCTGGAATACGCCTCGGATCAATTTTCTTTAATGTCTGAGACAATGGACGATTTACGCTTCTACTATTATATGGAACGATCAGTCAAATTGATTGAATGTGAAACACAATACGAACGGGAACTAAATTCGCCATTATTTCGAGTCACGTTTTGGCGAAACGCTTACGTGGCATTCTCAAATAAACGACGCATATAGTGAAATTCAATATCTTGTTACAATGAAATCTAGTTCATTAATTACGGAATTTAATAAAAAGCAGTCTAACAGAACTGTAAACAAGAAATTCGAAACAGCTATCCGTGATGTCAATAGGCTTCGTTACGAAGCGAATATTTTAGGTCGAGTAACATGGCAAATATTGTATGTGATGGTTTGCGAAATTGCGAGGTTGAAGCACCATCAAGTACCTGGCCATTTCTTCGCTCACGCACCGGCCAACGCGCAATTCATCTCGCGAATTTTTTGCCGGCTTTTTTGCTCACGGACAACTGCGAAGCGAAAGAGAATAAACAGGCATGTTTTTGTATGAAATTTTTCATGGTGAAGTTTCGGCTTTAATTCAACGTCACGGTTTGATGGAAGCGTTTTAAATTACAGCCTACGGTAGAGGGCTTTTAAGTTAATAATGACCCACGCACGCGTTTCGTATTGTAAATGCTGTAAACACTCGTTTTGATTTTGGACTTTTTTCACATAACCACAAACTTTTTCGAGGATGATGCATGTGCATCATTTTTAACTGAGCAAGTCTTTTCTGACAACGGCCTTTCTGAAGGAAAATACAAATTGCTCGAGAACGTTAGACAAGAAGTATTATAATAATTAAAATTTAGGCTGGTTGAACGTACTTTACCCCCACGTCTGCAACGTTCATACTCGCAAATCCAATAATTGGCCCTAGTGAATGTAGAACACAAGGTTAATTTTTCCATTCACACCTTGTAGCGTTCACAGGTCGACCGTGTTCATGGCTCATTCATTACCGTTAATTTGCATACAGAGTGCTCTCGAGCACTAGCCTACCCTCGACGGAAGTAAATAGGCCCTTGCCACATATTCCTGTCGGCAAGTTTAACTAAATTACTCCTTTCTTTACCAAAAATGCTGGACCGGTTTGCTACTCGTAACTTACGATGTTATGCATGTAGATTTAGCTCATGGTCTAACAACGCATGTTCTAACAACGCAGAAACTGATGTAGAATAAAATATTCAAACTAAATGAGTTTGAATATTTTATTCTACATCAGTTTCTTGGGTATAGTATAGAAAGGAATTTCGTGAGTAATTTTTTTTTAGCATTGTCGCAAGATGGGGATTGGTTTTCTAAGTGACCTTCCATATGCAATTTGCCAGTAAAAATTATCTCTCAGCTTTAGTTCTACAAATTGACCCCTATTAACGCTTTCAGCGTTGATTTGCATTCACAACGCGTTTGCGTTAAACCCTCAGGCTTTTGAGTCTCAGCAACCCCAGTGGCGGTCCCCAGTTTAATTAAAATTAACTCTGCTTAAGATCATGCAGTGTATATATACTGTCTGGAACACGGTTTGCTTTATTGATTAGCAAAGAGATGTTAGAGCCTCTAGTAGTAAGTGTTTATGTTCATAAAATTTAAATAAACCTGAAGTTCATTGAAGACCAATAAACAATACTCATAGTTCAATACAATCATAAAATTTATAACACCTACTTTAAGTTTTATAATAGGTTATTCAATTACAATTCACACACATATGTGAAATATAGAATGTTTTAATACATTGTTATAAAGGCTTTTTGGCATATGATATGAATAGGTAATTAATTAGCCAACTACTTGAGTATTTTGCACAAAATAAACTCAAAAGTATATTGTTTACTAAAAGTTATCGCGATAATGAAGTAACTTAATCAGTGGCCTATGTCTATGAATGGATCATTTAACACAATGCGTGCAAAATTATTTGCGATAAAATCAATGGACCGGCGAATCGTTGCATGAAATCGGACGCCCGTAGCATTGACCTTCGAAATTTAAAACCGCCTCACACTTACAATGTGTTTCAATTGCGTTTTAATAAATATTTTAATATTCGCGACGGTTCGCTGTAGTCGATAACCCATCTCGCTCCTTTCGCCCGCCTCACCGCATAACAACAATGTCCGCTCTAACTTCGGCGATGATGTCAGTCCTCCTTTGATGATCGCCTGCAGCATTTCACGAACGTAAACAACTTTTTTTTTACTTAAACCTGATTCAATACATGTACATCTTCAAAAGGAGGGATTGTATAAGAACGAGATATTTCACGTTCAGTTTCCTCCTTTGCAACAATTTGTGTTACACACGATGATACGATATGTTTTCGCTAATTGCAATGGTCTCATCGGAATAGTGTAACTGAACCGGTTGTTTTGCAATTTGGCACGCATCGCGTTTGCTCATAACCTGGCGTTCTCGGTCCGTGGTTTCCGAAACCGATTATTAGTTTAATGATAATGCCCTGTCATGAATGTTATTTGGAGAACGGAGTTCATCAACTAAATTATTGAAATTACGCTCAGCCTCCAAGCTCGCAGTGCAGACTCTGAGCTAAGATACTTATTTAAACGGTTTTAGAGAATTATAAATTACCTACGTACACGCTTGACTGCTCGACTGAACTTTAGTCTGATGTTTATCCGATCTTTAAATTTATTAAGATAGAGCTGTTTTGAACTAAATGTTCATATCCGCTTAGCGGTATCTAAGTAGACCAGTTCAAAAATCTCTATCTAATATTGTTTGTACTGCTCTTCCTTATTTAATGAATCTATAAAATTCAACATAGAAACTTAACAGTTATGCAGTAAAAGTACTTCTGGACTGATGAGTTCGATAAAAAGCAATATGCTATTCGCAGTTCTTAGTGATAGAAACCAACTAGGAAGGTATGATGCCAGGAAGTACACTGTGGTCATCAGTTTCTCCAATCATCAGTCGACTCTACCTATTATTCTGTTTTATTACTTTCACCATGTGTAGCCACATTAAAGTATGCACGGTGTCTAACACGCATCCCCTGTAATGGATTTATTGTCTCAATAGCAGATGGGCTGGGAAGTATTATTAGTTCACTTAACTAATCCATTCAATCGGAACCAACAAAAGGAAAACCATTCAGTTTTATATCACCTACTATTCATGACTACGCTTTGACCACTCCACACTTATCATTTCAAAATTTCCTGTAGAAATTTTATATTCATTACAATTCTATGATCTGAATGTCCACTTCTGACTATGTCTGTTCGACCTTAGTTTTACTTTACATTGAAAGCCTGTAATTTTGCTTGCTTTACAGCGTTCACCACAACCTTAAATTTCCTAAGTACGTTAATACTCGTTTAGATTTTCAATTGAATGGTAATTACAGCCCTGCGCACCGGTTGCTACAAATTGCGAGTCGGTTGGTGCTCTTGCGCACCGTGATCCGGACTCACGAGCCCTTTAGACACATTAATTCGCATAATTTGTCGACAAAACGATCTCACAATGTTTGCAAGCAACAAATGGAACAGCGTCTAATTCACATTTGATGATACGTTGCTTCGAGGTTATTCACTGTGAATGTTTCTGATTTGTTGTAGAAATCTTTAAGTTTAATATTACATTATTTTGTCTTATGATTATGAATCTTTAGTAAATGCAAGGCGAATAGGAATAGGAAACACAATCATTGGACAATCAGCATCAGTCCTTTGGATTTTTGGGATAGTAATGCTTCATGTTTTTAGGGTTCCGTAACCGAATGGCAAAAAACGGAACCCTTATAGTTTCGTCAAGTCTGTCTGTCTGTCTGTCCGTCCGTATGTCACAGCCAATTTATTCTGTAACTATCATCATCACACTGTTGAAATTTGGTAGAAAGATGTATCCTGTTAACCGCTTACCGATTCTCATACAAAAATAAAAAATAATGTCATTAAAGGGGGGGCTCCCATACATAAAACGAAAACCAAAAAAATTTTTTTTAGTCAAACCTATGCGTGTCTATGGATAGCTCTTTTAAAATAATATTGAGGTTCCTAAAACCATTTTCTTTTAAAGTCTAACGTTTTATAGCTATCCGCTTCCAAAATGGTAAAATGGGCGTCCCCCCCATCTAACTTCTAAACCAAGAGAGTGTAAATTTTGAAAAAAATATATAATATAGATCGTAACAAATATTTCCAACGAAAATTAGTTTGGACGAGATCAAACGAGTAGTTTTTGAGATATAGCATGTTTTCAACAACCGCAAACATAACTTTGTACTTCATACAAACACTATGAAAAACAAAGTTATATTTGTAGGTAACAAAATATTGTGGTATTTTACTAAGTAGAAGTAAGTGGATTCCCTAATTCAATTAAAGATGGCACGGAACCCTCAGTGCGCGAGTCCGACTCGCACTTGGCCGGTTTTTTAACCAGTTCGTGATCTTTTAGTGATCTCAAGTAAATAAATATAAACTGCAAAATACGAAATATTGCACAAAACTATAACACTCGAAGTTTCACACCTTTTATCTTGAACTGTCAATAGAACCGCAAGAGTCGACGGTTCTCTCTTGCACCTAAATCGAGTTGCGAGCTGCTTGTTTGCTTTAAAGTAATTTGGATCAATATTGTACGGCATTTTATGAAGTGCTAAAGCTGTTAGCTTACTAAAATAGGTACTATTCAGTCAAAGAAAACTTCATAACTTTTTATATTTCGCTATTCACAATCGTATAATAGTAGTATATTAAAAAAAAACATTTGTGTTCATCCACTTTTCCACATTTCTCTCTTTTAATTATAATTTAATGAGTAGCAAAACATTTTTTTATTATTACGTCTCATATTGTAATGAATACTTTGAATAAACATTAAATAAATAAATGTGTATTACACACATTGATTTGGTCATTTGCTTTCTCTACTAGAGTCCGGTCATCTGCAATCGCCGTATGCATTTTGCGTAGGCGTCGTTACTTAACTCACGGAACTCCAATTGTCGACTCATACAATCTTTATTGCATAATTTGAATATCAGTTTATTTAAATCTGGAGAAAATCAGATTTTACTGGAGGTTTGGATATCTATTTAATGTTGTCTGTATTTTTCTTTAAGCACTATTTATTTACAACTTAACTTGGAAAAACTCAGTGATCGATCAAAAACGTTTTCTTTTAGTGATAAAAGATGAGATGTCTGGATTTTTATGTATCTCACGTAAGTGGGAAGTGAATAACATTCACCAAATATCGTTAATACTCTAGCGTTCTTTGCACTTATATTCAATGAAGTTCGGGGGCATGTTGACATCAAAATGTACTCCTTATGTGACAAGCCATTGTCAAAATGCAAATTTAGTCACGTGTGAAAAAACGAGATTTTTGAATTTATTTTTATATCCTTAACCGAGTCACGTGCACCACATCGTTCATTTTTGTTTTTGATTTATCTCTAACTATAAAATACTAAATCTCTTCTATTTCTTGTTTCAGGTAACTACATCAAAGTACTCTTAATGCTTCCCTTACAAATAATGCAGCGTGACATCATATACTTTCCTTTTTGTAAAGGTAAAATTACGTCAACACTGTAAGCTGCCGCTATAAACCGAAGAATCAAGATGTCGCGTAAACAAATTTAACACCAATCGTAAAGATAAAGAAAACGAATCGTCCAAAAGCTATAATTTCACACAAAGTCTCGCCTAGGGCCATAAGCTTCTAGTAAATTTTGCTACCAAGAAATTCGTCGGTTCCAAAGAAATCGGGGTTTATTAGTCTCACGGACTCGTTTTAATTTAATTGCAGCTTCCTGTCGCCTTTAAGTCTCTGGTTTCATATTCTTTATAGACGGTGACACACATTTCCACCGCTTATTCTTAGATCTACGCCTTTTTGTGTACCGTGTTAACAACCTGTTCTAGGAAAATTACCGACGAAGATGGTACTCTGTGCTGTAATTCTTCTACACCAGCAGATACCTATTTCTTGAACCGTGCAAGTATATATTATGACAAATCTAGAAATCAAATAAACTCGCAATTTGATAATGAGCCTCTAATAACGTATTCTATAAGTACATTGCTGCTGCAATTGCAGCTTTATAAATTGACATCTCTTATGATGTAGTAATGTATTATCGTCTTGCTATAATTGAACTTTGCTTTTTGTATAGTGTTTTACATCCTCAATGTAGGTGATCAAAGCTCTGTGCGCGTCGAGTGTCTTGCGCTGATCAAAGGGACACCACACGCGACCGATCCCGAAGTGACGGCATTACTAATTGGTCGGATTACTCGTCCTTTGTCGAGACTGTCGCGATCGTCTACCGTGACGGAGGAGGTGACGTTTCCAGCTACGCGGAAACCTTTATGATGTCGAATGAAACCCGTTTTCAATTACTCGGCCCCGGTTTAACTTGTTGTGATAATCAATTTCACTGTTACAATGTTGTGGACACATTTCCAGATGTCAAACCGCGCGAACACAACATCAGCATCACGTTTTGCACCTTGAATTTTGACGTTGCTTCAGAGGCACGTGTCTCCAGACAATGAAAACACCGATGTTATTCTTGTAAATTTTCGAATGAAAATAGAATAGAACATGTTAGGTTGTACTTGTATACATCTAGCTATTTTTACCAGTCTGATCTTTGTGTTCCTTTATGATAATGTATGGTCATTGACTGGAATTACTTATAGATAAAAGTATTTAATTCATTTTGACTTTTTTATCACTACATCAATTAATATAAATAAATAAATCTGTCTCAGTTTATTATCGGCCAACAAACCTGACCTTTAACGTATGTCTCCAAGAACTTATTGGAGTAATTGATGCCGTAATTAACATGTGGGTTATTCCTCAAGGAACTTGCTTTTCCCGTCTCTCTTGGCGGGTGAGCAACATGTGACGAATAATTCCTTGAAACAAATCTTGGAATATTCTCTTCAACAATAGCTTTTATTTTCCCTTTGGCACTTCGCGTGCTGTTTAATGTTGCCGCAAACCTATTAACTATAATTGTATTTGACTCGCTTATGAGCTGTTTCGTCTACGCTTCATGTCTAGCACATTTGTCTGATTCACCGCCCAGATGGGTGGCCTTTATCTCAAATTGAACTGTTATTTATTAGTCCGTTGATATTGTAAGTCTATGGCCTTCTCTGCGTCTGTTCATCTGCATCGGTTTTAATTGGCTATGATGTCCCATATCTAATCTACGATTACTAAAAATTTAATATTTAAGACACAACCACCAAACAATCTGATTTCTTCCAGTTTTGATTTAGGGGTTTCCCCATGAATACTACTACACCGGATATATCTGATTGCTATGGAATCGTTACTTATATGAGTTATTATACGTAGAAATTTAGAGGAAGTAGTCACAGATCAATTTTAATGTAGAATGGAATAAGTTTATTAATTGGCTGAAACAAGGATCAAAGCGTATCTATCCACAAGCAAATCTTTAACCATTTAGATCCTCGGTATGTGGGTCGCAAAGCCCTCCTTCAATTACATGAGCTGTTTAAGTTATCACCGGTTACCATTGTTTGTTCTGTAGTTAGTTTTAGTGGCTAGTTTACTAACTTTCTCCTTACTTTTGAACTAAACTATTTAAAGTTACAAATGGATCTAATTCAGCATTTAGCTAAATGATTTCTCGTCGGTATAGTTCAGTCATTATTTTTCGCATCTAATGCTGAAAAAAAATTTAAAGTTTGAAAATGATTTTATATTTTTTTATGCTCCATACACTTACTTCTGAATAGTGTATGTAAATTCCGTTTCCTTTTGCTTGTCAAATATTGTTGACAATATCTTGACATTATTTTTTACCGAAATAATTTATTTTAAAATAAGATAAACACAGAACTCACCTACTGCAAAGGTAATTCATCGTTTAGCACTGAGATATTTTTAAATCAAATAATAAATGAATTTTATTCACTGAGATTATTTTAAAAGTTACAAAAATATTGTTTACATTATTGAACTAGCAATGAATAACGGACTTTATTGGTGAGTAGAAACTAGTTAATCACATTCGTGTGACTGTTCATGAAGTTAAAAATATACGACGTAATTACCGCTGCACAATCATTTGGTGCACCATGTTATTTATATTAATTGGGTTTGCTATCGAGTAGATAATTGATGACACGCGTTGCGCAAAAGCACGAATCAGCAAGAGCATCTCATCGGTTGCATTAATACACGACAATGGTCCTTCGCAGCCGGTCTTTTGATGCACAGCACCAACTGCAGCGAAATAGTTACTTATCACTGCACTGAAATAAACTTCTGAAACATTTATGTTTGTTGATACTCAGCTTTCTGAATTTGCTGAAACAAAGCATGTTTGGTGTAATTGAGGGAAAACCTCGAATTTAAAAGGCACGTTTCAATTCAATCTTAAATAAATCTTGTCGTTGACTT
This sequence comes from Pyrausta purpuralis, assembly GCA_963924145.1. Classification (NCBI taxonomy): domain Eukaryota; kingdom Metazoa; phylum Arthropoda; class Insecta; order Lepidoptera; family Crambidae; genus Pyrausta; species Pyrausta purpuralis. The sequence continues at coordinate 21,312,222 of OZ001659.1, forward strand.
GTAGACTTGCATCTGATAGTCGACATTGTGTGTGGAGCTGAGATGATGGTGAAACTCCTAAACGCTTAGGAGTTCAGTATTTTTTATTACAGAACTTATGATAAGATAACTTGTAGCTTATTGAAGAACAGAGTCAAAAACCCATTCTGTAATCACTAAAAATGAGGATATAAAATTAACTTGAAAAAAAGTAAAAACTGACTTCAAAATACTTTTTTGTGCATTTTGGCGTTAAAGTCGGTTTTTACTTGTTTCTTGGTGAATAGTTAACTAGTTTTCATTTTGCGTTATATTTAAGATATTGTCGAAAACAAAAACAAAAATAGACAAATTTGGGTTTCGTATATGCTAAGCCTGAATTTACTCGTATATTTAAAAACTGACACCAGACAACCACTTGATGAATGATACCTGAATAATTTATCTTTCTCTGAACTTTTGCTTTCCCAATATCATTTATTATTCTTGTTTTGTCACTTTGGTGACAAACGAAGATTTAGTCTTCTTCGGTGAATCACTACAAGAATGATTATCGTTTATTGAAACGCTTGCTGTATCTTTGCTGCAAAGTAAAATATATTTATTTTTTCCTTATCAACTCGTTAATCTTCAAATAAGTATGTATGAGATCTCCGAATGAGTAAATATTTTTTCTCTCTAAACCTCTTGCTTGTGGTTTTTTTTGTACCTTTCTTATTTTTGTATGCCATTTTACCACTACTTCCATTTTATCCGTTCTCGGTTCAGTCCTAATATTGTTTAATTCTAGAAATAAATAACTACAATACGTGAAATTCACCAGTTGCATCAATCTATGGCAGTGGTCAAACTTAGTCATATGTTGAAAACGGTGCAACTGTTGCGAATTGTAACTAATGATCGCACTGCGATTCCGAGGTGTGTATGATTAATAACTGAAGAGGTTATTTCTATTTTCGACAGACTGCACTGTGTTTTGTTGTGACTAGAAATATCCTTCTTCACAAGGGTGGTGTTTCTAGACAAGTATTAGTCATTGTAAAAGTTATGCCCCTTATTGCCTTATGATTGGACAGGACTGGAATACAAAGCTAATGCAGCTGATGTCGGTACGTCAAGGGTATAGGGTACGCCCGTAAGAACCCGTCTGTCAGACGTGGGCGAACTTCTCACGCCACTGTTCATGTGGCCAATACTCCGAAATGTACCACTAGATACTCAGAAATAGATAAGCAATTATGCTAGAAACAATATTGAAGCTTACATTTATAATTATTTCCCAAAATTTTACTTATAGATAGCGGCCTACATGTAAGTGTCCAGTTTTATAACTATTAAGAAATAAATATGGACAAAATAATATGAAAGTAAGAATTATAATAAACCAACTTCTTTCACCGATTCACAATTAAAATGTATCAAGCGACTTGAAACATGTCTATAAAAACAATGCAGTGTCAACATTCCAACAAGCGTTGAGACTTCCAAGTCAGCAAATTCGTCGTGAGAGAATCTATGATCTGTCATGTCTCGAGGTGATTGACCTTGATCCAGATAGATCGTGTAGCCCGTCGTCGTGACTGAATGGAGGAGTTTGGGTAATCTTGAGAGCCTTATGACAACACATTGTCGAGATGCAATGTTCACATACTTTACTTTGTGTAATTACAGAATAAATATAAAGCAACGTTTAAGTGCAGTTCTATCAAAACAATGGGTTTGGTTTGCTTAAGGCTATTTTCAGTGGAAGTCACTAATATCTATTCTGTTCTACCTGCTTATCTCCATCTATATTTGTGATAATCCTAAATTGTCAATCCCAATGCAAGATTAAGGTTAATCGTGCTTTTCTTTGATAATTACTAAATGATTAATAATGTTTTACCTTCCAACGACTTCTTTTCAATGAATAATGCACATCAAGTAAGTATTTCTAGAATCTAATCAATTACAGGTTTTTTTTACATCATGTGCCAAATGAAATTGGCTTATAATGCGGGTCATAAGCTATCATTTTCTGCCTTTACATTTGTGTTTCTTTATATCGTTTTTTAAGGTTCATATGAAAAATATCCGAAAGTTGTTATTCGAATCATATCTTTTTAAAAACTAAAATTAAAACGATTTACTTACATCAAAATCACATACACAAGCCATCTAGTTATTTTTTAATTTACTTGTAAGATTGGGGAACATAATTTTCTCTAATTTGCTCTGCAACTTTATACCTAACGACTAGACTCGTCAGACTTCACGAAAACTTCTTTAAGCTGTGCTTACGATAAAGGTGGACACACGCTGTACCAAACATCCTGTATTTTTAAACCACGTCGAAGTATATTTCTGTTGGAATTATGATAAATTATATTTCAACTGCACTTGACAGTGTGTTTGTTTATCTTGTAATCTGATACAAACGATGGACGATAACGCCAAACGATCTGTCATTGCATTCTTTCCCATCACCTAGTGATATATTAGCTAATATGTCAGGAAACACTTCGCATCACTTACGATTTATTTACTTGGTGTAATTTCTGCATGTGTTTGCATACTTTAGGAGTACAGGACAAATCGTATGTGTAGTATATATACATGAAAAATGGGTATATTTTATGTCGTCTTTAAGTAAATTTAAATTATCATTACGAACCCAACCGAATGATTACATCAGTCAACACAATTTTTGTCTTTCATATGATAGTCCGATATTTCGAAAGCTTGATAGATAAGCTAAATCAACAAATATATGACCTAAAATAGTTTTCTTTTGTACACAAGAGAAAGGTTGGTATATATTTTTGATAAGCCGTATTGAAGTGCTCGGCTTAAATAGACCCTTATAGTCCGCCGCCATTAATACTGATTCTTTTTTTGTTTTTTTGTCAAGTTTAAGAGTGAATAGTAAGCACAGGAGGTCAGATCTTAACTGTACATAATTTTTGATTTCCAACCCAAAGTCGATATGTGTATGTATGTGGTACCGTTTGCGATCTGGGCAGTATGTATACTAAAACATTCTAATTAAAAAAGAAATCCTTTTTTTTATATCTCCGTAAAGTATTGCCTTGCAATGTGAAAAAAATATATTATCCTGGACCGAGTTATATGATTTTATTATTGATTAGATTTGTTTTTATTTGGAATTGCAGAATAATTAATAAAATATTGATATTTCGGGGATGTGGAAAAGGTACGACGTTGGCCGTGTTAGCCAGTTTCTACGTATAAAATTACCCACTATGAAAATTATCCTTCATTTTGGATCATAGGGTTTGATAGGTACTAATATAAATCTTAGGACAAAGAAAAATCCTTTTTTTGGTTAGTGGTAGTTATCTAACGCTAAAACCTCTATAAATGTTAGAGTTTCATTGTTCTCTCTCAAAATGTCTAAAATTCCTGTAACTTAATCTCACAAATCCAAATCTTATATGCCCTAACATCGACCGGTCAAATTGCACATTATAACAAAATTGTCGTTTGACGGGTGTGCCGCAATTGAGAGCACGGTCCGTAATGAGAATAATGATGGAAGCTTGCGCCATAGATCGGGGCGGCGTGTGCGCAGGCGGGAAATCGACGATACTTGCGTAAACGCGGCAGCTCTGCTTGTCCACTCCAATCGCCACTTCGCTGAGATGGGATAATAATTTTAAACTGAAGTCGTGTATGCAGAAAGGTGATCTCAAATAATGCAAGTTGCAAAATGTTCTGTGTAACACGTATAAGCTGTTAGAAGAGCAAGACCTGTTACTATTTAGATTCAAAAAGTTGATGGTAGTGATACTGAACTCAAGAAAATTCTATCACCAACTCTGAGAACAGATTGATTATAATTTGACTCATCGTTTAAGACATTTTCGCGCTCTCCAATGTGAAGCATTTAGATGGTTACATTCCAGTCGAATTTAAGTGTTTGGAAGCTATGATTTAAATAATCGAATCACAACTAAAATACGAATTGAGGATTATTATATCTAATTCATTTAGGCAATTATTAAGTACCGAATATTTTCTAAATATTGTTAGGTTCCGCTTTTATTTGAGCCAGCGATCAATATAAAATATGCTTGGAACTCAATTCACTGGTTGCGCCTGCGTTAATATAATTTCGATTTTAGATATCGTTGCGTAACGAGGAAGCTATTTTCATTATTGCGACGCAGTTTCTGGTATATTAGTGTCGGTCCTAGCAAATATATAAAGTGCGAATATAAAATTACAATATTTTGGTGTATTTCTGAACACTTCTACGAAGAAGTTATAAAGTGTGTTCGGTACTTCGGTACTTATCAAGAATTTGTTAATAGTTTGACTGTATTTTAAATGCTTGCAGTTACAATTCGTCATATGAAGTTTCATGGTTTTGCTAATACTTATTTCTGTAATGTTTTTTTGCAATTATTTACTGCTGACATTGGCAGCGATGTTTTATTGCTTGTTTCTAAATTATGCTGCATCAATCTCACGGAGTTCATAAATGAAGAAGCATTAAATGTTTCACTAAATACAGGATACTGCACGGTGCAAGTTGCCGCGATAAATACTTCATAGAATATCAACTGGGTCATATTGCATCAATAGAACGATGCACGCGAGCGTCAGACACCATGGCTCGTTGATTGCGACTGCAACTTTGTAATTTTCTCGAATCACGAACAGTAACAAGACATGTATTCAAAATAATACCTAAGGATATGGCTAAAAACAACCTCATTTTAGATGCAACAGAATACGCACAAAATTTACATAACAACACAAAAAGTAGTGTTTATTTCTACGATACAATACGATATTTCCTTCCAAATTTGGCGCCGCGCAGCACTTATAAATACGCAACGCTCTTAGGCCGACATCTGTCCGCAATTACGTGGAAGGAACAATAATTAGTACATCATCGAATCTCTTGCATAATGTTTCCCATTGCGTGATTATTAATCAGCAGAACCTCATATTTATGCAAAGTATGAATTTTGCGTTTGTTTTCACATTTACCTAGCTGAACCTAATCATTCTTCCTGTTTGAACATAATAAATTTAAATACACGTTAATAATTCGATTTTTAATAGGTTTATTGTATACGATTTCCCATCATTTCAAATTTTCTTTACAACGCAATGGAAGTGCAACTAATTGCGCTGACTAATTTTGCAGTATATTCGTATCTGTCAGCGGAGCTTCTTGGAAATCAACCAGGACTCTTGTCGGGAAGTCGGGAACAATTTTCTTAGAACTGAAACGAGTTGTTGTAGTCCCTCACGTTCGACAAAAAGATCAGCGCAAGTCATGATGACAGCCAGTAGTTCACTTAGCGACGTCCCATAATTGATTGCAGTTAATCTCACGATATATGACTTATCCAAGTACGAAGAAGACGTAATGTAATTATAGAAAAACAAATTAATTGTCGCATCGGAGTAACTACTTTAGAAGCCGTAGATCATCGAACTGTATGGGTCGATGTACTCGGGGCTGAAGAAATATGATATGCCTATGTTCGACAAGACTACCGAAAGCTGGGTTAAGCAGGTCAGATGTTGGGGCTTCGTTAGACGAATTCCGGGCCAGCACTTGTGGCGGCTGCAAAAAGTGTTTTGCGTCATTTCGCCGCGGTCGCGCGATGGTGGGAGAGCTTTTTTCACGATCACTTGTCGGAACGCCGTGTCCGCCGGTCCGTCACGCGGACATTGACCGTGGCTCTTCTATTTAGGGTGTTCGGTTTCTACGTGAATACTTTTAACCTCACTTGCTTTTGGCTGTAACTGTTTCGCTTCCACGTACTCATCTGTAGTTGGACTTGTTCTAACAGCGCTACGATACGACTAACAAACAATACGTGCCAGTCATTTGTCAAACGGTTGGAAATTGGTATTCAACTTAATTTTGTTTAGAGTACCAATTTAGTCGTGTGTTGACCATTTTTTGTTCCCAGTCAAGACTGACGCTTTTTAATCGGGATCTGAATGTACTCTTATTAAAAGTGACATACTTCCAAGTGGGCTCTCTACATGAATTATAGCTATTTTAGTATTCGTAGCATGACAAATAGTCTGTCGGCAAGATGGTTTCTCTATCTTTTTTTGCGAAATTTTCTTGAGGCAAGTCTGTGCGTGCCAAAGTTTTTAACAATCGAGTGATCCATTACAAGAATTTGCAATTTTCAGACAGCTCTAGCCATGCCATGAGCCTTTCTAAACCATGCAATCTGCAGTTAAATTTCCTTGACATTATTGAACCTATTTACGTAAAGTCTCTGAAAGATGAAATCAAAAAATAACTTGTGTACTTTTTAGGGCTCTTCTGCAGTTTTAGTACCTCCACCGTTGTTAAAATAAATCTAATGTTCTGTTATTATGGTGGTGTGGGTTTGACCATAGTATGTAAATCAAGGTGTGCAGGCTGTGCGTGATGGTCGTATTATGTATAGATAGTGAGGTGAGCGGATATCGGGCGGGCGGCGAGCACGCGGCGCGCGCGCCCAGTCAGAGTGCCGCCGCGCCACCAGACGCACGCTCGAACTGCACGTGCTCACGATACACGTACACAAACCATTCATCACTGAACTCTTCCTCTGATACACTCCAATTACAATTATTTTTAACTAAACAATGTCAGTCTGCATGTACCTCGTATGCCCGTGGTTCTTTCTCGTGATCTATCTTGGTTTCCTCATGCTGGACGTGTGATTGCGAGTGCCGTAGCCAAAAGCCGGGTATCGCGCAGACGCGGCGTCGCGATCGATACGCGCCGCGGTCCGTCGACGGCGTTTGTGAGCCGCTCGCCTCGCGAGCTGACACGCGGGTGGTTGGCGCGCGGCGGCGACGCTGCGAGTTGCCGCGTGCCGGGAGCGCTGGTGTTATGCGGGGCGGGTGCCGCCGGGCCCGGTAGCCGGACAGCAGGCCGTCACGATCGCTCCGCACGCGTCGGGCACGCGGCCGCCCGCAATGAGCGCCGCGACGCCGGAGGTGCGCGCTCACCCGGCCGACGCACCCTCGCCGGCCGTGGCGCTGCCGAGGATCAAGCCGGACCTCGGACTCAATGACGCGACTCTATTCGCTGTCTACTGCTTCATCAAAAATTTTATTGGGTAAGTCCGATCTAGCGACTTGATGCTCCAGATTTTCAATGGCGACGACGCATTGCAGAAACTCGAGCTTCTTGATAAAACCTCGAATTTTTTCAACCAGATGGGCGACACACACAATAGTAATAATTTAATGATTATTTGCTGCTGGATTCCAATAATCAAGTTTATTTCTCGTTTCCATTTTATATTGCTGGATGTCGATAATTTTCTAGGACATACGAAGGTTTCAAAAATGGCTTCTCTTGTGACATTTCGTTTATAGTTTCGTGATTTCTTTCTGAAATTTGAGTAAATTTACTTATTGTGATCATGGCGTGGAGTCGTTAAGATCAAATGATTGGCTTTAAAGTAACGATATAATGTATATTTAAAATCAATGTCGTCGATAGAAATTTTATTACAGTTCATTTCTAGTTCTTATTTTCTCGTCGTTTGCGACACATTTGTTAATGATAAATGTTTTTAAAATCGGAAGGCCATATATCATTTGGTGTATTGTTATTATTTAAAGTAAATATTTTTTTACATTCAAGGAGATTGTTTTGTAATCCAAAGTGCGATATTCATAATTATTATGCATCACCTCTAACATTTTGTTAATATTTATGAAATTAATGGCCATAAATCGTGTTGTTGCGCCAGCTGTTACTATATTGAGTTAGCTTTACACTACAATGGGTAAAACCTTGACATAATGAATTGTAGTTTATTATATCACAGGCTCTTAAGCAAGCTTAGAAAGTTATTACCGTATCCACGAGTATTTGAAATTAATTTCGCTGCTTTATTTATAGAATTTGTAATCACCTTGAAACTTTGAAATGGGAGCAGAATTACTATTAGTCAACCAACGCAAATTCAGATCTTTGCTGTGGAACTATTTTTGCAAAATTTTCTACTATCGCTGTATCGATGTTACAACTGTGCTGTTACAACGTCCTTGGTAAATTAATTAATTTTATTTTAACCATTGCTCTTCGTACCAATTTGCATCTGTTTCACTTCTTTCTCTTCTGATTCACAAATATCAATGTCTGCCTCCTCGCGTTCACTCCTAGTTTTAATTGCAAATTGTATCCTTTCTCATCTGTCGCCATTTTGTTTGATCTTCCTATGGATGGATGTTGAAGTTGTAAAAGCGGTGTATTTGCATTAAGATTTTCAGTAGATTCCTTGGGTTTAGTAACAGTTAGTTGAAATAGTCATCTAACTAATTCGAATCTAAATTTGATTAGCATATTTAATTGTACTAGCTTATGAATTATCTTGAAGGCAATCATCATTGCGATCACTTGTTACAAATGTTTACTAATATCATAATTCTAAAGAGTTTGTTTGTTTGTTTGTTTATTTAAACGCGCTAATCTCAGGAACTACTGGACCGATTTGAAAAAATATTTTCGTGGCTTTATGAAACATCACGCTGCGACAGGAGAACAGGGGCAAACTCAAAACGCGCGGACGAAGTAGCGGGGGACCGCTAGTACATAATATTTACAGTATCGGTTCAACCTAAAAGTGTTTAACCTTGGATAGCAGGCCACCTCAGAGCCCACGCCTCTGTTTACCTTTTTTATCATTATAACCCGCCAGAAACCGATAAATAACAACGCAAGGAAACATGTGTGCACAGCCAAAATAATATTTATGCCTAAAAACATCAATTCTGCATAATATTGTTTGCGAGTTTCTTAGGAATTTCCCGAATTGTAGTTAGATTTCGAGATTTATGGTAGAGTTCGAGAAGTTTTTATGGTAAGAGACACTTATCAATTTAACTTTAAGCACGTCTTCCTTACATACAAAGTACTAAAGTCTGATACTGTGTTACTCTTAATTAACATCATTAAATGAGCTTCGGCCCACATCCACCTACTGGTTAGCATTATAGGCCCTTCTTTATTGTTGTTAGCCGTACTTACTCTGATGTAACTTCTCAATTCACACTCGGCAGAACTGATCATTGCGTAAAATGCCAGATCTAACAGATAATGCATAATACAACCATAATTAGTAGGACGGCAAATTGTTGTTATAAAGGGCAAGCGTTACCAACTGAGATTCGTTAAGAGAAAGTGTTTTAGAAAGCTAGCTTTGTTTTGTTTAGTCCTTGGTACCGTGATAGTGCCCGGTGCCCAGCCCGTAGATACGGGAGATTGTGAATCAGCACCAAGCCTTGCTTCATGTTCGTACTGAGCTGGTCATGTAATACCGTCTTGATAAGTAAGCTATTTGATTATTATCGGACTGTTGCGTCTAAGTCAAATTCAAATGTTACCATGGCGATTGCCAAGGTAACAAAATAAACTCGTTCATTTTCGTTGGTGTTAAAGAATAAATTGAAATACACCAACGAAAAAGCAACGTTTTTTCGTTGGTGTATTTTCCGAAATCACTACATTCTCACTTTATGAATGCCTAATGTTCGTGAAGTGTATATTGTATTGTTGTTTTTATCTTGCATGACTAATTTAGGTAAATGGCACATGTTCGTGCATGCCTTTATCGCATTGTTGTAGTCGGTAGCGCCAGTCACATTGTAAATAGGAAAATTAAATTCAGACTTAGCCAAGCTAAACAATGTCTTAATACAACACCTACCTACTGGTAGGTAAAAGTGAGTGATAGAATTATTGTTCTAAAATGTGTTACCTACTTAGCAATAAATCAACAAACGTTTCACACGAATCAGTGAGTATTTAGCAAATATGTAGTAGTAAGTTTCCATTTTGCATATCTAAACAGATTGACGTTCTATTTACAAGCGGCATGATCGAGTGCATTGTAACGATGCACGTGTTCGCAGTTCCTATGAAATTTGCAGACGCGCTTGTTGCCACTTTTGATCACGTGTGCAATCATGCTCTCCAGCGGCTGCTCAGACACCGTTAAGATCGCGTTTTTCTTCCTCCGCTAAACCTGACGTTTACGGATGATTTTCCGGTTCGCTTTAAATGCGGATCGTTACTTTGTTTCATTGGGAATCATCACTTTCACAAGAAGAAAAGGGAAAGTCGGTGGTGTCCGCTCCCTTGCGGTCAGCACTCAGGCTATCGACCGGCGCTAATTCCTCTTGTTTATTTCATTTCATTCTAATGGCTGCACACTAATCTTTGTCGATTTCACTCGCTCCCCTATAATTTTGCATTTTCAATCACACTCCGTATCCCGGGATTATTTTTGTATACACAGATATGAGTAGTAATTCCACAAATGATTACGAAACTCTTGTAACGAGGCTTTGTAGCTTACGTAAGAAATAGATTGCATCGACAGTACGTTTGATTTATCATCAAATCAATCTTCCTTGGGAATTCTTGAGGCGTGCACACTTGTCCTGTTTGTCTTATCTAGTTTCGCCCTGCAGTTTCTTTAAAGACTCCTGCAATGGAAAGATAAGTGGTTTCAGTTCTAGTATCTCTGTTTACTCAGCATAGACCTCAATTATGTTAGTGCTACTAAAGTATCGCACTAGTAAAATATTAGGACTATATCTCTAAATAAAGCAAACAATTCATTGTTTTGTTTTATCGTTCAGACTGGAAGTTGGTATGTGACATTTATAAATTGTTCTTTCTGGACTAATTCTTGAAATTTTCTTTGTTTCTCACACGGTCGACCTCATTACCTTTTCGACTTCGTGTCCTAATTTATCTTTTTGTAAGGTCCTTTGTTTTCAGTGCTGTTTCATTCAAGCTCCATTAGTGTCAGTCTGTTTTAAACTGACATTGTTTTGTAAGTAAAATGTATTGTAATTTTTATCTGAATAACTATTATTTTTCTTGCTTTCTATGTTTCTTATCCAAATATCAACGAAACGGTTCAACGAAAACGTCGTCCAATCCAACAGAGTTTATGACGACATTATATTTTTGTAACCGCCTGCAGCTGTTGGATTTGTATATTTATGTCGTGTTCTATTAAAGTCTTATATGTACCTCCCAGGAGACTGAGCAATTTTATCTTGCCGATAAGCCACACTAATTGAACGCAGACATACTTCTACATAACTTCTGACGATCAGCTGTCGGTTCGCAGCGATGCGTTTTTGATATGATACAAAGATAGTGCGTGTACGAGCCGACACGACAACGTAACATCGTTGCATAATGACATTAACAGTACCTATTCAAATTGTAATTCCAAATGTACCATACACTGCATAGTGCACGCGTTATATCATTTTATTAGTATCATTAGATTCCATAACGGACAGGTTTTTGAAACGGATAATTTTGATTCGTTTCGTTCCGCTATTGTCACAATGTGATGAGTTGCTTTGTGCATTTGGATACTAGTTAGGATATGTTCTGTCATGCTTCGTAATTAATTTAATATACGATTGTTTGTAATTCTCGTAAAGTTTTTTTTTTATTCAGGCTGGTTTGGTAGAAACTAGGACACAACTATTTATAGATAATCTTTTTTAGAAAATACTTTGATTATGGCCACTAGGCGTGATTCATCAAACTATGTAATTAATATAAGTTTTATTTAACAAATTATTCATGTTTCCACAATATTTTTTTAAAATAGTTAATAGAACATAGTAAACAAAGGGTCAGTTAACGACCCCCAGACATGCAAACAACTGCCGTTATTACATAAATCTTCAAATATGAACCCGAACATGTAAGAATTTTTTTTTTTGTGTCACAAACATCATATTACAATCTAGAATAAGAAATAAGATTCAGAAGTTGATAAAAACATTATGAGGTAAGGTGACACAACTAAATGTGAAAACCCCGTACGTATTACACTTTACGCAACATTTTCTTGCATCTGCACTGATGTGCATACGTAAACCTGTTGCATGTTACTTGTTGCACTTACTTTTATAACTGTTGTCGCTGCCCACCGTCATTAGCATTCTCCGAGCAGTGAACCGCAGGAAAAAATACGGATAGATCGTGTGTCGTGTGCGAGAGATTAACCAGGGATCACATCTCGCATATTGATTGACGCGTCGCCTTGAAGTGCTACCATGGCGCCACCCTACTAAACCTCCCCTTTTACGCAAGGACGGGAACAGGGACGCGCGCACACTCACTACGCTCAGCACTCCCCCAGTTTGTACATGCCCACCGAGCAGGGAGGACGCTATCCATCGATGTTGCGCGAAAAGCCCGCGGGGTTCATCAAAACTGTGTTCCTTCAAACAAAAAACACGCCAGGTGCACTGGAGACCAATTTGGAGCATCATCTGTGAGTACAAATTCCAACTCTCTGTGATCAACTCGCGTCGATAACCGAATTGGGTCACGCTTCCGCGTCCTCGCCCAAAAGGCTTTTTTATTTATGAATGACTGTTGTTTTTCTGCGCCATTTCCAAACCAAATATTTGCTCTAAATATACAGTTTTGTGTTTGACCTCTTTCAAACAGAATCCAGATAATATAATTCACCAGGAACAAATCGATTTGGTTCATTGCACTATAATACTGAACAGTTAAACGCAGCGGCTTCAGTATATGCATCATTAAGTATGGCACAGGTTGTTATAACTACCCCTCTGTATTGATTTTTTCGTTTTACACAAATAGATTGCATGCTAAATGTCCAGATGTTCTGTCTGATCGTCACTGGAAATTAAGTAATTGTCCTGAGTTTGTAGAAAGTTCAGGATCGATCTATACAAAAAAATCGTGGTATATAAAAAAATATATTTATATTCCTTTGTTTGGCTCGACGGTCATCACTGTATATTCTGTTAAAATAACGACGAATAACGAATTTAACTGCCCATAAAATTTTGAAACAAAGGTCTTTTAGGGACATTCGACAGGGCATCTGTAGGCTTAAGATTATTAATAAATGAAAGGCGAACGTTTTGCCTGCAATAGTCACTCATTACCCGTTCGTTCGCAAGGAAGCCGCTTATAAGTTCTGACACTTCCTCCCCAGATGCGATTGTATTCAGTAGGAAGCATTAGTGCGTTTGTTGATTACACTCCGATAATCTCGATCTAATCTCATTCCTACTCGAGAGAAAGTGCACTATCAGGGGATATTGCGGCTCGATCATCGTGCACGCTCCGCAAATGTTTTACTAATTTACAATTATACAACATTTGTTTCTGTTTTCGGATTACGTACGGAATCTTTGTTTCCAAAGACTCGCGAACACGTAACTGTTACTGCTCTGTTACGAAAAGTATATGCTGCTTCTTTGTTTGCACTTGAATCCAGTTCGGTTCAATTTACGAGTCCGGATCGAGTTGGTAGTTTACAGTCGAAAAACCAGACGGTTTTAATGTGAGCAATCAAAAAGTTGCCCGAACACCTTTGATTTCACTTTTATTTTGTTCAGAAACGCAGATAAACAAAATTCACAAAGTATTTTTATTTATTCGTGTATTTTCCAATATTCGTGTTCAGTACTGCAAATTAAAATTTCTGGGAACTGATAAGATCATTTATTTTCTGGCTAAGCAGTGAAAGGGAAGCTAAATAGTATTGACGTATTTAATCTGACGTTAGTTCCGCGATAGCGCTGCAATCGATTCTAGTATGCGTTAAAATCAACCCTGTTGTTTGTATCGGCGTTTGCGGTAATTTCGGTTCTACCGCGTGGCGCCGCTGTGGTCGACCGGGCGCACTTCCGCCGTCAGGTGCTATATCCAGCTCTCCGTGAACCGAACAGAATTCACGTTCAGACGAATATTTTAAAATATTCTCTGACATACCACTGACCAAAGTTTTCAAGCTTGAATCATCCAGTTGCAATGAGATTAATAGCCTGGTTTTGTCGAGCTTGAGAAGTTTCCTAACTACACGCTGTGCATATTTGATTGTTGTTGCGCTCGCTTGCCTTGTTAGTTCGGATGCTATAACGCTCCGAGTCCTTGGTCCAATTCGACGTCGGAAACTCGAGAGCGTCCCATTTATGCGGCTCATCTCTTCGTAAAACGGAACAATGCTCGCACGACCCCGTTCGCTTACACTAACATTGTGATTCACTGACCTATATTTTCCATTGTTTATCTATCACTCTTTGATTACTTAATTTTGAGTAAAAGCCACTTCAAAGCGACCTTGACCATCAACCGCACCTTAGGTAGATTGAAAGCTCATTAAAATATTATACCATCAGCCAGATAGCAACCCGTGTATCATGCGTGCTTCGCGTTCTAGCCTAAATATAAACCCGAAAATTATTCTGTCTCGCATACACCACCTTGCGCACTCATCGGGCACTTATAAAAAGCTGTGGCGAGGTCAAAGCGGCGTACGCGCGAACAGTGCGGATCCCGCACGCGGCCCGCGACGACGCCCGCGTCGATATCGATGCTTTATTTATTATCACGTGCAACAGTGACGTCGAATAGATGCAACGCCCGAGCCAATGGCTCTTGGCAAGTCGGCGGTGATTGAGGTGTGTTGTTCATAAGTGTGAGTGGCGCGGCGTGGTCCGGTCGTGTGCATGGTGCAGCAATTGATGGCCGAGTTGAGGGTGCTGATCGGGAAGCGGGCGCCGCCGGTGGGGCCCCCGCCTCCCGCGGCACCCCCACCCCCCCAGCAACACCAGTACACGCGACGAGACCTCAAGGCGAACCTACACCGGCACATGAGCATAGTCCTCGACAGGTCAGTTGCGCTTCGGCTGTGCTCGCGTTTTCCGACGCGAATATGCATCAGAGTTGTTTACATTTTTTATTGCGTGCTAGCAATGCGGCCGAAATAGATGCGCGTGTTTATACGAAAGATTCGGTGTTGAAACACAGGTGGTTTCTTTGTTCAGGAACGAGCGGCATCGTTTGATGTGAACGGATAAGTATTCGATCGAACTGATTCTCAACAAAGCGTCGAACGATCGAGAAATGTATCATCGTACATCATCAACAATCAATAAATACCCGACATAGTTGAACTCGGCAAATTGGCAGTCAATTTCAGCCACTAATGTCAAGGCTCAAATTGGCTAACCATGTTTTGAATGATGATCTATTGCTAGAGAGGTTCAATTTTAGCTCACGGCTAACGTTTAAGAGCAATCATATCATTAAAATAATAACACAAAAATATAGAATACCAACATGTGAACATCCTTTTAGTCGAGCGATATGTATCTAGGACTTAATATAAATCACAGTGCAATTCGTGAGTGAAAGATGTTTCAATGTCTATTAAGTATTCAAATCCCAAGGCTGGTACTTTTATTGCTTAAACAAGTAATACATGTTATGTAGCACGTTCCAAAGCCTGAGACTAATCGGCTACAGGTACTTAAATTTCAAAATGAACGTTACAAAACAGCAGTATCTTTACGCAAATCAACAGTTGCCATACAAAAGATTGGTTGATATTCAGATTTCGAAAATAATTGTTGGAAATCTTTTGGTTTGCTCGACACAGGATGTTTATAATTGCTAAAGGCTATATCTATATGAAAGTTTTCCATAGTTCTACAAATGTCGTATTGATTTTTCTTTGTAATATGTAGCTTTGGTTCTAACTGGTAGCTAATACCATCATGAACTCCAAGATACAACCCTGCTTTATGTCTTCGATAAAGTAGTCGTCATTTTGACACTGAAGGTTTTAGCAAATCGATCCGATTAGTAGAAAAATAAAACACTTCCCTTGAAATTAGCGATCCGGTGTAGTCTGTTGTTTCGTTTTTAGGATTCCGTAGCCGAATGGCAAAAAACGAAACCCTTATAGTTTCGTCAAGTCTGTCTGTCTGTCGGTCCGTATGACACAGCTACTTTATTCTGAAACTATTAGTATTACACAGTTGAAACTTAGTAGGTAGGCTATCCTGTTAACCGCTTTACGATTCTCATACAAATTTTCAAACCTAATGCGTATAAGGGTGTCTATACATAGGTGTTTTTAAATGACATCGAGATTCCAAAAACCATTTTCTCTAAAAGTCTAACGTTTGTGAGATAGACGCTTCCAAAGTGCTAAAAGGACGTCCCCCCCCCCCCACCGTTCCTATAACTTTTAAACTACTACTAGTGTACATTTTGAAAAAATACATGTTGTTTTTGAGAAAAAGTACATTTTCAATAATCGCAAACATAACTTTGTTATTCATACAAATACTATGAAAAACGAAGTTATATTTGCTGTCAACAAAATATTGTGATATTTTGGCTAAGTAAAAGTAAGTGGATCTCTAATTCAGTTAAAGTTGGCAAGGAACCCATAGTGTGCGAGTCCGACTCGCACTTGGCCGGTTTTTTATTACTGTGCAGTTTTTTTTTATTTCTTTGATTCTTTCAACTGTGATGGGATCATGTGCACATGTTGAAAGCAACGTCTAAAAGATTACGTAAAATAAGAAGGCCTGTTCAAATCTAAATGGTTAAAAAAAAGACAGCCCCTCAGTCTGCAATTAAAAGAAAACGTGTGTTGAAATAATGAAAGGGCTCTGGCTAAGCACGATGCCTGACTGACCTACCAATAGACCGCAACATTTTGCTTTGTGATTAGAAGTACCTTTCAAAAGAAACAATTTAATAGTCGGAGATTAAGTTGCGTAACTTATTTTTTTAAATTTCTTAACTTATATTTGTCTCCATAATATTGTAAAAACAGCTTGATTACAATCTAACAGTATAAATTCCTTGTAATCTGTCAATTAATTAAACATTTTTGGACCCTCTCAGTACTTTTGAATATTCCGCCACTGATTTAACTTCCCCAAGCGTTTGACTGGTATAGAATGCCAAAAGGCATTAGGTCCGCCAATTGTACTATTAACAGTGCAATAAAGTTTTAATATATAAATAAATATTTGTGAACTGTACGAAACTTCATACATTCTAACGTAAACTGAAATGACGAATCACTAAGCAAAGTGGTGGATCAGTTGACTTGTAAAATAAAAGCATAAATGCTGAACCATTCCGAGCTTGTTCACAATCAATCGTCAGATTACGATTTTACGGATTTAAAACCGTTAGATTGAAATCACTCTGTTTATACAATGTAAGCAATCCTTAAATTTGATCCTTGTATGGGGGACTGTTCATGAGGATAATTTATTCAAACCTACATGATAAGTAAAAATAACTTTAAATAGTTTAATATTTACCAGTGCGTAGTGCGTCAGCAGTTTTATTCTCTCATGGATAGCTCTTCTAAGGCTAAATTTTTCCAACGTCAGATAAGGAATATTCTTCGATTGAAGCACAATACGCCTAATTTGAAAACGTCACCTATTTGATAGCATTTTTTTTTGATACTATAATGCTGTGAAAATATAAAAATAAAATGTAATTTATCTTTTTGGTATATTGTGTTGACAAAATAAAATAAAACTTATAATTGTTCAGACCAAAAGTTGCATCAGTTTTTTTTTGGGCGGGACATTCTTATTGCATTAACAGCCGTTTAATTATTTGCGATCATTTTGAATGTCGTTTGCATCGACGGCTGACACATCCCCATACAAAGTGTTTCGACGCCAACCAACGATTTAGGTTTATTTACAGTCCATATGTCAAAATGTGTCGAACGTCTTGGCAGCCGGTTCCACAGTCGTTTAACGTTTCGCCTGTCCGACGGTCGATCAGAATCGACACATCGAGATTGATTTCAAGATGATCACTTCCTGAAATTCTTGAGAGGGAACATGACAGGAATGAGATTTATATGACATCACTGGACGTGTACAAACAGTATTGGCATCATCAGTGAGAAATAATGCGTTGACGATTTTGAAGTTGCAACGTACCGCTCAATAAGCACCATTTCACACAGTTTATTTTCTTGAAGAATTTGAAATGTGCTTACATTAGTTCTGTCGTCAATACAATAAATTATACAGATCACAATTGGAGCATGTCAGTTACAAAGCGCGTTTTGGCCCACTTTGTGAAAAATAGGACGAAGAATTATGAGCGAAAACTTTGAATTCCGTACGACTTCTGAGACACAAATATCAACCTTCCTAATCGTTACAAGAGACAGTGTAAAATAAGCTATTCTAGAGCGGGAAGACCTTGTGCCAAATTATTTAATCGGATAATTTAACATTATTCATTAGACTTACCTTTTTAAACGTGGTAGGCTTTTAAATTTAACTATGCTTTACTGTTTTCATTCGCTTACTGTATTCTAGTATTATTCATTTAATAAATAGAGTGTTGTAGCTGCTCGTAAAAGATTTAAAGTGTCACGAACACGCCAATTTCACAACATGATTTTTAGGTAAAGAAGTTCTTTAACTTTGGTCAACTTTCTGCGGGAGACCTTGAACATTATATGATAAATTAACAGGAAGGGACATTACCTGTTTCATACAATGAACTCATGGTGCAGATAAATTATAATAATTACTTTCTGGACCGTTTCCAGCGGAATGCCGTTGTGACACTTGATGGGATTTTATATGCTACAGCAATTTGTTGCCGGCAGTCATTCAATGCTCACGCATTGTCAGTACTATTCACCGCAAACATCGATATCTAAGATGATGTTCGGATTACGCTGGGCGGGGGTGGCCGGCGCGGTGACCACAGTCGTTCGCGCCGCGCCGCTCGCGCAAGCCCGCCCCGAAGCCGCAGCGAAGCCCTGCTCGTGCTTCCACGTCTAGGTCAATACACTTATTCGCGTGTACACCTTATCGCGTCCCCATTATCGCATTAAACCTATTTCGTCCGTCTATCGATCGGATCCGCCTTCAGTTAGAACTACGCCTTGAAATTCTCGCGCGTCGAACGAGAGCGGACGCGCGTGCATCGCTCGTCGGATGACATCAGTTAAGCCGCCGCCACCACGTCCGCTGCGAACAATACGCACTCAGTGTCCGCGGCGTGGCTGGGCCGCACGCGCGAGGATCCATGGACGAAGGACGCTGCACGACGTGCGACGCACTCGGGCGGCGCAGCCTATCTACAAAACTACTCCAAGTGGCTATAGCGCAGGCGCATATGAAGACCTGCTCGCACGCCTCCTCGCCCGAGCAGGCACATGACTCGGATCTGGCCTCGCGCGCCCTCGCCGCCAAGCGACGCAAGTCCATTGCCGGTTTCAAGCTGAACCTGTCCCACGAAGCACAACCGAAACCCCCGACGACCACTGAACAATCCCGTTCGCATTTCACTCGCAGAAACACGTGGTGCTCGTAAGTTTACACTACCCGACATGATTGATTTTTTAACACTCGCCTTGATTATTTTCAATGCATGGTCTTCGTTAATACTTCAAGACACTCAATGACACTGAAAACGTCAGATTTATGGAATAAATCCAATATCTTGTTTGTTTGATGGTATCATTTCATTTTCTATTCTATCTTGTCCTTATCATGAATCACTATCAGTATCGTTTTTCTTCAAGTGGTTTTTATCATGTCTATATTCATCTTTACCATTTTATCACTGAAGCGAGCTAAACCTCTACTTTCTGTCCTGGCGGTAACTGTTTTATGTGACCTTTTGCAATAAATCAGTGCTCAGAATACAGAGACAGATAATTGGGTGTCGTTTTTCGTCGACCAGTGAAGGCCTCATATCTTTGACTGTCCGTTGCTAACTCTAATTGTTCCAACCTTGGCTATATCGGTCTACAGCTACAATCGCCTGTTAATCAAAATGTACTTAACGTAATCTCATTAATACGACGTGCTATTATTGCTACATTCGGTTGATATTATACAATCAAATACAATGTGCGCTACCGTCTTTAATTCAAATGGCAGCAAGCGTCAAGGTTGACTCACTTATGTGCATCTTCGTGCACGTCCCTTGACTGCTAATTACATATTTTTTCTATTCGTCGTCATAATCTTAACCATAGGGCATATAGTGTTGTTCTAACTATTCTTATCTGACGAAACAACAACACGCGGATTTGCACGTTTATACTCACGTTGCACTAGCTTCTTTTGAATGCACATCAAGTGTTTTATGTACATTCAATATTGACCTTCGGCACTTAAGTAGATTAAATGAATGTTACTTAACTAATGAAATGTGGACCATCATCGACTTTACTTGCTTATGTATTAGTGGTGTTATTAATATAATATCAAACAAGTATTTTGATGGAACTTTTGGGTCTAAAAATATGGTAGAAAACTTTTTATGTTTCGGCTTATCTAAATCCAACACAATCTGGAAATGTGTAAGTCCCCATCGTGTCTTAACTGACGGAAATTCCAATTGTCTAACTTATGCTCTATTGAGGCAATGAAGGACTAAATCAGGATCTGGTCACTTGAGGACATTTCTCTTACATATCCTGTATTGGCAACTCACTTTTAATACGCAGTATCTTCAAAATGCTTAAAACAATAAACCATTAACACCGCTTTGTCAAAGTTTACGATATTTGGATTTTAATTATTATTTACATCCACCTGCAAATTACAGACAAGTATTTAAATACATAAGCATACTTATCGTATCTCGTGATCCTCGATATTAGATACCGTCTATGTACAACAATGGATGTAATTTGTTTGTAATTACACCCATGTCGATAGCAAAAACTAGGCAATAACAGACTGTATGTTTTTGCGATTGCAGCAATCATAAGAATGATTCCGTCATTTGAAGTGTTTACCGGTAAAGGTCAAATGATGTACGCTGATAACTTAATGAGCGGACAATTTACTTATTTGAATTGCAAGTCCCAGACTGACTTTGCCTATAATACTTAGGTCACCACAAAAGATTCCACAAACTCTTTTTATCACTGGCCATCGGTAATCTAAATCAACATATTCCGTCTACTGACCGACAGATTCGCTGTGAATTTGAATACGCATGAAATTTTGATAGTTTTTTAATGTAGGTGAGTCTGATGCATACCTAAGGCTTTACATTTCAAAGTTATTGGAATTCCCTCATATCAAGTATCCAAAAATGCAAGAATCGGTATAGCATCGGTAAACGTAACCTATTGTACCAGAATTACAATAATAATCATTGTCAGTTGACAAGAGACCAACCTCTATTCCTGGCATCATTAATAGTGACTTGACATGATCGGACTAACTGCCCAGTACGCTAACAAAGACATCCGATGAGCCTGTTACGCCTTCTTTGTTTTGGCCATCCAAATCGTTAATGTCACATTAATTTACTAGTGTCGCTGCTCCTTTATTGTTACGAGTATTGTTTTTATTGGATGATTGTTTTGTCAGAAATAGATTAGCAATAACTTTATTATGATTACTCACAATTGTTGCTGTCGCAAGTTGTCTGAGTGAAATTGTAATGCTACTTTGGGGAATATAATGAATGGTTCTCCTGCGTTACCTGAAGTTGATAATCCCTAGATTTAAAGTTTCCATTTTGTCTTAGAAATGTACCTACTATAGAGATAAGAGCATTAGGGGTGATGACTATCTTATAAACAAAAGTAGGTTTTTGTCAACAGAGAAAGGCTTTATTTAGATTATCCATCGTCTCAGATACACGTACAAGAAATTTTAAGAAATTCATTGAAATTCTTCTAGGGTACCAAATCGCAATAATTTTAAATTAAGCGGGTACGGTAGAGCTTCTATGGTATATATTTTGTTCTGGTACGACACGCTGCGATTTAACGCATCATAAACTGTAATTGTTCTCATTTACTACGCCGAGTAGGTACCAAGTTATGTGATCATCGCATGGACCGATAATTTTCCATGCATATTCATTTATTCGCATCTTTATAAATATAAAATGGTTTGCGTTAACAATGTTTAATTGCCTGGTTTTTAAAGTTAGTCTCAAGGTTAATAGGACTGTTTGTATTTATGTCATTCCGAGTAAACAATGTTGTGTTAATTGATGTATCGTATAAAACGTATTTGTTTACTTTGATGTTTTACCTTCCCCATCGGTTTCTGTTATTACGTCAATATTTGATGTTATCAGACAGTGCAAGACACTATTTTCGAAATGTTTTACATAAAGTCAAATAATTTCATAACTCATGTTTTGTAAGACAAGTGGTCACGTAGTGATAAATCTTGCAAAATTCCCGCCCCGAAGTAACCAATTCGTTTGCGTCCTACCGATTTGAGCGACGTGACACGGCTCCATTTGAAATGTCGCCAAGCCACTTGCAATGCAGGGACAGGTTGTCGGGCCTCCGCTGTTTGCAAACAACCGTAAAAAGGATTTACGAGCTTCTCAATCTTCCTATTGTACCAGAATTGTATTGATAATATTGCTATCTAGTGCCGTTTGATTCGCCAATACTATCTTTATCATCGTCTGTGATGTTTTGTTTGCTCGTTTCGGCATGTATTGATTGTATAATTTAATGAATTGTGCCGTTTTTTATGTTTCATTGTTTACTTTGTAACGATTATATTATGGTTATGTTAGTCCAGCTTGACTCTAGGGCTTTCTCAATCGGTCACTTGTCAATCTTATTGGATGCTTTGTTGCGTGAAACTTTAACCTTGCAGAATACGCGGAAGCAAGTACAAAGTAAGTAAGCAGTAATGAGTTGCCCGACAATTGCTTGATGACACTCGTCTAGCAATTCTGCTGATAGTACGCAGACTCGAGTAAGTCGGGATCCTTTGACGTGCTGATTAGCTCAATCTACTTCTATAGCTTGTTTAAAATTTACACTAACAATTTAAAATTTACATGTTGAAGCTCATGTAGAGTGTCATATCTGGACCTGCAGATATTCAAATTAATTTATCGAAGATATTATTTAAAATGCTACCTTTAAAATAATAAAATTTATAAATCCTATAGCTATCTTTCTCTATATCAGCTTATATTTTATTCACGCAAATGTATTTTTTGTAAAAATATCGAATTCAAATTCTTTATTTAGACGAGTAAATAACCAAACCTAATGCTATATCTGCGCGGAATTGGTCTGACCATTGTTCCTTTTGTTTATTTTCGACTACTGAATGTATTCCGAACAAAAAACACCTTCCAAATCTGGTCAGCCTTGAACTTAAACGACCGTATCGCTCAGCCAGCCCAAAGTTACATGCTAGCTGAGGCTGCTGTTAGATCCATTCTCGTTTTGAAGTACGTCGGGTGTGTCGCAAAAGCGTTGCCTAGGTGTTTTGAGGCGCCATCGTAGACCGTAGTAGGTAGAGTCGTGCGCGCGCCACTTGCTTCGGTCCCTCTCCCCTCTCTCGCGCGACCGGCCCCGGTCCCAGTTTGCCGCAACGCGTCGGTACGGTTGCCCGCGCGCTTATACCCAACCAATTTTTACATTTCATCTACCTCAAAACACGCACAAACAACCCAAACACAAAAACGGCTCCGCTAAACCCAACGGTTGGGACCCGAGAGTCCCACTCAGTGAAATCGATACAAGTGGGAGCCATGCAAACTAAACTTATTAGTGCAAGCTACTCGTCCATCATGAACAAGCAAGATTTGTTGAGAGAGGTGGTCGTCAAGTACATAGACTACTTCTACCCTGTGTAAGTACAGTTATTTCTGTTGGAACATTCTACACGGTTCTTCGATCTCTGCCGTCCGCCGCGATGCATTGCGGGCTTTCGAGGTACGCATGTGACAGGTCGTAGTCTCACTAGTCGCGGTTGATGTGAAGGTTCTCACAGTCAACTAATTACCGAGCCGGTAAGTCGGTGAAGGTTCGTCGACAACGTGGCCGATGCAGTCAGACAAACGGCTGCGATTGGCTGACGTCAGCGCCGCCTTTTGAACCTAGATGTCTCTATAGTCTCACTGCTGTATCGATCGGTTGCACTAACGACATATAACACTTTTTTATACAGGCCTATGTCTGGCTCATTTTGAGATCAATACCGACCTTGCCCCGGGAGCTTTGGCATTGACAACGCACTCGAGTACCTTCAACTTTAAACGCCCAGTTTTAGATGTAGAGTTAGAATCTTGTTTCTAATAATCATGGTTGCCTATTAGCCAATTACTAATAACCATTCTGATACGACGACTTCTGGCGATAATGTTTTTGTTCAGTCTTTGAAATATTTGGCTTCGTTCGACTAAATTGAAATAAAGATATTACCTCACAAAGGGATAAATCTCGTAATGCTTTGATCATGGACTGAAGTTGAGAGTTAAATTGTGCCGCGCTTTAATGAATCGGTTATTTGTTATCAATTTTCATTTCTATTACTGTCGTCGGCACTTATAATTAAGTCATTCACGACGGCGTTTTCTGAAATCCTAGGGAAAGCACCGTTGCGTGACCATTTCGCGTGACAAGCGACGCCTAACGTATCATTCCGGTGTCCTACTAATGTCCTTTGAGTCCAATCTGCAACATTGTTCACCACTCCGACTGCTATCTGCTCTGGCTTTACGAGTTACTACACGTGAAGCCGACCATAAAGTTGCTGCGTCACGTGACTCAACTTTATTACCGCTCGATTTCAAAAATTATAATTTCGCAAAAACATTTATTATTTCGACCCCAATTGTACTCAACCAGTAGCAACAGCCACGAATATTTTTTTACAGCAATCTTAAATTTCAACAAACAATTCTAAGCAATTGAATCCGCAAAGATACTTACTCTGTCTAAGTAATTGAAAGCAACGCGAGTAGTGGCGTTATGAAATGTAGCCGCGAGATGTAACCATTGGCGCCATGTCGACACGACTGTCGATTTCCCTTCAGTGACCTTGCGCGTGCGCAGACGCCCGCTATACGATAACAATGTGTACAATGCACCACCACGATAACGCCTCTAATCCAGCATTATAGCTCTACAGTCCACAAACACACCGCGTGTCCATAAATGGCCATTCGCTTTAATTGAATCGTTTGCAACAGTCCCAATAAAGATGACAGCTTAATAGACTCAGCTCGCTTGACAGTCTATGATGCAACAACCAGTAGCGTGTAGAATGTTCCACCGCATAGAACTTTATCTGCTATAAAACGTCTTTTAAAGTGTATCATTTCAGGCCGTGACTAATGCCTTAAATTTTAATGCTCCGTTCAATTTCTCCGCGACCTTTGAATTCTAGACGGCATTGTATTACAATTACAGCGCAATTGCTACCTACGTGATCAACAAAGCCCTTTGTAAAAACTCATTATCACATCGAAGTTGCACAAAGCAATGCTTTAACTATCATCCCTGTGTATTAATAATGTGTAATACAAAGATACGATATGTTTTTCACTCAAAAAAAATTTCCTTTGTTAATCAGACTCGTTCAAGAATGTTATGGTTATATTATACTTTAAATTATGCGAGTTTGCGCACTCTGTACAATTTTGTCCACTGTTTATGATCTGAGCCCCAATCACAACCTTTCTTTTGATATATGACCACAGGAACCGGTTTTAGTAATTCCCCAATGCAACTTGCGTACCAGCATGTTGGGCAGATGGTGTTTTTACCATAAGTATTGGCGGGGTAGGTACAAAAAGCTCAGCATCGCATACAATGGCCGTCGTACTTTAAATAAAAAGCTTTAAACCGCTGCTCTTAAGAGATGTTGAAAGTGTTACGCCATTGTTCCTGGGATCCTCTGTTTAAAGGCAACTATTTACGCAAACACGCACGTGCGTCTTGAAAAATGCTTATCTCGTCTTTGTTTGTTCTGTTCCATTTGTCTATTTGCTTGGCATCTTTCTTTGTACCTGTTTTATTTGGTCACGACTATTATGTAGTTACGTTTACACACTTTCCTGTTACTCTTAGTGTATTTTTCAGTGCTATCATGGCTTGACTTAATATTGCCACATCAGTTTGGGTAACCCGTGGTAATATCAATCTTGAAATACGTCGCTATTTTTGGTCCATGACTGTGTTTTAAAACATGCATGTCAGATATCGCTTCTTTGCCAGAGCCGTCAAATGTTGACTGACACATAAAGCCCTCATGTGCAGGTTATATTTGGCAAGAATATTCTTGCACACTTCACACTGATACTAAGTAAATCTTTTATGATTAGTACGTTTTAATATTTAACATGAATCTCATTTTTTCTGTAATTATCATCTCTTGCTCTTGGCTGTCGACGCCTCCTCAGAGACACTTTCTCCGGCTGTCAAGTTTCGCTGACTTAAGTTTCAACTTTTTCATGTACCGCGTCACCGCGTGCAATTTTGTCACCATCCAAACTTGCGTAATCTTGAACAGAATAACCGATTTGTTTTTTCCAGTTCCGCCTAGAGAAAGTTACTTTTGTGTTTACCTTTTTGTTATCATTAGGTTTTAAATACTTCATGACATACTACTACAAGGTACCTAACATAAAAGGTAAATAATATCTGAACTATAAGCCCTGCCAATAGTAGGCATATCTACTAACCAAATGAAAATTGGTGATACTGCTGGAATATTGACAAAAATATAATGCAGAAGCGTCAATGATTCGTTCGGGGTTGGCTTAGTACACAAATAAGCTGCTACCATCTTTGCTTAAAATTGCAAACCAGTTTCTTGTCCACTTTACATAAACAATGAACTGGAAACATCCTCAAACACGAACGTTAAACCGGTGAGAATCGATCCTCGTTTGAAGTGCGTATGCGCCTCCATCAGCGAGTGTTCACCCCACGGACGTCTGGAGAAAGTCGCCGCATCGCTGCCGCTTGCATCGCTCATCATAATGCACTTGGATAAAAAGATCCAGCTCGGAAGAAGTTGTAATACTGTTGGCTGAGTTTTGTAGCTTGCATCTTTGATGTTTACCACCTATAATCCTAAGTATATATTTAAAAACACCTAGTCCTAAAGTAAGATTATAGATTACTCCTGAGTTGAAATTAGATTATTTACTTAATGCATGCGGTTATGATGACGCTATAGTAAAGTTACAGTTTCGTACAACTTAAATTACAAAAAGAAACTGTTAAGCCATCCAAGTAAAATTCCAGATTGTTCGAGCAGCCAAACGATCCGGATTTAAGCTTTGAGATTTTTAGGTTGACTGCTCAATCGATTACGCAAGTTGCTAAGCTACGGTTATTTACATTCTTTCATTCACTACTATGATTGTTTGTTGCTAGCTCATAAGCGACGCGTTAATCGCTATTACCTAACACGCGAGTACCATTGACCGCTCAAAGTGATGTTTAGTATCAACATTGACAGTGGACTCTTAGCTAATTTGGCACTTATCAACGATCGATAGCACCTTATCAACGTGGATGAAGACTGATAATATCAGCAAAGATATAAGAATGTCAGTTAAGGTTAAATTTCCAAAATTACTGAATATGTGACAGAACGCAGAACAGACTTCGAGGAATCGGAAACTTCGGAAAGTCGTGATTTTTAATATTATCTTTAGTAAGGTGAATGTCAACATGAATATCAACAATGGCTCGATACAAATATTATTTCAGGTTAAATACACTGTTATGAGAGTGATTTAACAAAAAGAGCTTTATAACTTTTTACAGACATTTCATTTATGTGTCCATAGAGTCTTATTGTTATATTTTAGTATGCGACCGTTATGTCTACAAATCCTGTGTTTCTATTTATCATTTGCAGGGTTACTAGCGCTTGTCTACCCATTGTTCCTCTCGTGTTATTATTACACATAGCTGACCTGGAACTGGTCAACGCTTTTGCAATATTAAGCCACAACAATCCACTTTATCGTAATCATCCGCACCGCAACGGAAGCCTCCTTAAATTGCCGACTTACAACTATTCATTACTAGAAATAATTATATACTTAGCACAGCCATTGTAAATATAATACAAAATTTTAATTCTGAAATCGGAATGTTCTGGTTCTTGCCCCGCGTTTGTATCAAGTTGTGTATAACAATCTATCAAATTATTAGGTCACATTGAAAAATCACAAGCTGCGATATTACTGCTTTTCTTGAAATTATAATTACGAACACATTATGACAATAAGTGATACACACAAAATAGTAGTTAGCAGTGGGGAATGTGTCAATTTGAGCATCAAATCGAATCGAAGAAGTGAACCTCAGTAGTGAAACATAAAAATATAAACACACCTACTACGTTGAAATTATATGTCATCGATATACTTAAGACTAAATAAACATAGTTTATACAATTAACAATTATTGATGTTTTCTTTCCAATTATCGATAGTTTGTTTTATAAACGCATTCCAATTTAAAGTTGATAGATGCAATTTTGTGTACCTAATTACGTCAATACAAAGCCAACCGAAATACAACGTGCGGAAATAATCGAATTGGGAAGTGTTACTTCTT
Organism: Pyrausta purpuralis; assembly: GCA_963924145.1. NCBI lineage: Eukaryota > Metazoa > Arthropoda > Insecta > Lepidoptera > Crambidae > Pyrausta > Pyrausta purpuralis. The sequence goes on from OZ001659.1 coordinate 21,340,385, forward strand.
ACTCAATTATGCTCTGCAATTTTACTTTTACCATTCACAAGCACTTTTGTGCGTTTCGGTGTCGATAGAGTTATTGGTAACTTCTTTAATTTCAGTAATTACTATTCTAATTAACTTCCTCCTTTTGTTTGTTATGTCTGGTAACATAGGCATCGAAACATTAGCGAAATAATTTCGTTATTCAAATCCAACTATAAATAGAATGTATTTACATACAGTCAGTCGATTCCGGGTTCAGTTTCATGACCTTTTTTATTCGTCATCACAACAAATACTGGTGACTATTAGTTTAGTCAAACTTACAACCACCATTTTGGATAATTGTTGCTTACTCAACGTATAATGTAAAATTGCCATGTCAAATCAGTTTTTAGAATGTTATGTATGTATTTGTGTGACTAATTTGTATGTTTGTTTGTTACAGCGCATCGGGCACCAGCGCGGTGGCCATCGACAACAAGATCGAGCAAGCTATGGTAAGTTTAAAATATGACAATACTATAAAAAAAGTACTATAAATAAAAGAGGAGGTAGCAACCCTATTCGTAATCGTGAACTCGAGACAAATAAAAAGAACAAAGATGACCCTAATAAAGAAAAAAATATCATTGTAGGAAAATGACAAAACGTAAAAACCCTAGTCACAAAAAATACTTTCGTGACATTAAAAAATATATAGGTTTTGTAAAGAAACAATGAACGTAGAAATGACAAGTCAATTCGCTAACTAACATACAAACTGTGGCTTCACAGGAATGCAAATCGTTTCGATTTATAATAGTGTTATAAATGATACGTTTAATTTCCGCAGTATGGTCATATTATGTAAAATTATCGAATACTGCCTTATACGGCCACACCAAAGGAATCGATTACATGCGTCAATGACATAGCTGCATACTTATTTTCACTGATGATATGCCAACAGTAATTCCGATACAAAAGCCCTCGCTTCAAAAGGCGCTGACGCGTTCTTTGAAATATTAGTTTTCAATTCGCTACTTTGTCTCAAATATTCAATCGTAATGGCGTACGTGACTTGTTTACTAGGCCTTCCTTTGTACACACCGCCTTCTATTATCATAATTGGACGCATAGAGGAAATCGAATGTAATAAATGTAATTAGAAACATCGAGTCGAATCGCCCGAGTGGCACACTAGCCACAACTTCTCGACGTAAACGTATCCTAATAGTTTTTTGCAACTTGATTAAATTTAATTTCTAACGTGTACCACTTATGGCAACACAGATTTGTCAGTGAAACTTCGCAATAAGAACTTTCAAGGTCCAGCGAGCGACGGTCTAAGAAAACCATTAAGCCTATGTAGGTCTCCCATCATTGTGGACGCATCCAGTGCCGTGTCAGTCGGCCACGTTGGTTCCGCCTGAACTCATTGCGAGTTCGAAGAATATACACGAGCCATGCAACCATCTCGTTCGATAGTCTATGTTCTACCGGACAAACGCTCGATAACATCGTCTTGATTCTAAACACAAATATCGGTCACGAGGTCCTATCGTCCGATAAACTTAATACAATAAACCGAAATAACATTGGCCTTATCATATTGATGGATATGTGCACATTGAGATATAAAACCGCTCTATCGAAAAATAGCCAAGGCCCATTTCGAAATATTTTTCTGTACACGATGGTCTATGGTGTATTTTGTTTCGGTTAACGCATCTGATGTTACATCGTAACTGCGAATGTTATTTTCACAGAAAACTACCATGCAACATTGCTGATCCAATCCCGATCTATTTATGCACAGTTCCACATTAGGTTGCGTAAACTCGTAATCTCCCGAGAAATTGTCCGTGTTTATAATAGTAATCGCCGGCTGCATAACACCGTTATTTAGTTCGGACTATGTTGAATCTCTAACGACTTCCTCTTTTTAATGGCCAGGAAACACGTCCCGTTTTGCCCCAGAGCGTGTTTATATATGCAGCTATATTTTTACATTATAACTTCTCTATCAGCATCAATTTGTAAGTTGCTAGCAAATGGTTATTTCGATACAGATAAGTTAACTTGCTTGGATGTTGTTGCACCCCTAGGCTAGGTGGTATAGTTATATGGTAATATTTCTCATGCAGTCTGATAGAGTTCATCCACCTTTGGTTTCGGCTCTCCATCAAATGAGACGGTCGTGAATGTCGTGATTGCAATGCGCGGTACATCGCAAAACGCCATTGGCATCACCACCTATAATTAACCTCGCAGATGGCCTACGAATCCTACGATTGACCCCGATCTGACTCTCAAACAAACGCGTCGTTTTATTTTTATCCCAAACAACAACAAGTAGTAGTGAAGCTAGAGCTGAAGATACACTACTAAGGTTTAAAACATCTGATTGCTATCATCGCTTATATAATTAATTGAATGTCATTGAGACCTAAGCCAACTTTCCTAACTGTTTAATCTACAAGCTAAGGCTGGAACATCTCTGTCATGTTTTCCGATTACTCATAGCATTCTTCCAGTACGGTAGACGAGCCAAATATAATCTGGATTTTCTGGTCTCCTCTAAGACTATTTTGTGGATATAAATCATCTATCCTATTCATTACTAGGGGACTTAATACGATAGCCATTCCATTATTATTTTTCGCACTGGGGTGCGATTGTGTAAAGCAATCGTATTCATTTGACAGTTCAAAACGTACGGTATGGTCTGTCAAATGGCAAAGCACAAAGGGTTTTACAGATCATATCGTACGTTATGAACTGTCACTTGAATACGATTGCTTTACACAATTCCACCTCTGATCTGAGCTGGAATTGTGTAAAGCAATCGTATTCATTTGACAGTTCATAACGTACGGTTTGATCTGTCAAACCCTTTGTTCTTTGCCGTTTGACAGATCATACCGTACGTTTTGAATTGTCAAATGAATACGATTGCGTTACACAATCGCACCCCTGGCAAAATAATCAGTTCATCAGTGTCATAGCCTTTTATCATGATGTCACCACTTGATGTTATGCCCTACATCTATCACCAATTTATGTAAATTGTGTAGATCGTATCCTATAATTAGATCTGCTTCAAAAGCCTTATCACGGGTTATCCACAGCTCGCCTTCGCTTATCTTAAGTCATAATATGAAGAAAAAACATTCGGAATTAATTTAACATTGAAGTTTTCGTAAACAAGATTTGTGTCTCTGATTGTGAATCGAATTCGTCGTAATTATGTAGTTATCTCATAATGTCACAAGACTATCCTGCTGTGCATATTGTAAAAGTACAATCTTTCGTGCAACAGCAGTTACGCAATGCCGCTTATTACTCTAGTGATATTAAGTCATTATCTGTATTGCGCCTTTTCTAATTAATCACGTAACTATGTTTATGTCTCTTTTAAAATCCTTGATTCATTGAAAACAGCTCCGACCTGTATTATCTCGGCGTCTTTAACGTGCAAAGCATCAAGAACGAGTCATGTGACCAGTATTCAAAACCGGTCCACCTTGAGCACACCATTTTACCCGATGCAGGATTTATTATATTGGTATATCTCAATACAACGACGTGCAGTTTGTAAATTATTTTAGATTGGCGATACAGTCGTACTATTTCGTAAGAGACCGCCTCTGCTCCTCGGCGCGTTACGTCACACGATATGTTTACCCGCGCCCAATTGATGTATAGAAACCATAGCTCACACCACTGACCCCATTTCTCGCATCTGTTCAAACATTTCTTCAGTCAGATGATTCCACTCTTTCGACGCTTTTTGATCGCACGCGCAGAGCGTTGTGATCATTGTTTTGCTTCCGACAAAACAAACTCTTTGTTTTGGTCCCATCATTTGCAAGTAATATTAGGACAGTTTACTTATGAAGTGCGCGTAGAAATTTTTATTCGACTGAACCGGGGCGGCATGCTAATTCCCTCATTGTGTACGTGATTTGCATGGCCCGGCATGACCCGAGGGCTAGCCGAGAATAGACGCGGAAGGAAAGCCGGCCCTTGGAGACACGTGCTCTCCTGATTATACCAATTCGTGCACGACCAGACTCGAATTAGGGCTGGTTACTTACCTAAATACCTATTCTGGTATCGCATGCATAATGCATATTCATTTAATTAATTACAATGAGGTACGTTACAAATTGCGCTAAATACAAATACAGTATTTAGTATATGCGCACAGCACAGAAAATGTTTGTTCCCTTTCATTTGAATGTCGCAGAATTTTGAAAATTTGGGGTAAATTCTAACTTTAGAGTTCCTATTACCTCTGTCTCATCTATGACCATTAATCTATGTGAGTAATGGAATAGAAAGAGATAATAGTGAAGAAATCCACTTCTACACAGTGGTCCACTTCTATACAGCAAGCCAGCATATCGGGGAGTTGGTCCCATTTCCCGACGCCTAATATGTCCTCTTAACATATGTCTGTAATATTTTGAATAAAACCCAAAAAGTGTACTGCGCCCATACATGTACGCAGTTCTTTCCAGCTAGGTGGGAATAAGCTGGTCTCTGTTGAGATGGCCGCTATCTGCCACGGAAAGAAAATCTCTCTACCTGATTTTCTTACTCGAAAAATAAGCAGTGAAAGTTATAAAAAAACCCTTCGTAAAGTATACCCCGGCCCTAAAGTCGAAGACATCGAGAGGTCACACGAATCGCTAGCCCAATCGAGATCTCTACAGGTAATTTGCAACCGAGAGTGGCTCCCAGCGGCGCGCGCGCTGATCTGAATCGCGGCACGAAACCATTCCGGGCCAGGAAACGCGCGCTTTTCTCGGAAAATACACCAACAGCCGTTTAATGAAGCCGTCACGCTCGCCGCTGATAGCAACCGCTATGAACCCGAACTAGTCACGAGCGGAACATTTGAATCTTAATTAATATAACAAAGCTGAAGAGTTTTTTTTTGTTTGATGAACACGTAAATCTTTTCTCTCTTTTGTGTTGGACAAAAAATCACGCTGCGACAGAAGAGAAGGGAGAAAACTCAAAACACGCGGACGCAATCGCGTGGACCGCTTAGTAAAATAATAAATTCAGTATCCAGTCGATAGTTCTGTCGAAACATTGAATTCTAGGTAGGTTGGCTATTGATCACGGTTTACTCAACCTCAATGATAGAGAAAACTTACTAAGGAGAAGCCTCTCATTCGCATTCACTCGTTAACTGAATGCTTTTGGAATCTAATTTTATAATCGAATGACGGTTGTTACAATTTATTAACTAAAAACGTGACGTCAAAGTGCAATTTGATTTTTATAATCTTTTTATCAGCTGAAAACCACGTTATCAGTCGTAAACAATAACAGAAGGACAAAAAAGTTGAAAACATTTTCGTGGATGTATTTAAAAATGTTTTTATATCCCTGCGATAACACAAATAATTACATCAATTGAATTCATTGCTTCCATTTAATCTGTGAAACGTCTGGTATCAGACACTTTATCTCGTATTTATTCGCTGTGCGTATTTATTTTCAACAGTAAATAGTTGATAACGATGGAAAATAACTATGCGATTGGAAACTCTACCTAGCGTTCAGTAATCAAAAGATTAGGCTTTATCTGACAGATACAGCGATCAGCGAATTTAAAATTTTGATTAGGTAGATCTCTAACTTTTGGTTGGTAAACATGTTTTTCAAAAGATTATACTTGAAGGCTTTTCTTTCGTTCAATTTGTGATTCAATGTCATAATTTCAAAACAACGCAACTCTTTGTGATTTGTCTGTATACTTGTTTAACTGAATGCCTGTTATATTGTGTTTTAATTTCATTAATTGATTTTAATTTCCCTAATTGAAGATTTTTAGCAGCCACCTACATTAATTCATGGTAAATCAATAATATCACATTTGTTAAGGGTCGTGCTTAGATCTTTGTATGAATGTAAAGTTTCAAGCAAGCATCATGGTAGCCTGTGCTTTTATGGCGGTAGTTAAATAATCTGATGAAGCCACATTATTCCTGACTCGAAAGTCAGACTTGTAATGTCAACTATCCGTTTAAAGATTTCTATCCATTAAGCAAGTACGTTTGCGCTTTCTTGACTCCGGATGGGAACTTGGGAACTCGAATGTAGAAACGTCACCTTGCAAGTACTTACGTAAGTGTTTACGTATTAAAATATAAATAAACAAAGAGGTCGTGTTCCCCGCGATAATCATCCGACGGTGGCCACGATTTGTTTTGTTACCCTGAAGTCTGAACTTCCTTATCGGGTCGATATCGCGCCGCGTCAGTACGTGTTTACATTACTTGGTGTTTTTTACTATTATTATTATATTTCACTTATTTCTGGTTTCCTCGTGATACGATTGTAGCTGACACGGAACCTGGTCACGGATCTGCTAATGCGACAAAAATTAACCAACTCTCAGATTGCTGATTTCTGACTTGGTCAGCAGATACTTTGAAAAGCATGTGTTGACAGTGTTGTAGCCTAGTTATGGCAGCAAAACGTGCGATCACCGCGTGACTGAAAGGTCGAAAACCTTTGACTCTTTATGATGACTAAGATTACAATCTATTAGTTTGAGCCGATACGTTAATTGTATAACAAAGCATAGTGATTATTCACAATAGGGACAAAAAAACTATAATCGGATTGTTATGTATTCATTATCAGTTATCTACCTTTCACACGTATCGATGTAATCGTAAGAGCATATCCAAACTTGAAAAGGGTGAAAATATATTTCCAACGGATGTAAATATTATTATAAGTGATAATAATGTGTGACAATGACAACGTATGCTTTGAAACCACAAATTAGTTTTATTCACCAAGTAAAGTAAATGGCAAAACAAATAAAAGCGATAAAGACTAAACAAACACACTCAGCGAAGAGCAATGTGTGTCATGAATATTAATAGATAGTGTTGTTTTTTTACATACACCTCAGCAAATATTGAAATTTATGCTCCATCAAGTGTATGGTGGTAACGAAGAAACACAATGTTTGAACATATGGTAGTAAAATATTGGCAGAAGTGCGACATATGTATTTTCGGCGTAAAAATTTTTTGGCTTCTGTTGCTAGAGTTTGTTTCGGCATTTTTTGGCTATCCAGTAGATCCAAGACAATATATGTATTTGTTTTGTGAGAAATATCAATAATATGTAGAATTAAAAATTAATATTTACTTATATAGGACAGTGTTTCGATCTATATACCAGTTATATTGGGATAAGTTTCCGCCGTAGAGCATATTTTACACTTGGCAACAAATATTAGCTCTTGAAATAAACTTCAAAAAATATTGAGTGGTGCCTGGATTGTCATTGTTTTTATTAAAACCAATTTTGCCTAAAAGCCCGCATTGGTGTATTAACAAACAATACATACCGCACTGCGCAGTTGTCATATTTACATACAGCAATTTGTGCTTATTGTAATAAAATGAAATTAATTGCAAACATTTCTGAATACTTTTGGTATGTGATCATCACAGAACAGCTGTATGACGTTGTAGTATAGCGCATGAGAGTAATAATGTTCTACTCAAAATTATGCTCTCAGTATTTATTTGCACAAAGATCTTAAATTTTGAAATAATTCAAAACACTGAAACACTAATCACACACTTCGAAATCATTGCCAAAACTTTATTGCAGTTAAGTCAGAAATAGCTTTTTAAATACTGTATTAGCAAATCTTTCCGCATACGAATCAAGATGATTATATTTTGGCTACAATTTTCAAATCCATGCAATAGGCAGAAATTTAGGTAAACTTTAAAGTAATTAAATTAGTCTCTTGCGTCAAGAAGACGACTAGCATTTAGTCATACCTTCAAGGCGAATCACCATAAATATTTGTTATTGACAGAAATCGGAATACAAACTTAGGAATGGTATACAAGTGTTTTTTGTTTTCGAGTTACGCTACTTAATTATTTTTTTATAATATTGACTCTGGGACGTTGTTTATGCCGTGATGGAGGAATCGAGTAAAATTCCACATGGCCATGTTGCTGTGGACTGCACTTGCAGTCCAGTCTTGCACTCGTCGTGCAACTTTTACGTGCATTTGGGAAATCGCCGCTCGGTTTGCCCATACTCATATGGTAATGAAGGAGAGTTCCTCACTGAAGTACCCTGTTATGTCGACACTGTATAGTGTGTATTTCCCCTGTTAAATATTTTTTGAGGACGCTCTATTCATATAAATAGTCGATCTAAAATTCTAAACGCTCCTCAAAAAATATTTAATTCTAAAACTTTCTTGAAAGTTAAGATGAGTTAGTTAGATGGTTCTTAATTGTTTAAATTTGTCTCTGAATTGATAAGTTTTTTTTAAGTGTAATTTAAAATTAGATGCATGCGTTGACGTTATTTGTAACTTAGTATTTTAAATTATTTTCCTAGCCATGTTTGTCTGTTTATTGACATTACGCAGTTACACAGTTACAGGATTGTGATCAGTCAGAATGTTTTGGCTTGTAATAACGTACAATATTACTTAAAATATTAAATTGTAAGTAGAAGGAGTCTCAAACTTATAATTTTCTAGCGGTCCCCCGCGACTTCGTCCGCGCGTTTTGAGTTTGCTCCCTCCCCTCCCGTCGCAGCGTAATGCCTAAAGCCTTCCATGATAAATAAGCTATCTAAAACAAAATTAGATTTTTTCAAATCGGTCTAGTAGTTCCTGAGATAAGCGCGTTCAAACAAAGAAAAAAACAAAATCTTCAGCTTTATAATATTAGTCTAGATGTACTTACAATATTCAATTACAATTGAAAAAAAATGATTGATCCTAGCATCCGTTTTTCCTAAGTGAGTAATAAATAATATACATAACGAGAACACCTTCAGTTCAAGAACTCTCCATACTGTAGATAAATTCTTCTTGAGATGGAAGTAAAAGAAAGGCACGTGTTTTATGTTTCCTGTGTTTTCTATTTCATCGTGGGTATTTCCTTTTTTCCATTCGAAAACATTTTTAAATTCTCTTTTTTTCGTTGTTATTTCTTTCGATCGGTATGTGTTTTCCCTGACCTCCGCTCTATGTAAGTACACATATTTTTCGGCGACGTGCACGTGCTTGTTATTTAAAGTCTTTGTTTTTATACCCAAGTCGGATGATTCGTTATTTTGTATTCGTATGATGTCATGCATTAATTTTTAATTATGTCCCGTCCACACATGACGCCGCGTTTTATTTATGAGTCTTTCAAACTTGTATTTTGACTATGTGAATATTCGTTTAAATCAAACCAGGTTCCAAAAAGACGTGGTTTGTTTTTAAGTTCGTCTACGTTATTTTTCCGGTCTTTTATGTATGTAGGATTTAAATACTAATCTTTATATCATATTAAGGGGATCAAGACATGTGATTGATGTACAATGTATACATGTATTATCAACTAAATAGAGGTAGATGTTAGTAAAAGTAAAAAGCGTGAACGGAACCTGTGTTATTGTTATCTACAAAAACAATACAATCCAATTTATCATGAGGCCTTGAACGAATTATATAACGTTGTTTTCGAAGCGCGACTGTTCGTAGTATTTAGGTTCAGTGGACTTTTAATTAGAATATCGGTCACTCTCCATCTGACGATTGTTGCACGCTATGTATATCTTCAATAGCATTTTATAGTATTATCTCGACCCCGTAACACGTTTTTCGTGTTCACTGTCGTTATCTTTTCGGCCGCGGTATAGGCACGTGTTTTGCATTGACTAGCTTCACTAGCTCAGCAATTACGACTTACCACAGTTGATCTGTTCAATGAACCTGAAAAGCATCTAGTTTTGCTTAAAACTTTAATTGATCATCGATGCTTTTCAATGAGTCCATTGGCGCGGCGTCAATCTGCGAATGTGACGCAGGCGACGGGACTAACGAGATCCGGCACTCGCCGGTGCAAATTAAGCACTCGTCTTCCACTTACTGAAGGTCAGGACTCCCACTCTCATTAATACCACCAAGACTATTTATATCCTGATCTAAATTTAAATTCTGACAAATCATCACGGACCGCATTTAGCCTCCGTCTACAGTCTGCATACCTGAATCACCAGGCCTTCAAAAAATACAATTTTATACTTCTCTCCCGCGTAGGCGCCATACGAAAATAAGCTGAAACATGTCACTGAACCAATAATATGCACTGCTCTTCCGAACAAAAGTGTTTCTTGTAACATGATTAAGAATTGTTGAACTAATGGAGAAGATTTACAGCACGCATGATTGGTATCATTACTACACTATACACTGTGAACAGTATCCGCATTCTGATCTTGCATTATCATAAAAATCTTAACTGTGTATCAGAATGCTTAGATTCCTTCTAATAATATGAATTGAGTACTAGATAATGACCCTGGCGGGAGTGGAAAGATTCATTTTAGAATAAACAACACAAGTCACAGCCAATTGTTTTATTTTCGACAGCTGCAACACCATGGAAGATCCCTTTATTGAAGACAGAAATAGTCTCCAATGAAGCTTAATTGCCTTTAGCAGACTGGTCACCGCCACCGCTTAAGTCGTAAACATCTCCGTCCATAGATCTCCTAAGTTATTATCGTGTCCAATTGTAAGTGTCCAAGATCTCGATTACATATTTGCCTCGCTGGTCCATATTGATTCTACAAATAGAGACCTTCCTCGACGAGATTGTCATTGGAAGATTGTTAGCATCTCAATTTGAGTTGTTAATGTATGGCTCTATGGCGACTCGCAAATCTATTTATAACTCGAATTTACGGTTTTATTTTTTTACATCTGTGTTGTTGTGCTCATAAAAGTAGCCACCGAGTGTTCAACGCCTCCGCATATTTTCTCGGGTCAAAATTTTAACTGCAGTTGCAAAAAATAATTACGTTAGGTCTTTTGTAATTATTTAAAATTAAATTGATGAGCACATTATTTAATTTTATCGTTCCAATTTCATTTAAATCGGGTTAAACTTTAGTCCGGCATTTAAGATTTTTAATGCAACTCACTTAATGTCTTTTTGTGTGTTAATTTCTATTTGTATCCGCCATGTTGTAAGCATGTTGGGAAACTGTAGGAGTTGTTCTACTCTTAATTTATTGAAGGAAATTAGTGATGATTGGCGATAATTATTTGAGCAAATTCGAGAAAACAAGGATCGAGCCGGTATCAATCTAGGTTGTGTTGTTTTCGAGTTCAGGGTGCACGTACGGCCCGCGTGGCGCGCGGTGACGTGTGCGCGCCGCCATTTTATATAGGACGCGCGCGAGCTCAGACCATCAGTCGCCTGCTAGTCGCGCAAGTGAAACTTCCTCGTGCAAGTTTACTTATCGCCACTCGCGTTTTACTTCAACCGTCGCCGGTATTATTTCAAAAATTAAATAGTGACCCTGAATAGTCAGTTCGCCGCGTTCACAAACATGATCGACGTTGTGCAACAACCCAGAGATGCCCGCCTATACGAGATCAGACAGAAGGGACAGAGGGATCCCTGTTATGTGGTCGTGCCTAATGCAAATGTACGGGTTCGTTTCTAATTATATATTTTTAATTAGTTGTTTTTCCTAAATTATTTATGATCCGCGAAGCCGGTCCAGCAACCATTAATAAATTACAATCGAAAAGTTTTAACCAAATTTAAAGCCGATGTTTTCGTATTACAAAACATGTTTATGGACTTGTGTTATTGAGTTCACCATATCACGAATTAATTATCTACGACTTGTCACAAAATATAAAAACAATATTTTTATTCGTATTTTTATTGTTGGATATCTTTGTGATTTGTGAGAACTGCCAAGCTTAAGGAGGATCTTTCTTAAATTTGGACTGTATTTGTAAAGTGACTTCATGTTTTTGATTAATATTATTAAATTCCAACTTGAAGACAGTATATTCGCTCCTTTTGAACATCTAATTTTTATTTATTAAACTTTATTGCACTGTGCGTCGTACAATTGGCGGACTTAATGCCTTATAGCATTTTATACCAGTCAACTACTTGGTAATGCAGAGAGTTTAATCAGTAATCTTTATTCGTTGAACTTTAGTCTATTGTGGATAATTTCGAGTTGAATTGTTGGAAATTAAAGTTTTTAATGCTGATGCTAACGTTACATTTATCCTTGTTTCAGGATCTGGTTAAGAGCCACCTGATGTTCGCGGTGCGCGAGGAGGTGGAAGTACTGAAAGAGCGCATCGCGGAACTGATGGAGAGGATCAACCAGCTCGAGGTGGAGAACACGTACCTGCGCGCGCACGCGAGCCAGGACACGCTGGCGCAGCTGCCGGCGGCCGGCGCGAAGCCCCCGCCGCAGCCGCAGGGCCCGCAGCCGCCGGTGTCGTAGGCCGCTGCCGCGCCGCCTGGAACGAACCCGCCGGCCACTGCCGGCCACACACCTCCACGCCTCCCCTCGGCGCGCGACCTCGCACGCAGGACACGGGGAGTCACTATGGCTGTGCTATGTTAAACGTAGGTTATCAAGGAACGAGTGTGACACGCCGGTCGAGCGCCGAGGGTCACGCGCAGCACCCGCAGCAAAGCGGGACCGCGCGCGTAAACCTCACGTTATTATGCTTTCATTCATAGAAGTATATTTTTCTGTTAAATATTTAGGGTGCAGAATTTTGTGCTAACCGCCATGCTTTTGCTACGCATCTCAGCAACGAGTCTTTAGCGTTTCTATGTGCGTCTATACTTTATTCGTTAAGGTATCGCTATCCACGTAATATATTCCATTTAAGATTACTGTAAGACGTATGTTTATATCGAATGTAACGGAATAGACGATATTTCTACGCATTGAACAATGACTGTGTGTTAATTTATTTTCTTTATTTTAATTTAAGTTATTTATCGATTTTTAATCTACTGTGTTACATTAAATTGCAAGTGTTCGTCGACGGACGGGACTATGTAAATGATCTGTCGTCACTGAATTTCTGAAAGTGTGTGAAGTTTTCGTTTAGTTGATACTTTAATTATACGTTACAGTTAAATATAGATATTTGAATGTATGTAATCTGCAGTCGATGTTGAAGTTTTCTGAGAGTCAAATATAGTGTAGAATCGTTGCGAGAAGTACTCGTGCGACGCTGGCTTTAGTCAATTTTGCACGCTGAAACCGAAAAAAAAACTATTTTTATTCCAACCCTATATCGATATTAGAAGTAATAGCGATTTAATATTGTATTTTTTTAAATAATTAAATTGTTTGTATATAGTACAAGTTGTAATAGAATTGCGAGTCGGAATGATGTACATAATGAAAGAATGTGATGATGGCAACCGATTCCTTAGTCCCCCTCGGGATCGAATCCGTGTAGTGAGGGAAGTATAAGATAAATATCGCTGTATTTAAAATAATCTAGGTCCATTGTTTATCCATTGAAAAGGCGAACAAAGTGGCTGGTGACAAGACTAGGACTGTTGAGTTTATGAAGCTCGGTCACCAGACAAGCTGTCCCAGAGGTTGAAGTGTGACTATTTTACTATTAGAGTAGTATTTTGTACAACGCTACCATGTGTATAGATTTTGTTAGGTCTTCGTAATTATTGTGAATATACAGTAATTTTACTCCTACAAGCATTACCCTAGACCTAGATATGAATTATATTATATGATACTGAAATTTGTAAATATACTGTAAACAGAGAATGTCCATTGTAGCTTATGTTGACCAGAAAGGTTCCTCATACCCAATAAATGCAAAAAAACTACTCAAATACGTGTTTGTTTCCTTTTTAACCCAAAATTATACAAGGTTAGCAGAACTCTAAACTACATCTGCTTTTGTTTTATATTTGTAATATTTTTCTATGCCAAAGAGAAATGTACTAGGGAACCTGGATTTCAAATCACATCGAGGGATGCCTGGGTTCAAATCCCAGCTTGAATAAGTCCAGAGACCAGAAATGTCGCACAGTCGGACCGACAGTACGGTAGCTCAATTGGTAGAGCGTTTAGCCCGGACAGCCAGTTCGAGTCCCGCCCGTGCGCAATTTTTGGTTTCTTATTTTCATCCTTATTGAATAAGTTAGCTTTTTTGTTTCTTCCTAATGAAACTGACTTCAGGGACAACCATGCTATTAGTGCAGGTACCGCCTGGGATATTTATTGGTAATATGATTTATATATACATATATAGACTTCATTAAGCTCCTACAGGCATTTAGTAACTTATAGAGAAGTAGGCGCAAATTTTATATCATGGTTGCTCTGCTGTTTTAAGTCGTATGTTGCTTTATGGCCTAAAACCTTACTCGATAAATAAGCTATTCAACACAGATTTTTTCAAATCGGTCCTGTAGAGACAGTCAAGCACAACGCCCGGCGTCCTGCCGCTTAAGACGCAGCGGCTGCCGCGGATGCCCCAGCAGCATTTTCCATAGTATTTGACAGTTAATTCACGTAGGTATATCGAGGAAGTAGCCAAATGTTTGCCTAAATGCTAAAAATAAAGTGGCTCCATCTGTATCAACATTCAACATTGCGGTTAAGCGCCATCTCTTGACATATGTGCACAAAACTACCGTCTGGAACAAGATTGCTTTTTTTGTACTGAAATCTGAAATAGTACATCAATACTACAATAGATTGCAGGAAACCAAAGTATGCGTGGATAAACAAAAGAACAATGATGTTTGGTTAAGGAATTAACTTACTGACTTTTTATTCTTTTGTAAATAAATCCCTTGATAAGTATCAAATTGGTCTTCTGATAATCATACATGGGATCATACTTCTTAATTTTTAAAAAAGCTCTTTCTATTTTTCTATTAGGTTAGCCAGAAAGTGCTGGTTCAAGTCCCGATCGTGCGCAAATTTTTGGTTTCTTATTTCATCTTTATGAACATAAAATATGACACTCTGAGTGTTAAAAACATTCTAAACATAGCTTTTTCTGATCAAAAGTAGTATATTGGATTATATATAATGCCAAAAACCGGCCAAATGAGAGTCGGACTCGCGCACTGAGGGTCCTGTGCCAATTTTAACTGAATTAGGGAATCCACTTACTTACACATAGTATTATATTTATCAGGGATAAAACATACCAGTAAAACCACATTAAGCTCGAAAAAAACAGCTAGTGACATCTATTGATACAGTGAAGTACAGCTGCATTACATTACAAATGCCGTAACTCGTGTAGAAATATACTCGTGCAAAAAATGACGTCTACTTCCCGCTAGATGGCCGCACATCCTCAACATTTTAGATATTGTTTGTTTTTCTAGGTATTGTGAAATACAATATCCTAAAAGTACCTAGTTATTTAACGAATCATTATGAATAGTATGACATAACTAAGTGAAAACGCCAAATAATAGATTTATTTTATGTTCAGATGGAGGATTACTTTTAACCAGAGCCAAGCGGAGTACCATCTATTTTTATACTATATCTATATTTTGAGACCACAATACGTCTGATACTGATCATGATTCCTTACAAGCAAGAACAACTCATTTGTATTATATAAACTTTATGCAGCATCACAATATCAACATCAATTTATCATTTTTATGTTGTAGCACAGAAAATATAATAGTACTACGTAGTAGTAGGTAGCCGGTAACACCACACCATGCATGATTGAAAGCTATAATATTGTAGTCTCTTTCTATAGAATAGTAAGATGTGCGAAACACAACTTCGTAGTTATTTTCTGCAAATTAAATGAATATTGAATATAAAGATTTGTGAAATAGGCTTATTTCCGAACGTTTAATTGTCCCAAGGGCTGACAGTAGCTGTCAGTGTCACGGCGACGTACGTTTTTTTGTTGACGTCAGGCAGTAGGCAGTAGGGATGGCGCAAATAGATAAAATATATCGATACTAGATTTATTTTTAAATTATTTTTAGATTATTATTATTAGATATTTTTCAAATGGTAATGTGATGCTGCGTGTATATTTTCCTAAAAATAAAGGTTTTTCTATGGATCGATATTTTTGCTTAAGAGGAAGTTACCTTTATAATAACCATTACCCATTTAAAAATATACAATAAAAAAATAAATGCATAATTGACATATTTATTCTTTTATTTTTGTACTGACTGTCAGTCAGCCAGTGTTCCTTGTTGTCATAGTTGGCTTTTCAGTTGGTGTGGAAACTATGGAAACACTGCACAGACCACAAACGAGTCATCAAATCATATATATTTTATATTTCATCAAAATGGAGGCGAAAAAACATCTTTTTTGATATCCGAAAATCAAAATATCGAAAAAAAAAAATCGCCGATGTGTTTATTTTCTGAATAAATATCGATATTTTAATATATCGTTTTTTTGCCCAAGCCTATCAGGGTGTGAATTTCGCTGATTTGGTTTGCTTTCGTTTGTGTTGTGTTTTACAGAAAATGGACAACAATATGAGTCTAAAAGAAATACAGAGTAAATTACTGCTATGGGAGGCTCCAGAAAATCCTCTGGCGCCTCTTACGGCTGAGCAGCGAGAGGCAATATTAGATTTGGAGTCTTTAATTCTCGGCGTTTCCAATGATCCTGAGGATGTGTGTATTTTCAATATATCTGTGATTTTTAAGTACCTACTGAAATCACTACGAACGATTTAAAAATTCGCTATATATTAAACATTTTACAGGCCGAAATCGTGGAAGAAACCAGTAAAATACCGGAAAGTAGTGCCATGCCTGCAGTTGACAGTACTTTTGATTTTCTGAACTGGTATGAAAGTTTGTGCGAAAAAAATATCAAAGCGGATGATTCTCCGTATGAGGCGTACTACTCGCAGCTGGAGGACAGAAGAAATGAATGTGTTTCTTTGAATAACCAGGTATCACTTATGTTACAGATACTTTTTACCAACTTCTAAAAAGGAGGTAATCAAATCAATATGTATGTATGTGATATTTTTAGAGTTTGATTATTTGTTTTTTGTATTTATTATTTGAGTATCAAACTCCAAAAATATATTATATTTTATAGAACAGCCTTTTATTTTGATTTGTATCATTTATGTGGCACCTAGTGGTGACTGAGTTTATTCCGGTGTTTCTTCTCAGCACTTGCCAAATTGTCTGTGTCTCGTCTCGAAACGCTAGTAGGGCCCAAAGATAGGGAGACATGTTCTAGCCCCATATGGGCAATAATAAATTGATATTTCAATAATCATTGACATTCATAAGTGGCATTTTGTGTCCTTAATTGAATAAATTATTTTTGACTCGACTTGACTTGACTTTTTAGATCAACATCTTTAACACGTTCATGTACGCATACCACAATAGTCATCTTTTGTGCCGTGGCGCATAAGAACTGCATACAAAGTTTGAGCACGTCCACACTAGTATCGCCGTATAGCAAACAAAATATTGCCTATTGTATGTCGCTAACGTCCGTAGACGTTGACTGGCAGTACAACCGAACACGATGTTTGATGACGTTGTTCATGTGTGTGTGAGTATTTCTATATGCGTGTGTGAATAATGTTCAAGTAACAAAAAAAAATGAATTGTAGCGCTAGAACTTTGAAAATTGGACACGATGCGGCGCAATGACGTAGCTACCTGAAGTGTACCTGTTGTGCTTTGAAATAAAATAAAACTTAGGATGTGGTTCGACTATGTGCCTCATCACGAAGATCACTTTTGGATGTTCTATAACGTTGTTAGAACGAAAGTGTTAAAGGCTATGTGTGCAAAATTTTGTTATTGTTTATGTTATTCTGCAGAAGTCTTAGTGAGATGACTATTGTCAGTTGTATTATTGTATTATATACGTAATCAGTATATTTGTACAGTAGTTTATGAGGTATGGGCAAATAACAAAAATCTGGAATAAAAAATACCTAATTTTTTTTTTAACTGCCTTCAAAAATCTGATGGCGACAGAAATCTTACGGTTTTTGAAGGCAGTTTAATTTTTTTCATTATTTCTTTTATGCCCATACATAGCTCTACACTAATTGATTTAGATTAAACCATACATAAACATAGTTTGGTTTAGAATCTCGGTTTAACATATGCTACTTTTCATTAGTATAAAAAATAATGAAGGTTTGAAATACTCATTGGATGATGCTGCTGGCAGGTTTAGTAAAAAAACCGGCCAAGTGCGAGTCGGACTCGCGCACTGAGGGTTCCGTGCCAGCTTTAACTGAATTAGGAAATCCACTTACTTGTACTTAGTAAAATACCACAATATTTTGTTGACTGCAAATATAACTTTGTTTTTCATAGTGTTTGTATAAAGTACAAAGTTATGTTAGCGGTTGTTGAAAATGTGCTATATCTCAAAAACTACTAGTTCGATCCCGTTCGAACCAATTTTCGTTGAAAGTATTTGTTAAGATCTACATTCCATATTTTTTTCAAAATTTACACTCTCTTGGTTTAACACTTTGCACGCCGTTCACGAGGACCATTCGTTATGCAGTTTTGCCGCCATTTCGCCGGCCATTTAAATAACTGCCACGCGTAATTCGCCGATAACGAATACCACTCGTTACACTTTTTCTCTTAGAGTCGCGGATGACGAATAGTACTCGTGATCAAATTCCATACTGTTTGTATCAAAATAACGAGAACAGTTCGTGATCCGCTTGGTAGCAACGTATAGAGGAACGATTTAGCTACACGCACACATACAATTCATTAACGTATTTGGTTGGAGGTGGCGTGACAATGCGTCGGCCCGCGCTGTCTCGCCAGTGCGCCGCAAAGTTTGTGCTGACACCATAAAGAAGCAAACTGGTAAACGTGGACGCAAAGAAACAATTTTTTATTGTCCTGACTGTTCAGTACCATTATGTAATTACCCTTGCTTCAAAAAATATCACACACAAAAAGATTATACTGTATAAAAGCAAGAGCAAACACATGTTAGAGTTTTTTTTTTTTCAAAAAACGTGTTCACTTTACTATAGTTTCAAAATAAAAATAAATATGTAAGCACATTGTTTTAATTTTACCCTAAAAATATATAAAATCACCTTCCAAATACAAAAAGAATTGTTCCTATATATACGCTAATAATTTTTTTATAAATCTTAAAATATCACCGAAAAACGCCGGCGAACCGCAGATGACGCTTTAAAAAACCCGCGGCGTACTTGGGCGCAAGAGCATCACGAGTGGAGCTCGTGATCGGCTGTCGGAGTGCGGCATTGGATTATAACGTCGGCGTTCAAAGTGTTAAAAGTTAGATGGGGGTGACGCCCATTTTACCACTTTGGAAGCGTTTAGCTTTGAAACGTTAGACTTTAAAAGAAAATGTTTTTAGGAACCTCTATGTCATTTTAAAAGACCTATCCATAGACAAAGGTTTGTTTTAAATTTTTTTTTTGGTTTTAGTTTCATGTATTGGAGCCCCCCCTTAAATGTCATTATTTATTATTTTTTGTATGAGAATCGGTTAGCGGTTAACAGGATACATCTACCTACCAAATTTCAATTGTGTAATGCTTATAGTTACAGAATAAAATGTCTGTGACATACGGACGGACAGACTGACAGACAGACAGACTTGACGAAAATATAAGGGTTCCGTTTTTTGCCATTCGGCTACGGAACCCTAAAAAACCTATCCTAATTCTGTTTGATTTGTGTGATTTTCAGATTGGGGCTACAATGGCAGACTTGAACAAACTATCACAGGAATATGAATTAGTGTCCAACAAAACCAATGCTCTACATTTAATGAGTGAACAGTTGCTGGCTGATCAGAACAAACTTTCTAGTATTGGTGAGTTGTTTTGAGCTATTGTAATAACTACACTTAAAAACCACATTGCTCTGATCCCAAAGTAAATAGCCAATGCACTTTTGTTATGGAAATCAGACACAACGGTGGTACCACAACACCCAGACCGAGACAATATAGAAAAGATCGTTTTCTACATTGACCCGACGGGAATCGAAACCGGAACCTCACGAGATGGCGACCCTTGAAACCAGCGTGTTAGCCACTCGACCACGGAGGTCGTCAAGTAAGTAGCTAATGCACTTGTGTGATGGAAATCAAAAACAATGGAAGTATCACAACAACCAAATCTGAGACAATGTAGATAGTTCTGATTACTACATTGACCCAAACGGGAATCAAACCTGGGACCTCGGAGCGGCAACGATTTGAAACCCAACACGTGTTTGTGGCTAATCAACCACACACCACAGAGGTCTTCAAACAATTAATTTTCTAGTTTATATTTTTACGTCAAATAACAGCTGTTTCTAATAGCCAAATACTATTTTGCTTCAGATTATAAATTCATTGGGCTCAATAAAATCAATGTTGATGACGACCTCCGTGGTGTAGTGGGAGGTCCCTGGTTCGATTCTCGGTCGGTTTATTTGGTCTCAGGTCTGGGTGTTGCGGTACCACTGTTGTCTGATTTCCATAACACAAGTGCATTGGCTACTTACTGTTGGATCAGAGCAATGTATTTAATTATTTAAATATTTAAAAAAATGATCCATTAACACTAAACACACATTGCCATAAATGTATTTATTAATTATATTACTGAAAACAGTGGGCCTAAGATGCGCGACTATTTATCATGTATCGCGGCAATCGATAAATTTCAAACGTCATTTTAATCATATTAAAAAGATTTTTCCTTACTTTAATGTATTCATTTGTTTTTAAAAGCAATTAGAATTACCTTTTTAGTAATAAAAATGTGGGAAAACATGTTGTTTAAGAAATAAAATTATTTTATCGACGCGATAAACGGTATCGAGGCGTGCGTGTTAGGCCTACAGAGCTACACAACATGAAGCGCGCGGCATCGACGCGATCGTCGGTGACAGATTGACAGGTAGTCTAGGTTGGGGCACCACCACCTGATAGCTAGTGCCGTTTCATGCTTCTCAATCAGTATTAGTATTATTTATTTGCCTTAATTGGGGTACACAGGATTATAAATACATTTTATGTCAGCCCATTTAGCCAGTAACAAATGGAATGCAAATATTTTAACAATTACAAAGGTATTATTCATTTTCGTTTACATTTGAGTTAATTATTTTTTTATTATAGTATTATTATTAAATTATGTTTTATTCCTTTGCTTTTGGTCAAAAAATTCTTTCAAATTATAAAAATATTTTTATTACAAGATACTAGATAGATAGATATTACACGCCTGTAGAAACAAGCTATTATTTTTCTTCACAAATAAGCATACTTCAAGAATATACAGGGACGATAATGTATGGAGACCAAGTTTTGTAAATCATGGGCGGCATTATTCTACTCGCTAACAGTACACACATTGCACCATAAATTGTCTCTAATAGACATAAAGGCTATTGATTGATTGGGCTCAATAAATAAGACCATTAATAAAAAGGGTTGTTTATTCAAATAATTTGGATGATTATTATATGTTTACAGGCGATGACATAAAACAGAAACTCCACTACTTCACGCAAGTGGAGCACTTGTCCCAGCGGCTCAGTAGCCCGACCATGTCGGTGAACAGTGAGGCATTCTTCACTGTGCTAGCCAAGATTGATGAGTGCTTGGACTACATGAAGAGAAATGTATGTTGATTGCTATACAAATTACTGCTTTCTAAGATTGAATGCTATGATTTTTTTAAGTAAGAAATACATTAAAATTGAAGAAAACAACACTTTAATTTTAGTGTGGGATTTTCAGTGATCTTATATACAGGCTGTTGTTTTGGTCAGCGACGAGCGATACTGATGCCAAACAAATATATAAAAAATGATTTTTTTAATAGAAAAAAAACAAAATCTATTGATGCTATACAGCGATTGAGTGACAACTATTACCACCACCAGGTAGCCTTTTCTTAGCTTACTAACTACGGCGTAGTATTTCGTAGAAACGCGCTAGCCACGCGCGAGGGTGTGAGATTCTCCATTCGTTTTGTCATGTTTTAGAATGTTGTGAAGAGGTTTTCTTGTATAAAACTTACATATAATTTAAAGAAAATATTTTTTAGAATTAGTGCAACTCATATAATAATCTCTGAGTTGGATGTTACTGACCAAAACAACAACCTGTATACGTAAAAATATTTAAAATATACCTTTAAGTCCTACTAATAGTCTTTTCAGAATCTATTAATAATTATATTTTTGAAGAATAACAAGAATCTGTATTTAACCAAAAGTATTTATTTTAGAGTACTTTCAAAGAAGCCCACACATATCTAGTGAAATATCGCCATCTCCAAAGCCGGGCTATCTCCCTAATCCGTTCATACGTGAACCATGTGCTCAACCATGCCACGGAGCAAGTGTTGTCACCAAGCGATGAAGACTCCACGGAGCAGGAGTCAATGGATACGGCTTATGCAGTGTACTTTGGCAAGTTTCAAGCTGCTGCACCTAAGCTGAGGATGGTTATTGGGGAAATTGAAACGAGAGCGGAAAGTAATCCTGAGTGAGTATTTGATAAACTAATATCAAAATATGTCACTGAATCTAATCTATGTACTTGTAAAATGTTCAATTATGAACACCATTTAAATCAATTGTATTGATGTCGTTGTCATATTATTATTTCAAATTGCTTATTTCAACTGCTATTGATTTTTAGCAGAATCAATAGATTGCTGCGATGCATCTGCATCACAGAAATTTATTGATGCTAGTTACTTAGTAAAAATAATATCTAGTATGTAAGTAGAGGGCGGTCATGGTATGATATTGGCGTAGTGTTAGAGCACAAGTTAGAGCTCTAGTAATATCATTCGGGCCCTGAATTGTGTGAAAAGTGTGTTAGATTTCAAATTTGAAACAACTAAATAGTGGTTTAGAACGATTTTAACACTCACAGTGTCATATTTTATATTCGTAAAGATGAAATAAGAAAGTTACTGGTTCGAGTCCTGCCCGGCCGCAATTTTTGGTTTCTTATTTCATCTGTATGAACTTAATAGTGATATAAACTTTTGCTGAATTAAATGTAGACAATTCACGAACCATTTCCTCCAATTCCAGCTACGCATCTCTCCTATCCGATCTTAAACGCGAGTATGCGTCGCGCCGAGCGCGCGTCGCGGGCGCTCCCACCGCCGCAGCGCTCGCCACGGCCGCCGCGCGACACCAGCGCGACCATTGCACGCTAGCGCGGGCCGCTTGTTCCCTACTAGCGCACGCTTGCAGGGACGAGTGTGCGCTGTACCTGAGACTGTTCTCTCAAGTTACACCGGAGCTGGAGTGAGTACCTAACCGACCTATATCATGTCTATGTCATGTCGAGACCATTGCACGCTAGCGCGGGCCGCTTGTTCCCTACTAGCGCACGCTTGCAGGGACGAGTGTGCGCTGTACCTGAGACTGTTCTCTCAAGTTACACCGGAGCTGGAGTGAGTACCTAACCGACCTATATCATGTCTATGTCATGTCGAGACCATTGCACGCTAGCGCGGGCCGCTTGTTCCCTACTAGCGCACGCTTGCAGGGACGAGTGTGCGCTGTACCTGAGACTGTTCTCTCAAGTTACACCGGAGCTGGAGTGAGTACCTAACCGACCTATATCATGTCTATGTCATGTCGAGACCATTGCACGCTAGCGCGGGCCGCTTGTTCCCTACTAGCGCACGCTTGCAGGGACGAGTGTGCGCTGTACCTGAGACTGTTCTCTCAAGTTACACCGGAGCTGGAGTGAGTACCTAACCGACCTATATCATGTCTATGTCATGTCGAGACCATTGCACGCTAGCGCGGGCCGCTTGTTCCCTACTAGCGCACGCTTGCAGGGACGAGTGTGCGCTGTACCTGAGACTGTTCTCTCAAGTTACACCGGAGCTGGAGTGAGTACCTAACCGACCTATATCATGTCTATGTCATGTCGAGACCATTGCACGCTAGCGCGAGCCGCTTGTTCCTTACTGGCGCACGCTTGCAGGGACGTGTGTGCGCTGTACCTGAGACTGTTCTCTCAAGTTACACCGGAGCTGGAGTGAGTACCTAACCGACCTATATCATGTCTATGTCATGTCGAGACCATTGCACGCTAGCGCGGGCCGCTTGTTCCCTACTAGCGCACGCTTGCAGGGACGACTGTGCGCTGTACCTGAGACTGTTCTCTTAAGTGACACCGGAGCTAGAGTGAGTGAGTACCTAACCGACCTATATCATGTCTAGATATTTGCTAAGTTACCCAACTGGTGTTAGAAACGGCGGCCATGCGACGCTAGCGCGACCATTGTGCTCGTTACTAGCGCATGCCTGCAGGGACGAGTGTGCGCTGTACCTGAAACTGTTTGCTTAAGTTACGTCGGAATAAGAGTGAGTACCTATATCACGTCGAGATATCTAGATAGTGACTCAGTAACATTAGTGTGACCATTGCGCGGGCCGCTTGTTCATTACTAGCACACGCTTTCAGGGACGAGTGTGCGCTGTACCTGAGACTGTTCTCTCAAGTGACACTAGTGCTAGAGTGAGTATTTTACCTGCCTATATCATGTCTAGATTGTCGCTAAGTAACCCAACTGGTGTTAGAAGCGGCGGCCACGCGATGCTAGCGCGGGCCGCTTGTTCCTTACTAGCGCACGCTTGCAGGGACGTGTGTGCGCTGTACCTGAGACTGTTCTCTCAAGTGACTCCGGAGCTAGAGTGAGTACCTAACCGACCTATATCATGTTTAGATTGTCGTTAAGTTACCCAAGTGGTGCTAGTGATGGCGGCCACGTGACGCTAGCGCGAGCCGCTTGTTCCTTAATAGTGCACGCTTGCAGGGACGTGTGTGCGCTGTACCTGAGACTGTTCTCTCAAGTGACACCGGAGCTAGAGTGAGTATTGTATCTACCTGTATCATGTCTAGATTGTCGCTAAGTTACCCAACTGGTATTAGAAACGGGCCCACTGCTTGTTCCTTACTAGCGCACGCTTGCAGGAACGAGTGTGCGCTGTACCTGAGACTGTTTTCTCAAGTGACACCGGAGCTAGAGTAAGTACTTTATCTCTCTATATCATGTCTAGATTGTCGCTTAGTAACCCAACTAGTGTTAGAGATGGCCGTCGCGCGACACCAGCGAGACCATTGCACGCCAGCGCGGGCCGCTTGTTACTTACTAGCGCAAGCTTGCAGGGACGAGTGTGCGCTGTACCTGAGACTATTCTCTCTAGTGACACCGGAGCTAGAGTGATAACCTAACCGACCTATATCATGTCGAGACCATTGCACGCTAGCGCGGGCCGCTTGTTCCTTACTAGCGCACGCCTGCAGGGACGAGTGTGCGCTGTACCTGAGACTGTTCTCTCAAGTTACACCGGAGCTAGAGTGAGTACTTAACCGATCTATGTCATGTCTATATCATGTCGAGACCATTGCACGCTAGCGCGGGCCGCTTGTTCCTTACTAGCGCACGCCTGCAGGGACGAGTGTGCGCTTTACCTGAGACTGTTCTCTCAAGTTACACCGGAGCTAGAGTGAGTACTTAACCGATCTATGTCATGTCTATATCATGTCGAGACCATTGCACGCTAGCGCGGGCCGCTTGTTCCTTACTAGCGCACGCCTGCAGGGACGAGTGTGCGCTTTACCTGAGACTGTTCTCTCAAGTGACACCGGAGCTAGAGTGAGTACCTAACCGACCTATATCATGTCTATGTCATGTCGAGACCATTGCACGCTAGCGCGGGCCGCTTGTTCCTTACTAGCGCACGCTTGCAGGAACGAGTGTGCGCTGTATCTGAGACTGTTCTCTCAAGTGACACCGGAGCTAGAGTGAGTATTTTACCTGCCTATATCAGGTCTAGATTGTCGCTAAGTAACCCAACTGGTGTTAGAAGCGGCGGCCACGCGATGCTAGCGCGGGCCGCTTGTTCCCTACTAGCGCACGCCTGCAGGGACGAGTGTTCGCTGTACCTGAGACTGTTCTCTCAAGTGACTCCGGAGCTAGAGTGAGTACCTAACCGACCTATATCATGTTTAGATTGTCGCTAAGTTACCCAAGTGGTGCTAGTGATGGCGGCCACGCGACGCTAGCGCGAGCCGCTTGTTCCTTACTGGCGCACGCTTGCAGGGACGTGTGTGCGCTGTACCTGAGACTGTTCTCTCAAGTGACACCGGAGTTAGGGTGAGAATTATACCTGCCTATATCATGTCTAGATTGTCGCTAATTTCCCAACTGGTGTTAGAAACGGCGGCCACTGCTTGTTCCCTACTAGCGCACGCTTGCAGGGACGACTGTGCGATGTATCTGAGACTGTTGTCTCAGGTGACACCGGAGCTAGAGTGAGTATTTTATCTACCTGTACCATGTCTGGATCTAGATTGTCGCTAAGTTACCCAACTGGTGTTAGTAATGGCGGCCACGCGGCGCTAGAGTGGGCCGCTTGTTCCTTACTAGCGCACGCTTGCAGGGACGTGTTTGCGCTGTACCTGAGACTGTTCTCTCAAGTGACACCGGAGCTGGAGTGAGTATTTAATCTACCTGTATCTTGTCTAGATTGTCGCTAAGTTACCCAACTAGTGATAGAAGCGGTGGTCGCGCGAGACCAGCGGGACGATTGCACGCTAGCCGCTTGTTCCTTACTAGCGCACGCGTGCACTAGCAAGTGACGTTTGAGCAGGAGTGAACATTTAGCCCCAACATATTTAGAAACAATGTATTAAATCTATGTATCTTGACGAGCTCCGTAGTGAAGTGGCTAAGCACGCTAGTTTCATGGCGTCGCCGCTCCGAGGTCCCGGTTTCGATTCCCGGTCGGGTCAATATAGAAATCAAAATGTTCTATATTGTCTCGGGTCTGGGTGTTGTGGTACCACCGTTGTATCTGATTTCCATAACACAAGTGCAATTAGCTACTTACTTTGGGAGCAGAGCAATGTATGTGATTGGTGTCCAATATTCATATTCTTATTCAGCTTACTCCACTTAAATTGATATGAATTGACTAAGAGTCGATTTTGCTAACGTCCGAATTTCCATTTTAAAATGTCATTTTCATAAAATAATAATGCTGTCAAATCGGTGACGTTTTCAAATTAGGTGTTTTGTATTGCATTGGATTAATATGCCTTATCTCACGTTGGTAAAATCGATTCTAAAGACCGTTTTGGTGGTTCCTAATTTATGCGGCGGCATCGGACTCTATAAATTTTTAGCCAAACATTCAGTCAGACGCTGCTACTGTAATAGATCTGGCATAAGCAGTTTCATCCATAGGCTTTTGCCTCCGCACGCACTTGTGTATTGATAATACTTTTTATGTAACATCTTTAATACATATTTTCAGGGAATACCTTCAGTCCCTCTGCAATGGCCTGTACGAGACGCTACGGCCGCACATCATACACATAAACCATTTGGAGACGCTAGCCGAGCTGTGCGTCATACTCAGGGTCGAGGTCATCGAGGAGCAGGTCAACAATGATCGTAAGTAACAATTTCATTAATTTAATTATTAGTTTTTAAAGTTGCAGAATCACACCGGCTGCAGCAGACCCCTTGAAATCAGTCACTGTGGAAAACTTTGACTGATAATGTTGAATATTACTTTGCTAAGTATCATTTTGACTATTAAAAATTCGACTGTGTGATTATACAAAATACCGAAATACATAATATTTCGTAAAACGAAATTATTACCATGCATGTTCCTAACCGTAGATCCAAAATTAATTTTCACGCCACTGAACTCTAGATTTTTCTCTCATTTCTGAGGGTCATGGACCACCTTTGGAATCTCTAATCTTGATTGATTAGTTATCATCAACAGCTCAATTAAAAATAATTGAAAATAAAAAATACTGTCACAACTCCCCACCCTATGGAAAACCAATAAAATTAAAGAGAAGGACAAGTAAAAGCTGTCAAACGAAACCGATTAAAGATGTCAGTAACTTACATTTGTAGCTAAAATGAGAAAACTTTTCGTTCAGGTGATTTATACCAATCTTCCTAAGTTACACATATTCGTTTACCGCATGATAAACAGTCGACACAAAATATCGAACAACACAGCTCTAGTGTAAAAGTAAATATTATTTTTTATACAAAATATTCGTAGATATGCATTACCTGTGTTATTCAGTATTTTACTTATTACGTAAATTAACTGTTATGGAATAGAATAATCAAACAGCGTACTTTAAATTTGAAGCGCATTGGTAAATATATCGTATATTAAGAGGCTTCGATTTCGACTAATTTACCTGATTATTTGTTGGGGTTATTTCGCTGTAATGAACAACACCCAAGTCACCATGTTTCAGGAGAACTATTTCTTCAAAATATACACAATTTCACTTTATTTTTTAAAAAAAAAACAAATGTAAGAAATTTTCAGCGAGCCTTCCTGGGCTTCCAAACTGACTGACAGCCGCCAAAAATGGTTCTGCATCGCATCTCCCATCTCTTTTTAGGGTTCCGTAGCCGAATGGCAAAAAACGAAACCCTTATAGTTTCGTCAAGTCTGTCTGTCTGTCTGTCTGTCTGTCTGTCTGTCTGTCTGTCTGTCTGTCTGTCTGTCTGTCTGTCTGTCTGTCTGTCTGTCCGTCCGTATGTCACACCCTTTTTATTCTGTAACTATAAGCATTACACAATTGAAATTTGGTAGGAAGATGTATCTTGTTAACCGCTTACCGATTCTCATACAAAAAATAAAAAATAATGACAGTTAAGGGGGGGCTCTCATACATGAAACTAAAACCAAAAAAAACTTTTTTTGTCAAACCTATGCGTGTGGGGTGTCTATAGATAGGTCTTTTAAAATAACATAGAGGTTCCTCAAACCATTTTCTTTTAAAGTCTAACGTTTCATAGCTAGACGCTTCCAAAGTGGTAAAATGGGCGTCCCCCCCATCTAATTTCTAAACCAAGCAAGTGTAAATTTTGAAAAAAATATGTGATGTAGATCTTAATAAATACTTTCAACGAAAATTGGTTCGGACAGGATCGAACAAGTAGTTTTTGAGATATAGCACATTTTCAACAACCGCAAACATAACTTTGTACTTCATACAAACACTATGAAAAACAAAGTTATATTTGTAGTCAACATAATATTGTGGTATTTTACTAAGTAGAAGTAAATGAATTCCCTAATTCAGTTAAAGTTGGCACGGAACCCTCAGTGCGCGAGTCCGACTCGCACTTGGCCGGTTTTTTTATCTCACAGTTTGCTGCTAATGACATTCGCTCTTGTCGTTCTATTTCAAAGGGCTAATAATTTTATGGGAAGAACATACTGGGGGCCTATTCTAAAAGCTGTGATAGTAGATTATTCACTATGAGAATAAAGCAATGTCTAAAAAATCTCGAGTCACGAGCGAAAAGAAAGGATTATAATTTTGAACATTTTTGATTTTGAAGGTTTTACTCCTGAGCGTTAGCGAGCAAAGAGAAACTCAAATCCGTCGCTACACTCAGGATTCTCTATTAGAATCCTGAGTGTAGTGACGGATTTGAGTTTCTCTTTGCGAGGCAATTTATAAAATTTTACTGGTTAGTGGTGTCATTGATTGTGTCTGCGATCATTAGCAATAGTTTTGCAAGTGGTAAAGGTTCCCTCCACATCGACTGAGTTTTCTATGCAGAAATATAACTTGGGTTCTATGTAAGCACTCATAGTTTCAGGCGAAATTTCTGCCGTTGGACGGCAGAAATTCATGACACATGATTTTTTATCCGAATATTGCGATTTAAAACGCAGAGTGAATGCACTGCACTGACGCATATTGGAAATGTACCGCTAACATGCATCAGAACTATATATCTTAGGTAAAACATGCTATTATCGCATATGCATATGCAAATGCATACAGGGTGTGGTTTTTGTCAGTGACATCCAATTCAGGGGTGATAATATGATTTATGTTTATTCCGGTGCTCGTAGCGCAGTGGTAGAAGCGCTTTGGTAGTGATACCGAAGTGAAGCAACCTACGGCTTGCTTGTGGCGTGTTTGGATGGGTGACCATTCTGACCATATAAGTGACGTACATAACGAGCATCTCCGAGCTTCGGAAGGCACGCTAAGCCGTTGGTTCCGGCTAATATTTGTTAATATTAGTCGTTAAGCCTAGTCAGAGCCCTTATGGGCGGCTTGATAACATCTGAGAGCAGGGTTGGTCGCTTGCCTTGCAAAAGTTGCAAACACCCCTCCACCAACCCGCACTGAGCCCGCGTGGTGGAGTATGGCTCAAACTACCTCATAGTTGAGGTAAGGCCTTTGCCCAGCAGTGGGATGTTACAGGCTAACTTTAGTTTTAATTTTTGCTTATGATTATAAAGAAAAAAAACTTTAAACTATATATAAGTTTTATAAAAGAAAACCTATGCATAAAATTCTATAAAAAAACAAAACGAATACAGAACCTTGCATCCTCGCGCTTATCTGAAAAATACTACGCCGTAGCTATTAAGTTACGAAGAGGCGACTTGGCCATAGTAGTTTTGACTAAAAATAAATTGATTTGGTGGGTTTTTAAATATATATTTTTTGGCATCAGTATCGTTTGTAAAATCAACCCTAAATCAGGCACCGCTGAACAGCCTGTATAATCCGGTCTCTAATATAATTTATGGTCTCCGATGCTCCCTGCAGCCAGTCTGTCAGCGCTGGGCGCGACGGCGCGCGCATTACTGCAAGACGCGCAGGAGCGGCTCGTGTTCAGAGCGCACGACAACTGCATAAGATACCACAGTATTTACCTTGACCTGCTGTTGTCCATATCCCTGAGTCGGGCGTCGCTGCCAAAAGAACACGTATAATCCGGTCGCTAAGATAATCGCGCGTTAGTCGAACGGTGGGACTCACTGTTGCTACGGCACTGGATGCGCCTGCACACCCTCAAAGGTGTATAGGCGCACACCAAGTGCGTGAAAAAAAGTTTTAATCTTAAACATGAAATAAGAAACCAAAAATTTGCGCACGGGCGGGGTTTGAACCAGCAACTTCTCGGCTTACCGGGCCGTACGCTCTACCAATTGAGCTACCGTGCTGTCGGTCCGAACTTGCGAAATTTGTAGTTTCTTATGGATACGTCATTTAGCGTGACCTCTAGCGCCATCTTCTTCTTCTTCTTATTTAAGAGCTATGCTCTTGTCGGTGGAGTTTTTTCCAATTTAATCGATCCCATGCCATTTCCTTGACTACTTGGTACGACTTGACTCCTAACTTTAGCGCCATCTACCCGTCTGTTTATGCAACAGTGGGCCAAGTAGTTATTCTTTCCAGAATAAATGAAATTAAAAAAAAAAAGTTATTGTAAGTTTAATAAAAGAAAACCTCTTCGCAACTTTTTTTTTAAAAAAAATGAACGGGGAAACTTGCACCCTCGCGCGTGTTAAAAATACCACGCCGTAGCTATTAAGCTACAAAGAGGGGTGTGGGTTTTTTGAATATATATTTTTTGGCATCAGTATCTTTTGTAAAACCACGCCTAAGTCTGGGGCGTTGCTGACCAAAACAACAGCCCGTATAATCCGGTCTCTTAGATGATTGATTATCTCCCATCCTCCCTACAGCGAGTCTGTCAGCGCTGGGCGCGACGGCGCGCGCGCTGCTGCAAGACGCGCAGGAGCGGCTCGTGTTCAGGGCGCACGTGCACTTGCGAGCAGACGTGCTGCACTACAGACCGGCGCCGGGAGACCTGGCCTATCCGGATAAGCTGGAGATGATGGAGGTATGAAACTTTGGTATTTTGTATTTTACTTTGATATTGCACTAAAAATTAACCCCCTTATTTATGGTTTAGAATGTTTTTAACACTCAGTGTCATATTTTATATTCATAAAGATGAAATAACTAACCAAAAATTTTGGGCAATGGCGGGACTTGAACCAGCAACTTTTTGGCTAACTGGGCCAAACGCTCTACCAATTGAGCTACCGTACGGTACCTACTTGACCCACTGTTGCATAAACAGACGGGTAGATGGCGCTAAACGTCACGCGTTATGACGTACCCATAAGTAACTACAAATTTCGCAAGTTCGGACCGACAGCACGGTAGCTCAATTGGTAGAGCGCTTGGCCCGGTTAGCCAAGAAATTGCTGGTTCAAGTCCAGCCCGTGCGCAAATTTTTGGTTTCTTATTTCATCTTTATGACCCCTTATTTATAATAACACATACAGTCTCATTAACCTGTTTTAACTATTACATTGTTTTGTCTCGTTTTTTCTTGTGCCTGTCATCATTTGACAGAAAGTGACAAAACAGTGTAATAGCTTAAATAATGTTTCAGTTATTAAGAATAAGGGAGTAAGTAAGACAAATCTATGTATTTTTTAATACTTTGCAATATGATGTGGTGTCATACAAGTACATTGAACCTATCCAGAACTTAACTGTCCCAAAAAAATAACGAAGATCTTCCCACTGTCAATACCATATACTTTTTCAAAATAAGCATAATGGTTTAGTATGTTTTTAACACTAACAGTGTCATAATTTTTTTTATTCATAAAGATGAAACATAAACAGACGGCTAGATGGCGCTAAGCGTCATGCAATGACGTATCCATAAGAGACCATAAATTTTGCAGGGTTGGACAGACAGCACGGTAGATCAATTGGTAGAGCGTTAGGCCCGGTCAGCCAAGAGGTTGCTGGTTCAAGTCCCGCCCGTGCGCAAATTTTTGGTTTCTTATTTCATCTTTATGAATGCATAAGTATTTTTTATTGTTCACAACAAGCCTGTTTAAAACCACATTTCATTGTTAAAGTCATTATATCAGTCAAATCTACGTGTCATTTACCTATATTCAAAATTTTATGTATACTCGGTGTTTTGAAGAATATTCATATTTCATAACAAAGGTAATAATTAAACAATTATCAATGCAGTAAGTAAAATTACGCGGGACAATTCCACTACAATCAATCTGACAGGTCTAGTGCTGTCCATGAGTCCTAGTGTTGTCTACCATAGTAATTCCATTCTCAATTATCCGTCTAACAGTATGGAACACCATACACTCAATATACAGGGTGGTCCATCCAATGACGTCAAGAATTTTATTTTAAATTCCTCCCTCCTAGGGGTACCCAAAAATACCCCATGTATGTTACCCGATTTTTTTTAGTTTTCGAGATACGATTTTTTTATGCTTTCATCGAAAATTACGCTAGTGTTTACATAAAACTGATCGTTTTTTTTATGTTTTTTTTTTCGAAACCTAATTCTCGTGAAGTGCTCTTTCACATGCATAAGAATTAACTGCCTAACATTGCTGCATGTTGTAACAATTTTGATCCAAAGTTAATAAATTACGTTTCTGCGAGCTAAAGTTAAATTTTCAAATTCAAATTAAAAAAAAATAAGAAGGTTGCAAAGATTCTAATAAATTTTAAAAACTTCTCTAGTCTCTAAGTTTTTTAAAAAGTACAAAAAAGTGGTACGTAAAGGGGCCATTATTTTCTGTAATCGGGCTTCAAACGTAGTGGGGTGAAAATTTGGCCAATCAAGTAACTTCAATTGTGGAACTTTAATTTCATAATTTTAAATAGGTGATTGCTCCAAATTACTGAAACCCATCTTGGTGGTAATAATAATTATTTTTACGACTGGTGTATCATTTTTTGAGGTTCATAATAAAACAATACAAATCAAATCAAACTATTTATTGATAAAATTAAATTTACAACAAATTTTCAAAGTGCCTCTCTCCCACTTCAATACATAATCTACAGCGCCTCAAAAAAATTTGCCTTAATCTAAGAAACGCACTTCTGTTGGCTTTTATTTGGTTCGTTCAATTTCTGGCGTAGTTCGGCTTCGCTATTCGTCTCCCGCGCATAAACTATTTCTTTGTAGTAAAAATCGAATCCCCCACAAGAAAAAATCGATTGGGTTCAGATCTGGTGACCGTGCCGGCCATTTAATTAATTAAGGCAAAAATTTTTGAGGTGCTGTAGATTATGTATTGAAGTGGGAGGGAGGCACTTTGAAAATTTGTTGTAAATTTAATTTTATTAATAAATAGTTTGATTTGATTTGCATTGTTTCATTATGAACCTCAAAAAATGATACACCAGTCGTAAAAATAATTATTATTACCACCAAGATGGGTTTTCAGTAATTTGGAGCAATCACCTATTTAAAATTATGAAATTAAAGTTCCACAATTGAAGTTACTTGATTGGCCAAATTTTCACCCCACTACGTTTGAAGCCCGATTACAGGAAATAATGGCCCCTTTACGTACCACTTTTTTGTACTTTTTAAAAAACTTAGAGACTAGAGAAGTTTTTAAAATTTATTAGAATCTTTGCAACCTTCTTATTTTTTTTAAATTTGAATTTGAAAATTTAACTTTAGCTCGCAGAAACGTAATTTATTAACTTTGGATCAAAATTGTTACAACATGTAGCAATTTTAGGCAGTTAATTCTTATGCATGTGAAAGAACACTTCACGAGAATTAGGTTTCGAAAAAAAAAACATGAAAAAACCGATCAGTTTTTTTTATGTATTTTTTTTATGTAAACACTAGCGAAATTTTCGATGAAAGCATAAAAAAAATCGTATCTCGAAAACTAAACAAAATCGGGTAACATACATGGGGTATTTTTGGGTACCCCTTGCAGGGAGGAATTCAAAAAAAAAAACTTGACGTCATTGGACGGACCACCCTGTATACCTCTTCTGATTCCCGACCGATTCCTATTGACGACCCGTCTGGTGTAGAGGTTGAAAAATCGCCTACTACTACGCAGCGGGTTGCGGGTTCGATCCCCGCACAATACAAACATTTTTGTGCATGAACATGTCTGTTTGTATTGGTATGGGTGTTTTTTTATGTATATCATGTATGTATTTACAAACAAAAAAAGTTTTTAAGTATTATATCCGTTGTCTGGCACCCATAACACAAGCTTTGAGTAGCTTACTTCGGGACTAGATGGCGATGTGTGGGATTGTCCAAAGGATATTTATATATTTATTTATTTATTTATTTATTCCAGCAAATCGCCCTCTCGATCCAAGAGCAAAGTCTCAAACGCTCCGACTCTCGCAACTCAATGATATCAGACATCTCGGCCACGTCTCAAGAGGTGGCCAACATCAACGTGGAAGCGCAGAGGCGACCGCAGGCCTCCCCGGCTGACCTGCACGGCATGTGGTACCCTGGCGTCAGGAGGACCTTGGCAGCCCTATCGAGACTATACAGGTGCCTTTTTATATTGTTATTTTTATTTTTATAGCGTTCTGTCACTATACAAACTTATTAACATAGATTGCACTTGTAAAAAAAAGTAGAATAAAATAGAATATACAGGGTGACTTTTTTATCAGTACCGAAATTTTGTGTAAAGACTCCACTGATGAATATGAACAACTTTTACTATGGGGGCAATAGTGAAATCGAGAAAAAAAAATCAGCTGTTCCATACAAAAGTTCAATTGGCGCGCGGTCAAAATGTATGGAACAGTTGATTTTTTTTCTCGATTTCACTATTGCCCCCATAGTAAAAGTTGTTCATATTCATCAGTGGAGTCTTTACACAAAATTTCGGTACTGATAAAAAAGTCACCCTGTATATTTATTTGCACTTGAAAAGTGTACATATTTGGTCTTATAAATAGTTTTGGTTCACATCTTCAGCTAACAAATGTTGCATGCAAATATAATAATGTATTACAGGTAATTTTATTTATTTCAATTTTAATCAATTATTAAAGTATATAAATAGTGTCAATAAAAGAAAATTGATGTCATAAATGTAAATATGTCAAGCTTAAATTAGTCACAAATATTTAAAAAAAAATACTTTGCAATATGATAACGTAAAAAGTAAAAACCGAGTTTATAACCAAAATGCACTAAAAAGTTACAATTTCTTTTTGGAGTCGGTGCTCTGATATTTATGCTTGAGATGTTTAAAGTGATGGCACTGACTCCAAAGAGAAATTGGTCGCCTAAAATGGACTCCTTTCAAACAGATAGTCGAATTGATAACCCTCTCCTTTTTTGAATTCGTTTAAATGCAACTATGTCAGACGAGGAATCAAACCCTGTGTCTTACTCTAACTGGGTTCCTATACCACTCGGCCACCGATACATGGCAAGCCGGTTTAATTTTGCAAGTACTTTTTTAACGCGTATGCTGCATGACGTCATCAATGTTGCAAGATTGCTATCTCAACATCCGAAGGAGATATTTTTGCAAATATTTCCTTAAAAACGCAGCCTATGCGTTAAAGAAAGCACTTGCAAAAATTAACAGGCTTGCCAATGTGTCGGTGGCCGAGTGGTATAGGCATGCACCCGGATAGCTTAAAACACGGTTCGATTCCGTGTCTGATACAGTTGCTTTTTACAAGGGCAATTTGTATTATTTAGGTGTCTTCTTGAATTATAATTTTAGTTTCATATAGTGGTTTTTCAGTTCTTTAACAAGATCTTAAGAGTAAGAGACCATGTTTGGGATCCGTACGTCATCACTGGTAACTTACACTGATTAGAGACTTGACTTTACGTATGGGTTTTTGCACACAAGTTTGTCGACGTGTTTGTGTAGTGGTTAGCGCTCCTGACTATGACGCCGGCCGTGGCGGGTTCGAATCCCGCAAGGGGTAAAGGTTTGTTGTGATGAGCACGAACATTTGTACGGAAATCATGGATGTTTATATCATCATCATCATCATCATTATCAGCCAAAGGACGTCCACTGCTGAACATAGGCCTCCCCCACGGATTTCCACAGCGACCGATCACTAGCGGTCTGCATCCAGTTTGATCCTGCGATCTTTATAAGGTCGTCTGTCCATCTTGTTGGTGGACGTCCCACGCTGCGTCTCTGGTCGAAGGGTCTCCAATCTAGAACTTTCCTGCCCCAACGGCCATCAGTTCTTCGCGCTATGTGCCCTGCCCATTGCCACTTGAGCTTACTGATTCTCAAGGCTATGTCCGTTACCTTAGTTCTTCTACGTATCTCCTCATTTCTGATTCGATCCCGTAGAGAAACACCCAGCATAGCCCTTTCCATCGCTCGTTGTGTGATTTTGAGCTTCATTATAAGGCCCATAGTAAGAGACCATGTTTCGGATCCGTATGTCATCACTGGTAAAACACACTGGTTAAAGACTTTCGTCTTCAGACACTGAGGTAGATGAGATGAGAAGACACTCTTGCGCAATTTCCCGAACGCTGCCCAGCCGAGTTGGATTCGTCGATTGACCTCTTTCTCGAAGTTGGACCTACCCAATTGGATCACTTGTCCCAGGTAGACGTAGTCGTCGACAACTTCGAGAGTTGAGTTCCCAACGGATACTGGAGTGGGTACGACAAGGGAGTTCGACATAATTTTCGTCTTTTCCATGTTTATTTTAAGACCCACTTGTTGGGATACTCGGTCAAGGTCTTCGAGCATAGTGCCAAGATCGTCCAGCGTCTTTGCCACAACAACTATATCATCGGCAAATCGGAGGTGTGTGATGTATTCGCCATTAACATTGATGCCGATTCCTTCCCATTCCAGAAGTTTGAAGGCGTCTTCCAATGCCGCTGTAAACAGTTTCGGAGATATGACATCTCCCTGTCTCACACCTCTCCGCAATGGAATCGCCTTCGTGTTCTGCTCCTGTACTCGGACCGACATGGTGGCGTTATTGTAAAGGCACCTTAACACCTCTATATACCTATAGTCTATGTGGCACCGCTGCAGAGACTGAAGCACCGCCCAAGTTTCGATCGAATCAAAGGCCTTCTCATAGTCCACAAACGCTAATGTGGTCTATGGTACTATAGCCTTTTCGGAAACCGGCTTGTTCGGGAGGCTGGAAGTCATCAAACCTACGTGCGAGACGATTCGTGATGACCCTTGAAAACAGCTTGTAGACATTGCTCAGGAGTGAGATGATGTTTATATGTATTTAAGTATTTATGCGAGACGTCCCGTCATAATCGCTGTCTGGTATTTGTAACAGGGAATATGCATGTATTTTTTTATATTTATAATTCACTTTTTACATCGTCATAGAATAGTAAAAAATAAAAATACTGTTGAAAATGCTCATATTATTTTTTAAAATAATATTTAAAACATCGCTTATATTTGATCTGTTTGAACGCCGCCATTTTCCGCGTGCCTTGAGTGACGTCACAAGCCACTACCAGCGTTTGTTGACTATAAGTTTGACTGATACTTTTGGTTATTTTATAGAAATTTTCAGTTTTATAATCGATTCACGCCATTGATAAAGCTAAAAAACCATTTTATAGATGTTGTCTTGTACCAATGTGCAAAAACACTACTATAAGTACATCTGATAACGTGTTTTTTCCTGTTCCAAAAGATGCGAATATACGAAAACAATGGTGTAAGGTTATGAGAACATATAATGTATCTTCTTTATCGTGTGTGTTGTAGAAATTGCAGTAGCTAATGAAAATAAATTATAGTTTAAAAAAACTAAAAAACCACGCTTTTATAGCTAACCGAACTAACACCCCACGCACAGTATTTCAGGATTGCTTGGGAGGAGACATGATTTAGTTAACATCATAGAGCAATACAGTAAAATGTACTAACACAAATTGTAAAAGAAACCCTAGGTCAATTATTCTTAGTTTTCGAGAAAAAAAATCATGAAGTTGTCTATTGAGACCAGGTGCCTAACAGTAAAAATTACTTTTTTTCTTAAAGAGTGGAAACTTAAAAACAGTCTTAGTATCCATGTCTTCACGCGTAAAATATTTTGCTATATAAGCTTTACAGCACGCACGAACTGTCAATAATTACGAATATGAGCAAAAAATCGAATTTTAGTTTTTATTTTTTATTTATTTTATTACGTCATTTCCGCAGCTAATTTTAATTTGAAGAGTTAGCTGGACCTCTTCACCTGCTCCATAAAAAAAAATCAGGTGCATAATCCATGGAATTACAAAGTTATTTATAATTTTAGAAAACCCTGTGCGCCTGTGTTTTTTTAAAGAGCAATGTTGACTGTTGACTTTGCTATTAGATAAAACAAAGGCGTTTTGTTATGAAATGTCATGGGTTATATCGCTGATTTCGGCTATCATCAGCATTACTCCGTGTTGCCTACCAATACCGCATGGAATGAAATGTGAAAAATCATACCTCGTATGATAAAAAATATTGTCACGTCATTCCAGAGACTTAATTCCAAAGTCTTTCCTATGAAGGGCTACTTGTGACGCGGGAAGGGGTCCACCCTCGTTAGGCATTTGCTGAAACCCCGCGTCAATACAAGTAGCCTGGAGGAGCGGGGTGTTAGTACATTTTACTGTATTGCTCTATGATGTTAACTAAATCATGTCTCCTCCCAAGCAATCCTGAAATACTGTGCCACGCTTTTTAATCTGAATTGAATTATTCTCTAACTCTTTGTAATTAAAAATTATTTTCTACTTTTTAGTTCGGTTAGCTATAAAAAGCGTGGTTTTTTAGTTTTTTTAAACTATAGTTTCCTTTTCATTTTTTAGTTCGATGTTTCAATTAATTATTTGCGGACATGCGACACGCGATAGCTCTATCTTTCTTACTCACTTACAGAGGATCCACGAAAGAATTTATTAATCTTGGCGGTCCTAATAAGGATATTGAGAAACTGTTATTAAATTATTGCATTGTTATCGGTCCTTGATACGTGTGCGAAGTTTCAAATTAACCAAACTTCTGGAAATCGGTCATATTTATGCTCAAAGATTCCATTACATACATCCATACATACATACATACATAGATACAACCCAAGCTAATATAAAAGCGTGGTAAAAACTACAGAAACACGAATAAAAACACTTTTTCTTTCAGACACCATATAAACAGCAACGCCTATAAATCCGATAACATGGTATGTGTCGTCACGATTCGGTTCGACCACTAGTGATGTGTTTCGCAAATTCGAATTTCACTCGCATATTTTGCATTTTTTAATTAATATTTTATGCAATTAAAAACCAACTAAATAAAAAAATAATGGGGAAAAAAATCAATTTAATTTAATTCAAATGCATATTCCCTATTCCTTACTTCCGTGCGTTTCCTACTTACTTCCGTGCGTTTTGTGTTTCCTTCCGCCATAGCATATTGTTTTATGGCCTAAAGCCTTCCTCGATAAATAAGCTATCCAACACAAAAACATTTTTTCAAATCAGTCCAGTAGTTCCTGAGATTAGCGCGTTCAAACAAACAAACTCTTAAGCTTTATAATATTAGTATAGATCTGTGACTGAGTTCTCCATGCACGTGCCATACCATTACTATACCATTCGGCCACCGACACATAGACAAAATGGTAATGCAAGTGCTATTTTTAACACGTCGGCATCAATTCATCAGAGTTGTCAGATTCATTCACTTATGGCCGATTTTTCAATGGTTGGATAAAATTTATCAGTCTGATAAGTCATAAAGCGACAGAGATATGAGATAAAAAAATGAGAGCTACGTATGCTTGATAATTAGTGACGTTTTTTATTTAACCGTATTGTATTTTGTTCGACGAATTTTTTTATTTTTTTTTTCTATTTATTTGGGACAAAAAACAGTTTTACAATATGTCTGAGTACTACTTATTATTAAAGAAATATAAAGGTTATTGTAGAACCAGCACCATTGTCCACATATTACATCAGAAGAAAGAAGTTGAAACAAAACATTGTTTACTTAAAAGCTATAAAAAAAAAAAAATGCGTTACAATGATATTGCTTAACATAGATTGTTTGCGCAAATACGCTAATAAATTTGCAGTTTGTGTGTGTGTGTGTGTGTGTGTGTGTGTGTGTGTTTGTGTGTGTTTATAGGTACCCATTGGCCCTACGGATTTTACTCCTTGGAATCGGTATAGGCCGCCAACTGGTACCTGTATTGTGTAATATTTCTTATCTAACTATTGAAAAATCAAGCTCTTATTCGACTTATGACGACGCGTTTGCTCCTGACTATTACTCCGGCCGTCGCGGGTTTGAATCGCAACGGGCAAATATGTATTATGTAGGTATGTGATGTTGACTGATATTATGGAATTATTTATCATGCTTATTTCCCGAAATAATAAAACCGCTAAATGTGTGTGTAAGGCACGTGCGTGGAGAACACAGTCACAGACTTAATATTATAAAGCTGAAGATTTCGTTTATTTAAACGCGCTAATCTCAGGAACTACTGGACCGATAAAAAAAAGTTTTTGTGTTGGATAGCTTATTTATCGAGGAAAGCTTTAGGCTTTATAAAACATCACGCTGCGACGAGAGGGTTGGGTTCGATTCCTTGTCTGACACAGTTGCTTTTGAACCGTTTTTTTTTTTTTTGTGGCTATGTGCCTCATATTACATTTGCAAATAATATTATTAAGTTTGTATAGTGACAAAACACTATATAAACAAAAATAAATTTGCTTCCTGCATCTTGATATACCATATGCCATATGCCTATTCATAATTATTATTTTGTTCTTACACAGGTGCCTAGAAAAGAAAGTATTCCAAGGCTTAGCGCAAGAAGCGATCTCACTCTGCGTCCAAAGCATAGACTCCGCAGCCAAACAGATATCAGCGACCAAAACCAATATAGACGGAGAGCTATTCCAAATAAAACATTTGCTGATTCTGAGAGAACAGATCGCACCCTTTCAAGTCGACTTTATTGTCAAAGAAACCACTTTGGACTTCAGCAATATGAAGAATGCGGCATATGGTTTAATACAAAAGCCAAGACAGATATTTTCTTTGAACAGTAATAATGCGCTATTAGAGTTTCTTCTAGAAGGGACGCCGATGGTAAGGGAACATCTTCTGGATTCGAGAAAGGAGGTGGATAGACAGTTGAAGACTTGTTGTGAGACGTTTATAAAAGATGCTACGGAGTTGCTGGCGGGACCGATGATTTCGTTTATTGAAAAGGTATGAGCTATGAATCTTATTTACTTTTTACACTTAAGAGACAAATCTTGAAAAGATTATGTCCCTTGAGTGTGTACTGACAGAGTTGTGAAATTACATTTTTTTTAAATCAATGTGTCTTT
The DNA here is from genome assembly GCA_963924145.1 of Pyrausta purpuralis. Taxonomy (NCBI): domain Eukaryota; kingdom Metazoa; phylum Arthropoda; class Insecta; order Lepidoptera; family Crambidae; genus Pyrausta; species Pyrausta purpuralis. The sequence goes on from OZ001659.1 coordinate 21,382,245, forward strand.
CTTCACGCCTTGTATGTAACATTTACTGCATAATACAACAAAAGAATAGTTAAAAAAGTAACAAATATTTAACGAAAAAAGTCAACTATCTTTAATTATTTTATAATCTGTTAAACTAAATGAGCTAAGGATACTCTAGAATTCAGAATAAGCGGGTTTAGGTACCGTTTGACAATTGGTCATCCACAAGCAGAATATCAAACCTTTTAAACCGACTACAAAAAAGAAGGATTTCTCAGTTTGACCTGTATATGTCCGCGAATGTCACGCGTTCGGCTGGACCGATTTTGATGCGGTTTTCACTTAAGTTTGTGTTACACCGACGAGTTGGTTTTGGTAACTTACTATTCAATATACTTAAGTTCAATCAAGTACATTGTAACATTTGTAACTCAAACAATAACTAAAAACGACAAAAAAAAACGCCTTCCGTGTGCGTACGAAGACCGCTGCTGTCCATTAAGGTTGACATCATGCACCGACTTCAAATAAGTTTGATTCTCCTATTAGTGTTATTTTAGTCCTTTTAGTGATTGTTTTTGCAGGTGGCTCAATGTTTATGAAATAGTAGAATGAGAAAGCGACCCATTTCACTCGAAATAATTGGAGAGTGAAATGTGTGCTTTCACCAGAGTTATACATACTATTTTTCATTTCGACTGTGAGGAAAAACATTGAATTTACCTATGATGAGACTAAAATTACCTTGAGGTTATGATTATGTTATGTAATGAGTTCAACAAGAGATGAAAACTCAAGATTTTGCACAAAATGGCAGTTGATTTACAGTGCTAATATATCCAACACGATTACATGAATACAGAGTACCTAAAAGCAGACGATCCTTGTTATAAATATCGATCGAATTTTCTTCACAGATTATAATTGGTAACTTAAAAAGTAGGCAGAGCCCAAAAATAAAAGATACACTGACGATGTAAAAAAAAGTGTCATCATAGTATTATGGTGGGCAACCGAATATTTTATAACTGTTGATTTTATGTAATTGTTACATTAGACCAATTGTATATTTTTATACTTTAACTAGCGGTCCCCCGCGACTTCGTCCGCGCGTTTTGATCTTGCTCCCTCCCCTCCCGTCGCAGCGTGATGTTTTATATCCTAAAGCCTTTCTCAATAAATAAGCTATCTAACACAGAAATATTTTTTCAAATCGGTTCAGCAGTTCCTGAGATAAGCGCGTTCAAACCAAACAAACTCTTCAGCTTTATAATATAATTAGCGCAAGCGCACGTTGTACTTAAGCTGCGAACATTATTTTGGTGCGGAGTTATGTTAAAACTGTGATAGCTCCTAAGATATTTATTGGAATCAAATGATATAAAGGGCAACTTTGTTCTAAATGAAATGCTCGTGATGATGAATGTATTCATTTTGATAAGAATAAATACCTGTGTGTACAATACAAATACCTCTAAAAATTATGCATTTTTTTTTACAAATTTATTAACATAAAAAAGGTTGTAGTAAGTCAACCATAAAAGATAGACTTATGCTGTCACGGACTTTATTATAGAACTCTTAATGTTGAACAATCTTGTCATACATGATTTTTGTGTAACTTTAGCGGTTTCCGCAGCGTACGCAGCGGAAGCTCTCAAAAGGAATATCTTTCTCCCGTTTTCGCAACATTTTTCATTGCTGCTGTGGTCTTGTGAGTCGTATCTTTATGTTATATAGCTTAAAGCCTTCCTCGATAAATGGACTATCCAATATAAAAATAATTTTTCAAATCGGGCCAGTAGTTTCTGAGATTAGCGCGTTCAAACAAACAAACAAACAAACTCTTCAGCTTTATAATATTAGTATAGATAGAGCTTTTTATGCAGTAATAGAGCATTAATAAAATTTTTCAGGCACAAGCCTTCACACCCATCGATCAACTGAAATCTCAGCCCTGGGCGACCCCAGAAGAGACAGCAGTCGTGGTCAAAGAAGCACAGAAGAGAATCAAAGCGCATCTAGCTCCGTTACAGAGATCGATGCAACTATATCTGGCCAATAAGGAGACCGAGTTCATACTCTTCAGGCCTATTAGGGTAAGTTTATAAATATACACACACCGGCACATTTAGGGGAACGGAAAAATAAACTTTTTTTTTATATTGCGGGGTATTTGAGAAGTGGTTTTTACCGTCGGTTGCTACAACGCGACAAGGATCTTCTGGCTGTAGATGACATTGAAAGGGGGCTCTTGCATTAAATCAGGATAGCCAATGCATAAATCCCCCTTGATTTAAGGAGTTTGGGAAAATGTTTTCCGAATATTTTTTGACCCAACCATGGCAAAATCTAAGAGTAGGGTAGTTATTAAAGCAGTAGAAGCATGTTTGTTTGTCTCATGAATGTTCTAATGATTTTAAATGCAAAACAATAGAATAAACAATTAAAACCATTAAAAATTATAACTTTCATTAAATAGTTTATTAAACTCTATGATATTTAAAAATAATTGTTTTAATTTTTTTCTTCTAATAATGTTGTTTTATGGCTTTTTTTTCGAAACTGCAACTCATTTTACCATTATGAAATTAATAATGCACATTATTCTCATACAAAATCAGTGATTTACTAGCAGACGCTAACTTCCGTGTCTGGAACTTCCTTAGCTGCCTTAGTTCATATAAAACCAGTTCAAAATGTGTAAAACTAACGTTAGTTATTAGGTAGTAAACGACGGTAATACCACTTCTTAATATAACCTGCAATATTAGAAAAAAATAGTTTTAATGGCACGTCTTATCATGTCTGGATTCGGTAGGGCCGCTGCGCCGCGCTGACATTATTATTCTTACTATCAACGCTCATAAAGAACTAACCGTTGCTTGTTTACGTATTTTGGACATGATGTAATGGACAAGGCAACATTTTAATGATGTGATGATGTATTGTTTATGTGACCCATATTAAAAAGTGGTTTAATTGATTCTGCTCGTTATTCTAATCAACCTTTCTTCAGGTTTTGCGCATTTAACGTTACACGTTGATATGCTAAGCCGAGAATTTTAAAAAAAACAGAGTTGTTGATACTCACGAGTGGAGTACCTATATATTTTAAAAAAATGATACTTGGCCCGGTCAGCCAAGAGGTTGCTGGTTCAAGTCCCGCCCATGCGCAGATTTTGGTTTCTTATTTCATCTTTATGAATATGAAAAATGATACTGTTAGAAATATCACCCTAAAACCATATTGTTTCAAGATTTATACGTCGCTAAATTGATTATTTTCTATTTTCAGAATAACGTAGTGGGCTATTTTGTGCAAATCGAGCAATTGCTGCAGAACGCGGGCTACTCCGATGAAGACTTACTCGTCGTAGCTTGCCTTACACCAGAACAGGTACTTCGTTCTTCTTTATGTTAGACATAAAAGTTTCACCTATTTTTGTTGATTTATTAATATACATAATATATTTAATTCATCTATTATCTATTATCAATCAATTCTCGAAGCCTCAATCTGCAAAAGTTGGGAGCATTAGAGTGATTAAAATAGGATCTTAGGTACTTTTGTAAGTAAGTTTTGTAAGTAAGTACCTATGAGTTGAATTTAACCACTACAGACAGACCATAGAAAAATGAATAAGGTTAGAATGGCCCCGGTCAGTGCGGCAGCGAGCTTAATGGGAAAGAAAACTGACAATACTCGCCGCAAGGCGGCGCTGCACACGTCAGACCCACGATATCTGTCAAAATTCATACAAAAAGTTGTTTACGTTTAGATTTTTACCGTTTTAATGTTATAATGCCGCGTTGTGTAGCAATTGACTAATAAAATATAATATAATATAGCAATTGAAATATAACTGAATATGTTGTTTTGTAATAGGAGGAAGAATTGTGCTTGCATTGATGTCTCGGTAGATATCAGGCGATGGCAATTCGATTTTTCCTTCATCAGTTTCGTGTTCCTGTTGTGGTATGCCAAAATTGAAATTCCTGTCGAATGATTCAAGCCTAAAAAGAAAAATATGTAAAAAAATTAAATTTTATAGGTTATGTGAAGGGTCATGAAATTGATATGAAAAAGTTCATTCAATTGTCAAATAACACAATATTTTTGCTATGAAAATAATCTAGCAAAATTGATTTATGATAAAAACATTCATTGTGAAAAGGTATTTGATGTAAAAGCTGTGAAAACCAAAAATATTTACCTGCTGACGAGATCCGCCTTTCTTCCTTTCAAGGAGCCCCCTCGAGTTTTTAACTCAGCTTTTAACTGAGACACCGTCCACGTCGAATACATAATGTCACAGAGTCACAAAATACACCACAGAACGATCGCCGTATCTCACAAAACGAAAATCAAAAAGTGGCCAAAAAGTGAAAATGTTTGTTATGAGTCTGTCGAGCGCAGCGCCATCTGCAATTAGCTTTGCGTTTTGTTCCCCATTGTAGGCATATGCCTGCATTGAGCCGTAGCCACTTCAGTCGCGTGACAAGAGCGTTGCATTATTTTTTGTCAAAAATGCCGTCTTTTGCTATAATAACTTAAAGAGCGTGAAGCCAGGTCATAAAAAATGAGGGAAAATTTTTTCACCGGTGAGTAATAATACGTAGTTATTTCGACATTATTTGCAAAAAACGCTTTTTAATTATGATATTTCAAATGATAGCGGTTTTCTTGCACTAAGTTCAAAGAAAATATTCATTGATGACTGTCCACGCATATTTTTAACAAATCTGCTATCTTAACACGCAATGTATCGCGTCCAATGTGCTTTGTTCGCTTGTATACGCATCACTAGGGATGTAGCTCACAGCACAGTAAAATTATCGATAAATGGTAAATTACCTACTGATGTATTAAAAGACAAAAATAAGTTTTGTTTATTAATTATTTGAAACATAATAATGATTAAATAAATACAATAAAGTTGAAGACTTCATATGTTGGAACGTGCTTATCTCAGGAACTACTAGAACTATTTGAAAAAAAAAAAAACTAATTCGTGCTACCAAAATAACGTATTCCTGCAATAAAAATATAACTCAGCAAAAACGCACTGCTTAATCATCAACTTTTCTACTTTCGCTGTTATTATCTTCGATTTTAATTTATCGTTTGGTCTATTTAACAGTTTAAAATCGATATGTGTTCAATACTCTTTCACAAGTTCCACATTGGTTTACTGTCATCAATCTACTCCCTTCGGCAGTGATACCGAAGTTAAACAACTTACGGCGCGATCGTGTTTTAGTGAGTGACCATACCGACCATATTTAAGTGACCTAAACAACGAGCATCTCCGTGCTTCATGAAGCACGTTAAGCTTACTAGCTAGTATCGGTTGATATTTTCTTACAGCATCTAAAAGCATTCAGCATTAATTTTATCATAATTTCGAAATCTCGTTTTCCTACAAAAACTTAAAAAGAAAATATCCTTTAACATGGTTGACTTTTCGAAAGTATATTCTGGGATCAAAATTGTCCCAAATGAGCTCCCCCATCAACTCTTAAAAGGATCCGGTCATATTATCAATAACCCTGCATTCAAATATTTTTGTAAGAGTTATTTGTAGTCCGCTATACACTTATTGTGAGTTTGTGTATAATTTTGTAATTTAACAAACCTCTGCAAAGCCCCTTTGGTGATGTGATTTAAATGCAAGGTTAACTGCTGTATCATGCAGCTGTACATTTCTTTAACTTAACCACCATACTAACTTGGGTCATATTTATTTATTGAAAACTTGCACATGCACGAAACATAAAATTGTACATGTGGTGAACTTAATGCCAAAAGCATTCTATACCGGTCAACTATACGTCTATTGGTATATTGTATTTTTAATTGTAATCTTAACTATTTTCGATTTGAGTTTGTTCTCTCCCCTTCCGTCCCTGCGTAAAGTTCAAGCCTAAAGTCTTTCTCGATAAATTAGACATCCAACACAAAAACTTTTTCTTGATTGGTCCAGTATTTCCTGAGATTAGCGCGATTAAACACATACAAACTTTTCAGCTTTATTGTATTAGCTAAGAATACAAATTAATAAATAGCATGGTAAGATATAATACCTGAATAATGTAGACCATGGCCTTTATGCTTTTATACCTTTAAACATTTTTTCTTTACATTGGAATCTTTTTGTCGTATATAAGTAATATTACTTATTCTTTATATAAAGAATGATTCAATTCTACTAATAGAATTATTTTTAGAAACTACTTTAATGTTTAAAGGTATAAGTTACTCTATTTCAAGTAACGTTTAGCAACTCATTTTTTTCTTCTATTGTTTTTACCGAAAGGCAATAGAAGTACCCTTTGTTGCGATCAAATGAGCTGTTAAATTATCCAAATTATTTCAAACTTAAATCCTACATGTTTATTCACAAAGAGAAACAACATTATGTCGGTAATTGAATTTATAATAATCGACCTTTACCACATCACTAGTATTTTGACATAAAAAAACTAACGTATCTGAATGATGATTGGAGGTTTCACCGCTAGAAGCTCTGTGATTGGTAGTTGGTTTCAAGTACTAATTACACCAATCACAGTCCTCCTAGCGGTAATTGTGATTGGTTTGTGATATTGGTGCGTTAATTCATTGATTGGTACTTTTATCACTGCAGCAACAGCGTGGTAACTCCCACCGGCGACAGAGGTTCCCATACAAACGAACGATCAAAACCATTCTAACCTTATTCATTTTTTCTATGAGACAGACAATAGGTCAATCAAGTGGCTAAAGTGCAGTAAGTTACCCAGCTACACTAAATACTACTTATAAAAAAGTCACCATGTAATTATAATACCACATCATTCGGGCAAAGCGGATAAGTAATTTATTAAGTGGCTAAAATTGTATGATCATCAACGCGGCAGCCAGTTATCTCGTCGGTTGCTACCCAAGAGGTCCTGGGTTTGAATCCCTAGTCAGGACAAAATTTGTTTCTTAGGTTTATCCTGCGCCTGACGTCTCACCGGTTGTGAAGGATTAGAAACTGTCCTCGTATACAGGGTCTTACAAAATTAACTACATTCCTTCTCGGCGGTGATTCTGTTGCTAAAATACAACAAGTGTTTGTATGGGACCAATATCGAAATCCCAATTTTTTTTTAACTTCTCCATACAAATTAGAATCAGCGGAGCGGCACTCTAGTATGGGAAAGTGTTTTTTTTTTTGGGGATTACAATATTGGTCCCATACAAAAAGTTGTTTTATTTGAGGGCAGAATTGGCCCCTAGGAATGCAGTTAATTTTGTTATACCCTACATTGCGGAAACATTTGAGCACTATAAACAATATCCCGAGCCGATGGCCAATCTCAATTGACCGCCGTGGTCGGATTTGATCAGGAGGACATTTATAAAGAAAGAAAGAAAGGATTTATTTGCTCATGAAAAAGGTATATTTGGATGTTATAAATCTATGGTTAGCTCAGCTTTTTCAGCTATCATTCAATAGCATGCAAATACATATTAAAATAATAAACAATTAAAAATAATCAATTAACCTAGTCAGAATTCATAATATTAAATTTAAGACACATGTCAAAGTTTTCAAGAATATTAACATAATTTCAATTAGTTTAAATAATAATAAATAAAACAAATATAACAAATACAGGGTGCCTTTTTTATCAGTACCGAAATTTTGTGTAAAGAGTCCACTGATGAATATGAACAACTTTTACTATGAAGGCAATAGTGAATTTATAACTGCGGGTCTATACGCGACGTATATAATGTAGTAGTATTGTAACTACTTACACCCTCGACGTTTCGACGGTGTTGCAACCGTCGTGGTCACGAGGAGACTGGCGCTCGGCGTCTTCGTCTGCATCGGGCGGCCGGTTCTTCTGCTACCCTCCAACTATCCGATATTTGTTGTGCACGTGAACTAGAGTCAGTAGGTTCAGTGCGACACACAACACTCACAGTATCCGGGTTAATGTTTATTGATAAAGGCGACACACACGGTTTGCACTTATTAATCACTGGATTCCAGGCCGATGACAACTTAAACCCGTCTTCCCGATTGAAATTGCCTATAATTGCCTATATTTTTTTTTTATTTTAAAAAATAATAAAAAAAATATAGGCAATAGTGAAATTCAGAAAAAGAACAGCTGTTTTTTTCTCCATTTCACTATTGCCCCCATAGTAAAAATTGTTCATATTCATCTGTGGAGTCTGTACCCAAAACATCGGTACGGATTACAATTTCATCCGGTATATTTATCAAAGTTTTTCCACAGGTGTCAGTATTCATATCGTCGGCCAGCCTGGTCAGCCGCGGCGAGCCGGTCGCGCCGTACGGCAGGTCGCGGCGAACCAGCGCAGCGCGCAAGCCCAGCGTCGCGCGCGCGTCTGCAGCGGAGACTACCCCCGCTGCAGACGGAGACATGACGCAAGGCGCCGTCGCCACGGTGTAGCCGGCCGGAGACTAACGTGAGCTGATGTTGCCCTGAATATGCGTAACATCGGTCACTGAAGTGGAACGAGTGATATAGTTCAGTGGGTTCAGATATGTATGACTGATCTAGTTCATTAAGATCAGTAGATCTTTTACCACAATCTCACTGACTACTACATTTCATTCAGCTCAATTTTAAATGTATCGTGTAGAACGCAGTCGATGTTAAACGCACTTCCTTGTCACCGCAGCAGAACGATAAGCATCATAACAAGCGGGGACCTAACCATCTGGCTGTACCGTGGCTAAGTACACCCGTGATCAAACTATCGCCAAAAACGTATGCGTGTTATACGCCGGTGCCTATGTGTGTGATAATTTATACATTATAATAATAAGAGATAGTGTAATTTTTTTGTTAGGCGCAAATGTAAACTAAATAAATTTCACTTTTTAGTTACTACGTAGACTGTAATAAGGGTAAAATGTCCTAATTAGGACGTTTTAGAGTCTTCACATTACGCGCCCGGGTAACATATCTATTATGTTTAAATATCATTGTGTAAATCTATGTTTCAACAGAGATGAAATATCTGTTTAACCATAACTTAATAAAAAAAAACTGTGAAGTTGTTGCGTGTGTGTAGTCTAGCCAATACATTCCGAGAGCCGTGAGCTGTATCTACTATCAGCTTTGTAGAAGTTGTAGCTTGTTGTAGAGTAGGACTATGACTCATACCTCTACTATTTAGAGAGCTTACTGATAAATTCATTGCATCTTAGTGCTGATGTGTGTATATTTAAGTGTGAATTAAGTAAAGTATTTAAGCAAATTATAATATATTTATTACAATATTGATGTGTTTTATTTATGATCTACCAACTCTAAACAGCGTGAACAAACAATCACATAAATCTAGCTAAAACTGTAAGCTCCAATAAATGTTAAGGTCCATCCACACCGCTTTTGTGGAGCAACAAAATGCAACACTGCAACATTAGGTAATTATCTGTCACTTTTTTGGCTCCTTGTTACTAGTGACTGATTGTTACTTACGCGTCCTTACCGCAAACAACATAGATTAACAAAATATAACAAAGAATAACTTTCGACACCAATCACGAGTATGCTTTTATTTTTGTGTATTTTTTTGTTGCATTGTTGAGGTAACATTATCTAACAATGTTACCAATTATAAAAGCAATGTTTCTTAGCTTACACTAAAACAGCAACATATATAGGTATTAATAATAAATATCTTTTTGCTGTGGCAACAGCAACGGCAAGCTTGCTGAGTTACACTTGTAAAAGTTGATCTTCAAAAAGTAATTGTGGTGTGGATGCACAGTTAGGGTGCTTGCAAATAAAAACAATTATTACAAAAAATCTAATGTTTATTTATGTACACATTTGCAATAACTTCAATAAATACATCCACAATACACCAAAAACACTTTGTTTTACTTAAATAAAACAACAGAAATTGGTTGAGGCGTTTAATATTTACTTCGTTCTTAGTGATTTAAATAATGTTTCTAAAAGTAGTCTAATTATTTATGCCCTAACCCAGTACATTCCACCTCGAAGTCTGGTGTATTCTGGGAGACCTTCAGTGGGTCCAACAGCGGCTACTGCGGGGCAACGGTCAAACAAGTATTTGTAGCATACATCACGAACATTCTGGGCAGTGACAGCACTAATGCGAGCATCAAGTTCATGAATCGGAATACGGCGGTTGTAGCATAGCATCTGGCGGCCAATGTCTTCACAGATTGGTGTGGTACCGTCCAACTGCAGAAGCATGTTGGTCTTCAGCAAATTCTTTGCACGCTCAACTTCATTCTCTGTGACTGATGTGCAAAGCTTCATCCATTCCTTCTGGATATTGTATACCATATCTTCGATCTGCAGAGGCTCTGAGACAAAGTAAATTCCCCAGAGACCGGTGTCCTTGTAGCAAGTGTTGAATGACTGGAAGCTGTGGCACAGGTTCTCGCAGGCTGAAGCACGAGCCAGGTATGAAGCATTGTTGCCACCACCACCCTGAGAGCGGTCCCAAGCACCAACTAAGGTGTTAGCAACCATCAGGGGAATGTTGTCAGCATCGGTCCAGCCGGCACCTTCAACGGCGATCGCGATGTGCGCCAAAGGCATGGAGTCATCACGGACGCGGATTTCAGAGCCAGTGTAACGGCACGGCGTCAGGTCAGGGATGTCAGAAGCAATGTTCTTCAGGCCACTGAAGTGTTTGTTGGCCAGATCTACGAGCCTCTCGTGCTCAACACCACCAGCTCCAGACAGCACGATGCGGCCAGGCTGGTAGTGAGACTTGATGTAAGACTGGAGGTCGGCCTTGGAGATTTTCTTGATGTTCTTGGTGGGCCCCAGGATGGTCTGACCAAGAGGGGTGCCCTGGAAAGCGGTCGCGTGCAGATGGTCGAACACGACCTCCTGAAGGTTGCTCTCGACATCCTGCATTTCGCGAAGGATCACGCCTCGTTCTCGTTCGATTTCGGGTTCAGCGAGTGATGAGTTCTGGATGATATCAGCAAGGATTTCGACGGCGACGGGCACGTCGTTGGCGAGGCACTTAGCGTAAAAGACGGTCTGCTCCCGTGACGTGTACGCGTTAAGGTGAGCTCCCATGTTTTCGACGAGGAGTTCCAAGTCAGTTTGGGATCGTTTGCTCGTGCCTTTGAAAGCCATGTGTTCGAGGAAGTGCGCGACACCATTATTCTTAGATGTTTCGTACCTCGAGCCGGCGTCGATCCACAGGCCTACTGTAGCGGTGGGTGCGCCGGAGTCTTCAGAGGCAACCCGGATTCCATTATCGAGCACTGTCAGCCTTGTCGGTGGGACGTTGACCAGCGCCTGCTTGTATCCGACAGCCGTCGCCAAGCATCTCACCTGATTGCCCTGTTTTGAGACTAATCTCAAAGTAGTTGCTACTTTCAGCATTTTGTACTTATCCTTGCACCACTAAATGTAAAATTTTACTCGCTGTTTTACGTAATATTTTACGGGCAATAGATTCAAGCTGTCAAAAATGGTAGAAAATTTTTCATGATTAATACCATATCGATAGAATTTTCTACCACTTGGGAGTTTCTGTATGTAACACCTTCGTTTTTAATCTTTGATGAAATATTAGAAATAAAATAACGTCTCGCGAACTAAAACACTACTCAAAAGGTGAACGCACATTTATCCGAGCCGAACACGCCGAACGCGCCGAACGAATCATCATACACCGCTCGTACCCAGGCGTGCACGGAGGTTTTGGCTACGGCACAGTCAATATGCAGTAAGAGGAAGTTTTGGATTTCTGTGTGAGACAAAACCTCTCGATATACAATTATTTTTTCAAAATAAGGCTGAATATGTAACGTACAAGAGCTCTGGACGCAGACCACTGATTGATTATATCTTGGCAGACAAGACCTCGCTAAAAAACTTTAAAGACTGCAAAGTGGTACCCAGTCATGGTCTAACCTTGTAGCACAGAGTTCCAATTGCAAGCTTGACACTTCCAAACATAATTTAACAGATGAAACCCCAAAAATTAAATGACAAATACTCTACAATACACAAAGCGAAGAATTAGTGAATAAACTCTAGACATATCTGGAAGAAGACATGAGCAACAATTACAATAACAACTTTAAACGTCATCATAGGTTCTGACAAATTTGTGCCGAATGTCTGGAAAAAGTTAGGTTCCACAGGCATAGAGTGACTTACGAGGATGTTCAACTCCATCCTGAGTTCTTATACTATGCCAGAAATGCGGTGCGAGTTACTTGGTACCCACCTTTTTATAAAAACAAAGGCGGTGTCAGTATCTGTGGAAACTACAGAGGTAATAAATTGACTTCTCAAACCCTCAAAAGGTGGGAAAGAACCACCTCTGTTTTTACAACAACCGCTTATATATCTAATAACTACAAATATGGCTTCACTCCGCCAAAGTCCACTACAAACTGCCAACTGCCTCGAAAACTGACTTAGCAAGCCATTAGAGCTCAAGGTATACCTGAGTACTATGAGGCCCAGGTTAAGGATATGTATGTACCTACTGCAGAATCTGCATAAGCGTAAGAAGCCTATTTTTCTCTGTCCTGACCTATGGTTGACTGGTAGAGAATGCTTTTGGCATTAAGTCCGCCATATGTACTATTTTATGTTGTGTGCATGAAGTTTTAAAATAAATAATAAGCCTGGCCTGAATAAGCAAAAGCTTTGAAGTCAAAGTAGGCATCAACCAACCAAGGCTCAGCCCTGAGTACGTAAAAAAGGACATTCAGTCTCCCTTATCATGGTGTATATTATATGCAGATGACATAGTCCTCATAGATAAGATGCCAAACAACGCCAAACTACACACAACTAAACTACAACTAAAGAAAGCCCACGTACAGAAAATACTCAAAAGTGAGATGAAGACGCTAAGGTGGGCAGCAGGTATAACCCAACTCGTTAAACTGCGAAACGCCAACGAGCACATCAGAAGAAGTTTTAAAGTCACGCCTAAGTATAGCAGATAAAATCACCGAGAGTTCGGTCATGTCATGAGACGCCCAGCAGACGATATTGTCGAACAGGCTATAACTGCACTGCCTGAAAGAAAGAAAGGCAGAGGCAGCCCACTGGCTTCCTGGCAGCTTGCACAAACAAATATCTTGTCAATCCACGACAGACAGCCTTGGCGCCGCAGAACGAAGAGATCCGACCCAAAGTAATGGGAAAAGGCTAGGACCAAGAAGAAGATTACAGAAGCAGAGTGTTTTTTCTTATTTTTTGGATAGTTTTTGGTCTAACGGGTTTAGTGGATGTAGAGTATAATTTTTCTTCTAGACACCAATTTTCAGCTGTTTTCTAGCATTTTAAAAAGTTTATTTATTGCAACACTGTCTTGTACGTCACGCATTAAAAAGTTGTGTTGTCCGATTTGCAGCAAAATTCTTGTAGTTTCTACTGCTAGATTATTTAACACAATATAACTTGTAAAGTTAAAAATTGTAAAATTGTAATGCATCTTCATTAAAAAGACATAAGAATACTCAAATTTTTTTTCAATTTTTATTGTTACTTTAGTAAGTTATATTTTTGGACTGATTTACTGACTGACTTACGGACTGACTTATTGTAGCAGAACGTTTCGGACCGTGGTGACATAATGATTTTTTATCTATGATATTCTTGCATCATCGAATGCGTTCCTTTTTGCAATATCTAGTTTTCATTTTTATTATATAAAGCTCCAACTCAATGCTAAATTTCAACAAACGCCAAGAAATTTTGTTTTTGTTCATATTTTGTTTGATATTAAAATCAAATAATGCGTTTTAGTATTGGATAAATAAATGATATTAAAATTGTGTAACATTTACAGTTCCTCTCAGTAAAACGAAACGCTTACCTCGTTGACTGAAGAAATCATTCATTTCCTTCCATTCATTTTACCGCACGTAATTTCGTGAAAATAACACGGGAGCAATATGTGTAGTGGCAAGTTTATTACTTTAAATTTTGTTAAAGACTTTTGGGAAAGCGTGTGCCGGTAGATAGTGAATAATTAATCAGTTACCGCAAGATGCTATTAAAAATTTGTCTGTGATTTAGTAAATTCGTCATGACTACAATGAAGAATCCAAATTCATCGTCGACTAAGTTGGCTGCGTTGCTCAGCCACATCAAATACGAGCACCTGGTAGCTGGTATATCAGGTGGCGTGACTTCTACATTGATTCTGCACCCTTTGGACCTCATAAAAATTAGATTTGCTGGTGAGTCTTGTTCTGTCATTTCCTAGTTTTCATGCAACGTGTGTAGTGTCTCGTGCTTGTTATACTTCAAATAATAGTTATGAGAAGTTCTTTTATATATCGGTTGCGTTAATATTATATAAAGGCAATCAATAGAGTAAGAAGGACAGATGAAATCGACCTTGAACTTCATCAAGTGAAAGTATAGTGCTAGCTATACTTACTGCTTTGTTTACATTGTCAAATGGTGATGAGACATCTTGTTATATTGCAACATTGTCAGGTAGCGACACATGTAGCTGTTGCATTGTTAAAAGGTTAAATTGCAAATACACTGATTATTTGTCTCTTTTGTCCCTTTATTACTTTCTTTCTTCACACCACCTGTATTTTCTTTGTTATGATCCATGGTTCACTGGTAGATAATACTTCTTGCTTTAAGTCTGCCATATGTACTCTTTGCTTGTGCATGAAATTTAAATATTATAAGATTATTGGGATAGTGATATTATTAAAATGCTGGTGTTTAAGGTTAATTTTGTACTATAAGCACCATATTGGTAGTCTGATAGAATTTAACTTAACTATACTAATGATTCTACAAAGGGATAAGCATTTTTTCATTGATAAAAGAGGTCTGTTGTTAGAAATTTGAATTTCTTCAAAAGGTTTTGATTTCTTCATGTTTATGCAAATTGTCTTGTGGATTGAGATTGAGAAAATATCAAATGTGTAGCCCACAAGTATTGATGTTCGGCCTATTAAACATGTTTTGCAGCTGTTTAATAATGAAAAGTATAAGTTTACCTCTGATTGTATGAGGGTCACTATATTTGTTTATATACTTTCATTTTTAGCTGTGCATAGTCAACTTTCACTTCAACATTTTTATTGTTGTTTTTAGTTGATTTTCATCTAGCTATGATAGCTATAGCTATAATGTTTTTTTTATTTCTAATACCTTTTTGTGTCTAGGTGCAAGTGATCCAAAAATGAACTATATTTTACAGTAAACGACGGCAGGACCGCAACAGTACCAAGATATGATGGACTGGGCAGCGCATTTGTTACTATAGTTAAGAAGGAAGGCTTCAAAGGCCTGTACAGGGGAGTCACACCAAACGTCTGGGGCTCAGGCTCTGCTTGGGGTTTCTATTTTTTATTGTGAGTATCCCCTTTTGTAAAAGTGTGCCTCACACATTGAAGAAGGCACACATATTTCCACTTGCCGAACACAGCTTGATGATAGTCTATTGCGTGACATAGTTCTTATTAAAGTCTTTGACTCTATATTGTATGCTTTATGTACCAATATTAGAATAGTTTTAGCATCAACAATGAATTAAGACTCATTAAAACATAAGTATTTTTGCATTAGGTATATATAAGTTACTAGCCTTATTTTTAACTTATAATGGACCGGTGAGTCTTCATCCATTTATCTAAGAAAGTAATATTTATTCAATCTGTTTTGTAGTTTTGCATCAAAAAAACATTACGTATCTTAGCACACCTCCATGTTTAATCTCGTGACCAACAATATTTACTAAAGATAAAACATGTTTTGTGACATAATAAAAAAGAGATAAGAAGTTTGTGCCCCTTTTAACATGCAAATTCATTAAGACGTTAATGTTTCAATAACTACTGTCTATAAAAAAAGAATCAAAGTTTTCACACCCAAAACAATAACTAACTCTTGTGTGTCTACTTGATACAGCATTCATTTAAAATGCAATTTGTTTGTGCAAAAATCAATTGTTGCCTTAAAAATTTCAATGGAATATAAAACATCTGTATATTACGTTGACTATTTACTGGTTTGCAATAACAATTATAAATTATAAGTCTTGATGTAATATTGCTTATAAATATAATTTAATAGTTAATATTTATAAGGGAAATGTATAAATTAAAAAAGGAAAATGTATAATTGTTATAAATTATAAGTCTTGATGTAGACATTTTTAGGACTTCAAGCAACTCCAATTTTTAGGGTTCCGTAGCCGAATGGAAAAAACGGAACCCTTATAGTTTCATCAAGTCCGTCTGTCTGTCGGTCCGTATGTCACAGCTATTTTATTCTGTAACTATCACACTGCTAAAATTTGGTAGGAAGATGTATCCTGTTAATGGCTTTACGATTCTTATACAAAATATAAAAAATAATGATATTTAAAGAAACATATACATGAAACAAAAAACAAAAAAAAGGAGTCAAATCTGTGCGTGGGGGTGTCTATGGATAGATAAGATGAAGTAGAGGTTTCAAAACCAATATTCTCTAAAAGTCTAACGATTGCGAGATACACGCTTCCAAAGTGGTAAAATAGGCGTCCCCCCCCTCCCCCCTCCCCCTAACTTCTAAACTAAGCGAGTGTAAATTTTGGAAAAAATATATAACGTCGATCTTAACAAATACTTTCAACACAAAATGGTTTGGACGGGATCGAACTTGCAGTTTTTGAGATATAGCACATTTTCAACAACCGCAAACATAACTTTGTTTTTCATACAAACACTATGAAAAACAAAGTTATATTCGCTGTCAACAAAATATTGTGATATTTTAGCCTAGTGGAAGTAAGTGGATCCGGAATTCAGTTAAAGTTGGCCCAGAAACCTCAGTGGGCGAGTCCGACTCGAACTTAGCCGGTTTTTTCAACAACTATTATATTTTATACTAATATGTTTTTCTGTTTCACAAGATACACTGCAACCAATGACTAATAAAGAAAACCCATAAAAATTGAGATGTTACTGACCTACATTTTATCGATTTATGTACTAATATTATTATGAATTAATTGTTTTCCCTTAAGGTGAAAAATATCGATATTAATATATATTAATTCATTTTTTTTATTAATGATAGCAATTCATTTTGGGAGGGAAATTAAAGTGAAGTTAGAAACGTCTTAGTTTTTGTCTGCGCTCACCAAGAGGACATTGTCGCCAATTTCGAAGAAACACTTTCCAAAGTTTTTATTACTCAAGCCGTAAGTTTACATTCCAGCTACAACGCAATAAAGACATGGATACAGGGAGGGAACGCGCGTACACCCCTAGGGCCCGGACTACACATGCTGGCGGCCGCAGAGGCGGGGGTCCTATCCTTGCTGATGACTAACCCCATATGGGTGGTGAAGACCCGCCTCTGTCTCCAGTACAGTGAAGAGCATTTGTCTGAGAATAAGCGGTACAAGGGAATGGTGGATGGGCTGACGAAGATCTACAGGACTGAAGGCATTAGGGGACTGTATAGGGTAAGTGATCTACTAGTTCACCTATTGCTTTTCGCGGATACGCCTTATGTATAACAATTAAATTTACGGTCGAACCGACAGGACGGTAGTTCAATTAGAGGAGCGTTTGGCCCGGTTAGCCAGAAGTTGCAGGTTCGAGTCCATTGCGCACGGGTGCGCAATTTTTGATTTCTTATTTCATCTTTAAGAATGTAAAATATGACACTGTAAGTGTTTAAAACATTCTTAGCCATATAATAGCAATTTACTTGTTGATAGCAGCTTATTTTCACTCTTATTTTTGTTTGTTTGTGGTCATTTATATCTACGATTGGTAGGTAGTATATATATTAGTATGTAGATGTGTGAGAGCTAGCTATGTGAGACTTAGCTATGTATTTTTGCAGTAGATGTCCTGTGGCTGATCTGAATGTGGCTGAATGTCAAAGTAATTAGCTATCCATAAAACTCTGGTGTATAAATGTACGCCCGCAGACGGTTCAGAGTAAGACGTTGTCGAAATCTCAAAGTATAGGCCAGACATTAATAGTGATCGGATTTCAAATACAATATGTCCTCTGTGCGTCCTGGCCTAGTAGGTAAGGCTAATAAAACTAAGTGCCGTACTATCAACGTTTAACGACAGGCCGTGGTTGCCTTGATAAAACCGACGTCCAGCCAGTTGAGTCTAGTAGCGAAAAGGAAAATTTAATACGCGTGTATTAAACGCGCGTATCGATATTATTCAATTCGGTTATATCTGATTCTGGCACTATTGTGTCAGTAAAATCTGGTGTATCCCGAAGCAGATTGATTGAGCGCAGAGCTGTAGAATCGTTTCTTCTTAAAATAGAGCTAAGTAAGAAAATATAACCTCTTATATTGATGTTATTGATTCGTACTTATACCCTGAAGTGTTCTGAAGTTCAAAACTTACGGTATAATCTGACAAACAGCCATACGTTTGACAGATCATACCGTACGTATTAAACTGTCAATTGAATACGATTGTTTGACACAATTCCACCTCAGATTTAAAATAGTTCAGTGCCAAGACGAAATGAGTTCATCACGAGACGGAGTTTACAAACGTTTAATTTCACCAGTATCATAAAGTTGAAACGATTCCTAAATCAGTTTGCACGGCTGCTGTGTACAAACTGATGGCAGAATGACCTATTCTTAGCTGCGATCATGTGCTTGCTCATATTACGTCTGCCCTTCCGAGAAAATTACTTCTTTATGGAGGGTTCTCACGTTTGAGAAGATTTGATTTGTTGTAACTATAATCGTTGTCACCACCTAGGTTTAAAGTTTAGGGCATCATAGGTTTTTTGTATCGTCGGTTTCGAGGACGCGCTTGCCTGACACCAAGATGCGCAACACTATGCCGGCAAAATAATGTTTCATTTGTTTTGATTTTTCAAATATTAGTATATGTATTTTAATCTCGAAGGTATCTTTATGTATGGGCCTTTGTTGCCTGCAAGTGAATGATTAAATAAGTAGGAATAATCCATACTTTTGGGCTTTAGCGCACTAGTCGGGTGAAAATTGATTTGTCTTCTTAATTTCAATGCGACGCCTTGCTTCACAAAAATAAAGGTATTATATATTTTTTTTTATTTATTTCAACTTTTTTGCACTTTATGTCATTTTCAACAATCGCTTGGAAATACATAAAGTTTAATCAGTGTTAAATTACAATCTCAAAAACCACCAAATTTAACATCAGATTCACATATTCGGCTCGTTTTTTTGTGTCGATTTCTTGTCGTATACAGGGTAATAGATTAGCGTGTTGTAATTTTTTAATTCATTTATTTAAACTTTATTGCACTGTTAATGGTACAATTGGCGGACTTAATGCCTTATGGCATTTTCTACCAGTAACCGCTTTGAAAATGCAGAGAGAGTTAAATCAGTGGTTAAATTTAAATAACGTTAGTATGTACCTGCTCATTACTGTAATCTTGACTCTTCCCAGTAATGCAAAGCTATTTCTCAGTTGAGAGACTATTTTGTGTCTACACAGTACCTATGCATGCTGCAATCCAAACTAATATTGGCGTTACGTGTTTAGCAGTGTTATTCGAGCTATTATCAGATATCGGCCATGTTTGCGGTCCTTTAAGCTAAATGCGAGCATGTATTTACCTTGCCATTGTAAAGTATTAGTAAGTACCACGATTGTCTAACTATAGTATCTGGAATAAATGACAACAAATCCTTTTTATATGTTTGTGACTTTACGAGTCCGCCGTACCATATTAAAAATCTCTACATATAAAAATGAATCAATATCTCTTCTTGGTCACGGCATCGTGCGTAAACGTCTGGACCGATTCAGCTAATTCTTTTTTAAATTGTGCATGTTATTGTCAGGAGAAGATTCTTATGGAAAAAGAAAAAAATATGCGAATGAACCGCTGTTTCTGATTTTTACTTAGGCAGATTAACTACCCGGAGTATTTTTTTTAATCACGGGGTCGGAGCGGGACGGGGCCGGGGTCGAAACAAAGTTCGCTGGGTCCGCTAGTTTACAAAAAAAAACTTATTTATTTTTCCTTTTTAAATGAACACAAGTTTACAAAAAAAATAGAATTATTTATTTTTCTTTTGTAAATAAACATGAGTTTATCGAAAGATGTCTTGGTACCGATGTTTCGCTGGTTGATGAAACTCTTCATCCCGGAAAAATAAAGAATGTTACGTTTCATTCTTTCAGTAGGTAAATATTTTCGACTCTTCACTTTGTATACAAGATGTCTTCAAGACACTACCCAAGGGATGTTTATCATCGCATTGTTTCAACAATCTGTCATATCACATAACGTAGTATGTTTCATTCGATATTAAGCTCAGATTCAGTTTCCAGAAACAAATACTAAAACAAAAAACAAACTAAAGTATTTGCATTCCGTTTTATGTTATTTAAATTCCAATGCAAAATGAACGATAATATATTATTATTAATTAGTCAATGTTTTGTTAGTGACGTAAAAGTTTACATCACAATTTTATTTTTACAAAAATCATAACACGAATGTTTATAGACGTTTTCTTATCGATTGATAAACTTGACTGCATTGTCAAATTAGCGAATTGATCGATTTGTTGATAAGTAGGACTTACTTCAAGAAACATGCGGTTAGTAGATGCCTATTTACATTGTTTATTTTAATATGATCTCTTGCTCTAAAAAAGTTTTTTTTTACAATAAATCTTACTCTTACTTTATTTCACAAAAATAACACAAGTGTTAAATAGTTATTTTAACGGGTGATAGAAACATCGTTTCTGTCACAATTAAAATTTCCAAGTGTATATACTATATTTCAAAAGATGATAAATACTACCAACATTGTAAAAAGGCGTTCTTCTTAAAGATCTGTAAAATAAGGCGTAATTAACTAAAATCATGTGAAATGCGACTCAGAATTCTAAACTGATTGAGGATCAAACATACTCAGTGTTACTTACGTCGTTGGTCAAAATGACATCATCCAGGTGTCGCAAATAAAAAATCTGGCACTGTTTCCCAATACTCGAACTTGTTAGGAAAAAAAACTCTATAATCATACTGCGGCAGTATAGTTAATAGTTTTCAGTGGAAGTATGGCGGCAGCGTTAGTTCCGGGCTGCCTTGACCCATGAAGTGTTTCTATGTTATTATTGAAATATGAACTAGAATATATTAATTGGAATTCTTATCGCTTATGTACTCGTGTACATGAGTGACTTTCATTTCCCACAGTATTTTTTATATACTTTTTATATGTTTTTGTATATACATGTACTAAAATCTTTTAATAAAATAAAATAAATATTTGACAACATCACATACATTGCTTCGATCCCAAGCTTAGTAGCTAAAACACTTGTGTTATGGAAATCGGAAAAACAACAATGGTACCACAACACCCAGACCCGAGACATTATAGAAAATATCGTTTTCTACATTGACCCGACCGGGAATCGAACCCGGAACCTCAAGAGGTGGCGACGCTTGAAACCAGCGTGCTAGCCACTCGACCACGGAGGTCGTCAAATATAGGTTAGGGTTATAGTTAAATAAAATAAACACATTTGTTCAAGTTCGCAAATTATTAAACTTTGTACGCATGCATTATGATTTTTGCAGTAACTGTTCGTTTCATTCAGTAAAGCATCACTTAATGGGGTGAATAAAACATGACCTGCTACCAAATTGCGGAGGTCCGCTTGTTTGATAAATAAATCGGAGCACAATGTATTTATTAGTTACTGCATATCATTATCAGGCAGAGTTCAAAGATAGTGCTCGGAATGCAACACAAAATACTGTTACATAAGCCGGTCGCGAAATGAGCCAGTTTGCTGTGACAATTTATCTAATTGTTTGTTAATTAATAAGGTACTTGCCTGCACTGATGACATGGATGAACTACTTTTACTCGAGTATTGATTGTTTGGTGTTTGTTTGCATTTGAAAGCGCGAGCTTGATAAATATTTATTGTTTTAGTAAACTAAAGTTAACATTTGTGACTACTGCCCCTAATTAACTATAGTAAGCAATACTTTACGATTACGATTACAGAGATAGTGTACCAAGTTTCCGAATGAGTTGCTTACATAAAAATATAACGCGCTGTAGGGCGAGTACCATTTTATGTCTTCTAGCCGAAATTAACAATCATGATCTGGATTCGTTTTTAAATTCGCTTTTTCGATTTCTGATCTAAGTCTAGGACATACAACTGGATCACACGCACATTAGGTACACATCAATGTATTAAGCATAAACAAGTTAGCCAACGAGCATGGAATTTTACTTCAAGACCTTGACTATTTGTATGTTGTTACCTAACCACTGCATATGCAAATAAAGACATAAGGCTACGGTATATCTATTAATGACAACACATTTTCTACGTGCCATGACAATGCTCTTTTCATTTCTTTCAGCATAAAATTTGATTTTAGCGTAATCAATAAGTGTGACATTGACCGATTGCTATGCATCAAAAATTTGGACATACAAATAACCTTTTCGAGAAAGTTTTTCAGGTTGTCCGAGTTGACAGTCCATTTTCTTCGTCTTAAGAAAATTTCAACAAGTTTGTATAGGGCCAATTTCAGGATATAGACGGAACGAATGTCGGTCTAATATACATTATAACTAAGCTTAGAAATCAGAAGGTTATAAAGACCCCTGCTACCATGCCTGGATAGAGTTTGAATAGTATATAGTCCTGAGATTGTACAGCAATCTTTCACTTTTGGAGGAAATTAAAATCACTTTACTAACTTTATTATGTGACACACTAACAATTGCAATCGTTGGGCGAAAATTTCATATCTATCAACATCGTCATCATCATTACCAGCCAAAGGACGCCACTGCTGAACATAGGCCTCCCCCACAGTTTTCCATAGCGACCGATCACAAGCGGTCTGCATCCAGTTTGGTCCTGCGAACTTTACAAGGTCGTCTGTTCATCTTATCAGAGTACGTCATACGCTGCATATTTTATAAAGAAGCTCAATCTAGAACTTTTCTGCCCCAACGGCCAGCAGTTAATATCTATGACATGACCGATTTACGATAAACATACGGATTGAAGCTAGATAACTTTTAGCATATTGCAGTTTCTTTACCGCAAACAAGTAAGCCACTCCTACTTCATGCAACATATTCACGCAACTGAATTCTAGGTCGCAGATACGCCTATATTGCCTTTTTAGAACCTAGTTCTTCCCTGTTCACTTTCTAAACTGACTTGAAACAGTTCCTTTAAAAGATGATCATTTTACGAATAAATATTATATGTACTTGTACCTACCTGGATATATTTAATCTAATGAGTTTACACTTAACATAATTTAGACCTGATTTTTTTCAACATCTGAATAAGGAATATTCGCCGAATAAAATACAATTCGCCTTATTTGAAAACGTCACCTATATGTTACCAATCACTTATGTAAATTTCATTTTAAAATTGCTCGTTTTATACTTATTCAGTTTTTTTTTTTTTTTTTTTTTTTTTTTTTAATACTTTATATACTTTATTTATTTATACAACATTTACAACATTTGCTATAACAATTTAATAAGAAGATATAGTACTAGAATCCAAATTAACAGTGTGCAGCCGACACTTAAATTAGGAAAATCCTGTGCTATAAGCGCCAGCTTTAGTCTGATAAATCTTATCTGACGTTGGTGAAATCGGCCCTTTATCAAAAACGGCTTAGATATTTAGATAAATCAGTCCAAACTCAGTATTTTTTCGGAGTAAAAGTATGATAAATGTGTTTAATAATCTTATTGCACTGTTGATGCGTGATAGAGAATATAAAGGATCCTCAGAATTATTTATATCAGAGTTTTAATTAATAACTGTGGTAATGCTATATCTCAGTATCACGTGATATTATTATCATGATTAATAGTAATTAGTTCCTTCTCTGGACTGGTAGTCTAATTACTGGTAGATTGTGATTTATATTCACAAAATAGAACTCTCGTGTCCATTCATAATTAAGACACATTTGTTATCTATGATTGTCCATTTATTTTATGATGATCGCTGAGACTTTGTCATTTCCACATTTTTATCCAATAAAAATTAAATAAAATTTAATATTTTTATGTTGCATGTCTTAGTTTTATTTTTTCTTGTTTGTTAATAATAAAAAAGTAATAAAATTGAACCGATATTTTTTGGTCAAAGAAATCGATTAGTGTCTGACATTTTTTTTCGTTTTAGGACAGATTTTTCAATAGTCAGATAAGAAATATTCGTCGAACAAAATACAATATGGCTAATTTGAAAACGTCACCTTATTGTCAGCAATCATACGTAACATTATTTTTTTAATCTGTCGCTTTATAATTTATTAGTCTGATAAATTATATCTGACCATTGAAAAATCGGCCTTTGATTAAATGTTTTTGTTACATATATATTTTTTGACAGATAATTCGGAATGTCGGAAACAAGTAGCAAAACATTAACCAGTAGGATACCATTTAAATAAATACAGCTTATGAATCGATAACGATTATATTTTTCATGCGGTTTTCATAAATAAATATAGTGATATATCGATTCTTCATACTTACACGAAATTTCTCAGCACTCATCATAATAAAAAGACTAGTAATATGTACAATTTTTTTTTAATAGCAGAAACAATTATGAAAATGAAATGTTTATTAACGATAATATCGACAAAATTCGAGATTTCTCTCTCGTTAGCAATTGCGAGACAAGCTTTAGCTCTAATAGGTGATAGTGTCTGAGACATTCAAGATTTTTGCAACTCATTTCAGGATATACAATAAACAATCATACCGTTTTAAATCGTTTATTAAATGATGCAAACCCAATATATTGCCCACTAATTAACCTACATGTTCTTCCGCTTCCAGGGATTCGTGCCAGGCATGTTCGGTGTGTCGCACGGCGCTCTGCAGTTCATGACATACGAGGAGATGAAGAATCGCTACAACCAGTACAGGAACCTGCCTATTGACATCAAATTGGTAATTAGAAAACATTTTATACAACTATTCTGGATTTAAGACTACAACACTTACGTTACGTTACGTTATATTTAATAAATGTAATTAATTGACAAAGGCACCCATATTATTTCATTTTCATTTCTTTTCAGTATTTTCTCTTGTAATATTTTTTTAAAAACTCTCCATTCTAAAAGAGTGTAAGTACAGGAAGTAGGATGTTACGAGGTCACGTCTTTGCTATATTCGATAAAAAATATATCAGACGTTTATAGTGTTGTGGTCTGTATCAATTGTAGAATTAAGATGTCGATATAGATGGTATATCCATTGAGTATTTAATTTTACTTTGTAATGTAACATTACCTAATTTATGTTAAAAATAACCAAATAAAACAACGCAGCAACCTTTCTTATTTAATACTATTATGATGTCTGAAAATTACTCCAATATTTTCTCATAACTAGAAATATCAATCATATTTCGAATGAGGAATCATGGTGATTATTTCGTATCTGAACTAAAATTTGTTTAAATGATAATGTATTTTAATATTTTTTAATAATCTTCAATTTACCAAATCGTAATTTATCGATAATGTCCAATACAATACCGAAAACAACAACACTAAACGTCAACTTGACACCTGACAGCTAGCTCAAAGTTCAAAAGCAATTTTTTTCTGCATGAAATGTCATTGCAAAGGCGTAACCTGTGAATTGCCAACTTCCATGTTCTTTTCAGTCTTTTTCATTTAACTTTAAAAATAAAGCGGAAAAAAAACTAAAAAAATGTTCAACGTGTTTAGAAATGCAAAATCTTGAAATAGTTTTCAAATTTTCATACCTTTACAACAATGAAATGTTGTGAATTGTTGTATATGGTGTGCGATAAAGAATATTTATTAATTTAACACTAAAGGAAGCTTCCTTGTGGCTGTTCTTTTATTGATTCGCTTAAAAGTGCATTCATACGTCAGTTTTTTATCGTAATCATCCATTTTCATAAAAGTTCTCAATGTGAGTTCTCACATTGAGAACTTTTAAAATCAAAAATTTAATTAATTTTATTCACTGAAATCTGGATTAGCCCGATTGCACTTCTTACATCCCCTGGGCTCAGTTTTTAGCCTATTCTTTTATTGCACAGAAATTCGACCTTTACAATTTTATTATATTTATAGATAATACATTTAAAGTTATCAAAATATTAGTTACAATATTGGATAAGAAAATAAAAGCGGACTCTACTAGGGCGAGGGCGAAATTCGACCTCTACAATTTTATTATATTTATAGATAATACATTTAAAGTTATCAAAATATTAGTTACAATATTGGACAAGAAAAGAAAAGCGGACTCTACTAGGGCGAGGGCGAAGATGAGGCAGTTCTATTATTTTTGCTGTCGGACAACTATCTCGTCGTTAACTAAAATTTGCAATCACTATCACTGCAAAATATTTAATTTACTATTCTACATAATTTTGAAACGATACATAGGCGATGTGGGGCAATAATTGTGCTTTTAATTTATGCATAATATAAATTTGCTTAAGTAATACGATCTAATACTTTTTAAATCGCAATTTCAACTTGATAACAGTATTTTATCAATATATGCATGGTTAATCTTACTTGTATTGGTGATCAAATCTTTTTGTGGACTATGATGTCACGATGAAGAAGAGATAAGAAGTCTAAGATTAAATATTTGATCAGAATATTATTGCCTTTTTAAGCTGCAATTTAAATGCCACTGTATTATTTCTTCCAGTGACTACTAAAATTATAGAAATCTAAAATCTTGATTAAATTGACCAAATAGTTACAGCGGGAGTCATCCTGATCCCGATGACTCAAATAATAACTACCAACTTCGTTTCGCCTCCTGCCCCATCCCGCCCCCATTATAAATACTTATTATCATATTCTAGACGTTGACGAATCGGTTCTCAATTTGACAGTAACAAACACAGCAAAAAGAATTAGCGAAATTGATCTAGCCGTTCACGCCTGATGCCGTGACCATGGGAAATTGTTATATACCAGTGCATATATATTTTAATTATTAGTCATGTTTTTTTATTTGAAAGGTCTATGACTAATCTAACTCCAGTGTCAGTTTGGCACACCCTTTTTGGGACACCGTGTAAAAAATAAAAAATAAAAAAAATATCCTTTGGACATTCCCACACATCGCCATCTAGTCCCAAAGTAAGCTACTCAAAGCTTGTGTTATGGGTGCCAGACAACGGATATAATACTGAAATACTTTTTTTTTGTTTTGTAAATGCATACATGATATACATAGTGTAAGACTAGACGCGGGAGGCACAATGAAACCAAGTGATAGCGCGCACTCTAGGTTTATTAAGAGCTAAAATTACAGTAGTAAAGCCTTATATACTAACTTACATAACTAATATGGGGTGAGGTAGCGCACACACTACAATAGAAAACACCCAGACCAATACAAACAGACATGTTCATGCACACAAATGTTTGTATTGTGCGGGGATCGAACCCGCAACCCGCTGCGTAGTAGGTGATTTCTCGACCACTACACCAGACGGGTCGTCATCGTGTGTATAGATATTATTTAGTTGAGAACTCTATCGCTAAGAGGGAGCACTGTGCAGTGACAAAAACCAATTTGTCATCTCATTTACCTCCCTTTTATTCAGTTGTGACGAAATGTGCCTCTTTGGTTTTTCAAAATTAAAAAAGAACTATGGTTGCCCTAATTTGGGCCGCAGCTTTTTTAAGCCACTTCATTTATCAACGTCAAATGTCAACATTGCCTCCCTAACTTGTATAATATACAACATTCTAATCTACAATATTTCCCGCGTTCCAGACCTCAATGGAGTACTTAACCTTCGCGGCCATCTCGAAACTGATAGCCGCCGGCGCCACGTACCCGTACCAAGTGGTCCGCGCTCGCTTGCAGGACCAGCACCGTCAGTACAACGGCGCCTGGCACTGCGTCACCGAGACATGGAGGTACGAACGCATACGCGGCTTCTACAAGGGCCTCACGCCGTATCTCCTACATGTAACGCCGAACATATGCCTAGTAATGCTCATATGGGAGAAGTTCACCAACAACGAATGATTTTGAGTTTTGTTATCTGATGGGAAATGTACGACTCTATTTTTGTTTTTGTGTGTGTGTTTAGTGGGAAGGTAAGGTGTGATTGCTGTCGGTTGAGAGGAAACGGTTAATTGGATGTGACATAGGACCTCTTTTTTGGTTTTGGAATGCACTCTTTGTGCGGCCTTAGAACATTTAAAAAAAATTAAGCTGTCAAGCTGTGGCGCGCTTTATCTTAACCCTTTTTTTCACGCCAGCCAGTAACAATTTTGAATCTGCATGACAGTTCTAAAAGCAGACTAAAAATATTACAGATCAGCACAATAGGTATAATAATGTAGTGAGAAAATTACAGAATGCTGTTTAAAAATATGATGTGCAGATATTGTTTAAAATTCAACATCTCGTTAATATAACATATCGCATGACTTTAATAAGATGAACACTGGAGCATTATTTAAAAAACTTTTGTTGGACTACAGAGATATCGTTTATAGTTTATAAATGAGAACCAATCATAATGTGAATCAAAACTTGACATGAGCAAAACCAGTGTCTTGCTTCAAAATAATTTAATTGACACTATCCATGAAGTATTAGGTTTTAACATCAGTATTGAATTTCACCAGTTTCTCTCAACCGACCGTTAAGATGTAAGCAGGGTTACTTAATTTATTTTATAATCTTTATTTTTATGTAATCAAATGCATTTGCAATTGTATTCGATTAATGTTTTGAATTAGTTAATATCAGTTCTCTTATATACTGTAATTACGACAATTTGGAGTATGTGACTTTATAAATAATTATGACAGGGCTTTGGCGTGGACATTGAACGATGACCATTTGGCAACGGCTCAAATGATTGTGGGAAGAATTAGTTTACTTTGTCCTGTTTATTTCCGAAAACATTGTCTCAGCTGGAATAGTACGTTTTAAATATGTTTAAAAATAGAACCATTTGTGTATGTCTTTTTTTTTAATTTATCATCGTGTTTCTTAACCTTTCAGCAAATTGCAATTTGCTACATATCGGAAATTTGAAAATGTACAATTTTACTAATTTAGTTTAGACATAGGCAATATTTAACACAATATTCGATATTTTAAACATTTTGATGAGTGTAATCGTGTAGGTTAAGAAACACTTACTTATACATTGTGAAACCTGTCTCACGACATATGTTGTTTTTATATATTATTTATTGCCAAAATGTAATCTCTTAGATAGTGGTAGTACTCTTTCCCATCAGATCGCGACTGAATGTATTAAAGACGCGCACCGCGAACTAGCACAATTTAGTTTTAATCTGTCAATTTTGTGATAATAGTTACGTACTTATTTTTGTTTGACTTATAAAAAGTTTACAGAAAAGACAATTATTCTTTGACGTAACGTTACATGTGTGGTGAGACGACGTTAGGTTCTTTAACGATAGATTTGTTTCGACTTGCTTCGTTAATGCAATAAAATATTAGTAAATAGTAGACGTCAGCCTTTAGAAAGAGACTAGGGAAGGGCAGAGTTTCGGGTATCTCATGTGTTGTGTCACATGATATATGTTCTTATGACATTGGAATGTCAGGTAAGCGAAATTGTGACATCATAGCATTGTTTTAAAAATTGACATGGTTATTACTTTTTCGGCCAGCAGAAGAGATGCGCTTATGTTAACATATTATGTGCCGAAAAGATATAGACAAATCGGAATTTCCTATTAACCCTATTCTCTTTCTAACGCCTGAAAAGTATTTTGACGATTGCCGTACCTTATCAATATTTTTCTTATGTATAGGTATTTACGTATTATGCAAGTATGAAGCTTTTCTGTCTTAGAATTTTAATGTTAGATGTAATCCCCGCCTTTGTGTAGACGAAAATGCCCCTTTCATGTTATTAAAACCATAAAAAGTACCGTGTTTTCACTCTAACTTTCTAAACTTCAAATAAATCACAATATTATATTAGTACAATGTCTGACGAAGCTACACTTGTTTCATTTGTTAGATTTACAATTACTGAACGCAATTTAACATATTTATTGAATTAGAATTCGTAACAGGATCTTTATGTATTTTACTAATATTCGTTTATTTTATTCATACAAATTTTGTTGTACAGTTTCACGACAAATTTATTTATTACATCCATTAGATAAATAAAAATCGTTTTGGCGCCTTCAAATACGCACTTTAAAAAGGTCTCATTTATTTAAACAAATAAAGAAATATTTTTTTTTGGGTAAAAGCCCGCCAATGCAACATAAAATTTGGTATTAGTTAACTGAAAGACAATAATATGCACATTAATACTGTAGAAAAAATACCTACTTTTTAATACAAAAACCTTGTGTTTTTTTTCTGAAAAATACAGTAATGCTATATAAGTTGCTTATAATTTATCAATGTTTTTCCGTCACAGTGGGAGATCTTCATTTAACTCAGCACAATTTGTTTTTTTATATAGGAAGTTGATTTGGTCAGTGAAATCCAACTCAGGGATGATAATATGAGTTATGCTTATTCTAAAATAAATATTTTCTTTAAATTATATGCAGGTTTTATAAAAGAAAACCTCTTCACAACATTCAAAAAATATTCAAAACGATTGGGGAAACTCGCAACCTCGCGCGTAGCTAGCTATCTACGATATATTACGCTAGTAAGCTACGAAGAGGTGACCTGGTGTTGGTAGTTTAGATTCGCTCGCTAGTATGGCAATAATAAATTGATTGTGTTTTTTAATTAAAAACATTTATTTTTGGCGTCATTATCGTTTGTACAACCACCTCTGCGTCGCTCGTCGCTGACCAAAACAACACCCTGTATTTAAATGCATATAGCTAAAATACCCTTTTTTGTGACAAAAATAATGTGTTGTTCCTAATATCCCAGATTAAATAATTTCTGTGTTATAAAAAATAACTTCTTGCGTGTAGTTTGACATAAGCAATCATTGGTAATAATGCTATATGTTTTGTTATTGATTAGTTTAAATTGTTAATGTTTAAGTGAAGGTCTTACTCTGTGACCATTGTATAATAATGTCTTATTGGGTGGCTGGCCACGATACAATCTTAGGACGTGTAATATATTTTTATAATAATAATAATAATCAATAAATAAAGTTCTATTGTTTCAACTCACTTGTTCAATTTGTATAATCAATAAATTATAGCAAATTGATAACGGCCTGTTGTTTTTTTCTACGATTCTAGTGATTCAAGACCTATTAAAAATAAGAATTTATTTAAATATTTTAATAAAAGATTTTTTTTAATGGAAAATTCTACGTCACAAAATCACGATTTGATTGCATGACATCTAGTAGTTGCAAAATAATTAGGCGATTAGTAATCACACGTGCAAAACGTTTTATTTCTATGGCAAGCTTCCAAAATTAAACGTCATTGGTATGGTTTATTACATAGTTCGCTAGGTAGATAGTTCCAATTGAGTGAATACAACTGTCTTAGGTAAGTATTTACTGAGTGTAACAAATCCATTCATTTTATTACAAAAAATACGTACGTATTATGCAGGGTGTCCCAAAAAGAGCGTGCCGAACTGACACTTTAGTCATATACCTTTCAGATATATTCTACATTTTTTTAAATCATGCCATTTTGTGTACACACACCCGACTGACACTGGAGATAGCTTAGAAAAAGACCTTTAAAATAAAAATAACATGAATCTTATAAAAGTGTCATGGTTCGGGAGATAATGCCACTTTCTTGTGGTTTTCTTCATACAAGAAAAATACAAATAAGTGGCATTATCTCTCAAACTATGAACATCTCAAAATATAAGACTATTATTAGAGACATGTTATTTTTATTTGAAAAGTAAGCTATCTCCAGATTCAGTTTGTGCACGCTCTTTTTAGGACACTCAGTATGTAACTAAATAAACAGTGATGCCTATTTGCCTTAAATTCGATCGCCATTTAAGACCTGTTTCACAATCTGCAATTAGCCCTAACCAACAAAAAAAATCAAATACTATTGAAATGAACACATACTCATAGACATTGAGAAACAGGCCCTTAAAATTAGTAACGTGGATAACAGTAGGGTTGCAAATTCGATTTTGTTTTGATCGAATCTTGCAAGCACAATACAACTGTCAAACTGTATATGCCGCTCAACCATTTTTGATCGTTTCTTTCGTTTTCACAGACACGAAGGCATCGGCGGATTCTACAAGGGTCTCAAACCGTCTCTGGTTCGCGTCGTGCCCGCTACTATGATCACATTCTTGACTTACGAGAACGTGTCATATTACCTTCTGCAACGCAATCGGAACATCGCGTTGTCTTCCTAGTAGAAGGGAGGAGTAGGGACGGACACATGGACGCGGAATAGAATTTGAATCGGAATAGGCAGATAGACTTGACTCGAGTGTGTTATTTACAAGTTTTTAGTTCAAGTTAAAAGTTATCTTGGCATTTTAGCTCTCTTTTCCTACTTTCGCTATCGTTGTCGACAGCTTAAATGTCAGGATACTAATTTGACATCAAACTTGTTAAGGAGGTCCAGTTTGACGCTCGGTAGAAATGAGCAATATGATATTCAAATTTAGATGGATCCTTTTTGACGCTATGATACTCGTTTACCCATATTCGTACTTACACGTCTGAAGGAAACAAACATTTTAGACAGGCAACTATCAAATGTGTTGTTTCTACAATTCCTGACTGTGTGACTATAATTGACCGGTCGGGTCAATGTATAAATCATAATTTTCTATATTGTCTCGGATCTGGGTGTTGTGGTACCACCGTTGTGTCTGATTTCCATAACACAAGTGCATTGGCTACTTACTTTGGGATCAGAGCAATGTATGTGATTGGTGTTAAAGAAAATCATCAATTCTTTCGTGTAGTAAGAAGTATACATAATTTTGAACCCAGAATCCTTGTTGGCGATAAGTAGATTTGGCGCAACAGTGTAAGGAAGGCAAAGGGAAGCGCTTCCTACCGACCTGGTGTTATGGTCGGGGACCAAGGTCCGATGATCACCGTCTTAGTTTATTCATACGTAGTTAGTCCGCTCTGAATCTCTAATATCGCGGTTCAGTCTCCATACTTCGACTATAGCGCCATCTAGTCCCGTCGAGCCGAGTCAGCGTGTTGCGATGATATGTAGTGACTGCGGTTGATCATAGATGTCGCTACAGATATAATGTTTTCTCAACATCACATTTTAGACTTAATACTTAGATGATGACTCTGAATTAAAATGGGACGTCACGTTCTTTACTAAATTGAATGATACGATGACTATTTGTGTTTTTAGGGGTACGTCAGTCATGTCGTGGCATACCTTTTTTAGCTTGCAAGACATTTTCTATTACAAGGTAACTTAAAAATATACAAAGGTAAATGCAAAAATAGATTGTTCATTATTTTCGATGTCCCACTGCACTTATTGCTTAAAACGCACAAAAGTTTGTAGCTTATTCTATTATTATTAACTCTAGATACGTCTTAGAGAGCTCATGTTAACATATCCATTTCCTATATTACTATTTACTGAATGTGCTTGCTTTTCACTCGACTTCGCCAGAAGGAGTTATGTTTTTCGAGCGTAGGTATGTATTTTAAAGCTGTCGAGCGATTGACTTATTCTTTTATCACCGATGGATGGTTTAGTTTTGGAAATGTTAAAGTATAAAGGTATTTCATTGGCCGGGCAGCCGTTAGTTAATTATATCATGCCTGATGTAATAACGTAACGTGAGCAATAAGTCCCTACCTAATGTAATAATATGGTTAAATACAGTAGGCTGTGTTACAATTTAGTTCCTCCTTAGACTTATTTTATTATTACTCTCCTACGTCAGATTCTGAGTTAGGTACTTAAACAGGTCATATCTGTCGAATAAGAACCACCTGATAAAGTAACTCAGAAAAAAAACGTATTGTTTGTAATATTGTGACGTATTGGTTGAAAGTGCGAATCCTTCGGTTTGATCATACTGTATTGGTTACAAAAAATGTCATTGATATTTTTTTTAAACAATTTTTATAACATTTAGGTTTAATATTCTTTTTTAGGTGTAAGTTTTTAATGTTTCTTCGGATTGTAAATTGTCCTGAGATTATTGGCTGTGTTTTGTGTTAACCTGTTGATAATGTCAAAGACATAAAACAATCAAACTCTTATCTGACTGCAAAAAAGCGGGCTTCGAATGTTATTGTCTTGTGGACAATATTTGGTCCCTTAGAACTATTTTAAGAATGGCTACTTAGTTACTGCTCTTTTCTAAAACTGAGTAATTCGCGTTAGTTTAGTGGACATACTAAGGTTGTTTTTTGACTCGGGTACAAATATGCGTGCTCATAACACAAACATTTGCCCCTTGCGGGATTCGAACCCGCGAAGGTCGGCTTTTCTAAAACTAAGTAATTCGCGTTAGTTTAGTGGTGATACTAAGGTTGTTATTTACTAGAATAGTGACCTTGACTTGCATTATTACAACCTATGGTACAACCTACACATTATAAATTAACTTCAACCTAATAAACTTCCGCCATTATGCGTTATTATTATACGCGCACGAAGTTGACAGGTTAATTTACATTAATATTCTACAAGCACATCAAATCGAGAACTTTATAAAAAAATGTAGGTCCGTAATAACTTTTTTATTTAAATCGCAGTCGGATTTTTGTTTGAATTAAATAGTCTTGATTACCTAATATTTTTTAAAAGTTAAGAATGCTATTGTAAAAAGATTTGGTCACAATTTAAATAAATCTAAATTTATTTAAATGAGACTTTGGTGTAGTTATGTATGTAATCAATTCCTTGTGTGTATTGATAACCAAAGTTCCTGTGTAATGTGTAATTTTGCGGGTATTTATGTTGCCAATAAATAAATAAAATAATTTTGCTTGTTTCTGTGAAGTTCACCAATAATCATTATTTCAACAAGCCGTAGGACGTCCACTAATGAACATTAGCAAAGCCTCCCCTATCTTTTTTAATAGCGATCGCTTGTGAGCGGTCCAGTGTGTGATCCGTCGATTTTTATAAGCTTTAAATCTGTCCTACGGTGGACGTCCTTCGTTAATAATCTAGAACTTGTGTCCCAACTTTCTTCACACATACTGTATGGAAATAGGTAATTATTGCATGGCAGTAAATGTGATTGACCTTTATTTTAATTACGGTAGCTTATCAACGAACCGATTCGTTATCAAACATGTTCATCATGTTAGTACACCACTAGTTAAAGTCAGAATCTTTGTTATCTAGCATTCAGTTTATAAAGTCAAGCAATATTCGCCCGTAAATATTTTAGAAGTGAATACAACATTCATTCGTCATTCTATTTATCTTCCATTGATTGACTGTCGCTGCGAAAAACGTTCTATTGTCAAATGGCTTAGGCAGAAATTAATTTACGTGACCTAAAAAGTATCTTCGACTATCTTTGATTAAAAAAAAATTTGCTGCCAATTCTATCTAGCCAGTAATTGACACAGCACACGTAAAATATTGAATTACCTACTTTTTTTTGTATGTACAACGTTCGGTAAATCCGTCATAATAATCACAAATAAATTCACGACGTTATCTATTACTTACCTACACGCGAGGTATGTGCACTATAGTTCGCATCGCGGCAGTCACCTCGAGAGAGACCGAGGAATGTATAACCAAGGAGGTCTTTGCTCCAGTTTCGCTGTTAAAAAAACATTCGAGGAGTTGTCGGAAGGGTCACGCGCGTAGAAGAGTTCGCAATTTAAAAATGGTGAGTGTTCTTTTTTTGATTTTCAAATGTTTTCCACAAGACAAGTACGTGCGTTTATACTGTCGTATTTTGTTGTGGTTAAGATTTAAGTGCTCAAGTGTTAGTGTAGATGGAGCTAGCGAGTCAAGTGTTTTGTCGTTGTTTGCTTTATGCCTTGATTATGAGCGGTAGGTCAGCCTATTTATGAAGAAAAATGAAAAAGAGGGTATGTTCTTAAATAATACGAGACGTGTTGTGGTTAGCAGATAAATATGTCAGATTTTATGTTACCTACCAATATAGAAGTTAGTTCATCTTAGTTGTAAACACTAGTACCTAAATAGGTACTAAGTATTAATGTTGTTGTTTTTCCTCGATAAGTAGATATTGTGATGGTTAGTTAGTAAGACGAAGAGGTTGCCTGGAATAATTACAATGCACTTAAGTAGCCAGATGTCGTCTTGTCACTATATGTTAGACATACTCTTACCAATCTGTGCTGCATGTAAACAGTAAGGTAGGTAATCGCGCTCAAGTGTTATTAATTACTAAGAATTACTCGTTAAAGAGTTAACTGATCATATTTTTTTTAATACCGATCATTCCCATACTACTTAATTTATTTCAATGAATATGTATTTGAAGCTTAATAACTTTGTATTTGAAGCTTCGGTTATGTTTGGTTTGAAATAATGAAAATAGTGTATGTACCTATCCTTGTAAAATATTTTATTACTTTTATTAGTTCTATACCTATCCAGACACATAATTGGCGATTTACAGTTATTTTCAAAGGCAGGGAAATGGTAACGGAAAATATCTCAAGTAGCCTGACTGTTAGTGAGATCGCGTATTTTATGTTATGGGATTTAAATATTATACATGAGAAAATTAACTTTAAAAAAAGTAAAAACCGACTTCAAAACCAAAATGCACTACAAAGTCTTCAATAAACTCTTCACCATTGCAAGGAAATGAATCCGTTTTAGGCAAACAATTTATTTTTGGAATCGGTGCTGTGATAGCTGATGCTCAAAGTGATGGCACCGACTCCAAATTGAAATTGTTTGCCTAAAACGGATTCCTTTCCTTTCAATGGTGAAGAGTTTATTGAAGACTTTGTAGTGCATTTTGGTTTTGAAGTCGGTTTTTACTTTTTTTAAAGTTAATTTAATTTCTTCATTTTTAGTGATTACATAAGAGAGAGGGGGGGGGGGGGGTTGCATCTTATGACTCTGTTTTTTAAGAAGCTACAAATTACCTATCATAAGTTCTGTCATTATAATTACTGAACTCCTAAGCGTTAAGGAGTTCCACCATCAGCTCAGCTCCACATGATGTTAACTACCAGACGTAACAATAAGTCAACATTAAGATTGTAGTAAAAATACACTATAAGTGCCTTTAAAATTTCCCTCGATTACACCAAGATCCCATCATCAGATCCCAATTTGGCAACAATGGGACTAACTAGAAGGTATACCTACCCTGTAGGTAGGCGAAAATAAATTACGAATCGGTCGACAAACGACTGAGATATGAGGTAACATAGATACCAAAAAAACATACAGTCGAATTGATAACCTCCTCCTTTTTTGAAGTCGGTTAAAAATGTAAATTAATATCACCTATATTACAGAAAAACTAAGTAGCATAACAATATGAATAAAAGTGACAGTAAAGATATCCGCAACACGTTGTTTTCTCAGAACTCGAATGACGCAATTATTCCGTCATATTAATAACTAGCGGTCCCCCGCGACTTCGTCCGCGCGTTTTTAGTTTGCTCCCTCCCTTCCCGTCGCAGCGTGATGTTTTATATCCTAAAGCCTTTCTCAATAAATAAGCTATCTAACACAGAAATATTTTTTCAAATCAGTTCAGCAGTTCCTGAGATAAGCGCGTTCAAACCAACAAACTCTTCAGCTTTATAATATAATTAGCGCAAGCGCACGTTGTACTTAAGCTGCGAACATTATTTTGGTGCGGAGTTATGTTAAAACTGTGATAGCTCCTAAGATATTTATTGGAATCAAATGATATACAGGGCAACTTTGTTCTAAATGAAATGCTCGTGATGATGAATGTATTTATTTTGATAAGAATAAATACCTGTGTGTAAAATACACCTCTAAAAATGATGCATTATTTTTTTACAAATTTATTAACATAAAAAAGGTTGTAGTAAGTCAACCATAAAAGATAGACCTATGCTGTCGCGGACTTTATTATAGAACTCTTAATGCTGAACAATCATGTCATACAAAATTTTTGTGTAACTTGAGCGGTTTCCGCAGCGTACGCAGCGGAAGCTCTCAAAAGGAATATCTTTCTCCCGTTTTCGCAACATTTTTCATTGCTGCTGTGGTCTTGTGAGTCGTATCTTTATGTTATATAGCTTAAAGCCTTCCTCGATAAATGGACTATCCAACATAAAAATAATTTTTCAAATCGGGCCAGTAGTTTCTGAGATTAGCGCGTTCAGACAAACAAACAAACAAACAAACAAACTCTTCAGCTTTATAATATTAGTATAGATGTCTCATAAATAAAAATTATAATAAACATAGTTTTTATTGTTTAATCGATTCAGTAAAATTGCTATATTATGCTATTTCCTTAACTTAAACTCACAAACGTTTTTAGGTAGACATCCGAAATCGCAAAACTTTGGTAGTCCGTAGCTGGCTGACTACGAGAAATTGGCTGCTACGGAAATATGTATAAAGAAATTTATTTTTGCACTTTTTCGTAGCAAACAGGATTTCGTAGCGACATTTTACACCTACGAATGCAATGATTGCATTATGTTTATGAATACGTTGTATATTGTGTTTGTTAAACCGCATGTCATTACTTTTCATTCATTTCGGCGTTCCTACGAATAACCGATAACGAGTTCGTGTAGTAATAACTTACAACGGCGTAGAAACAAGTCTGTAACTATGCGATTCTCAAAATTAATGGAACGAGTTTTCGTAACTCGGTAATCAGGTTTTATTTTGGTCATTTTGCGAGAAATATGATTAATTACTGCCTGAAATCTTATGGTAACTATTTAAATGTATCAAAGATATATGTAATTCTCTAATAGAATGCCTTTTTAAATAATTAAAATACCTATCAGAGAAAGACAAGCTCACAAACGATTTACCTAAATAAATTACTTGACTGCCATCAGCTGAAGTTTTGTTCTAACCAAATATAAAC
Source organism: Pyrausta purpuralis (assembly GCA_963924145.1). Taxonomy (NCBI): domain Eukaryota; kingdom Metazoa; phylum Arthropoda; class Insecta; order Lepidoptera; family Crambidae; genus Pyrausta; species Pyrausta purpuralis. Next base: position 21,421,218 of record OZ001659.1, read on the forward strand.
GAGACACTTCAGAAATCTCTATCTTTATCTCTTTCTGCTACTGATTTCGTAAGTCCCTGCAAAATTATTTTGTTTAGCTTAAAATAATTTACAGGTTCAAGAATAAAATTGCTCTTATCATTTTATTGAAAATTCAGTAGTGTTTTTATCACAAAATTATTATTTTAGGAAAACTATATTTATTTCACGCTACGGAATTGCGTTGTGTATTATGTAAATGCAGCATGTTACCTACCTACCTATATTTACTTCAGTACCTAATTGTTAGTCTCTGTCTTGCGAACTTTGAATATGACAGATTATGTGAATGACCCCAGAATCACATTCTGAAATTTACGTCGTGTGTACGCATAAATTTATTCTTAGCCCCTATTATCTTGACGAGAGGGCAAATAAGATGTACAAATACCTACGTTTACTTCGCCAAGTCGCATAGATAAGTTAAGTTGTGTCACAAAATAAATAAAATTTAAAATAAGAAAACTTTTTGGTGCGTTAGTTTTTCTTCTTAAATTGTCAGCCAGTTGTAAAATTTAGTGTAGGAAAACTTTTTCGCGCGTTTTCCTTTGTGACGTTCGTTTTTTAAATGGCCTGTGGTCACGTTTTGTAAAGAGTTTAATTTCTGATTTCGCGGTCAAATCGCAAAAAGCGGATGGTGTCTTGCTGTGAATTTATTAAGGACTTTGGTCGGTTCGAAAGAGATTGAATAGTATAATGATAAAACAGCTTACGAAGCAATCGGTTCAGGAAGAGTTGTTGCAACAAGAGAAACTCGCCGAAGTGAAGAATAAATCTAAATACAGTGGCAACATGTCCACGACTAGAAATGGAAGGTGGCTTTCAAAGGTACGTGTGTATGTATTTTGTCGACTGCTTCAGTAAGGACTGGCTAGTTTTTCGTTACTGGCTGGTATAAGAAGATCTTACAAAACTACGTGTGTCGCCGCATGCTGCATATCAGTTATCTAAAGAATGACAGGATGGCGCCATGGTCAAAAAGGGTTGCCCTCTTTTTCAAAAACAACAAGTTCTGGCTTTTTAATTACTCGTCGTAGGTAACTACAAATGATGGATAATTTCAATCGTTTTATTCTTATCCTAGGCCTCTTTGCTAGCTTGAGCATCAATAAAAATGTATAAAGAAAAAAAACTTACAATAAATGTACATATCGTTTGGTATCCACCAACAACAAATATCTTAGATATTTATTATAAAAATAAAATAAAAAATACGACTTTGCATCGTCGTTATCTCCCTAAGTAGTAAGGCATTCATTAAAGAATAGAATATGCATATTATAAAGTGCTTCCTTAGTGGCACTGAGTTGTACCAGAACAGAACACATAGTTGATGCATTGACGTTTTCAAAGAGAAGAAGTCTGTAGTTCGATTTATAGGCTATTCTACCTTAACATTTTGCATTCTTCTGATAAGTTGGTGTTGATATTTTTTATTCCTTTACAGTTTATAATTTTGATTTTATACAGATGACCTGCTCTAGGACCAACAATTTTTATCAATGATTTATCATAATATACGTAGTTACCTTGACTTGATCATAGTGCTCTAAAAGGCTTTAACTCAGAGACATAGTATTCCTAAGTTATAATCCCTAATTAAAGTATATAAAAATCGCTAACTCGTTATTGTTAATAACAATGTCAAGTTCTACGAGTAACACTCACTGGACGCATTTATTTGCAATAGTTTACATTGCTAGTTACATTTATTCCGTAAAAAAGTAACAATAAATTCATTTTACAATAAATAAATTAAAACCTTTTAGAATTGATGACTGATTTCTGAGAGGGCCTATATTTAAAATGTTTGCTCTTATTTTTTCACACAACGTTGTGTATTTGTGAGAGTTAACTTTAAGTACAATGTGCGGGTTTTTACCGACTTCAAAAAAAGGTAATTACAATTTGTATGTATGTGATATAGTTTTGAAATTATTTGAGTATATTGATTAAATAACTTAAAATCATGAAATAAAAAAAAAATATTTAATAAATTAAACCGCCTTTAAAAAACTGACTATAGGCTTCGTAGGAGAAACAAATTAATTTGGAGTCGGTACGATGTGCGTAGACTGTTTGGTATTCGTAAGCTTGAGATCATGCACCGAGTCCAAATGAATCTCCTACGTAAAGTTTATTAGTCAGTTTTTCAAATGCGATTTAATTTTAAAATATTTTTATTTTATCTGATTGTGCACTGTTGTAAATACGATTGCTACTCTGGTGAGAATGGAACTGACCACGTACTAAATGTGATGATAACCGCAACAGATATTCTGACGTAGTAACAAAACTAATTAATTTCCTTATTAAATTATAGGTACAACGCAGTTAATTGTCACGATAAGTAATATTTATTACCAATACAGCGAAACGATGTGATAGTTGTAAAATAAGGTCCAATTGGCCTCTAGTGAGCCAACTTTGGGTTTAATCGTTTAATTATTCGGTCGCTTGTCAGTTCGTGTCTTGTTGTTTCTCTTTGATGTTTAGTTAGAAATAAAGACACCCACTTTATAATTCATTGGAACTTTATTTGCACAAAAGAATATTGTACAAAGCTAAAATCATCATAATATCTGCCGTTCAAACCATAAGATCATGCCGAGAGATGGCAATTTGAATTTCGGGACGACATGACATATGCCAATTTTTCTAACGAATGAGATTCTGCAACTATTTTACCACACAGTAACATTGTTCTTAATATTGAATATTTAAATTAATAAGAGCATTAAATGCCGTTGTTTATAACGGTTGGTGGTAACTTGATAAAGGCAATCCACTTGGGAAGCTATTTGCCTTATCTCCAAGTTCCGACACACCTCCACTTTCTATTGCTTATCGATTGCAATTTTTCCGATTGCTTTCAGTTTGTCGTCAATATCGCCTTGATCGATGGGTCAAGCGAATTCAAGAACAAAGCCTTTCAAATTTATGTATATTTTAAACAGCTAATAGCAATGATATTACGCTAATAGCATCCAAAGCGTGGTTCTCCCATTTTAGTGTATAATTCTTTGAATCAGTCATAACTTATTGAAATACCTATAGTGAGATAAACTAATTTATTTAAAGATCAACTAACGACACAGAACTGAAACATAAAATCAATCGAAAACTTTTAAAAGTGTTGTTTTTCTGTTCCAACATTCGCAGTAGGTTACTACTCAGAAGTTACCTTTGATCTGTAAATAAAACATAACACAAGACCTTTTTTAATCCGCCAAAGGTTTTTTAGAGTCTTTTTACAGCCCATGCCTCACCTGTAGGGTTTTATAGCCAACATAAAGTACCTACCAACTTACGTACTTGTCGGCTCACTTGCCTTTAGGAATCTGCACGGCTTATCAGAACACTGATAAACTCCGATAATACGAATACATCAGACACCTTTCGATAGTATATCGCCGTATCCGGTATTGAATAGAATTGTGTAAATAGAACTTGATAAATATTATTTTTCAATGACAATTTGGTCAAGGAATAAGAAGTGATATCTTTGCGTTAACTGTGAAGTGGTAAAAGAAAATGAGGGCGCAAAACTAGAGAAGGGTTTAGTGGTTTTGTGTATGTGTCTATGATTATTTCAATGACTTGGACTTGGTCTTGGAGAGTGTCAGTGAAGCATTGTCAGACGCCATTGGCCAAGTGTTAACATGATGCACTAAATAATATACGAAATACGTTAGTTAAGTCAAATTAAGATGATGGCGGAAGAAGCAATCGTCGCTCAAGACAAAGGATATTTTAATGTGAGTTTAACTGTATGTACACTTATTTTAATTCTCTAAGTACTGAATCATAGTCGAATCAATCGTAGCAACTTTAATGAGATGTTTGTCTAGTGGCAAAGAAATTGCGATTCTATATTGATTAACCATCATAGCAAGACAAACAATAATTTCTAACGGCAAATATAAATGAGTTTGCAGTTCAGATAGGTATCTAATGGCGGCCTTTGTAATGTACAACCTATACTTATATTATAAAGCTAAAGCGTTTGTTTGAACGCGTTAATCTCAGGAACTACTAGACCGATTGCAAAAAATATTATTGTTTGGATAGCTTATTTACTGAGGGAGGCTTTAGGCAAATATCCTAAAAACACGCAGCAACAGAAGGGGAAGGAGCAAAATCAAACCGCGCTGATGAAGTCGCGGGGATGCGCTAGTGGTTGTTATATGAATTATTTGCAAAATTTATGCATGTTGTGGCATTACAATTCTTATTTATACCGAAGATGCTATTCTATACCTTAGTAACTACATTATGTAGTAATAGAAAGACGTCAAAACGTCGTGACGAGTTATAGACCATAGATAGGAATGTTTATTGATGCATCCTGGCTGTAGATTCCCATTGATACTAGAGTAACTACGTGTACGACCAGGAACAGAAGTATTGCTCCTTCTGACTCCTAAGTCCTCTGATATAAGGTCGAAGAATATTTCGAGGTTGTCTGTAAGGCCTATGAGGCAATTGCGACTCAATAGCCGTTAAAAGATTCTGGGAATAGGACCCAAGATCATTTATAATCATATTTATAGAGTCGTTTATGTAAGAACTTTTTGGTTGGCGATATTTTTCTTTGTAGGTTAGCATACAGTAATAATAATCTAGATTTTTGATGAGGTGTTCAAGTATTACGTAAGCACTATGCTTTGCTTACTTTTGCTGACAAGGAGGACCCTCCTCCTCCTTGTCAGCAAAAGTAAATAATTGTAATAAATCTGCTCATGTAATAGTTAAACGGTCCCATAACACTAGAAAACTTATTAGAAACAAAGGCAATACAATTACTTTGAAGGTACTCCTATTAAATAATGAAATATCCTATTAACATCAACGTCCTATCACTTTGTTGACATATGTGGTTTTAAAGAATGCCTCATTCTTAAACTCAGTTTGCTAACGCCTTTAAAAGTTTATCCTGAACAGTACAGCTATAGATTATGTTGTAACTAAGTTAATTATGAGACTAATCTTATCTTACAAGCTGCTCAATTAGTTGCCATTAACACCTATTATACATAGCATTCTTGATATCCTTACCTGTTATATTCACAATTGTACAAAACACACCTACATTCTTAATTCTAAATTGTAAAAAAAAATTGAATACTTATGGTAGTAGTGTTTTTGAAAGCCTGATTGAGTTGAGCTGGAAATAAACGAATATCGAGACACCCCATAACTGTAGAGGTTTTATTTAGCCCTAGTTTTGTTGATTTGGAATGGAAACCTATAGATACTTAATGTGGTCTATGTAGAGTTTAACAGTGATTCTCATTGTGCTCAATCATTATTTAATTAACATAGGGCAAGTACACAAAATGTTGGCCACTCAGCAAAGGTCGTATACATTCCCACATCGTCTCAGTCGTAATTACGATATCAGACGTCCACACATTTGTACGGATTCCTTCCCGCTGGCGATTCCTTACAACTGTTAGTGCTGTGCGTACGAATCATAAGGTCACTGCACACCGAAAACCGATATTGAAGCTCTACTCGATACCGGCATTTTCCGGTGTATTAGATCTATAATAATTGAGTAAGGATGGGACGTTGTTATATCGATTTTTTCACAATGGTTTTAGAAATCCTGGTGGTGGTTAAATTAGTTTTATTTTAGTCTGTATTATATGCAGTCGCTGGCATTATGATGTGCGCGCCTACTTTATTTAACCACATAATTACATATTTACATGCACTTTTGATAAATGTTATTTATACATTTTAGTACTGGTGACTGCACCTTACGAATTTTGATTAACTTTTGTTGCGCATCGCGTCCTATAATTTATGTTTGAGTTGTATTTGGTAATATGTGGACAGTGTGTTGACTACTTACTTATTTATTATTAAGCCTAAATTATTGTTCAATCGATACAGTGTGTGCTTGTTTGCTTTCCCAAATAAAGAGAAAAATATATATTTTAGAATTACGTGATCACATATGGGTGGTGACAGGATTAATTGCTCGTAGGTAAAAAAATATGTGTTCCTCATGTTTGATTGTAAAAATAATAGTTTTTTATTAAGTTAAACAATATAAAGTCATGATTCACATGAGAATACCCCATTTGAGTCAGAAATGTCTTGAAATATTATAATATACGAGTAATATTTAAATATTAAGTAACAAATCGCAAATGGAATACAGTCATTAGGTCTCATATTTGCTTCTAAATTAACTTAAAGTCACCAAAATACATAGCAAATGTTAGACGTTTCCAATTTAGGAAACGATTAATGCAGATAGAATAGGATTAATCTAACTCTACCATAAATTTTATAAAACGTCAAAGAGAAATATCAATAAATGCAGATGTGCTAATCTTTCTTAATAGGCATTTTGTAAGCAATTTAAGATAACTTTAAGATTACGTCTGTGATTTAAATAAAACGTCCACATTCTGACCGGAAGGACCTGAATTTTAAACAAAGATCAAACAACGTTAACATAATATCTCAATCAAAAAAGAAAACGAATAAATAATTTATCGGATCCAAAAAAGTTAGTTTAAGTGCCTATTACTATACACGTTGGTTTTTTCCACGAACTTTTATCTAAAAAAGTTCGATCTTGAAAGCTGTCAACAATCTATTTTTGTCTATAAGGTGCTATAAATAAAGTTGCTTTGAATTGAGCCTCCTAATCAAATCAAGTTTGGGCTGAGTTATGTAATGGCAGGTTAGTTAATGGCTTTGGAACGTTGAAGACTTTAATGACCACGAAATATTTAGTCTCTACTTTGATTCAAGGAATCTATGATTTTGTTTATGCTAATACATAGAAAAGTGATGACATAAGGTAGGTTTTTTAAACCATTTTACAGCTAATCGGAATTTCATTTGTATGAATTTTTCCAGCGTTCGAGATACGATAAAGTACGATTTAAAAGCTCTACTTTGTGTGCTTTCTATTTCAAAGTGTGTTTTGTGAGTTATCGATAACAAATGGCCCTCACTACGTATCTCGCGTTACATTACAACGGATTTGTCCAGCTACGAAAATGTATCGGAACTGAAAGTAACGATGCTAATACAGTAGGTAGAGGCACTTAGCGAGCTAAAGATGTACCGATCCACCCGTTACACAACCGACTGATGTTTTGACTCGCCGACATGTTTTGGGTAAGTGATATGGAAACACGTCTTATCAGTGCGATAGTATTAATATTTCGGGATGGAAACTAAAAACGTGATACCCACTCGTCATTTAGAAGTCTTCGTAGTACGCGTCGCGGTCATACGTCACTTATCCGCTAATGCGAAAATCCCTAATTAGCGGTCCGTGTCGTTAAGTCGGTTCGAAGGGCCAGCCCGAAATTCTATCCTCCAGTGATCAGGAGCGAGGCCGAGTGTTCTGAGGACCAAGCACTGTGCTCGGGCTGGCAGTGTGCGCGGCGTGCGGTCGGCAGCAGCATGCCTGACGACGAGCCCCCTCTTCCCCCGCCCTCCCCCGCGCCACCTCGCGCCCCGTCGCGACTCCGCCGCACGCTAAACTCGCTCCGCTCGCCGTTCCGCTCCGGGTCGCCCTTCCACATCGCCTCGATCAAGCGCTCGGGCTCCACTAAATCCTTCGCCTCAGACGGCGAGATCGCGCGTGACGAACGCACGATGCGTAAGCGAAACAAGAAACAACGCGACGCGGCTTCCGACGCGTCCCGAAGCACCGACAGCTCGCCGAGCATCGACAAAAAGAAAAAGGACGGCGGCGGTAGTCTGTTGCGTAGGATGGGGAGCATCGGTAAGAAGCGCGCGGACGTCGGGGAGGGCTCGAGCCCCCCGCCGCGGCCGGGGACCGCGGAGTCAACGATAGAGTCTCCGCCGACGCCGCCTCCCGAGGTTGAGACGAAACCGGAGCCCGAGTCCCCGGAGACACCGGTGTCGCCGGACGCGCCGGTCAGTCCGATCGCGGTGGAGCACGCGGTCGCGACGCGCCCGTTCACGAAGGCGGCGTGGAAGAAGCGCAGCGATTCCGTAATGGAAAAGCCGGTGGAGGAGCCGAGTCCTGAAAGCGCGCTGAAGCGGCGGATCGCGTTCGTCGCCCAGGCGTCGGCGTGCTTCTCCGAGGACCACGACGACGGGGAGGAGGGGGAAGAGAGAGGGGCGGTGGGCTCGCTGGAGGAGGCGGTGGCGCTGGCGCGCGTGCGGCTCGCAGTGCAGTCGCCGCCCTCGCCGGCGCACTCGCGCGACGACGACACCGAAGAGGAGGGGTACTCGGACGCGATGCCGGCCTACGGGGACCTGATCGAGCCGGAGGGCAAGGCTGGGCCGGAGCCGGCGCCGGTGAGTGTGGGCCGCGGGTGCCTTCAGTGGGCGCGGGCGAGCCGTGCGATGCGCGCGCGCCATGACCTTCGAGGAGACGGGTGACGAGTGCTACCTCACGGTGTGCGAGTGCTGCGGGTTCAGCGCAGAGACGTCCGTGTTGGTCCCAGTACGTTTTATTTCACGGTAGTTTACAGCGGCCGCCGACATGCCCTTCGTGAGTACGAATTGACGTGTGCGCTTATTGCAATCCGAAAACGCATGGCCGTTTGTTCAAGTGCACGGTTGCAGTTGTGTCCGAGTGTAGTTGTAGTCTCTCGACCGTGAAATTACGCCTCTCCCACTTAATTCATTACTACTTGTACATACCAATTATTCTGAAGTCAGTGAATGAGACAGGTCTAGGTTTTTTTTTGGTAACCATAACTTAAATTTACGAATAAATTTGACGTCAGTGAAATACACATTTGAACTCGCAACTGCAAATGGAAAACAATACGGTGAAACTTTATTTGAATAAATTAAATTAACATTTTACATAACTAAGTATTAGATTTCGTGTTATTAAATGACCCATTCTAGTGTATTTACTCAATTTACTTCGCTTTCTAAACTTTTATAGCGTAATGAAATACCTAATAACACTTTGCGAACAACGTTTTACCACAAAGTTTACCTTGAGAGAGTTGACGCATGTGGCCTAGAACATTTCTGCGTCACATCGAGACTGGTTTGTTATATTATTTTAATAATAAGGTTAATAAATTTTATCCTCTAATCAAAACACTAAACACCGGCCACTTCAAATGCCGCACGTTAAAATTTGAAATATTGATCAAATATTTGCATTAAAATAAAGATTTGTGTCTTATATTGGACTACCATTATATTCGTAATAAAATTAGTATTTTAGAATGGGCACCTCTTTTGGATATAGGTAGGTAATGCATATGCATTAACGTAGGCTTTAATTTTAATCCCATCAAACTGGCTAAAGAACACGAATAAATCATTATCACCATTATCAGCCAAAGGACGTCCAATGCTGAGCATAGGCCGCCCCCACGGTTTTCCATTACGACCGATCACAAGGGCTCTGTATCCAGTTTAGTTCTGTGATCTTCACAAGGTCGTCTGTCCATCTTGTCGGTGGACGTTCTACGCCGCTTCTTAAGTCGAAGGGTCTCATATGTGCCCTGCCTATTTCCACTTAAGCTTACTGAGTTATGTCCGTTACCTTATCTTCGTATCTCCTTACTTCGACAAATAAATACTTTTACTTTAAAAAAACCATAACATTAGCTGTCCAATAAATCACACGAATTGACGTTCCCTATTAGACTTAATCGTTCGTTTGTGTTTATTTCTTGATGGTGAAATAGGTATTTAGACTTTTAAAGGTTATTAAAATACTTAAAACTCACAAATAAGAATATAATGTAGGTAAACGTAATTGTCAAAATTAAAAAGGTTTTTTCTACTATCGTGGAATTCCATACAAGCTATAGCTTGCTCTACATAACTGTTAATAATTTATAAATAGGCACGTATGCAAATGAGTGTTAAATTCACAATATTAAAGGTAATACAGTCACTTTCGAAACTTTAATATCTAGTGATAGCCGAAATGTAGGTACTTTATTTGCATATAAATGGGAGTATGGGCGAGAAAAGTAACATTACTTTTTTGATAACTTAAACGCACTTAAAAACTTCCTGTCTCTGCAAGTAGAGGGAAACAATCGACTTATCTTATTTTCGTGAAAAAGTAAGTCTGACTATAAAGCGTAACAATGTTTTCTAATGATTCTATTTCCTTTAAGCGTTTGCTTAAAATAATTTGATACATGTTTTCTAAAATGATGAAAGGCTTGAAAGTACTTCTTCACAACAAAAACATGTTACTATAAATTTAAAGTCGTGTAGGTATCGCACAACAATTTTATCAAGGTCACAAAACTAATCATAGAAAACTGGACTGACTAGGAATCTATAGTCTTGTTTCAACTTTTTACTTCCAAAACCGGTTAAAATATTTTAGATTAGCCAAAATAGATTAGTATTATCGTTACGTGGCTGCATTTGAAGACGGTAGTGTCGCAATTAAGTCGTTTCTATTAAATTTGCATTAAAAAGTTGATAGTTAAAATTTCGATCCAGTTATGGTACTTTTACTCAAACGTGTGAGTATTTTATATTAATTTAACTAGCGTAAGTTGCGCAACTTATTTTTCACGCGAGAAATAAACTTTTTCGTTATGAGTTGAGCATATAAGAGTCTAAGTTTGACTGTTGGAGGGTGACTTACAGTTAGAAAGTAGAGTTACGGTTCGTTTTTTTTGTTTCCGCTACTGAACTATAAAAACCCTGAGACTGTCATCTCAAACTCCGGATCCGTATCGAATTTTGCCAATATCGAATATCGTATCGTGACGTGACCTTATCTCGACGTGTATCTGTTACAGTACCGGTGATCTATAGAAAGTCACAGTGCCGTATCGCGTTCCCTGCGTCGATAATCATTTGTGGTCTTGTCACTCCGACCAGTCAGGCCACGGACGGTCGCCACAGGGTTAAGACTAATTATGCGATAACGTGACCATCATTTGTTTTTTTTTTAATTCGCAAATTATGGTTCCATTTAACTATCACTTGTATTTTATCACTGACATTGTGCTTAGTCGTATTAATGTGGCATAAGGTGCGTATACGGCAAAAATTTTAAACAGTCAGTTTGTGTGATGACTCCATTGATGGATATGAGCAACTCTTACTATGGGGGCAATAGTGGATTCGAGAAAAAATATATCTTCTGATCCATTAATTTAGACCGCGCGACTATAGGACCTTTGTGTGGAGATTTCACTATTGCCTCCATAGTAAAAGTTGCTCATATTCATCAGTGGAGTCTTTGCACAAAATATGGTCAGTGATAAAAATTTCGGCTTGTATTAGTAGAAAATCTTTTAAATGGTGTTCCATCTTATGAAGGTTGGTATTTGGTAACTCGTGGTATTAATAAACTACACAATTTTATTTTTTTAACAATTTATCACTTCTTTCGCATCTGACGGTTGACAAGAAATCCATCGAAGTAGAACTGACAACTGAGCACTAAAATAAGCTATAATCATCTATTCATTTCCGTTTTAATATCCTTAACAAAGTGTACGATTGTACGTTACTTGTTTACAGACGGTGTTTACCTCGATTTTCCCTAAATCAAACCGGCGCGGTAGCTAATTTAAGTTACGTACAACGTCTAGTTTAGGGCCATTTCTCTATATAAAGCATACAGCAGTATTATAGTTTTTTTATGTCAACGAAATGCTATAAATTCACTTGCCGTAAGGCCCCTGCAACTTTATAACTTTAATTGTTTGTCGCATTTTTCAAGTGGGTAGTATTTGTATTTGTAGTATCTCTATGACGGGCTCACCTAGGGCTGTAGAGGCCGCCTGTGGTGCGTGGTACTATCGTAACTCTATACCGAGCTAGACGTGCCACGGCTTACCGCAGACCGAGACGCGGTCCCAACGGTTGTGCAATTTGCCTGACGCATTCCGGGATACAATGATTTACCGTTTTATGGAAATTAAACGCTAATTAACCAAACGATAAAATGAGTCATGAATAATTATGATAGTAAGTTCTTTTAACGTGAGTCGTAGTTGATAGTTTTTTAATGAGGGCTGACGCATTTTTTTATTTCACCATTCATGCTTAACATTAAAATCTATGAGTTAGAAATTACGATACGTTTGCGATTTGTTTGCCTTATTTTTATTACAATTTAATTACTTTATTTTATCAGACTCGTAATTTGATTTTAGCTGTCTAATCTAAAAAATTTGAAATAAGTCCTCGGCTATAGATTTTTTCTATTAAGTATTATTTGACAACCTTGAGGCAATCTTTTGGGCGATCTAAAATATTGCAATAGGCATTTTGAAACTATCGCGTTACCTTAACATTTGGTCTCAGTTTCACTCGTCCCGTCACGGTTGTGCACAAATTGGGTGTTATGTTTCTTCTGGTAAATAAAAAATGCATTAATATTCTTATATTTGCATTAGACAGGCATTTGTTTTCTTCTTTTTTGTTTGGTGTTCTTAAGACATGGACGTTGCTAAGTCTTGCTGAAAGTTTAATTATTTTTCGTTTTATTTAAAAATTGCTGTGGTGTATTGTGTTTTTAAAAGGATCTTAGGCAAGACGCACTGAACGGAAGAAAACTGATATTTGATTGGAAACACACCAGTGATTGGGACCAAACATGATGACAAATACTTGAACCTTATCAGGTGGCCGATAAGAATGTTTGCTCCACTCCAAGACTGTTCATAAATAGGCGGTCATCCGAACAAGACGATAGTCCGGTTTGTCTCCTTGGCTGTTTGTGTCAATTCCTTGCACCGTTTTAACAACTAATAAAAAAAGATATCACCTTTTTTGTCATAAAAAAACAATAGACGCTCAAGACATTGCCTTGTTCGAAAATTGAATCGGTAGATAACTTGTGCTCGATTTAAATGTAACAGAAGATGTGTGGTCAGCGTTGAGTGTTCTAGTGAGATGTGGGATATATCGATCGAGAATATTCGATATTGTTCACGTGATTTGCTGCATTGGACTTACTTTTGTGTTTCTTGACGAAGCGTTCAGTGAATGAAGATGTCGCCGAAGCCTAAAGCTAATACAGTCGTAAGTTTTATTTGTGTTTAGTTATTCCAATTGATATTTTTAGCAAGTTTGGAAGCTAAAATTGTTTTGAATTTTTTTCGCTTTAAGTTTATTGAGATTAGCAAATAAACACTCTTTTGAGTATTGGTAGGAAATTTTACAAGCCTTTTAATCAATATTGTGATCGTACAAGCGAATGAAAATCTTCTATTTGCCGTTAGGAAAGTTTTCAAGCATACATCCAGTTATCTTGGTATTAGAGCATCGTGTTTATGATCTATATGTCTTATCGATAACGTGGTCGAACAGTTGTAGGTACAGTATTAATTGACACTAATCTAGCTAATCAACTCGATCTACAACGATACCATAAGTACCTATTACTTAACTCGTATGCGAAGCCGAATTGAAAAAAAAATGAAAAATGTTTATTGACAGTATAAATATACAAACAGGATTTTACCGGTCCCCATACTAGGCATGCCTGTCCTATGGGGAACAGTGTACGATTTACATGTGATTTTCACAGCACTTGTTAAGCAGAACAAAAACATAAACATTTTTGCATGTTAAACTAATTCAAACGGGTCCAAACTTACAGCGGGCAAATCAAGTGTGTGTGTGTGTGTGTGTGTGTGTGTGTGTGTGTGTGTGTGTGTGTGTGTGTGTGTGTGTGTGTGTGTGTGTGTGTGTGTGTGTGTGTGTGTGTGTTTATTTTTTGTGGTGTGTGTTTAATTTGTAGGTACATTTCTATTGCATGTTATTTTATCTATCAGATAAATATACGATGTGTTTTTTCATACGGCTTACACTCTGAAAAAGAGTTGTGTTTATTTTAATGACTAACAGCATATTTTTTGATGAATGCCTCTTTATCCTTAACATTGATTTTCAGGAGGCAAATAGTTACCTACAATTCTAAATTCCAATTGTGATAATTATCTAAGGATTATTTGATGAAATCTTTCTCTTTTAAAAATACTTTAAAATTTTGATTACAATACATCACTCAAGATAACAGGGAAAAAGATTTGATCGCTGATGAATAATATTGCGTAAAATTTTTGCCATTAATTAATTGAGCTAATTGATTTTAGGGTGCCTCACATAGATGTATTACTACATATAGATTTTATTTTTGTTATTCAATTATCTTATATAAATCCACAGCTATCAAGACTAAATTAAAAAAAATAAACTGTATTTATTAATTTAACCGACAGTCTTTTACTTTTTATGTAATTGCTTATTTAAATAAAAAAATAAAAATTTTGGACGTCAATCTTTGGGCCACTCTGTATTTATATACAATTTTGTTAGAAACTGTACATCCAGGGCTATCCAAATATACCCTACATATGTAAGCCGAATATTCATAGTTTTCGATATATATTTTTTTGTAAATTTTCAAACAAATAATTCCTCCACTTTTTATGGTGTTATGTCGGTTTTGTTTTTCAATACAAAAATGCAGTATGATCCTTATAAATTAAATTTACTCAGATAAAATTATGAGCTAGCTGAAACTAAGACTAACGAAAGTTTTTTTATAATCACCCTGTATAATAAGATGTATTGTTTGTACGTACAAATTTAATGCACTGCATATCATAAAAAAAAACTTAAATTGCTCTTGTCATAAAAACACTTATTAACTACGGTTATGTTAGCAAGAGAAACATCCTCAGAAAAATAAGTAAAAAGCGGAGCTATATTATCACATATAAAAAAAAAACAGAGAGACAGAATACTCCTTACGTAAAATATAGTCTGTAAGCATGAACACATGCAAGAGCATATAGAAAGAAAACAGGACACAATTTGAGATTGATTGTTGATGGCAATCAAGGCTAGATGTATGCATGACCTTTGGGTATACAATTATCTATCATACTGACTGACCGCTGATGCGTAAAGGTAGGCAACTCATATAAAGGAACATACCTCATAGTAGGTTGCGTGCGTGGCATATTACGTTTCGTAGCCTAAGCTACAAGTTTGAGTTCGTGTAGTATGGCCGGAGGTGAACCAACAGAATCAACTAGTTACTCTTATTCTAAAATGATTGCACGTTTTGCAGACTGCACACATAAAGAAATAGAATTCTTACATAAGCCAAGCATCAAAATTTCAAGGGTAACAGGAATCATAATCTATTCGTAACGTGTATAATCTGATATATGTTGTACTCTTTCTCGGTAGGTCATTTTCCATCTTAGTATCAGTAATCAGTACTGTTTATGTTGATTTTGGGATTTTAAAGTCTGTTCAGCATGATGAACAGCAGTTTTTTTTACTTAGCACTTGTCACCAGTCTCTTTGATTCGTACCATAAGAATGGGATGTAGTAACGATGCCATGACCATCATAGAATTTGTATAGATCGCACCGAATTGTAAGATTATCTCTTGGCAACAAACATGGCTGATCTCTGATGAGATTGTCTGCCATCACCGAAATCAATGAAAGAGTTTTAGCTTTCAGCACTAGTCACTAATACATCGGTCGTAATCAATACAGGACGTTGACGTCGTTTTTTTAACAGTTGGAAGACTAATTGTATACGTTTGCATCATTCACAATAAACAGTGAGCTTATTATCTGAAGAGATCCATCGAAAGATTCAAGGGTATATTTTTATGCTTCACTTTTTCTCTACAGTCAAACGCGTCGCCCAGTGCGGAAAGGAGGGAGCACCTGTACAAGATTCTGGTGATTGGCGAGCTGGGTACTGGAAAGACGTCCATCATCAAGCGATACGTGCACCAGTTCTTCAGCCAGCACTACCGCGCCACGATAGGCGTGGACTTCGCGCTTAAGGTCCTCAATTGGGACGCGAATACTATCATCAGGCTGCAGCTATGGGATATTGCTGGTAAGCCTTCTGGATATTAAGTCGTGGGTTTTTTATCATTTCGGGTACACATTGAACTCAGAAGAAAAGGCTATATGGGTTCTTCAAATCCGTAAAACACATAGCAAAAAAAATACTTTGACGGTTTGAAATATGTCAGTGTAATTGTGTCTGTAGTGTCATAAGAATTATCTAATAAATTTATAATATAACATGGATGATATGGGCATATGTTTTGCGAGGATTTTCTTCTTGCTGACTACGGTGTTTATGCTGATATTCTTCTCATTGATATTCATGATCCCCGCTTAAGATTGCTGGTAACTAATTGAGCTCTTTGATTTAAACTTCTATCAGTAGTAATTAATGCTTGATGTCAGAGATACTTATTTAGCTTTAAAGAATCATATGGTAGATTAACCACCTTTAAACAGTATGGTGTTGTTTATAATATGTGTGTTACATACAAGTTGAGTTTGACTCCCTAGTTAAAGACACTCAAAAACATACCGACCCTATCCTGTTCCACACAGCCGATCCACTTTTTCTTTGACCGTCCTGACAAAATATGCACAAACGCGGCAAATACCATTACAGCACTGTGAAAGATGCTCCATCTGGCCTAAACTTAGTGCGCCTTCACATTAGAGCAACAGCAGCGCGGCATGAGTGGATGGCCATACATAAAAAACAGCACCTAAATGTGAAGGCGTTTTTAGTGGCTAACAAAGTTTGTTCTGAACAGCCTATTTAGTGTAATGAGGTCGTTGACCCAATCTATCTCTCTCACTCTTTATTCTCGTTGTCTCCAGGCCAAGAGCGTTTCGGCAACATGACGAGGGTATACTACAAAGAGGCAGTTGGTGCATTCATCGTGTTCGACGTGTCCAGAGTAGCGACCTTCGACGCGGTGGTCAAATGGAAGAACGATCTGGACACCAAGGTTCAGCTGCCTGACGGCTCGCCTATACCGTGTATTCTGCTCGCTAATAAGGTAAGACTGAAAATCCTAGGATATGAAGGGTGGTGTAGGGATAAAGAGAGAAAAATAATACAACTCGGATGTTTTAAGAATGGAATTGTCAATCATGTCAAATGAAAGTGATTTAAAAAGACTCCAATAGGAAATGTTATGCGTAAGCTGATAAATGTTGCTCCGTAAAAAGTAATCATCTACACTATTTGAAAGGAACAAACTTGCTCAAATCTGACTATGAACGAAATCTGCTTCAGTTCCTAGCTATGAAACATTCAAACATCAAAAGATGTTGATCAGTGTTGCTGTCTAAATCTTCAGCTACCCCAGAGATCCAAAGTTCTATCATGTCATTTTTGTTTGTAGTGTGACCAGCAGAAAGAGGGTATCGTGAATTCACCAGCGAAGATGGAAGAGTACTGCCGGGAAAAAGGGTTCGCTGGCTGGTTCGAGACCTCCGCTAAGGAAAACATCAACATTGAGGAGGCTGCGCGCTCATTAGTTAATAAGGTAAGCAGATCTGGTCACTTACTTCAGAAAACACACATCTGTTCTACGGTATTAAAATGTTCACCATTTATTTCCTTCCATCCTTTGTTGTCTGTCCTCCTAAACTGAGAAATTTCGGACGTCACTTTCGTCGCCTTCGTTTTTATTTTCCTCCCAAATTATATACTCCGGATCATCCTCATGTATTAAAAGATTTTTTTCAACTTAAAGAAGATCATTTAATTTATAATAATAATTTGAAGTACACAAATTGAGAGAAGATGACAAAAGTGACGTCAGAAACATCTCAGTTTCGCGGTTTACATATGTAAGTCTATCATTTTCGAGCAAGTAATAAAGCGGGAACTTACGAGTATTAAGGACATATGATAAATATATTTGTCTTTTATTTGATCCTATCCATACGGTATACAGTATCCAGAACCTGACCACCACTCGTTTGTCAATACCATCCTCTGATAGTCCATCCTATCATAGATGGTCGAGGTTTTGAATTTATGGTGTTAGTTAAAGCACTTGTACACAAGTCTACAAGTCCTAGGGCCAATTTTCCCAACGCCAAAAAGACTTATCCGACTGAATAAGTATGAAACGACTAATTTTAAAATGACATTCACATATGTGATTGCTCAGAAATAGGTGACGTTTTCAATTAAGGCGAATTACAGATAATATACACAATTTGGGTGAGCGGGCGTAACTTAGCTTACAAGCGCTATTTTATACCAAACAAAGGGCTTGTCGGCTAAAGGAAGTTGTTTTAAATCGTTACATTTCTTATTTTTTTAGCTAGCTAGATAGATACATTATTTTTGAAATAAAATTGTATTGTACGGTTTTTACTTTTCGCGAATTTATTTAATGTTAAGTATCCGAATTTATCGAGTTTATTTATATTTAAAAAAAACTTTGAAAAAGTTTTATTTTATGAGTCATATTCGCGTAAACTTCAGAAACAAGTACATTATTATGTATTAATATTATTTTTGCAAAATGCTGAAGACAAGTCTCTCTTGGTGTATTTCTCTATAACATGAATCGACTCAGGGGCAGGCTACGACTGTCTCCTTTAAATACAGTTCAATCATCCGATAATTTCAGATAGATAACTTATAAAATCGATAACATAATTCCTGGTTATCGAGTAGATTGAAAAGAAGAACGTAAATCGATCTAAAGAGGCCGTGCACTCATTAGAGAAAGCCAATACTGATCCAATTATGAGCAATGTTCTTATATCACAGCTTATACCTGGATATAAGCGCATTTCTGCGGTTGTTACGTGAGAATTCCCCTACCAGGCTTAGGAAATATATCTGTATGAATATACGACTTAAAGGCTGGCTAAGCTGCCTACGCACACACTGTTTCTACTCGTAGTATATATTTATTTCTCTTGATATTTTATTGTTTGTGTCTATCTTCAGTTGACTGGTTCACGTGGTAAAAATCGTGACGGCTATGAAATATACTTGGGATCGGAGAGCTTAAGACTTACTGATTATCACTTAAAACTTATAGAAGATGTACCATATTGATATAAAATCTTTACTTTACAAGATTAACTTTTATCTAATATAACTCCAACATTCTCATTTTTTGCTAGTAGACTAAAGTTAGAAGCTTTTTTGCTATGTATTTTTTGTATTCTACCCGACTGTTTCCAAATGGACTTTTAAATCAGGATTACGGCTAGAATTATTTCAAAGGTGAGCTCAAAACGTTACTCAATCAAATATAAATTATGTTAATCACTTACTCACATCTGTTTTTACATTGATTCCCAACACAGATTCCAATAATAATAATATTCGCATAATTTTATAAGATGTGATTTCTGTAGACGACAGTCGACTTCATAACATGATGTCACCTATTTGCGTTAATTTTGATCGTTATAAAAAAGACATCTCTGTATTTTGGTGGGAGGAAAGTAGTTATTGAAAATTCGTCATTGGACCATTTTATATTTTAGTTCCCTCTTGAACTTGTCATTTGCAATGTGAATTCACTGTTGTCTTCCTTGGTAGTTATTGTATGTTTATGTGCATGTTGGATTAAATATTTATTGAATACTAGTGGTCCCCCGTGACTTCGTCCGCGCGTTTTTCGATTTTTTTCTCGCCTTTTAAACCTTCCCTAGACCTCCACGAATATTTCAACACTAAGATAAGATAAATTCGTTCAGCCGTTCTCGAGTTTTAGTGAGACTAACGAACAGCAATTCATTTTTATATATATATATATATATATATATATATATATATATATATATATATATATATATATATTAATATATAATATATAATATATATATATATATAGATGAATTTAATATATAGATTAATATTATAGAGATTAATTTAATACATAATTTCCTCGCGTATCCGACATCATTTTGACTGTACATTAAAAACTTGGTTGCGTTGCGCAACAGAACCCAATATATTGTAATTTTTTACCTAGAACTAGTTTTGGTTTCGAGAAGTGTCGACTTTAATGTTCATACCTACGATATCACGATCTTTTGTTAGGGTTACCAATTTTGAAAACTTATTTCAAACGTTAAGATTGTATACATAATAGCTATTATTAAAGAGAGGCACGTATTGAGAGATTCTATCCCATTTAATCTAAAATATAACCGAAAAGAGTACTTACGATTAAGTCTTTCTAAAGATTTAGCCAAAAGGTATGACTGGTAGAAAATGCCAAATGGCGTTAAGTCCACCTTTTGTTAATTTTTTTGGTTGTGCAATAAAGTATAAATAAATAAAATATGTGGGTCGATCATTTTTTTTATCTAATTAAAATCTTTTAATTCATGATATATTTCAAAAAAGGTAAAATTATTCTTGAGTTGAATTAGGGTTGGTTAAAATGTAATATTCTTAATTTGGCAACCCTACCTTTAAGATTTTCGATTAGAATATAGTTTTTAGTTTTTTTTTGTCAAGCTGCCACGTCGCTTGCTTTTAGGATTTCGAAAGTTAATTTTGTAATTTTCTACTCCTTAGTTTTAATTCTTAAAGTTGTTTTTAAATCAATATGCACGTTATGTCTGTTTCTACAACACAATAATTTGGGTGTTCTATGCTAGCTTCGACGGGTCGTCAATTTTACTGACTGTCGGAGTAAAAATATACTTTATTTTTACATTCATAGTTATTTTTATCAACTTGATTTTGATTCTGCCGTCAATCGAATTGTGTAATACGTAGCAAATAATGTGTCACCGTTTGTTAGAAACATCTTATTAATCTGTTTGTAAAGTGAAACGTGGTCCTTTCTCAGTCCACAGCTTCTACACACTTTTAAAATCAATGTTTTTTTTTTTCAGATTCTCCTAAACGACAAACTGCTCCAAAGTAGCGATAGCAAAGACACAGAACGCTTCGCCCTCGAGCACAAGATCGCGAACGGAGAAAATTCGCGCGCAGGCTCGTCTAAATCTTGCGCGTGCTGACGCTCCTGACGCCATATTTGTATTCGATATTTGAAAAACGAAGTTGCCAGGTACAGCTTTGATTTCATGTGTTTGTATTCCATGTTCGAATTCGAACACGGTTGCCAGTACGATCTTGAGTTTTGATTTTTTATTGTATAATTGGTATGAAAGAAGTTGTTAGGTTACAGTCGGCTGAAAAAAGTAGACACCGCTATGAATTTTAATTAACTCATCTGTTAACTTTTCACCATTATGATTGATTGATATTCACTAAACTACATCACATTTTTGTACTTTGTAATTTAAATATGTTATAATTACTAATAGATAGGGTCAACGTACTTTGCTATGAACAAAACTGTCATCGGTTACAATGACAGTCTTAAGTTTTTTATCCTATTGGTTGTTGTCGAGTTGACACGTCTGACAAATATAATCATGAAAATAATAAGTTGTGTCAATTTAGTAATTTAAAACTAAAACTTTTTAATAAATCAGGGAGATAAAAGGCAATTTAAGTCAAGACCGAACAAAATTATTTTCCAGCTGTATATTGCTAATTCTTACTCCTTTATTGTTTCATGACTATTTATCTAAAATGTGTGAAGTGTTCTTTTCACCTTTAAAAACGGATAACACTCCCCGATTCCTGGCGTATCTTAGCTCGCAAAATTCTGTATCCTGAGCTTGGTCTTGCTTTTATGACTTTGTAAATAAAGCTATCTTATTTGTGACGATTACACAAATCTTATAATAAAAGGGCCAATCGAGCCGGAAAAAATGTTACTCTCTATTTTATGTAGTAGGTAATGAATATTTAAATACATTTTGCACCGCGTAGTGGCCGCTCACTTGGCTAAACGTAGGCCGGTCGCAGACAGAGTACAAAAGAAATAATTATGACATTGTTTGACAAGTAGAATGCTCTTATTACCTACTTTTCTTTAAGTTATGCTAAAGCATCGTCTTAAAATTCAAAAGATGTCTGCAACCGACCTAAGAGTCAATAAAATCGTAAGTGCCTCACATGATCGAATTTATAATAAGGCAATGTTTATTTCTAAATATATATGTATGTTTGTTGTTTATAACATGCGAAAATATTAGGGTTAATGTTGATTCGATAATTTAATTGGCGATTTTTGTTAAAATGTTTACAATTATCACTCCGACCTAGTTTTACATTAATATTTTAAAGCTATCAACTATAAATTCTTATATTGTATTGCTTGTATGCTTTACAAAACTGTTTTTTTGTATAATAAAGATACTAAATACCTATAGCGTTTTCTACTTAGAGTAGCTAGGGTTAATGTATGATTTGTAATAAATTTGAAGATATACTTATATTCCAATGAAATGAAGAACAAAGTTGAAAATAAATCTGAACAAATGCTGCTTTATTTTGTGTTTAAATTGTAAAATTATGTTTTTGTGCTTACAAGAATATTGACTATTTCCTATTTTTTTATGACATTGATGTGTATAAACATTTCCGTAGTTAACAAAGTAGAGTACTGTACCAACGTATGAACAAGATTTTGTTTTGTATTTTTCTATTATTTAAGCATTGTTTATTGGAGAGGAGTGCCATGATGTGCAAGTCATGTGACAACGTACCTTCTAGTGTAATGTTTAGTATTATCTACTTACGGACGAACGATTGTTGATGTACAATAAAATATTTAGAGACACGTGTCGAGTTTCATTTTTCTATTGGACAACTCCGAAGATTGATTGAAAAACCCAAAGATAGACGAAAGACTTACAGCCGTTCCCTATATCCATTCTATGGTTTTGCTCTACTAGAGATAGAAATAGTTATCTACCGTTATATTTTTGTTTCTATAAAACTTCTGTCAGTTTATCATTATTAGGTTGACCATTTTTAATCTTAGGACCATAAGAAGTGTGACACGAGCCGGCTATTATCCCTGTATGCACTGTACAAGTGACCAAAGACAACCCCCGGATTATTATTATAGCCTGTTCATTTCCTGGGGATCTATTTTTGAATACCTCGAGGCAAGATGGCGTGTGATGTTTATTGATTAAAGTCAAATTCTAGAATGAAAGTCAGTTGAAATCCACACAGAAGGGATTTGAAAAATGATAGCCCATTTTTGTAAGTACTCTTTTAAAAATAGTGACCCATGCCATGAAAAAGTTACATTGACAAAAATAAATGTCTTGGCCCCTTGTATAGGCTTCCTCCAAAAGCCTCCGTTTATCCTTGTTCATGGCGGTTCTAATCCAGTCTTTTTAAAAATGTTTTAACTACGTCGTCGATCCAGGGAGCGATAGACCTACCCGCTTCTATAGTGCTTTATGGTCCCGTCCATTAAGTGGCGCGTCTAGGTCACCAAGAACGAGCGGTGGCCTGCATTTCCATTTCATGCTTTGCTTTAAGTAGTGCGTCTACTTCTAACAATAGGAAATCCTATCTCCGCTCGAGGAAAATCTATTTCTGGTCAATGATAGCTATATTACCTTTGACCATAGTTTTCATTAGGGAATAGCCGTAAGATCACAAATGGACGTTGAAGTTTCAAAAGGAATAGGGCGAGAGAATGATGCAGAACTCCGTTTACTTGGCGTTACAGAAATAGATTCGATGGAAAAAATATGATTCTTAAAATACGAAATTTTAGAATCCGAAGGACATACTCCTAATATATTTAATATTCATATCCACTCTTGCTCCCAGCCCGGTAATGAAATCGGAGCGCGATCTTTAATTTAAGAAATAAAAATCTAAAGATACTCAAAATCCCAAATTTATCAAAAATCTTGGATGGAAATTCTTATCAAATTTTGGATGGAAAATACTATAAATGAAACCTGTCGGCTGAGGTATAATTTTAAAGGACTTTTAAAGCGGTACAAAAATATACAACAGCATTACATATTTCTGCCATTATTTAATAAAAACATTTTTTTTTTCGAAACATACCAAGTTTGTGCTGCAATATAATAATGACACAACATCGTCACCTATAATCTCAAGAAAACAATTTTGAAGTAGGTACAATTCCATAATTATTATATAGTTCTGAATAAAAATTATATCATTCAATTGATTGTTACGGGATTGCAACCATGTGCGGTATTGAAAAAATCCAACAAAAACGTACTATATTAAATTATTTTCCAAATTTATTTCTTTCTTTTGTGCAACAACTCAGAGGTAAGGTAAGGAAATAAATGCGCTATCTGATGAATACAAACTCAGGCTGGAGAAACATCCGAATCAGCTCGCTGTCCAGCTTACGTTACCCGACTGCATAAGGCGACCAAAGAGACGCAGAACTCTGGATCTTAGCAACAGCAATTGATCCAATATTGTCCATATGAAAGGTGTTTCTAATGAGAAATACCTCCACCAGAATAAATTTATTCACCGAATCTGATCATAGACAGAAGGACAGTACGCATGACAATTATAAAAAATGCTTTCTTCTTGGTTAGAGGTGGAATATAACGTGTCACTTGCATAGAAGTTCTATTCCCTTATCGGAAGAGATAATAATTTTATGGTCATTTATGGCATATTATTCAAACAGATCTATACCCATACCGTATCAGGCAGCCCTACCTTGGGATGTTTTTAAAATTATTTTTGTTTTAATTTAATAATAATGTTTGTGGATGTATGGAGTTGTTATGGAGTATTATTATGGTTGTTGTGTGATGGCCTTTGGGGCAGAAAAGTTCTAGATTGGAGACATTCCGACCAAAAGCGCAGCGTGGGACGTCCACAGACAAGATGAACCGACGACCTTGCTAATATCGCGGGATCACACTAGATGAAGACCGCTTGGGATCGGTCACTGTGGAAAACCGTGGGGGAGGCCTATGTTCAGCAGTAGACGTGCTTTGGCTGATAATGGTGATGATGATGAGTAATGGTTGTGATATAATGAAAATATTTTGATGACTCTCGTCAACCCGGCGCCCATTCTAGAATCGGGGATTTTTAGTATGTCTACCCTCTGGACATCTGAACACATTTCTGAAGAAATAGCTTAAGTTCCAGCTCACGCACTCAACACCGACTTTTGGTTTATTCTTTGAGCAAACTACTTTGTACAACGTTATATTATGTGCAGTAAAATCTTTAAATAAATAACACTTCAACCAACAACTAATTAGCAATCACCTGTCACTGTACAAGGTACGCTAATTGCCAGTATTAAATCACCTATCATATACGCATGCTGGGCAATTATTCATACTTTGTAAATAAATCTAGTGTCAGGGGCGTAGAACATAGTAAATGATCATGTTATGATACTAGATATTTTACTCAGTAGTTATCTACCTCATCAATTATCTAGAATACTGAGAATAATACCTAGTATCATAACATGGATAATATTTAGTATCATCACACTTTGGAATGGTTCTGCCAAATTTATATCAGCTGGCTGCTTTAGACTCAACTGAAAACCGAGCAAAGAAAATTATCAGAGACGTTGAACTTTTCGAAAATAAATTGCTGAGTCTGTCGGTTTTCTACAGGTTACATTTTGGAGAGTGTGCGAAGGAATTGCATGACATGATTCCACCAGCCCCTTTTCATCTTGCCGCGGGCGCAGGTTCCACCCCTATATCGTTGAGATCCCAACCATACGCACCTGACGATTTCGGTAACATTTCTTCTGCGTACCGCTAGAGAGTGGAATTGGCTGCGGGCAGAAGTGAATTTGGACGTTTTTAAGAAAAGAGTGAATAGGCTGTTACTAGGCAGACATCGACCATCATAGGCTACATTGTCACCTTACATCAGGTGCAATCGTGGCAAAATGTCTGGCTATCTAAATAAAATAAAAAAACTGTCTTACCATATATATATATATGGCGATATATATATATGACAATATATATATATATACATACAATATATATATACACAAAGAAAAAAAAATTAATGCAAATAATATTCATTACTTTTACAGTGTGTTAGTTTTATACATAAATATAAAACAATTTAAAATATAAAAATATTATATTTATTCGAAGTGGTCTTCATTGGCTGCAATACAGTCTTTTAAACGTTGAGGCCAGTTATCAATAGAAGCACGCACTCTTTCCATGGGAAAATTCTTCACTGCCAATCATATGGATTGTTTTAGGGACTCCAAATTATCATGGCGTTGAGAGCAAGTACTCTCTAAAACTGACCATAAATCATAATCCAGCGGATTAAGATCGGGACTAGACGACGGCCAGTCTTCAGCTCTGAGGTGGAATTGTGTAAAGCAATCGTATTCATTTGAAAGCTCAAAACGTACGGTATGATCTGTCATACGGCAAAGAACAAAGCGTTTGACAGATCATACCGTACGTTATGAACTGTCAAATGAATACGATTACTTTACACAATTCCACCTCTGATGAAGTCCGAAACGTTCGCTTCTAACCAAGACTGCGTGGACCGAGCTTTATGACCCGGCGCCGAGTCTTGTTGGAAAGACCATTTATAGTATTAAATCATCTATCATATACGCATGCTGGCCAATTATTAATACTACAATAATGGTTTATTTCATTAAAAGTAAGTTTGTAGTTGAATGTTGTAATATTTTGAAATAATCCCACGATCGTGTTTAAACTTGATAAACAGGGAAACGTAGTTGCTATGTGACATGTTAAGCAATCGCCATCTAAATTAATAGAAACTGTTTATTAAATAGCTAGTTCCTATTCAATATGTTAATTTAATGCACCAATGTTAACTTAAGGGCGATTGGTTATAATTAATCACCTTATACGAGTTCCTAAGCGGGTTCTGTGACGTCATTTGTTGGTAAATGACCACCCATTTGATGTTGATCTATGAATAACCCGTAGTGAAAGCTTTATGTAAAGAATAGCAGTCCCCCGCGACTTCGTCTGCGCGTTTTGATTTTGCTCCTTACCCTCCCGTTGCAGCGTGATGTTTTATAAATTAAAGCCTTCCTCGATAAATAAGCTATCCAACTTTTTTTTTTCAAATCGGGCCAGTAGTCCTGAAATTAGCGCCTTCAGACAAAAAACAAACTCTTCAGTTGTATAAAATTGAGTATAGAAATGCAACTCCTAAACTGGAGAGTTGAAAATAAATAAAGTAGTTCCGGAAGATTCCAGTTAAGGAAAATTAAAAATAAATAAAAAGTTTTTAGCTAAAAAAAATTTTTAGTTCATAAATCATTCGTTCATTAGCGTAAAACAAATAGGATTTTTCAATTTAAGTACTACCTATATCTCCAAGCCATTAAACAATCAAAACAATGCAATGTTTATCTTTTAAATAAGTTCGTTATTATTTAACATTGTGCAATAGATGAGACATTAGCATAATTATGTGCCGCATACCACGGCTTACCTATGCCAAACAAGTTCTACCAGTTCCAAAAAACACTGTTATTATTTTAAAAGGTAGATTGGGGAAAATACGCCCGATTTCATTTTTACCGACTGCAAAAAAAATATGTTAGCAATTCAATGTGTGTGCAATGATTCAATGTATAAAGGGGCCGTCCATTAATCACGTGAGGCTCAAAAGGGGGGGAGGGGGTACGGAAATCATCACGAAACATCACAAGGAGGGAGGGGGGGGGGGGGGGGTCTCGTTAGACATCACGCGTATTAATTTTATTTATTTTTTGTCAAAAAGCGCTATTTCTGAACCGAAATTTTGAACGGCGCGAAAATTTGAACGATTTGTTGTCACAAAACTCTTTGCCAATAACAACAACAACAAACAACTGCCAGTGAAGAAGAAGCTTTACCAGTTGTAACCTTAAATGAAAAACGTCCAAGCCATGGCCAAGTCTCCATATATTTATATAAAGAATTTTAATATTGATATGCGTCACTATAAGATGCTGTTAATTATTACGTAACAACTTAATGCTTCGAGTACGGAGATTCCAGACACAATTGATTTTCAATTGTTATGGAGCACGATCGTGGTCTTATAGACTGGACGTATTAATCCCTCAAGCGTATGTGAACGAGACACAATGCAAAATCTATTGTTATGCGGTTGCCTGCAACCGCTCGGGTGTTGAAGCATTAAGATAGAAAGTCGCTTAAGAAGAGACTGAATAAATTTATAACCGACTTGGTATTACATGGATCTCACAACTTTTTACCGCAGACCAACTGAGTTGCGAGACTTGGTTTTTTGACAAGTATTGTTTTTGATGGGATCTCATTTCTTTTTGTATTTTGTAGACAGTTCTACTTTTTCCCTTTTCGGTACCTTCTACTTATTGTATATATGTATATGCTCGTCACAAGTATACACTTGTAACTTATCCCTATGCGCTACCACATACTCGATTATAGCAAGTCTAATATCATACGACGACTCAATATTCCCATACATAGAGAATGAAAAAGAATGAAATAAACACGAACCATCACCTGGTATAGGAACAACCCAGTGTGGACAAGGCTGATCATTCACATACAGTAGTACTGAATCCATTGCGATTATCTACAAGTTAGATTGCAAAGTTATTTTTATGCAGAAATAAGATTAGGTAATAAGAAATTTATAAATACTTAGGTACTCAAAGTATCAATATTTAATTTAAATTATTTATCCAAACAACGTCCAAATTGTAAGCAAATAATATCGATAAACCGATGAGAGTAGCCTTTAGTCGTCAAACTAATATAGCAATCAAATTATCAATGAAAATCGCAAACTTATAGGTAAGAATTCTGGGCACATCCGAACAGCATTGGGTCGCTCGCGCGCATACTCTTACTAATCTGTGCTCGCGCGTATGAGCGCGGCTGCTGCTCGCTCGGCGACATTCACCTTTCCGCGCGCCCCGCCACTGTCCCCGCCCCGCGCCCTCGCGCTAGCACCGCGCAGCGCGTAGTAGCGGCCCGCGCTCACTGGCTAGCATGCCAGCGCGTGGTGTAAAAATTAATTTACAACCTTACGCACTCGTAATAAGTACGAATACGCACGTAGGTATGTTTTTTGCATTAAATAATTTAAGTTACACGTGTTTTCATGACGGGAATACCCATTTTTTGCTCGATTTGGCAGGGGCACTACCATGCGCCTATATTTATATGGGACTAGCTTAAACCCGCGGCTTCGCTCGCAATAATAATAACTGCCGTAAAACATTGTTACGAATAAATCCAATATTGAAAAATTTAACAACACTGAAAAATTTGGCTATATGGGCTTAATTTTCTTTGCGGTCTTTTCTAGATTTTTTAGTTTTTCCTTGATTCATACACCAAACACTACTAATATTCCAAATTTGAAGCTTCTAGGTCTGCTAGAACTGCCTTAGAATTTTGATGATCGGTGAGTCAGTGAGTGACAAAATTAAGAAATGTGACCCGTAATAATTCTTAATATACTGGTTCAAATTGAATGAAATTTAAAATATACCGTGTCTTTACAATGCCTGCATGGTAACTGAAAATGTTACAACAACGAAGTTACAGGGGGTCGAAAATGATCTGAATTGCTTCGAGAAAAGGATGGTACGGCCGTGACGCTTATTTGCTCGACTTGGTGAGGGCACTGCCGTGCCCCCAGATTAATTATTTATAAATTTTATTGCAAATACATACAAATGTTTTTCGAATCACCATTTTCTAAATATTTTTTCCAGTCAAAAATAGCCTTTACATAGACTTCCAAAAAAATACACATGATACAGGGGGGAGTGGTCCCAAACCTCACCAAATATCACCAGGGGGAGGGGGGGGGGGGGTCAAAAAATGAGAAAAACGACCTCAGGTGATTAATGGACGGCCCCAAAGGCTTCCAAGCACATCCATGCAAAGTTTCGTAAGTGTATGTATATTTGTATATCTGTATGTTTGTCTACGGAATTGTCGCAAAGGAGAAGTCGTAGCGAGATTATTATTTTTTAGTTCAATCAGGTATATTTCAACTTAGGATAAAGTTTAAGTTTCATCAATATCGGTTTAGTAGATTTTGAGATAAGGGTAATAATAACAACTAAAAGTAATGTAATAAAAATTAATAACGACCTCAAAAAACTGACAACAAAGCTTAAAATACATTTTTGTTTGTCTTGTTTGTCTTTTTCTTTATATGTAGGGTCTAACAAAATTACCTGCATTCTTTCCTAGGGCTAATTCTTACCCTCGAATACAACACATTTTTGTATCGGACCAACATCGTAATCCGGAAAAAAAATAACTTTCCCATACTTAGTGCCGATTAGCTGTTTCTAGTTTGTATTAGAAGTCAAAAAAATCTTGGGATTTCGATGTTGGTCCCATACAAAAAGTTGTTTTATTTTATATTAAGTTGTTTTAAACTATTTCTTTGGAGTTGGTGCATGATGTGCGTTGACTGTTGGTGTTCGTAAGCTTGACATCATGCACCGAGTCAAAAAATAATTAGTCTAATTAATTCTTTAAGACCTCATAAAGGCTCTTAAAAGCAAGTGTTTGAGGGACGTTACTTTACTCAGTACTTTAAACAATAGATGAGGTTATAATAAATGAGGGTGGTAGTGTGCTATTGATCCGTGTATTTGATCATATGAGCGAGGAATATGTGTGGAATTCTAGGAGCCTCAAAAGATTGGTTTCAAACCAAACTTTTTTGGTTTCATACCAAACTTTTTTTTGTGTCACAATCAATAGTACCTTACGACTAATGAATACTTAAATAAATGAAGTTTCCATCGACACGCTAAGAAGAAGAAGAATGAAGTTAAGTTTTGTGAATTGTAGGTACAAAATTACTCATTCTCCTTCGGCCGTTTTTAATAAACTACTCCTACTCACGGACGAGTAAAAAATAAAGGACTCCGCACCGCGATATTAGCAAGTGAAGCCACTTTTATGCTGTATGTGTGTGCGTTACTGGGATACCAGTTGATACAAATATTTCTCCTTTTATTGTGTAGGTGTAAATTTTACTGATTAATGCATGTGAGCAATGTGCGTAAAATTTGAAGTAACGTGCGTTTCAAAACCACAATTAAAATTTAAATAATGTAAGTCGCCAACCTGTGATCGGAATAGCTAGATAAATTACATACCTGTATTTCGTTTGGTTGGATTTCGTTTTATTTTTATTTAAATAAAAAATGCTTGCTTCTTCTTCCAATTATTATTACGAATACAAAAAAATATTTAACTTGCTTGATTTTCTGTTACACAAACACTACAATATATTTAAATGCCAAAAAATAAAAAACTGATTAAATTTTATCATTAAGTAAAAAAAAAAGTTATGTTTATGAAGTGGAATACTGCTTTAACACAGCTTTTTGTATAGGACCAACAGCGAAACTTCATTTTTAGGGTTCCGTAGTCGAATGACAAATAACGGAACCCTTATGGTTTCATTGTCTGGCTATCGGTCTGTCCGTCCGTATATCACAGTCAATTTATTCTGCAACTATTAGCATTACACAGTTGAAACTTGGTAGGTAAATGTATTCTGTTAACCGCTTTACGGCTTCCCACACATGAAACTAAAACCACTTTTTTTTGTCTAACCTCATAAGCCTTTTAAAATGACAGTAAGGTAGGTTCCTTAACCAAAAGACGCTTCCAAAGTGGTAAAATGGGCGTCCCCCCATCCCCCTTTAATCTTTAAACGGTGTACATTTTGAAAAAAAAAATATGATGTAGAACTTGACAAAAACTTTCAATGAAAATTAGTTTGAACGATATCCAACTTGTAGTTTTTCTGTGCGCGAGTCCGACTCGCACTTAACCCGTTTTTTCGGGTAAAGTCCCTATTTATTTCCCGGCCACACTGGCTGTTACTGTCACTGGCAAATCACGTGGAGTGGAGGTTTTGTGTTCCAAATAAATAATTTTTGTATTTTAAAAAGAACAGAAATTAATGTAATAGGTACTGGGTAGCCTGTGAAAGGTAATTCCTTGGCACTTTTTTTGTAGAAATGTAATATTTTTACACTGTTTAACGACACACGCCAGCATTTTTTTCAATTTTTATACGCGAAGGTTTGCACTGTCACAGACAATGGCAGACAGGGTAATGGCGGCCGATCGGCTTACTTTTGCGTCAGTGTGTGCGTGGAGGTTCGTATTTACACGTATGCTGGCTTACTTTGGGTGCTTCACTTTTTGTGTAGGTGACGCGGAGTCCTTACTTTTTTTACTAGTCCGTGCTCCTACTAATTTATTCTATGCTAAGCTTTGCTATAATAATCTTGAGTGTGGTCAAGTCAGATTCGTATGAAATCCGTTTTCTTTGTCGTCTAATGACCCCAGATAATATAACACTTAATGACCATTTAATTACGTCTGTTATAGTTAGTGCTTTGTATTTTTTTCAGGTGCCACATGATGTTCTAAGCCCATTGCGTCTGCCATGACAAGAGTTAAGATAAAAAAAACAATGTTTACCATCCCACATTACAACGTATTTCTTTATACATTGCGCAATTATATGCATGGCTGTTGTTTTGGTGATAAGAATGTAATCATCTTACCATACCCTCTAGAAGGGCAAACGAACTAAAATCCCTGTCCAAACAATCGTACGACGTTGAACTCTATCAACGACTATCTTTTGCCCGCGACACTACTTGCGACGTAGTTTTTTTTTTAAAACAAGTAAAAACTATGAAAAAATGTGTAGCAAAATATAAAAAAAAGGATTTAAAAATTATTTGGATTGTTAATAAAAGATAAACTTGTCTATATGTCCATAATAATTATTAACTTTTCACACAACAGTTGCAAGACAAGATTATAACGAACAAAGAACGTGCTTCTTCGAAAAAGTGCAAATCACAAGCAAAAATACTCCTCGAAATAAAACAATTCAATTTCAATTCGGAAACAAGTATAAAAATACTCCTGTTATTAAGAAACACACAAACAGAAATAGAATACTACGTACAAACTAGTAACGTTTAAATATGAAATAGTGAATATCATTTTTCAAACAATGCCACTCAGTCACAAACGACACAAAAGGTAATGAATGCATGTGGCAATTAGACGTTGTTATTAGTCATTTTATTAATTAAAATATGCTTTATTAGTTGTTATATTTTTGTGTGTGATAGTTCTGTGAAAATGGATTTAGACACGGTAAGCTCTTATAAGTTTGAAATGCGTAACAGAAATTGTGATACACGTAGAACGTTTGTCTGACGCAAGAATACTAGTACTTTTAAGAGTTTCTTATTACCATTTGCACCTTGCTTATTTTTTTTAATGTATTTATATTTGTATAAGTTCTTTAAAATTTCACAACATAGTTGCAGTTGCAACATAGTTAACATACAGACAACATAGTTTTTTGTAGGATGATTATACAGGATGATGACCTATGATTACCTCTTGATTTATGAAAAAAAATGTAATAGTAGTGTCTATTTTTCAGAGCACTATAGATTCTGAAGAAGGACCTAAAGTGGTTGTGACAATAAAAGGACTTACAGTGTGGACTCCGGAACAAAGATCGTGGTGGCGAAGAAAGGTTTCAAAACCGAAAAATATCATACTGAACAACAGTGGGTAAATCCACAACATACGTATTCATTTAGTTTCTACCAAGTATCTCGTTGTGATTGAGTGTGAGTGAAATGATCAAAAGGTGATTAGGTTATGCAACTGAATTTTGATATTTTCAGTTTCAGGATGTATAAGAGAAGGCGAATTTGCGGCACTTCTAGGTCCAAGGTAAATGAAACGATCAACCTCTTTTATTTTTTTCTTAGTTTTAAAGTGTAGGACTTTTGTTAGGTATTATAACAAGTATGGTCTGAGATAATTAAATAGACAAACTAAAATACTTCGTCTTACCTGCGATTCAACCCTGGAACCTCTTTGATAGAATAGAGGTCAACAAATTGAGCAATAAACCTAACGAGGCAGTTCGAATTGTGTATGTATGTTCTTTAAAAAAAATTCGTCACACCCGAACTTCTTTTTCCACAGCGGTGCAGGCAAAACCACTTTCCTCGTGTCCCTAGCTGGTAAATGCACCCTACCCTCAAGAGGTCAGGTGACAGTGGGGGGAAGGGAGATGTCAGAGGCGCAGGGTTCAGTGGAGCTGCTGCCACAGTTCGACGCCTTCATGGAACAACTGACCGTGGTGGAACACCTGGTTTTTATGGTAAGAAAATAAGGTTACTTTTGTAAACAATGTGTAGATTTTTACTGTTTTACTTGAATGCCTTTACAACATATTCTTAGATGCTTGATGATGAAATTTGATTGTGAGCGAAAATGAACTCTAGTTTTCGGTATTAAAAAAAACCGAGCACAGCCACAGAAAGCCAGATACAAGACTAGAAACCTACATATTACTACATACTACTCTCTAAGTGCGCCTTCACATTAGAGAGACAGCAGCGCGATATCAGCGCGACAGCAGCGCGGCAGCAGTGTGACAGCAGCGCGGTAGCAGCGCGACATCAGCGCGGCAGCAGCGGATGCCCATACAGCTGCTGCTGCCATTTCTGTATGAAATTATCATTTATCGCTGCTAAAGTCGCCTATATGTGCAAGCGCTCTAAAAGGTCACAGACTCCTTTGCCCTTCATACATTCAACTGAACGAGACTATGACAGTATGTTTACGAGAGATTGCAACATCGTAAAATTATAATCACAGCAAATATCTTTAAACAATTAGTGCAATTTTTACACTGTCAATAGCACACAATTACGCCTCCTGTCTGAGACGTAATTTAGATTGAGATAAAAAAGACGATAGGTAAAGTATATAGATGATTCATCACGACAGGATGCAATGCAGACTATACCCTAAACATACACAATACATACATAGTTTAGTAAAAGTGCATACGTATACGTGTTGTTCCAAAGAGTCGAAATGTACAATTTTCAAAAGTGTTTTGGTGCATACGGGTATTTATTCATATCAAAATAAACATATTCGTCATTACGAGCATTTCATTTTGAACAAATTTGCTCTGTACATCATTTCATTTCAATTTCTATCTTAGAAGCTATCACACCGCACCAAAATAATACAACAAGCGCTTGCGCAAACCGCTATAGTTTCTGGCCTCTTAGTTCCAATCAAAATAAATGTGTTTTGCGTTGTAATATTTTACGGGAAATCTGAAATTTATTCGGGCGACGCCGTGGGGGACCGCTATTCTTAAATATTTTTGTTTCAGACAGAACTGAAGCTGGGCAGAAGTAAAAACCCAGCCAATAACATAATACTGAATAGTTTACTGAAGGAACTGAAATTAAAAGCTCACGCTCAGACGAGAATAAGCTCGCTTTCAGGAGGCGAGAAGCGGTTGCTGTCTTTGGCTACATCGGTAAATAATTCAAATTTTTCAAGAATAGGCTTTTTTATGACTGGTGCTTCGTCCTTCGCAGCAGGACGATTTACCAATAGAACCTCCGAATCATTCGAGTTATTTTTGGAAAAAGAAAGTATTAACAAAATTATAGTAATTAATGTACGGACAACAGCACGTAAAGGTAAACACTGTGGTATCTTATGCAGTTGTAATAAGGGCTAGTTTGCAAAGTGAAAAGTGGGTTTTACAGTCGCCAGCACATCACACAGGTTATCCAATTTTGTTGCTAACAAGCCCTTATTACACCGGCATAAGACACCGCAGTGTTTACCTTGTTGTGCTGTTGTCCGTACCATTAAGACCCCTTAAACACTGCGACTTTTAGCATCGATGCAGTCGTCGATGCGACTCTCGCAATGAACAAATTTAATTAAGCATCGATGCAGAAGCGGGACTGCATCCAAAGAAGTCAAAATTCAGTACATAATTTGACAATTTCCAAATTTGCATCGCGACTGTATTGATGCTGACGTGCATGAGCATCGCGACGGCATCAATGCTAAAAGTAGCACACTGTGTAAAGGTTGTCATTTTGCGACTGCATCGATGCTGACGAATGTTAGCATCGCGACTGCATCGCTGCTGAAAGTCGCAGTGTGTAAAGGGATAGAACCATTTTACTGCGTGAATGCAACCACTAAAATATCACGGTATGTATCGTGATTCTGATATCCAGATAGTCAATTATAAATAACTTTTCTTAGTGCTAATTGCTACTCGTACTATCCAATAATAAACGTAACTTTGTAACGTAACGTTTGACTTGTGTTTGTTATTTTTACACAATACGAGTATTGTATAAAAAATTAACACTGCCTCGGTGGCGCAGCGGTAGGAGGGTCGCACCTTAAAGCGACGGCTGCGCCAAAGGTCCCGGGTTCGATCCCCGGGTCGGGATAAAAAATATATACCTGAGACGAGTTGTTCCGTTCAGAAATTCTTAGTGTAGCCCAGAGTTTGGAAGTTGGCGGTGATTCACCCCCGTGTCTCGGAAAAGCACTTAAAGCCGTTGGTCCTGCGCCTGAACTCTCTCCGATCGTGTCAGTTTGCTGTCCCATCGGGCTATGAGAGTGTAAGGAATAGAGAGTGCACCTGTGTTTGCGCACACACTTGTGCACTATAATATGTCCCGCGCAGTCGGTTAGTCGTTGTGACTGGCCACCGTAGTCGAAATCGGCTAGGGGGACTATTATTATTGTATACTTGCCCGTGGCACCGTTACATAGATTTGTTAAAACATAGATTGACATTCTCTTCACAGTTGTTATCAAGTCCACAAATCCTTATATGCGATGAGCCTACCACAGGGTTGGACAGCTACAATGCAACATTAGTAGTGGACACACTTAGGAGGTTGTCCAACAGTGGACGCGTTGTGGTCTGCTCTGTTCACCAGCCGTCCACCGACCTGTTTAAGGAGTTCACATCTGTTTTGTTGATGGCTGAAGGAAGGCTGCTGTTTCATGGCAGCCAGGAGGAGTGCAGTGAAATGTTTAAAAGGTAAGTATCTAGTTAGTTTAACTATACAATCGATATTTAAATCGAAGAAATTGGGGTTATTTTTTGCATTGTACACTGCGTTTGACGCGGAAGCATACCGAGTTAGAGTTAGGTTCAATATTGAGATTTAACTTGTATTATTCTAAGATAGAAACTAAAACCGTAATGTAATAGTGTTTTAGCACTTTTAAGTCCAATGCTCACGGCTTATATGCACTATTCTATACATACGACCATACAAAAGTCGTAAAAGTCATTTATTTATGCAAATAGACCAACTGGGCATCACTTTTACACGTCCCAATATTTGCTACTAGCTTTTTCCCGCGACTTCGTCCGCATTAGGTAGTTTTTTTTTGAATAGTAGTATGAAAAAAAAACCTGAGTTGTACGTTTTTGTAAGCGTTGGATGGAATGCGTTGTTTTTCCGCGGTCAAAAGTAACTCATGTCCTTTCTTAAGTCTCAAATTATCTCCTTACCAAATTTCATTTAAATCTGTTCAGTAGTTAAGGCGTAAAAGTGATCGGCCCACCTGAATTTTCCCATGGGAATGCGTCATTTTCCCGCGATAAAAAGTAGCCTATGTCCCTTCTCGGGTATCAAAATATCACCAAACCAAATTTCATGCAAATTGGTTCAGTAGTTTAGACGTGATTGAGTAACAGACAGACAGACAGAGTTACTTTCGTATTTATAATATTAGTATATAAATAAATAAATAAATAAATATCCTTTAAACATTTCCACACATCGCCATCTAGTCCCAAAGTAAGCTACTCAAAGCTTGTGTTATGGGTGCCAGACAACGGATATAATACTTAAATACTTTTTTTTTTTGTAAATACATACATGATATACATAGAAAACACCCAGACCAATACAAACAGACATATGTTCATGCACACAAATGTTTGTATTGTGCGGGGATCGAACCCGCACCCGCTGCGTAGTAGGCGATTTCTTGACCACTACACCAGACGGGTCGTCGTGTGAATGAAGAAAGTAGTATGGATGAAGGTAGATTCATAGATCTTCCAATTCGATCTTCTTAAGCCATAACCAAAAAAGGCAAGCGATTACTTCGCTCGAGATCACAGAATCATAGGAGACTAACAAAAAACAAGTTATTTTTTTATGATGTTTTTTTATCTATATGATATAGTATGTACTTAGTTTCATGCCGCAATGTGTATAGTCTGTTTTCTTAACTAGTCGAACAATGTAAACAATCTTTTTACAACTTTTAAAATAATGTTCAGCACAAATCTCCACTGTCCCGCAAACTACAACCCCGCAGAGTTTTACATACGAGCGGTGTCTAGCCTAAGCGAAGGGAGTGGGATCAAACAATCACAGAACTCCCAGAGAATCATGGACTCTTACGACGAACGCTGCAAAATGGATGATTGGAATAAAATGTCTGACAAGACCGCTGTAAACAGGTAAGCTTTTTGTAGATTAGATGGAATCTTAAGGTCATGGTCTACGGAAGATGAGACTAAACATAGGTAAGGATTGGAATGAATGATGTGGTTTCGATATTATAAAAACCAGCCAAGTGCGAGTGCGACACGGAGGTCGTCGAACGAATGCTGCAAAATGAAATGTCTGCCAAGAGCGCTGTAACCAATTTTAAAAGACCTATCCATAGACACGCATGGGTTTAAGTAAAAAAAATAAACCAGTTTTAGTTTCATGTATGAGCCCCCCCCCCCCCCTTCAATATCATTATTTTTATTTTTTTGTATAAGAATCGTAAAGCGGTTAACAGGATACATCTTCGTACTAAATTTCAACAGTGTGATGCTTATAGTTACATCATAAAAGTGGTAGACAGACTTGACGAATCTATAAGGGTTCCGTTTTTTTCCATTCGGCTACGGAACCCTAAAAAACGAATCGTAAAATGTCCTGTGGCCGCAGTCATTTGTCTCGTTTTTTAAGTTAAGCATTTCATTATGGGTAACTGATACAATGTATAACGTATTAGTAAGTATTACGTAATAGAATTGAGCAGTCCATACTTCAAATGAATATTTAAATTCTTCAGATACTCCGACCATAAGTGCTATAGAAATTTTCTAAATTAAATTATGTGTCTCAAACTGTGTGATTTTATATTGTATCTAAGCACATGGTAAATGTATTTTCAACTTCGATATGCAAATGATATGGAGGCCACGGCTTATGTGGTACCTAAAAATATAAATACGTTAATATGTACATACCTTGTAAGATCTAATCTGTTGCTACCAGCGCAACTCGTCTCAATAACGCAGCAGGTATAAAACAATAACATTGCTAGATACAGGGTGACTTTGTTATCAGTACCGAAATTTTGTGTAAAGACTCCACTGATGAATATGAACAACTTTTACTATGGGGGCAATAGTGAAATCGAGAAAAAGAAATCAGCTTTTCCATACAAAAGTTCAATTCTCAAATCTGATGGGGTTTTCGATGAATTTCTAAAAATATGACAATAATATAGGAAACTAAGGCTACATTTCATGTAAGTGAGCTCACCATTCATATATAAGGATACCTAGAAAAACCATATGCGTAACAGAAGAAGGATAAATATGAAGTTAAAAATAAAGATTGGACCAATTTACCCCGTTTTACGGTAATTTAATTGATCCAATTTTAATTTATATGCCAATGAATTGAATGAAATGATAATTTTAAATTTTAAATAATACCTACATGTCTGTTATTCTTATCGTAATTTTAAGTTAAAATATTGTTAATATTATTTTATGTTGTTTTTATTAGCTTGTGTTATTTTTATTTTTATTTCATTTTTTTTTGTACCTACCCACAAAGGCACTCGCTGAAAATCAGCGTCGTGGTTTGCGTTCTGCTGCTGCCACGACCAATGCTGAGCGGGTGCCTTTTTCGGCCTAAGCATATGTTTTTTTTTAAATATATATGTAATTATTCTAACTTTTTGGTCGAATAAATTCATTTTCTTTCTTTCATTTTCTTTCAATTGGCGCGCAGTCAAAATGTATGGAACAGCTGTTTTTTTTTTCTCGATTTCACTATTGCCCCCATAGTAAAAGTTGTTCATATTCATCAGTGGAGTCTTTACACAAAATTTCGGTACTGATAACAAAGTCACCCTGTATATAGATAATTTATTAGCTACAGATAATTTATTTTATTAAATTTTCAAAGTGTAGCTATATTGACTTAAATTTTATCTGTTGAGAAAATGCGAAATAATTTAGCTGCGTAACCGTTGGGGGTCCTATATGAAAAGGTGTAAGTAATAATTATAAGATGTAATTTAAATCGAATCAATACTATCTTCATTATGTGTATTGCAATATTTTTGCAAAAGATTTTAGCCAGCACGATTAGCCAAACTAAGCAAAAGACTTTGTACCAAAAAAAAGTAAAGTTAGCCTGTACCATCCCGCAGCTGGGCAAAGGCCGTACCTCAACTATGAGGAAGTTTGAGCCATACTCCACCACGCGGGCTCAGTGCGGATTGGAGGAGGGGTGTTTGCAAGGCAAGCGACTAACCCTGCTGTCAGATTTTATCAAGCCGCTCATAAGGCCTCTGACTAGGCTTAACGACCAATATCAACCGATATTAGCCGGGACCAACGGCTTAACGTGCCTTTTGAAGCACGGAGATACTCGTGATGTGCGTCACTTATATGGTCGGAATGGTCACCCATCCAAACACGACCGCGCCGTAGGTAGCGTTTGGTATCACTACCAAAGCGTTGCTACCACTGCGCTCACACACGCACACACGAGCACCTCTAGTGTTTTTGTCCCAAAAATAACTTTTTAATAGAAATATTACAGTATTTTATAGTAATATTTATTTATGCAACTAATGCGTCCGCTTTTTAACTAAAAAAGTAAGAAAAGAATGCCTAAAGTTGTAAATAATAACAATAATTACCAAGGAAACTTCTATCTACAGACGGTCATTAAATGCTCGTGAAGCCCCACTAAGTAGGGTTACTCAACATTTATTCTTCTGTGCTTTATTCGTTACCCGTTAAAATTTAATATTACCAAAACCAATGAATATTTAATTTTTAATTTATTATGAGTTACGGTCTCCAAAATGTTTTCATCTCCACATGATAGATTCAAATTTAAAACCCAAAGTGATAATGTATTCGACTACTTTAGCTATTTTTTCGAATGTAATTAATTGTACCGATAAGAATGTTAAATATGCCGCCCATTGGTCGTTCAATAGGAGTTTTTTGAGCCATGATAGAAGTTCGGATACTAGTTTTTGTAAAGTAAACTTAAAATATCTGTAGGAGATTATTCCGGCTTATGACCGGGCAGGGGAACTACGTAGTCTCAAAGAGATCGCTATAACATTTTTACAATCCGTGTCTATATGTCCAAAGTAAGCTTATAAAACTCTTGCAATTAAGGTGACACACTGTCAAATGTCCGATTAAATTTTTGGTCAGCACTGACGGTCTTTACTTTGGAGCTATAAAAATATGGTATGACGTCATAACAATAGTAATACCACGTAATATCCAAGCGGATGAGTTAGGTAATTGACCTTTTGCTTATACGATGCAATGGCCGGAATATTCATGTTTTAAGTTTTTATTCCGACTTCTTTCGTGACACTTTTTTTGTGGAGCACCTGTTTTGGAAATGTTAATAAACGTAAAGCTTTGCTTCAAATTGCTTTTTGGTTTTAATTTTAGATACAGAAGAAATTGGTTTATGCAAGTATACTTGTTACTATGGAGGTCCTCTTTAACACTCAAAAGGGATATAAGGGGGCAGCTATTCTTACTTTTTGTAAATGTGGTAAGTTGGCACATAAAACTGATTTTTTGAAAGACAAATAAAATTAACACACTTATCGTATTTGGTGGTGGTAACGCGTTTAAATCTTTTGTAAGGGCGTTTTCCTTTTTTAAGTTGTTTTTGTATCATATTTTTTCTTGAGTCATTACGTAACAACATACATTTTGACAAAATACTAGAGAAGGCTCTTTATAAATAAGCTAAATTACAAGAAGTTTGGACCAAATCCCATACACGCAGCAACTTTTAGCAGCAATGCAGTCGCGATGCTAACGCGCGTTAGCATCGATGCAGTCGCAAAATGTCCACCATTATACACTGCGCTACTTTTACCATCGATGCAGTTGCGATGCAAAAGCTGAAATTTGTCAAATTTTGTACTGATTTTTTACGACTGCATCGATACGAACGCGCGACTGCAATGATGTTAAATTAAGTTCAATGCGTGAGTCGCGATTCTGAAGCGCGTTATCAAAACGCGCGACTGCATCGATGCTAAAAGTCGCAGTGTGTAAGGGGTCTTAAACTATTTTGATAGTTTTTCAATGTGCATCATTAAAGTTACGTAGTTAGTATAATATGTCCTTATGTTTACCCAAACGTGCAATAAGCGTAAAGAGTGCCTAAGTTTCTAACACGTGATGTATTTTTCTAGATAGCCTCATCACTGGTAATAGGCACATGCTACGTGGGTGTCTCAGGGTCAACCCAGCGTGGGATCCAGGATATGCGGGGTCTTCTGTGGCTGATGACCAGCGAAGTCTGCTTCGGACTGTCATATAGCGCCCTCTATGCTTTCGAGTCGGAGTTACCCCTGTACAAGAGAGAAGTCGGGGTCTACAGCTGTTCGGCGTATTACGTTGCGAGGTTTTTGGGCTTTGTAAGTTATTGACTGTTTATCAAAGGTTTATTTCGAGTTTTGGGAGTCCAAAGCTATATATTATATGAATATGCGCCATCCTAGCCTGTCATTTATAGATTCAGAGATGTGCAGGTTTGCTAGATTTAAAATCAAGATTGGTAGGTTTGCTTGTGACTCATTCAAAAAGTTACAAACTCTATTAAATAGAAATCAGTTCACCATCTATACTAAAATTATATTGCTGAAGAGTAAGATAGAGCGCTAATCTTAGG
Organism: Pyrausta purpuralis; assembly: GCA_963924145.1. Lineage (NCBI taxonomy): Eukaryota > Metazoa > Arthropoda > Insecta > Lepidoptera > Crambidae > Pyrausta > Pyrausta purpuralis. The sequence goes on from OZ001659.1 coordinate 21,463,772, forward strand.
AACTACATGACAAAAATATGTTTGTATTGGCTCATTTATCAAGGAAGGCTTAAGAAAGAAGGCTTTAAAACATCACGCTGCGACGGGAAGGGAGGGAGCGAACTCAAAACTCGCGGACTAAGTCGCGGGGTACCGCTAGTATTTTATGATGACAAAAATATAATAAATAATAAATAAATATCCTTTGGACATTCCCACACATCGCCATCTAGCCCCAAAGTAAGCTACTCAAAGCTTGTGTTATGGGTGCCAGACAACGGATATAATACTTAAATACTTTTTTGTTTGTAAATACATACATGATATACATAGAAAACACCCAGACCAATACAAACAGACATGTTCATGCACACCAATGTTTGTATTGTGCGGGGATCGAACCCGAACCCGCTGCATAGTAGGCGATTTCTCGACCACTACACCAGACGGGTCGTCATAAGCGATATAAGCGATAAAACCCTAAAAGATGATGCTCGGTGGATGAGAGCCCTTTTTTTTTTGGTGTTTATGTACGCGAAAGAAGCGAGCTCTCAAGATTTTCGATCATAATGAATATTTTTAAGTCATGAGACGCTATACGTTTATCCGCGAGCCCAGTGAGCACTTACCTTGTTATAAAGTTATTTGTCTAAGCGTTACACAGAATTTTGTTAACCAGATCCCTCGATGTGTGGTGTGGCCTGTGACCCTTGTGTTCATCATGACGTTAGCTGTCGAGCTACCAAACCACGTTCTCACTGCCATGGAGTTCTGCTTGAGCCTCTGTACGGCTGGAGTTGCTTCGATTGCTTATGGTATGTGTTTTTTTGCATAGCGTAAATAATGGCTCATATTTAACTTCTATTGACTCGGCAAATATTAGTTGCTTGTAACTTTGCCTATGGATCAGTATACGTACTATTGATAACACTATGATACGAGGTCTCGACTTCTGATTGACCTATGCTAAACGACTCTAGGTTGCTATAAGTAACTTATTCTAGGTATTTTTAGTTATTTAACTTTAACTTACAGATTCTGAACTATCTTGTAATCTCCAGATAATTTTAATACTTAATACAGATTGCTGGCGCCACGAATAAATATAAATAAAATGATAAATAATATAATGCATTTATTTCTTAAGATCTTTAACAAATATGTTATCGGAGCTTCCTATTAAGTTATCTAAGTGATACTTGTGTAGGGATAGCTTCGCTCTTCCTTATCATGAATAATGAAGATATTTAACACTGTAATATATTAATTAAAAGGTTTTAAAATCTAATAAGAAAATAATAGTATGTGGAGATTTTAACTTTGATATTTTAAAGGAATGGAATACCGCCATTCGATTTCTTATTCTTTTCAAACCTTTTAAATTAAAAAAATCTCTTTTGTGAACCTACAAGGGTAACACCCACCACGGCCACTTGCTTAGATAATATTTTTTGTGACAAAAACGCAAGTGGCATTGATAAAGGTATTTTAATTGGCCTCAGTTCTGATCATAGAGGTCAAAAGGTTTCATTTGAACACAATCATACCGCAAGTTTACCTGTGGAAATTATGTATAGGCCTGTCACAGAAAATAGGTTAGATAGATTTAGGGATACAATTAACGATACACTATATTCAGTAAAACAAAAAACTAGTGATTGTGTAGTTAAACAATACGACGACCTTTTTAACTTAATTAAAAGCGAATTTAATGAAATATTGCCCATAAAAAAGACTAAATCAAATAAGGTCAAATGTCAATTAATTATTAGGGCCACGCCAGGAATTCATAAAAGTAGGATTAAATTATATGAATTATATAGTCTACGAGAAAACTCTCAAGACCAAAACTTTATTGAATACGTTAGAAATTATTCAAAAATATTTAAAAAAGTTTGTTCTACAGCGAAATTCCATTACCTTCGTAGAATAGTCTCTAGCTCCAAAAATAAAGAAAAAGCTACATGGAGCGTCATAAATAAAGAAACTTGTAAAATTAAACTGAGAGATGGTAAATTTGCATTAAAAATCAATAATACAACAATAATTCAAATTTAGAAATTGCAACTGCTTTTGAGTCGTTTTTTTCACATATTGCACCAACAACAACGAAAGAACTTGCTTCTTCTTCAGTAATAGCCGAATCTTTTCTAAAACTTAATGTCAGTGAATGTAATTCTCAACTGCACTTTAGGCATGTAGGACCTGAAGTAATTATAAAAACATTTCTAGACTTGAATATGAAAAAAACGTTAGTTTATTTTAGTTATGTCCATAGCTCAATGTCCATAGCATTTTACTGTGGGGCGCGGCTGCTGATGTAGAGACAATTTTTGTGTTACAAAAAAGAGCCGTGCGAGCTATTTATAATCTTAAACCTCAAGATTCCTTACGAGAGGTGTTTAAAGAAATTAGAATATTAACTCTAGCCTCTCAGTATATTTACGAAAATTTAATGTATGTACGGAAAAAAAACATTTATTCATGAAAAATAGTGACACAAATATTATAATACTAGAAATAAGGATAAGCTTGCTATTCCACAATTTAGGCTTCGAAAGGTTAGTAATTTTTTCATGGCGAAAGGTGTAAAATTTTTCAATAAACTACCAGAACACATTATAAACTTACCGGTTAATAAATTTAAAACTGTTATTAAAGAAACCCTTATGACGAAAGGGTATTATAAAGTAGATGATTATTTAAAAGTTAATAATGTATGGACTTGCATGATCACTACAAATATTGTTAACCTTTTGAAAAGAGGCATTGACAATAGTGACTGAGTTTGTTGCGCAACTTCTTCTCAGCAGTAGCCCACAATTGTCCCGAAGCTGTGGTAGGGTTTATATTGGGACGTGTAAAAATGCCCCCAGAGGGCCTATTTGCATAAATAAATGACTTTTATGACTTTTTATCAAATGTAATGTAACTGCAGTATATTAATGAATAGGCTAACAATCATTTCCTAGCCATGAAATAACACGATCGAATCTTCAAACCAAAAACTGATGCGCCAAGTTATTTCCAGGTCTAGGCATGGGAGCAATCTTCACATCATCAGGCGTTATCAGCGAAGTGATGCCTTGCTTCGACCTGCCCCTCTTCCTGATGTCAGGTGCTTTCCTTCGCTTGGCATCCATGCCTGGCTGGCTACGGGGAGTGCGGTACACGTCACACTTCTACTACTCAATGGATGCTGTCAGCAACGTGTATTGGAGGCAGATTGACCATATTGGTAAGTCACACAAATTAGCTTACTTCTTGCTCCCTTACAGTAGTTTGGGGTATTTATAATAACTTAGGATTATCTCCTATTAAGGATTCTAGATATGGCCCCAACAATACTAAAGGTCTCTTGTTAGTTTAAAAACATATGTCACAACATTTGCTGACAGCCAAAAGTAACTATTTAGCTTGAGTGTAGCAAAAAAATCGTGGAACGAACATACAAAACCTGAAAATATGTTGATCGGAATCGGAATAACGAGCAGAATCAATGGAACCACTTTTTATTATGGGTTACATTTTTCAAAAAATCTTCATTAAATTGTCGTCCTGACTATTTATTAATAAGACAAACCATCACGTGCGCAAACCTGCCAAGATGCGTAAACAATAAGCGTAGATAGTAACAATAATAATATCAGCGCTGCGCAGCGGCCCGGTGAATACCTACCGAATCCTCTTTCGATAGAGCGTCGTCCGCAGAGCAAGAAGTGATCAGAAGTGCCAGTAAGACTAAAACACCACATAAAACCTATTTTTTTTTGTATAGTTTTTATTTCAGAATTAGGTCAATCGAATTAAAAATCATTTAGGGTTTCTGAGGTTTTGGGAATTTAACATAACACGTTGTATATGTATTTGCATACATTGGATGCAACAATTTTGCTGGAACGCCAAAACTCTTGGATAAGCTATCTTTTCAGTCCTAGAACTAGCCCTTACCATAAGGTCAAATTGAATTCAAATGGCACAGACCTACATCAAATATCAAGGCAAGTGTTACATAACTCGGTTCCAGTTAAACAGGTTAACCCATCGCATTCGGCCCTATCATTAATCGTGGTCAAAAGTGATTTTACGCGTACCGTCATTAGGCGGCTGGCTGGCTGGCAAGTGACAAGTCGTTAACCGCGCAATGCAACTTGATATAGACATTCATTGATGAGATTTGTATGGTAATAGTTTGAGAAAAGGTTTAAAGGAAAGTAACTCCTATGCTTATCAGATTAAACTTTCTAGATTTAATTGCATCATTTCAATTTATAATACCTATTATAAGTGCCTCCAGCTTATCTGAGGAATGGTCAAAAATTTAACTACAGTTGTAACTCTGATAACGTCATTGCTGCCGTGCCGGTACGTGTAAACATTTTTGATATTTGAAAATTATCGGAAGCAAAGTAAATAAAAATAATTTATGTTAACCTATTTTTATGTTCTGCATATTATATTTGACGTTGATATTATAGCGAACAAGGAAGCGATCTCTAAAAAAGCCAACATTTCAATATTCCTAAGCCCTCAAGTATAAGTGGTAGTGAATGCTATTCGGCTGTAATACCGCCATTGGTTGTGCAATAAAGGATAAAAAAATACTTCTTTTTTTTTTATTAAAGTGCACGAGTATTAAGGTGAGTATTAAAAAGCCAGAAGTGTATATTTATGTGAAAATGTGTAACCCTTTTCAATCGTGGCGCCATTCTGTCATTCCTCAGATAAGTTGGTGACACTATAAGTTACGTATCTGTCAAATTTAATAGACAAAACCCTAGGTTACAGTTGTGTTGAGCCGTGAATGAGCTCAAGCAATGAGATGTTTTCGAAAATTCAGTGATACCACAGACGTTACTTGCTTACTTAGTAGAGGTGTAGTACGTGTTTTATTCACATATCTAATATATAGAATTTTCATGTCACAATGTTACTTACCGTACACCCCAGAAACGCCTTTGCCGAATCTTACCAAATTTTATATGCGTATTCAGTAGGTCTGAGAATCGGCTATCTGTTTTTCATACCCCTAAGTGTTAAGGGTTGTTCACCCTTATATATATATTTTTTGGACGATTTATTTTTTATTATGTGGCATAAAAAATACATACTACCTACCCTAAATTTTTACTTTTTTATCACCAACCCCTATTTTTTATAGCCATTTTAGTAATTTAATCATTTTTCATCCCGCTCGATAACTGATCGGTTATAGTGTATTTAACTGTACTTCGATTAAAATTTCCCTTAGCTTATGGCAAATCTAAAAAAAATTTTATGAAAATAATTTCATAAAAAAATTTCAAATCATTTCTTTTTATTTTAAAGATTAATACTGATATATGCAAAACAAGGTATGGCGGGTCAGTTAGTATTTTAGTTTTACCAACACAAGACACTAACAAAGATCTTAACAGCCAAATTAAAATGCCAGACATGGGTGTGTTATTTTCTCGTCAGACCGCATGCGATCAGTAATTAGTTATAGCTAAGTCACAGACAGTAAAAACATAGTTCATTCAAAAACAGCCTTGAGTCGTTGCGTGTGATGGGTCATCAAGTTGTGGTCTCGTGGGTAGAAAAAAGGTTATCTTCCGGGCCTAGACAAATTAGAGTAAAAAACGTTAACATTTACGATTGTTACCAGCCTTTTGTCAAGGACCGTGTGGGCATTAGTTAGTTTCGTTAAAAGTTTCCATAGAATTTGTAAAGTACATATTATAGATATTTTTGGCGTGTGAAAGCCGTCCTTACGTTAAATTCAATTTGACTTTATTTTATAGCAGCCTAAACAAACATATTTTTGGTCTGTTTGTAATAAAGATCTTCCGGACTTTATTATTACGGGGTGCATTTTGCGATTTTGTGTGATCCACTCAATAGATTTGCGTGTGACAGCACTATACGAGTGAGTGAAAAAGAAATACTTTTTTTTAAGTTGCAACACAACACAATGCCAATTTGGCGTCTCAACTAGTTAAGTTGAAATTGCCTGGAACTTCAACGGATTAAGGCAAGATTACAATAAGCCCTCGGTTAGGAATTCTATTTATTTTCATTATGCAGTTAGTCATGTTGTACTAGACAGTTTTCATCTATATCTAGCAATTTGATCCTTATTGCATTGGCTTTCTTAGTTACTTATATACTTTTTTTTCTTTACAGATTGCGAAATGAATTCAACGTCGCTCTGCGTTTTGGATGGCGCCACTGTGCTGATGGAAAACGGTTACTCTTCAAACTTCGTACTCCAAGACTCGCTAGGACTTGCACTGTTGACTGCTTTCTGGAGTCTGCTGGCTTATCTTGGCTTGAGGAGAGAGGAGAGCAAAGGCTACGCGTATTAACATCAAATAACTTTATTGTAAAAAATATGGAGCTAAAATATAAAAAAGAAATGTTTTTTGTGTGTTTATTCAGTCTCCAAATTCAGTATTTCAGATAAAGCCCTATGTCTAAGGATTTCAAACAAGTGAAAATGTGGCGGCTTATGTCCCTTAACACTATTTCTACTACACATAACTGTTGAGAATCTTTACGTCACAGCCACTTAGAATACAAAGTAACCGTCATAATTTTAACTTAAACGAAAGATTAACACGTTTCATCTTTTTTTTTAATGAAACGTTTCAACTGTATCGGTATTCGGAATATAAATTGTTTATTAACCCAATATGATCTGAGGAATATAAATTATTTCTTAAAATTCATTCAAATTATGGATATTCGATAAACCTACACCCACATTGCTAAGTATACTAGTTCACAAAAAAATTTGACCTAACGTTTTGAATCTAAGTAAGCTAGAATTAAACAATTTAAACTTAAAAAAATAGCTTATGATGTCAACATCAATACACAGGTGTTCCTTTACTTCTTCTTATAACCATAAGGTATGCTACCAAATTAAAAGCCGCATACATTGTCATCAAGCAGCCGCAGTTCCTCCAAAAATTCGCTTCACTGAACCCAAACTTATTCAAAACATCTGGCCCAGTCCGAATACACGGTCTATTCTCGACGCACTGAATGGTTCTGATAGAATCCCATTGAAGAATAGAGATGGACTCCACTCCGTAGTAGAAACCAGAGATGAACTTGAGCCAGGAGAAATAGGGAGGGGTGCTGGCCAAGTTTAAGTAGATACCAGAAAACATGATACCGATTAGATCAAACGGTACCGATATGAGAGCTGCGGTTTCCAACTTGTCAAACACCGCTGAGAGAAAGGAGCCTGGAATGTGAAAAATAATGGTTATATTCTAGTAAGAAATATTGATGTGTGATTGATACAAGATTGGTTGGATAGTACTTTGTGCGGAACTGAAATCAAATGTCAACAGAAACTTACTTATATTACAAGAGCAAACGATGGCGTTGATATTCAATATTTGACATTAATATAATAGGACATTGTGCTGTTTATAGTAAGTGCAGATTTTTAGGTATGCGTGCATAATTATAAATTAAGTAAAACATATTTTGTTTTCTGCGTAACTACAAAAGTGATCCTCACCTTAAAATTCCAGGGTTTCTAAAAAATCAAAGGTACAATAGGGTTGGGGTGAATAAGCAGCTGGTACGATGTTGCAAAATGTATTAGTAACATACAAATACGTGTAGATGTTAAAATACAAAAGGATTGTAAATGATCAAGGCACTTATACAAATGGCAATATTTGACACAATAACACAGCGTAGCACCATCTTTAATAACAATAGGCTTATTTGTGGTTTACTACGGTAGTTAAACATTAGAAAGGACCAATAAATTCTTACAAACTATTTTTTTCTTAGTATCCTGGAACCAAGATATTTAAATGGAAGGACTATAAATATTATGCTGTTTCTCTTATCAGATTTACAACTGGCTATAATCTTGAAGTTAAATGACGTCCAGCGTGTAAATTTACGTTTTTCAGATCTGTTCATTTATTGCAATCATAACGTACACAACAGCGTCTGGTATAATCAGTACCCGTAACAATTGGTAGCAATTACCTAAACTATCCGATTTTAATACACAGGTGTTCCCCTACTCCTCTTCAAGACCATAATAAATGCAATAAAATGAGCAACAAAGTACATGACTGCCAAACAGGTGCAGTTTCTCCAGAAATGTTCTTCTTTATATCCAAACCTAGCGAGGACTTCTGGGCCTGTTTTGATGCAAGGCATTCCTGGGATGTCGACACATTTGATTGATTCAATAGAATCCCACTGTAAGATCGAGATGGATTCTACTCCGTAGTAGAATCCGGATAGATAACGTATCCAGGCGACGTATTTGGAAGCACTGGCGAGGTTTAGGTAGATTCCGGAGAACATGGTGCCGATCAACTCGAAGGGAACAGAGAATAGCGCAGCTGTCTCCATACTGTCGAACGATGCGGATAGGAACGAGCCTGGAATTTTGAGATTGAATGCCAATTAGTTGGATCGTTTTGAATTTAAGCGATAAATGATGTACATTGTTTTGTTGGATGATATGTTTTTGGATTCTGATGACGTTGACGATTGATGACGGTGATGATGCTTTGATGATTTGATCCTGTATTGCACGAGTTACATCGCAATAAAAATATTGACATGAGTTATTTGCTACATACTACAACTTTTTTTTTTGACATTCCCACACATCGCCATCTAGTCCCAAAGTAAGCTACTCAAAGCTTGTGTTATGGGTGCCAGACAACGGATATACATTATTCTAGTAATAGTGAGAGGCAACAATATATTATTATTATTGGGCAGGGGATATTAAAATTAATTTACATCTTTAACTTGGGGTAGTTCACAAATTTCCAAATTAGGGTTTAGTAAATAATTAGTTTGACTACTTTAAAGTTAATTTATATCTATTTCACCAGTGTAATAAAATAATCTATGAGCTAGGGTTATATCGAAAATGCTGTAGTTTTATCTCTAAGTATACGACGTGAAACGTTAATGCCCAAAATCTGAAAATTGTTTGATTGGAATTACGAGTAGAATCAATTAAAAAACTTTTCAATTTGGGTCACATTAAAAAAAAACTTCATTCAAATGTTTCCTAGGCTAAAACACCACATAAAACCTTATATTATTTTTAATTTATTCTTTTTCTATCAGAATTCAATTCAAAAAGAAATTTGAGGAGTCTGAGGTTTTCTGCACTTAACATTACACGTTGTGTACCCAAAATGAAGATGTCTTTGTTAGACATCTTCTTGGCCGATTTGATTGGATTTTCTAAAAAGTATATCAAGCTACTCACCATAAGCATTAGCGTAGTTGGCGCAGAGTATGCATACGAAGGTGAAGCCCAGCCAGCCGGTGAAGCCTCCGTGCAAGCCAGCCACGCCGAATACCAGCGACGCGAACAACGTCGGCTCGATCACAGCGCGTGGTATCTGAAGAAGTGGGTAAGTTTGCACGTTATAATAACAATAATAATAAATGAAAACACTGATCACAGTTGCTCTGATCTCAAATTATGAAGGCTAAGCTCAGTTGGAAATCAGAAACAAAACAACGGTGGTACCATTATAGCCGGATATTTGGATTGGACACAATTTTGCCTGATGGAAAGTGACGATGTGACTGAGGATAGAAAATGGTTGACTTGCCCTTTTAAAACAGTCAATAAGTAATTGACCATGAAATGTAATAAAATACCCCTTATTATTTTGTGGCATCTAGCGAATGAACACAATGAGTTGTCCAGCAATAGACAGTTTTTTACCTTTTTAGTCCTATTAACTTATACCTACTACTTTATTTACACCTAAAACCACTTTTTTAAGTTCATTAATTACTTGGGTAAAAAAAACAATGTTTCTAAGTTATTCAGATTCACATTCACCGATATAATTAGAAATGATATTTGTAGTCGGATTTACAAATTGTTGAAACTATTAACTTTTTTCTAAATGAGTGTCAGGAGGAAAATACATTTCAATCTAACCGCAAAATATTTCTTTAATGTAAACTGTTATTAAGAAAAATAAGACTTGAATGGTTGTTTTATTGAATGAATTAATATTTTTTGAGTGCTGAGTAATTATGTGTGATTATTACCGAAGAAATCCGGTTCACTCATCACATCAATTTAAATTTTCACTATGTCCAAAAAAATTAACTAGCCGACACCTACATCCTCGCCTTGATTTTAAACTTGCTTTGAATACTATGTATGGTTAGATGGATGGACTGTATATGGATCTTTATTAGTAAACCGATAGATAATGTTGCACTTTAAAAGGATGATGTGCGCTATTGTAATTGAATAATAGTCTTATGATTATTTATGAATAGAGTTATTATCCTAATATACCGTGCAAAAACCATACATTGTAGGCATCATTACTGCAATAGTTGGTGTCTCAATTAAATAAAACCAATCACTATGTATCTACGAGTATTGGTTAAATTTACAATTTCCAATTGAGGTTTACCCTATTGGTTTATAAATAACAGCATTGCTAATATTATTATTACTCTCTTTTCTCTCGTTTCAAAGCGTCGCCGCTCCGAGGCCCCGGGTTCAATTTCCGGTCGGGTCAATGTAGAAATCATAATTTTCTTTATTGTCTTGGTGTGGGTGTTGTGGTACCATCGTTGGGTCTGATTTTTATTACACAAGTGCATTCGCTACTTTTTTTAGTATAATGAATGTGATTGATATCCAATATTTATTTCTGCTAAGGCCCTAAGCACCAAAACAGCGTTATTTATGACGTATATTACAAAAGACGTGCCAAGTTGAAAAGCTAGTTTGAAGAACTCACCCAAAATATCATCTTCGACAAATAGTACGGCAGCGGCGAGTACAACCCATTGGCGGTCTCTCTCAGCAAAATCGGGACTTCGCGGGGGAACGTGATGAAGACGGCATAGATGAAGAGAAAAATGGTCTCCGTGATGGTCAGGTAGAGGAGACCCTCCACGTTTTGGATGTCACGCTGGTCCAGCTCGTCGAAGTGACCCATGTAGGGGATAGAGATGATGAGGCCTACAAACTGTGTGGAATAAAGTATATGAGTATTACAATTACATTTCATTTGTACATCAATATTGATAGAAAGACGGATTAAAGGAGGTTATATAGTTGGTCCACTATAAAAGCAACGAAAAGAAAAACTTATCATGAAAAATGGCAAGATTTGGCTTTCTTCTTCAATTTGACAGTGTAAACATTTTCATTATGATTATTTCATCAACAGTAGATCTTTATTTACAAATAAACATGATAGGAACAGACTGCTATATGCATTTTATAATGATAACTCAAAGCAAAGCTAATCCTGAAATGTGCAATTGGTCCTATTTCATAGGTGTTAATATAAAAATACTGTAAGAAAACTTTTACGTACCATTAGAAGAACAAATTCTGCTATCCATATACTGCTATTATGTTTTATCGTCAGTATATTCCTCCACATTAGCCACCAGAATTGGACGAAGTAGTTTACTTTGACTCTGCAACCAAACAATTTATTTTGTTATCATATTTACCTTAACATTCCACTTCTAACGAAGTATTCCTGAAAACTTCCAAAACTTCCAGAACCAATTTAAGTTTACCAAAATATTCCAAGTTTCCATTAGATTGTCATCTCGATATTTCTACAATATTACGGTAAAATGTCCAATACTTAAAACGGAATGATGTTTAATTGTTCGTTGGCTAGTGTTTTTTTTAAACAGGTATTTACAATTAGAAATAGTATGATTGATACTTACAGAGTTAGGTATCGCTCGAATAGTTCATTCTGAAAGAAAAAATGCTGTTAAACATTGTATTACGATAACTTAATCTGTATTTTTTTATAGTAGAAGATGGAATCTTTGGTAGAGTCATTGCTTTGTTCTGCATTTTACATTTACAGATGTCATCTTATCTTCGTCGTTACGAGCTTCTTTACTTCTTTAGTCTTAATTATAGTTTAAAGATTAAGCTTTATTTATTTGTCAGTAATATCATTACAATTAATAATTCTTAGAATATTATTATCAATAACATTACCAACCTTATCATCACCAGTTCCATCAAAGTACTCAGTTTCATCCTGCACATCTCCAACTCTGTTCTCTATATCGACAGCGATCTCTGATCTCTGGTACTCGTCACATATCCTCCGTATCCTGTCACGGCTCTCGATCTCTTTATCCACTTGCACTCCTAAGAGAGATACGTAGTATTCTGCCGGATTAAATCCCACTGGACATTTGTAGTTTAGGCTGGTGTGGACAAAAGTAGGAAGTTAGAGTTTTTTGGTATGGTTATTTGCGTTTTTTAGTTTACTGGGTGATCGTTTGTATTGTAGGCAGTTTAGTTTGGTGGAAGTAAAAAAACCCGGCCAAATGCAAGTCGGACTCTCTCACTGAGGGTTCCGTGCCAATTTTAACTAAATTAGGGGTCAACTTACTTTCACCTAGCCAAAACACCAAAATTATTTATTTATAGCTATAATTATTAATAGCAAAATCAACTTTGTTTTTCATAGCTTTTTAAATTTATGTTTGCGGTTTTTGGAAGAAGACGCCCATTTTACCACGTTGGAAGCATCTATCTTACAAATATTTGTCTTTGAGATAAAATGGTCTAAGAAACCTTAATGACATTCTAAAACACCTATCCTATGCATAGATTTGAGCATAGGTTTTGTTTTAGTTCCATGTATCTTACGAGGGTCAAACTGAAAGTTCTTAGAACTGGCCACTTATAAACAATATAATAAAAAAAATATTCTAAAATTTGAAAATAGAACTCTTTGCCAATATTACTGAGTATATATTTCATTCATTTGTCATTTGTTTTACGATTTGGCGGCAAATTGAAAATTGTCTGTGTCACGTCAACATGAATTTAACACGAGAAAATTTTCGTGCAATGATTTTTTATGACTTTCGATGTCATTTAAGTCAACAAGAAAGTTATGATAGACTACGATTGGCCTTTCACGATGAAGCCCCATCTCGTGCGACTGTTTACAACTGATTTAATGAGTTTAAACGTGGTCGCACTAATCTCACTGATGATGTACGTGAGGGACGGCCTACTACGGCGACGACTGAAAATAACATCTGTGTTGTGCGGCGTATGATAGAGACTGACAAAAGAGTGACCTATCAGCAGATTCGGACAAGCTTAGGCATCGGTATGAGTCAAGTGCACAAAATCCTCCACGAACATTTAGCGGTCAGGAAGCTTTGCGCCCGGTGGATATCTCATCATTTGACTAAGGCTCAAAAACTCCATCGTGTGGATTGGTGCCTTAAAATGATTGAAAGATTTAACGGAGGTGACTCAAATGCTGTGTTCGACATACTAACAAGTGACGAAAGCTGGATTTACTGTTATGATCCTGAAACCAAAAGACAATCTGCTCAGTGGGTGTTTCCTTTCGAGGAGTTGCCAACTAAAGTGAAGAGAGATCGAAGTGCGGGAAAAAAAATGGTGGCCTCGTTCTTTGGAAGGATAGGTCATTTCGCAACAATTGTGTTAGAGGATCAAAAAACAGTTTCTGCAGAATAGTACACTACCAATTGTTTGCCACTTGTCTTGGAAAAAGTTCGAGAGAAACGACCTCGCAGTAGGATCCTCCTTCACCACGACAACGCCTCGTCGCACACCGCCAAGCGAACGATCGACTATTTGGCGACATCAAACGTTGAATTACTGGGTCACCCGCCGTATAGCCCCGACCTCGCGCCTTGTGATTTTTATTTATTTCCAAAAATTAAAGAAAAACTTAAAGGAAAGCGGTTTATGAATGCTGAAGAAGCGGTGGCTGCGAATCGCGATGCCATTGAAGAGACCCCTAAGGACGAGTGGGCAAAGTGCTTTTCCCAGTGGTTCCATCGCATGCAGCGGTGTATTGACGTCAATGGACAATATTTTGAAAAGATATAATAAAACTAATAACTGGCTAATGTAATCAGTTTTTGATTTTCTAAGAACTTTCAGTTTGACCCTCGTAAATGTAATATGTTTTTTTTTATGGGAATCGTAAAGCGGTTACCAGGATACACCTACCTACCAAGTTCAATCTGTGTAATACTAATATTTTCAGAATAAAGTGGTTGTGACATACGGACGAACGGACAGACAGACTTGATGAAACTATAAGGGTCACGTTTTTTTGACATTCGGCTACAGAACCCTAAAAAGGATGTTTAAATAAATTCATATGGTCCTTGTAGTAACGTGCCCAAAATGCTGGCAGCATTACCTCACTAAATGGCAATACAATTTAATTTAAAGCTTATTTCATTGGTAATAAAATTAAGCTTTAAATTCAATTTAATGTATGAATTGATTAAGCAGGAATATTAAATGCATGTTTTTACTCTAGATTAAAATAGTGATTTCATTCCTTTGATATCTAAACTAAATCTAAATAAGTAGCAAAAAATAAACAAGACTGCAATTAGTTAAAAGTTTAACAACATGTCGTTTCATTACAAGTTCGCTACGCAACATGTTGTAAAGAATTTTTAGTGTCAAAAAACAAAACTTGATTTGAAACACCATCACATTAAGTTTGTGAACGAATAAAGCATAGAATGTCTCAATCAACCAACTTAAGAGTAGCGTAAGGCTTCCTTCACATTAGAGCGACAGCAGCGCGCAGCAGTGCGTCTCTCTAATGTGAAGGGCTTACTGCTGTCATTTTATGTATGAAATGTTGCGCTGCTAAAAACGCCTAAGTGTAAAGGCGCTCTAAAGGATGATTCACGCTACAACGTGCTGGGGCCGGACCGTGCCGGAGCCGGGAAAAATTCCCACCGTCCAACACCGTGCCCCGCCCGTGCCGCGTATGTAGGAATTCTGCTTCCGTACGTCCCCCGACGGCTGCGACGAAGTAGATTAGCATTCTCTCACCTTTTGCAAGAATAAACAGGCAGGAATGCTGCTCCAATATGACTCCGAGGGCGACGTACAGCACTAGGATTCCTAGGTTATTTTCCGTTAACATTTACTAGAAACCCTCATTCTATTTGTCACACTTGCGTGACGTATTGGCGTAGGATTCCTAGTACTTGAATCAAAACATTGTCTTAGGAAGGCTAATCCAATACGTCTCCATACACGTATACTATCTCTCGCAGAAGTCAGTGATTGCATATTTCCTATCTCGCTCTGCGTGCGCTGTTCATTTACCTTTCTTTGATTTATTTCTATTTGTTTATGTCCGCAATTTTTAGTATGGCAAAAACTGAACCGTAAGCCGAATAACAATAATTAAATTCCGTTAATTTGCTGCAATTTAATTCTTTAACGTAATTTATTTTCTTTATTTCTCATGCAACATACCTTTTTCATTATTTATCCAGAAACTTACTTTAATAATTAAGCCACTCCGAATATAATATTATGATGTTTTAGGTTTTGATAGAAAGCCTGCAGGAAAATTATTTCCATACATTTTGAGTCCAAATCGAAACGTAAAAATATTATTATTTGAACGGCTAAATTATTCGAAACTATACTTAGTAGTAACAGAATAAGGATATTAGGTTGAGATATACATATAATTGACGAACAGAATTGATAACTTGCATTTTAAAGCTGGTTATTTACTTTGGCATTATACTTCAATTCTATAATGTAATATGTTTGTTGTATTATTCATGCTTCAATTTATAATTTCTTCTGAAACTTACTAGGCAACTTAAACTAAATAGTAAATTATCTGCCTTTTATTCGTATAAGTTTGACGTTAACGAACAGAATTAGGATAACTCACGTTTGAATCTCGAAATACTATGGGAGTTAGTAAAAATGTGCAATAACATGCCGTTTGCTAGAGATAGCAATATTTGCATAGAGAAGTATTGCATTAGCCGTCCTTAGATATTTTTATTGATTCAAGGACTAGGAATCCTACGCCAATAAGTCACGTAAGCTTAACGAATTGAGTGAAGGTTTCTAGTAAATGTTAACGCAAATTAGCCTAGGAATCCTAGTAAAGTACGTCGCCCTTGGGGACGTTTTGGAGCCGCATTCCTGCGTGTTTATCGTTACAAAAGGTGCGAGCACGCTAGTCTAGTTCGTCGCAAGCCGTCGGAGGACGTGCTGAAGCAGCAATCTATACTAATCTATACTAATATTATAAAGCTAAAGAGTTTGTTTGTTTGAACGCGCTAATCTCAGAAACTACTGGCCCGATTTGAAAAAATATTTTTATGTTGAATAGTCCATTTATCGAGGAAGGCTTTAAGCTATATAACATAAAGATACGACTCACAAGACCACAGCAGCAATGAAAAATGTTGCGAAAACGGGAGAAAGATATTCCTTTTGAGAGCTTCCGCTGCGTACGCTGCGGAAACCGCTAAAGTTACACAAAAATCATGTATGACAAGATTGTTCAGCATTAAGAGTTCTATAATAAAGTCCGCAACAGCATAAGTATATCTTTTATGGTTGACTTACTACAACCTTTTTTATGTTAATAAATTTGTAAAAAAATAATGCATCATTTTTAGAGGTGTATTGTACACACAGGTATTTATTCTTATCAAAATAAATACATCAATCAAAATATATCACGAGCATTTTATTTAGAACAAAGTTGCCCTTTATATCATTTGATTCCAATAAATATCTTAGGAGCTATCACGAGTGAAGAGTTGTATGTTTGAACGCGCTTATCTCAAGAACTGCTGGACCGATTTGAAAAAATATTTTTGTGTTGGATAGCTTATTTATCGAGAAAGGCTTTAGGATATAAAACATGACGCTGCGACAGGAGGGAAGGGAGCAAACTCAAAACGCGCGGACGAAGTCGCGGGGGACCGCTAGTCCTATATGCGCGTCCGGGACCGGAGCACGGTCAGGCATGCATCACTACATACAAATTGTATACAATAATGTTAGACCATGCCCCGGCATGGTGTAGTGTGAATCAGCCTTAACTAGATAATCTGACGTATTCGAATCGTTAAACAAATTACACCAAAGACCGTTATTTTTCGTATTTCTAAAAAATATTTTACGTTTACCGAAAACATTGTTAATTAACGCTAGGAAGTTATTAATTTATAAAATAAGTGTGCATGTATGCTTTTTTCTGATACCCTATCCAGTGTATTTATTAAAATATAAATTTTATTGCTCAATGGTTCGTATATATGTGTTTTATGTCATAATGCTGGTGTTTTTGTAAGAATTTTATGTCCGATACATTTTTTTACGATTCAAGTCCCACTTAAGGCATCTAAGGCCTTAATTGAGCAAAAAAAAATTGAATGATGTGTGAAGCAATAATCTTTTGTTTTAAGATATGATAAAGATATCATAATAATTATCTTAACAAAAAAGGGTAAAACCGGTTAGTGAAACATGAAGCTTGTTACATATTTCGGATCGCAACGCAGATCCCTGTAAATGTTTGGATCTTAGATCATAGAAATCTGAGGTTTGGAGACCTACTTTATACGCCAAGCAGTAATTTAAAAAGTGACTTCGTTGAGTTTTATACTTACGAAGCAAAAAAGATGTCCGCCTGCTCAATGGTGCCATGGAACGCCGTTCTCCCATTGGCCAGCAGAACCACTTGGTGAAACAATTCGAAGACTCCTGAAGCGGGCTGATGGACGGAGCATATCACCAGCTTCCCGCCTATGGCCAGTTTGCGAAGACGGGAGACCACTGCGCTGGCTGCCCAGCTGTCAAGCCCGGTGGTGGGCTCATCGCAGAAGAGAATTGGAGGGTCGTTGAGTAGCTGTTGAAGAAGAATTCAGGTTACATATTATCTACAAGCTTAGAAAAATAATAATTGGGAAAATATTTTCAAATTTAGTAGTAGTCCCCCTAGCCGATGTCGACTACGGTGGCCAGTCACAACGAGTAACTGACTGCGCGGGACATATTATAGTGTACAAGTGTGAGCGTAAACACAGGTGCACTCTCTATTCCTTTCACTCTCATAGCCCAATGGGACATTAGGCGCAGGACTAACGTCTTAACGTGCCTTCCGAGGCACGAGGGTGAAAACCAACCAACTTCATTGGCCTTTATTTTGGCCCGACCCGGGTGGGGCTCAAACTTGGGACCTCTGGGCAGCCGTCGCTTTAAAGTGCGACCGTCTAACCGATGCAGTTAAATTGCAACTTAAGGGCTAAACGGAGAAAAAAATACAAAAGCTGTGAGTACTGTCAATATTTAACTGCAGGTTAATGAATATTTAATCCGACACACATAATTTTCAATGCAACTTTAAAACTAGATTTATACTTGTTTTTAAACCACATAATTAACTAACTATACCATTATCGACGTCAAGTTAATCGGAATAAGTATAAGTTATGATGAAACATTATGCAAGTGAGCTATGCGATGAGATCAGAAGGTGTTAGATTATTATGGACCAGTATTAACGCACTATTAAATACCAAGGAACATTGATTAGAAATCGATCAATTAGACCGTATCCGCTTTTAGACTGTTATTTAGATGACAGTTTGTGTATTAAGTAGGTATTTATTTAAACTTTAATGCATTGTAAGTTGTACAATAAGCGGACTTAATGCCTTATGGCATTCTCTACCAATCAACCGCTTGGTAATGCAGAGAGTTAATTCAATGGCGGAACATAAACAATAACTTAGTAAAGTGGAATAAGTAATAAAAAGACGTAAAATACAATAACGTCAACATACATTCTAATTTAACAATAAATTATGTTAATGTTATACATAGTATGTTATACATAGGATACAACCATATATAAATACAAAATTATATGTTTTTAGGTAAAGTATCGGGTAGTTTTATTTATTTCGGTTGTGGCTTACATGATCTCCTCAGTTTAAGGGCTCTACTCTAGAAATACTTCATCCTTAGGTTGGTTGTACTGTCACGCACACCAATCATCAGCGCTGACCGTCAAATGTATGAACTTGAGCTCTGATAGCAGTCAGCGCTGACAGCGATTTCTATAAAATTCGGAGGATCAACGTGACTTTAAAACCAGTCTTACAGGTAATATTATAGGTAAAAGATAGTAGCATGAAATACAAAGATGACCAGATTTAATAAATCAGACATCTTAAGCCTCTAATCTCTAACTTTCATCATCTATTTAAGCTACAGGAAATTTACTAGGTACGTGTATCCTATTTGTCCTCTCCCAATCGTTTATTACTAAATTTACTGTACGTGGCTCACAGAATACAGACGTATGAGTAAAATAACGTTAATCCAACATATATCAACAAAGGTTTCACGGTTATTAACCGCTTTCTAAAATGGAGGTTATTGGTATCAATTCTTTTCTTTGAAGATGAGGGCGACGAGTGTAAATACATAGTAAGGGTAAGCTAACCTGAACTGCCAAAGCGACCCTCTTCCTCTCCCCTCCCGAGAGAGCCTTCAGCTTGGTTCTGGTGCAGTTGGCAACCCCAAGCTCTCCCAGCAGTTGCTGCACTCTCTTCGCTCTGACGACCTTCGTGGAGCGCCTGTCCATCATCAGCCTGGCCTGTGTGAGGGAGAGAAAGAGTAAATAAAGTATTGAATGTCCCATCCTTCTGGTCTGAAAACCAGGACAAAAAGTTAATTATTAAAAAAATATTTTCTAATTACTTGAAGATAATTCTAAGCTTCATTCCCCATCCATTAATGTTTTAGTAAGCTCCCTCCATAATATCTTAGCTAAAAATGAACTTTAGGTAAATATGCATCCGAATATCCGATCACTAAGCATAAGTTACAGAGATTTGAAAATTCCTCATTATTATTATGACTTATTATGATATTTCATCATCTAAGAGATAATTTAAGCCGAAGGAAATTCAAGAGGTACTAAGTAGCCTATTTGTTCTTTCCTAATCATTACTAAAATTGCAATACGTCGCGTGGCTTGTATGACAATACAGACGTACAAAATAACGTGAATCAGAAATTTTACAATGCAAGCAATGGTGTCTTGGTTTTTAACCTACTTCAAAAAAGGAGGTTATTGGTATCAAAACTTTTCTTTGAAGATAAGGGAGAGGAGTGTAAATACATGGTAAGAGTTACCTAACCCGAACTGCCAAAGCGGACCGTCTAGTATCCAAAAGTTAGCTTTCCATATAAAATTAACCTGTCTGCAAATATTCTGACATGTCATGTTTAGAAGCAGTTCTCGGGGTCTAATTTAAGACATTATAAAGGTTCGTCAATCTATTGTTCAAGGCTAAGGCAAATTATTTCTAAATTATGTCGACGTAACTACTATTTTTTGTTACTTAGACATAATTAATGAGCACATACTGATTCAATAGAATTTGTATTCAAGCGAACTTTTTGTCGCGACTAAACAAAAATAAGGACTTAAATAAATTTGTTGGTAGAACCTGTAATATTGTTCTTGTTAAACAATACAGGCAGTGCAGAAATACTAGCGGTCCCTCGCGGCTTGTCGCGCGTAAATTTCGGATTTCCCGTGTAATATTTTAACGCAAAACATATATTTTCATTTTAAATAAGAGCGCGTTGTACAGTCACCAGTACATCAGGGTACCCAGTTTTGTTGCAAAATAATAAGAGCTTTATTAGAGTTGCTTAAGATACCGTAGTGTTTACCTTGATGTGCTGTTGTCCGTACTTAAGATGCAAGCGTTATTTTGGTGCAAAGTTATTTTAAAACTGTGATGTCTTCTAAGATTTTTATGGAAATCAAGTGATGTAGAGGCTAAGATATTTTAAAATTATTTAGATACATCCTATGCGCTCGAAAATGGCTACACGAAAGACAGGTAATTGCCCGGAGTGCATTCAGTTGGGCACGCTTTCTCTTTATGGCTATACGTTCTGACAATTCCTTAAATTATTTCTCGTTTGCTGGTAAAAATGCCTTCCTGTGTGTTTAGGAGTAGTACCTACCAATTACAATACAACTGTTAAAGACAAGAAAAACGTGTCGTTACATTCGTTAGTATTGTTTTTTCATTTAAAAGTATTAAAACTTAAAACACGTAATTATGCCATAATTTAGCAATGGCTGACATTAGGCTACAGAGCGACATGTCACCCATTCGCGCCAATAAGCGCTCAGTAGCAATCAATATATATCTTTCTATCAACAGGCAGGCATGCTCCATCACCATTTGTCTTTACTAGCGCTTAGTGTCGTAGTGTCACTTTTTGGGCGCAGAAAGTTTAATTGCCGTTGATTCGAGAAGAAGAAGTTTTGTAATACACAACTATACGTTCGTATATAGAGTAATCCTTGCGCCACTTTAAAATGCTTTAATGTTGGTGTAAAACGTGTCTATCCTTTTGAACGTCATTGCGTAGAGGGCAATTTTGTTCAAAATGAAATGCTCGTGATGATGAATGATGAACATAAAAAGTTTATGGTGAATAAATCATATAAGATAGACATGCTGTCGCGGACTTTATTGTAGGTCATTTAAAGAGGAACAATCCCGTTATACATATTTTTATGTGTCTTAAACAGTTTACACTGCGTACGCAACGAAAGCTCTCAAAAGGAATGACCCCTCCTCCTTTGCCGTTGCTCTGCACTTATAAGTCATATCGTGTTTTGTAGCTTTCCTCGATAAATAAACTATCCAACACAAAAGTATAGTTTCCAATCAGTCCAGTAATTCGTGAGATTAGCGCGTTCAAACAAACAAACAAACTCTTCAGCTTCATAATATTAGTATTGATAAATCTAACTAAAACAACTTATTCAATATCTCTAGTTTTAAGTCTTGAAGTCACGTTCGTATACAATCATGTGAAGCGTGACCAGAATTTATGATTTGATGTCAAAAACCCTTAATGAAGTTCAAAACGTATTTAAACGTCCCATAACTCAGCATCACCTTTTGAAACGGCGTGTTTTACGAGAATAATCTTGTCATAAATCCATTAACAATAACGCACGCATAGTGTAATTATGTCATAAAATATTATCGTTGGTAATATATACTATAAAACTCAACTAATTATAGAGGGTTTCGGCCTGTAATAGTAGCAAAACTTTTTAAATATAGGCACTTTAAGTTACCAGCAATTAATTGTAAATTATTTTAATGTATTTAATGAAAAGTTTTTATTTTATTTTATTGTTTTTCATTCATTGTTTTTAACTATTAATCAACTAGCAATGTATTGCAGAGAAATATATCCAGTAAAAAAAAATGACATTGTTATTTACATTTCATTGATAAGGGATGATTTTAGATTATTTTATCTCTGAGTTAAATCATTTTAGAGCACTATACCAGGCCAAGGTTACTAAGTATACTCTGTAGAATCATCGATTAAAATGTTCTCTTCTATTGCAGGCCACAACCTGTTGATTGCGATTGACAAACGAATGAGTACCATGAAGTAATTTACATAATCATAAATAGCTAAACGCTTCTCTAGATTATTTATCTCGATAGCTTAACGTTCATAAGTGCACGATACGTGGTTTCATGTTGTAAGTTTATTTATACAAAGGTATAATATCATGTTTATGTGCGTAAATAATGAATATAATTAAATAAATATTAAGAATATTGAACTTTTGTAAGCGCGTTGTTGCTTTTTAGGGTTCCGTAGCCGAATGGCAAAAAAACGGAACCCATAGTTTCGTCAAGTCTGTCTGTCTGTCTGTCTGTCCGTCCGTATGTCAGAGCCATTTTATTCTGTATCTATAAGCATCACACTGTTGAAAATTGGTAGAAAGATGAAACCTGTTAACCGCTATACGATTCTCATATAAAAAATAAAAATAATGACCTTTTAGGGGGGGCTCCCATACATTAAACTAAAACCAAAAAAAAGAACCTTTGCGTGTGGGGTGTCTATAGATAGGTCTTTCAAAATGACATAGAGGTTCCTAAAACCATTTTCTTTTTAAAGTCTAACGTTTCATAGCTAGACACTTCCAAAGTGGTAAAATGGACGTCCCCCCCTATCTAAATAAACTAAGTGAGAGTAAATTTTGAAAAAAATATAAATGTAGATTTTCACAAAAACTTTCAACGAAAAATGGTTCGGACGGGATCGAACGAGAAGTTTTTGAGATATAGCACATTTTCAACAACCGCAAACCTAACTTTGTACTTCATACAAACACTTTTAAAACCAAAGTTATATTTGCTGTTAACAACATATTGTGGTATTTTACTAAGGGGAATAAGTGGATTCTCTAATTTAGTTAAAGTTAGCACGGAACCCTCAGTGCGCGAGTCCGACTCGCACTTGGCCGGTTTTTAGAGAAAGCGATTGCGATTGACGCAAACATTTCTGTATAGTACTTGATTTTTAAACCCATTTCATATTAATTAAGACTATCGTATGCAGGCGGAACAATGCGCCCTACATACATCCTAAATTAAGCATGTACCTTATTTTATTTTTAAATACGCATAATTGGTTAAAATGGTCGAAATTCTGAAGAGTTCTTTTTGGTAAAAAAACCGTGAAAGTTTAGGTTCCTTCTTAAAACTATTTACTGGAACATATGTATTTTTTTATTAAGATGTACTAGCTCAGTTTAAGATGTATAAAAAGGAATAAGACCAAAGTCTTGCAAAACGTTATTGCCGCAAGCATCTTTCGACCGCAAACGTATCCGCAAATTATTCCGTTTGCACACTATAGTCTTTAAACATTTACCCATTAAACTTATAAATAATTCCTTATGTATTGTCAGAGCATCAAGCGAGTCCGTCCAGTCATTATGGAAAGTTTTATTGATTGTTGAACATAAGTAATTTGCGACGAATAAAGTTAAACGTAATTTTTAATAGGGAAATCTGACATCATTTTACACTTCTTAAATATTCTAAGAATATAAATCGTATAGTGACGTGCATAAAACAGCAGTTTAACTTAAATTTATTAATGTGAAACGACTTATATTTGCAAAACACATTCATATTTTACCCACAAAATCCTTCAAGTGTCATTATATTGCGGATTTTATTCTGATGATGAGCATTTAAGCATCTTTTTATCAATTTAGATATCTCCCTATCTTAATATTTATGGTTATCTTGATAAGCAAATTCAAGTTATAGATAAGAGCATGCATTTAAGAGCAGGTGTCCGTGGAATTTATTAGAACGTGTGAAAGAATGTAGGCAGGTATCTCATCGTAGGGGACCAAAAAATAACGGTTTTTCCTTTATTTATTACACTATAAATGCCCTTCTGTCTCTTTAGATTAAAATTACCATTGTGTTTTTCGTCCTTACCCAGTTATATATGCTATTATTAATAGCCAATAACTATTATTAACTTTTTCTTCAGCGGTTACAAGTAGCAGCAGCTAATCATGTAGACCTACCATAAGTAGGTAGTAATGCTAAAACTCGATACATACTGCACGTTTCATGTACCTACTACATTCACACAGAATGCGTAAGGCCTTTTTCACAATATACTAATTTATTCTGGTTACCGTTGCCAAGATTTCCTACGTTATAACATACCAGTTGAATACTACGTACGTTGGTTAGTGCTTATTAGTCAATGGTGAAACTTTGAACTTTGGGGATTCCCTCATTTGTCTGACTAGCATGATCATTATCAGTCAAAAGACGTCTACTGCTGAACCTAGGCCTCCCCCACGGTTTTCACTGCGACCGGTCATGAGCGAGCTACATGCAGTCTTGTCGGTGGATGTTTTCTACCCCAATGTTAATATCATTTTAAATGCAATAAATTATTAAAGTCTTGAATAAAAGTTTTTTTTTTAAATATTTTATTTATTTCATAAGTAACATAAAATACTCTTAATTAATTATCTGCCAAACTGTAAAACAGTTTGTCGGCAGAGTTCCCGTGGGTTATATACTAATCATCTTACTTATGTATGTCAATTCATTAACTTTTTAATTATTAGTAATTGCTTGAGTCATCGTAAAATGTATTGTGTTGTATCTCTCTTGGAAATTCGTTGAGCAGTGTTGGAAAGAGCCAAGGCCAGGTGCGGTTGCCATAATATTTTTCATACTTAGGTACTTCATATCTCTTTTTCTGTGACACTTTGCGAATTGGGTGCTTATGTACTTTATTCACTATTCTCTGGCCTTGATGCTGCTGTTCTAATAAAATTGTGATTTTAAATTTAAGTTCTCCTGGTGATATTTTACAAATTTTAATCAGTTTTATGTTATCTTTATTTAATGTGTCCTTTTCTTTTTTGCTAACTAGTAACTTTAAGAGCTTTATTTGAAATAATTTAATTTTGTTTAAATGCACTGGAAATGTAAGGCCATAGACACCCAAACCATAGTTAATGTGTGAATCTGCAAGAGCGTAAAAACAGGTACTTTAATTCGCTGTGTGATTTCTATTAATCAAGTAAAATTATGGTATTTATTATTACTGGAAAATTAAGCTTTTTGTGGTAATTTTTCAGAATAAACAAATTACTCAAACTTGCAACTTTCTGCAAAAATTCTTAGCAACAAACCTTCGACAGCAGTTAGCACAGCACCCTTGGCGCGGCAGCTAATCGCAGCAAAGTTTAATTATACTTTTACCGTAGTGCTTCTATCTATTCTAATAACTATTGGTTGATGGTATAACAGGCCTTCAGTATCAACCCTTCACTCTAGCGGTAGATGATCACAGCATTTTTTTTTAAATAAGTGGACTCACCATAAACTCCATATGCTCCGCTACACTCAGTTCTTCAATGGCCAGGTCCTCCTGGGGCAGGAACCCCGAGATCCTGGAAATGAGGTCCGCCCCTGCCAGCCTCCCGTTGAGCATTAGGTACCCCGTCATGGCACTTTTGTCTCGCCGACTGATTGCAGCCAGAAGTGTGGTCTTGCCGGCTCCACTGGACATAAACAATTTTATTACCCACTTCAAAAGAAAGGAGGTTATTAATTTCGACCTGTACGAGATATCGTCAGAATATTTATGATTGTTATATAGTTACTATTTTTTGTCTTTTTTTTTAATTCTTTATGTTTTTTTTCTCATTAATCAATTTTATCAATTATGTAACACTTGATCGAAAGGGTTCCCGCAGAATACCAGTATCGTGACATGCCTCGCGCTGTCACGAATCATACTGAGCGGGGACCTTTTCGACACAAGTATTATAATATTCATTTAGATTGTTTGTTTTTTGTTTATTTTTCTTTTTTGTAAGTACTTTGCGTCGAATAAAGTTATTTCATTTCATTTTCATTTTTTCATTTCATAATTGGATAAAGTTTTAGTATATTAATCTATTAAGCTTCTTAACATGTGTGAAGTTGAATTAGTGTATGAACGTGTGTACGAGTATGTTTGTATATTTCTCTAAAATAAAAATTTATAGCAAGATGATTCTTTTTTTAGTTCAATCAGGTATAGTTTAACTCAGTGTAAATTGTAAGTATCATCAAAATCAATCTTGCTGTTTTTGTGCATATCTCAAAAACAGCAAGATTGATTTTGAGTTATAACTGAAAATCATGAAAAAAAAAGCGCCTTCAAAAAACTGACTAACTAAAAGCTATATATTCTATTTAGGAGAAAAAAAAATCTTTCGACGTCGTCGGTGCTAGTCAGGGCCGCAACACGATTTCGTAAAAACTGCTCACTTATTATGCCTGAAAGCTGTGAAAGTAGAATGTGAACACGATCGGAGCGAGTGCAAATATTTAGATCTACCTGTTTCTTTCAAGCCAAGGTTTCTAGCAAGCATAGCATGGGTGCTTGTCCCAGGCTCGCGGGCCGCACAAAAAGGCTCGGCGGTGTATGGCTGGTTTAAATACATCATGCGCCGACTTCAAAAAATATATTTATCCTAAGCCATAAATGTATTATCTTAGTAGTTGACCACGTTATTTGAAGCTTTTTATTAGTCGGTATTTTGAAAGGGTTTCCATTTTTAACCGACTTCAAAAAAGGAGGAGGTTATCAATTCGACTGTATGTTTTTTTTGTATGTTTGTTACCTCATATCTCAGTCATTTGTCGACCGATTTCAAAAATTTTTTCGCCTACTTAGAGGGTATACTTTCTAGTTGGTACCATTTTTTTCAATTTGGGATCTGATGATGGTATCTTGGTGTAATCGAGGGACACCCTCAAATTTTAAAGGCACGTATAGTGTTTCTTTACTTGAATCTTAATGTTAACATGTTGTTACGTCTAATAGTTAACATCTTGTGGGGCTGCGCTGATGGTGGAACTCCTTAACGCTTAGGAGTTCAGAAATTAAAATGAAAGAACTTATAATAGGTAGGTTGTAGCTTCTTAAAAGCAGAGTCATAAGGTGTCCCCCCCCCCCCATTCTCCTGTAATCTCTAAAAATGAAGAAATAAAATTAACTTTAAAAAAAGTAAAAACCGATTTCAAAACCAAAATGCACTAAAAAGTTTTAAATAAACTCTTGACTATTGAAAGGAAAGGAACCCTTTTTAGGCAAACAATTACTTTTTGGAGTCGGTGCCATCACTTTGACCATCAAGCATCAACTATCACAGCACCGACTCCAAAAAGTAATTGTTTGCCTAAAAAGGGTTCCTTTCCTTTCAATAGTCAAGAGTTTTTTATACTCTAATCTTCAACATTGAAAATATGATTCAGTGTCATTGACGTGCGACAGTTAGGTATGGAAGCGGAAAACATGCTGAAAGATAAAAGATGATTCTTAACTATAACATTTGCTCTGCCTTTTGTAAGTTTGTACCCCATTTATTTATTTATACTTTATTGCACAACCAAAAATTTGTACAAAAGGTGGTCTTAATTAACGCTATATGGCATTCTCTACCAGTCATACCTTTGGGCTATAAGCAGAAATGATTGTGGGCGGTGCGACAGACAAAAAGAAAATGAGTAACTATTAAAAGAACAAAAAAACGTTACATTTCACACATAATAAAAAATACAAAACAAAATAACTACAATTTACAATAAATACAATATGATCTAATAAAATATTACATATACATAACGCAAGCGATAAAATAAATACATATACTTCTACATAATATAATAGCTTTGTGTTGTTTATGGATTACCCTATCCAGCGGGCGAAGTCTGATCCAAATTTTTTGACATTTCGCGTAGACAATTTCAATTTTATGATTTTCTCATTCGTCAAATATAATTTTAACTTATGTAGATTGTATATTTAATAGATTTTAAAAAATATTTGCAATTTTTAAGCTTCATTCAAAAATTCTTCTCAATCAATAAATACACGAAAACACCAATTTTGTTTCAGCATTTTACGAGCGCCACCTGGTGGTTTTACAGGGAACTATGTTGAGACTTCCGACACTGGTGGTATGTACGATCAATTGATTAGGTGGTAAGACCAACCAACCAACCAACATTAACGTTTTGTTTTTAGTTTGAAGTGAAAAGTCCGTTTTTGTAAGGAATTTTAGACCTCGACCATACCTAAAGTTTCTAAAGTGATTATAACGGAAAAGTATGTAAAACATAAAAACATATGTAGTGGTTATCTGTGAATTAATTAAATGGTTTAATCGTGGGAATTAGTATTGGTACAAATGAGGCATTCATAGATAAATTAATATTTACATAATTTATTATTTTGATAAGCTCCTTAAAAGTACCCAAATAGAAATACCTATCTAAAAATATGCGAAAATATTCCAAAGGCAGATAAAACATAAGAAGCTTATACGTTTAAATTAAACATAAAGTCACCGTGTCTAAAGCTTTTTCAACATAAATCAGAATTCGTTAAAATTTTCAGATATCGGTAATGCGAAAAGACCATAAAAAGATAACACTTACTTAAAAGTCAATATGCGAAGAAATCACAGGCTAAAGTCGACTTAAAAGTTGGATTTTAATTAATTTGACAGATATCTTTATAGTACTGCCTTAGTGGGTGAGATGAATACAATTTACCTATTAGTTATTTAAATCAACCGGTTTGAAATTTGATCTGTAGTTTAGCAGTCAGGAAATAAGAGAAAACACTGAAATTACCACTCCATTATACTTATAAGTCGTAAAAACAAATGTTAATTTACCGCATTATAGTAAATCTTATATTATCGATCATAAATCCATAAAACGCTCACCGACATAGTTTGCAATATAATACCTACTTGACAAAACATGGAAAGAGTTATAAAGTTACAAATGGTCCCCCGCGACTTCGTCTGCGCGTTTTTCATTTGCTTCCTATCCTCTCGTTGCAGCGTGATGTGTTACAGTTTAAATCTTCCTCAATTAATTAGTTATCTAACCAAAAATTTTTTTTCAAATCGGTCCAGTAGTTCCTGAGATTAGCACGTTCAAACAAACAAACTCTTAAGTAAAACTTAAGAGTTAGTATAAGTTAATATAAGTATAGACTGGGGTATAACAAGGAATAGAGAGTGCACTCGTGTATTGCGCAATCATCTTTCTAAACACAGGTTTGGTCGCTGCACGGATACAGTTAAAATCACGGTTTTTGACCTTCCTTTTTATTCAAAAGACTCCTGTGAGATAGTTCTGTTTGCTGATGATACTTCTTTAATCTTCAAATCAAGAAGAGGCGAAGAATCATTTGACAATGTTAGCAGAGCTCTCTCTAAGGTATTAAATTGGTTCACTAGCAATAACTTGCTTCTAAATACAAAAAAGACTAAATGTATTAAATTCACCATGCGTAACGTGAAGCAAGCTACCACAGAAATTCTACTCAACGGTGAAAAATTAGATCTACCCAACTCCACTGTTTTTCTGGGCATTACATTGGATTCGAAATTGCAGTGGGGACCACCATGTTGACGATCTGTCTGGGAGACTCGCTTCAGCTGCCTTTGCGGTTAGAAAAAATAGACATTTGACTGATGTTGAAACAGCGAGGCTTGTGTATTTTAGTTACTTTCATAGAATAATGTCTTATGGTCTTCTCTTGTGGGGTTCTGCTGCGGACATCGATACCATCTTTATTTTACAGAAAAGAGTCATTCGTGCCATTTACAAACTTAGTCGCCGCGAATCCCTGAGAGAATTCTTTAAGGAAATTAACATCTTCCCTGTCGCTTCTCAATACATATTTGATAACATCATGTACGTACGCAAAAATTTAGTTTTTTTCATGAAAACAAGTGACATACATTCGTATAACACACGAAATAAAAACAAACTTGTCATTCCAAACTTCAGGTTAGCCAAAACAATAAATTCCTTCCTGGGAAATTGTGTCAAATTTTTCAACAATATACCTAATAATGTTATCGAACTACCTATTCATAAATTTAAGTTACATGTCAAAACTACCCTAATGTCGAAGGGGTATTATAAAATTCAAGACTATCTTAATGACGAGAATGTATGGACAGCCCAGCCTGCAACAAACTGATGTACCTACCTGTTTATTTTGATTTGTATCATTTTTGAGGCAGCTAGTGGTGGCTGAGTTTGTTCCGGCGTTTCTTCTCAGCACTTGCCAAATTGTCCGTGTCTTGTCTTGAAGCGCTAGTAGGGCCCAAAGGATAAGGATACATGTTCTAGCCCCATACGGGCCATAATTAATTGATATTACACTAATTATTGACGTTCATAAGTGGCATTTTGAGTCTTAAATTAAATAAATTATTTTTGACTTTAAGTTTGACTCCTTAGTGGGTATACTTTGACTCCTTAGTGAGTCAAAGTATACCCACTAACACTAAAACCTCCGCGTGGGCCCACAGACCGCTAAGTGGCTCGACGAAGGATCGCTGTTCGCATGTCTTGATGGTGATTCTATTTCTAGAGAACCGTTTTGAAAGTGACCATATTTTATGTTCTACATCAACTAAAATGTTAATTGGTGCGAGCATTTAATTTCCTACAACATCATTTAATTAAATGGTAGTCGTGAGAACTTTTCAAAGACGGGAGGACTCATTTGCTATTTTGAATAAAATAACAATTAAAATCTAGACCGTTGACAATTATGATAATTAAGATTGATGTTAAGAGATATAATTAGGGTGACAATTATGTAGCCTCTGAACGACTATTTACAAACCGATTCAACCTATTAATTGGCTAATTTGTAAATTAAACCGTCTTAAAAAACTGACTAAAAAGCTTAAAATAACTAATTTGTCTTGTATTCAAATATAGGAAAAACAAATTCTTTTGGAGTCGGTGCATGTCAAGCTTTCGTACTCAACATATTACCTAGTGTTTCCTAACTAATATGTGAATACACCATACATACATAACCGATTTCAAAAATCTTGGTACCGTATGCCATACGAATTCCATATTTATATCTTGACAGGTTTCGGTTGGGAGCTATTGCGATCTTGCTTAATCCGATCAAGCTCTTAGCAGTTCCCTTCCAATTACTTAGTGTAGACGATTATTCTCTATATGATAAGGTATACTAATATAATAAAGCTTAAGAGTTTCGTATGATTGTACGCGCTTATCTCAGTAACTACAAGACCAACTATTATTATTAAAAATAGTTTTGTGTTGGATAGCCTATTTATTAAGGAAGGCTTTAAGATATACTACATCTCGCTGCGACGGAAGAGGAGAGAGCAAATACAAAACGCGCGGACGAAAATTATAATAATACTATACAACGATTAATATTAATGTTATTATAAAATCACTATATAAGATCGTTTTGGCAGTCGTTATCATGACAGCTACCTAAGATGTTATTTTTCGGTCGTTGTAGGACGATATTTATAATAGAAAGAATAATATATAATAATATTTTTCGCAAGTTTTGAGTTAATAATGGTGTAATTTATAGTTTGTTTAAATGCTTTATCAATATACTCAGCGGGATATCTGACATTGATACCAAGTGTAAATATCTAACACGCGTCTTGCAAAATATGATCAATAGTAAATTTTTAGCGCATTCCGCTAAATCTATTTATCATCCAAAATATTAACGGCACCGTTATAACTGCAGGACTAAGAAAAAATGAATTTTATCTGAGATTATCATCAGCTAAGAGTCTATTTTACTACTCAGATAAGGGATATTCGTCGAATATAATACAAAACGCTTAATTTGAAAACGTTACCCATTTGTCAGCAGTATTATGAAAATGACGTTTTAAAAATCTTTAATAGGTACATATTCGGTCGTACAAGTCCTATACGTAGTAGGTCGTGCAACTTTGTAAAATAATTCAATCTTGCTTTATACGAGTAATTGTAATTTGTAGTAGGTATATTACCTAGGACAAATAAGACTACTATTGTCATTTTGTTTTCTGGAGGTAGGTATTTGTTTTAATGTTCTCAGAATGGTCAAAATAAAATTATTATTCCTAGATAAATAGATATAGCGACGAAAATAAACGAGTACCATTAAAACTAATCTTTATCGACGCAAATGTATTAGATTACAAATTAGCATCGTCTAGATATAAAGTATCAATTTCGAAAAAACAAGGCACCTCGTATTAAATTTCTGATCGCTGATCATACATCAAGATTAGTCCCGAAAAGTATTTGATAGATAAGAAACTAAACCTACTTTACGTTACCTACTTCTGGTATAACTAAAGTATCTTCTAACTAGCGACCCGCCCCGGCTTCGCACGGGTACAATGTATTATACAAATAAACCTTCCTCTTGAATGACTTAATCTAATTAGAAAATAAAAACGCATCAAAATCCGTTACATAGTAGCGGGAAGCGACTTTGTTTTATACTATGTTGTGATAGTGATACTGAGAAACCAAATATTTGGTGGCAACAGTTAAAACTATCAAAGATTTTTACCTTGAACCCATAAGAGCCACCAAGTTGCCGGAGGACACGATCCCGCTCACTGCAACAAAAAGCATTTTTTGTCGAAAGATACATAAAAGATACCGCTCGCAGAATGCATAGAAGTCTTTTTATTCTTTCCCTCAAGATAATAGGAGTTAAAGTGTGTATAAAACCTTATCTTGTTACATAAATCGCGTTAATACCTTGCATTCATTACCTAACTGTTTACTGAGTAGCTGGGCAAAAAATACTTGCAAAATTTTCATAATACGAGTACGTTTGTAAAGATTTCAGGCGTGCAATAAATACATATTTACTTACACCATTTTATAGACAGAACCACGATCTCCTATACATATATGACTACTAGAGTAGTATTCATATTATTTGAGGACCCATTCAGTTAATAAACTTTATCATAAGGCAAATCTGCAAAAGTGCAAATCAAATTAGTTTAGCCTCGCATTTGATAGAAAAGCAGTAACTATTTCTGCTTTTCTATCAAACTAGCTGACAAATACTCGGTTAAGCGATCATCACCTTTTAGTTAAGGAAAAAAACCAAAACACCTAATCAAGTTAAAACTCGTCCGCATACCGGTTAAAACAGAACGTCGTGAGCTGTTAAAGTTTCGAAATGGCCCTTTGATTGGCATTGGAAATGACTTTGAGTTTATTTAATTAGATTAGATGACAGTTTTGAAATGCTTGTGTATTTTAGCTAGTTACTGTGTTTTTAAAGTGAAACTTCTTTATCGGCGTTGGAAAAAAAAATACCGTCACATTTTTCGGTTACGCGTCACATTTTTCCGTTACGCGCCATCTTTTTATTTCTCCTGACTTTCATGGGTCACTAGCATCAGCAGTTGGTGATTTATGTATGGCTCAATGCCAAATGGAAAATGGGATGAAAATTTTGAACCTAATCAGAAGTTGGACGATATTATTAATTTTCTTCACCATTCATTGTTGCCGTACACAAGTGGAGGTGCCTCTTTACTCGGTAACAATACTGATGAAATACCGATGATTTTAAGTGGAGATTTTAATGTCAATTTTGCATCGGAAAAATCTTTGAAGCTAGTTGAATTTCTGAAAGATAAATTGAATTTATCCATTAAAAACAGTCCTCAAACGTCAACAACAAGATCTGGCACTACAATTGATGGAGTTTTTACTCGGTCACTAAATTTCGTGGAATTTCAACCATATATTTCATATTTCAGTTACCATAAGCCATTAATTACAAAAATATATAAAAACGACAATGATAGTAATAATTATATTACAATTAATGAAATGCTGTAATAATCTTAGTAGCAAAAAGGTAAAGTGAAATAATTGTATTATTTGTATTCATGCCTATGATAGTAAAATCATTTTGTTTAAACTTTATCTAATTTAACTTTATTTAACCAATTTCTGGAAAGTTGCATGTAGATCATTTTTCGAAAAATAAGGCCATAAAGAAGTTTCACTTCTTACGTGTGTACACTAGTACACGCACACATATTTTTTTTATTTGCTTGTTACGTTTATTAACTTATCTACTCCACTCAGTAAATAAAAGCTCGGCGCGCCTTTCAGTGTGTCACTTTATTCAGATCTTGGAGATTCATTTTACTTCAGGAGATGCGATTTTAGTGACCATATTCTAAGGACTAGTATCTAAGAGTGGTTACTTCCTAAAAAGACACTCGCTGTATAAATAGTAGTGCAGTTCTTAAGCAAACATTAGAAATTGTTAATTAATGTAATATTGTAGGCACCGTCTAAAAAGTCATTTTATTTATTTTTGAAATTAAGTAAAGATGTATAGTCAAATTCTGAAGTTCGGTGTAGAAGGCAGCGTTCCTGACTACTATGCCAGCGGTCGCGGGTTCGGATCCCGCAATGGGGCAAGTTTTATGTGATGAAAAGACACGAACACTGGATCTGAGTCATTGATGTTTATTACGTATTTAAGTATTTGTGGGAGACGCCCCCGTCATAATCGTTGTCTGGTATTCATGCATGACAAATGAAAGAAAATTAATTACTTTGAATCCAAGACATTTGTGATCTGTTCTCTAGCGCCATTATTATCTCCATTATTAGGTACCCCATCATAAATGTGGTCATCAAATTTTGGTGGTCTGATTTATGCAGAAAATGTTGCAAATCAAATGCAAAGAGTTATACACGTTTCTTGGTAGCACAGAGCTTCAAGATTGCTTACCGACTTTTTATTTTCTCGATCGTTATTTCTTATTATGAGTCGATTTAATTTGTGTCAACGTCTATAAGTTTCTTCTCAAGTTACAGATTGCTTGTCAGACATGCATTAACAACTTATCATGGTAAAATGAAACATGATACAAATCAATTTACGAATCGAAAATCGTCCAAATTTGTCAGATATAAATATATCAATATCGTTAAAGTTATTCACTACAGAGATCATATTCACATCATGTAAAATTCATGCATCAGGTTCCTCCTACTTATTTAATTTTATGTGTTTATGTATTCTGTGTCATCAGATACTGTACATAGATTTGCACGATATTTACATAAGTAGCCATATTTACATTTTGTTTATTAGAAACACTGATTCGTGCTTTTGATTTTTATCTAATTTGTGTATCAGTTTTATCATCAATCGACTGTTTTAATTATAACGCTAATATTAATTCTAACAAAGATAATGGTAAAAATCTGTCACTTTCTGCAGAAGATTACTTTTTTGACGAACGGTTAACGGCTTAAGAATTTGTACGGTAAAAGTAGTTTAAGTGAAATAAAAAAGTTGTAATAATTTCTTAAATCATTGCCAAATTCCACCTCAACTCACCTCCATGTAACACCTTCACTTCCTCATACGTTGGCGAGCGCCAAATGCTTGTTTGATGCTTCCTCTTTCTGTATACTGAGAGGTCTTTCCAGGCCAGTTTGAGGTTCTCAGGGTTGTCTCCCAGGCCCCCGATCTCGTCATCTTCCCAATTCACCACTGCTCCCGTCAGGACGTTGCGGGTGGGTAATTTCAGACCGATTTCCTTCATTTTGGGGTTACGGCATTTGGCACTGCGGGCGAAATGGTTTCGTTTAATTGACATGAAACAAAATTATAATAGTGCAAGCGTAAAAAGCATACAGGATTATTATTTTTGCCTTCGTTCGATACAGATAAAAAAAAAGTTAACGTACCTACGCACCTACGTATTGTATTACGGCAGACAAAATGATTAAGGCAGATATAAAACAACTACGGGAAACTAGTTAAGAGATAAGGGATATTATTTAAACTGCACAAATAGAAATATATACACAAAAAAAATATTACGGACAATTATTCTATGACAGCAATATCCGTTTAGTGTCTCAATTTTTTTAAAGAAAAGCTACAGCGTAATCCGTTTATTTGTGGTGAATTACTTAAAAGATTTCCCCGCACTCACTGCGCTTGTAAAAAGTGTTTATCTGCATAACATGCATTAGTTCAACGGATCAAGAATCGAAATGTTTTCTAAGACTGGGCAGCAGTAGCTTCCTGTGGCTCCTCAATGTATCAATTGGTTCAAATTGCCACGTATCGCTCGGGTGCCTATTTTAGATGTCATTCACGCTTCTCTGAGAATCCATTACGACAGACAGAGACCCTACTCTGAAGACGATATCGTATTGTCAACTCCTGTCTTTTTCGTTGTTAGTTCACCTACGTATACGCATGCGGTTTTGTTGCGAGCGAAACTATCACGAATTTAAACCATCTGCCGAACGGTTCGCGTCAGTTCCATCTGATTTGTTCAAAGGATCTTAAGTTTCCAAAGACTGGAGGTCAGTGGCATTTGCATCTGCGTTTGTGAAATGATCATTTCGCTTTACGTTGCGGAACGATACCGACAAGGATGACACTATCACATCTAGCTATAATTTTAGTAGAGAACGAGACAAAGCAATGCGAAACGTTGACATAAAATTTACAGATTTCTGCAATGCCGCAAAAGTTTCACATGCTGAATGCGGATGAGTTTTTTTTTAAATAACTGCTATCACAGCTGGAGGACGATTCTAACGTTCGATAAGCCATTCGGCTTCGGTTTCTTCTGGATATTCTATTTTATTTTTATTTTTATAATGAATTTACAATAAAAACTTAATTAAGAAACTATGCTATTCACAGCGTTACATAAACCATCTGTGGTTTTACCGAACGCTGCGCTTGTTGAGTCGTCATCGTACGACTCGTACGATCGTACTCGTACTTACAATATATATTCTATACTAAAAAAAAACAGAAAATGACTATTAATAAATTGCATACAAATTCGAATACATTTACGCCATAGTCAGCCAGAATAGGCATATTGAGTTACCGATCCACCCGACCCGCGCGCCATAGCACTCGCAAACAGTACCGGTTTTAACTAGGCGGGTCGTGATGCGTCGTGCGGGTAGATCGTGTTGTTTGCAGATCCAAAAAGTAACGTTTAAGTTTATATTTAATATTATTTTTTGTAATTTGTGCTTTAAGTGTTGGAGGTAATTCATTAATGAATTTCGGTACCACATACTTCAGAAGCTGCTTGCCGTATAGGTTATTAAATTTTGGGACTTCAAGTATCTCTTTTAGGGCACTTCTATTCATTTAAAAATAGATGTCGCAGTTTGATCAGCTGTCTATACGTCAATTCGTTAACAAATATAAAAAAATAACAAAATAAAATAATTGCATCGGACGTTATTACAATTTTATTAATATATGAAAATTATCGTAACCGAATCGCATCGTAACCGAATCCGTAACCATATGGTTCTGAATCGGACGGCAGGTGGTGAGTAATGAACGGTTAATGTCTGACAGTCTAATCACTCTTTTTTTGAAAATGTCTAAATCAAAGTGTTTCGGGAACATTTGGTGGACTAACGCCGTAAAACATGTTACAGTCACTTGGGCGAGAGAAACGACTAGAACCGTAATAGACAATGTCTTACGGAGTTACCCACCCTTGGAGTGTGTGTCTGTGATTGGCGCAACATGGATGCGATGGTAATCGCGCTTAACTACTTGGTAACAGGCTTCACATTAGTTGAGGTTATATCTTTACTAACCAATATGAGCTGTGATTGCTTGAATTAAACAATTTTTATTTTTTTTATTTTTATCAAAGTTTATGTTTATTATAATTTAAATAACTGTCTGTTTCAACTTTTAAAAAATCATAATATTCTCTATTGTCCAGGTATAGGTGATGTGGTTAGTACCACCGTTGTTTTAGATAACCGTTATCGTGCATTTAGACAACTAAATTTGGGATCCGACAGAGGTAAAGTACGTAAAGTTAGCCTGAACGGTCCCACTACTGGGCAAAGGCCTTACTCCACCACGCGGGCTCAGTGCGGGTTGGTGGAGGGGTGTTTGCAAGGCAAACGACTAAACCTGCTGTCAGGTGTTATCGAGTCGCCCATAAGGCCTCTGACAAGGCTTTTTGACTAATATCAACCGATATTAGCCGGGACCAACGGCTTAACGTGCGTTACGAAGCACAAGGACCGACAGGGGCACTCAACTTTTTTTTCTAGAAGAGCCGAAGACGTTATAGAAGTGACACTCTGAGCCACAGCACGAATTAACACTTCTAATATATACCAACAATTTTAAATTATAGCAAGAAATTTAGCGAGTGCATAAAAATTGGTCACCGCAGGATGAGTATTAATGGATCAGGAGGCAATTATTGTGCAATTCGTATATGAAAAAATTTCACCGATCGAATTATCTATATCGAAAAAAATAGTTTTGGATTTCTCAGGGTATTTTAATTTTTTGGGTAAAAAGGGTAAACTCGTAATCAAATTACTACACGAACAAAAATTTGATTGCCTCGAGAATCGGGCTCGAGGGGACAAAAAAAAGTTCACCGATCAAATTTTCTTTGTCAAAATGACTATTTATATAGATTTTGTTCGTGCAATAGTTTTGTGTGTGTTAACGTGTGGATATTTTACTTTTTTTTTTTTTGGTAAAACGGTTATTCTCGCAATCGAGTTAACACACGAACAAAATTCGCTTGCCGCGAGAATCGGGATACAGAGCAATAAAAGTGATTGAAGTCCAATAATTCTTTATTCATGTGACCGTGATAGTCAAACGAACGTTTTTCCTAAAAAGTTAAGAGCAAGCCACTAACTAAAGGTATATTGAGGGTAGGCAAACACAAAGGATGTTTCAACAGTCTGTGAAGCAATTAGTCGCAAACAAACACAGTTTGTTATCTACAAATAGGTAGAATAATAAAATAATCAAGAAGGTAAAATGTTTTTCTGCTATAATTCGGGAAATCCGCCTGATAACAATAATAAACTTTACTGAGCTAAGCTACGGATACGGACTACATGACCGATGTCAAACACAGTGGTATCGTATGCACTTGTAATAAAGTCATTTTTTCACCAAAAAAAATATAGCCTGATGTGCTAGCAACTGTATTTTCCTAAAGTCCATTTTTCTTGTTAGTCCAATATTTTTAACAATCTTGACATTCCTTTTTAAAAAAATATCATTATTTAAAAATAAAAAAACACAAAACTGAAAAACTACATAGACAATTAATTTTTGAAAACGCAACCTTCTTTAATTAAATAGTGAATTTGTTTTTTTTGCTGATATTAGTTTAAAAGTTATAAAAACGATAACCGAACCTTATGTACTTACTTTACCCATTTATTTAAGCACTATAACAATGAATAAGGTAGTTATAAACTATCAGATGCTCTTTAGCTAGTCAGACCTGAACTAACATCCATATTAATTTGATAGGCATATTTATAGTAGGTAACTATGATTAGCAATTTAATTTCAGTGCATATTATTGCCTACTTCTATATATTTACCAATTTAAATCAAGCTAGAAGGAGGAGTCTTTTAAATGTCGAATCTAGTCAGTCAATAAATTCAGACTGGTCAGCCATTCCGCAGCTTTCAATGGCAATAAAGATAATGTATTAATAAATACATAGGTAACACGGATTCATTTAAATTAATTAGCGCTATTTAAATGTACCAGTAATAAATAAGATTTCATTTACAAAATCGTATTCATAGCCCGATCCTATTTTTATGATACCTACCTGACATTTTAAGGGTTTCGTAGCCGAATGGCAAAAAACGGAACCCTTATAGTTTCGTCAAGTTTGTTTATCTGTCTGTCTGTATGTCCGGATACCACAGCCACTTTATTCTGAAACTATTAGCACTACACAGTTGAAATTTGGTACGTCGATATATCCTGTGTTGTAACCTTGGATGAATTAACCACTGGATATGAAACGCTAAAGCGAATGTATGAAAACACCATTAGCTAATTTCTGCGGGGCGGGGGAGCCTGTCGTGTCAATTGTTGACATTTAGTGTATGTAAGTTTCGATTTTTTTTATCGATATGTGTTGAACGAATGGATGAACGATTCTTTTGTAAAATGATGTTTATTTTTTATCATCAAAACAAATTACATTGTGGGCATGTAATGCATAAACCATCAAATGAACGTCTTACGTTTTATATGAACGGTCTGGCAAGTAACACTAACTAGAACTTCTTAAGACATTTTGAAACAACCCGTAGCCTTGTATCATTGTAAACCTCCTATGGGATAATTAACTATTAGATTTTTAGCATTGGCATTAAATCACGCTTGGTGTAAAATGGATACCTCATATTCGGTGATGTTTTGTGGGGATCCATTTTGCTTTTCTTCGGACGGCTTCTACCCACTTTATTTTCCTTAAAGGATCTACAGGAAAACTGAAATTATATTATAATGATGTATAGTCATATAATATTAAGTTTGAAATTTTAAAGCAAACTGTTGTATTGTTAAGATTACTTTAATTTACTCTCGAATGAAACATTTAACAGATTTATAATTTATTTTAAAAGTAAGTATAATTAAAAAAAATAAAACTTTTATCGATATGATTTATCGACAATTTTCAAGCACAAGTATAATTTAACTGACAAGGGAACGAATGATGAACGTACGACAATCCTATCGTATAAAGTATACGCTTTCTTGTTGACGTTGTAGTAACTGACCACCATTTTTTAAATGGCAATGTAACTGTTCTCTTGGAAAACACATTTCATTATTTTCAAGAAAAATTAACAGCTTTATTGGGATAAAAAGTTACTTACGGATTAAAAGTAATATTTTTGTCTTGCCGCTATAATTTTTATACAAAAATACGACACATTTACCCATTTTTCCATAATGTTTCTCGATGAGCTCTGTCACCGTACTGAAAAGACGTCACCTGTAAGTGAGGCCAAAAAGTCCGCTTCGTGGCTAAGGAAGGGGGCACAAGTGAAATTACCCGTCATTGCGCGTCCAGTGGTTTATTCATCCAAGGTTTTAACCCAATCCCATACATGAAACTAAAACTTTTTTTTTTTTGAAATCTTTGCGTGTCACACGTACCTGTTTAAAGATAGGTATTTTAAAATGACATCGAGGTTTCTAAAACCACTTTCTCTAAAATTTGAAATGCAAATTTTGAAAAAAATACACAATGCAGATCTTTACAAATACTTTCAAATCTTCTCTCAGATCTTTGAAAATTGATTTGAACTAGATCAAACCAGTACTTTTTATATAACTTCGTCCTTTATACAAACACAATGAAAAACAAAGCTATTTTTGTTGACAACAAAACGTTGTGGTATTTTGGCTAAGTTGAAGTAAGTGGACCCCTAATTTGCGGCTGTGCGAGTTCGACTCGCACTGAGCCGGCTTTTTTACACTTCTTTTTGTTTTGACGTGTTGGTTTTATAAAAGTAATCGGAAGAGGAGGCCAAGTAAATGCTGACAAATAAAACCGATTTGGAATGACCGTACGTAACTTACTTAAGTAAGTAAGTAAATTAAAATGAGATTACCTACCGTCCAGGAGGCTAATTCTCGCGGCAATCGAACTTTTTTCATGTGGTAATTCGATCGCGAGTTTAACCGTTTTACTTAGAAAATCAAGTAAAATATTTACACGTTAAAAACTATTTCACAAACAAAATCTAAGTACATAAAAATCGTGACCCTGAGAAATTAAAAACTATTTGTTTTTCGACAAAGAAAATTAGATCGGTGAACTTTTTTCGCCCCCCAGGCGGGCAATTCTCGTGCAATTCGTATACGAAAAAAGATCACCGATCGAATTTTCTTTGTCGAAGAAAAAACAGTTTTTTAAGCTTACAATTTCTATGTACTCGTATTTAGATTTTTTTCGTGCGATAGTTTTTTTGTGTTAATAACCGTTTGATTTGATTTTTCAGGTTAATAACCGTTTTACCTGAAAAATCAAGTCAAATATCTACACGTAAAAAAACTATCGCACGAAAAAAATCTAAATACGAGTACATAGAAATTGTAACTCGCAATCGAATCACCACACGAAAAAAGTT
This sequence comes from Pyrausta purpuralis, assembly GCA_963924145.1. Classification (NCBI taxonomy): domain Eukaryota; kingdom Metazoa; phylum Arthropoda; class Insecta; order Lepidoptera; family Crambidae; genus Pyrausta; species Pyrausta purpuralis. The sequence goes on from OZ001659.1 coordinate 21,505,827, forward strand.
CGATTGCCGCGAGAATCAGCCTCGTGGTGGATAATACCAATCTGCCTAGGATAAACAAATTGTTTATCGCACGATAAACAGTCGACACAAAATATCGAACATGCAGTCCTGGTGTAAAACGAAAATTATTTCTTTGCACAAAATATTCGTGAATATGCATTACGTGTTATGATGTCTTTACTTTAACGTAAATAAACGTTTCTAAAAGAGGATTATAAAACTGCGTTCTTTTAAATAAATCGTACATGTAGAGGCTTCGACTTGGTGTGACCGCGTGTGGGGTGCTTGAATAATAAACACGTAGTACAAATCTCCAAGTTCTTCTCTAATAGTTTTATTCCAACAAAATAGCACAAAGATAGGGCACAAAGTGAGAGTAAGTACAAACAGAGACTATATTCTGGCATGAAGCTTGCTTTTATACAAATCAAAACCCTGAACATCTGTAGGAAAACAGTGGGGACGACATCCGTTTCCATATATGAACATTTACTATAATATTTATTTGTAGGGATAAACAATCTGCTATTTAAATATATAAATTCATTAATTATTTAGTTATTCATCGTACTGAATTTAGTAAGCCTTCTAGATTATTATTTTAATAGTTACAATATTTAAATAAATCTAACCTCCACCAACCAATCAGAGTCAACTTCCTTTTGGCGGCAAAATGAACATTTGTTATACGGCAAACATAAAAATCTAATAAGTGTCCCAATAATCTTTAAATAATCAATTTACAATTAATAAAATAATAATAAGATAATCTAAAGATTAATCCAAAATATCCTTATATGATATCCGAGTTACATTCAACATGGTGGACACTTCCGGCATTTCCATAACAAACGTTAAATAGGTTTGACACCTAGATAAGTGTATAAATTATGATGTATTGAATATAATATGACGAAGAGAATGTGTAATTTAGTGAATACAGTGGGGTTACATAAGTCGCACACAGTGAGTATGTGGTTTAGTGCATAAGTCTACTATTACAGATCTAAGTAAATATGCGGGGCAGACTAGGATCGGGAGTCATCGTGTAACATTGGATATATTATCCTGTTAAATGAGCATTTGAAATTACAAAAAATCACATGAGTTTTTACAATATTCTGAAAATCTTGTTTTACACTTTTTCAGCGTCGTTTTTGTCGTAGTTGGGTTTTAGTTTTTTTACTTTTTGTTATTAAATTACGAAAAAGTGGCCACCCACAAAATGTCATTTTTGTCGAAATAATTAAGAACTGGCCAAGTGCGAGTCGGAATCGCGCACTGAAGGTTTCGTGCCAACTTTAACTGAATTCGGGAATCCACTTACTTCCACTTAGCTAAAATCCTACAATATTTTGTTGACAGAAAATATAACTTTGTTTATTATAGTGTTTGTATGAAGAACAAAGTTATGTTTGCGGTTGTTGAAAATGTGCTATATCTCAAAAACTACTATTTTGATCTCGTCCAAACCAATTTTCGTTAAAAGTAAGTATATATAAAGACATACATATTTTTTTTTCAAAATTTACACTGGCTTAGTTTAGAAGTTGGAGAGGGGGGGGGGGACGAAAAAAGAATCGAAATTGACGAAATTATAAGGGTACTGTTTTTTGCTATTCGGCTACGGAACCCTTAAAATATCATTCAACTGTCCAGCACATTATACTACTTTTGGTGTATCATAAACAGGGTGTCCCAAAAGTCGACGTCAAGCCGAAATCGCATGATAGGTAAGGTCATAACAGTTATCAGAAAAATATTAAAAAAAAGTATGTCTTGTGTTTTTAAAATTATAGCAAAAAAAATTTTGCATCCTGTAACAGTTTTTACTTTCCTGTTGCTACAAATCTTTACTTTTTGCCATTTCTTTTTACATATTTCATCCTGATTAGTGCTTCAAAATTTGTAAGCTTAAAACCTAAGCCAACTGCTCCAGCTTAAAAGAAGATGGCATGATTTGCAGAACCACGTTTTAAAAATCAGTTTTTCGCCCTACTTTAACTGACGGTCCTGAAAAAAAATTATACCACGCAAGTCTGGCAAGTAACTTAAAAAGTTAGCACATTCAATAAGAATCCTAAAAGGGTATCCTGTTAACCGCTTTTCGATTTCCACCAAAAAATAAAAAATATGACATTTAAGGGGGAGCTCCTATCACTTGGCCGGTTGTAGTAACCTATTAACTGTTCCGAGATTTCTACTCAATGAATACTCTGTGTACTGTTTATTTATAAATCTAATAAATACGAAAGTAACTAGTGACAGAACTACTACCCCCCTAGAAATAAGAATAATGGTGATGTGTGAGTGCATCGTACAGGACGACACATTGCTTCGTTGTGGGCAACTTTTCCCCTCCGGTACGGTGACCACGCAGGTATCACGTTACGGTCGCATAACTGGCTCGGTCTACTATAGTTGAATTAGTTATATTATATCAAATACTCCAGGTTTTGTTAGATCCTATTTGCAGTGAAGATTCGGAATGTTATCTTTCTGTGTTTTTCGATACCCTCGATCGCTCTGTAACTTCCTCTATAACCAGTGTCCTCTAGCTTGTCGTATTCTTAAACCCTCACCAGTACCAGGTATCAGCTAGGAAGTTTCAAGTGAAAGTTAAGCTGTCGTTAACCCGCAAAGTGACTTTCCATAACAGTAGTCAGAACCTTAAGAGGATTTTCAATAATAGTCTTAGCTTCATGAATCTTTTTGCTGCCTAATTGTCAGTTATAGCATTTCATAATTTAATCAACAGCTAAATAAAGAAAACCTATGTTTAAGCTGCTTTTCCAAATAGATTGGCCACCTATCACATACATTGCTCTAATCCCAAAGTAAGTAGGCACTTGTGTTATGGAAATCAGAAATAACGGTGGTACCACAACACTCAGACCCGAGACAATATAGGAAATCACGATTTCTACATTGACCCGACCGGGAATCAAACCCGGGACCTCGGAGCGGTGACGCCGTGAAACCCAGCGTGCTTAGCCACTACACCACGGAGGTCGAGATTAGCTCGAAAATGTATGACCTATCACAATAAAAGTTATGTTTGGTTTTGCATGTTGTGTGTTAAGTTTGCAAGATTGACTATATTAACAATGAATATTAATTAACGAGCGATGTATATTCGCGATTTGACAAGATAAAATCTAACATGTGTTCACAAAAACATTTAACAGTCATTTAATAGAATATGGTTTACAAATTTTCACACGTTTGTGTGAAATGATGTTAGGATCATCTAGAGATGGTGTCTATACGTAGTACAGATGGTGTGGTTTGGTGATGCTGATGATGGCTAGATGATGTATTATAGTACAGACGCAGCACGCATGTTGCATTATGGATGAGACATTTCATCATCATCATCATCATTATCAGCCAATAGACGTCCACTGCTGAACATAGGCCTCCCCCACGGCTTTCCACAGCGACCGATTACTAGCGGTCTGCATCCAGTTTGATCCTAGAATCTTTATTAGGTCGTCTGTCCATCTTGTTGGTGGACGTCCTACATTTATTCAAATGAGACATTTATTCAAATAAGACATTTATTCAAATGTTATGAATATGATCATACAGATTCTCCTAACGATAAGAAAGAAGTTCCTATTATAATAACCTGAATTAAATATGAATATCATATGCAACACAATAACCTGAAAATAGAGCCAGCACTTAACAAAGCAGTTATTTTGGATAACTACTGTTGAATTATTTTCGAAAAGCTTACAACACAAAGGACACGCATTTTGCAGCATTTCAAAATTCCAGTTAATAAAAAGAACCTTTACTGCTTTCTTTGACGCCCACGAAGTAAAGAAATAATATAATAGATATTAGGAACAGCGAATAATTTAACTATTCATCCACACCCATAACCAGTTCGAACAATTATTACATTATCGAATGGATATTTCATTCACGCTCATTTAGTAGCTGAATTCCGCCGGCAAAACTAGTCACAAAGATTTTAATGTGAATGAACTGATACATTTTTACGGCTCCTACAAAAAATACGTATTTTTTATTGGCTACCTACAAGTCTAGTTTCTTCTTTTTTGTAACTTCAATCTCGGGGTAAATCGTAATCTTATTTTATTTACATAGTTAAAAAAATATCCTATTAATATTATAAATGCGAAAGTTTGTGAGGATGGATGTTTATTACTCCTTGAAGCAAAACCTACTGAATTGATTTTGATAAATCTTTACATTTATTTAATTCATACATCGGAATAGCACTTAAAATTTTAAACCGTCATTTACGTGGGTGAAACCGCGGGGAAACACTAGTGTGGTCATGTTTTTTTTTGAAGAAGATTAGTAGCAAATAATATGTTTTAAAATGACAGTACATAAACTAGTTAGGACAACAAGTAAAGGGCCAAACTCACCAGCCTGTGACCGTTGAAAGAAAACTATTTCACAACATGTAGGTAATAGCCGGTTCTCGATCTCATCCAGGTATGAAGTTACACGCACACTCCCACTAAAAACGTATAGTGGTACCACACTAGCAGATTAGTAGAAGTTCGTCGAGAACGTAAATTGGCCTAAATTCTCAAGCGAGCGTCTATCGGTCGGGAGCGCTTACTTGTGACTGACTGACTTCTACTACTAAAACACGATTGGGCTAGGTTGTTGAGATGTTTTCAAGGGACTGCAATTTGAATGCAATGAAATGATGAACGATTTAGGTATCTATTGGATTAGTTGTTATGACAGGTAATGAAGTAAAATAATTAAAAGTCCATTAGAGTTTTGCAATAAGATTCGAAACAGACGGACAGTCACCTTTTATGAGTTCATTCCATCTTCAATTTAAAAAAATGTAATGAAATGTAGTTGCTTATGATTTCTAGCATTGATATATTCTAGTAAGTTGGGAAACAGGCACGAATAGCATTTCACAACATAAGTTCTTACAGAAGTTATTTTTAACAACACCTAGTAAGATACAATGTGTATTTTTATCTTTATTTACCTCGGTACGAGATTTTGTAAGCAAATATTTTGGCAGATTGCAAAATATTTATTAAAACGAAACAGGATTTGCATGACATACATGTGCTAGGCTTGCTAAATGTTAAAAACTCGATCTGACAAATCCTAAATTTACAAAATGAGCTAGCTAGGTTCTAAAACTAGTTACAATATAACTCAATTCCGACCGCAGTAATCATGAAGGTAGGTATTGTAAACATAAAATATAACAAATTTAGATGTCACTGGAAGCAAGATTTAATACAATCATGGATAGAGTCTCGACTGAAAAAAATACTTACTCAACTTTTTTGGCTTCACAGTAATGACAGGCAGTCTACGGTAACTCTGGTCTTTCTGCTAATGGGTTTATTAAAAAGCATAGCTTTTAAACACTACAAATTAAATCGTCGATTAAGTGGCCTTAAGAATCTGTATGTTTATGGCTTAACCGGTTTCTCGTGGGATCCAATGGATACCAAACTGCTTGGCGTAAGACGGGATAATCTATGGTAGTGAGAAATCTGATAGACATATTATTATTATCTCCGTCTCTCTACAACTCCAGCGATCTGTTTTGAGTTTGCTCTTCCCCTCTCGTCGCAGCATGGTGTTTTTTGATGAAGCCTTCCTCGATAAATAAGCTATCCAACACAAAAAGGTTTTTTAAACAAACTCTTCAGCTTTATAATATTAGTATAGATGTACTTATTATGGTCTCTAACTATGGGCCTCATAAAGAAGCTCAAAATCACACAACGAGCGATGCTGGGTGTTTCTCTACGTGTTCGGATCAGATATGAGGAGATACGTAGAAGAACTAAGGTAACGGACATAGCCTTGAGAATCAGTAAGCTCAAGGTGGCAATGGGTAGGGCACATAGCGCGAAGAACTGATGGCCATTGGGGTAGGAAAGTTCTAGATTGGAGACCCTTCGAACAAAGACGCAGCGTAGGACGTACACCAACAAGATGGACAGACGACCAAAAAAAAACGCAGGATCAAATTAAATGCAGACCGCTAGTGATCGGTCGCTGTGGAAAGCTGTGGGGGAGGCCTATGTTCAGCAGTGGACGTCCTTTGGTTGAGAATGATGATGATGATGAGATGTACTTATTACTTTATTTTAAACTACATATGCAAAAAAATGTGCATATGGCGGACTTAATGCCAAATGCATTCTAAGTACATGGTGTAGTTTTGGTCAGCGACGAGCGACTCAGGGGTGGCTGTACAAACGATAATGATGCCAAAAAATAATATAATAATAATATATATTCTTTATTGCACAAGTAAGGACACAAGAAACAATAAACTATAATAAAATTACAGACAAATCATTTGTACAATATTGGCGGTCTTATCGCTTAAAATAATTTATTTAGAAATTGAAAAAAACCCAAAAAATATTTATTTTTGTGTTATTATAGTGAGCGAGTCCAAACTACTCTGTCGCCTTTTCGTAGCTATCGGCTACGGCGTAATATTTCGTAGATACGCGCGAGGGTGCGAGTTTCCCCATTCGTTTTGATTTTTGTTAGAATATTGTAGAGAGGTTTTCTTTTATGAAACTTGCATATAATTTTTAAAATATTTTTTTTAAGAATAAGTATAACTCATATTATCATCCCTGAGTAGGATGTTACTGACCAAAACAGCACCCTGTATTTTAGTCAACCATAGGTCTAATCAGAAAAAATACATGACCTTCATTCTAACTACATGCAGTTGAAAAAACATGCTAGATAGAGAACTAATTACCTAGTTTGATTAATTAATTGTTGTGATACACAATTCAAATGATTCCTGTGTCAATAAACACAATAAATTAGGTAAATGCAACAATGCGCAATATAGTTACTTAGTCCCTTACTAAGTACCTAATGATCTTGTATTAATTTGGCATCCGGTTTTTGTAATTATGGCTTACTAGCGGTCCCCCGCGACTGTGTCCGCGTTTATTGAGTTTTATAGCCTCAAACTCTCTTCAATAATAAGCTATCCAGCACAACAGAATATTTTTTCAAATCAGTTCAGTAATTCCTAAAAATAGCTATCAAGCTCAAATTGACTACGTTTTAGTTAGAAAAAAAATTGAATGGGAAAAAGAAAAAAGGCTGTTTTTTATTATTTTACCGGCAATTATTAGATTTTTTTTAATCGAACATTTAAAAAAAGAATTGGCCAAATCAGTGCATTATTGAGTTATGCGCTTACCAACACATTGTGCGATTCATTTTTATATTATAAGATTATTTTAACCATTTCTAATTAGATGATTCAACAACTGCAGAACAAGTTTCATGTTTCTAATATTTAGGTTAATAATCGTTTAGGTCTGAACCCTTGGGGGATAACATTACGAAAACAAGAAAATGTGAACAAAGAGTTTTTAATAAAATCAATCTTTCGGAAAATTAAATGAAATATTCGTTTTTGCTAAACTATGGCTGGATTTAAAAATGTCTTCAAATGTAGTTCTTGATATGAATAAAATTAATTTTAAAGTCGTTGCCGCATTGATATCGCGAGATTAGTTACTTTCACGCATTTTAAACGATCGAACATCCAATGAAAACTCCATAGCGGAATTAGATTTTTAAACAGTGTTCAATTAACATCCGAACTGTCCAGAGCGTTGTCAAACTTCACGTATTACGTCGTTCAATTGTTTTAAATGTGGAAGCCGATAATTTTGGACGTCGAGTGCATTGTTTGCAACAAATCGTTGCAAAAAATTAACCACGACCCGCCTGCAGTGACACAAAAAATGGGTAAAATTACGTGCCGTAGATCGAGAACGCCGAATTGGTCGGTCGACGAGAAGAAGTATTTATTGGAGTTAATTAAGGAGCGTAAAGAAGTGGTGGTAACTAAGAATAACAATGGACCCAATTATTCTGAAGAGAAGGATGTAGCTTGGAACCAAATATTGAGGGAGCTGTGTGCTAAGTTTGGTAATAAATTTTCTGGTAGTTCGACGAAAAAGGTGAAGACGCAATGGCAGAATATGAAACGCATAGCGAGAGAAGAAATCGCGTTGGTCGGGCCTGAAGTATCGAAATTTACGAGGCAGACCCTTGAGGTGTGCAATATATTGGACATGATAAAGGATGGCGTGCTTAAGCGAGATGTTGAGAACTTAAACGACACTTTAATGACAACTAACATCGAAATTAAGACTGAGCGAATTGATGAGTAAGTAATGACCTTTTTTTTGAGCTATTTTGTATATTGCATCAGTTGTAAACGTTTTAATGCTAATGTTACTTGGTAAGTATCAGTACCAATAATTATATTTTCCGTTCTAAATTAATTTAAATTTATTAGGTGTCCTTTCTTTTTAGGACTTTTATAGGTCAAGCTTTAGCAGGCGTTGTAGGTACCTTATTTATTATTCTAAGCTCTTTAGACATGAATCATCTATTTATATTTCAATTTTTACTTAGGTAAGTGATTTCAAAAACAGGATCCCCAATTATTTGCTGCCTGTACTTATTTTGACAGCAGAAATTCACGTTCCATGAACTATTGCTCTGCTTTCTTGCCAGGAGAACCTACTTTTGTAAAACATAAATCAATGATGTCCGTTGCAGGCGCTACAGCTTTAGTTTACATCAATCAATGTTAAACTTTGGCTATTTGGTTTTTGATGATACTTTATTTTACTTTTAGAGACACAGACCCTTGCTGCAGCAACGTCTGCATCGTCAAAGAACAGCCAACCCCCACCCAGTGTAAGCCTAATCTACCCAAGCCGGAGACTATTGTGCGAGTGTCTCCTTCCGAGTCGTCTTCAGGGTGCGATGCTGTAGAGTTTGATCAGCCACTGATCATCAACTTGGACGACGAGGCAAGCAGCAAGAACGCGGCGGTTATGACGGAGCCATGCGTTGACGCCGATAAGGATATGAACCCGTTTCAACGACAGCTGCAGGAGTTTTTTAGGTATACGAGCTTACAGAATCAATATTCTTAAGTAGGTTCCATACAAATAAATGAATATGATTGCTGTTAGACTGGACTGAATTTATGCGAGCCGTTCTTTTGCCATTTCGGGGGGAGTGGTGCAGAACTGGCCGTTATAAACTGATATTTTCATTATGAATTTTTAGTTCTTTATGTTGAACTCAACTGTTTTTAGGGACTAACATAGTTTATAAGTTTTACTAACAAAAATGAGTCACTGTTACTTATGAAAAATAAATCATTCATTTATTCATTCAAATATATCATTATGTTAATATTTCATGAAAACTTACTTTTAAGTTGGTAACTTATCATAATATCTAAAACTTTTGTGAAGATTTCTAACTTTTGTACCATTAAATAAATAAAAAACTGTTACATTAACGTCCAACCATATCCATAACCCTCGAATTAACCAGCAGGAAAGAAAACGATTCTTTTCTCATACTTTTTATGTATTTTGTAGATATTCATCTGACGAAAGGCAGCTCAAGATGGACTCGCTGAAAGAGGAGCGGCGCATTGTCAAAGTGATGAGAGAGACAGCTGAACTCAATAAAATTATCGCGGAGCAGAAACTGAAACACGTTCTCTGGGTTAAGAAACAAGAAATTGCGTAAGTTTTTAGCAATATTTATTAAATGAATGTTAAAAGATTAACAACAACAATGCCAGCCTTAAAATTAACAACAACAATGCCAGCCACACGTATAGTACTTATAGAATTAAGGATATTTGATCTATATGTTGTACCTAACTGTATGTTGTTCCATTTTATTATAATCTCATTATAATCTCAAAAATCGCACCTCCTGAGCGTGCCTTTTACACTATTTGTAATATTCGCACATAAGTAAAAAACAATATCTACTTTAATGTCCAACAACATGAATGTTTCGAGAACTTGATTTTGTACTGTTGTATAATTAAAAAGATATAACCGTGTCGATTTCTCAACGAAACCTATTCTGTCAGTTCCATCTTATTTCAAAATCTGAGTTTTGCGCGGAAAACGGAAAGGGAAGGAAGTACCTTATTTCTTCGTTTTAGTAATTGGTTTTTACGGGTCAATTATTGTGATTGTGTGGTGGAATTATCATGATAATTTGTGCTTTTGAAGAAAACAATGCAATTAAAGTGGAGAATTAAGTGAAGCAATCTGATCGCGCCGTCTTACCCGTGTTACCCGGATCGCTGTTCCTGCGCTAAGCTTCCTTGTTGAGCATTGAAATGCGTACCTACCACCTCGCATTTCAATGAGTTAGGTTAAGATAGGCTAGTTTAGACTTAGTGTTAGTTTTAGTCAATAAGTGTAAAAAATGAACATTATTTACTGAAGTATAGTCTGTATGGCATAGAGCCGAAGACGTAAAAGTTGTATGAAAAAAAAAATTCAAAATCTGACATTTCAGTTCTGACATTAGACAGCTACATTAGACCACAGAGTGGAAAAAAAGCGCGGGAACCTTGTTAGAGAAAGGCGCCCAATTTTTAAAAAATTCAAAGTTTATTATTATTACTGTACATTTCTTGTTAATATCGTTGTAAATATATAGTAAATAGTTTGTTTCTTATGTGAAAGTGTTGGAGTCATGGGGGGTAGCAAGAAGAGGAAAAAGCAAGACCCTCCCGATGGGCCTCCAATAAGTGACTCATCATCTGATGAAGAAGATGCTTCATCGAAATATCAAATCTTTAAGGTACCAGGGTACTCCAGAAAGTACCCTGAAAATAGTAAAAAATCCGAGTACATAGTTTTTGTATCCCACAAAGAAGAAAAGCCTTTTAGCGACAAAGATAGACTAGCAATTTCTCACGCCATACGAAAGTATTGCGTGACTGGTATACTCCATCTAAAGTCCATCAATAAGTACAAAATCGGTATAACTTTTGATTTATCTAACAATGCCAATGTATTCTTACAAAACAGGAAACTTCTGGATGATTTAGGTCTAAAAGGTACAATTCCGGCAAGCGACACGGAGGTGACTGGGGTTCTCACTTCAGTACCCACCGATTTATCAAATAAAAAGATTTCGGCTCTTATTGGCAGCTCACGTAATGTCATACAAGTCCGACGGTTTATGCGTCGAGTGCGTAGTGAGGGTGGTGCGGTCTCGTACCAGCCCACTCAGACTGTTGCGGTGACGTTCGCCTCCACAGAGCTCCCGCAGTACGTATACCTCGACTCGTGGAGACATGAGGTAAGTGTGTACGTGCCGCCGGTCAAGCAGTGTCTGCGCTGTATGAGGTTTGGCCATATCGCTCAATATTGTAAAAATGCTGAAGTATGCTCTATCTGCTCAGGTTCTCACAGTTTCAAATCTTGTACAGTTGAACAAAAAGATGCCAAATGTATAAACTGTAGTGGTAACCATGTTGCTATTTCAAATTCATGCCCACAAAAGAAAGCCAAAATTGAAGAAAATAAAATCAAATCCAGAGCTACCACTTATTCCGAACTATTTAAAGAAAATTCTTTCCCTCATTTGTCATTAAGAAACATAGAAACTCAGTTAGAAAATCTTACTAAATCAGATTTTTTTATGAACATTCTGACTAACGCAGTCACCAAATTAATTTTGAATCAAAAAGAAAACCCAATAAACTCTACAACTATTAAAGAAACCCTACACCTAACCTTCCGAAACAACGCTTCTTTTCCCGTAAATGGAACTTAACTTTATTCAATGGAATGCACAAAGTATAATCAGTAATAAGATTTCACTTACAAAATATTTATATGATAACAATATACACATAGCTATTATTTCTGAAACTTGGCTTACGCCAATTAAAAGTTTTAATATTAAAGGATATATAACCGAAAGAAATGATATAGGCAACAAACACAATGGAGTAGCTATATTAATTCACAATAGTATAAATTACAAAAAAATCAACACATTTTCTGACAATTCTTTACAAAACATTTGTGTTAGAATAACTTTACATAGTGTAGAAATAAGTATTGTTAGTTTTTATTGCCCAGCGAATTCCACACCATCTTTTGATAAACTTAAATTCCAGTCTTTAATAGATTCAATACCTGAACCAATGATTTTTGCAGGTGATTTTAACGCTCATCACACACATTGGGGTTGTCACTCTATAGATTCTAGAGGCAGAGACATTTTAGATATAATTGACAACAGTGATTTGGTATTATTAAATAATGGTCATGTAACAACTGTTGGATCTCTATCGTGGCGTTCAAATGCATTGGATTTATCGTTGGTTTCCTCTTCATTAGCTCTTTCTTGTGACTGGTCCGTACATAACGATCCTCTTGGCAGCAGCTATCATCTTCCTGTAATCATAAAAGTCTTTGTAAATAATAATGTAAATAGAGATCAGTTGTATAATAATGGTATCATGCATTCTCCAATTTACCCTAACTTTAAAAGTGTAAATTGGAAAATGTATGGGCAAATCCTAGATTTTGAGCTGTCTGACTTTCAAATTGAAAATTATTCTCCACTGGATGCATACTCCACTTTCATAAAAATTTTGCACACTGCTGTAAATAAGTGCCTTCCAAACCAAAAAGTATCTATGTCTTTCCCTACTACTGCTAATAGCAATAGTAATACTACTGTTACTACTACTTTTAATAGTACACCTAAAAAAAAATTCAAATACCCTCCCCTTCCTTGGTGGAACAAAACATGTTCAGATGCTGTCCAAAAGTCTAAATCTGCATATATTAACTTTAAAAACAACCCTTCAGATGAGACATATATTGAATTTAAGCGTTTACAAGCTGTTAAAAAACTTACCTTGAAAACGGTTAGATCCAATAGCTGGATAGAATTGTGCAACTCTTTTAATCGATGTACTCCCTTGTCGACAATCTGGAATTTTATGCGAAAATTTAATAAAACATACTCCTGGACAAATAATGATGACAGTTGGGTTCTAGATTTTCTTTGTAAGTACACTCCTGATTATGTAAATAATAAAACAAACATTCCTTTCATTAGTGATGCTAATTCTGTAAATAGTTTCTTGACCGATTCCTTTACCAAGCAAGAGTTAATATCTGCCTTGTATTCTAGAAAGGATGGTGCTTTTGGTCTTGATGGTGTGCCATACATGATGTTAAAAAAGCTTAGCACCAAAGGATTGGACATGCTCCTGTTCATTCTGAACAATCTATGGCTAACAAACAATATCCCACATGCATGGAAGACTGATTGTATAGTTCCCATATTAAAACCAGATAAGCAGCGATCTAGTCCAGACTCCTATCGCCCTATCGCAGTTACATCTTGTGTAGGAAAGGTATTTGAACAGTTATTGAAGCAACGACTGGAATTTTATATAGAAAAAAATAACCTTCTACCTTCTAATCAATATGGATTTCGTAGGGGTATGTCTGCTCGTGAAAGCATTTCTCAATTACAGCTTGATATTCAAAGTAGTTTATATAAAAATAATTTTGTGTTGTCTGTGTTTTTTGATGTTTCTGGAGCTTTTAATAGTGTAAATGTTGATATTTTGGGCAATGAACTACTTTCTATTGGGATTCCAAGCAAAGTGGTTCATTGGATTCAAAATTTTTTGATAGAAAGGGAAATTTATGTTAAATATAATGGATTGTTGTATGGTCCAAGATTTGCTTCAGTTGGCACAAACCAAGGTGGCATCTTGTCCCCGTTAATTTTTATTCTCTATATTCGTCGTTTGAATATGATCTTGGGTTCTGATGTTAAAAATCTTCAATTTGCTGATGACTTAGTAGTTTATACATCTGGAAAAAGTTTAGCTAATGTTAGAACCCTTATAAATAAGTCATTGGAAGGATTGTTTACTTATTTCTCATACTTAAATCTTGAAGTTAATGCATCAAAATCAAAACTCTTAGTATTTGGAAATGTTAGAAATTCTACCCCTGAAATTGTCTACAATCAAGTTCCTATCCCTGTTTCTCATGAAGTTAAGTTTTTAGGTGTTACTTTCACTCATAACCTTTCCTGGAAAAATTACATTGATTTAATAGCTTCTAGAGCTAATAAAGCCTTCAATATTTTGAAATCATTATGTAGAACATCTTGGGGAGCTGATCCAAAGATAGTGTTAATGTTGTACAAATCTTTGATTCGAAGTCATTTTGAATATGGTTTCCTTTGTTTTGCCAATGACACTAGACTGGTTAATGTCTTAGAAAAAATACAAAATAAAAGTTTGAGGCTTATAACTGGAGCATTTAAAAGCACTCCTATAAATGCAATGCAAGTTGAATGTAGACTTCCACCTTTAAGCATAAGGTTCTCATATTTAAAAGAGAGATTCATATTGAAACTTTACAGTAAAATTAATAATCACCTGTTTCTTAACCTAAAACTTGCCCCACCTCCTCCCTTACGTAATCCCCTTTACATATTGCAGGGATTCAGTCAATTCCTAAATTTCCTTGAAACTTTGCAAATACATAGGTCTTCTGTACTTCCATGTTATGTTGGAGTCTTCCAAAGTCACTTTCCTGCAATCAACATTATAATTGATCATAATTTGTTCTCAAAAGAAGATGTATATAGTAAATTCTCTGAATTTGATGATTGTAGATTTATCTTTACTGATGGGTCCAAAACTGAGTCTGCTGTTTCTTTTGCTATTTTTGATAGTTTATTGAATACTGGTTCTGGTTATAAAATAAATTCAAACACAAGCATATTCACAGCTGAGGCTGTGGCTATTCTTGCTGCTTTGAAACATATAAAACACAAAAATAGTGGTTGTCTTAAATGGATAATAGTCAGTGACAGTATGAGTGTCTTAGAAAATCTTAAAAATAATAAATTTAATGCCAACACTAACTATTTGATTGTTGCAATCAAACAGTTATGGTTGGAATTAATAACAATGAATAATTTTAATGTTTCTTTTATTTGGGTACCGTCTCATGTTGGTGTCATAGGTAATGAGAGAGCTGACTTTTTAGCTAGAACCATAACAAATTGTGCTACAATAGTCCCTGATTCTAGTAGTAATCTAGATGTCCATGTACCTTGTTCTGATATTGTTCCTCTTTTGAAGAAAAGGTACATTGACATTTGGAGAAAACATTATAAACATAAAGTTCAAATTGAAAAGAAAGGTGTGTGGTATGATGAGTGTAAAACCCAAATTGGAATTATGCCTTGGTTCTGCAAAGGTGACACCTATTTAAACAGGAAATTTTACATTTCAATTCTAAGGCTACGATTTGGACACTGTAATTTGAATTTTCATCTCTTCCGATTGAAAATGGTGGATAGCTCTCATTGTGATTATTGTGATTTTGTGGTAGAGCAAACTCTATCACACATTTTCTTTGTTTGCTCGGCCTTTGGCATTCAGCGCCTTGTGCTTATGGACGAGCTGATTAAAATTTATGGCAAGCCTGATTTGGTGCCGCGCTCCATTCAAGCTCTTCTTGTAAATAGCCTGACTTACATACCTCTCTACAAATTTATTCTCTGTACAGTTTGCAGAATCTAATGTTTTTGTAAATATGTATAAATTTAGTTGTGGTTAAAACGTTATAAAAACTTTGAATTAGTCAATGGTGTATAAAACTTTCTTGTTGTTATTTTTTGTAATTGCTTGTTTGTTGATAATTTTTGAATTTGACATTGACGTTTGATACGTCGCTTCGTTCCCTGGTTATGACATTTTGATCCCACATGGATTTTTATACCTGTGCTCTATTGGATTTTACTTAATACATTTAAATAAAAATGGATCTAACTATCTCAAAAAAGACTGATTTCTAGGATAAGACATGCATATAAAACTAAAGAATTAATTATCCCTAAATGTAATAGATAAATAAACAAACTTATGACATTGTACTCTACTGGATTTTAAGTGTATTTTGCTTTACATTTGAAATGAATGACTAAGCCATGGATTGAAGACATCACAAATACTGAAGACTTTATTTTCCCTAATTTGACAAAAGAAATGAAAAACCTACGACAAGGCAGCATGGTCTTTGACCTTAGCCTGTTCCAAAATGGAACGAAAATAACAAAAAAAAAAAAAAATAGACCACAGAGTAAGAGTACCTATGTCTAAAGGACATTTGACAATTTTGACATTTTCGACATACTCAAGGAACTGAAAATTCTTGTGAAATCAGCTTTTTTTCCTGCATTTTGAATTCTTTTAGACAATCATGAGTTTTATTGTTAAGGCTCGTCCATCTTTTGTACGTGCTATCTCCAATATCAGGTAAACACTAAATATTTTGGTAAGGCCGGCACGCCGGTTACGCAATCCCTAACTAATAGATTTATTACTTTTTTTAGACCCCTACAGTAGAGTAACCACACAATTTCAATCAAATAAATAGTCTTGAAATCCGAAAATCAAGTGCTAGTATCGGCCAAAGACCATGTGTACCCAGAAATTCTTTTCAGCACAAATACTTAATATTTGGAGGTCTCTCAAAATAATTTTGCTTTAGATCTGTGGTTTTTCTAGCTATTCTTTTAAATCTTTATGTATTGTTTAGTGAGTGAATATAGTATTAATCATATTGTTGATCTTAAAACAGAACAAGATTAATTTCCTAGTTAATTTCTAAGTTTCCTAACCTAAAAAATCGGACTCTGGGACCTGTCATTATTGCAAGTGTTCTTCATATATTTGCATCATCACTGCCTTTTCTCTCGTTGTTTATCTATGACTCAGTTTGGTTGTGTGCCAATATTGCAAGTGTACTTTTAACTGTTGCTTATTTATCTTCTGAGCAGGGAAACTTAAGTATGTCTACATTAATAAAAAAGTGCATTAATTCTGGGACCTGTATTAAGATAGCAAGAACAATAGAATACTGATTGCATTAAAATTCATGTTTGACAATAGGATTTTATTAAGGACTGAAATTCATAATAATAAAGCTCTTGTGCCTTATCACCTGTGGTCTGCAGTTTTTTGAACCTTCAACAATTCTATTCTAGAATGTACTCTGGAGAACCCGGTTCTGGTGCAGGCAAAGGTGGTGGTGGCGGTGGCGCCATCCGTGAAGCTGGTGGCACCTTCGGCAAAATGGAGGCAGCGCGCGAAGACGAATACTTTTACAAGAAGGTACCATCATTAGTCATGATATAATTGCTGTGAATAATTACTATTATTTTTTAAAGCTTTGTATCAACACAAATTATACACTTTTTTTTATGTTAAGCTATTGGTAATTTAACTTTTTTTTCGAATGATAAATGTTGTAAACCGAGAATGTTTGACTGATAGTGAATGCCCTATGCCTTAGGGCATTCGCTACCAGTCAAACATTTGACTAAGTCCACCAATTGCACAACAGTTCAATAAAGTTTGAATTATGCTCAGTTATACACTTCTGGACACATCTATTGGCCCACCTTGTATTTTCAGTTTTGTTTGGTCCTAGCTAAAATTTTATATTAGGTCAAGCAAAAAGTTTTTATGCAGTTTTGAACCTGGCACATTCACAATTTAATTCAATAGTCTTTTTTTGAATTTCAAACACAGAATTTAAAGAAACAAAAGACAATTTGGAGCCTATTTATTGATATCAAACAATCAAATACTAAGAAAACTTGGTTTTATTGGTTTACTTGGATTAAATTCTTGAAAAAGTGATTGATATCTTTGGTTTTGCAACAAACATTACTTATTCTTAACATTAAGGTGAGGTTCTATCAATAATCTATGGATACTTCACCTGAAGTCGCCGCCCAAGCTGGGACACTTATTCAGGCCAGACACAGCCAAAGAAACGTGAGTGCTCAACTTAATTCAAATCGACCTGTGATCCGAAATGTTTATCGGAGGTACCTAGAGACTGGCGGCTTTGTTCGTCGCCAAGGGCACGATCTCGGGTCACAACTGAAAGGCAGGATCGATTCATCGTGACGACCAGCTTGAGAAATCGTCACCTTACCTTCATTGAGATACAAAACCAACTTCGCGACTTCCACGGAGTATCTGTGAGCGCTCGAACTGTTCGGAGAAGGTTAAAAGAACGCGATATGGTACCACACAAGCCAGCTAATGGGCCAAACTAACGCGAGCCCACCGAACAGCGCGCCTTCATTTCGCACGCAGTCATTTAAATTGGTCACAGCAAGATTGGAGCCGTGAAATCTTTACTGATGAGTCTAAAATTGTGTTACATGGCAATGATGGAAGTAAGAAGGTCTACCGACGTAAGGGAGAGCGTTTCGCACAATGCTGCTTTGAAGAGAGGGTTGCTTATGGCGGTGGCTCGTGTACTGTCTGGGGCGGTATATCTGCGAGCGGCAATCCTCAACTTGAGATTGTTACAGGACCACGGCTGCCAACATTAAATGCTGAAAGGTACATTCGTGAGTGCTAAGAACCTCACGTGATACCATACGCGGACTATGTGGGCCCCAATTTCCTTTTTATGCATGATAATGCAAGAGCCCATGCGGCCGGCATCGTCAGGGAATATCTTCGGGATGTGAACATCACAGTTATGGACTTGCCAGCCAGAAGCCCAGACATGAACCCCATTGAGCACATGTGGGACGAGCTAAAAAGACGTTTTAGGGCTTGTCAGCCAGTTGCCCAGACAATGCAGGAGTTGAAAACTGCTATAGAAGAGGAATGGGAGATGATCCCTCAAAATTTCATAGAGCGGTTGATAAACTTTATGCCTAATCGTATGAGAGCTGTGGTAGATGCCCATGGAGGCAACACGCGTTATTAAATTAAACCTTTATTTAATAAAACATGTTTTTTATTCAAAAATCAATTGCCTTTAACAATGCGCATGTCCGACTTGTTAGGCGTAGCTCCATGTCGTATGGTATTCTGAATTCAAATTTAAAACAATACGATCGAAAAAGATGGTAAAATGTATCAGGTTTAAAACTGCATCAACAGTTTTTGTTCAATCTAGCAATCATATTTCGATAGGGGCCATCGAAACCTAAACTCTAAGGTGGGCCAATAGACGTGTCTAGAAGTGTATAAATACTTATAACAAAAAGTTATGATCGGATGATTCCTTTCATTATGATGCTTATTTACGGTCTGCTTGATAGTAATTTTGTACTTTTAATGTTTAAACTAAAATGGTCTTTGTTTGTTATTTTTGCAGCAAAAGGAGCAACTTTCGAACCTTAAGGGTCATTTAGACAAGGAGATCAAATTCCATGAAGACCAGATCAAACGTCACGAAGATGCCATCCGCCGCCATAAGGAAAAAATGCAAGAAATGGATTCTAAGTAAAAGTAACAGCACCACTACTTCAAAATACCTCCATATAATATCATGGGTGAAAATTTGTACTTTATTAAACTCATATTATTTTATACAGACTTCAAAAAAAAAGTGATGTAATGTAATACATAAGAGCAATTACTGTAAGATTTGTTTAAAGTTATGTTCTTGTCCTTTTGGTTTTATTTCTGTTAGTGATTAGTGGAAACTTTGAACAATATATTGTTTACAAGAAGTATAAATTGCGTTCTTTTATTTTATGTTGTTGTGCAGAACATTGATTCATGATGGTTGTTTTTCCAATGCTTTGAAAGAGAATCATGAATGTAAATGTTCAAGGAACGTTACATCTATGTTGTTAACAGCGCCATCTAGTTTTACTAACGTGAACCAGCTAAGCTGTGGGTTTTAGGATAGGTGAATAGAATAGCAAGTAAATAGTTACTTTCCACTTTTACTAACCCCAGTTCCAACATCAAAAAGCTCTAAAATATTGCTCTAGATGTAGTTGCATGACCGGATCGCAAGATGTAATGTATTTTCTGTAAGATATGAATACATAAGTTTGTGTTTATATTTTCAGGTTTGTGATTATGACATGTGAATTGTGAAATCAATTGCAAAACTATTTTCTATATTTTTTATAGGTAGGAACATTAAATATTATGAATCTGTTTTTGAAATACTATTATGACTGTTATTATACCATCATAGCCTTTACTAACTATTATATTTATGTGCCAATACTATGGTCTTTTTGTCTGAGGTAGCATTACTTAGGCATGGTAGATATACTTAAATGCAACAGTCAACAACATTGAGATGGCTATCGCATGACTTGTTTGTTTTGACGCATTTTCAATGGAACACCAGAGACGGTCGTCGCCCTAGCCAATAATATTTCTGTCCGGCGTGGGGCCAAATTTAGAACATTGGGCGGCGCGGTCGATCGAAGTACCTACCTACTCTAAGGGAACAGTGCAGTTACTTTTCGACTGAGAGCCGTAATAAATCGGTGTGCGTGACACGAAGTAGAGCTCCATCGACTAAGCTATGGGCGAACGACCGAGTGCGCGGAGTGAAGTCAGCCGCGTTCCGGCCCCTACGACCGAGTCGCGCGCCTTAGCGCTCTGAACGCAGCTCCAAGCGACTCAGTTTACTACCATCGCAAATCGACGCCGCATGTCGTTTCGCGAGTTGTTGTGCCCGTGTGTATGGTGCTAGTGTAATAACATAACAGCAATCTGTTTTGTGCTGTGTTATTTGTGCTATTGTGACGTGCTGCCGGAGCGACGGGGCCCAATCACTTGTTGTGATGCATTTGAGGATATACCTATGGCTGTCTTGTGTAGTCCTCGCAGGATATGTTCGAGCGACAGAGGTAAGGGGGACCCGTCTTAAATGCGGCTTCACCCGGCTTTTTGTTGTCGGAACACGGGATTGTGAGTGGCGAGTATGAAGGTGTAGCTAGTATTAGGTATATCGTCTACTGGGCGACACGAAAGTTGCATAGTTGCAGCTTGCGTAACTTTCAATGTCAACAATGAGTAATTTGGAGTAGTCGTACGTATTTTGAGGACCAGATAGTAATAATAAGATGCGGCGAAGTTATCGCGGCTGAGACGTTGAAATCGTAGTTTTACCTTGAAACATGCAGTGGGCAATCGTCAGGTAAACAAACGTTATCGTGTCTCGTTCCCATCGATTGGTGTCGCGTTATTTTTGTTTCCGTATCGCTCAGTATCGAAGAAGGCGTGGAGTTGACGTTGGTATTTATTCAATGGTAACTTCGCCCACGTTTTGGGAGAAAGCTGGTTGCACCGCCGTTCGAGGCTATAACACACCCACGAAGCTTATTGCAAGCGCACTGTGGGTTTACGATACATACCTCACAAATGCCCACAATATCACACTGTTCTCTTATTACTTCACTATCTTTGAAACGAGAACACGTTTACTTATATTATGCGTCTAGGTACGTTGGATACACGTAGTGAATTAGGCACAAAGATAAGAATTTTTAGCTCAAATAGTATGAGGCATAGAAAAGAACCTTGAGGTACCTACACCTATTAATTCAACGATAAAGACAAATGGTATAAGCGGTTGGTAAGCCATCAGCAAAGAATATCTTGTAATATACCTACTATACGTCTAGTCTTTTTTAAAGCAGGCAGAGTTCAAGAACGACGCCTGAGCTGAGCTTTAATAAAAACAAATGAATCAAAAGCGCAAGTGAAATCATCTCCCCAAAAAATTGGAAGATACACAAAATAAAGAAAGTGTTGTAACTAAAAGGTTCCTACCTCCAATAATTTCGCTAGTGTTTCCGATTCCTAAGGCTAAAAACATATACCATTATTTCGTCTTTGACAAAATGTCAAATCACTGAGCGAGTCAAGTTTAGAATATGACAAAGAAGAAAAATCTTCTTCTACTAGTAGTTGGTACCTTTGTAGTTCCTGCTTACACATTTGTCGGTCAGTAGGGAGGGAGAAACCTAAACTCGTTCCTGTCGGAAATGAAGTGGGTCTGCACGCCAAACACTACGAGTTTTTTTTTCAAGATCACAGTTCATTATAATTCTTTACGATCAGCTGATCTAAGTTTTATAGGTGTTTCATTACACAACACACAGAATTGTATACCTATCGATGAAAGATTGTAATATTTCTGCACTCAAACTAAGATGAGACTTAATTAACTAAAACACCTTAACTATGATTGATCAGAAGAACTCCTTGGTAAAGACCTAATGATGTTCATGCTAACCTAATGACAAGAGCATAGTATCTCAGTGGAAAAAATCGGCTAATTATATTTCCATTCTTTACAAATCCTACTCAAACTACTCCATTTTGTCTGAATCAATGGTCTGGATTCTATATGTATACCTATGTAAATGGCGTTTAAACGTCCATCATACCAAATCCATCTCGACTTCATTTACGTCCATAACATGGCAGTATTGCTGTTGTATGGTCAATTTGCTGTCAAATATATCTATCAAACAACGGTTTTATTTATATCTGAATTTCAGTAGTAGCGTTGACTTGTCAAGCGTTGAAATTCGTTCTGCCAAAAAATGCAGTAAAAAACCGCATGCAGTTTCGATGCCTGGTTCGGTTTTTGCTACTATAATTTTGAATTTACAAACGGCTTTATGCTTTAGTTTAATGCAAATAAAATGCAGCGACATTATGTGTTTACGCTATGTTGGCACTTACGCTTTGTTAATGGGATTCATAAAGTAGCTCCATCAATTTTAGTGATTGCATTGTTGGCTAGACTTAGCGTTTTGTGCTAGTTTGGTTGACTTTCCGAGTTACAGTACAGACGTTTTTCTATGCGATCGTTTGATTATTCTCTGATCCTTGTTGACTTTTTTCTTTTGGTAGCTAGATTCATAAGATTACTTTAAGAGTCTTATAAATACCTCCATCCCCCAAGAGATGTTATTTAACCTAAATAAATATTCATTCATTTACGATGGCTTCAAGAAAATGTAAGTTTAAATTAGGTGCTCAAAATGTAAATGAGTATGATAGGTACAGTGGCCAGCATATCAGGTTACCTACTTTCGTTGCAATCTAGCCCTTATTACAACTGAATAAGATACGTCGTGTTGTTGTCGTCGTACTAACTTGAAACAAACTTAATTTATTGACGTCTACTCTTATACTTGTAAGAGATCAATTACGGATTTACGGCGGTGTTAACCGAATTCTTAATAAAAGTTTACACATTAGAAGTTCCATTAATAATCTCTATTATTAAATTTAAATTGGTAAAAAGGGCATGCTGCCTATTCCCAACTTCGTTAAACACTGCCCTTACTTTATCAGCTCCAGCTATTGCTCTCACTCCTTGCGAATGCAGCATTGAATGACAAGGATGGATAGAGAAAATGATTGCAATCATCTTTGAGAGTAGGACCTCTGTCCCTCGCTGCGGTAGGTAGGCAAGTACCTAGAAGGGTCGGTGTGAACAGCAGACGACCGTGCCTATTGTTGAGTTTTTGTTCCCAAGTTTGTTTGTCATCTAGCACGACCTTTAAGGTTCTATGATACGTATTGGGGCTTTATGTGTATGATGTTAGAAGTTAATAACGTTACCAATCTCATAAAGGATTTCTCTTTGATTAAAAGAGGATAATCAAAAACACTCACTATAATCTGAATATTTGTAATTTAGTCAATATATACTGATACCTACCACACGAGTCCTTAATTGTTTGGGAATAGGATTTTTCTATGCAAATAGTCGCCAGAATAACAGACCTAATAATATTTTTGTTGAAGAATTGTTATAACAATGAATTTAAGAGACCGCAGTGTTACGCTTGAGACGTGCGATAGTCTATACTATTCTGTCTCACTATTCAGTTAAAATTAATTACTCTGAAAGACTTATTAATCCCTCAAGCGTTTGTGAACGAGACACAATGCAAATTCTATTATTATGCGGTTGCCTGCAACCGCTCGGGTGTTGAAGCATTAATAAGTGTTTAGTAATAAATTAATCATTAAAACTAATAAGAGACATACTAAGTGCACTTTAGTTTAATTTATAAATACAGTTTACAGAATGCCGCTCACATCTCTTTCTTAAACAAGTTTATTGTCTCTAACGTTTAACTTCGTTTTATATGTACTCGTATATACATTTAGTGTTTTATAAACGCCTTGCATTGCTTGCAATCAAATGGTGTGGTGTGGTGTTCCAACGGCGATGCAATGACTGATTCCTAAATATTACTAGGTATTCTAATTAGGCTTTAGGGCGGTGATTCTCGCGGCAATCGAATTTTTGTCGTGTGGTAATTCAATTGCGAGTTTAACAGTTTTACCTAAAAGATCAAGTAAAATATCAAGAAACTTACACGAACGAAATCGAAATGCATAGAAATGGTAACTCAGAAAAATCATTAACTATTTTTTTTATCGACAAAGAAGATTCGATCTTTGAACTTTTTTCGTATACGATCATAACGAAAAGTCGCCTGACCTTTAAAACAATAACTTTTCCTTTTTATTGAGCATCACATTGTAAAAAAATCGCTATTTTAATTTCTTATTGGTACTTTTAAGAAATATTTTAATATTTTTTGGGTTTGCTCGTGACTCCAGCCAGACTCCGTGTTTCCCACCACAGTTGAAGATAATGGAGTGAGCTCATCCAGAAGTAGAAGCCTGCTCTTGGGTTTCAACAGTATTATAAGTATAAGACCAGTTGTTTAGAGATCAACCACAGCACGTCATTATAACAGCCCTTTAAAAACCGCAGTCACAAATTAGCTAAAATTGGCTTATTCTCAGCCCAACGAACTCGATCGGAGGTTAAAGTTAATCGAGTGTGCTTCTCCCAAAAATTCCCAAGGATCCCGAATCTTTGTCGAACTACTGTTTCGGAACTAACGAGAGGAGTTTTAATCGTTAACGTAATTTGAAGTAACCAACCATGGGCTCGTGTTAATTGACCGAGTTGGTGTAAGCGACCATTGGGACTCGAAGTATGCGCTCAAGCACGATTGTTGAGTGTGCTGAGAGTAAAAGGAATTTGATGCAAAAATGCACCTTGATGATTGTCTCATGTCTAGTTCCTCTGTTTAGGTACATCTGTTAAAGGACGTAGTATAGAATGCAAACGGTATTTTCTGTCTACACAATTAAAGTGATACAGTAAGTAGGAACGGAGTACAGACTCAAAATCTAATGTCAGAGATTAATAAATATAAGATATCGCTTAAGTAGCCGTATTTTTTAATATCATGGTTCGGGACTTTCCAACGAACATAAGCTGTTGTCCAATCCAAAAGACATGTACTTTTGTTGAATCATAAAATAACCTTAGATAAACTCAGTATTGAGCGTATTATATTAAAGTTTTTTTTCTAGATACACAACTTATTATTTGTCAAAAAATAAGATGTGCCAGTAAATAGAACCTT
The DNA here is from genome assembly GCA_963924145.1 of Pyrausta purpuralis. Taxonomy (NCBI): domain Eukaryota; kingdom Metazoa; phylum Arthropoda; class Insecta; order Lepidoptera; family Crambidae; genus Pyrausta; species Pyrausta purpuralis. The sequence continues at coordinate 21,530,958 of OZ001659.1, forward strand.
CCCGATGTAAACAACCCCAACTAAAAGCCAATAAGCTAACTTAGATGTAAAGAAATAATTGAGACTGGTGAAAAATAAATAAGAGTCTAAAAAAGCTTTATAACGGAAACAGTTGATAATTATACTAGTGCAGGCCTAATGGTCTGAAAGGTGGGCTGGGGAAATTAAAATAACTCCTTACTTAACATTATCTAAATGAGTCTACCGACGTAAATCGTGGCGCTTTATCCCGTTATTATCTATACACTAAAATGTATTAAGTCTTAACAACCTTCAGTTTATTTACCAGGCGATTGTGATTACAAATTTTACATTTTAAATACAAAGTACAGCCATTAAATTAATTTCTTGCAAATGAAATAGACAAGCAAATAAATCCTGGTCCAACTGTTAATATTGCACATGTAACTCGTTAGGCGGTATACAAAAAAAAAACATGACATCTTAAACTTTATTTAATACTAAGAAACCTCCAGAGATATTAGAGGAAAGCAAAATAGTACGTACAGAAAAGACTGAACTAATAATATTGTGCTCGAAATTGCATTGTGATATTTTTTGCAAGCGACATACGATTAATTATTGTGTTTGTATGCTATTCATATTTGCAAAAGAATTCGAAGACATCTGTTGAACATGTGTTGGACTAAAATGACTCACTTATTCAGATCTGTTTCTTAAATCATTCATGTTATATGCTTATCCCGGAAGGAAACATAAGATATTAAGGAACAAGAATAGTATTATCTTGTTCTTAAGTTCAATCCTAGAACCAGGATGAACGAAATGACAACTCAGGATATACTGTATTATGTAATTAACTCTAGTCAGGGCATATTAATCAGCACATAACACATAGAGCACATCTCAAATAATGGTAATATGAAAGCGAGAGAGTGAAAGACAAATATTTGTTTGAAGAGATTATTGAATGTTCCGAAATGGGATATATTGATTCGAAATCTGCCAGACAGTAAACGTCAATAGTACCTTGTCTTTCCAGGATCCGCAGTAACCAACTTATGTACGGTGAAGCATCACAAGTGCTATGTCTGTAAGCAGAGCCACTCGAGCCATCGTTTCGGGCAGTATCAAATATCGTCGTCCTTGGCATGCCGGCCCCTGCCCTTATTAAAGACGTGACGGTACCCAGGTCACTTTATCGAATGCCCATCTGACGTCACCGGTCACCTTTAATGTATTATACCTTGTGTAATAGAAATAGAAAACGAATGAAAGAATCGCTGTTGAAAACCGTAGAAGAGTGCATCATAATGTTTCAATTGATAGTATTAGCAGCGAGGAAAACTTATAAATTACTTTTGTTTTAATATTTCGGAGGAGTTGGAGACTGAAGAGTTAACACCGTGTTGTGCATTGTATACTGAAATCAGTGTCCCTTAGTTTGATCCTTTTGCGTAACTTTCTTTCATAGTAAGACATTGTCACCTTCTTCAAACTTCAATTAAGTCCCAAGGAACCTCCAATATATTGCGTGACCTCTCATTCCTGGGGACATTGTCATTGTCTAACCGCTGCACGCTGTTTAAGTGGCGAATGGGCCTGATTCTAGGTATGAACCGATGAAAACTAAAACTGAAGTTATAAGAAATAGAGATACATTAACCTTAGTTTTCCTCAGCGCATACCTAGAATCGGGTCCAATGTCCTTCGATTTATTAAAGGGCAGCGTTGTAATTGGAAAGTAGTAAGAAAGTAGTTTCTGCACGTGGACTGTTGAATGAAACAAAGCCTGCTCATGATGTAAATTGATCATAACAATGTGAAGAAATAAGAAGCGTAATTGTTTGTAGGGTTGTCTGTTTACTTAACGCTTTGACACACTGGATGCGGTCAGCCTCTGGTCAATTGTGTATGAACCTGATCGCTAAACCCATCCAGTGTGACAAATCCTTTCCCAATCCCAATTGTACAGTAACCAGCACATCAGGTTACCCACTTTTGTTGCAAACTAGTCCTTATTTCTACTGAATAAGATACCATAGTATTTACCTTGACTTGCTGTTGTACGTCGTACAATGCATAAAAAAACTCGTATTAGATAGCACAATGCATTGTCTGCTTTGTATTCTAGATTATCTAATTTATCGTCTTCAGTCTTCATTACTTAAATATCTGCGCTCATCTTTGAATGTACGTAAAGGTCAGTCGAGTATGATTTTTTCTCAAAGATATAATGTAAAAAGTATGATCTTAAGTATTGTACTTGTTCAAAGATAATGTTGTTGTACTGCCTCGGTGGCGCAGCGGTAAAAGGGTCGCACTTTAAAAACCGACGGCTGCGCCAGAGGTCCCGGCTTCTTTCCCCGGGTCCCCGAAAATAAACCTGAGTTTTTCTGTTCAGAAATCCTTAGGGTAGACCGGAAGTTGGCGGTGTTTCACCCCCGTGCCTCGGAAAAGCACGTACAGCTGTTGGTCCTGCGCCTGATCTCTCTCCGGTCGTGCCAGATGAGAGTGAAAGTAATAGAGAGAGCACCTGTGTTTGCGCACACACTTGTGCACTATAATACGTTCGACGCAGTCGGTTAGTCGTTGTGACTGGTCACCGTAATCGAAATCGGCTAGGACTATTACTTGTTCAAAAAAAAATATAGTAAATAACATAATTCAAGTGAATCTGAACTAGCAGCCCTACCAGCACTAATCACTTACCATGGTTGTAACAACGGCGCGGCACGCAATCCATGCACTATAATAGGATAGTGTCTATTGACACCATAAACTTTCCGCACCTATGTTTTACCATGATTGCTTTAAATTCTTCAGTTGCCAGAATAAATAAATCGATCGATGTTAGTTGTGTAAGGGCTGTTTTTTCAATAGTCATATAAGATCTATTCGTCGAACAAAATACAATGTGGCTAATTTTAAAACATCACCTAATTGTCAGCAATCATACGTAACTGTCATTTTTTAAATCTGTCGCTTTATAATTTATCAGTCTGATAAGTTTTATCTGACCATTAAAAAATCGGCCATTAGAAGTATTGCATAATGCTGAAAGTAAATGAATGCACACTATACTCTGATTTTTAATTAGATAGACTAAAATGACAGCTTTAATAGAAGTTTTTATTTATTTATGTTGCAAGTGTAGTTCCAATAGTGTTGTAACATTTTAATTCTACGCAATTAATTGAACTTGCGATTTTACTTATTCGAAAAATAATATATGTTAAATGTTACATCAAGTTATAAATAAATTTTACACATACAATAGTTTATGTAGGGGGTTAAAACATCTAAGTTTCTCTTCCATTAGCAATATTCTTGTATGAATTTACCTATTTTATCATTTAAATATCTTCTATAAATAAATTATTAGAAATAATAATGATATGTGTAGGAATCATGCTTTTTATAATCAGCTTTGATTTGAATATTTTAAAATCGATTAAAACAACAAATGAATGAAATTGAACCCAAGCTAATAAAAGCGTGGTAAAAATAGTGTCGCTATTTTTAAATAACGAAAAAGTGTCCATCTACTAAATGTCATTTTGGTCTATCTTATTAATTATCAGAGTATAACGTAAGTTATGAATATTAATAATCAGGTGTGTTATCTTCATAAGTTTTTCAAACAACAACGAGTATACCGTTAAGAGCCATATTAGTAGAGCTTGTGATCTAACATATGGAGTACTAGCGGCCCTCCGTGACTTCGTTCGTGCGTTTTGAGTTTGCTCCCTCCCCTCCCATCGTAGCGTGATGTTAAAGCCTAAAGCCTCAATAAATTAGCTATCCAACACTTTTTTTTTCTAATTGGTCAAGTAGTTCCTGAGATAAGCGCCTTGATTTATTTAAAGACAATTGGTATCTCTTTGTACCTACATACTATACTATATCTATATCGCCTCTCTGTTTATTGTCAGAAACTAAATTCAATATTCAATATTTTCTCTTCAAATACAAATAGGAAACATGAACATAAAAAGGTTATGTTTTGCGAAAGAAGTTCCTATCATTCGTGAGAGACTGATGCCTGAACTAAATTCCAGAGAAAACTGTTACACTATTGCGATAAAAAATCCATCTCCTCATTATGATGAAAGGATACAACTACATATATCGATGGCGTTGATAGTGTTTGTGTTCTATTGACATCGTGAGCTCGTCAATTGTTAGCAACACAAATTGCGTCAATTCATTTAGTTGTGATTTGTATCTACCTTCAGCATATGGGTCTAAACTGGACGCATCCGTCTTGAGTATGTAGTGAAGACCGTCCTTGTGTTACGAGGTCCTCAGAATTACGCGTCAACACATGTACTATATTTACTTGATATAGGTATGTGGTATTCCGTTTGGTCAATTAGCCTTGTAGTCTGGAGAGTAGGTTCAGGAACATTGTGGAATGCTCCGGATGGTCCGGTTTTAAGATAGTTGTACTTTTATTTGAAAATCATATCCATTTGCACGAACTTAAGTTTTCAATACTGTTAATGAAAAGCCTAGGGATAGGACCCTAGGGTTTCTAGGGACGTGAATTCCAAAAGTTTTCCTCTTAGTGAGCGTTCATACGCTGTGGCTTTTTGAATAGGTTTAAACACGGCAGTTCAGAATTCATGTGGCTACAATACAGTCGCTTTTTTTTCTAAAAGCAGCAATTTAGTCGAGTGGTTGTGAAAATTATATTGCTTTAATTTGATACTTATTCAATGAATCGTTTACCCGATGGAAGGGGATTGTGCCGTGAAGGGAGCCCAAATGTCATCTTCACTTAACCTCTGCCACGCCAGGTCCAGGATAAGCGTCAAAAATCGCGTTTAAACAAAACGTCGCTGATAAAGGTTGGCAAGCCCTTAATAACAAGGGACTTAATCCGTTCATTTGTGTAACGACAACGTTTTGTCTTATCAGTCGCGGGCCCTTCGGAATTTAATGAGTCAGACTTGAGATTTCAGGGGTCGATAGTACCGGGTTTTTACGTAACTTGCGATGCGATGCGTTTGCAATCCGTATGTGGCATGGTTGCTGTGTCAACCGAATGGTGCCAAATGCTGCGCAATGCTATCAAGTTCTTTTATGACTCACGTGGTCACAGTCTAGCCTCAAATCGGATCCAACAAACAGTAAAAAAATAAGATTAATGGGATTGTTGGCAGTGTTATTAGCATAGAGTTTTTAAGTTCATGTCGTACCGATACTAACGATTGCAAATAAATAACGATCAAGTTATGTAATAGTCCTGCTTATGTATCTGAGGGGAACGGATATGCAAAACGTTGGCTGAATGCAGCGAGGCCTTAGAATAGTCGTTATGATAATAACGGATTTAATGATGATTTTCTCAGCATCGTACTAAGACATAATCTGCCATAGTAAAAAATAATGAATATGGACGTGATTTTTTTAAAGCAAGCCAGCAGAATAAATTTCTATCGTCCCTGTACTATAGAGTCTAAGTTAACAAGAAGCAGAATGAAAAAACTAGTTCTCTTTTCAATCGTATTTTACCAATGACTCCTAAACTCTCGTCAAGTTACTTTTTTGGGTTCTTTTTTGGAAATGGCAGTTCAATTTTTAATGATTCATTCTCGTTAAAAAAATTAAACACTTCTACAGCTACTAACCTCTGACGACCTCCGTGGTCGAGTGGCTAGCACGCTGGTTTCAAGCGTCGCCATCTCGTTAGGTTCCGGGTTCGATTCCCGGTCGGGTCAATGTAGAAAACGATCTTTTCTATATTGTCTCGGGTCTGGGTGTTGTGGTACCACCGTTGTTTCCGATTTTCCATAACACAACTTCTTTAGCTACTTGCTTGGGATCGGATCAATGTATGTGATGTTGTCAAATATTTATTTATTTATATTTATTTACTAAAAGATTCCTTTATACACTAAAAAGGAACCGAACATCTCATTGCACTTATATCCGATCTCCATTTACTTAAATTCCAGACCCGATAACCCGGTACAGTTATATTTAAAGGGAGTACGCCCGGACCCGGGGTTTTTCCCGGATTACCCCGGTTGAGCGCCGGTGCAATCGGCCTGCAGCGGACTGTCTTTGCGGATCATCCACCCTGCTTCATTTGATCAGAGATACTCTGATCGGGTCTCGAATATTTTTAATTGCAGTTTTTTAACCTGAATGTAAAAGTGAAGTTAGTCGGTAGGTAGACATTCCACTGTTAGGCCAAGGCCTCACCGCAAGTATGAGGTTATCTAAATATCATCATCATCATTATCAGCCAAAAAACGTCCACTGCTGAACTTACCCTACAACGCCCACTGCAGAACATAGGCCTGCCCCACGGTTTTCCACAGCGACCGATCACTAGCGGTCTGCATCCAGTTTGATCCTGCGATCTTTACAAGGAATTTGCTGTTTTTACTTGTCATTATTGCAATAGTTTGGTAATAATTTATCAGCTAATTTATCAGAAGCGATGAGAAATACATTATGCGGTTATTAAAAAAAAGTCATTGCCATTAGTTGCCACTTTCTTTCTTTGATATCTGTGCCTCAGTTAAAATAACCTGAAATACGAAATGGATACCTTACTTATGCCAAGTATAGCTCGACAATCTTGTCTTGTCTGTGGTTCAAGACCGCCTGAAATTGAATTTCATTCTACTATACGAATACTAAAATAGAAAATATGCAATCGAAACCAAAAAAACTATCTGATGTCAAATAAAAATCGACAATGAAGTACTGAATATGTACTACAATATTTTCATACAATTGTTTTCCATCTAAAATTATGTATGCTCATATGACTTTATGCAGTCAGTTCATATGATCAAGACAAATCTTAGAAAAGACGAATTAAAATAATTAAACATCATGAAATTGAATCAAAGTAAATTAAATTGAATTGAAATAAATTGAATGGAATAAATTATATTAAATTAAGAATGAACTAACAAAGTTTCTAAGTTATTTGTGTATTACCAACAAACTATGGATAGCAGGCTAAAATAAAGAATTTTAGTTTTATTTATGAATGTTTAAAGTAGTAAAAACTAGGCATAAAGTAGAGCACGGCAAACGACTGGTTGTAGCAAGAAAAACTCAGTGTCTGCCGTAAAAACCTCGGCAATGCAAAATTAACCTCGGTGCTTGGAAGTGAATCGATGACACTGTGCCCTGTTATAGAGTGCATTAATTATGCATTCGCTATGCAGTGCAGCGCGGCTGGAAGATACGCAAATTAGTTTTTATCATTATAATCTTGGCTGTTATTAGGGTTGTGTTAATTATATTTTTTTTTTATAAACGGCTATTCCAATTTTTTTTTGTATTTGGAAAAAAAAATTGTAGGTACGAGTGTAGAGGTAGACAAGCAGATGTTAAAACACTTCGTTATGGTAACGCTATCTCATAGACATTATATTTAAGTAAACCATGGTATCAATCAAATATCAAACTTATTTAGTAACCATTAAAGTTTGAAGCAAGAAACAGACAGACAGTCAAGATTTTAGATGCTACAAAAGACGCAACTGATCGTAAATTTATTTTTGACTTTAGTTTTCTCACGTGATGTCTACCAAAATAAAGTGTAGGTACTGACGTTACATTTGTAATTGGAGATTTCTTTAACATTGTTTGACTTGCAACGAATAAATAAGGACTGCAAGAAATACACTGCAATCATTGGTCATTGACATAGTCATTCTGACATTTTATTAAGTTATTGCTCCTTTAAAAATGCACAATCATAAACATCAACTGCTGGTAACGAAATTCAACTACACGTTAGGTATCGATAAAAATATGGGCCCTTTAATAGTCTTCATTAAAAAAATCTCAAGCCAACATGCCAATATAGAGTTTTTAATTGGGGTAATATGGCTGTCAAAAAAACTGCCAGCCTTAACCTTAAATTTAATTTAGTTTTAAATCACACCAAAGAATGCCATGGCTGTTTTTATAACAGCCCTGCTCTAACTATCATGGAGTACAAATTTTGTACTGTAATGGAACTGCGATCGCCGTAAAAGAAAACTAAACGGGGTAGCTTGAATTAATTAAACTTTCTTATCTGAGCTTAATAATATTAAATGTAAAATTAAAAGTTGTTTTTCATAACCGTCGTTTTTGGTGTACTACTAACACTAATATAATTAGTATAAATATAAGTAAATTGTTGCTTTTTAGTTTTTATATTACCTAATCTATCTGATTGTTTTCATCATCATCATCATAATCAGCCAAAGGACGTCCACTGCTGAACATAGGCCTCCCCCATGGCTTTCCACAGCGACCGATCACTAGCGGTCTGCATCCAGTTTGATCCTGCGATCTTTTTAAGGTCGTCTGTCCATCTTGTTGGTGGACGTCCTACGCTGCGTCTTTGGTCGAAGGGTCTCCAATCTAGAACTTTCCTGCCCCAACGGCCATCAGTTCTTCGCGCTATGTGCCCTGCCCACTGCCACTTAAGCTTACTGATTGTTTTACCCTGTTAATATTTTTTTCGCTGCACCTATTGCCATCTAACTGCATGACCTTAAAGTCGTACTGGCAGATATTTCTTTTAGCATTAAGTCCACCTTTGTACACTATGATTTGTGCAATAAAGTATTTCAATAAATAAAATAAATTTATCTGTAACTGCTGTCTGTAGCTGAACTAAGTATAACTCATGATTCAAGTAGACTTGTGCATGGAAGCTATGCACCTGTGTAATCACAAGTACACTTAATAAACACATATAGATATCACCTATGTAAGTTTGTAACACCTAGTATGCATGCTTGAATAAATGAAATAAATGAAATCAAATGTTCAAATTGAGTAGTGTTTTTTTTTTTTAATTAATGAAAATGTTTAAAACAGTGGTTCCCAAAGTTCTCTGGGCTTCGACCCAGCTGCCTTACCTACCTAAATACACTAAAAAAGTTAGTTCAGTAGGAAGGATAAAATTGTTTCCTTTGTTTCGCCATTACAGTTTTGATATTAACTTCAACGCGAGCTATTTTTAATTAGCTATTTTATTCTGTTTTAAGCAGTGAATATGTTAGGCCACTTTTACATTTCGAGTTTGTCGATCTACCTACATTCAGAGCCCACGCAACATTAGCATACTTTGGGAAACCCTGGCTTAAAGTGTTTTTTGGCAAGGAGTATTGATGGTTGGTGCACATCAAAATAAGATAAGTTTGCTTGCTTCATAATTGTTTCTGAATAAACCTACTGACATGCATCACGATTTTTAGCAAAAAAGTAAGTAAAAATAATTTTCATGTATCCGTTAATCAAACCAGACATATTGTTAAAACTCATTAGTTTTTGCAATTTAAGAATAATAATCGCTTTTTTTATATTGCATGGAGTATGGCTATTTTTCTTTGAGTCCGTATCGTGACTGCATCTAAATTGATGTTTGCATACAAATCGTGTCGTGAGTGAGACATAATACGTTAACGTACACGCTCATAAACTTAGTTTTATTATAGTTAAATCGAAGGTGACTTAGGCTTCGTTGCACGTTGATGAAAAACAACTTTTTTGCCATTTGCCTATTGATTTGTCTAAGGTCAAAATATCTTTTTTTAAAGTGAATACGTTTCTTAGAAGTCTAAGTCTCGACTCCCTTTACATAAATGGGTACTGTAACTGAGAATTATTTTTTACCAGAGCAAATTTTACAACCCCCTACGATGCGTTTACTCAGACTAACGTTGCTCAGTACCACTGCACCGTCACAACGGTCTACAAACCTCCTGGGACACCTTTTGAGTTCGTACCTCTCGACAACTTCAATGACCGACTTGTAAAAGTTGTAATAGGTGACTTTAACAGCCATAGTGCAACCTGGGGTTATAACGACACAGACACAAGCGGTCTAGCTGTGGAGGCGTGGGCTGAGACAAACGATCTGGTTCTCATTCACGACCCGAAACAACCGGCTTCTTTTAACCGCGGCCGATGGAAGCGCGGTTATAACCCATACCTAATTTTTGTCAGCTCAGCAGTTAGCTCTCAGAGCAGTAAATACGTATGCCCTCCAATACCTCGAACACAGCACAGACCTATAATGTGTAAAATCCACCCTGTCGTACAACCTTTACGGGTGCCTTTGAGGCGTCGTTTCAACTACGCCAAAGCTGACTGGACGCGGTTTTCGCAGCTTATTGACGATGCGGTAATAGACATCCCACCTTCACCGCAACACTACGATCAATTCGTCGACTTAGTTGCGATAACTTCCCTCAAATGTATCCCGAGAGGTTGTCGGACATCTTATATCCCTGGAATTTCGATAGAGTCCGCAGAGCTGTTGAAAAGGTATGAGGTCCTGTTCCATAACGACCCTTTCTCTGAGGAAACCATACTGGCTGGCGAGGAGCTCTTATCGTGAGTAAGCGAAAATCGACGTGATGCGTGGATCAAAACTGTTACCAACATCAACATGACACACAATAGTAAAAAGGCTTGGTCCACCATCCGCAAGCTCACTAACGATTCACCATCACCCTCTTCGCCCAGTCAGGTTACCGCAAATCAGGTGGCACATCAACTTCTTCTTAATGGCAAATCTGGCCGCCCTGCGAAATGTCCACATTTAAACAACTCTGTAGGCACGTCCAACCAAGTCAGTTTGCCATTCAACTTAGGAGACATTATATCTGCCATCAAGTACCTTAAATGCGGTAAAGCCTCTGGGATAGACAACATGTCAGTGGAGCAAATAAAGCACCTCGGTCCAGTAGCTGTATCTTGGCTGTTGCAGCTATTTAACAATTGTCTGGAATCTGCTTAAATACCACGCATCTGGAGAAAGTCAAAGGTGATAGCAATACTGAAGCCAGGGAAATCAGCAGACAATCCTAAAAGCTTTCGGCCAATATCATTATTGTGCCATACCTTCAAGCTATTTGAACGATTGCTGTTGACCCGGCTTACAGGCCTTATCGACCCTAAACTAGTCCCAGAACAAGCAGGTTTCAGACCGGTAAAATCATGCTGCAACCAAGTGCTCAAGCTCACGCAACACATTGAAGATGGTTTCGAGTCTGGGTTGATAACGGGCGCCGTATTCGTGGACCTATCTGCTTACGATACGGTGAACCTCAATCGAGTGTTATGGAAGGTGGACATCATGACCGGCGATCGCAAATTCGTCATGATCCTTCGAGAACTCCTCCATAACCGTCGGTTTCAAGTACATCTTCGCTCAGACAAAAGTCGTTGGAGGTCACAAAGGAACGGCCTTCCCCAGGGTAGTGTCCTGGCGCCGCTCCTTTTTAACATCTACACTAACGACCAACCATCCAGCATAAATACGTCCCGCTTCTTATACGCCGACGATCTGGCATTAACATCACAAGGCTCCAAGTTTGAAGAAGTTGAGGCTAACCTCACTGTAGCTCTCAATAATCTGAGTAGCTACTACGAGGCGAACTCACTGAAGCCAAACCCGAGTAAAACGGAGTCTTGCGCATTCCACCTGCGCAACAGAGAAGCGAGACGCGAACTCAAAATTGTGTGGCAAGGGGTACCAATCTCGCACAACAACTACCCGAGATATCTTGGCGTTTCGCTAGACAGATTTCTTACTTATAAGAAGACCTGCGATAACGCCAAAAAGAAAGTGCACTCGCGGAACAACTTATTGCGTCGCCTAACTACCACCAAATGGGGAGCTACGCCGCACGTGCTGCGGTCGACAGGGCTAGCGCTCGTCTTCTCTGCTGGCGAGTACGCATCCCCTGTTTGGAGCCGCTCCGCTCATGCCAAGTCAGTGGATGTAGCCCTGAATGACACCTGCCGGGTCATCACTGGTTGTCTAAAACCTACCCCAGTGTCAATGCTATATCCACTGGCTGGTATAGCACCTCCGGAAGTCCGCAGGGCTGTAATGAGCTCTTCTGAAAGGGCAAACGCAGATCGCGACTCACGGCACCCTACGCACGGCTACGTCTCAGTGCCGCAAAGGCTAAAAAGTCGTCTCGGTTTTATTAAGTGTGTCGCCCCACTTTTTACCGAACCCGCACTGGCCAGACGTGATCTTTGGCGCGTAAAAGCTTTTCTGCCTAATCCCTTTGTCCCACTTGCCGAGAATCTCCCTCCTGGACATGATCTACCCTGGCCGATCTGGAAGTCCTTAAACAGGCTTCGGACTCAGGTTGGCCGAATAAGGAGAACATGGCCAGGTGGGGATTTTCGGCAAGATCCGATGTGGACTGTGTTTGCGGTGCAGTGCAAACTATGGCACACTTAACATCGTGCCCGGCGTGCCCTAACACCTGCACGCCAGCGGATTTAATGAACTGCAGTCGATCCGCAATACAAGTGGCTGAATTCTGGGCTGCAACGATTTAATCCCTCGGGTTCCATCGACACGCTAAGAAGAAGAAATACCTGATTACATAGCAATACAATAAAAATTAGGGGCAATTCTCATGCAATTCGTATATGCAAAATGTTCACCGATCAAATTTTCTTTGTCGAAGAAAACATTGTTTTGAATTTCTCAGGCCACGATTGCTATATATATTAAGATTTTGTTCGTGTGATAGTTTTTTTACGTGTATTTTAGATATTTTACTTGATTTTTTAGGTGAAACGGTAAAATTGGCAATTGAATTACCACAAAAAAGTTCGATTGCCGTGAGAATCGGCCTCCTGATTACAAAATAAGAATAAGAGTAGGTATAATTGAATTTTTGTTTTTATAGTGTTTTGTCACTATACAAACTTAATAAAAAAATGCACTTGTAAAAAGCAACTGTGTCAGACATGAAATCGAACCCTGTGTTCTATGTTATCCAAGCGGTTTACAATATCAAATTATGCTAAAAGAGTAGGTACTTTATTTTTGCACTTGTAATTAGATTTTTAACTGCTCGTTCCTTAGTGTTTCTATCACGCAGAAAATAAATGCGACGTTGATTATTTAGTGCTGTTTGCTTTTCATTCCTCGCAATTAATCACCGATGCGCGTGACCAGATTTTGAATTATGCTGCGTATGCGCAAATCGCCGACAATACGTCTTGTTATTAAATTGTTTAATATTCATCAATCTGTGGCGCTTTAAGTGTTTGTATACGAGGTACATTGTATTAAACAGCCAATAAATGTTGGTTGTCTAAGACAGATGTACAGTAAAAAATACTAAAGAGTAGAAGATTTATCTGAGCATTAAGTTCAGTAATTAAGCCTGTACTTGCAATGTAACTGAAGGTTTCAATGAACCTTGAGATACATACTTTTACTATTTACTAGCGAGAAAGAGTATTGTTATGTATTTTTTAATTTCATAATATTTAGTGTCTGAATATTAATAATTAATACATATAACACAGCTTTTAGATTAATGTTGTCAAAAGGGCCTCTGCGTTTTGGCTTCGGCCCCATGAACGCCTTCCAAAGGTCCGGGACACCATGGTTCTTAGAATGGGAAAGACACAACATAATAATAATAATAGTATTATTATTAATAATAATATTCAAGCACTAAATTTTATTCATATAATCAACAAATAATAAAAAAAACAAACGGTTCAGTTTAATGTTTTGACACTCAAAGGTTATTTTTGTAGTCTTATTTTATGTCATTAAAATTCGTATTTTGCATTATTGTATATTGACTCCAAATTTTGCCTAATTGTTAAACACGAGTGTATGCCAATAATGTTTATAAACGGGCATTGCGTTGCACATGCACTTTTTTCTCGGTTTCTATAAAACAATTCATTTCCGAATCAATTAATTAAAGCCAGGAAGGGTTTTGTGTGTAAAGTTATGTGCATAGTAGTATGTCTTGTGCGTGCTCTATAAATAACCGCAGTTTGCGTTCCTTATGACTCGTTGCTTGTTAAAGCAATAAAATTGTCGTTTAGTATCAATTCTTCGAATTAGGGATCCGACGAAATTATGTATCGTTGGGGCTGCCAAAATAATATTTGTTGGGTACAAATATTATGGTAGCCTATATTATTTGGCAGAAAGGAATGACATGTAGTTGTCGCAATCATCTGGTTAAATTATCCAGTTAATTGAATGCCTAGGCCGTTAATGTAACGTGAAGCCAAGACATTGATCAGGAGGCCGATTCTCGCGGCAATCGAACTTTTTTCGTGTGGCAATTCGAATGTTAGTTTAACCGTTTTACCTAAAAAAATCAGGTAAAATATCTACACCTAAAAAAAATTCGCACGTACAAAATTAAAATACATAGAAATCGTGACCCTGCGAAATCAAAAACATGTTTTTCTTCGACAAAGAAAATTTGATCGGTGAACTTTTTTCGAATACGAATTGCACGAGAATTGCCTCACTGTATGTACATTTACACTGCAATGCAAAATGAACCTAGCATGAATATTATTCAATATTAACAGTAAACTAACCTTAATATTATTATTGATCGTCTTAGGCAAAAATAAAACACCGGAAAAAATATTTTAACCTGCATATTTTAAAACTATTGAGACATTATAACAGCTAAGTTTCAACTAAATTTGCTAACAAGAACAAAAAATACGTGTTTCACTCACAATTTGCGGCATTGACTTGCATGGTGGCGCTGCGGTGGAAAATACTGTTTTTTTTTAAATTATTTGGCTGGATCAAATAAGTCATCTCATCTTCAAAGGGGCTAGCTTTCAATACGCGAAGTTGTTAAACGTTGAGCTTTACTTGCCGAATTAATTATCGAACCTAGTCATTTGATTGGATGCCGGCGTTAAATTAACTTCCTAGGCATTCAAGTAACTGGCATATAAACAAATATATTTTTTATCTACATTTAAACATTTTATTTGCGACTGAGTCAGCTCTTTAATTTTTATAGTGATAAGTAGGTTCTTGAGTTTTTCTAATTTTCGGGCGGTGTGTCTATCTCTAGCTAGACCAGGTGTAGCAACGCGGAAAGTAATATCAACTTCCTTGAAATGCCTGGGGTATTTTAGAAAAGTCTGATTAATAGACCTTGCTAAAATAAATCTTTTAAATAAATACTTTTTGTCATAATCAGTCGTCCTATTGTTCTAGTTCTGAGTGTCGTAATTTTCAAATAAAAAAGCAGCTATCATTTATTTGATTTGTTATTTGTAACAGTTAAATTTTCATTTATTTACTGGCAACACCGATATAGTTTGGGTCTTCCCGTTTTGAATTCGTATAGTCCGGCAGTTCAGTTGGTTTGTGACAGCAAGTTGAAGAGGTTGAACCTTGAATTTGTACCCTGACTGAAGAATAAAATTCTTGAAGAAGTCTCAGTGTTATAATTTTATTATAAGAATTTAGCTTATCATCGCGATAGAAGAGCCAGTTTCTTTCAAAAGTTAGTCAAGTCAATCGTCACAGTATCCTGTGCATGTTTATATTCTGATCCAACCTTACACGTGTTAAGGAAGCGGCTATAGCATTAATAATTCACGTCAACTGCCTCGAGCTAATTACTGAGCGAATAGTTTTAATCCTATAGATTTGGTATTCGGTTCCCGTACTCTTCAAGGCTAGAGTCGACCTTATTGACATAAAGTAGTTAGTGTGATGGCTACGTTGTCCCCAGACTGTACATTTCGTCAAAAAACAGTCATCATCCTCATCATCATTATCAGCCAAAGGACGTCCACTGCTGAACATAGGCCTCCCCCACGGCTTTCCACAGCGACCGATCACTAGCGGTCTGCATCCAGTTTGATCCTGCGATCTTTGCGACCAACAAGATGGACAGACGACCATAAGGTCGTCTGTCCATCTTGTGGACGTCCTACGCTGCGTCTTTGGTCGAAGGGTCTCGAATCTAGAACTTTCCTGCCCAAACGGCCATCAGTTCTTCGCGCTATGTGCCCTGCCCACTGCCACTTAAGCTTACTGATATTCAAGGCTATGTCCGTTACCTTAGTTCTTCTACGTATCTCTCGTAGAGAAACATCAAGCATAGCCCGCTCCATTGCTCGTTGTGTAATTTTGAGCTTCTTTATAAGGCCCAAAACAAAAAAAGGCAAAAAACAATCATTGTAATACTTTTCAAAACAAACAATTTTCGATAGTTGCTGAGATTAGCGCGTTCAAAAAAAGAAACTCTTAGCTTTATAATATTAAGTATAGATACTGCTACCACATGACTCTACCGCTTAAACACGTGTGAGAATTAGTACCTATCCGCAGCCAATCAACATTTACAATATGCCTTCATTATCAGTCCTTTATTGTGGCCCGTAACAATAATAAATCAGTTGAGAGCTCGCTAAATGGGCCACCACTACTTATAGAGTTCGGAAATCGATTGTCGCGAATCAATCATGAGCTGTAACGATTAAAATGATAAATTGCAGTGATGTTCGACTGTTCACTTAATTGCGGCCATCATTGTTTCTATAAAACGCTGTGTGGGTGTTTGATAGCCTTTGTCACAACAATGGAAGAAAATATTAAAATGCCAAAAATGAAAACGAATACCAGCTCTTATCCCAAAAATGAACACCAGTTGTATTTGATTACACTCATAAAATCGGTCTATTCCTAACGAGTACCACTTATAAACGTCTACCAAAATACTATTAGGGCAAACTACCATTTATGTTTGATCAGGTACAGTCGGTAAAAACGTATTTTTGTATATATTTTTCAATTGTGTTTTATTAGATTAATTTTTCAAGAAACCTTCAAAATATCTTTTATTTATTTACACTGTTAGTACTTTAAGAATATGGTGAGAAGAGTTCTGCAAACATTACTATAAAACCCAATTTCTTAAAGCTAAATTTAACCTGCTATTAAGCAATAAAGCTGCTTAAACCGGCTTTAAAATTCTTCACTCCTACTACACGGAGAAGAATCAGAAAGCAAAATAAGTTTTTCTGTGACTGACGGTACCGAAACTTATGAATTTGTTGGGCAAACATTTTTAACTTTCTTTTATTAAAATTGGTATTCGTCCTGACGAATACCAATTTTTTTTTTTTTTTTTTAAAAACTTATAAAAATCGTCCTATTTCCGAAAAGGACGATTTTTATAAGTGTAATCAAATAACAAATACATAGTGTAATAGAATGTCAATCGGCCGTTGGTCAAAAAGAGTCCTGGAATGGAGAACTCGCAACAAGACAAAAGAGGAAAAGGACGACCGCCCCAACGGTGGTCTGATGTTATCCGACGAACGCAGGACATGGCTGGATGACACGGGCACAAGACCGCCAGTCATGGCAGAAAATGGAGCAGGCCTACGTCCAAAACTGGACACAATTGGGCTGATGATGATGATGATGATGAATCAAATAACGTTTGTATTTTAGTTTTGGGATTAGAGTGGAATAGATACATTCCCTACTTACTGGTTTGTTTAGGACAATGCAAAAATTTAGTCACTCAGCCAAGAACAAGCATAAACTGTCACGGAAATGAGCAACTAATTTTGTATGTTATTTTTAAAGGACAAAAAATAAAACAGTTTTTTTTCTTGTATTCTATCATTTTGGTGTGGTAATGGATAAAGTTCTAGTTACCATTATAGTAAAGTCTAACCCCCTTATTCATAAAAAAACAAGCAGTCTAATAACCTGTTTTAACTATTACACTGTTTTGTCTCGTTCTTTCTTGGAGCTGTCATCATTTGACAGAAAGTGACAAAACAGTGTAATAGCTAAAATAGGTTATTAGTACTCTATAATGATTTTATAGTCTACCCATTAATAAGTGCCTGAGTGAAGAAATTTATTTTGCAAGCCCTTAAATAAGTTTCTCTCATGAAAACTCGTTTATACAGTATCTAACTAAAGCTACCTACAATCTGCGTTTACCTGAAGCGTCTAGCCAGCCAATTCATTTACGACCCCCTAAAAAGGTGATCTCCCAAATCCTGGCAAAACGTATACTCTGGAGGAAATTAAGTCTGGCAAAGGGTTGGTGATCAGTTAACGCGCAATCTAACTTGATAGCGATCGATTGACGATAGTCTGCAATATTAATCACGGGCCGTCGGTACCGACACCTCGATGGATGAAGCTGAAACACGGGCCTTTCAGAAAGCCTTTAAGCTTTGAAAGGTAGCCAACATACTTTGAACTTTATGCAAGTTTATGCTTTGCATTATATTAGGTTAACAGACGTAATTGTTGGAGTGACTTTTTTAAAGATTACCAAAACGCATGTACGTGCATATCTACCTACATAAGAAGGGGTCTGAGTGCGATCTCATGTGATGTTTACAGACTCCGGGCACATTTTTTGGTACAAGTTATGAGATACATACGATAGGACCTACATTACCTGTAAAGCCGTGGTATTTACGACATTGATTGGTTTTTAATACTCAAGTTTCATATCCCACGCTAGACAAAAAGTTACACTGCTGTTTTTATTTTCATGAATGCTTCAACACCCGAGCGGTTGCAGGCAACCGCATAACAATAGAATTTGCATTGTGTCTCGTTCACATACGCTTGAGGGATTAATTGACTTATGTATGCACTATTTTTATGCGTCGAATGCAAATGAAAAATCTATTTTCATGATGACTTTGTAGCAAATTAATACCGTTTCACTTGAGCTTAAATGCAACACAGTTTTAGTAGTAAATTAATCGTTTAATTTTGTAATGGACTGACCTTCTGCAGTATGCGTGTTGATACGTTCATGACTGTTTTGCGTTTTTTACGACCGTTAATATGTAATTTTAGCGTAACGTTCATCGCATCAAGATTTTATTGCATGCGAAATTGCCCACAGCATTTTTAATCTGCGGTGAATATTTCAATTTTAGTGTAAAAATAGATACTAGGCTCCCGTAAAATATGAGTAAAGTTTTAAAATAATTAGTAGGCCACATTAACGTTTGTAAAATAAAAGCTGCGGTAGGTATATAAACTCGGTAACACACTACTCATAATTTGAAGAAATGCCACTTTAATAGATATGAATAAAATACTGGTTAGTTCGCATATACAGTCGCAATTTCGTACCTAAGTTACGTCAATGTATATCGGCAAAATGATTATAGACGACACGTTTGGTGCAGTGGTTACAGGTCCTAATTACTGAACCAGCGATCGTGGGTTCGAATCCCGGAAGGTGGAAATGTTAGTGAGATGAGCATGAACATTTGTTCATAAGCCATGGATGTTATAAGTATTTATGGGAGACGCCCTCGTCATAATCGTTGTCTGGTACTTCGTAACACAAGGAAGAAAAATACTTACCACAAAACCAGACAATTGGTGTGAAGTATGGCTAATATAAATATTTATGGATTAGGTGTTTGAACTCAGTGAACAAGACTATTCTCTTGTCACTCAGACCAACTCCATCGTCCTGTAATTTCCGCGGTGACGAGCATAATCCACCACCAACTACGCTATGCGGAGATTTTAATTGCCGCAGGTTATTAATTAATCTTATCAAAATTTAACGATGATTAGTCTGCTTTAACGCTAATTTATATCACCAGAGCAAATTAATTTTCCGTCACAATGTACCCACGTCGTTTAATCAGCACATTTTATAACGAGACGCGATTAGTTTTAACGATAGCGAAACGTTAGCGTTAAGGCGCTACCCGGATTTTCACCGCGCACACTAGCGCCACTTTACTAGAAAAATCATAACTCGTTAAATAAAAGACCAATCAAAAATCTGGTAGACACGATTGTAGCTCTGATTATGTGGTTTAGACACAATGTTTAAGTTCAATTAAACACAGTTATCTGCAGTTACAGTTAGCAAAAATGCTAAAAGTGGCCATATTTAGCAGTTTTTCTAACTCTAACTACAGTTAACTACTTTAGAAACAATTTAAACGTACTAAATAAACTATAGAACCTGTACTACAATCGTATCTACCAGATTTTTGATTGGTCTTTTATTTAACGAGTTATGATTTTTTTACTAAAGTGGCGCTAGTAAGTGCGCTAAAAATCCGGGTAGCCCCTTAAACGCGGGTTGTTAATTTAATATTGGTGGATTTGTAATTTTTAGGTGCCTGACTTGACCAATTGGATATTGCGTCACTTGTTTTACTTAAATTAAATTATTTTATAATTTAATGGTAAAGAAGTAATTGACGATGACTGATTGGTAGACACAATCCAATATATAAAATTCTCGTGTCACAGTTTTCGTTGCCATACTCCTCCGAAACGGCTTGACCGATTTTGATGAATTTTTTTGTGCTTATCCGGTATCTATGAGAATCGGCTAACATCTATTTTTCATCCCCCTAAATGTTAGGGGTAGTCCCTAAATTTTTTTATTTAATTTTTAGACATAATTTTTAATCTCTATTTTTTTATGAAACATACAAAAATACATATACTCCTCAATTTTCACCCTTCTACGATCAACCCTTATTTTTTAATAGCCATTTTAGTAATTTAAGGGTCAAACAAAATTCGCTGGGAATGCTTAACTTTTAAAATTACGGGACTCGGCCGGACGGGGCTGGGGGCGAAACAAAGTTCGCTGGGTCTGCTAGTAGTTAATAAATCCTTTATAATAGACTTTAAAAAGGAAGTAGGTATCAATTTGTTGACCTAAAGAACGCAAATAATCTTACATAACTGAGTCTGAACTTCATTTCTGTCTTGTTATGAGAAGTAACAAAGACAAATAAAGTAAATGACTTCTTAATTAACAGATTTTTGCTAACAAGCAAAGTAATGATCAATTATCTTTCCACATGACAGTAATGATCGTAGCAGACAAAGCATGTGTTGTTGACGTCAGAGGAAATGACGTGCAGACAGACTCACGTACTGCGTTTTGTGAATGGACACAAACCACAAGAAAACGTGTTGCAATATGAATGGCCAAATAAGACTGCAAGAGTCGATTGACGATAAAAACCGACTACCGACTAAAAAGTCTTAAATAAACTCTTGAAAGAGTTTATTTAAGACCTTTTTAGTGCATTTTGGTTATGAAGTCGGTTTTTACTTTTTTAAAGTTAAATTTATTTCTTCATTGTTAGAGATTACAGGAGAAGGGGGGGGGGGGAGTTGACCTTATGATTCTGTTCTTTAAGAAGCTACAAATTACCTATCATTATAATCAAGTTCTGTCATTATAATTACTGAACTCAAAGGCGTTAAAGAGTTCCACCATCAGCTCAGCCCCACAAAATGTGGACTATCAGATGTAACAACACGTTAACATGAAGATTCTAGTAAAACAACACTATACATGCCTCCTAAAATTTGAGGGTTCCCTCGATTACGCCAAGGTCCTATCATCAGATCCCAAATTGGCAATAATGGGACCAACTAGAAGGTATACCCTCTAAGCGGAAAAAAAAATGAATCGGTCGACTAACGACTGAGATATGAGGTAATATAGATACAAAAAAAAAACACCGTCGAATTGATGACCTCATCCTTTTTTGAAGTCGGTTAAAAATACAATTAAAGTTGTATTTACATGTCTTCGTTTGATATCGTCTGCTAATCGGTTATAACGCTCATGCTTATGGACTTATATTATTATTATTCAACAACGCTTAATTTCCAAAGATAAAAGTTTAAACAAATATGTTTTCTTTTTTAAATTACTTTTGTAATTTAATTATTATAATCATGGTTGACTATACTGTTACATCTGTCCTATGTTAACAACCAGCGTTCGTTCACAATATCTGAAACCCAACACCGTAAGCCGTATCAAAATATTATCACGTGTGTTGCCATATTGTAAATGCAGAGCGCAGCAAATCAGTCCGCGGATTAAGCGTAAATCCGTACGTTCAGTGCATTTAGCGTATACAAGCGTAAATACGATCGGGCGTATCACAACCGTCGCGTAATCACGTCCAATTTATAACGTAGGATCGGCGTACGCACTATAAATGTTAACCCTTTGAGACCTGGGCTCGGATCCGTAGGTCGAAGGGCTGTTTTCGGCCGAATTTAAGGTAAATAAATTCAATTAGGGATAACATCATGAGCCTGGTTTTTGAAATCTACGTATCACCTGCCTCATGTAGGCTGAAATGCTACACTTCTACGTTTTGTAACGATGGAAATTGGATTTGAAGTAGAAATGAAATACGTTTATTTGTTTAAAACATGTTCTAGGTAATGGAATGTGGAAGTTTTGAAATATCGTAATAGTGACAGTTGTTTAGAGCCCGTTTAACTCAACTAATGGTTAAATATCGTTACTAGCGGTTGAATTTTTACTATTGTACAATTTTCAAAGAAAAACACTAATCAAATGTCGGCTATTTTAATGACCATTGGTTACAGAATTTTTAGTTCAAATCACGCAAAATCGTAAGTATTCAACGTATGGTAACGACTCTTAACCATTAGTTGAGTTAACTATCAATCTCGAAACATGTTCTTAATAACTTTAATTTATATAAGGCCAGAGTTAGAGCTTAAAATTATTTAGAAACATTATAATATGTCCATTACTAAAGTCATAGTCACTTTCGATCCTCAAAAGTGACTGTCCAAAAGTTGTGGCCGAAAACTATGGCCGAAAGTTTTCAGCTTTCGGCCGGTCAGACACTGCAACCGTATAGTAATTTGTCAACGTCGCTCCCGCGCTGCCGCGTAATGGAAAAGTGTCAGCAGAACCCGCCATTTTGTCCTAATTACTGGCGATTGTTTGATCATTGATTTTTTTATCCACTCATTTAATAGTGCATCACTCAATTAAGGGGAAATTGTTATGGGTAGATGAATTGCTAATTGACGACAGTTGCAATCAATATGGCTATAGTTGATTAGGGCTTTAGGGGGTTATACTTCGAAAAATTGGTAGCAGATAGAATTCTGATTATAATTAATTATTTTTAAGTTGGATTCAATTCACTTGCCATGACGTTTACTAGGTTCTCAAACTCAATGTATCATTAATAGAGGTGCTTTTTTAGTCAGCGACGCGACGCCCTACTCAGGGGTGGTGGTGCAAACAATACCGATGCCAAAAATATATAAAATATATTTTTATTTTTATGGGAAAAACCCACATTATTAACTTATTATTGCGATACTCGCGAGCGAGACAAATCTACCAACCCTAGGTCGCCTCTTACTAGCTTACTAGCTACGTCGTAGCAATTCGTAGATACGCGCGAGGGAGCGAGTTTCCCCATTCGTTTTTTTTTTTTTTGAATGCTGTGAAGAGGTTTTCTTAAATAAAACTTGCATATAATTTAAATATTTTTTTGGATAAGCTAACTCATATTATCATCCCTGAGTTGGATGTCATTAAATCAAACAACACACACTCTTACATGTCTCAATAATGTATTATCATATCTGAATGAAATTTCATATTGTTAATGAAGACTAAAGTTTTCACATTTTCCATTGTGAGTTGTTGCAGGACATAAAACAAGAAGTCGGATAGAAAGGGTGTGTTAATATAACAAAATCCCTTTGTTATTTACGTAGTTTGTAATTTTCGTGCTCAGAAACAGTAGCAGTGCGTAAACAAAGCGCTGCCGAACTATTATTGGCCGTAGTAAAACATTGGGCCTCGTTTTATGAACACAATCATTAACCTACTTTGAGTACTCTACGTGTTCGTATAGCTCAAATAATTAGTTCAGAATTACCGTTATAAAGGTTAAAGGTTTTACTAAGTAAATAGCGTTAGGCTAACGATTTTATTTACTTTTACATTTTGCTTTTTATCACATATTTTGCTTGTCACTTACAATCTAGCTTGATTCCATAGTGTATTGTCTAGAAATTATTATAATAAAGTTAACTTTCCAAGAGCTAGCTATAGAAATATTAGATCATTAAGTGTGCGTATATGAGACGGTCGAGACCTGCCTCAGAGTCATTTTATGTTTGATTAGAGAAATACATCAAGAGCCTTGACTACAGCATTAAAAAAAAAAAAAAAAAAATAATGTTTACCTCTACATTTAGTTTGCTTCTATCCTAGGGTATGAAAATACAAAAAATATGCAAACAATGTGTGAGGGCTCGACCGTATCCTCTAGTAATACTGAATGCAATAAGAATACAACCACACGATCAAGCCAATAATTGATTGAAGGTCTCTTTGGATGGTGCTGATGTAGAAAATTATTCTACATCAGACATGGTTCAGTCTTAGTTTGGATTTCGCAAAACATAACAAAATTGCATCTGTAACGAAACATTGTTACATCGCTCAATGCTTACAATGATAAGTAATTCATTGAGGCACTAATTAGTGCGGATTACAGCTAGGAACATAACCGAGGTGTTCCTCGTCCGTTGCCGTTCAACGGCCGATTAACTATCACTAGTGATGCGACAAATATCGATAGTTGCCGAAATATCGATATATATTTTTCAAATTTATCTGATTAAGTAAATTGAATTCATTGAAGGATTTTGTATAACAAACAAATATCTAATTAGACTTCATAAATATAAAATCAACTTGCCTAAGATTGGTAAGTTAAAAGTGTTAGGTTTAATTGTTTACTTATTTCTATTTAAAAGACCGTTAAAACAGATATTCATTTCCAATCATTAAGTATTATAATCTGGCGTTAAGAACCGTCGGGCATTAAGATTTTATTGGAATACATTAATATTTTATCGTTTCAATCCAAGCAGTATTAATTACTTTATCGCCGTACGTAAGATGCTTTTTTACTGTCGAAATCCATTAATCTGTAATACGATACTAAAAACATTGATTATAAAGCCCATTGTTGATGATACAGACCCCAGATATTTTATGATTGTGGTTCTTGTTCGATCGTTTGTCGGTTGTTTGTATTTTAATCATAATATGTATGGTTATGAAGCACAGATAATCAAAAGCAAGTATCGAAATAGCAGGCAGTATTTTTATCGGGTCTTTATAATACAACTTAAAAGTGTCACTTAAATGTCGTCTACATAGAAAAGGATTAAAAAGAGAGTGGTATTATAAAACGGTGCAATCTTTAACAAATATCAAAATCAAAATCAGACATTTGCAGAACAATATACTCAATGTTCACAAATACGCATAGCAAACGTTTATCTAATACTTACTCACAACCATCATCCAAGTCGTTGATAAATTTACCACAATTAACGTCTTTCAGTTAGATATCCTTAAGCTCATAGAATAAGTGATAATATCGATAAAAGAACAACACTAGGACATGACGTGACGATTACGATATATCGGAGCAATGCGGGTGCGCTTGAACGCCAATCGAGTGGAAAATGTTGTCTGGAGCTATTATTATTTCTGTTAGCGAATACATAGTATTGCATGACCAATAAATATAATCGGTAATAATATGGTACATTGAATAATTTATTGACATGCCGTTCCAAGAGTTGACATGTGACATTTGTTGTAAAGTCCCTTTCTCTTTGCTATTCTAATATTGTAAACAATCTTTACATTGGTATTTAACAAAATAATTCTTTTTAAAAGAAAATAAACGTTAAACTCAAAACTAACTTAGGTGATTTATCGTTGAACAGCGTAAGACCATTTAAAATGAAATAGTTTATTAATTTTATGCACTGGTATTATTTAAAAAGTATTAAAAAAAATGTTTTCAATATTCGACTAGTCAAGAAAAACGGACTATAAGTTGATGAGTTGCAAACATATTTCAATAACCTAATGGAGGTAAACTGAAAAGATTGCTTGGTGACTCTATATCGAAACTATGAGCCTTACCATGAACCGATTGTTAACCTGCTCATATGATGCTCTCCATCTTGTAATTTTGTGTCTAATATAAAGGCAAAATTGCCAGTTATTTTGACAGTCGACAAGCTGTGGAGGTCATTGATAAAATACATAACCGAAATCAATTCCCATGTCGAGTCAGTACCATGATTTTCATACAATAACTGTAACAGCCATTCACACAATGTAACCATACACACCGTGACGATTATGATACTTATTAATACAAATCTGCGCGTACGCACCAGCTGTGCGTGAAATACCTACGTTAGGTTAGGCGGCAAATGATTTCACACTTACCATAAATGTATAGTTTACTGCCTACGCCTGTTCCATTAAGATAATAGTAACGTGTGTTTTTGCTTCTGCTCTTTGTAAGTGCGATAATGAAACTGATCTTGGGGCGTCATTAAAACGAAACGCATATTACGATGCTTCCAAAAAGGAATTTGGTTTGTTCAAGCATCATCCATATTATTTTCAATAAAGACTGTAGTTAACGATACAACTTTTAAAAACTAAGTTCCGTTCTAACAGGCAAAACTAAAAAACATATTTTCTTAATTTCTGAATAATTTGCAACAAAAACGTTGGCAACTTTGTTGAAGAAGGCCTTGACATTCCAAGAAATTGTCGTGATTCAATACATCGGTCTACTAAAAATAAAGAAGTGTTGTTTCAAACATAGTGCAGTGCTAGAAGAAGGATTTTGTTACAATGATTGCTTAAGGTACTTAAATCTATTTACACCACTACTAAATTACCTTAGCAAATATTCTAAGAAATCAAATGTTCATTCAATAATCGCAAACTTTCTACGAAAACAATTCTGAAGACGAATGTCCTACCCTCAGCTATTTAAATCCCAAAACTTATTTCTACTGACTGTGAATTCTCACAAAACAAATGGTCACAGCTAATTAACCTAAAATACTTTCTTTTATCTCTATCCATTATTTTTGGATGACGTCGGCAGTCGGTCCGATTCCGCAACTCTATTTTTGTCAACTGAGAAGTAAAGTTAGTTATTACAATTATTTATTTACATAGGTACCATGTGATGATGAGAAATATATAGTTCTTGAAACATTCGTTTCATTAATTTTACTATGAGTGAGAAAATATGGTAGCATACTTAAATGTAACGTTCTCTATTATCACGTCTTTTTATAAAGCCATCATAGAACCCCAACACCAAACAGTCTGGTTATGATGATGCATTGTTTGTGAATGATGTATAAAAGCAGATAGCCACACTGTAAACACATGACGAAAGTTCACAGTTAAGATAGCACATCAAGTGGTATTAGTAGTGCTGTCTTATTCCGTTGCATTAAGGGGTATTTTGCAAGGAAATTGTATCGTCTGATGTGCCGGTATTGAACTATCTGGCGCGAGGTCAGGCGCATGTCTGGAGAATCCAAATATGGGGCGAGCACTCTCATTGTGATTGCTCAGCTAAAATATTCCCTGTGTTTAATTGTTAGGGTCCTTTTTAAAATAAAAGAAAGATGCATCATTTACTTGAGAAACGAGAGATAGCCGTAAGGTTTGTTTTATAAGCAGAACGAATTTATGAAGTAGAGATAAATATAATGTTAAGTTCCTTACTTACCTAATAGTATACTTCGTAGGCCTGCTAAACTAAGTATTACTCTTTTTTAAAATTAGATGTTAAAGATTTCTTTAGTTTTTGTAATGTTTGCAAATGCAAAGTAACTTTTAATTGAAAATACCTCTTGTGAACTTAAAAAACCTGAAAAAGTAGTGTTAAAATGTGATACTTAGTTTGTGATCAAAATCGCTCTAAACGTAGCCTGCTGTCATGATTTATCCGAATTTTAGTTAGAACGATTTTTTATCGGTATCCTTATAATAGACTTGTCGAGTTAGCTGAAAGTTCTGCTTAGTCCAAAGATATGAATGGTATTGTAGTGAGAAAATATGCCTTCAATACAAATTTTCTTCTTCTTTCTTTTCGACGCACCAAAATGTTCTGTCGCATGCAAGTCATATAGGTTGGCTGAAATAACTGACCTAGGAACTCTAGCAAAATGTGAAGTTAACAATCAGTATCTACGCTACGTGACGAATAACAATACAGGTGTGACAACCGCGAGTTTGATGTCAACGAAAATAAAACTGGACAAAGCTTCTGTTTACGACCAGTTTACCTTGGGACGCTTTATAGGCCATTAGACAATATTTTACTGGCGACTTGGCACCCATGACGTCATTTCGCGTGTATCATTTCTTTTTAAATGACTTTTATGGCCACTTCAAATGACCGGTGTTTTAAATGACCCACTGGGCGGTGGAATTAGCATTCGAAATATTCAAGTTCCTACTATTCTCCTATTTACTGTAAGCATGTGATAAGTATTTTACCACTCTGCTTACGATAAAGCGCCGATGGAAATATTTAACTACGTACTGTCTACTTATTTTTTACTACTTTTGACAAGAAGGTGTCATCGAAAATTCAGAATTTCTTTAATAAAATTTACGTGTAACTTTGTTCGTTATTAGCTTTCTTAGTGTACTTGTAGACAAAATAATTTATACAATTAATAAAATTACTTACTTCTAACGAAAAGCCCACGCTTACATTAATTTAAATGCTGAAATAAATTGTTGTTGAGCTAGTCTTATTAACTGTCAGTTTAATTGGTATATTTATTGAGTGAGCGTTAGAAAAAAAAAAAAAAAACAAGTACTAAATAAACAATTGAACATCTGTATAATCTCATTTTTATTCTTGTTTCAGGTACTGATCCCAATTTTGGCGTATCCAAGACAAATATCGTGAGAGAACTTTATTTTTCCACGGGCTCGGTAAACGGAACTCTTTTGTACGCGGTTGTACATTGTTCCTTTTTAGGGTTCCTTATGTGTATAGAAAAAATATAATCACTGTTTTTTCCTATCTGTATGTCAAGAATACTTTGCTCCGAAACATGAAGTTCCTACGTTGACTATCAATAGAATTCCGATCAATATCTCTACCTAAATTCTAAATTAAATCTAGAAATAACTGTACACCAACATACTAGTAAATAGATACAAGAAACGTCGCTCCCAGATCATCTGGGAACTGATCTGGGAGCGGGGCAAGGCAATGATGATGACGAGGTCCCAAAAATTAACGCCTTATAATACCTAGTACCCCATTAAATACCTCCACCAAGTATTAGCCCCGTATATGTGGCCGCGCGTCAAAGATAAAGGATCAGATTAGTAAAAAAAATATTATAAATCGGTAAAGCCAGACCCTTCGACCAGAGACGCAGCGTGGGACGTCTACCAACAAGATTGACAGACGACCTTATAAAGATCGCAGAATCAAACTGGATGCAGTCCACTAGTGATCGGTTGCTGTGGAAAGCCGTGGGGGCGGCCTATGTTCAGCAGTGGACGTCCTTTGGCTGATAATGATGATGAAAGCCAGCTACACAATACGTGTCATACAGTATAGTCAGTGACAAAACTGACTCAGCATAGATTAGATAAGCTTTTGTATCAACATCAAGTTTAAGAGCTAGGCTCCTGCCAATGGATTTTTTTCCATAATAACTCCAAATTAGGGAAGATGGTTTAACGGTTTCTTTCTTGCCTTCCAACTTTCCTGATTATATATTATAACTTCAGCCTTATCAGAATGTAGTAGGGAGTCTAGTTGGATAGTCTTATCTATTAAAAGCTACAATATTTAGGGACGACTCTGCTAAACGCCGCCATGAAATTAGCATTCCCCTGGTTTTGTGTAGCAGCAAATTCAGTAGGTACGGGCAGAAGGCTAAGGCCCTGGCGATGGTTTTAATTGTGTCATTTTCGGTGAAATGTGTTATATTTATTAACGACTAGCAAACCCCGCGAACTCCGTTTCGCCACCAGATGGCTTCGTTTTATGTAACATTTCGTTTGTGTAACTTTTTTTTTGTTTTATATTTCAATTTTCTTTGCTTTAAACCTCACGGAGCCCGAGACCTTTCCAACGAATGCAAAACCGTGGAAATCGGTTCGTGCGTTCTGGAGTAATAGCGTCAGGAAGGAAAACCCGACTTATTTTTATAT
Organism: Pyrausta purpuralis; assembly: GCA_963924145.1. Taxonomy (NCBI): domain Eukaryota; kingdom Metazoa; phylum Arthropoda; class Insecta; order Lepidoptera; family Crambidae; genus Pyrausta; species Pyrausta purpuralis. The sequence goes on from OZ001659.1 coordinate 21,560,606, forward strand.
AGTAGAGATAAGTTTGTACAGAACCCTTGAAAATCCCACCCGCACTTGGCCGGTTTTTCTTTTTAAGCACTCAACGTAAGTATACTTAGGATCGATGTGTCTAAACACCGATAACACCTTTCCTATAGCCCACAATGGGCGAGATCGCTCATATTGAGACTTATCCCTTTGTGATAAGAGCTTTCTGGTTCATTGTATTGGAGCTTTGTCTGTAGGGCTATGTTCATAGGGCTGCCAACTTACCAGTATTTTGATAGAGTTTATACAAATTGGTTAAAATTACAATATTAAATAAATAATTGATATGCTCCAAACAACACAACAATTGTCTGGTTTCGAAGTAAGCAATTTAATTTTTATATCATAATCGTTGTCAAGCAAGTACTTGACAACGATTATGGACATTATATAAAATACATATGACATCCATAACTTAGATACAAACGTTCGTACATTGCAAGTTTTAATTCCGAAAGAAGAATAAAATGGAAAATAAATAATGTTATTCAAAAAAAAGGAAAAACGATCCGAATATTCAATGCAGGTACTTAAATAAATAAATAGCCTTTAGACATTCCCACACATCGCCATCTAGCCCCAAAGTAAGCTGCTCAAAGCTTGTGTTATAGGTGCCTCAAAGCTTGTGTTATACTTTTTGTAAGAACGTAATATTTGTTTTGAAAAATTTTTATCAACACAGTAGTTTTACTCGTAATACTCGTCAAACGTAACTTTAATTAAATATGTTCATACAGTGAAATAGCATCACTAGACTTTATAGTCAATTTTTGTACTTTATCCATTGCTGACCAATACATTAATAAATCCAGTGAAAATTTGGATGAAGTCAACACGTAAAAAAGTTACTAACGGTGTTGATTTTGTTCCTAACACTTCTTTTTATGCCGTTGACACTTGGCAGCCCTATAGCAGAGTGTCGATTAATCACTTTTCTTCTGTGATTTGCACAATACGCGAGGGTTGCGCAAGCGACTATTCGATCGCTGTTGTCTTATTTAGCGACTGAACAGTGTACTCCTGATTGCTTTTGTCAAGGGCAGTACCTTTTATAACAGGTTTTACCAGTACTTCAGTAGTGCAAAAGGCCTGTAAGACCCCTTACACACTGCGACTTTTAGCATCGATGCAGTCGCGAGTTAACATCGATGCAGAAGCGCGACTGCATCGATGCTAACGCGCGGTAGTATCGATGCAGTCACCAATATACAGTACAAAATTAGGTACCGGTACCATGAGTTTACAACGGTTTTACTTGCTAGCGACGACGTAAAATAAGTCTATGGGAAATTGCACAGCGCCTCTAGTGGTCACTGACGGAACTAAAATTTTCCATACAAAAAGGGACGTCGTCGCTAGCGAGTTAAACCGTCCTCGCTAGCGTGTAAACTCATGGTAACGGTACAGTACTGTACAGTCACGCTTCTGTATCGATACTAACGCGCATCAGCATCGATGCCAAATTAAATCTATTCATTGCGTGATGCTACGATAGCATCGATGCTAAAAGTAGCAGTGTGCAAGGGGTCTAAATCGCGCAATTATTGGTTTTCCATGGATGACCTTAGGCCTCATTTAGTACCTAGATAGCTAGATGGCGCTAGCTGTCGATTGACTAGCAGCTACTATTGGTTTCATATCATACATTTCATTATTATCGCAAAGCTACGAAATTGTTCTAAAAGTATAAAAACAATAATTGGCTATCCTAGACCAAGCCAAAATGAACTCCAATGATTTTTTTATCGTATTTCCAATTAGTAGCGTCCACGCAAATTAGTTAAAGCACAAACACATCGGGAGTTCACTACTAAATAATTCAATTAAAAAGTTTCAAAACAAGTTTTTTTCTCGTAGAAAACTTTATTCTAAGGCTGTTTTCGCACTAAAGCGATCCATTACTTGAAAGAAAGCAATTGTCTCGAGTTGTGAATGACTTCTTTTATATGTAAAATACAACAAACTATATTTAAAAGACCTTTCTTTGTATTCAAAATCAAGTCAAAATTAAGATATCTTTTTTATTGCTAGTGAGTCTATTTTGCATACCCTGTTATTGCTTGTAACCTTAGACCTGCCACGTGAAATTGTGGATTAGATAGAGAATAGCCACCTTTCTTCTAATGTATTCCTTAATAGTACATTATGATACAAGTGTGCTAAGTTGACCATTATATACAAGGCGATATTGTGTGCGCACGAGCGAAAGCGAGTGCGCCATAAGAAAGCCGCGTATATTATGTTCACAGGCACACGTGTTTCATACGACGTTTTTCAACACACTTGCCATTAATCCAAACTTCGTCACATCACAGCCGACAACTATTTAAGAAAAATGGCGCGTTGTTATTTTTTCTTGCCGCGAAACCGATGCGGGCGCAAGGCTAAGGCGCGAACTAGATCGGCCAACAGCCAAGATTAAAAATGTAATAATACGTTATTTAAAACACAAATTACAGAAAAAAAATCAATGAATTTGAGTTATTTTTAATTCAGTTATTTTTAGTAATAAAGCTGGATTTACCATTTATTGAAATAAATATGTACATACCGTTATTTTTCGCATAAATACTATTTGTTGCTAAAATAAAAGTTATAACCCGACTAAATTATATCGCTTCATCTTCTTACTAACTACTTGGTACTAGGGTACAAATGTAAATTGGTCGGTTTAATAAACTAAAGGCACTAGTGCAATAATGTACTGAAAAAACACGCGTGTTTAATATCTATGATTATGTGCCAGAAATCGGTGGAATAAAAACGTCATTTTGAGCAAGTGTGTTGAAAAGATTCATATAATATTAGTTGAAAAATAGTAGTAATAGGAATTACTAAACTCGCGTATCAGAGAATGGTTGAACTGTATTATTATCCGGCAAACCAAAGCAGTATGGTGTAAAAGTAAAAATCCTGTCAACTAAATAATGTATTATAACGAAGTATCGAGCTGTCAAAAGTTATGAATTTGCCAAAACATTCTGACAAAATGTCATAATTCATATAGCAAGCGAACGTCTTTACGATATACTTAAATTAGCGCAACTCGGTGGGTATAAGAATTACGTATAAGGGTGATTATCAAAAATTTGGTTAACTTGGTGTTAGCATCAATTTTTAAAATATTTATTAAAAATATCCCAGATTTGAAACTACTAAACGTTGTTATAAAGTTCATTTGGTTCGGTCACAATTTTTTATATCTATCATACAATTATTTATATCTAAAAATTTACATTTCTTACTCCAAATATCAGGCCCTAGCCGTGTAAGGTCTCCGGATTTTAGTATTCATTTCACTGTAAAAATAATTTCACAAGAATACTTTGATTAAGCCCTATCTAAATTCATTTTCTATTACTTGACAAACATTGTCATTTCGATTTTATTTAAATTAACAATATTTTATATAACATTATTTCAAGTTAAAAAGTGTAAGCGATAAATATTATCAGGCCCTAGTCATTTACGAAATTCAAAAATACGCGCGATCCAAGCATATGGCTTTTTCAGTTATCACTCAATACGATAGCATCGGTTCGAAGTTAGTTGCAAACACGACCGTAGCCGCGGCCAAGATTGTGTTATTAGTGCTGTCGCTGACTTTGCTGCGGAAACACGTGTTGTGCCAGTCAAAGTCTCAGGCCCTAGGTCAGTATTTTAAAATACAATAAATTACGAATTGATCTTTTTACTGATTGTAAACATGAGTTAGGTCTGCCTTGTTGTTTGGACCGCCTATTGATTTTGATGTTGATTTTAAATAAAAAGTTTCATTAAATTTTGTTTCGTTTCGTCAGTCCCTAGACCGTCAGGCCCTAGTCGTAATAGTGACTAGGTCCTGACGCTACATCTAGGGACTGATAGACATACTTTGTAACGCGTAGTTTCAAACATAATACCAATGTATTTGTTGTGGAATATGGCGCCTAGAAAGAAAAACACATTGTTTAACGAGGAAATTGCAGGAAAAAGTCTGAACAGGTAAAGATGCAATTAAAAAAAGACACTGTTTTACTCGCAGAGTATTTGCGGTTATTGAAAATGAGCTCTATATCAATAACTACTACTTCGACCTCGTTTCATACTAATTTTCCTGAAAAGCCTTTGTCAACATCTACATCATGTTTTTTTTTTTCAAAATTTACACTCGCTTAGTTTGAAAGTTAGATGGGTGGGGACGCCCATACCATTTTGGAAGCGTTTATCTCTCAAACGTAAGACTTTTAGAGAAAATAGTTTTAGGAAGCTCTATGTCATTTTGAAAGATCCAAAGAAAAAAGTATTCAACCAGTGTGTGTTACCAGTGATGACATACGGATCCGAAACATGGTCTCTTACTATAGGCCTTATAATGAAGCTCAAAATCACACAACGAGCGATGGAGAGGGCTATGCTGGGTGTTTCTCCACGGGATCGAATCAGAAATGAGGAGATACGTAGAAGAACTAAGGTAACGGACATAGCCTTGAGAATCAGTAAGCTCAAGTGGCAATCGGCAGGGCACATAGCGCGAAGAACTGATGGCCGTTGGGGCAGGAAAGTTCTAGATTGGAGACCCTTCGACCAGAGACGTAGCGTGGGACTTCCACCAACAAGATGGACAGACGACCTTAAAAAGATCGCAGGATCAAACTGGATGCAGACTGCTAGTGATCGGTCGCTGTGGAAAGCCGTGGGGGAGGCCTATGTTCAGCAGTGGACGTCCTTTGGCTGATAATGATGATGATGATGATCCAAAGACACGCATAGGTTTGACAAAAAACAATTTAGGAATTATTTTTTTGTATGGGAGCGCCCACCCTTTAATATCATGATTTTTTATTTTTTGTATAAGAATCGTAAAGCAGTTAGCAGAATACATCTACCTACTCAGATTCAACTGTGTAATACTAATCATCAGAAGACGAAATTATTGCTGAGGTTCCTTTGTTAAATAATGAAAAAGAAGTTGAAGCTAGAAGGAAGTAGTTCAACGTAAAAAAGAAGTATTATACTGAAGAAGAAGGACTTAATCTTAGGAAGTTTAAAGAAAAACCTGTCCTGTCCAGCGCACAACAAAGAAACAGAAGACTAAAACAAAGAATGACGATGAAGGAGAGCTGACAGTTTCATTCTTTAAAGTTTACAATGAAGGTGGTACAGAAACTCAAATAAATGATAATGATATCGCCGACGTGCTTTACGAAGACAAGAAAATCTACCAGTCCCTAATCTTATCGTCAAGAGAAATACAGTATTTTACTTAATGAAAAGCCCATTAATGTTTCTTAATAATTAGAAGAAGTCTGAATTTTGTGTTCATTTGGTTACTTAGAACTTAAGAAGGCTAATAGTTTAAAAAAATGTTAATAACTTTTATAAACGCGATATTCTAGAACAGTAAACGGACGGAAAATGGAAAATTGATATACTCTCGAATAACTAGCGATCTATTCTAAGGTTATCATTTATTCTCGTTTGGTCAAATCCACTCTAAACAAAATAAGATATCGATGGGCTATGAACCGACATTGTTTATTTATTTTTCTATTTCACTCTATTCTGTACTTGCCTTTATGTGCGTTAGGACTTCGTTATCTGGTAGGATATACGAGGGAATGCGGGGAAAACTTAAATTGGAGGGGTATTGCCCACTGTCAGGTTTCAAAGGGAACTTTTCGGGCCTGAAACCGGATAGGCGTGGGTCAGAGTAGGGCTGCCTGCTGTACGTACGATTAAATGTTTCAGCAAAACGTTTTCATAAATAGGTTTAAATCGCTAACTTTGTTAGTAAACGCCAGGCGAATTACCTACTAAGGAAAAATACTAGCCCAATTATATCCAAGCGATGAAGTTGGCCAACTCTAAGGTCCTATTATTTATCTCTAAGGTCAGGTTTCGTGATCGATAGTTAACGCAACTGATGGTAAATGTACGATGACGTACTATGGACTTGACGTGGATTGTGTAACGCAATCGTATTCATTTGACAGTTCGTAACGTATTCGTTTGACGAAAAGTATGCCGTTCTGCCGTTTGACAGATCGTACCGTACGTTTTGAACTGTCAAATGAAAACGATTGCTTTACACAATTTCAGCCCTGATACTTGTATAAGGTTGGGTCCCAGCTTAAAAAGGAAACAATCAATCGATAAACATTTGAGTAGAATGAAAATTTGTTTTTAATCTGACAATATAAGCGTCTAATGTCTATATGTTTTCCTCGTGTATAGTTATTAGCCAGGCCTAAGCAGAAATCACAGCACATTCGAAAATATTTAGTTCTGAATTATTCAACGATATTTTAAATACCTCTAGACACTATCAAAGTTACAAAATAAACAAGGCCCTGCAAACATTGGTCGTGTTAATTGTTTTGTCAACCCTACTCGAGGTGTACATTTAATTAAGTGTAGAGTAACCCTACGTGGGTAAGGAAAATAAAACAATTAATTTTACCAATCAGACCTGCTTATTTTTGCGAGTTTTTGTAGTGTGCCCCCATAAATTTAAGAGGAGGAAACGAAATTAATTTAATCTACATTATTTTTCTACCTGAACCATGTAAGCACAGTGAGTTAAATAACTCCTAAATGCACACCACATTGGTTAATTACAAACTCGTTTAAAGGAAATGTATGTGGTCTTAAGCGATCTCTTCCTGACAATCTTCGGGTAGAGAAATTATGAGTTCATAGGAAAGGTATTTTGTGTTATAAATTTACATAAATAAATACACTTTTTATCATTTGGTAATTAAACTGTTGGTTATCATCAGTTGCTCAATTCGAAAAAACGAAAAAGATATAATAGTTTCCAGACTTAAAAATGTATGAGACCATATCCAGACCATAACTCCCATGAGTACAGTAAAATGAATTTTAATATAGATGCATGCATAATATGAGTTACCAAGAAACGGATCTTTAGTTTTCTTCGGTTAATAAAGTACACCTTTAACCACATGCTGGTTACCAGCTGCCGCTCTTAGGAAACTTTTACATGTAACGAACGCCTTGTATAAGTTTGAGATACGTTTGACTGAATTATTGGACAGACTGGTAAGTATTCATGTCAAGTTTTACTCTTACCTCTTATTCCGTTTATACCAAACCAAAGAATAAAACTGAGTCATCAGAATACGGACGCGATAACAATCTATCAATCGTTAAAGAAAAATCGCTACTTTTCCATAGAATTACGATTTGAAAATATGACGTCATAGTTTTAAACTGGTGCTCAACTAAAACACTATTTAATGTTTTGTGACAGTTATCTTAATTCAATAAGAATGATCAATTGAAATTGGTCTTTAAGTAAAAGTAAAGTTAGCCTGTAACATCCCACTGCTGGGCAAAGGCCTTACCTCAACTATGAGGTAGTTTAAGCCATACTCACATACCATAGAAATTGGTCTTAAATATTCACTATTCTTTAAATATTGGGATCGTGTAATTGTTGGTGTAAGTAGTAAACTACCTTTTTGATTGTCACAACAACGTGAGTGAATGAAGTGTAAGGCCCTGAGCACACGACGTATTTCAAACGCGCAGGCGACGCGCGTATTAGGAACGCGCACCTTCAGCGTCTAAGTCGCCTGCGTTCGCATTGATTATACAAGTGAACGTATGAAGCGCGTGTTTGAAGCGATACAAACAGTCTTACAATGGAGCGGAGAGGGCAATGAAAGACATACATAGGCGCAGTAGAGGCGCGTTTCACGATCGTACCGGTTTAAGTTACAAGGTGATAGAATCTTGGTTGAAGCGAGTGTACACGAGTCATCTGCGCGTTTAAAATACGTCGTACGTACGTACGTGTCTAGGGCCTAAATCGACAATTTCTTATTTATTTATCTAATAAGAGCGGAGGCACACGGCGTATTTTTATATTCGGCGCCCATAGACGCTGATTGTTGCGTTTGCATTGATGATGCAAAAAGTTACGCGCGTTGGAAGCGATAAAAACGGGCAATTTTGTTTTATAATATATGCTTTTCATGTATTTTTTATGTGTAAATTTAACTTTTTTTTTCTTGAAATAGTAATTCATTTTCTTTTTGTCTGCCGCACCGCCCACAATCATTATTTCCTTCGCGCCGCCAGCAATTTCTCTGTATAGACCTATGGTTGACTGGTAGAGAATGCTTTTAGCATTAAGTTCGCCATATGTACTTTTTGTTTGTGCGTGAAGTGTTTAAAAAAACATTTGTGCTTAGCCCAAAAGTATGACTGGCAGACAATGCAATATAGCGTTAAGTCCACCTTTTGTACAAATTGTTGGTTGTGCAATAAAGTATAAATAAATAAATATACGCGCAGTAGAGGCGAGTTCTACGATCACCCCGTGAGCTTAGGCTACATTACAATATTGCGTTTAAATCTCGTTTGAAACGCGTGTTTATGCGAGTCGCCTGCGTGTTTAAAATTCGCCGTGTGCTTAGGCCCTTATTTATAGAAATAGATGTTAAACTTTTATGATAATAGGTCCCTTTTGTACTAGTGAATACATCGACGATTGTCTTAAAACTAAAAGCGAATTCATGCAGAAATTGTGCAAAAATTCCTATATTTCAGTTTTGTCACAAAAGTCTATAAATTTTCTCTCCAAAAGCGTTTCTTATTCTCTTGCAAGTTTTAAGTACATCGTAGGCTACGTTAAACAATTAAACATTGTGGGTTATTCCCGTCTAGTTTTAGTTAGTACGAAACAGTGCAGCTTGCTGGGATCTGAACTTGGAACAATGTGCCGCAGGTACACGGAGCTCTACTAAGCTCATAATCGCGCCGTGTAACGAATCTTTGTTTTAGAGGAAAGGTAGTTTTGATAATGCAGGTATTTGAAATATGTAGTAGATTTAAAGTATCTCTAATGTAATGGTTTGTTTGTAGCTCTATAAGAAAACTAAAAATACTTTTTCTGGGGTTGCGAAATAAAAAGGAGATCTAAATTCACTGTAAAACCACCAGGTGGCGCTAGAAAAACGCTGAGACAAAATGGTGTTTTTAAAATATCACTTTTTTTTAAACATACACGTAATCGTAAGTTAAAAGGATATTTGATGAAGCAGAAAATCAGAAAATTGAATTGTCTACGCGAAATGACAATAATTTTGCTCCAGATTTCGAGTGCAGGAATGAACTAAATGTCATACCAGACTTGATGTTTTGTGTCCACACATTTAGCTAAAGAAAAACAAAGGAAAAATATATATTGGCATTAGATATAGCGAAACTGAAAATGAGCCATCATTCACTTTGTCTTGTGAGTAGTCATGTAAGTATTACTTAGTCTAGCCAATAAAATCTGTTTACTCTCAATACCTAAATCATATTACGACAGCTGAACCAACAGCATGGAATAAAACAAGTCTTCATCAATCACAAAAAATAGTTCAATGTATCTTCGTTTTTGGAGCCACTGTCACCCCCGGCAGCGTACAATGCTCCGCAGAAGTAAACACAACATTTTAGCATTTATTACCTGATGTAAAAGAAATATAATCGCATGCCGTTCTCGCGGTTGCTGTACGCTCATCCATGTGTGAACGCTTTCGCAATCACTCTCACTTTCCGGAATAAACATTGATTTTTTTTCTTCAAATTAATGCGTGTCAATGTCAAGTTTGTCACGAATTTGTTCGGTTTTTTTCATCTACCCGCTATAAATGGCGCAATCGCTTGATCACGCGATGATTGTTTTTTACTAATTGTAGCGGTTACATTTGCTTAAACATGAAATATCATCTGGTCATCTTTTTCAGTAACATTTCACGAAATCCGTTAGATACTGCTTTTTAATATTGGCGCTATTGTATTTTAAACTTTTTAAATTCTATTACAAAAATACTATACGTGGCTATATTTTTGGGAATCAATTTTTTTTGGAGTCTATGCTCTAGTAGATGATGTTTAAGATGGCCAAAGTGATGGCACCGACGATTATTTTTGAAGTCAATTTTGACTTATCTTTTGTAAAGAACAATGGCAAGGCCCCATACAATGTTTTACCTGAAAAATATTTTAAGCGTATACGATTGAAAAAAATATTAAATGATAGCAGTTGCACTTAATTATCATAATCAATAAGAATTTCGTTTTGTCGAGGCCACAAAAAAAGTTATCTTTATTTTTGTATTTTTAGGTTATATCGAAATGAACGCCTCTTATATCCTAACACTCTTAAAAAGCTACTAAAAACGTTCTTAAGAGGCAATTTGGCAGTCAAAATATAACAATAATGCCCAAAAACAGCCAAGCGAGGGTCAATAATAAAGATAATCCAAAATCGAGAAAATAAACAACGAAAACAACGTAGCCACAGATTAATAAGAACGTAGCGAAGGAGTCAAGTCAAGCTATTGTCAAAGTGACGTTTGACTTTTGTTTTTTACACGGATGTCAGTGTTGCCATTGTATTTTATAATTTGTGATAATAGTCTATTGCCTTTTTCAATAAATCATTTTTGCAATCTTATGTCCTGGCGCAATTAAGTTATATTATATTTTTTTTAAATACATTTATATCTTTCTGTGTTGAAAACCTTAGTTATTTCTTTTTCATATTTTTCTTAAGAGTACAATAATTGATAAAAATATAGTAATATAGATACGCCTATAGTATTTTTTTCTTTAAATGGCAGCACTTGTGAATTTACTAACTTTGGATTCAAATGAGAGCTTCTTTATTACATTTACAATTTAAGCCCGGCTTTTAAATGAGAAACCCCTATCGTGAAAAAAACATGTTAAATAAATGATTAGTTTTTGCATAGGTCACATTTTGAGACGCCTCAAAATAAACTCAGGTAAATCCCTGCCATTGTTCTTTAGGTTATTTGTTCATTTTTTTGTGATTATAGGAGAGGGAAAGGGGAGAGGGTTACACCTGTCGACTCTGCCCTTTAAGACGCTACAAATTAGCTACATAAGTTCTGTCATTATAATCACTGAACTCCTAAGCGTTAAGGTGTGCCACCATCAGCTCAGTTTCACAAAATGTTGTCTAACAGACGTAACAAAATTCCCTCAAGTGCACCAAGATCCAATCATCAGATCCCGACTTGGCAACAATGGGACCAACTAGAAGGCAAAACCTTTGAGCTAGGCGAAATATTTTTCAAAACGGTCCACAAATGACGGTGATGTAAGGTAACTAACATATATACAAAAAAAACATAAAGTCGAACTGATAACCTCCTCCTATTTTAAAGTTGGTTAAAATTAATAAATAAGCAATTATTTCGTTATTGTTTAACCCGTCGCTAATAAAATAAATCGATCAATATTGAAGCTCAAAAGAATAGAAAGAAAAAAAACATCGCAAAAAAAAACAGCTTTCAAATGGCAAAAACTCGCATCCAAATCGGTTCTCCCGTTCAAGAGCTACGGTGCCACAGACAGAAACACAAACACTCACACATGGGGATCAATCTTACAACACACCTCTTTTTGCGTCGGGGGTTAAAAATTAAGATCAATATGAATCGACTGATAAAGTTTTTTTGTATTTACAAATAATATATTTCGTAGGTTCGAGTAGGTACTTCGGATTACTTACTCTTGATCTTGAGTACTTATTTTTAAGCAGGTAGTTGCGCATCCAACGTGTTCTCAGCGTAAAAATATATATGTATATTGGCATAAAAATTGTTTTTTTTTTTCGTCTCGTATCCATACTTTGACAAATAAGCATTAGATGATTGATAAATGACACAACGGCTTGTGTTTTTCTTTCATGCATGTACCAAAAAATATATACTCTATTTTTTATTGGCATATCAGTAACTGATCTTTATTTACCAAGAAAAACATGTTTCAGAGACATAATACAAGATTCAATAGTCAGTTTGTTATTCATTAATAATTCATGTGACGTTAAAGAATAAATTTTATAAACAATAGTCATGCAAGGTAGTTAGATCCAATTCAGTATTTGGAGTTAGAGTATTAGACCCCTTACACACTGTGATTGATGCAGTCGCGCTTTTGAAAACTGCATCGCGACTCTCGCAACAAACGATTTAATTTAGCATCGATGCAGTGGCCAATATACAGAACATAATTTGTCAATGTCCAGCTTCTGCATCGCGTCAGAATCGATGCTAACGCGCGTTAGGATCGTGACTGCATCGATGCTAAAAGTAGTGTAAGTGTAAAGATTGTCATTTTGAAATTGCATCGATGCTGCATCGCTGCTTAAAATCACAGTGTGCTAAGGGTGCTTAGCTTTTTACATGACAGGCAGACAACGAAGTGATTTATATATAAAACAAATGACAATTTCGGAATTGCCTTGAAACTTGCTTCCCGACTTTGTTAACCCTACACTTACCTTGCTAACAGCTTGCTCCCACGAACTATCGAGTATCCGACTAACCGATTATCGAGTGACACATCGATAATCGAACAGTGGCTTCCGATAACGATGTTATCCTCAAGACATAGTAAGTAGACGATTAGGCAAAGCATTTCAGTGGGACATGTTAAGTGGTAATCTTGCTTAACTTATTGATGCGTAGTAGAATTATTCGAATTATATATTGGAGAGCATCGAAATGCGCTTCCTATAATTCTGTCCTTTTCTATCATTAAGAAATATTAAAGAAAGAAAGAGAGCGTGAAAAACAGCGTTTTGTTGCCGTACAAACTAAGTCTTTTTATACTTGCTTATTGTCTTCTGTACTTCTTTATCTAAAATCAGGAAGCCAATACTCGTACATTTCTTATTCGAAGAAGGAGCAGTTCTTCGACTATCAGGGTCACTATTTCTATGCATTTCGTTTTCTTTCGTGCGGTATTTTTTACGTGTGGATATATAACTTATTTTTTTAAATTTAAATGGTGAACTTCGTAATCGAATAACCATATGGAAAAAGTTTGCTTGACACGAGAATCTGGGACCAGAAATTATGGAAAGAGAAATAGGAATTATATTCTGACCGACTACGGTCGGAATCTTCATGTAATTTCAAGAGAGAAACCCTAAAGAAACTGAGTCGTTCAAATTGTCTGAGCCCTAACCTCTTTTCTATTTGTAACATCGCTTCAGAGCTTTGCTAATTTAATCAATATTTTCTGGCTCTTAATTAAATAAAGGACTAATAATTAGAAATTAAGAGCGCTTACTAAAGTGCTGATTGTTCAGACGAAGATCTATTAAAAGAGTCTTTTCGTATAAAAGATTTAATTAAGCAGATAAATAGTAGCAATTAAGATCCGTTGTAAAATCTCTCTCTCTTTGAAATTAAGAATAATATTTTACATTTTCATTTAGATAGTTTTTTGTGATAAAAAATAACTTCAGGAATAAAAATAGATGTTTTCACTATTCTTTCATTTATCTTTTACAAATTATTACCGTTCACACATGACCATCACTCAAAACCTTTAGCTGTATCTGTCACTGTAAAATCAACAATCATTAGTATTTGACACTTGAAGAAGCTTTAATTTACAACATGCAACATTACATTTATAATTTAACGTTATTAAAACCACCATGCGGTTAAATAATTATGCTAAAACAACGCTGAAACAATTTTGACTTCGCTAATATTAATTACCTGCTAATTAATTCACCAATTACGGTAATTTCCAGTTTAATTTTTACTTGTACCCGTATAACATATCAGATAATAATAAATATGAAATTCATCATGTATAATTATAAATATACGCAAGCAATTTATGTATTCTAGTTGAAATAAAAATGTGAGTCACTCAACATTACGGAATGTCAAAAGTTCAAAACTGAAAACTTAAAATTGTAAATGTGTATGTACTCACAAATATGTTTGATTTTTGTGAGACACCCGTAATTGTTTTCTTCGCTAGTCGAATATTGTAAACAATCTTCACATTCCTAATTAACTTCTTCATTAAAAAATAAGAAAAACACTAAACTCACACTCTTCATATTTAATTCCTATTATATTTAGTATTGCTTTAAAAGTAATGAAAGATTGTTTTCCATATTCGACAAGCAAAGAAAAACGGACTGTACGGACAGAACCATCGGCACTGGATAAAGGATAAGACAACCAATGGTCAGGTTAATGGACCACATTAGTTACACCTGTATTTGTCTTTATCATCTGTCTATTCCCGAGTTTCGGCTTTGTTTTGAGATTCCACTGGTTGTGAATTAAATGCATTATCTTTTACAATTCAATTGAAGGTGATGAAATGACTTTTGAGTTTAAGTATAGAATAGTTATTAAAAATTATGGATAATCCCAAAATATGCCCTAATGTGCTAAGTTGAATGAACCTTCTTTTTTAAATAAATTGATAACTGATCCATACTCATTTAATGTCGTCTGCTTATTGTGATGTGATTTTAAGTCTTGGGGATTTCCTCCCTACAGTAAAATGAATCAAATGATTTTAATAGATACCTAGAACGAAGGTTACTAACAATCACCATTAACCTCTGTGTCAAGGCAGCCAACATATTAAAACGTAATTGTATCAAGTCATTGTCGGAGGCTTTTAAATTCACCGCACGCGCATCCCGTGATAAAATCAAAAAGGATGTGCTATGAATAGAGGCGGTTGTGTAAATTTAATTATTGTTTTTTAATTATAACATTTATACAGATGTGCTCGTAGCGCACTGGTAGCAGCGCTTTGGTAGTGATACCGAAGTGAAGCAACCTACACCGCGGTCGGGTTTGGATGGGTGACCATTCCGACCATATAGTGACGTATATCACGAGCATCTCCGTGCTTTGGAAGGCACGTTAAGCCGTTGGTTCCGGCTTATTTCGGTTGATATTAGTCGTTAAGCTTAGTCAGAGGCCTTTTTGTGCGGCTTGATAACATCTGACAGCAAGGTAACTAGCTTGCCTTGCAAACACCCATCCACCGACCCGCGCTGAGCCCGCGTGGTGGAGTATGGCTCGAACTACCTCATAGTTGAGGTAAGGCCTTTGCCCAGCAGTGGGACGTTACAGGTTAACTTTAATTACATTTACAGAGCAAGATGGGCTGAGCTACTATTACACAATGTAGTAGGAAGTATCGCACAAATATTAGATAACGTACTGAAATAAGCTTTACTTAAAGCATCGTTAGTTGTATCACTCGTGTACACTTTTATCTGCCCAGTGTGAAAGAGACAAAAAATCTTATAGTAGAGTATTATTGCATAGACAGGGCTGTCAACTAACATTATGTTTTCATAGAGCCTGTTACTTATTTCCATACTCATCAATTGTACATCTAAACTGTTCCTATTAAAAGTAAATTATGCTATAATTTCTTTCTATTCATGCGATCGAACGAAATTTTACGGATAATTACACGATTTATTTCCGTTGGATTAACCTTAACCTGGACGCCATGAACCCTACAGAGTCCGTGTTCGTTCGTAAAAACTGATTTAAAATGAAAATCAATTGCGAAAAAAACCGTTTTTTTCTATCATTATCAAGGTCCCTAGTTAAATACTAAAAGGTTTACGGGTAGATGGCGTTGACGCCACTCGTAATGACATATTAAAAGACCAGAAATTTCGCACAGTCGGACCGACAGCACGGTAGCTCATTTAGAAAAGCGTTGGTTAGCCAGAAAGTTGCGGGTTCGAGGCCCGTCCGTGCGATTTTTTTTTTCATCCTTAAGGACATAAATATGATACTAAGTGTTAAAAACATTCTAAACCACTAAAAGGTTTAGTTTTTTATTTAGTAGTTGGCATCCCTGATCCCTTGGTCACTTATCTGGTGGAGGCAGGCGATCCCTAAATGGCTGGGATTAACTGATAAATGTGTGTCGTTTCTTCGCGGTATTATTTCATACCTTGTTGGGTAACAATCCATAATTCATTCGACTTTAGTGATTGGCTCCATGACTCACAGGATAAACACTAGTTGGCTTCAGTGGAACTGAGTAGGTGCGGGGTCTATGTCGCCTAACCACTTTTAATAGAAAATCGCTTGCACATAAGACACATAAACGAGCGTCACTTTTAACAAAAGACGACCCAACGTGCAAGAAAGAGATTTTGCCTGTTAAAATGGTTACTGATAAGGCGGTGGTCACCTCGATAGTAACTTGTATTAGTATTTCATAGGTAGGTAAGTAATATGTGATATAATAGTTATCTAATATTAGGTAGAGGCAGTTTCTAATTATTTTTCATCATCATTATCAGCCAAAGAACTTCCACTGATGACTATAGGCCTCCCCGCGGTTTTCCCCGTCGTCTGTCCATCTTGTCGGTGGACGTCCTTCGCCGCGTCTTTGCTCTCTGTCCCAACGGCCATAGATCAGTTATTTACACTATGTGTTGCAATGTGATTATTATACAATTCCTGCTACAGATAAAGTTCCTTAATCTAACGTCAACATGGTTTATTTAGTGGAGATCTGGAATGCCGCGCATGGGTTTTAACGCGCTTTCGCCGAGTTGCCTGATGGTTGTCAACTATCCACCTACCCTTTCAAACGGGCTGTTATTTACAAGAAGAACTGTCATAAGTTGTAGCAAACACGATCCGAAGCGAGGCGTTCGCTATCCGGTGCCGATTACTGCCGATCGATCCCATGCCACCAGTTCCCTGAGCGCTTTTTTTACGTAGCGTGCTTTCTTATGATTGACGCCTTGTTGGTGCTGTTTCCATTACGGGTTGATAAATGCGCTTTAATCTTAATATGGTATTTCTTCAGCAGACATTTCCTAACGAACCAGCTGTCCAGTACGAGATGAGAAATTACTCAAGGATAGTACCACCTATTTCTTTTTCCTTTCACGGAAGTGAGAGTACTAACTGGAATTTTATTGCAAGCAATGGATCGCAAATAGTGGCGTTTTATTTTATTTCGTGTTTCTCGGAAAGAGTGATTGGTAGTGCTGTTGGAAACTGTACCTTGAAATATATCGATCAAAGGTATTTATGTTGTTCTATCTATGATTATACTGAGTTTTTTTTTACTTCGAAAACAACGACTTTTTTTAAATACCCTTCTAATGACCTACGGGACATCTTCTACGTGTTGTTTTTCAATGTCTTGTTGGTGTTACATCATACTTGACCTTTCGTGATTTCCAAATTTTCAAAGGCACAACGAGGTTGTAGTTTTACTTAAAACAACACTTAAAACCTCCTTCTTCAAAACCTCTTCAACTTTATCATCACGATCTTCGGCAATCTCTAAGGGTAGGTAAAATATTTTACGATAAAAACATAATGTAATAAGTATAATAATAAATATAATAAGTTTGTATAGTGACATAACACTACAAACACAAAAAAATCGTTAAAAAATACATCGTTATAACCGATTGTTAAATATTTGTTCAATATTTCCTTCGGATTTTGATCCAACATTTTCATCAATGTTGCTAGATTGCTCGCAACATTGATGACGTCTCGCAGCCTACGCGTTGAGAAAGCACTTGCAGAATTCAAAAGGCTTGCCGGTGTGTCGGTGGCTGAGTGATGTGGCCATGCGCCCGCATTTTTTACGTTTGAGCAATTTATATTAAAATATAACGTTTTTTGTAATTATCGATGCTTTTATTTTGATGCATAAATAGGGCCGCGACTCTTAGTAGGCTTCCTTTTTTTTACTTTCGATATTGTTAATCACAACATTATCGAATGTGTTTACTCTAAATCCGTTAAAAGATTAAGCTACAGTTGACAATGGTCTCAGCGTTGTCCTCAAATAAAACAAAATCGAATTCGAACTAATCTATTGGAAAAGCTTTCGAAATAAGATTGCTGATAATCATTTTTTAAATCAAAGCCCTGACAATTTTAAATGTTATCTACGTCATCGGCTTTGCCTCACTCATTTCATTGCCTTTTTTTCTTATCTTAACCTTAACTATTAAAAAATATGTCTGCAAAAAATAATAACCTTAATTTCAAATTTTATCATAAAACAAGCGTATAAAAACACAGAGTATTTTTAACGAAATTATTCATTTATTGTGATGAATCGGCACTTTAAATATTATCTATTACTTAAAAGGAGGTGACCTTAAATAGCCTAATATTTTGAAAGAAGATAAAAAGAAAAGTAGTTTAATTTATACTTAGACTATACTAGAAAAGAACAAAAAACTCCATCTCGAGAGAATATAAAATAAATGTTCGAGTTTAATCTACTCTACCATTATCTTATGCGAGGAGAAAAAATTACCAAGTTCTTCATCGGTAATTAATGAACTAAAGTTAATTAAGCCAGTGATGGGACGATTTATTAAACTTTGAATGGGTACTGTCGACGACAGAAACGGATAGCAGGTTTTTTCTGAGTGTTCGTACCTAACGAATAAATTTAAAATTGGTCAAGTCGTTTTTTTTTGGGTTCCGTAGCCGAATGGCAATAAAAGGAACCCTTATAGTTTCTTCAAGTCTGTCTGTCTGTATGTCCGTCCGTTTTTCATAGCCACTTTTTTTCTGAAACAATTACACAGATGAAACTTGGTAAGTAGGTGTATCCTGTTGACACCGCTTACACAAAAATATACACGATTACACAAAAATATATACGATACAAAAAATATAGTTTAAAAAAACTAAAATAACACACTTTTATAGCTAACCGAACTAAAAAGTAGAAAATAATTTTTAATTACAAAGAGTTAGAGAATAATTCAATTCAGAGTAAAAAGCGTGGGGTGCTCGATATATTAAATGTTGCACCCCAATTTATTTTTCATTTTTTAGTTCGATGTTTCAATTAATTATTTGTGGACATGCGACACGCGATAGCTCTATCTTTCTTACTCCCTTACAGAGGATCCACGAAAGAATTTATTAATCCTGGCGGTCCTTATAAGGATATTTAGAAACTGTTATTAAATTATTGCATTGTCATCGGTCCTTGATACGTGTGCAAAGTTTCAAATTAATCAAACTTCTGGAAATCGGTCAAATGTATGCTCAAAGATTCCATTACATACATACATAGATACAACCCAAGCTAATAAAAGCGTGGTAAAAATAATGACATCTGAGGGAGGCTCCTATACATGGAACTAAAACATCGAGGTTCCTAAAACGATTTTATCTGAAAGTCAAACGTTTCTAAGATAGATGCATCCAAAGTGGTGAAATGGGCGTCCTCCCCCTCTAACTTTCAAACTAAGCTAGTGTAAATTTTGAAGAAGAGAAAAAACACATGATGTATAGTTCTTTACAAATGATCTAAAAATATTGTTTTTAACTAGATCGATCGAGTAGTTTTTGAGATATAGCACATTTTCAACAACTGCAAACATAACATTATTGCACTTCATACAAAAACTATGAAAAACAATGTTATATGTATATTTGCTGTCAACAAATAGTTTTTTATTTAATTTTTTATTTTTCTTTATATGGAAAACAAACAGCAATAAATAAAACATTTGGCTTAATAGTAATGCATTGCACTTAAGCAAAAGCAAAATATTGTGTAAGCAAGTGGATCCCTAATTCATTTAAATTTGGCACGAAACCCTTAGTGCGCGAGTCCAACTCGCACTTGGCCGTTTCTTTATGTTTTTTTGTCACTATAGGGACAACAGCACATCTTGCTAAACGCTGCAGTATTTGATATTGTTGTAATTAAGGTTAGTTTTTATCAAATATGTATAACCGTTTGTTCTGGCGACTGTACATAGTGGAAAACATGTATGATATTGTGTTAGCAGTGCTAAGGACTTACTCACCTCTGAGTAGAGGTAACTAGAGCTAGCATAGAAAAGTTAAGATAACTTCAAAAATTCCTGCGATGTCTTACGTTTTCTTAAGTTTATGAGTTGGTATTTATGTACTTTACTTAGCTCAATGAATTCTTTGATTCTTTACACACGATTCATAATGATACGTCCACATACTTTACATGTTTGTATGTATTTTGAAAGTTTCACCTTACATTGACGGTACCAATCTGCTCTCCAAATTACAAAATAACTTCCAATTTTCAACTCTACAAAACACTCCTTAAAGATCATTGTAACTTATTAAAAGTTGTAATATTCCATAAATTCATTTCATAGCGGTTGTCACAGCGCAGGCAAACCGTGAGTAATTTAATTAAAAACTTAAACATTTTTCGCAAAGTTCGTCTTGAGTAGGTTTTCGTGTTGGACTCGGTTCACACGGGACGGTGTTAATATAAAAACTTACATAACTTCGTGTTTATATTCTATGAACTTTGAGAGTAACTTGAATCGAAATGTCTTTCGAAAAAATATAGATTCAGTTTGCTCTTGACTCTAGAATTAGCAAAATATTATCGAGTTGACGATGCAAAGCTGCGAGGCTTTCTTAATAAAATATACGTTGATTGTTACTAACTTAAAAAGTATCTGAGAATAATTTGATGTGTCAAACCATTTAACCTTATTAGTTTTAGCCGTTTGATTTAGTGCCGGGGTTACAAAAGCTGAATAAAACAATACTTATATACAACGAAATATCTGTTGCAAATCTTTCGAACGAAACGTCAAACGAAATCGAAGGCAGCGCGTATCTCTCAATTAACTGAAGTCTCCTGAAGCTCCCTTCATTCTTAATGATTAATTCGCAGATGTTTCGATCAAGAGCTTATTCCCGGTTTAATTGCATTTCCCTGTAGGATATCGGGCATTAGAGAGCTCGACAATTCAGGCTTTTAGCTCTTTTTTATTAATTCCGAATATATTTCCAATGCTAATGCGATTTGCCGACTTAAGATTGAAATTAGTTTGAGTAATCCATTTTCTTCATTGACGTTCGATTTGCCGATGAATGATTGAAAAAAACATCGTGTTTCATCTTTTTATTAACAGCTAGATGTAGGAGCAGAGGATAATATGGCGCTTTTTGAAGCGGGTAGCAGAAAGCAGATGCAGAAAGGTTTGCATCGGTTGCACATGATAACATATACAGTATTTGTGTGTAGCTATAGTCTGCTGCATGCAATCGCTGTCATTGCTATAGGAATCTGCATATTGCAGTTTGTTTCAGAATACAATTTTTAAAGGTTTCCATGAATGATATTACTCTGTAAGCTCTAGCTGCAAGAATTTCATTAAGATTTGGGTTCTATTGCCTTCGTCATATCCTTCAAGTAACAAAATTCTGTACAAACCTTCCCGCTTGATAACAACTGCAAATGCCGGAAAAAATAAGTCTCAAAAACACTCAGGCAATTTTACATTTGTGATTTATTTATTGAAAACTCGACCCTGTGTCTTACATAATAAGGAGTTGGTGTCATATCGAGGCAGTGATGCTATGGGCTCCTTGCCAAAGAAATGGAAACGCACATTTTCGTCTGTTATTCCAAGATGCATGAATGGCCTACGATTTATGTTCGTCTTAGTTTTGTCACATGTAAGGGGTTTATTTGTTTTTCTATTGAATATCTACATGTTTTTTGTTACTTACAGGGCAATATAAACAAAAGAACGACATTTTATTTATTTTTCTCTTCTTTCTTATAAAATATTGCATTGAATTTAATGTCTAATTATGAAGTGTTTGTTTACTTCGTTACGTTGGATACGTAAATTTCAATTCAACGTTGTTAAATTTCAATTATATTCCTGTTGCATGCTCGATTATAAACTAACATGCATATTATATTCAATATATCTAGACTAATAATCTAGACCTTTGGTGAAAGCTACACAACCGTTGGACCCCCTTTACACATCGATTTTTGGCATCTATGCAGTCGCGTGGTTTGAAAACGCGCGAAAAGATTTAATTTGGCATCGATGCAGTTGCGCTATAGTATTGATGAAGTCGCCAATATACCGTTAAGCATTTATCAATGTCCAGCTGCTGCATCGCGACTGCATCGATACTAACGCACGTTAGCATCACGACTGTATATATGCTAAAAGTTGCACAAGTGTGTACAGGTTGGCATTTTGCGACTGCGTCGATGCTGCATCGTTACGCATATACGTGTGCAGTGTACAAAGGGTCTAAACAAACTCATTTTTAACCGACTTCAAAAAAGGAGGAGGTTATCAATTCGACTCTCTGTTTTTTTTTTTTGTATCTATGTTACCTCATATCTCAGTCGTTTGTCGACCGATTCGAAAATTTTTTTCGTCTACTTAGAGGATATACCTTCTAGTTGGTCCCATTTTTTCCAATTTGCCATCTGATGATGATATATTGGTGTAATCGAGGGAAACCCTCAAATTTTAAAGTCCCGTATAGTGTTTTTTCATTACAATCTAAATGTTGACGTGTTGTTATGTCTTATAGCCAACATCTTGTGGGGCTGAGCTGATGGTGGAACTCCTTAACACTTAGGGGTTCAGTAATTATAATGAAAGAACTTATAATAGGTTGTTTGTAGCTTCCCCCTCCCCCTCGGCTATTGAAAGGAAAGGAACCTATTTTAGGCAAAGAGTCGGTGCCATCACTTTGACCATCAAGCATCAACTATCACAGCACCGACTCCAAAAAGAAATAGTTTGCCTAAAATAGGTTCCTTTCCTTTCAATAGTCAAGAGCTTATTTAAGACTTTTTAGTGCATTTTGGTTTTGAAGTCGGTTTTTACTTTTTTTTAAATTTGAAATTGAAGTCCTAAGTGAGAACTGTGAGCTGTACCTATTTAAAGCAATTACTATATATTTCTAAGTACAAAGCAGCTGAGTTACTACCCTAAAGCCTAGGCTACAATGCGGCATACATTACACCGATTACATGTGTCATACGACTTGCCTGTCACATACCGACGTGACTAGATTCCGATACGCACGTATTACGGCGATCTATTGGGCTCTGCTTGAAATGCCCAGAGATTTATGATGGAAAATGTCAAAGGCACTGGGTTTAAGCTCAGAATATCAATAAGTTCTATTTTTACAGACTTCAAAAAAATTGTGAGCAATTCGACCTGTATGTATGTAATATCGTCACAGTTTTAAAAAAATTTTGATCTATTTAGGCTTCCTAATACGTGTGCAAAATTTCATAAGTGTATGTATGTTTGTCTCTGGATTTCTGGAAAACGAGAAGGCATAGCGAAATGTTTCTTTTTTAGTTTAATTAGGTTTAGTTCAATAGGAAACAGTGTAAGTTTCATCAAAATCGGTCCAGTAGTTATTGGGATATGAGTAACAACTAAAAATTATGAAATAAAAAAATATAAAAATAAACCACCATCAAAACACTGACTTTGAGTTTATCTAAACTAACAGTCAACACACATCATGCACCGACTCCAAAATAATGCGTTTCTCCTAAATAGAAGACAAATAAGTTTATTTTAAGCTTTTTAGTCAGTTTTTTGAAAGTGGTTTAATTTTTCAAATTATTATTTTAAAAATTGCGTAACTTCATCAACTTACATAATAGCTTTTCAATAAATAATTTTAACGCTATTACTAGTCATACGTGATCCATCGTTGGTCACATTACGCGTTCCAATAAAACAGATTAATGAATGTCCCATATCAAATTATACATTAGTTGATTCTCCTTAGAAATCTTTTTCATACAAACAAACCACTACTACGTATACAATTATACATGTTACTTTTACTAGAACACTATTGCTTAGCTTTTCATGATGCTGACTGTACCATAGTCTTGGATATTCGAACATAAATTACTTCGATTATATGTCAAACGCCGCATCCCAATGCGAATACGTGACTCGAATCGAGTTGAGTATCGATTTATTGAAATTGCCACTGGACAGCAATCGAATAACGTTCTGATTGCGATGTCTTGTGTGTGTGAAGGGCTCGGGCACAGAGTTACTAAAGTCCATTTTTCTTTGCTAGTCGAATAATGAAAATAATCTTTATATAAGTTTTACAAAGTAACTTAGCTTTTAACTGCCTCGGTGACGCAGCGGTAGGAGGGTCGCACTTTAAAGCGACGGCTGCGCCAGAGGTCCCGGGTTCGATCCCTGGGTCGGGCCAAAAATAATATACCTGAGTTTTTCTGTTCAGAAATTCTTAGGTAGCCCGGAGTTTGGAAGTTGGCGGTGTTTCACCCCCGTGCCTCGGAAAAGTACGTAAAGCCGTTGGTCCTGCGCCTGAACTCTCTCCGGTCGTGTCAGATTGCTGTCCCGTCGGGCTATGAGAGTGAAATGAATAGAGTGCACCTGTGTTTGCGCACACACTTGTGCACTATAATGTGTCCCGCGCAGTCGGTTAGTCGTTGTGACTGTGACTATCAACTTTTACAAAAATATCTCGTGGTGCTCGTAACGTAGTGGTAGCAGCGCTTTGGTAGTGATACCGAAGTGCAGCAACCTACGGCGCGGTCGTGTTTGGATGGGTGACCATTCCGACCATATAAGTGACGTACATTGCGAGCATCACCGTGCTTCGAAAGGCACGTTAAGCCGTTGGTCCCGGCTAATGTCGGTTGATATTAATCGCTAAGCTAAGTCAGAGGCCTTATGGGCGGCTTGATAACATTTGACAGCAGGGTTAGTCGCTTGCCTTGCAAACACCCCTCCACCAACCCGCACTGAACCTGCGTGGTGGAGTATGACTCAAACTACCTCATAGTTGAGGTAAGGTCTTTGCGCAGCAGTGGGATGTTATCAAAAATATCAGTGAATAAGATTCATTTATTATTTGATTTAAAAAGATCTCATTGCTTAACGATGACGTACCTATGCAGTTGGTGAGTTTTGTGCTTATCTTATTGTAAAATGAATTCTTACGGAAAAAAGGAATGACAATATTGTTTACAATATTCGACAACCAAAAAGAAACCGACTTTATCTAACTGGAGGACGGTAGTCTATGTACTTCGCGTGTCAAAAAATTAACTTAAGCGATGTGCATTGTGTTTCGCGACTTTGATAGAATTTTATTTAGCTCACGCTTATAAATCACCGAATCAATGAATTAAATCTTTGTTTTTATATAAAAGCGCTTAAACAATTAGACCCCTTACACACTACGACTTCTAGCAGCGATGCAGTCGTGCGTTTTGAAAACGCGCTTCAGCATCGCGGCTCACGCAATGAACATATTTAATTAAGCATCGATGCAGTCGCGCGTTAGAATTGAAGCAGATGCGCGGCTGCATCGATGATAACGCGCGTTAGTATCAATACAGTCGCCAAAATTAAGTGCATAATTTGTCAGTTTCCAGATTCTGCATCGCGACTGTATCGACGCTAACGCACGTTAGCATCCCAACTGCTTCGATGCTAAAAGTCGCAGTGTGTAAAGGGTCTTAGGTGACTTTAGCAGCGCGATGGTAGCGCGACAGGTGCGCTGCTGATAATTGCATACAGTAATGGCAGCAGCGGCGCGGCAGCGGTGCCGCTGTTTTTCATGTATGAGCATCCGATGCTGCCGCGCTGCTGTCGCTCTAATGTGAAGACGCACTAAATGTCAATTCAAATCTTTCAATTCATCTTATTAGGACGGACTGAGATGTCACTATATCGTTTTCTGCATCCAGTGTGATCCTGTGATCTATAAGTCTATCCATCTTGTCGGTAGACATCCTACGTTGCGCCCCTGATCGAAGGGTCTTCAATCTATAACTATTGCCTCAACCGCAATCAGTTCTTTGCGCTATGTGCCCTGCGCTGCCCAGCCACCTGACCTTACTGATTTATTATAACCGTCCGCTGTAAAAAGCAGTGGGGGAGGATCCTTTGGCTTGGCTTGGCTTGGACAGTCATAAAGGCTTGTTTTGTCTTCTTAATGTAGTCTAGTAGTGGTTTGTGGGCTCGAGTAGTTATGGTCGGGTTATGTCGAGCGAAAAGCTAAGTAAAGATCTGTATTCATACGACTTATGTTACATTAACGTTATAAGAATGGACGCGCAAATTGGGTGATATTCCATGATTTGAACGAAGGAGGAAAATATCAGTGTAACAGGATCACGCTGGACACTTACGATATTCGTAATTGTATTTCTTCTTTGGAGTAAAACCCTTGAAATGGTATTTATCTGATTCAAAATAATCATAAATTTATGTTTTTTTTGTGTTATTAAATTTAAAACATTCATTTGCAAACGTAAGAATTTTTTCCTTTTATTTGGAATGATTTTCTTTGTGTAGGTACAGCTAATTAAAAATAGTTGATTACCTGTAATAATACGACAAAACAGTTCATTTTTATAAAATCAATTTCAGCTTCAAAACTATGACTCGAAAAATTCGTGGCATTTCGTAGTTCGTAGCCACGAGAACATTGCTTACAAAAATTAATTAGTATGTCTTGATACTTATACTTTTTATTTACACTCGTGGTATTGCTTTTGATTTACGACTTTACTCCTAACTTCCGAAGTCAAATAATAATCAATAAAGAAGTAATAGTAGATTGCTATACAAGTGGAGAAGCAACAAAGAATAACGATATAATTACATGAAAACAGACTACATAAAATTAGACGATATCAAATAATTAAAATCCTTGTCATAAATATCGTTGAATTTTCTTCACATATTATATTTATTAAATTAAAAAAATAGAGAGAGAGCCCAATATTAAAAAGTGTCATCATAGTTTTATGGCGGGCAAGTTTAATTGTTTATTTTATGTTATTGTTAAATAAGACCAATCGTATATTTTTTATGTCAAATATACAAATGTTTTTTTCGTATAGCTAAACAGAAATGTATACCTAAACCTGCATGTAACCTGCGCTCTTCCCATTTTCTTACTCTTCACACTCCTCTTTACAAGTCCAGCTTTATGTCGGACTCTTTCACCATCTCTACGATTCGCCTTTGGAATTCTCTTCCCATGGAAATCAGAATGTCCTCAAACAAACTTTCTTTTAAGAAGTCTCTCCGCACCCACTATCTTAACCTTGGCTCACTTCAAAACTAACCACTATTTCGTTCACTGCTGTCGGTAATATTTTAATAGATGTCATCAATATCTTCACATCCCTATCTGTAGTTTATTATTTATTTTTTATTAAATATATGTATTCTATGTAAGTTTATTAATCCAATGCTTATATATTTACAAATATTTTTGATTATCTATGTAATTTTTGTATGTATGTTTATGTTAATGCATTTTAAATTTTTGTCCCTCTCAGTACTTTTAAATATTCCGCCACTGATTTAACTCTCTGCATTTCCCAAGCGGTTGACTGGTAGAGAATGCCATAAGGCATTAAGTCCGCCAATTTTACCATTAACAGTGCAATAAAGTTTAAATAAAATAAATAAATGTATGGAAAGCTTTTATTATTTTAATAATAGGATGTATGTGTAACTCAATTCCTTTTGACCCAAACTTTGACTCCATCATGCCGTGCCAATTAAAACTAAATTACTTTCCACCCTAGGGATGGGAAAGCTATTTTCTAGAAATGAAATAGTATTATAAAACTTTATTTTCGTAGCGCGACTACGCCTGCTACATTGCTACGAGTACGGTGTAGCTTCTACGGCGCTACGAAATCTCTACGCGTTCGTAGAGATTTTATTTTAATTAAAGTGAGTTATTCAGTTTAATTAAAATAAAATCTATATATAATAGTTATTTATGAAATAAGAAACCAAAAATTTGCGCACGGGCGGGACTTGAACCAGCAACCTTTTGGCAAACCGGGCCAAATGCTCTTACCAATTGAGCTACCGTGCTGTCAGTCCGACAAATAACTGCTTGGACCATCTGTTTCATAAACAGACGGCTAGATGGCGCTAAGCGTCACGCAATTGACGTTTTCATAATAAACCACAAAATTTCGCCGGGTCGGACTGACAGCACGGCAGCTCAATTGGTAAGAGCATTTGGCCCGGTTTGCCAAAAGGTTGCTGGTTCAAGTCCCGCCCGTGCGCAAATTTTTGGTTTCTTATTTCATCTTTATGAATATAAAATATGACACTGTGAGTGTTAAAAAACATTCTCAAGCATTAGATAGCGAAGCGACATCAATTTCCAAGTTGAATTTATTCTGTAAAGAATAACTGCTTGGACCATCTGTTTCATAAACAGACGGCTAGATGGCGCTAAGCGTCACGCAATTGACGTTTTCATAATAAACCACAAAATTTCGCCGGGTCGGACTGACAGCACGGTAGCTCAATTGGTAAGAGCATTTGGCCCGGTTTGCCAAAAGGTTGCTGGTTCAAGTCCCGCCCGTGCGCAAATTTTTGGTTTCTTATTTCATCTTTATGAATATAAAATATGACACTGTGAGTGTTAAAAAACATTCTCAAGCATTAAAGTAAGTTATTTAGTTAAGTTAAAAACTAAACTAAAAAAGGAAAGAAACCGTTATAAGTAATGCTATTTTGCGTAACATTATTCAATTGGGGTATTGGCTTTCTGTATAAAAGGTACAGCATTCAAATTGTATTAGTCACGAACGTATCGGGTGAGGCGTGGCTCACTGGAGTACGGACCTTATTTAATGTCAAGGCTTTTATAAGTCTACGTTTACATAAAAATGTGTTAGCGTTGTTCCGTTAATTAAGTAAGTTTTTGGAGGTGATGTTCGTTAAAGGATTTAACTTTTATCCTGGGGAAATCGTTGCTTCTGGGTATTCTTTTGAAAGTTAATAACATTTTAATGTCGGTGTGTTGCGATAATTTATGACCTCGGTTATTAAAGCCAACGTTTTCTGTGAAAGAAACTAAAATAAATTATAATAATTTATTTTTAGTATAACCAGTGCTGATTGCAAAAATGAATAAATCAATCGAATTGTTTGAACCTGTAAAGCGAGACTGCTTTTTAAGGTTCCGTAGTCGAATGGCAAAAAACGGACCTTACAGTTTCTTCAAGTCTGTCTGTTTGTCCGTCTGACTGTCTGCCTGACTGTTTTTCTGTCTGTCCGTCCGTATGTCACAGCCACTTTAAGCATCTAACTGTTGAAATTTAGTAGGAAGGTGTATCCTGTTATCCGCTTTACGACTCTTATACAAAAAATATTAAAATATAAAAAAAAATACATTTAAGGGGGTCCCATACATGGAACTAAAACCGTTTCTTTTTAGTTAAACCTATGCGTGTGGGTTGTCTATGTATAGGTCTTTTACAATGGCATAGAGGTTCTTCCAACCATTTCTTTTAAAGTCTAACGTTTGATAGATAGCTTCCAAAGTGGTAAAATGAGTAAACCCCATCCCCCCCTCTAACTTCTAAATTAAGTGAGTGTTACTTAAAAAAAAATGTAATGTTTGATCTTACCAAATATTTACAACGAAAATTGGTTTGGACGGAATCGAACTAGTAGTTTTTGAGATATAGCACATTTTCAACAACCGCGAACATAACTTTCAACAAAATATTGTGGTATTTTAGCTAAGTGAAAATAAGTGGAATTTAGTTAAAATTGGCACGGAATCCTTAGTGCGCGAGTCCGACTCGCACTTAGCCGGTTTTTTATAGTTTCAACCGACTTCAAAAAGGAGGAGTCTGGGGGTTCTATATTCGACTGTATATATGTATGTTGATTTCTTCGTCAATTACGATCCGATTTTCAAAATTTCTTTTTCATTAACGGTTTAATATTTTCTCCAGTGTGAACTGAGCTCTATGTTCCGCCTCGTTAAGTGCTTCCATTTCATGGGAACTGTCTTGTTTGCGATGGATCGTTTGCCTCAAATACTTGTGTTTGACTTGTCACGCCTTTTCCCGTAGCTTTTACTTGCTTTGGATTATGACGAACTTGGTTGTAGCTTGTATTGAAATTGATGTTGTTTAAAGTTTTA
This sequence comes from Pyrausta purpuralis, assembly GCA_963924145.1. NCBI lineage: Eukaryota > Metazoa > Arthropoda > Insecta > Lepidoptera > Crambidae > Pyrausta > Pyrausta purpuralis. The sequence continues at coordinate 21,590,224 of OZ001659.1, forward strand.
TATTTAAAAAAATCTTTAGCGGCCCTCCGCGACTATTTTTTGTTTTTAAATTTAAAAGAGTAGTTCCTCAGATTAGCAGGTACAAACAAATCCTTCAGCCTTGTTAATGTTAGTAAGAATAAATATTGGACACCAATCACATACATTGCTCTGTTCCCAAAGTAAGTAGCTAATGCAATTGTGTTATGAAAATCAGACACAACTTTGGTACCACAACACCCAGACCCTAGACAATATAGAACATTTTGATTTATATATTGATCCGACCGTGAACCGAACCCGGGACCTCAGAGCGGTGACGCCTTCGAAACCCAGCGTGCTTAGCGACTACACCACGGAGGTCATCAATTAGTTAGTATCTATACAATTTAGGTATGATTGATAATACAAGTGGGAGCTATAAGACGAAATACCTACTATGCAATAAACACATACAGCGACAATTATATAAGAACAAGGGTAAAAAAATATATGATAAATACAAATTGAAGACCTAAAGCGTGTGTTAACATTAAAACGACTTTCGTTGAATTTTTTTAACTGTGGTTTGAAAGTAGTGAAAGTAGTAAATAAATAACTAATTGGAACAGCCCAAAACTCTCTCCATCCAGTATAATCTGCTCAGCCCGAGCCGCAAAGGAGCTTACAGCAATCTGAACGCGTAATTAATTCCGAATGCATCTCGGATTTGGGCTTTGTGATCTTTACATGTGCACGGATTTAGACCACTGCATAATATTAATGCGATGGCAATTTTATGTGACGTTCGTTTATGAAATTCTGTATGGTAATCACGCTTTTACGGTGCACTTATAAAGCCTTAAAAAATATTAATTCATTCATTCGTTCTTCTGAACCCATAACAATCTCTCTGCATGACCTAAATGTACGACTGGGATAGAATGCTGTTAACATTAAATCCACTACCATATTAAGCAATAAAGTTTTAAAATAAATAAATTCATTAATGTAAAGAAACGCTATACATAGTGTTTTTAAACTACTAGGTATTAGGAATCAGTAACTATTAAACTCACACAAACACACAATATTCCTCTGTCGATTTAAGAATTTCATAGTATAATATCTTTTTTTTGTTTTATTTTAATTAAATAAATAAAAATAACTTACTTATAACTTACCTGAGTCCTGTAAGTCTGGTGTAGAGTGCTAACGACTGTCTTACAGTAAAAAAAAAAAACTATTACAGCCGTAATCGTTCAACCGTATCTTATTATTGTGTCGCCAATACTTTGTACCTATTCAAGATATCAGAAGTTACAATTTGTACCATTAAACTTACTTTATTTGTTTAATCAAACTTCATTTTTATAAACAGAGGTCTTAACACGTCAAACCGACTTCTTTACTAAATCGGTCCCGTAACCCGTCAGATTTTTGTACATAGTCGATTTTTATTTGGTTTCGCCTCATTCGTAACGGGTAGGTTTAAAACACCTTTTATTTATCGCCTTAAACATACTCTTGTTCATTCAAAAATATATGCGAGACCAAAATTACCTTTTTCTTCATAGACATGTATAATCTGAATGCGTGAAGCTGGCACCGTAACTTAGATTTATGTTAACTCCTCCATAAATATTAGTTAGGGTTCCATAAAGTTATCAACGCGTTGTTGTTTTTGCCGCAATATAAGTGAGACACTTTCATAAGTAGTACTTTTTACAAAGCCGTGATTCTAGCGCAGAAATTATTCTATTTCAAGAGTGTTTATCACAACACTTAATACAAGTAATAATAAATATGAACGATTTTACTGATCCGAATATACCATACCTGGCTATACCCATTCGGAGTTATACAGCTGTGACTATGATTTAACCCTCTCTTGACATCCACCTATTGATAGGGATGTATGAATGTATTTGGTATTCAAATACTAAATGCAGTGATAGCTACTTAGGTACGTATAAGATAAAACAGCAATTTTTTTTTATCCTTTTTATATAACGATCAATCAATCATCATGGCCTTCTTGCCGCAACTTGCGGCCCGCAAGGAAATGGATTGAATTATGAATAGGTAGATTTTAAGTTTATTTTTTATGTGCAACATGTGGCTTAGTTTTATTTATTTTTCTTGTTTGTTATTATTAATAAATCGTAATCATGTGTATTTAATAATATCAGAAACAAAATTATTACATATATTACAAATTATTCATATAACTTTAGTTATATGAATAATTTGCAGTTAAGTATTTTACATTTTCTCATCAAGAAATAATCTTGTGTAGTACTTTATCTTGTACTTTTCAGCAGAGCATTGAGCGCAATTTAAATTTATTGATGTCTCTTTAGTTAATCATGATAATAAATAAATAAATAAATATTGGACACCAATCACATACATTGCTCCGAACCCAAAGTAAGTAGCCAATGCACTTGTGTTATGGAAATCAGACACAACGCTGGTACCACGGAGGTACGGTGGTATGGTGGTGGTAATTGATGTGATATTTCAAGATTGAATCTATGTTCGGTCTCATTAGACCAGTGGAGATAAAGTGTGACTTATCTCTCGCGAGCGCTAAAGGGTTCGGCGGAACAAAGTTACGGGAGCAATACACAATTAGTACGACTCAGGAGTTCCCGAAGAAAGGCACTTTTGTTGTTTGTCTACAGTTCGTTACTAGCGCGATTCCTCCCGTTTGTACCCAGAGCTTGTTTACATACATTTATGATTCATAAAGTCTTACTTTCATACTTGTTTTGAATTGGCTTGCTGTAGTCATGTTTTAAATATGACAAAGAGTTTCTTGCTTTGAGGAGAGTTTGAGACGTTTTAAATGTTGGCAGAAAGTTTAATTCATAATGAAATAAATGAAAATAATTAATTAATTAATTGACGTTTGATAGATTATCGGCATAAAATTAAAACTTTTAGCAACTGAAGCACTACTCTTTTTATTAAGTGCATTAATTTTGATAAATAGATCCCTATTTATCAAAATTATTCAATTAAGACGGTCTTCTCAGACTTCTTGCAGTAGCCGCTACCGAAGTTAGAAATTATGACTCTTCGTTATGACAAGTAATTGTATAAAAGCAATAATCATGGTTCACTAAAAAAAAATATTTAATTTTATTAATATGTTACCGTACACTCGATTTGAATGCTGTGTGCACTCGCCCTTGGAGTTGCAACAAATCATACAGCATACCTAAAATTGTACTTTCTTCTAAACCTAAATTGTTAATACTAGATTTGTGTGTACCAAATAAATAAACAGAACAAAAGTACTTCACAGATGCAGAGATTTAAAGACTGATCGCCTAAAATCAGTAACCATTTTGATCAATATTGTTAACCGTGTATCCAATCATTATTTCTTCTATCTCCTTTTTATATGCCTATACACTAGCGGTCCCTAGGTCATTTTATAAATAAATAAGCTATTAACGTGTTCAAATAAACAACTCTGCAACTTTATGACATTAATTAAAAAATACTGTTAGTCACACCACTTATAAATCGAGAATGGGTGGACCGCTTTTCATGATTTTAACATTATTAGTATAAATTGCACTTGAAAAAAAAGCAACTGTTGCAGGCAACTGTTTATTTTATTATGCTTAAATTATATAGCCTTAAAAATGCAGTTTTCACAATTCCCTAGCAAGATGTAGTTGCCAGGAAGATCGTCAGTAGGTGTCTGAATACACAGATAATTTCCATCACGAACTGAGGGTACTTGATGTGTGCACAATACTAAATCGTGATGTCTTGTGTGACGGTAGTAGTGTGGAAGTAGGTTCCTACTCTGATTGACTTTCAGCTCTATCAATTGCACTCGCTCGCACCGTCATGCTAAAATTAGTGACAATGATGACAATACTTCACTTTAAAGTTTCACGTACTATCACGAGACTCAGTTCAGAGAAACCGAGGGTTGTGACATTACATGTAACGGTAAAATAATGAAACAATTTCTGGCGTTTTTATATGGAGTGGTTTGACTATACCTTCTTAATTGCACAGAATATAACAACAACTAGACAAAAATTTAGAAAAGAAACAAGCGTACTGGCTTGTTTCGCACCGTTATAGTTATTAAAAATTAAGTAATAAATAAATATAGGTAAATAGGTAGGTAGATATAGCACTTGTTATGGAAATCGAAGCAACGGAGGTACCACAACACCAGGATCATTATGATATTCATATTTGACCGGATCGAAAATCGAACCATGGCCTCGGAGATGACCTAGTCGCTACATCACAGGTGTTATCAAAGTCGCTGCCCGAACTCATTCATCCATTCGTTTGGACTGTGATAAAAATATATACTTCAGTTCTATCACGATCGCTCGCGCTGACATTCTGTCAATAGGATGTCTGATAAGGACAGCTAACATGGAAAATACATCGTTTGCCAACATAGTAGATCCTCTGAAACACGAGTTCCACTTACGGCTGTCACCGACAGAACTCCTAATGAGCTGGCTACAACTCAATGTGTTGTCTCAGCGCTGATTAGTTTCAGAACACTTTGTTGCTCTAAGTTAATAATTAGGTGTGATTTTGTAGAGAAATGTTGTGTACACTATGCTGGATTACCTTATACGGAGCAAAAAGCCAATTAGGTATCGTGTAAGGATGATAATTTCATTTTAATTTTAATGCTTCAACATCCGAGCGGTTACAGGCAACCGCATAACAATAGAATTTGCATTGTGTCTCGTTCACATACGCTTGAGGGATTAATGTTTATTACGCGAATGTTACCGACTTGATTGACACATACTAGGAAATTAATAAAAAGCAAATGTTCAGCATTAATTCATTGCTTAGGTTTTAAAGGATAAAATGAGGTTTCATCAATACTAATTGCTTAATTGAAAACAATTTTTATGCTGAAAAAATCAGTCGATCGCTCGCGTGACGAATAAATAAAAAGTCTCAAGCAAAATGTGTACAGACAGCGTTACAAGTGTCTAAACATAAGTTACAGAATATAATAATGACTTTTAAAAAATCATTAAAAGTTCATTTTTTCTTAATAACTTTAATATTTTAACATCGCGAAATGCTACTGTGATAAAAAAAACTGTTAAGTCAATATAGAAACTCTGATAGACCATTGAGGGTCGATTTCACTAACGTTACATAAGACTCATCCGACGGAATATGTTTTTATAAAACGACCGATTATAAAATTTCATTGACAATGCAATCATTTAGATTGCTGACAATGGTGACGTTTTCAAAGCAGGCGTATTGTATATTATTCGACGAATATTTCTTCTGTTGTTAGTAAAATAAAGCCTGAATCATTTGCGTTGCTTTTTAGCAGTGTCATTTTTCAATACAATAGCTGCTCACAGCATGACAACAACACTACAACAAAGGATTGTATTTTATTTAAATTCGTCAATAACATTAAAATACGCTGTGTTTATCGTAGAACACGCCACAGCATTTTTATGTTAATTAATATGTTTTAAATGCGCATTCATTATATTAATGAGTGTTTATATAACGGTTGCTGAAGTTTATCGTTTGGGTTTAAGCGTAGTTTAAGCATTGTTTATGAAAGTTGAATATGTTTAGTTGTTTATTAAACTTTACTACATGGTTAGTTTCAATTGGCAGCATTTCATATTTATAAAGGTATGAACATGCGAAAACCATTTCGATTCTTAGCAATTCTTAACACGTTAAATATTATTTCTTTTTTTTTATTTAGTATGGGTTCGCTCTTGACTCCAGCCCAAGCCTAGTGCGACTAAGACGAAGTCGAAGATGAAACGAGCTCGTCCAGAAGAAGACTGTTAACTCGAACTTTGAAAATATTTCATATAATTTTGCAATTTATTTTTAAAGTTAAATAAAAAGGACTGATATAATCATGGGAGAAGGCATTTACCACCGCCGTTACGCCTTTGCTATGACATCACCAGAAAAACACCTAAACGACTTGCTTGACTTGCTGTCAGCTGTCACTTTGACACTTAGTGTTGTTGTTGTCGGCCATGTTGTATTAGACATTCTCGATAATTGACAATACATATGGTCAATTGAAGTTTATTTAAAAAAGTACATTATTATTCAGATACGAAATAATCATTATAATTCCTCTTACGAAATTTGATTGATATTTGTACTTATGAGATAAGTTTTAGTAATTTTTAGACAATTTAATGGAAAAAAATGCTACGTAAGCTCTAGTTACATAACTAGTGTGTATAACTTAAATTAGGTAATAATACCTGCTTGCGCGTGTCACACCAGTATATGACAAAAATGTACATAAAAACTATTTATATATTTTTTCGCCGCATTCAAGTGGTTAATACATGAAAAAGGAAATACTTATTGGTTTAACCATCTATTTTGACATCCTACTTCTACAATTGCTACAGGCCACAACACTATAGACGTCAAAAAATAGAATATAGCAAAGTCGGGACCTCGTAACATCTTAACCTTTACACCTACGCTCTTTTATAATTGAGTGTTTTGGAACAAATATTATTAGGAAAAATACTGAACAGAAATGAAAAAGAAAATACAAAGGAGTCTTAGTTTTGTAAGCTCTTTCAGAGAAAAATAAAAATATGCGTATAAAAATTTTGAAATGATGTCAATTCCAACATTTTTAGTAGGTATCGCAATAAAGATGTATTGCATATCTGCAATAAAACCTTTGTCATCACGTAATTTTTGCCCCTGCGAAAATTACGTGATGACTTAGAACCAAACGCACGGCATTTGTTTTTATTATTGAGAAATAAACTAACCATTACAAAAAAGTTCTTCCCATCCATAATTCGTAATATTCTTGGTCGTTTTCCAGATTTTCCCCGGTCATCGATCAATGTCGAGGGGTTTTTAATTACAGCCTTTTCTGTTCGTCCCATCTTGTTTCTCTTTCGGCTAATGGTTCTCGAATATTGTGGTCTTAAACTTTCTAGACACGTTGTTGGTACATTAAATGACTTTTAGGCTTATAAAATCTCTTTGTATGAGGAGAGACTTTTGCAAATAAGGTTGTTTGGTAAAGTTTTATATTTGTAGAGGCTTTAACAATAAAAGTTTTGCTGGACAGTTTACGTGTAGTTCATTTCGTTCAATCCATGTCGTTATGTTTTACTGTGGTAGGTTATTTTAATGTTATTTTAATACTTTAAGTGCCTGCAATTTTTAAAAGTTTAATTAAAAAAAGATTTATAAAAATACAGTATTATTATTATTATAAAAAAAAAACATAGACACTCGGATCAGCATGGCGATTCAGAACAAACAGAACGCTTATCAAATAAGCCATTCGGCTTGGGTTTCGGCTAGGTTCTCTTTTCATTTTTAAATAAATATAGTAGTTAGAAATGATGTCAATATTATGTCAGTTCGGTTACAAATATAATAAATGAACAAAATAATTTATTTGCATTGGATAAATCCACGTTATTATAATTTTATTAATAACTGAAAGTTATCGATTCGGTACCGAATCCGTAACCGAATGGTTCTGAATCGGGGGCCTGATCTGAGTGATATTGAAACATCACCGTAAACTCGGACCCGAGTGGTCCACACCGCTGCAAATGGTTCTTGCGCACTTGGGCTCGGGTGATAATATTATCTTACGTTTTTATCGTAAAAAAATATTATCAAAATGGTTATTCTAATCCTACTTTTCTTATCTGTGAATACGATCTTATTCAATATGCAAAGATTGATACAAAACGCAAGTTTTTACCATGTTTCTCAGGCCCAAAAACGAGGCAATAAAGCTTTCAACTTGACACAATGGGCGCAGTTATCCGCAGGTCAATCTTAGTGACAATGAATGTTCAATATTCCAAAAATGTCTTCTAAATTTATTTAACCGTCCGACATCGATCACTGTCGAGGGGTTTTTAATTATCCCTACTGTCTGTCCTGTCGGTTGTCCTTGCCCTCTTCGTCGTGTACTTGTAGCCTTAGTGTACAATCAGCGAGAGATAAATCTTAACGGGACACCCTCTGACTTTGAATTAGGTTGCATAGAATTAATCCTTATGGCGCTTGACCCTTTTTTCACGGAGGAAATGTGTTACGCATACCTACTCTCCAATTACTGTATTGATCGCAATGGCGCTTGACCCTAGGACGGATGATGTATGTACGGACAACAGCACGTCAAGGTAAACACTGCGCTATCTTATTCAGTTGTAATAAGGGCGAGTTTGCAACAAAAGTGGGTAACCTGATGTGCTGGCCACTGTACGTTGTTTTTAATAACTTGTTTCATATGTAATGCGTTTGAGAAGTCATAAGACTAGTTATAGAATCAAGATGAATTGTTCATATTCACCATGTTGCTTTTTCTTAACAAAGGGTAGCCTATGTTAATCGAAATATATTAAGAAATCGATGTATACCTTATTGAGTTATTTATTAAATTTTATTTATTTCAATTCAATTTTCACTTGTAGTTTACAGTAACAACACCAAGTCGCATACAAGCTTACACAATTAACGGCCATTTTGCCAGAAAATCGGTCATTTTAGCGCAAATGTGGAACCCACATACTGAAAAATACTGAACTGAACTGCTAAAATACATATTTTTTATGCCGTTGCCGTAGTCGGGTAAAAATAATCGTATGTATATAGAGATCTACTAATATTTCTTCATTGTATGGTGCTGACTGTATATTTTTTAATCGTTGCCAATGACATCTTGCCGACGAGGGTTGTGGACTGTGAACGGTCCCGTTTTTTGCAACCATTCTCTTTGCATACCAAAGGTGATCAGTGTAAACGGTAAACTCTGAATTTATTGGCAATATCTACGGCTGTCTACCGCAATACTCTGTTTAATTATAATATACCTAACAGCATAAGTAAAAAAATATTTTAAACATTGATTGAAATATATGAATTGTTCCTTATTAACAAGGATTATTTATTTTAATTTCATGATAACAAAATTGAAATGTAGTAATTGTGAATTCTATGAGATGTTTTTACGTGTATTCTCCCATTTTAATCTATAGATTAGTAATAGTATAGATACTAATATTATAAATCTGAAGATTTTTGTCATAGCCAGAAAACATTATGAAACATATTATTATTCAGGGTCACGAAAACAGTGACGTCGTGAGGTCAATCCAAATATACCATGTATACGACCTCCGTGGTCGAGTGGCGAGCACGCTGGTTTCAAGCGTCACCATCTTGTGAGGTTCCGGGTTCGATTCCCGGTCGGGTCAATGTAGAAAACGATATTTTCTTTATTGTCTCGGGTCTGGGTGTTGTGATACCACCGTTGTGTCTGACTTCCATAACACAAGTGCATAGGCCACTTACTTTGGTGTCCAATATTTATATTTATACCATTGCGGTGTGCATTTTCTGGGGGCGTTGCGATCCAACTTAATCCGTCCAATTTACAGGCAGTTCAATTACCACTCAGAATAAACGAATGTGATCAATATAATTCTATTACAATTTCACTACAATGGTATGAATATTTATATTCTTAAATTATTATTTATGTTATTAATTAATAAATATAATGCGAAATTGTAATAGAAATCGCTAATTTGACAGTAAAGCATAGCTGCTTAACTGTCAGAGCAGAACTGCATCCCAATACGCATCCCTGGTCCTACTTATTCCACTTAAAACTAAACATATAAATAAGACGCCTTTCTAATATATCATTTTCTTCTTTTCAGGTAAGCACGTTCGTGTAATTGAGCACCACTGCACTAACTACCAGATTTAAGTGATGGTTAAGTTTCCATTTTATCGACCGAGTTGTTATTAATAAATTAAAGAGTTACGCGACATGACTGAAGTCGTCAGAAGTTCTTCCAGTGTCTATCAAGTGCTTCGGGCAAGGAAAATTTTACTTTAATACAATCAACTCTGGGTGGATATTTCTCTACTGATAAATAAGAGCAGTAAAATATCAAGCGGAGTTAACATTTATCAAGTCGAAGTTGAGTTTTATAAGCAAACTAGCTTTGTGAAGAGCCATATTTGTTCACCAAGACTAAATCTAGGTTAATAAAAGTGACAAACTCCTAGTGAGTTGTAACTACTACGTATAGACTATATATATCTCTATATATTGACGACCCGTCTGGTGTAGTGGTCGAGAAATCGCCTACTACGCAGCGGGTTGCGGGTTCGATCCCTGCACAATACAAACATTTGTGTGCATAAATATGTCTGTTTGTATTGGTCTGGGTGTTTTCTATGTATATCATGTATGTTTTTACAAACAAAAAGTTTTTAAGTATTATATCCGTTATCTGGCACCCATAACACAAATAATGAATTCATAATTTGATGAATCTATACTGTGAGTTGATGTCTGTGTCGTCAATTATGGAGCACGAAATTAGTTTGTGGTGTCAGTTCCATACGCTAGTAATAGTAATTCAATTAAAACGACTGACTTATCTGAGAACCACATGATACTGAGATCAAATCAAATCAAATCATTTATTGCTCATAGTTACATTACATTTTAAGCTGGTACATGTCAAGAAGGGTATACATGTAATACTTACTTATTAACAGTAAAAAAACGTCCACTGCTTAACGTCGGCCTCATCCTCCGATTTCCTCTCCCCAGTCGCAACAGATCAAGAGTGGACTTCCTTTCGCTGTTAATCATTGTGGTTGGTGTAGTTCTTTATGTCAAAGCTGACTTAAGATTTGAGTTAGTGTACATGTCTTAGAGTTTGTGTTCATCCACGTCAACTTGCTGCAGGGTTGCCATATACGGCCTTATTTTTTCCTGGACATTTCGGGGGGTGCAGAAATGTTTCTCCACTTTTTTTGAGCCCGTGTCTCCTTTTCCGATAAATAAGTATTTTTTTTGGAGTTTGCTTATAACGTTGAAAAACAACATTTGAATTTTTCTATCTTAAAAATCACCATGTTGTCGTAAGGGGAAAAAATAATATTTTTCAATTCCGGGACATTAAGGGGGTTGACTCACTGGACTCGCGAAATTCCGGGACAATCCCGGAAATTCCGGTCAACCCTGGGTGTGCGTGCGAGTTGCTTCACAGGATGGTAAGTAATGATTACATAATAGGAATTAACCATGAATTATAAATATTTGTCTCTCCTGAATGAAATTGGGAACTAGGAACAGTTGCATCGTTTACTAGTGCTTATTTGAAATCTATTTATAATTCCGGAATATTTCGCCTCCTTACGTACGAGTAAAAAGAATATTATGACTGTCCATATCTTGGTATGATATCTAGCTATTGAAACGTCCGATTCTTGTGACAGAAAAATTGAATATATCCTCTGTTCCCTTGTTTCACTTTGGAGCAAGATTGGATTATTAATCGACTGTCAGTCACGTCGACCTCAAACTATCGGAATTGTTTCCATTGAATTTAAACTGAACGGTGGCGAATCACAAACCTGTAATAATGATTTGACACTTAATTAATTGAAGTGCTATTCTACATTTGTGAAATGGACAACCATAAATTCTATGTTTTAATCATAGGTTCAATCATAAGTAATCAATCATAAGTTTGATTTTGGGATGAAAATCGCCCTAAGACCAGCAGCAGACCCAAAAGACAGCAGCATATGCGTACGTACTGCTTTTAGAAAAATACTTCTATACTGGAGAGTACAGAATATAAAGGGGATCTTATTATACTCCAACATCATTATTCATCCTAGAAAAAGGAGTTGTGAGTTTATTTACATGTATTTTTAAGACTTTGCGTTGTGTAGATCTTACCAAAAAAGTAATATTTTGTAAGTATGGAGTTCAACCGATTACTTTTGTTTGCTATGTAACTAATTGCAATGGAGCGTGTCGTAAAATGTCGTCTCTTTACTTACTGTAATCCGTTTTAGGTTGTGTTTGCACATTACTGTTATAGTGTTCAACTTTTATCAACACTCGCTTATTTCGCCGAAACTAGTGTTATGCATACTTATATGATCGCTGTTGTTTTTCTCAGTTTTAAAATAGGTACTGTTGTTCTTTATCCCGATAGCCGATCTTTTCGCCAAGTCCTCTAAAACTCCTTATTATTGACGTTTTGACAGCCGCCCCTGGCCAGTGGCGTAACTCCGCTTATTAGTTGGCCCCTAGTTGTGAATTTCGAACTGAAGTTAAATTTTTGCCGGCTTCGATGAATTAAACTTTGAAGTGGCTTTTAGAATATTAAAATAACAGTTTTAATAAGATTAAGGAGAATTCGCTATGTATTTTATTAAGATGTACATTTTAAATGTACAAAACCTAAAATTTTGGAAACGTCTAATTTTAAAACCACCGTCGCAGTTGCATGCGAAATGTAACATTTGAATGCAGCTTGTGACATTAGAGTTTGCTGTCTCACTTAAACTTATAGCTGTATGTAGTATTTGAATCTTTGTTGGTACCTATTGTTGGTTGGTTGGTTTATATCGCATGACCGTTTCAAATCATAAGTATTATGTTTCTGCCTACTACATACTATGAATGTGCTAAGAACGTGTCTGGCAATAAAGATATTATTTGTTTTAAAAACTATGACATTGTTTCCTCTAGACTAGTGTCATGCACGGAGCCTGTCAGCCTCAGCACCGGAAAAATACGCTATCCTTCGCTCTCGCTCCATATAACGGTGAGATTGAACGCTGTAAATCCGTTCAGCAGGCAAAGTATAGCGTATCATGATGCTTTTCGTGTTTGATACGCTCCTAGCTTGGTATACTACGGTGTAGTAAGTTTTTTTCTGAGATATAATCTCATGCTTATCCCACGTCACTCTTTCACATACTTCCATAGCTCCAAAACAAATGACGATCACCTTATTTTCCGACTTTCCCCATAATGTATGCTTACCTGGTTGTATTCTAAGAATTTCGGTTATCGACATCCAGGCTTAGCCCAATAATTTGCGGTGGAGCGAGCTATTCCGAGTATGCAATAATGGTGAATGGCGGAATATTCAAAATATTGAACGCGGTTGGCATGCGCCGACCATTAGGGAACCGACCTGATGTTAGTAAGTATTTGTGATTAGTCAGTGCTGCTGTGATTCAATCATTGTTTAGATGCACTTTAGCACTGATTATGCGGATAATGTTTGTGGGTAATTTTCGTCATCATCACTATCAAACTGAGGAGCTAGACACTTGTCGGTGGAAATTTTGAGATTCCCCGCGTTTTTCTGTCATTTCCTTGACCTTTTAATTTGCTGCATACAGCTTATTCTTGGTCTTTTTTGCTCCATTCTTTCTAGGTTTCTGCATCCATCTCTTTTATACGGGTGTGGCCCTTTCAACAGTTAGTAATCAATTCTAAATTGAAAACCATTTCATTAAGAATGTATGATTTTACCACTTTAGAAGTGTCTATCTCCTAAACGTTTGACATTCAGAAAAAAATGCTTTAGGAACCTCGATGTCATTTTAAAAGACCTATCTACATGAATAGGTTTGAGGAAAAAGTGTTTTTTTTGTTTTGGTTCCATGTATGGGAGGCCCCCTTAAACGTCATTATTTTTATTTTATGTATGGGCATCGTAAAGCGTTTAACGGGATACACCTAACTCCTAAGTTTCATCTGTGTAGGTAATGCTTATAATTTCAGATTAAAGATGCTGTGATATACGGACTGACAGACAGACATAACGAAACTATAAAGGTTCCGTTTTTTCCATTCGGCTACGAAACCCTAAAAAGTGCTAGAGTACCTGATCATGTTCTAAAATTATTATCTTCCATGTTCACATCGGTTTAACGCTCTCATAAACAGTATTTACACATCGCACACGCTACCTCAGTATTTTTCAATACAACAATGATTAACAAAAAAATGCGTTTCAATTACATACGATACGACCGCAAGTATGTCGCTAATCTCGAGACGCTGAATTGATTATGTTTTTTTACAAATTTTACTATTACTTTCGTTCGGTCGTCGACTTCTAGTGAATCGCTGTTAGGCAATGCGACATAATATTAACTGTTTAAGGAGAAACTGAATTAAGTAACGTTTTGTAATGTATCAAAGTGAGTTCGTGAATGCAATTAATTCATTAGGAATGTTCGGTGAAACTAAACATACCATTTATAACACTTGTAAATGAAACTTCCTATCTTAATAGGTAAAAAAGCTTGAAACTAAAGCAAATTAACAAATACAAGCCTTTCCATTGGCGGTTGGTTGATATAATCGTTGTGTATTTTCTTTTATTACACATAGTAGTCGCGTAAGCATAAATGAAGCTAAACGCCTTAGAAGCGGTGTAATGATAGAGGGTATTGAAGTTAAAGTGGAAAATCTCTAAATATCCCTACACCTGCACCAGTCTGATTATCATTCGTACTTAAACGCCAAAAAAATTTTGATCACTAGCCTAAGATAATTAAATTTTTCAAATTGAACTTTATCATAATTGAACTTCGTCTTTTACTCTGTTTGTGATTTTAAAATAAACTATTTAGAGTCGATTTTACCAACGTCAGATAAGGAATATTCGATAATGTCATCTATTTGTCAGCAATCATTTACGTAAATGTTATTTTAAAAAAGGTCGCTTTAAGGTTTCCGTAGCCGAATGGAAAAAAAACGGAACCCTTATAGTTTCGTCAAGTCTGTCTGTCTGTTAAGCGAGTGTAAATTTTGAAAAATATATATAATGTAGACCATAACAAATACTTTCAATGAAAATTGGTTTGGACGAGACCGAACGAGAAGTTTTTGAGATATAGCACATTTTCAACAACCGCAAACATAACTTTGTTCTTCATACAAATACTATAAAAACAAATTTATATTTGCAGTCAACAAAATGTCGTGTATTTTAGTAAGTGTATTCCCTAATTCAGTTAAAGTTGGCACGGAACCCTCAGTGCTTGTTGTGTGCGTGCTTGAACAAAAAATGATTTAATTTTTTCAAAATAATCGTCACCTTTTTTGGATGTTTGTATGTCACTTTTGATGTGTTGATGGCACTGAGCACGATTTTCATTCTACCTGCCATAGATTTTGCTACATTTAAATGCCTTTGCATTCTGAATTTTTCATAAATCCCGTAATATTTGCACCGGAAAAAACGTATAACACATTTCATTGTTTATTCACACGCAGTTGCGAAAGTAACATTAATATCGTAGTCATAGCTTTTGTCGTGTTCGCATTAAGCTGGGTCATATATTCGTTACGTTGACAGCCTTACGCAAATCGCTTCAGGGAGTCTACCTTATAGAAATAACCCAATCCTTGTGTCACTTTCACTCTTATTGTCAAGCTGGTCTGAGTGAAAAAATGGACGGCAGAAGCCAAAAATACGAATTTGGTTTTGATTATCTATGGGTTCATCAATTGAGTACCTCACTGTTAATTTCTTGTTTTAAATATTTTTCCTGAAGAAACAAAAAGACACGGATTACAATTACAACTTTAACTCATAACAAATCGGTTTCTAAATTCCGGAATAAGGATTACCTTGATTATTGAGATAGTCGGTCATGGCTACAACTAGACGAAATAATAACGAAAAATGACCATAATGTAAGAACGATTAGCCAAGGATAATTGTTAGATGAATTAAAAACAAGCGTTAGATGAATATTTATCTGCTGTTTATTCCAGAACGGTACACTAAGTTATGTCACATTTTTTGAATAATTTACTATAAAACTATGTACACAATATTAACACAAATTTTTAGAGGAGCCCGCAGGGGCGCGAATGCCGAATTGACGTCTTGACGTCTCACGGAGGGCAGGTGTCATCTGTCAAACTTACAAATCTTCAATTTCATAGAAGATGTCTCAACTCAAATTGTCTAATCTATGACCTATTTTCTAATAATTTTCATTTCATAAGGTAAAGATAGAATATCCTTCGTAAAATTAGGCTGTGCTCTTGAGGAACACACCCATTGCCTTTCATGGTAGGGTTTCAGGGTAGGTAAGAAGTTGTTTCACGAATTTATCACCACTCAAATCGGTTATGGTTGCATCACGGGGAGGAAGTTATGATTTTTATACTGTTTGTTTGTGGCGTCATGTCTTCCTTGTATAGGTGTAATAAAATTGGTAAACGATAAACATAAGGTTATTTCATATTTATTCAGAGAATGAAGCTATCGAATACAAAAGGTTCGTTTAAAGGTTAAACATAATACCACTACTGTAACGTTTACTTTTACAACGCCACGATTTAGCAAAATGGATGCTGTCGCATTATTGGAAAAGCCTGATCCCTTGTAACAAGATAAAGCGATAGGACGAGACTAGAATCTAATGCATTTACTGTAATATGACCTTTATGTATTTGGAATAAAGCCTGTCATTATTTAGTACAAGGATCCCTTGGGATAGGGTATCCTCATTTTGTAAATCGCCAGCCATTGAGATTATGAAGCGGCCAGACCTTTGTATTGAGCGTACAGCTGTACATATACATATTTGTAGTTACATACTGTTGGTCATTTTAGAAGAAACATTTTATTCAAGTTTTGTGTTATTAACGTAAAATTTCTATGGTCTATAGTCTGTAATCTAGTTCGTATAGTATTTCAGTTCAAGACTAGCACTAACCTCGCGGGGAGTGAGGAGCGAAATTACGTGACTTTAGCCGTGACTAGAAATCATCTAACTTTGGTTAGGCTTTTGCGTAATGCTTACTATCAAAACCTGTGATTTACAAGTGTAATTAGGTGAGAATGCACTGTCAATTTCAAAATTATACCTTGTGACAAATGCGACACTTTTTTGGTCAATTAATAGTTGTGAGAATGAATTATGTTGAAGTGCACGTATTAGTATCGCATGACGAATAGAGTTACGCACTACCTCACATGCCATATGACTGGTCACAGAAAACACTGTGTTCAAACGAGCTCACGTTTAAAAATAAAGAAATGTTTATTTTTTCAAGCCATGATTTTTGTAACTTGAAGATAGTGAATTTTTATTAATTACTTTTTTTTATTAATTACTTTCTAAGGTGAAAATAATTTAGCAGGATATTTTTCAAAAACGTGTAATGAAAAATAATTAGACAATTTCGTCTCGTTAATTCGTAAATTCTTGAAATGCTTTAAAATCTTGTAACATTTTGATAATTTAGTAAACAGATTATTAAGGATATAAGGTAGCCTTAATTGATTCTGAGTTTCTTTGTCTGAACCCTATTTGTCCATCTGCTGAATAAACTAAGTGACAGTTATTGTAACTACAATTAAGTGTGGTCTTAGGACTAATCCTGGACGCAAACCGACTAGCGGATTAGATCGTTTGTAGTGTGACTACAACGGATTTAGAAGTATTCGAAAATTTTAAATAAAATGCAAAATTGTCAGTAAAAATGTGAAATAAACTGCAACCAACACCAAGTAAACTTCATTTTTACTTCTGTTTTTCACTTTCAGTCAAAACACTTTATTGCTTAGAATAAAATCTTATAAGTCCACCGTTCTCAAGATATTAGAAAGCACAATTACTTTCCAATCATTTTTTTTGTCTTAAAAATAAAGACAAATATAATGGCTGTACCGCGTATTGGATCCTAATCGCGCTAACTTCAGATGTCTGAAGTCTGAAGACAACAATGTTATACTTTCCTAGTCCCAAGAAAATTTTAAATTATGGTGACCTTTAATAGATTCCGCACACCTGCTCGCTCGCGCCTGAAAGGTCACCCTGACTCGACTAGATACTATCTGAATAAAGGCTACCCTAATGAAAGCAATACTGAATTAACCGTAGTATTTGAAATCCACTAACACTTGTGGTATGGTTATGCTGTTTATACCACAAACCACAAAAAAAACTGACTTGAAACGCATTTTCCTTCTACTTAGGAGAAACAAATTCATTTACACACACACTTGCACGGTTTCATCGTTTAAGCCTCTTTCGACACTTTACGGCCGCAGGGGTTTGATGTTTAGAGACAGAAGTGTATTTTGTTCCTAAAAATCATTACATTCTCTTTTTTACTGACTTCAAATAAGCTTCACTACGCTTGAGGAATTAATAATTAGACCTGTATGTATATGATATTGTCTGGATTGGATAAAATTTTTGTACGTTGATATTTTAAGGCTTCCTTACACGTGCAAAATTTTGTAAGTGTATGTATATTTGTATGCTTGTCTCAGAATTTCTCGAAAACTAAAAGTCAAAGCATAATGATTTAAGTATAGTTCAACTTAGGGTACAGTGTAAGTTTCATCAAAATCGGTTGAGATATGAGTCATAACTAAAAATCATGAAAAAATAAATAATTAAAAAATTAAACAGCCTTCAAAAACTGTCGTAGCAGTTTCAAATAGCGCATTCGTATTTTGTGTAACGCATGATGTGAGTAAACTATTGGTGTAGTTAAGCTTATCATCATGCACCGACTCTAAAATAATTTGTTTCTCCTAAATAGAAGAAGAATATGGTATTTTAAACGTTTTAGTTAGTTCTTAAGGTGGTTTAATTTTTTATTGCTCAGTTGTGTGTTTTACGGTCAGGACAGAATGATGCTCGTTGTAAGAACTACGTTTAACAAGTTTTTAAGTGTAATTGTCACAGTAATAAAATGTGCACTACCTTCCTTTAGTTTATGGGGTATATAAAAAACTTTGTCTTGCTCTTCACGTAAGTACTCGTTAGTTCGCTTACGCTCTACCAACATAATAATATGTGCGGTCGACTTCTTTGGCATCTCACCACTTTTAGACGAATATCGCTATCACACAAGACATCAAAACAGGCGTCACTTCAAACAAAAGACGACGTTAGATGCAATAGACTTTGACCCTTAATGCCGTAACTCACCCATGAAATTATTATCCCTTTGAAAAGGAATAGGTATTAATTTTATGAACTCAACGAGACACAAAGTCATATTTTTGTTAAAACCGCGCGATTACAATTTTATTTTAAGGTTATAAATATTTATAACGTAAACTGAATGAAGAATCACTGGGTAAAGTGGTGGGTCAGGGTAGGTGTGTGTTAGGTTGATATGTAAGTATCAATAAAAGCGTAAATTTTAAACCATATCAAGCTTGCACACAAACAATTGTCAGATTTCAATTTAACGGGTTTCGAACCGTCAGATTGTAATCACGAGGTTATCACAATATTATGGTGACATATCCGTTATATAGCAAAGTAATAGTAGACTCATATAAATAATATTAAAGTATATGGTACCTAACAATATTATTATTATCCCTTTTGAAATAGAACGACAAGAATGAGATGTCAGTAGCAGAAAGCTGTGCGATAAAAAGAGACGCAAGATGTGATGTAGCAGAACCATTTTCGGCGGCTGCCAAACAAATTGGAGGCCCATGGAGGCTCGCTGTAAATTATTTGCATGTGATTTTTATAATTTCAAGTGAAATTGTGTATATTTTGAAGAAATAGTGCTTCTGAAACATGGCGACTTGATCGGTGATTGATTATTGTTCATCACAGCGAAATAACTCCAACAAAATTTTATTTAACAGGTATATTAGTCCAAATCAAAACCTCTTAATTTTCAATTTATATTTGCCAATGCGCTTCAAATGTATAATACGCAGTTGGATTACTTTTTCTATGAACGTTTATTTACTTCAAAAGCAAAGACAGATTTATTTATTTTCAAAAAAAAAATATGTTTTACACTAGGGCTGCATATTTGATATTGTGTGTCGGCTGTTTATTATGCAGTAAACTAATATGGTTAACCTAGGCAGATTTGTATATATCACCCGAACGAAAGGTAATCCCATTTTAAGTTACTATTGTTCCTTACTTTCGTTCGTTACTGTCAGCTTTTACTTGGCCTTGTCTTTCGATAGGAATATGAATTTTATGTACCTAACTAACTAGGTTTGAATACCATAAACTTCAATATTAACTGCTTGTATATACAGGGTGTTGTTTTGGTCAGCGACGAGCGACTCGGGGGTGGCTGTACAAACGATACTTATTTTTTTTTAAATGGAAAAAGCCAACAAAAACATTTTTTATGCGGTACAGCAATTGAGTTCGAACTACCAACACCAGGTAGCCTCTTCGTAGCTTACTAGCCATGGCGTAGTATTTCGTAGATCAGCGCTAGAAACGCAGCGCACAGAAAACGATGACAAAAGTATATAAAACTGTAAGCCAATATGCCCCCTGGAAATAGCTTCAATGCGTTGCACTTGCGCCGTTTGAGGAAGCTCATTCAAAGCGCGAACGGCGGCGGCAGATCGTAAACATACGCCGTGACTGTGGTTGTGCCATAGAGCAGAATGAATGAGCCACGTACAGTTCACGGCTGTAGAAAAAGTGTTTTTTAAACTATAATGGGTTAGTTTTGTTATGACCATTTGTATTTTTTTCAACCGGCTTCATTTTAGCTTTAGATCTCCTAAATGTACTTATAACTTCAAAATAAATGATGGAATGATTGACAATGTATGAAAAAACAAGCAGATGCTTGCATTTATTATTTATTTATTACAATGGGTTGATTACGAATAATAGTCCGATGAAATAAGTTTATACGAAGAAAACAAGGCCAAAACAAACTCATTTTTTCCCAATGACTTGAAAGATATCTTTATATAGAAAGATATCTTAGATAGTTTTATATATTTTGTCGACTGAAAAAACGGCGCCTGCTCTCCCGTTTATGTTTTGCTCTACTGTGACATGCGTAGTGTTAAGTTAATGGAATACATATAGCTAAGATAAGATAAGATAAGATGCATTTATTTACCCAAAACATGTGTAGTGTACATTACAGGTGTTTTTTAGTTGAAGTATCAACATGTCTTACTAAAATTAAATTATTAAATTGACAATAGTAAAATGCAATTACATTTCGAATACTTACAATAAAAATAAAAATAATTCAATAGTTATGTCACATCAATTATTATATAAAAAAAAAACTTAAATTAATATTATTCAAGATTTATCTATCATTTAAGAAGTCATTTATTGTGTAATAACATTTATTTACTAAAAAACTCTTAAACTTATTTTTAAATTGAGTCATAGGTAAACATTTGTATTGATTTGGGACTTTATTAAAGATTTTTGGTGCCATGCATAGAACACTACTATGTAACAGTGCTTTTTTTGATAGATGTAGGCACAATCTATCCCCGTTTCGTCTATTCCGGGTAACAAGATCCGAGAGGCTCGGGAAAAGATGAGGATTGGATTTCAGAAACAGAGCCATTTCCATAATATATAGTGACGGAAGAGTCAGAATTTTGTGTTTAACGAATAATGGCTTGTAACTTTCTATAGTTGGGAATCCGAACATCGAACCTAAACAACGTTTTTGACTCTTGAATGCTATTTCTTTATGGGTTGAATTGCCCCAGAATATTATTCCATGCCTTAGCAGGGATTCAACCAGCCCATAGTATGCAGTGAGTAAAGCGTCAATATTCACTGTAGTCGAGAGTCTATGTAAAGCGAAAGCTGCGCAGCTAACTTTTTTACTTAACTCGTCTATGTGATGTTTCCAGTCTATTTTTTTGTCAATGTTTAGGCCTAGAAATCGAGCAGTATCTACTTGTTCAATTATTTTGTTCTGATAAGAGACTTCGATTTGTGATGGATTTGAGTTTCTTTGACTAAAGTGCATTATATGCGTTTTATTAAGATTGATTTTCAAATTATTATTATTCAGCCAATTAATTAATGATTTTAATGTATTATTTATGTCAGAGTTATATGAAATTAGAATGTCAGATTTATTATGTTGTATGTCATCATTACATTTTATAGTCACCGTACTGTCATCAGCAAACAATGTCATAGGGTGTTTAGTGGTTTTTGGCAAGTCATTAATATATATAATAAATAATAAGGGTCCCAGGACACTACCTTGAGGAACTCCATAAGTCACATTACGCTCTTTAGATGAGTATCTTTCTTCAGTTCTAGTTTTAGCGTTAAGCTTGTGTTTTTTGTCTACGATGACTTAAATAAGACTGTATCAATCTTAAAATAGTACCTCTTATGATGCCATATGCCTCGAGCTTGAGTGCAAGTATGTTATGATCTACATAGTCGAAAGCCTGAGTCATATCGACAATACAGGGCACACACGGGTAATGTCTTGTCAACTTGGGTTAAAACATGTTTAAAAAAATCAAATATGGCCATGTTAACTGTTTTTTTACGGCGAAAACCTTTTTATTCTGTACAGAAAATATCACTATATTCGAAATAATTATTGAGTTCATTATAATAGTATTTCTCGAATATTTTTGAGAATATTGATATCAATGCTATGGGTCTATAACATTCCATTAGTTCTCTTTTATCTTTTTTAAACAAAGGTTTTATTATAGTAACCTTTAAGTCATCTGGAAAAATGCCCTGCTCTATACTCAGGTTGATGATATGACTCAAAGGATGACATATATCACCTTTGTCGAGATATCATCATACCCAACACTGTTTGTGCATTTTAAGCTTTTAATTATTTTATATATGTCTTGTGGAACACTTGGGGTCATAAACATGGAGTTTTGTCTACGTTCAATGTTGTTGGTTACATTTTGTCCCCGGCCATCGATCGGTTTATTATTACATTGTTTTTTCAACTTAAATCATACTTTTAAGCACTGTATCTAATTTTTAAACGAAGCCTAGTAAGGTTACCGTTTGTCGTTGTGTAGCTGCCTAGTAAGGCTACCGTTTGTCGATAATAAGCATTCTATGATATTAGATTGACGATGTTCATCGAGCATTTTGACGTTCAACGCAATCCTAGGTTTAGTACGATGAGAACAGTATTAAAAATAATAATGTGGGAATTATCAAAAATGATGAGCTGGCTGTTAGTTCATGAGCTATGGTATGTTATTAGCGGCTTTCCGGTCGAAGTTTAATTTGTATGTTCACCCTTTGATGTCCAGGCTGATGATTGACTCACCCAACCATCATAAATATAACAATAATTAGTTATGTACGTATAATATGTATAAATACATAACAAAAAAGTATTTAACCATCCTAATATCATTCCAAATATTATATAATATTTTGTGTTAATTCATGAATTCGAGCAATTTGTTTGTTAGTTTACAACGAAACTGACCTGAAAAGAAGTATTTATCTCCATATTAGTGGTCTGTACTCAGCCAAAATATAAATTTATAAAAAAACGTGGCAAATTTAACTTAATAAGAGATCCACTTACCTCCACCTAGCCAAAATACCACAATATAATGTTGACAGCAAATATAACTTTGTTTGTCATAGTATTTGTACGAAAAACAAAGTTATGTTTTCGGTTATTGAAAATGTGCTCTATCTCAAAAACCACTAGTTCGATCTCATTCAAACCAATTTTCATCATCATGAACCGAGAAAAAAAAGTTTTATAATGGCCATATGTAAAGTATAACTAGTGTAGACTGTATTGCATAGAGAAGCACATTTAATGAAAAAGTCATAAAAATCATTTATTTATGCAAATAGGTCCATTGAAGACACTTTTACACGTGCGAATATAAACCCTACCACAGCTTCGGAACAATTTTGGGCTAGTGCTGAGAAGAAGCTGCGCAACAAACTCAGTCACTATTGTCAATGCCTCTTATCAAATTTTGCAAATTTAAATTCATACCAACATACGCATTACATTAACAAATGAAACGAAATGCTTCTGTCCCACCACCCCATTCTGTCGAAACGAGAAGTGTCTTGACTCGATGAAGCGCCAAAGTGCCCTCCCGATACGTATAACGCAATAACATCTTCCGTTTCAAAGGCATTTCCAAGTCTTCGGTAGTCAAAGAACGAAACTTGACATTCTGAAACGAAATATTCATCAAAAATGCATAGGGGGCGCGCAAATCGCGTAGGACGAGCGGCCGCATCCCAACTCTACACGATTCCATTTCTTCCCATACTGATATACCAAAAAATATTTAATTTCTACCCGAAATAATTATTAAAAGTAAATTAAAAATGCTTTTAACGTCGACAATTCTTAAACTTATTGGGACAAGCAACATTAAGAACCGGCTGCGTGATTGATAGTTAATTCAACTAATGGTAAAATGTCGTTACCAGGTTGAATGTTGACGATTGTGTTGTGTTTTGAAAAAAAAACCTTTTCAAACGGTCATTAAACTTTCCACGTACATAGCCTTGAGAGTCAGTAAGCTCAAGTGGCAATGGGCAGGACACATAGAGCGAAGAACTGATGGCCGTTGGGGCGGGAAAGTTCTGGATTCGGGACCCTTCGACCAAAGACGCAGCGTAGGACGTCCACCAACAAGATGGACAGACGACCTTGTAAAGATCGCAGGTTCAAACTGGATGCAGACCGCTAGTGATCGGTCGCTGTGGAAAGCCGTGGGAGGCCTATGTTCAGCAGTGGACGTCCTTTGGCTGATAATGATGATGATGATTAAAATTTCCATTCAGGCAATGTTTTTTTTTATGTTATTTTGACTGTAGTTTTAATCATTTAAAGTAGAAAAGGGATTATTTGTTGGGTATTTTGAAATCGGGGAGAGATGGGATCGGGTAGAGTTGGGATGCAGCCAGCGAGCGGGCTATGAATAAATGAGAGCCCTTAAATTCACGTTTTGGGCATATCCTGGGTGTGACGGGTGACACTACGCAATTATACAAGATGTCTTCTCGTAAATAAGGTAAGACGGCTTCCCGAGTTTAACCAGGGCCGCACTTAGGGGCACCTTTACCATTTGCCCCACTCATTACTGTAACATCTCAAGGATTTAGTGGTGTGACGTGTCTACTCATTTTCAGTTAAGCGTTGTGAATAAGTAGTGCCGTAATGGAGATGGGACTAACAGTTCCGTTTAGCAAAGGCGGAGGTGGAATTAGTGAGTTACAAATTACAGGGTGACGGTGTGACGTGTCTGACTAATGTGACGGTGGCCGAGTGGTAAAGGCATACGCCCGGATAGCGTAAGACACGGGGTTCGATTCCTCGTCTGTCACACAGCCAAAGTTGCTCTTTAGAAGTGCAATGTATATTATTAAGTTTGTATAGTAACAAAACTATATAAAAACAAAAATGTAATTATAAATTGGCTTCCTTCATCTTAACCGATTGTTAAATATTTGTAAAAAAATACCTTCGGATATTGTGAGAGCGATCTCGCAACATTGATGATGTTAAGCAGCCTACACGTTAAAGTAAGCGCTTGCAAAATTCATAAGGCTTGCTAATGTGACGGTGGCCGAGTGGTATAGGCATACGTCCGGATAGCGTAAGACATGGGGTTCGATTCCTCGTCTGTCACACAGCCAAAGTTGCTTTTTACTAGTGAAATATACACTCGAGAGCAATGAATCCGGGTCACTTAAAGAATGTTAAAAATCTCGGAAACTAAAAATGATAGGTTAATGCAATAAATTGTATTTAATAGACAATGTAATACTCCTTAAATGAAAGTAAAAAAAATATGAGTCATCATACATTTTATCAACACAAAATTACATAAAAAACTGCTGATCTCTCCTTAAAACAAAAATAGGAAACATGAAATTTTGAACTTTATTACGATTTTCTTGAATTTTAATACTTCGTATTGCCTCCTCGTGCTTCCATTACTGCGTTTACGCGGTTTGGCATGCTGTACACCAAGTTCCTTATACGATTTTGGGGAATATTCTCCCATTCCTCTGTGAGAGTAATTTTGAGCTCACGAAGCGTGATTGGGGGAGGGTTTCGTTGTTTTACGCATCTGCCTTGCTCGTCCCAAGCATGCTCGATCGGGTTGATATCCGGGCTGCGCGCTGGCCTCTCCATACGAGTAATGTTCATCTCTTGAAGGTAGTCATTCACAATCCTACCTGTATGAGGTCGGGCATTGTCATGCATAAATATAGCATCCTCACCTAAATTGACCATAAATGGACCAACGTGATCATTGAGGATTTCTTCTACATATCTTACGCTAGTTAAAGAGCCGTTTTCTATGATCACCAGCTCTGTGCGACTTTCAGAAGAAATTCCGGCCTACACAAGTACAGACCCACCACCGTAGGCTACTTTTTCTTCGATGCATGCTTGCTTGAATCTTTCCCCTGGTCTTCGATACACTCTGTGTCTTCCATCGTGCTTGTAGAGCATAAATTTTGATTCGTCGGAGAACATAACTTTTAACCAATCTTCAGTACTCCAATTTACGTGGCTCTGGGCATATCTTAGTCTTGAAATACGATGCCCACGCTCCAGTTTAGGGCCGTTTGCAGGTCTAAGGGGTTTTAAGTTAGATTCAGCAAGCCGACGTCTTACTGTGCATGCACTTGGGTTACTTCCTCCGAGGCGTCGAAACTGATTTGTGAGTTCAGTTCCTGTGAGAAAGCGATTTCGAAGCGTGGTGTTCACCAAGTATCTGTCTTCTCGTGTTGTGGTACACCTGGTTCTGCCCGTTCCTGGTCTGTGTAGATTAGAACCAGTTTCTTCGTAACGTCGGAGAACTCTTTGTACTGTTGACAGCGACACACCGACAGTCCTGGCTGTATCGCGCTGACTCCGGCCGGTTTCCAGCATTGTAAGTATTCTGGTGCGTAAGCGACATAATTTCAGCTTGAGTAATTAATATAGAGCACTATCAACATGGTTTATGTACCCACATAAATGGCAGATGGCAAACAAAAGCAAAACCAAATGCTGTAATTTCGTAGTTCCATCTTCGAAAGTGGCCCTTTTTCAAATTTGATTTTTTTATGATATAACTTTACAATAACTAAGAAGTTTTAATATCTTCATTTAAGGAGTATTACATTGTCTATTAAATACGATTTATTGCATTAACCTAGCATTTTTAGTTTCCGAGATTTTTAGGATTCTTTAAGTGACCCGGATTCATTGCTCTCGAGTGTATAAAAATTACAGGGTGTTTGGTGAATCGTTTGTCGGCTATTATAATATCAGAAAGCAGCAGTTTAGTTTATATTTGTAAATTGTGTGATAGCTCAAACACGCTTTCGATTTAAAGATATTAAGTCTACATATAGAATCAATAACATTTCGATACTAAAACATGCTTTTTTCATCTTTTCGTACCAAAGATTGACTAAGATCAAAGTACGTTTAAAGTAAATATTCTAATGCTCAATACTACTAAAGAAAATTAGGTCAAGAACGCTGACACCCCGTGATCTCCCTTACTGTGCGTAAGAAAGGCGAACTAATATCGAGTGCTTGGAAGAAAATGAATAGCTATTACACTTAGCGTCCCAGGTCGTTCTGCAAGGCAACAGCTGGGGGTCCGCATAAATATCCCTCCGTCCTGCTCTGGTGTACGCCATAAGAGAGAGCGAGCACGATTTTCGCAAGAACAACAAAACATAAATCATGCGTTGTTCACATACATCCATGAACCCTCTGTTTGCGCTGGTGCAAGGCATAAGAGACTAATTTTATATGAATAAGGTTCTATAGAGTAGTATTTATATGAAACTTGGGCGTTTTATAAATCTGTGTACAAGAACGTCAATTGTTCTTGTATCTCTCTTTCTCTTGTACTATACAGACGCACACACGTCAGAACACCATCAAATTTCATATAAATTGAAATTGAACCCCAAAGTTTAGACACAAAGACGAAAATCATTTGGGGAACATTTGATTGTACAAGCCAAAAAAGCAAAACAAGAAATAGTTGGATCAAAACAGTAAAGCGTTATGGGAGCTTGTATTGTAAACAAATCCGTGGGGTCAGCAAAAAAGGGTAATAGTTCCAACTAATGGAGGCCCATTTCGGTGGTACGTGCCGTGTATAGGTTGCTCATTTGCCTAAACGAGACAGAGGACAATTTGTAAAAAAATGCAAAGCACGATCTTAAAATAGGAAAATGTTTTGGCACAGCTTCTGATATCGTTATAATGTTTGCATTCAATTGCCTATAAAGTTGATATTTGAAGAACCATCGAAACTTTTGTCTGTTTGTATTGGTCTGGGTGTTTTCTATGTATATGATGTATGTATTTACAGAAAAAAAAAGTATTTAAGTATTATATCCGTTGTCTGGCACCCATAACACAAGCTTTAAGTAGCTTACTTTGGGACTAGGTGGCGATGTGTGTAAATGTCCAAGGGATATTTATTTATTTATTTATATTCCTTTCTTCTTTCTTCTTTTGACCTGATATATTAACGGTTATGAAGTTTTAGAGTAATCCTATGTGGTGTAGGTACGGTGATTGGTTAGGTATACCTGATTAAAATACAATGATTTGGCGGTTCCTTAACCTATTAAAACATTTGTTGATGAAAGATACCCATCTTGTAATCAGTTCTAAGGCAATTCAAACGTTAAACGATTTTCCTCCTCTATCTTAAGGCGTCGCCGACTTCTTACGTACCTAAAGAGTAATTGCAGAAAAAATGCTGAAACAAAAGATTGGAGGGAAAATAAACGAGGGACAGAAGAAGGAATATGCTAATACTGTGAGAGAATTTCTGTCCAGTGTCTCGGTATAGAAATGAGCTCGTTGCATAAGATTCTTGTGCTAAATATACCTTCTGTTTTTAATGAAAAAAATATACTTTCCATGATAGTTCTTAAAACCTCGTCGTAAGGGTTACTGATAATATTGTGTCAGGGTTATTCATACGAAGATCCTAAGTATCGTCATATAAAACCACAATAGTGATTTCTTTTGCAATGCTTGTCACTCAAAAACACTAACTTTACATTTTAAGATGAAATAAGAAACCATAAATTGCGCACGGGCGGGAATCAAACCCGCAACCTTTAGCTAAACGGGCCAACTATCTTTCCAATCAAGCTACCCTGCAGTCGGCCCAATCGTGCAAATCGTTTGGTCTTTCATTAATGCTTCAACACCCGAGTGGTTGCAGGCAACCGCATAGCAATAGTATTTGCATTGTGTCTCGTTCACATACGCTTGAGGGATTAATACGTCATTACGCGTGACGTCAACGCCATCTACCAGACTGTTTTTGCAACAGTGGAACTAACTTTGCAGCTCATTAAGTCAAGTTCGATGTAATATCTACAATTATGAACTTCAAGTATCTAAATACCATATTTCAGACGTTTATTTTGGTTACAAAATAAACTCTCTCCCGATCCAGACCGTTCAATAATTACCAGCTCGATATTTATACAGAAATAGCACTTGTTGAAACACTATTATGGTGCTCACTCATCAAATTTAGTCCAACCAATCTTCATCAAGTTTTATAGAGGCAATTTGGTCTGGACGCCTAGTTCTTAGGTAAACACCCTCATTTGCTTGATTGCCGCGTTAACGGCTTTGCAAAGTACTGGCCTATTACATTCACCTTTTTCGTCTGTCAGGGATAATGGACACCGTCAAGGTACAGGTGGAATTGATCTGTTTGTATTAACTTTTGATGTTTTTCTGTAGAAGTATCGATTATTATCTAAAACTAGTTATTCTGTCGTATGGAACATTGCATTTTTTAATGATGAACTGAAGCAAAGATGCTTCAGGAGAGTAAAAAAACCTGATGTTTGAGCTCTATGTTTGGCACTTACGTAGTGACGCGATCTACAACCTTTGTAGAATTGCTTATGAAAACTATTTTTTATAGTTACAGACCGTATATCTAGTTCATGGAGTAAGGTGAGGATTAAAAATTAGATCCATTGCTCAACCATTTTAGATATTAGAGTTACTTATTCAAATTGAATCACGTTACACACTTTTTTATATCTTTCTAATCATAAATATAACAGGCACTTCATTCTTGGCTTTGGACCACGGTATCATT
Organism: Pyrausta purpuralis; assembly: GCA_963924145.1. Taxonomy (NCBI): domain Eukaryota; kingdom Metazoa; phylum Arthropoda; class Insecta; order Lepidoptera; family Crambidae; genus Pyrausta; species Pyrausta purpuralis. The sequence continues at coordinate 21,619,932 of OZ001659.1, forward strand.
GTGATAAACTTGGACCTTCAGTATCTGTCCTAAATGTAAACTTCAAAGTCAAACCTGTCACGAGATACCACAATCGACGTTTGTGTATCTGTTTGTCGCTCAGCTTCAATCACTTCACGTTATCTGTGTATCTGTATTTATATACTTTATTACTATGTACTAATTACTTCGGTATTATTGCTGCCTTGGATTCTTATCGCATGGAAAACACGAGCTGATTGTATTTTTATTAGTTTTAAACAATTCAATCACTTGTTTTTTGTTGTGCTGTGTGAGATATTTAGTTACAGCATAGTAAAATACGGCCACAAAAATAACAAATAAACAATTAAAGTTCCGAAAGCCTATAAATCCTTACAAAATAAATCGTTCGCTTTAAAAACTAACACCGAACAGAGAATAAAAATTCCTGTTTTCGTCCAGTATTTATATAAAACTTGTCAAAACTTTCCGATTTGTTCCGAACGGGCAGAACTTTCCAAAAACGATGAGTTATGTGTGGCTTATCAATGCCAAAACGCATCGGTCTGGCAATTGGCAGACGTTTTTTACTGGCCGAGCCTAATTCCAGGTTGGACTGTTGCCAGACCGATGCGTTGCGTGACAGGCTTATCATACGAGGGTTGGCGAAAACTATCCGACCGTTCGCTACTCCCAATTTTACTTTATTCATCAGTTTGAAAGTTTTATGGTGCTGGTAGATGTTTACCATAGCAAAGCAACGACAACGCGTTTTACATTGAAAAGCTGTTAAGACCATTTGGTCATGCTTATCACAAGTGCTACGAAAGACTGTTCTTTGTAATTGGTGTTTCATACCATGGATCTGAAGCCTAGTGGCATGTGATGGCATACTCGTTGGTCGCTTGACAACAATTGATACTAATAAAGACAACATACTACCACAAATACTAATTAAGAGAAGGTATTCATGTTGCAGGGATATTATAAAAGCCGTGATATTATAATTCTACTAGTGACATTATAATTGTACTGATTATTGACAATCATATGCATTACTTACAAATTTTAATTATACTTTACAGTAAATTTGTAAGACAGTGATATTTCGGCAATTACACAAATTTATGAAAGCCGTTATACAGGCTGTTGTTTTGGTCAGCGACGAGCGACTCCCGTTAGGCTGTGCAAACGATACTGATGCCATAAAATATACGTAATTTTTTTAAATGAAAAAAAAAACAATTTATTGTTAATATAATTATTATAATATTATTATATAGCGATCGAGTCAAAACTAACAACACCAGGGAGCCTCTTCGTAGCTTACTAGCTACGGCGTAGTATTTCGTAAATACGCGCTAGCTACGCGCGTGGGAGCGAGAACCCCTCTTCGTTTTGACGTTATTTAGAATGTTTTGAAGAGGTTTTCTTGTATTATACAAGAAAACCTTGCATATAATTTTAAAGAAAATATTTTTTCTTAGAATACGTATAACTCATATTATCAGCCCTGAGTTGGATGTCACTGACTAAAACAAAACCCTGTATTATCGCTGATTGGTCTGTTTTTGTTACTAACTCAATTACAACTATTAAACATAGATTTAGAAAAAAGAGACTGGTTATTGAAGAGCTATTTTTTTTTGCAATATTTTTATAGTACTACATTTTCTATTAAATTATTTTATATTTTATATTATTAATTAGCCTCTTCGTAGCTTACTAGCTACGGCGTAGTATTTCGTAAATACGCGCTAGCTACGCGCGTGGCAGCGAGAACCCCTCTTCGTTTTGACGTTATTTAGAATGTTTTGAAGAGGTTTTCTTGTAGGTATTATACAAGAAAAACTTGCAAATAATTTTAAAGAAAATATTTTTTCTTAGAATACGTATCTATACTAATATTATAAAGCTGAAGAGTTTGTTTGTTTGTTTGAACGCGCTAATCTCAGAAACTACTGGCCCGATTTGAAAACTCTTTTTTACGTTGAATAGTCCATTTATCGAGGAAGGCTTTAGGCTATATAACATAAAGATACAACTCATAAGACCACAGCAGCAATGAAAAATGTTGCGAAAACGGGAGAAAGATATTCCTTTTGAGAGCTTCCGCTGCGTACGCTGCGGAAACCGCTTAAGTTACACAAAAATCATGTATGACAGGATTGTTCAGCATTAAGAGTTCTATAATAAAATCCGCGACAGCATATGTCTATCTGTTATGGTTGACTTACTACAACCTTTTTTATGTTAATAAATTTGTAAAAAAATAATGCATTATTTTTAGAGGTGTATTATACACACAGGTATTTATACTTATCAAAATAAATACATTCATTATCACGAGCATTTCATTTAAAACAAAGTTGCCCTTTATATCATTTGATTCCAATAAATATCTTAGGAGCTATCACAGTTTTAACATCACAACGTGCGCTTGCGCTAATTATATTATAAAGCTGAAGAGTTTGTTGGTTTGAACGCGCTTATCTCAGGAACTGCTGAACCGATTTGAAAAAATATTTCTGTATTAGATAGCTTATTTATTGAGTAAGGCTTTAGGATATAAAACATCACGCTGCGACGGGAGGGGAGGGAGCAAACTCAAAACGCGCGGACGAAGTCGCGGGGGACCGCTAGTAATATTATAAAGCTGAAGAGTTTGTTTGTTTGTTTGTTTGAACGCGCTAATCTCAAAAACTACTGGCCCGATTTGAAAAATTTTTTTACGTTGGATAATCCATTTATCGAGGAAGGCTTTCGGCTATATAACATAAAGGTACGACTCATAGGACCGCAGCAGAAATGAAAAATGTTGCGAAAACGGGAGAAAGATATTCCTTTTGAGAGCTTCCACTGCATACGCTGCGGAAACCGCTTAAAACATTCAACTTGGAAATTGATGTCGCTTCCAAGTTGAATTCAATTTCCAAGTTGAATTTATTCTGTAAAGAATAACTGCTTGGGCCATCTGTTTCATAAACAGACGGCTAGATGGCGCTAAGCGTCACGCAATTGACGTTTTCATAAGAAACCACAAATTTCGCAGGGTCGGACTATCAGCACGGTAGCTCAATTGGTAAGAGCGTTTGGCCCGGTCTGCCAAAAGGTTGCTGGTTCAAGTCCCGCCCGTGCGCAAATTTTTGGTTTCTTATTTCATCTTTATGAATATGAAATATGACACTATGAGTGTTAAAAACATTCTAAAGCATTAGATAGCGAAGCGACATCAATTTCCAAGTTGAATTTATTCTGTAAAGAATAACTGCTTGGGCCATCTGTTTCATAAACAGACGGCTAGATGGCGCTAAGCGTCACGCAATTGACGTTTTCATAAGAAACCACAAATTTCGCAGGGTCGGACTATCAGCACGGTAGCTCAATTGGTAAGAGCGTTTGGCCCGGTCTGCCAAAAGGTTGCTGGTTCAAGTCCCGCCCGTGCGCAAATTTTTGGTTTCTTATTTCATCTTTATGAATATGAAACCTTTTTTATGTTAATAAATTTGTAAAAAAATAATGAATCATTTTTAGAGGTGTATTATACACACAGGTATTTATTCTTATCAAAAGAAATACATTCATCGTCACGAGCATTTCATTTAGAACAAAGTTGCCCTTTATATCATTTGATTCCAATAAATATCTTAGGAGCTATCACAGTTTTGACATACCTCCGCACCAAAATAATGTTCGCAGCTTAAGTACAACGTGCGCTTGCGCTAATTATATTATAAAGCTGAAGAGTTTGTTGGCTTGAACGCGCTATCTCAGGAACTGCTGAACCGATTTGAAAAAATATTTCTGTGTTAGATAGCTTATTTATTGAGAAAGGCTTTAAGATATAAAACATCACGCTGCGACGGGAGGGGAGGGAGCAAACTCAAAACGCGCGGACGAAGTCGCGGGGGACCGCTAGTAACTCATATTATCAGCCCTGAGTTGGATGTCACTGACTAAAACAACACCCTGTATTATCGCTGATTGGTCTGTTTTTGTTACTAACTCAATTACAACTGTTAAACATAGATTTAGAAAAAAGAGACTGGTTATTGAAGAGCTATTTTTTTTGCAATATTTTTATACTACTACATTTTCTATTAAATATAAGAATCAAAATGTGCTGAAAATGTTATAACCAACCAGAACATCCTACCACAAAATAACTCATATAAACCTAGATTTATTATAATATCACTATTACGGCCCAGTCAAATAATAATATCACTAAAGAGAGCCCGTGAAATTATATAGACCAGTCGCCATTGACATAACAGTGTAATTATAATTTCACTAGTGAAATCACAATATCACGTTTTTGAAAGATCACTGCGACATACAGAACTTGGAGGTAGAGTCATTATTATCAAAATTAATGTTATGTGGACCAAATGTCAAAATCGTGCAATTAAGTTACGATCTTAATTTTCCATCAACCAATGTCAGACGTTTGACCGGATTCAATTTATTACAAATCCTTTACCCAGACAATTCATTAATTTGATTTAAATAGTTAATCCACAAAAGGCTTCTTTAAGCAATTAAAGCTATAGAAATTGTTGAACTGTCTCGCAGATGAATTAGTCCTTTTGTCAATTAATTAGAAGATGAGACTAGAAGTTGTGCTGAAATAAAATTAATATCGTGTACCAAATTACAACAAACGTTTGCCAATTTGACAAATAATTTTGCGTGACTGGAGACGCTTATCTGTAAATACATATAACATATAAAATACATATTATCATCATCATCATCATTATTATAAGCCAAAAGACGTCCCCTGCTGAACATAGACCTCCCCCACGGCTTTCCACAGCGACCAATCATAAATGGTCTGCATCCAGTGTGATCCTGCGATCTTTACAAGGTCGTCTGTCCATCTTGTCTGTGGACTTCCTATGCTGCATCTTTGGTCGAACCTAACCTAACCCAACAACAAAACACGGGTCGGATATTTTCTGGACCCGTACATAGTTTAAAGCCGCCCCTTTCTAAGTCCGAACGTCGTATACTGCCCAATCAATCTAATTCTCAATTTTAGACTTTAATGCATTTATGTAAGACTTCAAATAAGTAAGCATACAGATTGTCGCAAATTCGGCTCCGGGTGATATCCTAGTGATGAATGGGACGTGCCAAGTTGACGAAGACAAATCCAAGGTTGCAGGCAAATGTGCAACGTAATCTTATAAGTTAGATGCATTTTCGTAAGGATTTTTAGAATTTTGTGCAGTGATAAAGACGGCAAGTGCCTTAAAGAGAAAGCTATGTTGAAGACTTCTTTAAAGTAGGTATACTTGATTTTTATTTCTTTAGATTGCTATAGATTTTATTTGTTTTGACCTTTATTTGTTAGTAACTGTCTTCCATAAATTAAAGTAACGCCATTTATTCTATGGGGTATCATGCAGTTGGTGCCGGCTCATATCGGTTCATATTAGTCTATGGGGGCTTGATAACATCTGACAGCAGGGTTAGTTGCTTGCCTTGCAAACACCCCTTCACCTATCCGCACTGAGCCCGGTGGTGGAGTCTCGAACTACCTCATATTTGAGGTAAGGCCTTTGCTTAGCAGTGGGAAGTACGCAGCAAATGACAGTCATCATCAAAGACTTTCTGAAAAAAAAAATGAACTCAGCAATCTATAAATTAATAAAGGCTCATAGCATCTGACTCTGTGTTAAAGAATAAACGTAAAAAGCGACTGCTAAAATTGATAGAGTCGGCAGCTAAACTTCAACTTCTTATTTTCCAACGCTCCCATTGCTGCATTGCTCCGAAAGCTAATAAGCATCCCAACTTATGATGAACACAGAATATCGTTCTACCCAGTTCCAAGCACTTTCAACGGACCGTTTTATCCAAGTGGTATTTATTTTAATTTATTCTACAGAAACAAACTATTCCAGAAGGTTCATTGTCGTGACGTCAGTCGCAGTCGGTACAAAGTGTCGGAGATATTTGAGAGCTCTCTCAATTTCGAGCAGATTTTAATATTCATAAGGCAAATAAATCTACGGAGAGACTAGGTATTAAGAAGAACAATACCTACTGTAGTAAGACTACAGCCTTAAACGCTTAAGGGTAGGTTACACTAGCAGTTTACACAGGGTTTATCAAAATTAACCCAGATTATACTACTGGCCTTTTAAAAGGACACCTTAGTTATTAGAAAGGACGTATAGTTATATCAAGTATAGCTTACTTTTTTATCAGTTTACATTTATTTTAAATGCAAATTATAATAAAATAGACTCTTTTGTGTACCTGAAACTCATTTTTACCTATTTTTAATGAAATGTACCTTTGAAAAATATAATTATATAACTTTTTCAATAACTATTTCAAACAAACAAGTTTTGTACTGATATTGTACATAGGACCTTTTGTTTCTTAGGCAGTTTTTTCCATCTTAAGTGGGTTAACTGCATTAATTACAACAACTTTTTGTATGGGTCCAACATCGAAATCCCAAGTTTTTTTTTTTACTTCTCCTTACCAACTGGAATCAGCTGCAAACCGACAGGTCCCGATTTAGTATACGAAGTATATATTTCTTTGTCGTTTTTTGACCAATATTTATAGGATCTATTTGATAAGTTACTGATTCCAAGTAGCTACGAGTACCATTATATCTTTTAATTTTGCTAGTCTGATGTTAGAAAATTCGCTTAAGATTCTTCCCTATTATCCTAACAGAAATTCGTTAATAATAGTTTGTCTAGTGACTACTGAAAAAAGTTCCTTGTTATTATGGTTTCCGAAAAGAGACAAATAAGAATGCTAAGTTGGACTGTGATCTCGTTTGTTCCTCCCTTCACTGTTTATAGATTCTAAATACGCATATACTGTGTATCCTGGTACACAGGAATTGAAGTGGTGTGAAAATTCCTTTGCAGTAAGTGAAAAACACTATGGTGTGGCCACTATGTGTAGTCTCCGCTTTAGTACAACAGCGTTCTCGTATATGAATTGAATTCGCAACTAGGTATTTCTGCTCATTCATGAATTCGGAGGAATGCTCAAGACGATTTCCATTACAAACAGTGAACGTGAATTGGTAGAGATCATACTGATTGTTCAATTTACTTAATTGAATTGCTACGTTTCAAAGAACGAAACGTTTTCATTTGATGTAAGATGTATAATTTGTTGTTATTTACATCTTCGTCTGGTCATTGCCACCTTAAATAGAAGCAGTGTTTAGAATAAATTGAACGAAGTCTTTAAGAAAACGCATTTCTTCATGGGAATTGTTGTTTTTTGCAAAGCTGGTTGATCATTTAGTCTGATTTTTTTCTATTTTCATATTTCTATGAGATCTTGTAAAAAAATATATTATACCGCCTTAAAAAACAGACTAAAATGTATGTAGACTATTTATGTTAGTAAGCTTGAGATCATGCACCAACATCAAATCTATTTGATTCTCCTAAACAGAGAACAAAAGCGTTATTTTAAGCTTTGAAGTCAGTTTTTTTAAGGCGGTTTAATTCTTATTTTTTTATTTTATTTTTTTAGTTATTATTATCAATATCTCAAAACTAATGGACCGATTTTGATAAAACTCTATACCCTTAGTTGAAATTTACTTGATTGAACTAAAAAATAATCGTTCGATACGGCTTCTCGTATTCAAAAAATCTGTGGACAAAATAACGAAATAAAGCACACGCATTTAGAAGCCTTATAAATCAACATACTCAAATATTAATAAATTTTAACGATATTTTATACATATATACAAATTGAATTGATTACCACCTTTTGTAAAATCGGTAAAAAGTTGTGGATTATTTATATATTATTATTATTATATATAACTACCTGTGTATATAGGAAACGATCAAAGTCACACGGTCATAGAAAGACAAATAAAAGACAAAGTAACTTTACCCGATAATGTGTTAAGATAAAAGACAAAAAAATAGTCGCAGAGAAGCTTTAGTTTTCCAATCGTTATTCTATCGAAAAGTTTGATTACATCTGTCTAGTGTCTGAAGGATAATGACGTGACTATGTGGCGTCTAAGTTATGGCCCAAGTTCGTATAAAAGACGAGGCCCCAGCCCAGCCAGATTATGAAAGGCAAAGGAGTATATTTTAACTCTGCACTCGGTTATACAAAGCGACGTTAGCTTTAGTAATTGGTATGTAATTTACGAGTATTATTTTATTGTCAAATTTTCGGAGATATAAATATTTAATTACTACACTCAACTTTACTGTGCAGTATTTTAAGTGACTATGTAATCATACTCTCGAAAAAATACGTAAGCTTTTACAATATCAAAAATGTATAAAAGGAAACATCTTCATATTATACCATAGGCGTGAAATACTTATATTTTGTGCGTGGGTATACAATTTATGGAATAATCTTGGCCTCGTAAATATTAATGACCATTTACTTATAATAAAACGTACTGTAAAGGTATGTTGAAAGATATGATGATTTCTACACTCTATAAAATCGGAATATTGCAATATCAGTCGACTATATTAGACTGATATTGCAATATTTCTTAGTGTAAACATCCTTGTACAAATAATAACGTCCAAGATTATTCTACAGTATGAAATGCAAGCAAATATAAAGATTCCTCAAAACAAACCATTTTGCAGGAAAACAGGAAATGAAATCTGCTTTCAGCGCTTCCTTGCTTGGGCTTGGCGGTAGCTTTTTATAAGGCACCGCCTTGACTACGGGTGATAAGGTTTTCAAATGTTTTCTTAACTTTGGTTAGGTTTCGTTGCATTAACTAAATTTAACTAAAGTAAAAAGTTGATAAACGGGGATTAACTTTTTGGTCGTCGATAATAAGCATTTCGCGTCTAAACCACTAAGCAAAAAATTTTCGTTTGTATGTAAATAATTACGGACCCTAATATCGATGAGCAATCCAAGAATAGATTTCAGCTCAGAAAGGTTTTAATAAGGCTCTTAATTCTTTAGGTGCAAATATTTCTATGATAAATTTTATACTATCACGGTTGAAATTGCAGAGAACCACTAGTATTATTGGAACTGCACAGTAACTTGCATTGCACAGATAAACGTAACCTCAAAACCATTTCCAGTTTCCTGTGCAAGTGACGAGAAATAAAATCTGCTCCGCGCCACGTCTTGATCTGTTTAACGTCGGGCGTCTCGCTCGAAGAACCAGCTATTTTGCGGCTGTCGCTTAATCGAAAATAAACTGGGGAAAATGGCTGTCTGTTGGAGGAAGAAAGTGGAAATATAGAGTTACAAGCAAAAACGCCTAGCTCAGCCTGTGTGTTAAACTGTTGTAGGTGTTACATCGGATAGCTGGTTTCTGAAAACTGAGTTTTAAGATCTTAGTTAAATAGAATGATCGTTTGAATTAACTGCAAGTTATTTATATTTGCTATCATAGATTGTGATAAGCATATAAGCAAAACTAAACGCAATACTAATAATCGCAATTATAATAAGTCATTTAATTTTATGATCATCTGATAACGTTACAATAGATGCTTGAGTCTAGTTTCTATTGAAATGTTAAATACGCTGAGGAACAGAAACTGAATATTAGCAGTACATAATCTTGTATTTAAAGTAAGTTAAGTTGAACTTTTACCTTTTTGAGGCTAAGTATTAATAATCAAACGAGTCGGACTTTCAAAGCTTGCGTGACTGAGCTACAGGGCGAGCTGGAACTCCACAACGTAGAACACTTTGCAGACTGCCAAGATTCTTCGCATTCCGTATGTGCACCACTAACCACGTTTGAATACAGGGTATGGATTTCGCAGTTTAGTCATACATATTTTTGAGGTTCCGTAGCCGAATGGCAAAAAACCCTTAAAGTTTCGTCAAGTCTGTCTATCCGTCCGTATTGTCACAGCCACTTTGTTCTGAAACTATTAGCAATACACAGATGAAACTTGGTGGGTAGGTGTATCATGTTCACTGCTTTACGATACCAATACAAAAAAAAATACGTATGAAGATTTCCCATACATGGAACAAAAAAAAAAACTATACCTATGCGTGTGGGGTGTCTTTGAATATGAATAATGGTCTTTAAATACGAATATGAATAGCGGTCTTTTAAAATGACAAAGAGGTTTCTAAAATAATTTTATCTCAATGTCGAACAATTGTAAGATAGACGCCTCTAAAATGGTAAAATGGGTTTCCCCCTTCTAACTTTTGAACTAAGGTAGAGAGAATTTAGGAAAAAACTAAATACACAATGTAGATCTTTACACATACTTTCAACGAAAATGCAAACGTGATCGAACTAGTAGTTTATAGTTGTTTGATATTCAGAACATTTAGCATGACCCATCTATACAAATACTAAAACTTCTTTGCAAAAGGTACAAACGAAAAACACGATTTTGCGTACGGAATATGAAAATTATACAATTGAGAAATATATAAACGGTTGACACCTATTTATTATAACCTGTTGATTTAATAGTAATAAAAAAGTTATTTCCAATATTAAATGCAACCGTACAACAAGCACATACGATGTGTTCCCTTCTAATTTTTATATCAAACGGAATACATGAAGCAAACCTTGAAGAATACTTGCTTAAAATGCACAAAGTAATTTTACTTCCATGCCATATCTGAGATACAAATGCGGAGTCTAATATTTATTTATTTATTCCTCTGTGCACAAAGGAGCGGCCATCTTAATGCCGGATGCAAAGCTAAGAAGTAATAATGCTATCAAGCTTTAGTTGAAGTAGTACTTGATAGTTGTTTTCTTTTATTCCTCATCGCGACTAATGGTGAGATTAATGTATTACTTACGTGTAGTTTTCAGACAGTGTGTTCATGCAGTTGTGTGCTATAGGTGTAAAAAAGGCTTAACGATACCTTAAACCTCGCATTCAGTTTGTAAAATTAAATTTCATGTAACAAAAATATTATTTTCTTTTTGGGAATTAAAAATAATCATTAATTTATTAGCCGCAATGTATACGCGCACCGACCGCTCAGGCGTAGCGACGCGCGCGAACACTAAGGACGCGCTTAGTTGTGTGCGTGCGAGCGCTAGCTATGTGTGTGCGCCCGCGCGATACATTGCGTTGGGCACCGTTTATGGTCGGTTTACAAAAAAAGGTACTGAAAATTTGAACTTACTTAGAACATAGACACACTTAGAACATACACATGGGTCTACCTTGTTTCGCATAATTTTTATTGTCATAATTTTATTTGGCATATAATCAAATAGCATAAACTTCCTTTCGCAGAACATCAATTAGCATTCACTTATTTATCAGACGTTCAAAACGCATAATCGTGTAAGCTAGAATCATCTTTAGGCAGAAATTTAATATCCATAATAGTCTTAAAGCAGAATCATCTTAACGCAGAAAGTTCACAGATAGAATCGTCTTGTGGCATACAATTCGTATATATAGTCATTAATAGGCAGAATCATCCTATCGCAGAAAGTTCACAGTCCGAATCGTCTTTTGGCATATTTTTCATACTTGCGGTCCCCCGCGACTTCGTCCGCGCGTTTTGAGTTTGCTCCCTCCCCTCCCGTCGCAGCGTCATGTTTTATATCATAAAGCCTTTCTCGATAAATAAGCTATCCAACACAGAAATATTTTTTCAAATCGGTCCAGCAGTTCCTGAGATAAGCGCGTTCAAACAAACAAACTCTTCAGCTTTATAATATATTAGCGCAAGCGCACGTTGTACTTAAGCTGCGAACATTATTTTGGTGCGGAGTTATGTTAAAAATGTGATAGCTCCTAAGATATTTATTGAAATCAAATGATATAAAGGGAACTTGGTCCTAAATGAAATGCTCGTAATGATGAATGTATTTATTTTGATAAGAATAAATACCTGTGTGTATAATACACCTCTAAAAATAATGCAATATTTTTTTTACAAATTTATTAACATAAAAAAGGTTGTAGTAAGTCAACCATAAAAGATAGACATATGCTGTCGCGGACTTTATTATAGAACTTTTAATGCTGAACAATCTTGTCATACATATTTTTTGTGTAACTTAAGCGGTTTCCGCAGCGTATGCAGCGGAAGCTCTCAAAAGGAATACCTTTCTCCCGTTTTCGCAACATTTTTCATTTCTGCTGTGGTCCTATGAGTCGCATCTTTATATTATATAGCCTAAAGCCTTCCTCGATAAATGGACTATCCAACGTATAAATATTTTTTCAAATCGGACCAGTAGTTTTTGAGATTAGCGCGTTCAAACAAACAAACAAACAAACAAACAAACTCTTCAGCTTTATAATATTAGTATAGATTTAACATTATCCTATAAACCTTAATTTCTCTGTGTATCCCAAGTAGTTCTATCTCAGCAATACTAACATACAACATGCATGGCAAATCAAACATGCAGCATGCAAGCAAGCATTCAGCATGCAAGCAAGCAAGCAAAGCATGCAACAAGCAAGCAAGCATGCAGCAAGCAAGCAAGCAAGCATGCAGCATGCAAGTAAGCATGCAGCATGCAAGCAAGCATGCAGCATGCAAGCAAGCATGAAGCATGTAAGTAAGCAACAGCTTGCATGCAACATGCTTGGTTTCTGTCACGGCTCCGGCGCTGCGGGGCTCCGGCAGTCCCACGCGAGCTTATCGTCGCCCCTCCGCGCCTACGCGATTTTGAATTACACTCTCGGGGTGGGGCAAACAAGACTGCGTGGAGTCGGTTTTGCACCGATTCGTTTCTGTCACTAACTTTTGTCCCACAACTTAATGACTTTTTAATTCAATCTTAGGGTAAAATACTATTTAAAAAAATAGCAATATGAAATTATTCTAAAGGAAATTCTGCTTTCTTCATAGTATGCCTAGTCAAATTATGCCAAATAAACATCGTACTTAATAAACATTATGCTTAGCGAAAATATGCAAGATAAAATTTTGCCAAAGGTAATTATGCCTTATAAATTTCTGCTATCTTAAAAGTATGCCATTGCAAATTCGGGCATATAAATATTCGACCAAACAATAATTATGCTAACAGAAAATTCTGCCTGATTAATATTCGACTAAAGAAAATTATGCCAAGTGTGTTATGCCAAGTGACTTTCGGAGCAAAAAGATTCTGCCAGATAGAGGGAACCCAAGTAATTTTCCTAGGTATAGTAAAATAAATAAATATTACATATTATTAAACATATACTAACGTTTACGCAATTTCTTTGTTCGCAGGTAATTAACAAGAACAATAATAATAATAATCACATCCTCCGACGACCCCTACCTGACCTGAGTGTGTAAGTTAGAGAATTAGTTAGTTAGTGTCCTCGAGAAAAAATATCATATAAATTAGGGGAATACATGGTTTTTGTCTTCGTTAAGGCTTTTGTTTCAACCTGTATACTTATCACATTCCATACAATAGACAGACACTTAAAAAATACAGATTTTCGCGTGATAATTAGTCAGCATTATGTAGAGAGTGGAAAAGGAGTGGAACTCGTGTTTCCTATAGATTACAACCCGGATTCTTTCAAAGTCAGAGTGAACAGGCTTAAGGTTCGGATCCATCAAAAGCATACAAATAGAGTGAGTTTTGTGCTTACTAATTGTTGCCACTAGATGGCGTTGCACTCCATTAGATCGCGATATATTCTGAGTTTTTCTGTATTAAGGTTTTGAAGATTTTCGTATAAAGAAAAATAATGCGCTTCATTAAAAAGTTATGAACTGAAAAGCTTCTTTTATATCTATGTTATCTCACTCGGGTGTTAACAGCAAGCTCGATCCATTCTCGACACCATCTTAGACGCGCTTGGCCTGGACTAGAGTCGTGACTCCGAGAGCATACCCATTCTAAATAATAATAAAAAAGAGATTATAGACATAAATTAAATTCTTATTCTCTTTATATGCTCAGTCGCAACAATTTAACCAATAATTAAAGTTATCTCTCGAGCTTTTATAATTGACTAGCGGTCCCTCGCGGTGTCGCCCGCGTAAAGTTTGAATTTCCCGTAAAATATTTCTACGCGAAACACTTATTTTCATTAAAAGTAAGAGTCGTGAAACCTTAGCGCTTAGCGCATGTGCGTGTTTTCTTAAGCTGCGAGCATTATTTTGATGCGGAGTAATTTTAAACTGTGATATTTTCTAAGATACTTATTGAAATCAAATGATGTACAGCGCATTTTTGTTTTAAATCAAATGCTCGTGATGATGAATATGTTTATTTTGATAAGAATAAATAATTGTCCGCATCAAAACACCTTTGAAAATAGTACATAATTTTGTATCACATTTATGAGCATAAAAAGTTTGTAGTGAGTAAACCATATCAGATAGACATAATGCTGTTGCGGACTTTATTGAAGAACTTTTATAGCGAGACAATCCCGTCATATATGATTTTGATGTATCTGAAACGGTTTACGCTACGTACGCAACGGAAGCTCTCAAAAGGAATATATCCCCCCTGATTTTATAAGTTGTATCGTAATGTTTTATAGCTTAAAGCCTTTTTTGATAAATAAGCTATCCAGCACAAAAATAATTTGTCAAATCGGTCTAGTAGTTTCTGAGATTAGCGCGTTCAAACAAACAGACAAACTCTTCAGCTTTATAATATTAGTATAGATAGTGCAACCGAGCCACCCTGTCGCATACGCAAAGGTTTTCACGACTCACGGAACCCAGCGGCCTTAGAACTTTACGTTCACATTATCTTGGAAGGCCCTAAAGGTGCCTGTGAGATCAGGTGCTACACAATGCATGATTAATGCTCGCCCCGCTGGGCTATTACGTAACTTGCAAACGATAGCAATCTCTTTGCAATCCGAGTGTTATGGCCAGACTTTGCACTCACTACTGCGTGAATTTGATGGATAATAAACAGTATAATCGGCATAAATACAGTGTAATAGCATCCTTACAATCACTAGGGCGGCTAAAACTGATGAAATACGGATTCAAATTAAATACACGTATCGGATTTAGTGCTTTCACTTGTAGTCAAGGCCGCTTTTAGGCGCTGCACCGAAACATTTTTATTTATTAGTGTTATTAAAATTGTACCTAGTGTTTACATTCGGAGCATTCAAAATATATTGTAGAACCGCTAGTCTTTCGCGACTTCGTCCGCGCGTTTTTAGTGTGCTCCCTCCCTTCCAGCCGTCGCAGTGTGATAGATCATAGCCTAAAGCCTTTTGCAATAAATAAGCTATCCAACACAAAAATATTTTTTTAAGTCAGTCCAAACAAACTCTTCAGCTTGATAATATTAGTATAGATCCCGTCACCAACAATAGCAATAATATCGTTACGTATTCGCCCTTCATGTGCTTTCAACACGTAGTGGGCTCCATAAGGACCATTTACAAACAGAAATATGTGCTAACAATGACTGTAAAGGTTGACGTGGTGGCAGTAGGTGCAAGCTTTATGTTCTTGTACACATTAGGTTACTCTTCAGGTATAATAAGAAAAACGCCTTAAAAAACTGGAATTTGGAGACGGTGCATGGTGTGTGGACTGTTTGTGTAGGTAAGCTGGAAATCATGCAGCGACTCTGAAAGAATTTTTTCATCTTAAATAGAAGACGAATGAGTTATTTTAAGCTTATAAGACAGTTTCTTTGAAGGCGGTTTATTTTTTTTATGTATTTTTTTATTTCATGATTTTTAATTATAACTTATATCACAAAAATACTACACCGATTTTGATTATACTTACACTGTGCCCGAAGTTGAACCGTACCTGATTGAACTCAGCTATCAGAATGATGTCGCTATAAGTTTTCGTTTTCTTGAAATCCTGACAAATATACAAAGGAAGCCTCAATAGAAATACTAAAATTGACATACAGGTCGAATTGATACCTACTTTTATTTGAAGTCGGTAAAAATATTAAAGTGAATATGAAGCAAACTAGTATTATAAGAACGACGCTTAAATATCAAGAAAATGGATTTACGAGTACATATGCCTTAATATGGCTGGCTGAAGCTAGTAAATCAGAAAGCTAACATTAATTTGTGCTACCTAAATATTTTAATTTTCCTTTGTACCCATTTATTTCATACAAGAATACATATTTCATATTTAAGACAGAAAAGTTCTAGATTGGAGATCTTTTGACCAAAAGCGCAGCGTGGGACGTCCACCGACAAGATGGATGGACGACTTTATTAAGTTCGCGGGATCACACTGGAAGCAGACCGCTTGTTGATCGGTCTCTGTAGAAAACCGTGAGGGAGGCCTATGTTCAGCAGTGGACGTCCTTTGGCTGATAATGACGATGATGATGAGTGTTATAAGATAATTCCTAATACTTGATTACCTGTCTTTTGGTCTTAGGTAATTAAATAAGCTTGTTATCAACCACACTCAATAATTAATTCACCTCCTTCACACATATACGTGTACACCAAAATGGATTTCCTTTTTTCAACCCTTTTCAATAACCACCGTTCGTATTTCGCGCGTTCCCGGTTGTAATCCTTCGGGAACCAATAATCCGGAGCGCGGCAGACACCATTTGCAGCTGAAAGCCAAGCATCCCGTTTGTTTGGTATCAGATCACGACTGTACAGTTATACTACAACCCTCGCTGATGAAGACCACGATTTGAGGTAGCCATGGGACAGGACAAGTTGTTGAATAGGTGCAGGAGAGCGTTAGAAAGAGTTATTTTTTATGAATCATTTATTCAAGTAAAAAATAATAGACCAGGGCGCAGACTGCGATGCAGTTTTGATAGGCTCAGTTTTAATGTCAAATTAGCAATTCGTATTGCGATTTTGCATGATATTTATAATAAAACATCATAACTATTAATATTCGTACCATTGTAGCATTATTATAATATTATTAAATTATAATATTCCTTTTCACTGAGTCGTAATTGAGCTGCCTGGAAATCACTTGGGTACTTTTGAATTAACGAAAAGAAATTGTTTTGAGTAAGCCATAAACGTAGTGTTAACGTTGTCGCATTGTTAGAAGTAAAGTTAACAACCCAACCAAACCTAAAACGCTAATTAACGAGAAAACTTACAGCGTATAATTTTAAAAACAAAAAGCACAAGCAGGCAACTTATCAAACTTTTTCATTACAAAGAACGTGTCCCAAAAGTACCTAATGCAAGTTCGTTTACGTCGCTGCCACCCGTCGACTAATTAACTCAACAAGATGAAGTTCCCACGTCTCCTTTACTCCAATCTCAGTTCTAAGATTAAATTAACACTCCTCTGTGGGCCGTGATTAGTTCAAAAACAATGCGAATGTCGCCACATACGCTTAGTTTGATTTCAAGGGAGGCACGAAGTTGAAGTGAGTTAGCGTGTTTCAATTTCAAGTCAACTAAAACAGTTTGATCAAAATGATAGGACTGCACTTTGAGTGTAACCCACAAGTTTACATGTGTTTCTGCTTTTAATTAATGTACTAATGTTTTTGGTTACTTGTGATCTATATCAATTGTTTTTGACGTTTACGCCAATACTACTCATTAAAAAAAATCACTTAACGGTTTTAAGTAATTCGCGCAAATTCATTAAAACCATAGACTTGTCGTTTAGAATGCTTTACAACATCCGTGGTCACAGACAAGAGTAAGGTTTTATTTACTTGTGACCTACCAGAATACAAGTTCTTATGTCTCCTGAAAATAATTTAGTATATATAAAACTAAAGATACTCCAAGACTCTATAATTAGTTCCAATATCTTTAGGCTCTTTATATTAATATGTGCTTCATAACCGTGTTTAATAAGATTATTTGCTCATTTGATACCATCAAATCAAAGTTCGACCTCGGAGACGATAAACTTTGCTTATTAATATCAAAATAGCGTCGCCAAACTGATCAAAACTGGCCCGAAGTGACCTAAAACTTGGTCGCCCTACCCCGCCGTATGCAAACCATTTTGTGTTTACACGAAGACGCTGAGAAATAACTTTTCCTATTTTCTTTGTTTTGCAAACGCGATGCTATTTTATACCGTGGTTTAAAGGGAATATAAATTATAGGACTAAAAGCCGCTTAAACGCCTTACGGAGTGAGTTGTAAATGTTATTGTAATTATGGTCGGGCTCTGCTAAAATATTTTGAATGCTCGAAACGTCTTGGGAGTTTCTTGCTAATTTAAGACAGGTATTAGACGCCGTATTTTCATTCCTACGGGAATAAATGAATATGTAACGTATCACGAGATTATAGATACCTTGAAAAAGTGTATTAATTACCCAAACGAAGTATAAACATTTTGCTACAGACAAAAAAAGTTTTTTTTTTCTCATCACATTTTTAGTTATCAACTATCAACAGCTAATAAGATTTTAGACCATACAATAAATATTTCGTCTACTCATTTATTTGCTCTATAAAAATGCGCGCCAATCCAAACAGAAACAATATTTCTAGAACGCGTATCCAGAATTTTACTTTTCACATTTCGGACCAAATTCAATACATATTTATATTTCCCCCACAATCTGATTTTTGGTATCGCGTTAACACATTTCAACCCCCGGCCATGAAGGGTTAAACTGAACAATATATGACGGTATAATTAGGATCTTTAGGCAAAATTAAAATCATAACACGCGTACAATGTTTGGGTTGAACAAAAATACGTGATTTGTTTTTTCTTTCGTAATTTCAATCCCGCTTTTTGTACGAAATGTGAAATTGAGGTCGCCTCAAAGAGGTATAGGTTAAATTATTCATTATTCTGAAAATATAAAGCGAGTAGTACGTCTGATGTTATATTTTCAGAATACAAAATTGTACGCATAAATGTACGATATTTTTAATGGTAACCACTCGTGTAAAAAGGTCTGGGCATTTTATGTAAATAGTTGATGAATATGGGCAATTGAAATCTACTTTCACTAAAAGGGATTACACGTATTGGTTAGTTTTCATACATTCATAAGACTGCTTAAAGGGCCTTTTATTTCTGGGTACAGAGGGCACATTATAGGTTGTTATTTTACATGACACATTAATATCGTCATCACCATTGTTTATTCAGTTTGATAAATTAAATTAAATCAAAAATCTTTCATTTCAGTCAAAATCTATATAAATGTGTTAGTCACAATCAGCTTAAAACTAGTTACAAATTAATTTAGTTTAGTTTTTTATTTATTTTATTTAAGAGCATTTACGAGCTGCGAGTCATGTCAGCTGGCTATAAATGAGCAACAACCCATTGTCTCAAAATAGGACTATCCTCTCTTACGGCTATAATGTTCAGGATGCAACTGGCGCACCAGGAAGCCGATTCTTTTGCGATACCTGCATGGAAACCCTACGCGGGCTTCAGCAAACATCCCTGATGCACTGCAGTATCGCTGCATCAGCATCCTGAAACCATTATTATACTACACGTGCAGGGCATTGAAGGCTCTCTGTTTATACTTATGAAGTCCACAGGTTGCAGATGTAGAGTGTTTGTCAGAAGGTTTTGAACAAGGTTACCTTAACTTCCTTCGTACACAGAGCAAACCTGCGAACTAACATATTGCACCTCACCGGCCAACGCCCTGCGCTCCGTCTCAATATCGAAGTCGTCATTTAAGTCTTCGGTAACCCAGTGGCCCAGGTAATTAAATTTACTCACTCTAGGCAGACCTATGCCAGCGAGTGTGATAGTTGGCATACAGTATGATTTAGTACCAACCTTGAAAATTATTGGGTCTACCTTGTTTCGTAGAATTTTTATTGCCATAATTTCATTTGGCATATCATCAAATAGCATAAACTTCCTTTCGCAGAAAATCAATTAGCATTCACTCATTTATCAGACGTTCAAAACGCATAATCGTGTAAGCTAGAATCATCTTTAGGCAGAAATTTAATATCCATAATAGTCTTAAAGCAGAATCATCCTAACGCAGAAAGTTCACAGATAGAATCGTCTTGTGGCATACAATTCGTATATATAGTCATTAATAGGCAGAATCATCCTATCGTAGGAAGTTCACAGTCCGCATAGTCTTTTGGCATATTTTACATATTTAATATTCTCCTATAAACCTTAATTTCGCTGTGTATCCCAAGTAGTTCTATCTCAGCAATACTAACATACAACATGCATGGCAAATCAAACATGCAGTATGCAAGCAAGCATTCAGCATGCAAGCAAGCAAGCAAGCAAAGCATGCAGCAAGCAAGCAAGCAAAGCATGTAGCAAGTAAGCAAGCATGCAGCAATCAAGCTAGCAAGCATGCAGCATGCAAGCAAGCATGCAGCATGCAAGCAAGCATGCAGCATGCAAGCAAGCAACAGCTTGCATGGATGGTTTCTGTCACAGCTCCGGCGCTGCGGGGCTCCGGAAGTCCCACGCAAGCTTATCATCGCAGATAGTTTTCGCTCACCACAGCAGCGGCGGCGAGCTTTCAAACCACCTGCTCCTCAGCTCGCGGGCTGCCTTGCCCCTCCGCGCCTACGCGATTTTGAATTACACTCTAGGGGTGGGGCAAACGAGACTGCGTGGAGTCGGTTTTGCACCGATTCGTTTCTGTCACTAACTTTTGTAACAGAACATAATGACTTTTTAATTAAATTTTAGGGTAAAATACTATTTAAAAGAAATAGCAATATGCGTAGTGAAATTGTTTGAATCGAAATTCTGCTTTCATCATAGTATGCCAAGTCAAATTATGCCAAATAAACATCGTACTTAATAAACATTATGCTTAGCGAAAGTATGCAAAGTAAAATTTTGCCAAAGGTAATTATGCCTTATATATTTCTGCTATCTTAAGAGTATGCCATTTGAAAATCGGGCATATAAATTTTCGACCAAACAATAATTATGCTAACAGAAAATTCTGCCTGAATAATATTCGACTGAAGAAAATTATGCCAAGTGACTTTCGGAGCAAAAAGATTCTGCTAGATAGAGGGAACCCAAAATTATTACCTCGCTCTTTTTTTTAGATATACCTGAGCCTATGGGATCCGCGTAACTTTCACAAGTTTTAATTAACTTTCGTTAGCCTCTGATAAATGTAACATGATTGGTTTCAGGTCCCACCCGAGCTGTACCTACTTTTTGTACCAAAACCTTGCCACTAGGTGTAAAATAATTTTCTATTATAGACAAACATGATGAGGCAACGAAAGCACCCATTCACAGTTTGATACATCCTGTTATATGTGTATTCCCAACTTCCAATATTCTTTGCTAAGAATCGGGAATATGTCTCGCAGTCGATACCGCGTATTATTTTTATTAATACACATACGGTATGGGGCGTAGTAAAACGTTTACGTTTCCCTCCCTTCCATATTTACTGTGTGTATTTACGTGTATACTTTATTCATTGAGCTGAATATTTATTTGGTGAATGTACAGTCAAGAGTAGAAGTTTGTACTGTAAGACCCCTTACACACTTAAACATTTAGCATCGATGCAGTCGCGATTTACGCAATGAAAAGATTTTATTTGGGGTCGATTCTGTCACGCGTTAGTATCGATGCAGAAGCGCGGCTGCATCGATGCTAACGCGTGTTAACATCGCGACTGTATCGATGCTAAAAGAAGCGCAAGTGTGTAAAGATCGACATGTTGCGACTGCATCGATGCTGCATCCCGACTGTATCGCTGCTAAAAGTCGCAGTGTGCAAAGGGTGTATTAGTCATTCAGACCCACTATTCGAGGATTTAACCGCCTAACTAATTTTAAAAGAAAATCGCTTGCAAACACGACTCAAAAACGGGCGCTAATTTAAACAAAAAATGACTCGCTGTTACCGCCGATTTAAGTGCTAAGGCGGAGGTGACCCCGACAGACATATAAAAAGTTCTGATTGTCGTTGATTTTCTAAATAAAATAAAATTAATAACCGTTTATGTATGTTTTAATAATTTAATAATTCAACAGTTTGTTATGAAACACCCAAATAATAACTTAAATTAAATCTAGGTTCTTTCAAAGGAGATTTCAGAATGTCATTCATATACAAGTGCGTATGAGTAAAATGTATAACAAATAAAATAACGTAAACATATACGCTTGAAATCATCGAGGTAAACACCCACAGTGTTACATAAAACTAGAACTGAACTTTGATTTATGTTCTTAACTTTCCGTACATAAAACGTCTTATGTTTCTCAAATAAATTGGGCTTGATTCTTGTGACACAGCGACTAAAGTTAGAGTAAATCTGACTTTCTCTTCAAAATAAATTAATAAAGACCTACCATACTGCTGTCAGTTGAAAAAAAAATTTAGCAATCCATAGACAATTAGTGCGGACAACAAGTGTTCGTCACTAAATTCTTAATATTACGCAAAAAGGGGAATTATTCCGCGCAAATGACAGCTGCTTAGTTTGATGTTTTCGTTTATTTAGCAGAGAAAGAAACATTTGAGACAGTGCATCAGAATCAGCGCCAAGTGGAATTATTCCGCGCAAATGACAGCTGCTTTGTTTGACATTTTCATTTGTTTAGCAGAGAATGATACATTTAAGTCGGTGCATCAGAATCAGCGCCATTGACGACCTCGTAAACGCAGATACGACATCAACCGAACTATCTGACGCAGGAAATCACTGAGTCGGAATATCATTTGTGAAATTGAAAAGTGCAATGTTATTTACAATAGTTTCGAACGACGTTTGTGTAGGTCATCTAGATATGTAAAAGAGGCATCTGCGACTATCTCAATATTGTTTGACGATGGAATGACCATATTTTACATCTGGAAAATTTGATAAAGCTTTAAATGGACATAAAACTGTTGGTGTGCTTTCGCGAAATACTATTGTTTATTTTCGACATACGGACAACAACACGTCAAGGTAAACACTGTGGTGTCTAATGCAGTTGTAATAAGGCCTAGTTTGCAACAAAAGTGCGAACGTTATGTGCTGGTGACTTTCGTAAGTAAACGGCTCTTGTTGTAAGTGCATTAAAGAGATTGCAATTTGATTTCGACAATCATCGACTCTTCTTGGCAGTTGGGTAAAAACAGGGCGTGGTTGATTTTGCAAGAACACCATCCCTCAAGCGTATGTGAACGAGACACAATGCAAATTCTATTGTTATGCGGTTGCCTGCAACCGCTCGGGTGTTGAAGCATTAATGACTGCGGGGTGGGTGTACCTACCTACAAATTCTACCACTCGAATGGTGGTTTACGGTGTTCGCTAGTGATTCCAACCAAAATATATTCAAAGTTAGAAGGAAAAGGCTTATTCTGGGCGAGCTCGTTTCTTCGACTCCGTCTTAGTTGCCTTGGCTTGTTCTGGAGAAAAGAGCCCATCCATACTAAAAAAATATAATGGTTTTCTGTTAACCTATGTGCGCCAATTGATTAAAAGATTGCCAAAAAGGTTTGCTGTTGATTCTAACCACTCATAATTTTAGATATTAAAGTTATTTCCTTTTCAATACTTAATGAAAAGTAAATAGAAGTTTACGTGTACAATAAAGTTCGTATTATGTTGAAATACAAATTTAAAACAGTCACTGACACTTCTTTTAATAACGGTGACCTTTGCGATTTCTAAAAAAAACATAACATCAAATAACCTTACATCGCGAACAGAAAAATACACAGCTTTCCAATTTAGCCGATATACTTTGTATGTTTCGCTGTATTTCATTTCTAATGTTTGTTTATTTTGTTCCAGGTATAACAAATATGAAATCAATCATAACTAAACGTAAAAGCCAATTGGTGATATTAAAAAGGAGGTTAGTGATAAGTGGGCTTATACAGGGTGACTTTTTATCAGTACCGATATTTTGTGTAAAGACTCCACTGATGAATATGAACAACTTTTGCTATGGGGGCAATAGCGAAATCGAAAAAAAAATCAGCTGTTCCATACAAAAGTTCCATTGGCGCGCGGTCAAAATGTATGGAACAGCTGATTTTTTTTTCTCGATTTCGCTATTGCCCCCATAGTAAAAGTTGTTCATATTCGTCAGTGGAGTCTTTACACAAAATTTCGGTACTGATAAAAAAGTCAGCCTGTATAGGTAATATAAGTTCTCGGCGCAAAAAGTATTGCACCTAATCAATATGCAACAGTTGTACTCATACGTTTTACCCATATCTTAACATAAAAAAATATGAAGATATTAGTCGTTTTAATATTTTATGCTGATCTTTACATTATTAGGTTAACTAGCGGTCCCCCGCGACTGCGTCCGTGTTTTGAGTTTGCTCCCTGCACTTCGTCGCAGCGTGATTTTTTTGGAGCCTTAAGCCTTCCTCGATAAATAGCTATTAAACACATTTTTTTTCAATCCGGTACAGTAGTTCCTGAGATTCAAACAAACAAACTCTTCGGCGTTATAATGTTAGTAAAGTGTAACCGCGTGTGGGGTGCTTCAATAATAAACACGTAGTATAAATCTTCACGTTCTTCTCCAATAGATTTATTCCAACAAAATAGCACAGAAATAGGGCACAAAGTGAGAGAAAGTGCAAATAGAGCCATGTTCAGGGCATGCAGCTCGCTTTTATACAAATCAAAACCCTAAACAACTGTAGAAAACAGTGGGGACGACATCCGTTTCCATATCTGAACATTTACTATAATATTTATTTGTATTAACCTGCTAATTAAATATGTATATAAATTCATGAATTATTTAGTTATCAATCGTACTGAATTTAGTAAGCCTTCCTACATTATTATTTTAATACTTACAATATTTGAAATAAATCTAACCTCCCCCAACCAATCAGAGTCAACATCCTTTTGGCGCCAAAATGAACATTTTTTATAGGCAAAAATAAAAATGTAATAAGTGTCCCAATAATCTTTACATAATCAATTTACAATTAATAAAATGTAATTGTAATAATCTAAAGATTAATCCAAGTTTTTATTATATCATAGCCAAATTACATTCAACATGGTGGACACTTCCGGCATTTCCATCAAACGTTTGTCTAGATAGACATATAAATTATGATTTATTGAACATATGACAAAGAGAATGTGTAAATTAGTGAATACAATGGGATAACATAAGTCACACACGGTGAGTATGTGGTTTAGTGCTGAAGTATACTATTACAGAACTAAGTAAATATGTGGGGCTGACAAGGATCGGGAATCGTCTTGTGACAATAGATAAATGATGATGCTGTCATATTGTATACCATATTTTTACTTATTTCTCAATATGTAATTTCTTAAAATAGCTAGCACCTTAAGCGGATTATCACAGTAACATTTGTTAATAAAAGGGAAACCTATTATTGGCGCTATAACAAGCTAAAAGCGTCGGAGTACCTACTTTACTTCTTATTTGGTCATAGTGTCACAGTGCTAGGATCTGATGTTGAAATCTGAAAGCATTCGTCAATTATTTTTTTAAAGATATAGGGATACTAACACTCCAATCTGGTTGGTTATTTATAAGTAACATACATTTACATGTTTGTATTAGATTTAAAGCTGATGGGCACACGAAAGGTATTTAAATTAACAAACTTTTTAAAATTGTCAATCAATATTTAAACATTGCAATATCAAGCTCACACGTGGCCAGCATCACGTAAAATTAAACGTGTCTCCTGGGTTTGCCGTCGACGACGAAGAGATAGTTCAACTCTCATAGCCAGTAAAATAAGTCTGAGACTGATGAAGTGTAAACATTTCTGGACCTCGAGGGAAAAGGGAAAATGCCGCTCGATATCGATACAATATCGGATATATCTCACTTGATATTTTTATGCTTCAGTTTTTTGAATTGAAAGTATTAAAGAACCCTTAAAATAACATTGTAGTGCGTTAGCGTGTTCTGTGATTTTTTTGAAAAGATTTCTTTAGCTCATTCCTAAATTCAATTGATGTAGATTCTAGGTAGACAAAACAATTATTTCCAAACTTCGCATGATGCAAAATTTCTTCTAACTTCATGTATAAATTATTGCACGTCAATTACGCGTCAACAACTAAATGTCGTTCTAAAATCTATTTAAAACGCATAACAAGTTGCTGAATTTAGGAAAAATAAAATTTATTTGTTCAAGATACATTCTACCTATAAACATTATATTTAAATCGAAAACAGTCGAAACAAAATCAAACTGCAGTCGACTAAAGCTGAGTATACACTGATTAAATATGTCGTAACTATTTTGTTATTTTAAGTTAGTTTAAGTTTTCACCTACCAATAATTTTGTTTTTGCCAAAGTCGTCGGTTCTCTTTGAATAACTTTAATAGTTTAAACAATCAGTAATCACCTATGTATCCCAAGCCTAAGATCAGCTGACTCGCGATGCGCTGAACATTAGACCCCTAAGACCCTTTACACACTTGCGCTATTTTTAGCATCTGCACTGCATCGATGCCAAATTAAATCGACATCATCAAAGTATCGATGCAGTCACCAATATTGGACACCAATCACATACACACCAATGACATACATTGCTCTGATCCCAAAGGAAGTAGCCAATGCACTTGTGTTAAAGGAATCAGACACAACGGTGGTACCACAACACCCAGACCCGAGACAATATAAAAAAAAAATATGATTTCTACATTGACCAATATAGAAGTACATTACATAATTTGTCAATATCCAGCTTCTGCATCGCGACTGCATCAATGCTAATGCGCAGTGACATCGCTCTACTGTATCTATGCTAAAAATAGCGTCAGTGTTTAAAGGTTGACATTTTGCCACTGCATCGATGCTGCATCGCGACTGCATCGCTTCTAAAAGTCGCAGTGTGCAAAGGGTCTTAGGTCTGCATTCTACAAGCAACCGACTCTCAAGGGAGCGATCGTGGCCGCGAATTGTTCAAGCACCTTTTTCACACTCGCCAGTAATGAGAAACAAACGAGAATAAACGGTTGCACTGTAAGGCATAAAGTTTACAAGTTGCGGGGATGGGGCTATAAGTTGCAGTGGAAATAAAATGCAACGGTTTGTTACGAAGTTACTCTGTGTGTAATCAGTTTGCTGTTTGCGAATATGCGGATTGTTTTTAGCAGCTATTCTTATTTTGTCTATATGGCTTATAAACAAGCTAAACTTCTTTGAAAATTGGCTTATCATCATCACTCATCACATCATTGACGACCTCCGTGGTGTAGTGGCTAAGCACGCTGGGTTTCAATGCATCGCCGCTCCGAGGTCCCGGGTTAGATTCCCGGTCGGGTCAATGTAGAAATCATAATTTTCTATATTGTCTCGGGTCTGGGTGTTGTGGTACCACCCTTTTTATTCGATTTCCATATCGCAAGTGTATTAGCTACTTTTTTTGAAATTAGAGAAAGCAATGTACTATATGTGATTGTTGTCCAATATTAATATTATTATATTATAGTCAAGTGCAAGATGTCCAATGCTGATCTAAGGTCTAGGTAGATAGTTAAGCAAAGTTAATATCATACAATCTTTACAAAGGGGTATTTGCATCAGGCGGATAGACGTCTAAGTTTGTTATCGTGTCGAGTCTAATTTTCAGCCTTAACAACTGACTCATCAACTACGCACATAATCAAATAAAAGCAACTAACTCTACAAATATTATCTAGCCATCTGCTGACAGAAACAACTAAGTCCACCATAACAAATGGACGCCAAAGCGATGAATTTTCCGTTCCGCATATCAATCACGGGTCGGTCCGCCGCCATGACAGCTGACGACCTTTTGAGCGATATCGGATGCGGCAGCGACGAAGTGCCTTCGTAGGCCGAGAGATAGACAGCAAGCTAATAGAGTTTTTAGAAAAATAGGTCCACCAAAAGTAGGTCGTTGTAGACAGGCGAACGGCTGCGGCACTTCATTTTTGTCGCCTCGGCGTTTACACCTATGAGTATATTAAAAAACCTATCTTTTCAATATAATTAAAATAAAATTATTAAAAAGTTAGACTTTAGTTGCAATATGATTGTTAAATTCTTTGTGATTAAGATACCAAATGAAAATATGGGAGTGACCTTTATGAACGAAGATTTTTGGCCGAAGGGTGACGTGTTCTAGCGGTTCCGTCACCATGAGCAACACGCCGGTTAAGCCGTGTAATTTAATTGTGATAAAAATGTTTTTTTCTATATTATTTTGAGTGTGTTAGTCTGTAGGGTTTTTATTGCATTCGTTATCCACTCCCTGATTTAAATAAATAGAAATTAAATAAACAATTGATGTTTTTACTTGTTGTAAGGGTTTGCTTATCAAGTAAGTATGCATAAATCATTGATAGGTACTTTAACAGACACATGTGACTATTAGAATTATCGAAATGGTTTTCACACCTATATGTCCTTAGATTCTAGATGATAACCTAGAACAGTGTTTATGTTGAATGAAAGTTAATAAGCGATGGTAATTCACAAATAGTATATTTATGTGGATGTGGAGGACTTCCTATATTGTCGCGTAAGATATGCTTTAAGTAAAAAAAAAATAGACGTGTGACCATCTAGCTCTTAGCCTATCATCCCCACCCCTCCCACCGTTCAGATATCGGCAAAGTCATAAACTCCGCGTATACAGGGTGTGCACAACAGATGCTGCAGACGATCGGACGTTTATGAATAATGAGCTCGCGTAAAATTTAGAACATAATATAACCAGATGTTTTCTCAGGCAGTATGGGATGTACTAGCTGAGAAATGGACTAAAATATGTAAGCAATGAAGATTGGACAAGGGATTCTTTATGAAATGTAAATACGGAAAAAAGGTTAGCTATTGAAAAAGGCATGAAATAAAAGCTTGGACTTTACAGATGCTTTTAAAAATAAGGTTTTGTGATAATAAAATTTCCTTGTAGGAGGATTCTTTAAGTAATTTTTGTGAATGCTTTTACATAGGAATTGATATCATCATCATTATCAGCCAAAGGGCGTCCACTGCTGAACATAGGCCACCCCCACGGCTTTCCACAGCGACCGATCACTAGCGCTCTGCATCCAGTTTGATCATGCGATCTTTACAAGGAAGTGATATGCGTGAATGAAATTGAAAATCATAATGTTTTGGTTTAGTGATCTTATTGGACTCCCTGCGTACAACTCCATTATACTTGCTGGAACAAAATATGGCTCAGACAGTAGTAGTAGTAGTAGAACTAAGGCCGTCCGAAACTTAAGCTGCTATTTATACAAAGGCGTGTGACGCAATCGTTTGCATTCAGACTGCAATAACTTGCGTTTATTGTACAAACTTCTGCATCGGATGCGATCACACGAGTTCAAATGTGCCGCACACTGAATGGGTAACGCAGTGGCTTAGATATTTTTATATTGGTTTATTTATCAATAAGCGTATGTGAACGAGACACAATAGATATTCTGCTATGCGGTCTCATGCGACCGTTTAGGTGTTGAAGCGATAATACTTAACAATGCGACCGAAATCACTTCAAGGAAACCTTAACATACTCGTATATGGATGGAATGATTTGTGAAATCAATTAATTGTTATTTGTCAACTTATTAGGTAGTAAAATTTTGAGTTTTAAGAGTATCTAATTATTTGTACTATCCGCTTCAGTATTTAATTGTAATTGGGTTAAAGTTGTTATTTAAACTTTTAACTTGCTTAGTTATCAAGATACTGTATGAGCTGCCTTATACCATTTTTTTTTCAAAGTAAAGGTCTCTTAGCTAATGAATGTGGTCGAAAGCTGCCATTAGATCTCTAGTGTGCGACGCCACTATTTGTGATGTCCACATTTTCATCACAATAACTTCGGAACAATACCAATATCGTTTCTCCCCAATATTTGCTGGGAGCCATATTGAAAATTCGACTCGCCGATTCACAAAGTTTGTTCACTGTTTGCGTATAAAGTTTGATTGTTCTTTGATGCTTTGAAGATAAATACAAAAGTTGGGACATTTCCAGGCTAGATTTGGGTATGTTAATCAAAACTGTAAAGCTTAAGCTTTCATCATAAACTTCAAATGGGGTTACGAGTTATTGACCTTGTAGACAAAATAATAGACATAGAAGGTCAAAAAGAAAACAATAGTCTGAATTTACATAATTAAATAATAATAAAACTATAGCTTGTTCTAGCTGTCTCCAAAAACCTGGCTCAACTTAACTAAGGCCCGATTTTATCAGTCGTCAAAAAATGACGAATTTGAAACGTCACCTATTTGACAGCAATCATTTATGTAAGTAAATGTCAATTTAAAATCGGTCATTTTATACTTATTCATTCGGATAAGTCTTATCTGACATTGGTTAAATTGACCCTGAGAGTTGAATCCAGTAAGCTTTTCGCAAAGTGTGTAATTTACACAAAATAATACTATAACAAAAGGGTTGAAGTTAAGAAAAATAGAGACCCATAGGAACTCCCAAATCGACAAATAACACCCCGTAAAAATCACTGGCCGATAACAATTTGTCTTGCCCTTCCTTATTTTTGTTTTATTCACAAACAAAGGTGAACCCTTCGACCTCATCGCTGTTAGTTTAATTTTCAAGATAAACCACAGTAGAGTAATTTATAGGAGGTTTGCAACGCAAATGGTTGGACAATGTCAACTTTTATTTGCTCAGTTTATTAGTTTGGTTATTAGAATGCAGTAGTGACTTGTGACAGAGGAATATGAGCTCGATTTTCCTTTTTTTTTAACAAATATTAATACCTACCTTATACGACATGTTATTGATGTTTGGAAAAAATACTGGCAAGTTGTACAAAATTGCTTATGTCAGAATAAGTTGTTAATAAGGTAATATGTACTTTTAGGAAATCTAACAATATTTCAAGATAACTCATAAGTCATAAATCTGACAAATACTTATCATCCAATCACCAGTTTGAATAGCTTTAAAACGGATATAAAAATGACATTTGACATTGATAGGTTTACTTCCTTTGCACGTTTTCTGCCCATGGTGTATATACAACCCAGCGGAATATGCTGGCGGTCATGCCGCTCATGCCGTAGCGGCATTTTCCATAGTATCTGTCCTTGAAGTAGACCGCCGGGAAAGCCGCCGGTTGGTGTGGATACACTAATGTATATATGATTTTGGAGTTAGGATAGACAGGAGTTGGAGTTCCTAGGTTTTTAAACGTTTATTATTTATTTACCTTAAAAATATGAATTAAATTAACATTGAATGAGTAGTCCGTCTATCTTCGTTTAATTTTAGTTATTTTTAGAGGTACTGCAATATCTCCTTTAACGTTTTCTTGTAGAATTTAACAATACCATTCAGGAACTCACAGACGGAAGTAGAGACTCTATTTAACTTAAGGGATAATTCTAGAACACAATAGGTAAACAGTATACAGTCAGATAAATCCTGATAATAAAATCTCTAGATCCGTTTTTACTAGTACCCCTCGTAAAATGATTTCTGTTTTTAATCGCAGTCCAAGCTACATGGAGTCAAAACGTGTCTTACGTCTAGTGGATCTCACCCAAGAGAGTCCTATTTATCATACATTGAGGCATTCGGTGTACTGTGTATATTTTGATTGTGAGTAAGTATAGTTTGACGGGACGCTGCGTAAATCAATCCCGCTGACTTGGTGGGGATTGCTTTTTATGACCCGTTTCTGGGTCACAACACTATCGTGAGTCACATAATGTTATTTGAAACACAATTTTATGTCGGTTTTCTGTTTGAGCGTGAAATGCAATTACTTCGATTTCTTCCTGCATTTGAGTGTTCTTAACGGGTGAAATAACAATTTGAAACCTTTTTGGAATATTGAAAAACTTTATTAGTGTAAGAAAGTTTTCACAAAACCGTGTCATATAGTTATCCGGCAAAATTGGAAAATAAGTAAGTGCTGCCTCGGAGGTGCAGAACTTTAAAGCGACGGCTGCGCCAAAGGTTCCGGGTTCGATACCCGGCCCGGGTCTGGCAAAAAATTATGTACCTGGATAATTCAGTTCAGAAATTCTCAAGGTAGCCCGTAGTTTGAAAGTTAGCGGTATTTCACTCCCGTGCCTCGGAAAGCACGTAAAGCCGTTGGTCCTGCACCTGATCTCTCTCATGTCGTATCAGATTGCTGTCCCATCGGGCTATTAGAGTGAGAGGAATAGAGAGTGCAACTGTGTTTGCGCACACACTTATGCACTATAATATGTCCCGCGCAGTCGGTTAGTCGTTGCGACTGGCCGACGTAGTCGAAATCGGCTAGTACTATTATAATTGAAAAGTGCTTGTTGTGTTTCTCATTGCCAATTTAGTTGAACCTGGCCGTTATTAAGTAACGTTATCGTAGAAATAATCTGATTTTAAATTAGATAGACCAGAATTTAAAAAAAAAATTGGACACCAATCACATACATTGCTCTGATCCTAAAGTAAGTAGCCAATGCACTTGTGTCATGGAAATCAGACAACGGTGGTAGCACAACACCCAGACCCGAGACAATATAGAGAAGATCGTTTTCTACATTGACCCGACCGGGAAACGAACCCGGAACCTCACGAGATAGGGACGCTTGAAACCAGCGTGCTAGCCACTCGACCACGGAGGTCGTCATGATGAGAATGATAGCGTCAATCCAACTTTTTAATTTTTAATGTTGCAAGTGCCAATAGCGTTGTAACTATTCAACTGTACGCGATTAATTGAACTTGTGATAACATTGTTCAATAATGCTGGTTTACTCGTTAGGATGAATAATATATGTTAAACGTTACAGCTCTATACAAAACGAACACATAAACAGATAGTAATAAAAATTAATTAATTATTCTTGTATGATTTAACCTATTTTGTCTTTTTAATACAATATTAGAAATAATGATGATCGTTGTAGAAAACATGATATTTATAAACAGATTTTATTTGAATATTTAATAATCGAAGATAAAAAAAAAACGATTATTTAGATAAGATTATTTTAAAATATTGAAAAAGTGGCTACCTTTAAATGACATTTTGGTCTATCTTAATAATTATCAGAGTATAAGTAGGATAGCTATAAAAATAATTTCTGTGTTTCAATTACCCCGTGTACCAAAATCGTCCTTGTACAGGTAATTTTTCTTTAAGTACACCCCAAAAATAATCCAATTTAGTCCGTCCCCTGCTCCTTGTTTCGGTTCGTAACTATGATAATCCGAAGCCAAAACTTTATCTTGCAAACAGTCAAAGATCAACTTGGATGGGTCGGCTTCGAAACTATTGCTTAGGGACACATAATGGAGTTTTGCAAAACAATCCTCTAAGGACTGATATCGGCTAACAAGAACTCGCGTGGACCATATCAGGGTAGGGAGTTGTGATATCGGATACTCTTGTTCGGTATAGGAGATGAAAATTTAATCATATTAAAGGTAGCCTTGACTACTTGGGATTATTTTTGTACAAACCAGAATTCGGTGAAAGTTTTACAACCTTTGCGCACTGCGACTTTAAGCAGCGATGCAGTCGCGATGCAGCATCAATGTAGTCGCAAAATGTCAGCCTTTACACACTTGCTCGCTAATCTCAGGAAACTTACCACTAATTAACTGCCTCGGTGGCGCAGTGGAAGAAGGGTCGCACTTTAAAGCGACGGCTGCGCCAGAGGTCCCGGGTTCGATCTCCGGGTCGGGCCAAAATATATACCTGAGTTTTTCTGTTCAGAAATTCTTAGGGTAGCCCGGAATTTGAAAGTTGGCGGTGTTTCACCCTCGTGCCTCGGAAAAGCACGTAATGCCGTTGGTCCTGCGCCTGAACTCTCTCCGGTCGTGTCAGATTGCTGTCCCATGGGGCTATGAAAGTGAAAAGAATAGAGAGTGCACCTGTGTTTGCGCACACACTTGTGCACTATAATATGTCCCGCGCAGTCGGTTAGTCGTTGTGACTGGCCACCGCAGACAAAATCGGCTAGGGGACTACTAATCTCAGGAACTACTGGACCGATTTTAATTTTGTTTTTGTTTCGGATAGCTTATTTATCAAGGAAAGTTTAAGGTATAAAACATCACGTTGCAACGGGAGGGAAGGGAGCAAACTTAAAACGCGCGGACTAAGTCGCGGGGGACCGCTAGTCTAGATTTTGTGGTGGTGTTTTACGTTCACCTAAAAACACATTGTGTTGGCGGATCGAATGAATTAAGTCTAGATTCTCTGAATAGAACTATGTTAAGTAACTAATAATTGGTCTTAATGGCCATAGTAACTTACGAGTATTTCGTCATTTGTATTGTCTAGCATCTGTTAGCTATAAGTTAACATATTATCAGAATTTCTTAAGCCCGCTTTCTACTGTGAAATACTAGTCCTTCAAAAGTGGCAGGAGGTGAAAACATAGACCGCTTTTGATAGAGTCTATGCGCTACCTGATTCCTTAGCCATCATTCAAGTCAGCGCAGTCATGCGACATAAAGTGTGGACAGTTTAACGCTTCCGAAATGAAGTCAGTTACAATTGCGATTTTGAAACTATGCGCTTGGTCTGCATCCGAAAATCCTTAATAGTAGGACCTCCCGAGTTTCCGAACAATCGCGTAGCTGGTCGGATTGTGTTTCCAACTCATTAGTTGAGTTGCGTCTAGTTGGAGACCTTAAAGCCTTCGTGATGGACGGGACTCGTTACTGCCCTTTGCGCAAATGGGTTAAGGGCACACCCATGATGTTAGGCCAAATGTTTGACGATTGCTCTTGCTCTAAATTGTTAAGTAAAACGCTTTAAAGTTACTTATACGTTTGTCCGTAACGTATATGTAAAAAAAAACTTTGTTTGGAGATAGCAATAGGCGTAGAAAGTGTGCTTCATAATTATTTTTTAATTTTTTTAAAACACTTAATGCACAAACAAAAGGTACATATGGCGGACTTAATGCTAAAAGCATTCTCTACCAGTCAATCATAGGTCTATACAGAGAAATAATTCACTGTGGTGAAGTCGAAAAGAGGTAGGTAATGTATTTTGCGTGGAAACTTTTAATGATTGAGTTACTTGTTACTTGATTTAACTTAACCTAATTAACAAAGCGCATCTTTCAGTTGACTAACAGCTAAATAAAACTGCTGAGGCCACTTTCTTTTAACATCCAATAAATTTATAATACGATCTCTAAAATTCGGCCCCGGAGAATCGCGCCTTTAAAACGTGCTTGTCTTAAATTAAGTAAAACGTTAATTAGTGAAAAAAATCGGTGTTTAGTATTCAAGAAGCAGTCCTAATGAAAGAACGAAAGAAAGAAAACATTCTAGATTACTATAAATAAGAAACATTTCAATCATATTTTTTTTTAATTTATAACGTTTTATGTTAACTTGATGTTTTGCTGTTGGTACTCGCTAGTATAAAGTAAATAAATGTGTTATTCCTGTTGAATGAGGTACAGTTTCAGGAATTATTCTTTAAGAATTCCCTTTTTTCTATTCAGGACACACAATAATATCATCGGTATTTTGTGACAGCAAAAACGGGAATTTTGCCTCGTGTGTCACAAAATTGTTTAAAGTAAGTAAATATGATTAGTCCGTAGTCAATTTGACCATATTTTTCATAATATATATTTATTTTATTATAAAACATTGTATCTTAGTTAATAACTAATGCAACCTACATAATATCGACTAAATTGAAGAAGCCTTGCAAACGCTAACAAGGTTGAAACGAAACCCAACAGATTCAAGTTTGCGGGATGGAAGAGTATCTATAGTATAGCTAACACGGTTTTAATTAGATAACAAATTAGGTCAGACTAGCGCTTAATTTTCGGGGTATGTCGTAAATTATCAGGGCGCGTGCTTCGTGTAATAACTGTTTAATATTGTTAGCTTTGGTTAAGTGGAAAGATATTTTGAAGTTAATACAAAAACGTTCTATTCTTCTGACCTTTGCCCTCTAGTGGGATACCACGTTGTCCTATAAAGCACCTTAAAAGAGTTATAAATATTGCTATTCAGCGAAAAAATATGCTTCAAAGGATGCCCAAAATTTCACATGAAAGGTATGAATTTCATAGCCTTACTAAAAAAGCAATCAGCCCTCTTATTCTTAAACAGCTGAGATTTTCAAATCACCTTGTCTGTTAGTTATGACACTGGTGTATATTTTTGAAACGTTAAGGTGAAAATGAAGATTCTAAATTTAAAATAGACATACGCCATTTTATTTAAAATCCAAGTTAGCAATAATTAATCCTTACATTCATAAGTGGTGTGATGACTGCGATGATCATTGCTTTGCTACCTACTATATTTGTGTACGTCTAGTTAATTATTCAGTAACAGTCTACTGGTAATTTAAAGGCACTTAAATATCCAAAAAAAGTAGTATTTTTTATAGAATAGAATAAATTGGTAATTGTAAATGGATTACAAGGTTCATTGGCGTTAAAAGATATTAGCGCTGTTCGCCCGTATAGTTTCATTGCTTGCCGTATACGGCATTTAAAACGTAGTATTTTTTATTATTGTAAACATTACCATTCGAAGTAGCCTTTTTGTAGCGCTTAACTCTAGTAATATTGTCAAGGTTGCAAGTAGAATAGCAAATAAATAGCCAAGTGTTATAGGAAAATATTTATTTTCCTGATATAAAATCAACAGTGTTCTAATTGGATACAATTGGTTATAGATTATAGTGAAGACAATATTGCCCGTACATTAATATACACACAGCAGCGATTAAAACAGAGGAGAAATATTCTATGTTCGGCAATAAAACACCAGAAAATAACCACAATGATGTCTTTCAACCAATGTCAGACTTATATTTAACAGCCTTGGTAAAAAAAGTGTTGTATAAAATCCCTTGCATTAGTGTACCTACCGAGGGGACCATAGTTGACTATAGGTAGGATGGAAAATATTTTTATCTACTGCACAAGACCACGACATAAAAAGAGTCAAGAAATAAACTCAGACAGCCTTTGCATACTGAGTATAAGTATGTGCTCAGGTTTAGCCTGAAATATTATTTGGATTTCTGAAGATTCTACCTCCAAAGGTCATCTTTTTGCATTAACGATGCCCATTTACTGTGTAATCATATCTTTGTGGTCAGATTTCTTTGCTGTTTTTTTATTTGCCATAAAATATAACATACATTGTAAATTCATGTTTTCTTAACAGGACAAAGCATGAAGATATTATGTAACGTTTTTACGTCTTCACATTTCGCGATATAAAATCTGTACGCACGTTTCACCGTCACAAAACGCGAAACAGACGCATCCACCAACTTACGACATACCTCGGTTTTATTACGAATACTGGAATTTCCGTATTCTGCACAAATAGCACCACAATATTACGGGAAAGATATTTTTTGTTCAAATGTAATTCAGAGGGTGAACTAAGGGTCGGAATGGACATCAGCAAAGGACCCGTTATAAAAGGGTGCTTCTGAAACTCTGAAACAGTTTTGTGCGAGGCTTAAACGCAGTCAAAGAGACGTCAAACCACTAACGGTGCGGAACGAAATTGTGTGAAACGGTCTTAAAATAAAATAGTTTGAAACTCCACTGAAATGTAAACTAAACTAGGCAGTTAAATGGTCGCCTCTGAAATAACAAATGTCAAATATTTTCTTACATGCAATTTACAAATGAAAATAAATAGGGAATTCACACCTGTATTAAAATTAACTGGCTTTGATTTCCAAATTGCAAAGTATAATTAGCTATCTTTGTTTGGCTTTTAATGACTTGCGATGATTTACTTACACGCATCAGCAGTTTTAGATACAAATATCTGAAAATTCAAATTACAGACAGGAGCCGGTCATAAATTCATACATATTTATGAGTGGGGGAAATATCGACATACAGATTGATTAAGAAGGCATCATTAAGGATAAAAAGCATAAGAATCAGTTCGAAAGAACTGTGGATAGATTTATTAAGATTAGGGTTGCACTCCCTTTCTCATTTACAGCCGCTTAAGTACATAGCAGAAAATATAGTGCACTAAAATAAAGAGGAGCTGTAATGTTTCACAGTTTGGTTAACAAAATATAAATGTTTATTTTCCATACGAGTGCAACCGAAACCAAGTATTGCAGGAGTACATATCTGATGTGTATCCACATATACACGCTGACATTTTTAGTCGTTGCCAAATTTTAAGTAAAAATTTGGTCTCACGACCATCAATATGTAAACACATTAGTAAGTCGCAAGCTTAAATTCAAATTTCAGATGCCCCATACAAATCAGTCAACACTAACAATTTCTTTTCCATCCAGCTAAAAAAGAATTCTTATTAAGAAGGTCTGAGGATTGTAGAAGAGGAGAGAAATATAGTCCACACAATTGAAAATCGAAAGGAAAGATGTTTGGACACTTGACACGGCACGATAGCTTCATAAGGATTATCATAGAGGAGAAAGGAAAAGAGAAAAACCTAGAACAGAGTTTATGACCCAAATAAAGGAAAAGTTGGACGTCGAGTCGTACCAAGAAGTCTCTCTATCTCTTGATGGCTCGGAATAGAGATAAATGGAAAATACTCCACCGACAAGAGCATAGCTCTAAAATGAAGAAGAAGAAAGACACTAACAATAGGTTATGGAGAGACAGATTTTCTTAAAGATTCAAATTAGGGGCCCCCCATAGTAAATACCTTGCAACCTGTAACCTTGTCACCCTGTCACTTTTTTTTAATTTTTCCTACTGTTTTTTTTTAAAAGTAATGCCCGCGTCTTCTTATAACTTGCACTAATCACCCCAGGGAGGATTGTAATAACGCGTGCCGCTGACGTTTCTCCCAAATGTATTGGATATTGTTCCTTTTCCGTTATCAATGTATTCCACCTAATTTCGCGCCGTTTGTTTTGTTCTTTGTTGTACGTGTCTTAAGCTAATTATCAATACAATTTCTTAAGCAGATCAAGTTCTGAAATACCATGTCAGAGACTTTTTATGACTGAAACTGAAACTTTAAAGTACCTCCTATTTCTAGTTGACACCGAAACGTTAAGCTGATAGAGCAGTTCAAGATTGTTCTGATTGGATTAAAGATTGGAAAAACCATCAAACTAAAATATTATGACATATTTGAATTAGTATGAGGTATTGGAGGGATAACGCTAAACATAACTTAATATTTTGGGACATTGTGAAACAGGCCGTTAGTATAATTTTAGCTAGTTTAGAATATAATGATTATCCAACCTATGAATTTGACATATAAAAATATTGAGTCTTAAGCTTTTGTTAAAAAAAAGTGCCACATAATTCACAGCTGATATTACTATGAAATAACGTCACCAGGTACTTCAGTCAATTCTTCAGTAAATTAAGGTAACATAAATAATAACTGTGATTACAGTCTTACGAAAGGAGGACTTGATAATGAATACAAAGTACAGAAAGTATTGTCAAACTATTTAAAAACCCAACCCTGTCATTTTTGCTTCCAAAAAAACACTTTAGATGAGAAGAAAGTTCCCTTTAGATATCAATCATAATAATTATAGGTATTAAAATTATCAATTAAACCGTTAATGATTTTGACACATATCCAATCGGAATAAATTAACGGCGATAATCAAATATGTGTAATGCAATAAACACCCTTGACTCGGCCGATTGTCACCGCAAAATTAATTATTGGCAACCGCATTTGCATAAATTGATTGTATTGCAGAAACTATAATATCAAGACTTTTACTACTACATAAAACATTCTGTGAAACCAGGATCTACGACTTGACCTTATAAACGAACCACCAGTGAATTAACAATCGAAGGAAAAAGTTAAAATAACTTTGACTTTAAAGATTCACAGCCTTACCACAAATAATTAAACTAGGTTTGGAATCAACGTCAAGCAAGTGAAATGAAGTAGACCCTTACACACTGCTACTTTTAACATAGATGCAGTCGCGCGTTTCGAAAACGCACTTCAGCATCGCGACTCACGCAATGAACAAATTTCATTTAACATCGATGCAGTGGCGCGTTATCATCGATGTAGAAGCGCGACTGCATCGATGCTAACGCGCGGTAGCATTGCGACTGCATCAATGCCAAAAGTAGTGCAGTGTGTTAAGGTTGACATTTTGCGACTGCATCGATGCTAACGCGGGTTAGCATCGCGACTGCGTCGATGCTAAGAGTCGAAAGTGTGTAAAGGGTCTGAAGGTTGACTTACATTTCACTTTAGCCGGATAACATTTAAAGAGTAGTTCAGCTGGCCTAAGATGTGCGCCTCTTTATCATTTATCGTTTAAACTCAAGCGTCTTTTTATGAATTAAAGAAAGGATTTTACTATATTTATTGTACCTACTCACATGTTTTAAAAGCAATATAAATAGGCTTAACAGTAAAAAAACTGAGGGGTAAGCATGATGTTTCGGAAATACGATTGTTTAATCGACGCGATAAACGGTATCGAGGCGTGCATGTTAGGCCTACTGAGCTTGTTTATTTATTTGTGGTAAGGCCGTCAATATCTAGAATGTGCATAGGTAGTGGAACATCTTAAATCCTCGATAGTGTGTCGCCAATTTGCTTTGCAAACTTGGCTGACTTTCTTCAATGCGTCTGTCTATTGGCAAGTCGAAACCGCAATGCATGAGTGCAGCGCCGCCCTCACCCTTCGCGCGACCCGCTCTCGCCTCCCTGCGCCCCTGTGCCCCGCTGGCGAGGTCTCTTTTTCGCGGCTTACCTTTAACTAGCACTTGTACTGTCCATGCATTACCTGTGACTGATGAGCTATAGCCCTGTACGTACGTACGTACATAACATACAATCCATTATTTAATTATTTGCCACCAAGAATAGTGAAGTTTATATGTCCGTACATTGCGTACAATGTACTAATGGACGTGTGGCAATTGTATTGACTTTTGCATTGGACAGCGCAAGTGTAAATTTCTTGATTTTGACGCCGTTCGTCCACCGTAGCATGCGAATGTAACTGTAGACTAAACGGCGTAATAAATAGAAACAAGGGCAGTCCTACTGTCTAGTCTTACTGCATAAACTTGAACACATAATTAAACTGCATTATGGAGGAAGATGAACTCTAAAGGCTTTTTCCAGCCTATGCTTCCACCTCCTGGCCTGTTTGCACGTTAAATTATAAATTGATTGTAGCCTTAGGTAGCGTATGCGTCGTGCGAATGGGGCGTAACGCGTTTTTATCGGACTTCCACTCTATCGAGCGGGATAAGTCCCGATCCTACGTGCCAGTAGTAGGGCTGCGAAAACGTAAATAGTAAAAATAAACTGATTTATTAATTGATTCTATAACACATAAAGAGCTTTGCTTCTCATACAGCACTCAAACTGCAAAGACAGACCACGGGCGCATATTACTTATTACCTCCCGATACGACACAACATAAATAATTTGTCATACTGATGCTCTCTTCGGTTGACTGGCAGAAAATGCCTTAAGGCATTTAAGCCCGCCAATTGTACAACATGCAGTGCAATAAGTTAATAAACCCTTTTAAAGTTTTCTTTAGTTTGTTGCAAGTAGCTTTTTTGGGTATTCTTATCAAGAACAGATCACTTGAATAATAAGTAATTTTTTCATCTATTCCAACTTCTAGTATAGAGGGTGTTGTTATGGGCAGCGACTCCCGATTCAGGGGTGGTTGTAAAAACGATACTAATGCCAAAAAAAAACCACAAAGACAGTTTATTTATTTAAACTTTAATGCACTGTTTAATGTACAATTGGCGGACTTAATGCCTAATGGCATTCTCTACCAGTCAACCACCTGGTGATGCAGAGAGTTTAATTAGTGACGGACAGTTCATTATTGCGATACTAGCGAGCGAATCAAAACTACCAACACCAGGTCGTTTTGTCATAGCTTATCGCAGGCTACGCGCGAGGGTGCGAGTTTCCCTATTCCTTCTATTTTTTACAAATGTTGTCAAGACATTTTCTTCTTTAAATAGTAAAGACCCTAATCACCTGATATGTGATACAGTAAGGAGACCTTTCTTTCTTAATCAAATTGTAAACAGTATTTTTAAGTAGGTTTTTTTTTTTTTTTTTTTTTATTGTTATAAAATTCACAGCTCTTATTCCAAAAACTTAGCTTATCTTACGTTCTAAACTTACAGCCAATAATGAATTTACTTTATATACATATTGCAAGAAATTATCAAAGTTGACACGGTTTGACTTGACACAAACTACAAGTGATATAATGTGACCCGCCAATAATACTCAAAAATTCAATATTTATATTAAATAGAGATATGTGTTTATATATATTTATTTATTGTTTATATATGAATTATATTTAAAGTTAAGTACAACTGTTTAAACTAATAGATTTAACACACGAATTACAATTTATTTTTCACAACGAGAGAGTGGCTCAAGTACTCTTATTACACTTGTTTTGAACGCTGCCTTCGATAGGTGGAACACGTCCACCGAGGAGAAAAGCTTATTATACGTATTAAGAGTTCGGGATACTACAGAGTTACGTGCATAGTTGGTCCGTGAAAATGGTGTATGAAACAAGGATGAGGCCGCGTGTCTAGTGCGGGTGACTGGAGCAAATAACTTCAAAAATGAATTTGATAACCTTACCGAGTCGATCTCCCCATTACAGATATCAAACAAGA
Source organism: Pyrausta purpuralis (assembly GCA_963924145.1). NCBI lineage: Eukaryota > Metazoa > Arthropoda > Insecta > Lepidoptera > Crambidae > Pyrausta > Pyrausta purpuralis. The sequence continues at coordinate 21,662,326 of OZ001659.1, forward strand.
AAGACATATCAATAAGCGTCCGTCTATGCTCAAGGGTAGAGATTCCATGAAAATTGCATGCATCATCATAATTTTCGAATGATTTAAATGAGCGGTAATTTAAATGTTTGACGAATAATGCTTGAATTTTTTCTAGATTTAGTTTAGGTTATTATTATAACAGTAATTCATAATATCCGTGAACAAAAACTTCGAACATCAAGTGAACTTGTATAATTCGCCTAGATTGAAAGATTACATGACCTTAGATCTAGACTATCTAATATATACAGGGTGACTTTGTTATCAGTACCGAAATTTTTTGTAAAGACTCCACTGATGAATATGAACAACTTTTATTATGGGGGCAATAGTGAAATCGAGAAAAAAAAATCAGCTGTTCCACACATTTTGACCGCACGCCAATTGAACTTTTGTATGGAACAACTATTTTTTTTTTCTCGATTTCACTATTGCCCCCATAGTAAAAGTTGTTCATATACATCAGTGTAGTCTTTACACAAAATTTCGGTACTGATAACAAAGTCACCCTGTATAATCTAAACATTTAAAATGTTTCTGATAATCCGACTTTTCTTACTAATCATAAAGTTGTTTTTCATTGATGCCTTTGATTTTATGAGTCGACCTATAAACAGAATAATAAAATGAATGAAAGATTATCAGCTGTCTGACCTTCTTATCTTTGTAAATAGCTTGGACTTATTAATACACGAGAAGCACCAATACGAATAAATATAAGGAAATTACATTACCTACTTACTTACGAGTAGATAATTTGACCTTATTAATAATAATAAAAATTCTTTATTGCACATCATCATCATCATCATTATCAGCCAAAGGACTTCCACTGCTGCACATAGGACTCCCACGGCTTGCCACAGCGCCCGATCACAAGCGGTCTGCAGATTCCAGTTTGATCGTAGGATCAAACTGGATCCTGCGATCTTTACAAGGTCGTCCGTCCATTTTGTCGGTAGACGTCCTACGCTGTCGTCCTTGGTCAAAGGGTCTCCAATCTAGAACTTTTCTGCCCCAACGGCCATCAGTTGTTCGTACTATGTGCCCTGCCCAATGCCACTTGTACTTACTGATTCTCAAGGCTATATCATCATTAAAATAATTACACAGGGTATCATCTCAAGTATTCGCTAGTAGGACAATTAGTTAACGTGTTCGCTAAAAGTTTTTCTGAATTCAATAAGAGGACTTCTGCATTTTTAGTTTATGAATGAAAGTCATCAAAGTTGACTGCTTTACTGACAGCTAAATTAAGCCCACAAATTCAACCCGTCGCGGTGACAGTACTGTATCAACTCGAGGCGTTTAGTATTCTTTGTATGAAACTTGATACTTCAACGCACAACTTTCAAACTCGTAACGTCACCACCTCGGATCGAGACCAACTTGGGACCCACTCTCTACCAGCGGCGCATGCGTTGTAACGCGCTCACGGCATGTCGCCCGCTGGTTGATGACTACCCTGTCAAACGGGCTGTCATTCACAAGAAGAACTGTCATAAGTTGTAGCAAACACGTGCGTAACGTGCTTCCGTATGGTTGACGCCTGGTTGGTGCTGTTCCCGCGCCGGGTGGGAAGATTTGCTTCAACCTTAAATCTGATCTATGATGGAAAAACACAAGAAAGGTTTCCTTAATCTTTAGATTTAATAGTGAAACCACTTATAGAAAAACGATTAGTAACTATACATTTGAAAACTTGATGACAGTAGCTGAAGTTGGAGTTTAAATTCTCCAACTTTGAAGCTATTTTTAAATTCCCTATCGGCCTCATTCTTTAGGCTTAATACAATATTTTATCTGAAAACCATAATATCGAGAACTAAAATAGTACCATCAAGCGTCAGCCCTACTCAATTCCAACATATTTCACTCGAAATATAACCGAGAACAGGGCTGTATTTTAGGAAAATTCGACTATTAGTTACCAGTTCGGCTTGTCATACGGCACCAAATACGTACCTGGATCGCGTGAAATGGTGCAGGCGCGAGTGTATTTCACAGGATATTATGGGCTTTTCGCCAGAATGACGCATCATTGCTATCTTTATTTGGTTAACAGTAAGATACAAAGTCGAGTGACGAGCCCTGGTGTGTTTCTTTAAGGGATCGTATTCCCATAAGTTTAGTTGGATTTAAAGGCTTTATGGGCTCAATTTTTCGCGAATGCTTTTTGTATTATACTAACTGAACCAACCAACACCTATTCGTTCTTAATGTGAATACAATTTGAATTTTACGCAATATATATTGGAGTTAGAATTTATTATATTGCTGTTTGCCTTTTATTCATTATTATTATCGACCAAAGGATGTCCACTGCTGAACAAAGGCCTCCCCCACGGTTTTCCACAGCGACCGATCACATGCGGTCCGCATCCATTTGGTCCTGCGATCTTTACAAGGTCATCTGTCTCATCGGTGGACGTCCTACGCCGCGGCTTTGGTCGAAGGATCTCCAATCTAGAACTTTCTTCCCCAGCGGCCTTCAGTTGTTCGCGCTATGTGCCCTGCCTATTGCCACTTGAGCTTATTGATTCTCGGGGCTACATCCATTACCTTAGTTCCTCTACGTTTTCCTGATTCGACTTTCAATTGATTCGACTATCAAAAGTAAGATATTAATATAACACTGTTTGTTAAAGTTTTTGTAATACCTATACGCAAGATAACAGAAATTACGTCCTCAGTCACCTAACGTCCGTTTTTTATATGCTAATTAAAGTCAGAGGAAGTTATCTATCCTCGACCAGAGATAGGATTTCCTCGATCGGAGATAGGATTTTGTACTGCTGAAGTTTCATAGGGACAAGAAATCTATAGGTAGATAACCATTTCTCTATCTTATAGGGCAAAACACCAGATATAGGAAATGGCCGTTACTGACACACAGTTAGCCTTCCATCCTACTCCACAATTCTCGCACACATTATTAATATTGTCTGCATCACCGTATATCACTCTACCTTATTTTTTCTGCAAATCCCGCTTGATTCTCGGCTCTATCCCGCAAAGAATAGCTAACAACAGAAGGTGCTGTGCGTACATTTTTATTTCCATGTCTCAGTTCCCGCGCGTGGCAAATGAAGCCAATTTACTACGTATCATGTACGCTCGCCGACAAACTATTTATACTTCCACTCTGCAGTCAGGTCACGTTCCTGATCATAGGAGACCGATATTGCAGGGCAGGGGTTCCGGAGCTCATAGAATAGTGCGCAGACGTGATACGTCCGTAAATGATAGCTGAAATACCAATAGCCAACGTAGATTTTGCGATTGTGCCAGAATTGCGCTGCAAATTAATTTATAGAGCAATTAACATGGATTAAATGATACGTGATGTCGGGCCGTTCTAATGATAAATATTTTGGATTGTAACACATGGAGCTGTTTGTTTGGTCCGGATTTCCAGAGAAGCTCTGTTATCGAGTTGCGTACGAATTGTTGACAGTTGAAAGGTTAATTAAGTTGGGTCTGTGGAAAACCTAGATAATACAAACGTTTCGAAGAACATGTCTTGGTGTCAAGGCCAATATCAAGACTAAATTCTACTAAAACTAGTAACGATAACAGTTATTTTGAGGCAATGAGTCATGTTTTAAAAAAATACGCCTTTTTTTAGGAGTATGTACAGTATACCGACTTCAAAAAGCTGACTAAAACCTTAAAATAAACCATTTCTTCTAAAATTCTTTTGGAATCGGTGCATGATGTCAAGCTTACGTTCAGCGATTACGCGCATCATGCACCGACTCCAAAATACATATTTTGTTTCTACTAAATATAAGACTAATTGCATGATTTTTGTTATTAGTTATAACTCATATTTCAATAACTACTAAACCGATTATGAGGACACTTACTTTGTACCGTAAGTTGAACTAGAACTAAAAATCATCTCGCTAAAAGTTCCCGTTTTCGAGAAATCCTAAAACAAACATACAAATATACAAACACTTACGAAATTATGCACACGTGTAAGGAAGCCTTAATAGATCAACACACTAAAATTTTATCAAATTCTAACGATATCACATACATACAGGGCGAATTAATTACCTCCTTTTTTTTGAAGTCGGCAAAAACTAATGTCTGGTCACAGATTTGGTAGAAATGCGGCATTAGACAGGACTCGGATTGAATTAGAGTGACTTATCAACTTATCACTTCTTTTCTCTTTGAGACGCTGGATCCATACCGGTACGAGTTACGAAAGTCACTACATAAAATAAGATTTATTTCCGCCGCTGAAATGTGGCTTCTGGGAAAACAGGAAGTTACATTTGTACCTATTAAATAGATAGTGTCTGTTTCCTGTTAGTGGCTGAATCTCGGAGACTACATACGTTAATTCATTTGAAGAGTTGTAGATTAATGTTAGTTAGTTTTCATTCTACCTCTTTATTAGTCTTTATTATCTGATATTGTACTCTTGTCAGTATTTTAGAAAAAAATAAGATAAAACAACGCCATTAACAAAAGTTACCTCATAGGAATACCAGTAAATATAAGACAGCAATTGCATAAATTATCTGATCACAAAGTAAGCTAATGCACTCGTGTTATGGAAATCAGGTACAGTTAAGTATAGCAACACCGCACACACCACATTACCGCAGACCTTATGATGTTTTCTGATGTTTTCTTCATAACCTTAAACCAATGTGTCCAAAGGCATCAGCATTTTCTCTGTATAGACCTATAGTTGACTGGTAGAGACTGCTTTTAGCATTAAGTCCACCATAAATGTACCTTTTGTTTGTGCATGAAGTGTTTTAAATAAAAAAATAAAAGGAAGTATGAATGCCTTTATGTGGATTTGCACGAAATAAAAAACCCTATAAATATACTCTACATTCTCAAGCCATAGACTAGGAGGACAATGCCTTATGGCATTCAGTCCGCTTATTATACATCTTACAGTGCATTAACGTTAAAATAAATAAATATTAAATATGCGTTATAATTTTCACCCTATATGTGTATGTAGCGCAGTTTTAATCGTACCGCTAAAGAGCTCTCGATAGCAGCTGCAATTAAAGCGCAAATGAGATGTTGCCAAATGAAATGCAATCGGAATATCGGCGAATGATGTTTATCATCGCACAGCAATTTGCGAGGGTTTAACTTAATACTTGGGCATTAAAGGGTCTGGTACGAAAAATTGACGCTGGCTGTTCTTTTTAACACTCATTAATTAATTGTAAGCAGGAAAATCAATAATTTAAAACCGATGTAACGTGTGAACTTACTTATTATGGTGTTAATTTGTCAATATTTGTTCTATTTGTTCTACGTCGTTTTTATTGTAATGTCTACGTCGTTTGAATTGGCTACGTCTATTCTAAAGAAATCGATATTGCTTAATAATTACTAAGTTAAAAATAGATTAATAGATAAGATTAATAGATAAGATCTTTCGATGGCTATGAACCATCGAAAGATCTTTAGAGCACTTACACTTTACGACGACCTCCGTGGTGTAGTGGCTAAGCACGCTAGTTTTAAGGCGTCGCCGCTCCGAGGTCAAAGAAATCAAAATTATCTATATTATCTCTGGTCGGAGTGTTGTGGTACCACCTTTGTGTCTGATTTCCATAACACAAGTGCATTAGCTATACCAACTTTGGGATCAGACCAATGTATTTATTTGTGTCCAATATATAATATACTTTGCGACTTTTAACATTTTAGCGACCCAAGCAATGAACGGATTTAATTTAAAATCGATGCAGTCGCGCTTTAAAATCGATGCAGAAGCGCGACTGCATCGATAATAAAAGTAGCACAGTGTGTAAAGATTGACAGTTTTCGACTGCATTGATGCTAAAAGTCGCAGTGTGTAAAGAGTCTGAGTGGCCTTAATGTGACGTCAAAACGTGTCATTTAGTTTTCTGAAAGTCTAACTAAACTATTCGTCACCTAAGTTCATTCACCAAAGTCATCGAAAGATCTTGAACACAGGTAACTCAGCAAAGCGTGTCATTTATTTATCTACCATGAAAATAATGCGAGAGTAAAATACTCATAAATACTCGATTTCCGCTCTTCTATTGAAATTTCGCAACAGGCCCCTTAATATAATACTTTAGCGCTTAACATTTCCGGTCATAGATCAATGACGAGCTTAACAGTAGGGTAACCGTTTGATGTTTGTTTTGAATTTGCATTTCGGAGTTTTTGATAAAGTATCATGTGCTCTTTGGTGGAAAATAAGTAGAAATTGGATATTTTTTTTGTAAAAAAAGAGTTTAAAGTACTCGCCGTTTAAAGTTTGTCATTACGACGTGATACATAACTGCTTATCATTTATGCTGGCTTCTAATATGACATGTTTAGTTATACGTCTATTTATATAAAGGAAAGTTTAGAACCAGAAGGCGGACATATGATATTTTTATCAGTACTAATTACTTGAGACCGGTTTTTTGGGATTTTCAATTTATTGTATTTTTCTTGGCCAAGGATATAAACCATAAAACGGGGCCGGGGCGGGACGAAGTTCACTGAGAACGCTAGTAGTTTATAACTTTAATAGTTCGTACCTACGAGTATGATGTACGCGTTTGTCGTTCGTTTGACAGTCAGTGCCAGGTAGTAGAATTTAGTAGATCTTCCATCTTTAATTAGAATTGTCAGAACCTTACCATTGCGGCAATCTATATTTATTTCGATTCGTTCCTTACATGTTCAAATGACAACAGATAAGATGGTTGGAAAATTCGAAGACCTATAAGCCATATCACTTACTGCACGGTCACAAGATAAAAATAGCTCTTTCTGCTTTAAAAGGAACGTAATTAATATAAATGAGTGATAGTAGTTTATTTTTTTGAAACTCTGTAAATGAAAAATAACATTTTAGTCTACCAGTGACCACGAACGCTGTGAAATGTTCGAAACGTCGGGATATAAAACTAAATTAATATCCGCGAAAAACATCGTAAATAGCTTTTATTCAATATTTATGTTCTCATAGTGTCAATAATTAAAAGCCAACAAAACACTAAATACAAAGTGGGTACTTAATTTTTCCCGGTTAACGGTGTTTCCATAGATCTCCATTGACGTTTCCTTTTCAGCCCATCCTCCCCTTTCCCATTAAATTCCCGAATTAACCGCCAATACGTAACCATCATGCGATCGGTTCAGGGTGAAATATTAGCGATAGGTAATACTGGTTCGTTAGTGGGGCTGGGATGACCAGGTTATATGATTTCCAAGGAGAAATATTATGTGCAAGACCTTGTAATTTGTTCCGTTTTGTGTTGATTCCTGATTCCTCACATAGGCCTGCATATCACGTTTGAAGTAGTAGACCAATAGGACCACACTCGACATAATCCAGTTACCAACTATACTTACATATATTACTTATATAATAAACTGCATACATTTGCATCATGTCCAGTCTATTCAGTTTAACATAAATATTTAATATATATATATATAATATTGAACACTAATCACATACATTGCTCTGATCCCAAAGTAAGTAGCTAATGCACTTGTGTTAGGGAAATCAGATACAACGGTGGTACCACAACACCCAGTATCTATCAATAAATGAACAAAAGTAAGTTAAAATCATTAAACTTTTTAACAAATCTTTTCAGAAGTTAAAATAAAATCTGAGTACTTGAATTCTAAATAAGACTTACCGCCACATTGTTGTTACGTCATTTATTTTGCAATGTTAACAAGTTCTAAAATCGTCTTTATGTGTTTTTTTTTTTCATAATAAGTTACTAACTTTTGAGGTAATAACTATTTAAATACATGCATAAAAAATACTAGAAACTAACTACATAATAACTGAAGACACAAGTTGGGCACTTGCAAACTTACTAAAGGCCTCTTTCACCATCGACAAATAAAAACTAATAAACGGATATTTTTTAATATGGAACATCATTTCGTATGAAGCATAGTCGACAAATAACACTAATGGGAACATATTTTGATATTGTGAAACAGTCCGTAATGCTCCAGAGTTTTGGTTACCCTATTCGGGACCAACACAGGGTCCCGGCGGAGTAGTTGCAGGGACTAAAAGGACTTGGCCGAACACGTGATTGGAATCCTCATGTTGTTTCTGCTTTCCGAAGAATTCCGGAGAATTCCAATTTGATCGATTCACTATACTATTGATGTTTTAGTTGGTAGGGCTCACTTTGGGTCTAGTTAATTTTGTTTCAAGTGTTTTCAGTAAACCACTTCACAATTGCTATGGAGGATGGCTTATTTCAGAACTTACTTATATAAGTGTACCAATTTTTTTTTCTAACATCAATTATACTAAAATACTCGATAAATGTTAGGCCTATGTTCAACAGTGGACGTTCTTGGGCTGATAATGATGATGATAACTCGATAAATGCTTAAAACACTGTTTTTTTCTATAGATTTCTTAAAAAGTACTTACCTAGCGTAGTAGTTTTTATTTGCCTGATCTGTTAATTTTGTGTATGGTGTATTCTAGCAAATAAACGATTGGGTTAAGTCATTACAATAGCGACAAAAAAACTAACATACCTATAACGCTCATGCTATGGCTCAATCTACCTCATAGTTGAGCTAAGGCCTTTGCCCAGCAGTGGGATGTTACAGGCTAACTTTACTTTTTACTTTTTTTTACCTATCACGAAGATAAATACCTTAGTTTGGATATATTAATTAAATTTTTCTTCTTCTTTTGTACACCTTCTCTACACCAAAAGAAATATAAAACAGCTGTCTCAAACACTAAATACTTCAAACGGATATTCATTTCTACACCATTAGAAAGCTCAGCGGTAACGTCCAGCGAAATCCTTCGTAATTTCCCCATAATGAAATTCCCGGCACGGTCCCTCTACTCCGTGAAAAATTCTACACTGAATTCAGTCTAAAAGAAAATTAAAGTAGGGTATAAATACCTAGTTTTCCAGTACAGAAAGACGTGACAACTTCATTGAATTGATTTCACAGGACGCCACCTTTGGAATAAAGGATCAGTTAAAACCTAAAGACAGTTCCTTTTCATTGAGAGGACTTAGCTAGAAAAAGGTGGCATTGTCAGCTGTGATGTTTTTGTAAGAATAAAAAGAATCCTGTCTCAATGGGAGATATAAAGGGAATAGTCCGCAAAGGATTGTATCGTCTGCTAAAGAAAAGGGTGTGGAATATCTGTGTAAAAAAGTCTGAGCTTTGAAGCCTTCTCAATAGTCTTTATTTCGAACCGTACTTAGTAGATGAATGAAGCGTGAACGAATTATGTTACCGGTATCTATTTTTAATAAAAGTTTTCGTTTTATATGTATGTATTTGATTTATACATATTGAAAGTATTTGTTTTGAAATCTACATCATATAATTTTTGGAAGCATCTATCTGTCAAACGTTACACTTAACAAGAAAATGGTTTGAGTACCTCCATGTCATTTAAAAAAACTTATCCATAGACACTCCACACGCATAAGTTTGTATTTTTTTTCTGTTTTAGTTTCATTGATGGGAGCCCCCCTTAAATATCATTATATTTTATTTTTTGTATAAGAATCGTAAAGCAGATCACAGGATACATCTTTCTACCAAATTGCTGCTTAAAGTTACAAAATAAAGTGGCTGTGATATACAGACGGACGGACAGACAGACACTATAAGGGTTGCGTTTTTTGCCATTCGGCTACGGAACGAGGAGAGTCAGAATCGAACATAGGTATGTACATAGACTCGAACAGAAAAGACTAGTCAAACTTGTTCTGTAGCTGAACTTTACGAGTTGGATTGTTGTCTCGGTGTCCATCCATCCCCTTTAAAATTCAGCAACGCATTATACCATGTAACGTACAGTCAGCGTAGAATATATTGTGCATTTTTCAAACGTTGACTCTTTGCATACTGCGACGTTTAGCAGCAATGTAGTCGCGATGCAGCATCGATGCAGTCGCAAAATGTCAACCTTACACACTGCGCTACTTTTAGCATCGATGCAGTCGCGATTCTAATGCGCGTTAGCATCGATACAGTCGCGATGCAGAAGCTGGACTTTGACAAATTATGTACTGTATATTGGCTACTGCATCACTAACGCGCTTGGCGACTGCATCACTAACGCGCGTTAGCATCGATGCAGACATGCTTCTTTATCGATGCTGCCGGGCATCTGCATCGATGCTAAATTAAATCTGTTCAGTACCCTAGTCGCGATGTTTTGAAAAAGCGCGACAGCATCGACTTTTAGAATTGATGCTTAAAGTCGCAGCGTGTAAGGACTCTTACAAAAAGGACAACGTCGATGGAAATTCAATATTGAAGCGTTATTTCTGCCGCCAACTGTACTTGAATATCGCGCTTATTCGCTGTATATTTGCAAGTGTCTCACGAAGCGAATTCAGGCAAATCTCCTTAGCTTCCTCGAACAATATAGGCGAGATCTGTTCGAAATTTAAACGCGAAAAGTTAACTCTTTCGAAGCGAACCAGTGTTGCCAACTGTTTTTTTAGTTCAGCTTACTTTGTTAGTAAGTTTCTATATGGTTCGCTTCTTACGTATTATTTAATATAACGTCATTTGTTTTTTTCTTTGATTTAGCTTGCATCAATAAATATAATCAGCTATTTGAAAAGAAACTGACATCAGGTGGTCCTGATTAAAAGTTTAATCTACACAGTTCAGAATTCGATTCACTTGCTAAAAAAAAAAAACTGTTCGTTGAGGTTCGTATGTATTTATTTGTCCCTTTTTTTATAAAGTTTTAAAAATTTCACTGTGGTTTCCAATGATAAATATCATTGGAAACCACAGTGAATTTTTTTATGCATTTATATTGGTTATAAAACATAATTTTTGTGGGGTTTTTTTCCCTATTTTTAAAGCGTTACCGTGCATTTGTGTTGTGTGTCACAAGTGTTAAAGTTGCCAACTCAGAACGCAAGGCTGCCATCACACGTGCGACACATCCGGCTAAATAAGCAAGGGCCTGTTACCGGCTTTATTAAATTGTCGAACATTTCAGAGCGAGTTCCACCGCTTTTTGGAGCTGCATATTTTTGATGCCAAAATTTGATAGTTTGTAACTTGATGATTCTAAATTATGGCTCCGGTTCTAAGTCACTAATGAATATGTTTCAGTACAAGCAACGTTGCTCTTTAACCCCCCACTTCCAAACTTATCATAATGTGCCAAGGTGTTCAAATACCTGCTCCTAAAAAGGATCTTAAAGTACTTTCACCAAAATCTGTGTATCACAATGTACGCTTTGTATAACGATACTATGAAAAAGGAATAAAACCCAATGCTCTCGTTAAATTTTTGTATTCGAAATGATTTTTACTTATCCGTTAATTTATTGTTTGTATTTAAAATGATTTATACTTATCACCGTGCTCATGATAAAACATATCCAGAGACGCAGAAAGGCAGTGTTCACACGTACGGTGCATCTGTTCAAATTGGCTCATGGATATACATTATACAGGGAGTCTACTTTGTACACAATCTTTATATTTTCCGCCACTCTTAGGCCACATGATCACTTACCATCAAAGTGACATCGAGCCCAAATGTCCTATCCACGTTAAAAATCGTCAATCGTCGCTAATGTAAGTAGTCTGTGTGTTTATGTGTTATAAATTAATAAAATCTTAATAAACTTGATCGTCTCCTCAACTACGGTATTCGTTTCAACTTCGGTCTCCGAAAGTACGACCACACTTCTGCCGTTCCAAGCTTAAATGGCTTCCCATCCGTCATCGCAGAGAAATAAGAATCCTGTGTACACTCTTCAACATACTTCGTAACTCTCACTCTCCGACCTATATGACACAGCGGTTCAACTATCTAACTTCCACAACTTCTCGCAACCTGCGCTCTTCCCATTTTCTCACTCTTCATACTCCTCTTTACAAGTCCGGCTTTATGTCGGACTCTTTCACCATCTCTGCGATTCGCCTTTGGAATTCTCTCTCCATGGAAATCAGAATGTCCTCAGACAAACTTTCTTTTAAGAAGTCTCTCCGCACCCACTATCTTAACCTTGGCTCACTTCAGAATCAACCACAATATCGTTCAATGTTGTCGGTAATATCTTAATAGATGTCATCAATATCTTCACTTTCCTATCTGTATTTTTTTTTATTTTTATTTATTAAATATATGTATTCTACTATATACGTTCATCAATCCCATGCTTATATATTTACATATATTTTTTATCTATGTAATTTTAGTATGTATGTTTATATTACTGCATTTTAAAATACTTTTTTGGTCCCTCTCAGTACTTTTAAATATTCCGCCACTGATTTACCTCTCTGCATTTCCCAAGCGGTTGACTGGTAGAGAATGCCATAAGGCATTAAGTCCGACAATTGTACCATTAACAGTGCAATAAAGTTTAAATAAATAAATAAAATTAATGGCATACTGTTTAACACTAAAGTTTTAAAAAATAGGTTTTTTTCTTTGCCTATAATAAACTATTTCATTGCAGTAGTAAGTATAAATAGTAATCTTCTTCTTTATCTTTAGCGTGTCGATGGTGAAGTGATTTTTGTTTTCCTCAGTAATTGGCAACACGTATAAAAACATAACACAAATTATTCATTACTTTAAACTAGTCCTGAATACCACTAACGAAATAAGTCATTGGTTATTCTCTGACTAAAATACACTTTTACTAAAGGAGAAAGAGAACTTAAATATAGGGACCACTTTGTACAAATAATGCACTGGTACCAATCGTAATTATGTATTGACCCAATTAAACGTATTAAAATAATCGCACCTTTGTAAATTATTTTTTGGCAACCCTATATCATAGTGCATTATCTTCGTTCAGAGATCAGGAAGGATGCGTTCACACGCGCGCTATTTCCGCGGCCCCGATTTAATCTGTGCCGCGCTGAAATTGTTAACAGTATGCAACTGGGCTTATATAATTTATATTATGCCTCGTTATTATAGCTTAAATTTAAAGCATCTGTGATTCTGAAAATATTAAATTTAAAAAAACCGACTTCAAAACCAAAACAACTCGGAACTATTAGATATATGCTATTAGCTATATGCTAGATGGTCAAAGTGATGGCACCGACTCCAAAAAGGAATTGTTTGTCTAAAATGACCCTCTAGGCAGGCGAATTTTTTTTTCGAATCGATCGACAAATGACAGAGATATGAGGTAACATAGATACAAAAAAAAATACAGTCGAATTAATAACCTTCTCCTTTTTTGAAGCCGGTTAATAAGAATTATAAATACAGATATATTTGACAACTAATACTTTCGCCATGCTTCGAACAAAAATAGCGTGATACGTTTTTACATAATAGTATGATGATTATGAAAGGATTAAAAACCTTAATTATATTGATAATTAACATTACATCAAATTGTATTTCAGAAAATAAAACCTTTTTCTGTAGGCCCCACTTTAAGCAGGCTCTACTCATGCCTCAAGTGGGTGCAGGGGTTAAGTAAAAAAGGTCTCCCAAAGTAGTTAAACACGTTTTTGACGACTGAGTAAGTCTCACATAACATTTTAAACAAATCTAAAAAAAAAACACCTATCTCCAATAAATCTACCGTTTACTTGAAAGAAATCAACTCGATCCCCGGTTGCAGGTTCCGGTGTGACGCCCCGTGCTTTATTCGATTTGAAGCAATGTGAAAGCACTCAGATAGTTTAGACCCTTTACACACTTGCGACTCTTAGCAGCGATGCAGTAGCGATGCTAATGCACGTTACCATCGATGCAGTCGCAAAATGTCAACCTTTACACACTGCGCTACTTTTAGTATTGATACAGTCGCGATGCTAACGCGCGTTAGCATCGATACAGTCGCGATGCAGAAGCTGTAAATTGTCAAATTAAGTACTGAATTTTGGCTTTTCTTGTTTTTGTTTGTTTGTTTGTTTGTTGGTTGAGTCGCGCTTCTGTTTCAATGATAATGCGCGGCTGCATCGATGTAAAATTAAATCATCGATCTAAAAGTCGCAGTGTGTAAGGAGTCTTATTTTAAATTTTAGAATAGATGCAACGTGCTCGTCGATTCGTTTTGAAGTGAATAGTTAACACAGAGGTATGAAACACTATCAAGTAGGTTTAAAGATTTAACATTTAAAAAATTCAAAAACAATATGTACTGCTCTTTGATTTCATCAAAACATAGTCAAACATAAAAGTTTTCTTGGAATACTTTCTTGATATTATTTTGTTGTAATAAGCAAATTGGTTTTTTGAAGCAATGAAAAACTAGAAACAGACATTACGACTAAAAATAACAACATTTAATTAAAGTTTTTTTCCTGAAATATTTTTTAGGAAAGAGAAAACGTTATTTTTTCTTGAATGGAAGTCTGAAGAATGCCTTTAACAATTCTTCTAGAAAAATATCAAAGAAACTTTTACAGATTACCTGTCTACTTTAAAGAAATTAATGTTCATATTTCAAACTTGTCCTGTAAATGTGTTTTTGTATATTTTTATTCAAAATTGTATTTACAAGCTTTGTTAGACTAATTCGATTATGCCAGCTCCTCTACAATACTCCAACTCTGAACTCTCATTACTCTGAACATACATTACTCCAACTTAGAGCTAAAGATAGTAAAACCAATTATAATTTTAGCGGCCTCCGAAATCGGTTCTGCTAATGAGTTGGCCAATGGACCAATATCTTATACTAATAACGATACTGCAACTGAAAGTATCAGTATCGTTTAATGGTTTTTATGATAGTTTTCTAGACGAGTCCAGGGTAGTGGGGTCAGGTGGATCGGCGTTAACGTGCTCGCTGGCTATCAAGGCATTAACGGGATAAATAGAGATGGTAACTGCACATGCAGATAGAACAGCCACTCGATATCGGAGGGGTTCCTTTAGGTGAAAGTAAAATGTTGATGGCATCACACCTGTTAATAAATGATGTCGTAGCGCAGTAGTGACAGAGCTTTGTTAGTGATGGGTGACCATTCTGACAGTATAAATGGTTGATATTACTTTTGAAGACTAGTCAGAGTCCCTTGGTTAAATAGCTTGATTGAAATCTGAAGGCAAAGTTTGTTCGCTTGATTTGAAACACACTTCCCAATCCGCACTGATCCCGAGTGGAGGAATGATGGCTCATTACACCTTATTCTTCAGGTGATGCCTTTATCCATCAGTGGGATTTTTACAGACTTATTTAACTTTTAAACGCCCTTTACTACGCAAATACTATTAGTTTTTGTTTTGTATTTTGGACAAGCTATGCTGTCTTTTCTTCAACGCTGACCTATATGTATAGGGTTTCGTATTGTAAAGCTGTCTATGGGACTATATACCTTACTTATAGTGTTACGTATAGAAAATGTGTCTATGGAATTTTTATAGATAAACTCTTTTTTCATATCCGTCCGCCCTTCCGTTTATAAGCTTGAACCTATTGTACGATTTTCTGTTTACAGCTGTTTTGCAAAACATTATAAATATATAAATAAATATATTGGATATCGATCACATACATTGCTCTGATCCCAAAGTAAGTAGCTCATGCACTTGTGTTATGACAATCAGAAACAAGGGTGGTACCACAACACCCAGACCCGCGACAATGTAGAAAGTTCTGATTTGTACAGACGCCAGCACATCAGGTTACCCATTTTTGTTGCAAACTAGCCCTTATTACAACTTTATAAGATACCGCATTGTTTACCTTGACGTGCTTTTGTCCGTACATACATGGACCCGACCGGGAATGGAACTTGAGACATCGGAGCGGCAATGCCTTGTTACCCAGCCTGCTTAGCCACGTCACCACGGCAGTCGTCTAATCTCTAAATTGCCGAACAAAAATGTCCTGGCTTTTCTTCTAGAGCTACCTCCAGTATGTCCTACCCTTAATGAAGGCAGCCCGAGTCATTCCCGTTAAGGTATCCGGCGATTGCCTTTGTTAGTTTAATGCTCGCCCGTTTTGAGGAATTATTAAAGATGCGCCGTTTAACTCCGCAGTTAAAGGCTTAATGTCCCTTTGGCGGTGGTAGGTGCTGCTAATGTCTCTTTGGTTATGGCCGATCACAAAAGAGGTCGGCCATAATTCAAAAGATTATTATATAATTATGACCCTTAGACCCCTTACACACTGCGACTTTTAGCATCGATGCAGTCGCGAGTTATGAAAACGCGACTCACGCAATGAACAGGTTTTATTTAGCATCGAACATACTAACGTGCGTTAGCATCGATGCAGTCGCCAAAATTCAGTTCATAATTTGACAATTTCCAGCTTCTGCATCGCGACTGTATCTATGCTAACGCGCGTTAGTATCGCGACTGCATCGATGCTAAAAGTAGCGCAATGTGTAAAGGTTGACATTTTGCGACTGCATCGATTCTAACGCGCGTTATCATCGCGATTGCATCTCTGCTAAAAGTCGCAGAGTGTGAAGGGTCTAAGTGTTGTGCGTGTAATCGTTATTACTGATTGTTATTTTAAGCAATTATGTATTTGCTAATTTTAAAGTTAGGTGTAATTATGCTTATTTGGCTTTTCAAAACAGAAACAAAACTATGAGAGTGAGCCAAGCCATACATGTCATTAAAAACTCCTAATTAATGAGTTTGCGGAACTTATATTTTTCTTGTTTAAAAAATAACTCTAGTAGGTAAACGTGCTGCCAGTGTTTGCAAACTTACATAATATAAGACATCCATCACTTAGTACCGAATCCTCACACACATAAGCCAATCCAAGTACGCTTCAGATGAATCGTACGAGGTGGGAACAGATAAGCGTCATGTGACAAACATACCACAGTGATTGTGTGAGGACACTATCCTCAGAACACAGTCCGAGCGTCGAATGCATTCACCATACAGCGACTGAACGATTAAGACCATCAACAGTAACTACTCTGCCTGTAGGAATAGACCTTTTGTTTGTATTGAAAAGTTGATATGTAGGTCAAGGAGTAAACAACTCTGTACTGTAATTTAATAAAAATACAGATACATGTACCTGATACCTATTTTTTCTGTAAAGTGACTTAACATTAGCCTCTTTCAGTTAAACTAATGTTTTTTTATCTTGTTTCAGGTAATTACGAGCGTCTTGATGAATGAAGACTACGAAAAAAAAGACGGTTGAGAAGTAAATCAATTTAATTTCGGGGTAGATACGTTGACACAAAAGTTGAATCAAAACTTGAGGCATTAGTTGTCAGTAGGTTAAGTGAAAACAGCTAGAAAATAGAATGCACAAAACAAAGACAGGACGTAAACTCGAGCTATCAACGAGTTTCCATTGTTAGGGAGGAAAAAGACACGTACCAAGTTGAATTGCGACCGGACGTGACTTCCCCGGACTAACAGTTTGATTTTAGAGATGGCACAAAGAGATCAGCTAACACAGCTTAGCTAGAATCCTACTAAACTTAGATGGAAGAGTTTTCGTTTGTTACTAATCTACCGCCCAGCGCGAACCTGGCAAATGCGACGAAGAGACCAACAACCAGTGAGTTAGTACTGTGTGTAGTCCCCCAAGCCGATTGCGACTACGGGCAGTCACAACGACTACCCGACTGCGCGGGACATATTATAGTGCACAAGTGTGTGCGCAAACACAGGTGCACTCTCTATTCCTTTCACTCTCATAGCCCGATGGGACAGCAATCTGCCACGACCGGAGAGAGATTAGGCGCAGGACCAACGGCTTTACGTGCTTTTCCGAGACACGGGGGTGAAACACCGCCAACTTCCCAACTCCGGGCTACCCTAAGAATTTCTGAACAGAAAAACTCAGGTATATATTTTTGGCCCGACCCGGGGATCGAAACCGGGACCTCAGGCGCAGCCGTCGCTGTAAAATGTGACCCTCTTACCGCTGCGCCACCGAGGCAGTTCTTACTACTACGTATAGAGAAACTATGAGAAACAAAAACTGTGTCGCAAATACGACGACAAGATAGTGACGTTTCCCTTGAAATTTGGATTTCCAATTATGAATCTGTACTATGAGTTGATGTCTGTGTTGTCATTCATGGAGCACGAAATCTTTTGTGGTGTCACATCCATACGCTAGTAATAGTAGTTCAATGCCAAAAACTAACAATTTATATTAAGCCCTGAACAAATCATGAAGCTTAAGTTAGAGTCGCAGTCGCAGCGGCTTTGCTTTCACATTTATTTTTTGACAATTTATTTAGGTCAAGTTTAAATTCATAATTTGTAAGTTCCTTTGCCAATGCTTGTATTTTTAGATATATCTATTCCTTTCTCTCGAAAGTTCATGCCAGAGTAAGTGATAAAAAATAACTAATCACTCAAAAACTATCACATTAGCTAGTGTTACATGTTTCTCGTGGTGAGACACCCCGAATAACTTTTCCAAAGAATAAAGAATGATATACCATGATTTTTGGTCTCAATAAAACCGAAATAAGGCTGTCTGTCCGTTGCAAAGTTCGATCTATTGAACCGTAATAGGCAGACGGACATTTGATATCTTCATACAAGTCTAGAACAGTCAGCTTCCCAAGTCGCTGAACTCTTATATGAGGTCAAATCGTTTTAAGTGATAATATTTTATCTATGTCTTCGTTTATATCATACAAATAGGACGCACTATTTTTGTGGAAATCGAGTTTATATTTTTTTTTATCTACTCTTACAAAGAAAAAAATCTTTTTTAACACTACACCCTGTCAATTTGGCAGGCAGACTTCGCCTCTCTCTCTGATTTCTATGCCCAATCCTTTTATTTTTCTTATCTTAATCTTTATTAATAAAAATATCAAAAAAAAAAAACACTTTTTTTAAAAAAAAAATACCTTGTTTTCTAAAAAAAACCTTTAGTATGGTAAATCGGCTCTTTAAATATTATCACATAAAACGAAGTGAGGTGAGGTCTTTTGTTTGAAGTGACGCCCATTTTTATTTCGTTTATTTCGTGTTCAGTTGAGTGGTTTTGTTATTGTAAATCAATTGCAAACAAACTTCTTACCTTGTCACTTTGTCCTCGTACAGCAATGAACAATGCTGAATATACGTTCATGCTACCACGTCAAAGTCCCAAAGACAATAAAATAGATCTTACTTATTTCGTTTTAAAGCTGTTTTGTTTTTGCTTCATGCTTAGAGATAAGAGTAACAGGTTGCAGAACTTTTTACCGCACTAGTAAATGAAAACACGAAATTCAATGACTGGTAGTCTCACTCAGAAACAAACTAGTGTGTAAATTCTTTATAGCTCTACAGCACCTTATTTTTTTGTTGAGTTGGCAAACGTTTTGACATTATATTATTGACAATGTGTATTGCCACAATTTTAATATTTTACGAAGGCAAGACTTATTGATAACTACCAACAGGTATTAAAGTGAAAAGTCGCAAAGAGGACCATTTTATTATTATTGCTCTTAGTTTTTCCGAACGACTGAATGGAGATTTTCTTTGCCATTTCTTTCTTTTGTCGTCTCTCTAGATTGTTATTGCAATGACATGCAAATTGTACCGTATTCCGTTGATTTAAAGATGTTTTTGTTATTATTAAAAGAAGAATTATCACTTCAACGAGCCTGCTTTGGTTCGACGAAAAAGATATATGGGTTTGTAAAAGCGTGAATTGACACAATTTAGTCCTTTGAGAGCGCGGGACTAAAATTTATTAAGTTGATGAAGAAAAATTCCTTACTCTTACAACATTAATATTTTGTAGAGGAGAACAGGTTTATCTAACTATGTGCGGAGCCGATCGCAGACGGCGCTTTGCTAACTAAAGATGTATGGCTATTAGACAAATAATAAATGGGTTCTTTTATAAAAACTTTTAAATGTATTTATTGTTATGGTATGGGTTCGGTCTAAGATACATAACATAGATTTAATGTATTTTTAGTATATAAATAATAAAACATATCTTCAGAAACACACTTAAAACTACAGGATAAGAAGAACTTTGAACCGGGGGTTCTATTGGAATAACTTCTAGCGTGTCTTTTGGCATCACATCACCATTCGGCACTATGTCTTCAATTTCTCTGATATCTTTTTGAACAGCACTCCTGAAATTAAAAGTGAAGTACGCCTTTTATTCATATTTAGGTACCGAACTATGTTTTTGTTGTAATAGTTCATCCCTGCCTCTACTAGCCTTCACTCTCACTCGCATCAATATCATGTCATGATCAATGCAATAATATTAATAACTTACAGAGACACAACTTGATTTCATAAATGTCAGACTAGAGTCGAAAATACAATATTTTTTTACAAAGTAGGGTCATAGTATATTATTTTATATGCCATTAAAATTCATGCACTTACGCTTCTACTTGCAGCATAGCTTGAATAATGTAATCCGTTACCAGTTCCTTACAATTGTCAGCTGTGACAAAATCTCCGTGCAAAAATGAATCGTTTGCCACTTTTCTCACTGACGCATTTGGTATATCAGCCGCCATTGCTAGAACGTCTTTCTCATCAAGCAGAGTATCAGCTGTGGTATAATGCATCGTCACGTTTGTTCTGATAAGGGTCAGGTCGTATTTGGGAGGCAAAAGTTGACCATATACAGCCAAGTTTTTAAGGGCACCGAAGTTCCAACGACTGAATGATTTGTCTCTTATATTCTGCCCGAAATGAGCTACTTGTTTTAAAGCTGCTCCTGCTACTTCTGGCCTCGGTTTTGTGTCATTAGTCGTCTGAAACATATATAATAACTTATATGGTTCAATTAAAAAAGGTACCTTCGCTTTGAATACGTCTTTATACATACCACAATCTCCGACATTCCAAGCAGTTCACATATTTGGACATATTTCGGATCTCCAGTACAAAAAACTTTTTCCATACCATCTGCCTCTTGATTTGTATTATTATTGTTAGGTGGGAATAGTTCTACAACTCCTAATGATAGTGACATTTGCTGTAAAGCCAATTTAAAAAAAGTCTTACACCAAATAATTAGAATCTATACGTGACAAAATCTAATGCTATATTTACTTACGTAAATGATATCCGTGATAAGAGACAACCGTGACAGGTTCTGATTAGGGAAGTGATCTTGATAGCCCACACCAGCTAGTAAATGTGCTGATTTGATTTTCTCATTATACTCCCTTTTCATAGTCGTCAGCACCATAAACACTGTACCTCCTTGAGAATGCCCTATGTAGTGGAGTTGGCTCTGACCAGATACTTTTAAAGCATAGTCGATCATAGCAGCTACGTCAATCATTGCGATCTCTTCGAAACTGAAGTCGAAGAATTTGAACTTTTCTTTAGAATCGTCAGGGTTTAAAGAAGTATGGCTGCGTGAGAGTCGGTTCCCACGAGCATTGCCCATCCAAACGTCGAAACCAGCGTCGGCTAAATTGTATGCTGAAAGCATAACACAAATATTATTAGTTGAAATACACGTACATTACAAATTAAAGAGTGATTTGTAAATGAGGAAATTTGCCTCACGCAAGATTAGCGCACCATCAGCGCCTCTTTACTTTCTGTTGGCTCGATCTCTCGATCGAAAAAAAGGTACCGTGTTTTGTTCACGTGTATGACAGTTCGATACAGAACATCAAATATTGTTTACTATGCCAGAGTATTGTTAATGTGATTGATATTAGAGCCATGATAACATGAAATAAGATGTTTGTTATGATTAAGATTTTGTATATTTCAAAGTTAGGTTTACATTTTCAGGGGTATTACCTCTGTACTGTTAACGTTTTCAACTGCGATTTTCATTTTAACTTACCTACACCATTTCTCGGTCCTATAAAAATAAAAGATTGCGAAGAACTTAGTAGCCCATGCATCAAGAAAACTATAGGTCTTTTCGAACTTGGATCATTTTTGCCTCTTGGGATCCTATGCATTTCCAAAATGTATCCGTTTTCAGTCACCACGTGGTGTCTCTCTGCTGGGTATCCATTGGCAATTATAGTTTCAGGCTGAAATAGTTAATGCTGTGGTAAGTGAAGGTAATAAAGAGTCAAAATATTGTTATTAACTATATAGTTATGATGTCATCATTTAAGAATATGTTATCTAATCTGTTTGATGACTGTAATCATTGTTGTTAACCCCTTCACAAACTTTTTTATTTGTTCAGTCTGTAATGTAACAAGCTCTTACATTACAAACTGTTAAATGAAAAAAAAAAGTTCTACTATTTTTTTTGAGGATTTATGCATCAATAACTAGTAGTTTCTTTACAGCATAGGTACTTTGGATTACCTAAATAAACTCTAGGTTCCAGCTAATTCTCAACCATAAACCATAAGGGTTGAAAATCTACTTTTTCTGGTCAAGGTTTGAATTGTTTGTTTTTAAATTATAAATTTTTCCGAAATATAGAAAATATTGGTTTGGTAGCAATATTTGTTGTGATTTGAATACCCATTCCAAAAGCAGTATTCTATTATTGCACTTGTAACTATGCGAAGTAAGATAGGTAGGTACTCACAATTTCATGAATACTGTAAGTAGGATCTCCTCCGGACGTCAAAGTCAGAAAAGCCGCAGAAACCACACACAACACCAGCACAGCCATGTTTCAAGGAAATAATGCCACTATAATTCCATCACACTATTTTATAATCTCCTTTTATCATAATTATCTATTGTGATGTGTATTTGAAGAGACATTTCACTAGTTCAATACGCACTTGTTTCAGTTAACACTTGAGTGTGATAATTTTAAATAATAATGCCTTTAACTGGTTTTCATAATCAAATACGATAGTTTTCAGAATGTTGCTGACAATCTCGAACGCCTCTCCCAACTTCGGCTTAACAACTAACTCGACGATGGTAGAATTTTCATTGCTAGATGTATTAAGAAAATATTGCATAATACTCTTGAGAATATACTGATAAGATACGACATCTTGAGTGTTAGACAGACAAGTCACAATATAAACAAGCTTGTTGATAATTATCAAGGTGTGAATATTAACTTTGATATGAAACTGTTTTATGTTTTTGCTTAGTACATGCATAAAATCGGCAATATTTACTTTGATCATACACCGAATTCACGATAAGCGCTCACTAATATTAGTATTTAAATCTTTGGCTCTTTTTTTTCATCAATTTTTGTGTCTTTA
This sequence comes from Pyrausta purpuralis, assembly GCA_963924145.1. NCBI lineage: Eukaryota > Metazoa > Arthropoda > Insecta > Lepidoptera > Crambidae > Pyrausta > Pyrausta purpuralis. The sequence continues at coordinate 21,685,429 of OZ001659.1, forward strand.
TTTCTGTAAAGACATCGTTTTTAGTGATAATATTTAAAGGGCCGTTTTAGCACAATAAATTAATCATTTTTGTAGAAATCACTTCGAGTGTTTTGACGCAAGTTTTTGAGGAAATTCGATATTAAAATAATTATTTATCATAGATTTAGATTTTTTATTATTAAAGTTAAGATTAGAAGAAAAAAAGGATTGGGCATTGAAATGAGAGAAGTGAAACCGGTGTTGTAGATAAATAAACTGTGCTGTTAAAAAAAAAAACATTGTTAGAACAAATAAAAAAAATACTCGATTTTCCAAAAAATAAGGAGTTGCCTGTTTCTATCATATATTATAGACACAGTTAAAATATTTTCACCTAAAATGATTGGACCTCATATATATTATTTCGACCCTCTATTCTCTAACACAGGTTCAGATAATTATCGAAAAAATCGATATCTAGGTACTAGAGAATCGCTTGTGTCATTATTATGACCTAGTACCATATTTGCTCGCTCTTAGAGATTGGTGCCACCACAGGGCCGTAAACCGATTTGATCTACCCGTATTTTGCTCTTCCACTCATAAACGAGTATTTATGACGTCATAAGAGCTGATAACGATAAACACCGCAAAGAACTGCCTACGAGTAGGGGAACTCCATAAAGATGAATCGATAGTGGGTTGGGAACAAGATGGTTGGGAAAAAAGTGAGGTACCTAGTTTTAGAGCATTATCTTGAAGTACGTTATTCACGTAAATATAGATAGGTTGTAACAAATCAAAGGGTTTTCAATTTACTTAAGATTGAATCTTCAGTGCTTCGTAAGTGGTATTTATAAATCCTGTTAACTACGCTCTTTTATATAATTTGCTCTTCTGTGTAATCAGTGAATTTCTTTAGGAACTTGTGTATAGACACTAGCTTATTTGGTACAAGGTCTTCAACAAAATTTAATAACGCAACCAATTACATTACTTACCTTTAATTCTTCGCCTTTAAACCATAAATATGTAACACATATGAACAAAATAGGTAAACTGATAAAATCCGTTCTTTTTTGCTTGTCGAAATATTGTAAGCAATCTTGATATTCGTTTACTGAAATAATTCATTTTAAAATAAATTAAACACTAAAATCACCGACTACATAGGTTAATTACTATCGTTTAACACTGGAAACTTTTTAAGGGCCGATTGTGTCAGATAAAACTTACTGATAAATTATAAAGCAACAGATTTTAAAAGATGACAGGTACCTATGATTGCTGACAATTAAGTGACGTTTTCAAATTAGCCATATTGTATTTTGGTCGACAAATATTTCTTAACTGACTTTTAAAAAATCAGCCCTAAATCAAATAGCAAATGAATATTATGCACTGATATGTTTTGTAAAGTAATAAAAAGATTGTTTACATTATTCGACTAGCAAAGAAATACGAACTGTAGAAAATGATTTGCCATGAAATATCACGGTACACCATTGTAAGAGTTTAACTACAACACGGCAAGGTTTGTGATATAACGGCTAAAATGTCGGACGTTCATAACTGGAGTCCTCACAACTGACGGACTGGCCATTTGCGTTAATTATACTGACTGCGCTAACAATAAGTGACGCGTTTGTCGTGCGTTTTAGTGCTAGCGAATACATTTATACAGTAGTCGCAAGCACATCATATAATACAGTCCTGTTGGAAAATAGGTCATTTTACAACTGAATTTGATACCGTTCTGTTTAGCTTGTTATGCTGTCCGGAGATGAATGTGCATTTTGGTGGCTAAAATTAATGATACTCGTAGATAGACGTGCAATGTTATGTACTCTTGATATGAGTAACTGAAATTAGGTTCAGGATGAAATTAGTACTTTGACTTATATGGAACAGTTGCTACTGCTCAGATGTAATCTAGTTTATATTTCGGCTTATAGCGTTTAAAAAAAACATCGGACAACGAGAATCTATTTAAGTGATAGTAAAAAAATACTTATCAACTAGTGTTTAGTTCTTAATATCTAAAAGCGATTGAGTTATATGTTATGTATATAGTCTCGGGTCCAGGTGTTGTGTGGTACCACCGTTGTGTCTAATTTCCATAACACAAGTAGTGATGTACAAGACTCGAGGCTTCGAATCCTATTTTTGAAGCCTCGAGGCGGAATGGCAAGGCTCAGTGAGCTCGGTAAGCTCGGTGCCCCGAGCTTAGCCAAGCTGCGAGCTCTCTGAGCCATGCCTCGAGGCTTTAAAAGAGCTCGAGCCTTCGAAAGAGCTCGAGCCTTCAAAAGAGCTCGAACCTTCGAATGAGCTCGAACGTTCAAAAGAGCTCAAACCTTCGAAAGAGCTCAAACCTTGAAGAGAGCTCGAACCTTCAAAAGAACTCGAGACGTGAAAAGAGTGTTAAAATGAACGCAAGGCTTCAATAAAAGCTCAAGTTTATGTTTATGACTTTAATATCTCCGTAACTAAGTAATCTTTAATATATTAAGCTACATTATCTATATATACATAAAAAATGCAAAGTCCTGACTGACTGACAGAGATATGAATGCTCAGCGCAAACCGCTGGGTCTAGAGATTTTCAATTTGGCAGGTGGCTTCCCAATGTGGTCAAGGGGACCACTAAGAAAAGATTTTTCAAAATTCATCCCCGTGAGGGGTGAAACGGGGATGCATAATTTTGTATGGAGCAACAAGATTCGTTCGATCAATTTAGTTGAAACTTCATAGTATTACTTCTATCGTCAAATAAATTACTACCGGTAAATAAAGCTGATTCCTTTATTTATTGTATATCTGTGTTTTCATTTTAATACTTAAAGAAAGAAAATGCTTAATAACACTTTCAAAAAGGCTTGAGCTTTCAAAAGGGTTCTAGCTTTTTAAAAGGCTCGAGCTTTAAAAAAGGCTCTAGCTTTCGAAAAGGCTTCGAGCTTTCAAAAAGGCTCGAGCACTCAAAAAGGCTCGAGCTCTGCAAAAGACTCCAAGCTTCATACAAACGAGGCGAGCTCCGAAAAAGGCTCGAACTCTAAAAAAGACTGTTGAGTCGTCGAGCTTCATACAAACGAGGCGAGCCCTGTAAAAGACTCTGAGCTCTCGGTAAAAGGACTCGGAAGCCTCGAGCCTTGTACATCACTAAACACAAGTGCATTAACTACTTACTTTGGGATCAGAGCAATGTATGTGATTGGTGTCCAATATGTGCTATATGACTTGACGACCTCCGTAGTCGAGTGGCTAGCACGCTGGACTCAAGCGTCGCCATCTCGTGAGGTTCCGGCTTCGATTCCCGTTCGGGTCAATGTAGAAAACGAACTTTTGTATATTATCTCGGGTCTGGGTGTTGTGGTACCACCGTTGTGTCTGATTTCCATTACACAAGTGAATTAGCTACTTACTTTGGGATCAGAGCAATTTATGTGATTGGTGTCCAATATGTCCAATATGACGCCAATGCCTGCCTTATCAGTGAACAATCCCCACTGTCGGCGAGATGTCCTTTAGGAGTTTTACTCGTTTGGAGGTCGATAACACGGACATCTTACGGAGCACACTGGCCTATTAAGACCAAATTCTCTGAGCCACGTTTCCCAGCTAGAAAACTTAAAACCATTTAAAGTTTTGATTCGTTTAGTCACGTGATCTCTCGTAGATGGAACGCTAAATGCTCTTCAAAGGGCCCGTCCTAGTTTGCAAACGAACTTGAATGAATAATCGATAAGCCATCAACCGACTTAATTGTGAAGATAGTACTGTAACTTACTGATTAGTTACGTACGTAACGTACTTATTTATATAAGTAAATAAAGTAATATGAATATGTACTGTTTTCTACGTGATTTGGCCTGTAATAGGAGGAAAAATTCATAAAGATGAAATATGAAACCAAAAATTTGCGCACGGGCGGGACTTGAACCAGCAACCTCTTGGCTGATCGGGCCAAACGCTCTACCAATTGAGCAACCGTGCTGTAAGTCCGACCCGGCGAAATTTGTGGTCTCTTATGGATACGTTATTGCGTAACGCAAGGGCCAAACGCAAGTGACGTCAGAAGAAAAAAATAAAATATATGCCTTTTAAGTAACCAGTAATAAATTCTAAATGGTTTTAATTGGTTACCATGAAAATTAATTGTAATTGTTACTATCTTTATTAATGACAAACAAGAAGAAATAAAACTAAGACATGCAACACGAAAAAAAACTTATAATCTACCTTTTTAAAAACGAAACCATTTCCTTACAGCAAGGCGGCTATGATGCTGGCTGCGTTAAAATGATTTTTTTGTTATATTCTAACTAAATAAACAAGCAATGTATTGCAAATAAATAAGTCGTCATAGAATTTGACATTATCATTTACTAAACGAGTTAGCGATTTTGATATACATTAATTAGGGATTATAACTTTTGATTACTATATCTCTGAGTTAAAGCATTTTAGAGCGCTATGACCAGGTCAAGGTAACTAAATCTATGTAGAATAATTAATTAATTTTTTTGCCCCAATCCAGGCCACACGCTCTGTATGAAAACCAACAGAGATTAAGCGAGTGTTAACAAGAATAAATTTACAAATAGTATGACAAGGCTTTTCATAAACAATAAAAACAAATGTTGTTACATGATGAAAAATATTTTTTGATTTCTACCATCAACGGAACTACATATTGACTTCAGAAAAAGTAGTCCGGTCAAATTAGACATAAAAATAGGAGTAAGGTTACAAAAATTCCCACCTAGCTGAAAATTGGTAGGATTGTTTAAAACACCATCATAAATAAAATGTAGAAAGTCCCCATCGATCCGATACCTGTAAAAAAAGTTACTCGGGGTCAAATGTCACAAAAACGGGTTTTTCGCGATTTTCAGCAAAACGGTAAGTTTTACCATAAAATTAGCCAGACAAAAATTGTAGAGCAGATAAATATCTACAAAAAATGTCTATTTGCTTTTCTTCCTAAGAGCCACTGTTTTTGACATATAACGATCCAAAAAGTTGAAAAAGTTGTAATCGTCATAATATGTTTAAGTACACCACGTATATACATCGCTGAAGCTGTAATACAAGTAAAAATATTATTCTATCGGTCAGTGTATCTTACACACATAAAATATTATAAGTATGAGAATGTCGGGTAACTCAAGAAGAAGTTATCACCAACGGAATTTGGTGTCTTCTCTCTATGTATGGAGCTCCTTAAAAAAACTACGTGCTTAGATAAGTTTCGATATGCATGTTTCGTTAAAAATACCCAAAATAAAAAACAAGTGCAGTTAGCTTGTCTTCTTCCAACCTCAGCGGCTGCTCATCAACATCTTTTTCGGGTATATTACCAAGTTCAAGTGTGGCTTGGTTATCAGCTAGACCCAAAAGAGTGGGGTTGGAAGTTGGTCGACAATACATTAGAACCAGTTCAAATTTTACTCCCACCTGCGCCGGAAAAACTGTAAAATACAATTTTTGCAACTGTAAAAAGGGATGTAGTGCTAAATGTGATTGCAAAAAAGTTGACCTGTTTTGTTCTGTAGCATGTACTAATTGTCAAGACCGGTCGTGCTCCAATGTTGAATCACCAACAATCTAGGATTCATTTGATGTTAACGAGGAGACATGCGATTTGTCATTATTGGAGCAATTTACTTGCAGCGAGGATGAAGAAGAAGAACAAGGAGAAGAAGAAGCAGAAGTATTAGAGAATTATGAGTCAGATGGATAAATATCCCTATTTTTTTTTAAACTTACATCGCTTTTGTCACTTTTATCATTTTCGACCGATGCCAATATCTTTTATTATTCAATAGTTTCAACTTTTTGGATCGTTATATGTCAAAAACGGTGGCTCTTAGGAAGACAAGTATAAAGACATTTTTTGTAGATATTTATTTGCTCTACAATTTTTGTCTGGCTAATTTTATGATAAAACTAAACTTACCGTTTTGCTGAAAATCGCGAAAAACCCGTTTTTGTGACATTTGACCCCGAGTAACTTTTTTTCCAGGTATCGGATCGATGGGGACTTTCTACATTTCATTTATGATGGTGTTTTAAACAATCCTACCAATTTTCAGCTAGGTGGGAATTTTTGTAACCTTGGATGTCTAATTTGACCGGACTAAAGTTGTATTTTCATACTTATAAAAGTTATGCAAATTTGTGTCTTAGTATCTTATAAATAAATTTTAAATTGACCATATTTTCGATACTTTATTAGAAGCAGACAAAGATTGACATCCAAGGTTGTAAACCCGACTCAAAGAAACTTGGTGGAGTGCATGTCATCGACTTCAGTTAATTACGTTGGTTATTATCCCATCAAGAGGAGATATTAATATATCTATGAATACGGAATCTGCTAGTATTCATCAACTTTAATATTTAAAGGCTTAAATACACATTTTCAACTCGACAAATAAAACATTTTTAATTATAATGCGATGTTTTCGTTGGATTACCGAATAATCCGTTCCATACAAATTGGTTATCAGACTTGTAACCCCGTTTATAGTCCCATACATTACTTTTACATCGCGAAATAATTGGATACCTTCATCACACACTGCAGTGCAATAATTATGGACAGAAACGTACTGTACGTTTGTGCAGGTACAGATGAAATTGTTGATTTTATCGTTGCGAAATATTATTATGCTGTTTGCCCTGAATAATTCTGATTTATACGCTCAAAAATGAGATAAATGTAATCATTATAAAATAGGGAGGTATTTATTAGTTTTTTTTTGAAAATATGAGTGTTGAGACATTACTTGACATGACACATTCTTTCGTTTTACGCAAACTACATTCCAAGAACGAAAATATTATTTTACAGAGTAAATAAAATAAAATTTTGCTTTGAATGCCAATATATTATAAAATTATGCATTATTAAGTACTAGCGGTGGCCCGCGACTTCGTCCGCGCGATTTGATTTTGCTCCTTCCCGTCCCGTTGCAGCGTGATGTACTGCCTAAAGCCTTTCTCGATAAATTAGATATCCAACACAAAAAAAAATATTTTCTTTATAATATTAGTATTGATAATCATTTATTTTGATCCACCGTAAAGGATTTGTAATTTTCTTTTCTTATAAAAAACGAAAATTATGCATGGAACGAAACTCGAACTATATTGATTGACAAAACTTAATCGGTCTTAAGCCAAGTATGTCCGATTAATCGGTATGGCCGTAATAATCAATTACTATAATCATCTATGAGAACTGCATGAAAAATGTAATCGCTATCAATTAATGAGCTATATTTATGGTGTTTATGGTGTCCTACTCGTTAATGTTTTCTTACATGTTTTCGACAGAATTATTTGTCAAAAATATTAAAAATTGTATGTTGCCTATAGGACCTGAGCTAGGAAAAGGATTTGAATACACGGATTTGTAACATTACAACGGAAAAACGTCAGCCACTAATCGATTGATTACATCACTAAAAATGACAAAATGGCACCGTCTCAGCAATCATCATAAAATAAATGGTCTGGTCAGATAAAGGACTTACAAATACACATGTATTAAAATCTTTTTTCTTGTCCTTTAAACCATAGCTACAACTCTAGCAAAATGACACGGCTACGTCAAACTGACATCGTTGAGTCTGGAGATGTCAAAAACTGCATCAACTTTCCGAATATGATCCAGAGGAAATGCGAAACTGATCACAAAATGAGCATATTGGTGGAACAATCGGAAGAAGTATGCTCCAACTGCATGCAGCTTCGGAAGACATTCGTGTGTATAGCTGTCTCTGCTGTTCTGCCGATTCTGATCTTCGCTGCACTTCTCCTGCTGGTTTCCTCTACAAAATACGACTCAGCCCTTGAACCTTCGACTGCTTTCATCGTAGAATTAGCCTTCGGAATTCTCTATCTCCAGCTATTCGTGGCCACAGCAGTCCTCATTGCCAGCTTCGTGCGACGGAGACACCCGATCTTAAACATCCATGTCTGGTACTTGGTGTTTCATGTGACCATCGTCTGGTTGGTTTTCTGTGCCTGCGTTGCGATATCTTATTTGAATGAAACACATTACTTGACTGGTGTGGTGCTGATGGAGATTGTTGCGTATTATGGCTTTTTGATCCACTGTTTGAGAACCAGTAAGTTTCCGTGGACCGCGTTGAGGAGAGTGTATTAAATTTTTTATTCTTATATTTGTTGTTTTTATTAAGCTCTAACCTCAAGTTTGGAGAAAATTGATCAATTCAGTGTAAAGTGCTCTAATCCCAAATTCTTGTCTTTGAGGTGAGAACCTACTGTGCAGGCAGAACAAGGTCTGAGGACTTAAATCTATCGCAACTAATTTCAGTTGTGTATTTTAGGCAGACACTTCACTGTATTCCCTATTAAATTAATACATAAAGGGCATCTACTACAAAATAAGAGTAACTAACACAACACAGTGACGCTGTATAAATTGCATCGAAAATTCGTATGTAGGCCCCGTCTCAGTCTTAATCAGGTAATTTGCGTGTTTTCAGGTTGCCTCAATTTTATGTAGGTGCCCCTACCTCTACCTTACAAAATCGGATTTGCCGGTCCCACACAAACTTAGTGGATTTGCATAAACTTGACTAGGAACGTTTTGTGTTGACTACATCTTAAACTTCAAGGTTAGTGTTAAGTTAATAGGGCGCAGGTATGTTTGATACCCGAACCCGTGTGATGTGATGGGCTTTGACAGTCAAGTTATCTACAGATTAACTACCGAAATTATTATAAAAACTTTATTATGGAGCTGATGAGATTGTTGGTTTCCTTGAACAGGCTTATCTCAGGAACTACAAGTCTGATTTTAAAAGAAAATGTGAAGGCTATTGTTGTGACGCTATGACCTACGGGAAAGGATAAAATCAAAACGCGCAAACAAAGTCGCATGCGATCCCTAGTCTGGATATAAAAAATCATAAATTATCTTGAATTTCAATTTTCCTGCATTACATATTGTATGAAAAATATATGGTGGATCGCTTAATAATAAGGACAGAATAATTTTAGAGAATAATTCAGATTAAAAAGCATGTTTAAGTACGTAATTTATTTTTTTAATATCTAGAGGTTTGCGAAAATTTGTTTATCAGAAAATAGCAGCGTATTTCGAAATCATTCGATGATATTCAGCGGTTATATGAGTGAGAGCTCTACGATAAAACAGTGTACGAGTTGTTTACAAACTCAAGTTCTTTTCACCGTTCCCGCGCTTTTCAGAGCCACAGAATAAAAAGTTGCCAGCTCAACTCGAGCGGTTGTTAAGGAAAAAAGTGGAGGTAACTTTTTAACCTTTCCTCATCAAAATTTCATCAAATTATGTTTTACGGGGCGTTTTTTCGAGGGCCTAACGGAATTTGCGCCTTCTGCGCTTGAATTATTGAGCAAATGATAACATTGTCTGCGCTTACTTTGACTCAAGGACGTAGTTATGTCAGGCTTTTATGATTTTGGTAACATTACGCTGCAACTTTTTTCCAAAATATATTATTTAACTTAATTGAAGTTATTCTAAAGAGTCCATCACATCTACTTAAAAAACACTGTCGATACTTAGATGCATCTTACTAAATTTCTTTATTATCGTGAGACGTAACAACATAAAGGCTATTGGTGAAAGAAAGCTAAGCAGGAAAATTATCTAAGACATTTTAATTAAGAGCTAAACAACACTCCCTGGGTCTTGATACAATTGGTTTCTTAGCTTTTAATGACACTCAGAACCAACTTCAGCATTCACATACTTCGATTGTTCGTACTAAACTTTCTGCAGCAATCTATTCTGCGTGCTTGTGTCGGCAAAATCTGCCAAGTGCCATACATCACTCGGTAAGTGCTTACACGGACGCGTCATGTCACTCTTTAGGCCCGAGGCCATCTATCATAACCGCCCGATTTAATGGCTGTATTATCCGCAAACTAAACTCGAATTATTTGGAGGCAGTAACATGTTTGATGACAAATACTTGAAACAAAACTAATTGCGAGAGAATGTAAGAGTTTTTAGGGAGGGTCAACTAATTGTTATATATAGTTATCATCAAATGGAGTATTCAGTGACTTACTTCATGAAGCATGATTTCCTAACCTGTTTATGTTTCATCTTTAAGGTAGACAATTAAATCAATGCTAATATGCATATTTACATTCGCGATATGTACTATCCGTAAGGTTTTTACCTAACTATATGAAAATACTTGTAAATCACTTCATGAATAGTCGGTATTTTGAAAGCCCTGCTCAGAAAATGTTCATGGCAATCGGTCATTTCAATAAGAAGTGTAGTATTCGCTATCTACAGCCATACTACACAGATTGCAATTGCCTTGCTATGACTGAAAGTTAACAAGTCTGCCACGGATATAATTGTGCTAACGAGGTACCTACATACGTAATATCGTTAAGGCCGCTTTCAACCCACGTGCGAAATTCACTGAAACGGAATATAATGTAAATTCGCCGTGTACTTTTGTTTCGCGTTGATTTTTGCGACAGCAGACTGGGCGATATGAATATATTAGGTTCAAATAAAAATCATAAAGTATTTTCTCTTTGTAAGAAAGGAATGATTTGTTAAATTTTTAATTCTGTATTTTTTTATACCTACGCGCTAGCAGTGTTTTGACTCTTTCTTTTGTTTGTATTTTAATTACTTTACATTTGTATTATCTATTTGTATTGTATATCTCTCACATCTGAAATTTTTTAACTCGTTTAGTGCCGCGCACTCAGGCCCGAGTGCGCGTGATCCATTCCAGCAGAGCCGCCCACTCGGCCCCGAGTGTTTTCAGGGATGTCTTTTTTTCGGCGTCATTTTATACATAGCACTCAGGAGTTGGCTACCAGCAAGCTGTGTGCCGACCACTCGGGCCCGAGTGTACATGTATACTTTTTTTTAAAAAATACCATATTTTTAACGTTTTTTTCTTAAATTATGCGTAAAAATTGTCTGTTATTTTTCGTATATTTTAAGGCAGTCAAAGGGGGAATAAAAAAAAAAACTGTGAAAGCACTCCGGGAGTGCCGGCAGAAGTGAAAACTTGAATATCAACGTTGTGCATTTTTGATTTTTTGGAATAGTTATTATCAATATAAAAGTACTATCATTTTTGTGATAGAATACAATAATAATAATAATAATAAATAAAAAAAATTAAAATATTTTATTTCAGACCAACAGTGTCCATATGGGTTAGTTACAACAAATACTTAAAAACTATGTTAGTGAGGTAGTACAATTTTTTTTATTAATTAAATTAAGGCCAGGCAAGATAGGTTCATAATACAATAATAATAATAATAATAATAATAAAACATAATAATAATATAATCGGAAACTACCGACTCTATTATGACCGCGCCATTCTTACGGATAAGACAACACATTTCAATAGACCAGATATCACCCTTCAAGACAAAATTAATAATCTCGCATACATAATAGACATTGCTATACCTAACACTCACAATCTACAAAACACCATAGCCGAGAAACTCTCCAAGTATACTGACCTGAAAGATGAAATTAGAAGAATGTGGAGATTGACTGACGTGAAAATTGTACCCATCGTGCTATCCACCACAGGAGTAATTCCAAAACAACTACATCAGTCACTCAGCACCCTCAACATACCGAAATTTACGTACCTGTCACTCCAAAAAGCAGTCATCTTAAACACTTGCAGAATAGTAAGAAAATTCTTTCAGAACCACGAAGAACTCCAACAGCACACGCAAGGCAGCATACAGTCACACCACTTCTCACTCGCACAACCACTACCGAACTCTCCACTTTTACATTCACCAGGCACACTCACAATTCCATCTTGATATAGGTAATACTATAAAATATAAGTGGAAATATACTTGGCTTAGGCCCGTATATTTCTGAAATACCAGCATACCATCTTAGCTGAGACAAAAAATGTAAAATAATAATATAATATTTTTATAGAATACAATATTTATTTATTGCGCTATCGTACACAAACATTACAATTTATATTATATTAATTTACATTAAAAAGTTTATCTCTCAGAAAAATCAACTTACATCCATAATTTCGCCAACCGTCTTACGGTTTTTCGATCAGGTCACGTGTCCTGACGCGAGTTTCACATTTTTCCCCTATCCCACAAAAGTGCTCAACGCCGCTAAAGAAGTTTTCACTTCAAAAACAAATATATGTCTTTACATTTAACCATCGCATTCATCCGAGTAAAAACCGCTTATACAGTGTCCCGCTTTGGAAGACCAATTACCTAACTGCAATATTTAAGAGAGACAAAAAACTGACGACCGTATTTCCAAGGCCTTAAAGTTGATATTTGAATGCTGAGGCTTCCTGGCAACGTGGTTTGCGGGAAATACTGAAGCGACAGCCATTCGAAAGTTAATTCGTTTGTCTGCTGACGTTCGATATGTCTGTAGTCGGATTAGTATCTACATACGCATGTGGTTAGAGTAATAGGTGACAAAGAGCAGTTAATAAAACATTTTAGTGAATGGATTGTCATGTGTGCCAGGGAAAGACAGAATAGTCAAATAAATAAATATTGGATACCAATCACATACGTTGCTCTGATCCCAAAGTAAGTAGCCAATGCCAACACAGCGGTGGTACCACAACACCCAGTTTCATAGTCATCGTCTATAATGCTCTAAAAATTATTTGATAACAGAAATAATATTGTCAAAAAATGGCAAAGATTTTTTTCATTATGTGAATAGGGAAACATCTTAAGTAAAAGTTTTTTCTATCATTTCAACATTTAACTACCCATCTCAGGGTCGATTTTACCAATGTTAGATAAGGAATACTCGTATCATACCACTATAATCATACCACAAATAATACCGTACATATATAAATAAAGTGCATGAACATAACTAAATACATATTCCAGTTAATGTCCCGTGACCAGTTCAGGGTTTAACGACTCTCGTGCATCGAACTAGTTTCGCGAATTCGGCATTGTCACAGTATACAGAGAAAAGTAAGGCCACTATAACAAAGATTCTACGTATCTCGTAAACTGTTTTTGTTTCGGACACATAAATTTTAGAGAACTAGTTGAAAGAACTCGTTGTGTTAGGTAAGTACTAAGGATTGCATATTATATTGTTTTAAACTTTCATGGTCATTAACATTAGAATAGTTAGATTGGAGATTTCTACCATGTAGTTATAAGCTTCATGGCGCTTGCAAGGGTACCGAAATTACGAAAGCTGATAAATAATAAGGTATCTAACTTTTCAAATATAGTATTTAACTTTTTTGATCGAAAATATAGTATGAACACAATTCTTGTGAACTTTTTATTTAAATAGTGACCGTTGTAAATGTTTCGATTTACGTACTTCGAAGTCTGTAACACGGCACATTGAATAATATTTACTTAAATGCTGGCTGTTCTGTGTAAGCCACGGCTGTTGATTAAGTTCGGGCCATAACAAATAATAGGTATCATAATAGTCTCTACATTCAGAGCTACCCAGCACAATTATACGTTTCAACTGAAGTTAAATAATGACTGAAACCACTCTGTGGCGCAACTTAATATTTAAAAAAAAAACTTTTTATAAATGATGTTTGATTTTTATTTTGATATACTATTTTGTTCTTAAAAATTGACTATTAAAGAAAAGAGATATGAGTTCTGCGAAGATTTTGGGGTTCCCTAGTAGTTCTCTTGTATTAGTAGTAGTTGTCAATTTATATTATTTTAAATTGCCTGATAGCTCTTAACTTACACACTGCGACTGTAAGCATCGATGCAGACGCGCGTTTTGAAAACGCGCCTTAGAATCGCGACTCACGCAATGAACAGATTTAATTTAGCGTCGATGCAGTCGCGCGTTAGCGTCAATGCTGAAGCGCGACTGCATTGATACTAATGCGCGTTAGTATCGATGCAGTCGCCAAAATTCAGTTAATAATTTGACAATTTCCAGCTTCTGCATTGCGACTCTATCGATGCTAACGTGCGTTAGCATCGCGACTGTATCGATGCTTAAAGTAGCGTAGTGTGTAAGGGTTCACATTTTGCGACTGCATTGATGCTAACGCGCGTTAGCATCGCTGCTGAAAGTCGCCGTGTGTAAAGGGTCCTAAAAGCCCGTTCTCTCTCGAAAAAAAGTTCGGCGCCGTCAATCTGTGTCTTCTATATGACGTCACAGCTCTTAACACGTCAGATGAAGCGCATGTCATCGTGTCGCGATGGATGATCGGTGGGATTATTACGTAACTCTGTTGCTTTGATATTGCTATCGCTCGTTTTGATGGCTCCGAAGCTGTACTTTAGAAACTATACTTTCTTACTCTAGCAATCTCAATGCTACCAGGATCTTCAGCTTATTACAATGAAGCGATTATTGAGATTTGGTGGCAAAGATATTATAATCTGCTTGGACAATCTATAAAGCGCGTTTAAGCTCTGACCTTATACACAGAGATGTATTGGCAACCGCTTAATTAAAAAATATATAAATAAAAAAGCGATCTCTACGTCAATCGTGTTCGAGCTGAAAATATGAAAGCACTTGGCAGATACCTACTTACTAACGCTTACTTCGATGCATTACACAGTCTGGGCATAAATACTGTTACAATTAAAAATAACAAAGATATTACATTTGAATTTGGAATCTGTCATTTTTATACGATTGCTCATTGTGTTTTCTCATTTTGGCGCCAATATATTTTATAATATTTTGCGATATTAAAATGGAGTGGGGTGATAAAGAGAACCGAATCGCTGTGATTGCATTACGAAAAGTTGGTATGGAGCCAAATGCAATTTTCAAAACTCTCCATACGCTTAGAATTAGTCAAATGTTTGTGTACCGGGCTATCAATAGGTACAATGAGACCTCCTCTGTTTGTGACAGAAAAAGATCTGGCCGTCCACGTAGTGTTCGTACGAAAAAGATGGTCAAAGCAGTAAGGGAAAAAAATGGCAGAAATCCTGTCCGAAAGCAGAAGATTTTTTCTCGGGAGATGAAGATAGCACCCAGAACCATGTCGCGTATTTTAAAAGATGACTTAGGACTTGCAGCCTATAAGAGACGCACTGGTAATTTTTTAACTGATAATTTAAAAAAGAATAGGGTAGTAAAATCGAAAAAACTACTGAAGCGGTATGCAAAGGGAGGTCACAGAAATTTTTTGTTTACGGATGAGAAAATCTTTACAATTGAGCAACATTTTAACAAACAAAATTGAGCAAAATTTTGACAAACAAAACAAAATTACCGTATTTATGCTCAAACCTCTAAGGAAGCTTCCCAATTAGTCGGCAGAGTGCAACGTGGGCATTACCCAACTTCAGTGATGGTTTGGTGGGGTGTTAGCTATGAAGAAGTGACTGAGCCATATTTTTGTGAAAAAGGTATCAAAACATCGGCACAAGTGTATCAAGATACCATTCTTGAGAAGGTAGTTAAGCCCCTTAACAACACCATGTTCAATAACCAAGCATGGTCGTTCCAACAAGACTCGGCGCCGGGTCATATTTCAATTCAATTCAATCATTTATTTCAGATTTGCATCCATAAGTGTTAGTAACAAGGTGTTCTTATCCTAATGTTAGTAAAAATAAATCAATACAATTCAATTCACAATAATATAAATAATAATAATAATAAAACAGAATAATAATATTGGTGGGGCTCGCGCCTGTGCTATATGCATTCATAGCTAGTAGCTGGGGAATGAAGCTGCAGCTATCGGCGCATCAGCGGGGAGTCCCAGCGATCAGCCAGCACGCTCACGATGCTGTTCGAGCTGCCACGCACGCGAGCCCACAGCGAGGCGCAGCGCTTGCGGATGATTGAATAAAAGCTATCCATGTGCGCCTCAGCAAACATGGATGAAGCGCTGCAGTGACGGGGCAGGCCGAACAACATCCTGAACGCGTTGTTATATTGTACGCGGAGGGCGCCGTATGTCCTCTGCGTAAAGCACACCCACAGACTGCACGAGTAGAATGATTGACAATAAGATTTAAAAAGCGTCAATTTCACTTGTCTGCTACACCGTGCAAATCTGCGGTACAGCATATTACAGCGAACACACAACGCCCTGCGCTCCCTTTCCATATCCATGGAGTCTGTCAGGTTGTCAGTGACCCAGTGGCCCAGATATTTAAAGCGGTCAACTCTATTTAATTTTACACCTCCCAAAGTAACAGAGGGTACATTTCTGTGCTTACCGGCCGCACCTGCTTGGAACACCATAAACTCACTTTTACGTGCGTTATATCTGAGCCCATGAGCCACTGCATATTTTTCACATATGCCTAATAGTTGTCTCAATGCACCGATCGAAGGGCTCAGCAGCACCATATCATCAGCATAACTAATGTTATTAACACACAGTCCACCAACATGACATCCTAGGTAGGTGCTACTGAGCTCCTCGATCAGGCCATTCATGTACAAGTTGAAAAGCTTGGGCGAGCTTAACCCTCCCTGCCTCACCCCACATTGCAACCCATACACGTCAGACTTCGAATCTGTCCACCTTACACAGTTCCTCTGATTGCCATACCAATACTTGAATAAAGATATTAATTCAGGAGGTACAGTAGTTTCAGTATGCAACTTATTCCACAGTATGTTGTATGACACCAGATCGAACGCCTTCGAAAAGTCCAAAAAACAGGCATAAATCGGAGTCTTTCTAGCTGTGTAATACTGGACAGTTTGCTTGAGACAGAAGATAGCACTTTCCGTGGAGAGACCCGGTTTAAAACCAAACTGAGCATCATGTGTCTCAATATGCTCACCCAACCTCCTATCAAGCAACCCATCCAGCACCTTAGCTATAACGGTAGCTAAGGATATAGGCCTGTAATTGGACAAGTCGGAGGCATCCCCCGTCTTGTTTTTTATTATTGGAACTACCACGGTAAACATTACATCTTCAGGCAGGTAACAGTGACTTAAACACAGATTAAATAATAAGGAAAGAACTCGGGGCAAGTGCACTCCTGCGTATTTTAAATGCTCGATGCTGAGCTCATCGTGACCAGGAGACTTACCTCTTGGCATTCCTCTGATCATGGAGTCTACCTCTCGCGCCGTAAATCTAATGGTTAAGTCACCTACGCTGCTCTCAGCATCGAACATTGCTAACTCAGACTGAGCCCCACCTTCTGGCACCACTCTAAAGTGATTCCGAAAAGCATTTGCTATCTCGGTAGGATCAAACTTTCCTGCTACGCTCGCCGGGGTGCCCGGCCTCGGATTCAGTTTATTGGTGTTTTTCCAAAACTATTTAAAGTTGTTAGAACTGTGATTTTGAGCTATTATATCTAATTTAATTTGTCTCTCATTGTTTTGTACATACTTTAATTTCGCTTTAAAATATCTTTTAGAGTCCCGCATTTTATCATAAATAAAACCAGAACCAGGCCTACCGTATTGTAACCAAGACCGATACCAAAACGACCCGTCTGGTGTAGTGGTCGAGAAATCGCCTACTACGCAGCGGGTGCGGGTTCGATCCCCGCACAATACAAACATTTGTGTGCATGAACATGTCTGTTTGTATTGGTCTGGGTGTTTTCTATGTATATCATGTATGCATTTACAAACAAAAAAGTATTTAAGTATTATATCCGTTATCTAGCACCCATAACACAAGCTTTGAGTAGCTTACTTTGGGGCTAGATGGCGATGTGTGGGAATGTCCAAAGGATATTTATTTATTTATTTAAAACCGAGCCTCCCGGTGTGCGTCACCTACATGCTTATTCCATCCAGTTATACACTTATGTTTCCTACGCTTCTGCTCATTAAAGCTACCCTCAGCTGACTCTTTTAGTGCACAAACAATATCTTGGTACAAAGCTGCTATTTTTAATTTGTGGTCTACATTACAACATGTTTTATCAGCACAATCACGAAATTCTTCAGGAAAGTCTATTAGACGTAATCTAGCATTACAAGCTTCAGTATATTTTAGAATCTGGCTCTCATCCCTAACGCCCCACCTAACTTTGCTACAAGACATTTATTAATATCGCACTCAATACACAGGGGATAGTGATCTGACCAATAAACATTTTGGTTTAAGACCGACACATTAACAACAGATTGCCGAGCTGCCCCAGTTACAATGCAATGGTCTAGCCACCGACGGCAGCCGTGAGCTTCACTGACATAGGTATAGGTATCGCTAGGTAAGAGATCAAGATCAACACACGACCACAACTGGTCGTTCCACGCAGTCTTGGTTAAATAAAGCTGATTACATAAAGCTCGGTCCACGCAGTCTTGGTTAGAAGCAAACGTTTCGGACTTAATCAGAGCTGAAGACTGACCGTCGTCTAGTCCTGATCTTAATCCGCTGGATTATGATTTATGGTCAGTTTTAGAGAGTACGGGGCTTGCTCTAAACGCCTTGATCATTAGGAGTCCCTAAAACAATCCAATTTGTAGTGAAGAATTTTCCCATGGAAAGAGTGCGTGCTTCTATTGATAACTGGCCTGAACGTTTAAAGGACTGAATTGCAGCCAATTGAGACCACTTCGAATAAGTTTTATTTATATTTTAAATTGTTTTATATTTATGTATTAAACTAACACACTGTAAAAGTAATAAATATTATTTGCATTTAAAAAAAAAAATCTTTGTGGCAATATTTATGGCAAGACTAGGTAAAAATACAGTCATAAGCATTATGATCGATTTCAATACGCGA
The DNA here is from genome assembly GCA_963924145.1 of Pyrausta purpuralis. Classification (NCBI taxonomy): domain Eukaryota; kingdom Metazoa; phylum Arthropoda; class Insecta; order Lepidoptera; family Crambidae; genus Pyrausta; species Pyrausta purpuralis. The sequence continues at coordinate 21,704,122 of OZ001659.1, forward strand.
TTGAGTTTGATACCTAATAGACCCGTGGAATCAATTCACCGCCTATTCGATTGAACTGCGATTAAGCTTGAGACGTCGCAAAAAGCCAAGTCGCGAGGACTAAATTGAAGATTAATAGGTTTTGTGATACGTCTCGTAATGTTTTAGGGTAATGTTGATTTCAGTATTAATGATTTTTGTTAGTAATACCACACCTGCTCTCGTAGCATGTTGCTACGTGTGTTAGAAGATTCACTGTGTGTACCAGATATTGAAAAAAAGTAAGAAAAATAAAGTAGCTAGAGCCAAAAAGAATATGGATGTGTAGAGTGCAACGGCAAAAAAATAGTTTTTTAGGTATGCACTTTTAATGCAATTTATAAATAAATATTGGACACTAATCACATACATTCCTCTGATCCCAAAGTAAGTAGCTAATGCACTTGTGTTATCGAAATCAGACAACGGTGATACCACAACACCCAGACCCAAAACAATATAGATTTTTTTAATATAAATATTGACCTGACCAGGAATCTAACCCGGGACCTCGGAGCCGCGACGCCTTGAATCCCAGCGTGCTTAGCCACTGCACCTGGGGTCGACACTCTCAAATACAAATATTAAAATACTAAAATATAGAAAGTTTTCCTAAAATTAAAAACATTATTTTATTTCAGAAGCATTTCTGCCTTCAAACGATCAATTTTCATCTTTAGTGTTTTTTATTTATTATTAAAAATCATACAGAAACTTTAATCTAGGTTCATTAATACAAGTGTGATTTTGTTGATTGCCATTTGCCCGCCTGGTAGCATTAAAAACATGCTTTATTTATTCGATAACAAAAATGATTCATTAATTAATTGGTTTTATTTACTAGCAACAATGAACTTATATCGCAATATAGAATTCTACCCCCACATATTCCACTCATGAAAAATTCATTTGTCGTACCAATTAAACCGCACAGTAGTCAATAGAAAATCGTTCAGCGAACAAATGAAAAATAATCTCAAAAGAACGGGGAATGCCGTATGTGTATGAAATAGTAATGTCTTACCTAGTGAAAGGCTATTTTGTGGAAGCATTTCTTTAATTCAAAACGAGTTGAAAAAATGTGGAAAGAAGCTCAAATTACAACGACGTTACAATAAGCTCATGGTTACAGTTTTATATATCACGATTGACCTGCCGATCATATTCTATAAATGTATTTACATTACAAGAGCGTCGAATGAAATGAACCGATAACGAAGGAGTTTAATTCTCCGCCCCAGGCTAGTTTAATTTTTCAAGTGAATTTTATATCAATTTCTCGTATAATGAGATTAGTTCTATGGATATATCTGTTCAGTTTACCTTACCGGTGGGCTCATAAGGCAGTCCGAACACGACCGGGTTCGAAGCTAATTGGCCGGTGGGACTGCGCCTCTCGAGACCATTTGTGAGGCGTGTCTGGAATGCCTAACTCGCAGATACTAACGGCTGTCAGTTTGATACTGTGTTAATGCTGTGTACACAGTTTCAGTATTTGTAACTAGCAGTTCAACGCGACTTCTTCTGCTCGAAATTCGCATTCTAATGAAGGACTTATGTAAAATTCTTGAAAATCAGTCACGCTGTTTCGAGATCGTTATCATCTCGAAACAGCGTGAATCGATCTCGAAACATGCATACTACATACATACATAATTTCTTATTTCGATTTGTGAAGATTTGGTCGGAGTTACAGCGTTTACTAAGTAAACGTTGACTTAATTGACCTTAAATTGTACTTTTAAACTAAATATTTGAGTAAAAAGTTTGCAGTTACCTATAGCAATATAAAACAGCGTTTTGGCCAACATTTTCCCCGATTAAATAGTTAATAACTTGCGTTCTTCGCGAAAACTCGCGTCGCGGGTGGATAGAATGACACATTTACAAGTAACAGCTACTTTCAAAAACAAAATGTACTACGCTACTTACCTGAGGACCTCCAGAATAATTATGTAGAAGAAACTTTTTGTTTTGATTTTATAGTACTTTTTATCTTATTTTTTTTATTGACAAATAGTTGATGTAACAAAGAGCACAAATATTCCATCATTATCATATGGAAGTTGTGGTTTCTTGCACAAAAACTTTTCATAAATAAAAACATACTAAATCTTTCTGACGCCTTTTGCAAGAAAGTAAATATTTTCGTACACATGCTCATAAAAATCGTAGTCTGATGAAAAATAAATCTTCTTTTTACGAATAATTCGTCGTGTGCAAGAGACCTATAACTGTAAGAAACCTTTTGACCTCTTACGCAGTGCGACTTATAGCATCGATGCAGTCGCGATGCAGCATCGATGCAGTCGCAAACTATCAACATTTATATATCAACATCTATACACTGCGCTACTTTTCGGATCAATGCAGTCGTGATCCAAATGCGCGTTTGCATCCATGCAGTCACGATGCAGAAGCTTGAAATCAACAAATTTTGTGATGTATTTTGGCGACTGCATCGATGCTACATTAGACTGTTCATTGCGTGAGTCGCGATTCTGAAGCGCGTTTTTAAAACGTGTGATTGCATCGATGCTAATAGTCGGAAGGTGTAAGAGGTCTAAGTCGTCGTGTGTAAGGGTTCTAACTATAAGTAACCCTTTCAGTCACATGCGAATACGATCGAATGATTTCCCATGTGAACAGAATCGACCCGCGAATTTAATAAATAAATGAATCAAAGATTTATTCCATAACGAAACGTAAATTAAATATGGATTTTGTAGCAAATATTTGACGCAGTTTCGCTGAATAAAAATATTTTTATTTGTTGAAAACTTTAAAATGGCGCGTTGACATGTTGTGAACGTTTCATTTCCTGTTTTCTGTTATAAATAATTGAATTATTAAAAAATGCCATAACAGGCTTATGGACAAATGGCTAGCTTTATAAAATACAGTTCGATATATTTTAGGAAAATAAAATATAACGTAAAAAAGTATTTTTAGACGTGATCCGCGTTACATTAAATTTTATTATAAAAAGTGCGTTTTTCAAATAACTAAGGGCACTTGGTGAAGTTTCAAAATTCTCCAAGAAAAATGAAGTCAAAGGACAAAAAATACATTTACTGTTACGAGATTGATTGGCGAAGGACAACTTTCCGTAGCCCCTTGAAATTCAATTATTAACGCAAATGTTTAATTCCGTCGTTAAAATTTTGATTCCCATTTGAAATCCTTTGATAATCCCACAAAGATCTCTGGAATAAGTTTAGGAATTTAACTTTGGTTTGAGTTCCGGGCTATGCGCGCATCCTGCATATTTCGCTCTGCCTCTCTCTCTTTCTCTTTATCTAGACAAAATTGTAAAGTGGTGAGAGATATAAGAATTCGAATTATCTTGTGGGGTAGGCCTTTGATGTTTCACTGTGTGTATCAAGTGAAAACTGAAATCGGGTATATGGTATTAAGGAATACTCTTACTCTTAATCACTGTATTAGTGTTACTTAAACGTGACCCCAGTTTAATTTTCTTCAACTGAGCTCCAATGTGTCTCTAATAAGAAAACATCAATTGAATTCTAAAGCGTCTGTAATAAATGCAAAGAAACCGTCTCTAATAAACTCTCTTTAATAATCGTAGAGACATTTATAATGGCACTATGATTTCAGTATAACAATTTTAAAAAATAAAAATAAAAAACGATCGTCGTTGTTGAGGAATCGAAGCAAATTGAATAGATCGCAAAGCCTAAAACGAGCCAGCACACATCCATTGAATTTTGCAGGTAAACAACACGGCCTAATCGATTCTATAATCGGCATCCGAGTGCCGACGGGAAATCGGTTAAATCGAGCGGCAGACTCGATACGATGCATTTACAGCCTGCAACGCGATTCTCGGTATATTAGATCTTATGGCTAAGAAATAAAGCTGTAGTTAAAGGTTTTTGTTGGTCTATATTCGTAGCCGTGTCCTGGCGTGTGACAGTGAACATGTCTACATTGATCTCGACGAAATTCAGCAAAAAATCATAGAATTAAATTACCTTTAAGTAAGTCCGAACTAAATACTTTAAGAAGGCAGCAGCTATAGGAGAGATAAGCAGCTTTAACAACCCCTACGTTTGCTAGTTTTGATACTTGAGTACGTTTATTGTAAACTGATCAAACTCATTGAACAATGCACTTGTGATATCTGTGTTAGGTAAGGAATTGAACCTGCGTCTCACATTAGCCGGGCGTATGACTAAATCCAAGCCACACCGACACATTATCAAGCCTTGAGTTTTGCAAGTGATCTGATTATCGCGTAGGCTACGGCACTTAATCAATTTGGTAAGATGTAACACTCTCTACATACTCCAAGTCATATCGATAAAGACAAGATCAAGCAAGTTAACTGTGAACGTCTCAAATCCACTGCAAAGATATAATAAGTGGAGAAAACCTTTGGCATTTTATCCACTTCTCAAAATGAAATTTCTACTTCTACACGTAGATACTAAGGCTTCAACACCGCTCTGCCTCTGCGTGTAAATTGAAATCTGCGCTTCAAACACTCGCAAATCACTCTGGCAACAGCCTTTAGGTTTACTCCCCCATTGAGAGCGAAGTCAAAAGAGCGCAGAATGCCTGAAGCGACATCGATAAGGTGCTTTAAAACGCTTTATTGGACTGCAACGTTGCATATTCATCAATGATGGCTATTGGCTTTTGAAAATTAACTAGCGAAGACAATTAAGAGGCCGCTGTGCTATTAAAAAAACTGACCACCTTTTTGTGAAGCAAACAAAAGTGCTTCAATTAACTTTTGAAAATTGCCTCCAATACAGAGTTTTCGAGTTTTTTTTTAAATCTAAATATAATTATTTTTTAAATATTGCCGAGTCTCTGTGCAAAGCAAATATACAACAAAATATAATATTTGTAATATCGCTTGTAATTTATCAAAACCAGAACGCTCACATCACAAAACAATAAACCGAAATTAGTATCACTTCGTTTGGCTTTCCTAACTGCGTAGAATAGACTTAACAACCCGTTATATAGAATCGTACAGAATGGACTCTAGATGAGCCTTGGATGAATTAACCACTGGATATGAAACGTAAGACCGAATGTATGAAAACATCATTAGCCAATTTCTGCGGGGCGGGGGGAGTTTGTCGTGTCAATTTTTGACATTTAGTGCATGAAAGTGTCGATATTTCTTTATCGATATCTGTGGAACGAATGAATGAACGAATCTTTTGTAAAAAGACATATAATTTTCATCACCAAAATAATAAATTACATTAATAACATGTTTAATGCACATACCATCGAATGAACAACTGAAACATAGAACGTTTATATGAATGGTCTGGCAAGAACCACTTACTAGAACTTCCTAAGACATTGTGAAACCGCCCGTAAGTACAGTCAACAGCACATAAGGTTACCCACTTTTGTTGCAAACTATCCCTTATTATGCATAAGATCCCGCGGTGTTTACCTTGACGTGCTGTTGTTCGTACATACAGCCCAGCACCATTTAAATCCTATGGGATAATTAATCAGTAGATTTTTGTGTTGGCATTAAATCACACTGGTGTTAAATGGATACCACATATTCGGTGATGTTTTGTATGGATCCATTTTGTCTCCCTTCGACCCATTTTATATTCCTTAATGGATCCACAGGAAATCAGAAATTATATTTTAAGGATGTATTGTCATAAAATATTAAGTTTAAAATTTTAAAGCAAACTGTTGTATTTTTAAGATTATTTTAATCTACTCTCTAGAGAAGTAGTAGTCTCTATTTTATTTTAAAAGTATTCATATAAATAATTTAATAATAGTACGTTAATCGATATGATTTATCGACAATTGTCAAGCACAATTAAAACTAAACTGACAAGGGAACGAATGATGAACGTACGACAATCCTACCGTATTAAGTATACGTTATCTTGTTAATTTTGTAGTAACTGACCTCTACTTTTTCAATGGCAATGTAACTTTTCTCTTGGAAAACACATTTCACTAATTTTTAGAAAAAATAACAGCTCTATTGGGATAAAAAGTGACTCACGGATAAAAAGATATTTTTTTGTGTTGTCGCTATAATTTTTAGACAAAAACATGGCACATTTACCCATTTTTCCGACAATGTTTCTCACTGAGCTCTATCACCATACTGACAAGACGTCACCTGTAAGTGAGGCCAAAAAGCCCGCTTCGTGGCTAAGGGGGCACAAGCAAAATGGCCCGTCATTGCGCGTCCAGTGGTTTATTCGTCCAAGAGATGAGCCCAAAGATAGCATCTATTTTGTACCGATTTATAAATCGATCGATTCTCGGTCATGCCGGACGCTTCGATACATCAATCTTGTGTCAGGGCTCTGGCCTCTTTTTGCATTTGTCGGACTATTGACTATTAAAGATTGAGTGACTGTAACTTGAAAAATTTGTAGGAAATCACGTCAATAATATTCTTATGTGCGTTTGCTTGTATTCTCTAGTCAAGATAAGCAATTAATCACTCTGCAAGGATACGCTTTTATTTACTACTCTACTAATCGTTCCTAGGGCTCCTGTTGAGCTCAGTGCACGAACTATGAAATTAGGTAATAATAATAATAAATACTTTAATAAGGATCTTTTTTTTACCGTTCACTTCACAACTATATCAGATGTTCCATCGCTCCCTTCATCATCATCCAATTTAAGAGCTAGGCTCTTGTCGGTGGAGTTTTTTCCATTCCTCTCTGCTTTCCGCCTTTCTCTTAACCTCCTGATACGACCCGACATTTATCTTTTCCTTTATTTGCTGCATGTAGCTTATTCTTGGTCTTCCTCGCTTCCTTTTTCCTTCTATTCTTCCTTCAATTATCGTTTTAATAAAATTGTCGTGTCGAATCAGGTGGCCCAACATTCGTCCCCTCCTACACTCGATTGTTTCCATCAATCTCCTTTTTTCCCTAACCATAGACAAAATTTCTTCATTTGTTTTCTTCTCCGTCCAACTGATACGCTCCATTCTCCTCCAGCACCACATCTCGAAGGCTTCCAGTCTCTCTCTGTCCCTCTTTGTCAATGTCCACGCTTCACATCCATAAAGTGCTATACTCCAAATGTACACTTTAACAAGTTTTTTGCGAACTTTGATTGATATTCTGGCCTTGAGCAGGTGTTTTTTTGCATTATAAGCTTGTCTCGCCATCGCTATCCTTGCTTTTATATCTGGTGTACATCTGGAGTCACTAGTTATCAAGCTACCTAGATATTTGAAGGTTTTAACCTGTTCTATTTTTGTGTTATTTATTGAGATAGGGCTATATTTTTCCTTTTTATCGCTCCCTTAAGTACATAAAATAAGTTTGTTTGAACAAAATTCTGATTAAATTAATGCACTTCTACATTATTTGAATCCAAACTTTGTATTTACCTTTTGCTCGCTAATGAAGTAGGTATTATCTTCTCGATATGTTTTTCATGATGTTCGTATAATTCGTGTCATGTTTTTTCGTCATGAAGGTGTTCCAATTTCGAAATTTTTCATCTTCTCTCCACAGTGCAGTCCAGTTTACTAATAGAACTGTCCATGTCGAGAATCGACCCAAATTGTGAATGATCGCCGTCCGCTAATCCCAGTCGGGCGGCGCTACACTGTGCAATTTGTGGCCGCGTCCGAACCTAATTGTGGGCCGCATTGACGGTCTATAGGGCCCACGGCTGGCTTTATTAATGCTACGTGCATTGGATATCTATAGATTGATATTTGATGATTAAGTGTGAAAAGTAAAATCTGTATCGTTTGTTTAAAATAATGAAGGGATTCTATTTTGCAAACATCTATCATCGTTTAGTGCTGATTTGTATCTTGTAATGGTTTGAAAAAATATTTTTAATAAACTAAGCGAGTGTGAATTTTGAAAAAAATATGTAATGTAGATCTTAACATATACTTTCAACGAAAATTGGTTTAGACGGGAATAAACTAGAAGTTTTTGTGATATAGCACATTTTCAACAACCGCAAACATAACTTTGTTCTACATACAAACACTATGAAAAACAAAGTTATATTTGCTGTCAACAAAATATTGTGGTATTTTAGCGAAGTGGAAGTAAGTGAATTCCCTAATTCAGTTAAAATTGTCACGGAACCCTCAGTGCGCGAGTCTGACTCGCACTAGGCTGTTTTTCTTTAACGCGTTTTTATACACACAGGTATTGAGTCTTATCAAAATAAATACATTCATCACCTCGAGCATTTATTTTTTAACAAAGTTGCCCTGAATATCATCTGATTTCAATAAATATCTTAGCAGCTACCACAGTTTCAGAAAAACTTAGCCCTAAAATAACGCTCGCAGCTCAAATACGACGCGCGCTTCCGACTTCTATGGTTGTTGCTGGCCTCCTTTGTGAGGGACTTACAATATAAATATATGTTTTGCGGGTAAAAGCGAACATTTTATTGGCGACGCCGCGCGCCGCGGGGGACCGCTAGTTTATATTATAAAAAGAGTGACAACATTAGAAGTATCCTTGCACAACATTTTGCTAAGAACACTATCAAATATAAGAGAGAGATAATCTTCATAAAACTATAAAAAAACTATTTGCTTATATGTGCCCCGGTGAAATCAAATACTAGCGCGATCTAACATCGGAAAGCGCCACCTTTTTTTATGCCTGGCAAAACTTTTGCGATCGATACCACCCAGTCGTAGACACTTACTAATGCTACTACCTAATATTATGAATTTTCGTTCATAGAAATACGAAATGTTTCAAGCTTTCAGTGGTTACAAGTTTTTAAGGTGAAGTGGTTTCTAAGCATCGTTAATATTTGTAATTTTATAAATAATATGTTGAACTGAAGAGTTTGGACCGATCAAAAAATATTTATGAATTGAATAGCTTATTTATAAGGGAAGGCTTTAGACTATAAAAACCACGCTGAAACGGGACGGGAGGGAGCAAAACACAGGGACGCAGTCGCGGGCATTCCTATTAAATAAATAAATGCTTTTGTCAACTCAGTGCTATACAACAGGCTACTTTTATACCAATTTTTATCATTGAATCAATGTACCATTTATATGCCTAAATAATGTTTTTTTTTCAGGTACGTTATTGTTTTAAATTCAGCACAACAACAGCACTGCTGAACATATTAAATTTGTAAGTCTATTTTATTCTTAAGTGTACTAGAACTTCTAAAAGTGTTCTGAACTGTAATAAAATTTATTACCTAAAGGTATGACGTATTTGTGTGACAAGAAGCATTAAACTTATTTAAGATTAACTTTTAAGCTGCCTCAAAGTGCTATACCTTATGGATAACTAGGTTATAAGTTCACTTAATGAACACATATACATCACCTATGTAAGTTTGTAACACCTATTATAGTGTGCACGCATGAATAAATGAAATAAATGATTAAGTCACGTTCTTGTTTAGGGTAGGTAATCGTTTCGGATATGACGAAAAGTGCCAGGGCATACCTAGGAACTTAAAATTGCAAAGACTGTCAACAAAGATTCTCAGTCTGTCATACTAATAAGTCCTGTAATATTCTTGTTAAGCTTTGTTTTCTCAGAACAAAAAAAACTTAGTAACTCAGTTTCTACTTTTTTCATGTTCATACTTATATACCTTCTGTGTTATTATTTGTGGGATATACTTACTTATCTAAGTAATAAAGAGAATTCGAAAGCTCATTCTGAAGCTTAAAAGTCCCTAAAAGCATTTATTTTCTCTAATTTCTTATTTTTTTCCGCTAAGTCGCACATACTGATAATTCAGTCATTTATCAGCTTATTTAATAGCGTATGTGCAATCATGCGGCTGCGTGCATGGTTTGGTTGAATAAACCTTTATTACCTAGATGATATTCTTAAGGACATTTCTCAATGACTTCATTGAAAAAGAAAATGCAGATCCAAGAACTAGTTTGTAATTCCAGCGACAGTCCGCGTCTTATCAAAGTTCTGACGCAGTCGACGTGTCTAATCAACGAACGATAGGAATTGAGAGAGCCATTATAGAAATTACTACAGCTGAGTCGTCCGGACATTAGCTGGCCAGGGATTTAAAACATTTTCTTATACCTTACTTACCTTACGACTAGTAACCTATTCATATTGACATTCGTTCCAAATATTTAGGACTTTTTCCCCCTAAGCGGAGGCTTAATCTGTGTGATAAATGATAATGGTACTTTATTGCATAGTATATTTATACATATATAGTACATTATGATACAAGTGTGCTAAGTTGACCATTACATACAAGGCGATATTGTATGCGCACGAGCGAAAGCGAGTGCGCCATAAGAAAGCCGCGTGTATTATGGTCACAGGCACACGTGTTTCATACGACGTTTTTCAACACACTTGCCATTAATCGAAACTTTGTCACACCACAGACGCCAACTATTTACGAAAAATGGCGCGTTGTTTTTTTTCTTGCCTCGAAACTGATGCGCGCACAAGGTTAAGGCGCGAACTAGATCGGCCAACAGCCAAGATTAAAAATGTAATAATTCGTTACTTAAACACAAATTACAAAAAAAATTAAATGAATTTGAGTTATTTTTAGTAATAAAGCTGGATTAACAATTATTGAAATAAATATGTACATACTGTTATTTTTCGCATAAATACTGTTTGTTGTGTAAGTTATAACCCGACTAAATTATATCGCTTCATCTTCTTACTTACTACTTGGTACTAGGGTACAAATGTAAATTGGTCGGGTCAATAAACAAAAGGCACTAGTGCAATAATATACAGAAAAAGCACGCGTGTTTAATATCTATGATTATGTGCCAAAAATCGGTGGAATAAAAACGTCATTTTGAGCAAGTGTGTTGAAAATGTTATTTATAGAGCTAACCAGACCATTGCTTCTGATAGTAAGGTGATATTAATTAAACAATTGTGAATTATAGTTGGTCAGCTTTGTTTGCTTTTACACCTACCGACGTAAGAGTAAGAAGTAAGTAAGAGAGAGGAAATATGTATAGTGCAAAATTACTCCATCTTATAGACATAATATTTAACAAACGCACACAAGTTTGTCACCCCTGACTTGAAGATAAGAAGGTTCATTACGGTAGAGAAATTTTACTCCAAATTCCATTTACATTTTCATACAAGACGCTAAACTTCTGTATCGTCTTTGGTATACATTCGACGTAATATCAAATTTGTATGTTCGTTGAGACTCGTTCCATTTCTTGAATAATAAATTTTATTTGAACTGACGATTTTCTTGTAACGAGAGGCTACATTGTTTAAATGTAAAGAGATATTTTAATGGGCTTGGTATGTTTCTTCGGTGTCATAATTATTAATAAAATGAGTGCTTTTGATATTTTCGGGTTAGAAGAACAGCAAATGTTTGCAATTTAGTTTATTGAAATCTTAATCAAAAATTACTAAACATCGATAAGTCTTATTTATGTCAACATTTACGATAAAGTCATCTCTATTAATGATAAAGTCTCTAAAAATACATCTTCGTAAAATATACTTGCTACAGTTAAAAAAACAGTACATGAAGTTTAATGGCAAAAAAGCGCGCCACAATAAAAAAAACGCCTTGCAATAATAGCTCCATTTCGGGTTCACATTTCATATAAAAGTTCCTGTAACTTTTTCCCCAAAAGTTGTTCAGCGCTGGAATGTTTTTGATTCTGTTTGTTTTATCCCGACTGCGCTGATTTGTTTTACGCGATTGGATTGAATTCTTTTTAATATGATTATGTCTGTACTTCAAATGTTTCGTTTTGTTTGTTTATTGTGTGGTGAAAGCGAAAATAACAAGTAAATTCATAAAACATATTTCAAAGCATATGGCACAAAATAATACTTTGAGTTAGTCATTTCAGTAGCTTTTAATCAGTAACTTTACTTTTACCGATAATATATGTAGAACGATTCTTTAAAACGAAAAATGTTTGTAAAAGCAAGTACTGATAGTTATAAAATATTAAAATAATACAAACCACTTTATTTGAGCTTGAAATTATGTATATGGTTTTCCTCCAACCGCAATTAACTGCAATTATTGGTTAAATTAAGGCCAAAAATTATAATTATTTCATTCATTAAAATATTACAATATGCACTATGTTTTCCTGCTTATAATATGTGTGAGCGAAATCTGATGAATACTTAAAACAAACGTTGCCCTGAACGAGTATGCTTAATACCTAAATGTCGTTGCAAATCATAAAACTACCAACCACTAATAAAAGACAAGACGTCTTGCTTTGAAACAGCCACACCTTCAATGTGAAACGTCACAAAGTGTAGTTTAATTGCCACTTAACTTTAACCCCATCTTAGCTGTCGCGTAAAAACTTTACCAAATTGCGAGAAAGTCTTGGGAAATATGAAAATGATTCCGAAGCGCGGCGTCATTAAGCGAATTTATGTTTTTCTCGGCTGAGTGTACTTGCGTAGTCGCAAGTTGTTGCTAAGTGCCGTAAAGCTTTAAGCACTTCGGAAGGAAGATTAAAACTCGATAGCTGTCGCATTGCAATTTTTTGTGACTTGACGACTCAAATTAGCACTTATAAGCACGTGGTAGCGCTGAAAACGTAATGCACTTTATACCAGTCACTTATAATGCTACGAGATTGTTAATATCACATTGATTGCATCATCCATCAATCAATAACTTTAAAGTATTGGATTTTGACTGAATTCCATTCGCTTTAAGTGTCAGAAAACTTCAAAGCTGCATGGCGTTTTTGAGAGGCAAAATTAGAAACTTGTAGCACAAGAAAATGGGCCAAACTAGCTGTAGTGAGAATTGAAGTGTGCACTTTAGTTTAATGGCGTTTAGAGTTCCGATGGACAACTTCACTTGGGTGCTCAATTGAATTTGCCGCGAACTTCTGGCATATTGGTCGTACATGGACCTGCAATGCAATTGTAGTGTCAAGACTAATGTTATGATGTATGAGTAATATATATTAGTTCATATTGTATTTATTTTGTTTTGCTTTCAAAATATATATTGATTATGTATTTTGTATGTGGAAAATTTACCTTTTTTTAGTAACTCATTTTATTTATCGCACCGTTCACAATCATTTCTGCTTAGCCCGAAGGTTTAACTGGTAGAAATTGCCAAATTGTGTTAAGTCCACCTTTTGTACAAATTTTTGGTTGTGCAATAAAATATAAATAAATATATAAAATAAAATGTTATTTCGTTGCGGTTAGTTACAGACCACTAGCTGTAAAATTCCGTTACGATTATTGTATTAATGGTTCGTTTAATCTCCCATTTTAATAAGTAAAGTCATATCTGCGCTTTCTGTCACAAAATGCCGTATTTTACATTAACTCTAGGTCTCTGAAATACCAAAAAGCCTATATCTAACTAAGCCTCATATTTGTTTAGGCTGTCACTTGATATTTTGCATTATCCAGCTAAATATTTACCAAGATACATTATTTCGTATTCATTTATTCTCAAACACATTAACTCCACCTGACCGTAGCTTAATAAAGTCATCACCGAATATCAAAGCAGAGACTTTGAAACTGAAATCCTCTCAGTTCAAAGGTTAATCTAAGCCCTTGGGTGGCGTTTATGTTATGCAAATTAATTTACATAATTGGTGACTTTCCACGCGTCTCATTTAGAGGCTATTCAAAAACTTCTCAACTCAATTTCAGAGCCGCAAACAAGAGAAGACGGTGAATATATTTGTGGTGTACCTATAATGGTGGTTGGTATCTATAGATTTTGGAATGAGGCCTATTTAAGACAAATGCTTCATCTATCGGATGTTGAAGTTAATTACTACACGCGGTGGTACTTTAACCTCAAAAATGCTGGTTATTTGTTAGTTACTTCGTTTAATTTTACTGCTACTTATACGCTAATAAGGTCGGTATTCGCAATGCTTCATCTATATCGCTTTTTAATCACATTTAGTAGCTAAAACACCAGGAGTTAACTGATGAGCTTAGTATTTATAGTATTTTTTTTCCAAAAAGTTGCCTCGGAGGAATAACTGTGTAGCAATAAGACCTCCTCAATTCTACAATTTTAACTGATAATGATATCCTGTTACCTTATGAGTTTAGATTTATCTATAAATGTTTGTTATATCTATTAGTTATCGCCCTCATGTAGAAATTAATCACTAAGCACCGCGCTCTACAGTATATACAGCAAACAAACAAACAGATATAAAATCAATGTCAAAAAGGTCGTATCCAACTCATCATGATGCTGCTAATGAAACACAAACACCCCGGTTTAATTACTTGCAAACTCATTTACAACTCGTGCTGAGTCCAAACACTAGTGGGTGATAAAACCGAGTTCCGACCCAACTCTGAGCTTGACAACTAAACTTTAAAGACTAGGGTCGGGGTCTTTGATGTTAAGAATACTGTTGGTTAAGGTGTGGATAAACAAGATTGGTTAGATAAAACAATTAAGGTAGGGTGTTAATTAGAATTTCTTTAACAAAGTATAACAAGAAATAAAGTGCAAAAATTTCGCACGGACGGGACTCGAACCTGCAACTTTCTTACTAACCGGGCCTAACTCTCTTCCCATTGAGCTACCGAGCTGTTATCATTAACTAAACTAGTCAAAATTAAACAGCCTTCAAAAAACTGACATGTTAGAAAGCCCTAATAGATCAACATACTAAAATTTTATATAATTCTGAAGATATCACAAACTTACAGGTTGAATTGATTACCTCCTTTTTTTGAAGTAAAAATACATTAAATTTGATCCCATAAAGGAGCTCTAATAACAAACGCAAAGTAGATTTCAGTCCAGGACAGGTATATTTGAATAAGTGGAAACTTCATATTTTTCTTCTAAAAGCGAGCATACGAAATTATGAATTCAAACGCATACGGAATTCATGGAGTGGAAGTAAACAAGAGATGAGAGTTCCGTGTTTTTATAAGCTTCGCTATGAAAGGAAAGTCTGTTGAAATATCTCTTTGAGGAATCACAAACGCGATTTCTATTGGGAGGTTGTTCACGCATTTTAATCGAAATATTGTGACGAATATATTTTCGGTGTCATAAATCTTTATGATGAACTCATGCATGTAACTGTGCAGATTTTCCCCTAACTTTATCAAATTCTATACTAGGAGTTTCACACGGTTTCCACAAAACACAATTGTACATTTTAGCCTATATGCTTTTCAATGTATAACCTATTATACTGTAAAGTTTAAAAAAACTATAATAATAATTAATAACTATACCAAAAATTCTATAATAATTGCATTCAGTAGTTATTTCGTAAAGGAGTTATAACTAGCATTCACCCATCGTTACAAACTGTCGCATTTATAATATTAGTAGGACTATACTTTAACTCTATTCTGACAGAGTTTAAATATAGCAATATGTTGATAAAACATCTAAAAACTGGAGCCGAACTTTAGTATTTCGATCTAAAACATACTTTAAGAGTCTGTACTAAATTAAAAGCTCGCCGTTCGTGTCTGAAACAATATTTGTTCTGACTTTTATCTCCGACCTCAAAGAGTCCACGATGATTGTTTGCAATAACTTTGCCTTCATGCCTTTTGCTTAAACTTTTCTGTAGATGTACTATCTCTGCCTGTGATGACCCAAATCGAATCCTTTGGAAAGTAATCTGAGCTTGCTTTCTAATATCAATTTTCAAGAGATAGATAAGCGAGGGTAAATATTATTTTGAAAACGGTAAATACTCATCAGACCGATTTCAATATCGCTTATCATTTTTTTGAGGAGAGCTTTATAAATTCGAACACACAATTCAAGATTACTTAGTTCTTCTATTTGAGTATTGCGTCTTATATTAAGTAAAGATTATGTGTCTTTTTAACATAAACTATATAATTGTAAAACAAATAACTATTTAGTAAATAATAAAACTGGCTCTTTCTTAGTTTAAAAAAATAAGTAACTAACCATCGCAGCCAGCATCATCGCCTCAAGGAAAAGGTTTTCTTTTAATAGTAGGTTTTAAGTTTATTTTTATGATTTGGTCTAAAAAGATGATACAGAAAAAGCTCAAGTGGCTATGGGCAGGGCACATAGTTCGAAGAACTGCTGGCCGTTGGGGCAGAAAAGTTCTCTTCTCCGACTCTTCGACCAAAAACGCGGCGTAGGAGGTCCACCAACAAGATAGACAGACGACCCTGCAAAGATCGCAGAACCAAACTGGATACAAATCGCTTGTAATCGGTCGCTGTGAAGAACAGTGGGGGAGGTTTATGTTCTTGTTGGTTTGTACAGCTTTCTACTTTACCGAACAGAACAAGGGTAAATATGATTTATCGTGTATCCAAATGGATATGTCATATTATTCAAGTTCAAACATTATGAAAATGAGTCTGCGGTCGCTTTGTAAACTTGAAACAACCATTTTAGTGCGTGATGCTAAATTCGCATAGAAATAGTAACTCGGTTTACGAAGACACTTTGTATAATTAGATTCATATTATGTATTCGTGCTACATTTTGAATGTGTTCAAATAGCATTTGAGGACCTTCTTCGTAATTTTGATGTATAGAAAGCGCCACAGAATTAAGTTTCGCGGTATCTTTGTTACATTGCTCGTTTTCAAACAACCTTTAATTTCATTTAGATTCAACCCCTAATGAGATGAAAGTTTAATTAATATTATTTGACAAATCACCTATTTCTCCGTATTTTATTTTGAACTCTGAGAGCTACGTGCTCCTAAAAATATTGTAATAGTAATAAATGTCATGTTAAGCCAGTAATAATCTTTTCCTATTTCTACAACAAAATGCATGAATTTATGTTTAAATTCAACTATTCACTTTACTAGATTCTTATATTTTCCAACCAGCTTGTGTGATGTTGATTGCGATAAATAATGGAACATATTCTAACTCCGTTCCTTTTTCATTGCGAAAAACACTCCTTTTGTGAGAGCCGTCAATTGGAACGAACGGCCGCTCAAAATCCAATTTAGCTCTGCTTTGTGAATGTAAATTACAATCACAACCCCCGCCGCAGTGTGTGTGTGTGTCATGCGATAGCTTGGAGGACTATTGTGTGTGTGGATATTGCAAAAAATGTGCAATTATTGCAAAATAATTTCGATCTGCGAAATTTCGGCTGTTACAAAACAAAATTCGTGAAGTAAATGTTAAACTCCAGACTAAAAACCATCCGACGATAAGTATAGATATAGTTAGGTTAAAATGAGATGGTGAGACCGACTGTTATTGCGATTATTGTACAATTTCCGCTATCATAATGGCAGTACCGTTAATATTCGCGACTACTTGTGTGGTGTTAAACAATGATAGTTGGTTGGGACACAAATGAAAACAAAGGCACAACTGCATTAAGGTTTATTAATCAGCAAACTGAATTACTAGTTAGAGTCCTGACAACTAAACATTGTCGCATTATTGCTTAGGCGAGATAAAGAAGCGGGCTGTCAAAATGATTGAATTAGACCTTTTTTTGTGATGGTGTATGATAAATAATAATAATAAACTTTGGACACTAATAACATACAACTAGCCAATGCACTTGTGTTATGTAAATCAATATCACTAGTAGTACTACAACACCCAGACCCAAGACAATGCAGAATATTATGATTTCTACATTAACCCGACCGGGAATCGAACCCGGGACCTCAGAGCGCCGATGCCTTGAAACTCAGCGTACTTAGCCATTACACCACGGAGGTCATCGTCGTCGGTGTATCCACACCGCCCACCAGCATTGCCGACGGCATATGTCAGGTACTATGTAAAATGCCGCTACGGCATTTGCGGCAGCCGCAGCGGCATGAGCGGCATGACCGCCGTTCGACCGGGCGGTGGGGATACACAGTGAGATGATGACATAAATCATATGTCTAGATGACAAGAATACATTATTCTTGGTTAGTCCTTATTTTATAAAACGTGGGTATAAGAAATACTACCTAATGCATGTCTATGTTGTCGGACAATAACGCAATATCACAGCAAACCTAAGGTTACTCAGTCTTTCGCCATTGACATTTAAGCCGTTCGCCGTATAGTCTCTTTGCACCTCTTTGGCGTAGCTTCGTCAAAGAGATGTCTCCTCTTGATGGCGAAGCTAATCAAGCCCGGATAAGACTTTGGAAGGAGAGATACCCCAACACTTCACCTATACCGCTAACGGAACAGCTCCCCCCTGGACATAGTCTACCTTGGCAAACTTGGAAGTCTTTAAATAGACTGCGGACACAAGTCGGCCGAAGCAAGGAGAATATGTACAGATGGGGTTATGTTGTGGACGACGCATGCTTGTGTGGTGTCTCTCCACAGACACCTTTTGTCTTGCCCTACGTGTCCCTTCACCTGCACACGTGCGGACCTGTACAACGCCACTGATAACGCTGTGTCAGTCACCGAGTACTGGTCCTCAAAAATATAACGCCAAAGTCGAAACGATAAAAGAAGAAGAAGAAGATTTAAGCCCTTGGTTTTCCACTGCAATTTCCTGAATACGTTTTCCGTCGTTTTCCGCCGTGACCAACTTCGGTGATATTGTATCACCTTGGCGAACTCCTCGGAATTGTTATACGTAGTCTAGATTATTTCTATGGATATGAAACTAATTCAGTTTGCTGATCTTAACCGCCATCGCTTCTGTAACCTAGACAGCATGGTTTTACCCTACCCTCCCTTATTGTGTAGGTAAAAGGCCATGACTTAGGACATCCCGAATGTAATTACCGGCCAGGCTATTGAGCGCAATTAATAATTCGACCTGTGTAGCACCGGCCTAATTGCTTGTGTACCGAAATATTACCTGTAAATGATGTCATTCGCGAATAGAACGTATTTCATTAATTAGACTGCAGTTAGTGATAATTATAAGAAAATTCATTGCAACTAACCGTAATATTAAAATTTGAAATTTCCGACTTAATGCCTTACTAACAGAAATAAAAATATACGTGGTCATGTTTTACGGAAGTCTAAAGCAAAATGTTTGACATAACGCGTAGGGAATTTTAATTTCCTGACTTCAAGCGGCATTAAATATAATTTCAACTTCCATATTATTTAACAAAAATAGATATATATGTAATAGTTGTATATATAATAGATAAAAGTTGTATTTTTTAAGTTTAATCCACAATTTCTTTTCAATGAATATATACACGAAAACGCCAATTTTGTGTATGCGTTTTTTGAGAGCCACCAGGAACCCTATTTTTAAATCACTCGCTTGAATAGGGCATGTGAATTTCGTTTTAAAACGCATATAAAACCAATGAGAAATAGACTTAAGTACTCACAACAATCAAGTTTTTTTTTCTAATCACTCTGAAGTGAAATTGGACTAATTTTCATTAGAAAATCGGCCATTGATCAATGAATATCAAACGCCATCTTGACGCGAGTGATTCAAAAATTTTGGCCCTGGTTGTTTTACTGGGTCGAGACGTCCGTACCAGTCCTATGACCAGAACTTCAAGGGAAACAAATTCATAGTACGATGGTCACCGATAGTTTTATTTAAAAAGAAAAACAACCGCCTACACCACCACACGAAACAAAAACAAACGAGCATCTGTAGTCGAATCAAAAATATCGGCTCGCTAAAAAAGGTGAGCGATCGGGATGAAACAGAGTGAATGTCAAAATGCAATTATCGTTCCGCGCTGCAACTGTTTGATAGCACAAATACATGAGCTAGACTACACGTGCTAGGACATTAGTTGAGATGATAGAAGAACACTTACTTTATTTCAACTGCTAAAACTCTGGGTAATGTTTTAAAACATTGAAAAAGAACATAGTAAATTGTCAACTTTTTTTTCTTCATATTCTGTGCCTAGAGTGTACTACCGAATTTATTTGAATGACGCAAGTAAAATGCAATAAATCAATCTGTCCAGGTGGTTTCAGGTATCTTCTTCATATACGAATCAGCAGATTTCATTTTGTGTAGTTTAGACTTTCTAAAAAATTAACTGAGTTTCTTCCGCTACTTGGCGATTTTTTTTTACCAAAGTAGTGATAGACATTAAATTATTTACAGAGTACGTAAAATACCTTTAAAATTTGTTAACCCATCTGTTCTATTTGCATTGTAACACGAACTTAGTCTGCAACTTTTCTGATTGGACGCTCTGTGGAAATGTTCATTTTGTGATAAAGCTCGCTTCAAAGCTGATTCTTGATTTGGTCTATTTACGGTCTTCATTAGGAAGTCCGGTAAATACAAAGCTTTATATTACCTATGTTTTTTTTTTCTTATCTGAAAAAGTAATATCTGCTTCTTTTGGAGTCGGTGCTGTGTCGGTGTCGGTTTGGAGTCGGTGATGTTTTTCTTGGCTAGTCCAATAATGTAAACAATCTTTTCGTAACTTTTAAAATAATATCCTGAATTTAATTAAAAAAAAACTTCAGTTTAAAATAAATCATTTTGTCAAAAAGGAAAGTCACGATTTTTTACAATATTCGACTTGCAAAGAAAATCAATCTGTAAACTATTTGCGTAAGTTTGACAGCATGCACAGTCTCAAAAAGAATTTGTTTATCCTAAATAAAAGACAAATGCTTAATTTTTAGATTTTTAGTCACTTTTTGAAGGCCGTTTGATCTTTTCAATCTTTTTTTATTGGAAGTACCTGATTGAACTGAAAACGAACATCTTGCTTAAGCTTCTCGATTTCGGGAAATTCGTGGAAAATATGCAAATATACGAACAAATATACATACAAAAACGTGTTGGTGTTTAGAAGCTTTTTAATAAATCAACATACTCAAATATTATAAAATTCCATCGGTATCACATACATTTAATATGTCGAATTAATAACCTTCTTTTTTTGAAATCGGTAACTATTTCCATAATAATAACTTCATTTACCCGACTTCTGTTGGCGATTTCAAATCCAAGCGCTTGTTTTTGTTTCCGAAAAAAAAGGTTTATTTTCTCAAAAACTTAAATCTGCCTGCAATGCTTTTTTGAATCAAATCACTTTTCAAAAAAAATATATTTTAGACAACCTAAGCAGTTGGCCAGAGTACCCTACGTCGAAAGGTTCGGAACAAACCCAAAAACAAATCGCGCATTTATTTCAAAGTTGCTTATATCCCGAAGGATACTCGTATATGACAAAAGACTTGCATTTTAAAGTAATTCACAGTAATAACTGAGAGGGAAAGAACTCAGCTCTGGTTTATTGCCGACAGAAAATTAAAAGGACACCCGAAGAATGTATTTGAGTTTTTCCTCCATTTTTTCCTTTTGAAATGAAAACGTGCTAAGTAGAATTCTAGAGCTGAAGAGTTTGTTGGTTTGATTTTTGTGTTAGATAGCTTATTTCTTGAAGAAGGCTTTAGGTTATAGAACATCTCGCTGTGACGGGAGGCGAGGGAGAAAACTCAAAACGCGCGGCCGAAGTCGCGGGAGACCGCTCGTGTTATATTATATATTACTTAACTTATCAATAAATAAATAATAAATAAATAAATAAATATTTGACAACATCACATACATTGCTCCGATCCCAAGCTTAGTAGCTAAAGCACTTGTGTTATGGAAATCGGAAACAACGGTGGTACCACAACACCCAGACCCGAGAAAATATAGAAAAGATCGTTTTCTACATTGACCCAACCGGGAATCGAACCCGGAACCACACGAGATGGCGACACTTGAAACCAGCGTGCTAGCCACTCGACCACGGAGGTCGTCGTCGTCGTCGTATCAATTCTATTAGGTCTATAATATTAGTATAAGCCTAAAGTGTCCCACTGCAGGGTCAAGGCCTTTCTACACTTTTTTCACTCCATGGTTTTGGTCGGCTGTTCTTCAGTCTGTGTTGAAAGAATCCAGCTTGTCACGCCACCGTCTTTGGGTATACTGAATGGCCGTCTTCTATTTAAAGGGATATTATTTACATCGGATTTATCCGATGTAACTCTTTTATTTTGTTATTTTAATATATTTGTAACCGAACTGACATATCGACATCCGATCAAACTGCGACATTAATTTGAAAGTGAATAGATAATCTAGCAAAAACCCAAGCCGAATGGCTTATCGAACGTTCTGAATCGCCCTGCTGATTTTGGCCCAGATGTCATCCGGCATGTGACTGCCATGACCGAGCCAGGAGTGCATAGAATATTCTGGTCACCTAAATCTAACTTTACTGGGTTCAAAGCATACGTAGCATCTAAGTAAAGTTAGGCCGTAGCATCCCACTGCTGGGCAAAGGCCTTACCTCAACTATGAGGTAGTTTGAGCCATACTCGACCACGCGGGCTCAGTGCGAGTTGGTGGAGGGGTGTTTGCAAGGCAAGCGACTAACCCTGCTGTCGGTTGTTATCAAGCCGCCCATAGGGCCTCTGACTAGGCTTAACGACTAATACCAACCGTAATTAGCCGGGACCAACAGCTTAACGTGCCTTCCGAAGCACGGAGATGCTCGTGATGTATGTCACTTATATGGTCGGAATGGTAACCCATCCAAACACGACCACGCCGTAGGTTGCTTTACTTTGGTATCACTACCAAAGCGCTGCTACCACTGCCATACGTGGCATCAATTTTTTTAAAACGGATAAGGGTTGTCTAAATTGGTTCATGTTCTATAACACAATGTTACGGTTCTTCGTAGCTGTCATATGCTATAGTCATTGTGATTGCCATTGGTTCAATAGTTGATCGAAAGTCTTTCACACTTAGGCGACTTTTGCAGCGCGATGGTCGCGCGGCAGTCGCACTGCTATCAATTTCATACATAAAATTACGGCATAAAACCCTTCAAATTAGAGACGCGCTGCTGTCGCTCTAACGTGAAGGCGCACTTAAGTAGGTAATAGGAGTACATGCTTCAAAACACGTGCCTATAAGTTTTTCCAATATCACAACGTGTTCCATACCTGAATACTAAATATTCTCGTCTAGAATACATGTAACAGTTTCATTTGTATACGGATGCACAAAGTTTTTTAATTTCAGCTACAGTTGGTGAGAACGTAATATTCAGTGTATTTGGATTAAAATTATTCGCTTTGTGAATCATTCAAAGTCGTATTTTCACTTTGGCTAGTGTTAATCTATTTGAGTTAGGTTATAACAGAAACAATAGTTCAAAAGCATTTTTTCTAATTAGTTTTTATATATTTCAACGATATTTTGACGATTTCATCGGCTCTACAGGTTTTACTTTCCACTGTTTGAAATATATAGAATATTTTTGACACAGTATTATTTTGTATTCTTATAAAGCGCTCAAGTTCTTATTCTGTAATGAATAACTACTTGGCCCACTGTTGCAATACAAATTTGCCATACCTTCTGGGTAACTAGGTCATAAGTTCACAAATTGTATTATATATTTTATCCTTATAATGTATACACCTAGTACGCAAATGTGAATAAATAATAATAATAATAATAATAGTAGATGGCGCTGAACGTCACGTGTAATTTTGCGCGGTTAGATCGACGGCTACCACCGTGCTCGATTGGAAAGAAAGTTGGCCCGATTTGCCAGAATCCCGCCCTTGCGCAATTTTTAGTTTGGTATTTCTTTATATTTTGGACTACTTTCTAGTTATCCTGAGTTTGTATCTTTATAACTAAGATTGTTTAGAGATCCAAAAGCCGTAGGAGTGTTTTGAGTCAAAGTTACATTAAAAGGGGAACATTACCCTCTTTTTGGTAATAACTGAACCCAGTCCACGCCATTATAAGACATACCAAGCCAAACTTTTTCCGTTTGAATTTTAACGACTTACCTAAATGTAGCGAGAGTGTTCTGAGGTCTTACTTAGTTTAATTTTGCCCAGATACAGCCAGTCCTTTCATTCGCCAGCTCATGCTGGTATGAGCGAAAGAGATGGGTGTATTCGACAATACAGACATCTTGTAACAAAGTAGGCTGCCAGCCCTGTGCCTCTTTAAGTTAAGAACAACACCCAACTCAGCATTTGCGGGCCCCGTTATAGGAAGACTTAAGCCTCAATGAGTACACATCAAAAGCTGCAGTGACGACATGACGGGAATTCGTTAATTCTGGAGAGTTCCGAACTGAGACATAGCATAACTAAGAACAGTAACATTGCATTGGGTTATATTTATTTTTATTTTATTTATTTAAAGACTTTATTGCACAAATTTAGTGTACAAAGGTGGACTTAATGCTAAAAGCATTCTCTACCAGTCAAACCTTTAGGTCATGCAGAAAAGTTATACCTGTGGATTAAGTTTTTCTAAACTGATTAGCTCTTTAAATTGTAACCAATTTTTATATCTTGATAGATATACTATTTTTGTATACATATATAAGTATACAAACATAGTCTTCCCAATAGTCATAATCAATAGTTACCAATATTGACGGCCTTTTTCACAATGTACTAATTTTTTTTTATAGGTATTACCATTATCTGACCTATCGTTGAATTATCCGTTGGTTTGTGATTATTTGTCGATGGTGAATCAGCGGTAGAATTGTGTAAAGCAATCGTATTCATTTGACAGTTCCAATCGTACGGTATGATCTGTCAAACGGTAAAGAACAAAGCGTTTGACGGATCATACCGTACGTTATGAACTGTCAAATGAATACGATTGCTTTACTTACACAATGCCACCTCAGGCCCTAAATCTTGTAAGTGTTACGTGAAATCTTAGTAAATGCAAGATATGTTGTAGCTGAGTTCATTATCCTATGTTATATTTTAGTTTTTATTAAGTAACGTGAGGGTTAGAGGTAATAATTTGCTGTTGCAACACAGCCGAAACGTCGAGCAGTGAGTAACATTTACTCATATTTATATTTCGTGTTTTAGACCCGTCATGTCTAATTCTCATTCATTAACCTGATATTTCCAGACGACAGTTCTGTGCTATTTCAAATAGCAGAAGTTATATAAATAATTATTACAATTTCTATTTTTAAACTTTATTTTATTAGCTACCTTTAAAAAAACTTCTGAACCCATATTTGACTGTATCAGGGCATTTTGCCCCGCGTCGAGTCTCGCGAACGGACGGAGTTCGCTGCAATTAACGGCGAGTCAAGTGGAGTGGCTGTTGCTGGTTAACTGAGATTGCTTTGTTACGGGAATTGCTATCTTTTGCCCTTCAGTTTTGAAATCAAATTACTTTTTGGGCGATGATCTATACGTGACATATTAAGGTGTTGCCAAATTTTAGGGGGTGAATAAGACCTTCAATACCTCCAACTTTTAGTTTGAGGCCATTGTTGGAAACGTTTTTTTTTCTGACTCCCATACATTATCGTCACTGTAGCCGACTGACTTGTATGGGACATGTGAAATTTTATAAAAGCTTTCGATCATGACTCAATAATAAAAGTTGCAGGTTTAGATGGTCTTATTCGGCTCCTAAAATTTGGCAACACGATACAATGTCACTTTGATTTTTCTTAGATTTTAAATACCGCACGTATTTTTTCAAATAAATGTGGCGTTACCTACGGAGCGAGTGAGGTAACCTGACTCAGATGATGTTTAGGTGGAACTAACGCTTGCTCCTCTCATTTTTATAAAACCATTACATACTAAGGTATTTAAGTCACGAGTAACGACACTTCTTATCTTAACAAGTCTTTGCCTAATATTAAAGTATAGCTAAAAAACTCTAGCTTCTTCCAAGGAGTATTCTTAAATACTGCATACGAATTCCGATAAATCACATTTTATACACCTCAACTAAATACAATCTGATCGGCAAAGTGTCTACCTAATAGTAAGATAACAGCTCACCTATTCAAATCTCAAACTTCGAGCATAGTTAGTGACTTAGCACTTACAATATGTTAGTATAACTAGATTGGCACGGTGCGCCCGAACAGTGCATAGAATTAATGCATTTCCCCGAAACTGCACGATTGTAATTAAATTTGGAATGTTGACTGCGAAACTCGACGGTTAAAACTAAAATGCTCGCGGAGAGTCACTGTGTGGCGCTGGTTGGTTAAAACACAGCGGCAATATAGAGACAATGCTGAAAATAATGTAAAATTTTATGTACAGGTAACGGTAAATAAACGGTAACATAAAATAAATAAGTAATAATATGTTCTACCTACGAAAGTTAGAAACTTTTTCAAAAAGGCTAACTAAAGTTGATACTGCAAAATGCTATGATACTGGAAGTTAATAAAAACATCAAATTTTAAGCATGTAAACGTGACTACAATGTGGAAAAAAAAAACAACTGAGATTGCTAATTCGGTTGCCATCGTACTAGTTTTTAATCTCTGACTGAATGTGTTTAACCAAATAACAACCTGTGTTTATTAAAAAACGAACAGTTTAATTAAAAACGCATGTTCAAATTATATAATGGCTAAAAGCGAATCAAGTATTTGACATTACCAATGACATGATCATATTAGGTACCTAAGTATCCCAATTCACCACCCTATATTTTTATCTATACCTCATCCACACCTGACGTCAGGGTCTCGATTCTTATGTCAATGCAACTTTTTTCGTGTGATAATTCGATTACGAGTTAATAATAATAAACAATACGCTTATTCCACTCACTTTTGCTGATAAACTTTCCCTAAAACACATCTGAAATAAGAGTTTGTTGAATATGAAACTAACTCAGCCAACGAGTTACCTGAGTCATTAAAACCTAATTCCCTTAACCAAATTCAATTCAGTTGGACCAAACCGCCCAAATAATAAATTGATATATAATTCAGCATGACACTTTGTTTGTGAGCGACTGAATAATTAATTTCGACCACAAAGTGTTCTGAACGTCGAGCAGTGTTTATCAATGTCACAAAGAAGTTGAAAAGCAGAAGGTTTGGGTATTATAGAAATGTTCCCTAGCCTTTCAATACTTAACAAGTTCAAGAATATATTGCCGACCAATCGCAGACGTTGCCTTGGTTTCAAATTAAGTAACCTTTGCACTTGTGTTACGGAAATCAAAAACAACGGTGGTATCACAATACCCAGACCTGAAACAATATAGAAAATTATGATTCCTGTATTGAAGAAATGGGTGAGCAGTCTGTTGCTGTCAAGCAACGTCTTCTCACATGATCCATCTTAGGCTGGGAGATCAAGTAAGATTGTGGCCAAATAGACATTTAAAATACTTAAAATCAGGTAGGGCTCTATCTCAGTGATTTAATTATGAGTCATGGTAAAAATATGAAAATAAAAGATCCTACTGAATCTCAACCAATTTTGGCCAACCTCAAAAATATTATGACCACCTAGTGCTGGTGTTCTCAGTTTGCTTTGACTAATTATTCACTATGGGTGCCCCAACTCCTCAATTTTGGAACAGGCAAAATTGCACGGCTTCAAGTTGAACACTGAACTATTTACTCGCAATAGATATGCAAAATGAATACCCATTGTCAGGGCACATGGAATATTTCGACGCGATTTTCACGTGCCTCAACTTTTAATGGGAAAACTTAGGTGTGACGGGCGGTACTTGATATTTCAGTAAGAACCGAGAACTTTTTGTTTACCAGGAGTTAGGGCAGACATTAAGGAGACAAGTATCGATATCGAGGCAAGTGCTTATTTCTTGACAAACAGTATTCTCGTTGTTAACTACTACTGAGTCATAATTGCATGACTCATCAGTTGAACCTATGTAGTATTATTTAATGACCACATTTTATATTGGTCATCCTTTTCAATATTATTATTTCAGGAATATTTAAGAATTTTTTTTAGTAGTTTGTTAATATTCTTTATGAGTGTACAACCAAAGCTCATTTTTTTTTAATAATTTGAATATATTGTGGTTTAGTGTTTAAACATCAGAGATTATGAAGCCGATTATGCCTTAGTTAGGCTTGATTTTTTTATCGATAGTAATGGTAGAATCTCGTTACCAGTGATTGAATACTTTAGACCATGTATGTTTTGATGAAAAAATATAAACCTATGATCATTAAAATAAACATTCTGGAGGCTGATAATTCTCGAAAAAAGTTCACCGATCGAATTTTGTTTTTAAGAAGTTGTTATTTATTTCTCTGTTTCTGATTTTTATGCATTTCTTTTTCATTTGTGTGATATTATTTTTACGTGTCGATATTTCATTTTTAGGTAAAACGGTTAACCTAGCAATAGAAACACCACAAGAAAAAAGCTGGATTGGCGCGAAAATCGCCCCCTTATATTTGGTTAAGGCAGTTGTTTATAAATATATTATATTTTTGTAAATATTTAACCGCTGGTAACGAAACTTTACCATTACTATCGATGAAGAAATTGGGCGTTAGTACCACCTACTAGCAGTAGCTATTGTAAGATATATATCGGGTGTAACAAAAGGCTTAACGAAGCCGAAGACCACGTATTCTACCCATTAGTACGATCATTTTTTTCCTTGACACCATACCTGGGAAATGCCTGGTTACTGAGATATTGAAGGTCAAAGTGAAAATTTTTTTTTCGAGATTTCTGCATGAAAACCTTCTGTTTGTTATTACTAATCTTTTTCCCGAAGAAACATGTTGTTAATTTTTTGAACTTTATTAATGAAATCGATTTAAAGATAGCAATCCGCAATGAACCGCGCACATCACACAACAATAATGTCTTAGTGTGCGTACCCTCGCTGCGTAGCAACGCACTCGTCGAGCGAGGTCGACGAACGCTTACAGCTGATCGCGCGCGCCCGATCAGCTGGTAGCTGTAAGTTGGCTTGCCGACTTTATTTATTACAACTTAATTTATTGGTTATTGCCTTAAATCAACTAAATAAACCACCACCAGTTATTGTCAGAGTAAGTAGTAGGTAGGTTGGTAGCTCTTACTTTGTTTGCGTTGCCCGCCCAGGATTCGAACTCCAAACCTTAGGTTCAAAAGCCTACACTTTAATCAACCATTTGAAGGCATGCAACGCAGTTTCTTACGATACGACATGACTACAAAATTTCACAAATTGCAAATTGCTAACTTTCTCGGATAATTGAGGTGGATTAAAACGTAGGTATCGAAACAATCTTAAAGACTTAAGCTGTATCACATGTCTTAAGACTAATTTGTTTTAAAAAGGTGATAAGTTACGTAAAATCAAGCCCTGTTGATAAAGGCGCCTAGAAAAAGGGAACAGCAACATCAGAACCCATAAAACAACCAATTGATTAGTTTGGATTTTAATTATCTTAAGTCAAGCTATTTAAATCCAACAACAATAATTTCTAATTCCTTTTTGAATAATTACGTTCAGCGACTAAATAATTGCAATTTAGAATTTGATCGATTAATTAAATAAGCAATTTATTAATTTCTTCACACAAATAAGCATACCATTAAAATAAAAGTCTTTTTCGCTTCACCAAAAGTAGATACTTACAAAATTTATAAGTTATTGAAAATGGGATTCTTAAAGTATGCCTACCTACAACGTACGCCTAGATAAAAAGAATAGCAACATCCCTGAATTGCTAAACCGACCAAATGGTTCAGGTTTCTACTTTCGTAAATTAAGCTTTTAATAACTAAAAATATACTAATGAAGGATTATTTCATTTTATTACCTTTTTAATAACTACAGCTTGCAACAAAATACTGCATACTTTAAGATACCAAAATCGCAAGTTGCGAATGTAGTTTTCGAATTATTTGCTCGACTAAATGTTACTTACATTTATCAAAAAAAAAACAGGCTCTAAGGCAGTAATGGTACCGCCGTTTAACTGAATTGCTTCTGTTTTCAGTTCTTAATAAGACTTACAAATGATAACACGAACTGAAATTTTGGTATCCTTATAGGCTTTAACAATCCATGTCCTTTTAATAAAAACCCTTAGCAAAAATGCAAAGCTAATTCACAACGCTGACTTTACAACCGATCGAGCTTGGAAGGGCCAAATACATGGGCCGCTTGCCAGCAAAGAAGTTGACAACATGACACATCTTCTACTCATTGTTCTCTTACTCGTTGTCTTCCCTTCACATTTCGCTTCACCACCAAGCGATACGGAGGTCTTAATTTTACCTTCAATCACCATAAAATGATCTCACACTTGTTTATCTTACAATAACAAAACCTTCACTGATTTTACACAATTCAATTTGTACAAAAGGTTAGACTTATTATTACGATGTGGAATTTTCTACCAGTCATACTTGACAGTTAACTAGAAATTGTTGATTGCCTACTTCATTTCAATTTGAAATCTTCGCGCGGATCGCGTTCATCGTATGCATTCGGCTTTTCCCGCCCCCGCCGGCCAATAGCAAACGACACGTTCGGCGCCACAGAACACAGTTCGGCGCGGCCGCGGCCGGCTTTGACGGCGAAATCAAAGGCAAATACCTACTGAACGAACATTTAGTTCCGTTTGTCACGTCATCGAATGCGTTTGTAAATTGCAAGTATTCTGTTTTCGCGCACGGTTTGCTTTTTACGGTTATTGTTAACTTGTGTTCTTTGTTATAGTGAAAGTTATTAAAGATGCCTTGGTATCAGTACAGTGCTCGTGAGTTGGTGAACATGGTTTTTTTGTTTTGGGATGGCTCATGGCAATGCGTCCGAAGCATTGTGTCTTTACGGAGCGGAATACCCTAACGCACATCAGCCTATAACGTGTGGGCTGGCATAGTACGAATCCAAATCCTGGGGCCAGTTTTTTTACCAGCGCGTATGGATGGGGCAGCCTACCTAGGCATGATAAATAACGTCCTGGTAGAGGCTCTGGACGACATGCCACTAGCCCAGCTCCGAGACTCTTGGTTCCAGCATGATGGTGCACCGCCTCACATCGTGAGACCTGTGCGTGAGCGCTTGACGGAGTTGTTCGGAGACCACTGGATCGGCAGGTATGGGCCTCATGCGTGGCCAGCCAGATCGCCCGATTTAACCCCGCTGGACGTTTTTTTGTGGGGCTACGTAAAGGACAGAGTGTTTGACCGGTCATGCACATCTAGTGATGAAATGCGTCAAAAAATAATTGACGTAGGTATTTGACGAATTTAAACGACGATCGGGGCGCGAAGGCATACTGGAATGAGTGCATGAGAACACGCGCTACCGAGCGCGTATTTGTTTGGCGATGGTTGCCAGTTCAAGCCGCAGCTGGTTCGGCTTGAGAGGCCTGACCTGGACGATTCGTATGGAGAGTAGGTAAGTGCTTTTGTTTTACAGTTTGTTTTGCCGAGTGTAATTTTCGTAACGACGCGCGCGTAGGTACAGCGAACCGCGGCGCGTTGGTCTCCCGCCTCGCCCTGCTTGTCCCCACGCACACGTTCAAATACACGCACACAAACCCAATCTGTAGCGCTTCGTGCGCGCAGTGCGCTATAGATTGCCGGCAATAAATGCATGATTTATTTTAATGCCTAAAAATTAAAGTCGTTTCCCAGCGATAATTTTTGTTACATACGATTCAGTACAATGTACCTAATGCGTGGTTTAAGGCTTCGTTAAGCCTTTTGTTACACCCTGTAGGTGCGAATAACATCACATCAAGCATGACAATTCAGTGTCTTAAGTAGCTTATTTGGGGGTTACTTGACATAAAAGTCAAGTCTGGTATGCTGGTAACTGTATCCACTCAATCTTCCTTGCAATATCGATAAAATACGTTTATTGATTGTCCCATCACTACGAAAACAAGAATTGAACAAAGGGAGTGCTCGGATCGGTTTGTTTTATTGCCGTTTCTTAATTAAGTTTTTATTATTTGCTCCTTCCGAGCGCTATCTGTTTGTTATCCTTTTCCACTTCATCGATGAACTTTGGCTTTGAGCTAAGGAGAAACGATTGGAAACTTCATATTTAGCAGACGTATTTATTTTTGCGGTTTTTCAAAGAGTTGGTGATAACAAGAATCTGCATAGAAATAAACATAAAATTAATATTCCTATCGGAATAGAAGGACAAGTAAAAGCTGTCAAACGAAACCGATTTAAGATGTCAGTAACTAACATAAGTAAGTAACATTTGTAGCTTTAAATGAGATAACCTTTCGATCAGGTGATTTATAATAATGTTCCTAAGTTAAATATAGTAGTTTACTGCATGATAAACAGTCGACACAAAATATTGAACATGCAGCTCTAGTGTAAAACTAAATGTTATTTCATTATACAAAATATTCATCGATATACATTCCCTGTGTTATTGTCTTTATTTTTTACGTAAATTAACGTTTGTAGAATAGAATAATCAAACTGCGTACTTTAAATTTGAAGCGCATTGGTAAATATAAGTCGTATATTAAGAGGCTTCGATTTGGACTAATCTACCTGTTAAATGATTATTTGTTGGGGTTATGCCGCTGTAATGCATAATAATCAATCACCGATCAAGTTACCATGTTTCAGACGCATCATTTCTCCAAAATATACACAATTTCACTTTTAAATATAAAAAATCAAATGCACGTAATTTTCAGCGAGCTTCTGCGGGGCGATCAACTGTTTGATATCTGCTAAAAATGGTTCTGCTACTTCGTATCTCCCATCTCTTTTTATCACACAGTTTGCTGCTAGTGACATCTCGCTTTTGTCGTTCTATTCCAAAGGGATAATAATTTTATGGAAATAAATGAGGTTGAATTTGTTTTAATAGTGAGCTCTTGCAGCCTGGCAGTTCCTACGAATTTTGTGCGAAATATTTGTTTAATTTTTACTAAAACAAGTGCTGCACTTATTTGTTTTTTACCATAAAATCAGGCAAATTCTTTTCACTGAAATACATTGGCGTTCATATTTGGCGTCTTTCGTCTCAAGTATGGCAATCACAGAAATAAGTTGGCAAGAGCAACTGCATTCAAATTATAGCTCCCATGCTTTCAGAATGTCCTAATTACGTATAATTTACAAAGCTTTTTTTAGACTATCAGAAAATCTAGTCATCTACGTTGCAAAATAAGTGTGTAATGCAACGCGAAAGTTTAAAATCTTATAACATTTATAAAGATGAAATAAGAAACCAAAAATTTGCGCACGGGCGGGACTTAAACCAGCAACCTTTTGGCTGACCGGGCCAAACGCTTAAGTTCAAGTCCCGCCCGTGCGCAATTTTTTGGTTTGTTATTTTCTCACTTATTTTATATTTTATCTTTATGAATATAAAACACTGTGAGTGTTAAAAACATTCTAAACCATCTTATAACATGTTAATATCCTTACAATATAAGGCTACCTCGTTTTAAGTGATAATATTTTAAAGGCAGAATCAGAAAAATAAATGAAACATATTTTGTACGAAAAAAATTTTTTTTTATACGCTAGTTTTCGAGAAAACCGCCTCTAAACATGTAGAAAAAAGAGTAAAATAAAACACCCCGTGCCGCGTGTTGTTGAGCGGAGCTCTCGGTTTTTGTAGGTATTGTCATACGCGCCGCCCATCGCCACGATGTTGCCTGCCTGCCTACACGTGTCGCGCTCACGGCCGCTCCCCCGCCTCGCCGCACGACGCGAGTCAGTCTGCCAAAAAAATTCGCGTTTGTATGTCGTGTGCGCGCGCGACGCGGACCTGCGGTGCGTTTTCCGAAGCCTGGGCAGCATCACATAGTTTCCCGCCGCGCCTTGACCTGGTACGGCACCTACTGCCAAACACCGCGGACGCTTGCTATGGCGGTTTCTGCACAACGAAGCCCTCCACCTTTATCACTTGAGGGTCCAAGAATTGCTGTTGGCGGGGATTACGCCTTTATCACTTGAAAGTGTTGCCAAGTTTTGCTGCTGGTGCGGACTATGCGACGAATCGAGCAGCTCGAGCTCGAGTCCTCCCGTTGACTACTGCGCGATTGCACGTTGTTGGGATAACGTGCATGCACAACACACCACCACCACACCACCACATTATTCGCCACCAATTCCAGCAAAGGTTCAGTGCATACGTGTGTGAATGCCGTGATAGCCAGTGAAAAAAAAACAGTGCTCGTGATAGCTAGATTGTCTAGTGCTCGCTTCAGTTTGCATAATAAGGTTAGGAGGCATCTCAATTTGTAGTAACCTGTTTTACTGTAAATCTCTGACGTCATTGTTTTCAAATGTTAACTTATCGCTGCTAATAAAAAAAATGTATTTGTAAACCAATGCAGAAATCCTAGTTTTAATTTATTTTATTGTGAAATAAGACTTGTATTCACATATCTGTACAAAAACTGAGCAAGTGCGATAATTTAAAGTAAAAAATAATAAAAATGTACGTAATTTTCAAAGATGTGTTCGCGTTTTATGTGTTATGTTTATTTACGGTACGTAATAAACGAAATTTAAAACAAAACTGTGTTAAATTTACTCAGGCAATTTTTAGTGCATATCCATCTACTGAATCAAAAGGAATCAATAGGTACTCATTAGGTAGGTAGGTAGGTAACTACAACATCTGTTAAAGTTAGATTTGGTAAGATTGGCAATTTTAATAGGTATTCTTTTTAAATTTCACTTTCACATAATATTTGTCGTATTATTATTAAATAAACAGAGGTAACACAACACAATTAGGTAGTTTCAGTTTATCATTACCTACAACATCTGTTAAAGTCAGTAATAAATTGTAATAGGTATTCTTTTTAAAGATTACTTTCACATAAGCTTTGTCTCCTTATTATTATTAAATAAACAGATGGAACACAACACAATTAGGTAGTTTTAGTTTGTCATAGCTGCCCAGCTGTTCATGTTTTAAGCCTGCGATAAACACATAGGTACCTAAGTTAAGTTTCTGTCTTAATTTATCATACAAACCCAGCTGTTAGTGTTTTAGGCCTACGATTAATGAACTGAACACATACCTACTTAGGTTGAGTTTCTGTTTCAGATAATCATACCTACCCAGCTGTTTTAGGCCTCAGATAAATGGACACATACGTTCCTAAGTTTATGTCTCTGTTTTCATACCCAGCTGTTTTGTTTGTTTAGCGTTTATCTAACTGATCTGTCTGTTTGATTTATTAGGTACTGATACACGTTGATAATGTTTTTTTCATATTAGTGTTTCGTAATAATAGGTAATCGAATGCAGTAGGTAGTTAGTTACCTTTAATATTATAATTATGTAGGACTAAATAAATAGGCGCGCAGTTGCGCCCCCTACCGTGCATCGGCACGCCGCATGAATGAGATAGGCATTTTCTGTCACGCTCACGCCCACGCGTCGTTCTCGTTCTTGCTTAGCTAGTCCATCTTCCGTCACGCTCAGGCCCATACGTCTGTCTAGTTTTCGCTCAAACTAGTACTTATGTAAGAGACGAAAGGCGATGTCGCGGAACAGGGTGTTCTTAAAAAAATAAATTTGTTTTTGTTAGGAAAAATAAAAACGTAAACGGGCCAGTTTTCAAAAAAAAATATTATTGGGTCCTCTTTCTATGTTATTGTTTGATGCTGTGTTAAAATATTATCACTTAAAACGAGGTAACCTTATATACGTAATCGGGAAAAAAGGTGATCGTGATTTTCGCCGTTAGTA
Organism: Pyrausta purpuralis; assembly: GCA_963924145.1. Taxonomy (NCBI): domain Eukaryota; kingdom Metazoa; phylum Arthropoda; class Insecta; order Lepidoptera; family Crambidae; genus Pyrausta; species Pyrausta purpuralis. The sequence goes on from OZ001659.1 coordinate 21,739,523, forward strand.
CATCAACGCATTTGCATACGAAATGCAAAATTCTATATTATAATTCTCGCTGTATCTTAACTAAATGTGATATTTGTTTCCTTGTGGGTATTGGTTGGTTGGTATATAAGTGCAAGATGATGACGTCACGATTTCTTAAAGCAAACTGAAAACTAAATAGCTATATTTATATTAAAAAGGTATGTGTATCCGATGAATTTATTAAATTGGCGTGAGGTGTCACGCTCAAATTACTCCCTCATTGGCGTCATTCCACGATCGTTGCACTAAATTGAATATTGTTTGGACACTAACATTAACATTTTGGTCATTATTTAAGGCATTCATTTTTATCCTGTTTAAATGATGTGATAATTGTGCAACTTTTATTTCCTTTTAACTGCACTAGTGTTGAAAATGACTACATTATCTGAATTTGACTGACGGTAGTTTAAAACAGTCATTTACAGTCATAAAGTCAGTCATATCGATTTCAGTAATATTTTATTACTTTTTTCGGTGTTTTTTTAAAGTTTACGGGGTTCGGTTACGGGGTTTTACGGCCCTGTTCTTTTCATCTTATTTCATTCTTATTTACACATTATTAAAGTCTAGTTTATTGTGATGTATACAAGTTCTCTGATATATTTTCTGTTGGCTGAATCTGGATTTTTTTTATTTTTAAATGTTAGATTACAATTTTTGTTAGTAAATACAATAAAAAGACATTATAAGTAATCACAACTAATTCACACAATGACACAAAATGTTACATAGCTTTTTTGCGTTAACTGAGTATTAATACTGATGAATGAAGAGTAGGATAAATTTGACAGTATTCCACCAGTCATATATGGTTTATGACAAATTAGACACACTCAATTTCTATTTCTCCTAAAGACTTTGAAATCGGTGCAGGCATCGTGCTTGTTTGTTCATCTGTTAAAGCAGGGGAATATCGCAAAGTTATTATGTAGTAAGCCAGGGGGAAAATACGGCAGGGTCTTATAAGATCTGCACACTAATTTGTATGCAGAGCGGGCACTCTCCGTGGTTGCTATGAAAGTTGTTTTTTTTCCAGAGTTTGTTTACTGTAAATTGTGTTGTCTAGGAACGGTAAGGCGCCAGCTACGGTGCCAATTACGCAAAACGGGCGGCGCAGCCGTTGCACTGTTATTGTATTGGCTACTTGGGGTAAAAAAACTATTCGCTAACATTTTATTTATTCAAGAATTAGACAACAAAAAGTACTCTACCAATACGTCATATCTACGGATATGAATTCATAATATATTATTGTGTTTTCGACGAAGCAGAAGCTGATTCCTACGTTGAGAATTTTTGTCGCTGAAAATCATAGAGAAAATGATGTTTTGTTACTTATTTTTGTATTTTTATACTATCAGAAACCATAGAGCGTATGAAAAAGTAAATGTATAGTCTGTGATAATTAATATTTAAGGCCATTTTTAAGGTGTCATTCTTAACAGACTGTAAGTATGTAGCAGATTATGCATTGATCTAAAAAGATAAGAACCGCTTCTCAAAATAAGTTTTGATTTATTTATTTTGATTGTATCCAAGTATAAGCTAAAACCTTATTCAATCTCAAGAAGAAAAAGTAAAAGCAAACAATCTCTTTTTTGGCTTCGCTTTTAATATGAATTGCAAAAAAAACTTAACTGTAAATAATTTGATCCAGTAATTGCTAAAACCACTAAAAATTGCGACAAAATAACAAGGTATACTAGTTTTTCTGTGTTTTCCGAGTATTTTTAACCCTGCCAGTGGTAGGTAAGCAATTAGTAGTGTCGCGGGCTAGAAGTTTTAATAGCCCCCCCCCCCTCGCTCCACGACTAGATAAGCCTCAACTTGGGTGTTGTTTAATTTAATAACTTGCTTCAACTCAAGACAATCAGCCACCTGGTGCCGCGGGGAAACTTTTGATGGGACTGTTTTAATTCTGAGCGTTCAATGTTTATGGAGTATTTTCTTTTTAATTAATTTGAAATTTGTTCTATTTTAAATACGTTAAAACGTGTTAAGAACCCTTAATAGATTACCAGAACATTTTATCAGATTCTAAAGATATCAAATACAGAAATCTCGAATTCCTTACCTCCTTTTTTGAGATCGGTAAAAATTACGAGAGTGTTTCTGTTAAGTTCTTTTAAATAACACGTACAGAAATATTTTATATTTTACTTATCAAATTTTATAAATGGTTCTATTAAACTGACCTTTGTAATTTACAGAATTATTATGTTACCTACTTAGCAGAATGTATTGAGTAAAAAAGACGTAAAAGTGGCACATATACGATAGATCTGCTACGAAAATTCTACGCTGCTACGAATTATGCTACGAATCGTCTACGAACGTAACGCGTTGATGAAAAGTATGATTGATTTTGTATCAGCTCGATCTCGATAGGGTTTTGTTTATTTACTAACTATTATTTTAGTAACTTGTTTAATTGCTATGATAATGATAGTATAATCAGCTGTTAAGAAAGTTATTTTACGTGCTACCACATCAGCTATTCAGCAATCATTATTTTGTAGTGCGCTAAAATACGGGAAACTCTTCAAACAGGTCACGAATATGAGGTCAAATCGTTTTAGATCATAATATTTTGACGTTGTCTATCTATACATCTTAGAAACAGGAGACTATTTTATTTTAAATCTTATTTTTTCTCAAGCAAAGATACAGCACCCTCACGATTTTAAAAGTTATCTACGTCATCGGCTTCGCCTCTCACAATACAATGCCTTTTATTCCTTCTTATTTTCTTAGTGTGTAATAAAAAATTAAAAAATGAAAAAATAATAACTCATTACCTCAATCTCAATTTTTCTCAAATACTAGCCAAGGTACCTTGCTGTATTAAAGGAGAGAGAGATTGATTTATTATATCCATAGATATAATTACATCAGATCAGATGAGATTAGGACCATTAAATATTATACTTAAAACTAGGTGTCTTTATATTCGAGTAGTAGGAGTCTCGTTACTGTTCATTCTCTTTTCCCTCATAAAAGTATAATTTGCCAACACCTTTCTACTCTCTAGTCCCTTTTCACAATGCAGGGTGGCGAGATTGTGCCAAGTATAGCCTGCGGCTACTGGAGAGGGCAAGGCTGTACTCACATGGAACTCTTGAGTTTCCGTGCTTATAAACCCTTTGCACACTACGACTTTTCCGCAAAATGTCAACCTTTCAGTCGCGATGCTAACGCGCTTTAAAACTGGACATGTATGTTGGCGACTGCATTGATAATAACGTGCGTTAGCATCGATGCAGTCGCGCTTCTGCTCGATACTTACGCGCGACTACATCGATGCCATATTAAATCTATTTCTTGTGTGAGTCGCGATGCAGTCGCGCCTTTTTTAAATTTGCGACTGCTTCCACAGGGCAGTAGTTAAGGGGTCTACATAAAATAGTTTATAAGACACAATAATTAAGGATGTATCTTAAAATTTTGGACAAGTTACCGTTATAATAAAAGTATCATTGTTGACTAAAAGTTTGAAGTTTTTACGGGTTACTTACCATATAGAAAATATAGGTTTAAACTTTTTGGATGTTATAGGTAGACTTTCATAGGGAATATAGAAATTAGTATAAAAAATATAACATTTATTTAAATATCATTTAGTTTAAGGAATATTGTAACTTTTTTTATATATTTAGTAGTAAGAGTTCAAGAGCATAAAAAAGACGTTCTTATTTAGAACAGTATAATACCACTTATTACTGTAATGTGATTGAAATTTTCCGCCCTATTTAAGTGTCATAATAAAAGGACTAAAGTAAGAGGGTACGAGATGGGATAGCCTCGGAAATTGTTAAAGATTCCACCGTTATTTACTCAGACGACCCAAGAAATGAAACTGACACGTTTCCCCTTTATTTCCTTGCTGACATTCAGAATGACAGATGTCAAGTGCTAGAGCATTTATGCCTTAGCATCTTTTTACACGCATTTCCATGCTCAGAAATAGAATTTCTTTTTAATATTCCACCGATATAAAAGCGCTGCATTTTATTTTGGCTTTCAGCAAACTGTTTTGTTTTTTGTTTGGTTGTAGTATGGAAATAATCCAATCAGAATCGAAATATTTATCCAATTTAGTGGTGAACTCCTTTTTTTACACTTGAATAAATTGTGTGTATACCAAACATTTGATTTATGTTAAAACTGGTTAATAAAAAGGTTAATCCACCTGATTTTATTACGCTTTTGATAAAAATAAGGCAATCTTTTTCCTTGCCAAGCGGAACAACGGGACTAATTCTGTGTAAATAAATAACTTTGATACCCGAAACGGACAAGCTTATGACCTAACGATAACAAAGCCCAAACATTTAGACACAATTACTAGCCAAGGGGCTCTCCGGGCTAATTGCCTATTAAGAGAAAAATAACAGCTCGTTATGAAATTTCATGGAATTGCTGCCTTAGGTAGAATAAAAATGTTTCAGTCTTGGTGTAGATTCAGAAAATACGATTTTTGAAAATGAAACACAGTGCGCTTCGAAAAATTGTCACAACAGTTTACAATTGATTAGACCAGTATTTTTTGATGTTGAAAAGTTTCTGAAGAAACGAACTTTTGTGTTTTGCTCATCCTTCGGTACTACATATATTTACACCGGTTTATGTTTTTTTTGAGATTCTTATTATTTTTCTATGCTCGAACATTTAGAAGTAAAACTTTTCCACAGCTAAAAAGGAGAAATTGTTTTATTTTATGTTTGAAAGGGCTAATCTTAAATGCTATTTTCTATGGCACAACTTAAGACCCAGACATTTTCGTTGTGCATGTATAGTTCCAAAACACCAACTGAACTTGCTACTAATTCAGTGCAGGCCGAGTAAACAAGAAGGTTCCGTTAAAATTGTTAGCCGAATTTCACCCTTGTACCGATTATAATAAGGACTACGCGAGAATGCCGATGTAGGCTGCAGTATCTTGTACTGGCAAGATATAAACACTCAAATTGTGGCCACGAAATAGTACAGATTCAGTTACTGGTTTCTATGGTAACATATGCTGTTACAAAAATGCGTTTTAATGACTACTTGTACTCGTATGAATTGACTTTTAAAAAACCCTCATTGTAAGCAAACTGATCAAGAAAAAATTGCCGAAAATTGGCAAATAGCACTTTAAAAGTACTGCGGTAGATGAATGATTCGCATGTTGTATATATACTAGCGGTCCCCGCGATATCGTCCGCGCGTTTTAAGTGTGCTCCCGATGCACCGTGATGTTTTATAGCCTAAAGCCTTCCTCGATAAATAATATTTCCAACACAAAATCAAATTGATCCAGTAATTCCTGAAATTAGCGCGTTCAAACAACTGTTCAGCTTTATAATATTAGTCAACATCCTCCCTGTCGCTTCTCAATACATATTTGATAATATCATGTACGTACAATATATTATTAAATATGTACAGGCCCAAAAGGCCCAGGTACAGGGCCCAAAAGATAAAGAGACATGTTCTAGCCCCATACGGGCCAGAATTGATTACTTATTATTGACGTTCATAAGTGGCATTTTCTGTCCTAAATAGGATAAATTATTTTTGACTTTGACTTTGTATAGTTTGAAAGTATTTTCTAATCTTACTTTTAAGCGCAGTCGCGTTGATATGCAAGAGTATGTCTTTGTATTTATTTTTATCTGTTCTTTGGCTATATGATTACGTTTACTTTACTATCACTGCACAGACAGTTCTTGCAAGTAAATTAGTTGCCTATGCCTTGCTGAAATAAAAAGCGCATTATCAATTTCTCGCACTTTTAGTGGCCCCAAAGTGCAGCAAGTAAGGACGACAGTGGCGTGGGAGATATACAGTCTCCTTGAATGTAAATGAATCCGTGAAGTGCACTGAACATGTTTTGTCGGGCAGACAGCTACTCGTAAGTAGCCGGAAGAAAACGTACGGTAGACATTATGTGTGCGAAAATCTAAATACGGAACGCAAAGAAATGGGAAACTCACGCAAAATGTGTGGTACAATTTTACAAGAGGGCATTATACGTTGCAAGCAAATTTTGTTGTGTTCGTTATATTTATTACTAGCGGTCCGCGTTTTATCCTCGCGTTTTTAGTTTGCTTTCTCCCCCCTCCCCCCTCCCCCACCCCGTCGCAGCGTGATGTTTTATAGCTTAAAACATTTCTCGATAAATAAGCTATCAAACACAAACATAGTTTTTCAAATCGATCGAGTAGTTCCTGAGATTAGTGCGCTTAAACAAACAAACTCTTCAGCTTTATAATTTTATTTACTATGTATTTTCTTTGTGGCTTGTGAGTTCAATGCACTACTTCAAACATAGATATTTATTTAAATAAGTTGAATCATTTCGTAAGAACGTGGTGATCAATTCATTATTCATTTACTTATTATTATTTTTATTGTTACAGGTATGTTATCATCACAACGACCGTGGCAATAGGTTTGTTGGACTGCAAAGTTTAATTCAAGCTTAACAAGTTTAAATTTTCATGACGCAAACAATTTGCTTAATTTAATACTCATTGGAGTTAAAAAATACTCTGGCATTGTTTTGGGGTTTTGACAGGGGTAGTTAGAAACTGTCTCCAGCAGATGTTTACCTTAACAACAAAGAACTTTTGCGCTGCCGCATAAATATAAATAATATACATTTACTGCCAAAGACAATACACCAATTGTCTTGGTTTCGTACTAAGGAATTTTCTTCCTTGTGTTAGGAATACCAGACAACGATTATGTCTGAATCATCTCCCATAAATACTTAAAAACATATAAACATCCATGACTTGGTACAAAGTTCGTGCTCATCACATAAACATTCGCCCCTTGCGGGATTCGAACCTGCGACCGCCGGTACAGTAGTCAGGAGCGCTAACCACTACACCATACGCGTTGTCAAATAAATTTGATGGTTTATCTAGCTTTAATGAAATAAGGTGTTTGCATGTATTTATATTTGTAATTTGCAGTCAAATAAACTAAATCTAATTAAAATTAGTTTATCATATGTATTTAGATTTAATGATTGGACTAAATAAACATTGGCATTGATGTTGTCGTTACATTATAAGATAATGGTTCATTGAAATTAATATGAAGTTAAGTTTATTGAATTGACTGTGTCAAAACTAACTAGATTAGCAACAAAATCACGACAAAATTTAAATTGCTAAACAGTAGTCAACGAATAATTAGGTCTCGTATAAACAAAAACTTAACGAATGGCGGAGACAATAATCCAGCAACCATTTTGCTGTGTGATCGTATGAATATGCAACAACTACCGCTGTACGAAGTAAGGGTAGCGTCACACTGGCGATTTACGAGATACGCAATCTGTCTACACGTCGTGGTTCGAGGGAAAAGTTACGACTAGAAAATTCAGACACCCTTTGCGGTCTATCTGTGGGGTAATGACCGCTACAATTTTGCCATCCCAGTCTCTCAGCTTGCATTTTAACGTGAGCAAAAGTGACATCTAATACCGTTAAACCATATTCTCGCGCCGAATTGAGCCGTTTTCAATCACACATGACATTTCGATACTTTGTAAACCTCGTGTACTTAATTATGAGTTGTATTTCAACTTCAGCCATTTAAAAAATATTTAGCGAATGACACCACGAACAAATTTCGTACGCCATTAATGACCAGGCGTCACCACTGGTCATCAACTCATACAAAAGGACTCATGTTCAAATTAAACTTTCAAGGAATGTAATGCGGAATTATTTAATTTTACCGTTTTCTTTTATTATGACTTTTTTTCGAACTATTATTGACGATGCTGGTTGCTGATTTTATTTCTTTAATCTTATTGTAAAATGTGTGTGTTATTTTTTGTATGTGTGTGTCTGTCATAATTATGATAATTTGATAACCATAAATTATTATTATCTTAAAAAAATGACATGTCATAATCTTGTCGTCATATTTGCGTCATTCTTGCTTGGCATAGCTTCTAGATACGAAATAACACAACTCACTGACTTCAGCATCCCTTACTCACTGCTACTTTTAGCATCGATGCATGTTTTGAAAACGCACGACTAAATCGCCAAAATACAGTACATAATTTGTCAATTTTTCAGCTTCTGCATCACGACTGCATCGAAGCTTAAAGTAGCGCAGTGTGTAAAGTTTGACAGTTTAGACAGTTTGCGACTGCATCGATGCCGCATCATGACTGTATCGATGCTAAAAGTCGCAGTGTGTTAGAGGTCAAAGATCTACGAAAGTAAAGATCCTCAGATCGGTCCATATATCAAAATTAAGTAAAGTATGTAAAACTTTCCTTTGCTGGGCAAAAGCCTTACCTCAAGTACGAGTGAGAATGAGCCATTTCCACCACGCGGGCTCAGGGGTCGGATTGGCGAAGGGGTCTTTGCAGGGCAAGCGACGAACCTTGCTGACAGATTTTATCAAGCTATGTCACAGAGAAACAGAGAGGTTGGAAGCGTTTGAGATGTGGTGTTGGAGGAGAATGGAAAGAAAAAGTTGGACAGAAAAAACAACGAAGAAGTGCTCAAAATTGTAGACGCAGAAAGGAATATTTTGAAAACAATAATAATAATAAATTTATTTATTTTCTCTTCACAAAAATAGGACATAAAATGACAATCATAAGGAATCACAATTGGTGCTACAAAGTATCCTGTCATTTGTGAGAGACTGGTGCCTGAAATAGGTTTCGGAGAAACCTGTAACACAGGTCACCAGGCCCACCCACATATGATTACAATATTGATTGGTAGCAAGTTATATCGTACATACAAAGTGAACGTGCGCGCGCGCGCGCGCGCGTGTGTGTGTGTGTGTGTGTGTGTGTGTGTGTGTGTGTTATGTGTTGAAGTTTGTGTGTGTGTTATGTGTTGAAGTTAGATAATCAACAATAGAAAATCGACGAGGCAATATGATAGGACACTTGATACGACATGACAGATTTTTAAAGAATATCATAGAAGGAAAAATAGAAGGGCAGAGGGGAAGAGGACGCCCTCAGATAAGCTATTTCGACCAAGTGAAGGAGAAAATTAATGTCATGTCATATCAGGAGGTAAAGAGGAAAGCAGACAGTAGAAAAGAATGGCGATTACTCCACCGACAAGAGCGCGGCTCTTAAATTGAAGAAGAAGATGTATGACCTATGACTGACGACTAATATCAACCAATCCCAGCTGAGACCAAATATTGTCATTACACCATTGTCATGTCTAACGAGTAACAGATATGACCAACACGCGAATACATTGACTCACATAGTAGGTAGTCACGCGTGCTTCGAACAACGTACGAGATAACTCCGCGGCCTCTCAATCACGTTGTCACGTGTTACACGTGCGGAATTTGTCGGTGACATTCACACTTTGTAGCTGAACGGCGCACGAAGCTGCGGATCACTAGTTTTGAATATGTTTTCCGTCAGTCCTGTCATTTATCAATCAATAGTGCCGATGTCAGAAAACATCTTTGCAAAGATTTGTACCAAAGCTTTGAACAGTATTGAAACGGAGTAAGAAGTTATTTTCTTAAAAACAGTCTGTTTTTGTAATACTTTGGGAGATTTACATATTATATCACTTCGTAAAATTAAAAACTGTTTGGCTTAGTATTTCATTGTTAGTTGCAAAGGAGACAATGTAAGGCACAAACTTTAAATTGAAGATCCTAAGGCCAATGCTACAGTGGTTTGAAATTACACTCAGTATGATACCGCCTTTACGTTTGTGGCTCTGTTTTCATTTATCTCTCAAAAGCCGATTAGAAAAGGAAAAGACGTTAATGAACCAAAAGGACACAGGGTTTAAAACAAAATACAAGGGTCTCTGTCATAGTTAACTCTTCCGTTACTGACCTTTTACAGTGACGAATGTTTTTATACTACTCACAATAACTTATACATTCACTAAAATAGCTTATTCAAAAACAATATTTGCTTTCAGTGAAGCTCTACAAAAACACTGTATTTTCCAGTTGATAAATTATCATGTACCCCCAATTCCCGATCCTGTAACATAATACCGGCAGAACCTTCGAACCCTTTGAAAGGATTAATTAAAATGAATATTTTCGCATAACGACTTCCGAGCGAAGCGGTTTAGAGGGTTTCAATCGGTCGAAACAATTTAATTGAATTTTCGCTTATTTCGCTCGCTCTGCTCGATAGCTCATCGTAGGTGAGCGCTTCGCATACCCCAAACCACATTAATAACGATCATTTGATGACCAGATAAAACTTTAGTTGGAAACGCAACTTTATCGTGCCGTCATTTCAGATAGGTGCGCACTTACCTGAGTTTGATTAATTTCTGACTTCAAAGGTTCACATCATTAAAATAAATTGATAATGTAAAATATTTACTTGTATCTATAACTATTTATAAGGCATTAAATCCGCCAATTGTACAACTTACAGTGCATTAAACTTTAGATAAAAAAGGAAACGATTTAATAGAGTTTATTTTTGGATAATTAAGCCCGGACTTCCTTTGGCATACAGCCTTTTTAGTTTCACAATAAACTTGGTATAATGAAATACGTCAATGCACTTATAAGTTTTTATGATCTTTAACCTCGTTTCGTAAGAATAGTGGAGCAGAGCTTATCATTTTAGTCTTCGCATCTTTGCCTCGATTTGACGCTCGCCTGACTTTTCACACGTCCTCATAATATCATGTCAGGCGTTGATACAATCAAATACATTGTACTATTGTCATGATAATATATTGTTGCTTATCTTGCTATGTAAATCAATGCGTGATAATGTACTCATAGCCACACTAATCCGGCAGTAGTAATCCGTAATTTAGTAGATGGGATGGCGTCAATTAATTGTCATAATAGACTGATGGATTACCGACATGATTTTAACTGCTTATGGTAAGTATTTAGCTAATTGCAATGGTATTACTGCACGGAGAGTTAATTGAAATTGAATAATTCCTACATTTAATTATGAAACTCTGTCTTACCGTCTGTTTGGCGTGTTACCTTTTTAGTTTTTATGCATGGACCTAGGTACACATGTATGTCATTGGAAGGTGTAGAATCGAAAAACATTGTTGAATTCGGGACTTCGTAAAAATAACTGAAATATAATGTCCGTGAACTGTTATTTTCTATATTAAATATATTAAATTGTTGGCTAAGTGTAATTTAGAGCTATGTTAGAGCGTGCGATATTATCGCTTCCTATAATCCTACCATTTTGAGGCACACCTTATTGAAAACATCTTCCCGACCATAAAACTTTGTTCTATTAACGGAAGTATAGAATGCTCGAGATAAGGTAGTGGACATACGGCAAGGTCTAGCGGTTTCAGAAAACCATTGATTGAATCAAACATACACTTTGAGGTACCCTAGTGTTTGAAATCAAACATTTTCAGCACTTACTCATCGTGAATCACAATATCCTTTTCAACACACTTGCTCAAAATGACGTTTTTATTCCACCGATTTTTGGCTCATAATAAATTATTAAAACTTATAATAAATTATTAAATTATAGATATTAAACACGCGTGCTTTTACAGTATATTATTGCACTAGTGCCTTTAGTTTATTAACCCAACCAATTTACATTTGTACCCTAGTACCAAGTCGTAAGTAAGAAAAAGAAGCGATATAATTTAGACGGGTTATACAATACTTTTATTTTAGCAACAAACAGTATTTATGCCAAAAATATTAGTATCTACATATGTACAATAAATGGTTAATCCAGATATATTACTAAAAAATAGCTCAAATTCATTTAACATAATCTGTGATTTGTGTTTTAAACACGAATTATTACATTTTTAATCTTGGCTTTTGGCTGATCTAGTTCGCGCCTAAGACTTGCGCGCGCATCGGTATCGCGGCAAGAAAAAAAAAACAATGCGCCATTTTTCGTAAATAATAAGTGACGGCTGTGACGAAGTTTCGATATATTATGAAGTTTAATATTAATGAAAATGTCTACTTCAAGTGCAGAAAATGAAGAAAACCTATTATTAACTCCGCCGGACATATGTAACGAGGCAACGCGGCTTTCTTATGGCGCACTCGCTTTCGCTCGTGCGCACACAATATCGCCTTGTACATAATGGTCAACTTAGCACACTTGTATCATAATGTACTATTATAACAAAAAATACGAAAAAGCACCAAACTACATAGCATTCGTTTCATTTGTAAATGAAGGCATATTCGTATCTTGAAAACTTCGCAGTATCATATGCCTTATTTCTTGTAAATCCCTAGGTTTTCCATTTTCTAATATTATATATTTAATTTTGGGGGTGTTTATCCCACTGTCTCTTTTCGCTAATCCCTCCGCTCGCTCACGCAATGTATCCCTCCTCCGCGCTTAGCGCGCAACGAGGCTTGCTTTAATTAAAAATACCTACGGAGAAGGTGGCTGCCAACTTCATTTGCCACGCGATTAATTGGAGCGGAATAAAACCTTCCGAACGAGCGATAGTTGGGACTCGTGCAATCTTGGAGGACCCGTGTTCTATTTCGCACCTTAAAAATTGATTGTCATTATTTTCTAAGTAGTAGTATTAAACTTATCTTTGTATGTAAGTATTATAAATAAGTTTCATTCATAGTCGCTGTCAATCGCATATTATATCACACACCGACTGGTTAATTAATACAGCTAAAATAGCAAATTAAGTAATTATATTGTATAAATAAATAAAGGAAAGAGTAAATTATAAACAATTTCTGTTTTCATTAGGACTGCCTAGTTGCTTATAAAAACAGAAAATTGTATGACAGTAATTGCCACTTTATAAAAACCAGTACCCTAATATCATTACTTTTTCCTGTTGAGTGGAATCTTAGTTTTTTTATTAACATTAATATTGAAATAGGGTCGCAGTTTCAAACAAAACTGGTTAAGTATCGATTGTGGTGTACTAAAGGGAGGTGTCTCCTTCAAATTATTACTAATGGCCCGAATGGCTGTGGTCTGCTTTATCGCGTTTATATCGACAGCGTTTATCGACGTCATTATATCGACGGTAAACCAAATAATTATGGCTGGAAATAACATTCATTCGAATGCCTTTTCATAACGTTTTCGTATGAATGCTTATAACATTTGCTAACGCAACCAATATTTGCTGAGTTAGATTTTAATAACTAATACAAAGATTGATATTTATATTCTCAAATATAGGTAAGTAAAAAGGATGTTTGATATAACAGAAAAGGCGGCCAAGTACGAGTCGGTTTGCACACTAAGGGTTCCGTGCCAACTTCAACTGAAGCCAAAATACCACAGTATTTTGTTGACAGCAATTAATATAACTCTTTTTTTAATAGTATTCGTATAAATATCAAAGTTATGTTTGCGGTTATTGAAAATGTGCTCTATCTCAAAATGTAATAGTTCAATCTCGTTTAAACGATTGTTTTTGTCGAAAAACCAATTTTCGTTGGAAGTTTTTGTCAAAATCTACATTATGTATTTATTTTCAAATTTTCCACTCGCTTAGTTTAAAAGTTTGATGGGGGACGCCCATTTTACCACTTTGGAAGCGTCTATCTCTCAAATGTTAGACTTTTAGAGAAAATGGTATTAGGAACCTCTATATCATTTAAAAAGACCTATCCTTAGACACCCTAAACGCATAGATTTGAAAAAAAAAATACTTATTGTCAATTGATTTGAAATTATGTTTTATTTCTTGTGCTACAACGCTTTGTTTTCGAAACTCACATAATAATATGTGAATGTTGAACTGCAGACATATATCTCATTCACAAACACTCGCTAATGCAAAAACCCATTAGGATTCCGTTGACACACTATTCTAAATTGTACAAACTATATTCTCACACAGAATCACGGCTAAAGTTAAAACTCGGGAGAACCCATGAGAAATAAATTAGAATTTCTGCCAGTATATGTGACTCCATCTGTCTTTCTGACCTTTACTAGCGTCATAGTGTAATTGAGAGATAAATAATTAGACTGCAAAAAGGCAGCATCTTATTCCTCTACAGACGTAGATTTAAGAGTCCTTACGCTGCAAAAGGCCGGTTTCTTGATCGTTATTTACAAACGGTTAAAAAGCATGTCTGCTACCATTTGGTAGAAAAATAACAATTGTGCGAGTTTAAAACAAAGGATACCAGAACTTATTTTCAGAATCGCTATTTTCCTTCCTGGGTTAAAGTGTTTTCCCTTCGTTAATTGTCGATCAAGAAACCCGCCATAGGTGGTAGTGCTGAAACCATTACGACATATTCAACCTCTGCAATCTCTAAAAAAACCTGTTCTGTCGATACGTGAAGTTTGCATAAAAATATAAAGGAACTGTACCATCTCTAGACAACTTTCATTTTTACCAGATGGATCGATCGTTCACATAACATGCCAATAAACGCTGAACTTTCATTCGTGCGATATTCCAACATTTGCAATGACAGATGCGTAGACACTCGCGAAGTGATTTACCCGACAAACGAGCGCCATTGACCGACACAGACGCTAATGCCGCTATCAGAACTCGAGCAAATCTGTTACAGTATCGCTACAAATCATCGTCGGCCATTTTGTGAAGTGCCGCCATTTTGTCATCCCGTTAGATGCGGCTGACGGCTTTGCTGCGTGCGATTGATCGATGAAGGCGATACAAGTTACACGGTGATCGTTATTGGCGTAATGTATTATGTTATGATGTTAGTAGTGATACCCAGAAGCGAGGATGAAAAGAAAATTGATATGGCTTATATATAATGTCCTGGAATTGTTAGTACTAGTTTAACTACAAAATTTCGTAGTGGCTTCAGCTTTTTCTCACGATTTTACGTGGCTATTGTTATAGCTCCTGTACAAATTTTGTTCATTCAATAGATAATTTTCCGGAACGAACTTATGTCTGAATATTTAGGTACATTATTTTTTTAAGAATGAAAATTGAAACATGATACGACAAAAGCTTGTAAAGATAAGAAATAAAAAAACAAGAAAAAGCAATCGTGCATAATATTCCATTGTAATAGCATCAAAGTTTTTCCCATAATAAGATGCAAGTATCGTCGCATGTATTAAAATTTACTATATCAACACCGCTTTATTGCTCTTGCTCTCTTGAGTTTCATATTTAAAATTCAGGGTGAAATGGGAGAAAACGAAACACTTATTATCCAGAGTCAAAAAAGCGGTCAGTATGTTTTGACCTAATAAAACTTGTCAAACTATTGTGGTTTTCTCATAAAAACCAATGTGTGCCTTCTAAATTTTAAGAAAATAAAATTACACCCATTCGATTTTCCTATCTCCTTTACTTAGGGCTTTTCATTGTTATTAAACGATTTTTTTGGCATTTTCTTTTTCCAGACAGTTAATGATTTCCATTTTTGCATCCCGACACGAGTTTATTTTTTTCCAAGGTTAAATATTTTATGATGACTATAATAAGAATTTCTAACTTACCCAAAGTTGGGGCGGGTTGGTGACAAACTTTTTAATCGTTTTATTGAAGCTTTCCCACTGTAATTTAAGAGTTCTCGCTTCTTTATTTAATTTATCAGTCTATGTCCCTACTTTTATTGTTTGCGTCAGCTGAGTTTTTTTATATAGCTATTTATATTATTACTAGCGGTCCCCCGCGACTTCGTCCGCGCGTTTTGAGTTTGCTCCCTCCCCTCCCGTCGCAGCGTCATGTTTTATATCCTAAAGCCTTTCTCGATAAATAAGCTATCCAACACAGAAATATTTTTTAAATCGGTCCAGCAGTTCCTGAGATAAGCGCGTTCAAACAAACAAACTCTTCAGCTTTATAATATTAGTATAGATTATTATTTTATTTATTATTTTATTTGAATCAGGTAGCAGATCACAAAATGCAATACAGACCCATATAACAAATACCTTACAAACTAACATACATACAAAATAATATATCAAATCCATTTTTATATAGAAATTACACGCAATTTCACTGGCGTGTTGCTCGTAGTGTCGCGTAGAATTTCGCGGAATCGCCGGAACACGACACCTTTCGGCCAGAAACCTTCGTTCATGAAGGTACCTTTTCAGTGCGAATTCTAATCACAAATGAATTAAAATTTACATTGCGTTACAAGTTGAATGTGTGACGGCTGACGCATCGCTAGCGCCGGTGACGGCAATCTTCGGCGATGTCTCTAGTTTCTCAAGATTTAACTTAACTCATTCTGTTAAAATTCGGTAATATCAATATATAGGGCCAAAATATGAGAGCTCATTTGTTTATTTTTTCCCAATTCTTGCAGTATTCCTCATCACTTATAACTCCTTAAACGCACATCACAGCCTTGATTGTCTTCCTGGAAACAGGCACGAACTAGCCGGAAGCGAAACTTCGAGGAAGCAACAATTAACCGCCAACTTGCTTGTTCAGCTTTAGAACACCTTTTATACCAAACTTGCTCATAATGGATGAGGTGTACTAACTGGATACAATGCTTATTTAGAAACTTGCTGAAAGGAACAGAATGGAGGCGTTCTTCAGACGGGTGTTTTAGTAATAGGGTAATTGTCACCACTAATCGTTTTCTTTTGGCCTATGGTCGTTCTTTCAATACTGTGAGTATTATGGATATAAAAAAACAAACGAAATATAGAAATTTACGTTCAGGCCATTCGGGTTTTATTTTTTCATATTTTTAAAGAAAGTCTCTAAAAATACTTAATAATGTGACTTCAAATATTTTAACTAAACTATTTGGTATATACCAATTATTATTATTAAAGTTTTATCTTTAAACCCCCTTGCTTAAAAATAACACAATACCTATCCTTTCCTCTTTACGAAATGTTCATCGCTTAACCTACATCCAGATACGTATTCATTTCTCAGTCTTTATTTCACTAAAACGTAAGTGTAAACGTGTAAAATTAAATTGTCGCACACAGGATTCCCGTAGCACATGCTCACAAAGAGAATATACTAGAATTTCGCTTCAACCTCGCTTTAAAGCAAACTACGTAATGGCCCAAGCGCAACCCTATGCATACGTAATAAAGCCCATTTGAGAGTGACAGCGATGCTTTTATTTGATGGAATGTCCGACACCTAAAATTGAAAATGGGTGCGCACTGTATTTTGTTTCTTGGAATCGAAATTGCAGAGACGTCTCCGCTTTAATCCAATGCCAGGAATTTGGCAATGTTTGTCAAAATAACTATGTATTTCCACTAATAAACATTTCTCTGCCATAACAATATTATGGCCAAAATACAATACGTCAAACTGCTAGCCAAACATTATTTGAACAAATGAATGAAATTATTTATTACAAGTAACAATGACTCATCTTTGTTAGTTGAACTTATAAACTATACCTATTAGCAAAATAAAATGAAAAAAAAATACGTTTAAACTTATCAAACAAATCAACAAATCTCAAGCTTAAAAAACCTTTATTCATAGGTTATCTAGAAGAGATCGCTTTTAGCTATAAGACCGCCTTATTTATATATATATTCTGCAAAAATGCAAATTTTAATGATTTTTGTGATGTGCAACGAATAGCTATTATTATTATTACACATTTTTGTAAAACATATTTTCGGACACCAAGGGTGCTTACTTCACAGCAAACATTCCTTAGACTACTATCACGCTTAAAAACTGCATCAACCGCTCAATAAGCTCTAATCCAGATGTGTGGACAGACGTCACAGTCTAAAACTCAAATGGACACAGAATAAACGGTCCGAATCATCGCTCGAAATGAACCCTACCCACTGGATTGACAGTCTGAAATAGGCTGACTAAGTGATTCGATTTCATGGGCCATTGCTTCTGGAATCGATTGTTGGAGTGAGCTAATCGTCTCAGTTGGACTAACCTGATTTTGTCTCATGTGGTGGCTAGTAATTGCCCTCTAAACAACAGCTCTGGGATTTCGCTGGACGCTCTTCTTTTTTTTATTGCCACTCACGAATGAAAGTGCTAATTTAGACGACTTTTATTTGAAGCCCTTTAAGGCTTCCGCTAACATAGCTAGATTTAATATTTGCTTCGGTATCGTTCTGCCGCATCGCTGCAGTAATTCGCATACTGTTTTCGTTCGCGTACTGCGTTGGTGTATTAACGCCGTTAAAACTAGTCGCTATATAATGTTTATAAAAAATCGTTCGACGATGATACCTCATTGAAAATCTATGTGCATCACAATAAAATATTGTTAAAAATCATTATGATAATATTCATACTTTACTACCTGATGCGTGGAATTTTATCTTTTTATTTAATCACCGTGAGAACGTCATTACTCTTTCCAAAAAAACACGGTAGGCATTATTTTCTAGTGTAGTAATGTCGTAATAGTTTCGTGCTAAATTGTACAATGAACTCAAATTTTAACGCTTCCTACAATCAAAAACTCAACTTGTTAGGTGGTTTAATTAAATTTTGTCAGAACATTTCAATTAGGAAATGGTAAAACGTTGCAGACAGCAGTTGACCGCACCCTCGCTGAGCACTTAGTGTACTACGCTTTACGTATAAAGTTGTATGAACAAGAGACAAATATTGTTCAGTACTCATCTTTGCGGTCGCAGTATGAAAATGTATGCAGGCAGACAATTTTGACTTCATACGTACGGGGTAATTTGGTTTTGGTTAGCGACTCCCGACCTATGGTTGGTTGTACGATGGATACTGATGCCATTTTTTTTATATATTTTATTTAAATGGAAAAGAACCCACAAAATCAATGTATTATTGCGATACTAGCGAGAGAGACAAAACTACCAACGCCAGGTCGCCTCTTTGTAGCTTACTAGCAATGACGTAGTATTTCGTAGATACGTGCGAGGGTGCGAGTTTCCCCATTCGTTTTTTTTAGAATATTGAGAAAAGGTTTTCTTTTATGAAACTGTCATAGAATTTAAAGAAACTATTACTTTAGAAAAAGCATAACACATATTATCATCCCTGAGTTGGATGTTACTGACTAAAACAACAGCCTGTATAGGCATATGAATTTTTAGAGATAGTGCATGACAATTCGTCCAATGGTATTTTTGAGTTGCAGTAACAAATATCATCGATCGACACTTAACTATGTACTAATAATTTTATGCGTATAGGTACAATAAAAAATATCATACGAAGCATGCTTTTATAAGCACGCGAGTAGCTAATAAGTAATGTGAAAAAAGGTAAACTAGTATTTAGAACATATTTATACAAAGTTGCAGTATACCTAATGCAGAGCGCACACAACCGGTCGCTATTAAAAGCTGTGGAGGGAGGGGGGGCACATTAGACCTAAGTCAAGCTACATCAACTCTCTAGAAAAAGAGAACTAAAATAGGAGTGTTACAAATTTCAACAAACAGAAACGGGCTGGTTTGCACTTTTCTTCTTCAAAAACATAAAAAAACGCCAACAAACCTTCACCTCTTTCTTAGAAAAGAAAAATCTGTTTCTCCAGTAGAAAAACACGCCACGAAGGCTCTCGCGTCAACGCCTTGCTACGATTTTCTCTCTTATTATTCGTAGTCGCAAATAGTTCGTTCGTAGCGCGTAGCAAATGATTTGTTTGTATCGTCGTAGCAAATAATTTGTTTGTAGCGTCGTAGCACCGTAGCAGGTGACTAATTGTTTCCGCCGCATGAGCCTTTGCTGACAGGACCTGTCTCTCGTTTGTGGTCAGGCGTTGCAGCTTTATTTTCCATTATTTTATACCTGTTGTTTTTAGGGACCTTTTTGGGTAAATTTTGATAGTTTTCATTTTATGAAGTAGATTTTTATGAGCAGTGAGTCGACTTTTTAAGTGGTATGCGCAAATTTTTACGCATAAGGTTTTAATAGCGCTATAATAATATGAGGAATTTATAATACTGATCTATTTCGTTTTATAAAATCTTATCCATCACATTTTTTCATTTGTTTATAAGTGGAATTAGTTTATGAATCTATCTGCCATGTGAGTTGTGGAAGCTCTCTAACCAAGACGAGTATAATATGTTAGCAAATAGGCCACGTTCACTTTACGACGCCAGTTACTTGGCTTAATGACTTTAGTACTGCACTGTTTACGCCAAAAAGTATAACACCTATATATTTACACACTAGCCATCTACCAGACATACTCGTATATATTTTTTATCATCATTATTGATAATGATCACTAAAATGCTCACAATCAAAGTAAAGAACTGGTGAAATTCGCGGTATATCTAAACTTAAAACTCTAAGAGCGCTTTCACACTTAGACGACTTTAGCAGCGCGACGGTCGCGCGGCAGTCTCGCTGCTGTCAATTTCATACATAACTGACAGAATTAAGCCTTTCACATTAGAGAGACGCGCTGCTGTCGCTCAAATGTGAAGGCGCACTAATTCCCTCGATGTCTATCAACCTCTTTCACCATAGATTGAAAAGGGTTTTATGGCATTAAATATTAATATGTATAAAGGTTAGATGTTCTTTTTAACCGACTTCGAAAAGGAGGAGGTTATCAATTCGACTGTATGTTTTTTTTTTATCATTATTTTTTTTTTGTATGTATGTTACCTCATATCTCAGTCGTTTGTCGACCGAATCGAAAAATTATTTCGCCTACTTAGAGGGTGTACTTTCTAGTTGGTCCCATTTTTTCCATTTTGGGATCTGATGATGGGATCCTGGTGTAATCGAGGGAAACCCTCGAATTTTAAAGGCACGTATAGTATTTCTTTACTAGAATCTTAATGTTGACGTGTTGTTACGTCTGATAGTCAACATCTTGTGGGGCTGAGCTGATGGTGGAACTCCTTAACGCTTAGGAGTTCAGTTATTGTAATGACGAAACTTATGATAGGTAATTTGTAGCTTCTTAAAAAATTGAATCATAAGGTGCAACTCCCCCCCCCCTCTTATGTAATCACTAAAAATGAAGAAATAAAATAAACTTTAAAAAAAAGTAAAAACCGACTTCAAAACCAAAATGCACTAAAAAGTCTTAAATAAACTCTTCACCATTGAAAGGAAAGGAATCTGTTTTAGGCAAACAATTTCTTTTTGGAGTCGGTGCCATCACTTTGACCATCAAGCATCAACTATCACAGCACCGACTACAAAAAGAAATTGTTTGCCTAAAACGGATTCCTTTCCTTTCAATGGTGAAGAGTTTATTTAAGACTTTTTAGTGCATTTTGGTTTTGAAGTCGGTTTTTACTTTTTTTTAAAGTTTATTTTTGTCTTAAAAACTTCACATTTTTACAGAACAATTCATCAATTTAATTTTAAAAAATGCCTGTCCCTTCAATTCCACAAGTGGTGTTCCAAGAAGGTTCTTTTAAATGAAGTAATTAGAACTTTTTCTCTGAAACTCCGAATCGTAAAGTGTTGAATCGGCGCAAGTGAGCCGGCGGAGTCTGAACGCAGCTGGCACTGATGGCTAACGAAACACCCGCTTTTGAATGGCGTAAGACAAAAACGATCAGCGTTTCGTTTTACTATCTTCGAAATGAAAAAATAATTAAAAAATAACCGGATAGCGTAAGACACGGGGTTCGATTCCTCGTCTGTCACACAGCCAAAGTTGATTTTTACAAGTGCAATTTATAATATTAAGTTTATGTAGTGACAAAACACTATTAAAACAAAAATGCAATTATAAATTGGCTTTCTTCATCTTAACCGATTGTTAAATATTTGTAAAAATCTTTCCTTCGGATATTGTGAGAGCAATCTCGCAACGTTGATGATGTTACGCAGCCCACGCGTTAAAGTAAGCGCTTGCAAAATTCAACAGGCTTGCTAATGTGACGGTGGCCGAGTGGTATAGGCATACGCCCGGATAGCGTAAGACACGAGGTTCGATTCCTCGTCTATCACACAGCCAAAGTTGCTTTTTATAAGTGCAATTTATATCAAAATAACAGCCTTAAAAAACTGACTAAAAAGCTCAAAATAACAACTTTGCCCTCCGTTCAGGAGAAACAAATTCATTTGGAGTCAAGATCTCAAGCTTACGTTCATCAAGTCTACGCACTTTATGCACTGACTTCAAATAAAATTGTAAACATCGTTTTTTTTCTATATTGTGATATGAGTAACCATAGTATTAAGTAGCTTCAGAGCCGTTTACTGCAGCCTAGATTAAACACTCGGGTCAGGTCGTTGGGGGCAAAAATGATCTGATTATCTTCATGGTCAAAGTGTGAGAAGCACCGCAGGCGATATTTTTTTTTATAAAATACGGTACACCAACAGCATAATTAAACAACAATAGTAACATACAATTGAGGTATTACTCTTCAACATATGTAAATAATTCGGCAAATATATTTTACAAGAGCAGAAGATGATGTCATTTTATTCTATTAGTCCCTAATTATTGGATTTGGCGCTTTGAACTATACTTCTTTATCTACCAGTATTTTTTTAAAACTTGTATTTATTTCATCTTATTCTTCATATTTATCATATACCTCTATAAATGCGCCTTCACATTAGGTTTACGGCTGTCATTTGTGTATAAAATTATCAGCAGCGCGCCTGTCGCGCGACCGTCAGGCTGCTCTAGTCGCCTAAGTGTGAAAGCGCTTTAAAACTTAAATACATTAATACAGTCATATTTTTGCCTTTCCCATTTGCTAGCTCAAGCTATTTTAGAGCGCTTTCACTCTTAGGCGTTTTTAGCAGCGCTACGGTCGCGCGGCAGTCGCGCTGCTGATAATTACATACATAAATGACAGCAGTCACATTTATAGATGTATATGATATATATGACCAATAAGATGAAATAAATACATGTTTTAAAAAGTACTGGTATATAAAGATGTATAGTTCAAAAAGCCAAATCCAAGTAATTAGGGACTAACAATAAAATTACATCATCTTCTGCTCTTCTAATGTAATGTGACGGCGCACTTAAACCTCTCAAATGGCCACAGGTATTGGGCGGAGTGTTGCCTATTTGATATACATTGCCTTTTCGAGCGGGTGCTGTCAATGGCAGCCGGGACTGATGTTGTGCGGAACGCCAACGAGTTGTGCTCCAAACTTGCAGCGTTGAATATTTAAATCATTCAGAATGTTTACATAGATAGGAACTTTAAAATAAAGCTAAGAAGTGAAAGCGTAAGTAAGATGGTTAGATTCTCTATTTGATTACATTTTGATTATTATTAAATAAAAATTACAAATGAAACATTACCCTTAGATTCTCTACGCATTAAAAAAATAATTATGATAGACGTACAACTTAGTAATCTTTCCTTTAAATTGTTAGACTTATGAAAAAACCAACAGAAAATATAGATTTTGCTAGCGGTACTGAAAGCTGTATTTTCTGTTTACGCTTAAGGGACACCTTTCTCCATGGTCACAAGGGGATCTAAGTCACCTATATCAACAAACAAAGATCTTCAACTTGCCGAATTTATTGTGATCAGTTTACACACCTATATTTATAATTACTGATTCATGTGAAAGAACATTCCAAAATGAAGCCTCAAAATTTGGAAACCTCGAATCCGGATCGCATTTCACGGCTGGATCGAAGCAATGCATAAAACATACAGTATGCATGAGCCGGCTTATCTCTTTGTAGCCTGTCTGGTATGGTCACCGGTATTTATACCGTTTCCGGTATCATTTGGTATGCGTCATTCCATAGTCGTTACTTTTCGTATATGTATAACCTACTTTAGTTATAAGGTATGTTGCCTACGTTACATACTTTGCAGTGTCTACTTGACAACTGTAATGTTTTATATATAAAAACTTGTTTTTAAGAATAAAGTATATTCCGAATCACAAAAAGTGGTTAGACGTCAAGACTTTGACTTATAAATGCAATGTTATAACGTTTATTTTATTTATTTATTTAAAGACTTTATTGCACAAATCATAGTGTACAAAGGTGGACTTAATGCTAAAAGCATTATCTGCCAGTCAAACCTTTAGGTCATGCAGAACGATGGCAATGGGTGCATCCAGCACCCATTGCCATCGTTCATGCAGTAATGTTTCATCCGAATTGAGATCGTTCATGCAGTAATGTTTCATCCGAATTGAGATCATTTCACTAAAAGACAAAAGTTTGCAAAACAACTAGGTTTTATTCCGCAACGATAAATGCCATATGCTCCAAACGACGCCATTTTCGAAATAGTTTTTATATTTTCTACAGCTTAAGAGAATTCCAAGTAATAGGCTGCATTTGTGCCTAACGCATATAGGGGTGTAAGTGACTAGATATTTGCCTACAATAATATGTTTGCGAACTTTTATAAAGAAGCCATAACCGTTATGGTTCTTCAAAAACATTTTTATGAGTAAACCTGGTACAACTTGTGAAAATGAAAAGCAGTTTTTTTTATTATTAATATTTCATAGTTGCGGTAACGCCTTTGCCCACCAGTGGGATGTTACAGGCTAACTTTACTTTTTATATTTTATATCATGAACCTCAATAGTTAAAGTAGATATACTAGACACATGATCCTCTTTCGTCTCGAACACAGTTGTGAGCGGACGTGTCGCGCTTGCTCCACAAATTATTGATAACATAGTGCATACGATTGTAACATTAGTGCCGGTTGATCATACGGGTCGTTCTTGCGTCGCCTCAACATAACCACGCGCCCCTCTTACCTCAAGTGCAAGTGTAATCGGTTGCTATTTTTTGCTCCCTCCGGCGCTGCTACGGCAGTGCCGAGCGCCCGACTGATTACGGAGATCGACGATTATTCACGAGTGTGCTACGACGCTACGAACGAGTACTCCTGCCGTAGGCCGCGCGTCTACGAAGGTCAGTGGCGTGCTACTACGACATCAAAGTGCTAAAAATAGACGCTACGAACACAAACTAATTTACTTCTACAAACAGCAATATGCCTGAGACAGATAAAAAAATGGACAAGTCCCCATCGGACTCCGAAACCCAAACACAACAACAGTGCCCAGAGCCCAATGTTCTGTCCCAGCGCAACAAGAGAAAACGTGATGAGGACTTCAGCACAGAGCTTAGTAGCTTCCAGGAAGAAATGAGGAAAATGATTGCTAGTGTGATAACTTCACAGGAAAAAGAATTCAAAAAGAATGCAGCTACGTTAAAGGAAATACAGCAGACAAATTTAAGTATAGAAAATTCTATATCGTTTTTATCAGCGCAAAATGAGGAATTTAGGTTAAAAATTGATCAATTAGAAACACAAATGAAAGAAGATAAGAAATACATAGTGTCTTTGGAAAATAAAGTGGAAGAACTGCAAAAAGATAGACGTAAGGGAAACCTGGAAATAAAAAATGTACCAAAAACAAGCAAAGAGACGAAAAGCGATCTAGTTAACATGGTTATGTGCCTGTCTAAGACCGTAGGGTGTGAAATGAGTCAAAGCGACATTACAGATATCTACAGAATACGAGGAAAAAAAGACTCTGCCCAGAACACCCCAATAATCGTAGAAACATCCTCTGCTATGCTTAAGAATCACATTATAAAGTCATGTAAGGGGTTTAACACCAAACAAAAAACAAAACTATGCGCCAAGCATCTTGGACTCAGAACCTCAGAAGATACCCCTATCTTTATCTCCGAGCAACTCACATCTAAGGCTGCCCGCCTATACTTCCTTGCGCGAGACGTGGCCAAAACTAAATCATATAAGTTCTGCTGGACCTCTTATGGTAAAGTATACCTAAGAAAAAATGAACAGTCACCTATCATACTAATTAACAATGAAATGCAAACTCAACATTTGTTAATCAATGATTGACTAGTCTTTTATCATTATATCTGGCTGGTGTCTTTTTTATTAATTGTTTACTTTTATAGCACATCAATTGTAAATAACAGCGTGAAATGTTTTCCGCTACTATGTTTTATGTACGTTTTAAGAGCTGATGGAACATTCTCACATTTGTCATTGCCGATATTAAAAAATAGAATCATTCAATTTTATATTAATGACTTGCATACTTTCCTGACTACCTTAAAACATACTTCAACAAATCATCTGCAAAGTATAACACCACATTTTACTCATTGCCTACTAACAGATGCATTGCCCAATTAATACTCTAAAGGAAATAGACGATGCTAAAGTTTCACTCTCTGAAACGTGCAACGTCAGTGATCTCAACGCACGTATAACTAATAGTGATGATCTTACATTAATAACACAAAATATTAGAAGTATCTACAAAAATATTGATGACTTTCAATCTACTTTATCTTGTTTGAATTTTGATATAGATGTATTCATCTTGACAGAATGTCGTCTGGATCTTAGACCTATTCCGGTCATTGCTAACTACATCTCCCATGCGTCTACCTTTAACATCAACCAAAACGATGGTGTTGTGGTTTATATTAAGAGTCATCTTAAAGCGAATGTTAAGGAGATTAAACTCAAACATGCCTCTTGTTTACAAGTTGAAATCTTTGATACTATAATCCTGGGAATATACCGATCTCCTTCCAATCCAAACGCACAACCATTCATCAGCTCACTTTGCTCTCACCTGAATACTATAAATTCTAAAGAAACTATTGCTTTGATGGGAGATTTAAATATTAACCTTTTACCTAGAGTAAATGAACCCACGAATGAACGTAACAACAGAACTATATATCTTAACGAACTAGCTTTTCATGGAATCTTAACAGGGCACTCATTCCCCACTAGATTAGGTAATTGTT
Organism: Pyrausta purpuralis; assembly: GCA_963924145.1. Classification (NCBI taxonomy): domain Eukaryota; kingdom Metazoa; phylum Arthropoda; class Insecta; order Lepidoptera; family Crambidae; genus Pyrausta; species Pyrausta purpuralis. The sequence continues at coordinate 21,766,181 of OZ001659.1, forward strand.
TGGATCACTGTATGTTAAAGACAAAAAAGAATGAATTATCAGCATATGTGGCTGTATTAAACACTACGGTAACTGACCATTGTTCTATCTTTCTGTCGCTATCGAGGATTGGAAGGAAACAGTACCCCAGGTGTAACTCATTCAATATGGAAATGGCCAAAAAAAATCTTACTGGTAAAAAACTAGATACTCTTCTTGCCTGTGATGACCCTGACTTCGTTGCAGAAAACTTAATAACTAAACTGCGCGAATCATTACAAGAGAGTAAAACTGATGTAAGACAACCGACAACACGTAAAAAACCTATAAAGCCATGGGTGACTCCTGGTCTTTTACGCTGTATTGAAAATAGAAATAAAATGCAATTAAATCTCAGAAAAGACCCAACTAATGAAATACTAATAATAACATTCAAAAGGTACCGCAACTATTGTAACAATTTATTAAAAAAACTAAAACATAAATATGAGAGAGAAATGTTGGCTAAAAGCTCCAAAGATTCTAAACTACTTTGGAAAACTATAAAAACTATTACCAATCTAAAATCTACAAAAAAACTTAGTACTGAATTACTTAATATCGAGAAAAATGCTGAAAACTCTGTCAATGCAGTAAATGATTTTTTCACTAATGTAGGTAAAAGTCTTGCGAACACTATTATCTCTCACAACGCCCATGCTAATAAAACCAGCAGCAATATGCCCAACAGACAATGCTCTTCTTTTGTGCTACTGGATACTGACAACCAAGAAGTTACTGATGTTCTGATGGGGCTTAATTCTGACAGTGCTCCAGGGTGGGATAATATACCCAATAAGTTTCTCAAGCTTGCCAAAGATATTGTAGTTCCAGTCATAAGTCACCTAGCAAACCTTTGCTTCAGGAGCGGTGTTTTTCCTGCCACTTTGAAGCGATCTATAGTTACACCAGTATTCAAGGGTGGCAAGAGAGACGATGTCAATAATTACAGGCCTATATCAGTTCTGCCTTCTATATCTAAAATAATTGAAAAACTAATTAATGTAAGGCTATTAAACTACCTTAAGAAATTTAACATACTTTCAGAATCACAGTTCGGCTTTAGACCTGGAAAATCGACTGGTGATGCTGTTTTGTCTCTGACTAATCTTATTACAGAGGGTTTGGACAGCGGCAAAAAGTGCCTCACTATCTTCTTAGATTTAAAAAAGGCATTTGACACCGTCTCTCTTCCCATCCTAATACAAAAATTAGAGTGCTATGGAATAAGAGGTACACCACTTGATCTTTTTAAAGATTATTTGTATGGTAGAACTCAAAAGGTGAAAATTGATAACCACATTAGTAATGACTCTAAAATATCTTTCGGCGTTCCGCAGGGAAGCGTACTGGGGCCAACCCTTTTTCTTTTATACATTAATGAACTTTGTAACATCACTATTGCTGGGGGACGCGTGTTCTCTTATGCCGATGACACAGCATTATTTTTCATGAATACATCTTGGAGCTTGGTCTTTGAACAAGCTCAGCAGGGCCTAGTCAAAGTATACAACTGGCTGCAATCGAACCTACTTACGCTTAACATCGCTAAGACTAACTATATTTGCTTTGGAAACACTAAAAAAACACATCCCTGTCGTACTCTAAAATTAAATATACATAATTGTGGCTATCAAAATTTTACCTGTAACTGTCCTGAAATAGAACGTGTTACCAGCACAAAGTACCTAGGAATAATGCTTGATGACAGACTTTCTTGGCATCCCCACATTGAATTCATGAATAATCGAATTAGAAAACTTATATGGATATTTAAAACTCTTAGGAACGTAACTTCTCGGGAACTCATTAAACGAATATATATATCATTAGTACAATCCGTTTTAGGATATTGTATTCATATATGGGGTGGAGCCACAAAGACAAAATTTCTTGAAATAGAAAGAGCCCAACGTTGTTTATTGAAAGTCATGTATAGCAAGCATTATAGATTTTCTACCTCAAAGCTGTACCAGGAATGTGAGCTTATGTCAGTGCGAAAGTTGTATTTGCTACATGTAGTTTTAAACCTGCATAAGAGCTTACCTTTTGATAACTCAAAAATACACAAAAGACGAAACAGGAAGGTTGTCAGAACACAAAATTTTAAGACAAAATCGGCGAAAAGGCAGTATCAAGCTATATCAGCTCACGTCTACAATAATATAAATAAAAATATTGAAATTTATCCATTAAGCTTAAAAGATTGTATAAAAGTGCTATCTACTTGGCTTCAGCTACTTAGCTATAACGATACGGAGATGCTTCTTCAGTAAATTTTATACATAATGTATGTCTGCTGTTTGTAAATATACACGCTGGCCGTCATTATTTTGATTTATAATTGTATGTAACTCTTTTTACTTGCATCATCATGAAATCACTCTCACAATTTTATGTACCAGCAAATTAATTATAAATGTATTGAAAGAGCGTGGTTACCTGCCACAAGTATATGTCTATACTTACTAGGTAACCCCAAATATGTTTAATAATATGTGTACAATACTTGTTTTCTAAAGAAATAAACAATTTTGATTTTTTTTGATTTTGATGATCAACGGAACTAGATCTATGTACACAATTCATTACTAATATAGACATTAAGTCATTCATTATACTAACACTTTTTGGATCGCAGTAGTCCGAAATAAATACTTTTAATACGGTCACCCTATTTTCAAATAGCAATATGCGAAACAATATTCGCGGAACAATATAGGAAGGCATGAAAAGCATAAAGCCAAGTTCTGCAATATTCTCAAAAGTATTAGGCAATGAATATGATCGTTGTTTCAAATTGAAGTAGTCATTCCTTGTCAAACTGAATGATTTTATTTGATAAAATATTTCAATATGTATTATATTCAGCTCTCTCACCATCTTTTTTGTTACAGGTAAGTACCAACCACTAGGAGATTGAATTCACGAAACACGTAAGAAAGAGTGAACTACTATGAACCGGCGAAACTTTGTAAGTATATCTTCTTAAACAGGACTGCCGATAAATAACGGTTGTTATTTACCGGTGCACCCCCTTAGTTTCCGTTACCGCTATTCGTTATTTCGACAGAGGCAGTTGGTAAATCGGCGGGCGTGCCGGGGCGGAGACGAATTATTATTTTTATTGCCATAATAATCCGGGAACGCAGTTTAATTAGGTGGAACCGATAAATAACTTCACGGGATCTGAGATATTGTTCAATAATACTCTGCAATTAGCACGTGGTACAGTCGCCTTAAGATATATTGGATCAGACAAAGTGAACAAATACTTCTGAACAGTTAAAAATGTCAATAAGTTCCAAACACTACAAGTTACCATGAATATCATAACATTTATTACTTCATTAATATCTGAACAGATGTTAGTCATTAACTTCTATACACACAACTAACCAATAATATTTGAACACTCACTTGTCTGAATTTATTCATTGCATGACACTTTCATGACTGTGATGACAATAATGACAACTACAACACGTTACAAACTGCCAGCGTCATCTTACTATTATATAAACTATGAAAAGAGTTTAAAAAAAAAAGTATTTATAGTTAAGTTGGAAGCACTCTATTCTGTATTTTTCCTCGATTGCTCAGATATTTAAGACCGAATGCGTGGATACATTTGACGTTATGAGTGTTCAGATATTATTGGTTAGTGGTGTGTATAGAAGTTATTGAATAGCTTCTGCTCAGATGTTAATGAAGTAACGAATGTTCTGATATTAACGGTAACTTGTAGTGCTTGGAACTTATTGACATTTTAAACTGTTCAGAAGTATTTGGTATCTTTGTCTGCTCCAATATATCTGACGGCGACTGTACGTTGTTACGACACGACGGAGAGACGACCTTATAAAGATCACAGGACCAAACGATGGAGACCGCTTGTGATCAGTCGCTGTGGAAAACCGGGGGAGGCCTACGAGGGTGGGTCAAAAAGTTCGCGGAATGAGGGGTATGGAGGGGGGAAGGGCAACTTTTTAGTATCTACACTAGTTGAGACACTTATTAAGAGTATAAAAACAAAGTTTCAAAAAAAATTGGTCATAATTCACTGAGCTACACATCAATCAACAAGTCAATCCGGAAGAAAATTTGCAACATGGAGAAAATTGAGTTTCACGCAGTCAAAAAGTTCCTTACCAAGCAAGGAAAACCTCCCTAGACTATTTTCTTGTCTTGTCTTCCGTTTACGGGGACTCTTGTCCTGGTAAAACCATGGTTTACAAGTGGCACAACCTGTTTGAGCAAGGCAGGGATTCGATTGAAGATGATCCGAGGCCGGGGCGGCCTGTCGAGGCAACCACGGCAGAAAACGTCGAAAAACTTGAAAAAAACATAGTGGAAGATGCCCGTTTCAAGAAGTAGCAGATGGCAAAAATTATTGGAGTATCAGTTTTAACCATTTTGAACTTCCTACACGACCATCTTGGCATGTCAAAGGTGTGTGCAAGGTGGGTGCCGAGAATGCTCGCGCCACACCAGAAGCAGCGGCGAGTTGAGTGTTGTCGCGAGTTTTTGGCGCTCTGTGGTGAACAAACGGATGAAGTTTTGAACCGGATTGTGACTGGAGATTAAACTTGGGTTCATCATTATGAGTCTGAGTCCAAACAAGACTCCATGCAGTGGCACAAAAAGGGCACACCACCCCCGAAGAAATTCAAAGTGTCTCCGTCGGCTGGAAAACTCATGGCTACAGTTTTCTGGGATTCAGAGGAAATCCTCCTTATTTATTATAAATAAAAGGGTATTTCTATAACTAGAATTTACTATGCTGCACTATTAGAACATCTGCGAGATGCTGTGAGGGAGAAAAGACGGAGAAAATTGACCAAAGGTGTGCTCCTTTTGCACGACAATCCACCCGTGCACAAGGCGCAAGTTGCGATGGCTGCTGTTCAAAGAGTGGGCTTCGAAATCTTGGAACATCATCCCTATAGCCCAGATTTAGCTCCAATTGATTATTATTTGTTCCCAAAAATGAAAAAAGAGCTTCGAGGGAAGAAATTTTCCAACGATTAAAAAGTGAAGAGCGCAATTTCGGCCTATTTTGACGACAAGGAGAAATCATTTTTTTTCGAAGGTATTAATAAATTAATTGATAGGTCTAATAGATGTATTAGAGTTCAGAGGGAATACATTGAGAAGGAAAAATAATTTTGTGTTTTATTTTTTACTTTTTACCTTCCATTCCGCGAACTTTTTGACCCACCCTCGTATGTACAACTGTGGACGTCCTTTGGCGTCCTATGACGGCTGATAATGATGATGATGACGTAGTTATTGCTAAAGGCATAGATGCGCTGGCTACATAAAACGATCAAGTTTTTTTTTATTGTTACATAGCTAACTTAGCTTTTTATTATTTCTTTTAAAAAACTGTGTATAGCTTTAGACGAGACACTTCAAAAAAGTCTGTGTACAAAAATAATCTAATCAATTGAGATTTAGGAGCACTCAACACACCTAAGTATAAATTTACAATATCAATTTATGACGATGACCTAAGTTTGTCCTAACAATCTCGGACTAAGCAGAGAACTTTAAACGCAAGGGCTGCTATAATATATCATACCAGGCCACTTCGGCAACAATAGTCTCCAACAAATAATAATAATAGTCGTCTTTGATGTTGTATATGAAAACGAATAGATAACTAGGTACTACTTATGTTGCTGAGTTCAAATGCAAGAGAGTAAAATAAATTAATTATATTGAAATAGCTTCTACCGTCCCCCTTTTAAATCTCTCCTGACTATATTGCTCCTTCGAATCCTTTGTGATGGGTTCCAAAGCAAATTGCTTACAATAACCATAGACCGATTACGTATCTCGACTGCTGTTGCATTGCAATTGCAATTGCTAAACGTCATGGCCGTTGTATTAAGCACTGTAGTATACAAGCCAGGTTTTTTTTATTTTTTACCAAGTAGCACAACTTCCTAACAAACGCTTGTGAACCAATCACTAGTTTTTACTTCAGTTTTTCCAATTCGGCTATTAAATTATCTGCGCGCCTTGACTGACCTGCCCATGCCATATACCTAATAAACATCGATTGTAATAGCGTCGCCCATTTATCAAGTTACATAATCACCCCGGCAACAGTAACTTTTAAATATGCGGGAACCTTTTTATTGTAACTCAAATGAAATCAACACGGAACAGATTCACAGAGAAAACAAAAGGATAACAATGTCTTTGTTAATTGTCAACAATTGTCTTTTTAATTTGTTTGCATTGAATTATGTGTATTTCGACACGAGGGATGTGTTAGATACTCGTATTATGGTAATAGAACGTGTATTTTTGTTATTTAGAGTCTTATATCTTACTGTTTATTATTAAAAGTTTTTTTTTTAGATTTCTTAGTTGTAGCAAAATTACTAAATCAAGTGGTATCTAGCGATAACCTCCAAGTAGTAGTAAGTAAATTTTAAGTAGAAAATATCATAAACTTAACAAATAAACTGTCACTTCAATAAATAAACAAACAAGTATTGTAATTTCAAAAGCAATCGATTCAAGCTATAGGGCAATTGCAAAAGATAAGCGCAATATCACCTTCAAATATGTCAACGCCCTTACCCTAAGATTTTCCGTGGGGTGTCTAGACGGGAATTCAAACAATATTTAGACTTATCTCCGTGAGCAAACGAAGTTATGAATTTGTGGCTCCTAATGACGTGGGGCATGCCATCAAAAATATTAGGTATACGTATGAGAAACAATATGGAATCCGCCAAATTCTGTGTAAAAAAAAACTGGCCAAGTGCGAGTCGGACTCGCGCACTGAGGGTTCCGTGTCAACTTTAACTGAATTAGGGAATCCATTTACTTCTACTTAGTAAAATACCACAATATTTTGTTGACTACAAACATAACCTTGTTTTTCATAGTGTTTGTATGAAGTACAAAGTTATTTTTGCGGTTGTTGAAAATGTGCTATATCTCAAAAACTACTGGTTCGATCCCGTTCGAACCAATTTTCGTTGAAAGTATTTATTAAGATCTACATCATATATTTTTGCTTGGTTTAGAAATTAGATGGAGGGGGACGCCCATTTTACCACTTTGGAAGCATCTAGCTATGAAACGTTTAACTTTAAAAGAAAATGGTTTTAGAAACCTCTATGTTATTTTAAAAGACCTATCCATAGACACCCCACACGCATAGGCTTGACAAATTTTTTTTTTTTGTTTTAGTTGCATGTATGAGAGCCCCCCTGTCGGTCTTAACTGTCATTATTTTTTATTTTTTGAATGAGAATCGGTAAGCGGTTAACAAGATACATCTTCCTACCAAATTTCAATTGTGTAATGCTTATAGTTACAGAATAAAATGGGTGTGACATACGGACGGACAGACAGACAGACAGACTTGACGAAACTATAAGGGTTCCGTTTTTTGCCATTAGGCTACGGAACCCTAAAAAGAGGGGCCAATTTTAAGAATCTTGACTGATTCAAATCATATTGTCAGCGCTATCAAGATATTTGGTTACTCAGAAATTATTATAAGTAGGTATCTAATAAACGATTTTAATCCCAATCGGAGGCATAAAATTAACAGCAAATAAAACTTTTAAGAAATATTCAAGCCTAAATTACTGTTTCAATTATACTTTGCTTAAATTGTCCTGGAAAAATCCATCTTTTAGAACAAAAAAGACGGTATCACGTTCCCAGGATTTTAATATTTTCCTTGCGTTTGATTTATCGTCGAGATATTCGTTTTCTTCCTTGTCTTCTGCGGTTTGGATCCAACAATCTCTTGGACATCGGATGAATTATGTTTTCTGAACGTTTTTCCGATTCTTAAAGAAAGCTTAAGTATTTTCGAATGGTCATAATAGGATTACTGTTATAATAGGAAAAAAGTCAGCCCATTGAGTTGGATAAAACTTAATGAATCGCCTTCACAGTTAAGATTTGTTATTTTGTACATTTTAATAGAAAAATGCTGCGGTTATATATAAAGCTTTATACATAAAGCTAGGCACAATAGCTTTGTTGTTTAATACCCTTACACAGAAACTTTTTGCATTTAAACTGCCTCAGTGGTGCAGCGGAAAGAGGGTCGCACTTTAAAGCGACGGCTGCGCCCAAGGTCCCGGATTCAATCCCCGCTTTATGCCAAAAATATATACCTAGGTTGTTCTGTTCAGAAATTCTTAGGGTAGCCAGGAGTTTGTAAGTTGGCTGGTGTTTCACCCCCATGCCTCGAAAAAGCACGAAAAGCCGTTGGTCCTGCGCCTGATCTTTCTCAGGTCGTGTCAGATTGCTGTCCCATCGCGCTATAAAAGTGAAAGCAATAGGGAGTGCACCTGTATTTGCGCACACACTTGTGCACTGTAATATGTCCCGCGTAGTCGGTTAGTCGTAACTGGCCACCGTAATTGCAATCGGCTTTTACTTTTTTTTTTCGGCGGTAAAATATCGAAAAGTTTGCTCGACAAAGTTCTAACTATGTTATAAAAAACTACACGTGGAATTTTCACGCACCCCTGCACTTCTAAAGGAAATTTTTCGTCACAATATCAGATACCTCGTCCAAACATAACCTTTGTAATATTAAATACCGATTTATCCGTAAACTCATGAGTGCCTCCAAAAACTATCTTTGTCATTGAGTTCTTTGTGGAGCCGCCTCAGAAGAATATAGCGATCAAAGGGGCTACCTTGAAAGTTGTCTGAGCTTTTTATGCTTTATTATATTTGACGAGATTTCTATTTTTCCTATTGGGTTGTCGAATATTGTAAATAATCTTGACATTTCTTTTGAACGAAATGATTTTATTTAAAATTATTTATATAACCCCAAAACTTACAACCTTGTGTAGGTTTAGTAGGCAATTCGTCATTAAACACTAAGATGGTTTTAAATCAAAGAGCTAATCAATTTTACTCTCCGAACTTATTTTTAACTTACAGACGGAGAAGGTTGCTAAAAGCGATAGCAAGTGTGTAACTATATGCTCGTATGATATAGCTTTGAGAAGTGCATTTGTTATGGCGGTATTTTGTTCAAATTTAGGGCTAGATGGACATCCTGTGGCTGATACTTTCAATCAGCCACAGGATGTCCACTGTTACACAAAGGCCTCCGCCAAAGTTCACAGCGACCGTTTGCAAGCGCTCTACAACCAGTGTGGTTCAGCGATCTTTGTCGGTGGACGTCCTACGCTGCGATTATGATCTCCAATCTAGAGCTTTTCTGCCACAACGGCCATTAGTTCTTCGCGCTACGTGTCATGCCCATTGCGACTTGTGTTTACTGATTCGCGATGCCCGTTACCTTAGTACTTCTACGTATCTCCTCATTTCTGGTCCGATCCCGAAACAGCATTAGGAAGGTGTAATGCCGGCAGATTACGCACTATTTGTGCGGACAACAGCACGTCAAGTTAAACACTGCGGTATCTTATGCATTTGTAATAAGGGCTAGTTTGCAACAAATGTAGGTAACTTGATGTGCTGTCGACTGTACATGCTCGCTTTACACCTATCTCGTGATGTCTCTCCAAACGTGCACGTACAGCCTGCATCACAGAGTAGCGCCCACGGCTTAAAGCTCACGGCCACGACACAGCTTCAAAGGGAACCTTCCTTTGACCGCCTCAGATTTACCCTGCCCGATACTGTTGTTACACCCGAAAGGGTTTATTGGAGTTATTATACTAAGAAATACAATGAACAGCGAAAACTGAAGCGATCAACCGTGATACTTAATCAGACTGAAAGCTTCTGTGACCGGCCTTAAAAGCTTAAGCTAGCCTATACAGTTGGGAGGATTTCGACAAAATATTTGTGGTAAAGAAAACTTATATCTTTTCACTGCACTCAGTTCCATGAATAAGGAATTCGACAGTTAAAGAGTTATATTTTTATGAACACCCTTTGTGTAAAAATATATAAATAGAAAGCAACATACGGCCTCTTGAGATATAGTGTTCAATAATTACCGAGTTCCAAAAAAGAAGGTAATCAATTTGACCTGTTTGTATGTGATATCGACAGAATTGGATAAAATTTTAGTATTTTGATCTAAAAAGGCTTCCTAACACGTGAACAAAAAATCATAAGTGTATGTATGTTTGTATATTTTTTATGTTTGTTTCAAGACTTCTTAAAAATAAGAAGTTATAGCGAGATGATTATTTTTAAGTTCAATCAGGTATGCTTCAACTTAGGGTACAGTGTAAGTTCATCAAAATTCGATCAGTAGTTTTTGAGATATGAGTAATAATAACTAAAAATAATGGTAGAAAAGATTAAAAAAAAATAACCGCCTTCAAATAACTTACCATAAAAGCTTTAAATAACACTTTAATTTAGGAGAAACTAATTCTTTTGTAGTCGGTGCATAATGTGTGTTGGTAGACTGTTGTTGTACGAGTAATTTTGACGTCATGCACAGACTCCAAAACAATTTGTTTCTCCAAAATAGAATTAAAGCGTTATTTAAAGCTTTTTTTGTCAGTTTTTTGAAGGCGATTTAGTTTTTTCACTAGTTCATACGAAACGTCATTCCATTTTTTAATCACTTATTCGTTAGTTAATGCTTATTTGTCGATGGTGAAACAGGATCTTACTCAGATTATCGACGTCGCTTATTTACTCAAATTAGTGAGACAAAGAGTTAATGATTAAGGAACTGAAACTAGTTTCCTAGTTGACAAATCTTGAGCAAACGTGGGGTCCTACTGCGAAATACGACACCTGATTTAACTCTAGCTGTTCTACTCACTCGACCCTAGTCTGAGCGAGACGGACAATCATTAATTTGAAGAGAAGGCCCTTTGAACTTGCCAGCTGACCTACTTCAAGATGTTTGATGTAGCAATAAGTTTATTTACAGGTTTATTAGATAGTCAAGCTAGGTAGTTATAGATGCGTGTGTTAATTTTCACATAGGTCAGCTATGAAATGTAGAAATCATATTACACTCTTTTTGACTTGCAGTAGTGACACCACTCAGAATCCTATATTTTGAAAACCAAAGCTTTCACCTATTCCAAAAAATCTGTTTCTATATTGATCATTCATCCAAGGTAATTGTTTAGGTTGACACAGGTAAACTAAAATACGTCGTAAGAATTAAATCGATTAAAAGAAAAGGTAGAAGTGTTTAAGTTTAAAAGAAAACTAATTATGCTTATAATCGTAAAGCCAACGTTTTATTTCAAACGAAACTTGCTACTTTATATTTTGGTTTCTGTAACTCCACTTAATTTGTTAAAATTGCTTGTAATGGCAGAGCTATCAGATAGCACGCATGTCGAAAAAGTTTAGGTTTGTGGCCCTAACCTCTGAGTATTTGCTGATATATGCATCTCTTTCACTTGCAAACTCATGTTAGCATGAGAAACAAGGATACCTAGATTCGAAATACGGTCATTGGGCTGTCGTGATTTAGAGTAGGGCCGCTGAAACTAATGCCATGTCGGCAAGTTCGGTTTGACCTACTTATACACTCCAGACTTGGCTAAACTTTTCACTTACATTTTACTCAGAGTATAATCGCTGAAATGTGTCCTAGTTAAAAACATAGTAAGTACATTTTTCCTACTTCTTTTTGGAAAGGTGTAGGTAAAAAACCGAAGAGCTCACAAATGTGACCCGGAGGGCTAAATCGATATTACTATTTTATGATGCCAACTTTGACATCGGTTTTAATTATCCATAAAATGATTGTATTTTAAATTAATACACATTTATTAATTTTATTTATCATCATACGTTATATTATTTCTACTTTTGATGATTTATTCGTTTATTACATATACCTAATTAATTGGCGAGAAGATTTTCTACCCACAAAGGCACCCGCTGAAAATCAGCGTCGTGTTATGCGATTCGCTGCCACGACTTATGCTGAGCGATTGTATATTGATAAATGTAAAGATGTTAATGTAATTATTTGAGTCAACTTGTTTTCTTCCTTTCTTTCTTTCTACATGGACGTACACTTTTTAGGTACCTGGTCATGTTAAAATTAACAACACCATCATCATTATCAACTTAAGGGTATCCACTGTTGAACATATGCATCCTATAGCTTTCTACAGCTTCCCATAGCTACCGGTTGTAAGTGGTCAGCATCCAGTGTGATCCTGCGATCTTTATTACGTTGTCAGTCGATCTTGTAGATGGACTCGCTACACTGCGCCTTTGGTCGAAAGGATTTCCAATCAGACCTTTTTTGCCCTAATGGTTATGAGTTTTTCGCAATGCTGCCCATTGCCACTTGAGCTTACTGATATTGAGTTACTGCAGGGCTATTTACTCTTGAGAACTACATATGTATTCTCATAGATACATAACACCCTTAGCTACAGCCTTTGACATAAGTCCAAACACCCAGTGTATACTCTGACCCGCATAACCACTTTGGAAGACAAACAAATTGTAACAGTTGAAACGGCATCGTGTCTACGCCTACTGCTTACTAGACGCTTTGACTTCACCTTTGCATAATAATTTTCACCATTTATAACATTAGTACGGGTGGACCGATTGTTTATGTTTTTTACTTTGCTGGATTTGTCTTTGCCCAGAATAACTACGAACCTGGGCTGGGGCAATTTGAAATCCGCAGTGACTGCTAATTCTTGATAAAAGTTTCGTAGCATAGTTCGTAGCATGGACTCGTAGCCAACTCGCGGTCGACTTCGTTTCGTAGACTACAACAAATAAGATACTATGATATATCACAGTGTCACTTGCTAAAAAAGAAATGCCGGGCTCTTTTTGCGTCCTTTTTTGTGTATATTACGCTGTCTTTGTATCGAGAAAAGCATTTTTGTAACTTCATTTGTGACAACATAAGAATACACATCAAAGGTTTGCATGTTTGAATTTCTTCTGATGTTGTTTGGTACAAGTAACATGCTTGAAACAGCACGTGTTGTGTAACACTTGTTTTAATCACCAACTATAAACAAGGAGGTAATCAATTTGACCTGTGTTGTACGTATTTGAGTATCAGGTAAAGGGATAAATTTTAGTATGTTGATTTAGTAAGGCTTCCTAACACATGTGCAAAATTTCGTTAGTGTATGTATGTTTGTATCAGGATTTCGTTACGGAAAACGAGAAGTCAAAGCGAGGTAATTCTTTTTTAGTTTAATCAAATTTCATCAAAATCGGTCCTGAAGTTTTTGAGATCTAAAAGTCATCATAGAAAAAAAAAATATATATACGATAAACAAATTCTTATTCAATACTTACAAGGATTCGGTGCATGATGTGTAAGTAGACTATTGGTGTACGTTAAATTATGCACCGACTCCAAAATAATTTTCTTCTCCTAAATATAAGACGAATGCTTTGTTTAAAGATTTTAGTTTTTTTTTAAGGCGGTTTAATTTATTTTAGGTTTTGCGTTACCTATACGCATTGTATATTAATAGTAAATTCGTTGCAAATTTCTATCTATTTCCAGTGAGGACATCGTAATTGATTTAGATTTTTTGACTTGAATATACCAAGTTTGAAAATGTAAAAAATAAAAACAGTTGAGATAACTTTGAAGTAAAGGTTCATTTTAACACATAGCGCAAGATCTGTAAGTCCAATACTCATAAATAACACAAGAGCAATGTCAAACAATAATAAATAAACATTAAAGTGCGCTACCATTAACCAATTTTGAAATACGACTATCCCAAACACAATTCAGCCAGAACTCAGCGTCCTTGGCGCTTAAATCATTTGTGGGTGATAACTACGGAACTGTCAAAGGAAACTTATACCACTAATGCTGTGCAGATAGAACAATTTCGTAAAGATGAGTCTTACAGATTTAATGTGGCCGTGTCAATAGGTAAGCCTGCGGTTAAAGACAGCAAAAATGTTGACATATCACGTTGAAAATTCAAATTTTGTGATTTTCGGCTGCATCAAATATTATTTTAACTTACCCCAGCTATCTATAATAAATCTTATAAAAAAATCGTAATTTTTAAGCTTCATTCAATAAATACACGAATGCAACAAATTGGTCTCAGCATTTTTGGAGCGCCACCTGGTGGTTTTATAGGGAACTATGTCGAGGCTTCCGTACCTGAGATTTACCTTTTTATACCTACTATAATACCTCTGCCACCTCTGTCACGCCACTACACCGGCTAAGAACGCTGGGTTTCAAGGCGTCGCCGATACGAGGTTCCATTCTCGGTCGGGTCAATATCGAAATCAAAATTTTATATATTGTCTCGCCTCTGAGTGTTGTAGTACCACCGTTGTGTCTGTTTTTTTTTATAATTGTGTATTTTCATAACACAAGTGCATTAGCTACTTACTTTGAGGTCAGAGTAAGGTGTGTAATTGGTGTCCAATATTTATTTTATTTATTTACTATAGAAAAAAATGGTAGCAACCACAAGAAGCTTGATCTACAGTAAAGGCCGCATTTATGTCGAACACGTGTTAAAAATATCGTTAGTCTATATCTATATCAGATCAACGATTCATTGGAGAAGAAAATCTTTATACACTTGAAAATGAGAGCTGAATCAGCGACTACGGAACGTATCAGCGCTTGTTGGCGAATAAGTTTTAACATAAATGAAGACTTTTGGACGAGAATATAGAATTTATTTTAGTTTTACTATTACAGTTCTTCTTCCATGTGTCTTTAGTAAATGTTAAAGGTTATTCGCACTCTCTCTCACCGCTCTCATATTATTGTATTTCCTTACAAAAACCAGTTAATCTCGTTACGAAAAACAAAACACCATCGCGATTGTATTCCACGGTTCGTTATGCAGACGCCTGCCGTAGTTCGCGGCAACAAATATCATTTGTGCGAGAAAAAAGGTTTCACTTTGTTTTTTTATCTGTTACAAATAAAAAAAACAATAAAAGCCCGGCTCCCTCTGTAGAGTGGTTCGCACAACAATGCGCCGCTTGTTCGGGTATAAAGATTGTTTTCTTCCGAGCCATTGTGTGGACAAGATCGGGATTGGATGGAAATGAGACCTGAGGCTATGTTACAAGCAGTTTCGTTGCGTCTTTTGTATTTTTACAACGATATTGCAGTGAACAAGCTTATTTAGGTACTAAACAAAACTGAAAAATCGCAAATATTTAAATTATTACAAAAAGCAATTATACCATTGATGGAGTCAGATTAGGAAATAAAACCCTTTTTACAATGAGGTCACGGCGGACGAATGCAAAGCCATTTTCAGAAAAACACGTTCTTAATTCAAACTTTTCAGAGCGGGGTATCAGTGGCGGGGTATTAAAGTCAGGTGATCGGATTCCCGCCAAAAGTTCGCGGAAGCATTATCGGGTCCATAAAATCATTCTTATTTCACAGTTCACAATTTTTACATTCGTCTTGGAAACTTTTGGGTCTACCTTTTCGTCAGCCCGGAAAATATTTATTCAAGAGGAGTTCCTTAAGTTCACAGCCATTTTTTCCACAGCTATTTTTCTTTGTTAACGAAATTGAATTCGCATTCATCGCTTTATGAAGGCTATTTCTTTTTTTATTTTGTTATTTTATTCCATGCCCCTTTTGTTGGTGTCTTTACTCCTTAGCCCAAGTTTAGGAGTCTTGAATAGGTCATACCTTACGCTTTTGTGCGTAATTGTTGTTACTTTTGTATTTTATCCTTTTGGGGGAAAAAAGACTTTTCAGAAGATTTTTCGCAAAATTTATGCTTTTGAGTATAAGCACAATTACTGTTCTAAAAATAAGCACATTGAATAAAGGTTAAGAGAAAAGTTATATATACCGCCCGTTATATATACTATGATTTCTGTGAAAATAAAACTAAAATTAAAGTAGTAACTTTATTATGTATTTTCGAAACATATTAACATATGTATTACATTGATTCGTCTGTTAAAAACCTTTTTGATCGACTTCCAGTTGGGACACACTAAACTGAAATTTATTAAAAGTAAAAAAGATTTTAATTTGTGCGAAGGTTAAGGAAAATCAAACGGTGTCATTTAAAATCTTTGTAATATAATCTCAAAAGAAAGCGAAGTCATATTACTCGTAATAAGCCAGTAATAGAAGATTTTGGTCTGCCTTATAATTAGCGTCAAAATTTCTAGATGCAAAATAAACGGCCCAGAGGTCCTACTCTCGAAGAAGATTTTAGACTTGGGTAATTTACTATATGAGTGAGTAAGAAGACGATAAAGCTGCGTCTCTGTAGAAAACTTGTTACGAACAAGCGCTCATTATTTTCAAACCTCGTCCGCGAATGAACTTTATTGTGTACAGTACCAAGCGACTTTCATTTTAGATTTTCAGCACATGTAAGCGCTGACAAATAGTGGATCGGCGTTTTCAACAAGCTTTTAGGCACGGTAATGTTAAGAGTATCTAGACAGTATTCC
Source organism: Pyrausta purpuralis (assembly GCA_963924145.1). Taxonomy (NCBI): domain Eukaryota; kingdom Metazoa; phylum Arthropoda; class Insecta; order Lepidoptera; family Crambidae; genus Pyrausta; species Pyrausta purpuralis. The sequence continues at coordinate 21,782,573 of OZ001659.1, forward strand.
AACTTAACACAATCGGACGAAGTGCGAGCTACGCGCCTCGATCTCGGTACGCAGACAGTCGCGAATGTGCCGCAGTGATGAACGAGCAGAGTTGTTTTTTATATTTTATTTATTTATAAGATCGACTTGCTATTATTGAAATCTGATCTACCACTAAAAACACGCATTTTGATTAAACAGTGCCCATTCTACTCGCATTGTATTTTATTTGTTTATTAAAAAAGTATATTTGCAATCACAAAACTAAATGGAAACAAGTAGGCAAAGTAGGCAAATGTAATTAAAATGCTGGAGGCAGGCAACCCTGTCGCATGTTTACGTACCGTGCGGCTTCACCGACCGTGTAACAATACTTTAAATAACATTACCTACAGTGTTTAAAATGACAGACAGTATCATTAATACAAACATCGTCTGATTGAGTAGACCTCACGTCGCCTCGGCGTGATTTAGTCGAAATAACTTGAAAGTCCCGGTGCAAGCTTTTTGAAATGTAAATCGAAACCCGAAAAGCTCTCCCTTCAATTTCGCTTTGATGTGTTAATTTCGGAAAACCTCTCCTGAATCTCTTAAAGTCTTAACATTAATTAGAATATTCAATCTACCTAGCGTAAAATAAATTCCACGCTAATTTGGCACACTTTTAGATTACTTACTGCAAGTTTGTTACTTCGTTTCCGTGGGATCATCATCATTATCAGCCAGAGGACGTCCACTGCTGAACATAGGCCGCCCCCACGGTTTTCCACAGCGACCGGTGAGAGCGGTCCGCATCTTGTGTGATCCTGCGATCTTTACAGGATCGTCCGTCCATCTTGTTATCGGACGTCCTAAGCTGCGCTTTTTGGTCGAAAGGTACCCAATCTAGACCTTTTTTACCGCAAACGGCCATCAGTCTTTCGCGCTATGTGCCCTGCACACTACCACTTGAGCTTACTGATACGTAGACATATGTCCGTAACCTTAGTTCTTCTACGTATCTCCTCGTTTCTGATCCTACCTCGTAGAGAAACACCGAGCATAGTATAGAATAGCATAGAAACCCTCTCTATCGCTTGTTGTATCATTTTGAGCTTCTTTATGAGGCCCATAGTTAGAGACCACGTTTCGGATCCGTATGTCATCACTGGTAACACACAGTCAGTCACACACTGGTTGAAGACTTTAGTCTTCAGACACTGAGGTAATTGAGGCGAGAAGGTGCTCTTGCGCAGTTTCCCGAATGCTGCCCAGCCGTGGGATAGTATAATTACTATTTTTTTTTCTCAGAAAAATATATATTTTAATGAAACCCTAACATACCACACAGCACCTTAAATAATATCGAAGATCACTAAAAAAAAGACAAGAGGATTGTGTAGCTATTGTCATTTTATTATTATTTGGCCAACCAGTATCCATGTTCCGCTAAACGGCATTGAAGTTTACATCTACGACATACGTAGTATTCAATCACCAACACTATGGTAATTTTATATTGGAAAAAATACTCGAACAGTCTAAGATAATATACATAATATTCTCATGTTAAAAACAACAGAATCATTGACAAACATATCGAGAAGACTACGTCGTAATAACAAATACAGATGTTGTTTTAGCCAGCGATTCCCGACTTAGGGGTGGTTGAACAAACGATACTGATTCCAAAAAAATATAAAGCAATATTTTTTATAATGGAAAAAAACAATTATTGTGAAACTAGCCAGCGAGTCAAAACTACCAACGCTAGGTCGCCTCTTACTAGCTACGGCGTAGTATTTCGTAATTATACGCGCGAACTACGCGCGAGGATGCTAGTTTTCTCATTCGTTTTTTTTAGAATATTGTGAAGAGGTTTTATTTTATTAAACTTGCATATAATTTGCCTCTTTCGGGAACAGTGAACGTCTATTGACGTCTCAACAATAAAAAAACTATTGTGTCTAGAGAACTGTACGCGAAACTGTTAAAGCAAATATTTTTTAGACTAATTATAACTCATACCATCATCGCTGAATTGGATGTCACTGACCAAAACATCACCCTGCATGTGTATTCATACAATCTGCTAACTAACATATGGCAGCCCACAACTTATCCCATAAAATTAAGACCAGCAAAAATATAAGAAAACATAATTTACTACGCGACTAAATGGCTCCAAAAGTAACTGTGTTAATACCGAAAGTATATTTCGGGGTCATAACCCAAGAGACTTAACAGTAATAGGTTATTACTTCACTACACTTTTACGACATTAAGTGACTCTTCGTCATCTCTGCGGCTGAAATATCATTTTCCCAAGACCATAAATAAGGGTTTGATCAGTCCACGAAAGATTACCACCCACATCCGCCCGCAGGCCTATCTTTGGCGGAATAAAGATAATACAATGTCCATATAAGAGCTGGGAGATAAGATCTCTAAGAAAAACAAAGAGGGGTCGGAGTACATTTTCCGCTATAATTATAAATCTAAACTGGATGTTAGGGGAAGCGAAACATGCTCGCTTTGTTTTGTTTTATTCAATTTCAAAGAAATTAGAACATGGCGCCCAACATGTAACTCAAATATTCATCAAAAACATTCATCTTTATTAACAATATTTTTTAAATATTATAGATTAATTCTTGTATGTTAAACTGTATTTTGAAGTTGGCGCTAACAGGACCAGTGTTAATTGTATATATTTTAAAATGTCAGAATCATAGCTCAATTAAAAAAATTCATAACAATCAAGTCATTCAATATATTTTCATATCTATGGGTATGATCTTAAGTTTATAAGCTTGTATCTTATACTATATTTAGAAACTTTGTTGGCGCCCACCGTGGGGCTGGAAGAAATTGCAAATGCGCTCTCGCATCAGATCTTTTATTGCCGCACGAACTCGCAAAATCTCAAAGTTACGTTCTAGAACGATCTTCATTTAGTTTCGCCGACTTCTTTTATAGATATCGAAGTTTGAGTTCGGACGATAAAGTCTTTTGTTTAGTAAATATGGTTTTCGCATTCCAATTGAAGTAGCTATTGTTTTAAATTCAGTATTTTTGATTAATCACGCAAAACTTTGGCCCAAATTATTCCACTGCCAACTATTCCAACTATCGTTTAAAGCCTAAATTCAAATTGATCAAAGATTCGTGAAGCTATTCAAAGGTCAGAATTAGGGCAACCTTAATCCACGTTGATTTATGAGCCTATGAATATATCCAAAAGTTTCAAAGTCTGTGTAAAATTTATATACAATCCTTAGAGTTATTCTGAAACTAGCGGTCCCCCGCGGCTTCGTCCGCGCGTTTTGAGTTTGCCCCCTCCCCTCCCGTCGCAGCGTGATGTTCTATACCCTTAAGCCTTTCTCGATAAATAAGCTATCCAAAACAGAAATATTTTTTCAAATCGGTCCAGCAGTTCCTGAGAGAAGCGCGTTCAAACAAACAAACTCTTCAGCTTTATAATATTACTAGCGGTCCCCCGCGACTTCGTCCGCGCGTTTTGAGTTTGCTCCCTCCCCTCCCGTCGCAGCGTGATGTTTTATATCCTAAAGCCTTTCTCAATAAATAAGCTATCTAACACAGAAATATTTTTTCAAATCGGTTCAGCAGTTCCTGAGATAAGCGCGTTCAAACCAACAAACTCTTCAGCTTTATAATATAATTAGCGCAAGCGCACGTTGTGATGTTAAAACTGTGATAGCTCCTAAGATATTTATTGGAATCAAATGATATAAAGGGCAACTTTGTTCAAAACGAAATGTTCGTGATGATGAATGTATTTATTTTGATAAGTATAAATACCTGTGTGTATAATACACCTTTAAAAATGATGCATTATTTTTTTACAAATTTATTAACATAAAAAAGGTTGTAGTAAGTCAACCATAAAAGATAGACTTATGCTGTCGCAGACTTTATTATAGAACTCTTAATGTTGAACAATCCTGTCATACATGATTTTTGTGTAACTTTAGCGGTTTCCGCAGCGTAAGCAGCGGAATCTCTCAAAAGGAATATCTTTCTCCCGTTTTCGCAACATTTTTCATTGCTGCTGTGGTCTTGTGAGTCGTATCTTTATGTTATATAGCTTAAAGTCTTCCTCGATAAATGGACTATCCAACATAAAAATAATTGTTCAAATCGGGCCAGTAGTTCCTGAGATTAGCGCGTTCAAACAAACAAACAAACAAACAAACAAACTCTTCAACTTTATAATATTATAGTATAGATAAGAACGAAACATTCAATAACATTTTATTACTTTCGATAAAAGGCCATACACAGTTATTATCTTTCTTTGTTGTATTGTATTCGACCTAAATTAGGATAATGTACAGTTGCTACACACCAGGCTTGACAATTTCGTTGCATAATCGCCCCTATTTCAAATACCATAAGATACCGTAATGTTTAACTTGAATCGCTCTCTTCGGTACAATGTACAAATACTTTTAGATATGTATCGGATTACTTTCTTAGTTACTTCCCTTTGTCCGTTAATAGAAGTTGGGAAGGGGACAAAGCGATTATCCCTCTTTCTCTTTTCATTAAAAATAATCCTAGTACAAATGGGTAACAAAGATGCGAAACCTCTAGCCTAAGGTTTCGCATCTTTGTTATGTTTGGGTATTTATTATCTAGTCTTTTCTTTTACTTAAAGATCAAACAAACTATTGGTTAGTTACTTCTGAACAGTCATTGAGATATATATAAAAATATCAGCATCTGGATTTCTATCTAATTCTTTTAATTGGCGTTGGGGTGGGTTAACAACAATCTACCCTTTGTTCTTTTTAATCAATCATTACCGAGGTACAGGCAAAATCTAAATGTCTTCGACAAAAGACTTGGTTTTTGATTACATCTAGCTATTTTTGACGTCATAATTTTTAATATCCTTACTTAATCTAATCTAGTATAATAATAACTAAACTATTTACAACGTGAACTCGATCAGTTAATAAGTAACAGTGCCGAAACCCTGGGAATTAATCTGTCAATTTATTGTACCCTTAATAATTCTCCTATTTGTAGGGCCTTAAATACTGACATTGCATCCAAGGGTAACTCAACTAAAAGTGAAATCTAAAAAAAGTAAAAACCGACTTCAAAACCAAAATGCACTAAAAAGTCTTAAATAAACTCTTTGAAAGGAAAGGAAAGGAATCCGTTGTAGGCAAACAATTTCTTTTTGGAGTCGGTGCTGTGATAGTTGATGCTTGATAGTCAAAGTGATGGCACCGACTCCAAAAAGAATTTGCCTACAACGGATTCCTTTCCTTTCCTTTCGAAGAGTTTATTTAAGACTTTTTAGTGCATTTTGGTTTTGAAGTCGGTTTTTACTTTTTTTTAAAGTTTATTTTATTTCTTCATTTTTAGTGATTACATAAGAGGGGGGAGGAGGGGGAGTTGCACCTTATGATTCTATTTTTTAAAAAGCTACAAATTACCTTTCATAAGTTCCGTCATTATAATTACTGAACTCCTAAGCGTTAAGGAGTTCCACCATCAGCTCAGCCCCACAAGATATTGACTATCAGACGTAACAACACGTCAACATTAAGATTCTAGTAAAGAAACACTATACGTGCCTTAAAAATTTGAGGGTTTCCCTCGATTACACCAAGATCCCATCATCAGATCCCAAAAAGGAAAAAATGGGACCAACTAGAAGGTACACCCTCTAAGTAGGCGAAAAAATTTTTCGATTCGGTCGACAAACGACTGAGATATGAGGTAACATACATACAAAAAAAAAATGATAAAAAAAAACATACAGTCGAATTGATAACCTCCTCCTTTTTTGAAGTCGGTTAAAAACTTACGTATCATAAAATTATTACTGCTGTGCAAAGTATTCTATACTTTTGAATAATTTTGTTATAAAAATATAACTGTTTTTTTGAAATGTTTTACCGTTAAAATGACATACCTATATTTACGTCAAATTAACAACAAATAATGTGCCTCTGGTTATTAATAATTGCAATTTAACTTATTAGATACTCCGCAGCATCTTTATCATGTTCGCAAAATGGATCTCCTGTTCTTGATCTAACTTAATATCGATGACCCCAATATTAGTTTTACAAACCTCGACCTCAATTTGACGACCTCTATTGCAGGACCCATTGAAATTCGCACTGGCAAGCTTCTTAATTGCATCTACGAGACGAGACGACTCTTATGACCTAGTTGGTCGCAGTGCCACATAAGAGCCTATTTCCGCATTTTATCTTAGTAAAGCACTTTTTTGTGTAATTTTTGACGGTTAGTGTCCAAATGAGTATGAAATACCATTTTCTACTTGTAAAAGACTGCCACTGTCTTTTTACTGTGGTTTAAGATTACAGACACACCCAGAGGCGTTCAAGTATTTTATAAATCCTGAGTTAACTTTTTAAACCTAATATTTACAAAGTATATACTGAGGTACGCTTTTTTTTTTACTTTTTCACCGACATTATTATACTAGATATATAAGAATAAATGAATTTTCTTAACCTTAATTGTAAGTTTTTATAACTAAGATGTGTCGTTTATCTGACTGACTATTTCGAAATGGTTGTAAGGATTTAGAAAAATGATACAACGGTGATAATCTCAGCAATTTTTCGACTGCCAAAATATTACAGGTATTATACGATCTTCAAAGAGTAAAAATATTATTAATATTTTGTCATTTCTGCTCAAAACTGTCAGCTTCTAAAAGAAGTCATAAAAACCTGAAAAAAAATGTAAAAACATTTGTAATTGGTGAAGCAAAAAGTCTTATTTGCTAGACTGTATAAATCTAAGAATTAAAAAAAACAATTAGTGATCAAATCTTTCTCAAAAGTTATTGAACCGGTTGCAGTCTACCTAGACAACACTTAATTTTTCTTGGCTTTTAGTTATTACGCCCTTGTTTAAAGCTTTAATAAATAAAGCAATTAATATTCGACTGTTTACTCTACTCATAGTACTTTTTCACTTTGCACCCGTCTCTAAGACACGTCGCACGCGTTTATCAAGGAGGGCGCTTCGCATAATGGTACCCAAATTATACCTGAATCACACACGTACTCGGCAAATTACGGTCGTACGTCAACCAGTTTAATTTTAATCTCGCAAATATTAACGTTTTGTCGTAAATCCGTGCAGGATGACGCGAAAAATAACCATGCGTAAAGGGAACAGCGCCGTATCAACTGGATGCGTTCAGTATTATTTATTTATTAGACATATATATTATATAATATTTTGTCTTTATTTTAGGTGTTTAATTAATTTAAGGCGCGAGTAGATTGCTTCTTTGCAACTATGCGGAAGAGACGCGCCTCCCTGGTGCGCCGGGTTCGGGGCAGCCCCAACAGCATTCTGTCTATGATAGCTTGTAGGCTGGACTGCCGCTATATTAGTTTCTGTTGCACAAACACCGCAGGAGTTGTGCAAACGAATTAAAAACAAAAATGTAATAAATAAATTAATAAAATGATACTAACATAGGTTAAGCCCTTTATAACTAACAAATAATGAGTCATGGTACTTGATTAAAGAAATAAATTATTATTATTATTAAGTATGTTTTTAAAATATAAAATATGTATTTGCAGTTATTTAAGTAGGTACCTTTTTCCTATTGTTTTTTTCTGTTAATTTCTTTTCGCTGCACCCATTGCCATTTCTCTGCATGACCTAAAGGTTTGTCTGGCAGAGAATGCTTTTAGCATTAAGTCCCCCTTTGAACACTATGATTTGTGCAATAAAGTGTTAAAATTAATTAATTATTTCCGAGGTGGTTCCGCATTTGATAGATGTGCGTTTCAGTATGGAGTTTTATGCACAACATACTGCACACCTTGAGTTGATACGATGCTGTTCCCCTAATCAATGTACTCATACGCGGATATATTTGCATCGTCCTTTAAGATCACCGCAAAAGTAAATAATGAGGGTCAGTTGCGAGTGACTCATTTAAGTAAATATCGGGGTAAATGTCGGAAACGAAGCGTGAATCATTATATTTTGAATTCGAAAAGCAGTTCCGTTATATTATTCTATTTCGTAGACATGCTCACACAGCTCTGAAATAACGGAAATGTCAATTCCAAGATCCAGATTTCTTTTGAGTAATTTTTTAATTTATATGAAACCTGTTTTGAACATCCAGGGACTACTTTTAAAAGCTTCATGTACGATCTTTACATAAAAATGCTTACTACCATAAGCTAACACTACATTGAAACTTGAAATACTAATACAGCAGATTGCTCACTTACGAGACCTCATGCATGATCCCATACACTACGAACCGTTCCACTGCTGCTTAAATAAATAATTTATAGATCTCAATCGCATTTGCAATGGAGGCACGACCAACCCTTCCGAGGTCGTTGTGATCGAAGCCTTTCCATGCCGACCCGCAGATATATTTCGTAACTAGCTATACCAAAGCGTATTGCAATCCGTGTTTTTATGGCCGGAGTAAGCAGACGCACTGTGAAGTGGCTGATGCGATCAGATTATATTTGTAAAATGCTTAAAATATCAGTTAGTTGTTTAAAAGTACAACTAGACAACGATTTTTAGGCGTCAACGAAGTAGTAAAAGTATATTTATACTTAACGTGAACAGATATCTAAAAGCAAAGGAAAACGCCTGTGCGTACAGAAGTTTTGGACCCAGATAATTTCTTTAGGTTATGTAAACGTTTCAGTGTATTTATTTATTATTTAACGTTCGAGGAAACATAATTAAATTAGAAGGTTTCTTTCAGAAGTAAATAGCTTTACTCTGTTTCGATATCGTCTCTTCTTCTCACCTTCTCAAGAACTGAACTGTTCATGATAATGTATATTTCCAGCCGATAAGAAGTTTCAAAATAATAACAGCACATCTTTCGCAGAATAAAAAAAATACATAAAAAGTAACCAGTCAAAGCTATCCGAATTTAATAAACATGATTCTAACCAGGCTTTCTCAGCATAAAAAAAACTATTTTCGCTCTCAACGTTCGTGTTCGCCAAGATTATGCCACCTCGTATTCTTAACCTATACAAAACGCGGTCCTGATTTAACCCTTTGCCCGGGTAAGGTCCGCAAGTGCTATTGTAAGGACCTTTTTAGTCCCCGGTGCCGGACCAATACACTTAGGAGGTGCTATATTATCCATACCACTTACTCTTTTGTGCAAGTGGTAAACAGAAAAGCCCAGTCATTGTATAGTTAAATGGAGTGAGTGTGAACAAAACTTTGCCTTGTTTTTGCCATGTTCAAAATTTGTACACAATATTTTGTCTCGTTCTTCACATAATTGAATAGAGTAACTTATCGATCCTCGTGTTATGTGTCTGATGCATTATTAATATCAGTATAAGTCTTTACTCACGTAAGATTTTACCTGACAGCGGTATGGCATTAGAGATGATTTATTTCAATCATTTATCTAATTATGAATTATTTGTAGCGTGCATTTTAATCATTAGTATGGAAGGTTATACCTTCAGCTTTATAGTAAAGGCATGGCGTCTTCTTGTTTTGGGTCATATTCCTTGGCGTGTTGCAGTGACTTGTGTTACAATAATTCAACATCCGTGTTCAAATAAAGGATTGGGTTGTATTTCCTTTATGTACTGACAAAGCATGTCCTTTCCTTCCTTTGTCCCTATAGTTTGCTGAAACTTGCTTTGTCGTTTTGATTAAAATTCTGGTGTCAGGTAAATAAAGGATGAATGTATGGACGTCCGTTACCAGTTTCCTCAGATAGTGAGTTATGTAAAAGTTCATTTTCTTTGGAATGTTAAGTTCCTAATAACATGTATTAGGAACTCAACATTCCAAAGACTGGTTTATGATCGGAAAACATTGCTTTTTATCTTTTTAGGAAGACCCTTTACACACTACGACTTTTAGCAGAGATGCAGTCGCGATGCAGCATCGATGCAGTTGAAAAATGAAAACCTTTACACACTGCGCTACTTTAAGTATCGATGCAATCGCGATGCCAACGCGCGTTAGTATCGATGCAGTCGAAAATTGACAATTTTTACGCGCGACAACATCGATGCTTAATTAAATCTGTTCATTGCGTAAGTCGCGATGCTGTCGCACGTTATGCTAAAAGTCGCAGAACCAGCTATTGTTTTGTGTCTGAGGTACCATTGTAAGCAATAGTAACGGTTCGAACCAATTAACGTACCGCCAGCTGTATGTCTCTAACCACAGTTTCACGATTGTAACCAGTCTATATACACACAGCAGCACATGTACCTATACCTACATATAAAGTCAAATATCCCAAATGATTTTGAACTGTTTGTAATGGAGATACAGTTGAAAATTGGCTGCGGAAATTTAACAGACTAGGCTAGGTCGATGTGCGTCTATCACCAGATGTATATCTCGCCAAAATGAGACAGCAACACATTATCAACTCCGTACACCAGCAAGCACTCCTGATTTATGTCGCCACACAAACAATTAACTGTTTGAATTAATTACCGTGTCAGTGTGTAGCTGTGCTTATTTGTTTGGAGGCACAGGTGTGTCATTTGTTCTCTTAATTACAGAGTTAGACCTTCAGGTGGGGTAGAGTAGTGGGTACAGCGAGATTAGCTGGCTGTAAAAACGGGTTATTCCGATTTTCCGAATCCATACTGGTGTGGAAAATTTGACTTTTTGACCATTAATCCACTCTAACGGGTTTAGTGTGGACAAATTGACAAGTGATCCACTTGCACATCAGTAGAGATTTGTGGAAATTAATAACTTCGGTTTATTAAGTATGTAATCAATAATTAATTAATTAATTTATATTTTTTAAGTAGGTAAGTACCTAGTTCCACTTACTGACTCTAAAAATTTATTGGTTAAAACACAATTTAATTAAATATGCGACTTTTTTGGATGTGATTTCAAATTAATTTAAGTGTTTTTATCAATGAGTCGTAAACTTTAGCATCTACAAAAAAAAAGTTTACGAAAAACATGCCGTGATATCAAGAAACCGCTTATTTATAAACGTTTTATCAAATGATAGAATAACGTTTGTAGAAAAGTGGAATAACTAAACATTAATTTGTCAATTTTACCACATCAAGCCGTCAGTTAAGCCTTTTTTTTTTTGAGTGGGTAACTCGAATTTACCGTAAAAACTGTCTGAAAATCATAATTTGTCGCGCCATCATCTAGATGATCCATCAGCAGGTGAAATAAACAAATGAGTGTAGTGTATGTATACACTGGTCGTAATAACGTCACGTGTATTCGTGAACTCAGTCTGGTAGATATATGTTTAAATATTTATGGCTACTGACTGAAGAAATGAGAAGAGATAGAATTTAAGTGGTGGACTTAGAACCCAATATTTTGTACAGTCGTATACGATCGGAAACACCTAGTATGTTTAGGGTTGATTCGACCAAACGAAAATAAATTTTGACCTAAGAATAAATCGCTAGATACCTGACTACATATATATCTTATATATCTTGACTGCCTCAGTGGCGCAGCGGTAGGAGGGTCGCACTTTAAAGCGACGGCTGCGCCAGAGGCCCCGGGTTCAATCCCCGGGTTGGGCCAAAAATATGTACCTGGGTTTATCTATATAGAAATTCTTAGGGCAGCCCGGAGTTTGGAAGTTGGCGGTGTTTCACCCCCGTGCCTCGGAAAAGCACGTAAAGCCGTCGGTCCTGCGCCTGATCTCTCTCCGGTCCTGTCAGATTGCTGTCCCATCGGGCTATGAGAGTGAAATGAATAGAGAGTGCACCTGTGTTTGCGCACACACTTGTGCACTATAATATGTCCGGCGCAGTCGGTTAATCATTGTGACTGGCCACCGTAGTCGAAATCGGCTAGGGGGACTATTAGTATTAGATATCTGAGAGAATATAAATTTTCTATTTTTCATATAGCGTTCATCAATATCGCTTTATACGGATGTATTTTTCATACCGACCGTGTTGCGTGAATATAGAGCTAATTCAAGTATAATGTAATGACGTTCCCTAGTCATATAATTTATGTCATGATGTCAAAAATATTTGTCAAATTTAAAACTTTTGACAGACTGTTAATTTCCCACGGCATAATACGCCATTGTTTAGATGACAGTATTTTTATTTTCACACCATACTGCTTAGGAGCAGCATCGTCTTTCATGATAATAATACAGTTCAATCATTCGTTCTGTTATGCGAATTTAGTAATTCTTATTACAATTTTACGTCGAAAACCCGACTTATAAAAACGAGGAACAAAATTAGCCTTGTTTAATTAAGCCAATCTAAATCGTGAACACCGTTTTCAAATCAATGACTTAAATGAAACCAAATTTTCAATATAATTGAAATATAACTTTATTGTTGCAACAGATCGAATAGTACAAAACATTATTATTGACGCTGTATGCTATGACTTATGCCCGCCAGCCCAAGTAAACCAACAATTCACTTCCGCTCTAAGTAAAAGCATGTCCATTCCAAACATTTAACTAAATGGGTTTAAAAGCAAATTGTATTGTAGTATTAACATAGGTAATCTATCAATATTTTTATAAGTTATGTAAATGTTACTATGTGCATCGTAGATACATCGGAAATGTAACTAGGTCGATGACATACCGCGCGTGTGACGTAGTTTAAGTTTGTTTATAATATTTTGTAATGTCGCTTTCACTGGCTATTATTACACGACCTTCAACGAAAGAACATCTTTTATTTTAACAACACAATCCTTATATCATAGTATCTTAGCTGTGATTAATAATAATACTCCAATGGCGTGTTAGTCATTCTTAGTTATGTTACAAAACATTGATTACAATATGCAAAAGTCATTTTCAACTGAGCCAGTTGTAAAGATCTTTTAACTTTGGTTTTTCTGAGAACTTTTCCTGAGAGTGGCTAGATAAAATAGGTGTGCAATGTAGGTTTTTTAAACTAATTTTCTAATGTACAATATCAAAAAAACGTGGATCCCATAAATGATATAAAAAACATTTTTTCTTTCATAAATCTTTTATTCAAAGTAGGGCAAACAAGGTGTTAAGTGCCTTATAAAAATTCTGAAAAGGTTCTAAAATATTAGGCAAGATTCCATCCATTGTCTTTTAGAATCACGACGGAAGCAGGAAGCGATCAAATAAGCTGACCTTATAGCCAAATTTCGCTCCAAAGGCCTATTGTCCGAACCCTTTTGCGCAGGGCTGCCAGGCAAAGGGCAAAAAATATTTTTATTTTATTTTATTCACACCAAGATTTAATTACATTCAATATAAAGCAGGAGCGAATAGGTTGGTAATAGGCAGTTATGCACCACCCCAGACCTCATCATCGTTCTTATCGGGTACGATGCGGTTGGATTGAATTATCTGCTAAGCTTTAAATATAAACACTTAAATGGAGAAATAAGAAAGGAGCTCTCTTGTACCTGTCTTTTAGTGACAGATATGCACAATTACTATCATCAAAGCAGAGACAATACAAGCAGGGAATGACGAGAAGACATTAAGAGCGTTTTCACACTTAGGACTTTAGCTGCGCGACGGTTGCGCGGCAGTCGCGCTGCTGTCAATTTCATACATAAAATGACAGCAGTAAGTGCGCCTTCAGCGCGTCTCTCCAATGTGAAGGTGCACTAAAAACAGTTTAAGAGCTTGGTCCTGTCGATGGAAGTTTTTAAAACCCCCTCTACTTTGTATCCCTATTATTACTTTGAACAAATTGCTATTGTGTATCATTGATTGAAATGAGCAAACATTTTGGCACAAGCATGAATGAATAATTAAGACGCTTGTATGTATTATAAAATACACATTCTTATGAAGATCAGAGAAAATTGTTATATTAGGTATTGCCAATAACTTCATATTTTAAATCTAATTGTATCTTTATCAAAGTTACGTATGTGGCAACCCTAACCTTTGCCTTCATTCCAGGCAGGTGGTGGACAATTTCTAAACTATTATTTTATTCAAATTCCTCCTATTGTGTGGGGCTCAGGATCCCGGCCCGTTTCACTCGGCCTCATAAAGGCATTCTAGAGACCGTTTCCACTATCCTGGGGCCCCATTATTTAACGTGTTAATTAAACAAATTAAAAATCAATGAAAATCACACGAAACGACGAACTTTGGTACTCATAAAATTCAGTTACCCTTTTTCGAATTACTCCGTTTTAAGGCATTATACTAATTTTCAATGATAAATCGGTCGTTTAATTAAGTAATATCACACGCCATCTTGACGCAGGTAATTCAAAAATTCAGGTGCTGGACCTTATTTTTGAATGGAAGGCGGACACAGGATATGATTGCTCAATCATGTTCAGTTCCAAGCGGTTACTCGAATCCGTTAAAAATAGTGAAATCACATTTTGATATCATTTCGGAGAGACATCAACTTACCTATTTGATATTAGCCGGACCGAAAAATGTGCCGTAGATTCGTTACATTTCCCGGAACCTTCTTAATGTAAATAAACACATGTTGATAATAGTTCTACCGTTATACATTTGTTTTTAGCCGAAACCGGGAAATTAGCCGGTACGGTATAGTGGAAACGTGGCATAAGGTAAATAGATACACTAGATGCCTAGGATGTTTCGAATGAGATTATTAAAAGGCTAAACGGATCTCTTTGTGAGAGCCTTGTTTCTCTGAGTTTTTCTACAAAGAGGAATATCAAAGCTGTTTAGTTGAGTCATAAGATGAGGTTCAACTTGGCTCTCATTATTAACTGTGCTGGCTGTGATGTTATTTTTTTTGTGATGAGCTAACATTGAATTGAAACTATAGTACCGTAAAATTTGAAATAGAAAAATGTAGGGTTACAAATGATTGGTAGGTACTGTAGAATACAATCCTGAGATATTTGGTGTCTCAGAAACAAAAAATAATTATATCTATTTGCACGGATGTCGTGACAAGATAACGTTTTTCAAAGTTACTCTAAAAGCAGAGGAAAGGTGTCGACTCAGAATATACTGTGAACTAGAAAATGGTGGCTAATTCATAGGGGAATAACCCGTGTATTGAAACTTCTTCAGCATACCCGTATATCTTACAGAGTTTATGTTTTAACGTACCTAGCTAATATGACAACACCATATTTTGAGACCGTGTAACAAACTTTCGTTTTAGTTCAACCTATGAAAACTACTTTACTGAACTGACTTGATTACTTTACTTTATTTAAATGCATGACTATGTAAAAAATTGCGTACCATCTCAGACCCTTTGCACACTGCGAATTTAAGTAGCGATGCAGTCTCGATGCAGTTACAAAATGTCAAACTTTACACACTTCCGCTACTTTGAGCATCGATGCAGTCGCGATGCAGAAGCTGGATATTGCCAAATTATGTACTGCATATTGGCAACTGCATCGATTCTAACGCGCAATAGCATCGATGGTAAATTTAATCTGTTCATTGCGTGCATCGCGATGCTGTCGATCTGCATCCGAAACTGCATGGATCCTAAAAGTCTCAGTCTGTAAGGGGTCTTAACCACAAACATTTTTAAGATCTTGGTAACTGTGTTCTCGCTAATAAAGTAACTTACCTACATACACCACAATATTAAAACTGTACTTTCTACCCGGGCAAAGAGATTACCGTCTGTCTCACAGTTTTCTTGGAAACTAGTAAGACGATGATGAATACACGTCTTTGTATAACCATGCAATATGATTTTTTTGTGACACAATTATTGAAACCAAAAATATACAATGAATAAAGTGCAATTAAAGATTTATTATTTATCATTATTATTATTATTACTATTACATGAAGTATATACCTATCAATCAGTGGATTAAATGCTATCAGTTTAATTTATAATTTAATCAATATTATATTTGTATCAAGTAGCTTCTCACCTACTACATTTTTTATCTGTGCTACTACTATTTACTGTAACTACTGATCAAAGGATATAATAATAGTACTACAGATTCAAAAAATGGGATCAGAGCAATGTATGTAATTGGTGTCCAATAGTTATTTATTTATAGATTCAAAAAATGAGTGACAGTCAAAAAAATACACACACAAACAAATATATGGTTTACTTAACACACTACTTGAAAGTTCTTAGATGAAATTCCTAATACACTATTAATATAAATTTAATTAACAAACATCATAAGTGTCACTGACTAATTTTATTCAAGATTGGGCTCGTACCAAGGAGGGTAATAAATTATATTTTAATTTAGGCTCTTAGGAGTTGCTTCAGGTTACTTTCAAGAATATTATGAGATAAATTCAAGTTAATTGAAAAAGACTGCTTGTGAACTAATAACCAAACGGTTAAATGAATATGGAATGAAATGAAACGACGTATTTCAGTGAAAGCTAATACCGAACAGCATACAAACAACATAGACAAGAGATCATGTATAAATAATATACTAATAAATAACTAATAGTGGCGCTAAACTGCTTATTTGATGTAACCATATAAAAATATTTCTAACATAAATCTGTTTCGTAAATTTTAGCACTCATGTTTGTTACAAGACAGAGATATTCCATTGAATTGTTGTTATATCTAGAGACCATAACATTGCCAGACAATATGAAAAAGCTAACCTGCAATTTAAATTCGTCTATATTTACTTTAGTTTTTGTCTATTCCTTTTATGATCTCTCAATTTTATTACATCAAGTTACAAACATAATGTAGATGTATTTTTGCTATACGGAGGGAAGAATAGGAGTTTTGCCGTAATTTTTTTCACAAAACCAAGACCGAAGGGTGTACCAGTGGATATAGACGGATAGATAGATAGATGTAGTGATATATCCTTATCCAGATAGCGTAGAACGCAGCATGCCGCACCGAAAGCTTGACGTATTGCGGTACTTTATCTGCGGCCGTTAAACCACAGTAAAATAACATTCAGAAGGCCCAAGCATGGGATATCCCATGAAACCTTGTGTGAGGTGACTGAAATATGATAAAAGAGATACGCTGAAAGTGGTTGTCTCTAACAGGATTTATTTAGGCATTAGTTTAATAACTAGCACACAGATTATATCAACATTCGTCCTCGTTTAACATCTAGTAGATCCACCTTCTAATAAGGCACTTACTTACTGAAGATGATTAAATATGGGACACCAATCACATAAATTGCTCAGAGCTTAGCTAAAAACAGTTGCACGAATAAGACTTTCTGCCTTAATATTTATTATGTTGTGGTTACGCCGCAGATCGCAGCTGCTGGTATCTTTAAACTCATTTCCGTGGCCGAAAAAAGGGAAAAAAGAAAGGCCTGTGTAGGAAATGGCGTGAAAAATGACACTTATTTAACAGACACAATAAACTGGCGGCTGAAATGTTTCCAGAACAATTACAAAAAAAAGACAACCAAATTTTACATTGAGGGTAAATACTGTGCCGAGATATCTAGCAAATAACATTTTAGAGAGTTCAATTTTAGTGAAAATTAAGCATTCAGAAGTTTCAGTTACATCATTTTGAAAGTATTTCAAAATTATAAGTATCGGCAAATTTTGCTTTTTCATATTTAAAGTCGCCATTACTTACCATATATTGTTTCATTCATGGTCATTAAAACAAAAAAGTTTTCTTATAAGTTACCACATGCATAATTGTAAGTAAAAGTGAAAGGTGAACCTGCAACATTATTAACATCCATGATCCATGTCAAGACTTTCTATAAGTTGCTCAAATTACCGACTAAAAATATGCTTGTAACGAGAGCTTATAATAAAAATCGCCATACTTCCCCTAAATCCTGAAGATCAAAGCGGTTATTCTAATGATTCATCCCTGCTTAATGCTTCGCGAAAGCGGCCCGAGCATAGTGTTGGTCAACTCGAATTACTAACTCGAGAAACAATCTATTTAGTTAACTCGAGTCAACTCGAGCTTAAATTCTTTGTAAGTTTGTACATTAGTAACTACTAGATAAAGCGATCTTGTTTGTACTAATGAAGTATAAAGCAATTTGAAAATGATAGATTCTCACAAAGTAAACAGAAGATGCCTCGTCAAAGTAATAGTAATAAACTAAAAAATAAGGTTAGCCTTTGGACGTCCTACTGCTGGGCAAAGGCCTTACCTTAACTATGAGGTGGTTTGAGCCATATTTTATCTTAATATTTTACATACATAATATAAATAAAAGAAAGTCTTGTTAGTTTACTTATATACGGGTGGCCCAAGATTTCTAATTTTATTTTGTTGAATTGTTAGTGCTATAAGACTCTAAAACTCCCCCCCCTGATACCATCAAGACTTCATCGTCTAAGTATTCGTTCAAAAAGTCTATTCGTGAGCTTTTTCTCAGTGAGAATACCACGTGATGCTTGATAAGGTTTGTACTTCTCTGTTTCCCCTTTATTAATCTCTGTTAGCCTATGTATGGATAATTTTATGTATTCAAGTATGTTTAAGTAGGTTTATTTATTATTATTTATGTAAGTATATAAGTAGTTTAAATTTAATTTGTTGCTTTTATGAGTAATTTTACGCCGCCTCAATCGTTTCTGTTTCTCCCTATGGTTGAGTGGTAGATAATGCTTTAACGATAGATCGTCCAGCGTCCTGCTAGCAGGATTTTTTGTACTTCCGGAAGGACGCATTTTTATTGGGTCACAGTTCCTTAAATAATTATAATTCAAAGTTCGAATTTACATGAAAATATAGTGTATTTCTTTCTCTTTCACCTGAATATAATATTTATTACTAACCGGTACCGCTATTCAATTGGCAAGCGATGGCGCACGGATATAAACGCGGGCCGCGCGTTCGCGCGTCGGCGACGTGTTTCGACCTGCCCGGCACCCATCACGCCTGGAGTCGCCAACATTTTGGCAACATTATAATACGCGTAAAATATTTGGAGTTATTGTGCGTGTTCACGAAGTAAAAAAAGTACTAGTGCGATGGAATACTGACGGAAAATTAACTAATATTCCCACTTTGTTGATAAATCCAGCGAATGACAAGTCAGGTAGGATTTCTTCATAATAAAAAAAATAATTAAAAAGGAATGTTACGTTGGTGCTTGAAGTTTATAATTTAAGAAATACAATAAAAAAATACTTTTGCGTTGTTTGTTTTACACCCTTGCATGGTCTGGATCATTCTCAATGCGAATTAGTAGGACTATATTGAATTTCTTAGGTGGGCGATACAAAGTTCACTGGGTAATCTAGTATTTTATAAAAGCAAACCAATGTTTACAACCCCTGGCAATACGAACGCTCAAGGTCAAGGTCACCGTACTGCCGGAAGGACCAGGAGCAGATTTCATACAAACCGCGTACTTCCAGCAGGACGCAGGTTCCGTCTTCCAGCAGGACTTTTTGAAAAAATCGGACGTCCTTCCGGAAGCGCTTCCAGCAGGACACGGGGTCGGACGATCTATCATTAAGCATTAAGTCCGCCATTTATACTTTACATTTGGCAATGCAATAAAGAATTTAAAAAAAATGGCCTTGGATCCAAATATGATAATAACCATAAAACGAGGCTGGGGCGACGGGGCGAAACGAAGTTCGTTAGGACCGCTAGTAATAAAATAATACTTATTTCTGAGGTATAATACGAATAACTTTCTTAATGAAGAAACTTAGCTGTAAATCCCACCAAATCGATTTTAATAACTCGAGTTACATTAATTTCAGTTCGAGTTTCGTTGGCCCATCACTACCCGAGCAGGCATTAGCAAAAAACAGTGCAATTTATCAACAACGGCATCCGAAGAACGCGTTTAAAGCCTCCATTATCATTCCCTTCTGCCCACCACAAGGGAAATTTCCTAAGACGACCTTTTTCGTATGCTGTAACAGATTTACTGGTCTTATCCCGCTTTGTCGTGTTTATTTAATTGATTAGATTCTGGTGCTTTGCTTAAATTGCGTTTGCATCATGGATTTTATCATCGTATCTTTAAGACAGTAGCAAGTAATTTGGTGAGATAATGAATCATGCCACATCATAATGTATCTATTGTAATAGGTGTATTATAGAGGTCTTGACAAGCTGGTCTAATCTGTTATATTTTATTTCGGATCGTACTGTCATATAAACCTTTCGATCTAATTAATAGCTGTATTAAATCTTATTTACGAGGGCTTTTACATTTCACTACATATCAAGAAATCATGTTGAAAAGTTCAGCACAAATATTCTCGCTATAAAGTTGTCAGCAATGCCATTCCATTTCTGATGTTGCAATCAATAAATCATTTAATTAAAATGCATTTAATTTCACCTCTGTTCATTAACGTCCAGTGTGTCCGATTAAGTGTTGCTATGGAAACAATCTCACATGTTGGATCTCGGCATCCAATCACATCGTGTCAATAACAATGTTTCAGTGGAGTTCCTCTCAAATATTGCGTCCATATTCTGCATCCTGTCGGCCTGCTCACTCAAGACAGCATACGTGTGAGTGCGATAAAGACGCTTTTGTCTGTCAATAAAAACTACGAATACAGTGGTAGAACCCTGGTGTCCAATTATACACCGTGCAGTGATTACGCAAGCACTTCATTTATTGCAATTTTCGAATCGTTTAAGTAGCCGTACTCTATTAAATGGTATGCAGGTTGGTAGTTTATAAATGTGTAAAGTGACTACCAGAAAATAACTAATAGTTTGAACTTTAAAGCGACGGCTGCACCAGAGGTCCTAGGTTCGATACCCGGGTCGGGCGAAATATATTGTTTTTGTTTTTCTGTTCAGAAATTGATTCACAGGGTATCCCGGAGTTCGGAAGTTGGCAGTATTTCACCCCCGACTGCGCCTGATCTCTCCCCGGTCGTGGCAGATTGCTCTCCCATCGGGCTATGAGAGTGAAAGGAATAGAGAGTGCACCTGTATTTGTGCACACACTTGTGCACTATAAAATGTCCCGCGCAGTTGGTTAGTGGTTGTGATTGGCCACCGTAGTCGAAATCGGTTAGGGGGACTATTAATTTTTACCTTATGTAGTTGGAAAGTCACTGTCTTCCATAATAAGAAACAATTAATATTTATAAAAAATATACTAAGTGCGTAGTTCTTACAGTTTTCTGTGCACTGATTGAACTATGTTACGTGATTAGCTGCGTTTGGTTACAATTTTAGTGATTGGTCGGTGCTGCCATCGCTGAATTTGATTTCGTAAACTGCTGTTTTTAAGTAAATCGCTACCGAATCAATAACAAAGTTTTGTACAGGCGATTGCTTATCTTATTGAGGTAAACGACTTTTAGTATCGATGCAGTCGCGCAAAATTCAGTACATAATTTGACAATTTACAGCTTCTGCATCGCGACTGTGTCGATGCTTACGGGCGTAAGCATCGCGACTGTATCGATGTAACTATGTTTTATAGAATTAAAACCTTTAAGCTCTTGCCCAACAACAAAAGGATAATCATGCAAAAATATATGTATAAGACGGGAACGTATTCTTCTCATAATTAGTCTTAGTTACTTATTACAACTTTATTTTGAAGATTTACAAAAATATCCACGCAACTTCAGGGTTAACTTATTTACAAAGAAATAGTGCATCAATTCAGTAACATTTCGATGTTGTAACACAAGCCATCGATAGAGTTTGTTTCGACGTTCTTGTTAATAGCTTTCGAGCTCCAAGTCAGCTACTTGACTCTGCGGAAATGCAATTTCCAACAAACGTTTCTTATGTTTCTGTTGTTCAATGATTTGAGAATGCGAAAGTAAAATTTTGCGGAAAACTGCAAACTTACTTTGAAAAGAGGTTGCAAGGCTCTTTTTTCTTTAGTTATGTGAAGTAGTTTTCTTCTGTCACTTTAACGTGAATTTTACATTCTTAAATATAACCAACTATATATTTTTTATTCAAGGGGTTATGGTACTTTCGTTTTATAGGAAGTTAGGCTCTAAGCTTACTGTCAAATTAGCAATTCGTATATCGATTTCCCAAGATATTTATAATATTACGAAGTTATCAAATAAAATGACATGAATATTGATATTCGCACAATTGTAGTATTATTATAATATAATATAATAATATTGATGATATTTTTATACACTACTGAGTCGGAATTGAGCTGCCTGAAAATTGAACGGCTAAAGTTGGATCGCAATACGCCCCCTGATTAGGTATTACAATGCTCCAACACTTTATTTCATTCTTTCGAATTGAAATTACTTACTGAAGTCAATAAAAACGAGGTAAAAAGCAAGGCCTCTCAAATTTATTATGCCCATCAAATTTCAAACACCATAAATTCTGAATCCACCCCTTTACCCAAACAAATAACACCATGAAAAAGTTACAGCGTCTCAAGTTTCTCTTCCGAAGCATTTAAAATTATCATTACCTGGAATTCGCGGTCGTTACCGAAATCATCTCTATAAAAGTTGTAAAACAAATTCAAGAGGATTGGTTCTAAGTTTACTTTTCTGTTGCTGGTGGAAATATGTCTTCTTTCCTTGTACAGTCCATGTGTACCTTTTACTTATAAAGATGGTTTTACTTAAAAAGGAGTTGAAGAAGAAGAAGAAGTTGCTTGTAGGAGCTGTCTCTAATCAATATTATGACTCATATTAAGTTATACTATTTATACTAATATTATGAAGCTCAAGAGTTTGTTTGTTTGAACGCGCTAATTCTAGGACTGGACTTGGACTGTTTTTTTTTGTGTTGGATAGCTTATTTATCGAGGAAGGCTTTAGGCTATAGTACATCACGCTGCGATAAGTGTAAAGAGAACAAACTCAAAACGCGCGGAAGCAGTCGCGAGGGACTTCTAGTTATTATATATATTGTTTCACCCATCCAAATCACAGCTGCTTTATCACCTCCAAAGCGCTTTTAACTTTATGAAGCTGACCATGGCGCCAAGTTTATCATGCTCTAAGTATGCATCTTAATTTAAAAATAAGTGTATGTGTTTAAAAATACATGCATATCTACTGGAGACGACACAAAAATATCTACCAACTTTTGCTACATCTTGAAATCGAGCGAAAACCACCTGGGGGCCAATTTTCGTGAAGTAGTACTTTTTCCGTGTGGTAATTCGTATACGAAGTTCACAATTCTATTGTAAAAGTTTGAGTGATACTTAAAACTGCTATTCTCATGCACCGATAGAACATTTCACGTTCGAATTTCATTACAACGTTCCATTGCAGAGATCGTACGGGTGTTTTTAAAAACGCCGAAATAAAGTATATTTAAGTCCATTTAAAATATTCAGTTTTGAAAAAATAGACAATAATCTATTTGTTTGTTTAATTTGATGTACATATTCACAAAACTATACATATTGTAAAAAATATTATTACGGTAGATCAAATATTAAAATTTCATTATTTATGCATAGCATGAAATGAAACGCAGTGACGCGCCATATTACCTTACTCTATGGCCCTAAATGACAATGTGTGTGTGTGTGTGTGTCAAAATTGTTGCAAATATCGATTTTTCAGTGACTGATAAGCAAAATTTATTTGTTTTCTTAACTTTTGCCTAAAATAAAAATATGTAAGAATTACGATGCTAAAAACAAACAATAACTAGATATTTTCTAAGGTTGGTATGACGCTGTTTATTTAATAACTACAAGAAAGAGGCATTAATGATTCTTTAGTAGTTATAGGTTCAGTTAGGGGAGAGAGGGGCATAGTGGAAGAGGGGGGCAAAGTGAAAAATTTAATTTTACCAACACTCTTTCACCCAACGGCACCCGCACCTCGCACAAGCCTAGCGCACGTCCGACCAAGGTCATTGACCAAAATCAGTCCGGCTAGCACCACTTAGCGGGCTACCCGGCTGCGCGATATGTATCGAGTGAGTTTTTTAATGAAATTCAAGGATTTTGGAGGCTGGATATTTATGATAAAAGTGAGTAGTGGCGGTGTATTTATTATTTTAATCTAATATCTGTTTATTCTACTAAACTCAGACATTTAGTAGATTGAACAAATTTAAATATTTATTTAGTAATGCATTGAAAACTATATTATTATCATAAAGGCAAAGTGGAAAGAATTACAAGGGGGCAAAGTGGAATGATTTCCACTTTTGTTGACAGTTGATTTAATACGTTATATTAAAGCGACATCAACTTTTATTTCATAACTACAAAAGAAAAACAAACCAATGCTCATGGATGGAAGGTCAAATGAGGAGAGCGATCGAGCGAGTTCGGTATACAAAAAATATGGTATCCCAATTGGAACTCTCCATCGCTCATGAACTTTGTGGTGAAATTGAAGGCGGTTGTTTTGTTTGTGTTAATATAGGAACTAATGCATTTCGTATGTGAATGTCAAATATGTGCCTTTTTAAATTAAATAAAAAATCACTTTACCTACTCCTAATGATGAAAAGTGGAAAGTCTTTGATTTGAAATAGTTCCTTTATACCAAATTAGTTGATTATCTTACTTAAATTTATTGATTTCATTACTAATACTCAAGTTGATGGGAAATACGCCAAATAAATCCCTTTTTCGCTTTGCCCAATGTGCAATTCCACTTTACGCTTGTGATAAGGGCAAAGCGGAAAATTACTACTTCTAAAAAAAGTTGATTTATTACCAAAATGGTTACGAATTCGTTGAAAATAT
Organism: Pyrausta purpuralis; assembly: GCA_963924145.1. Lineage (NCBI taxonomy): Eukaryota > Metazoa > Arthropoda > Insecta > Lepidoptera > Crambidae > Pyrausta > Pyrausta purpuralis. The sequence goes on from OZ001659.1 coordinate 21,807,128, forward strand.
TTAATCCTATCTGTAATACAATAGTTCTAGAACCATTACGATTAAAATCTGTCTTCAGAACTACACTAGTCCTTTTTATTTTTTCGATCGAAGTTAAGTATTCCACTATGCCCCCCTTTCCCCTAACTAACATTACAGATATTAGTACCTACACCTTCTTAATGTGAAGCCTGGATAAAGTTTTTAATATCCTTTGTAGATAAGTAGTGTTCTTACAAAACAAACTATTTTTATTTACAGATAGTCTGGATTATGTTGTAGCAGAGAGAATATTTAGTTGCCAATCTAATGCGATAAAAAACTTGTTATAATACATGGGAATACTTGAATACCTTAATTCTCTGGTATCTAGGTAAGTACCTAATTAACTAGACACATAATGATAGTTTTTTTTTCATAATTTATAAATAAAACCATCAGATTTTCCATTTATAACCTATATCTATGTGTGTTATAGTATTGCCTATAGTTACCTTATTATAAACAAATAGCACATTAGCAATCTGTTCTATGAGTGCTTGGATGTATGGATTCCACCTACAAGTATCTACAATAATCATTATTATCCCAGAAAAGAGATACTGAGCTAAAAAAATTATGGGTTCAGGTTTTGTTTTTATTATGTGTGTAGTAGGTAACTTTCTGTGATATTTATGTTGGTTATTGTTTTTTACAGAAGCGAGCAGTAGAACAAATTATAATAATTAAAAAGGAAGGAGCGCCAAATGAAGGGATTTTAAATACTCTTGGGAACACAACCGCATGCATTTCACAACAAAATACAAAGTTAGAAATGTAAGCGCATTGGATTAAAGGATGGAGACTTTCCTGATTACTATGACCAAAATGGCTTTAAATTTTTAACAATAAATTTATTGCTTCTTAAAAGTTTTGTGTTTTGACTGATGTGTGAAGATAATAAAACCACTTGCTAAATTGGTATTTTTTATTTGTATGAAATTTATTTATTTATACTGTTTAATCTTCCTTAGTCATTGACATTAGGAAATTTAAATTCAGGATTGTTTTCAATACATAGGGGAAAACCATGATCATGAGCTTGAAACAGAGTCAAAATATAAAACCAGGGTCTGAGAATGAAGCTCAAGGTGACCAAAGGTACTCCGTAATAAGACAACAAAACCTAATCGAGTAGGGCTAGTAAGATTTGACTTGTCAAGTACTTTGTCTCTAGATAGTATCCAGGGCTGGATAGCTCTTAACAATATTATTAAGTCCTATCGGTATCCCACGGTGACCTACCGTTGCCTCACCACCTTAAGAGCTGAAATCGCTTACACCTTGTGTCGACTTTTGTTTGAACCGACGCCTGTTTTGTGTCTTGTGTGCAAGCGATTTTCCTTTGAAAGTAGTAAGTCGGGAGTGACCACGGCCTAGGCATGCCGGACAAACGGAGATCCTGTTTTTTGTAAATCAATTTATAGTACTTGAAACTTCTCTAAAACGTAGAAGTACTCTTTTGAAAACCGCATCAAAATCGGTTTAGCCAAACGTGATATAATAGAGGGCAAAAAAACATTATAGGTATATTGGACACACAGAAGACCTTCTTTATTTGAAGTCGGCTAAAAATCATTCAAACCAATGTAAATTTTCTCAATTTTAGGTTAGGTAATCATTTTTCCCGATTAGAAGAAACCTCAATAGTTCGTATACGAATTTCGAAATCTATTGGTCTCCAGCAATCGAAATGTTCGTGTGACGTTCCATCGAATTAGTTCGACTGTGAAGGTCTGAGAATACACAAGCCTTGTTTCCTTCGAAAAAAAGTCGAGTGGTGAACTTTTTTACGTGTGTGAACTTTTTTCGATCATGCGAGAATCGGCCTCCTGGTCACAGAGTCGTGATCACACTCACACGTGTTTATATTTATCTTATTATTATTTTCATTATTATTGGGTATTGTTAAGTATTGAATCGTTTTTAATTATTATTATTCTATGTATATTATATTATATTTGGAAACTTTATGACGGTATGACGTGTCTGCCTTACATCCAGTTTTTAACAAGGGTTCCCTATAAAAATCAGTGTCGTCGCATGCTAGTCATCTGCTGCCGCGACTTATACTGAGCGGGGTCCTTTTGGCACACACCATTTTAACCTTTAGATTTTTATAATTTACTTTGATTATTTGTTTTTTATATTGTGATTGGAAAAAAAGGTTTTTTTTTCAGGATTTGTATTTTTTTTCTTTGTGTGTGTCTAATAAACGATTATTCTATTCTATTATATTTGAATGAGAGTACGAACAGAGGCGATTTAGTTTAACCCTAACAATATACCGTGTATAACATCGCTACACAGAGTGACACGCCGTTAGCACACCAAAAGATGCGAAGTTCGCATGTGCTTTGCCCGCTCTAACATGGCTAGACGTGATGATTGCATCCTTGTTTTGTCCTGGGTCCCATTTAGTCACATGGCTGCTGCATGCGAATACGTTACTAACGGCATTAAAAGGCGTTATAGGCATCAGCTAGAAAATACATCTATTAGTCCTAAACAAAACATAATTACTTACTAACAATATCCAACTAACCCGCTTAATCCTTAGTACAAGTCCAATCAACTAGCACCATAATACTTTTCCTCCCATTCCGGGATGAAAAACTACAACTGAGCCGAGTCCACCCCAATTAGTGTTATCTTAATAAAAATCGTTGCGATGACAAGATTCATCCTTGTCGTTATGCTTTCCGGGACTAGGGTTGTCACTTAAAGTCTGTTTCTGACACATGAATAACAATAGTAGTAATTTATTATTACATGAAAATTTGACAGATTTTTTCTATGTACACATTAAACAATTTCTAACAAATTTTCATGTTATTCTTGAAATAGTTATTTGATTATAATAAATGGTATGCACTAAAGAGTTACCTTGTTACTGCGACAACTCTGCATTCCTACATTGGAAGAAGATAATTATGGCGGCTTTGTAACTAAACTTACACCAAATGGCATCTATATTCTATCAACAAACCTACCGAGTCAATGCAAATAACTAATTATGCATATCTCCTTTTTAGCCATACGGAGAAATATTTACTTAATTATTCTGAAATACCATTCCCTCACTCATTGTACGGCCGAAGTTATCAAATAAACTATCACAAAATAAACTATTACAAATAATGATCAATTTGTTATATTTTATATATATATTTTTTTTATATATATGACATTTGCGACAGCCCTACGCACGTCGCTTTGCTCTTCTATCGGATTATTCTCATTAAACGTAATTCCCTTTCTCCGAAGGCCGGCCATCGCTGGCGTTATGATCGGCAACTTAGGTAAACAATTTTTATTATAATTTTCCCAGAATTATACTTTGGGAGTAAATAAGCGACATTATTTAGTGATGATAAAAATGTTAAAGCATTCTTCTCAAATTTCGTTGTAATTTTTCGGGAAAATGCTCGAAGACTTCTACCACGCTTGACTTCATACTTAAATTTATTTATTTTTTGTTACAGGTATGTCTGCTGAAATATTTTTCCGTAATCGTAAGTCAATGCTGCCGACCCAAATTATTTTCTTCCGGAGATGCTTTCACCATACAATGAAATATATTATGGACCATGAATTGTACAAGCACTATTTTTGGTCTTATTGCTCAAACTAAGAGTTCTTAAAAGTAATGTAAAAACCTGTTCATTTATGTCATGTAATGTAATATAGTCCCCCTAGCCGATTTTGACTACGGTGGCCATTCCAAAAAGACTAAGCGACTGCGCGGGACATACTGTAGTGCACAGATGTGTGCGCAAACACAGGCTCTCTATTCCTCTCACTCTCATAGTCCAATGGGACAGCAATCTGACACGACCGAAGAAGGATGAGGCGCAGTACCAACGGCTTTACGTGCTTTCCAAGGCACGGGGGTGAAACACCGCCAACTTCCAAACTCCGGGCTACCAGAGAATTTCTGAACAGAAGAACCCCGGTACATATTTATGGCCCGACCCGGGGATCGAACCCGGAACCTCTGGCGCAGCCGTCGCTTTAAAATGCGACGCTCTAAACACTGCGCCACTAAGGTAGTTATGTCATGTAGGGTTTATGCCAACCATACTTCAGTTTCTACAAGCATTATGCATACATCCTAAATAATTTACTAACAGAAGACCTCTGGCTTTTGTAAAGTTTGCTGAAAAATGTGGTATTTCATCCAAATGAAATCGCAAATATTCAGTAAACGTTCTAAAACAAACCACCCATAAACGCCAATACGAAGTTAGAAGCGACAAGTTTATGTCATAAAAAATCGATCAACGCGACCGAAGCAGGAATCCGTACGAACGACATATTGAATTTACTGCGAGGTAGGATGGTCACGAAAATGTATACCTGTATTTGTAAATAACTTATATTTTACCGCAAGTCAGAGTGTTCCGTTACAGAAGTACCTGTATGTGTAGCCTCTAGCTTTGAACTCGTACAAAATTTCGGCATGGTATCCAGATATTTATTTATTTATTTAATTAAAGAGTTCAAGGCACACATTTAGAAAGGTAGACTGAATGCTAAAAGCATTGTCCGCCAGTCCGACCTTCAGGTTATGCAGAAAGACGGCAACGGGTGCAGTGAAAAGCTTCTAAAGAAAGATGGAACATTGTAACAAGAATCCTTTAATAATAAATTATCATATTATAATTTATACTATAAATAAATAAACTAACTTTAAAATATTCGCTTAAACTTTAGCTATAAACATATATAATTTAACGTACTTAAGCATACATAAAGCAATAATACATACATATACTAATAATATTAATATGCAATTATTCACTCTTTCAGAAATGTGTGAACTTCATTCTTGAAAGATAACATCGAATCTTATTTAGTGAGGTTAGTACAGCACGAATCAGCATAGTCGATGATAGGAATGACTAGACTTTGCATAAGCAGAAGTTCCGTTTTTAATGGAAATGTTGTTTTAGATATTACGAAAGAAAGTTTGTCCCAAATCAAAAATTTTGATGTACTTTTGTACGACCTAACTTGATAATTTGATCGCGGTTCTACATAATATTTTCTTTTTATGTTTTAGTAATTTTCACCTCCAAACGTACAACCAATTTACTTCAATTTCCGCATCTGAGTATACAAGGAAATGCGTACGAAATCCGAAATCTTCCGCGCTGGTTCTCCCCAATCTAACAATTACGTGATAAAATTGAGAGCTTTTTTTATTCAGTCAAATTCGTTTCTGTTAAGCTCCCGAATCTCCAGAGCGCGCCCTCAGGCACGGCCGAGTGATGTGCCAAGGTAAAAAACGATCGACAATCTTAATAATAATAATAATATAATAAATCCTTTGGACATTCCCACACATCGCCATCTAGTCCCAAAGTAAGCTACTCAAAGCTTGTGTTATGGGTGCCAGACAACAGATATAATACTTAAATACTTTTTGATTGTAAATACATACATGATATACATAGAAAACACCCAGACCAATACAAACAGACATGTTCATGCACACAAATGTTTGTATTGTGCGGGGATCGAACCCGCACCCGCTGCGTAGTAGGCGATTTCTCGACCAGACGGGTCGTCAAGTTAATAGATAACTCAAATCAAGTTTTCGAGATGAAAAAGTTTTAGACTAATCGCGATTTTTGTAAAAAAAAAATACAGTTTTATCTTTTCTTACAAGAATCACTTTAAAAGTTTATATATTTTTGTAACCTATCCCATTTCTGAGCAAAGGCTTCCCCCAAACTTCTCCACCTTTGTCTATCTAAAGACAGCGACTATTAAAATTAATAAAAGTTATAATAAAAATCCTCACAATACTGTCAATAATGTGTGTTACTTTACAATTAATGATGAAAAAAATATGCTCCAACAGTTACGTCGTAACGAAAAGAAATACGAGTACTTGCGTTTTTTTTTTGTGAACAACATACAATTAAACGTGAAATCAAACACAAAATCGAATACCTACAGTCCTTTAAAAATAATTTCAATCTGCTTCAGAGAACTCAACTCCAGATATGTTTTTTTAAATAATCAAGTGCAAGTAGCTGTACTTATCGATTCCTTGCCGTTTTAAAATAATATGAGATCCCATCACTTGCAGGATCTTCCTAATAGACATTGTAATTTTGCCAAATCAGAATTTCCGTTTTGCTATATTTTTAAGTCAGGAGTGTCATTTTAAAGTTATCGATTTGTAGGAATTTTGGTGAAAACAGTGCAAAATACAACTGCGCGAAAAATTATAAACTTTTTTTAGATTTCATAATACGGTGCTTTAGTTTACTTTGAAATGTGAGCAATAAATTTTGGTGCGGTTCACTATTTAACATTTGTCCAATTAATCATGAAACACCTTTTACTCTACATTTACAACACCGGACCGGCGGTCGTACCCTGCGCTAGCCCAAAAAAGCATTTGATTGTTTGAAAGTTACACTCGCCATAGAATAGAAGCGAGGCGTAACGTTTTTGATTTACGACTAAAAGATTGCCCCATAAATCTTCGCGTTGACACCCAGCGACGGAAAAATTGTACAAAAAGGATGGTCAAGCGTGAATTTTACATGCACAATTTGTACTTCTATACTGTATCCAGTAAAGAGTGATACGAGGAAAAAGGAATCGATGCGAAAAACTCAGTCACGAACATTGTTGAAAGAATGTTCGTTAACTCTAAAATCGGTGGGCTTCCGAATAGGAATAGTGCTGAAAGAAAACTAAAGAATTAAAGTTGTAGATGATGTTTTTTTCCTAGTAAAAGAAAACATAGCATAAGCGATTTAGAGTACTCTGATTCCAGTCAGAGAATTCTGATTAATAATAGACTGTGATAAATGATTTAGGTTACTCTTATGTTAACAATAATGAATTAAGTCAGTATATTCCATTAGACCTTAAGGTATTATTTATATCTCAAGCGAAGGCCTACAGTATTTACCAGCATAAATTTCTTTATCTTTATAAGTAGGTATATATCTATGGGTCTTATAATAAAGCTCAAAATCACACAACGAGCGATGGAAAGGGCTATGCTGGGTGTTTCTCTACGGGATCGAATCAGAAATGAGGAGATACGTAAAAGAACTAAGGTAACGGACATAGCCTTGAGAATCAGTAAGCTCAAGTGGCAATGGGCAGGGCACATAGCGCGAAGAACTGATGGCCGTTGGGGCAGGAAAGTTCTAGATTGGAGACCCTTCGACCAGAGACGTCCACCAACAAGATGGACAGACGACCTTACAAAGATCGCAGGATCAAACTGGATGCAGACCGCTAGTGATCGGTCGCTGTGGTAAGCCTTGGGGGAGGCCTATGTTCAGCAGTGGACGTCCTTTGGCTGATAATGATGATGATGATATAAGTAGGTGCAATCCTTTCTCCGCGCGGGACCCTACAGGCTCCGGCCCACGCAGCCAGTATTTACGACAGTTTCCCGCTTCACGACGCGGTATAATTAATCCGTCTAATTAAAATTTATTGCCTTCACGAGGAAGAATAATTTCAATCACGGCCTATCAAGAGTAAGGCTTCCGGAGCATAAAAATATGCGGAAAATTAGGAAAGAATGCTCCGTCGCATTTTTAAGGATATTCGAAGAAACGGCTAATTTGGAAATGTAAATGTTTCTGCTCCTAATTACCGGTGATGTTCTTTTTGTCCGACATGAACTTAATTTAACGTCGTGGTGTGAGTGTTAATTACTTTTTTGCTTGTTCAAGAGTGGTGGTCATCTTCAAAATAATAGTCTTAAATTAAAAGATGTTAAATTCGTATGACTGCGGCATACCTCTCAATTTATATTCAAAATCCTACACAAAACATTATCACAACAGCGTTTTATGTACACATACATGTACATGAATAAAGCCACAACGCTGGAGTTACGACGCTTTAACTCGTTAAATACATATTAAGTGCACACACCTAAGCGCCGAAACAGTTAGCAGGGAGGACCCACCCTTTTACCCCACTGGGGCGTAGCGCAAATATTTTTTCATACTAAACTGCGGGGCGTATCTTCCTCATATATCAATTTCATCTGGATCGCCTCCAACGCTGAGGATTAAAGTACCTAATTTGCAATATTTTTGCACAAACACATTTGCGATCTGAAGCACTCCATAAAAACATCAGCTACAATGAGCAGTGAAATATCGGAGGAGAAAGGAAATTATTATGACAACAAAAATGGTATTCAAACGAGATAACAAGGACGGAAAATATCTCTGTTTTAATTTTCTGAACTGAACGTGGAATAAATTATTTTTCCGTTTCGTCGACGTCCGCTGGGACAGCTTTTAGAGCAGACCTTTATTTTTTAGGGGCACTCCTCATAATTACGTTTTATTGAAAAGTAAAATGTTCACCGGCGATATTCTTTAATTCCCAATCAATTTAAGTCCTTTTTGGAATCTGTTTGAATCTCAAGTAGGTACATTATAAAGATTTTCCAGCTGCTTTAACAAACCTTTTAAGAGAGTTTTCTTCATCTTTCCGCAGCATTTTCAATCATTGAGTCATGTTATTAAGACAAAAGAGTTATCTTTATACATGTAATAAATTCAAAACTGTACCTTACAAGACAGTTATTGTAATCCAAGCCTAAGGGCTGATTTATTGACGGATTGAAACTGGACCCTACCTTTTGCCATCCATCAGTAAGGACGACTAAATTATGATTGATAGAACGGAACGCCTTCAATATACTCGCGAATATTCGCGTTTGATCCGGAATAATTGAGTAATCTTGCCGAAATTCACTTACCATCGACCGGGTTTTCAGCTGAGCAGTACTTTAAACGGAAAAAATCGAATCAAAGTTGGTGTAATACTCTAAAAGCCTTCGACACGACATCGGCTTGACCTAATTCGGGCGTGTTAGCCGGGCCGGGCCATTTCCCGGGCTATTGGGCCCAAATGCCGCCTTATGCTAAGCCTTACGACTTCTAATTTTGTTCACAAAAAATGGAATTTTATAGGCGTTTATGTAACAACCTATTAATTCACTGCCCCTGGACGGAGTCTGCATATAAATTGAATATCGCTCGTTACACAATCTTGAGATATTTATTGGGGTTATGATTTTTTCCCGACTCTTGTCACTCTGAGTATAGAGTGGAGTGACTAATTTTCTTTTTATAAATAGTTGTGTTATTTAAATTATATAAAATAATGCTTGTGATTGGTTGCTATTCGATGTGTGCGAAGTAGGTGACGGGGGAACCCAGCGCTCCCAGTGGCCTAAAAAGACATTGTTGAAAGACTTCTTACGTCTGTCACCATTTCTCTAGCAATTGCATTACAAAATTTATCTCTCCATGAATAATGTTTTATTAATGAATTAAAATCGACACAACAGATTAACTTGATTAACTATTACTCTAGATTAGAAATGAAATATCTGCATCGCAAGCTTAATCAATATGTTTTACTTTTTTGTACATTCACTCCCAATATTAATTGAACCCTTCCCACTTACCTAAAGCCATACTCAAAGTGTTCTTCTTCCCTTAACATATACCATCTATAGAAGGGTAAGTCCCATTACTAGTCTCGTGGGTGCAGATAACGCTAAATACGGGTAAAACTTAGGGGTATTAACTTGGGTAGTACCTTCATTACCGTAATCCAAGGCAAAAGGTTCCTTCGAACCAGGTTTTTTGCTTAGAACCCTGCATGTGAATGGGTATTAGGTGCAAGTGGGGTTAAAAATACATGACGAAAACTTTTTAAAATTTCCTTATTTAAAGCAAGAGATCTTTTAGCATTTGGCGTGCATTAACATTATAAAACAAAAAGTAATTTATTTGTTGGATTCCGTAGCAGTACTAGCCTCAAGCCTTTTCTTATTTCTACGGTGTACTAGATTGAATATTTTGTTAACAACAAAGGTTACCAAATAAACTAATACTAAAATCTTGACAAATACATAGAATACTAAGTCTTTTCTTAATATTTCATTCACCGTTTTAAAAAATCGAGATACAACCAACCCATTTCAAAAGCAAGGCATACGAATACCTAAAATTCAATTTAAAAGAAACTCAGTATTACGAGACAACACCTGTTTAGCATAAGAAACTGTTTTTTTTTTTCACATTTTCGCGAGATTTTAGCCTCTAATTAGACGATTAAGGCCTCGTACAGGTTCATTTAATACTGTAACTACATACGATTATGCGATATTAGACGGGAATGGACCAGATACTTAGCGCTTCGGGGAATAATTTTAGACTTTCAATTTTGATCCACTATTCACTCTTTTATCGGTATATCTTTTGCAAGAAGGACTTTTAAGCGTCTAGTTTTGAGAATATGTTATTTTGACTGTAAGCCATTTTTGTCTTTTGAACCATAACTATAATCTTCATAATCAATTTAATTTGACTTTTCCAAACCTTCACCAAATTCAATCCACTCTACCTACATAATACGTCATGTAAATCTAATTACTATTTATATTATTTAAATTTGTGATTATTTGTAAACTATTAAATAAATAACTTAAACGATATGCCATTCGGTGTGTATTTCTGAAATGTATGTTTAAAAAAAAAGAAAACAAATCTTGACCATCCACACGCTAAGAAGAAAATGATAACAAATACGCACCTCTCTGCTAGGCTATCTGTTAAATTAAAAAACATACTGGTTAATTTTTTTAAATGTAAACATTTTTTAACAAATATGTACCTACTTGAATGCCATTGGCCGCTTGGCCTTTTGCTGCCGGCTCGTATTAGGCGCAACATCTCCTGACTCAAAAACCGTTGGGACGTTATCAGGAGCCATTCGCGCCGGTTTATGGGACCCAAGACCGTGTTCATTGTGCCACAGTGTAATGGTGTTGAGTATCTCTGTTTTGGGTTCGTTGCACGAAGTTACTATTGCTAGTGAAAACTGACAATCTGCTAAACCATGTAGGATACCACTTTTTGACGTAAGCAATGGAGCCTTAGACCCTTTACATACAGCGACTTTTAGCAGTGATGCAGTCGCGTTGCTAACGCGCGTTAGCATCGATGCTGTCGCAAAATGTCAACCTTTACACACTGCGCTACTTTTAGCATCGATACAGTCGTGATGTTAACGCGCGTTAGCATCGATACAATCGCGATGTTAACGCGCGTTAGCATCGATACAGTCGCGATGCAGAAGCTGGAAATTGTCACATTAAGAACTGAATTTTGCGACTGCATCAATATTAACGCGCGTTAGCATCGATGCTAAATTAAATTTATTCATTGCATGAGTCGCGATGCTGAAGAGCGTTTTAAAATCGCGCAACTGTATCGATGCTAAAGTCGTAGTGTGTAAGGGGTCTAGTAGTAGGCCTTTACTCTACAATAGTTGTAGAATAACGAATTGAAAACTATCGGCTAATGGCAATTAATAAATCCATTATTTATACATATTATATACATATACTAGCTAACTACTTACCAATGTAAGTAAGTTGACTCGCCTCACTAATCATAATAAAAATATAGGATATTTACTTACTTCTCGTATAGGTACCTGTATTCAATTGTTTGTGGCTGAAAGATATTCACGATCATTAGTATTATTATTACATTTACATTATAAATTTTTGACAGTTAGTAAATTGTAGATGAGAGTACTGACTATGCCTTTATTATGTGCGGAATGATACGGGCAGGTGCTAAAGAAGCGGTTTATGGAGGTGTTTATTTTTTAAAACGATGTCTAAATGAGAGAAAAATGATTTTTTGTGCTTTTGAATATTTTTGAATAGAAACGGCTACGGAAATACAATATTTTCACAATTTGTGATTTTAGTGATTACATTTTTTTAACGTTTAACGATAATCAAATAAACATGTTAAGAAGCAAATCGGTTAACTTTTCTGAGCCCTCTTCCGAAAAAACAAAAGGCAATTCAGTAGAACACTGTGCTTACAATCGCTTATTTAAAACAAAACTTTAAAAACGAAACAAAAATACTGTTCAATGAAACTATATGAATTCATGCATTTCACTATCTTTCACAAACTTAACCTACACGTCTTATAGAATGAACCTTCCGTAAAACCCGGCCTTTCTCAAATTCAAACGGCTTTATAGTTTCACAAAGGGATCACAATGCACTGCGAAAAATTTCCTTCAAGGTCCGCTGACTCCTTGAAAGACACCCGAAAAGTGGAAGAAAACAACCCTATTCAGTTCGCTGTCAACCAACCAGGAAACGAGACACAGCTATAAAGAGAAAAGAGAGCGACAACAATAACAAGAAACGCGTTGAGGCGACTTTTAAACACAAAAGATTGTAGATTCGGTGAGCGCAGTTTGGTTTTGAATTGAAGTCACTTAGCAAAAACATCTTCATAGTAAACGTTATATAGCAAGTGATTGTAAATTGATCAATGCAATTCTCGAAGTTAAGTACTTGGGAGCCCATTCAAAGACGCATTTGTCAAACGCGTCCGATCGAAATATTAAATGCAATGCAATAAATGCAAGCTAATTTTTGTCATGCAAAGTTATTCTTGAAGATAAAAATAAGACACTGTGAGTCTTAAAAATATTCTAAACCAATGCAAAGTCTTGTTACGGTGTTACTAAAGTGGTGCAAACTCTGCAAAGTGCAATCCCAAAATCAGGTAATTAATGGCTTACAAAACTGTAACCCGACTACGAATGAACATTTTTTACTCAAAACTTTGCCTTCTCTCTTTGATACCACACTCGTTATGACACGTACTTTCAAAATACCCCAATATATTGCTTTAGCATTCTAGTTTTCCCCCCTTTTTTTTAAAAAAAGGTCGCATAAGTTACCTGCACTGTAATAAGGAATCAACTGATACCTTATTCCGCGAAATCGGCTCAGTAGTTTAGCAGCGAATGTTGAACCCACATGAATTAATAGACACATAGACTGCTAAAGTCATAATCCTTCGACTTTGACTTTGTCGTAGTCGAGTAATTATGCATAACCCTGCTGCATTCGCGTCTAATGCAATACGCAAACGCGTCGAAGCGACGTCAAGCCCACCGGCTGTTCACTCCGACTGGCGCCCAACGTGGGACCACTTTGTTTAACGCCACGCTCAAATTATTGTGTTGCCATTACGAAATATTAAACTTTTATCAGACAAAAGAGCTCGACAATTCTACCGTTTATCTACATTGTTGGAGAAATGTAATTGACGATCATTTTTAAGGATTGTGGGGCTGGTTGTGTACATTTGTACAGATTCTTAAGTAGTAATTGGAATTTTGCAAATGCCTGGTAACTGGTAATTTGGTAACTGAAATTATACACTTAGTAGTTTAAACAATCTTGTAACTTGTAGAGCTACTACATTTACGTAATCTCATCATTAAATCACGACATAGTTATGTACCAAAACCCTTCTACATAGTATAAAATGCAGAAGCAACTGTGTCAGACGAGGAATCAAACCACATTTCTTACAATATCTAGGCGTATGCCTATGCCACTGGGCCACCGTCACATTGGCAAGCCTTTTGATTTTTTTTAATTCCTTTCTTTAACGCGAAGGCTGCGGGACCTCATCTATGTTGTGAGATTGCTCTCACAACATCCGAAGGAAATATTTTTACAAATATTTAACAATCGGATATGATGAAGGAAGCCAATTTAGAATTATATTTTAATAGTGTTTTGTCACTATACAAACTGAATATTATAAAATGCACTTGAAAAAAGGAACTGTGTCAGACGAGGAATCGAACCCCGTGTCTTACGCTATCCACACGCACTCGGCCACCGGCACATTGATAAACCTGTTGGATTTTGCAAGTGCTTTCTTTAACTCTTTAAGTTCTTCTACATACATTTATCTATAAAGTTTTTTCCATGATTTTATCATTAATGAGTGAATGCTTATTTAACGTTTTAGTAAAACGCCTTTTATGTTAAAAATAACGACAAAACACCCTTATTAAATGAGCTGTCATTGCCACCCTAAAATTGCAGCCTACTTCTATGGCACATTAACTACGAAACTTACAGCCTTATAATTCTAACGAGAAGGCTTTAAGTAAAATGTCTTTAAACTTCGGTTAAACAACGCGGCAGAAATCATAGCATCAATTAAGTGGACCCAAAACAAAGGGAACCGAGGTTTGCAGGCAGGACTGAGAGGGAGGGTGTACTCTGGTAGCCTTACTGTACATTTTACTCATTGTATGATCGTAACTCAAATCACTTTGAGTGCCTTAAAAATTACGTGCCCAGGAACCGCAATTTTTTACGCGTAATTTAATAAATATTTGTGGTATATATTTTTTTAAACAACACAACACTCGGGCCCGAGTGGTCGGCACACAGCGTGCTAGTGGCGAACCGCTCAGGTCCAAGTGCAAAAGACGTCACCGTAAACACTCGGGCCCGAGTTGGCGGCACTGCTGGAATGGCTCTCGCGCACTCAGGCCCTAGTGCTCGGTACTAATGCTCGGTAAACGAGTTAAGTTAGTTACGAACACATAGATAAGTATATTAGTAATTTACAAAAGGCAAACCAACCGTCAAAATAAAAGTTTACTATGCAATTTGACAGATTGGAACAGGCAGACAGATTACAAAGCGGTGCATAAATCAGGCATTTTGAGATAGCTGACTTGAACAAGATGCTTTAATTTTTTACGTCAATTGAAAAAAGTTGTTTTTTATCTATATGAAATGGATTTGCTCTTCGTAGAGACAAGTGTCTACGAATTGTTTTGAGCCTACAAATTGGTTGGTGGAAGTATTATGAAAAGCGCTCTCTTTCTCTCCCTCTGATTTTTCTCTGAATTTTTAAAACGTGCGAATGTGGCGCCTTACAATCTATGCCACACTTAATGTCGTGCCCTACCTCTCCTGCAACCTGCACGCAAGTGGCAAAGCAAACCTTTACAACGCCAACCAGTAGGCCATTGATGTTGCCACTTTTTGGGCGCAGAAAGTTTAATTGCCATTGACTCGAGAAAAAGAAGAAGAAGCGAAAAGTCAGCAGTACCTGAAAATGTATGTATAATGTTATCAGAGTAGGCTCCTTGATACGGTTCATTTAACGCCTCCCACTGTGCTTGGTTTCACTTGCCCTTTTGATGTACTTCGGTAAAATATGAACAAAGGGACGGTGACTTCAGTACGAGTGCGCTTTGAAGTGGAGAAACTTGACTGTCCGGGGGGGGGGGGGGGGGAAGGAAAAAGTTCTATAAGATAGCACAAAAACTATTTTTTTTAAGAATATTTAATTCATGGAGATGACCGAGTATTTTCAAAACGTAAAACAACATCTAAAGTCTATCTCGCTGAATCGGAAACAAAGGGCGCAGTGAAATGTGAACTGAACTTTGTTGAAAGCCGAATTTTTGTTCCGTAAACTCCTATGGAAGCAGCTCCGATTCGAAATCAATCGGCAATTTGAGTTGTTACATGTCAGAAGATACGCGGCGTTGCGTCACTGTATCGTGCGAGATACGAGATGGTGAACCCTTTTTTATTTTATTGATTTTATTTGTTAGGATAACCAGGGTTAACAAGTAATTTTTAAATATTGGACACCAATCACATGTATTGCTCTGATCTCACAGTAAGTAGCTAATGCCTTGTGTTATGGTAGTCAGACACAATGGTAGTACCAGAACACCTAACTTAAAGAAAACGATCGCACAAATAGAACATAATCCAAGGTACACGAAAACATAATAGTAATATTATGCATTATAAGCGTAATCATAAATTTTGGTAGATTAAGTAGTTATAAAACAAAATACTAATAACAATGTGATGATTATGCAATTTCTAATCATGAAAAAAGTTCACTTAACAGCCGCCTCACCGCTGTAACACTGGTATGAAATATGCCAATGCCGGTATCTTTGACAAATTTATTTAAATCGCTTCAAGCACACCAAATGTAACTATTTCGCCTGTAATTAGAATGCACCGTTGACACATGAAGTGGATCGCTTTGACAAACAACTCTTTTAGAGGCATGAAAATTTATTTCAGATAGAATTTCAGAACAATCTATCCTTTTCCTTTGGACAATATCCTTTGGACATTCCCACACATCGCCATCTAGTCCCAAAGTCAGCTACTCAAAGCTTGTGTTATATAAGGTGCCAGACAACGGATATAATACTCAAATACTTTTTGTTTGTAAATACATACTTGATATATATAGAATACACCCAGACCAATACAAACAGACATGTTCATGCACACAAATGTTTGTATTGTGCGGGGATCGAACCCGCACCCGCTGCGTAGTAGGCGATTTCTCAACCACTACACCAGACGGGTCGTCTTATCCATGTATCCATACACATCTATTCTCTGTTTTTTTATCTGGTTTGCAACATTTCTACTTTTATTTCGTTTGAAGCTTTTGGCTGTGTTATCTAACTAACGATCTTTTGCGTAAAATTAAACCAGAAAGACGTGGATTTCATACTTGTATTTGTCTGCGAACTTCGATTGACAACGGCAATGGACAACTATGTTTAAGTTAGATTTACGATGACGTAAGTTCAGTTAGATTACGTATATATCATAAAATTAATATTCCTATCGGAACAGAAGGACAAGTAAAAGCTGTCAAACGAAACCGATTTAAGATGTCAGTAACTAACATAAGTAAGTAACATTTGTAGCTTTAAATGAGATAACCATTCGATCAGGTGATTTATAACAATGTTCCTAAGTTAAATATAGTAGTTTACTGCATGATAAACAGTCGACACAAAATAATGAACATGCAGCTCTAGTGTAAAACTACATGTTATTTCATTATACAAAATATTTCTCGATATACATTCCCTGTGTTATTCTGTCTTTATTTTTTACGTAAATTACCGTTTGTAGAATAGAATAATCAAACTGCGTACTTTAAATTTGAAGCGCATTTGTAAATATAAGTCGTATATTAAGAGGCTTCGATTTGGACTAATCTACCTGTTAAATGATTATTTGTTGGGGTTATGCCGCTGTTATATGTAACAATCAATCACCGATCAAGTCACCATGTTTCAGACGCATTATTTCTCCAAAATATACACAATTTCACTTTTAAATATAAAAAATCAAATGCACTTAATTTTCAGCGAGCTTCTGCAGGGCGGTCAACTGTTTGACATCTGACAAAAATGGTTCTGCTATTCATCTCTTTTTATCACACAGTTTGCTGCTAGTGGCATCTCGCTTTTGTCGTTCTATTCCAAAGGGATAGTAATTTTATGGTTAGATTACGTATATATAGTGTATGACAGCAGGATAGCTGACATTAAGGTTGTCATACATTATGCTTAATTGGTCTGGTGATTTGATGCTTTTGCAGACTCCAAAAGTTCCTGATTAGGATAATCAGGAAGAAACAAAAATCGACCATCATTAGTTTTACATTACTTTGATAAATCTCAATCAATGTATCTCTCTTGTTCTCTTTTCAAAACTTCATTAATTTGTCCATTTTCAACAAAACCAGAAGCCAAACCTTCCCCATCTCATCGATCAACTAACGAACAAAATCCGTTAGTATACAAAACAGAGCAAACCCGGCCCACTCACAGTGATTAGACAAAAAGACGGGACATGGCAACATTCGATAACATTCCATCTCGGGCGTGTAGCATGTAGGTCAGTCCTGGACTCCGCTAACTAGCGCGCCAGTATAGAGGAACAACGGATGGTGTCAGGGAGAAGCGATCAAACTTAAGAATTATATATTTATTGGCATTGACATTGACATTAAAAAGGTAAAAGAAAATGCATGCTATAACTTAATAAATATCCTTTAAATAAATAAATATCCTTTGGACATTCCCACACATCGCCATCTAGCCCCAAAGTAAGCTACTCAAAGCTTGTGTTATGGGTGCCAGACAACGGATATAATACTTAAATACTTTTTTTTTGTAAATACATACATGATATACATAGAAAACACCCAGACCAATACAAACAGACATGTTCATGCACACAAATGTTTGTATTGTGCGGGGATCGAACCCGCACCCGCTGCGTAGTAGGCGATTTCTCGACCACTACACCAGACGGGTCGTCAAACTTAATGTTAACAGTAACTTAAAAACTACTCAAAAATAATCAGACTTTGGCCTTTAAATTGAAATTTATTTTTAACACCATCGTCGGCCACAGAAAGTACACTGGTGTACAAGGGCTGCCCCCATAGCATGGGTTGTTCTAGCGATTGGTTGCAAGCGGTCAACATGTAGGTGATCTTGCCAACTTCACAAGGTCGTCTGTCCATCTTGGCGGTGGCCATCCTACGCTGTGCCTTTGATGTATTCCTATTCCGATTCGGAGCAACGAAGACACATGAAATCAACGGTATTATGAAAATCGGTTCTTCCGTTCATGAGTTAACTGTTAAGGCCTGATAATTTATACAAAAAAATAAATAAGGCGTTCTTATTATATTTATCGAGTATAATAAAAACTCCTTATTTAAATACTTCACTATTTGTCAGCAATCATTTACAAAAAAGGCATTTAAAAATCGGTCGTTTTTAGGGTTCCATCCGTCCGTCCGTCCGTCCGTCCGTATATATGTAATATAGATCTTAACAAATACTTTCAACGTAAATTGGTTTGGACGGAATCGGACGAGAAGTTTTTGAGATAAAGCTCATTTTCTAACAACCGCAAACATAACTTTGTTTTTTATACAAACACTATGAAAAACAAAGTTATATTTGCTGTCAACAAAATATTGTGGTACTTAGTGGAAGTAAGTGGATCCCTAATTCAGTTAAAGTTGGCACGGAACCCTCAGTGGGCGAGTCCGATTCGCACTTAGCCGGTTTTATACTTATTCAATCGGATGTGTTATCTGACGTTGGTAAAATCGACCCTAAGTGATGTAACTAACACCACTTGTAACTCAACACGACTATTTCATGTGTTTTAATAAAATATTAATAGATATAGACAAAGATTGATAATACAAAAGAAGACGATGTCCCGGCGTATGAAAATATATTTCAGCTAAACATTGCATTACATTACTGAAAGACGTGATAAAAAAATATCAATCTCTTAAAACAAATCTACTTTTTATAACTTAAACCAAGCACACACTACCATGCACGTAACAGTACGGCTGACCCAACAAGCGGACTGCTATAATCTGACCGACCCAACCGTTCACAGGGCATACAAAAAACACGACTTCGGCCAAACTTGGGGGTCGCATTAAGCTGGTCGAGCACTACCTCAGTAGAAGCAATCGAAAGACCGCTTTAATTTGAACCCGTTTGTGATTTGAATTGGATTATGTTGAGTAAAGTTACATAGGACAACAGCACGTTAAGGTTAACACTGCGGTATCTTATGCAGTTGTGATAAGAGCTAGTTTGCAACAAAAGTGGGTAACCTGATGTGTTGGCCATTGTACTATAATCAGTGAGGAGAGTGAGTTATAATTTTCTATATTGTCTCAGGTCTGGGTGCTGTTATGTCACTGTTGTATCTGATTTCCATGACACAAGTGCATTAGCTCTTTGGGATCAGAGCGATGTATGTATGGGATTGGTTTCAAATACTATATTTGTTCACATATTTTTATTATAGTAACCACTGCCTTTCCAAAGATAAAGAGGTAGTAAATTCATTATTTTTGATACCATTAGGTTTGGATTAGAATAAATTGCGGATTTTAGGAAGTTTATAATAAGATATACAAGATTTACACTATTATAAATTTTGAAGCGACTTTCCTCATTTTTTATAGCAACAACTGCTTTGTACGTATTGACAAAAAATATATTGGAACTTTCTGTAAGTTCATATAAGTTTTTTTAAATCTACCTAAACCAAGAATCTCAAATTTTAGTGTCGTCTCAACCGAATATACCCGTTGCACACCTATATATGTATATTCGACCTCTGAATATTATGTGCTACATTTGTATCTTCTGGAATAAGAGACTGTCCTAAACTTTATGCTAACAATCCACAGGCACATAGGCTCTAACGATGCATGTACGACTATTCGAGTTAGGCTTATGTTCTAGCTATACCGTAGCTGACAAAGGCTCAAAGACTAGTACATTGCTAATATACACCATAAGTTACGACGACGACCCGTCTGGTGTAGTGGTCGAGAAATCGCCTACTACGCAGCGGGTTGTGGGTTCGATCCCCGAACAATACAAACATTTGTGTGCATGAACATGTCTGTTTGTATTGGTCTGGGTGTTTTCTATGTATATCATGTATGTATTTACAAACAAAAAGTATTTAAGTATTATATCCGTTGTCTGGCACCCATAACACAAGCTTTGAGTAGCTTAATTTGGGACTAGATGGCGATGTGTGGGAATGTCCAAAGGATTTATTTATTTATAAGTAAATCTTTAGGTATGACTTTATGAGGTTAGAGCCACAAGTGCTTTACTAGAGGCATGATAAATAATACGTATAAAGAATAGTGGCCTATAAGACCCTGACGCTTTACACACTGCGACTTTTAGCAGTCGCGATGCTTACGCGCGTTAGTATCGATACTGTCGCAAAATATCAACCTTTTAATACTGCGCTACTATTAGCATCGATACAGTCGCGATGCTAACGCACGCTAGCATCGATACAGTCGCGGTGCAGAAGCTGGAAATTGTCAAATTATGGACTGAATTTTGGCGCGCTTCAGCATAGATGCTAAATTAAATCTGTTCATTGCGTGAAACGCGATGCTGAAGTGTGTTATCGAAACGCGCGACTGCATCGATGTTAAAAGTCGCAGTGTAAAGAATCTAATAGGAGCAGAATATAAAATATAGGCTACTTAATTCTAATGGTAAAAACAGGAACGTGACATTGGCTTTTACCACAACGAGTAAGCGATTATAATATAAATATACATTAAATTACTTTATCTTTGAGTAAAAGTATTTAAGAGCACTACATCTAATCAGTATATGTTTACTCTGTGGGTAGATAAATTTTTTTTGCTCCTATAACACAGTGAGCGAAGAGTGACCTTATTCGTTAATAATGTGCATGAAACAATCTAAAAACGCCTGCATTACAGGTTTCACAGTATTTTCATAGGATCTGGTTAGCGTTATCTGCTAAATAGTTCATACGAAATGACGTTTTATATCTGAATTATTTGTTGGTTAGTGCTTCTTCGTTAATGGTAAAACAGGCCTTTAATAAGACATTCAGAGCCATAGCAGTTTTTGTTTTACGTCGTCTTCGTTTTTTCTCTTTCTCTGCATTTTTCTTTCTTGTCCTTATAATTTATTTACATATTTAAGTTCAGGCAATAAGTCTGCTATTTACACGGCATTTCGTTTCTCCAACGAGTCTTCTGTGCTTAACACACTTAAGCGCCTACTCCAATTCATCACCGTGCATCCACTTCCCTGCGACTTCAGCACTTATAAAGGTCAAAAGGAGTTATAACGAGCAGACGCATGATCTGCTAAAGGCATTTGAGCGAAAATGGCAGTGAGATCTTGAGCACATTTTCCGATAATATTCCCTTAACGCTTCGGTATAGTGATTACGTATCGCGATAGCAGTCACATTGCTATTTTAGTGACGTCATCACTATTCTGGATTACAAGGCGTTGCCGCTCTGAGACCCCGGGTTCGATTCCAGGTCGGGTCCCTGTAGAAATCATAATTTTGTATATTGTCTCGGGTCTGGGTGTTGTGATACCACCGTTGTGTCTGATTTCCAAAACACAAGTGCACTGGCTACTTAGTTTGAGATCAGAGCAGTGATTGGTGTGCAATATTTATTTATTTATTCTTAAAGCTCCGGCTAAAGTAAGAAAATTTAATGTGCTGACTCATTAGTCTATATTATAAATATCCTTTGGACATTCCTACACATCGCTATCTAGCCCCAAAGTAAGCTACTCAAAGCTTGTGTTATGGGTGCCAGACAACAGATATAATACTTAAATACTTTTTGTTTGTAAATACATACATGATATACATAAAAAACACCCAGACCAATACAAACAGACATGTTCATGCACACAAATGTTTGTATTGTGCGGGGATCGAACCCGCAACCCGCTGCGTAGTAGGCGATTTCTCGACCACTACACCAGACGGGTCGTCAGTATAGGATAGGTAACACACTCATTCGTATCTTATTCATATTTAATTCGTATTGAATTTATCTGGTTTTACCATGCATCCGAATCTGATTTAATTATTTGAGTACAGTTGAGGCATCTAGCGCCTAACCAGTTTTCAGTAAAAATCGCTTCTTGAAGTCGAATGCGTATGCATATGTCACTAATATTATAAAAACCGCGAGATCATAATCTAACGATTTTAAATCCGGTAGATTGTAATCAGTCGATTTATCGTGAACAAACCCGACATAGTTAAGAATTTGCGCTTTTCTTAGTAGTATTGGTACTTACATGTCAACCTAACACTTTCACCTACCCTGACCTACCATTTGCCCAGTGATTCGTCATTTCAATTTACGTTATAATGTATGAAATTCGGCACAGTTCACAATAAATCTACAGTTTAATTTAACGGATTTTAAACTGTTAGATTCTAATCACACAATTTATACAATATGACGGTGACATGCGGAGGCAGCGGCGCTGTCAAGTCACTGGAGCTTTCGTGCGTGTAGTTATAGTAAAATAGTGCCACAATTTTAATCGCATTTCTATCGCTTACAATCAACTTCATCGCCCTCCGGATTTCCATTTAACTTTGTACATTTTAAGCAGTTTGCTTTCGCGCCCACTTCAAAATTCATCGCATATTAAAGGTTCCGCAAAGAGCTTTGTTTAACTTTTTGAATCGCTCCGGGGGACGACGGACGCATAGCAAATTGTGTTTCACTTTAAGTAAAGACAACAATATGGGGTATATGTCGCAGCCTTCTGGTTAAATTAGCCAGCTAATTGAATGTCTAGGCAGTTAATTAACCGCCGTTCATTCAATTAAATGACTGAACGTCAACTAGCCAATTCGTCGAACGCATCGTTAAGCCAGATGGCTGAACGTCGTGTTGTTTTTTAGGTAAATTATATTTTGATAAATCCGTGATTATTGGTTATACGAGTCAGTTTGAGTTCATGATTTAAGATTACATTTACACATTTCAAAAAAAGCATCTCACACAAATATTACTCAATTATTATAACAGTAAACTAACCTTGTTATTGTTGATCGTATTTAGTATTTTTAGATTTAAAACTCCGAAAAATTATTTATAACCTCCATACACTAAAACTATTTTGGCAATGAGATGTGGTGTTAGCTTGATTACACTATAAAATTGCAAAGAACAAAAATGACTTAAAGATAAAATAAGAAATCAAAAATTTGTGCACGGGCGGGATTCTGCATAAACAGACGGGTAGATAGCGCTGAACGTCACGCGTAATGACGTATCCATAAGAGACCACAAATTTCGCAAATCGGGCCGACAGCACGGTAGATCAATTGGTAGAGCGTTTGGCCCGGTTAGCCAGAAAGTTGCTGGTTCAGTCCCGCCCGTGCGCAAATTTTTGTTTTGTTATGTCATCTTTATGAATATAAAATATGTATATGTGTGTTTTAACACTGTGAGTGTTAAAAACACATTAGAAAAAATACTGTTTAGATTCTCAGTTTTCTTTAGCTTGAAAATGGATTGAAGATAGGCGCCAAAGGCGATTTCTGTTAATTTCTTAATGGTTACTTTGATGATGCATGACTATCATTTTTCAGTGTCAATCTCATCATCATTACTATCTAACTAATATAGGAGTATCGTTATTAGTATCATGTAGATCTTTACTTATCATTATATTGTTACTTATCTGCTAATTCTAAACAGGAAAAAATATTACACTTTCATTTTAACACCTGTTAAGTCTCTCTCTGAGAGGCTGCATTAACCAATACTGTCTGTTCCCTCATACGTTCAAGTTTTGTTACTTGTTTTAATCTTTCGGTTACTTACAATATTAAGTTTTATTATGTGTATGTAATAATTAGTATCTATGTTTATTTTTTCTATTAAATAGGTTTTATAACTTTTATCGTCAAACTCTTTCTTATGCCCCTCTATCACATCCTACGCGCCGCCTGTATTTTCTCTGTGTAGACCTATGGTCTATAGCTGATTAGTAGAGAATGCTTTTAGCATTAAGTCTGCTATATGTACTTTTGTTTGAGCATGAAGTGTTTTAAATAAATAAACACATTAGACTCCGTGATCATGGCGCTTGCAGCGGTGTCAAAATATCGAAAGCTTATGAATAATAAGGAACTGTTAGCAATTCCGTAACTGACTTATAATTTTGTTACTTGGTTAAGGTTTCTACCGAACCAATAGATTTATCTTTGGAACTCGCAAGTACCCGAGCGGCAAATTGCTTGTGTTTTGGTGACGCGATAATCTCTTTTGTTATTACGTAGGGAAATTGTTTTGTGGCTCCACAGTCCCTAATATACTTACTAGGGAAAAGGATAATAATAATATACATGTAGTGCTTTTGAGGGTTCCGTAGCCCAATGGCAAAACACGGAACACTTATTGATTCGTCAAGTCTGTATGTCTGTATGTCCGTCCGTCCGTTAGCAGAACACAGTTAAAACTTGGTATGTAGGTGTATTCTAATAAATTTTGAAGAAGATGCAATGTAGATCTTTACAAATACAAAAAAAAAGTTTGCACGAGATCGAACTGGTAGTTTTTGACCATTAATTTGTCCTTCATACAACCATAATAAATAACAAAGTAATGTTAGCTTATTTTGGCTAAGTGGAAGTTAGTTGACTCTTAATTCAATTAAAGTTGTCACGGAACCCTGAATACGCAAATCCGACGCGCACTTGTCTAGTTTACTTCTGGGTTATATGTTCTGTCCTCCTAAATCTCCCAATGCATTGTCTCTCATATTTATTGTTATAAATGTGATGTCTTATCATTGAGATAAATTCGTTAGATAACGTAAATTATTGTGAAATCTGTGGACTATGAATAGAAACATCAGTGGTAATAAGTGGCTTTTATTTGAGACACCTAGTAGGCACCCCTAGTACTTTCTGTGAGTCTATATCGAGCACGTAACTTAGTAACCAGTAGGAAATATAGATAGACAGTGTGACCCCCAACGAAGCAGCCCCGACACAATCATTCCACTTAACATTCGCCGGTTTTCATATCGTCCACCGTTTATTTCACCTTTCTGAAATGTGTCAACGTGTACAATTAATTGTTAGGAGTTAATCCCCTTCCAATAATCGATGTTTGGGGACCGATCGGGGCGAGTAGACAAATGATACAGGTCCTACTCAACGCTGTCTGTATGTCGAATTTCGATAGCACTTTTATTTTCACTGTAATTTTATGGTTTAGAATGATTTTAACACTCTCAGTGTCATATTTAATAATCAAAGGTCGGACAGACAGCACGGTAGCTCAATTGGTAGAGCGTTTGTCCCGGTTAGCCAGAAAGTTGCTGGTTCAAGTTCCGCCCGTGCCCAAATTTTTGGTTTCTTATTTCATCTTTATGATTGTAATTTTATGTTCAATTCGAACAAAGAAAGTTGTAAATGTTTATCGAATAAAACATATAAATTCTTACTTCTTCTTCTTATGGTTAAGTAAAGCGACCTAAAGTTGACATAATTTTACTGGGCACTTTTTTTGCTTATTGGTTACTAGCGGTCCTAGCGTACTTTGTCTTGCCCTGGCCCCATTTTGTGGTGATTATCCTATGCCGTGCCAAGATTAATCCCACAAAGTAAAAATTACGAAAATCAGTCCACCCATTCTCAAGCTATAAATAATGATAATAAGTACCCTATGTCCGTCTCCTGGATCTATGACGATACATTTTCAGCCAAATTGATTCAGCCGTTCTTGAGTTGTAAATACTAACACGATTTATTTTATGTAGATATGGATATTATTTAAACATAATAACCAAATTTTCAAAAATAAATAAATAAGTTCGTCCGTATTAAGCGAGAGCTCCTGTTTTTATGCCAGTTTGTCTCGTCTCTATGTGTAGGCATGCATAATACCACAACAGAATTGCAAGCAGAAATTGTTACAGCCAAAACATCACTAGACACTATACCTGATTTGTACGTTTTCAAGATAATAATGAACTGGTTATCATCCCTCACCATAGAGTGACCAAATGTCTGGATATTTACATGAAGAAATTCAGACATCGTGTTCTATAGTAGACCCTCGAGACAGGTGGATGTGGCTACGCCTGGCGACCATTCCTGTGGCCTTCTGCTAAATGGAGACATTTGTAAAGGAACAGACAGTGGCTAAAGAAACGACTAATAGCTCAACTCCAGTCACAGATACTTCAATTGAAAAAGTTAGGTGATTCAAATTATTTTTGAAAGATAGAATTGAAGATAAATTTGAAGTTATAATGCTACTCATTTTTACAGTAAAATAGAGATCAATAAGAGCTGAGGGTAGGGTCAGGCCCATGTTGCGCCTTTCACTTTGGCAACCCCTTACACACTGCTTTTTAGCATCGATGTAGTCGCGCGTTTTTAAAACGCGCTTCAGCATCGCGACTCACGCAATAAACAGATTTAATTTAGCATCGACGCAGTCGCGCGTTAGCGTCGAAGCAGAAGCGCAACTGCATCGATGCTAAAAGTCGCAGTGTGTAAGGGGTCTTAAATGGGAAGATATATGGATTGATGGCCTGTTTCACAATGTCTGGATAAGTTTCCAGTAGCGTTATCTGTCCAATAGCTTATATGAAATGTTTCATGTTTGAATATTCGTTGGTTAGTGTTTATCGCAAATAGAGAACGAACAGGCTCTTAATATACATACTTACATACTATCTTATACTTAGATGAATTGATAACATTAAATATACACATGCGTACTAGATTTCCAGTCTTGGAAAAGTGAGTCCACAATGCTTAAATCATAACTTCAAAATTGTATGACTGTTGAAATAGTCTGAGATGCGATCCTACGAAAATATTTACATTTCCCAACGTACAATCTATCCTGAGTTAGTTACAGGATTTCTCAGAATACGCTAACCAACTTTCCATTGGATAAAGATCATGCTAATTTGATTTAAATGTTGGACAAGTTATCCCTAGGGCCAGACACATATTTGCTTTCAAGTCTGTAAAAATAATTTGCTTTTATATCTCTAAAGAAGCTTTATAGAACATTTAGTGTAATTTATTTTAGAACGTAAGAAAAGTTAAAATATTTGGGACACAAATTTTATGTTTAACAGTGAAAATATCTTAAGGTATGAAAAATCTCAAAACATATTTTATTTGTAAAGGGACAACAACAGTTTACAAAAAATATAATATTTCATGATAGGTTACTTGAATAGCCAATAACAGTTGACCACGAAAATATTAACATTGTTTAATGAGGAGATGGACAAATCATTAACGGTAAGCTTAACGTTAAAACGATAATTATAATAGCACTGAAACGGAAGAAGCCACAGGCGCGAGCTAGTATAGCTAATCTCTGCCTCTTTTAAGCTCATTAGCATTTACATCCCGCGTTCCTCATTTTATTCATTATTATGAGTTCACGTACAGGAAAGGGACGGCTAATATGAACTTAGTTTTGAAAAGAGGGGGGCAGAAAACGTTTTGTTTTTATCGCAAACATCCAACGAGGGAATGTAATAATATGATAATTAGACTTGCATTACCCTGTATGCAAATGGAAGGCTTAGACTGAAAATATACGCACATCCACATCTACTATGAAAAGTTATGCTTTAATCATAAAATAATTCTCCCTTTGGAATAAAACGACAAGAGCGAGATGTCACTAGCAACAAACTGTGTGATAAAAAGACATGGGAGATGCGATGTAGCAGAACCGTTTTTCGCGGTTGGCAACAGTTTGGAAACCCACGAAGGCTCGCTGAAAATTTCTTTTATTTGATTTTTTTAATTTAAGGTAAATTGTGTATATTTTGAAGAAATATTTCTCCTGAAACATGATGACTTGATCGATAATTGATTTTTATTCATTACAGAGAAATAACCCCCAACAAATAATCATTCAATAGGTAAATTAGTCCAAATCGAAACCTCTTAATATAGGAGTTATATTTACCAATGCGCTTTAATTATATTTTGTATAAAGAAAGATTATTTAGTTTTACACTAGAACTCCATGTTTGATATTTTGTGTCGCTTTTTATCATGCGGTAATCTCATATGTTTAACTTAATCACCTGAAAGAAAGTTTCTCATTGTAAGCTACAAATGTTACTTACTAAGGTTATTTTCTGACATATTAAATCAGTTTCGTTTGATAGCTTTTACTTTTCCTTCTCTTCCGATAGGAATATTAATTTTATGGCTTTAATTAAACAGTAAGAGATAGACTATGACAGGCGTATGAGTGAACGTCAGTCGTCAATTTGTAATGCATCTGTCACCGTATGATTGTAAAAATCGCTTTATTGCAATCTAACGGTTTAAATACGTAAGATTGTACTTTCGATTTATTGTGAACTATACCGTACTTCATATATTATAGCGTAAGCTGAAATGACGAATCACTGAGAGAAGTGTTGGGTCGAATAGGTGAAGGATAAACGTTTATCCTTGGTGTTAGGTTGGCATAAGTACCAAATAAAGCATAAATGCAAAACCTTGTCCAGCTTGTTCTCAATAAATTGACTGATACAATCTAACGAATTTAAGACCGTTTGATTATGATCTCGCCGTTTTTACAATATTCATCATCATCATCATCATCATTATCAGCCAAAGGGCGTCCACTGCTGAACATAGGCCTCCCCCACGGCTTTCCACAGCGACCGATCACTAGCGGTCTGCATCCAGTTTGATCCTGCGATCTTTATAAGGTCGTCTGTCCATCTTGTTGGTGGACGTCCCACGCTGCGTCTCTGGTCGAAGGGTCTCCAATCTAGAACTTTCCTGCCCCAACGGCCATCAGTTCTTCGCGCTATGTGCCCTGCCCATTGCCACTTGAGCTTACTGATTCTCAAGGCGATGTCCGTTACCTTAGTTCTTCTACGTATCTCCTCATTTTTGAATACAATATTACATTGACATATCTACACCGCCGGCGGCATTCATCAATTAACTGTCAGATACTATGGAAAATACCGCTGCGGCATGAGCGGCCGCCGGCACATGCCGCTCATGACCCAGCGGTTTTTTTCCATAATATTTGACAGTTAATTGACGTATGCCGCCGGTAAAGCCGCCAGGCGGTGTGCATACACCATATAAATATAGACGAGAGTAATTAATACATAGAGACTGTGTTTTTTGGACCAATTAAATTGCCAGTATTATCGCCAGTATAATAAGCTTCGTTACGCACTCAATCTAGTTTAAAGTTAGCTATCAATAACTAAACTTGCGGGCTATAAATAACTCACAATAAACCTCTCATACCTCATATGAACAGCAAACTATTTAACCAGTACTTACCCGAAATAAAACAAGCAACATTAACGCGGGTATACACGCTTAAGCCCGTAATAAAGGCGAAGCTCCGGAATACGCGAAAATGCGAAACACGGCAGGTCAGTGCCGCATTATACAGGAACAATAAATAATATTTCTCATTACGCCCCTGCTAGTGATGGGATGAAGGGCTAAGTTGGGAATCGGGACATGTAATGCGTTTTCCAATATTTTGTTGTACATTTTATTATTATATTTATAAATATATAGTTTTCAAAGGTACCTTTGTCACACACAATACAAAAAGTGTTTGATTTTATACTATTTTTTTATAAAGATGATGCTCATCATCACCATTACAAAGTTTTTTTAAAAATATTTTGATTAATGGTGAATGTTGAATTAATGGTGAAAATTTGACACTATGAATGTTTTTAACACTCATAGTGTCAAATTTTATATTCATAAAGATGAAATAAGAAACCAAAAATTTGCGCACGGGCGGGACTTGAACCAGCAACCTTTTGGCAGACCGGGCCAAACGCTCTTACCAATTGAGCTACCGTGCTGTTTGTTTGTGAGTATTAAAAACATTCTAAACCATTGGATAGCGAAGCGTCATCAATTTCCAGGTTGAATTTATTCTGTAAAGAATAACTGCTTGGGCCATCTGTTTCATAAACAGACGGCTAGATGACGCTAAGCGTCACGCAACGACGTATTCATAAGAAACCACAATTTTTTTTTTTTCGCAGGGTTGGACTAACAGCACGGTAGCTCAATTGGTAAGACCATTTGGCCCGGTCTGCCAAAAGGTTGCTGGTTCAAGTCCCGCCCGTGCGCAAATTTTTGGTTTCTTATTTCATCTTTATAAATATTTTGATTAAGCTTGATTTGGCATGATCAATCTGCCGCGATAAGAGACACACTCAAGATTTTAGTGATTTCTGGTATGGAATGTTCGTAGTTGCTACCAAGATCTGTGGATTATGTTTTAATTCATATTATCGGACAGTGAATATGTTTTAATATAAGCGTCTATAGTACCTACTTCTTAAGTCCTCATTCTGTGACGATAAACGCTGACGCTAATAAGTGTTCAAATAGAATTGTCTCACTAAATAAGCCGCTTTTTTATGAATGATCGAGTCTTTAATCGAGTCTGTTTAACGAGGTACATTCCTACTGCATACCCTCGAGCTGCTAGATACGCTAGCCGGATTATCCCCACCGGCTGAACACCCAAACTCGAATAAAATACACGGATAAACTGAAAAGTGCCGGAAACACAGCTTAAAACAGCATATTAAGGGAGTGGACAAAATATTGTTACAGACCTAAATACTTGCCGTGTAAGTGGCATTACAATTGTTTAAATACAAAGTACCTACTATACTAAACCTTATTAAGTGTGTGTGTAAAGCTTTAACACCCGAGCGGTTGCAGGCAACCGCATAACAATAAAATATATATTGTGTCTGTAAAAAAGACTCGACAGAAGTTTTTTACTAAATATCTATGATATTTTTTGTCTCGTCGTTCTATTTCGATCGGTCATAATCAACTATGTCACCAAATTATGATATATTTCTTATTGTAGTACCTACTAAACTATTGTCACTAAAAGAAGCTTTTAATTGTTACAAGTTTCTTAAAAATAATAATTTCACTTTAAAAACTGTATTTTACATAAAGACAACTAGAGGTCTACACCCAAAATCGACATCTGCCGGAACAAAACGGAACCTCCCAACCGAAACAGCTGAAAATAGCAACCTTTTACAACCCCGCGGGCTTGCGCCCCTCCATCTGTCGGAGCCTTCGGGAACCCTCCCCTCCCCGCCACTCCCGCCCCTCCCGAAACCTATCGATCGCCCGCACCGACACCACAACTTACGCTAACCGACGTTACCACTGCCACACACCCACAAATATCAAATTATAAATAATTCAAACGCTATCAGGCCTAATTCCATCAAGACGTCTGCCACCAAAACCCTCAGGCAACCAGGTGAGTGACCTCATGACCGCCCATTCATGCTGGCCATTCATGGTGACGTAGATGAAAACGCGATCCGTAATTTATGGATTTTTCATGCATACGCGTCTGGAACTCGACTTTTCTGTTTGTTATTGAGATAAAGTTGATTGTTTTTACCTTTCCAAGTCATATTTACCCAATAGTTGAAGATAATACTCCGAGAATCGAGTCAGCTGTCACATTATTTGGGTAGTTTCATGTTTGTGCGAATTTTCCAGAAATAGGTCAAATCTTTCCATGACCTTTTGCCTGGGGATTTTTTAGGAAAAGTGGTATCATTTGATTCTGAGTACAGGGAATAAGTTTGTTTTATCATTGTTGTGTGCATTAATTAATGTGCTATATACATATATGTTGAGTCTTATCTACTGCAGAGCCAAAGTTTTGCGTGGCTACTAAATTATTATTCAATGCAGTAGTTTGCCCCACCTTGCGTCGTTTTCACGTCTCAGATACCTGATTACGCATTCATGTAGACGTTGTAACTTCACCACTAACGTATCCATTTCGGCTTTTCCAGGACGGCGCGTTTTCCTCATCGACAGAAGACGCAGCGCACCTCCAGAACGTCGGGCCGTTGTCTCCGGACAATGTGTACATCGACGATGATGGGTCGGGTCTAGCGCCCGACGAGAGCTCCGGTTCCGGCTGGGGCGCAGGCCCGGGCCCCGACGACGAGGACGGCCGGGGAGGCTCAGGTGACTCGCCTGACGGGGACTCCGATGACGAAGACTATGCGCGACCGAAACCCACCACCGCCGCTCCCACCACCGCTCCCGCGCCGATCGACCCTCGTTTCAACTCGATCGAACCCAATCCCGTCGACGTGTATCACCCCGACGAGACCGTCACCGACCACGTCACGGTCGATCATCCAGAACTTCCAATCGTCACGGAAAATCCGGAACCATTCGTTCCGCAACTCCAAAACTTCGATGTATTGATTCGTGAGTAGTGGCTGAAGCATGCCAGTTTATTTTGCAGTATTCTTATTTTTTGTTCGGTAGCGAGAATTCACAATACTTCTACTTTAATATTTCATGTTCTGTGCCCACTTATCTGTTCTAATTTATAACCTGAAACATATTACGTAAATTATCTATTTCTATCTGTATCTGCCCTTATTTATTCTGCATTATATTGACTTCTCGCTGCTGTGTGTGATTTAGTAATACCTATTTTCAATTTTGATTTACTCATAAGTGTGCCATCAAACATTTACAAGAGAAGGGATTATTATATTTACAGTGTGTCGTATGAACAAAGCTACCATAGCCACAATTAGCAGCATACTGATAACAATAGGATGACACATTATTGTTTCACAGCCTTGAATTAACATTTTTCTCATTATCTTTGCATTATTAATGTCAGTCTATACACATTCGCTGGTTTCCTCTGAAACCAGTAGGACAATTTAATTGTTAATAAATCTTTAAAGTGAATATTATAGTCAAGGCATACTCCTAATTGGAAAATTCTGAATGTTAACTAAACGCTAACGAGGGAATTTGGTAAGTATTCATACTGTCTATGGATTCATCTAGAAATCATCTGGATAGTAATTTTGTTTGCATGACTTCGATCGTAATCATCTTAACCGACATTGCGACTCCTACTTCTCTTCCATGTTGTTGTTCGTACAGTAATATCCATTATAGCATGTCTATCTGGTAATCTCTAATAGTTACTTTCATCTCATGTTTCTCTCATATTAGTCTTCATAGTTGACACATTTGGTCTTTTTAGAGTTTGTACATTATTTCTTCATATTTTTTTCGTTTCGAATCGAATGCTGTTTCCCTTCCACTCCAAGTCCAAACACCCTGGTCTTCGTCATCGTCTACCTAACAAGTTTCTTCAATATATTCTTCTTAAGTTCTAATACCAATCTAACAAGCACATAATTATCTTTATCTCTTCCAACTAAACGTCCCTCCCTAACATTTTGATCCCAACTAATAGTTACAACTTTTTGATAGGTTTTTGCTTTAACCAGAGTTTTTCATGCGTTATACGAAATGTGGAAATCAAGGATAAAAAATGAATAATCCGTAACTAAACTCAAACATCATGTGGTTCCGATTCCAAAATATGCTGCTGATCTCTAAGCGCCAAGGAGTTTTCAATCGATCGTCACCTACACTGTTGTTTCTAAAATCTGAAAACTAACGAACGTTCTCAAATGATTCCAGCTCGCATTTTGAAGCCGAGTGAAGGAGCACCAGAAACCGCGGGCGGCGCGAGGGAAGACCTACCCTCGCGCCCGGAGACTGACATCAGCATCTCGGGCGAAGATTTGAACCCAGATATTGTAAGTATAAGATTTATTAATAGGTGTCTAGGCGTTTCACCTGTTGTCACAAGCCTTTGTCATCTTATACTAGAACTACTATGAAAATTGGCAATATTTAGACAAGTTTAAAACCGATTAAGCGGACTATAACAAAAAAATTCAACTAAGACATGCAACATAAAAAAAAAGTTAAAATCTACCTATTCAAAAATAAAACTGTCTCATTTTTCAAAATAAGTAAATATTCTTGAAGATGCAAAATATACCAATTCGATTAGTGGAAAATTCCTGTAGAAAGTAACACATTTGCCAAAAATACACATTCAAGATAATAATTTACAAACTGAATCACGAAATATATTATCGTGTCCGATATAGAGGATACGCATATATAATATACATGTGCTTTATCCATAAAACGCGGTAAACAGGAAATAAGCTATGGTACTTTACTTACTATCAGCCAAATGCCAGCGATGTATTAATATGTTTCAGTCATCTTTTATTTCTGTTGCTAAACAGACGTTCCTTATCAAATAATGTATAAATGATCTGTTATGTGTGTGATTTTTGACAATTTGTACGGATCATAAACATGTAGCACCACGACAATATGACATCCCATATTGTTTTACAAAGTGCCGGAACGTCTTTTTCCTGTTATTACTACATCAACTGATTGAGTATATAGTGTAGTCATTTAGATATTCTATAATTAAAACACTAAAGCTGTGCATGTCTTTTGTTGTTTTCTACTCGCAGTGTTCCATAACTAAATTGAAGAATTCTGAATTTCGGATACTATTGGCTAATTCTAACATATCCTGCGTCCTTTGTTCATCTTTGTTCAGCCGACATCAGTAGGAAATTACTAAAATTAGTAAAGGTACGGCACGATATGTCCTCTAATCCCAGTATTTAAAAATCCAAGTGAGTGAACTCCGGAGAATTGATCATTTAGTTTGGATGAAAATACAATAAAATTCTCAACCGAAGAGTTTATTCCAGATCGTTTGTTTAATATAATCACGTTTACAATTCCAGGACCACGAGCCAGCCGGTTCGAACGTAAACTCTGAGACGCGGCCGGCAGACAACGTCGTCTTCATCATGAACGCTAAGCCCGAGGACCGCGCCACCAGCTTCTTCGCGCAACCAGGCATTCTCGCCGGTACGTATACCTTATTATTTTTTTTATAACGTTAAAAAGAACTGCAGCTACACCAGCCCTACAGTTGAAACAAATAAAGTATACATTAAGATTTTGACAAATTAAAGTAGTTAAACGACGGCTTTGACAGGTGCATATTGGGTTGCATAAAGGATATTGACCAAAACTCTATAGAAACTCGGCCCGTCTCGCGTCAGCATGCGTCTTTACAAAATGTTCGTATAAAATATATAAATATTTGAAAGAATACACACAAAAAATATTTTTGAAAAATAATCAGGGGATTACGAGGAATTCAATGGCAGATTAGGTATTTTGAGGTTATGTTTTGTGATCGCCAGAGTTAATGCACATCACCTACATTAATTTTGATACATTCAGAAGGTAATTGTTATATTTTACTAAAGTAATTCAATACTTACTTACTTAGTTACTTATAAAATACCAGTACTTACAATGATAATTCAAACTAGATTTTTGAAATTTAAACTACTTACAAAGACGCAATCTGGGCCCGGCTTTGGTCAATATCCTTTAAGAAGCATGCTATAACATTGCATAACGTTTTTTGGCATATTCTTTATTTCGCATGTCCTTCATCCAGGATAAATCATAAGGCATACTTTCCCTCATAACTTCTTATATAATAATGTTACATCCGCATCAATATGGGTATTTCACCCCATGAATTTTCATTTCATAAATTTACATAAATACATACAGTTTTTTTCGATAGTGGCAAGCCATGCAATTTTCGATATGTTGTAGATTTTTAGTTTTTCTAATAATATTTACATTATGTCTTGTTGATTTCTTGAGCAAGTGTAAAAAAGAGAATATAAACAAGTGCGGAACATGTTACTATAACTTTAGTCAATTTAATTAAATTTAATTTCTATATGGACATTATATTGTTGTTATTGGATTACCTGTAATCATATTTGATGTAATTTAATGAAGCGAAGCGAATTGTGGGAGCTATATTATATCCAATGCCTGTTTAAATCCTTTTTTGTATACAAGCTATTTCATCCGAGGAAGTTTGTAATTTTACATACCTACATTTTTTTTACTGAAATACCTTTTTAGAGTTCGGTAAAAATACGCATAATTAAGATACTTTGCACTAAAAACTTTATAAGGTTAATTTTTTAGTATTGCCAGGCGCGGATATTTTATTAATTAAATATGAGTTATTTTTAATGGAAACTAATTAATTAACTTCTGGAAGAATAAATTTCAAAAACTTATTTATGATCCAACATACTTTGCCATCAATATGTATTGACAAGATTTTTTTTTTGATATATAGGATTTTGACACTAAACAAACTTAATAATATATAAATTTCACTTGTAAAAATTAACTTTGGCTCTGTGACAGACGAGGAATCGAACCCCGTGTCTTACGCTATCCGGACGTATACCTATCACTCGGCCACCGTCACATTAGCAAGCCTGTTGAATTTTGCAAGCGCTTACTTTAACAATGTTGCTTACTTTAACAGAAACATCATCAATGTTGCGAGATTGCTCTCACAATATCCGAAGGAAATATATTTACAAATATTTAACAATCGGTTAAGATGAAGGAAGCCAATGTAAAAAAATGAAATTCTAAATTGAAATGAAAGTTAAATATTCGAATAAATATTTCCTTAAGATATTGTGAGAGCAATCTCGCAACATTGATGATGTTACGCAGCTTACGCGTTAAAGTAAGCGTTTGCAAAATTCAACAGGCTTGCTAATGTGACGGTGGCCGAGTGGTAAAGGCATACGCCCGGATAGCGTAAGGCACGGGGTTCGATTCCTCGTCTGTCACAGACCCAAAGTTACTTTTTACAAGTGCAATTTATATAAGAAAATTATAGTCGTTGCCTAAACACAAAGATTATGGTTTTTTTTTACTCTTAATCAGATTTTTTTCAGAAATCAGTTGATGAAGAATCAAACAGGCATCAGAATAGATTCTAATGGCATTACTACCATGTACTTTATTATTTTGGAACTCGAAAATAATAATGTTCATGACAAAAAAACAAAGACATTTTTTTAAACATTTAACTAACTATAGTTAAAGTTATGCATTATGGGTTCAAAAAATTTGCTCAAATATTTTTTTGCGAAAATAATTTATGCTAAAACTGTTATGCCGAACTGAATTATGGCAAAAGAGAGTATGGCACCGAAAGGGCTCTCGGATTTGACTCAGCAATAGCTATTTTGTGCAACCAAGACTGTACACATAGCTGCAAATAAATAACTTTTATTAGTTTCATTTCTTTTCGAAAGAAAGAATGAGTTGTATAGATCGTCAGATATGCCCTTTACGACACTAGAACACAACGCATTCGGATACGGCTGCAACAACAAAAAATGCGGCTGAACAATGTGAAACTCTTTAGAATTTTTGAATGGATTAAAATCAATTTTTTGCATAGTTAGTGGCTTCTTCTGGCTCTATGCTCTTGTCTGGAGACGAGAGCGAACCCAATTTTAAAAAAAAAACAATACTGACATGGATGGAACTATCGCAATCAGTTATGTTAGAGTTAGACATAGCATGCGAATTTTGCATGCCGTATGCAAATGTCTTGGTAGTCTAACGGCATAAAACGTATGAGGTATTATCTAATATGTTTGACAACTCCAAGTAGCGTAATAATAAACAAGTAAATTAATGGGAGCTAACTTAAAAGTCCTCTGTTGAAATCTCTGTTAAGAAATATGGTTAAGAGCGTAATTTGATTTTATTGATTAGCAATCATGATTTTCATCTTTTTAATTAATGTTATTTCTTTCTGATTTCAGCTGTTATCGGCGGTGCAGTAGTAGGGCTACTATGCGCAATACTTGTAGTAATGTTCATAGTATATCGCATGCGTAAGAAGGACGAAGGCTCGTATGCGCTCGACGAGCCGAAGAGAAGCCCCGCCGCCGCCTCCTACGGGAAGGGACACAATAATCGCGAGTTCTACGCGTGAGACGATACAGAACAAACCATGCCACGTGTTTACTGAACGGCGCGCCGGGACGCACTGCAGGCTTACCGCCATGCAAGCGACCAGCTAACCGTTTTTATTTTTTAAAGCGTTCCGTTTTACGTAACGACTACACATGTAACACAAGTTTTCATTTCACTGACGTGGCTAAATTGTTCTGTAAAATCAAACTTGACCGACATAATTTATTATTGCATTTTTAAATTATTGACAGATACATGTACGGATTGTACTGCAAAATGTACAATTTCGGTACAAAAACGGAAGTCTAACCGAAGAGATTGTATGGAAACGCAGTAAACAAAAACACTTGAATATTAAATTATACTTATCACTTCGCAGACCAATTGAATAGTTAATGTGGTGTGCTGGTGACTGTGTTGACATGGTTGTAATGATGATTTTTAAGTGTACTGACTTCTTCACGTCTCGACCAATGTAGTTGGAGTGCTACTATGGGAAAATCATTGGTTATTCTAAGCTGCATGAATCGTAATTCTGTGTTAAAATGAATGTGCCATCTGCTTTCGACTGTATATTGCTATTATTTTCTCTTCGCCTAGACTGTATCTAAATCTCAATGTGGTCTATGGACACGTCCATATCTTTATTTGACTATGTAATATAATAAAAGTATATTGAAATATTTATACATATTTAGAATGTCTCTAAAGATTTTGATGTAGAATTTATACAAATAACGGACTATTTCATTGTCTTCAAAATCGTCAACGAAATTTGCATTACTTATAATTATATATTTAATTAGGTGGTAATCTAATTTGTGTATCTTGCTTTATGTTCCTTTAGGTATTCATGTCAATTTCTGATTTACTGGAAAAAAACTTCGTCTTTGGTATCTCTGACAATGCAAAATATTGTCGTTTTGGCTATGAATTGAATGAGGAATTGACATAACTTTATCGTTTAGAAAAAACTGTTTTGTTTCATTAGTGTACCTCTATAATCATTTTGTTATTTGGCATTATCAGTGCCGTATGTTTAGGTTGTGCAACGAAATATTATTTTACTTGCTTCTGTCCCATATTTTTCTGATAACACTGTTTGTGCCATCTTCTACGTTAATTGTTCACGTTTAATAATAAGTAAGTTTACATTTAATTTCTCGTTGTACGTTACATATTTCGATGATATAGCGACAGTCAATTATTTATTTGTATTGAACAAGTATCACGCGTCACATTTTTGTTCAAAGGTTACATTTTCGTTTATATTTGACTTCGCTCGAAGTCATATTTCACAACAAATTTAATTTTGTATTTCTAAATATTCTCCTTTTTCATATTAGCAATCATAAAAAACTGTTACTCCTTTATATTTTTCTGAAAATATGATATTTTTATATCATTCGCACAATAGTTTTTTGGTGTGTCATCATAATAAATCAATTCTAGATAAATATTCCAAAATATACATGTATGCAACCGTATAATTATTGTGTGTAAATGTTTGGAGAGGCAGATAATATATCGGAGATTTAATTACTTAGTTCATTAGACTATATCATCGCAAAAATATTCTTGACTTGGAATTCTGTGTGAAAACTGCATGAAATATGTATTTTTTTATAAGCTGGCTGTCCCATGTGAATTAATATATTTATTTATATGTATTTACAGAATATATACTTCGCAAACAAAGTGTATGATATTCATGTATGATATTAATATAAAAAATATGTATACATGTATTATATGTCAGTCGACTTTCTTCCTGTAAACAATAGTTTCCAGGTATGATGAGTGACTGTGGTATGTCGTATTTGTTTCTATTATACAGGTTGTTGTTTTGGTCACTGACATCCAACTCACGGATTAAAGTATGAATTATGCCATTTTATACAACCACCCCTGAATTGCTTGACGCTGACTAAAACAACAACTTGTATATGCCATATTTTTTTATTTTACTTAATGCAGTTTGTCCAAAGAATATCCTGAAGAGTCCCAGATACATTCCTATCGGATCCATGATAAAATTGTGTAAGTTGTAGCGAGCGTGTGCTCTATAGGATAAGATTGTACATTGTAATTGTAAATCTCTTAGACTTTAACTCGATAATTTATAATTTTAATCCTTGTAACCAAATATGTGTAGTAAGCAGTTTTTTTTTCGCTTTTGATTTTAATTTTCACTTATTAAGTCTTTTTAAAGAGCTCGATACGAAAATACTGTTAAGTATTCGGTATTTTATTTGAAGATGAGCATCATTATGAGTAGTCACAACATATTATACCAAATATCTGGCCTGTTTAAAAAGACTTACATTATTGTTATTACAAGTACTATAAACTTTAGTTTTGGGTGTGACAACTGTGTAATCATGTGAAGTAAATCGTGTCAGAAAAAAAACATCTAGAAAAGAAAGGAAAATATATGTATAATATAAAAGTTGTTTTTTAAATACATATTGCATATTAACATGGTTGTATAAAAAGGAAGCTGCGTATGAAACCACTTCGTTCTTTTAACCATCCGGATTTTTCTTACTTATTAACTAACACTGTTGTGTTTTAATAATTTTCAGTTAGGTTTAAATTGAAATACGAATGCATTAATTTATATGTGCACACATAGTGTAAGAATAATAAATGCCTACCGGAAAACGTGTTTATATATTAATCGATCGTGCAACTTGCTTTTTAATCCATGACAAAAAAAAACGATGGCATTAAAATTTTGTTTACTATAATAACGTATTTTAATTTTTATTGATATTTGTTTAATATCCAATTATCATAAAAACATATTGTGCTTTAAATATGACAGCTATTGTTTATATCAGATATAATTGTTTACATCTCATGTAAATATGAAAAATCAAAATATACATATTATTCAAGATCAACCATGGTCCTTAGAATAAATTAAATAGGTACTAGTATTTGTCAGTATGAGCCGTAAAATAGCTAAGCATAGTAAAAATACTGGAAAGTTTTGATTATTGGCAGTTTAAAGACTCTGCAAGATATATGGTACTAAATTAATAATTAAGTTTTTTATAGACTTCAATTGGTAATCTTTTCCGATTCAAAGTGCAAATAAATGAAGGGAGAGAAAGTCTACTAACAGAACTGAATCAAAAATAATAATTTCAATTATTATTATTATTAGTCACAGTCACGGCATACTAACTAGTCTAGTTGCGATTGAAGTTATATTAGAAAGCTAGTCAATTTTGCTAATATCTACCTTCTAATTTAACATAACCTATTTTTGTCCATTCGACCAATCGTCATCATTTTTTTTTTACTGCAATAGATCCTAAGAATCTTTAAATTGTCAAATACTTGGAAACACAACTCCTCCTGCAGAAATGTCTTGAATAATTAAAATGTCAAAATTGTTTCTCTGGCTATACGATCCGAACAAATTAACAAGACATTTTGACTAATGTTCGTTGTTAAGATGATTAGGTGTAAGCATTATAAATAAATGAGTGTCCACCTTGTAAATAATGCTCCTTTACACTTGGATAAATATACAGGTCATTACGAACAAATTGTTGTGTTTCATTGTACTAGTAACCCTTAGGGCCCGTTGCCACTATCTCTACTTGAATGCAAGTCAGTGGCCAGGGGCCTTATTCTCTTGGATCACTCTCTATATAGTGTGTGATTTTCGTTGTGAAATGTTGGATTTTCGAATGAATACCGGGTAAAATCCACTCAAAAGTGATTAAAAAAATGATTCTTGTTTTGTTAGTACTTGTTATAATATTTTATGTATTTTTTAATAAAAATCACTCTTAATATTGATGCAAATGATTCAAAAATAGAGCTAAGATATTAACACGTGTGTCATTTTCTCTATGGTGGGTACTAGAGTTGCCTGGCACATTTATATTTTGGTCAAGTTCTGAGGTGGAATTGTGTATAGCAGTCGTATTTATTTATAAAGCACAGTTCATACCGTAGACGGTATAGTCTGTCAAACGCTTTGTTCTTTGCCGTTTGAGAAACCATGCCGTACGTTTTGAACTGTGAAATGAATACGATTGCTTTACAAAATTCCACCTTAGACTGTTTAAGTTGACTCATTCTGACTTAAAACAAAGGATCTATCATGGTGATAATGCGGACTATTAATGGATAATGACGTATTACGAAACAAATCTGAGTATCACTACGCTTATATTTGAGTGTCTTTCGCTCAAAGATACTAAACTCCGTTTTTCTTGGCTAGTCCAATAATATAAACAATCTTTTCA
Source organism: Pyrausta purpuralis (assembly GCA_963924145.1). NCBI lineage: Eukaryota > Metazoa > Arthropoda > Insecta > Lepidoptera > Crambidae > Pyrausta > Pyrausta purpuralis. The sequence continues at coordinate 21,849,287 of OZ001659.1, forward strand.
TAACCAACTTTTAAAGTAATATCAGTGAATAAAATTAATAATTTATTTGATTTAAAAAGATCTCAGTATAAAATGATCAATTACCCATGTAAGTGTGAGTGTTGTGTTTATCTCATTTTAAAATTAATCATTTCGTGAAAAGAAATGTCACGTTTATACAATATTCGACTTGCAAAGAAAAACGGACTGTCCCTGACTGATCCCTCAAATCGGCGTAGCACCATTCTGTGGCATCACCTAACAACGCGCCACTACGCTTCTAACCACTCTCTTTAACAAAGATGCTATTGATTCATGGGAGTCTTTACCAGGACACGAACACTCAAAAGCATTCATTTGGGGTTACAACAACAAAGTTACAAAAGAACTGTTAAAGTTCGAAAGATATAAAGCATGTGCAGTGACTAGAACACTAACCGGACACTGCAAACTGAACAAACATTATTGTCTAATACGAAAATGACCGAAGACACTCTGTGTAGATTCTGCAATACAGAAGAAGAAACGGCCATGCATATCCTCTGCTCATGCGGTCCGCTTACGAGCAAAAGAAATATCCATCTCGGGCGACACATCATGCATCCGGATGAGATAGCAGATATCACGCTCCAAATAATCTGGCAATTTATAGACTCACGGGACTAAGCAGTGAACTTTAAACATTAGGGCTGGCACAATAGATCATACCTGGTCGAGTTGGCAACAATAGGGCCCAACAACCAACCAATAACGTATCCATCAGTGTCTGTGAAAATTAATATTGTCACCGACGAGTGCGGATAGTGTCGTACAAGATGTATGCTACAATATAATTTTTGTCATTTTGCTGGGAGCAAACTTTAACTAATAATGACTGCAAAAAAATGATGCGTAATAACGTATCCAAACCAATATCCAGACATCTCTGTTACTTTAAGTAAAATGAACCCAGTAGAGCAGTGAATATATACCTACCTTCATGGTCTGATCAGTATTTGCTACGAGTATAAAGTATGAAATAAGGTATGTATTGGCTACTTAAAGTTCCGTCCGAGTAACCGAAGTGTTATCTTGAATATTATGGCAACAAGAGCTTCACTAAAAATACTGGATTCAAGTAGCTAAAACTGGATCACAGTTTTTATTTAAATTCGATGATCTACAGCAAATCGAGAAATATTCGTATTAAAAATCTATAGGAAAATTTAATCATTTTTTAAAAATAGGATGAAAATAATTTATTCGCTTAAAACATGGTTTCAATAGATGATGCAGGTACAGTAATAAGTCCTTACATTTTACATTATAATAATGAATATTGATATTAAGATAGCTATACCTAGGATTACAATGAACACTAGGTGATAAACAAGGCATTGTAATTATACATTTTTAATAAAGAACTTTTCATAATCAAAAATAAACCTTACATTTTACCAAAATTATAGCATGCAAATAGCCTTGAAAAATATATAATTAAAGGTACAACACCAGCACATAAGACTATTTTTTTGTTGAAAAATAGTCCTGATTACAACCGTTCAAGATACCGCAATGTTTATATATGCTGTCGTTCATACATTTAAAGGTCATTATAATATAAAGTTATATTATAGTGACCTTTAAATGTATGGACTATAATTAACGTTTATTAACAATCCTGAATTAAAATTAAATTATTTATTATGTACCTAGGTACTAAGTCTTTAAATTTAGCATTGGATGTAAGTAATGTTTGATTGAGTGCATAAAAAACCCGGGTTCAAGAGGGTCAGAGCTAGAGTTGGGCAGGTAAAAAAACAAAATGGTAAGTAATGAAAAATATGGTAATTTATGGTAAAAATGGTAAAATACTCGTAATTTACCAAATAGACCGTAAAATATTCAGTTGCTATATTTATTTATTTTATAATTTGTGCATGATTAAAGCTTTAATCCAAACGGTTGTTGGCGGTGTTGATGGTAGAAAACACTTCAAAAATTGATTATTTTTTACGTTACTTGGGTCACCATATAAAACAGAAAACAAATATTCGTGCGCGTTGCGTAAATTATTAAATGGCATTTAACGTTCGCGCTCGCTTCTCGTCTGGTTATTGACGAAACGTTCGAGGAAATATTCGTGCACGAGAGCTGACGCGAGCTTGCTGTTCACATTGATGTTCACACATCATCATCATCATTATCAACCAAAAGATGTCCACTGCTGAACATATGCCACCCCCACGGCTTTCCACAGCGACCGGTTGTGAGCGGTCTGCATCCAGTTTGGTCTTGTCGTCTGTCCGGTGGACATCCCACGCTGCGCTTTTGGTCGAAGGGTTTCCAATCTAGAACTTTTCTGCCCCAGAGGCCATCAGTTCCCTGCTATGTGCCCTGCCAAAGTGCCCACTGCCACTAGAGCTTACTGATTCGTAGGGATATGTCCGTTACCTTAGTTCTTCTACGTATCTCCTCGCTTCTGATTCGATCACCGAGCATAGCCCACTCCATTGCTCGTTGTGTGATTTTAAGCTTCTTTATGAGGCCCATAGTTAGAGACCACGTAACGGATCCGTATGTCTTCACTGGTGACATACACTGGTTGAAAACTTTCGTCTTCAGACACTGAGGTAATTGACACGAGAGGACGCTCTTATGCAGTTTCCCGAACGCTGCCTAGCCGAGTTGGATTCGTCAATTGACCTCTTTCCCAAGTTGGACCTATCTAATTGGATCTTTCATCTAAGGTAGACGTACTCGTCGACAACTTCAAGAGTTGAGTTTCCAACGGATACTGGAGTAGGTAAAACACGGGAACTTGACGTAATTTTTGTCTTTTCCATGTTTTTTTCAAAGACACACCTGTTGGGATACTTGGTCGAGCATAGTACCAAGATCATTCAGCGTCTTTGCCACAACGACTATATCGTCGGTAAACCGGAGGTGTGTTATGTATTCGCTATTGACGCAGATGCCGAATCCTTCTCATTCCAGGAGCTTAAAGGCGTCTTCCAATGCCGCTGTAAACAGTTTCGGAGATATAACGTCTCCCTGTCTTACACCTCTCCGCATTGGAATCGCCCTCGTATTTTGTTTCTGTACTCGGACCGACCATGGTGGCGTTGTTATACAGACACTTTAACACCTATCGTCTATGTGACACCACTGAAGAGGCCTAAGCACCGCCCAAGTTTTGATCGAATCAAAAGCCTTCTCATTGTCCACAAACGCTAAACATAGAGGCATATTATACTCGTACTTCTCGGACTTCTGTATAATTTGCCTTAATAGATGTGGTCTATGGTACTGTAGCCTTTTTAGAATTCGGCTTGTTCGGGAGGCTGGAAGTCATCAAACCTACGTGCGAGACGCTTCGTGATTCACACATGGGAGATTAATCATAGCATTTGTTGTACATGAAGATGCCGAAGGTTGAATTAGTTGTGGCTTGCGCTCTGCAACTCGTTAGTTTGTTTAAATACTTGAATATTTTGAGTAAGAAAGTGAAAAGGAACCGGCGACGCAGACGATGGTGAGGTGAATGATAAGCTTAGCTTTTAGGTCAGTATGATAAGGAGGCATTTTTGTCAAAAATTGTACCCTTTTTCGTCATTTTCAGTTATTAAATTAATAACATATAAAACGAAAACTACTGGTTTTGATGGAACTTACACTGTAGGTACCCTAAGTAGCAATATATCTGATTGAACAAAAAATAATCATCTCGCTATGAATTCTCGTTTTCTAGAAATCCGTGGTGAAAAAAACATCAAAACACACATACACTTACGAAATTTTGAACACGTGTTTGGAACTTTGGAAGCCTTAAAAGATTAACTCACTCGAACATATAAAATTCGGACAATATCACATACCTTATGGGTCGAATTGATAACCTCCTTTTTTAAAATAAACATTAATATGTTTATATTACAAACACAATATCACTCATAAATTACAAAGTACAAAACAAAAATAAACCTAATAAATATATTTTTGTGTGATGTGAATCCAGCTCAAAAGTTCGTGTTCGTATTGGCATGTAAAGAAGTATCATCATGCTAAGACAGTAAAAATGAGTGAAATGTTATTCATGGTAATTTGGTAAAGGATTTAAGTATATTTATACATTAAGTTTTGTTAATTAAAATCATTTGAATATTTTCCCAGTCATCGGTAATTTTACCGAGTAAATTACATGTTTTTGGTAATTTACTCGAAATTGAGTAAATTACCGGTCACAAACCCAACGCTAGTCAGAGCACATAGATGTTCGCAGAAAAATATTTATTTAAAGGAAAAAAGTCTCTGTCTGCGTCACGCTTCTATAAATTGAACGTCATTACACTAAATTTCCTCATCTTTAGATCAATCCGCTAAGGCTCAGTTTTGAATAGCGAATACACGTGCCACTGGTGAATGACGCACGCCCTACGTCACGCCAGCTGACGTAACAACACAGCTGTACGCGTATTTCGACAAATTCGCCAACGGCAGCGTGGCCGAGTGGTCTAAGGCGCTGGTTTTAGGCACCAGTCCGAAAGGGCGTGGGTTCGAATCCCACCGCTGTCAAATCTTTTTGCACTCTTTTTGAGTCAGAAAATTACTAACCTTGCTTGAAATATTATTTTCACCAATATTTTCTATGTTGTGTAACTTTATTCTTTTTTGTAATGATACAATCAAGAACAACACCGGTGTTTATTATTCTACTAGAAATAATTTTAATCACTACACATTTCCTTTTTAACCGGAGATAAAAACATATTTTTTTATTACTTTTAATTTTGTTAGTTTTAATCAATTCGAAGTTTCTCGTTAATTTTGGAATTTATATTATAGACATATTAAAAATAACGTTTTGACCCGTGGTTCAAGCTACTCCACTTTCATCGGTGCTAAATAATGTCAAAAATCAATTATGCTAATAAATCAGGTTTTTATTTAATAGTGCAGCTAATAAATCAGTAAAGTTTGTTAAGGAGACCACAACGTATTTGTTCATCAGTAAACTTTTGTTTTTACACCATATTTTTTTAATTAATTCAATTAACTATGGTGCTATTTTTATACACTGCGGTATCATGCAGGTGTTGTAATATAACGGACAATTTACAACAATAAAATGGGTATGATTGTTGTATTTGGTGTGCTGCGTTGTGAGTGACTGTTCGTTTGGCTATACACTTCAAAATAATTAATAATCTATGAACTGAATTCTTTGATACGATAAACTGCTATGGGGAAATAGTACCTATCCGAGACATTTTCGCAGAAAAAATGTATTAGAATATTAACCAACATAAATCAAATGGACTCTTGTAAACCCCAATTTAAAAACCTCAAAATTTTGACTTTAACGTGCATTTATATTTTCAAAGCATGTAAGTTTGTCAAAAAACACCCCAGTCTAAACTCTCCTTTGGAACTAAAGAGACGAAACGACCGTTACAAAAACAAATTTAAGGCACCATTTTCCAAATTGAAACCATACAAGACGGCTCCACATTCAATGCTCATTAAATATATTATAACATCCCAAATGATATTATCTAAAAATATAGAAAAAAACAAAAGGTTTAGAAATTGAACTAAAAAAAAATACTTATCAAGAAATGTTATTACAGTGCATCCGAATTTTTTGAAGACACCACCTATAAAACTACAATACTTTTTAATCTTTAAATACAATTTAATGAATCTAATAATTTTATATAAATACTTCAATTTTTAATTAAGTATTTCAATTTGTAATTAATATCGTCCATCTAATACTTTAAATATTGTATTATGAATATAGTATAAGTTAAGTAAAGAATCTTTGCAACGCCTTTGCAAGGCGTCACATGCTACATTATTTTGTAATTACGAACAGCCTACCACTATGTGACATGCAATAAAGATATTGAATTGAAAAACTGGTTTTGAAATCTACGTAAAAGTTCAACCGCTGAAATAGTGCAATGTTTGAATGAATCGATATTTTCTGAACAAGTAACTGAACCTTATTCTATTGTGGTCGATCTCTATTCGAAACTAGCGTGTAATTAATCGATGTCACTGACTCGACTACTCGCCTTCCAGATCCTTCGCAAAACATTAGCATAAATACAGACTAGTGATCTACGTAGAGTCAATAATATCGCTCATAGTGCAATATTTCAGTAGATTGAATTAAAAAAAACTTTACGCGCACATTTATTTAAAACTATACGCCTGACGTTTCGAATGTTTTAATGACAAATAACACCTATCTTGCCTGTGACCATGGATGCTGTACCGTTACCATGAGTTTACTCGCTAGCGACGACGTAATTTTTTTTATAAAAAAAAAGTAGTTCTGTCAGTGACCGCTAGTGGCGCTGTGCAAATTTCCATAGACTTTTTTCCAGGTAATACCGTCGTAAAGTCATAGTAACGGTACTGTAAAGCATTCGAAACGTCATTTAGGCGAATAGTTCGTTTTAAATAAATGCGCGCAAACTCTTTCAAATCTATGAGTAAGTTTTTACTCTTTTAAAGAATAATTATTCGCGTAAACTTAACATTCATAACCGAATACCTCAGTACATACTAAAATCTGCTTTGTTTTTATCGTTGCTGACCTGTATTTTTTATCCAAATTAATTAAAACGCGGCCATAGGCAACATTTTAACGAATTGTTATTTTCAAAATCGGCTTAGTAGTTTTAGATATCAACCCATACCATACAAACCTACAAACTATCAAAATTACAACATAGAAACCAATATCCAACTGCCAAGTAAACTAAAAAACCTACCTCAAGGTATTTTCCTGAGCATTCTACAATCTTAACTACTCTGTGACCAAACTCAGCTGGTTATCAAGACAAATCATACGCCATTGTTTATACTTACCTATATCAAAGTGACCGTCATTACTATCTCGAAAGAAAAAGTTACAGATTGAACCGACATCGGTCTGAGACAGCGAAAGTTAAACCAAACAAAATAGAAACTATATCGGAGACTATTTTTTGCACGTTTTATACTTTCGATAGACATGATTAATTATGCAGGATATTGGTGCCTACGATGTTTGTTTTGAGGTAGATCTACTTGTTAAAAACTCTCACGAGTACTTAGTAATCCTAGGGTTCTGTTTAATTTCTAGTGCGGAACCCTAAATCTGGTATAAATCTGGCATAGTTCCAGAAAGATCTTTTGTGGTATACTACCGTAGTACGATGTAATGAGAAGTGAAATTCAGTCTAAATTTTTTTTTTCTTCAAAGTTATTTGAAGAGCACAAAGTTAAATGACGAACAGGTTTTGGTAGTTTCTATTTGTATTTAATATTAACACTTACAATGTCTCAACAAAATTATATTAATACAATTTAGGTACTAAACTGTACATCTTCACTCTCGTTGATCCAATTTTATAAAATCCTTTATCTACTCACATCAATATGGCCTAGGGAGGATATTTTAATTAAACCTTAATAACTAAAATTGTATTAACTTTATGTTTAGACACCTACATTAAAATAAACATTGTTTATTAGCCTATCTAATCCGATATAAATTTTTAGATAAAGTTAATTTTAAAAAAAAAAACTGAGAAGAGGAAAAATTCAGTCAAAATTTCAATCTTAACTTTATTTTTGAAACATCAAAACCTAAACCAAAAAACTATTTTTTTTATAAAAAAAGTTGAAAACTTAAAATGAATAATTCGTAGATCCACCTAAGACACTCCTCACACATCTGCAGCAGTTCCGCATACTCAAAACAGGGGTGTTAATATCCTGTTATGGAATACTGTCCCAAGTCCTGCTTAAATGCAAAAAAAGCTCAGGTGCTAACTAAACAGTCGCCAAAATTCAATACCTATATAATTTGACAATTTCCAACTTCTGCATCGCACTGTATCGATGCTAACGCTCGTTAGCATCGCAACTGCATCGATGCTAAAAGTAGCGCAGTGTGTAAATGTTGACATTTTGCGACTGCATCGATCAATTTGAAAAATAGTTATAATGACATCTTTCAATAATGATGGTATACTTTTCTAATCGGCTAGTTGATTTTAGTCTTGGTTTAAACCTACTATATTTTATGTACTAAGAAAAAATATGTTTTTTTATTCTCCCTTTTTACAATATAAAGCAGATAGTCGAAAAATACTAGTGACTTCGTATTCAAACTGTTTAACATAAAAGCTCAATGTATGAATTATCAAATGTGTGAAGGCGATAATTGTATTTTATTGCTCTAACGGTAGTGATATTTTAATTCGCAATCGTGACATTATTAGTATACAGGTTTCAGTAGCTCAAAATCAATTAGCACATCTTAAATCCAGCTTTGTTTAACGTGGATTTTTTTAAAGTGAAATTGAAAAGATATCTCTCTTTACTTCCTCCTATGTTGAAAACGAAATGCTTTAATTAGTTCAATAACATTAAAAAGTGTTTTTTTTTTAATTTAAAACTCAAAAACCATTCAAATCTGCCCCCTTTCACATTTGAATCGACATGGGCCAGTTTTGAAAAATGGGTTAAAACAAAAAAAGAGAGGATATAGTAATAATTTGCCTTTATAAGTATTATATTTACTGTCATAAAAACAAGAAATAAACTTACACGAAACTTTTAAAGTTTTATCTTGCATCTGAATAAACAAAATTAAAATTCTATTTTTAAAGATGTTAAACTTTCTTCCTTTTAAAAAAATACAGAATTCTTTGAGTTAAAAAAACATAATTTATAGACCAACTCTTTATTATTGAAGTTTTTGACTACAAGAAATAAATGCTGGACCTATAATCACTCCGTGATGGGTATGCTATAAATAAATGAGTTTGATTGATTGATTGTGCAGTTATGCATTTTTTTACCAACTGTATACTGCACATTATCTTTAATATAACCTTAGGTCCAATGCGATGCGGTGCAAGAGTTTGTATCCGCTCATTTGAAGCTAAGTACTTTAATTGAATCAAATACTTTTATTAATTCTAATTAGGTCAAATCAATCAGTAATTCTATATTACCAAGAAAAAAATCTAAAGAAACTGCACGCGAGTTTAAAAAACTACTAGATTGATACAAATTTAATGTTTATAGCAGTTAAACGTTTTTTTTTTTTTTGGTTTAATCCTGAATGGAAAGCATTAGTAAAGTAATATGACAAGGTTAATCAAATATTTATGTTTATCGATGAACGTAGGAAGTTATTATGCATTTCTGAAGATATTCGCATCTCATAGTAACAAACTCAATCAGTATAAATTAGCCATTAGGATTGCTTTTTTGTCACAAAATTGTTCTTTAATTCGGAAGCAACGTCCATAAAAGAAATCCTTATCATCATTTGCGAAATGGTAACATAATCTAAAATTTAATTAAGCTAGAATATTGCTAAAAGCCGGTATTTCCCACGAAACTGTATTTCAAGTCAACGGTCGTGTTAAACGTTTGTCATTTATGATGGCAAAATTAGGCGATAAATCGAAATCATATCGATCTACTGCACGTAGAGAGGTCAATGCACCCGATGATTTAGAGCCCATGGTCGGTTAAGAGTGTTGTACAAAAAAGCCATTTGCCGAAATCCGCGACAGATCCTTCATTAATCTACCGTAATCTATCACTTAATTTACGACTGTCCGTCATATCCGATATTAGTAGGTGAAGTTCACGGCTTTTGGGTCAGTCGTGCGCCGGAGTGGTGGCGGCCGGGCGTCGTATATAAGCGCGGAGAAATGCTCTCACCTCATCCAGTCAGCTGTCTCCTCCTGAACATTACACAACAAACCAATTATGGCAGCCAAATTCGTCGTAGCGGTGGCTCTGTTTGCCATGTGCCAATCTAGCCCCGTCCTTATAAACGGTAAGCAATTAAATTTAAACCAATGTTCATCACTTCTACTTGATTTTGAAATTGTGTCTAATCATCGCTAGATGATTACTAAATGATCACTTGATGGTACTAAAATATTGTTGTTCTTCTAGGTGTACTTTACCGTGATGGACGCAGCTTCAGCATCGGCCAGGCCTACAGCCGAAACATCGGAGGAATGAGCCAGGCCTCTGGCACAGCCAGGGTCAACGGCGGCAACGCCCAGGCCTATGGCAGCGGCTCCATCGGCGCCCCGCTCGCCCGCAACGAAGGATTTGGCCAAGTCTACCCTGGCGAAGCGATCGCCCAAGCCGAGGCCTACGACGCCCCCGAAATACCTGTCTACGGCTCGGCTAAGGCGGTCGCCGAGGTACAGGACGGCGCCTACTACCCTCTACCCGCCCCTGCAACCGTCATCTCTTACCAGCAAAACTTCGACGTCCCCGCTGAAGTCACCTACGAAATACCCGTCGTTGAAGCTCAATCGCAAGCTATCATGGACGGTGGATCCGAATCATCTATTTCTTCAGCCAAGTCAAACGGTGCTGGTACCGCCCAATCCTCGGCCCAGACCAACAGAGGAGTCGGCAGCTACGGAATCACCTCGACCAACGCTAAAACTTTTGGCTCGGGGTTCGGAACCGCCTCTTCTAACGCTAACACCGGCTACGGCTCAGCTGTGACCGCTGCCCGCACTCAGGGACTCGGTGCTGGATTCGGCTCCGCCACATCCAAGGCTGAAGGAAGCTCCGGAGCCACTCGCTCCTCCGCAGATGCTCAGATGAACGGCAGTTACGGCTCGGCTACATCCACCGCCAACACCGGCGCTCAGGAATCCGCCCTCGCTTCCGCCAAGGTTCACGGCTACCAACCAGCCAACTACGGATCAGCCAATGCCAACGCCAACGTGAACGGTGAATACGGAAACGCCATCTCCTCCGCCAAGACCACCAACAGAAAGACCATCCACTGGCATTTCGGAACCCTCTACGACACTCCCTCGGCCAAGGCTCACGCTAACACTCAGTCTGGATACGGCATCGCCAAGTCCGGCGCCCAAACCAACGGTGCTGGTATCGCTCAATCAAATGCCGACGTTCAGGGTGCCGGTTTTGGTTCCGCTAACGCCAACGCGAACATGAACGGTGGATACGGATCTGCCAACTCAGTTGCGAACATCCAGGGATCCAACTACGGTTCCGCCAAAACGACTGCTAACACCCACGGTGCGACCTACGGATCTGCCAACGCCGATGCCAACATCAACGCTGGATACGGCTCTGCTAAGTCTGTGGCCAACACTCATGGAGCGGGAACCGCGTCGTCTGCCGCCAACCTTGGCTCTGGTGTAGGTTTAGCGAGAAACACTGGCATCTATGGCGGTTCCAAGACGGCGGCTGATGCAAAGAGCTCTGGTTTCGGCAAGGCCTCGTCGTCTGCGCAGACCCAGGGTCTGAGCGCCGGCTACAGGATCAACTCTAACGCCAACACCTCAGGGTTTGGTTCCGCGCACGCCGACGCGCAGGCTTAAGCCCTTTTAGAATAGAGAAGCAACCATGTCAAGACGACTTTTGGGACGAACCAAAAACTTGTCTTGGTGTATTTGCAAAAGTCTGATTTAATTTATTTATTTATTGCATTTAAATTAAAGTCTGCATTTATAATTTATTAATTTATTGATTACTTGACTAACTTAATAAAAGATAAAATAATATCTCATTATTTTATTTGCACCTCTAGTATTAAGTTAGGTACTTCGTATTATAATGACCAAACGGAAATATCTCCTGTTATTCCTAGGTACATTTCGCAGCCCACTACACCCAACAGAGTTCTCAAAATTTTACTTTCATTCTTAGTTACCTAGGTACCTAAAATAATAAAAACAACTATTGACACTATGAGTATGAGTCAGCCATATTTTTAAACTGTTATACCGGCTATGTTAATGAGATAGCACGCGCAAAATTATGATACATTGGGCAATATGTCATCTATGTTTAGACACAAATACACTGCATATTGATACTTGTGTGCAAACATGTTATGTTCTTACACAAGTTTATATTCCTAATTTATCTCATTATTTATTACTTCACCAAAATCGATTCACACGATTAAATCAAATCCTTCAAATTATTAAAGGCTTGTTTGAACCTTAAGAAAAGAATACAAAACCCAAGGACTTATCTACACACTTCACATTATCATTGTGTAGCTACTACTAAACTTTCTTGCCATAACACAAGTGCATAAGCTCCTTACAGAACAGAGTAAGGTAGGTACGTGATAAGTGTCAAATATTTAAAGTCGCGACCCTGTAATAACGTTATAAACTCCGTTTCTAAAACGCTTATCAATTTTTCATTCATAAATTAGTCGTGATTCAGTTTTTGTCCTACTCCGATTGTTCTGATAGAGGCAATAAATATAAAAGCTCTTACTTGTGGCTTAATCGATAACATCTCCAAACCGGTCTACATAGATCGGTATCGATCTATTGGCACGAATGATAGAACCATTTGTTAGTGTCGATTATTGACCCGTAACAGTTTTAGGACCTCTGTAAAGTAGTAAGACTATTGTTGAGTATTATTTGCTGCCCTCATTAAGGAAAAAGGGGGCACATTAGAACATTTTAAATATTTGGACTCATAAAAAATCAACTGCAAAAAGAAATTGAATATGCATACTTTTATCTTCTTACTTACTCCTTATTTCTATGTATATCATACATGTATTTACAAAAAAAAAGTATTTAAGTATTAAATCCGTTGTCTGGCACACATAACAGAAGCTTTGAGTAGCTTACTTTGGGGCTAGATGGCGATGTGTGGGAATGTCCAAAGGATATTTATTCATTATTTTATTTATTTTAAAAATAAAATGTTTAAATTTGTTAAAAACATTAAAGAGTGAAATTCGTTTGATTTAAAACTCAAAAACCATTTAAATCTGCCCCGCTCCCACATTTGAATCGACATGGGGCAGTCTGAAAAATGGGTATAATCCCTCAAGCGTATGTCAACGAGACACAATGCAAATTCTATTGTTATGCGGTTGCCTGCAACCGCTCGGGTGTTGAAGCATTAAACAAAAAAAAAGGATATTGTAATAATTTGTCTTTATTATTATTATTATATTTATTGTTATAAAAACAGAAATAAACTTACACGAACTTCTTAAGTTTTATCTTGCATTACAGTAACATTTTTTTTTTATTGTATTCAACTTTCTCCTAGTTAACAAAAAGAATCATATTGGACAAAAGTATTCGTTTATTGTTATTTTATTTATATTATACTACCTCAGACGCAAAATTAAACTTAACGTCAACCTTCCCCTATCATACGTCCCTTTTAAATCTGCCCGTTTGCTTTGATCTAATCTGCCCAAGAAAATAAAAAAAATATGTTAAGTGGCAAGTAAGAACTACAAGATGGATTCCAAACTAATAAGAATTACACAATGTTGCAAAATAATTAGTTGAAAACCTTTACTAAATTTTTAACTAAATTTTGAAAATTTAACGCTGCGGTCAGAAATCAACATGTTTAAATCTGCTCATATGCTGAGGTACCCCTTTCTCCCCTAATGGAGTGAAGATGTCTATTTTTAGTACGAACATACAAGTTTATGATGTGGGTTAATGGGTCTGTATGTTACTTTATCAACACTTACTTTACAACTTGAGATACAGTGTCTAAATGATGTATGCATATTTTGGACACATTTCTTGACTTGATTAACCAATGTTAGACATTAGCTATAACCTTTAAACACATTTAATCCAAATCACTTACTTTTAGCAAGTTGCTTACCTACTTTAGTAAACTTTCCTTTAATTTACGATACTTTTGATTGATTTCCCACCATATTTTGTGCGGGGAAAAACAAAATTCAAATCAATAGTTAAGAAATAGAGTCATATTTTGTCATTCCGAGTCACTCTCATATTTATTACCTGCGCCGGCGTCGAAGTCATTATAGCCGATATGAATTATGTCTCATTTAATAACTCATTCATTATGCTAATGTATACGGTTTAACAGTTAATAATATAAACATTGTCGATTTTATAAAGTGTTCGAAAACATGTAGAGGCGTTATTTATGGCTCGGGAAAATAAAAAATTACACGTTTTTGCACACTCACAGTGCAGTGGTAAATTACAAAATCTGAACCACCAACTTTATCGTCACATTGACTACCAAAGAAAACGGTATTATTAAAAAGCTTGATTTTATGCAGATGCAGAACTCGTAAAATCTAGAAAGTATGACTCATGAATGGCCTTTAGTCTGTATATTCTAACAGGTGATCATTTAAGCAATAATAAAATTAACAAATCTCTGAGCTTTACGTTTAAGAATACTAATCATTTACCAGTCTACACTGTACAGTTTTGAGATATTAAACTCTAGGCTATCCTGGTACATCCATAACTGTATAGATACCTTTTTTTTTCTACTTTTGAATCCAGCAACATGTGCCCGTGCATCAAATCCAAACTTACATCAAAATATTTTGATTGATCCCAGACTTTTATTCATAAAGACGAAAATATAAACTAAAAAACTGCGCACGGGTGGGACTTGAACCAGCAACTTTTTGGCTAACCGGGCCAAACGCTCTACCAATTGAGCTACCGTGCTGTCTGTCCGACCTTGCGAAATTTTGTGGTCTCTAACGGATACGTCATTATGCGTGACGTTCTAAACCATTGATACCAGACTTGTTCAAAATTTTCTGTTAGGTCGATCAAAGCTATAGAATCTCGTGCAGTTCGCAAACGAAAAAAAATCACCGATAGACTTTTCTTGGTCAAAGGAAAAATATTCATAAATTTGAAACAAGAAACCAAAAATTACGCACGAGCAGGACATAAAATATGACAATGAGTTTAAATCATTATAAACATTTTGATTTCGTCTGTGAAGTAGTTTTTTTACGTATGTTTACAGGTAAAAAAAGAACGATCCAAATTTAAAGGCGTGGTTATCAATCGAGTTCGGAATACAGGAAAAATATGAAAAAAATATGTTAAAGAATTTTAATTACAAAAATAGTTTTTATTACTATTATTTTCCTTGACTCTTAACCACGTCCCTGAATTTGGCTCGCATTATATTTTTACAGCCTGTATAACAAAACAAAAATCTTATTTTACAGATAAAATGTCTACGGATCCCTAAAATTCAATACAGGGTGTAAAAAGTACGAGCCAAAATCAAGGGGGTGGTTATATGTATATGAGTTGCGTCTAGAAAATATAAGTAAAAAATATATAAGTTCCTGTATTCTATTCTTGACTTGGCTCTTACTATTTTTACATTTTGTATATTACTTGACTTGACAATACTGTAAAACTAGCAATCGAATAACCACACAAAAAAGTTCGATAGACGCAAAAACCGCCGCCCAGAAGTTTAAAATAATATCGATTGCTCTTGATGCTCTTAGCAACCTATCTAATATGCATTAGATTAAGGATACGATATAAAACAGATAGTAAATGTGCAAATAAAGACAATTTATTGAACTGGACTAACACCGGAAGGTGAGATAATAAAAAGCTTGTTAGAACACCGTTATTAAAGAAATTAACACTCTTGCCGCACTTGTTTTCATGTGATATTTTTAATAGGAAGATAAATTTTAAAAAAATACACAATTAGGTGCTCGTAGCGCAGTGGTACTTTGGTAGTGATACCGAAGTGAAGCAACCTACGGCGCGGTCGTGTTGGGATGGGTGACCATTCCGACCATGTGTCGTACATCACGAGCCTCTCGCTTCGGAATGCACGTTAAGCCGTTGGTCCCGGCTAATATCGGTTGGTATTAGTCGTTAAGCCTAGTCAGAGGCCTTGGGCGGCTTGATAAAATCTGACAGCAGGGTTAATTGCTTGCCTTGCAAATACCCCTCCACCAACCCGCATTGAGCCCGCGTGGTGGAGTATGGCTCAAACTACCTCATAGTTGAGGTAAGGCCTTTGCCCAGCAGTGGGATGTTACAGGCTATAACTTAAACTATCTACAGATAAGCTTAAGTATTTTTTTTTTGTTATAGTTCCATGTATGGGAGCTCCTCAAAATCATTATTTTTAATTCTTGTATGGAACAATTAACAATTAACACTTGTATTGAAATAAATATAAATTATAATGTTTGCATGCCTGCGTGCAAACATTATAGAAGATGAAGGTAAACCTCCACCAACAATCTAAATTTGATGATGTTTTTATGTTGTAAAATTGACTCCATCACAGCTTGCCCTGCATCATCGGCTTCAGATATTTATGGAAGGAGTCGCAGACGGGTTGCTGGTTAAGTGGCGTCTTCAGGGTTTCTGCCATCAGCCGCTCGTACACGCGCCCATCGTAGGAGCCGAGGGTAGACATCAGCACCTGATGAAAAATAAAGTTATCTGGTTACATCCTTATTATTATTTAAGTAGAGCTAGCCTTGAGGAAGTTCCTTTTTTCCTGCCAATGTAGAGCTACGAATATTTGTATTATTTTTATTGTAATCATCTATAGTCTTATAAGTTGACTATAGATGATTACATACAGACCTACCAAAAACATTTTCATGTAAATGTTTTCCAAATGCCGAGATCGTATGGCGTTCAGTGTCAAAAACTTATGAGATCTCATGACACCTATCACATACATTGCTCTGGCACTTGTGTAATGGAAATCAGACACAACGGAGAACCACAATACCCAGACCCGAGACAATATAGCAAAATTATAATTTCTATATTGACCCGACCGGGAATCGAATCCGGGACCTTGGAGCGGCGACGCCTTTAAACTCAGCGTGCTTAGCCACTATATGTATACACCACGGAGGTCGTCATGTAGAGTCAAACTTCTTTGCTACTCAAGCTAGATAAGACTTACAACAAACTATATACTACTACTATTGTAATTGAAGTGAAACAATAAACGCTTATTTATTTATTTTTAGAGATTTGGAAACCCTTAGCTATACCAATTATAATATCAATGAGAGTTTAAAAAAAAAGTTTCAGCATTTGTGCCTAGTAAGGCGATAAGACAAGCTAGTTAACGAAGGCAATTATTAATACTATTCGAAGTCAGTCACTTACTTCATCTCTAAAATCGAACGCATCCACCAATCCCACTGCGTTGGGCCGTAACTTTAGAAGGAGTGCCTCGTATCTTATCTGCAAGTTTTCTATGTCCTTCTCAGAAAGCGATGAAAACTGAAACAATAATAATTACATGAATAACCTACTGACTATGAATGAATTAATAAATTGATTTATTTGCTGAAGAGCATCTCCAGATTCAATTAAATGTATATTTATCATTTAGTTACAGGTTTAAAACAATTGTAGACACAAGGTTTTATTTTTGTAAAGCAATTAAATTGAAGATATTTAGTTAAATGTGTGCTCACTCAGTCCTCACAAGTGGTCAGCGATATCTTCATACTGAAATAAGTTGGTCGAGTCATTCAGTGTTCTTTATTTTGTTACACCTCTCTTAAATTGGAGCCTGTAATTTCAGATCGTCAAGTTTTGTATTAAAAAAAGTACTATTAATTAATTTTGCTCACTCCATCTACACGCTATTGTATCTCTATAAACCAACTATAGATTCGCATTCCATCGTTCACATTGTATGAATTGGCTAGGACTAGGACTATTCAGCATAAAAACAAACCACTTTTACTGTGCGTTCACGAGTAAAACGGATGCCTGGTGCTCACTCCATCCGCCATTGCTAAATGCTTAAATCTTTTTTGCGAACTTAACTTAAAAAAATGAGTGAAAATATGATTTTTTTTGTACAAAAATACTATAAAATATTCGGCAGTACACAGTTTCATAATACTTTTTACTTTTATAGATATACAAAACTAATTTTTTGGTTTAAATGACATATAAAAGCGTGTCTTCACGTGATAATAATAAGAGGACATAAAATAAGACTGATAAATGAGACGGTTTAATCCTTAACCAATTCTCGCGCAATTCGTATACGAAAAAAGTTCACCGATCAAATTTTATTTGTCAAAGAAAAATAATTTTAAATTTCTTAGAGTCACGATTTCTAAATATTTAGTTTTTTACATGTATCTACATTATTTCATTTTTCTTGATTTTTAGGTAAATAAGATAAACTCGTAATTGAAGTACCACACGAAAAAAGTTCGATTGCCACGAGACTCGGCCTCCAGGCCGCGGAAAACTGCTAGAAGAAATTAAGAGTTGCATATAGATTTAGGTTTTGGATAACGCCTTGTTTCATTCCTCATCAACGGAGTCCAGAAAAAATACTAATAACCCTGAAAAATAAATGTGGGAAATAATCCCTGTGCCTGGGTAAGGACTTCGTTTTTTTGTCACTACATATAATTATTGTAAATTAATTTAAATTACGTTTATTTATACCGAATTAAAATAAGGAGGTTATTTTGTTAAAGTGTTATAAGGATGCAATACATACAAATGTCAGGAAAAATAGCTAGTATTCAAAAGAAAGTTATTTAATGTTGACATAAACAGGCAAAAGACGTATAGTTCCCACAAAATGCTTAGCTCTAACGGGCTAAGGTCATGTTTATTTTCCTTATTTCACAAAGTTCCGCCAGAAATTAACAATTATTTTGTAATTCCAACAAAAAAACAAAATCTCCAACATACCTAAAAATCGAACGGCGTATCTTCCTTCGTTTAGCCATAACCGATAAAAATCACGCACATTGACTGAAAATCACTTGTCAGTTAAAACTCAAATGGCAGTCAGTGTCAGACACGTTCTAACTCGTAACTTCTTTTTGTTCTAGTTCTTTCCTAATGTCCGTATTTTACCATTCGGCTATAGAGTTAGTGTTGGAAATGACTATTAAATAGTCAAAAACGGTCATCAGCTGTCATAAATGATAATATTCATTCATATTGATTCAGTAATATTTTATTACTTTTTCGGTTGTGCGTAGGTACGCGATTGGTCGATTTCGGTAGAAGACCGTTCTTCTAGTATCTTATTTCAACCATATTTACAAAAAACAATAAAAAAGTCATAATCAAAACTCTTTCACACGACGACACAAAATGTGTTATTTTTGCGAAAATTGAGTCAGGAAATTATATTTACGGTTCATCCAAACGGTCAAATTGATTGAATTTGACATATATGGTTTATGACAAATGTGACCGGTCAGATATATTAATTTTACATATAGTACATAAAACCTCAAAATTTAAACTAAACCTAAACGCCAGCCCAAACAAAGTACGTATTAAGAACAAAACCTTTTCCTTCAGGCAAGTAAGTGAGGATGACACGCAGCTAGCGTGAACACGTGAAGATAAATCAGCAAAGTCCTACTATTTTATCACGTGTAGACACCCTATTTCATGTCCTTCATACAAAATATGAAACCTTCTTTAACTCTAAAAGTAAAAAGAAATACAAAACTGGGTACTTCCGAATATTTTATAGTATTTTTGTACAAAAAAAAACATATGTTCACTCATTCTTTTGAGTTAAGTTCGCAAAAAAGATTTAAGTATTTAGCAATGGCGGACAGAGTGAGCACCAGGCATCCGTTTTACCCTTGAACGCAGAGTAAAAGTGGTTTGTTTTTATGCTGAATAGTCCTATTTCTAGCCAATTCATACAATGTTAACGATGGAATGCGAATCTATAGTTGGTTCATAGAGATACAATAGCGTGTAGATGGAGTGAGCACAATAAATTAATAGTAAATGTTTTAATACGAAACTTGACGATCTGAAATTACAGGCTCCAATTAAAGAGAGGTGTAACAAAAAAAAGAACATTGAATGAATCGACCAACTTATTTCAGTATGAAGATATGGCTGACCGCTTGTGAGGACTGAGTAAGCACACATTTAACTAAATATCTTTCATTCAATCGGATTACAAAAAGAAAACCTTGTTTTTACAATTGTTTTAAACCTGTAACTAAATGATAAATATACATTTCATTGAATCTGGAGCTGCTCACTTGGTGGAAACGCAGACGACCCACTAAATGTTGATGCAAACAAACAATAATTTGGGTTCAGCGTGTTTTACCGATTTTTTGTAGGTAAATATTCTAATAGTAATGGCTATATTCTCAAACCGATATGAATGTTGTAAAATAGAACCTTAATATTTAAAGTCCGTTTTTTTTGCTAGTCTAATATTGTAAACAATCTTTACATTCCTTTTAAATAAAATGATTCATTTTACAATTATGTTAACACAAAACTCAAAACGTACCTATGCAATTATCGTTGAAAACCGAGATCTTTTTAAATGAAATAGTAACTGAGTTTTATCGCTGATAATATTTTAAAATGTATGTTAAGATTATAAAAACTTTCTACATTGGACTAGCAAAGAATAACGGACTTTAGTTAGTTTGAAGTGTCGAGTTATCGTAAATTTACTGTTCTTATCATTAACTCCATATGTATGATTTATACAGATAATGACCCTCTTTTTTACAGTCAGCAGTTGGCATCAGTAATCAAGGTCAAAAATCAATTTCTCCCAATGCACCACTATGTATAACTCACTGACGAAAATGAAACAAATGTATATACATAAATAGCCTCCAAAAAACTGACTGAATAGATTTAAAAAACGCATTCAAATTCATTTGGAGTCGGTGCATGATGTGTGTAGATTGTTGGTGTACGTAAAGGTCTTCCCACACGTGGTTGGGCCACATCACGTGATCGGGCGTATATTTTGTATTGAAAATGAATAAGACCATTCACACCTACCACATTTTGCAGTCGTTTTAGACTTATTGTTTGATAACGACGGCATTGCAAAGACATCACAACGCAACCACCAGCAAAACCAAGAACTAATGGCCGAAAAAGAAAAGAGAACCACATCGACATTGTCGGAAACACAACGCAACTACAAAAAGCTGCAGCGACACTATTCACACGTACCACTGCTTGACCACCTTTTGCGGCTGTGATGTGGTGTTGTTGTGGTACGTGTGGAAAGGCCTTAAGCTTGTTACCGACTAGGCACCAAATGGAGTTTATGTTATAATTATTTGTTAAATTCATGTTTTTAGTCATATCTCAAAAACTATAGGACCGATTTTGATGAAACTTACTTTTAAACTACTATTACCCTAATTTAAGCTTTACCTGATTAAACTAAAAATCTCGCTCTGACTTTTCGTTCTCGAGAAATCCTGATACAAACATACATACCTTATTTTTGTATCAAGGTAATTTTTAATGTTCCTTTGATCGTTGAGTCAAATCAAGGTCAAATCAATTTCTCCCAATCCACCAGTAGCGCTAGGGCTAATAAATATTCAAAATTTTCAGGTATAATAATCATTGAACTCCAGATCTATTTGCAGTCACCTCCCCACCACCAATCTGCTTATCTTTAGTTTTCAGAACTTGCCTAATTGTTTGTGTTCTGTCTCGAAGCGCTGGTAGGGTCAGAAGATAAAGAGACATTCAGAAGTCTCACAATGTAGAACAAACGCAATAAAACATATTGATTTCAGTTACTACACTTACTCTCAACAAGTCTCCCGTCCTTTCCAAAGACCAGTACAGCAGGTACAGAGTAGACAGCTGTTCCAGAACCGCCTTCACGCCAGGACTGCAGTCGGTAGACAGCCTGGTTGTTTCTTCCCAGTAAACCCGGGAGATGACTGCGCGACAATGGGCCTGAAATTGACCACGAAAATTTATACCTATATCCATTTTAACTTCATGCCAAGATCAATAGCGACTCTCGCATGGAGTCATAGAACAGGCTGAAACAGGCTGAGACAGGCCGGACGAGTTGAGTGAGTAAAGATGATGAAACAGTAACCCATGCTTTTTGCATGAATTTTAAAATTATTATTATTATAGTGACGTTTCTGTCGGTGGTGGTGTGAAAAGGCACTAAAATAGCAAAAACCTAAAAGTACTTAATTATTTTGCATTTTCGTGCATGTTTAGAATGCAAAAGTCGGAAACACGTTTCCGCTATTATTTAAGTACGACCTCCGTGGTGTAGTGGCTAAGCGCGCTGGTTTCAAGGCGTCGCCTCTCTGAGGTCCCGGGTTCGATTTCCGGTCAGGTCAATGTAGAAATCAAAATTTTCTATATTGTCTCGGGTCTGGGTGTTGTGGTACCACCGTTGTGTCTGATTTCCATAACACAAATGCATTAGCTACTTACTTTGGGACCAGAGCAATTTATGTGATTCGTGTCCAATAATACGAGTAAAGTCATCTGAATGACAGATTATTTTTTAACTGAAAGATATAGGTATGAGTAAAATTAACCTTATAATGTTTTAGATTAGGCTTTTTTTAGATTTCACAAACTGTAATAACCTTCAGTTGTCAAATTCTGATGCAGCTCATTACCACACAATTCAACAGTAAATATTTATAACTAGCATTGTTTCGAAGTGTTAATCGAAAATAACGCGATTTACATTCCTCCACAAAAGATCTCCCAGATTTATATTCACATATCAATCAAAATAACTATATCATTTGCCAGGGGTCAAGTAAAAAGTTTTTGCAGTTTAAAAATGAGAAGTGTCAAATTTCAGAAACGATTTAAAAAGCTATTTCACCGATAACTGTTTACAAGATACCGACTATAGTTAGGTATGTGTAAGGATTCTTTAATATACACAATTTTACATGATAGGGGGAAAATAACCTCAGCAGCGCCGACAAGCTGCACCGTCGTCATTTGCCAGGCATCTTCATAATCCATGCCCGTCTTCATATGTCTTCTTATGCTACTCACGCATAAAGCTATCCTTCTGCAAACAATAGCTTCAATTCAGATATGAATGCTTAGATAGCTCCATCATTTTCTCTCAATATAACATGACGGTGACTTACCCTGCAGCAATAGCATCAAAACCCCTGATGATTCCTTCAGGACTGTCATCCCATTTTACATAGGTGCCATCTCGACTTTGTTCCAAGTAGGCTAGTGTGGGTGTCAAGGGCTTCCCTTCATCCATCTGCTCCCATGATTTTACTAAAAACCTTCACAATAAAAAAAAATACAAATTCATCGTTATTATAAATACAGGACGTCTACTGCCGTGGCCACAAAGGCCTCCGCCATGTTTTTCCTTAGCGATCGTAAACGGCCTGCATTGTATGTAAAATATACGTTGTCATATTTGAACGACAAGAAGTGTTGTATGTATACAGTTTATCATTATTGTTGTAGATCTGTATCTGAATGACAGTTACTGAACATTAGACCTCCATGGATTTCCACAGCGTATTGCCTAAGACCTACTTAATCCAATTATCTTTCTTCAGCAGTTCACCAACCTTGCTGTCTGCAACAGTAGCACAGTGTAGTCTCCCTCATATGTCCTGGTAGCAGTGACGAAGCTGAACAGAGCTGGCAGGTTGGAAGAATACATGTAGCCGTGGCCACCGCACGATAAGCGGCACTGCTCTATGAGGCCAGCCGTGTCTGATGTGCTCACTGCTTTTAGACAGCTGGAGAGAGCGTGGAGCTGTAAACGAAATAAAGTAAGTATTCGAAAATCGCAATAAAGTAAACATTTTTTTTTTGGGGCTCAGTCTTTGAACACTTTTGGGGGAAAGACTAAAACTTCGTCATCGAATACATAACGGCACAAGGCGCTTGGAACAGTATTTATAGCATGAAATGTAATCAATATTTTTGTGTGTTTCCTAACTTAAGTTTGAATAAATTGCATAACTTTATTGACACACTGGGTAAATTATTCACAACCTTTGGCCAAATTGCATTGGTTAAAGGTCACGATTTCCCGTGAAACGTGTTATAGGTAAATTTCTAAAATAGTCTACAAAATACAAATGGACACAATACACTTGGACATGACAAAAACGTAATACATCTTTAAATTTTGACAACTCCTATATCTAGTTAGACTGAATAAGGTTTTGAGTACAGTTTCAGAATCAAGTAGGTACATTTTTAATACTGTTAAGATATCCCTAAGGGTAAAAGGAAGAGTGAAAGTAAAAACGAGAAGCCTTATATTCTCGCTCGCAAAGTTGCGGAGTACCTGTAAATTGAACTTACTTCAGGCAAAGTGTCAGTGTTCCCGTCTCGCATGTCAGCGAGCACAGCCGTAAAGGTCTTCCACAGCCAGCTACTCGTCAGTCTCATAGCATGCGCAGTGGATATGCTGATAAACAGCTTGTGTTGTTGCGTCAAGTAATCCAGAACTTGAGGTTCGGGCTGGCTGGAAAGAAATATGAATAAAAGTTTGTATAGGTTTGTGGAATAGTTTCGCCCTGGCTGGAAATAAAATTAAAGAAATATTTGGAAGTCATTGAAATAATTTTCGACCAATGATATTGTATTTAGAATACAATATCATTGTTTTAGACTCATAAATGATAGTAAAGAAGAGCATAAACTTTATTAAATGATGAAGAACAATCTACAATGTCTATAAACTACCTTAGTTGATATCATTTAGGATTTCGATCGAATTAAAATTAACTCGTCAGCACTCATGATGATGATGATGATGACTCTGCATATGCTTGCAAATTTAAAATATCACGGCACTGAAAAAATGAAGCGAAGCGAAGCCAAATAGATATAAATAAATATACTGCTTCTTACTCTGGTTTCGGCCGCGACTGCCGCCGCACAGCGGAGTACCGCGTTGCTATGGTAACGGCCTTAGCAAGGCAGTACGCCATATCGCTCACCAGCATCACTCTCACGAAGACCATGGTGCCGTACGTCAGCTTGCCGTGACGGGCTACCTTCACGTATGTGCCGTCCTGGTGAAAATATGCTGGGTTAATTGCTAAGAAGCTACTGCAACCCAGGTTAAACGAACTTTGTTTAGGGCCAACTGGTCCATGTTCAAACGAGGAATCCTACATAAAACAAAAATCCTACATAAAAGGTGGTTTTACAATTAGATAATAAATAAATATTGGACGCCAATCACATACCTTGTTCTGATCCAAAAGTAAGTAGCTAATGTACTTGTGTTATGGAAATCAGACACAACGGTGGTGCCACAACACCCAACCCCAAGACAATATAGTTTCTTTTTAAATACTTATTTAATTTCGACCGGTAATCGAACCCGGAACTTAGTCACTACACCACTGAGGTCGTCAACAATTGCTGGTTAGTTTCCAATTGCTAACTTGACAGAGTTAGTTTAACATTATCTATTAGGAAATGCAGCAAACGTTAATTCACCTAATCTTAAAAACCTGCTGACAGGGGAAAAGTGGTATTTAAATAACAAATATGACAGACAACTTAAATTAATATCAATCGATAATTATGCTAGTCAAAATATAACAGTACCGTTGAGTTTACGGCGGTTTTACTCGCTAGCGACACACAGCGCCTCGAGCGGTCACTTGTAGAACTTAAATTTTCCATACACTTTTTTTACGTCGTCTCTAACAATTTAAACCGCCGTAACCTCATGGTAACGGTACAGGTCACGTTACCTTCGTTACTTGAGCGTTTTTCATCATCAAATTCTCCCTGGGTATACGGTAATCCTCAAATCCTAGGAATCCATTGTCGGCAGTATTAAATCCCATTCTTGGACCGATCTCTCCCACTTTCACTCCTGGTAATGGCATGTGAGTTTCCAGATCTCTAATTTGGACTATAAATGGATGGGGCCCATGGCACTCGCCTTTGGTATAGAGTTGCGCTAGTACGATGCAGTGATTTGCAGTTTTACCCACTGAAAAAAATATTTTATGTATAGATGTAAAACTAGTTGTAAAAATTTAAATAAAATTGCGGCAAGAAAAATAATTATTGATTATGCACACTAAAATAAAAATAAAATTTTGAAATTCAACGCTGGCAAGTTGCAGGAAATATTTTTCCAAAGGTTTCTAAATTTGCGAGTGTTTATACTTTTTAATTTTATATTTTTAATATGAAAACTGTTTTATATATACTTACAGCCTCCTGCCCACCATTTATATGATGTCAATTTGGGCGTTCTGAGTATAAATTCTTCAGTGCTTGGGTCGTAAGTGGCTGTTGTCTCCAAGCCTCTGATGAATGTCCCGTGCCCTAACTCCGTCTACATTAAAGCAATACTATCATTGTAAATCAAGTAAAATAAATAAACTTGACCTTTTTATATGGGAGATAAATCAGAGTCAGCAAGATTGGACTAACGACAAAACAAGAACAACCTAATAATTAAAAACGCTCACCTGTGCGTACGCGCCGATAATTTTCAAATCAATAGCAAGAGGCAGCCAATGGGCCTGCTGCTCCAGAGTACACTGCCCAATGATCGTGGGCACGAACATGCCAAAGTGCAGTAAAAAAGGTGACACTTCCTTAAAGAACGCATCTGATGTGCGCTGAAGAACCGGAGAGAGGAGACTGGAATACAAAATTTATTTTGAACATAATCGAGTTGTAGGTTCTTTAGGAATCTCCCGAACATTACGAGAGGTAGCCATTGGGCTGAGAGGTTCGTAGTTCGGATGCGGTGAAATGTAGAGGTGAATTATTAGAAGTATAGAGTTTTATACTTTTGCTGTTGATCTTGACTGCTGATACATGGCAACTGATACTTAATAAATACTACTACTGCGACTGGCATGAAACAGAGCGTTATTTGTAGATTGATAAACAAATAATTACTTCAATAACCCATGATGCCCTTGAATGAGAACGCTGATGAATTTCCGGGATAGTGCCAATTTGAAAGTGAAATCGGTCGGCCATTACCAATTTTACAGATATGAGCGTGCCTCATCTGAACCATAAACATTCTGACTATTTACCGAGTTTTTTCATATTCGTGAACGATTTTGGAAAAATCTCGTATTATATCCCTTGAATTTGAAGCTGTCTTTCATGGGCACTCGGTAGACACGTGTCAAAGGTATAATATCGTATACTGGTGAAGATCATGTACTTACCCTAGGTCTTCGATCCCCGTGATGTTGACGAGGCCATCTCTGACGATCTTTCCGTACATGCAAGACTTTCTGACAGCGTTGTCATAGCGCTCCTTCAAGCTCAGACATTCTTCTGGTACTGCGTCTATTGATGCTCCGCTGTTTAGTGCTAAGTCCTCTGCAATAAATTGAAGTTTAATGATAGATACTAGACCAATCACATACATTACTCAGATCCCAAAGTAAAGATCTAATGCACTTGTGTTGTAGAAATAAGAAACATCGGTGGCACTACATGTCCGAGATAGAGATTTCTACATACCGTTAACAGCTTGATAATTTTATAAACGCAAAAACTAATTTTTGCCTCATATCCAAATGATTGACTTCCCTGATCGATTCTTAAAGTATAAGCGTTAAAAAAGTCGCATCGAGTAAGATTTACTTATTTTTATGATTGCTACAAGTTTTTTCTGTCATAAAACCTTGATTAAAGTGGATCAAAGAAGCTAAGTATGTATCGATAAGTACACAAAAAATCTCTAAAAACATACGAGTAACCACTGACAAGGACTTTTCACGGTTAAATCAAGAATCCGAGACGAATTTTTATAAGTTTTTTGTCCCTTGTTTTGGTAAGTTTTTGCAAGCAGGTAGTTTGAATGGAAATTTGCGGACAACAGCACGTCAAGGTAAACACGTCAGTATCTTATGCAGTTGTATTATGGGTTAGTTTGCAACAAAAGTGGTTAACCTGATGTGCTTGCGACTGTATCTACTCTTAAAATGGTATCTTCTGCACAAAAGTATAAGTTTGCCTACTAAAGCATTAACTTATTTATAAAGAAATATATATTAATGACTTAAAAAAGTATTCGCAGAGAAACTCACGCATCTGCCTCCGCTGCAGCGTGTTCTTCTTCCCTCCATCGATCAAATAAGTTAATTCTTCGATAGCAAAGTTACATTTCGATCTTTCTTTCACCAGATCTGGATTTACTTCCACTTTGCTGTTTGCCATCAATTCGTTTGTAACTCAACTTTCAGCACCTGGAATTAATTATCTTTGTGTTAAAATGTATACATTCAAGTTGACTTACCGCCACACGTCAACTGATTTCCGAAAGCCAAAAACAGTAGACTTGGTACTTGTATACGTACATAATTGTATACTTGACAATCTATACTAATAATATAAAGCTGTAGAGTTTGTTTGTTTGTTTGAACGCGCTAATCTCAAGAACTACGGGACAGATTTGATATTTTTTTTCGTGTTTATTACTTTATTTATCGAAAACGGCATAAGGCTATAAAACGTTACGATACGATAAGAGCAGAGCAACAATGAAAAATTATGCAAAATTGGGGGAATAAATATTCCTTTTGTGCCTTTTAAGACCATCAAAACCGTCAACCGTTTAAGATACACAAAAATAATGTCCCACGGGATGGTTCCGCTTTAAAAGTTCTACAATTAAGTCCGAGACATCAATGTCTATCTTATAGATCTGTCTATATGTCAGTTTTAAAATAACTCATCACCAAAATAATGCGCAGTTTAAGTACAACGTGCGCTTGCGCTAACCGCTATAGTTGCTGGCCTCTTAGACTCTATATGAGTATTGCGTTTATATGTTTTACGGGAAGTCCGACATTACCGCGGGCGACGCCGCGGGGGACCGTTAGTAATTTATATTGTAGGTGACATGTAGGACAATTGTGTTTTATTTCGAATTCGTGAGCAGGTATTTTTCCGCGAATATTGATGCAGATAAGTAAAAGGCTGTAAATTATATTTCTTACTAGCTGTCCCCGCAAATGCGTTCGCGCGTTTTGAGTTTGCTCCCTCACTGATGTGATGTTTTATTACTTAAAGCCATCCTCGATAAATAAGCTATCCAACACAAAAATATTTTTTGAAATTAGTTCAGCAGTTTCTGCGAATAGTGCGTTCAAAAAAAAGCTTATTATATGTATAATATATGAGTATAAAATCTTTATAAATTAGTACATTAATGTAATTTTGCCGTATCATCAAAATTGTATTTTATTATTAGTCTACGTAAGATCATTCGTGATTCCACTTTTGGTCAAAAATTTCAACAACATAAGAGTTTACTTCCGCCAATTAGCATTTACAAGCTTCTTCCTGAGTGTGGGCGAAATTAATTTGCAAGTTAAAAATCTCATACGAATCAAGTAGTATAAAAGTGACATATACCTACTTACAAACTTTCAAATGGTAAAGTCGTTTATTTTAAGGACAGAATTAATGTCAGTATTGTTTACTTTAGAAAAACTCTTCATTTTATCCATATTTAGGATAAGACTTTGTCCTTTCAAGTCCATAAAAAATCTAGCCATTGGAGTCTTTTATTAAAAGAAATATTGGTTGAGAGAAAACACTGTTATTCGTATTTGCTACTTATCGATAAATGAATGTCCGTTTTTAACTCCCCACCGGTTTACAAAAGTTAAAAATAACTTACATATCTTACCTCCTTTAGATGTTATGTCTTTTGTTTTTTGTTGCGAGTTTGGTAATTTTCTTTCTTCGTCAACTTAACTTTAGCTCTTCATATAACTTAATTAAACTATCTCTTTGACAAAAGAGTTACCAACCACCGGCTTTATTATTGTCCTCTGAGCTCTGAGTCTGCGTTTGCAAGCGGATATTAAACTCTGTAACAGTCAACCTTCTATAAAACGGCGATTTCTTTGAATCGATTTTCATCTCTATCAAGGCAACTTTAAGGACGAAAATTGAAGAAATAATTTTGGCAGTTTGTGGTGACTTCACATGCTGTATCACTTTGTGTCCTTGTTTAGCGTATTGCAATGTTTGTCCATCCTTGTCTGTAGTTATGTGCACGCGAAATTAGTGTACTTAAGGTGAACGCACATTTATCTGAGCCGAACGTGCCGAACGAATCTAAGTCAAGCAGGCCTCGCACACATATCCGATTCGGCCGAATCGACCGAATCGAACGAATCGACCGCGTAGAAGATATCATGAGATAGCTCTATCTATGAGCGACATCTAAGGTGGGAGTGGGTATGAAGATTTTATCCGAATATCCGAATCCAACGAATGAAGTCATCCGAATTCGTATAGGATTTCTGGGGCTCTTCCAAATTCGGACGACTCGACGCGGATAAGTGTGCGAGGTTTCATTAGATTTCATGTAAAGAATTCTAAAATTCGTTTCGTTCGTGCATTCAGCTTTATTGACCTACGTTCAACTACAAACATTTTGCAAAATACGCCCTGCCTAAATTTACTATATTATGTAAGTTGGAGTTATAGCAAGTTAGTGACATCCAAAGATAAAAGGACATCGTTTACAATGCACTTGCACATGCAATTGTTATCGTCACTATTTATCAAGCTCTAAGTACTTATTGTCCTAAATACCTAGCTTATAGTCATAAATAAAATATAAAAGCATGTTTTGGACCCAGGGTTGCCATATGGCCGGGATTTTAGGGATTCTCTTAGAATTTTGCCTTTGGTCCCCTGCATACTATAATTCAAGAATACTTACATTTAGTTTTTTTTTTGAGGCCATGTTTTTAAGTTAGCAAAAACTTTGTGTATTTTCAAATTTGTATGTGTATTTGGGTACCTACTGTTTTCGAGTCCATCAAAAGCAAAATTGACATAAATTAATAACAGACATGCATGATCCATCCTAGGCCACATCATCACTTACTATCAGGTGAGATTGTGGCCAAATTTCTGCAAATTTCTTCCAAAAAAAAAAAAAAAAGGAAAGATTATGTCCCTTGGCAACCCTGTTTGGATCCCATATGATAAGACTAGTGTGATAGGTAGTTATTGCTTAATATATCATTATTGTCTTATCGCCATTTCAGGATTATCGTACTTAACCCTTACAGCTTGATATTTTTTAAGTGGATACAATCCAACTCTACAGTTAAATTGTGATATCCATTAGTTCATAATAACTTATATCACGTCAATAGACATCTCCGTCTCTTAACACCAATATTAGCATCCCAAAAAAACACGTTTTAGGATATTTTTCTAGCTATATCTCTATTATAATTATGAGTGTCATAATATTAAGTCTCGATGTAATCTGCTGTGTTTTTCAGTAAAGAAAAAAAATATATAATCAGTAGTTTTATCTTTTTGCATGATTAAAAAAATCATTTTTAAAAGTATTAAGTTTTTCCCGCTAAAGGTTACTTCAGTGCTGCTAAAGTAACTTTGAATTTTAGATGACCTGAACTCTCATTGAAATAAATCATATTTTGTTGAATAATATGAAGAAACATCTGTGAATTTTAACTTTCAATAAAAATACAGGAATATGTCAAAATAATTATTTATTTTACAGAAAATACAATGGACCACAACCGACATTATTTTAGTAATTGTGAATTATCTTATTTATGCAGTGATATTAAACTAAGGATATTAAGAATTAACACAGTAAAGTAGTAGTAATAACGGTAAACCATTTATATTATTTAGAATATCGTTGTTAGCATTTCAGTCTTTGTATAAATATGTACATTATTTATTTGGTACTTGTTTATCAATACAATAAAGTCAAAATTTCAATATAAACACATTGACTGCCTTGAAAAATACGACTAATAATCCAGAATCAGCTATATTTACGCATAGATAATTTAATAAAATCGTTGAAAATAATTGCGTCATTTTTATTTTTTTTAAACATGCACACTCGGGCCCGAGTGGTCGGTACACAGTGTGCTGGTGACCAAGCACTCGGGTCCGAGTGTTTAATATACAATGACGTCAGAAAAAGAATTCGCTATAAACACTTGGGCGGGCCCGAGTAGAAGTCACCGCTGGAATGATTCTTTCCCACTCGGGTCCGAGTACTCGTCACTAAACGATTTAATAATATTATAGATACAACAGTAATTTTCCTCAAATTTTAATATCTACAAAAGCTCTTTGATGTGGCTATGCGACCGGCAAATAAAACATATACGTGTATGATGTATGTCTATATGATGACTTTAAATATTCGTTCCCCAGGTATATTCGTTTGTTACCCCACACATGTGCCAATTGACGGCCATTTATAATTACTTATTTATTAGGCATTTTATTCACAGCTTTGCTTTCTTAACGAAGGGCTTGATGTACTTGTGGAAGGACTGGTTGACGGGCTCAGCGTTGATAGGACTCTTCAAAGCTTCCTCCATCAGACGTTCATACACTCTACCATCGTATGAACCGAGGGTTGATTGCAGAACCTGGAGGAAATAAAATTATATGATATTGATATTTTCACTTATTTTAATCATTTAAAGTTATTTTACTTATATTATAAAAGCGAAAGTTCGTGCGAATGCATTTGTGTATTTTACTCTTCACGCTAAAACTACTTGATATTGATAAAACAATAATATATCTTATACGTTGGAATAAAACATCGGTTTCAGAATGATTTTAACAGCATTGATTATGATAATCATCATAATTTAGTACGGTTATAATTAAGAATGGTCAGGTTAGAAAGTCAAGTAACTCAAAGAGTGACGAGTATAAATGTGGATGGCTGAAAGGGAAGAGGTCGACTGACAAAGAGATAAATAGTCTGTGTGAAGCAAGATAAGAGTTTGATACGCGTTTAGTGTAGTGGTGAGCGCTCTATTACGCCGGCCGTCGCGGGTTCGAATCCCGCAACAGCCAAATATTTGTCTGATGAGTACGAACATTTGTACCTAAGTCATGGATGTTGTATGTACTTAAGTATTTATGGGAGACGCTCCCGTCATAATCATTGTCTGGTACTTCGTAACACAAGGCAGAAAATTTCATACGCGAAACCAGACAATCGGTGTATTGTCTAGTGCATATTTATTTATTTATTTATGAGTGAGAAAGGAGTGGATGGTTCAGTAACGAGTGATGGTGTATGAAAATAGTGTGAAAAAAAACATGCTGGGCTGATCCTAGATGGACTGGGAACCGGGCAAGGGGATAATGATGATGATGAATAATTAACAAAGTACCTCATCAGAGATATCGAATGCATCCACCAGGCCCACAGCATTGGGCCTGATTAGAGCCAAGAGTTCCTCGTATTTTTCTTTGAGAACAGCAATATCCACCTTCGAGATGTTAGAGTACTGAAACATAACCAGAAATAAGTGGAAATATAGTACTAGTAAAGTTTTAAAATCATTTTTACTCACAAGGATCATTTTTGTTCTCTTCTTACCTAGATCGATAAATATATTAACAATGTAAGATATTACAAATATGTCTCGGGCCTGGGTGTTGTGGTAACTGCGTTGTGGATAATTTCTATAACGCAAGTGTTTAAGCTACTTACTATGGGATCAGAACAATGTGATTGGTGTCCAATATTTAATATCTTAATTTACTATTTAATTATTTATACTTTATTGCACAATCAAAATTTATATGAAAGGTGGACTTAATGCCATATGGCATTCTACACCACTCATACCTTTGAACTAATCAGAAATTAATTTGGGCGGTGACTATTATGATAAAGAAAAAGTGCTTGTAAATAAAGATGAAAATACAAAAAGTCGGCTTACAATCAACAAGTCCCCGGCAATCTCCAACGTCCAGTATACCATGTACAACTGAACCAACTGGTTCAATACAGCAGCCAAGTTAGGTGATACGATAGAGCACCTACGGGCATTTTCTCTCCAGTACCCGTCGCACAGGATAGCTCGGGAGTGCGCCTGGAAGAAAATAATAAATCAGCAATTGCAATTTTAATGGTACACCTTTCGGAGAATAACCCTGTTGTACTAACGAGAAGTAAGCGCTAACCAAATTAGAACATAACTTCTTTCCAAGATAGTAGGAGTACATGAAGGAGAGATAACGCTAAAACTTATTTAGACAGTGACAGACAGAACAGAAACAGGATGTTCATTTAACAAATTAATTCACACTCACTTCACTAGCTTTTATCAATTGTACAGATGCCAAATTCCATGCGTCTTCGTAGTCATTACCAGCTTTGATGTGTTTCTGGATAGAATCAAAAGCGTCCTTAATTTTTCTGCAAAGGAATTGACTTAGTTAACATCAAGATGTAATTAAAAGAAAAATAATGAAACATCTTATCACTCCTATTATAAAAGCTTCCTATTATAAAATGTAAAAGTATAGTTATGAAACTCACCCTGCTGCGACGTGTTGGAAACCTTTGACAATACACTCGGGTGTGTTCTGCCACCTCGGCTTGTCAGATTTCAAATAGTCCACCAAGTAAGCCACACTTGGAGCTATGACTTTCCCTTCTAGTGCAGAGAGCCAAGCTTTCATCAGATATCTGTGAACAAAGAACACAACATTATGATCATTGTTGACTTATCATATAGCATATGCTCTGATGCATATTTACTGAATATGTACAGAAGTCAAGGTTTACTGTGGCCTAACAAAAATCGTTCTTATTCTGTTCAATCTCAGGTTATTAGAATCGAAATCTGGGACTCCTTTATAAATAGGATCTTACCTAGCAGTCTGCAGCAACAGAACAGTATGCTCGCCCTCATAAGTGATGGCTGCTGTCGTGTACCCGTATATGATAGGCAGATTGGAGGAAGCCATATATCCGTGGCCTCCGCAAGCTAGGCGACATTGTTCCACGATCACTCCAGAGTCACGAGACGAGGTGGCTTTCAGGCAGCAAGATA
The DNA here is from genome assembly GCA_963924145.1 of Pyrausta purpuralis. NCBI lineage: Eukaryota > Metazoa > Arthropoda > Insecta > Lepidoptera > Crambidae > Pyrausta > Pyrausta purpuralis. Next base: position 21,883,728 of record OZ001659.1, read on the forward strand.
GCGCGTGGAGCTGGAAGAATACACTTGATAATAGAACGTATGTCATCAAAATTATGGTATATAACTCAAAGTTTTGGTTAAGTTCCATAAAAATATAGTGTATCCTACCTCTGGTAGATTGTCTTGATTATTTTTGCCAAGCTCTTCGACCACTTTCAAGTATGCCTTGTACAACCAAGCGTAGGTGTTGGAGAACGCATGACTCGATGCTATCGCTATGAACAACTTGTGTTGTTGTGTCAGGTAATCTAGGATCTGCACTTCAGGTTCCCTGGTGAGAACAAAAGCGTTTCCAATTACATAAACTTATCACCTAATTCTGACCGTCACTAAAAAGGCACCTACAACAATTCAATAGGGCTACCACATAACGCAGCTATCAGTATCCACGCTGCTTTGCCTCATGGAAACGGTTGTATTTTTGAGTAGGTTAGATATTTCTTTGTTGCATATGTTTTTCATCTTTATTTACAATCATCTACTGTCATCCATCCATGTCCATCTCTGGTCACCAACGATTGTAACCAAAAAAGGAATACTCGTACTTAGCATCATATAACATATTCTTAATTTAGCTGGCTTCTAATAGTTAAAGTGATGGTCTACGAAGTTAAAGTTGCTTTTCTTTTAGGGCTTTAAAGGTCAATTGAATTAGGCCCAATTATTTCATCGATGGTAATGGTTAAGTGTCGTAACCAGCGGTTTAATCCTTTCGATTGTGTGTTTTGGAAAAAAACTACCTTAACCAAATGTGAAAATGGCTATTTAATGACCATTGCTTAAGGTATTTCTTTTTCAAAAGACACACAATCGTTAGTATTCAACCGCTGGTAACGAGATTCTACCATTACTATCGATAAAGACATTGGGCCTTAATTACCACAATTTGAGAAGAATGCTTTGGGTAGCAATTGAGTGGATTTAAATAGCGAGGTGTGAATTACTTGGCTTTCAACTGCGACTGGTGCCTGACAGCAGCATATCTGACAGCGATGGTAGCAGCCATGGCCGTGTGGAAAGCCGCGTCGGAGACGATGTTGACTCGCACCATCACCATGGTTCCGTAAGTTAACTTCTCGTTTAGTCCTTTCACGAATGTGCCATCCTTCGAAAAGAAAAATAAATCTATATACTCGTATCTACAAGAAAGCTAAGGTAAGAATGCCGTGTTAGTAACACTATTTATAACTCAAGAACGGCTAAACCGATTTAGCTGAAAACTGGTGAGGAGGTAGCTTAGAACCAACAGAAGGACATAGGAAACTTTTTATCTCGTTCGACGGGGCCGGGGCTGGGGCGGGACTGGACCAGGGCAAAACACTGTTCTATGGGACTGTTTCACTTTTAAATTTACGGGGCTGGGCGGGACGGTATCTTTTGAAATCAAAATTCGTGGTACTGTCGTAAATTTTTACACTGCCAGTGACCACGAAAAAGATAAAGCCGTTAATGGCTTGAAATCGTGTTGGTGATTGCGTCACAAACATAATCATGCGCTGTTTATTTAAATAAGTACTATGATATTCAACATTCACTATCTAAAGTAAATAAGTACTATTTCCTAACCTTCAGTACTTGAGCGTTCTTCATCAGCATATTCTTTCTTGGTATCCTGAAATTCTCGAAACCCAGGAAGCCGTTGTTCGCCGTTTGAAAGCCCAACTTGGGTCCGATTTCTCCAACTTTGATGCCCGGGAGGGGCGTGTGTGTTTCCATGTCACGAATTTGAACGATGAAGGGGTGGATGCCATAATGCTTTCCGTTGATGTACAGCTGAGCCATTGTGATGCAGTGGTTGACGGTGGTTCCCACTAGAAATGCAATATGATAATGATACCTACCCATAAAAACCATTATGCACTATTTATGTTATGTATTAGTGCGGATACATGCGGGCCTTTTTCACCATCGGCAAATAACACTAATTACAATATAGACTTCATTTTCTATGAAGTATCTGGCTGATCTTCGCGCGAAGAACTGATGGCCGTTGGGGCAGGAAAGTTCTAGATTGGAGACCCTTCGACCAAAGAAGCAGCGTAGGACGTCCACCGACACCATTGACAGATGACCTTGTAAAGATCGCAGAATCGAACTGGATGCAGACCGCTAGTGATTGGTTGCTGTGGAAAGCCGTAGGGGAGACCTATGTTCGGCAGTGGACGTCCTTTGGCTGATAATGATGCTGATGATGATCTGGCAGATTAAGTTAACTAGAAAGTATTGTGAGAGTTCGTAATTAATTTAAGGTTTTGAGTATATTTCTCTTGCAAAACTGACGATGACTTTTCTGATTCTGTTTACGTAGGTACTCGATTGGTCTCGATCGGAATGTGGATAATACTCGTATGTTTGCCTATATCATTATCTACGCATGCTATAATGTCGTTTGTATTAAGGCCGACACGGGTATAGTGAAAATATGTTTCTTAGATGTACTCATATGTGAATGATAATGGACTCATAGTGAAAAGCCACGTTTTAGTGGAGGGAAATGCCATTTCTAAAGCTATTACTAAATACTTACAGCCACCAGGCCACCATTTGTACGACGTCAGTTTGGGGCTGTTGAGGATGAACTCCTCCGTCTTGGCATCATAGGTGGCGGTCGTCTCCAACCCTCGGATGAAAGTACCATGGCCCAGCTCCGTCTGGAAAAGAAGCAAAGGTATAATTTAAAAAGAATTGCTAAATGTAATGTTGCAATAAAATCTCGCCAAATTCTAGGAGATAGTTAAAGCCAATACGATCAGTTTAAGATGTAATTTTATATGAGTTTATAGCTATTACTTACTTCGATAATAATGTGTACAGTAATGATTTATTGATTTTTAATCAATAGACGTCAAACACCTGTTAAGTTGTTTTAGAACTCACTTTTGAGTAAGAAAAAGCGATTCAATAGTACCTGAGCGTAAGTACCAATGATCTCCAAGGCCTGTGCTTTGGGCAGCCACTCGGCCTGTTGCTCTGGAGTACCCTGTCCGATGATGGTGGGTATAAACATCCCTCCGTGAAGGAAGAAGGGAGACACATCCTTGATAACTCCGTAACTAGCGCGGAACAGATTTGGAGAGCTGGAAGTGGAAAAGTTGTTACTGGATTAGAGAAGAATGTACAAAGATGTTTATGAAACAGCTGTTTAATGTTTTTTTTTCTTCAAATAAAATCATCATATATTGTTGATAAAACCATTGTAAGGTAATATAGCTGGTTTACCATTTTGTATAGCATTGTGAATTCTTAATCGTGAAACGCTTAATTACATAAAGAACCTTCTCATTCTCATGAGAAGATACTTTAATAACGGGTAAAACACATATGAATTGGAAATTGTATAATAATGGAAATTTCTTTTTTGATTTATTGACCTACATGTAAGATGTGAAATTAGATATCACATTATAGAATTTTTAGTTGTGGTATGCCAATCTAATTTATTTATGACAGATGAGATGAGAGATAATAACTATAAAAAAAAATCGATAGTATAAAAAAGTGTTGTTTAGTGATATACGTCGTTAATCCATTTATTACTTCATATCTACGGCAAGTAAAACTACTATTATTTATTACTTTTTAGTTTTGCCATTACATAATTTTAGGTAACCTGAACCATTAAAAGTGTGTAATTTCGTTTGTGGTTTGAAAAAACACATGCCTGAGAATCTTGTTTTTCTTCTCGTATTCTGACCGCACTTTCTGTAGAATGATGGCTTTTCGGACCGCATTCTCATACCGTTCCTTGTGGCTCATGTATACTTCTGGAACCTCATCCTTCAGCTCCTTGACACTGTAGAGTGTCTTTTCTGGTCATAAATAAAAACTTGTTGATAAAAGAAAATAACCAGTCCACCTTAAGAGGAAAAAGAAAGAATCTAACACTGGTAGATTGTGTCAAAAATTCAAAATATGAAATCGCATCCAGAGCTAATATATCTGGAAGTGGTACCGAACTAACGTGAACCTACAAAAATCCAATGATTGATACTTGTTCGGTGTCAAATCTATAGATTTTTTCTTTAATTAGGTATAAGTCACCAAAATTCTCATATCTGACCTATATGGGACTTGAGTTGCAACTTGCAATCTCATTAGGAGTCAGAACAGTGGATCCAAAACCTCCAGGAAGACATAGTAGCTGCTTTCTTAGTAAAACATCCATGTGTGTGTTTGATTATAAACTGTAGGTAGTTTAGAGTAAAATTATTTAATGGTTTGCTTTCTAATCAAAAATTTCTTGATTAACAGGTTGCGTTACCTGCAAAAGCTTATTCTTGGCAATAAATATCAATGTTAATACATAGGTCTTCGTTCTTTTTACTTTTTGGCCTTACTTTACATTATTGTTTGTCTTACATTGTACACTGCTTATTTATTATTATTCTTCCGCCATTCATTGATAATATTTAGACGTTGACCAACTCTAATCTCATGAGATCAAAGGTTGAAAAATATAATTTCCATAATATTCGCCAAAACATACAACTTATACTCGTAGGCATATATTGGGCTTTATAACCATTGGGTTTGTTAACTAAAGTTGGTATATCTAAAGGCAACCAAATTAATAACTTAAATCTTAATCCAAGTGTGTCAGATATAACATTGCCAAAGAAACTACTAAAGTTGTCCTTCTGTTTATCAACTGGCCACACTGTAAACACATTTTACCTCTTTATTATACTGTTCGTCTCGCTCTTGCACACAGTCACTATCAATATCAAAACCGGATTCTCGCTTAAACGAATATGTTCACTTTCATTATTGTTTATTTCAATTTAGAAGTAATAACTCACCGAAATCTTTCTTTTCTTTAGTGATTGCTTCTCCTCCGTCCAACAAATGTGTTAGTTCTGTAACGTTGAATGTGCATTTACGTCGTTCTTTAGCTAAATCCTCGTTTATTTTTGGTTCGCTCGCCATTTTTGTGAGCACACACTGTGTTAGGCAATCAGCAATGAACTGCCACGATATGTAATGTAGTTATAGTGTTCACAGCTCACGACTGGGACTAGTCATGAAGATATGATATAATAACTATTTGAAAAGTAAGTATTTCTTGATACAGTGGATTATATCATTTGATAATTTACTGTTCAAACTCTACAGATACGACCTAGTACGTGATTGGATGGAACAAGATAATAGTGCGGTTTATTATGTGTGAGTTAGGTCGAAGTTTATTATTTACTTTGTAAAGATACATGACAGGATAGAATTTGATCATTGACCCGCACCTATAAATCATTATTGAGTGCCTATTGACAACTAATTATTGGAAAATCATCTACCTGAATAAAAAGCAGAGAGATATTGATGAAAGAGGTGTTATTTTTTACTAATAAACGCAAGAATGTAGACTTTCATTTTTAAAGATGGTTAAAAAGGTAGGTAAGTCCTATAACATTATATAATAATAGCATAGTACTACTCTACTACCTACCCATTTTCCTTTGCCTCCTTAAACTACGGATAAATATTAATATTAGATTTTAAGTTACATACAAACATTTAAAGAGGTATATTATGTAGTGGGAACGTACTAAAATAATTTAAATAGCTTGAATATTTACGACCGTCTGGTGTAGTGGTCGAGAAATCGCCTACTACGCAGCGGGTGCGGGTTCGATCCCCGCTCAATACAAACATTTGTGTGCATGAACATGTCTGTTTGTATTGGTCTGGGTGTTTTCTATGTATATTATGTATGTATTTACAAACAAAAACATAATACAAGCTTTGAGTAGCTTACTTTGGGACTAGATGGCGATGTGTGGGAATGTTCAAAGGATATTTATTATTATTATTTAGTGCTGAGATTCTGGCACTAGTGACTTTCATTTGTTTGGCTTTCGTTTTTATTTTAAAATCAGTTCACCATAAGACAACGTGATGTCGGAATATAATAATAATAACAGTCCCCCTAGCCGATTTTGGCTGCGTTCCGCTTTGCGCCAATAGTACTGTTAGCACTGTAAGCGACAAAAGCCGTTCCGATTTGATTAGCGTGCTGACAGCGCTGTTGACGCGATTTCATTTCGGAACGGTTATTTAGCGCATCGTAAGCGCGCGTTATGTTTTGTAATAAATGACAACCTAAGACCTTGCTAAAAACAAAGAAAGAGTACCAAATAAAGTAATAATAAATTATTATGGATATTCATGAAATAAATACTGTATTATTAGACAGCGATGATGATTTGAAGATGATGAGGATTTCGCAGTAGGTACAATATAACAGTAAGAAATCTTGAGAGCCAATCCCTAGAATAAAAGGGTATGTGAATGATGTTGCATCCAAGTACAACTCTGAAACATTTCAATTACATTTGCTGTTCTTTGAAGCAAAAAAAAAGGCAAATGTGTCAATGTGACAGTCCGCTCACGGTGCTAACACAGCAAAACGATTGCACTGTGAACGCAAGATAACGGTGTTAGTGACGTCAGCCGTGACTTGACTACAGCTGTCGTTGACTCGCTAACGCCAAATCGGAACGGTTTGTAAGCGCGTTAACAGTGTCATTTTCGCTGTTAGCGCAATACGGAACGCACCCTTTGACTACGGTGGCCAGTCACAACGACTAACCGACGGCGCGGGACATATTATAGTGCACAAGTGTGTGCGCAAACACAGGTGCACTCTCTATTCCTTTCACTCTTTTAGCCCGATGGGACAGCAAGCTGACACGACCGGAGAGAGATCTGGAGCTCTATTTTTGAATCACTCGCTTCAAGATGGCGAGTGATTTTCGTTCGAAGAAAAAATATAAAATTCATATAGGTCATAGAAAAAAACTCGTTGTCGAACGAAAATCACTCGCCATTTCGAAGCGAGTGATTCAAAAATAGAGCTCCAGGCGCAGGACCAACGGCTTTACGTGCTTTTCCGAGTCACGGGGGCGAAAGACTGCCAACTTCCAAACTCCAGGCTACCCTAAGAATTTCTGAATAGAAAAACTCAGGTATATATTTTTCGCCCGACCCGGGGATCGAACCCGGGACCTCTGGCGCAGCCGTCGCTTTAAATTGTGACGCTGCGCCACCGAGGCAGTTCAGCAGTTAGTAGTACTAGTAAAGCAGTCGGAATATACATTGTACAGGTACCTCATATAATTTAGTATAATAATATATAATTTAGTAGGCATACATACGATTACGTTATGTCAATCAAAACGGCTATTTATTTTCCACTTTATTATTTCCATGTAATATCATCACATAAAACTTCTAGAACAAGAACACAAATTTACAAACAAGTATTTATTTATATCTTAGCCTTCTGCATGAAGGGCTTGATGTATTTGTGGAAGGACTGGTTAACGGGCTCCTGATTAAGCGGACTTTTCAGGGCTACCTCCATGAGTCGTTCGTATACGCGTCCGTCGTACGCGCCGAGAGTCGATTGGAGAACCTGAAAATTACAGAAATTACTTCAACTTCCACCTTAGCATCATCATGATGATACTCATTATGTTAGTCCTAATTATCTGGAAGAGTATTTTATTAAGAACGGATTGACTCTAGAATACGGTCTTAACATGGGAACTCGCTCCGGCATAGACTCATTCTGATCTCCAGTTGGAGGATGATGAAGCGGGCTTCTCAAGGAAGCTTATTCACACGTGTTTCCTTTATTTATACAAACAATAGCTATACTTTGTCTTTTAATTGAACTTCAATTGTCTATATCACCATTACGAATGGTAAAGAAGGTTTATAATGTTCAGCTTTTATGTTTATAATAGGAGTGGCACAGTACAGAAATAGGCAGACTATAAATGAGTGAATATGCACATAGGACTGGGCTAAATAAACTGCCAAACATTCATCATCTATACGTATAAACTTTTCCTTTAGAATAACAACAGCAACTAAAAATAATGGAGCTATTAATGGAAACCTACGTCGTCAGAAAAGTCGAAGGCGTCAACAATAGCCACAGCATTTGGCCTGATAAGAGCCAGCAACTCTTCATATTTAACTTTCAGCATCTCGATGTCGCTCTTTGTAATGTTTGAATACTAGAAAAAAAGAAAATAATGTTATGAAATAAACATAAGAATAACAAGGGCCACTGGTATGAACTAGAATCTAGATGTTTACAAAATAGATTCATTACGCATTGTTCGTTGAATAAGTTGTTTTCGTAATTTCTTTAAAGAGGTAAAGGAACTAACTAGCAACAAATCTCCAGCAGTTTCCAACGACCAGTAGACTAAGTACAACTGCACCAAATGGTCCAGTACAGCAGCAACACCAGGGGACGCGGAAGAAGATCTTTGGGCTGCTTCTCTCATGAACCGATCGCAAAAGATCGCACGAGAATGAGCCTGCAAATAGAATATACTTGCAGGTTATTAAGTGTAGCCATGAAGGATAGCTTCATGTCTTTCAATCCTAAAGCTTGCTAAAACTGAGTATCATGAAAGGAAATTTTAAATACTCACCTCGCTAGCCTTGGTTAGTTGAACGGATGACAAGTTCCAAGCATCTTCGTAGTCTTTTCCAGACTTAATGTGCTTTTGAATAGAGTTAAAAGCATCCTGTACTTTCCTGAAATCAATCTAATATTAGCATATCTTTCAATTAATGATTCATAAATGCAATTAACACTACGTACCCTGCAGCTACGTGTTGAAAACCTTTTACAATGGCTTCTGGTGTATTTTGCCAACGCTGATTGTTTGGTTGCAATAAATCAACCAAATAAGAAACAGACGGTGCTAGAACTTTCCCTTGCAGTACTAAATTCCATGCTTTTATAAGGTATCTGGAAAAGAAGTTGTGGGTGACTCATCACAATAATGTACTTCAATACACGTTTATTATTTAAATACATAAATAAATATTTATTATAAACGTGCTTACACGTTATACATCTATTTAACACATAACATTCATATTTCATGCAATCTTACTAATAATTTCACAAACACATTATAAAATTAAACTAACAAGCATAGTCAGGTGAAACCAGTAGTATGCGGCGGGCAGTGTACATCGATGCGCTATAGCTACGAACGTACGATCGCCGCGTGCGCCGCTCATTCGCGAACGGTCAGCCGCCAGTCCGCATCTGCCTATACCACGCGAAGCCCGTGTCGCTTGCGCGCGCTCTGTGACTCATATCGGTATTACGTTACAAGTAAACAGCCGTTATACTCAAGTAACGCGTTTGATTTCGCTCCTATAGTGCATACCCTTCTAAACAGACTAAAGAAGTCATACATAATTATATATGTATTTTGCGTAGGCTTTATCACAGGTTATGGGTAACTAAAATCTATCGAAGTTATTTCAAGAAATGATATAGGTACTGAGGCTTGGTTGCAATTTCTAACTTCAACCTAACTACATAGTTTAACCGTCAACAGTTAGATAAAACAAGAAAAAGCACCAGTCCCTTAAATAGTTGGCCATTATTTGTAAGAATTTTAAAGATATTGTAGAAGGTAGGATAGCGTGTGCATTGTTCTATATTACCTTGCAGTTTGCAGTAGCACAACAGTGTACTCGCCCTCGTAAGTGACAGTAGCGGTAGACAGGCCATACAGGATCGGCAGACTGGAGGAAGCCATGTAGCCATGGCCCCCACAAGCAAGGCGACACTGCTCTATAAGGGCAGTGCCATCGCGAGTACATGTTGCTTTGAGGCAGCACGAAAGAGCATGGAGCTGAAAATAATAACGCCTCTTTAGTCCATTCGTTTAGAAGCTACGATGCCACAGATTACAACAACATCTATGATGGTAAAGCTCCTCCCTTTGTTTTACTTTAGACGCATAGGTTAGACAAACAGGGGCGTAGAGCAACTACAGTAAATTCATCGATCATTGATAGTAGAAGGATACTCGTTACCTCTGGTAAGTGATCCTGTTTGCCATTCGCCAAATCTTCAACCACCTTTAGATAAGTCTTGTTCAACCAAGAATGAGTGAACGAATATGCATAAGCTGATGCTATTGCTATAAACAGCTTGTGCTGTTGCGTCAAATAGTCTATGATTTGCACTTCCGGCTCTCTGAAAATAAAATATAATTTCTGATGGTACCCTTTATAACCAATGGATGCTCAATTGTCAAGTCAATATTCTCTAGTTAGTTCATTATCCTACTTGGCTTTTAGTTGTGACTGGTGCCTGACTGCTGAGTATCTGACAGCAATAGTGGCAGCTCTGGCCACAAAAGTCGCTGCATCAGCAAGTATAGTAACCCGAACGTACACCATAGTTCCGTAGGTTAATTTCTCGTTCATGCAAATTCATGCCTTTGATGTATGTTCCATCCTATAAAAGCAAGAATTAAGTAGGTTAAAAGGATTAACGTAATTGATCAACAGAGTTAATGAGCATGTTTCCAAATTGGATTAGTTGCTTGTTGCAAAAGCTACACATTCTTAACACTGAAGAAACCACTTGAGCCGATTGACTGACTGAAATAAGAAATGACTCTAGTCTTAATTGATACTCATTATGTAACGAATGATTTAACCTTCCATACCTTTAAAACTTGGTTGTTCTTCATCAGCATATTCTTTCTAGGTATATATATATTATTTGTGCTTCACCAAAATTTATTTAGCCGATTAAATCAAATCCTTCAAATTATCAAAGGCTTGTTTGAACCTTAAGGAAAGAATACAAAACCCAAGGACCTATCTACACACTTCACATTATCATTGTGTAGCTACTACTAAAATTTCTTGCCATAACACAAGTACATAAGCTACTTACAGAACAGAGTAATGTAGCATGTACATGATTAGTGTCTAATATTTAATGTCGCGACCCTGCAATAACTTAAAAAACTCCGTTTCTAAAACGCGTATCTATTTTTCATTTATAAATTATTCGTGATCCAGTTGTTGTCCTACTCCGATTGTTCTGAATACAGGCAATAAATATAAAAGCTCTTACTTGTGGCTTAATCGATAACATCTCCAAACCGGTTTACATAGATCGGTATCGATCTATTGGCACGAATGATAGAACTATTTGTTAGTATCGATTATTGACCCGTTACAGTTTTAGGACCTCCATAAAGTAGTAAGACTATTGTTGAGTATTATTTGCTGCACTCATTAAGGCAAAAGGGGGAACATTACCATATTTTTAATATTTAGACTCATAAAAAATTAACTGTAAGAAGAAATTGAAAATACATACTTTTCTCTCCTTACTTACTTCTTTGTTATTATAAAAATGAAATATTTTAGAGAAACAACATTAAAGAGTGAAATTTGTTTTATTTAAAACTCAAAAAACATATAAATCTGCCCCCCTCCCACATTTTAATCGACATGGGGCAGTTTTGAAAAGTGGGTTATGACAAATAAAGAGGATATTGTAATAATTTGTCTTTATTATTATTATTTTTGTTATAATTAAAACAAAAATAAACTTACACGAAACTTCTTAAGTTTTATCTTGCATTACAGTATCTTTTTTTATTGTGTTCAACTTTCTCCTTGTTAAGATAAATAATCATATTGCACAAAAGTATTCGTTTATTGTTATTATAATTATATTATACTACGTCAGATGCAAAATTAAACTTAACGTCAAACTTCCCCTATCATACGTCCGTTTTAAATCTGCCCGTTTGCTTTGATCAAATCTGCCCCGTGGTCACTTGGATGATAAAACTTATACAAAAAAAAATATGTGAAGTAAGAACTACAAGATGGATTGCAAACTAATAAGTACGAGTACAACAAAATTTTGAGATATTTTTTTTTATATATAAAGCTGCAATCAGAAAGAACATGTTCAAATCTGCCCCTATACTGAGGTATCCCTTCTCCTCTATTATGATTAATGGAGTGAAGACGTCTATTTTTCAGTACAAAGTTATATGATGTAGGTTAATGGGTCTGTATGTTACTTTATCAACACTTACTCTATCACTTGTCATACCGAAGTGTCTAAAATGAATGTATGCAGATTATATTATGGACACATTTCCTGACTTGATTAACCAATGCTAGACATTAGCTATAATCTTTAAGCAAATTTAATCAAAATAACTTACTTTTAACAAGTTACTTACCTACTTTACCAAACTTTCCTTTAATATACGATACTTTCGATCGATTTCCCGCCATATTTTGTGCGGAGAAAAACAAAATTCAAATCAATTCTTAAGAAATAGGGTCATATTTTCTGCGCCGGCGTCGAAGTCATTATAGCCTATATGAATTATGTCTCATTTAATAACTCATTCATTATGCTAATGTAAACGGTTCAACAGTTAATAATATAAACATTGTCGATTTTATAAAGTGTTCGAAAACATGTTGTAGGGGATGCTATGCTAAGACCCTAACATTTACTACTGCTTGCTATGCTAAGGGATGGGTTTACTCCGGAGAGTGGTAAATAAAACCGACCCGTATGAATGTTTGTAAGACACTGATTTATTGCTATAAAGTTGTAAAGTTCTGAAGAAAAATGCTGCGATCGGGCCGCGACACATGTGTGTGTGCATATTACATTGAAATGTGCGAGATCAGCTCGTACATCTTGGCCCTCTAAGAATAAGATGATAAGAATAATCTAATATAAAATCAAGTTAATGATTGCTATGCTAAATGATATAAATTTGTTTTACATGATACAAGGTCATTGATAATGTTAAGATACTATGATGACTAATGTTAAAGTGCGAGAATAATGTCTTGTCCGTTTCTTAAGCTAATCACTCGCGTGACTCTACATTTGGGACGTGAAATGACACCGAACGAGACACAATAGGCGTCATGGGGGATGTCCATTTATCAACACTGACACAGCTCACAGATTTACGCAATAAGTTGAACTCATTGGGTACTGTAACGCTCACTAAGTCACTGACACTGCTTCCCGCTGCGCCTGCTGCTGCGGGCGGCGAACGCGACCGCCTACTTCGTCTGATCTTCAAATAAGCGGATGTGCTCGCCACAAATATGAGTATGGCTACGATGACAACGTCATCGTGTAATGATGTATATCGTGAATGCTGAAGTCTGAGTAAGATTGTCCTTTCAGGTCTTCAATTTGATCTTTCAACTGCTTCCACATATATGTTTGACTAGCGGTCCCCTGCGACTTCGTCCGCGCGTTTTGAGTTTGCTCCCTCCCCTCCCGTCGCAGCGTCATGTTTTATATCCTAAAGCCTTTCTCGATAAATAAGCTACCCAACACAGAAATATTTTTTCAAATCCGTCAAGCAGTTCCTGAGATAAGCGCGTTTAGCTTTATAATATATTAGCGCAAGCGCACGTTAAGCTGCGAACATTATTTTGGTGCGGAGTTATGTTAAAAATGTGATAGCTCCTAAGATATTTATTGAAATCAAATGATATAAAGGGCAACTTGGTTCTAAATGAAATGCTCGTGATGATGAATGTATTTATTTTGATAAACATAAATACCTGTGTGTATAATACACCTCTAAAAATAATGCATTATTTTTTTACAAATTTTTTAACATAAAAATGGTTGTAATAAGTCAACCATAAAAGATAGACATATGCTGTCGCGGACTTTATTGTAGAACTCTTAATGCTGAACAATCCTGTCATACATGATTTTTGTGTAACTTAAGCGGTTTCCGCAGCGTATGCGGCGGAAGCTCTCAAAAGGAATATTTTTCTCCCGTTTTCGCAACATTTTTCATTTCTGCTGTGGTCTTATGAGTCGTATCTTTATGTTATATAGCCTAAAGCCTTCCTCGATAAATGGACTATCCAACGTAAAAATAATTTTTCAAATCGGGCCAGTAGTTTTTGAGATTAGCGCGTTCAAACAAACAAACAAACAAACTCTTCAGCTTTATAATATTAGTATAGATTTTCTGGTATGATCAGATCGGCTTCTGTGATGGTAGTGTTGATGATATTATTTAAGATAGATAACTCTGGGACTTTGATATCGCTTTGAACCGCCATGTGATTCATGTAATTGTTGTGTGTATAGATTGATAGTTCATTGTCCTTTAGAATGCAACCTTGCTCCAGAGTCACAAGTCCGTTGCATGATAACGATGAAATTGATACACCAACTGTGCAGAAAATGCGGACACTGCATTCTTGGCAACACGAGAAGAGCCAATCGTTCCGTGCATGCAGTTTTATCCACCTGTTCGTACAACTTAATTGTTCGTGTTTACATGGTGTTGTTTTTATGTAACCATTGCTTATGTTTAAGTGACAAATTGATTGTTTGATCTTCATGTCGTAGATAGGCGAGTCTAACGAGCATAATATTTTATCTTCTGTAGCGTGAAGACATAGACGTAGATCTTCGTCTGATAAGAACATAGCTGTATCCTTTCTGAGGTTGAAAGCTATGTATGGATGACTAGGAACTATATAGTATGTTTGCTGATTTCTACTTTGAGGAATAGATATAACTCTGTCGAGCTCATAAACTTCTTTGCTTACTAGAGGAATTACTTAATTTCTATGATAAGATAACTGCTAAATAACCTTGATGATACTTTTAAAATTTTATAAATATCGGCAAAGTTTGATTGCTCAACGGGCAATGCAAGATCACCTGTAGTTGACTTGATATAGTTAGCATTTGATATTGTAATTGCTCGGGTGACAGTAAATGAGTATCTATGCGTCCATGTCGAATATTAGTGATAGTATTAATTAAAGTTTCTTGTATTCGTCTAAGATTTGAGATAATTATGCTAGCTACTAAAGCAGATGACGTCACATAGATATCATTTTCTACCACTTGACGGACGTGATTGATCGCAACTGATAGATTACGAAGATGCTCCTTTACAAATTGAAATTGAGTGTTCATGATTTTTTCATTTCGCTGAATGATGTTATACTCGGCTTCTAGTATAATAGTTTGATTTCGTATTAATGTTTGCATATGATTTTCGTTATGGACAATTTTCTCTATATCTTTAGTGTACTGCGCCATTCTCAGAGTTTTCGGTCAGAGGGAATAGAGGCCGTTTGTTGGATTAATGTAGTAAACTCTTCGTACGTGAGCCGCTGCTCTCCAAGAGTTCGTTTCAGGTGGTGCTTGAAACTTTTAACTGATGATTCCCACAGACCCCCTGCGGTAGGCCACGCTGGTGAGTTAAATGACCACTTTATATCCCATTCGGCTATGCTACTGAAGAACTCATGATTGATACTTGCTGTTATCTCTTTGTATTCTTTTTTCAGTAATCGGTTGGCACCTACAAAATTGGTACCGTTGTCGCTGTACATGTGAGTAGGAGTACCTCGACGTGCACAAAAGCGACGAAATGCTGCTAAGAAAGCTGGCGTGCTCAGGTCAGAGACCAGCTCAAGGTGCACGGCCTTCGTAGATAGGCATACAAAAACTGCTATGTATCCCTTATGACACCTTACCCCTCTGCCCTTACTTGCTTTAAGATCGACGTGGCCTGTAAAGTCGACGCCAGTGTGGGTAAACGGGCGCGATGGAGTTACCTGAGGACAAGGTAAGTCTGCCATGATTTGCTGTCTCTTTTCAGTGCTATAGCGTCGGCATTTAACGCACATTCTGATTTGTCGTTTTACTGTATTCATGCCACTAAGAATCCAGTATTTTTCTCTTAAGTATGATAGTGTTAGTCTCGGACCACCATGAAGCGTGGCGATGTGTCCTTGACTGATTATGAGATCGGTCAATCGGCTATGATTTAATAGAATGATCGGGTTATTAGCGGAGCTACTTAGATTTGAATTATTTAGCCGTCCACCGACGCTCATTATTCCATGCTCATCTAAATACGGACAAAAGCTTGCTAATTTGCTATTAGGTCGAACTTGACCTTTGCTTTTTAAATCAAAAAGATCGTCTTCAAACTCATGAGCTTGAATGATACTTGATAACAATGTTGTAAGCATTGTTGATTTCAGCTGATGATAAATGCTGACTATGCTGTGACGTTTTGTGACGAAGCCGCGCCATGAAACGTGATACCCATGCTATTGTTTTCACAAATCGAGTGACTGAATTATTATTTTGCAATAACTCGGCTATTAATGTGGGGAGCTTGTCTTGATATAAAGTAGTGTTTACACTTACTTGCTTGGCCTCTAAATGAGGGCTTTGATATGTTTTCTCACCAATATTTTTTTGGGTCAAATGTAAGAAGCCACTTGGGCCCTTCCCACCACAAAGTATGCTCTAATAAACTCTTTACCGTGGAACCTCTGGTTGCTGCGTCAGCTGGATTCTCCTCTGAACGCACATGATTCCACTGTGTTGCTGGAATGACATCTCTGATTTGCTGAACCCTATTTGCTACAAATTGCTTCCAGCGCGTGATATCTCCATGGATCCAGCCTAAGGTCACCATAGAGTCTGTCCACGCATGGATACTAATATGCTCTTGAGGTAGTGATTGTACAACCTTTTTTATGAGTTGTGACAAAAGCTGTGCACCGCACAATTCAAGTCTTGGCAGTGTCACTTGCTTGTTTAATGGAGCCAACCTAGTTTTTGCAATCACTAAGGTGGATGTGCACTCCCCTTTATCATTGTTTGTAACAATGTAAACGGAACACGCGTACGCCTTTTCAGACGCATCGCTAAATCCGTGTATTTGAAATGCTATGTGTGCTACCCAAATGTCTAGGTATGGAGAAATTTTCAATATTTTGAAGGTCGTCCCTGAGTTGAAGCCATTCGTCTTGTAATTGCTTTGATAATTTATCGTCCCATGCCATACTGGACGTCCATGCTTTTTGAAAAAGTAGTTTTGCATTGATCGTAAGAGGGGAGAGCCAACCTAATGGATCGAATATTTTATAAATGTTTGATAAAAGTTGTCTTTTTCTGTGGCTACTCTCTGTATGCTCAATTGTGCTTTGTAATGAGAAATTATCAGTTGATGGATGCCATCTGAGCCCGAGGGTCTTACGGGACTCTGAGCACTTGAAATGAAACGGAGTATCGACTTGTTGAGATGGAAGGTTACAGACCAATTCCTGATCATTGGCTGACCACTTCCGCAAGTTCATCCCTGCTTCCTGTAACATTTGAATTAACTGACCTTGCAATTCTTTAGTTTGCTCAATGCTTGGATGTCCACTTAGAAGGTCATCGGTAAAAAATGAGCTTTCTAGTGCTGCTGCTGCTAAAGGATACTTTGAAGCGTCGTCTTTAGCAAGTTGTCTCAAAGTTCTGATTGCTAAAAATGGGGCTGCTTTCGTCCCATACGTTACCGTAGTAAGATGATATTCACGGAGTGCCTCAGATGGTGAGTCACGCCATATGATTGATTGCAACGAGTGATCCGACTCCCTGACAAGTATTTGACAGAACATCTTTTCGATGTCCGCGGTGATAACGTACCTATGCTGTCTCCATCTTAAGATGAGATCTTGTAAATCGACTTGCAGGTTGGGACCGCATTCCATTAAGTCGTTCAAACTATGGCCTGTGGTCGTTTTTGATGATCCATTAAATACTACGCGTAACTTCGTAGTGCTAGAATCTAACTTGAGCACGCCGTGATGTGGTAGGAAGCAGTTAGGTTCACTTACGCTGCTTGCCTCACGCATCTGGTCAAGTTCTTGATATTCATGAATACGTTAAACGTATTAAAACGTATTATTTTTGGCCATTTTGCGCTCTAATTGCTTAAATTGTGCTATCGCCTTTGGCTTTGATGTACCTAAGTTTTCCTCAAAACCTTGCTTCATAGGAAGTGCTACTACATAACGACCATTGTCTAGCCGTCTTGTAGTAGCCTGATAAAAGTCCTCACAATACTGTTCCTCTCTGTTCAAAGTGCTAGCGTTTTCATGGATGTCTTCTAATTCCCAGTACTTTGATATTTGTTGTATGTCGTTAATTACAACATGGCAATTAAAAGTTTTTACATTTCCAGAGAGAATCCAGCCTAATTTGGTCTGCTGTGCTATGTGCGCCTGAGCGGGGCCTTTAATTAATCCACTCATAATAATATCTGAATAGATGCTCGCGTCTAAGAGAATGTCTATCGGCTTACTATAATGTGATAGTCAGGATCAGCTAAATCAATATGATCTAAGTGCGGCCATGACTGCTTGCTAAACGAACTATTAGGTAAGTTGCTAATGACACGTGATATCACTAGTGCTTGTGTTGTAAAACTGTAATCATTATATATTGATTGGCATTCAATTGATACGACTCCCTTACTAGCTTTAGAACCTTTCCCTATGTCGGAAATGGAAGCGTGATAACGTTGCCGCTGAAGTCCTAACATTTGTGTGGCGTTTTCTGATATTATATATACTCCCAAGCCGGTTTCGGCTACGGTGACTTTTATAAATTCCCTTAGTCCGCAATATGAGGGCTACGTTGGGCTGCCCTGTCATGTGCCCTTATATGACTACAGTAGCCAATTTTGTTCGAAAACGTGCGCGAACATTGCCGATACGTGAGGACACCGTTGGTATAATTATAAAAAATAGCCGCTGGAGGCCTGGCATTAAGAGCATCGCGTTTAGAATCCAGATCAGATTTTCGTTGCTCTTCGAAATCGGAAACTTTTTTCTGCACCAGGCGCCTCCATTCTAAACGGTTGCTAGCTGTTCCCTCCCACTTTAGTGGATCAATGTCACATCGCTTCATATGTCTTTTCTGAACATCCTTAAACCGTAAGAACTGGCCGCCTTGTTTCCGCTTGCCATCTTGGAGTTCAGAAAAGAACATGCGCTTTGCGATTCTCTCGTCAGCCATGCGCGATTTCTGATATTAGAGCTATCTGCGAGCCCTGATCTAGCAATGCTCTTAAAGTAATAAAGGTGCCATCGGATGCCTTAACCCTTAATGCCTTAGGTTGTTAATAAAACTTGCTCGTTGTCGGAAGCCACCTGATTTACGCTATGCTGTTGTTTGTCGCTATTTTTTGCTGATGGCATTGCAGGTGTTGAATTCGAGTGAGTTGATTTTGTCGCTGTGTGTGTGGTTTGCACAAAGGCATCGTGTAATAGGGTATTATGGAAATCAGCACAATTTTTACAGCGTTTCTCGGAATAACATTTGCCGGCATGCTTGTAAAGGCAGTTACAGCAAATATTATGTTTAACAACTGTCTTTAATTTCATATCTGCTGACATGCTGATAAAATTGTGACAGCGATATAATTCGTGATCGTGGGAACATAATGGACATTTTGTAGAATAGGTAGAAGCTGCTTTATAAAATCTAGAGAAAGGTTTTTCTTGACCTTGCTTGTAAATAGATGATTTTGGATGATTTTGAGCTGATGAATTATTTTTGGGGGGTGTATAGTCCTTTTTCCTTCTATGTATAGGTTCAAGGGCAATGAATTTAGCTTCCAAAAAATGCATAAACTCATCTAATAACGGCAAATCTCTAGGAGATTTACGCGCTGTAGGTCTTTGTAGTCGCTGTAGGTATCCATGTCTAGCTTTTTTGCCAAAAGGTGAACTAGCAATGGATCCCAGGTGCTAGTGTCCACTCCTAGATTATGGATTGCGTTGGGACATATTAGTCCACCGATATAATAACCCTATTATACCGGTGGACTAATATGTCCCATGCTGTGTCGTAATTATCTGCTGAAATAGTGAGATGCTGTATGAGATGCTCGGCCTCCCCTCTGACCCTACCCTTAAGGGGTTGCATTTTTTGACACTTTGATAAATGGTTGCTATGATGGATAGTTTCGACAAAAAGATCATAAAAGGTTGGCCAATGCGTGTACTTTCCCGTAAAGATAGGTATTTCTAACATAGGTGTAGCTTGATGAATGTGAACACATGAGGATAATTTCTGATTCAAAATTCTTTTTATGTGTTTAAAAGATGACTCATGAGTTCTCAATTCAGTTTCGTAAGAAACATCAGTACCTTTCAGTATGTGATCAATCTGTAAATGCATGCTATCTATGATATTCCATCGCGCCTGTAAATTTCGTAGTTCATCCTCAATCTCCCACTTTTCGCTAAAAGTGCTCGTATTAATACTATGTACAAGCCTATTTAAAGCTCGAAAATTAGTTCTTTGCTGACTTAAAAGTTAGAGGACTTTCCCGTCATGCTGTATTGCTTTTTCTTCCTTTCCTTGAGAAAAAGAGCCTGCTATATCTTCTGCTTTGTATGAAGTTAGAATGCCGCGCAATGCTTGATAAAAGTCTAATGCTTCTTGATATATATTTTCTGCGAAATATTGCTGAGATTTATCTTCAACGATTTTAAGCTGTGTGTTATTGCTATCAAACTCTCCCCAGAGATTATCTATTGTTTCAAGGCGTAGTTTTATGTAGTCGGCAGTTTTTCTATGAGATGGATCCTGTCTAAAATTAGTTTGGATCTGCTGTAACTTGTCTAAGATTTCCTTTTGACGTGATATGAGCGCCTCCATCTTGTATATAGAGGACTTGACACAAGTGAAACGGGAACAATCTTACTTGGATGATGCTGATACGTGCAGAATTGACTCCCACACCGGCTGTTCGCCTGCTGATGCTGACTGACGGTCTACCTTTCGACAGTGTTGGTGCTGCGTTGCTTGCGTCGCAACAATGCTGATGGTGGTGACTGCCTCGAGCCGTTTGTAGGCCCAAGATAGTGATGAAGAGTAAACTGCTGTATTCACTCAAACTTCACTCACGAAGTGTTGAACTGATGATTCTATTAGTTAGGGAGGCGAGGTAGCTAAATGGCGTAATTCAACGGCGCCTTCGAGACCTATCAAAATCGAAAGATAAAATAATTTTGAAAAGAAAAGCTCGTATGGTAAAAACCATTTTAGCGGTGGGTTTGGTGTGTACGGTTTTTCAAAAATGTAAAAAAAAACAGTTACTTGGGCATTCTTGAGCGCGTCAGATATTCATACTACATATGCCCCAAATGCCTCTGATAGCAACGGTATACTAATCTGCCGGTTTGCGTGGTGGGGGTAGGCATATAAAGTAGTCAAAAATGCAAAAAAAAAAATTACTCGAGCGCGTCAGATTTTCGGAAGGGGTGTTAAGTAGACCCCAAGGAAGCTCCCTTTAAAAAACTGACGATTTCGGCGTGACCATAAGTTACGATAAATTTTTGAAAATGCAAAAAAAAAGTTTTTTTGAAATACTCGAGCGCGTCAGATTTTCATAGGGGAGGTTTATCTCGGTATCCTGTAAGCATATTTTCTTAATCTGACAAAAATGTTTGTGGGTTCTCTTAATCTGACCGGAAAGGTTTTTTGGTTTCTTTTTTTTTTCCTTTCTTCTTTCTTTTTAATATTTCTTCACTTCGTTTTGCTTACGGTACATCCAGAAAACAATTGGAGGATCAACAGGCTATTGAATAATACACATACATGAAACTGTACATGTTAATAATACTTTTGTATAGGTACAGATACGCGTAACTTTTTCCGAGTCCACGAAAATTGTCGAGAAGCTTTAGAAAAAAAAATTGAGGTATAATAAAAGTAACATAATTTAATCATCGTTATTTCATATCATTTTTTTTAACACCCTCAGTTTTCAAGATATACTCAAAAAACCGGGAGTTTGAGTTTTTATGACGCTTCAAGTCAAAAAGTTTTAACTTTGGACAAAAATGTAAAGAGACCTTTTTTGTGTAAAATACAATTACCTTTTTTGTTTATTTAAACTTTTTTTTTGTAAAATGTATCGTTCGTGACTTATGTGCCGCAAAGCGTTTTTCGGAAGACGAAATGGCTCCTCCACACTCCCGGTCATGCGGAAACCGGCAGATTTTGTATTTTTAGTACGTTTTAAATTATATTCTTCAAAATAAAAATAAAAAAAATCGCGCTCGAGAATGCCGGATTAACGTTTTTTTTTTAAAAGTTCGCGACCCTATAACTCGGCGGCGTCAAGGACTTATCGTCAGATTAGTTAAATTTAGTCTTAAAACACTAAAATCAACCCCCAATATCTTAATCTGACGCGCTCGAGTATTTCAGACTATCTTTTTTTTTTACTAATCTGATCGTCTATCCTAGGCGCGCGTCACTACATATAGAGCTAAATACTTTACAAGGGTGTTCTATTAGGTCCAAGGTATCTCTCATATCTTAAACTGCCACGCTCGAGTATTACCGAAAATTCCCCTATTCGCCTCCCTAACTATATGGATGCTTGTTCATAATTGTCACGAGGTGTCCAACGGCATAACGATCACACGCGAAATATTGCTCAACCACCGCGTTTTTGATTACCGTCGGGTCCCGCAACCGGGTTGCTCGAAGGACCAAAAGAAACGTAGGGGTTGCTATGCTAAGACCCTAACATTTACTACTGCTTGCTATGTTAAGGGATGGGTTTACTCCAGAGAGTGCTAAATAAAACCGACCCGTATGAATGTTTGTAAGACACTGATTTATTGCTATGAAGTTGTAAATTCTGAAGTAAAATGCTACGTATACAAAAATGCTACGATCGGGACGCGACACATGTGTGTGTGCATATTACATTGAAAATGTGCGAGATCAGCTCGTACAATATTTTTTAAAAACATGCACACTTGGGGGTCGAATGGTCGTTACACAGTGTGCTAGTGACCAAGAACTCGGGTCCGAGTGCTACATGTATATAAAATTATATCAGAAAAAGACATCGCTGTTAACACTCGGACCGAGTAGACGTCACCGCTGGAATGATTCTTTCGAACTCGGACCACTTCGAGTGTTCGGCACTAAACGATTTAATAATATTATAGGTACAACTATAATTTTCCAAAAAAATAACATCTACAAAAGCTCTTTGACGTGGCTATGCGACCGTCGAATAAAACATATACGTGTATGATGTATGCCTATCTGATGACTTTAAATATTCGTACTCCAAGTTTATTCGTTTGTTACCCCACACATGTACCAATTGACGGCCATCAATAATTTCTTATTTATTAGGCATTTCATTCACAGCTTTGCTTTCTTAACGAAGGGCTTGATGTACTTGTGGAAGGACTGGTTGACGGGCTCAGCGTTGATAGGACTCTTCAAAGCTTCCTCCATCAGACGTTCATACACTCTACCATCGTATGAACCGAGGGTTGACTGCAGAACCTGGAGAAAAAGAAAATTATATGATATTGAGATTTTAACTCATAGTAATCATTAAAAAAAAAAGATAAAATAAATATTATAGGAAGCAAATAATTATATCAAATGAAAATAAATATTTTTAATGTTTGTGAAGTGAAATTATATCAAACGTTCGACAAAACAAGGGAGAACCGTTTTATTAGAGTAGTGAGTGAGTGACCCCCTCCAATATTCAAGACTGCGACCGCGCCTGCCAGATTAGAAAGTCAAGAAACTCAAAGAGAGGATTATAAATGTGGATGGCAAAAAGAGGGAAGAGGTCGACTGACAAAGAGATAAACGGACTGTGTGTTCAAAATATGAGTTAGAAAGGAGTGGATCTTTCAGTAACGAGTGATAGTGTATGAAAATGGACCAAAGATGGACTGGGAATAGGGCAAGGGGATAATGATGATGATGAATAATAAACAAAGTACCTCATCACAGATATCGAATGCATCCACCAGGCCCACAGCATTGGGCCTGATTAGAGCCAAGAGTTCCTCGTATTTTTCTTTGAGAACAGCAATATCCACCTTAGAGATGTTAGAGTACTGAAACAGAATAAAAAATAAGTGGAAGTATAGTACTCGTTAAGTTTCGAAATCATTTTCTACTCACAAAGAAAACAAGGAACATTTTTATTCTCTTCTTACCTAGATCGATAAAAATATTGACGATGCAAGATATTACAAAATATGTCTCGGGCCTGCGGCCGTATTTTTGAATTGAATCAGAGTAATGTATGGGATTGGTGTCCAATATTTAATATCATGATTTACTATTTGTAATTTATCCTTTTTTGTGCAATCACAATCAAAATTTATATGAAAGCTGGACTTAATGCCATATGGCATTCTATACCAGTCATAACTTTGAACTAATCGGAAATGAATTTGGGCGGTGACTATTATGATATAGAAAAACGTGTTGTAAATAAAGATGAAAATACAAAAAGTCAGCTTACAATCAACAAGTCTCCGGCAAGCTCCAACGTCCAGTATACTATGTACAACTGAACCAACTGGTTCAATACAGCAGCCAAGTTAGGTGACACGATAGAGCACCTACGGGCACTTTCTCTCAAGTACCCGTCGCACAGGATAGCTCGGGAGTGCGCCTGGAAGAATTTAACAAATCAGCAATTGCAATTTTAATGATACACCTTTAGGAGAATAATGATCTGTTGTACTATCGAGAAATAAGCGCTAACCAAATAGAACAGAACTTCTTTCCAAGATAGAAGGAGTACAAGAAGGAGACACATAATGTTAAAATTTTTTCAGACATTGTGAAACAGGGTGTTGATGTAATAAATTAATCCGCACTCACTTCACTAGCTTTGATCAATTGTACAGATGCCAAATTCCATGCATCTTCGTAGTCATTACCAGCTTTGACGTGCTTCTGGATAGCATCAAAAGCGTCCTTAATTGTTCTGCAAAGGAATTGACTTAGTTATTTATTTATTTTATTTTACAAATTCAGACAACACAGGTCCATTTTGTTAGTAAAAATAATCTTACAGGCTATATTAGTAACAGAAAAATCAGTACACAACAGCGGGATACCACACATAGCCACGGCGGGTCAATCGGTATTTCTTTTGACCAACACCCTGGCCAGGTGGTGAGTATAGGGGTGTCATATCTTCCCGCAATGGTCCTAAGAATGGAGTTGGAGCTGGCCCGTATCCTGCAGAGCAACGACGCTGCTTTTTTACGCATGATAGCGTAGGAATCGTCGGTGCGTGCTTCAGCAAACATCCCCGAGGCACTGCAAAATCGGGGCAGCCCCAACAGCATTCTGAAGCCATTATTGTATTGGACACGCAGAGCATTTACGGTCTTTTGCGTAAAGCTAGCCCACAGGCTGCAGGTGTAGAATACTTGGCAATACGATTTGAAAAGCGTGATCTTCACTGCTCGACCACACCGTGCAAACCTGCACACCAGCATGTTACATCTGACCGCCAAAGCTCTACGTTCCCTCTCAATATCTTCATGGTCTTTAAGGTCGTCAGTTACTAAGTGACCTAGATATTTAAATTTCGTAACACGTTTAAGTTTAAGTTAACATCAAGATGTACTTAAAAGTAAAAAAAAAATATGAAACATCTTATCACTTCTATTACAATCAAAAAGATAGTTATGAAACTCACCCTGCTGCGACGTGTTGGAAACCTTTGACAATACACTCGGGTGTGTTCTGCCACCTCGGCTTGTCAGATTTCAAATAGTCCACCAAGTAAGCCACACTTGGAGCTATGACTTTCCCTTCTAGTGCAGAAAGCCGAGCTTTCATCAAATATCTGTGAACAAAGAAAACAACATTATGATCATTGTTGACTTATCATATTATATATGTAAAAATCGTTCTTATTCAGTTTAATCTAAGGTTAAGAAGAAGCGAAATCTGGGACTCCTTTATAAATAGGATATATAATACCTAGCAGTCTGCAGCAACAGAACAGTATGCTCGCCCTCATAAGTGATGGCTGCTGTCGTGAACCCGTATATGATAGGCAGATTGGAGGAAGCCATATATCCGTGGCCTCCGCAAGCTAGGCGACATTGTTCCACGATCACTCCAGAATCGCGAGACGAGGTGGCTTTCAGACAGCAAGATAGCGCATGGAGCTGGAAGAATACACTCGATAATAGAACGTAAGTCATCACAATTATGGTATATAACTCAAAGTTTTGGTTAAATTTCATAAAGATATAGTGTATCCTACCTCTGGTAGATTGTCTTGATTATTTTTGTCAAGCTCTTCGACCACTTTCAAGTATGCCTTGTACAACCAAGCATATGTGTTGGACAACGCGTGACTCGTTGCTATCGCTATGAACAGCTTGTGTTGCTGTGTCAGGTAATCTAGAATCTGCACTTCAGGTTCCCTGGAGAGAACAAAAGCGTTTCCAATGACATAAACTAGTCATCTGATTCTGACGTCACTAAAAAGGCACTTACAACAATTCAATAGGGCTACCACATAACGCAGCTATCAGCATCCACGCTGCTTTGCTATTATAAGGCTGAATGCATGGGACTCACGCTATCATTATCAACTGATGTACTTGATTACTGTATTCTTGCAAATAAAACATTTGACTTTGACCTTTAATGGAGGTAGATATTTCTTTACAATCATCTACTGTCAGAGAGTTGGACACCAACGATTATAACAAAAAAAGAAATACTCATACTTAGCGGCATATAACTGATTCTAAATTTTATCTGGCTTCTATTAATTAAAGTGATAGAGTGCGAATGTAAAGTTGCTTTACCTTCAGGGCATTAAACGCGAGTTGAATTAGACCCAAGTACTTCATCGATGGTAATGGTAAAGTTTTGAACTAGCGGTTTAATAGGTTTACTATTGTTTAACAAAAAACGTATGACAAAAGATCATTTTACAAACAACGTTTGATAAACTTATCATTTGATAAACTTTCATTTCGCAAACATATTACTTTAAAATCAATCGTTTGACATAATACATGTTTCGCAAATGTTTCACTTAAGAAATAATTAAACTGTTAATATATTATTTTAAAATTAATCTCATGACTAAATAATTCATTTGCTTAATTGATGATTTTACAAAAAGTAAGAAGATAAATGATTCGTTTTTATAATTTACTATACGGCAAAGCCGTACAAAAGTCGGTATTTTATAAATCCGATGTACCTTCTGAAGTCTTGGAGAGTCTACCATCAACATTTACTTTTAAGCAGTGCATGTATCGCGAAAAATGCAAATTAAGGAGTAAAATAGAAGAACCCGATAATTTAGAATTTGAAATTTATCAGTTTATCACACAAATCCAAGGCAAAAATTTTATTATAAAGGACCGTAAATACGATAAAAAAGAATTATAATATTGTCTACATTTAAATTGATGAAAAGTCTGAGTACATCAGATTATTAGATTTTGGATGGTACTTTTAAAATTGTGCCTACAATATTTACTCAATTATACACCATACATGGAAATATATTTCAGGATGACCCAAAAACCTTTCCACTGATACGTTCTCACAGGTTCTCCCTTGTTTTGTCGAACAACGTTTAATATAATTTTATTTCACAAACATTTAAAATATCTAATTTCATTTGATATAATTACATATTCGATTCCTATAATATTTATTTCATCTATTTTTGATTGACATAATTGTTCGTGTAATATAATTTCATTTTATCGAATTTTCACTTTGCCTAATATCACATGACATAATGTTTGCTTGGCCTAATGAGTGCTAATCTAATTTTTATTTAACCGAAACTTTATAACTAAACTTAAATAACACAAGAAATAATCATACTGTTCTAACCTATATAACCTAGATGACATCAACAAAGGAGAATCCTCGCGTTGTCGGATCACTGTTCTAACCTAACCTAACCTAGATGCCACCAACAGAGGAGAGTTCTGGCGCTCGGCGGCCGCTCCCCGCGGCACGCTCGCTTCGCTCGCTCGCCTTCGCGCGTTGTCGGATCACTGTTCTAACCTAACATCATAACCTAGACGACACCAACAGAGGGGAGTTCTGGTGCTCGGTGGCGCTCCTTTTTTAGGATTAAATGCAAAATATTAAAGCTTTGTTTTACTCAAGTTGCCCTATTTGCTATCTTTAAAATAATACTGTTAAAATCTTATAATGAAAAAAAAACAATATAAGCGAACTGATCATTATACTAAATAATGATCGTTGTGGTCGCAGTTCTAACCTAACCTAACCAACTATTGATTATTATGATTATTTAACTTATTTATTATTTTAAGTCTTTCATGCATGAACCTAAAGTAATAATAAACACGAACTTAATACTTCTTCTGTTTGTAAAATGATCTTTGGTCATAAGTTTTTTGTTAAACAATAGTAAACCAAGAAATATTGCTTTTGATTAACATAAATTTTGGATAGAATACCAATCAATGCATTTTTCAAATATTATTTATGCTTAACGTTGTTTTGCCATCTTAGGTACATGTTTAAAAAAAACAATTTGTAAATTGTTTGTTTTAGCATAATATATTTTTTAAATAAATATATTGTCTAATAAGTTGTTTATTAAACAATAGTTTGTAAAATAATACATTTATCAAATAAAATTTGGACAAATGTTATTTTTCAAATGAAAATTTATCATTTGTTTTTTGTTAAATGATCGGACGCCGGTTTAATATTTGTGATTGTGTGTGTAGAAAAACTCCCTTAGCCAAATGTCAAAATGGCTACCTATTTAATGACAATTGGTTAAGGCGTTTCCTTTTCACAAGACACACAATCGGTAATATTCAACCGATGGTAACGAGATTCTACCATTTCTATCGATGAAGACATTGGGCTTAGTTACCATAAAGGTACAAAATTAGAGAAGAATGCTTTGGGTAGCAATTGAGTGAATTTAAATAGCGAGATGTGAATTACTTGGCTTTCAACTGCGACTGGTGCCTGACAGCAGCGTATCTGACAGCGATGGTAGCAGCCATGGCCGTGTGGAAAGCCGCGTCGGAGACGATGCTGACTCGCACCATCACCATGGTTCCGTAAGTCAACTTCTCGTTTAGTCCTTTTACGAATGTGCCATCCTTCGAAAAGAAAAATAAATCTATATACTCGTATATAAGAAAGCTATGGTAAGAATGCCGTGTTAGTAACACTATTTATAACTCAAGAACGGCTGAACCGATTTAGCTGAAAACTGGTGGGGAGGTAGCTTAGAACCAGGAGAAGGACATGGGAAACTTTTTATCTCGTTGGACGGGGCCGGGGCTGGGGCGGGACGGGACCGGGGCAAAACACTGTATTATGGGGCCGCCTCACTTTTAAATTTACGGGGCTGGGCGGGACGGTATCTTTTAAAATCAATGTCATATCGTGTTACTGTCGTAAAAATTTTACGCTGCCAGTGGTCACGATAAAGATAAAGCCGTTAATGGTTTGAAATCGTGTTATTGATTGCGTCACAAACAGAATCATGCGCTGTTTATTTAAATAAGTACTACTATTCAACATTCACTAGGTATCTAATGTTAAGCAAATAAATATAGGTACTATTTCCTCACCTTCAGTACTTGAGCGTTCTTCATCAGCATATTCTTTCTTGGTATCCTGAAATTCTCGAAACCCAGGAAGCCATTGTTCGCCGTTTGGAAGCCCAACTTGGGTCCGATTTCTCCAACTTTGATTCCCGGGAGGGGCGTGTGTGTTTCCATGTCACGAATTTGAACGATGAAGGGCTGGATGCCATAATGCTTTCCGTTGATGTACAGCTGAGCCATTGTGATGCAGTGGTTGACGGTGGATCCCACTAGAAATGCAATGTGATAATAATACCTACCCATAAAAACTATAATGCACTATTCATGTTATGTATTAGTGCAGCTACATGCGGGCCTTTTTCACCATCGGCAAATAACACTAATTACAGTATAGACTTCATTTTCTATGAAGTATTTGGCAGGTCTTCGCGCGAAGAACTGATGGCCGTTTGTGCAGGAAAGTTCTAGATTGGAGGCCCTTCGACCAAAAACACAGCATAGGACATTCACCGACAAAATTGACAGACGACCTTGTAAAGATCGCAGGATCCAACTGGATGCTGACCGCTAGTGATTGGTTGCTGTGGAAAGCCGTAGGGAAGGCTTATGTTCAGCAGTGTACGTCCCTTGGCTGATAATGATAATGATGATGATCTGGCAGATAAAGCTAACCAGAAAGTATTGTGAAAGGTAGTCATTAATTTAAGGTTTTAAGTATATTTCTCTTGCAAAACTGACGATGACTTTTCTGATTACGTAGGTACTCAATTGGTCTCGATCGGAATGTAGATGCTGTGTCTGCTATCTCTATGCATGCTATGATGTCGTTTGTATTAAGGCCGACAATGGGATAGTGATAATATGTTTCTTAGATGTACTCATATGTGAATGATAATGGACTCATAGTTAAAAGCCACGTTTTAGTGGAGGGAAATGCCATTTCAAAAGCTATTACTAAATACTTACAGCCACCAGGCCACCATTTGTACGACGTCAGTTTGGGGCTGTTGAGGATGAACTCCTCCGTCTTGGCATCATAGGTGGCTGTCGTCTCCAACCCTCGGATGAAAGTACCATGACCCAGCTCCGTCTAGAAAAGAAATAAAGATATAATTTAAATAGAACTAGCAAACCCCGCGAACTCCGTTTCGCCACCAGATGGCTTCGTTTTATATAACATTTCGTTTGGTGATTAAAAGAAGAAGTTTTTTTTTGTTTGTTTTATATTTGAATTTTCTCTGCTATAAATAAATATCCTAAATATCCTTTAGACATTCCCACACATCGCCATCTAGTCCCAAAGTAAGCTACTTAAAGCTTGTGTTATGGGTGCCAGACAACGGATATAATACTTAAATACTATTTTTTTTAAATACATACATGATATACATAGAAAACATCCAGACCAATACAAACAGACATGTTCATGCACACAAATGTTTGTATTGTGCGGGGATCGAACCCGCACCCCCTGCGTAGTAGGCAATTTCTCGACCACTACACCAGACGGGTAATAAACCTCACGGAGCCCGAGACCTTTCCAACGAATGCAAAACCGTGGAAATCGGTTGGTGCGTTCTGGAGTTATAGCGTCAGGAAGGAAACCCCGACTTATTTTTATATAGTAGAGATTGATAACTAAATATAATGTTGCATTCAAATCTCGCCAAATTCTAGGAGATAGTTAAAGCCATCAATACGATCAGTTCAAGATGTAATATATGGGCTGATGGAAAATAATGGATACAGTAATTATTTATTGATTTTTGTATTCGTGGTGCGTGCTTGTAAGTATCAATACACGTAATCCATCTGCTGAGTTTTTTTAGAACTCATTTTGAATAAGGAGAAGCGATTCAATAGTACCTGAGCGTAAGTGCCAATGATCTCCAAAGCCTGTGCCTTGGGCAGCCACTCGGCCTGTTGCTCCGGAGTACCCTGTCCGATGATGGTGGGTATAAACATCCCTCCGTCAAGGGAGATGGGAGACACATCCTTGACAACTCCGTAACCAGCGCGGAACAGGTTTGGAGAGCTGGAAGTGGAAAAGTTGTTACTGGATTAAAGAAGAATGTACAAGGATGTTTATAAAACAGTTTTGTTGTTTTTTTTTTTCAAATAAAATCTTCATATTTTGATGATTAAACCATTGTAAGGTAATATAGCTGGTTTACCATTTTGTATAGCATTGTTAATTATTCTTGAAACGCAAAATGACATAATGACTATATCTTCTCTTGCGATGATACTTTTGAAACGGGTAAAACACATATGAATTTGAAATAGTATACTTAATAATGGCAATATCATCACTTTTGCTTGACCATGTGCGCTTTTAACCTATCTAGAGTTATTGAGCTACTTTGTAAGCCCTGTATAGTAGGCTAATCTAATTTATTTATGACAGATGAGATGAGACATAATAACATTCTTCATAATAAGATTACAATTTGTTATTCTATAGTTAAAAAAAGTGTTGTGTAATGTATACGACGTAAATCCATATATAACTTCATATCTACGGCAAGTAAAACTCTTATTATTAATTGTTTTTTTTGTTTTCCCATTACACAATTTTAATTAACCTGAACCATCAACTGTGTATTTTCGTATGTGGTTTGTCAGTTATTTGATGTTTGTGATTATAAAAAAAAACATTTGCCTGAGAATCTTGTTTTTCTTTTCGTATTCTGACCGCACTTTCTGCAGAATGATGGATTTTCGGACTGCGTTCTCATATCGTTCCTTGTGGCTCATGTACACTTCAGGCACCTCATCCTTCAGCTCCTTGACGCTGTAGAGTGTCTTTTCTGAAAATAATTAAAGACTTGTTTATAATTAAGAATCTCCAGTCCAACTTAAGAGATAAAAAAGGATCTAACACTGGTAAATTGTGTCAAAATTTGAAATCGCATCCAGAGCTAATATTTTTGCAAGTAGTACCGAACTAACGTGGAGCTACAAAAATCCATTGATTAAATATTCATACTTGTTTGGTGTCAAGTCTATAGATTGTTTCTTCAATTAGATATAATTCACCAAAATTATCTTATCTGACCTAGGTATATGAATAATGGGGCTTGAGTTGCAACTTGCAATCTCATCAGGAGTCAAACCATTTTCCAAGATCACCAGGAAGACATAGTTGCTAGGTAGGCTGTGATAGGGTTTATATTGGGACGTGTAAAAAAGCCCCCAGTAGTGGGCCTATTTGCATAAATAAATGACGCCTGATAACGCGCAGTCGGCGACAGCCCGAGTACATGTGCTTACTGGTGAGAATTATATTTAAGTCAGTAATGACTTTTTATGCTGGTTTCTTAGTAAGACATTCCTGTGTGATTGTAAACTGTAGTTTATAAGAGACGAGAGAGACTTATAAGAGAGTTATAGCATAAACTAACAACCCTAGTAATAAGTATTGTAAAAAGCACTGTAAATTTTTGCGCGGAGCAAAAATAAAAAGTAACCCAACATAACAAAAACCTAAATCAAAAAAGGCACGGACCAAAGAGTCTGTGGACTGTAGTTTTATTAATGAAAAAAAAAAAAAAAACTGTAGTTTAAATGTAATATTTTTTTAATGGTTCGCCTTCTAATCTATGATTTCTTTCTCACTCTGTGTGGCAATAAATATCAATCTTAATGCTGGTCTTCGTCCTTCTTACTTTTTCGCTTTACGTAGTATTATATTATCTGGGGCTTTACTTTACATTATTGTATGCCTTCAATGTACCGTAGCCTACTAATTTACACATCGTAAATATTTAGAAAGAAATAAAAAAAGGAAGAAGGAAAATACTTTTATTCCACCAAATATACCTTGGAGTACATTTAGACGTTGACCAACTCTAATTTTATGAGATCAAAGGTTGAAAAATATCGCCATAACGGGTATCTATCATAACACAGAATATTTTGATATCGAATTTCATTTCACAGAAAACTATTCAATGAATGTTAATATCTTTTTTTCTTGTTTAATCGAATAGTTATTCATCGTCGTTTCATAACACAGTTCACCAAAAAAATGTTTCGCAACTGTTTTGTTAAGCAGAATAACAATATACCAAAGTAATGTTTCATAGAATTATTAAGTTATTGATATAACCTTTCATAAAAACTTGTTTCAATGTGTAACGTTTCCAATATATTATTGCATACGCATGCAAGTAAGAAGGCATACATGCATGCATTAATGCATGCAAGTAAGCAAGCAGGCATGCATAAATGCATGCATGCAAGCAAATAGGCATGCATGCAGCAAGCAAGCAGGCATGCAAACAAGCAGCATGCATTATGATTTCCTCGTCTCCGGCGCTGCAGGAGTAGCAGCCTCGTCGCCCTTGCGTAACAAGGCGCAGTCACCCACGCTCGCCTACACCTTGTTACAGTAGGCGGAGGCTACTCTCCCTCCGCGCCTCCGGCTTTTAAATTACACTCTAGTATCGGGCAGACTAGTACCACGGCGAGTCGGGATTAACGCAGTTTATTTATTAGATCAATATATATTACATATTTATATCAGTTATGCTTTAAATTGTCTATTAATAAAGTATGCAATATAAGATTAGTAACAAATTTGTTTGGAAATGCGGACTTTAGTAAAGTAAAATAAGATGTTTCAAGAATTCTGCATATTGAAACATACGTGGAAATAAAATTATGGGTAACAAAATAGAAAGCTAACGTTACTTCGATAAAATACGTAATTTATGAAAAGAAGTAACGATGAAGTAAGTTTGTAGATAATAAGCTTTCGAGTAAATGAAATTGTGATGTAACAAGATTCTAGAATGTGTTGAATATTATTTTGAAACATCTGCGAATCGTTTTATGGGAAAGATAATCGATGAAGAAAATTGCGATTAAGTGATGGGTTCCCCATTTTACCTCATTTTAACAATGTTCGTCTCGCTCTTGCACACAGCCACTATCACTATCAAAACCGGATTCTCGCTAGAACGAATATCTTTACTTTCATTATTGTTTATTTCCATGTATAAGTAATAACTCACCGAAATCTTTCTTTTCTTTAGTGACTGCTTCTCCCCCGTCCAACAAATGTGTTAGTTCTTGAACGTTGAATGTGCATTTACGTCGTTCTTTAGCTAAATCCTCGTTTATTTTTGGTTCGCTCGCCATTTTTGTGAGCACACACTGTGTTAGGCAATCAACAATGAACTGCCACGATATGTAATGTAGTTATAGTGTTCACAGCTCACGACTTGGTAGTCATGAAGATATGATATACTAACTACACACATCAAAAGTGTCTAGGGATCAACATATATTTTTGCAATAACTTTTCTCCTGATTGATATTAATTAAAATTTTCTTTAAGGATTCATCAAACAAAGTGTTTTCATTTGTCTACAGTAACGATAAACCAAGTCACCTTTGCATTAATACAGAAATTTGCCATTTTCCTAATAAAAGGATTTTGGACATTTGAACCACTAACATTAAAGTTCGAAAACAGACTGAAATAACAGTTTTCTTTAAAATTTTATTGGGTAACTTAAACAATTTATAAACCGTGTTTCTACCACGAACACTAACAACACAAGAACATCGGTTTGGCATACTCAAAATGGGTTCATCCAAATCACGTTGTGGAATGGCCGCCCAAGTTCGTTGCAACAACAAAAAAAGGTCTTCTTGCGACTGGATACCCTGTAGCATATCCCATGCATGCTCAATCGGGTTCAAGTCTGGCGACTGAACAGGCCAGGGCAGGACATTGATGTTAGCTGCGGCGAGAGTCTGTCTTACAACTCTTGCAGTGTGCGGTCGTGCATTATCATGCATTAACTGAAATAAGGGACCGATTTGCACACGTAGAGGAACGATGACGTCTGATACAATCGTCTCAGTATAAATTTGAGCGTTGAGGTTGCCTCTGATCCGAATCAAATCAGTTCTTCCGCCGATCCAAATACCCGCCCATACCATGATGGTTCCACCACTATAAGGATGGACTTCCTGGCAGGATTTTAATCGCTGTTGGCGTCCAGGGGTTCTCCAGTGTCGTATACGTCTTGTATCCGGTCTCATACCAAAACGAGACTCATCAGAAAAGCACACGAAACGCCATTGTTCTTCTGCCCAATTTCTGTGTTCAAGAGCCCATTGATATCGAATCCTACGATTGTGCATTGCTATAGGTGGTACCCGTAGCGGTCTTCGGGAATGAAGGTTCACTTCATGCAAGCGGTTTCTGACTGTTTGGTCGCTAATTAAGTTCCCTGAAGAGTGATGAAGCCTCACGGCTAACATCATGGCGGTTATTGTTGGAGCTCTTCGAGCTGTGATATGAATGTATCGGTCTTGTCTCCGTGTGGTGCAGCGATACCTTCCTCCATGGCGCTCAGACACGGTACCAGTGCTTCAGTAACGTGTCCAAAGTCGACTGATAACACTCTGACTTGTATTCAGAGCTAAAGCCACAGTACGTTGCCGGGAACCAGCTTCTATCATTCCCACGGCTCTGAGCATTTCTTCCCTGCTTAAATGACGTCGCCGCTCCATAATACAACGTCGAGATACGATCAAGACATCAACATCAAAATATGTGTACAAAAAGTCTATACACAATCTTTTTCTCAATGAGAATAAATAACATGAATCTGTTCAGCGTGAAGTATGGATTTTATTGTACTTATTTATGTTTATGTAGGTTTATTTAAAAAGTATTTATGTAAGTATATGTAACTCATTCATTTTGTTAGTTTTTTTTGTTATTTTACGCCGCCTCAACTGTTTCTGTCTCACCCAATGGTTGACTGGTAGAGAATGCTTTAAAGCATTAAGTCCGCCATTTGTACTTCATTTTGTTTGTGCAATAAAGAATATATAAATAAATAAATAATACCGTTGGTTTAAATCAGTAGTAGGGAAACAGTAGCACTAATAATGTCTTCAATGCGTTGTATGTTTTTATAGGGAAAATATTGACAGCTGATTTTCATCTTTTACTCGTATTTGATTGACAGTTCCTGTTTCAAATTATGAAATGCACCAAAAAGGATACATATAAATTTATAAAATCATAAATTTATTACAAAGCCACATCTCAATCTCAAGAAATCCGCATAAAAATGCTTGATCCCTAGACACTTTAGATGTGTGTATTTGAATAGTAAGTATTTCTTGATACAGTGGATTATATCATTTGATAATTTACTGTTCAAACTCTACAGATACAACCTAGTACGTGATTGGATGGTGCAAGAAAATCGTTTGGTTTATTATGTGTGAGTTAGGTCGAAATTTATTATTTACTTTGTAAAGATTCATTACAAGATAGAATTTGATCATTGACCCACACCTATATGAATCTTGAAAATTGACAACAAATTATAAGAATTTTATATACCTGAATAAAAAGCAAAGAGATATTGATGAGATGTTAATTTTTACTGACAAAGGCAATAACGTAGTCTTATTTTAGTTTTGAAGAGCTAAAGTCCTATAACATAATATTATATAAACACTCTTCTACTCTACTACCTACCCGTTTTTCTTTGGCTGCTTAAAAAAACTACGGAGAAATTTTAACATTGGATTTTAAGTTGCATACAAACTTTCTGACTTTAAAGGGGTATATTGTAGGATATGAAGCTTTAAAATAGTTAAATTTAACATTTAAGAAACGCATGTTATGTGGGAACATACTAAATAATTTAATAAGCTTGAATATTTAGTGCTGAGATACACCAGTATCTCAGCACTAAACATTCAAGCTTATTATAATACTAGCGGTCCCCCGCGACTTCGTCCGCGCGTTTTGATTTTGCTCCCTCCCCTCCCGTCGCAGCGTGATGTTTTATATTCTAAAGCCTTTCTCGATAAATAAGCTATCCAACACAGAAATATTTTTTCAAATCGGTCCAGCAGTTCCTGAGATAAGCACGTTCAAACAAACAAACTCTTCAGCTTTATAATATACTAGCGGTCCCCCGCGACTTCGTCCGCGCGTTTTGAGTTTGCTCCCTCCCCTCCCGTCGCAGCGTGATGTTTTATATCCTAAAGCCTTTTTCAATAAATAAGCTATCTAACACAGAAATATTTTTTCAAATCGGTTCAGCAGTTCCTGAGATGAGCGCGTTCAAACCAACAAACTCTTCAGCTTTATAATATATTAACGCAAGCGCACGTTGTACTTGAGCTGCGAACATTATTTTGGTGCGGAGTTATGTTAAAACTGTGATAGCTCCTAAGATATTTATTGGAATCAAATGATATAAAGGGCAACTTTGTTCTAAATGAAATGCTCGTGATGATGAATGTATTTATTTTGATAAGAATAAATACCTGTGTGTATAATACACCTCTAAAATTGATGCATTATTTTTTTACATATTTATTAACATAAAAAAGGTTATAGTAAGTCAACCATAAAAGATAGACTTATGTTGTCGCGGACTTTATTATAGAACTCTTAATGCTGAACAATCTTGTCATACATGGTTTTTGTGTAACTTTAGCGGTTTCCGCAGCGTACGCAGCGGAAGCTCTCAAAAGGAATATCTTTCTCCCGTTTTCGCAACATTTTTCATTGCTGCTGTGGTCTTGTGAGTCGTATCTTTATGTTTTATAGCTTAAAGTCTTCCTCGATAAATAGACTATCTAACATAAAAATAGTTTTTCAAATCGAGCCAGTAGTTTCTGAGATTAGCGCGTTCAAACAAACAAACAAACAAACAAACAAACTCTTCAGCTTTATAATATTAGTATAGATATATAAGGTACTAGTGACGAAAAGTTGAACAGGTTGGGAACGGCTGATGCGATTTTGATTCAATTCAAAAACTGTCTTGAATACGTCAACAGTACATTAGTTTGGCTTTCGTTTTTAATTATGAAATCAATTCAACATAAATTTGAATTTAGTCGGCATAAATACTATTTCGCTATTTCAATTAAAACGGCAGTTATTTTTTTCAATTTTATTAATTCGATGTAATATCATCACGTAAAACTTATAGAACAAGAACAAATTACAAACAAGTATTTATTTATATCTTAGCCTTCTGCATGAAAGGCTTGATGTATTTGTGGAAAGACTGGTTAACGGGCTCCTGATTAAGCGGACTTTTCAGGGCTTCCTCCAAGAGTCGTTCGTATACGCGTCCGTCGTACGCCCCTAGAGTCGATTGGAGAACCTAAAAATTACAGAAATTACTTCAAATTCCAGCTTTTCAATATCAAAATGATACACATTATGTTTATCTTGAGTCCTAACTATCTGGATTAGTACTTTTTATTCAGAACGGATTAACTCTAGAATACGGTCTTAGCTCGCTCTGCAAAAGACTCATTATGATACCCAGTTAGAGGTTGGTGGAGCGGGTTTGCTGGTAATGATGTTCAGCTGCTATGTTTAAAATAAGGGTGGCACAGAACGCGTATTGCGATGCAGTTTTGATAAGTAAGCGGCTCAGCTTTACTGTCAAATTATCAATTCATATTGCGATTTCGCATGATATTTACAATATTATTACAGTAAAACAACATAAATATTAATATTCGTACCATTGTAGAATTGTTATATTCGTATTATAATATTCGTTTAGACTATGGCGGAATTGAGCTGCCTGGAAATTAAAAGGCTAAAGTTGGATCGCAATACGCCCCCAGCACAGCAATGGACAAACTATAAATGAGTGAATGTGCCCATAGAACTGGGCTAAATAAACTGTCAAACATTCATCATATGTATAACTTATCCTTTGGTATAACAACAGCAACAAAAATTATGGAGCTATAAATGTAAACCTACGTCGTCAGAAAAGTCGAAGGCGTCGACAATAGTCACAGCATTTGGCCTGATGAGAGCCAGCAACTCTTCATATTTAACTTTCAGCATCTCGATGTCGCTCTTTGTAATGTTTGAATACTAGAAATAAAAAAAAGTCATGAAATAAATATGAGAATAAAAAAGGCCAGTGATATGAACTAGAATCTAGATGTTCACAAAATGGATTCATAACGCATTGTTCGTTGAATAAGTTGGTTTCCTAATTTGTTTAAAGAGGTAAATGAACTTACTAGCAACAAATCTCCAGTAGTTTCCAACGACCAGTAGACTAAGTACAACTGCACTAAATGGTCCAGTACAGCACCCACACCAGGGGACGCAGAAGAAGATCTTTGGGCAGCTTCTCTCAAGAACCGATCGCAAAAGATCGCACGAGAATGAGCCTGCAAATGGAATTTCCTTGCAGGTTATTAAGTGTAGCCATGAAGAAGCTTCATGTCTTTCAATCTTAAAGCTTGCTAAATCTGAGTAGCATGGAAGGAAATTTTAAATACTTACCTCGCTAGCCTTGGTTAGTTGAACGGATGACAAGTTCCAAGCATCTTCGTAGTCTTTTCCAGACTTAAGGTGCTTTTGAATAGAGTTGAAAGCATCCTGTACTTTCCTGAAATCAATCCAATATTAGCACATCTTCCAATTAATGATTCACTAATACAATTAACACTACGTACCCTGCAGCTACGTGTTGAAAACCTTTTACAATGGCTTCTGGTGTATTTTGCCAACGCTGATTGTTTGGTTGCAATAAATCAACCAAATAAGAAACAGACGGTGCTAGAACTTTCCCTTGCAGTACTAAATTCCATGTTTTTATAAGGTATCTGGAAAAAAAGTCATACATAATTATATATGTATTTTGCGTAGGCTTTATCACAGGTTATGGGTAACTAAACTCTATCGAAGTTATTTCAAGAAATGATATAGGTACTGAGGCTTGGTTGCAATTTCTAACTTCAACCTAACTACATAGTTTAACCGTCAACAGTTAGATAAAACAAGAAAAAGCACCAGTCCCTTAAATAGTTGGCCATTATTTGTAAGAATTTTAAAGATATTGTAGAAGGTAGGATTGCGTGTGCATTGTTCTATATTACCTTGCAGTTTGCAGTAGCACAACAGTGTACTCGCCCTCGTAAGTGACAGTAGCGGTAGACAGGCCATACAGGATCGGCAGACTGGAGGAAGCCATGTAGCCATGGCCCCCACAAGCAAGGCGACACTGCTCTATAAGGGCAGTGCCATCGTGAGTACATGTTGCTTTGAGGCAGCACGAAAGAGCATGGAGCTGAAAATAATAACGCCTCTTTAGTCCATTCGTTTAGAACCTACGATGCCACAGATTACAAGAACATCTATGATGGTAAAGCTCCTCCCTTTGTTTTACTTTAGACGCATAGGTTAGACAAACAGGGGCGTAGAGCAACTACAGTAAATTCATCGATCATTGATAGTAGAAGGATACTCGTTACCTCTGGTAAGTGATCCTGTTTGCCATTCGCCAAATCTTCAACCACCTTTAGATAAGTCTTGTTCAACCAAGAATGAGTGAACGAATATGCATAAGCTGATGCTATTGCTATAAACAGCTTGTGCTGTTGCGTCAAATAGTCTATGATTTGCACTTCCGGCTCTCTGAAAATAAAATATAATTTCTGATGGTACCCTTTATAACCAATGGATGCTCAATTGTCAAGTCAATATTCTCTAGTTAGTTCATTATCCTACTTGGCTTTTAGTTGTGACTGGTGCCTGACTGCTGAGTATCTGACAGCAATAGTGGCAGCTCTGGCCACGAAAGTCGCTGCATCAGCAAGTATAGTAACCCGAACGTACACCATAGTTCCGTAGGTTAATTTCTCGTTCATGCCTTTGATGTATGTTCCATCCTGTAAAAGCGAGAATTAAGTAGGTTAAAAGATTAATGTGATTGATCAACAGAGTTAATGAGCATGTTTCAAAATTGGATTAGTTGCTTGCTGCATAAGCTACACATTCTTAACATAGAAAAAACCACTCGAGCCACTTGATTGACTGAAATAAGAAATGACTCTAGTTTTAATTGTTACTAATTATGTAACGCATGATTTAACCTTCCATACCTTTAAAACTTGGTTGTTTTTCATCAGCATATTCTTTCTAGGTATCCTAACATTTTCGAAGCCCAAAAACCCGTTATTAGCAGTTTGGAATCCCAACTTAGGCCCGATCTCTCCGACTTTGATTCCCGGGAGAGGCACATGGGTTTCCAAATCACGGATCGGAACCATAAACATGTGAATACCATGGTTTTTACCATTTATGTACAATTGCGCTGCTGTTATGCAGTGGTTTACTGTGGTTCCCACTGAAAAATATACGAAGGAGTTGATATAGTGAAAAGGAGTGTATGGCAGGAGTGTGGGTCACTCCAAAGAGCAATAGATAGCGGTGACAGTGGATTCATTATTTTGAAAGCTCGCTCTAACGGCTTGTAATACATTATTGATCAACTTACATCCCCCTGGCCACCACTTATAGGACGTCAGCTTCGGACTGTTGAGTACAAACTCGTTAGTTTTAGGGTCATATGTAGCTGTCGTCTCCAGACCACGAAGGAACGACCCATGACCAAGTTCCGTCTGAAGTCCAAGCATGTGATTATAAACACAATAAAATATATGAGCCTTAAGAAATTGTGATTCTGTAGTCCGATTGAGATAATTCATAACGTTCTCGTATTATGTAAAAATAAGTTCAGTTTATTCTTTATTTGTCTGGATGAAAAATACATTGCAAAACTTAATTACACTGTCATACAATTACACATCTTCGACCCCTTACATACTGCGACTTCGTATGTATGTAACGTATGGTGACATCTGGTATAGCGATCCCATCGTCACCATGCGTTTACAAAAAATCTTGTTTGGCACCACGTTACAGAGTTGTTACCAATGATGTAGTTCACTCCTTATACCTTGGTAAGGTCGCAGTCTCCCGCACCAAACCACCAAAATCTCTTGCATCTCGCGTCGTCTTTTGTTTGAAGTTATCCCGTTTTTTTGTCGGGTATGCAAGCAAGTTACGTCAAAAATTGACCGTTGACCTCGAACATATATATGATAGAATGGCATAGTTCCACATTAAACTGGGAATATTTCTACATGACGTTATATTTTTTCCTGGTCCTAAGTACATATGCACAAAAGTTGAGTGAACAGACAGTACCGCGAGAAATAAGAAGTAGGACTAAGATCATGAGCAATCAATGGCTCTCCTGATTATCAAAGATTTGTACCTGAGCATAAGTCCCGATGATCTGCATAGCTTTAGCCCTGGGCAACCACTCTGCCTGCTGCTCCGGGGTGCCTTGCCCGACGATGGTCTGAAGGAACATGCCGTTGTGCAGCAAAAAGGGAGTGATGTCCCTAATGATGCCGAGGCTCGCGTACCTTAGGTTTCTGGGGCTAAATATATTATGATTATTATAGCTTCCAATCCACCATGTAAGTTACTTGTTGGCTAATGTCGTTTTTGCACGCATCCGAATCCGTTTCGCACTGTCTTTACGAATCAAATACAAACCGAATACGAACGATTACGTTAGTGACTTATGAACTGTATCAAGAATGGTATCCACCATCTTTACCCAAAATCTAATTCCAAACGTTCCAATCTTTACCCAAAATCAAATTTCAGTGGTTTCACTATCAGTAGTTTGAAAACGCTAAAATTTGACAGTGATTGGTTAATCCGATCCTTAGAGTTAAGTGGCTCTCGTAATTTGAAAGGGAATATTCTGATATGAAAAATTATCAATCAGAATGTTCTGTTAAAAAAGGTAAGTGGTAGGTGAGGTAGTGAATTTAGAAATATGAATTTTATTGCAAAAGCTGCACTGTTGCTATTTCACCTACTAATTATAACAACTACTAAATAATTATATAAAAGAACTGTGAACCTCCAAACTTACTTTAACACCTGATATTTCTTCTCATATTCGTCCTGTAGAGCCTGCAAAATGCAAGCTTTGCGAATTGCGCTCTCATATCGATCTTTGTGGCTCAGATAGAACTCCGGAATTTCATCTTTTAACTCCTTTACACTGAACACTATCTTTTCTGAAATATAGACAAAACTTCGAAAAATTACCAATTGCTCTTCTATACTAATTTAAGAAGTAGAGAATGGAGGAAGAGCAGGGCAAATCATTATCGGCTCTTGATATTTCAATAAAAAGTCTGAATTTTAATACATTGAAAAGCCTTAGACAGTTTTTCACGAATAGGAAAAACTTTGGTTTTTCACCTATGAAAAAACATTGCAGCTGCACAGTGGGTAGGAGACAAATTTGTACATAACAATTCAAACAATTACCTGTTAAAGAAACACTATTATGAGTTGGTTTTACATTGCTGGAATCATAGTGTAAGGCATATGTTGATAGAGCTGAGGACGTCTTGAGGCTGATTATAAAGTGTTAACTGATGATGGAAGTCTTATTATATTACTGTTTTATCGTATTGGTCCTTAAACTCACCAAATCGTCTTCTCTCTTCAGTATACTTTTCACCGCCTACCCAAATATTTGTCAACTCCTCCACGTCAAAGTTACACTTATTTCTCTCCCAAATTAAATCTCTACTTACATTGGGTGCACTTTCCATTTTAGTAAACTAGATACTTATCAATCACCAAATTATACTGCACGATACGAATCTGAATTGCAATTATTTTACACTTTTGAGATATATGCGCCTACCTTATTTAGTTTGTACCAGTGAGTATATGTAACGTCAATATAAGATAAGATAGCGAACTAGTTGAATAACAAAAACACTGTTAGGTGGTAAGTTATCTCTTGGATAAAACATTTATATTGCTTACACTTTAGACCCCAAATTAGTACATTTTAATTTACTGTCCTAATCATAAAATTATTATCCCTTAATGGGATACTCGTAGTACTTCTATGGTCCTAATATACACTTTTTGTATGCTTAGTTTTAATATAATAATATAATATTGAACACTAATCACATACAGTGCTCTGATCCCAAAGTAAATAGCTCTAGCACTTGTGTTATGGAAATCAGAAACAACGTCGGTACCACAACACCCAGACCCGAGACAATGTAGAAAGTTATGATTTCTACATTGACCCGACCGGGAATCGAATGTGGGACCTCGGATCGGCAACGGCTTGGAACCCTGCATGTTTAGCCACTACATCACGGAGGCCGTCACCATGGTGGTAATTCAATTATTCCAACTAATCCTTAGGTTTTCAAAGATAGAAACGAGAACTGTCCTTTTTCATTTTATAGTCTCCTCAACGCGACATCCTAATGCGTGATTATTAGTTAATTGCTTGCTTTATTGTATTCTAACGTTTGCTTTATATGCGGCAGCAACGCAGATGCGATTGAACCATACAGACAAGGATACAAGTAGCACATTTAGCTATTTTAAAGACATAGCATTATGAGAGTTTTGCATGCCGCATGTGTTCGGTAACTTGCGGCGTGACGGCATTAAGTCCCTTAAAAATAACTGCAGGGTCTTCATTAACCGACAAGTTATTTCTTCAATTATTGAAAGACATGCCGGCCGCTTTATAAATTTATAATATCACTCTTCTTTGTCTTTACATTCTCGAGGCTTGTGCTTTTGTCAAAAGATATAAACATCTTTTTGTAACAAAAAGATATGCAAGTGATAGATTGGTTATATCACAATATTAATATAAATTGCTTAAAATCCAACGATGGTCGTTGGATTTTAAGTTAACTTTGATTTTTAAAAAAATGCTAAAATATGTGCGTTGACATTTATGATAAACTACCGGAATCTTTTAAATCAGAAATATAAAGACAGGTGCAGAAAAATTGTTGAATGGTTATTGAAAACATGTTTTTATAGTGTCTGACTTTAAATATTGATACCTAACTAAAAGCATAAATGATGTAAGTAATTAATATTCAATAACATATACATATTATATTTTGACATCACATTACATACACCTGAAAAAGTAGATC
The DNA here is from genome assembly GCA_963924145.1 of Pyrausta purpuralis. Taxonomy (NCBI): domain Eukaryota; kingdom Metazoa; phylum Arthropoda; class Insecta; order Lepidoptera; family Crambidae; genus Pyrausta; species Pyrausta purpuralis. Next base: position 21,928,650 of record OZ001659.1, read on the forward strand.
AAAGCGAAGCCTGTATTGGCTACATAAAATACCTTGGTATAACCTTGTTTTTATACGCAATAAATTTGATTTCATAACTTTTAATTTGTACGTCTTGGGTTCAGTATATAAATGTCAAGGCAAAATATGAAGAAATTTTCCACTTTAGTCATTTTTTTAAGCTTTCTTTTATGTTCATCGCTTTTATTGTCTAGTGCTTCGCGATTCTGAATTAAATAAAACATACTGTACAAGAATATTAATTTATTTAAAATACGCAATATGTACAAATATCTTTCATGCTTCTAAATAAATAATCTTCTCTTTGGCCGATAAGTACAAAAACCATCCCATAAAATAGCTTTTTCTGACTTTATTAATTTATTAGTACCTGAAGTAGACCCGTCACTTGCAAACAATCTTCACCAAAGCACCAAATTAACAACCTTCAATATCTACATGAATGTATTGTATTTACAGGGTTACCATCTTCCACTAGGAGGTGTTACAACTAAGTACCTATCTTACTAGACCTCTCATAAGTTTAATCTGACTTTGAAAGATGATTCACTATGATGTGGTGTTTTCAACTCTCTGTATATTGTATCACAGTTTAGAACTCTGCATAAAAGGCTTGAGGTATTTGTGGAAGGACTGGTTTACAGGTGTCTGATTGAGTGGACTCTTCAGCGCCTCCTCCATAAGTCGCTCGTAAACGCGACCATCGTACGCACCCAAGGTGGAGTTTAAGACCTGCAAAAAGAAAAAAAAGTTATATATTTGGGAATTTTCAGCAGAAAACAGCAACCAACGAACAAATGCCGGATCAATATGCGCTAAGCATCATTGTCCTCACCCTGACTATGATTGGCTGTTCAAAACAAGGTTCTGCAAGATAGTTTAAAAGTTGTGTTTTGACAGCCAACTTACATCAAAAGATACTCAGTTTAGCCAGCGCAAATTAAGTAAGCAAAAGTGTCCTGTCAGAAAAAACAGTGAAAATGTGGTAAGCGCTTTTTAGCGCTTAGCAGTTTCTTCCAAACGCACTCATTTCTTGTGCTGGTTTACAGATGTGGCTCATTAGGAATGATATGACTTAGTGCAGAGACGAGAAGCCCTACACGAGCAGCTATCCACCGACGTCACTATGAATGTGCATTTATGCAAGCTGCAAAACAGACAGCTGGTCTGATAATAGAATAAGTAATGACGAGGACCATGATATATACTAATATTATAAAGCTGAAGAGTTTGTTTGTATGAACGCGCTCATCTCAGGAATTACTCAACCGATTTGAAAAAAAATGTTTGTTTTGGATATCTTATTTATCGAGAAAGGCTTTAAAACATCAAAACACGCGGACTCAGTCGCGGGGGACCCCTAGACAATCAGTGCTCTCAGTTTTAGTTCACGATCAGTGAGAAAACCATCTTACCTGATCTCTGATGTCGAAGCCATCAACTAAGCCAACAGCATTCGGTCTGATGGAGGCCAGCAGCTCTTCGTATCTATGCCGAAGCGAAGCCAGGTCTTTGCTTGATATGGTGGAGTACTGAAATTACAATAGGACTTGTAATGGGTGCTACAAGCTGCTTAAACCTTAACCGTAAACGGCTAATTTACAGCAACCATGCATCAAAGTCAAGCGCAAGTTTTAATTGTGGGTAAACTTTCCAATGATTAAAATTATCATACCATGGTGCAACTCACTCCTAATAATATGAAATGAGTACTTCCTATAGCCACCTTTATACGAACGTTTCTTAGATTAGAATCGATACAGTTTTCCTTTAGTTCAGCCATACTCTATCATCAACTACATTATGATTAGGGATCGAAACCGCGGGTGCGGGTTCGATCCCCGCACAATACAAACATTTGTATGCATGAACATGTCTGTTTATATTGGTCTGGGTGTTTTCTATGTATATCATGTATGTATTTACAAAAAAAAAAGTATTTAAGTATTATATCCGTTGTCTGGCACCCATAACACAAGCTTTGAGTAGCTTACTTTGGGGCTAGATGGCGATGTGTGGGAATGTCCAAACGATGTTTATTATTTGCTTCACTGTTCTAATAAAATTATACGCCTTTTGGACTTCGATACGTAAGATTAAACCCATGTACAAGGATCAAGGGGTAATCAGTGGCAATATGAAATCGATAAAATGCATCATTTATCGATATGAAGGAGCTTTACATAATTTGTTTTTAACATATCATCCTATCTTATCTGCTTAATCTATCTTTAATATGAAGCCAAAATATTCAGTTTTATAACAAAACGTGTTGAGCTCTTTTAAAATACATTTCAGTAATCATTACCATTGGCCTTATAAGGAAGCTCAAAGTCACACAACGAGCGATGGAGAGGGCTATGCTGGGTGTTTCTCTACGTGATCGAATCAGAAATGAGGAGATACGTAGAAGAACTAAGGTAACGGACATAGCTTTGAGAATCAGTAAGCTCAAGTGGCAATGGGCAGGGCACATAGCGCGAAGAACTGATGGCCGTTGGGGCAGGAAAGTTCTAGATTGGAGACCCTTCGACCAAAGACGCAGCGTAGGACGTCCCACCAACAAGATGGACAGACGACCTAATAAAGATTGCAGGATCAAACTGGTTGCAGACCGCTAGTAATCGGTCGCTGTGGAAAGCCGTGGGGGAGGCCTATGTTCAGCAGTGGACGTCTTTTGGCTGATAATGATGATGATGATGATGAATCATTACCAAAAACTCTCGCAATCGGCATGTTTTTTTTTTAATGTTTACCTAACAGGCCATAATAATAGCACATGGAAACCAGCTTACCTCGAGCAAGTCCCCGCTCTTTTCCAGCGTCCAATAGACTAGGTAGAGTTCAGCGAGCTGCCGTAAAACCTCGAATAGGCTGGCGGAGACCGTCGGAGATAGTCTCTGGATCTCCTTCCAAAACACCTCGCAGATTATGGCGCGGCAGTGAGCCTGGAATTATTCCATATACGGAGTCTAAGGTGGAAGGAGCTCGCCCAGAAGAAACCTGTCAACTTTAACTTTGAATAGATTCGGGTTTTAATTACTAGGAAATAGTGTTGCGGAACTATCTTCCGGTTATCTTACCGGTTAATAAATTTAAAACTGATATTAAAGAAACCCTTATGACGAAAGGGTATTATAAAGTAGATGATTATTTAAAAGATAATAATGTATGGACTTGCATGATCACTACAAACATTGTAAACCTTTTGAAAAGAGGCATTGACAATAGTGACTGAGTTTCTTGCGCAGCTTCTTCTCAGCACTAGCCCACAATTGTCCCGAAGCTGTGGTAGGGTTTATATTGGGACGTGTAAAAGTGCCCCCAGTGGGCCTATTTGCATAAATAAATGACTTTTATGACTTTTTATGACTTTTTATCGATAAATCCACTATCGATAGTTGACCTCGAAAAATATTCAGGATATCCATAGTAGTATCGATAGTATTGCTGCTTGTCAATAGTATCGATACTATCGATACAATCGATAGGAAAGTTTTAGCAATACTTTTGATAACGCCAATACTATCGATACTATCGATAGTTTTACGTAATTGCTAACGTAATTGCTGTTACCAGTGTTGTTATTTTAAGTTCAGTAAATGATTGCACAAAATAATTACACAAACTTGTTTTCACGGAATACACAAAAGTCTTAATACATAACATTTAATTAGACAGCAATACTATCAAAACATAGCTGACTATCGATAGTACAAAACTATCGATACTATCGATTATTTTTGATAAATGCTGTTAGAAATCACAATACTATCGATAGTATCGATAGTATTGGCGTTATCAATAGTATTGCTAAAATTTTCCTATCGATACTATCGATACTATTGACACGCAGTAATGCTATCGATAGACTATCGATACTATTCACTTTGCTTTTACTACCGATAGTGGACTATCGATAAGCAACACTACTAGGAAACACCGACGCGGGCAGTGAGATCCACTCCTTTGCCGTGCGCATTATAAAAGTTAATGAGAAGCGCTTAGTTCTCTTCAGCGGGACAGCAATTTATTTTGTAACTTATGTTAACCGTACTTCACTGGCATTGGCGAGCTGAACCGACGCTAAGTTCCAAGAGTCTTCGTTATCGTTGCCAGCCCGTTTGTACTTCTGAAGTGCTTCATATGCGGCCTTCGTTTTTCTGCAACATTAGCGAACGTTATGATAATCCACTCTTCGAGTCCTTACACGACATATAAGGATTAAAAATATTTTGTAACAAAAGATAGGTATATTTACCCAGCTGCTACCGCCTGGAAACCGGTGATGATGCCCTCAGGTGTATTTGACCACTTCAGTCGATTCTTTATATAGCTAACCATATAGGACACTGTTGGCGTCATCACTTTTCCGTCTTTGGCTTGCTCCCATGCTTTTAAGAGATACCTGACGAAGACAATGATATGATAGCAATAAATAATAAATAAATAAATATTGGACACCAATCACATACATTGCTCTCATCCCAAAATATGTAGCTAATTGTACTTGTGTTATGGAAATCAGACACAACGGTGGTACCACAACACCCAGACCCGAGACAATATAGAAAATTTTGATTTCTATATTGACCCGACCGGGAATCGAACCCGGGACCTCGGCAATAATGTGTCGATAATATAAATACTCATCATGACAGAAACAATTCTTTCTTACACATATGTATCAGCTGCTATATATGCCTAGTACTAACAAACTTTAGTTAGATTGATTATTAATTACTTTACTTGTACCTTTAAAAAATAAAATTGACTTAGCAGTGTGGTACTCGCTAATAATCTAAGGAATTACTATTTGCTGTCAGTATAAAATCAAAAAACCCATAGTTCTGCCATAAAATACCCTCAAATATATCTTTATCATGGGCCTCAATACACTACCTCGCCGTCTGCAAGAGCAGCACCGTCTGCTCCCCTTCCAGGGTGATAGCGGCTCCAGCAACCCCATAGATAACGGGGAAGTTGGACGACATCATATACCCGTGACCACCGCACGCTAGCCGACAACGCTCTATAACCATGGCAGAGTCGAAGCTGCATACTGCTTTCAAACAGCAGGAGAGGGCGTGGAGCTGAAAACATTTAAGCATCGTTAGAACTTTGTGGAATAATTTTAGTAACTTTCTTCTAAGACCAGAGATCTTCATGAGAGGGTTTTCAGTAAGACCAAGCTGTTGATCCTGTCTTCAAAAAAGTGTAGAGTGATGAAAAAGTAAGTAGGATAAGTCCCTTTAATAAATTTTTATTATAAGTATTTTACGGGGATAGAGCTATTCACCACCTCACTCAGTCTAACAATTTAGGGCTATGAACTAAGCTCTTACCAAATAGACGATAAACTTAACTTCGTTCGGACATCTAATCTTTTAGAAAAAGTGGCTGGTTGCGTTGAACAGCATATGCAACTATCGCACGTAGACTACCAGCATCTAATGCCGTTAAAATAAGTGTCACATTGCAACAAAACTAATGTTGTGCTGTACCTCAGGCAAGTGGTCCAGTTTCCCCTTGTCCAGGTCTCGAGAAACCTGTGAGTAGGTGCTCCAAAGCCAGTTGCCGGCCAGCCTGAAGGCATGGCTGGTTGCGATGGCGATGAACACCTTGTGCTGCTGCGTTACGTAGTCCAGGATCTGAGGCTCTGGCTGGCTGGTAAATAAGAACTTTGAAAAAAAATCCTTTCAACTACCTTAATCATATTCAATTCATAAGAAATTCAAGAAATGCCAACAGACTTGTAATAAATTACATACATAGGACGGCGCAATAAAATAAGAGCTGCTTAACCATGTTTGTGAGAATTTTCAATAATGTACAAGTACCTAAACACCTCAGAACGTTAGATTTAAGAAGGTTTAAGATAACTCTACAGAAATGGCTTTTAATGAAATGTTTTTATTTGAAAGATTTTTTTGACCAAAAGCAATGTAATGAAACATATGTAATTTAATAATAAAAATGTAAGAAAAATATAAACGAAAATGAATAATACCTGTGTAATTGTTAAAATATTTGCATGCTATTTTTTAGTGGCTAAATGGGCTGAACATAAAATGAAAATAATAAGAAGGAAAATAAAGATTCTGATTCTGATTCATATCTACCTTGTTCATAGCAAAAAAAAAGTTGTTAATTGCGCGGTATGAGAGATGCTGAATGATGTTATGGTCTTACTCAGGCTTAGGCTGCGATTGGTGCCTGACGGCGGAGTATCTGACGGCTATCGTGGCCGCGCGGGAGACCTCATACGCCATGTCAGCGACGATCATCACGCGGACCAGCATCATCGTGCCGTACGTCAGCTTCTCGCTCTTGGCTTTGATGTATGTGCCATCCTGCAAAACAAAAGCTTCTGTCATCAAAGGTAGTTTCTGTAAAGTGCCGTACGTCAGCTTCTCGCTCTTGGCTTTGATGTATGAGCCATCCTGCAGAATATAAACTTCTGTCACCAAAGGTAGTGTCTGTAAAACGTATTGCTTAAAAATATTTCTGGCTTTGTGATTCCGAGTTCTGTGGGTTCCACTCTTCTGCCTGTCTTGGAAATCAGCTAAACGATGGCATTATCATAATTATCATTTAGTCAAATATTTGTTGTGCTCGACTAGTCGGCGGATAATACAAGGTCTTTTTGGTTCTTTCATATTCATATAGTTAAATAACCTGATCTTAAGTCAGATCATAAGTATATCAGTAATGTCAATTCCAGGAATACTACTAGACATTGATAAAAAGGGACCGCTTATTAGCGCTCATTGAGATCCTGCCTGTGATGCCTAAGATGAATGCCTATAAAAGGAACTCCAATTTTACCGACCCAAATAAAAAGCCCGTTGCAAAACTTAATAAAAGGATTTTATTAAGTTTTGCAACGTACGGTATCATTACGTCTATGGTCTATGTGCTCTATGTATAACTATTTGAACTTAGTTATCTAGTCATGTCGTAGCTAGCATACCTATCGCAGGTACGACTAAGTCCAGACCCCAAGGTCAGGCATAAGTTTTCCACTACAGACTATTAAAAAAAATACTTCATTATGTTTATGCAGTTAAAAAATATAAATTGCTCTAAAACTAAATTCTGTTACGGCCAATAATGGCTGGTTCCAGCTCAAAAGATTAGTATAGCTATTCAACACGTCAACACAGCCAGCATCATAGTCTCCTAGCTGCAAGGAAATAGTTTCGTTTTCGAGTAGCTAGGTTTTAAGTTTATTTTATAAGTTGCAAGTCTTAGTTTTAATTTCTTTTTGTTATTAATAAAGGTCGCAAATAAAGTATATATACATAAAATAAAAAATATTTTTCCTATTTCATGTTTACAGATCATAAATGCTAAACGTGGGCAATTATTGTAATTCTTACTATCGTTGCAATTAGCATGGAGATAAATACCACGTTTACGATACAAGTTCAATGTATGTACTACAAAGTATAAACAGTCGTAAAGCGTCTATGAAATCATGCAAATTAATAAAGGTCAGCTATATCAATGAGGTCAGCTGTAATTTCATGAAAATGCCCATTGACGCCGGTATTTTAAATTATTCATAGCATAAATAATCAGTGACTCCCTGTGACACGTCATGAAAAATTTTGGTCAAAAAGTTTCTCATACTACAAGTTAGTATGAGAAAGCAAAAAAATTCACAAATATTTTTAGGGGACCACTTTAAAGGTTGAGTCAATTTCCTAGTTATTTGTCTTTGTTCATTAGAAGTCAGTCAGGGTAACACAAATGACAATCTTTGTCAAATATTTGTGGCATTGAAATTTCAAATCGGAATTGGCGCAGCAAGTGAATTCTCTGTTCTATTAACCACTAGTTAGCCAATAAAAAACTAAATATAAGCCACGATTACTATACATCGTGCTGACGTAAATGCACCATGATTACAAATTACAAAACCTCGCAACACTAATGATCGTGTTTGGTTTCATCTAATCGTGTTGATCTCGGAATCAACGTGATTAGGTGATTGTCATCAAAGGCTGTTTCGGTTGGTTTCGTTACATCGGACAGATTCTTCCTCGTATTGTATTTTTTTACCTTGAATTAGTTCGCAAATAATAACTTGCGCCAGTAGTGTAATGTAAGTGCCTTTCCTCTGCAATATGAACTCAGTATAAAACATAAAAACTACTAAAGTATCTGAAATTGGAATGCAAATCACTCTTTTTTGTTTCTAGTTGAAAGGTTAACTGCGGTGACGTGTTTGTTTAAAACATGACATATCTTAATGTTGAATCTACTTGTAATAACTGCTGTTTACGCTACTAAATCTACGATTTTCATCTACCTACCTGAAAATGCAAGAATCGTGTGAGACATTTTCTTGCGTACATAAAAAAATGCTTAGCTAAGAGACTGGAAGTGTCTCTTTTGTATATTTGACTTGTGCATATTTTCTTCTATTTAAGTATGTACTATCTTATTTTTATATTCTTATAAATTTGTATTCATATTAATTAGGACAATGCAACGCACAATTTTTTCCTACTTCTGTCTTACAAGTTACAACACGAAAAATTATTGTTCTTGGTTTTTGCCTGCAGATATGTGTAGTAGGTATACTAACCTTCTGAACCTGAGCATTCTTCATCAGCATATTCTCTCTAGGTATCCTGAAGTGGTCGAAAGCTAAGAACCCGTTGTTGGCAGTCTGGTACCCCAACTTGGGACCAATCTCGCCCACTTTGATCCCAGGTAGAGGCATGTGGGTGTCACTGTCCCTGATTTGAACGATGAATGGGTGGACGCCGTAGCACGTGCCTTTTGTGTAGAGCTGGGCTACTACGATGCAGTGGTTGGCTGTGTGTCCCACTGGAAATAATATACATATTCGTAAACTAAGCAGAAATAACACTGTACTTATGAACTATCGAGGTCAACGAATCACCATAGGAGCCAAAATTGCTTGCACCTTGCGTCGTCTTGTGTTTAAAGTGACGCCCGATTTTGTATTGTGTGTGCAAGCAATATTTATTTTAAAGTGGCATTAGTATTTTAAAATAATAGTGAGGTGAGTATGGCCATCGATGCTAATATCTTTTACTATGTAGCCGTCACGTCATTAAAAACAAAAATTCAAATAATCGATTACAAAAAAACTGTTGTCGGTCCATAACGCATGGATCATGAACTATAAAATAAACTTCATAGTAAAAGTAGTGAGTTGTAGTTTAAGACTCTTTGTAAACTGCTCCTCCTCTTTGTAAATTTGAAGCCTATTGATTACAACAGCTTGTAGATATGCAGTAGGATTAGTGATGCAGGAAAAAGCCGTCAAAACACGCTCAATGACCACTGTAAAAGTTACGTGAGCGGGAAACAATGGCAATCGATTAATACTGTTAACATTGTTTTCTAGTCCAAGGGTGTCAGCCGAGGTTTTGTCTAAATGCCTACTGTAAAGGATTTTGGACGTAATTTCCACCGTTTATGCGTCTTTCTCACATATCTTCTGTTGACTTGAAGAAGCACACGAAAGTTAAAACAAAGTCAAAGCAATCATCTCAAGTAAGCGGTAACACTCAGCTGTAGAAAAAAGATTTGCAAAGGCTTTTTCTCAAATACAATTAAACTCATTTCACCTTCATATTACTAATGCAATGATCTACTAGAACTCACTTATTAGAATTTAACAAAAATCCTTGATCTCTTTAGCGCTAATCTGTAACTGGATGACATTTTTCTTTTACATGCTTATTAGTTAAATCCTCTCTCGCCTATCAAAGAGAAGCGACTGCAGCGTCACGAACTATTAGCGGACGTTGGAATGACAAATGGCAGGCTATAATTACGATAAGTAATTAACCAAAGTTATTTCAATGACATATTGTATTATCCATTTATTCTATTCAATTACGTTAATCTATAGTGACGATTTTACTTATTAATCGAATATAATGCACGGATAAACGTAAATTTTGTACTAAAATTGCTAGAGAAATCGTGACAGATGTCCGCCAGCGTTTCATTTTTTGGCCACTGCGAGCGCTGACATCGATTCGGGTTCTCCCCCCACCTACTTCGCACACAGCAAATACATACATCCACCAGGCCACCACTTGTATGCTGTGAGGGTGGGTGTGTGCAGCACAAACTCTTCTGTAGCGGGGTCGTAGGTGGCGGTCGTCTCCAGACCTCGGAGAAAGGTCCCGTGGCCGAGCTCCGTCTGAAAACGAATGGTGAAATGGGGTAAAATAAAATAACAAAATATCTAAATCGGAATGGTATTCGAAATAAATGAATCATAGACCAAAGAGAAAAAGAGAGAGTGATACTCGTACCACCATGATTAAAGCAGCGAAGGGCTGCTTTAACCATGGTGGTACGAGTATCACTTTAGGTAGTTTAATGCTTTTGCACGAAGAGAGATAAGAAATAGTGAGAATAGAGTTCGACGTTTGCGAACCAGCAGCACAAAACTTTAGGCAAATATTAGGCATAATTTTCTCTCGCACTCCCCAGCTCCACAATCAGAAATGGCGCTTGGCCTCTTACTTCAGAGCTTGATAACTTAATGCAAGCCCAAGGATATCTCAGAAAATAACACCAAGATACAAAGACTTAGTTACCTGAGCATAAGTCCCGATAATTTGCATAGACAAAGCCTTGGGCAGCCACTCGGCCTGCTGATCAGGGGAGCCCTGCCCGATGATGGTGGGCACGAACATGCCCATGTGGAGTAGCAGTGGCATCTGTTGCTGCACTAGGGACTGCACCCGGTACATATTTGTTGGCCTAGAAAAGAAAATAGATTTTCAAGACCCTTGATTATACCACACTCATGTCTAAGGTTTTGATTCAGTGATGATCTTAACGTAGATTGATGATAGCAATACATGAAGTGCTGGTAGCGCAGTAGTAGCATCGCTTTGGTAGTGATACCGAAGTTTTAAGCAAACTACGACGCGGTTGTGTTTGGATGGGTCATTTCGCCCATATAGGTGACGTATATCGAGCGAGCATCTCCGTGCTTCGGAAGGCACGTTAAGCCTTTGGTCCCGGCTAATATAGGTTGACGTTAGTCGTCAAGCCTAGTCAGAGGTCATGGACAGCTTGATAACATCTGACAGCAAAGGTTAGTCACTTGCCTTGCAAAACACCCCTCCACCAACCAGCACTGAACTAGCGTGGTGAAGTATGGATCAAACTACCTCATAGTTGAGGTAACTCAAACCTCAAAATTAACGAAAGAACTTGCTTCTTCTTCAGTAATAGCCGAATCTATTCTAAAACTTAATGTCAGTGAATGTAATTCTCAACTGCACTTTAGGCATGTAGGACCTGAAGTAATAATAAAAACATTTCGAGAGTTAAATATGAAAAAAACGGAGGATCTTTGGGGACTATCTGTGCATATTATTAAGTCAATTATTAACATAATAGCCCCTCAACTAGCATTAATTTTTAACAAGTGTATTGATGACGGCCAGTTTCCTTGTTTAATGAAGATTAGTAAAATAATACCGCTTTTCAAAGCGGGTGACAAAAGTGACCCCTCAAACTTCCGGCCAATATCGATTCTGCCAGTCTTGAGTAAAATATATGAAAAGATTATATTCAATCAAATTTTAGCACACTTTTCATCGTACAACAAGTACATAACAAACAATTCGGTTTTACTAAAGGAAGAAGCACCACGGATGCAGGAGTTGCTCTTTTAACACATGTATTTGATGCTTATGATAATAGGCATGATGCTTTAGGGATTTTCTGTGATCTATCGAAAGCGTTTGATTGTCATTACTTAAAAAGATATGTCACTATGAGGCATCATTGAACTCGTTAAATTTAATTAATTCATATCTTACAGGTAGAATGCAAAAAGTATGTATAAACGGAACTGAGTCTTCTGGAGCACCTCTAACAATGGGTGTGCCCCAAGGATCTATATTAGGACCTCTTTTATTTTTAATATATATAAATGACCTCCCGCATTTTGTAGGGAATCTTTGTGATATAGTTTTGTTTGCAGATGATACTTCACTTATATTTAAAATTCCAAGAGGTGAAGGAAATTTTGACGATGTAAATAACACTCTTTCACAAGTATTATATTGGTTTACTGTTAACAATCTCCTTCTTAATGGAAGTAAAACTAAATGTGTAAAGTTTACGATGCCTAATGTCCGACAGGCATCAACTCAGGTTAAGATAAAGGACAAACCGCTTGATACTATTGAGTCCACAATATTCTTGGGAATCACTTTAGATTCCAAACTACAATGGGGTCCTCATATAGAGGCCTTGTCAGGGAAACTAAGCTCAGCTGCTTTTGCTGTAAGGAAGATAAGACGTTTGACTGATGTAGAAACAGCTAGGTTAGTTTATTTTAGTAATTTCCATAGCTTGATGTCCTACGGCATTTTACTGTGGGGCGCGGCTGCTGATGTAGAGACAATTTTTGTGTTACAAAAAAGAGCCGTGCGAGCTATTTATAATCTTAAACCTCAAGATTCTTTACGAGAGGTGTTTAAAGAAATTAGAATATTAACTCTAGCCTCTCAGTATATTTACGAAAATTTAATGTATGTAGGGAAAAATTTACATTTATTCACGAAAAATAGTGACATACACAAATATAATACTAGAAATAAGGATAAGCTTGCTATTCCACAATTTAGGCTTCGAAAGGTTGGTAATTCTTTCATGGGGAAAAAATTTTCAATAAACTACCAGAACACATTATTAACTTACCGGTTAATAAATTTAAAACTGTTATTAAAGAAACCCTTATGACGAAAGGGTATTATAAAGTAGATGATTATTTAAATGATAATAATGTATGGACTTGCATGATCACTACAAACATTGTAAACCTTTTGAAAAGAGGCATTGACAATAGTGACTGAGTTTCTTGCACAGCTTCTTCTCAGCACTAGCCCACAATTGTCCCGAAGCTGCGGTAGGGTTTATATTGGGACGTGTAAAAGGCCCTCTGGGGGCAATTTGCATAAATAAATGACTTTTATGACTTTTTGTAAGGCCTTTGCTCAGAAGTAGGTTACAAGCTAACTTTACTCTACTTTACATGAGTTTGCAACCTCAGTTCAGTGCGACGATCGCTGCAGGTAATCAGGAACATAATGAAATCAGACTGACAATGGTACAATGGTACTCGCGGTCTCTCACACCATCATAAGGGTAAAAATATCTTTCCCTTCCCTTCGTCTTTTGTTTTAAGTGACGCTCGTTTCCATGACAAGGAAAGCGATTCTCGTTGAAAAGTGTTAAAGCGTGAGAGACCTCGACCGTACACTATTGTTTTACAAGTCTTTAAAGAACACTCAACAGTCGGTTAAGTTCTGAATCTCAAACAAAAAATATTCTCATTATAAACAGCTTATTGACTTTTCACAATATATATTGATGCGAAAGGTTATCCAAATGACACCGATCATTGACATAGCTCTGCGCAAGACATCCTCCATTGGATATATTGCGTAATTCGTTTGCCGAGTGTATTGTAATATGCAGTTGTACAGTCCGTCAAGGCAGGTCTCGACTTGAGACTATAAACTTAAAAATCATTAAGTCAGGGTAACAACCTGCGGTCACGACTTTATTCAAGCAAAAAATAACATTTACTATCATCACAAGTAATTTGCGTGTGGGTAGGTTCGTTTAATGCACATTCCACTTCTAAAATTAAGTATTGGAAACATGAACGGTCACAATTTAGTAACCGAAATTCTTAAGCACTTGTGCAGATAAAAAAGTATTTGTGTGATTAGTACCTTTAACACCAAACCTTACATAGCTAAAAATTATAAACAAATTCATCTTGAAATTCTAGGTGAGACGTCAATGCTCTACATTTGTCCGGCTTCCAAGAGTCCGGAGTCCAAGTTAATATACTCTATTATAAAGGCGGCTTACATCCACCTGGTAGAGCTAACTCCACCATACTCAACCTGCGCGGCCCGCCGAGTCTTTTTGTGGGGTCTGCCAGCATAGATGATCCAAAACCCCATCATGCCAGACCCGTCAGGAATCTTTGGCATGAGAGAAAAATGTGGATCGAAATGTCCACATACAGGCTGGCCGGCGAGTTGACGTCCAAAGCTAATCCCTTACATCAAGGTGTATCCAAACCACCCCCATGTATGTTCTACGATTTTGCCTGGAGATAGAATTAATGTTATTCGATTTTTTTCTAAATTTTCAACTATAATGGGTTTCAAATTTTATTTCTTATTCTAGTGAGCACTTTTGGTAACTTTTTTTGGTACTTACCATTAACAACACTCCCAAGTACCACCCTAAAAATTATGATGTATTGCGAAATGACTTTTAACTTAGTCGCAAGTTTCGAATTGCTGTCGGATCTTGATAATTGGTCATGTTTAGTGTATCAAAAATAAAATAAACTGAGGAATCTGGGAAAGGAATTCTTGGTATTGTTAAAAACAGCCCAAGTCATTAACCAGTCAAATAGGACCAAAAAAAGCTATCGTGAACTGGGACTTTGTGGATCTGACCTTTAAAGTAAATAAGTGCATTTTTTGTCAGGAAAAAAAATCAATTTTTTTTTTTCTAAGGCAGAAATACACAACTCGCATTTGCGCAAAAAATGATTTTTAATTCAATAAAATCTCGATTGCTTCTCACAATGTTTTCCGCTTCGCGAATTTTAGCTCTAAGTACGTCTCCACTGGAAGCTTCTATGTTACAATCATTTTGTTTAGATGCAAGTTGTGTATTTCTATTAGAGGGAGACATTTTTCTTATTATCATGTCGTTAACTTAAATTTGTTTTGCCCAGTAATTGGCGACGCGGATTGCTTTGTCGTTAGCACACATAAGGTCTTCAAGCAAGCATGTATCATGGCACGCAGGACAAGACAACAAATGGGACATTGCTTTTAGAGTGAACCGCAAACACAGGATAGATCAGTTCCATCGGATAATCCCCACCCGAACATGGTGTCCTTGCATCTACCCAGTTGGGACCGGAGTCTGTTAAGGGACCCTTGAGTCTTCCAAGTAGGCCAGGGTAATTTGTGTTCTGCAGGAGGGTGTTCGGAAGGAGTGTTGGGGCGCAAATTCGTATTGCGACCCAGACTATCACTTCTAAAACGTTTCTGAGGCCCTTTAAAAAAAAGTGTACTTCTGAGCTAATCAATAGATAGATTTAACCTGTCAGAAACAGATCCAAAGTCATGAGCACCTGTCATGTGCTAACTATTTCCGTCATCAGAAGGTTGCAAAGGTCAAGTCATGATTTTACCTGTAAGCATCAAACGAGGAGTGCTTCATGGCGTGGTCCTTCAGGATGCTGATGAGAGCGCAAGACTTCTTCACAGCATTCTCGTACTTTTCAGTGTGGCTCAGGTACTCTTCGGGGATGTCGTCGATCAGGTCTTTGGCGTGGATGGTCATCTCCTCTAGAAAGATAAATATGTTGTTGTCTGTTGACTTATCTGTTGATAGTTCTAAAACGTCCACCGCATCTCTTCGTATAGAATATATTCGTTAGGAAAATATGGGTGTATTTTGTTGAGAAAAAAAAACTGTTCGCTCATTAAAAATAAGAATCTGATGTATTGAGATTCGAAACGAGAGTGTCCTCTCATGACATTATTACTGGCGGCGAAATATACCCTCATATTCTATTGACATTTTAGTCCTATTTCAGTGCCGAAAAATACGGTTACAACATCATTTTCTGAAAATGAAACCTAGCTAGATCGGTTTTTTTTATCCGAAACCTATACACAAAATGTCATGAAAATCGTTTCTGAGATTCGAAATATATAAAATATATTTTTATACAAGAAGTCGCTCGTTGATAGTATAAAATTATTTCAACAAGTTTTGGCCGGTCTAAAAAAGAATGTATTTTCCGGTCCTGTGTAAAATAGCCTATATTTTATGAGAATTTACATTGAGATATTAAGTGGAGCCACATACATTGTTTAGCATTGAGAATCTATGATAATAACACGTATTTAGCTGACAATCAACACCTAGATGGGTCAAATGTAAAACGTAGGCCCTGCAACTCAATACGACCGCAATGTAATTTTCTTCAATCTTTATGTGGTTAAGTTAGTTTAGGTAGAGTTATGGAACTTTTAAATGTAAATTGCAAGTACTTACGTCTCACCTAGATACTCGTTTACTTCCCTATGGTAACCCGAGTGTTTAGAGAATAGTCAGTCTCTCTCATTAATTCAAACTCTCATTAATCTTGCAATTTTATCTATTTCATAGCGCAAAATTTTGTCTTTTTTACCTTCGCTTAATTGAAATAGAATTAAATTTCTAAATTAATTAGACAAGTACGGCCAGCGTTGCGCATAGTTATTTAAGGATGTTTGACTTAATTTATCATAGAAGAAGCTCGGCTCTCTACACAGTTTTATTCCATTTAGCCTTCAACTTTTCACTACCAGCACCATAATTATATTTCTCTCTACAGTGGGAATAAAATTCTACTTACCTGTAATTAAACTGCAATATCGAGGATTAAAGCCTAACCAAGCAGACCGGCGGAGTTGGAGCAACATCCTTTGATTGGCAAATACTCTTGTGACCTCTCCATTAATTTACAATCACTTTACTATTCGATCGCATTAACAATAAAATCTTGTACAGGTAAACAAATGAACTTCCAAATTCCTTTTTTTCTGCGAAAGACTTTTTTCACCCCCATAATGCACAAAAGATGGTGCCAGGTTTAAAACAAGACTAAGATAACCCGACCAACTAGTAAAGTATACCATTAGTGAATGCAGTATTTATTAAATTATTTTTAAATTAGTCGTTTAATATGCTACTACCTGCGGTTCGAAACCTGGTACTAAGTTTTTGGAATAAGGGGTTCACGTTTGGGTAGTAAAGTGTTATGACATGCATAGTAAACATGGTAATTTCATAACTCAGGCAGTTCCTTCCTATGTATACTTAAGTAGGTGCGGATAACAGCTGCACATCAAGGTAAACACTGCAGTCGGTATCTTATGCAGTTGTAATAAGGGCTAGTTGAAACAAAACTCGATAACCTGATGTCCTGATGCCTGTACTAGCTGAACCACTCGTAATTTGGGAAGACAGGTATTAATCTGAAGTTCTCGAAAGTATCAGAAACAAGTCATAAGCTAAATAAAATACACACCTACTTCTCGCCTGTCCTTCGTCGCTTGTTCGCCTCCATCGATGAAGTGTGTGAGCTCCTCTACATTGAACGTGCACCTCTTTCTCTCCTTCAGGAGGTCTTCGTTCACTTTGGTTACACTCGCCATTTTGATATAAAAGCAACCCTCTGAAACGAAATGCTTATAACCATGAATTTAAATAAATTAACTCTAAAATCTTTCTTTAAATTCAACAGTGAACAGGTCTGCTGGGTGAGCTCGCTCCATCGCCGTCTATGTCCATACTTCGGTCTAGTCAAAAGGAGGAGCAAACCTACTACATATTTATTTAAATATGCACCTAATAGAATCGCCTCTACACAGTTTAGTGCTTAGGGGCACAATTTGTACTACGCACGATAAACAAATAAAGTCAAAACCCTGATGAAACTCGGAACGAATAGTATTAAAAAAATAGAGAAATTAAGGCTTAATCAGAGCAAATGATGATAATAATATGTATAAAATAGATTTGTGGGCATTATCCATTGCTCCTATCGGGAAATAATAGGTTAATTAAAAAGTAGTGTATCTTTATCGTTTGCGTGTAACGATTATGTGGTTCTAATTACCTCCTACCGATTTATTATGCCTATTACGTAGATTAGTAAATCAGTAATTATCGATGAATAAATCTGCTTAAGATAAAATTAAGATAGAATAAGAACCTACGTAACATTTCGCAATAAAAAAAATAAAAGTTATCCATTCGAATGTATGGCTGTGCTACAATGATCGATTCGCAGTTCGCATCGAAAAACTTCGCTTATTAAATAAAGTACAACTTTTTTATTAAATTTTATCTAAATTAACTACGTTTAATAAGGGCACTGATTCTTTAAATATAATGAAAGAGATCAATTAGAGACCTTACCGATCTGAGGTCAAGTTGTGAAGATTAAATTAATCATTATTTACATAATGAAAACGGTATGATTTTCAAAAATCATGTTTACATTACTTCGGTCATCATATAATAAGGTTTGTAGGTAGATACTGTCTGGGTAACGGCTGATCTTTGCCCTATGTCACCTTACTCTTTATATGTAAATCGATTTGCCAACTGAAGTAATATTGGACGCAGGCAAAATCACGAATTTAAACGATTACGATGTCCAAAAATCAATCCATATTGTTGAAAAAAGCACAGTCAAAATATATTACAATACTAGCGGACCCAGCGAACTTTGTTTCGCCCCCAGCCCCTTCTCGCCGAGTCCCGTAATTTTAAAAGTTAAGAATTCCCAGCGAATTTTGTTTCACCCTTAAATTACTAAAATGACTATTAAGGATTGATCGTAGAAGGGTAAAAATTGAGAATTGTATGTATTTTTGTATGTTTTATCATAAAAAAATAGAAATTAAAAATTTTGTCTAAAAAATTAAAAAAAAAATTAGGGGTGGCGTCAACAACACGTGGTTAGCTTATATGACACGTTCGTAGATTTACCATAGCAGCGCTATCTAATGATTACTTACTCAACCCAGTCGAAAGGTATCGACATCTGTTAGAATCATTTGGAGTTAACAGATAATTGTGACTGTCATATAATAACAGACAAATAATTAGCAATAAATTAAAATTGCGACTATAATTTGAGATTTAAACTATCCTATCTCTCAAGTTGGATCGAACTGCACATGGTGTGCGAATTTTATTATAATCGGTTAAGTGGTTTAGGAGTCCATTGAGGACAAACATTGTGACACGAGATTTATATATATATTTACAATATTAAATACAAATGAAACTTTGACTTAGACTTTTGACATGGAGTTTATAAAGAGATTAATAGAAAACTACAAGTTCGTTTGATCATTTGGTTTGATTTGTAAGGCTACTAGGTTACGTGACCGTGCTACCTACCTCATAGGTTACCTTTTATTATCTAACGATTGTATCAAAATTTGATTAAGTCAATAATCTTAATAGCAGCGAGCAAATAAAATGCTCATTATAACTTATAACTTTAGCATATGAATAGCAGACAAAACAAATCCTGCTAATTAGGATCATTTAATGGTATAACTATCTGGGAGCAATATATTTTTATAGCTTTACGACTATTCGATGCAATTCCATGGTCAAACAAAAATATCTAACATAATCAGTACGTACAATCAAGAAAATATTGATTGGCATAAAACTAATATTGGGTAGCTAGAGATATGAATCTGAACCTGTCTAAAATAACCTTTTTTATTGCTTTCCAGTCATTATTTCAGTATGATACTTTTCCTCCTCAATGTGAAAATAAATTATTTTGATTGTTACTTTGTTGCTTAAAGATAAACGAGAATTTAAGTATTCATTGGCTCAACCTGACTTCTTCTCATCATCTGGTACACGAATAAATAGGATAGCTAAGCTAGTTCGTAAAAAAGTTCTAAACTTAGACCCTTTGCACACTGTGACTTTTAGCAGCGATGCAGTCGCGATGCAGCGTCGATGCAGTCGCAAAATGTCAACCTTTTCACACTTACGTTACTTTTAACATCGATGCAAACGCACGACTGCATCGATGCTAAAGTAAATCTGTTCATTGCGTGAGTCGCGATGCCTGTCGCGCTCGCGTTTCCTAACCGCGCAACTGCATCGATGCTAAAAGTCACAACATGTAAGGGGTCTTAAACTTTTTCACGTTTTCAAAACGCTTTCTTATATTAATTATTCCTATTTTAAGTATTTCTGTATAATGTAAAGAATGTATAAATAATATAATATCCGGAAATTTTTAAGTAACTAAAAATTAGTAAAATCTGTTTATAAAATTTAAGAAACTAATTATTTCACTAGCATACCTTAAAATTAACCCGTTCGATGCGGTGTCTAATTCACAATCCGTAATCACTGACTTTTTATCGTAAATCGAAACACTGACTGTAGGTATCAAAGTTCGGTCGGTACGTGCGCCCAGTGCGCCCACGACTCACGTTATGACTCAACCACAGTACGTTAATTTGATAGGAATCCATTGCGTAAATAAACATTAGACTTTTTCAGGAAATCATAAGAAATGCAGCCATGCATCAATACACTGGCCGCTGTTAAAGGCGCTTATGTAGAACTAAGATTTTAATAACGTTTTAATCAAATCACAGCTTGGGAAATACATAGCCACATTCTCTATAAACCAGCGGATGGTATGATGAAATATCTCTACCAAAGACGTTTATGGTTATTGGTTATTTCGCTTGAAACAACATTCTAATCTTAACATTCCTACCGATTTAATTAAAGATCCGTAGAAGTAAATAATAATGAAACACTTTCCTCTTAACTGAACCCCTAAATAAGCTGGTTGAGAATGCTGCGTGATACCCTTTTGTGTGAATTGATACCTGTTATCCATCAATTAATATGATTTCACGCAAATTATACACATATTATATTGCGATAAATACCTACATCCTTGCTGTTTTTGCTAACAATAAGATAAGATAGCCTTTTTTTAAACAACTCAGTATTAACAACATACTCATTAATATAAGGCATTGGGAGTAATAACGTAATATTGATAAAGTACCTTATCAGAAATTATGTCAATTTTCACGTACGCATGTTTATTTAAAACATCTGAATAGATGTTTTAAATAAACATGCGTACGTGAAAATTGAAGAAGAAAGGTTGAATAACCTTACCTAATAAACAAATATTTGTTAAAATTAAAACTCAGACAACTTAATTACTGAGGAAATCATTTATTTATCCCATCACAGCTACAGCTTTACTTTTTCAAATACGATAAAAATAAAACATTTAAAAAAAATCAACAAATCCACTTAAATTTAACGATTCATATTGGCTGCGTTTTTATTTATTTAGCACATTATTAGATCTCTCATTGAATAATTTATACAAACATAACAAATCAATAACATTATCAATTATCAGATAATAAATACCATGCAAACTAAAAGTAATCACAATAACAAACAAAAGATTTTAAGCAGCTAGTGTTTTTTGGGTTTTAGAACAAGTTTCATTCAACAATAGGTCAGGAAAGGAATGGTTATACAGGGAATCTCTTGGAACTCTATTTTTGACATCGTAACTTTGTTTGGACTTGTTAAGTGGTTAACATATCACAAGTCTCAGCCTGTACCTCTTGAGATGGAAGTGGAGGAGGGTTTGAAAGTAAAATTCGTATAATGTCACAAAATATGCGTCCTATCGACATAAAACCTTCAACAAAATCAAAGTTAATAAGATATGCTGCAAGTTTTACTCAGTCAAACAATGAGTTTGCTTTTGTATATATTTCTTTTGTAAATATTGTGTGGAGATTATTCTTTTTTAATTAAAATAACTAAATTCCGACTTCATGGCCAGCGTAAGTATCATCAAAGTCGGTTTAGTACTTTTTAAGATATGGGCGAAAAGAAATATGTAACGTAAACAAAGTCACGAAGTCAAAAATCGTGTCCCTTAAAATTCCCTTCACAATGTTTAACGTTACTTATTTGACTAGCCTACAAGCCACAAAAAAGATGAAGCTATCATGAGCAGCCAGAGTTTTTCATTTATACGAGAAGACGTTCATCATAAAATCAATTTTATTTTTATTTTATAAAAGTAATTCATATTTTCTAAATGCTATCACAGTTTTCCCTGCATGTACGGCTTGAGGTACTTGTGGAAGGCAGTGTAGTCTTCCTCCTGGTTGAGGGGGCACTTCAGGGCCTCCTCCATCAACCGCTCGTATACCCTGCCGTCGTATGAGCCGAGGGTCGAGTGCAGCATCTAAAGGGTTAAGAAAATTGATTAAATTATTTGCTATCGGTAAGAATAGATTGCGACAGAAGATTTTCAAGGCAATTTACAAGAAAGAGATATCAAACTTGTCTCACTGACCTTTTCTTTTCTCTCATGTATACTATTAGTATGTGTATGTTTATAATTTCATAATTATTTATTTATGTAATAACTAGTATGTATTATTATTTTTAGTTTTAAATACCTATTGCAATTTTTAGCATCAAGCTCTTTCTTTTTCCCCTCTATCAAAGCCCTCGCGCCGCCAGCATTTTCTCTGAATAGACCTATGGTTGACTGGTAGAGAATGGTTTTAGCATTAAGTCCGCCACATGTACCTTTTGTTTGTGTATGAAGTGTTTTAAAATAAAATAAACTAGCTTCTCTTACTACCTAAAACAGGGTGCTGTTTTGGTCAGTGACGAGCGATTCAGGGGTGGCTGTACAAACGATACTGATGCCAAAAAAATATTTTTTTAAATAGAAAAAACCCACAAAATATTTTTTATGCGGTACAGCGACAATCAACAATCGAGTTAAAACTACCAACATCAGGTAGCCTCTTTGTAGGTACCTTACAAGTTACGGCGTAGTATTTCGTAGATAAGCGCTAGCTACGCGCTAGGGTGCGAGTTTTCCCATTTGTTTTGTAATTTGTTTGCATATTGTGAAGAGGTTTTCTTGTATAAAACTTTCTCAGAATTTAAAGAAAATATTTTTTTAGAATAAGCATAACTCATATTATCATCCCTGAGTTGGATGTCACTGACCAAAACAACACCCTGTATACCTGATGATACTACCTCAAGATACTTGAGAAGATGCTAAGCCCAGCAGAAAGCCGTATAATCACGATGTTAGTTGGTTAGGATTAACTTTAAATTATTCTATGTATTGCAATCAATTGAGTTTAGTCGTGGTGCTTGACATTATCATTTACTACAACGAATTAGCGATTTTGTTATACATTGATTGAGGATTACAACTTTGGGTTATTATATGTCTTTGGGTTATTATATGAGTCAAGTGCCGTAAACTTTGACCAAAGGTGGAATTATCCCCCACGGTTTTCCACAGCGACCGATTGCAGGCGGTCTGGATCCAGTGTGATCCCGCGATCCTTCCGTCGAAGGACGTCTGTCTTTCTTGTCGGGACGCCTACGGTAAGATCTCGGGTAAAGAAAAGTAAAGTTAGCCTGTAATGTCCCACTGCTGGGCAAAGGCCTTACCTCAACTATGAAGTAGTTTGAGCCGTACTCTACCACGCGGGCTCAGTGCGGGTTGGTGAAGTGGTTGTTTTGCACGGCAAGCGACGAATCTTTCTGTCAGATGTTATCAAGTCGCCCATAAAACCTCTGACTAGGGTTAATATCAACCGATATTAGCCGGGACCAACGGCTTAACGTGTCTTCCGAGGCACGGAGATGCTCGTGATATACGTCACTTTTTAGATTTAGAGTAATATAACGCAATCGGCTCACTAGGTCGGTGATGTCGAAGGCATCCACTAGCCCCACCGCGTTGGGCCGCAGCTGCACCAGCAACTCTTCGTACCACGCCTGCAGCTCCTCTGCATCACGACCGGAGATGTTTGTATACTGAAACAAATAAGGATTTGAACCTCGGCCTCGATTCTTGTGCAGTGCGTATACGAACACTTGCTTCCTTTGCAGCCATACATCATTTTATGCCCTGGGGAGTAAGGCATGTGAGTGTAAAATATATAAAACAAAAACATGTCTATTGACCACTAGACATTTAAATCAATAAGCTTAAATTAAAATGTAAATGAGCAAGCACCTTTAAATCTCACAAAGTACCAGAGGCTCTTAAACTGGGCTATGCCTGTACTTTGGGAGACTAGTTACAATTACTTGCCTGAGGTTCTAGGGTGTAAGTGTGTGTGTGTGTGTGTGTGTGTGTGTGTGTGTGTGTATGTATGTGTCTGTGAGAGAGAGTGTGTAAGTGTTTATGTGCGGTGTGTGTGTTGGTGTTTGCGTGTAAAAGTAAGATGAGTATGCGCTGTCGCAGTTCATTGTCGTATGGAATTTTATAAGTCGAAAAAATATATATTGATTTAATGGTCTATTGAAGCAAAAATCGTCACCGTCATTAGTAGTATCAGGTGTATCTTGTGAAGACGAGGCTTGCCTTCAGCCTTTAATAAAATTCTTTTGTCAAACCATAAAAGTAAAGTTAAGTTGACAAATTAATTTAGAGAGGTAGATCAAGGATCTACTTCGTGAGCCTCTGACTCATTGATCTTGATTAATGTAGGATGAAACACGTAAAATTACTCTATGCACAGAATGGTGCAAACCTTCAGCAAGTCCACCAGACTCTGCAGTGCCCAGTATACGAGGTACAGCTCTAACAGTTGTTGTAGCACTGCCCCAGCTGCAGGCGACGCTTTTGCTATCACATGCGATGCACCTTCGTAGAAATAGGTCGTCAGCACCACTCGTCCATGAGCCTGTGGCGTAGAAGTATGCATTTGGAATTATGGTAATAGCAAAAGAAATACGATAAACTTATTAAAGAGCGAAATTCCATTCTACACCACATCATCATCACTATCAGGTAAGATCAGAGCCTCTAAGATATTTAAACAACAATTATCATATCAACATATTTATAAAATAATTTTAAAAATAAATCGCATTTAAAGAACTGACTAAAAAGCTCGAAATATGCATGATCTAAAGCTTACGTTCATCGATAGTCTACTACGCACAGCATGCACCGACTCCAAATGTATTTGTTTTTGCTAAACAGAGGGCTATTATGAGTTATATTGAGCTTTATAGTCAGTTATTTGTAAGAGGTTTATTTTTTTAAATTCATTTTTAACCTTAAACTGTATCTTTAATTGAAACAAACGTGAATACATTGGAAAATAATCATTTAGCTATGACTTCTCGTTTTCGAGGAATCCGTGGACAAACATTCAAATAAATATACATTTACTTTTTGCACACGTGTTTGGAAGCCTTCATAGATCAACATACTCAAATATGATCTAATCTTACCGATGTCACATACATACACATTTAATTGGTAGCGTCCTTCTTTTTGAAGTCGGTAAAAATAATAATAATAACAAAGCTCTTACTTCGGCAGCAGCCACTAACTGAACTGAACTTAAGTTCCAAGCGTCTTCTATTGCCATTCCTGCTGATATTCTTCTCTCCATTGCCGCAGCGCATGTTGATATTTTCCTGAAAATCAACAGGTCATTTAATTATTGCACAGAGTGAAGGACCTACTCGATTCTCCAGATGTTTAACTTCTGGCCCCTTATCAAGTGTTTTTACAATGGGAATGACGTGCAAACTTATAAAGGGTCCATTAAGCACAGTTCAATAGCCTGTATAGATGTTTACTAAATTTTCTTAACTTGCCTCATCGCAACCACTTGGAGTCCACGAATGATTCCTGTCGCTGACTTCTCCCACTTATTAAAACCGTCAGTTGAAGCCACTTTTAGATATGCTACGGTCGGAGGAAAAGGATGGCTGTCTTCTATCCTCTGCCATGTTTTAAGTAAGAATCTGAAACCAAAAATAAGTGATCCTGAGACCTGACAGACCTATATTACGTTATAATAAAACATGTATAATAAAGTTGCGAAAGGCAAAAATTTATATAATCTTGTGAGGTGAGTTCTTTGTAAAGTTAATATGGTATATCTGGCAGTTACAGTTTTAAGCTCCTCGTAAAGGGAAGTAGAATACTTAGGTAGTTTAGTCTTAGTAACATTAATTTTAATCACAGTTTTTCAATAGGCGTATCATTGATGTCTCCACATTCTCATCTAGCAGTCTGCAGCAGCATCACCCTGTTAGAGAACCATACATCTCTCTATGTATGGCAGATGTCTCTACGCTTCTTACCTGGCAGTCTGCAGCAGCATAACAGTGTTCTCCCCCTCGTAAATGCAAGCTGCTGTCACTTGCCCGTACAGTGAGGGTAGAGAAGAAGACAGCATGTATCCGTAGCCTCCACACGCCAGCCTGCATCGCTCTACGCACTGCGCAGTGTCAGATGTCACTATGGCTTTCAAGCAGCAAACCAGTGCGTGAAGCTGTAAGTTATCCATACCACGAATCAAAAAAAAAATGTCTAGTGGGCTAAAAGTAGGTGAAGCACTTCGGCTCTAGGTTCCAATGCTTTTACCAAAAAGCCCTTATTTGTTTGATTTTCTTAACTTCAGGACTTCAATTACCCTTTGTGCAGAATGGATCTCTCTCTCTCTCTCATTTAGATGGTTTCGATCGTTTTCAGCGGAAAATGCAAATAAAGAATCGTAAAGGTTTCGTCATCTACCGTTATATTTCTTACCGCGGTACTATCCACTTATCCTTATTTCAGAATTCCTAAGTATTAAGTATAATGCACCTTTACTACCTATCTTATGACCATTATATTGTAAAAACCGCGTAATTACAATCTATCGGTTCTTAATTTGTTAAATTGTAATCTGTCGAATTATTGTTCACTGTACCGAGCTTCATCTATTATAATAATGATTAACTGTAATGACAAATCACTGGGCACAGTGGAGGGTCAATGTAGGTCCCCGTTTATACTTCGTGTTAGGTTGACATGTTAGTAAGTACCAAAGAAAGCATACATGCTTATGAGCTTGCCTTCAATACGAGTAAATCGACAGATCACAATCTCTTGGATTTAAAACTGTTATATTGTTATCACGCGGTTTTCACAACATAACGGTGACACGAACACATCTGGGCACAATCATAATATCTCTGCTGAGAGGTGCCGCCATTGCCAAAAATCGGTTGGAAAATATTATTCAATATTTTGAACATTTTATTGCACACATGCTAGTGCACAACGGAGAACTTAATGCTAAAAGCTTTGATTCTCTAACCATAATTGAGGTGTGCTGGTTTGAGGTATATTAAGTGATTAAATTTTTTGCTTGGAAAGGGTCAATTTGGGTATAACACTAACTTTAACATAACAAGTTATTCTTACCTCAGGTAACCTGTCGAGTTTCCCATTCGCCACTTCCTTGTTGATTTCATCGTAAGTGTCCCAAAGCGTATTCGATATAATTTTAATGCAATAACAAGTCGATATTGTTATAAGCAATTTGTGCTGTTGAGTCAAGTAATCCAAAATTTGAAGCTCTGGCCCACTAAAAAAGGTTATTTAATGAACAGACAGTCAAAGCAAGGAACTAACAGAACACAACTTATGTCATCTTTGGAAATACTTAGTGTTGATTCAACCAACGTCAGATGAGACTTAATGATTGTTGACAAATAGATGGCATTTTCAAATGTGGTGTATTGTTTGTATTTGACGAATATTCCTTATCTGATGTTGGTAGAATCGACACTTAGTATGCTTGTAGAAAGTTATCTATATCCTGGCCTTATTACAGTATTAACCGCATGGATTTGTCCGTTGACATGTTTTTTTTTCTAACAAAAACATGACTAGTAGGATTAGTTCTTCATACGTTATTCTGTTTCACATTAGCTTATCAATCATTTTACTGTAATCAAAATATGATTACCTCCATCACATGAAGTAGGATTAGTTCTCTGTGTTATTTTACTCTGATACTAAATATTAATTGTCAATTATCATAATTAATAGGTATGATAATAAAATACGATTCGAGTCTAAACACGTCACATATCCGTATCACAATGAATAAAACATCTAAATAACATTGTTTTTCATTATTATATGGATATTACAAGATAAGGAGCCCAGAGTTAATATAAACCCGAGATTAAAAATTGACAACGCGTCTTTGTCGCTATCAAAACAGGGGGCCAACTCTCGTGCAATTGATCTTTTTTCGTGAGGTGATTCGATTGCTAGTGGAAAACAAGTGAAATATCTACACGTCATAAAACTAGCGCACGAACAAAATCTAAATACATAGAAATAGTGATCCTAAGATATCAAAAACTATTTTATTTCTTCGACAAAGAAAATTCGATCGGTGAACTTTTTTCGTATACGAATTGCACGAGAATTGGCACTCGAAGCAGTGTTACACCCACGGTTGGCTAACAGGCGTCTGCGCATGTGGCCATAAGAAATATTTATAAGGTCTTCTTACTCTTGCTTCACCGGAGTTTGCCTCCTAACAGCTGAATACCGCGTTGCTATGGTAACCGCCTTGCTAAGGTAGTTTACCATGTCGTAAGCAATGACTACTCTCATGAATAGCATCGTAGCGTAGATAAGCTTGCTGTCTGATGTCTTCAGGTATGTGCCGTCCTGTAAAAAAGTTAAATGCATGTACAAACGAAGTCTAGTAGGGTCAATTGCACCACTGTATAACAAGACACGACACGTCAAATTGCTTTCAAACTTTATACGAGAAAACACGAATCATGGCTAAGCTATGGTAAATTGGCATGTTAAAGTAAGGTTTATGTACATATATGCAAACGAGCTTTTAATATCTAGTGTCGCAAAAACGAACTACGAGGTCATCACCACCTAACCTAAATGCTAAAATCGCTTGCACCTCGTGTCGCCGTCTTTTTGACGTGACGTCAATTTTTTTGTCGTATGTGCAGGCGCTATTCTTATGAAGTGATTAGTGGGTAGAGACCTCGACCGTACGTGTGCAGGTTTAAAGAGTTTTCTGTGGACAGGTAGTCACATTCTCATGAGTACCAGGATCGAAATACGAGTAGTAAACGTTTAGTAGCAATTGTTTGCTTGCTATTTCAATGTGAGCTTGAAGCGACTATCGCGAGACGCAAAGCATTGATAGAGTTGTTTTACTATATGAAACTTCCATACGTCTACTCACTCACCTCCAAAACCTGCGCATGCTTCATCAGCATGTGTTTCCTCGGTATCCTCACATGGTCCATGATAAGGAATCCATTATTAACAGCTTCTAAGCCCAGCTTCCCTCCAACGTCTCCAACTTTTATACCAGGTAAGGGCCGATGAGTTTCCTCGTCCCTGATCTGAACTATGAAGGCGTGGACACCATGGCACTTGCCTTTCGTGTATAGCTGGGCTACCACGATCGCGTAGTTGGCCGTGTGGCCCACTGAAAAATATGTTCAAAGGTTTTTAAACTGCCTTCAGTGTGCCTCTGCTGGCTGTGAATTTATCCATCTCAATCAGGTACCGCTTCTAGCTATAAAATCACTGACCTACGACGCTCATGCAGTAATGAGTTATGCGATGGGGGATAGAAAAGTATTCGACCTAACTCCGAAAATAAACACATATTAAATTATATTTTTGCTTTTGTACTTAATAACCAGCAATTTGAATGCACATCTACCTACCACCTCCCGTTGAATGCTGTTTAGGGCGGGGTTATAACATAATTAATAAACGCACACGTTTGAATATCCGCATGGTGAATCTGACTGAAATGAAATAAATAAATGGGTAGCTTTGATTTAAAAAAAATAATCAAACGGTATCAAGCCGAGTACTGTTCAATTCACCCTCGTATTATGCATGGCATGCCACACATCTCTAGATATTCATTTGTTTTTAACGATCTGTAAAAACCATCAAATAATTTATTCCTTTGGAATAGAACGACAAGAGAGAGATGTCACTAGCAGCAAACTGTGTGATAAAAACAAATGCAAGTACGATACAGCAGAACCGTTTTTGGCGGCTGTCAATCAGTTTGGAAACCCATGAAGTGATGAAGCTTCGCTGAAAATAAGTTTTCCGATAGTGAGTAGATTAAAAAGTCACACGCTGCCAATAAAGTTTTTATAAAGGTGCTACAAGGCGTTCGTAGGCGAGGCTGCTATGATTATTTTGAGAAGTCAATACTTAATAGCGCTACATACGGCCGCCTGCCCACCACTTGTACGACGTTAGAGTGGGGCTGTGCAGCACAAACTCTTGGGTGCTGGGGTCGTAAGTCGCTGTGGTCTCCAGCCCTCGGATAAACGTCCCGTGACCTAGTTCCGTCTGCAAATAATAAAAGTAACCATTTTGATTTGCTGGAGTCTTACTCAATATCTCACGTGTAGAGGCAGCAAAGTGGTTCCTTCGAAGAATAAGCGAAGTAAAGTCGATGAAAAGGCTTCCGAAAAGCTTAGTTTAAATTTAGATGAAGCTCTTGTATTTTTAATACCTAGTAAAATGAGCCTGTACCATCCTACTGCTGGGCAAAGGTCTTACCTTAACTTCAAATCAAATCAAAAATATTTATTCAATTTAGGACACAATATGCCACTTATGAACGTCAAATGTACAGCGAAAAATAAAATAAAAATAATTGTGCCCTGAAGGGGCCGAAACATGTCTCCTTATCTTTTGGGCCCTACCAGCGCTTCGAGACAGAACACAGACAATTAGGCAAGTGCTGAGAAGAAACGCCGGAACAAACTCAGTCACCACTAGCTGCCGTAAAATCAAAATCATCAAAGGTAAGTACATCAGTCGGTGCAGGCTGGACAGACCACACATTCGTGTCGTTCAGGTAGTCTTGAACCTTATAATAGCCTTTAGACATAAGCGTGTTTTTAACGTGTTTCTTAAATTTATCAACCGGCAATTCGACAAGATTGTGTGGTATATTATCAAAGAATTTTATACAATTTCCCATGAACGAATTACTAGTTTTATGGTATATGAGTGAATGTCGTTCTTCTTCATGAAATAATCTAATTTTTTTCGGACGTACATTATATTGTCAAAAATGTATTGAGGAGCCACAGTTAATATGTTGATTTTCACACGTCACGTTGTGTTGTCACGAGGACTAAGTTTATAAATAGCACGAATGGCTCTTTTCTGCAAAATAAATATGGTATCAATGTCTGCAGCAGAACCCCACAAGAGAAGACCGTAAGACATAATACTGTGGAAGTAACTAAAATACACAAGCCTCGCCGTTTCAACATCAGTCAGATACCTTATTTTTCTAACTGCAAAGGCAGCCGAGCTTAGCCTCCTAGCTAGGGCTTCAATATGAGGTCCCCACTGTAATTTTGAGTCAAGTGTAATGCCCAGAAATACAGTGGAGTCTATTAAAACTAGATTATTACCATTTAGTACAATATTTGGTGTAAGTTGCTTTACATTAGGCAAAGTGAATTTTACCTAATGTAAAGCAACTTACACCAAATATGAGGTAGTTCGAGCTATACATCACCACGCGGGCTCAGTGCGGATTGGCGGAGGGCTGTTTGCCAGGCAAGCGACTAACCCTGCTGTCAGATGTTATCAAACCGCCTACTCGTATAAGGCCTCTGACTAGGCTTAACGACTAATATCAACCAATATTACCCAGGACTAACGGCTTATCGTGCCTTCTGAAGCACGGAGATGCTCGTGATATACGTCACTTACTATGGTCGGAATGGTCACCCATCCAAACGCAACCGCGCTGTAGGTTTCTTCACTTCGGTATCACTACCAAAGCGCTGCTAAGTACCACTGCGCTACGAGCAATATTAATACCTACCGAATTATTTCGTAATCCACATACCGACACTAATTTTATTTAGTTAATGAAGTATGTGACCTCATGCAGCATCACTTACAACTCTTAAGTACTTAGCTACTCTCAACTCTCCTCATTAACAGATATATTTTTGAATACTAGTTGTTCTGACCTATTCAATCAAAACTCTTTTGGTATAAGGCTTGTCTACCTACCTGTGCAAAACTGCCAATGAAACTCCCGTTCCAAGCCTTCGGCAGCCAATAAGCCTGCTGCTCCTCGGTGCCCTGGGATAAAAGGGCAGGCATGAACATGAGATAGTGGAGCACCATCGAAGTGCCATCATACGTAGGGGACGACCCCAGCAGGCATTGCAAGACGTGCCTGGAATTAGAAGTAAACTAATCATGAGACGAATACCTATGAACAGTACAAAAGAGCAGTTGCCGATTTGCTATAAACCGCTTACAATCAAAACAATATGACATACTGCAATGGCTCAAGTAATCACATTGAAGACATCGAATTTAAATACGTACTATTTAGGGTTCCGTAGCCCAACAAGGAACCCTTGAAATTTCGCCATGTCCGTCTGTCCGTCGGCAGTCCAGCGCAAGGACCTAAGGTGCTAAGAGAACTGTAATTTCGCATAGAAATGTATTCTAATCTTCAAACCAAAGTGGTAAAATAAAATTATGGAATTATTATTTTTTTGGGTCCTTATACAAGTAACATTTTTATCGAATATTTTGTAATATAAAGGGAATTGAATCCATATTTTAAGGCAATCTCTATCATGTTTTACAAGTCATATTTAAGGCCATTAACGTGCTTACACATAGTAGATCTATGGTAGTAGTAGTAGTCCGACTCACACTTGGCCGGTTTTCAATTAGGATAACATGTTGCGAGCGATATGCCAACTTTTATTATTTATTTCGATGATTTAAATTCTGATTGGTTTGACTTGCAACCACGCTGACTCCGTCTGACCCTATGACCCATTTCATTTCGTATGTAAGTCAAGTACGCACCTAAAATCGGTGACTTTGGTTCTACCTTCTCGTTGCATTTTGCGCACCAAACCAAATATGATAACTGATTTCCTGATTGACTCTTCATGCTTTTCCTTCGAGCCCAAGTAGTATTCAGGAACTCCACTATAATAGTCCGATCTGCTGACCATTTCATTATCTAGAATTGATAAACAGTTTTAATACGCAGTCGTTTTACATTCGTTAACATTTGGGTATTTGTGTGATCACTCATCATACTAAAAAAGTAAAAAGTGATTATATTGCGATGTTCACAAAATAGATTTTTTTTATAGTAAAGCAATTAAATGCCATCATCGTTGTATTGTAATAGGTTAATCATAATAAGAAATTACATACTTTCTTATTTATGTATAAAATTAAAATAAAAACCAACTTCAAAACCAAAATGCACTAAAAAGTCTTAGTGCATTTTGGTTTTGAAGTCGGTTAAATTACTTTTTTTTAAATTAATTTTATTTCTTCATTTTTAGAGATTACAGAAGAAGGGGGGGGAAGTTGCACCTTATGACTCTGTTCTATAAGAAGCTACAAACTACCTATTATAAGTTCTTTCATTATAATAACTGAACTCCTAAGCGTTAAGGAGTTCTACCATCAGCTCAGCCCCACAAGATATTGACTATCAGACGTAACAACACGTCAACATTAAGATTCTATCAGGCGAAAAAATTTTTCGAATCGGTTGAATCGGTCGACAAACGACTGAGATATGAGGTAACATAGATACAAAAAAAACATACAGTCGAATTGATAAACTCCTTTTTTGAAGTCGGTTAATATTTAAGTATCAACCTAAAATTGTTTTGCTTTGATTGGATATCAATCCTAAGTTTCTAGGATTAAGTACCTACCTACATAGTTGCAACTCATTTGTATTAATCTCTAGACCGGGCATACTGATAACAATTCCCTGTCTTATTATATTCGGTCAGTTCAGTTATCAACCTCAGAATGCATAAATGCATAACATTCCAATATAGGTACAAGTAGCATTGGCGCATTTAAGAAGGTATAATACCGCCAATTGCAAGAAACATTCATAGATGTCATTCATAGGTACTTAGATGTACATTAACCCCTTAAATCCTAAAATATTTTTTTGCGGCGGATTGTTATCTAAACTAATCTCACCCAATTTTATTTACCGTGTAGGTATTCTAAAAACTTGTAGGCAAAACATAACATTAACATACCTCTCCTTCTTCTTTGTTCAGTTTTTTCTTTACCGCCGTCATACAGGATCGTCATTTCTTCCACATCAAAGGTGCACTTTTGTCTTTCTCTTCGCAAATCTTCGTTCTCTTCGTGCATTTTAAAATAATTTTATTAAATCCGGTTAGTGTAACGGTATTACCTCACTCGGTGACTCGAGGTGGACTGCCAGACCGCATTTGTATGTTATGTTAATAACATTATATAGTCTTGTGTTAAAGTTCAAATCATTCATTATAAATAGGCACGCGCGCATATTGTATTGTTGTACTTGTTACAGTACCTAAAGTTAAATTGAAATGTTTGTAGATTTATATTATGTATGAGGTTATGACGTAAAAGCATTATCTGCCAGTCAAACCTTTAGGTCCCGCAGAGATCATATTCAGTTGTCAATTATTCAGTTTATAGAGGGTAGTTAAATACGTACCTACTGTACGTTTTGTATGCTGCAGCTTTCACCTACTTAAAAATCACTTTCGTAGAGGCTGCCATGCTGCTGGAACCCATACCTATCTATTTGGATGATTCAGCGCTGGAGGAAGAAAGCAACTTCAAATTCTTGGGTAGCCAAATCCGAAGCGATAACAGCCTCTCATCAGAGATTCCACGTACCTATTGGCAAAGCCGCTTCTACTTTCGGCATACTGAACCATCGAGTTTGGAAGTTACATGATCTGAAGCTACAAACCAGTCTGTATACAGGGAAATACTTTCCCCGATATGTCTATACAAGGGAGACATCAAGAAGCTTGATACATTTCAAAGGGAGACATCAAGAAACTTGATACATTTCACATGCGATGTTTTCGCTGCATTTTACGCATAAGTTGGCAGGATCATGTGACCAATGGCAAAATGCTGCGTCGCTCTAGTGTGACTGGCATAGATGCTATATTGATGTAGAGGTAACTAAGATGGAGACGAAGCCGCATGAATAACTGCAAACACCCGACATCCATTTTCTATACTCTGAGCTGTCCACTGAAAAACGAAATCACGGGTAGTACCTAACTAAGCACGCTAAAAAGACTTTCTGAAGCGCGGGAGGAGTAGGCAAAATTGAGATCGGAATGGCGCAACAGAGACAAAGAAGGTGTAGCTTCTTTTGAAGAATCTCGGCTCAACCACCTGTACCTAAAGCGCCATTTACAAAGAACTCGAGCTAAACCCTCCTATACAGCAAATGAAGACGGTCAGCTTCATTGTGCGCAATGCAACTGTACGGTGTAGCAACGTACATTTCCCGTCATCAGCAATAAAGTTACTATGCGCGGCTGACCCCATTTCGTAACTTTAATATTTACTTTATTCTTTTATATTTAGTTCGCATTTTGTGCCTAGCAAGACGGCCGCGGCTCATAGCATTTATTATTTGTAATATTTGTGTGACAATAAATCTCGTGTGCTCAACAAGGAGTTTGGATTTACTCTCACCATCAGCATAGCAAGAAAGGTGTGCGGTTAGCAGACCGTACATCTTATGGTCCTTCGAAAAGGCTCAGTGTTTTTGTGGATCTCGTGCATAGAGCGAATCGGTTCCTTGGCCTCCCACCAGCGGGTCTCACCAACGGAATTGAGAAGGCGCATATCTGTGTTCGGGACTGCAACGACATTGAGAACCAGCAAGTAAGCAAGCAAGTTAACAAGAAATTTAGCAAGTTATCTAGCAAGTTCAAGCAAGCATGTTAGCAAAGAAATTAGCAAGTTATCAGGCAAGTTAGTGATCTATCAGCAAGCAAGTTAGTTAGCAAGTTATCAAGCAAGTTAGTTAGCAAGTTATCAAGCAAGTTAGTTAGCAAGTTATCAAGCAAGTTAGTTAGCAAGTTATCAAACCAAAGAAGTTAGTGAGCAAGTTATCAAGCAAGCTAGTGAAAAATTCAGCAAGCAAGGATATCACCAAGTAAGCAAGCACGCCAACTGTGAAACTTTTAAACAAGTAGGTACCTAATCAATTTCAAATCATTTAGCAAGCAAGCAAGAACATGGCAACAATGGAAAATCTCCTAGCCAACCAGCAACAGCTCATCGAAGAAATCGCCAAAATTCGGACGAATTTCAAAAAGGATGGGCCTGAAAGAAAAACTACTGATTACATAAATCGTAGACTAAAAACCCTAGAAAGCTACTGGATGGAGTTTAACAACAACCATCTTCAGTTGTGGGCATTTCAAGATAAATCTCATTCATATTTCACCGAAAATCAGTACGATATAACGAAAGCTAATTATGAAGAAATCAAGACGATACTTCAAACATACGGGTCAACGACGGAAGCAAGGCCGCCGACTCCTAGTATGCTAAAACCTGCAACGCTGCTCGGACACCCATTAACATCTGCATCCCCGTCAGTGTCTAAGGAGTCACGAGGCACCAATAGCAAAACTGAAGACTTACTGAAAAAGCAAGCAAGTAACTTCAGAGCGTTTCATCGAACAGCTACAAGCACTAACCCAGATTCCGTGACAGAGAAATGGGAGCTCGAAGATTTGCTTCATTCTCTGCAGTCAAGGTGGTCTGCTATCGACAAGCTGCATTGGGAGATTGACATTGAAACTCAAGGTTCCACTAACAACGATTATGAAAGAGCATTTTTATCCTATGAGCAAATGTATAACAACATCAAACGGTCCATTAACAGCAAGCTATGGTCCGTATGTCACAGAGAAAAATCAACGCCGCAGATGGACATTCCTACATTCGGTGGCAGTTATCATCAGTGGACGTCCTTCAAAGATTTATTCAATGAAACTATTCACAATAACCCCTCGCTATCAAATGCTCAGAAAATGCAATTTCTGAAGGGCAAGGTACGAGGAGAAGCAGAAAGACTGTTACAGCATCTACCTATTAGTTCTGAAAACTACACCGTATGCTGGGAAATACTTAACCATCGCTATAATAACAAGAAGCTCATTTTCACCTCGCACATGAACAACCTACTTTCGATACCTACCATGCAGCAGCAATCACTAAATCAACTCAAGCGCCTTCATGACACGGCCCTTGAAACCCTAAATGCAGTGAAAAACCTAGGTATTGATATTAGTACCTGGGACCCATTGCTAGTACACCTACTCTCGCAAAAGCTAGACAACGAGTCATTTAACGACTATAACGAATGTCTAGAGCAGCCAAGAGAACTGCCAATACTATCAGACTTTTTGAACTTTGTAGAATGCAAGTTTACAGCAATGGAGTCCTCACGTCGAAAGCAAGAGCAAGCCACCACAAGACCACAAACATATCAACCTGCAGCAAGACAAAATAAATCAAGATTTCAAGTTTATTCAAACAACAGAGCAGAACCAACAAAAACAAATTACAACCAATTTCGAGCTATCAAGTGCCCTCTTTGTAACAACGATCATGGAATTTATTATTGTGACACATTCATGGCGATGTCACCACATCAAAAACTCAACACAATATCAAGACTCAAGATGTGCACTAATTGCTTATTCAATCACAATGGCAAGTGTACATCAAACAAGCGCTGTCGTGAATGTCAAGGTCTCCACAACACTATTTTGCACGAAGCATTCGCAACACAAGTTAATTCAAATCGTCCGAACACATCAAGAATGGTTAACTA
This sequence comes from Pyrausta purpuralis, assembly GCA_963924145.1. Lineage (NCBI taxonomy): Eukaryota > Metazoa > Arthropoda > Insecta > Lepidoptera > Crambidae > Pyrausta > Pyrausta purpuralis. Next base: position 21,965,870 of record OZ001659.1, read on the forward strand.
CAGTAACTCATCTACAACATCGCCATCTCAAGGTCAATCATCAGAAATATTATTAGCTACTGCGATCGTCCAAGTTCAATCCGCCAATGGGCAGTGTTATAATCTGCGAGCACTTCTAGACCAAGGTTCGCAGACATCTATTATAACCGAAAAAGCAGCACAACTTCTTTCATTACAAAGACGTCAATGTAAGGGTGTCATAACTGGAATTGGAGCAAAAGAAAACAACTGCAAAGGAATAGCGAACATAACTATCAAGTCGACTAACAACGACTACTCAATAAATACCGACGTACTTATAATGACAACCTTGATAAACAACCTTCCAAGTCATACATTAGCAAGACCATCGTGGGCATTTTTGGAAGGTATACAACTAGCAGATCCTGAATTCTACATTAGTCGTCCTGTCGATCTCCTGCTGGGCGCTGAAGTATACTCAAATATTCTCCTGGATGGCATCTGTAGAGAAAACAGTCAAACACCGATCGCACAACAAACTCGCTTTGGGTGGATATTAAGCGGAAGCGCTAATTCTACTACCTTACAATGCAACGTGCTATTAAATAATATCGACGATATTCAACAGTTTTGGCAAATCGAAGACATTACACAAGAATCGGCCCTATCAAGTGAAGATCAAGCATGCATAGATTACTATAAGTTATCAACTATTCGACGAGAAGATGGGAGATATGAAGTAAAAATTCCATTTAAACCAAACTTCAAGCAACAATTGGGAACATCGAAAAACAAGGCCATTGCGCAATTTATTCAATTAGAAAATAAATTTACAAAGCAACACGACACCGCATCTGATTACAAAACGTTTATCGACGAATACCTAGCATCGGGTCACATGGCGCCGGCGACCGGAAACACGAGACCGGACTACTTTTTACCGCACCACTGTGTACTACGAGCTGAATCAAAAACAACAAAACTAAGAGTCGTCTTTAACGCATCGGCAAAGACATCTACTGGAATGAGCCTTAATGACCTTATGTTTAGGGGCCCAAACTTACAACAAGACCTTCAGTTTTTAATTCTGAAGTGGCGACAGTATAAATATGCATACACAGCAGATATTGAAAAAATGTTTCGCCAAATTTGGCTGAGCGAAGCAGATCAACAGTATCACAAGATTGTATGGCGAGACAGTCAAGCAAAACCAATTCAAGAATACCAGTTGACTACGGTCACATATGGCACCAAGGCCGCGCCTTTTTTGGCAATGATGACATTGAAGCAATTAGCAGAAGACGAAAAGCATAATTATCAAGAAAGCGAAGCAATTGAAGTATTAAAAGACTGTTTCTACATGGATGACCTAATTCATGGTAGTCATAACCTTTCTTCAGCATTACATCTTAAAAATGACCTCACGAAGCTACTTAAATCAGGCGGGTTTAATCTGAGAAAATGGTCATCGAACGTATCAGCTTTAATTGATGACACAAACAAGCAAGAAAGCTTTGACTTTCGTGGAACGGAGTCCACTAAGGCTTTAGGCCTACGATGGAATCCACAAGAAGACAATTTCACCATCGAGTCAAAGATACAAGCAAACGAGTCAAAAACAACCAAACGAACGTTACTATCTGCTATCTCAACTATCTTTGACCCCCTTGGATGGCTTTCACCCATTACAACAAAGCTGAAAATATTATTTCAATCAACATGGTTAACAAACATCGACTGGAATGACGAGCTTCCCGCTGAAATTAATTTAGAATGGCAGCTAATAAAAGATGACATACAAAACATCAACAAAATAAAAGTTCAACGATGGCTCGAAACTCAAGAAAACGATGTCATTGAACTACATGGATTTTGCGACGCATCGACAAAGGCATACGCGTGCGTCATTTATTGCAAAATCGACCGAGGAGACCAAAGTACAGTGGTTCTGGTCGCTGGAAAAACGAGACTAGTTCCGGTCAGCAAAACGGTCACGTTGCCTCGTTTGGAATTATGTGGCGCCGTGTTACTATCACAGCTGATGAATAAAGTTAAAAAAGGCCTACCAAATTATAAAACGAAGTCTTTTGGCTGGACTGATTCAACAGCAGTACTGGGGTGGCTGCGAGGTGATCCAAACAAGTGGAAAACTTTTGTGGCAAACAGGGTCAAACAAGTGACCGATATATTACCTGGATGCAACTGGCGATATGTCAAATCCCAAGATAACCCAGCTGATTGCGCGAGCAGAGGTCTGACTGCTACACAATTGGAGAAGCATTCTATTTGGTGGCAAGGTCCAAGCTGGCTGACTTCGTACGAAGACAAAACCGAGCAAGTAACTTACGAAACTAAAGAAGAGCTAAAACACGAAAAGCAAGTTAACACAAGTACATTTCAAGACAACAACATGAGCATTATCGGAGAAATCATAACAGAATACAGCAAGTTTAAGAAAATCGTTCATATCTTAGCATGGGTATATCGTTTCAAATCAATATTGCAAAACAAGAAACAACTACCATCATATCTTACTTTGGAAGAGATCAGAGCTTCTAAATTTAGAATCATCAAATATGTACAGCAAGAGTACTTTTCACAAGAAATAGACGACCTAAAAGCAAGTAGCGCCGTCAATTCTAAGAGCAAGACTTTGAACTTAAATCCCCAACTCGATCAAGACGGAATTCTACGAGTCGGTGGAAGGTTGAGAAATGCAGAAATAAGCCAAGATATGAAACATCCAATGATTATTCCTCACTCAAGCCCACTTACAAACCTATTGATAGATGAAGCTCACACTCTTACTTACCACGGAGGAGCACGACTGACAGCTTCATTTCTTCGTCAACGTTATTGGATTGTCGGAGGCAACAGAGCCGTCAAAAAGCGTCTACGTCAATGCGTAAAATGCAGGCGCTATGACACATCCAAACAACACCAGATGATGGGAGACTTACCACAAGCTAGAAGCAACCCATCACGCCCATTTTATAACACGGGAGTTGACTTTACTGGTCACATCATGATAAAGAGCAGCAAAGGGCGAGGCATCAAGTGTACAAAGGGCTATGTTGCAGTTTTTGTGTGCATGGCCACCAAAGCAATACACCTAGAGCTTGTCTCAGACTTGACCACATCATCTTTCTTGGCAGCTCTAAAAAGAATGGCTGCTAGGCGAGGAAAGCCGTACCACATTTACAGTGATAATGGCACTAACTTTCTAGGAGCAAGCAATGTCCTACAGCAAGAATATGAGATGTTACAAGCTATCTTTACCGAAAACAACAGTAAATTTATGCAAGAAATCATCGAAATGAACATACAGTGGCATTTTAATGCACCTTCCTGGCCTTCAGCTGGAGGTTTGTGGGAGAGCGCAGTGAAAAGTTTGAAACACCATCTCAAACGCGTCGTCGGTGAACAAAAGCTGACTTACGAAGAGTTTACCACCATCCTGTATCAACTAGAAGGATGTTTAAACGCAAGACCTTTGTGTGCTCTCACTGAAGACCCGGAAGATTTAGATTACCTCACTCCGTCTCACTTCCTAGCAAGCGGACCTGTGCTGTCTTTGTTCGATACAGAGCAAGATTTGAGAACAAGATGGTATCTATGTCAAAAGATTTACAATGATATCTGGAAAAGATGGCGAGGAGAATACCTTAGTCAGTTAACTACACGAAGCAAGTGGATGAGAAATCAAGAAAACATCAAGGTTAATGATCTCGTTATCATACACGAAGACAACCTGCCAGCAGGACGGTGGGCAATGGGACGAGTCGATAAACTACACCCAGGATCCGATGGGAAGGTTCGAGTGGTTACGCTTAAAACCAAGAACGGTTATCTGAAGCGACCAGTCGTAAAACTATCTTTACTGCCCGTTAATCAAAGTTCAAACATCGACCGCCAACAAACAAACATAGCAAGTACATTTAACTTATCGCAAACTGACATGAAACACACGAAGAAACCGCGCTTTAATTTCAAGTCGCTAGCATTGGCTATATTATATTTCATGAGTATACTTACCACTTCATCGTGCACCTATATCAACACTCCGCTGAGATCAAACCAAGGCATTTATTTCGATAAGGTCGCAAATATGCAAGTTATAAGAGACGACTGGACAGTAGTGGTATATTACAAGTTGGAACCCTACTGGCAAGGCATCAAAAATTTCGAAATGTACTTTAATCATCTGGAAGAAACCTGCAAGAAACTGGGCGAGCAAGTTCAATGTGACGTTATACTTTGGCAGCTACGTCACAGTTACGACGAACTTCAGCACTACAACACGGTATTGATGACGCAACATACAAGCACGCGCTCGCGAAGGAGGCGTGGTCTCATTAATGCTGTCGGCTCTGTAGCGAATACATTGTTTGGCGTCTTAGACGAGAAGTTTGCCGAGCAGTATCAGAAAGATATAACGCTCATACAAGACAATCAGCAACATTTAGCAACTTTATGGCGCAATCAAACATCGATTGTTGAAGCAGAATACAATTTACTTAAAAGAAGCGAGGACGCCATAAACAAGCAATACAAATTAGTAAACAAACACCTACTAAAAATAGAAAAAGCCGTCAACATATTAAACGCAGAGGTGAACAACATTTCGCAATCAAATTACATTACACTCACCGCTATTGCTGCAAGTAACATGATCAATGAACTTCGAAACATACAAGAATCACTTTTGGCTACGATCACCGATATATACCACGGAAGATTTAACTATCATCTTTTATCACCGGAACAACTTAGAAGCGAGCTCAGTATCATAGCAAGCCAAATATCAAATGAACTGACTTTGCCTATAGATAATATACATACAAGTTTACAGAGCATATATCATCTACTTACCATCAAAGCAAGAATGTGCAACGAATACCTGCTGTTTGAAGTCAAGGTTCCGCTAGTCAGCAGAGATTCTTTCGAAATGTTTCATCTCATTCCCGTGCCAATCGTGACAAATCATAGCAAGATGATAAGCACGGTGCCAGTTTCGGAATATTTGGCCATCAATTTAGCAAAAGATGCCTACATAATAATGGAAAACGAAGATATTATTACATCGTGTCATCAACAAGATCAGTCTTACTGGTGTCAGTCCAAAAAACCTGTATATCATCTCAAGCAAGAAGAAAGTCTCTGTAAATATGACAAGAACAAGAAACAATGCCAAACGGCTATTAACCCCTGCATCAATAAGTGGGTCGAATTAAATACATTAAACAAGTACTTATACTTTTGTTGTGAGAGGTGTCAGTTACGAGTGATATGCGCGGATCAGGTGACCGCGCCACAGCTGGAGCAAGCCGGCATCGTCAGCATTTCACACGGGTGCATTGTCAAGTCCGACCTATTTACGGTGCACTCTCGTAACCTTGATCGTAATGTTATCAAAACGAGCATCAATATCAAAACACAAGATATCAGCCCTATAAATAACATCATCAACGCGTCAGTCCCAATCACACCCATAGTGGACGATACTATAAACGAGCGCCAAAGACAACTTAAGGGTATTGAACAAGGGTTGAAGAATTTGAAAGAGCAAGCAGTATTGAGCACTGACATATCGTACCATGATGTACATCAGTACGCTCTTATCTACATCATCATCGGCATCGCAGTCATCATCGGCGCGTGCTGGGCGTGGCGGCGTGTGCGGCGCGCGCGACCGGCGCCGGTAGCGGCTCCCATAGCGGCGGAACGTACGACCGTGCGCCTCTCCTCCATTCGAAACAGCATTTGTGAAGACGAAGACAGCCAAGCCAACCAGATACACAGTGTTCAGTGTTTAAATAAGTCTACGTCGCCCATAGTAACTAACACTGCCTCCCTATTTACACAATAAATTTTAATCTCACCGCCATCTCTGGCGGCCCCCAGCATGTACGGTGTAGCAACGTACATTTCCCGTCATCAGCAATAAAGTTACTATGCGCGGCTGACCCCATTTCGTAACTTTAATATTTACTTTATTCTTTTATATTTAGTTCGCATTTTGTGCCTAGCAAGACGGCCGCGGCTCATAGCATTTATTATTTGTAATATTTGTGTGACAATAAATCTCGTGTGCTCAACAAGGAGTTTGGATTTACTCTCACCATCAGCATAGCAAGAAAGGTGTGCGGTTAGCAGACCGTACAGCAACCGAACTTTTAGCTCCAAATTCGGTTTTGCAAGCCATCAACTAGCCCTCAACAGAAGACTGCACGTGCACCGGCTATTCTAAACCAGAATCACAGAAAATAAATTATAATCATACGATGCAAGGGTCGTCGGTTAGGACGAGGAGGTACTATACTTAAGTATAAAGGGTTGTTCCTATATTTCACACTATTGTGGAAAATTGGATCCGGACTGTCGGGCTTGATGTGGAAAAATTTACATGTTTCAATTTTCCACATCAGTACCTAGGGATGTGGAAATTAAATAGGTACTTTAGATTAATAAGTATCTAATGAAATACACTTTTTCCACACTAGTGTGATTTTTGTGTGGAAAATAGGAATAAAAGATATGGGAAGTGAATATGTAACTTTTAACCGAGAAGACAAGTGACGTCGGAAACGTCTGTTTCGCAAATTTAGGATATCTACATGATATGATTAGTAGCTCTCACAATGTAGGTACCTACGCAAGAAACTATAGCCATTTTAGTATAAAGATTTGTTTGAAATCACTTTTCCATCTGCCTAGTGGGTTTTGTGATATATTTTGCACAATGTGCAAAATATATCACAAAACATTACCCACATGTCATGTGGGTAAATAAACAAGGCAGGTTCTTCTTATATGGATAATCAATAAAAGACCGCTCTTTTATGTAATAAGTTTATTGCGTTCACTTCTTGGCGGTGACGGCGGCCTCGTCCTCGCGCGCGAAGGTCTGCAGCAGCTCCTCCTTCTTGGCAGCGATGCGCTCCTCGCGCCGCTTGCGCGCTTCCTTCACCTTGTTACGGCGAGCCTCGGCCTGGTCGCTGGAAGAGATACACTATTGTTAACGAAGCCGAGACAACTTTCCAGGTAAAAGAGAGAGCTGGTACTATCAAGGTCACCCCCAGGTCGCTAGAAGAGATACATTGTTAGTAAATGAAGATACGATAATTTCCCAGGTGAAAGATACAGCTGGAACTATGAAGGTCACTGCTGACTTACCACTTTACTATACAAAAAGGCTTGCACATTGCATAGTCTTATGTTTAAAGTGATGCCAGTTTTTGTGTCGTTTTTGCAGAAGTGGTTAGCCACTGACCTCAACCATACAAGCTCAGTTCAAATATGACTTAGGTTCTTAGGTCTGCATTGCTGATAAGGCATATTATAAACATGGTGTGGGGCTCTGTTACTGTGTCCAATGACATGTGGAATGTATGAGATTGGTGTCCAATATATTTAAAAAATAAAAAAATGAAAGGCATTGTCATAGGAAAGGTCTGGCTAGACTTTACAGTTTATAGTCTATAAATATAGAAACCCTCACTTTATTGTTTACTAAAAATCATTGGGATATGTATCCAGATTCTACTGACAGGTAAGTAATGTATTAACTTGGTGTAGCTTTTGAGTATGAAGGGTCAATTATTAAACATTGCCTAGGGCAAAATGCAAGTGCTTATTAGAGATGCAACACACCATACAAATTGCTTGTAATGTCCAAGTTTGAACAAACATTGTAAAAAAGCTATGTTACTGTTACCTCAGTTAGTAAACTGGATATACATATGAGTATGGATCTAGAAATGAGGTGGACTTGTGTAAAGCAATTGTATTCATAAGACAGTCCAAAATGTATGGTATGATCTGTCCAACTGCAGACGGCATACCTTTGACAAATCATACCATATGTTTATTCCACCTCTGAATGATATGGAAATGATGGTTAACAACAATTTTACCAAAAAGTCTATTCAATTACAAATCCATGTCAAAAGAATCAATATACATAATGCATATTATCATAATTATGATGTATCTTATAAAATAAATAAACATACCTAAGCATCTTGGTCCTAGCCTTCTCAGCCTTTTTCCTGTGGATGTACTCCATCAGCACACGCTTGTTCTTAAACACATTACCCTTCGCCTTCATGTAAAGAGCATGATATAGATGCCTGTCAATCTTCTTGGCTGTTCTGTACTTGAGGAGCAGTTTACGGAGCACTCTTTGTCTTTGTACCCATAGTTCCTGATGACAAAATAAACTACAGTTAGGCATTTATAATTATTTATCCATTTAATCATTTTCATTTTGTTCTAAAGAAGCATGGGCAAATAGATAACATAGACAATACTTGAATAGGGATTTGAATTCTAAAATCTTTGACTCCTTTGAAGGGCATTCTTATTTAAATAAAACACTGCTGAAAAAACATTAATTTTGATTAAAAAATAAAATGTTAAATTATTATTACTAGACCAAAAATATTACTATCTGGGCTCCTAAAGAACTAACCATTGCTTGTTTACGTATTGGATGGGATTTCACATGTGATGGCTTGTCTTATTAATAAATAGACAGGACAACATTTTTATGTACATTTTTTGAAAAAGATGACCCATTTTAAAAAGTGGTTCAATTGATTCTGCTTGTTATTTCAATCAACCTATTTTTATGTTTTACCCATTTAACTTTACACATATTTCTCCAATTCACATATTAAAACAGAATTCAAAATTGATTGTTTATTTACCTTTTGTGGCATACGCGCATTGGCTGTACCTCTCCTTTTACCAAAGCCACAGTGGCGACCCTTTCTGCGGGCCTCTGTGTTCTTGCGGACACGCGCACGAGAGTGTACCGCTACAGGCTTCTTGATGACGAGACCATCCTTGATCATCTTACGGATGTTCTGTCCTGAAAAGCACAAATTATTCATTGCATTAATGCAGGTAGATATGACTTTGGTAATTAGGATTTTTTGGGTCCACACTAGTCCCATAGATTTACTAAAAAGAGTAAATTATCAATATTCCCTTATATAGAAAACATATTCATTCAAACAGGTAAAATATGTAAGGGCCCGTTGGCCGTGGCACAGTAAAGTAAAATTTATATATTATTAATATAATCTATTGCAGCCAAATCTGATACTAGGGTCACCAAATAAGAAACAAGATGAGAATCATTATCAGTACAGAATAGAATGATGCATGCAACCAACCCATGCAAGGTTATACTTACGGGAGTTGGTGTTGGCGATTTCATTGATCTCGTTTGGATCTAACCACACCTTCTTTTTACCACATCTCATAACAGAGGCTGCAAGCCTCTTCTGTAGCTTTAGGGAACTGAAAATAAGAAAATATCACCGATGACCACATGGCTTAGAAAGACCGATTGCACTACTAAGTGAATATTGTTTACCAGTGTAAGAAATACCAAAATATATATCACACATATTGCAAAAAACTTTACAAAACATTATCAATAAAGATTCTTGAGGATAAATAAAATAAATCACATCTTTTTTATAAAACTAACCTCATCTTGACACGATGAACTCCAACGCACACAAGAAAGAAATATGGCCGCCGTCGCTGGTGCTGCCGCAAAGCTTTGACAGTTGAAAATTTTAGTTTTGTCTATGGAAAAATGATTTTTTTCTTTGTGGTCGTAGTATTTATTTTTTATGCGTTATTTGCGTTTTTATAAAACATTGATCAACGAAATGAAGACACGAAAATTATCTGCATGCGTTTCTTTCAAAACTTGACATGCAGTCTTCATAATGAAGGAAGACAATTCACCTTGACGTGGTGGCCAAGTCTTGCTTGGCACTAATTTCCCAATAAGACCAACACTACTTTAAAAATATACTGTGATGAGAGTTTTGCGCGGGAAACGAAAAGGGAAGGACGGACCATATTTCTTTATTTTAGAAATTGTTATTTTCGGGTCAATTATTGTGATTGTGCGGTGGAATTGTCATGATAATTCGTGCTTTTGAAGAAAACAATGAAGTTAAAGTGAGAATTATAGTGAAGCGTGCTCTAATCGCGTCGTCTTAACCGGATCGCTGTTCCTGCGCTTAGCTTCCTTGTTGAGCATTGGAATGCGGACACCTTGCATTTCAATGAGTTAAGTTAAGTTAAGCTAGTTTAGTGTTAGTTTTAGTTTTAAGTATTGAAAAATGAAAATACGATAATGAAGAATTGTCTGTATGGCAGGACGTTAAACTTGTATATAAAAATAAATAAAAAATATTTTGACAGCTTGTTGTCATCAGTTCCAGTTGCTGTTCAGTCAATATGAGGGTGCGTTCTACTTGCGGTCCTCGACGATGGCCCGGCCCACTTTGGCCTACTTTGCCTGATCACCGAGTTATGGCGCGATGACTTTGATGATGTCATAATATACAGGTTGTTTGGTACATTGTATCTCTCTTACCATCGCACGGTACGAAAGAGGACTGGGCGTGGAATAATATTCTTAAGAACGATAATAGTACATTATGATACAAGTGTGCTAAGTTGACCATTATATACAAGGCGATATTGTGTGCGCACGAGCGAAAGCGAATGCGCCATAAGAAAGCCGCGTATGTGGTCACAGACACACGTGTTTCATACGATGTTTTTCAACACACTTGCGAGGAAAAAACAAGACTCCAATTATTTACGAAAAATGGCGCGTTGTTTTTTTTTTCTTGCCGCGATACCGATGCGCGCGCAAGGCTAAGGTGCGAACTAAATCCGCCAACAGCCAAGGTTAAAAATGTAATAATTCGTGTTCGTTATAGCTATTCGTGCGCTATAGTGTCGGAGACGTTATAAAACAAATTACAGAAAATCTTAAATGAATTTGAGTTATTTTTTAGTATTAAAGCTGGATTTACCATTTCTTGAATCAAATATGTACATACTGTTGTTATTTTACGCATAAATTTGCGAAAATAAAAGTTATAACCCGACTTTATATCGCTTCCTCTTCTTACTTACTACTTAGTACTAGGGTACAAATGTAAATTGGTCGGGTTAATAAACTAAAGGCACTAGTGCAATAATATTTTTAAAAAGCACGCGTGTTTAATATCTAGGATTATAAGCTAAAAATCAGTGCAATAAAAACGTCATTTTAAGCAAGTGTGTTGAAAAATACTATTTTTGTTAAGTATGGCTTATAATGCCCCCCTTATAAGCCATTTTCATAAGCTCAAACAATCGTTTTCTGTGTATATTTTTTTGTCTTTAAGACAAATATCCGAAATTTGGCATTTCTTTTCCGCGTATTACGCTGATATGTTTTTGTGCAATATTTTGCGGTTAGTTTTTAAAAATATGTATATTTTCATCTTATGTGATTCGAATGCCGAAATTTGGATATTTTTCAGATTATTTCGGATAAAAAATCAAAATTAAATAGTCACCGGAACAAAAAATGCAGCAGATAATGATAGCTAAATACTAGGTATTGTATCAAACATTCTGTATTGTATAATAATAAAAATGTTTTTTTGTGAAAGTTATATGAAAATAATTTAAATAGAATTTTGCTCCTAAATGCTTTTCTTTCCGATTGGAATTAATAATTCAAATTAAATTAGTGTTTTTTTATTTTTTGTAAAATAATGTATCATATTGTGGCCATTGGCTGCGCCTCTCGCGGGGACTAAATGAAAATGGATCGGAAAATATTCAGTCAGCGGTCGCAAAAGCAGTCGTCGCTCGTCGCAGACCGCTGTTAGCAAGTGGAACGCACGCTCAGCTGTCGTTCTTTCTGTCTTCCTGTCCTGCTGGCTGTCTCACTGACTGTCTTGTTTTGCAAGGTTTTGCTTTTACAATACAACAACAATGTAAAAAAAACCTTTGATTCTAATTTATTATTTTCCTGGATATCCAGATTCTAAGCAACAATTTTTTTTACAACTTTTCTATCTAAAGTTTCTGTGTCTCACAATAGGTACGCTAATAATTGTAAGTAAACTTCTGAATCTACGAACTCTTCTGTGATTCAATTTGTTTACGTCACGACTTTAAAACTGGTTTTTAAATTAAAGTTCATCTACCAGTCGTTGCGCCTCTTTACTCTGGGCAGGACGTATAACGTTAATAAAATGGCTACTAACAAAGTGAACGCCGACCTACAAAGGGAGAGAGAAAAGTGTACATTTAACGTCACTGAATTGACGAATTTAATTGATGGAGATGCTCAAAAAACGGAGGAACGGAAGAAGCGAGGTAAGCCTGTGTCCCAAAAAACTTCATTGAGATTCGAGTAAGTATTTGGTTATGGAACTTTATCCTCCATAATTACATAGATATCTCAGAAACCAAGATGTGTGAATTGTGTAATGTTTTTTTTTTCAAAAGAAGGCGTTTATAAGCTTTATTACTAATAATTGTTTATTTCTAGAATGAATGAAAATAAGGACATATGTACATAATGTATGAAATACTATTTAACTCCAATAATATTTGTTGGGTAATGTTAAATATTCTTATACTGAAAATATCTCAATACTTATAAGTGTTTTCAAATATACAGGTTAATTTAAGGGTGATATGATTATGTTAACTTAGTTTAAAATTACTTGATAATAGTATGTCATATTGTGATTTATAGGACTGACCAAAAATATGCCCGAGTTATTATTTGACTCACTATGATCCCTGGCCAAAGAGTTTATATTTTTTTTCTTAGAGGACATGGCCCTCAAAGAGGGTATCCACATAGAGGAAGTCCCTGCAGAGTATCTCAGCCACAAAGAACAGTATGAGCTGGCCATAAAGAAAGCATGTCTCCTTTTCAAGATGATCAGACGACTTCAGGATGAAGAAAACACAGGAATGGAAAACTATATGTAAGAAAACTCTCATCTTATGTAAAGCACAGAACAAAGAAGATGAGAACTAAGAATAAGCTAAGAACTAAGAATGTATTAATTTTGAAAAAATAAAATTACATGTTGAATTTATTAGTATATCACATTCACTAAATGTTTTCATTTCTGTCCACAAATATCTAAGTTATTCAACAAATATTTAGGTATAAATTTATGCATCTTTTTAAAGTAAATATTTTTATGATTTATAGTTCATCCTTTATACTTATCAGAAACTAAAGTTCCTTGACTTATATAATGATATGAGTTTACTAGTTATATTGATTTAACTCTTGTTACTGACTTACCGACTATAATTGTTGTTTTGTAGGGCTGTTTTAGGCGGGTCCCTTGGATCAGCAATCCTCCGTGACGGATCTCCGCTTACATTACATTATGTAATGTTCATACCAACCCTTATGGGCCAGGCTACAGTGGAGCAACAGGCATACTGGATTGGAAGAGCATTCAACCTGGACATTGTTGGCACATACGCACAGGTTCGTAAGCCGTGTGTGTAGTTGTAATCTTATAGTTTCCACACAACTTTTCCTGATCAAAAATAATAATTTAAAAAAGTAAACTGCCCTTCAAAAAATATATCATGATTTCACTAATTACTCATATCTCAAAAACTACTTGACAGATTTTGATGAAACTTACACTGTACTCTAAGTTTAACTATATTTAATTAAGCTAAATAAGAATCATCTCGCTATGACGTTTCAGAGAAATCCTGAGACAACCATACAAATATACAAACATGCTTACACTTATGAAATTTTGCACATGTGTTAGGAAGCCTTAATAGTACAATTAACTAAATTTTTAAACTCCTTTTTTAAGTTGGAAAAAATTTAGCATCATTTGTTTTACCCCCATCAAGTTAAAAAAAGACGAGAAACATGTCACTAAGTAAGGACTTAGAAAGTACTCTGTATAAGTTAACGGAAAGTGTCCACATGATTAAATTCGTTTTTCTTGGCTAGTCCAATAATGTTAACAATTTGTTCATAACTTTTGAAGTAATGGCAGTGAATAAAATTAATAAACTATTTGATAAGATCTCAGTATCAAACGATGATTAACCCATTTAAGCTGTAAGTTTTGTGTTTATCTCATTTAAAAATTAATTATTTCGTTAAAAAGGAATGTCACGATTGTATACAATATTCGACTTGCAAAGAAACTAATCGAAAACTGATTCTACTGAATGGTATCGTGTGATATGATATGATGCAACTTTCGTTAGGGTGACCAAAACTACCAACAATTACCCCAAGCTTAATACGTATCTATTTTTGTATGTAGCGACGGCAATGATAAATAAAATTATCATGCTGCATATTTGAAATTATGTCGCGTCATTATTAGAATTTGCCTAAACGCCGAAGGCCAACAGTTCAGCATAACTTAAATAGAAGAACATATATTATTGAATTTGCTGTTTAGTACTTATAACTTATGGTGTTTTATTAATTGATAACATATTGTAAAAGGTCCAGACGGTTTACTGAGCTGAACTTTATACGTTTGAAGTTCAAACGTAAGAAAATTACTACTTAGATGTTTTTAAATTATAGATACGTCGTATGCGCTCGAAAATGGCTACACGAAAGGCAGGTAATAGCCCGGAGTGCATTCAGTTGGGCACGCTTGCTCTTTATGGCTATACGTCCCGACAACGTCTTAAATTATTTCTCGTTTTCTGGTAAAAATGCTTTCCTATGTCTTTAGGAGCAGTACCAAGAAAAAACGTGTCATTACATTCATAAGCGTAGTTTTTTTTTTAAGTATTAAAACTTAAAATACGTATTTAGTCTTTACTATAATTTGGCAATTGCTGACATTAGGCTAAAAAGCGAGATGTCACGCGCTCGCGCCAATAAGCGCTCAGTAGCAATAAGTAGGTGCGTAACGAAGTTATCTCTTTTTATCAACAGGCATCCCCCATCATTTGTCCCTATTTGCGCTTAGTGTCGTAATACACAACTATACGTTCGTATATAGAGTAATTCTTGCGCCATTTTAAAATGCTTTAATGTTGGTGTGTAACATATCTATCCTTTTGAACGTCATTGATCTTTGTAATAATTTTATTGAGTTCTAGGTGTCACCGTTGTTCAGCATGCTATGATATAGTATGCCTACTAAATGAGTTCATGGTACGATTATTGGTAACTGGTCTTCTATCTGTTGAATACAACTTAGCAACTTGTTTCAGACGGAACTCGGACATGGGACTTTCATTCGTGGCTTGGAGACAACGGCTACCTACGACCCGTCTACCAAGGAGTTTGTGCTACACAGCCCTACACTCACGTCTTACAAATGGTGGCCTGGTGGATGTAAGTGCCTTTATTTCTTAATAATTGAACATTTTTCTGAACTTATGTTTGTTCCAATCACACTTAGATCCATTACTTACTGCGACTTTTAGCATCGATGCAGTCGCGCGTTTTTAAAACGCTCGAAAGCATCGCGACTCACGCAATGAACAGACTGTCCCGCATTAGTATCGATAAACTTGCCTATGAACAGGTACAGTCGTCAACGGCCAGCTTCTGCATCGCGACTGTATCGATACTATACTAACGCGCGACAGTATCTATGCTCAGCTCTGAAGCTATCATGCGCAAAAGACTGCGTCTTTGCTACATCGAATACGCGGCAACTGCCACATAACCAACAGTGGGGATTGTCCTCTGATCGATCACAGGATTAAATTAACTATATAATATACTCGTATATTTATACACAATTAATTACTGTCATTAAATGAAATAAATTATTTTTATTTTATTTATTTATTATTTTAAAAGCAGCGGATGTGTGTAAAGGTGGATCATTTGCGACTGCATTGTTGCTATAAAAGTCGCAGTGTGCAACAAAAGGAATCAAGTCACTTATACTAAGTGATAAATACATTTATTATTTTAAAGTTACAAAAGTAATGAATGTGAGTAAAAATGCGATCATACTCCTTTCGCATTCATTTCTAAATTTTGTCACCGGAGCACAGAGAAAATTGGCACACATTACCTCAAACGTATAATTAACAAACTCTTTTTTAGTAGTTCTTCTATATTTTAAGCACTTCAAACTCATCATCTGCTTAAAATTAATGATTCAAAGTCAAAGTCAACAATATTTTTGCCATTGAAATCCAACTGACAAGAACTAGTACAAAGTTACATAATATTATTCCTAATGTATAAAATTAAACCGTACAACATAATCATCTATGTTGTACATTGACACTCAGATATGAGTCTCTGAAGTGGTTATTACAAAAAGTTAGATGTAAACAAATTATGTAAAACTCAAGTTAGCTTTATCTCAGGTAAAACTTAACCAACAAGGACCATATATAATATTTATATTATTTAATTGTTATTTCTATACCAAGAACAGGAGATAATCTGAAAACCGTATATGTATACGCTAGATACATAATTTAGTTACAAAATCATAATTTCGTAAGATCTACGTGCACCCTTCGGGTTTTCTCTATTTAAGCGCTCTATCATCCTAATTATAAATATGCGCCAGACAACACACTAATTGTCGATGTTTTAAAGTAAGGAATTTTCTTCCTTGTGTAACGTATACCAGACAACGATTATGACGCGGGCGTCTCCCATATATATATGTTACAGTCAAAACTCATAGCCAGTCAAAACCATTTTTGACTGCAAAAATCAGTCAATATTGGTTTTGACTGTTAGTCAAAAACAGTTTTGACTGACTTCGGCAGTCAAAAGTGGTTTTGACTAACGACATCGGTCAAAACCATTATTGACTGATTTTTGCAGTCAAAAGTGGTTTTGACCCATAGAAAAAATGAATAAGGTTAGAATGGGTTTGATCGATCGTTTGTATGGGAACCTCTGTCGCCGGTGGGAGTTACCGCGCTGTTGCTGCAGTGTTTCAAGTACCAATTAAAGAATCAACGCAACTATATTACAAACCAATCACAATGTCCGCTAGGAGCTCTGTGATTGGTGTCATTAGTACTAGAAACCAACTACCAATCACAGAGCTGCTAGCGGTGAAACCACCAATCCTCATTCAGATACGTTCGTTCTTTTATGTCAAAATACTAGTGATGTGGTAAAAGTCGATTATTTCGGTTGATAAATTCAATTACCGGTGTAATGTTGTTTCTCAATATGAATCAACATGTAGGATTTAAGTTTGAGTTAATTCGGATAATTTTACAGCTCATTTGATCGCAGCAAGGGTTTTACTATTGCTTTTCGGAAAAAACAATAGAAGAAAAAATGGAATTGCTAAACGTTACTTGAAATATAATACCCATAATCATTAGAGTAGTATCTAAAATTAATTTTATTAGTAGAGTTGAATCATTCTATGTATAAAAAATAAATAATATTTTTTATATAAGACATATCCAATGTAAAGAAATGGTAAGAAAAGTGTTTAAAGGTATTTGCATGGTCTCCATTATTCAGGTATTATATCTTACAATGCTATTTATTCATTCATATTCTTATCTAATACTATAAAGCTGAAGAGTTTATATTAAATTATTGTATTGTTAGTATTTGTTGTGTGTTAAACGCGCTAATCTCAGGAACTACTGGACAGATTTAAAAAAATATTTTTGGGTGGGATGTCTTATATTTATCGAGAAAGACTTTAGGCCAGAACTTCAGGTTGGGACGGGAGGGGAGGGAGCAAGCTCAAAACAATATGTATATTATAGTAACATAAATAGACTTCAAATAATACTACTCAAACTTTTTTATTTTAATTTCATTTATTTTTGGAAAATAGTTAAGATGACAATTAAAAAAATAAAAAATACTAATAGACCTATGATTGACTGTTAGAGAATGCTTTTGGCATTAAGTCCGCCATATGTACAATTTTATGTTTCGTGCATGAAATTTTATATAAATGAATATGATGGGTTAGAATGTTTGTAACACTCACAGTGTATATTTTTTATTCATAAAGATGAAATAAGAGACCAAAAATTTGCGCACGGGCTGGACTCTAACCTGCAACTTTCTGTCTAACCGGACCAAAACGCTCTATCAATTGATCTACCGTGGTGTCTGTCTGACCTTGCGAAATTCGTGGTCTCTCATGGATACGTCATTACGCGTGACGTTCAGCGCCATCTACCCGTCTTGTTTATGGAACAGTAGGCCAAGTATGATAAATATGACCCAAGTTAGTACGGTGGTTAAGTAACCGATACTAGCTAACCATCTAAACGTGCTTTTTGAAGCACGGAGATGCTCGTTTTTTAATTGCAGGAATACGTTGTTTTGGTTGCGCAAATAAGAATATAATAAAGATTTTTTTTTTTTCAAATAGCTCCAGTAGTTCCTGAGATAAGCGCGTTCCAACATATAAACTCTTCAGCTTTATTATATTTATTTATTCATTATATTTAAAAAAAAAATAAACATTATTTTACCATGTATCGATATTTTTACTGTGCTGTGAGTTACATCCCTAGTGATGCGTATGCAAGCGCACCAACCAAATTGGACGCGATACATTGCGTACTAAGATAGAAGATTTGTTAGAAATATGCGTGGACTGTCATCAATGAATTTTTTTTTTTAACTTGGTGCAAAGAATCCGCTGTCATTTGAAATATCATAATTTCAAAGTGATTTTTTGCAAATAATGTCGAAATAACTACATTTTATTACTCTCCGGTGAAAAGATACACTTCCTCTCTCATTTTGTATGACCTGGCTTCACGCTCTGCAAGTAATTATAGCACAAGACGGCATTTTTGACAAAAAATAATGCAACGCTCTTGTCACGCGACTGAAGTAACTACGGCTCAATGCAGGCATATGCCTACAATAGTAGCACGCTGCCGCACTGACCGAGGCCATTCTAACCTTATTCATTTTTTCTATGTTTTGACCGGCTATGAGTTTTGACTGTAACATATATACTAAATACATATAAAAGTCAGGTAGTCAGGAGCTCTAAACTACTACACCAAACGCATCATCAATCATGATCCCTAAACCATTTCTTCAATGTAAGTTCAGAAATAGATTATTTTCCAGTTTATCGTCATTATAAATTCATAGGTTCGTAAAGCCAGTTACCATTAGTACATAAAACTGGCTGAGATTACGTTATCTTGTAAATAAAATAATCCTGTGATCAATTGAAAACAATAAAGAGGTATTAATTTGTCATTGGCGCTTATCAGCATTATTTTTTAAATTGTAATTAGTAACAACGAATATTAACTAATTATAAGCAAAAGTCTTGCCTTACGTCTTATTTCATTAAGCATTTGAACAATGAAAACGTAAAATAGTAATAGTCCCCCTAGCCGATTTCGACTACTGTGACCAGTCACAACGACTAACCGACTGCGCGAGACATATTATAGTGCACAAGCGTGTGCGCAAACAACTTTCACTCTCATAGCCCGATGGGACAGCAATCTGACACGACCGGAGAGAGATCAGGCGCAGGACCTATGTCGCAGCCGTCGCTTGTAAGTGCGACCCTCTTACCGCTGCGTCACCAACGCAGTTGAATGAAAACGTATATGAACCTTCCAAATGCATTTTATAATATCGTCGCCCGTTCTTGCTTTGCCCTCAGTGGCCCACACGGCAAACTACTGCATCGTAATGGCGCAACTCTACACCAAGGGTAAATGCCACGGCATCCACCCCTTCATCGTTCAGCTACGAGATGAGGAGACCCACATGCCCATGCCTGGTATCAAGATTGGAGAGATTGGAGCCAAACTTGGTATGAACGGTACCAATAATGGGTTCCTCGGCTTCGAACACGTCAGGATACCAAGGGACCACATGATGATGAAGAACTCTAAAGTGCTTGAGGTAAGGAGAGGTTTACTTTGACGATAGCTCGTTCCTATGAGGTGAGAAATGAGATCATAAAGCTTGCGTAACTATGCTTATAATCGGATAGGCGACTATTGCCGTTGGTTGTATCTTGATGATTCACTTACAGCCTTCTCCGATAAATATGCTATGTAACCCAAAAAATGTTTTTTCTAATCGGGCCAGTACTTAACTTTAACCGTGAGATTTGCACGTTCAAACAAACTCTTTAGCTTTTCACCATAAGTATAATCATATCGAAGATATGGATACATTGCCGCAACTTTTTTTGTGCTCACTGAAACCGTACTCTGTAACGGATTTTATCTACAACAGAATAATTATACCAACTCTTCGCTTTTTATGGCCTAATTTCAAGGGATTATAGTTCAAAATTGAAGTGAAAATTATGGTAGCTACTAATAATTTGTTTTCTTTATGTCTTATCTGAGTAACATATACATGTAGAATAAGTGATTATCATATTTTATTCGAGATTAAATGCAATTTGTTTATATACAAAATGAGATAAATAATCTTCGTTATTATATATTTTGTGTTCTCTCTTAGTTAATTAATTTCTTTTGATTCATGTAAATAAGTAGCATGAAATAAAATCAAATTACACTGACCTAAAATATGTTAATTACAATCGTTTCAAAATATTCTCTATCACACGCGTCAGTAATAAATAATATTAATTAATCTGCACCTAACAGATAAAGTTATCTGTAATTAGTTTATGTTATTCTTTATCGATATAGGACAAAAATAAACATATCAAATGGTGGTGTACTTTGAACTTATGTTTCCACTTCATTATTATTAAAAGAAATAAGGAAAATATTTTTTTTGTTACCTATGGAAACAAAGTTCATGTGAATGACAATCTGTCTGAAGAACAAATTGGTATTATTTATCAAAAATATTATCGGGTTATACATTTTTGTTGAAAACTATCCCTTATTACAAGGGAATAAGATACCAGTGTTGACCTTGACGTGCTGGTGTCCGTACATAAAAATAAAATTACTCAATTTATCAAAAAGTAATTTGAAAAAAACTTAATATTTTTTTTTTAATGAATACCAACCTGCATGTATTCTTGTCATAGTTTATTTATATTACATATTGTTCTTGTCATACTTTACATTACATTTAGTAACGAATGTTATGTTTGTGTTCAATAGCATATAAATATCTCACAGATAACCTACCGTCATGATTATCTCAATACAAATGACGATCACATACAACCAATTATTGCAGTCGAAAAGATTGCAAGCCAAAAAAAATAAGCGAAAAAACCCCCTGAACCCTTAAAGTTTCGTCAAGTCTGTCTGTATGTCACAGACACTTTATAAGTGGAAGTAAGTGGATTCCCTAATTCAGTTAAAGTTGGCACGGAACCCTCAGTGCGCGAGTCTGACTCGCACTTGGGCGGATTTTTGTTTTTATTGTGTTTTGTCATTATAAATTGCACTTTTAAAAGCATTTTTGTCATACGAGGAATCGTAAGCTGTGTCTTACGCTATCCAGGCAAATGCCTCAATGGCAAGACAGTTGAATTTCCTTGTCTGACTCAGTTTCTTTTTGCAAATTATTTTTTACAGTATGATGTTGCATTTAATTTTAAAATTGTATGCTTTATTATTAATACGGTTGCAATATTCTTCCACAGGATGGCACATACGTGAATGCTCCCAGCTCAAAGTTAACGTATGGTACCATGATGTTCGTTCGTGTGGTCATCGTACAAGACATGTGCGCGTACATGGCGAAGGCTGTCACAATCGCTACCAGATATTCTGCTGTGAGAAGACAGTCGCAGCCGAAACCGAAGTGAGTATGCTGTCTCTTACCTACCTTAGTAGATAGAGCAGTATGGCATTATGATTCTTGCCCGCTTATCTGACAAGTTCGGTCATTCATGACTCTGTCGCAGCTCAACCGAAGCTGTAGACAGATGCTGTCTTACTCTTTTTTATGGCTAGATATTGTTGTATGGAGCGAAATAACGATATAATAATTGTATTTTACGGCAATGCCAGGTAAGCGAAACAGGTCAGAGTTTAAACAAATTACACAAAATGTCTTCTTCTTCTTTGTCAATCTTTATTTCTACCTATACTCAGATTTTTAATAAGATAGACTTAATGACATTTGAAGGGGTTGCCACTTTTTCGTAATTTCAAAATTGTGTTGTTAAAGCGCAAACAAAAGTTTATTAGCATGTAATTAATGAGTTTTTTAAAAAAAAATACAGAAATACAATCGGCCTTAAATCATGTTTCCTACAAATATTATCATTATTTCTAATAATGTGTTTAAGAAAGTAGTAAAAAGTCAACATAAGTAAAACACGAATATTACTATTACAAGTAAAAAGACTTAGATTACTTACTCAATAGAAAAAATAGAATCACATTATTGCAAACTCGTATCATAAATTCAATTATTCGCGTACAATGAGCCGTATTTTTGTCATTCGATGTTTTATCATCGAAAGATGGCGCTAGCGTCATTCAGGAAGTCACTCTTTTAGTAGAGGGTACCTAATTGCTTTTCGCCACCGTAAATAATAATCAGTAAAACAATAGTAATGGATACCTTAAGTAAATAAAGGACTTTGTAATGTCAAGAAATAAGTATTTTAATTAATCTAAATATCATTACCGCTTTTTACAATATATATTTACACCCATTTTTTCTTTGTGGTTTTAAGCCAATGTAAAAAATATATATCATAAAGCTGTTTTAACGCCATCTAGTTAGGGCTATAGTAAGTGATGGGAGAAAAGTACTCTTTAAATTGTGAAAACACTTGCACTACGCTTGTGAAAATAAAATAAATAAATAAATATCCTTTGGACATTCCCACACATCGCCATCTAGTCCCAAAGTAAGCTACTCAAAGCTTGTGTTAGGGTGCCAGACAACGGATATAATACTTAAATAATTTTTGTTTGTAAATACATACATGATATACATAGAAAACACCCAGACCAACACAAACAGACATGTTCATGCACACAAGTGTTTGTATTGTGCGGGGATCGAACCCGCGACCCGCTGCGTAGTAGGCGATTTCTCGACCACTACACCAGACGGGTCGTTAAATAAAAAAGAGAAAGTGCGAATGAAGCTGTCTTTCTGGTGTAACTATTTAATAATCAGAGTGTAATACTGATTTTTTACAACCCTCTGGTTTCTTCCATCTCCAGTGAACCAGAACCCCAGATCCTGGACTACGTGACGCAACAGCACAAGTTGTTCGAAGGCATCGCGTCCGTTCACGCGTTCCGACTGTCAGCTCAGTGGCTATGGACTATGTACAATAACGTCACTGCTGAGCTAGAATCGGGAGATCTGGATAGACTGCCTGAGGTAGAGTATCATCCCGTAAACTCCAAGACTACGTGGACTCCAGCACGTGTTGTTCAAAGGCATATCGTCGGTATAAACCATAAAATTAATATTCCTATCGGAATAGAAGGACAAGTAAAAGCTGTCAAACGAAACCGATTTAAGATGTCCGTAACTAACATAAGTAAGTAACATTAAGAGCTTTAAATGAGATAACCTTTCGATCAGGTGATTAAAAACAATGTTCCTAAGATAAACATATTAGTTTACTGCATGATAAACAGCTGACACAAAATATTGAACATGCAGCTCTAGTGTAAAACTAAATATTATTTCATTATATAAAATATTCATATATACATTCCCTGTGTTATTCTGTCTTTACTTTTTATGTAAATTAACGTTTGTAGAATAGAATAATCAAACTGCGTACTTTAAATTTGAAGCGCATTGGTAAATATAAGTCGTTTATTAAGAGGCTTCGCTTTGGACTAATTTACCTGTTGAATGATTATTTGTTGGGTTATTCAGCTGTAATGAACAACAATCAATCACCGATCAAGTCACCATATTTCAACAGAAATATTTCTTCAAATTATACACAATTTCACATAAATTTTCAAAAACTCAAATGAGAGAAATTTTCAGCAAGCCTTCATAAGCCTCCGAACTGTTTGACATCTGGCAAAAATGGTTCTGCTACCCATCTCTTTTTATCACACAGTTTGCTGCTAGTGACATCTCGCTTTTGTCGTTCTATTCCAAAGGGATAATAATTTTATGGTATAAACTGTAAGAATGGACCTGTCAATAGTGATGGCTTTACTAGGAATATTCCCAATGTTCCCGGAAACTTTCTCAAAGTTTCCAATGACACAAAAATGAAATAAGGTAAGAAAGTAAGCACTTTTAAAGTTAACAGCGGGTTCAGATGCGATTTCTTAGGTTGTAGCAAAGCATGTTATAATTAAATATTTTTTGGACACCGATCACATACATTGCTCTGATCCCAAAGTAAGTAGCTAATGCACTTGTGGTATGGAAATCAGACACAACGGTCTTCTTCTTCTTTCGTGTCACCAAGAAATCGCCCATTTGCCGTGGTAAAAAGATTAGACAAAACGGTGGTACCACAACACCCAGACAATATAGAAATCTATGATTTCTACTTTGGCCCACTAGGAATCGAACCCGGAACCTCAGAGCGGCGACGCCTTGAAATCCAGCGTGCTTATCTACTACACCACGGTGGTTGTCCTGTGGCAAGGGAATGGGATTTAACATTCAGAAGCGTCATTCCACTATCGACATGCCATTGTCACGCTGTCGACATGTCATCGACACGCCGTCGACACATTGGTCGTTATTTTTTTAACATGTTAAAGTGTCTTTGCCTTATTGATAAATCATCGACACGTTGTTGTCACGCCGTCAACGCATCATTCTTTATTTTCGACATGTAAGAAGCGTTTTTTCGCCATCGGCAAGCTGTCGATGCATCGGCAGTTAACGGTAACATTCGAAAGCGTAATTCTGCCATCGATGTCTTTTTTCGATTACTTTATGTAGTAAGTAAGTAATCATGATTACTGACTACAAATACTTATCATGGTTAGTCATAAGTCGTTACATTATATTTTATAGGACATGTAAGGGCAATAAAAATGCGTTCATTCTTAGTAAAGTAGATACAGAACCCTTTTTGCGCGAGTCCGACTTGCACGTGCCCGGTTTTTTTTACATTTTTGTTTTATATACTTTAGAAAGCATTGGTAATTTACTGAAAATTTACTGTAAACAACCAGAAATATTGGGAAATTTCAGGTTAGAAGCGTAATTGACTTATAAATTATTTATGTAATGGCGTAATTTATGCTTTTTGAACAACACACATACAAAATAGAATATTGATTTTCTTATAGGGAATATTTCCCAATATTTCCAGTTTTGGGAATATTGCCGGAATCTTACTCGAGAATATTCCCAATATTTTCAAAATTTCCGGGAACGGCACATGACTCCCTGTCACTGACAGCGCGCGAGAGTTTTGCGGGGGAAACGAAAAGGGAAGGATGGACCTTATTTCTTCGTTTCAGTAATTGGTTTTATCGGGTAAATTATTGTGATTGTGTGGTGGAATTGTCATGATAATTTGTGCTTTTGAAGAAAACAATGCAATTAAAGCTCGGGCTCCGTCTTACCCGGATCGCTGTTCCTGCGCTGAGCTTCCTTGTTGAGCATTGAAATGCGATCCACCTCGCATTTCAATGAGCTAGGTTAAGATAGGCCAGTTTAGTGTTAGTTTTAGTTAATAAGTGTTAAAAAATGAACAATTTTTATTAAAGAATAGTCTGTATGGCATAGAGCCGAAGACGTAAAACTTGTATGAAAAAAAAATGACAGCGCGCGAAACGAGAAGTGTGCAAACAAGAACTGTATTGACACGAAATGGACGAATGCGGGTGGGGGAGTAGGGAAGCGGGAGGAACGTGATATGTTTGACAGGTCCATTGTTTTGATAACCCGGTAGTACATGTGTTCCTGCGCTGGAGTCGGGAGATCTGATTAGATTGACCGAGGTAATGAATTAGCTTGTTAACATCCCACCGCTGTGCAAAGACCTGATCATTGAGCACGATCTATCTATCTCTCTCCCTCTTACTTGCGCTCTTACGGCCGTCCCTATATCCATTCTAACTGTGGTTTTGCCCTACTAGAGTTAGAAATGGTTATCTACCTTTAGATTTTTTGTTTCTATAAACCTACTGGCAGTAGGGTAAACTATCTCTGGATGCATCTTATCGATGGGAGGACGGATAGCTTACTAGGGATAGGCATTTGGATGAAATTGACATTTATTGCGTTCCTATAATGTTTTTCATCTGACTGTCAGTCAGTTTGACTATCTCTAGTAACCCCAGAATTCAATCCTAGGATTTTGGAGGTTAACGCTCTTGTACACCCTGGCAAATTACTAGTTTTAAATGTTTCATTGATTTATTTATGTAAAAGTCCTGCTGCTCACAAGGTTAAGATAGAAACTTTCTCCCTAGTGGCGAAGATGTTCCTTTACCCTAAGAAACTGACCCTAGCCATAACCCCGCCTAACAAAAGATACTTAGATATAATAAGGATGATGTGGTAGGAGAGCTGCGTTCAGGTCATCCAGGGCAGCAGCGTTAAGATGGTAGGTAGGTGGTGGGATCCGCTACCAGTCTGACAGACTGCCCAAACTGATCATAGGGACGGATAATATCTGATTTATTGGTAGTAAATTAGTTTATTTAAAATATTAACAGTTACATTAATAGGTGGGCCGCCAGTGTGAGTTCCGACGGTGCTGGATTCTGCTATGTAGGTCACTGACATGTTCGTAGTTGTAGAATGTAAGGTGCTACCTCGTACAATTTATGAAAAACATATAAGTTTCGGGTCGCGAACAATATTGAATCCAAGTTCAAGCAGTCAACTTTTTCTCTGGGAACAGCTGAGTGACTGGGAAGGTACCCGATGCTTTGCATAGCATTCGATGAGCCTGAAATAATTCCACCAGCATCATCATCTATTCCTTTGTCAAGGGAAGGTGGACTTTTTGATGTGGCTGAAAGAAGTAAATAAAACAAATCAGTACAACATGAAAACAACTGGTATTTAAGCAAAGGATATTGACCAAAACTCTATAGAAACTCTGCACACTTTGCGGCAGCATGCGTCTTTACAAAATGTTTGGATAAAATATATACCAAAATATTTGAAAGAATACACACAAAAAATATTTTTGATAAAAAATCAGGTTTACAAGGAATTCAATGGCAGATTAGGCATTTTGAGGTTATGTTTTGTGATTGCAGAGTTAATGCACCTCACCTACATTCATTTTGATACATTCAGAAGGTAATTGTTATATTTTACTTAAGTAATTCACTACTTAATAACTTAGTTACCCTTAAAATACCAGTACAATTATAATTCAAACAAGATTTTTAAAATATAAACTACAAAGACGCAATCTGGACCCGGCTAGCGGCTTTGGTCAATATCCTTTAACCCTTGGATAGCCTGAGCGCCCGATGGTGGGCGCTGACAAATGTGCATGAGTTTTCCCAAGCGCCCACCTGTGGGCGCTTTTTAATTACTTTTTTGCAAAAAAATAAAATGGGAAAAATGGGTGTATAAATGCTTATTCCTTGGGCATGTTGACCTTTATGAGTAAAAAACAGATTTTTCTACACCATAGACCGCAAACACATCCGGTTGCTCTCAGTTATTGATTAATATTATGTTGCTTTAGAATGTTTTTAACACTCACAGTGTCAAAAATCCGTGCGCAAATTTTTGGTTTCTTATTTCATCTTTATGAATATAAAATATGACACTGTGAGCTTAAAAACATTCTAAAGCATTAGATAGCGAAGCGACATCAATTTCCAAGTTGAATTTATTCTGTAAAGAATAACTGCTTGGGCCATCTGTTTCATAAACAGACGGCTAGATGGCGCTAAGCGTCACGCAATTGACGTTTCCATAAGAAACCACAAATTTCGCCGGGTAGGACTGACAGCACGGTAGCTCAATTGGTAAGAGCGTTTGGCCCGGTTTGCCAAAAGGTTGCTGGTTCAAGTCCCGCCCGTGCGCAAATTTTTGGTTTCTTATTTCATCTTTATGAATGATTAATATTAGTTTTTTTTTCTCGCAATTTTTTTCGTATATGTCGTCACCCTACCACGAATTTGTTTGGTTCTATGTTTTCATTTTTGAATATATATTTTTAAATACAATCATAGGCAATTTTTTCAGTAACAATAAACTTTTTACAGAATGATAATAGCTTATTCCCATAAGATTTTATAACTGTTTACGTAACGTGTAACCTGACACCGCGCGAATTGCGTACGCGCACGCAGACCACCGCGGAAACGCGACCGCCACCGCAATTGCGCCTTAGGAGGTTAAAAACCGTAAACGACTTGTTTGTGAAAGTACAATTGATACTCACTGCACTTATTTTATGGAAATAAAGTCCTCCTTGAATACATTGTTTACCAGCTGGACACATTGTTTTTTCTAAGTAATCGGACTGATAGCATTCTGAAGCGTTTGCGAAAATAAACTGGAACTATAACTTTCTATTTCTTTTCAATCGGTCATTTTAAATTTTAAAAGGACAATATTTTTTTTGTATGGGAGTTGGGCTTAAAATACAATTCTAACTAACAGAAACAAATGATACACCAAATGAAAGAATAAATTCATACAAACAAAAAACACACATTTTTGTTAATTTTTCGATATGGGTTTTGTTTTTATTTTCAATCTAAGTCTTTTGTTACTGGCATGTACAGCAGAGAGTTGCAACACTGTCCGCAGTAATTAATTTTGTTTACAGTTATAGAAACATTTTATTTTGTTTATTTTTGAGAAAACGAATACAAAGATACTTAAATTACATTAAAAATCCAAAAAGAGAAAATGCCCACTTTACAACCAGCTTGATACTTATCCTAAAACAAAGATTTTTACTCTTTAATTTTTTTTAAATTCGACGAACAAAACGCTGGTTTGGTTCCATCCACTTCCTCATTAATATTGACATCTGTCATATGTCAGTGTTAGCAAATCAAATGTCAAAAGCGGTATAAATCAACGTTCTGTTCGACGCATTTTCAAGAATAACAAAATGTTTTCAAAAAGAAAACGGGCGTGTTAAAAAATGTAAAAATAATGTTAAATGAAAGTATTTAAGTTTATAAGTAATCCACAACTAAATATGACCCTGTTAAATATTCACGTATTTTAGGCCCAAAAAAAATGATGTCCTTTATAAATACTTTTTACGTTAAAAAGTATTAATTTTCAATCAATTGACGTAGGTATGATGTCAATCAATCAGCTGTGTGTCAGAGCTCAAAAAAGTTCCATTTTACGTAAAGTCTATGCATGCTTCACATAATATTTTTACCCAAAATAGAACATATATATAATTAGGTACATAGCAATAAAAATAAATATTATTTTAAACGTATTATATAAATATTATCCTTGGTGTATCATAATGACCACAAATATCGTGAAAACGTTGACGCGACGTAATTGAGAGGGTTTTGTTAAACTGCGTAATTCGAAACGTAAGGGAGGGCTTGGATAATGTGGCCTATCTTCTGCTAACTGGAGATAAGCAACACCTATCTGTAATATAGAAACTGTTTATTATGGTCGATAGCTAGTGACAACAGTTCGAGGATAGCTATCTATCTCTGATCTTAGTTTGCATATAGGGAACGGCCGTTAGTTTAGAGCTATCGCATTATAGAGTAATAATAATTTATATTTATTTGGCTTTCATTAGTTATCATAGACTACATTTACTTTTTGTTACGCTGTATTGTTTCTTAATAAAATAAAATAACAAGTTAAACAAAAAAGAAATTAAAAAAATAAAACACTTTTTAAAAACTGACTAAAATGCTTAAAATTAGGTAGGTATTTGCCTTAATGGGCGTGCATTTCATATAGGCAGTTAACTGCAGTGCCTACCTCGTCATTATAATGGCAAATTAATATTACAATATATCTTTAAACTTTAAACTAAGCTTAAACTAAAACCATTTTTATTATCAACTTACATACATTAATTACTAAACGCTCAACTTAGAAACGAAAATATTTAGGCAGTAGGCTGCCCAGCGGCTGCTTGCTAAATACACACACACTCTTGCAATCGCCCCTCGAACCTACAATGTCACACAATGATGATATAAACCCGACCGAATTAAAAATGACGCTCTGTTCATACAATTTAAGGTGACAGGTGATATTCGCATCATGGACTCCTAAAGTAGGCATGCATACTATCTTCTTTCTCTATCAGTTTCCTACTGGAGAGTGTTTTTGTCCTACTCGCACGCAAATGACGTAAAATACTTCGGAGTCTAATCAAAACATAAATCAAATGGACTCTTGTAAACCCCAATTTAAAAAACTCCAAATTTTAACTTTAACGTGTATTTATATTTTTGAAGCATGTAAGTTTGTAAAAAAACACCCCAGTCTATTCTCTCCTGTGGACCTAAAGAGACGAAACGACCGTTACAAAAACAAACTTAAGGCACCATTTTCCAAATTAAAACTATACTCGTCGGCTCCACATTCAATGCTCATTAAAATATATAATCATATCCCAAATGATATCAAAAATATAGAAAAAACAAAAAGTTTTGAAATTGAATTGAAAAAACTACTTATCAAGAAATGTTATTATAGTATTTCCGAATTTTTTGAAGACACCACCTAAAAACTGCAATACTGTTTAATCTTAAAATACAATATAATGAATTCAAGATCTTTATATAAATATTTTTTTTTGTAATTAAGTATTTCAATTTGTAATTAATATTGTCCATCTAATATTTTATAATTAATTAATATTGTATGTTGAATTAGTATAAGTTAAGTTAAGAATCTTTGCAACGCCCTTTCAGGGCGTCACATGCTACTTTATTTTGTAATTACGAACAGCTTACCACTATGTGACTTGCAATAAAGATATTGAATTGAATTGAAACACATGTCATAAGAGAAACTTTAATTTTTAATTGAGGAAGAAATATGGTTTTATATAAATAAACCATGGTTTTATTTAAAGTGATTGTGATATTGAAAAACTAATGTAACATTCATTAAAAGAAATATAAATCTTTCAAAGGAGATTGTGTGCAAGCGAAAATTTCGTTGTTACTCGTCTACCCGATACTAGATTGCGCGTTGTTGCAATTTCCTACGCCTTTTTCCTAATTCATAATCTTAAACGAATGATTTATGAACGCAAAGTAAGTCCGTATTTTTTAACCGACTTAAAAAAAGGAGGAGGTTATCAATTCGACTGTTTTTTTTTGTATCTATGTTACCTCATATCTCAGTCGTTTGTCGACCGAATCGAAAAAAAATTTCGCCTACTTATAGGGTACCTTCTGGTTGGTCCCATTTTTGGATCTGATGATGGGATCTTGGTGTAATCGAGGGAAACCCTCAAATTTTTAAGGCACGTGTGACATGTTGTTGCGTCTGATAGTCAACATCTTGTGGGGCTGAGCTGATGGTGGAACTCCTTAACGCTTAGGAGTTCGGTAATTATAATGACGGAACTTATGATAGGTAATTTGTAGCTTCTTAAAAAATTGAATCATAAGGTGCATCTCCCCCCCCCCCCCCCCTCTTATGTAATCACTAAAAATGAAGAAATAAAATAAACTTAAAAAAAAATAACCGACTTCAAAACCAAAAAGTACTAAAAAGTCTTAAATAAACTCTTCACCATTGAAAGGAAAGGAAACCGTTTTAGGCAAAAAAAATCTTTTTGGAGTCGGTGCTGTGATAGTTGATGCTTGATGGTCAAAGTGATTGCACCGATTCCAAAAAAAATTGTTCATTTTTATCTATGGAGTTCTTGTTTTGCTTTTCGCTTCCTTCCCGCAAGTTTTAATAATCTTGAATTTCAAGTAAACAGTTGTATTTCGATTGAATAAAATTGTATTCAAGGTTTGTTTATTTTGCATTCGAAACAATAGTGAAATTGTAGTGTTACTTTGAGTGCCATAAAAGTGATATTGTGTGTGATAATGGTTCAAAAAAAGATTCGTTTTGTTTTGAAAGTTTTAACTGTGGCTGATGCCCTAATTAAAGGCGAGACCTTTGCTTGTGAATAAGGAAGGCCAAAATCGTATCATAGCCACTATGGGTATCAGTTTAATGGCATGTCGAAAATCGTCCATTTCCTTGATACTTGTGTGTGGTGTAAAATCATCGCAAACACAGCTTGTATGCTTCCTTCATAAGTTGCACAGAAAAAACCTGGGTAAGTTACTATTTGCTGGTATTAATTACATCGTCATTTCCATATAGCTCTTTACTAGACACAAACTCTAAGATCGATATTGAATTTGTTACGAAGTTCGGAATCAAAATTTGTATGTGCCTACTCCATTAAAAATTTAATGCACGCCCCTGTTTGCCTTCTATAGGGGAGAAACTACGAGTTTTTATTTTGGAGTTGGTGCATGATGGGCGTGACTATTGGTGTACCTACGTAGGCTTACATCATGCACCGTCTTCAAAAGAATTTGATTCTCCCCAATAGAAGGCAAATGCCAAATTTAAATCATTTTTAAGCAAAGATGGTTTAATTTTTTAAATTACTTTTTTACTTAACTTTTTATGTGCATGATCTCTAGCTTACATCGTGCTCAGACTCCAAATGAATTTGTTTTATTTTTTATTTTATAAAATATGGTACACCAACATTAATAAGAAATAATTAGGTAGGTATCATTCTTCTACATGTGCCAATTATAGGTATACACATCATTGGCAGGAAAACCACAAAGTTACACTGGTGCAAAAAAAAAAACAATAAAATAGTTACAGTTAAAAAATAATAATACTGAACAGACAAAGACTTAAAAAAAAACTAGTGAAAGCAGCTGATTTGTCAGGTTATTGCCTCTGCTCTGAAAGTCTCTGATAGCGACAAATGCTCTCAAATCTTGTTCCTGAATCCGTTTAGTTGATCGAAAAACACGTTCAAGTCCACTAAGGAACTGTTGATGCTATTATACTCTTCGCTCATTCTTACAAATGGCGAGTGTCTGCCCAGGCTTGTTCTGCAAAGTGGAAGCTGGAATGTTTTTGTGATAGGATCCCTATCGAATACCCAGACAGTATGCGATAGGGAGTATGCATAGAGATATGATTCAAGACCTGTTCACACCTCAGTGAACCATTGACAGTTCTGTGCAACGAAATTTAACACACTTGTTAAAAAGCCTTGCTAGATCAACATACTCAAATTTAAGTAGTTTAAACCGCCTCCAAAACAAAAATAACGCAACGCTCTGTTTAGGAAAAAACAATTTAATTTGAAGTCAGTAGTGCTCTAGCTTACATCGTGCACCGAACAGACTCCAAATAAAATTGTTTTTCCTAAAAAGAGGGCAAATGCATTATTTTGATCTTCTAGTCAATTTTATTGAAGGAGGTTAAATTCTATTAAAATCCTCTAACACTAACAATATCACCTATCTGCAGCTGCACGCGCTAGCCTGCTGCCTCAAAGCGGTGACGACAGCGGACGCGGCGGAGTGCGTCGAGCGCTGCCGGCTCGCGTGCGGCGGCCACGGGTACATGCTGTCGTCCAACCTGCCGCTCATGTACGGGCTCGTCACCGCCGCGTGCACGTACGAGGGCGAGAACACCGTGCTGCTGCTGCAGACCGCCAGGTACGGTTATACAGGTTGTAAAGAAAAGTACTAGCCAAATTCAAGGAGGTCGTAGTCTGTTGCATAAACAGACGGGTAGATGGCGCTAAAAGTCACGCATAATGACGTATCCATAGGAGACCACAAATTTCGCAGGGTCGGACTGACAGCACGGTAGCTCAATTGGTAGAGCGTTTGGCCGGGTTAGCTAGAAAGTTGCTGGTTCGAGTCCCGCCCGTGCGCAAATTTTTGGTTTCTTATTTCATCTTTAGGGTGGTTTCAAAAATAGAATACAATAATAATATTTTTTATAAGAAAATTATTTTTAAAAATATCAAAGTTTGTTTTTAATTTCCCTGTACTCTAGATCTACCTTTACCTACTATTATCCACTATGTTAAGTGTCTGGTACTTTTTTACTCCCTGTATTGAATTTTAGGGATCCGTGGACATTTTATCTGTTAAATATGCTTTTTTCTTTTGTTATACGGGTTCTAAAAATAAAGTACGAGCCAAATTCAGGGGTATGTTTAAGAGTTGAGTCTAGAATAAAGAAAAAAATGATAATATTAAAAAAAAAAAAAAAATTTCTTTCAAATATATTTTTTCCTGTATTCCAAACTCGATTGACAACCACCCTCTTGAATTTGCACTCGCACTTTTTTCTACACTATATAAACTCCTTTTTGCACAATACTCATAGAGTTCAGTTTAGCTTGCAAATACAGCAAACTGAGAGTGGGCAGGTTGCGGTGTAGGGCCCAAATTTGCACGTGTTGCATCATAAATGTATGCATTATTTTAAAATCTGTTCAGTAGTTTAGGCGTAAAAGCGACCGGCCCACCTGAATTTTCCCATGGGAATGCGTCATTTTCCCTCGGTAAAAAGTTGCCTATATCCTTTCTCGAGTAATAAAATATCTCTATATCAAATTTCATGCAAATTGGTTCAATTGTTTAGGCGTGATTGAGTTACAGACAGACAGAGTTACTTTTGCATTTATAATATTGTTGAAGTTGAAATAAAAAGACGAAATTTTGTAGCAAAAACGAGTGCCGTTAAGGAGACGCAAATACGAGCGCGCGCGATCGATCGCTGTCAGATGACTAACTACGTACATCATTTTTTCAAAACCCGAGGGCCACCGGCGCCCGCGCACCGCACCCTCCGACCTCACACTCCGCTTGCGTCGCCCGTGCGTCACTATTGTTTTTTATTAAATTAAAGTATTACAAAAAAGAGGTACACAAAAGGCAAATATACAAAAAAAAACTACAAACAAACAATAAGATTCACGCGTCGCTTACATTCCCCCCCTTAGTGCTGCTACAGCACTCATCTCCCATAGCAATACGTGCGACGCGTGTCACGTTCCGGCGCAGAAGCCCTGAGCTTGTTTTTACGTCTACAACCCTAATTCTTCCGTCTTTCCCGGCCAGTACATTTTGTATCAAACCTTTCGGCCAGACGTTCCGTGGGGAGTTAGGGTCTACGATCAGGACAAAATCGCCCACTTGTAAGGGTCTCTGTTCAGCATGCCACTTCTGTCTTGGACGCATATCAGGCAGAACTTCTTTTACCCAACGCTTCCAAAACATATCTGCCAATCTTTGCGATATGCGCCATTGCTTTCTTAGGTAAGTATCAGATTCATCAAAAACGCCTAAGGTTGGGGTGTTCGATGAGGTACCCAGCAAGAAATGATTTGGAGTAAGGGTTTCCTTACTATTTGGTTCTACGGCAACGTGTGTGAGGGGGCGGCTGTTGACTATTAGCTCCACTTCAGCCATTAAAGTCGAAAGCACTTCATCACGTGGCGCTCGTTCTCGCAGTGTGACTCGAAGGCCATTCTTTATATTTCTGATCAGCCTCTCCCACGCGCCTCCCCAGTGAGGGCTGTCTGGAGGTATAAAGATCCAGGTAGTACTCATGCTGTAAGTTGTAGCACCCTCGCTGAGCAGTCTTTCGTCCAATTCCAAGATGCATTTCTTCAGCTCGGTGTCAGCTCCCCTAAGGTTTGTCCCGTTGTCGGAGTAAAGGAATCTCGGCCAACCTCTTCTAGCAGCCATACGTCTAAGAGCCATTATCAGCGCCTCAGTAGTCAGCTGGCTTACGATTTCAATATGGACAGCTCTCACGGTAAGGCAAGTAAATATCACACCATACCTTTTTTCGCGACGGCGGCCGACGGTCACTTCTAGGGGCCCAAATAAGTCAACGCCGGTAAAGGTAAAAGGACACTGATGATGTGCTAGCCTGGCCTCCGGTAGGTCGCCCATTCTAGGCGCAAAAGGTTGAGCCTTTTTGATCCGACAGAGCATACATTTGGAACTGATATACTTAACTGTTGGCCTTAGTCGTATAATCCAGTACCGCTGCTTAAGCTCATTTACTACCATTTCTTGACTACCGTGGCATGCTTTAATATGGTAGTGCTTCACGATAAGGTGAGTAATATGGCAACGGCCATCGAGTATAACAGGCTGTTTTACGTAGGTAGGTATTCCCGACGCGGCATCAATGCGGCCAGCCAGCCTCAATAGGCCGTCATCTCCGATAACCGGTGATAAGGAATGTAACTTACTTTTCTTTTCTAATCCTTTATTATGATTCAGGTTGTGCAGGTCATCTGGAAACATTTTCATCTGGGAGTACTTCAGCAACAAATTCTCAGCGCGTTCCATCATCGCGCCATCTGCACCACCCGTAAAATTCTTCTTGCATTTATCTATAAAACATAATACAACAGACATACACCTTACCAATCGTAGCCACGAAGAAAATCTTTCAGGTTCAGGAACAGCAGGTAAACTCAGGTGATGTGTGACATTAATATTGTTTACATATTCCAGGTCCTCGTCACGAACTGCAGGTGGCTGCATCGCCGGTTCATGGGGCCAGGCTTCCTCTTCACTGCTTAAAAATGCCGGGCCATAAATCCACTCATTTTTAAATGTTTTCAGGTCACAGGACTCGCGCGTGGCGATGTCAGCGGTATTCATTCTCGTAGGTATGTATTTCCATTCATTAATTTCCGTCAATTCATCTATCTCTCCGAGTCTATGAGCGATGTACGCTTTATAGTTTCTCGCGTCATTGCGTATCCAATACAAAACTGTCGATGAATCACACCACATTATTTTTCTTTCAGGCTTTATTCTATGCTCTTCAATTATAGTATCGGCTAATCTTCCCGCCATAACGGCCGCCTGCAGCTCCAAACGAGGCATTGATACATATTTCACAGGTGTGACTCGGCATTTACTAGATACGAAGGCGACTTTAACGATTTGTTTATTATCAACCCAGCGCCAGTAGGCAACAGCGCACATAGCCTGCGCGGACGCATCACAGAATACATGTAGCTGTAGGTGTGTATAGCGTTCGGGTACGAGCCGGGGCGGGCTATTGTTCCGTGCGTCAGCTGATCCGTTATCGGTATGCGCCTTGCACACTTGCGATTGCGCGCTCTCAGAGTTGTTTATTCTGGTCGCCGCTTCATAGTGCCTGGGTAGACGAACTTGCTTGATGTTTTTCATTATGTTTAACCACGCCGTCCACTTCGAAAATATCTCATCCGTTATTTCGTCGTCCCAACTAATGCCAGATCTCCATGTGTCTTGTAACATAATCTTTCCTTTGATAGTTATAGGTGAAAGAAAACCGTAGACGTCAAAAATGGACATGAGCACACGAAGCATTTCTCTTTTAGTGGGTTTCTTATCGCCTTCTAGTAAAGGCAAAGG
Source organism: Pyrausta purpuralis (assembly GCA_963924145.1). Lineage (NCBI taxonomy): Eukaryota > Metazoa > Arthropoda > Insecta > Lepidoptera > Crambidae > Pyrausta > Pyrausta purpuralis. Next base: position 22,002,902 of record OZ001659.1, read on the forward strand.
AATTCTTTTGAACGACACGTCGAATCCTAATTCATCATCAGTTGGAAACCAAATCAGGCCAAGTGTGCGCTCGCCCTTATGTTCCTGTCCACTCTTAAAAGTTACAGATGTTGATTTTAAGTATTCAGGTGGTAAATCACGTAGCACCGAATGGATATTCGAGCTCCAGTTTCGTAATTCAAAACCTCCTTGTTTGTGGATGTATATAACGTCACTAACAAGCTGCGTAGCTATGTTTTCATCTTCCAATGAATCTTATGTAATCGTCCATGTAATGTTGTTTACATATCGCCTAGACTGCGGCTGGCATAGATGACTCATACCTCTCGGCGTTCTTATTTTTCACAAACTGGGATATAAAGGGTGAACAGTTCGCGCCAAATATAAGACTCGTCATGACCCAGGTCTTTACAGATTCTGATGGTGATTCTCGCCACAAAAATCGCAATGCATCTTGATCTTCGGTGCGTATTTTTATTCTTAAAAACATGTCTTTAATGTCAGCAGTAACCGCTATTTTATTTTCTCTAAATCTAAGCATTATTCCATAGAGAGATGCAAGTAGATCAGGTCCTTTCAAAAGGTAATCATTTAGACACAGGCCTTTGTTTCGCGCGGCGGCGTCAAACACGAGTCGTAGCTTTGACTTGTTAGGGTTATCGACTCCAAAGTGCGGCAGATACCATATTTTATCAGGGCTTATTGTTCTTGCGAGCTCAGCTGCGTAGTCATTGATAAACAGGTGGTCGATTCTTTCTTTATAACGAGCTGCGAAACTTTGATTTGACTTCATCTTCTTTTCAACTCCTTTTAGCCTCGTTAGTGCATTATCGAAAGAGTTTGGCATTTCGCCGAATGTTCCCTTCCATGGAAGTCCAACGTGCCACCTGCCGTTTTTTAATATAGCAGTTTGTTTCAGATGTTCTTCAGCTTCCACATCTACAACGTTTCGCCGGAGCTTACTTGAAACACCCATGGACTCGATAGCAAACGAGCGACGCACCTCGTCTTGCAATTCTCTTAAGATAGTTTCACATTCATTGTTTTGTCTTTCTGATATAAAAAGAGTAGATTGATAATTCGTTTCAGTATCGCAGGCAGCCCTGGGCACAACAGCGCGTGCGCATCCGTGCACGCTCCACCCGAGCGGAGTGCGACTAATATATGGCTCATTAGGTTTATTTTTAATTATTTCCAAAGGCAAAAGTAAATCGTCATTGTCCTGCCCTATCAAAAGTTCCGGTTTACTTAGTCCACTACAGAGTACACTTTTTATTTCCGGATTAATTAGTTCGTAACTACTCAAATTAACATTTTGCACAGGTAAGTTCATGTTTTTTACACTACGCGCACGAATAGTAAAGTTTGTTCCATCACAATTAGATAGGTCAAGGTCGACAACCTCAGTTTGACAAATCAGTTCACTATTGTCCCATGCACCGCGCACACTCATAGTTTGTTTATCACCACGCAACCCTACTTTCGATGCGAGATCCGCGCTTATCAAAGTTACGGTCGAGCCGTCATCCAGTAGCGCCACACACTTAAAAGTTCCGTTAGGTCCATGTAAATAAATAGGCACAGTTTTTAATAGCACTTGACAAGTGTTCAATGTAAGATGATTCACGTTTTCCACTCGCGATTCTGTCTCGTCGGTTTCGGTTTCACTTATCTCGTTCGTATTCATATCGGTCACGTTAACACTGTTACGCGGCGGCACTGAGTCTCTGTTCGATGGGTAATGTAATAAACGATGATGAGATAGACCACAATCGTCAATGTCACACACCGGCGCGGGGCAATTATCGTGCTTATGTTGCGGTTTGAGGCATTTATAACAAATGCCACGTCTTTTCACGTACACCCAGCGGTCTTTACGCATCGTTTTTTTAAACTTTTTACAGTCCTCTAACCCGTGCTTGGAAACTCCACAGTACCTACACATGTCACTATCACTCGGTTCATTGTTTACAATCAGAGTACGATGTTTATAATTTTCACTGTAACTTTGTTTACTATAGTTTTGCAAGATAGATAAATTCACTGAAGTTTTAGTGGTTTTTACAGCTTCTTCATTCAGGAATTCGGACAGCATACGAAGTTGTGGTTTTTGTTGCTTATGGTCACCGTGACTGATAAGGTGGTAGCTATAATCCATCCACTTTGAGATCAATACGGTAGGCATTTTAGCGATAATCACCGAAACCAAGTTCATTCCTTTTAGGTAATCTTCACATCCGATAGCAGCTACAGCCGCCACGCAATTTCTTACTTTCACTGAGAATGGAATGATTTCTTTGTGGTATTCTTGAGCCATAGGGCGTAACTTATTTAAGTCTTGAAGTATTTTGGTGATTATGATATCAGGATTTCCAAACTGTAGTTCAAGTGTGGTCATAACATCGTTTGCAGAGGTACCTCCAATAAGCAAAGCTGTTACTGCTTCCTTGGCTGGACCCTGGAGGCTCTTCCTGAGTCGGCAGAGGTTTTCTTTGTCACTAAAATTGCAGACTTGAGAAGACTCTTCAAATGATTGCTTGAACTGAAGCCATTCTAGTGGATCACCAGAGTAATTAGGTAAGTCTCGAGGGGTACACAAACGATTTATCATTTTATCGTGTGATCTACTTGTTCCAGCGGCGGATGCAGCGGCCAGGTCCTTCAGTGCACTCGCTAGAGCGTTCACAGTGTTATCATTACTTCCAGTGGCTGCGGGTAGTGGACATAATTTGAGTGCGGTGTCAGTAGCGGAAGGCTGCAAGCCGGCGGTTTTCGTCTGGTACAAGTTCAATTCCTGCGGTGCCGGATCAATTTCATCAGCGAGGCTGCCATGGTGAGTTACACACTTAGATTTTGCCTCCATCAGACTACTTTCTAGCCACTTTTCCACAACACGGTCATTACAGTCACTTCGACTTTTTTCTGAGGGTAGATTGGAACTCCTAGCCTCATCTTCCAAATCGGCTAAGTCTGCTTGTAGCTGAATATCAATCAGCTCCATTCTGATTTTAGCCTTAGCCTGAGCTGCTTCTAACTCTAACCGTTTTTTTCTTGCGATCACTGAAGATGTAGATGATTTCTGACGGTTAGATTTACGAACGCTTTGTGCTGTAGAAGTTCCAGGTTTATTTAATACCATCTCGTTCCCGGGTTCAACAGTTTCTACAGGTTCTTTCGAATCATCCGGGCGTTCGACCTTCATTTGCTCATCCCTTACTTGTTGAGCATCTTTTTGCAACGCTTCTTTTTGCTCCATTTTCTTCAATGCGGCACTCCTCGTGCTCACCATACTGTGTGCTGGTGTCGCACACGTTAGGTGTGACATCCACGATCCGGTTCGAAGACCAAAAATGTTGAAGTTGAAATAAAAAGACGAAATTTTGTAGCAAAAACGAGTGCCGTTAAGGAGACGCAAATACGAGCGCGCGCGATCGATCGCTGTCAGATGACTAACTACGTACATCATTTTTTCAAAACCCGAGGGCCACCGGCGCCCGCGCACCGCACCCTCCGACCTCACACTCCGCTTGCGTCGCCCGTGCGTCACTATTGTTTTTTATTAAATTAAAGTATTACAAAAAAGAGGTACACAAAAGGCAAATATACAAAAAAAAACTACAAACAAACAATAAGATTCACGCGTCGCTTACAAATATTATAAGTACACTCGAGAGCAATGAATCCGGGTCACTTAAAGAATCCTAAAAATCTCGGAAACTAAAAATGCTAGGTTAATGCAATAAATCGTATTTAATAGACAATGTAATACTCCTTAAATGAAGGTATTAAAACTTCTTAGTTATTGTAAAGTTATATCATAAAAAAATCTAATTTTAAAAAGGGCCACTTTCGAAGATGGAACTACGAAATTACAGCATTTGGTTTTGCTTTTGTTTGTAATCTGTCATTTATGTGGGTACATAAACCATGTTGATAGTGCTCTATATTCATTATTCAAGCTGAAATTATGTCGCTTACGCCTGAAGAATGTACCAGAATACTTACAATGCTGGAAACCGGCCGGAGTCAGCGCGATACAGCCAGGACTGTCGGTGTGTCGCTGTCAACAGTACAAAGAGTTCTCCGACGTTACGAAGAAACTGGTTCTTATCTACGCAGACCAGGAACGGGCAAAACCAGGTGTACCACAACACGAGAAGATCGATACTTGGTGAACACCACGCTTCGAAATCGCTTTCTCACAGGAACTGAACTCACAAATCAGTTTCGACGCCTCGGAGGAAGTAACCCAAGTGCATGCACAGTAAGACGTCGGCTTGCTGAATCTAACTTAAAACCCCTTAGACCTGCAAACGGCCCTAAACTGGAGCGTGAGCATCGTATTTCAAGACTAAGATATGCCCAGAGCCACGTAAATTGGAGTATTGAAGATTGGTCAAAAGTTATGTTCTCCGACGAATCAAAATTTATGCTCTACAAGCACGATGGAAGACACAGAGTGTATCGAAGACCAGGGGAAAGATTTAAGCAAGCATGCATCGAAGAAAAAGTAGCCTGCGGTGGTGAAAGGTGAAAGTCGCACAGAGCTGGTGATCATAGAAAACGGCTCTTTAACTAGCGTAAGATATGTGGAAGAAATCCTCAATGATCACGTTGGTCCATTTATGGTCAATTTAGGTGAGGATGCTATATTTAGGCATGACAATGCCCGACCTCATACAGGTAGGATTGTGAATGACTACCTTCAAGAGATGAACATTACTCGTATGGAGTGGCCAGCGCGCAGCCCGGATATCAACCCGATCGAGCATGCTTGGGACGAGCTAGGGAGATGCGTAAAACAACGAAACCCTCCCCCAATCACGCTTCGTGAGCTCAAAATTGCTCTCGCAGAGTAATGGGAGAATATTCCCCAAAATCGTATAAGGTACTTGGTGTACAGCATGCCAAACCGCGTAAACGCAGTAATGGAAGCACGAGGAGGCAATACGAAGTATTAAAATTCAAGAAAATCGTAATAAAGTTCAAAAATTTCATATTTCCTATTTTTGTTTTTAGGAGAGATCAGCAGTTTTTTTCTTTATGTAATTTTGTGTTAATAAAATGTATGGTGACTCATATTTTTTTTACTTTCATTTAAGGAGTATTACATTGTCTATTAAATACAATTTATTGCATTAACCTATCATTTATAGTTTCCGAGATTTTTAACATTCTTTAAGTGACCCGGATTCATTGCTCTCGAGTGTATATAAGAATATAAGAATACTAGCTGACCCGGCAAACGTTGTTTTGCATATATCAGGATTAAAATAAAATTTAATTTTAATAATAAAAATAAATCTTTATTTTCATAAAATAAATTTTAGATTTGCCATAAGGGAAGTTTTAATCAAAGTACAGTTGAAAAACTCTATAATTGATCAGTTATCGAGTGGGATGAAAAATTATTAAATTACTAAAATGGCTATAAAAAATAGGGGTTGGTGATAAAAAAAAGTAAAAATTTAGGGTTGTATGTATATTTAATGCCACACTATGAAAAAAAAATAAAAACAAAAAATTTCGTCCAAAAAAAAGGGTAATCAACCCTTATCACTTAGGGGTATGAAAAATAGATAGTAGCCGATTCTCAGACCTATTGAATACGCGTATATAATTTAGTAAGAATCGGTAAAGCCGTTTCTGAGGAGTACGGGAACTAACATTGTGACATGGAAATTTTATATATTTGATATAAGTATATATAAGTATGGAAGTATGGATGGTGTGTATAAAATGTACAATGTGTCAATGTACGTTCCATCGCCAGGTACCTAGTAAAGGCGTACCAGCAAGCGGAAGGCGGCAACGCGTTAACGCCAACAGTGGCGTACCTCGCGCGCGCGAGCGTGGGCCGCCGGCACCCGCCGTGGGACAACACCGTGGAGGGCATCATACTGGGCTTCCAGAGGGTCGCTGCCAGGTATAGTTACACTTTATTAACAGACTTCCAAAAAGGAGGAGGTTATCAATTCGACTGTATGTTTTTTTTTGAAGAAAAAGAAAGAAAGAAAAGCTTTTATTGATTAGGGACATCACAAACACAAACACACACACACAAACAAAAAACGCTCGGACACAAAGAATAAAAAAACAGGCATACATATACAATTATATATAAGTTTTTTTTACTGTATAAATATATATATATATATATATATATACAGTAAAAAAAACTTATATAAATACAACAGACAGGCACACAAATGCCAGCCAGCAGTGCGTGTGCGTGTCGGTGACGTCCGAACCGAACATAGGACCTCACTCAGCATGAGCATCATTTTGTACCTATGTTAACTCATATCTCAGTCGTTTGTCGACCGATTCGCTAAATTTTTTCGCCTAACTAGAGGGTATACCGTCTAGTTGGTCCCATTGTTGCCAATTTGGGATCTGATGATGGGATCTTGGTGTAATCGAAGGAAACCCTAAAATTTTAAAGGCACGTATAGTATTTTTTACTAGAATCTCAATTTTGACGTGTTATTACGTCTGATAGTCATAATTTTGTGGTGCTGAGTTGATGGTGGAACTCCTTAACGCTTAGGAGTTCAGTAATTATAATGACAGAACTTATGAAAGGTAGTTTATAGCTTCTTAAAAACAGAGTCATAAGGTGAAACTCCCCCCCCCCCCTCTCCTGTAGTCTCTAAAAATGAAGAAATGAAATTCACTTTAAAAAAAGTAAAAACCGACTTCAAAACCGAAATGCACTAAAAAGTCTTAAATAAACTCTTGACCATTGAAAGGGAAGGAATCCATTCTAGGCAAAAAAGGAAACGGTGCCATCACTTTGACCATCGAGCATCAACTATCACAGCACCGACTACAAAAAGAAATTGTTTGCCTTATTTAAGACTTTTTAGTGAATTTTGGTTTTGAAGTCGGTTTTTACTTTTTTTTAAATTAAATTTTTGTCACGAAGGTACATCATGCAATATTCTTAAAATTATTAAAAGTATAGTTTTCGTCCATAAGTCGAAGGAACAGTCGATAATGCTTATTTATGGTCGTAGGAAATAATTATGTCTGCAGCCCGTACTCCTACTTGCTGCTTACAACTTCTTGATATACTTTTTTATTTTATTTCTTTTGAGAAAGACTGGCTATTTTTCCGTCTTCTTTCGTTCCCGTTTGTCTGTAATATACAAATACCAAAAACTTGGAAGTGACGGAAAGACCATTCCGTCACCGACCAACACCGTAACGTACTATGCACGAAGCGTTTCTCCAACAGAAAAATACGATCTCGTTCACTCTCGCTCTCGCTCCATATCACGGTGAGACAGAACACTGTCAATTCGTTCAGTGGGCAAAATATTAGCGTATCGTGTTACTTTTCGTGCCTGATACATTCCTAGCACGTTCATGGTATGGCACGGTGCAGTGGGAAAATAACTTATAGGAAATGTACAATTTAAGATACTTTATTTCAATTCATCCGCACACATTCATCCATACACTATAAATATTACGGATGCAGAATCATTGACATTTTTTTATTTATTCTTGCAGCAAAATTAGCCTCTGCGTCGCGAATATCGAGAAGCGGCAGAAGAGTGGAATGTCGTACGAGGACGCGTGGAACATGACCTCCGTTCAGCTCACATCCGCTTCAGAGGTAACATGTATTTTAATTTCATACGTTATTTGTACTTAAGAGTTGTTGATTAAACGCTTGTTTTTTTTTACTTTTGTCTGAACTTACAATTTCTTCTCTCATCCATCAGTCTCACACAATCAATATAAATTGAAGTTGTTGGTACACCTTTTCAATCAAAAAAAGGTTTTTTTAATAATCAGATTTTTTAAACGGGTCTTTTTCATACTAGTCCCTGAACGAATTTCATAGCATTAGTAATATTTAGTAAATATTAAGGTAATGAGCATGCTATTTTTTTATTTTTTGGATTTATTTTTTAGAACGTAAGGCATTTTTGGACGTCGTTCTTCGTATATAAAAATAAATGTATCCCCCTTTTTTTCTCAGGCGCATTGCCGCGCGATCTTACTATCCTGCTACTTGGAAGAGACTCTGAAGTCAGTGAAGGACGCGTCTCCCGCGCTTCGTGAGGTGATGATGCAATTGGTGGATCTGTACACTGTGTACTGGGCGCTGCGCTGCGTTGGCGACTTGCTACGGGTAAGTTGGAAATTATATTTATTTACATATTTATATTCGGCATACAGACAGGATACAGTCATCACATACTATAATTATTACAATACACAGAAAAGACTGGACCGTAGCCCATAAATAGTAACACAACATGTTTGGAAACTGCTAATGTATACTACACACACCGGCACAATTAGGGGAACACAAAAAAAAGGTTGATTTTTTAAATGAATTTATTTGTAATATTTTTATGGTCTTCAGTAACAGATCACATTGCCTTAAAATAACAGAATTAAATCAAAATAAGCACCAAATTACCAGTTTTACAGAAATTAAACGATAATTACGAAAATTTGAAAAGAAAGGCTCTAGGAGTGTGAGATTTTAAATTGTATTTTTTTACAAAATTAACAAATGAACTTAAAATTAATAGCGAGTGTTGCCTCCACGGGCTCTTAGGAGAGCTTGGATACGATTTCCCATACTCAGAACAAGGCCATCGATCATTGATTGAGGCAAATTGTTCCACTCTTCCACTAATGCCTGTTTCAGTTCCTCAACATTCCTGGGAGCTGGATTTCGCTGTCGAACCCTTCTTCTCAGAATATCCCAGGCATGTTCTATAGGGTTCATGTCCGGTGATCGCACTGGGCAGTTCATTTGACTAATGCCAACCTCATTCAGGTAGGTACCCACGATACGCGCTGCATGGGGACGCGCGTTATCGTGCATGAAAACGAAATGGGGGCCTATGAATGGGGCAAAAGGCATGACATATGGTTCTAAGATCTCTGTTACGTATCGCTGTGCAGTGAGCGATCCATTTTCAATAAGCACTAAGTCTGTGCGAGCTCCCAAACATATGCCACCCCATACCATTACCGATCCTCCACCATATGCCACTGTTTCTGTGAAGTTTGTTTGGTTATATCGTTCTCCACGATATCTCCACATCCTCTCCCGTCCATCCACGAAATTAACACAAAAATGGCTCTCATCGGTGAATAAAACGCGACTCCGCTCACTTGTCCAATCTCGGTGCGTACGGGCAAACGCTAACCTTGCCACACGATGAGCTGCCTCGAGTTTAGGTGCTTTTGCTGGCACATAAGATCTTAAGCCAACTTCATTAAGACGCCTCCTAACTGTTCGTTCACTAACATTAATGTTACGGACCTCAGCCAGTTGATTTCGGGTCTGAACCGCGGTCTGTCGACGATTCCGCAAAGTTTGCAAGGTGATGAAACGGTCATCAACGGCGCTTGTAGCCCGATTTCTGCCTTGTTCTCGCCTCCTTACGTAAGATCCTGTCTCCCTGTAGCGTTGAACAACGCGATGAACCACCGAAGTCGATACACCCAAAGCTCGACTTACTGAGCGGTAGGTATGCCCCTCTTCGATCATGGTTACAGCCCTAGCCACTGCAGTTGCTGGCAAATCACTCGTTTCGTATCGGGAATGTTTACACAATTCAAGAATAAACAGTTGAATCAGCCACAGTCACTATGCACATGACCCAATAAAGTTCTTATCAGAAGCCATGCTAACGCCAAGTGTCAGCAAATTCTTAAAGTGCCATAAAAACAATTATTCTCACACTTGTGAAAGATGAATTTGTGCTCAAGTGTATTTCTAGAGAGGGGTAGTAATATATAAATAATAACAACTGGTCAGGATATCCGAAGGTATTGAAGAAAATCTACTTTTTTGTGTGTTCCCCTAATTGTGCCGGTGTGTGTACTAGGACATTAAATCTTATACGCGTTAAAAAGAAATTTACACAAAAGGAAGAAAACATTAAACTGAATTAACTTAAAATTGTTGCATTTCGTAGTTACGGCGAGAACACTTCTGCCTTTAGAGTGTTGGATATGGCTTTTTAGGGTTCCGTAGCCGAATGGCAAAAAACGGAACCCTTATAGTTTCGTCAAGTCTGTCTGTCTGTCTGTCTGTCTGTCCGTCCGTATGTCACACCCATTTTATTCTGTAACTATAAGCATTACACAATTGAAATTTGGTAGGAAGATGTATCTTGTTAACCGCTTACTGATTCTCATAAAAAAATAAAAAAATAATGACAGCTAAGGGGGGGCTCTCATACATGAAACTAAAACCAAAAATATATTTTTTTGTCAAGCCTATACGTGTGGGGTGTCTATAGATAGGTCTTTTAAAATGACATAGAGGTTCCTAAAACCATTTTCTTTTAAAGTCAAACGTTTCATAGCTAGACGCTTCCAAAGTGGTAAAATGGGCGTCCCCCCCCCCCCATCTAATTTCTAAACCAAGCAAGTGTAAATTTGAAAAAAATATATGATGTAGATCTTAATAAATACTTTCAACGAAAATTGGTTCGGACGGGATCGAACTAGTAGTTTTTGAGATATAGCACATTTTCAACAACCGCAAACATAACTTTGTACTTCATACAAACACTATGAAAAACAAAGTTATATTTGTAGTCAACAAAATATTGTGATATTTTACTAAGTAAAAGTAAATGGATTCCCTAATTCAGTTAAAGTTGGCACGGAACCCTCAGTGCGCGAGTCCGACTCGCACTTGGCCGGTTTTTTTTATAATGAGAGAAGTTACTATCGAAAATATCTATGTCTTTGCTACTGCGGGACAGCTCGTTGTACGTACGGCACATTCTGACTATTGGGTTGTAATACGACGTTTTATTCCTGTACACCTGTATGTCAAATATATTGGGATTGCGAGATCTATGACGAATATTAACGTTGAGAGCCGAGAGAAGACCCGGAGTATCGACTGTAGAGTGGAGTATTTTATGAAGGTACAGAAGGTCGTATCTATTTCGTCGAGTTTTAAGGGGCAAGACGTCAAAATTATTTAGTAGCTCGCCATAGTTATTAAGGGAGCGACCGTAGTGGTATTTACGGGATAAATATCGCAAGCATCTCTTCTGAATCCTCTCCAGGTTATCTGCATGTTTTAGACCGATCAAATTTGACAGCAGTACTCCAAAATGCTTCTGATAAAGTTGTAGAAAAGGCAAAGAGCACTCTTAGGTTTTTTAAAATCTTTAGTGGTTCTCATGATGAAACCAAGTAACCTGTTATATGGACCTCGATGGATGTTTTTTTTTTTAAATGAATTTTCGATATGTGAGAAGAATGTGGTGTGTTGATAGCAATATCAACTTTCTGTCTTTTGTCATACTGTTGAATTTAGAATGCGATACAATTTGTCCGAGGTACTGGCGCGTTGGTAGCATTATCAACTTTCTGTCTTTTGTCATGCTGCTGATTTTAGAATGAGACCATAATTTGTTTCGAAGTACAGTCGCCGTCAGATATATTAAAGCAGAACAAGGGACCAAATACTTCTGAACAGTTCAAAATGTCAATAAGTTCCATACACTACAAGTTACCATTAATATCAGAACATTCATTACTTCACTAATATCTGAGCAGGTGTTAGTAAATAACTTCAATACACACAAGTAACCAATAATATCTGACCACTCACTTGCCTGAATTTATTTAATGCATGACACTTTCATGACAGTAATGACAATACTAAAAACTACAAAGCGGTACAGACTGCCAGCGTCATCTTACTATATTATAAAATATGAAAAGAATTCCTATTTTTAAATAGTATTTATAGTTAAGTTGGAAGCACTTCTGCAATTTTCCTTGATTGCTCAGATATTTAAGACCGACTGCGTAGATACATTTGACGTTATGAGTGTTCAGATATTATTGGTTAGTTGTGTGTATAGAAGTTATTGACTAGCTTCTGCTCAGATATTAATGAAGTAATGAATGTTCTGATATTAATGGTAACTTGTAGTGTATGGAACTTATTGACATTTTGAACTGTTCAGAAGTATTTGGTCACTTTGCCTGATCCAATATATCTGACGGTGACTGTACTCTATACTTACTTGCAGTACCTAACTGCAGATGTGCAATATCAATCCAGTTGCTAATTGCAACTCCTAGAAATAACGCTGCTTATCTCAGGAACTACTGTTTTTAATTTATGTATCTGTTTTTACTTTGTCTTGGGAAGTCCGTTTATCGAGGAAAGCTAGTTTGAATAAATAAATGTTGAACACCAATCTGCTTTGATACCAAAGAAAGGCCAATGCACTTGTGTTATGGAAATCAAAAACAATGGTTGTACCACAACACCCAGACCCGAGACAATGTAGAAAATTATGATTTCTACATTGATCCGACCGGGAATCGAACCCGGGACCTCGGAGCGGCGACGCCTTGAAACACCACGGAGGTCGTAGTTTAAGTTTGATAACGTCATGCATGACGAATGGAAGTGAAGGAGGGCCGCAAAAAGTTATAAGGTTCACGTACCATTACATATTTTGTATCTTTATCTCAGAGACGTGTTTCTTGGCATCTAAGATCCCTTACACACAGCGACTTTTAGCATCGATGCAGTCGCGCGTTTTGAAAACTCGCTTCAGCATGGCGACCCACGCAATGAACAGATTTGATTTAGCATCGACGCAGTCGCAAGTTAGCATCGATGCAGAAGCGCGACTGCATTGATGCTAACGCGCGTTAGTATCGCCGCATTCGCCATAATTCAGTACATAATTTGTCAATTTCCAGCTTCTGCATCGCGACTGTATCGATGCTAACGAGCGTTAGTATCGCGACTGTATCAATGCTCCCGCTCGTTAGCATCGCGACTGCAACGCTGCTAAAGTTCGCAGTGTTTAAAGGGTCTAATAACTCAGTATTCTTTGTTTGCAGTTCACATCAATATCCGAACGCGACATCGAACAGCTGCAGAGCTGGTACGAGAACCTGCTGACGCAGTTGCGGCCTAACGCCGTGGGGCTGGTCGATGCTTTCGATCTGAGGGACGAGGTGGGCTAAAAGTTCAATATTAATAGTAGTGAAATGAAATGAAATGAAATTGTTTATTTGCAAGAATACAACATATGCAGATATACAATGCAGATCTTAAACGAAAATTAGCACCTGATCCTCTCCGTGTATTCAGCCTGCGTGCAGGCATGCAAATATTAATATTAAAAGTACATTATTTTATTACACATAACATTATGCTTAGTCACATTATTATATTCGTAAATGTCATATTCATTGATTAAATTAGTCATTATAATTAAAATATTCACTTAAGCTATAAAAACAGTTAATTAACAGCCAATCATTCAACTTTTTCTTGAATGTATTACCTTCGAGTATTTTTTGTCTTTCCGGCAATTTATTATATATATAGATTGACATATTATAAACATTTTTCTTATTAATATCTTTGTGGCATGGAGGCTGATAGAGCAGGTTTTTGAACTTGGCACGCTTTTGACGGGGCATAACATATTCGCTTCGTCTTTTAAAGTAATCCGGATTAGACTTAACAAAATTTCAAACGTCCCTAATGTACATACAAGACAGCGGCAGAATGTGACACTTCTGAAAAAGTGGTCTACAACTGTCCAGAAACCAAGCAGAATTTATTACTCTGACGCATCTCCTTTGCATTTTAAAGGCTCTCTCAGCGATTTCGACTACGGTGGCCAGTCACAACGACTAGCCGACTGCGCGGGACATATTCTAGTGCACAAGTGTGTGCGCAAGCACAGATGCACTCTGTATTACTCTTACTCTGACACGACCGGAGAGAGTTCAGGGACCAACGGCGCAACGTGCTTTTCCGAGGCACGGGGGTGATACACCGCCAACTTCCAAACTCTGGGCTACCCTAAGAATTTCTGAACAGAGAAACTCAGGTATATATTTTTGGCCCGACCCGGGGATCGAACCCGGGATCTCTGGCGCAGCCGTCGCTTTAAAGTGCGACCCTCTTAACGCAAATGCCATTCAAAAGGCACATCGTTTCTGAATAATCACAATTTAGGAATGAGTTTCAATCAAAATATAGTGCCACCAACTTATATGAAGAAGGTTGCTGTTTTAAATAAACAATTCTGGCTTTTTATTACTCGCCGTTTCTACATGTTGTTGTATATTTTAACAAGTACTTATTTCTAACCGACTTCAAAAAGTAGGAGGTTATCAATTTGACTGTATGTCTATTTTTTTACTGTGTTACCTCATATGTCATTTGTTTTTTTTTTCGCTTACCTTTAGTTTTTACCTTCTAGTTGGTCCCATTGTTGCCAAGTCGGGATCTGATGATGGGATCTTGGTACAATCGAGGGTAACCCTCAAATTTTAAAGGCACTCCTTGATGCTTATAAGTTCAGTGATTATAATGACTGAACTTATAATATGTAGTTTGTAGTTTCACAAAGAACGGAGTCATAAGGTGCAAATAAAATTAACTTAAAAAAAGTTCAAACCAACTTCAAAACCAAAATGCACTAAAAACTCTTAAATAAACTCTTGACCCTTTGAAGGAATGGAATCTATTTTAGGCGAACAATTTCTTTTTGGAGTCGGTGCCATCACTTTGACCATCTCAAGCATCAACTATGTAATTAAGTATTCTCAAAGCGGCTTACATTTTTTTTAATTATACCTTACATTTTCTTATTAGATCCTGCACTCGACACTTGGCGCATATGACGGGCGCGTATACGAGCGACTGATGGAAGAGGCGCTGAAGAGCCCACTCAACAAGGAACCGGTCAATCAGTCCTTCCACAAGTACCTCAAACCCTTCATGCAAGGAAAACTATAAATAAACAACCAAGCGCCTGTGATAAATAAAAAAAGTCAAATGTTTGCTTCACAGAAATCCGATAGAAATTCTTGTAAACCTCTTTGTTAAAATGGCATTAGGCGCCATCTAGTGGTGCGTTGGGTAAATAAGTTTTTTAGAAATATTTTATTTTAAAATTGATGAAGTATCAAAAGTTGCTCAAAGCTCTATGTAGACCCCGAAAGAGTCTTACTTTTTATTATTGAATATTGGGCATGTAATAATCGATATCATTTGTTAAAATATTAGGAATGTTTGTTCATAGTTCAAAAAATTGTGTTACTTTATTGTGATAATAATCAAAATCTGTTATTTTTTACAAGTTTTATATTTTTTTCAATTTCTTATTATAACGAAAGAGCTTTGTCGAAGAATGTATGTAATGTTTACAAAAAGGTAAGTTCTGAAGTAGTTATAAGGTGACTGGTGCAGTAGTGCAATAATAACTAAATAATAAACAAAAATAGGTTAAGAAAAAAAAAATATTTTTACAATTTAGGTGGTGGATGTAAGTGAAATATACATTCCTCTTTATATTACAAGCTTCAAGTATTACCGTTAAACTGTGAGACATTATAATGGAGATTTGTAAATATATCAGCTTTTTTTGTTATTAAATTTTTTAATGAAATATCTTTGTTTTATTTTTGCTTTACGATGTGTCCTGCATTTTATAACTTCCTTAGCTAAAGGTTTTCTGAAATAGATCGGTGTCTAGTAGATTTCTTTGAAACTACTTTTGTCATGTACAATAGAGTTGTCTTATCTAAAGGGTAGTAATCTACAAAGTGTTCAATGTATCAGTTTGTTGAGTCACCCACAAAATTTTGCGTTCAATGACTTGGCGGCAAGTGGACGTTCAGCCATTTCATTGGATGCCGGTGCATATTGAACTGCCTAGGAATCCAATTTAATTGACTAATATAACCAGATAACTGCGTGTATGGGCGTGGCTGCAAAATAAACGTAATCGTACTAACGTCTAGGCATTATGAAATAAATCCTTAGCTTCCTAAAAAAAAATGGAACTGACAGATGCTGACCTGACAGTGACGTTTACTGGTTTGTTTTCTTTAGACATACTCTTACTAATCTGTGTTTGTTTTGTTATGTTTGGTTGTTGTTAGAAAATTGTGAAACAAAACTAAATAAACAACTTATTTTCTTAGTATATTAGATAGTTAGTTTTTTTCGAACTTACTCGATAGAAATGTCTTCGGCATGCGTGGAAGTATGTCGTGCTTGTTTGTCTTCAACTAATGTGCCTTTCCAATACATACTTGCTGAGAACGTTTCCGCAGAAATGTACTGTTTTTGCACTTCAATAGAGGTAAATAAATAATAAACTAGCCTTTATTCTTCAGTAATTTGGTTTATTCATGTAACTTTCTTACCGTACTTATTTTATCGTAGGTAATGGAAGACACACTTCCAAGAACACTGTGTGATTCTTGTTATGAGCTTCTCACAAAGTACACTGAATTCAAGAACACTTGCCTAGCATCTCAAACAACATTGCTTACCAGATATGACGACGCGGGAAATATAGCAATGCTGGAGGAGAAAATTTATAAAAACCCTGAGGCACCAAATGTGAAATCAGAAAATATGGATTTTACCTATGATTTAGAGGCTTTTAAAACAGAGGACTTATCTGATCATTACAGTGATGGTGATTATATTTTCTTTTGTAAGATAAATATTCATAAAGGAACATCTACCACCATAATAATAAAGCAAGCTTTACAAAATTATTTAAATTTACTACTGCTACATATCTGATTTTGATTATTTCAGAGCCACCTGAAGCTATAAAGTTAGGTAAAGACAAATTCTCAATCAACCAGATAAAAATAAAAAAAAGGTACCTAATACAACATTTAAGAGTTTCTGTTAATAGTTTGAATCCATTTTAATAGCTTTTATTATTCTAGCATGCTGAGAAAACATAGACAAAGAATTAAGACTGGAATACCAAAGAAACGCTTTGCATTTGCCTGTGATATTTGCAATAAAAAGTTTAACTATATTGAACGATTAGAAGCTCACAAACTAGAACATGATGGAAAATTGGTAAGAGCACAGTGAAGTAATTACACTTTACATAGCCAAAATACACTGAACTACTAGACAACTACACATAGGCGCAAAACAAAACTCACTTGTAATATTGTATATTATTTCAGGCAATAATTCACTGTATGCAGTGCAAGAAACAGTTCAAAACATGGAGTGGATTAAAACGTCATAATGATAATGAGCACACACTGATTAGTTTAGATAAATTAAAATGCAGTATCTGTAGTAAGGTGTGCAAAACACAACAAACATTGAAAACACACATAAAAACTCATGGAGAGAGAAAAATGTTTATTTGTGATATTTGTGGAAAGGAATTCACCTCTAAATACATTCTCAAGGTGAGGCCGCTTAGGTGATACATGGTATTAAATAGATAAATGCAATATGGTATCCTAATAGTACTTAACATCTCTTCCAGACTCATATTGACACTCACAAGGACAACAGAGAAAGAAATTACACCTGTGAACATTGTGGAAAGAAATTCTACACAAATAGTGTTCTGCTTTCACATATGTCCAAACGGCACTCCGGTCGTCGCTACATATGCCACATGTGTAGCTTTCCATTCACTGATAAATACAATTTAGCAAAACACTTACTTATACATGATGGGAAAAAGATGTTCAAGTGTCAAATATGTAGTAAGTCATACAGCTCTCGGGCTACACTGGTTGAACACAGGAGGACACACTCAGGGGAAAGGCCTTACATTTGCAGCTACTGCCCAAAAAGTTTCTTATCAAAGCGTCAGCTAAATGACCACCACAGAATTCATAATGGTGAGCGCCCATTTAAATGCGCAATTTGCGAACAAGCATTCACTCAAAGAGGCTCGTTAAAAAGGCATTTGAAAGTACATGATAGGTTGATCACCTGAAGAATGTTTAGAATAAAACAGTTAAGTGACAAAGTGAATTTTATTTACACTTAATATAACTAAATACAAGATGGCCAAGAACAATGTTTCTTTTAACATTTTTTATCACAGAAGTCAATTGAAGTGTCTTATTTATAGAGCTTAAAGAGAAAATAAACATAACATAATTATTTACAATAGTCAGTCAAACCTTCGCGTAGGTATACTAGTATAATTCAAGATTCTTGAATTATACTAGTATACCTACGCGAAGGTTTGACTGACAATCGATATGACCGATATGACAGTACCTACCTATTTATTTGTTTTATTCTGAGGTTCTAATGTTTTTGAATATTTGAACACTCAAGTGATTTTTTTAATTGTATTATTATGAAATAAGAACCCAATCTGATTCCACTCGTGCGGAATTTTTGGTTTTTTATTTTATTTTACTGAGATTCTTATTTTTAATCACTTCCTTTATTTAGCTTTCCATCAATATGTTAATGCGTAGCATTACTACCAACCATCCAGTATCTATTGGGAACTCAATCCTAAAAGTTGTCGACGAGTACATCTACCTGGGACAAGTAATCCATTAGGTAGGTCCAACTTTAATAAAGAGGTCAATCGACGAATCTAAATCGCCTGGGCAGCGTTCGGGTTACTGCGCAAGAGTGTATTTTTGTCTCAATTACCTCAGTTTATAAAGACGAAAGTCTTCAACCAGTGTGTGTAACCAGTGATGACATACGGATCCGAAACTCTATGTCTCTTACTATGGGTCTTATAACGGAGCTCAAAATCACACGGCGAACGACGGAGTGGGCTATGGTCGCTGTTTCTCTGCGAGATCGAAACAAAAATTGAGAGGTACGTAGAAAAACTAAGGTAACGGACATAGCCCTGAGAATCAATAACCTCAAGTGGCAATGAGCAGGGCACATAGCGCGAAGAACTGATGGCCGATGGGGTAGAAAAGTTCTAAATTGGAAACCCTTCGACCAAAGACGCGGCGTAGGACATCCACCATCAAGATGGACAGACGACCTTGTAAAGATCGCAGGACCAAACTATGCAGTCAGCTTGTGATCGGTCGCCGTGGAAAACCGGGGGGGAGGCCTATATCATGGGCGTGCATGTCATATAGGCAGTTAAGCAGTGCCTACCTCGCCATTATAATGGCAAATCAATAGTACAATATAACTTTAAACTAAGCTTAAACTAAAAGCATTTTTATTATCAACTTACATACATTAAGTACTAACGCTCAACTTTGAAACGAAAATATTTAGGTAGTAGGCTGCCCAGCGGCTGCTTGCTAAATACACGCACACTCTTGCAATCGCCCCTCGTACCTACAATGTCACACAATGATAATATAAACCCGAACGAATTGAAAATGACGCTCTGTTCGTACAATTCAAGGTGACAGGTGATATTCGCATCATGGACTCCTAAAGTAGGCATGCACACTATCTTCTTTCTCTATCAGTTTCCTACTGGAGAGTGATTTGTCCTAGTCGCGCGCAAATGACGTAAAATACTTCGGAGTCTAATCAAAACACATCTCTTAAGAGAAACTTTAATTTGGAATTAAGGTAGAAACATAGATTTATATTAATAAACCATGGTTTTAATTTAAAGTGATTGTGATATAGAAAAACTAATGTAACATTCATTAAAAGAAATATAAATCTTTCAAAGGAGATTGTGTGCAAGTGGAAATTTCGTTGTTACTCGTCTACCCGATACTAGATGGCGCGACGTTGCAATTTCCTACGCCTTTTTCCTAATTCATAATCTTTTGTAATTCTCAAACTAACGATATTGTGAATACAGGAAAGTCCGTAATTTTACTTTAATTTGTTATTCTTATGCAAGTAATTCAACCCAGCTAAAGTGTAGGTATAAAAGTAATGCAAACATTCTTTAAAAGTTTGCGGCAGCCATTTTTATCTATGGAGTTCTTGTTTTGCTTTTCGCTTCCTTCCCGCGAGTGTTAAAAATCTTAACCTCTCGTATGCTTAGTCTCAGATCTGTGCAACCCCCGTAAACTGCTTTGTCTTAGATCTAAGACAAGATGACTTTGGTCATCTTTTACGCAAAAAGAACTCTTACTTTAAATCAATTACGTGTTTTATTCCTAATTTCCGCTTCCCAATAAAATAGTCAACCATAAACACCAATCATCCGGTCAAATTGAAACCGTAATTTAGTCAAAAAGTGTTTTTAAAATTGCGAACCCGGTACGGTAAAGTGCGATCACAGTACTCCGGTAAAAACCTAGTTATTTGTGGGAAATCTATAAGAAAGGTAAGTAAATGTAACTTTTTATAATTCTTCATGTTCTCTAGAACCAATAAATTAAAAAATCGCCCATGATTTCTCTAAAACAATTATGGTAATGACAAATAAAGATTAGGTGTTCCCTATCAGATGTTAAATACAATAATGTTCTCAGTGTTTTTACGCGTAATTATAACATACTAACCAAAATTCTTTTGTAGCTTTGATCGATGTTTATTATAATTGTAATTTACACTAGTTTTCTTTGCAATAAGTACAAAATATTGTCAGAAATCGTTATTTTTTATGAAACTGGCATTGAATTACACGCACACATGGAAACGAAGTCCGCCATTTTTTCTTGTATAGACACGACTTTTTGAAACGGACCGTTAGGGATCTATACAGGCTGGTTTTAGAATTCAAATTATACTCGACAAACATTTTTTTTTTAAGCTTTCGCGCTCCTGCTAGTAAGCTAAATATGATTTGTGTCATGACCTGCTGCTGCAGCTAGGATTGTCTTCTCGCGAGGGAACTCCTCAACGGTGAACAGCTCCGACATAAAACTTTGTGTATGCTTTCTGTATAGACAGTGGAACCGGATTTGTGTCACGACCTGCTGCTGCAGCCAGGATTGTCTTCTCGCGAGGGAACTCCTCAACAGTGAACAGCTCCGACATAAAACTTTGTGTACGCTTTCTGTATAGACAGTGGAACCGGATTTGTGTCACGACCTGCTGCTGCAGCCAGGATTGTCTTCTCGCGAGGGAACTCCTCAACGGTGAAAAGCTCCGACATAAAACTTTGTGTACGCTTTCTGTATAGACAGTGGAACCGGATTTGTGTCACGACCTGCTGCTGCAGCCAGGATTGTCTTCTGGCGAGGGAACTCCTCAACGGTGAACAGCTCCGTCATAAAACTTTGTGTATGCTTTCTGTATAGACAGTGAAACTGGATTTGTGTCATGACCTTCTGCTGCAACCAGGATAGTCCTTCCGTCAGGGAACTCCTCAGCGGTGAACAGCTCCGACATAAATCTAGCGATATTTTATTAATTGTTACTTGTGAAAAATACAGCATTATTTTTAACTGAACGGTTTTACTTCTCAATCTATATTTTAAAATCATGAAAAATAAAAACTTTAGCTATTTTTGTCCACCGAATATAATATATCTGTCCCAATCTACTTCTTATAGTGCGAATGAAACAGGTTTCCGGGGACAAAAAGCCGTCGTCTGCGCTGGATATTACGCTGTTCCGTGTCTTATTTTCTAAATGAATACCCTGTATACATCTGTATGCCCAGATCTGCGCCAAAGCATACAGGCGTATACTTGCTATGCCCAGATCTGAGACAAAGCAAATTGGCAGCTACAAAAGGACGTCATGTTGGATTAGATCTAAGACTAAGCAGACGAGCTATGCAGACAAGCCACGCACACATGCACACAAAATCTAAATGAAATCTGATATTATTTTACCGATTCTCTATAATATTGTCTAAGAAACGTGTAGTAGTGTCATATATGATAGGAAAGCCCATTTTTCTAGCTTGCTACACAATCCCCATACTACACCATAGACTCTAACGACACTGAGAAAAAAAATCCGGAAAAAAGGTAGTGTCAAAGTGCCTTCTCTTCAGTTTTTAGATTGTTTTTCTAATTAAATGCTATAAATAAGCACTTTTTACATATTTTATGTGAATATCGATATATAATTATGAATCTAAAAGCATATACGCAGTCTAGTTTTGAAAAAAACACGTACAAATATAATTCCAAAGTACAGTGTTATGAAATGCAAAATGGTGAAATTATGAATCTTATTTGCTACTTTCAAAGTGATATTATTTGGTCTTCTATAGATAGAAATCAGTAAACGTTTTGATTAACGAATTACTTAGACCTTCTAGTATGTGAAACATAAAGTAAAACAAGAATTGGTTCGCACAGTTTATTGAAAATCGTTCATGTTTGGTGATAGGTGAAATGTTGATCGTAAGTTTGTGTTCGAGGGCCTGTAGAAAATAAATAAAACCATTTAATGATTAGCATACAAAGCATAGGATGTGGTATTCAATAAGCTTTAAGGAACACTAACTAGTTTGGTATGAGCCCTAACAATTATTTTGAAGAATTTGATTTTTTCGACGACTGTGCGCGCGCGTGCTATTGTGGCGCGAAACCTCAGCAGACAAGGGTGCATTTCTGCGCGGCTTGATAGCATACGAAAGGTTAAATTTCAAGTAAACAGTTGTATTTCGATTGAATAAGTGTTTTCGGGGTTTGTTTATTTTGTATTCGAAACGATGGTGAAATTGCAGTGTTATTTTGAGTGCCATAAAAGTCATGTTGTGTGTGATGAGGGTTCAAAAGAAGATTAGTTTTGTTTTGAAAGTTTTAACTGTGCGCTGATGCCCTAAATAAAGGAAAGACCTTTGCTTGAGAATAAAGAAGGCCAAAATCGTATCATAGCCACTATAGGTATCAGTTAAATGGCATGTCATTAGAAAATCATCCATTTCCTTGATACTTGTGTGTGGTGTAAAATCGTCACAAACACAGCTTGTATGCTTCCTTCATAAATTGCACAGAAAAAAACCTAGGTAAGTTATTTTTTGCTGGTATTACACCGTCATTTTCATATAGCTCTATACTAGATACAAAATCTAAGATCGATATTGAATTTGTTAAGAAGTTCGGAATCAAAATTAGTATATGCATACTCCATCAAAACTTTAATGCACGCCCCTGGCCTATATATATAGCGGTGGACGTCCTTTGGCTGATAATGATGGTGATGATTACTACCAATGAGTTACCGACCTGTCCCAAGCACTGCTATTTAAAATTCTGACAGTATTTAAAGATCCCATGATCTCGCAGCGCAGCTTGCAACCGGTCGCTATGGAAACCATATGGGAGTAGAGAGAATCTGGCTAAAGCAGTTTCAACGTGGGCCCGTGTTGAAATATTAAAACTGTCGCCGCACACTGTTCCTACCCTGCGACTTCATATCATGTAATTTATTAATTTATAATGTAATGTAGTAGTAATAGTAATGCTCACAGCATTACTCTTGTCCAACTAACACTCAGTTGGTCATTCATTGCGCACAATGCTGCGGTGGGAACTCTATTATTTAAAAGTGTGTTCACCGTTCTAGTTACATAGCGATTTTGGATGATACAAGAGTGGAGGCGCCTCGTCTCCACTCTCGACACGAGTCTTGGCGAGGCTATTACGAGTGCGAGTCGTCCACACTTTCGTGTTCACTCAATTGCCTGCTACACCTCCTTAAAGATGGACTACTTGAAGATGTGATTGAAATACGTCGTTCTACCCTCTAACCTTTATCGCCGAAAGTGTGGACCGGGCTTTACAATCGCCGCTTCTGATATCGGCGTCGTGCTTTCAGACTAAATCTGTGTAACTCTTTACTGATTCGACTCGCTGATTCGTTACTTCCAGATGTTCCACTGTTTCAAACCCAAACGCCGCTTCAAAAAGTATCTGCATCATTTGCAACATCTACAATGTCGCTGCGACAGAGACGCGCGCTTTGATCGGATCGTTTTCGGCGGCGCTGGCGCGCATGCTTGCCTTCTCCCTCTCACACACTGGCACACCGTCGCGCTTAAATGAGAGACAGGACCCATGACGCAATGTTATTATTTTTCAGTCGTCATAAGTTTGCAAAAGTACTTTGAGAAAATTATTGTTAATACAAATACATTACATTAATCCAATCGATTTACACGATATATGAAACACGAAAAACTTTCTTGAATCGACATTCACATTTGCAAATATGAGCCAAACAGAGAGAACAATAAAACGTATCTTTTGAATTGAATACATCCCCGATTATATCCACGTGCGTAGGCAGCGATATGCATGACGCAGATGAGACAATGATAGAGAACATTTGTTCTGAGAGTCGCTGCACCAAATGATGCAGATACGTTTTACGGGTCGCACCTTTTTAGTGATACAGATACCATTGATCCGTTCTCAATGAAGACACACTTTTGCCACAGAAAATATCTTTTGCCAGCTCTAACACGCTCGCGTCGCCTCGTGTTAAATACATTACATTAATCCAATCGATTTACACGATATATGAAACACGAAAAACTTTCTTGAATCGACATTCACATTTGCAAATATGAGCCAAACAGAGAGAACAATAAAACGTATCTTTTGAATTGAATGCATCCCCGATTATATCCACGTGCGTAGGCAGCGATATGCATGACGCAGATGAGACAATGATAGAGAACATTTGTTCCGAGATTCGCTGCACCAAAAAATGCAGATACGTTTTACGGGTCGGACCTTTTTAGTGATACAGATACCATTGATCTGTTCTCAATGAAGACACACTTTTGCCAGCTCTAACACGCTCGCGTCGCCTCGTGTTATCTCGGCGAGAGTGTGGACCGGGCATTAGAATCGCCGCGTGTATATCAGCGTCGTTTTTTTGTTTTTAGTACAAGTTTAACGTCTTCGGCTCTACGCCATACAGACAATACGATAGTGAATTTCCATTTTTAACACTTGAAACTAAACTAACACTAAACTAGTTCATCTTAACTTAACTCTTCAACAAGGAAGCTCAGCGCAGGAACAGCGATCCGGGTAAGACGGCGCTCGAGCTCGCTTCACTTAATTCCCCACTTTAATTGCATTGTTATTTTCATAAGCACAAATTATCATGACAATTCCACCATACAATCATAATTATTGACCCGAAAAAAACAATTACTAAAACGAAGAAAATAAGGTCCCGTACTTCCCTTCTGTTTCCCGCGCATAACTCATATCGATAACTCATATCGTCGTGCGTTCAGACCGGCAGGAGTCTGGAACATTATGACGTCATCCAGTGCGCGTATATATGTTTATGACGTCATCCAGTTGCGTATATGTTTAAGACGTCACCCAGCGCGCGTATACGTTTATGACGTCATCCAGTGCGCGTAGGGCTGCGGGGGAGGGGCGGGCGGGTCGCGCGGCGCGGCGCGGTGGCCGCGCATGTGCCGGTTGAGCGCGCACTTCTGTATGAACGCCTGCGCGCACACCGCGCACTTGTGCGGCTTCTCGCCCGTGTGGATCATGCGGTGGTTGCGGAGATCCTTGAACGCGCGGAAACGCTTTGGGCATATGTCGCACGCGTACGGGCGCTCGCCTGGTGGATACAAAAGTTAAATTTAACACTTTCCGGCGCGGTGAACGGCTATAGCCGTAAAGCAATAATAGTATATGATACAAGTGTGCTAAGTTGACCATTATATACAAGGCGATATTGTGTGCGCACGAACGAAAGCGAGTACGACATAAGAAAGCCGCGTATATTATGGTCACAGGCACACGTGTTTCATACGACGTTTTTCAACACACTTGCCATTAATCCAAACTTCGTCACACCACAGCCGAAAACTATTTACGAAAACTGGCGCGTTGTTTTTTTCTTGCCGCGAAACCGATGCGCGCGCAAGGCTAAAGCGCGAACTAGATCGGCCAACAGCCAAGATATAAAATGAAATATGTAATTCGTTATTTAAAACACAAATTACAGAAAATTTTAAATGCATTTGAGTTATTTTTAGTAATAAAGCTGGATTTACCATTTATTGAAATAAATATGTACATACTGTTATTTTTCTCATAAATACTGTTTGTTGCTCAAATAAAAGTTACTACCCGACTAAATTATATAGCTTCATCTTCTTACTTACTACTTGGTACTAGGGTACAAATGTTAATTGGTCGGGTTAATAAAGGCACTAAACGCGTGCATTTTCAGTATATTATTGCACTAAAGGCACTAGTCCAATAATATACTGAAAATGCACGCGTGTTTAATATTTAGGATTATGAGCCAAAAATCGGTGGAATAAAATCGTCGTTTTGAGCAAGTGTGTTGAAAAAATTATATTGTGTCTGGGATACCGCCCCGGAAAGAGTTAATATAGCTAGATAACACCAATCACATACTTTACTCTGATCCCAAAGTAAATAGCTAATGCACTTGTGTTATGGAAATCAGACACAACAGTGGTACCACAACACCCGGACCCGAGACAATATAGAAAATTTGGATTTCTAAATTGACCCGACCGGGAATCGAACCGGGGCCTTCGAAGCGGCGACGCCTTTGAACCAGCGAGCTTAGCCACTACACCACGGAGGTCGTCGCGGTAAATTGGTTTATTATACAAGAGGAAAAAATGACCCATGTCACTCAAGAAGTTTCTGGCGCTCGAACGGAGCGAGAGCGTCAATAATTCGAGAGTGAAATGTGTGCTTTCACCCGAGTTAAGCATGCTATTTTGCATTTCGGCTGTGACGGTAAGATTCTGTGTGATATGTGTAAAACGATGTACGAAACGATGCGAAGAAATAACACTTACCGGTGTGCGTTCGCGAGTGTACGATCTGGAAGCTCTTGCACTTGAATCTTTTGTCGCAATATTCACACGAATACGGACGATCCGACGAATGCGACCGCATGTGCTTGTATAGGTCACTCTGAAATTAGTAAATTTTGGGAATTATTAACAGCCTGTTTCTTTTAACACGCTTTTATTAGCTTGACCTGTATGTATGAATGTATGTATGTAACGGAATCTTTGAACTTCATTTTCACATCCTTCCAGGGGTCTGATTAACATGGAAATTTGCACAGGGGTCAAGGACCGATGACAATACTATAATCTCATAACTTTATATGAAAGTCCTGACTAGGATCATCAGGATAAAAAATATATATTTAGATTAATGAGCATGTTATTTAGCCTATGCCACTTGCTGAAAGCCAATGAAAATGTTATTCTCTTTCTCTTGCTGCCGATTGGCCCTCTGCTGCCTACGGCCTGTTCCTCTTTCTGGTTTCCCCCACTTTTAATTTCCTCATTGGTTGCTGCTACAAATTGCCTCGCGTGCATGCACTCTCACTCCTCGAATATTATAATTGTCGCTGCTACCGAAATATTGCGCGCGCATCCGCGCTTGCATATTTACATTTCTTTAATATTTTAATATTTCGACAATTTTTGAAATTAAATGAATTCTTAAATTAAATTATTCATTAGATTCTTAAAGTATTAATTGTCGTCTTGACATTCAAATTTCAGAAAATAAATTATAGTTTCAAAAACTATTCTGAATTAATTATGATAATTGATTGTTGAATTCGATATTGCAGTAACAAAAACTGTCTTAAACAAAAAAAAATTTCTACTTTTTAGTTCGATTGCTATTAAAGCGGGTTTTTTTAGTTTTTTTAAACTATAATTTATTTATATTAATACTTTATTGGACAATAATAAAAGTTTGTACAAAAGGTGGAGTTAACGTCATATGGCGTTCTATACCAGTCATGAAATGATATCATTACATATTATTTTTATTGTAATATTGTTAAAGGGTTTTTATTTTTAAAGAGAACTCACAACAAATATGTTTTCTTGATACAGTTACATTTGAAAAATCAAACTACCTATAGTCTGTTTCTGCTCCTTCAAAGACATATTACCTAAGTAGGTTGTGAATTTCGTGATTATATTACATTAAAAAAATTTTTTGTTAAAGAGGAATGTGATTATAGATTATAATATGCACTAGAAAAGAAGAACCGAATTTAAAGCTCGTGATCACAAACTTTTTTATGTGTGTAGGCTGTATCTCCTGCGTACCTGAGGAGATATTATTATGCCCACATGTTTTTGTTCGCTGATGTATAATACCTTTATGACCAGTGAGAGATCAGGCACAGAACCAAAACGGCATGACGTGCGCACCGAGGAACTACCTGACTCCGAGCTGTTTCCTAGTCTTTTCAAGACAGAAAAACCCATAAACGAATTTCGACGCGACTTGTGTTACGAACCCAGTACCTCCTAGCTAACTAACCGTAACACCAACGTGGAGCCAAATTGTTTGTTATAAGTATTGTGTTACTAAATTTCTATGGCCAATCCTGAGATTCTGACGCGATAACGCTAAAAGAATGTCGGTTTTTAATGGCAAGCGTTATATTAATTGTGTGTATATCGTAACTGCGACGCACCTTGACATAAAACCGCATGTCGCATAAAGTGCAAGCTATGTTCTTGATCCCAGTATGCCTGATCAGGTGAATCTTTAAGTTTCCAGGCTGCGCAAATTTCTTCCCGCATTGCACGCATCCGTAGTTTTTCTCGTTGGTATGCGTTTCGAGATGCCTCTGAAATTATAGTATTAGATAAGTATCTAAAAAGTTGTTAGATACAAAATAATGCTTCCATTAAAATATTTAAACAAACTGTATTGTATGCAAAATGGCATTCTCAGTCCCAAGAAACCGCATCAAAGCCAACACATTAAAACGAACCAATTATATCGAATTCATGTCAAACCCAGCATAAAAATAATGTCAAATTTTGCACCCATCAGACCCAGCTTTAAATAAAGACCAATTGAGCACCGATCAGACCTTTAAGTTGTAAAGCTGCACGAAGTTAGCGTCACATAAATGGCACGCATGGTTCTTGACGCCAGCATGTATCATCTCGTGGTTTTTCAGCACGTTGAGATACATGAAACGTTTGCCGCACGTCCTACACTGGTAGTTCCTGACGCCTGTGTGCGTTCGCATGTGACTGTGCAGGTTCTTCAATGATGAGAACTTCTTTTCGCAGTGGTCGCATTTTATGTCAGGCTGCAAAGAGGAAGGGGATCTGAAGATACTGACATCACTTCCGACGTTTTTATTGGTTCTTGACTTGAGTGAAGAAATGGATTGAAACTTGGCTCTGTCTAATGGTGATATTTCTCAATTAATTTTGTATGGAAATGTTGGCACATTTTGTTTTTTGATATTGAATGGAACAAAATGACTTGGAATGGCTTGGAACTGTGAACCCCATATTTTTATTCATAAATATAGTACTTATTAAATAATCATTGTTATTAAAGGGATACACTAGGTAGGTAGGACCTGTGAGAAATTTTTGGCAACATACCTTGTTTGAAATATTATCAGATAGCGAAGTCCCGCCTTGGCCTAATTACATATAGGAGAGCTTGCAAGACATTGGACGCCTAGTGTATCCCTAGTTTAAGAAATGCACTTCTTATTAAGTTCTAACAAAATATTGAATATTTGTCCACAACATTACAAATGTACTTACCTTTTTGCCAAAATGACTTCTCATGTGAGCTTCAAAGTTCTCATATTTCTGAAATGATCTATCACATTTTGCACACTTCAAACGCGTATTACGTCTGGCCATCCTTGTAGTAGCCATTCTTCGTTTTGATGTATTACTAAAATGAAAATAAAAAATGGTTATGTGGTGTAATTAAAAAAACTGATTTAAATGCTTATTTTTGTTTTTATAAATAACATAAATTGCACTTGTAAAAAGCAATTGTGTCTTTTTAAAAGCTTTTAAGTGCAATATAATTAAAATAACGCATGATCTCAAGCTTACTCACACCAATAGTCTACACAAATCATGGACCAAATCAGAAATAATTTATTTCTCCTAAATAGAAGACTAACTCATTAATATAAGCAATTGTAATTTTTCAAGATGATTGTGTTGAGGAAAGTCGTATCAGGAAATACTTCAGAAAAAGCAATGGTTTAAATTATCATGTACAAGAAACAAACTGAATAGTCATAACTTAGTGTTTTTTTTAGGATTGTTAATTAAGATCAAATATATTTTTTACCTTTGTGTTTCTTCATCAGCCTCACTAGAACTACTGTCATCACTTGAACTATCATCTTCATTGTTTGAGTTGTCAACATTATTGGTATTCCCCTGTCCTTCTTCTTTTACCTAAAAATTTAAAGTAATTGATTAAAACTTCAAGTATATTTCATATAATCAGATTTACACCATGTCATCATTACAAATTACATACATTGCCAGTATGTAATAAAGTGAATCTGCTTTAATAATTATTAATTTATGTTTTTGCTGTAGCTTTGTATTATTGCAAGAAATTTCAACAATATAATACTTACTTTAGACTTTTCAACTTGTTTTTTCAGTATTGCATTGGATCTTATAGCAACTTCCTTGAAGAAAAATAGCTTGTTGAGAGCTTCAAGACATTTCTGGCATATTTGTTTGGGCAACTCATCCGTCTTAGAAACCTGCAATAATATGCAAAAATGGTAGGTATACATTCATAAAAGTAATTTGTGTTTTATGATAGTATGCGACATTGTGAACAACATTTTTATTGTTTGTGTATTAGGTAATAGTGGCAAACCGTAACTTCTTAACTGAATTGAAAGCCGAAAATGAAAATTACCTCAACAGATGTGCAGTATTTGTACATTTCTGGAGTGCACACTAAAAACAAATCCTTGAACGGACCAGAGTCGGATAAACAAGCTCTACAAATTTTATTGAAATCGACGTCATCGTCTAAACTGGTGGTATTCATTTTAAAATATACAATTATGTGCTACACTTGATAACTGATGGAGTAAATTTTAGTCCAAAAAAGTCACCAATTAAATTATCGTCGTAGGTTTTTGTAACATAAAGGCTGCGTTCCGTATTGCGCTGACAGCGAAAATATCACTGATATCGCGCTAACAAACCGTTCCGATTTGGCGTTAGCGAGTCAACGATAGCTGTAGTGACGTCACGGCTGACGTCACTATAACCGCCATCTTGCGTTCACAGTGCAATCGTTTTGCTGCGTTAGCACCGTGAGCGTCTAAGAGCGAACTGTCACATTGACGCATTTGACGTCTTTTTGCTTCAAAGAACAGCAAATGTGATCTAAAGCCGTTCCGAAATGAAATCGCGTCAACAGCGCTGTCAGCACGCTAATCAAATCGGAACGGCTTTTGACGCTCACAGTGCCAACAGTGATATTGGCGCAATACGGAACGCACCCAAAATCACAAAGACACCATCACAAAATAATACATTGACATTTGATTGATTTGACAATTTTTTTTTTGGTCTTCTTTCCGTTTGGATTGGAAAAGGCAAAGGTTTAAACCATACAGCCTGGACATCAGTAATTTATTTGCTGAAGTTGAATCAATACTTAAAACTAAAACTAACACTAAACTAGCCTAACTTAACCTAACTCATTGAAATGCGAGGTGCTCCGCATTCCAATGCAACAAGGAAGCTAAGCGCAGGAACAGCGATCCGGGTAAGACGACGCGATTAGAGCACGCTTCACCATAATTCTCACTTTAACTTCATTGTTTTCTTCAAAAGCACGAATAATTATGACAATTCCACCGCACAATCACAATAATTGACCCGAAAATAACAATTTCTAAAATGAAGGAATATGGTCCGTCCTTCCCTTTTCGTTTCCCGCGCAAATCTCTTTGATTTGACAGACAAGTCAAGAAAAGCATTTTTTTGTTCCGCTTGGAACAGGCTAAAGTCATACACCATTCTACCTCGTCAATCGTTTATTAAATTTTTTCTTGCTCAGAAACTCTCACTCGCTATTGGATTGTTGTAGTAACTAGTAAATATAAGACAGTAGTCAGTACAGAAGTCAAACTCGTGCATGTGCTTCACTTTACACACCTTTTCTCCCACCTTTGGCTGTTGTCTCAGATCAGTGCCCGAAATGTTCCAAAATCTCGTGTAATCTGTGTGTGCGTTCCTCGAGAGCGCTTTGTATGTATTTAGTTGACTTCTGTCATTATTACTGTCCTTAAAAAATAATGTACCTACCACTTTCAAAGGTGTTTTGATGCGAAAAATAAATACATCATCACGACACGAGCATTTCATCTTCAGTAAAATTGCCCTGTATATTATTTTATTTCAATAAATATCTTAGAACCTATTACAGTTTTAACATAACTCCGCAACAAAATAATACTATATGGTTTCTGACCTATTACTTCCAATGAAAATATGAGTTTTGCATTGAAATATTTACAGGAAATCCGAAATTTACGCGAGTGACGCCGCAGGCAACCGCTAGTCTTGTAATATTTTGCGACACATTACATTATTTGCTTGGCATAGTTATAACAACACACTGAATCAACCACCACAGGCTCTACCTCTTGACCCTTACTATCTTTAAGCATTCTACGTAAATACGGGAAAAAAATGTTTCATTGACTTCATCAGCACCTTTATTTTAAATGCGAGTAGGCTGTAGTAGTGTTTAGCGCATAATCTTATATTATGTAAGTAATTCATGTGTGACATTAAGGTCGTTGGTCTAATTGAGAGCAATCAAATAACACACAGCACATCTAAAACCATAAGTACATCTGGTATTGCCTAAAGAATACACTTACATAAGGGGAAAAAATTGACAAACGTGTTTCTTGCCCAAAGAGTAATATAACTACACTTAGCTTGGCCACATAGCCCACAGCACAACTATCACTGGATGGATATTAAGGGATTCCTAACATCGGTTTTATCAAAATCATCGTCTGGGTCAACCTTGGCCGTCGAAAGTCGTGGAATTTAAACTATAAGCAACTGTTAAATAAAAAATAGTGGCACAAAAAGAGGACGGGTGGTGAAATGATAAAAGTCAGGAATATAAATAATAGGTACCTACTTTGAAAATATGTTAGAAGTAAAGTAAACCAAAAATAATTTTATTTAATTATTTACGTGTAATGTATTAGAATATGATGAGTAAAATCACTTTCCATTCCCATTCAAAAATATTTATTTAGTAGAATAAAACTTAGATGGATATTTTTACACTTAAGTGGTAATTAGAGTAGTAATTCAATATCAATCTATACTAATATTATAAAGCTGAAGAGTTTGTTTGTTTGTTTGAACGCGCTAATCTCAAAAACTACTGGCCCGATTTGAAAAATTATTTTTACGTTGGATAGTCCATTTATCGAGGAAGGCTTTAGGCTATATAACATAAAGATACAACTCATAAGACCACAGTAGAAATGAAAAATGTTGCGAAAACGGGAGAAAGATATTCCTTTTGAGAGCTTCCGCTGCATACGCTGCGGAAGCCGCTTAAGTTACACAAAAATCATGTATGACAGGATTGTTCAACATTAAGAGTTCTATAATAAAGTCCGCGACAGCATATGTCTATCTTTTTTGGTTGACTTACAACAACCTTTTTTAGGTTAATAAATTTGTAAAAAAATAATGCATTATTTTTAGAGGAGTATTATACACACGGGTATTTATTCTTATCAAAATAAATACATTCATCATCACGAGCATTTTATTTAGAACCAAGTTGCCCTTTATATCATTTGATTTCAATAAATATCTTAGGAGCTATCACAGTTTTAACATAACTCCGCACCAAAATAATGTTCGCAGCTTAAGTACAACGTGCGCTTGCGCTAATATATTATAAAGCTGAAGAGTTTGTTGGTGTGAACGCGCTTATCTCAGGAACTGCTGAACCGATTTGAAAAAATATTTCTGTATTAGATAGCTTATTTATTGGGAAAGGCTTTAGGATATAAAACATCACGCTGCGACGGGAGGGGAGGGAGCAAACTCAAAACGCGCGGACGAAGTCGCGGGGGACCGCTAGTATATTATAAAGCTGAAGAGTTTGTTTGTTTGAACGCGCTTATCTCAGGAACTGCTGGACCGATTTGAAAAAGATTTCTGTGTTGGATAGCTTATTTATCGAGAAAGGCTTTAGGATATAAAACATGACGCTGCGACGGGAGGGGAGGGAGCAAACTCAAAACGCGCGGACGAAGTCGCGGGGGACCGCTAGTTGTTCTTATTACTATAAAAACAATCCCTATAATATCTGTAAGTTAGCTCGCCATTAAAAAAAGAAAAACAATTTAAGTAAGTAGGTACCTAGGGGGGACCGTAGTACCTATCTAGAAGCTTCGATTATTCCCGAAATCATGGAAAATTATTTTTACACCCTGACTGGTAGCACAGAAAATATATTAGTACTACGTACAGAAGGATCACTGTGCTAAGAATGATAAAGTAAAAACAACTTTCGCTGCAACGCAATGAAGTGCAATTCACTTCGCACGATTTTAATTCAAGGTTGTTTCATCTACCTATCTATACCTGTCTCTTTCTAACACGTAACGCTTTCCCTGTTTCGCGGCCTTGAATGTGTCAGGGTTGCGAGCGGCGCGTGGCACGAACATACGCGTAGGTACACAACGCGCCACTCAAATAAAATAAATAGTCTAGCGGACCTAGCACATTTCTTGACTGTGTTCTATCGGAGAACGTAATTGATAGTGTCAGCGTTCGTTTAATATTAAAATAAGTGTTTACTCTGTCTAATTTAATTATTTGGTATAAAATTACTGAATTTGGAGAAATGAAAGTACAAACCCAACACACATGTATGTACGGACAACAGCACGTCAAGGTAAACACTGTGGTATCTTATGCAGTTGTAATAAGGGCTAGTTTGCAACAAAAGTGGATAACCTGATGTGCTGTCGACTGTACATCACACTTAACCAAATAAAATTGTATAGTGGAATTATTTTCTCCGTGCAGTTTGGGTCATAAATCATAGCTCGGCCTCAGCCCGGTTAGGGCGGTGAGTATGTTGCGCGGGTGCATCGCCGTTTTAAAATTGATATTATTTAAAAATTTTAGTTTATTATAAATAATTTCAATAAATATAAAATTTTATATTAATTTATTTTTTTATAAAAAAATATATAGTACGAATGTACCAGCATCTTAGGTTACACACCCTTTTGTTGCAAACTAGCCCTAATGTCAACTGCATAAGATACCAGTGTTAACCTAAATTTGCTGTGGTCCGTACTTAACTACAAAAAGAGACTTTTGTTTATGTGAACCTTATCTATCGTACCTTTATAAATGATATCAAAATCAAGATTAATTTTATTGGAATACCTAAAAATTAAGGGTGATATTATATAGCTAAAGTAAAATAATGAACTGTAGCTCTTGGACTATTAGATTTTGGACTACGTAAAATCCTAACACAAAATTACTTAAGTAATTTGGTAGGTACTTATAAATATTATGCTAAATTTAAAGTAAGTTTATTGACCTGTTTCCGTTTATTTTAAGTTAGATTGACGTAAGTAACTGGGTAGGTATCTTAAACTCAAACCTATTTCTCTGAACAAGAAATGTTGAATACCTACCTACAAAATTTGTTTTGATAAATAATGTCATAATGAGGAACACATATCTCAAATTATTAACAGTTATTTCGTTGTAACGAAGTCAGTCACAGGCTCAGAAAATAAACACACAGTCACAGGCGCGTGGCTCGGGCCGCGAGCGGCAGCCCCGCGCTCATTTATGCTCGGCGTACCGAGTCGCTCGAACGTACCTAAACTTCGGAGTGCCACCCCCCTGCTGGTAGTGAGTGAATTCCACACGGCATCGAGTAGGTACAGCTTACAACAAAAAAACAAAGTGCAAATGAGCTTAATATTATCTATTCTTAAAGAAACTACTAAGATAAGACAGACAAAACAATGAAGCAATAAGTTGAAATTAGTAAATAAATAGATAAGGAGATAATATTCTATTATCAAAATAGATCTACTATTTTGTAATCATTTGACATAATTGATTTAGTTTAAGTGGTGCTCATCAGGGCCTAATATTAGTACTTTAATACTGAGTTATTTATGTGCATTGTATTTAACCCTTAAACAAACACGGCGCTACAGAAGACTTATCCAAGTTGTTAATGTGGATTTTTCTTACATTTGGGTATTGTTTTAAAATGAGTATAATAAAAATAAAAAAAACACAGGCTAAGTGTTTTTTTTTCTGGTGGGAATATATTTCCCTATATTTGTTTAGGTTTTGCTTTTTTTTAATGGTGGGAAATTATGCCCCTATATCCAAACGTATACTTTCTTTGACTAGTTGTTGCCCCCGACATTACTAGAATTCCAAGAAATAAAAATTTAATAGTTAATCTTTAAATATAATGATGAGGAGCTCTATACCTCGTCATCTGAGTACGTGTCAATGTCTGATAAGCTATCAACAATTTTTGCAACTTTTTCGTTTCCGCTACATTTAATACTTTTCTCTTTTTACTTTGCGACATTTTATAATTATACGTAATACGACGGTACATCGTGTACCTTAAACAATAGGTACCAACAAAAATTTATTTAATAAAGACAAAATGTTTTTTTATATATATATTGATTTTACAATGAACACTAACGGGGCATAGGGAAACTATTTACCCACATAGAAAAAACCAAGATGGATATAGGGAAAATATTTCCCACCTAATTTGAAATTACAGAATTACCACACAATACAGTTACTTACTCTGTTTGTTTTGTAAATGTTCAAGGAAGATAGTCTACTAATAGAAAAAAAGACAATTATCTACTTGCAGGAATTTTTCTGCTCGTCAGACGTAAAACACTTCTCAAGTATTCCAATTTTGCGCCAAAACAGAGAAAAAATACGAACCTTTGCATTGTTACTTACATTGACGTAAGGCTAATGTCAACCGGAAAAAGTGTTGCCATTATATAAAATAAATATTTAATGAAGTTTATGATACGTTAAAATAATTGAGTGTATCGGTCAATGTTTAGCAATAAAATACCGATTTGTTTAACGTTGTCGGGTGGGAAATAATTTCCCTATATTTGATTAAGGGTTAATGTTCGTTAATAAGCTGAACTGCGGATTTTTGAGCTGGACTGTCTGCTTTATTTTAAGTATTTCTTTAACAATTTATTACAAACTTATCATATACCATTCAGATGCGTTACAAAACACTACCGTTCAATATCGGATTCCCCCCTCTCCTTAACTGTCTTCAAAGGTGATTTCTGGGACAAAAAGAACTGTCCTTTACCCTCTATCATCTATCACAATATGAATTAAATCTTATTAATACTGGTATTTATTACAAATATTATATCCATATAGTTTGAATAGCGTTTTAATTACCTAAATTGGGCAATATTTGACCGAATGGACTTTTTATTATATGTACGGACAACAGCATGTCAATGTAAACACTGCGGTATCTTATGCAGTTGCAATAAGAACTAGTTTGCAACAAAAGTGGGTAACCTGATGCTGGCGACTGTACTTCAAACTAGTTCAACGGGAAATAGCTTTTTTTCATCTCTGTTTATTCCAAAAAAGGGAGAAGCGATAATTATTAATACATATTTTTTAATCGTAAAGAAAACAAATCTTATTCAAACGGTACCAAACCAATTCTTTCGGTTCATTCGTTTATTCCGTCGTTGACCTAATAAGACATGGAACGAGTTTTTAACACCGTTAATATAATTCTAACGGTTGTTTGGAATATACTCTAAAGTCAATTTTAATGGCTGAATCATCGTTTTCTTTTCAGTATCATTTACTTAGCTACTCGCGCATCGCGTCTATCAGAGATCAGTGTTTATTGATATCATTTTTAGGTTAGAATCGTCCTCAAGTGATAAGTACTAAATTGTACCTACCATTCAGTTCTTTATTGTACTCCATAATCTTCCACTTAAAAGTAAAGTGAAGTACTTACTCCAGTTTATCATGAAACCATATAAATACCAGCACCGTCGTACGCGATAAACGCGACTCCCAACTATGTAGGTACGTTGTTGTGTTAGGTCACAGATTAGTAAGAGTATGTGTTAGGTTGTCGGTTGTTGTTAGTACGCTTTGTTATACAGACACACACACACACAAGTCGTCACGGCGCGGCGTGGTCGTTCGGTGTTGCGAATCGCTACGCTGAATATTATGTACGTGTAGATACGAGTATGCATTGTTGGATTTGTTGACGTTGATAAGAACATTTTCAGTTTCAACTTTGTTTTGATCCAGCTCGTTTGTGCCATACAGATAAATACCTTCTGAAATTAAGATGAGTGTTATTATGAAAGACGAAGTACCAGTTAAAGAAATACCTTGTGATGAACGATTAACCGAAGTGAATAATGCATTTTTTGAAGAGTTTGGTCGTAAGCCGCAATTCATCGTTAGAGTTCCAGGCCGGGTAAATATTATTGGAGAACATATTGATTACTGCGGCTACCCAGTGTTGCCTTTAGCTTTGGAGCAAGATATTTTAATTGCAGGGTGTACCACGGATACGCAAGAATTGCATTTAAGAAATTCTAACAAGCAATATACTAAATACTATTGTAAATTGAGATCTTTCGAAGACATAAAAATCACATGTCAACCTTCCGGCAAACCTTATTGGTACAACTACGTATTATGTGGTATTAAAGGTGCACTAGAATATTTAGATAATAAAGCAGTCGGTGGACTTCAGCTGTTTATCAATGGAAACATACCACCAGCGTCAGGATTGTCGAGTTCATCTGCTTTAGTTAGTGCTGCGTGTCTTTCTTTTTTATATGCACAAAAAGTAAGCCTAAGCAAAACTGAGATCGCTTCATTATGTGCAAAGAGTGAGAGGTATATTGGCACTCAAGGTGGTGGGATGGACCAAGCGATAGCATTTCTTGCTGAGAAATATTGTGCACAGTACATAACCTTTGACCCGCTTCAAGCTAAGCCGGTATCACTTCCAGAGGATGCTGTTTTTGTTGTCGCTCATAGTTTAGCTGAAGCCAACAAAGCAGCGACGAATGATTTCAATCGACGAGTCATAGAATGTAGATTGGCTGCTAAAGTTGTGGCTGTTTCCAACGGCACATCTTTAGACGAAAATATCGTAACCCTCAGTCAGGTCCAAAAACTTCTTGATAAAACTTTGGAAGAGATGATAAATTTGGTAGACAAATTGTTATTTAAAAATGTGTACACAAAAAAAGAAGTTTGTGATTTGCTCAACACAACAGAAGAAAGAATGGATGCTATCTATTTAACATCGAATACGAAGCATTTAACAGAATTTAAACTGCGTCAAAGAGCGCTTCACGTTTACGAAGAGGCTATGCGAGTTGAAAAGTTTCGCAAACTTTGTGAAATACATTTCCCAAAGGGGAATAGCAATCTCGAAAGGCACAACGGAAAGGATTCCACCTATACTAATGGAAATTCAGACTCCTTCAAGCCAATCCATACCCTTGGGACGCTAATGTCTGAAAGTCATGAGAGTCTGAAGAATCTGTATGAGTGTTCACATGATAACTTGGATCGTCTCGTAGATATATCCAAAGGAATGAATGTTCATTCACGTCTAACTGGAGCGGGATGGGGTGGATGTATTGTCGCACTATGTCCAAAGGAAATGGTTGATATCTACATTGAAACAATAATTGATAAGTTTTATGTTCAGCATTGTAACCTAGATAAGAATGAGGCGCACGCTTATGTATTTGCTACAACACCTAATCACGGCGCAGTTATTTATAGTTAAATGATACATGTAATGTTTAAAAAATATATAAACACAACATTAAATTACTAAAAAAAATATGCCAGTTCAAGGATCACTTTCTGATGATCTATAATTATTTATTGTGTTAATTTTATTCAAAACAGGTTGAAGTTGAACAGTTTTTTCAATCTGAATCTAAAACTATGATTTTAATTTAAGCTATTGGTTTGCGATTTGTGCCAGATACGTAATTTTATATTGTATTTATTTTTTTCCTAAATTCGACCGCGATTAAAGTGTCTACGTAATTAATAATTTATCCTACCTTATCATCATATTATGCCGACTTTAATTGTGGTCAGGAAACGTAAGTTACACATTACTAGTTTATTTTGCATTTACTAAAATATATTTAAAATATTAAATTTTCATTATTATTATTTATAAGAAATGTTCAAATAACTAGGTAGGTACCAAATATCAATCTATCTAGGTATAATTATTATTTAGCATTTTTAAAAGCAATAAAATATTAAAATAGTACATTATGATACAAGTGTGCTAAGTTGACCATTATACACAAGGCGATATTGTGTGCGCACGAGCGAAAGCGAGTGCGCCATAAGAAAGCCGCGTATATAATGGTCACAGGCACACGCGTATCATACGACGTTTTTCAACACACTTGCGAGGAAAAAACAAGACTCTTCATTTACTAAGTTTTTAATTATTAAAACATTTAGTAAAAATACATTTCACTCGATTTTGATGGCAAAGACTTTCGCACGCGTTTTTTGCCTCGTTACGTATTTCCGGCGGAGTAAATAATAGGTTTTCTTCATTTTCTTCACTTGAATTAGGCATTTTCATTAATATTAAACTTCTTAAATAATGCAAACTTCGTCACAGCCGACAATTATTATTTACGAAAAATGGCGCATTGTTTTTTTTTCTTGCCGCGATACCGATGCTCGCGCAAGGCTTAGGCGCGAACTAGATTGGCCAAAAGCCAAGATTAGAAATGTAATAATTCGTGTTTAAAACACAAATCACAGAAAATGTTACACGAGTTTGAGCTATTTTTTAGTAATAAATCTGGATTTTCCATTTATTTAAATAAATATGTAGATACTGTTATTTTTCGCATAAATACTGTTTGTTGCTAAAATAAAAGTATTGTATAACCCGACTAAATTATATCGCTTCTTCTTCTTACTCACGACTTGGTACTAGGGTACAAACCTAAATTGGTCGGGTTAATAAACTAAAGGCACTAGTGCAATAATATAATGAAAAAGCACGCGTGTTTAATATCTATGATTATGAGCCAAAAATCGGTGGAATAAAGACGTCGTTATGAGCAAGTGTGTTGAAAAAAATGTTTTGTCTTTTACTGACCTGCATACATGTGCATACATCATCAATAACGTATGATTAAATTGGTTGTTTACCAGCTCTCAAATATTGTAGTGCCCTTAAAAGTAGGAAAATAAAGATAAGCTTACTGTTTGTAAGCTTATCTTTATTTTCCTACTTTTGTTCGGCTACAGATTTTATGATAAAAACTACTTGTGTACTTTTATATCTATAATTATTAGTCCTGTTCTGCCCAGTCCACTTGTTTTTGTTGACTGATAGTTAAATTGGGCATTAATTTCGACATTTCAAATTCTATTGTTCCAAGGATATGAAATAACATTTTTTTTAACTGTTTTCTTCCTCCACTGATCCAAGTCACCATCACCCACACACAACCCATTGCGTTTATCCGTCACCATCACAGATTAATATACCATCAAAAAACGGTTTATTTTTAGTGCGTTCCACTTGCCATCCGCGACAGCCTAGACGCAGTTTTTGCGCGGGAAACGAAAAGGGAAGGACGGACTTTATTTCTTTGTTTCAGTAATTGTATTTTCGGGTCCAATTATTATGATTGTGTGGTGGAATTGTCATGATAATTTGTGCTTTTGAAGAAAAAAATGCAATTAAAGTGGGGAATCAAGTGAAGCGAGCTCTGATCGCGCCGTCTTACCCGGATCGCTGTTCCTGCGCTGAGCTTCCTTGTTGAGCATTGAAATGCGAACCACCTCGCACTTCAATGAGTAAGGTTAAGATAGGCTAGTTTAGTGTTAGTTTAGTTTTAAGTGTTAAAAATGAAAATTCAATAAAGTATTGTCTGTATGGTGTAGAGCTGTGCTATGTAGTAGCCGCTGCGAGCACGAACATCCAAGGAGGTCGTTGCGGAAAAACAATTAACCCGTCGATGGATGAGGTCACTGCACTCCTCGTGGCAAAAACAGCATTGAAATTGTAGAAGATGTGTCAGCAGTGAGTCATTAATGACGTCATTATGATTATGATGAGTGACGGACGAAAACAGAATTGTATTAGTGGCAACTGAGAGCAGTTATTTGTTTATTTATTTAAGAAAACCGACAGCTAAAATTACATATACTAAATAATATACT
Source organism: Pyrausta purpuralis (assembly GCA_963924145.1). Lineage (NCBI taxonomy): Eukaryota > Metazoa > Arthropoda > Insecta > Lepidoptera > Crambidae > Pyrausta > Pyrausta purpuralis. The sequence goes on from OZ001659.1 coordinate 22,044,697, forward strand.
AATTTGCAATGTACTCGTAAATTGTAAGCCAATACCAATACTAGGTTTTCCTTAAGTTACAATTATTATAACAGTTTTGAGACTAAATATTGACAGTGAATATTATAAATTGCTTAGATTACATCGCACGGACATTCGAACATCGAGGCAGGCAAAAAGAAAAAAATATATACAATAACCAAGCATTGCCAGATTTAAATGGCTGTTGGGCGACCGACATCAGCGTGCCCAACAGCGGCCCGAGAACAACCTAAGAACGTGTATATTTGCTACATTCCCATAGCACGAAGTTATCCGAAGTAACGAGTTATAATAATGTGTTTCTTTTATTAGAATCAAGATATTATTAAGATTAAAGTCATTGTCCGAATTACCTTTAATTATCTTCTTAAAAAGGAACATCAACACTTACAAGCCCGACCCGGTCATTCGGCATAATGACCGCGTTCGCACCGAAACACTCGCGGGTAAATGGACGTTCGTGAGCGTGGTCGTCGCGTCTGGCAAGACAAGTGAAACGCGCCCTCTTGCTACTGTCAGGTGTCAGCCAGCCAGCAGCTGTTACAAAAAAAAAACTTCCCTTTGCATCATGGTTAACGAAAACACTTGAATTTTTAGTTCATCGTGATTATTTTTATTACTTAAACTTATTGTTTTAAGTTTGCAATTTAATAATTATTACTTACCACCCACACCCTTTTTTGACCGCATTAAATTAACCAATCGAAGCATAGTGTAAGTCAAGTAAGTGTTAGCCACCTAAAAACATATTTTTCGTGGTATTTACTTATTCATTATGATAAAATTCTTTTAACACTCTTTATAGTTTGCAAGGATTAGCAGCAATGGTATTTTCTGAGGTATGCCTTATTTAAAGGTCAGGCAATAATTTAAGGTTATGTTATTACTCAAGAGTGGTTTAGTTTTGCCAGCTGATTTGAAACACTTTCAAATGACATGCAACACATCTGACCTATCCCATATCGTTATTTACTTCCTATATGTGCATTGTATATAACACTGGTTCAATTCCATAGCTAGACAGTGAGTTGTTATCACTGTATAGAGAAGCTATGCCCAACAAAAAATATGTCGCAACTTAATGACAAGATTGTGAAAAGTATTCCTTGAAGTTTTAATGTCAAATGCAATTAGTAGATTACCTAGTACACATTTTCCTAGAGTCTAGAGTCTGACATCATATTTTGTCTCAACTTTGCATGTAACCTTGAACTTTATGTCTAAGGATAATAAACATAATAATTGTTGTAACTGGCATCCCCAAAAAATGTATTTTCCTTATTATAGGCTGAAGCTGGTAAGCCAAACACTAATACCGCATCAAAAAAAAGAAGATTGCGGAGAAAAAGATTAAATGCAGCCCGAGCTATACACAAAGTTGTGAATAGTCAAGTTAATGTTGAAGACCAACTTGTGCCAAACTCAGATCTGAATGGTATTGTGAAAATACCACAAGAAGAACATAAAGTAGATGCTATTCATTCTGTACTAGAAAGTATGAAAGAAAATACAGTAGACATGTCTTCAAAGGAAGATAATAAATCTAGGAATGAAATTCTAGCTGCTAGGGAAGCTAAGAAGCTTGCTAAACAAAAGGGTAAAGGGAAACCAGCCCAAGATGCAAATAAACAAGCTGATGCACAAATTGCTGGTAAAAATGATACTCAAATGGATAGCAATGTAACTGAAAAAATAGGGAAAGAAAACAAGGAAACAAAAAAGGTGCTATCTGGATCACCTAAAAGTAAAGATGAGGTAGATAAGGCTGTGATTCAGAGTAGAACAGATGTAATCCAGGTAAAAACAGATGAAAAATCAAAAGATGATGTTAAAGCAGAGAGAGCAGCTAAAAAAGCTGCCAAACAAGCCAAGAAGAAAAAAGAAGATGGTGGAGATGCTCCTAATGAAGACATGACTGTCCAAGATGTTGTTGAGACATTGAAAGATATTGTTAATGTTGCTAAAGAAGTCCAGGATGTAACAGCTAAAGTGCAAGCTATAAGCATGGAACCCAAAAAGGTAATAATTAACTAAAATAATAACTAAACTATTTGGTATTACTTGCAGTTCTGATAAACTTTGTTTCCTTCTCTTTCCAATAGGTATTATCCTATTTGTGACAGAGACAAATAAGTTCAGTAAAGTAAAAATCATAAAAACTGGTCCACCTGTTCTTGAGTTGTAATTGGTGTTACTAACAAAACTTTCTTATAAGTGTGTAGATTTTTGGAAGGCCTGCTTCAAAACCTACTGGCTGCTTATGTTCAGCTCATGCACAACAGACCTTTGATCCATCAAAAGGTGGCTTGCTATTAGAGCTTCACCATTAGAAGACATTACATCCCATATCATGTTTACTCCTAAAAACATTATTTATTAGCATTTACTCTTTAAATTTAATATTTTACAGACTGAAGAAAGTGGCAAAAGCAAGGCAGAACTGAGGGCCGAAAGACGGGCCAAGCAGGAGGCACAGAGAGCTGCGAAGCTGGCAGCTGAACAGAAGGCAGCGGCAAGTAAACCAGAGGCCAAAGCTAAGGCAGATGAGACTGTGAAGCCTAAGGAGGTAAGATATACTAATTCACTGAATCATAAAATTATCCCTAGTCATGTGTAATAATAGTTGAAGTTGACTGGTAGGAAATGTGGTGCTATTAAGCCTAAAGGACCATGAAGGTACCCAAATTTTTCTGAAATCTATAAATGGTAAGTTGTAAAGAGTTGTTATATGCTTACCACACAACACCTAGTATAGATAGTGCCATCCACAAAGGCACCGGCCACTCATGTTTGGTTTAGGATATGGTAGGGTGTGAGGGTTGTGACAAAATTGATTAATAAATATTTAATAATCATTATATTATCAAATATTGACAAAAACTTGAACATGGTTTAGTAGTAGCACATTAATGATTATAGTATCGTGCTAGTGGACCCGCCCCCATCCTCGTCTTGCCCGGCCTCTTCCCGCCCGGCCACGTCATTAAAGAAAAATGTTAGGGGTGAATAACCCTTATCCCTAAGGGGTATCAAAAATAGATGTTGGCTAATTCACAGGCCTACTCTACGGGAACGAACATTGTGACACGAGAATTTTATATATAGGATATTGACAAAAACTTGAACATACTTTAGTAGATGGCACTATACAGGGTGTTGTTTTGGTCAGTGTACTCATAATATGAGTAATGCTTATTAATTAAAAAATGGGAATGGGAAAACTTGCATCCTCGCGCTTATCTACGAAATACTACGCCATAGGGGCCATATCTAGTAAGCTACGAATAGGCGACCTGGCGATGGTAGTTTTGACTCGCTCGCTAGTATGCAGTAATTAATTTATTTTGTGGGTTTATTCCATTTAATTTATTTCTTGCCATCAGTATCGTTTGCAGAACCACCTCTGTGTCGCTTGTCTGTCGCTGACCAAAAAAAAAAAATGCAACTAATATTTATTACTTTTACAGCGTGTTAGTTTTATACATAAATATAAAACAATTTAAAATATAAAAAGATTATTCGAAGTGGTCTCCATTGGCTGCAATACAGTCCTTTAAATGTTGAGGCCAGTTATCAATAGAAGCACGCACTCTTTTCATGGGAAAATTATTCACTGCCAATCGTATGGACTGTTTTAGGGACTCCAAATTATCATCGCGTTTAGAGCAAGCCGTACTCTCTAATTCTGACCATAAATCATAATCCAGCGGATTAAGATCGCGACTAGACGACGGCCAGTCTTCAGCTCTGATGAAGTCCGAAACGTTCGCTTCTAACCAAGACTGCGTGGACCGAGCTTTATGACCCGGCGCCGAGTCTTGTTGGAAAGACCATGCTAGGTTATTGAACATGGTGTTGTTAAGGGGCTTAACTACCTACTCAAGAATGGTATCTTGATACATTTGTGCCGATGTTTTGATACCTTTTTCACAAAAATATGGCTTAGTCACTCCTTCATAGCTAACACCCCACCAAACCATCACTGAAGTCGGGTACTGAAGCTTCCTTAGAGGTTCGAGCATAAATACGGTCATTTTGTTTGTTAAAATGTTGCTCAATTGTAAAGATTTTCTCATCCGTAAACAAAATTTTTCTGTGACCTCCCTTTGCGTACCGCTTCAGTAGTTTTTTTTCATTTTACCACCCTATTCTTTTTTAAATTATCAGTTAAAAAATGACCAGTGCGTCTCTTATAGGCTGCAAGTCCTTAGTCATCTTTTAAAATACGCGACATTGTTCTGGGTGCTATCTTCATCTCCCGAGATAAAATCTTTTGCTTTCGGACAGGATTTCTGAGAATTTTTTCCCTTACTGCTTTGACCAACTTTTTCGTACGAACACTACGTGGACGGCCAGTTCTTTTTCTGTCACAAACAGAGTATTGGTAGCCCGGTACACAACATTTGACTAATACCAAGCGTATGAGAGTTTTAAAAATTGCATTTGGCTCCACACTAACTTTGTGTAATGCAATCACAGCGATTCGGTTCTCTTTATCACCCCACTCCATTTTAATATCGCAAAATATTATAAAATGTATTGGCGCCAAAATTAGAAAACACAATGACAATGAGCAATCGAATAAAAATGACAGATTCTAAATTCAAATTTAATGTCTTTCTTATTTTTAATTGTAACAGTATTTATGGCCAGACTGTGTATATGTATTACATTTTCAGGAGAAATCACCAAAAGCAAAGTTAGCAGAGAAACAAAAGTCAAAGCAGCAGTTGAACAGAGTGAACTGGTTCCAGCATCTGCACATGCAACAGGATGCAGAATCTTTGAAGAAAATACCAATCAACTCAAAGTAATTAAAAACAATTTTACCTATCTATCCTATCCATATGTTTCGTATTTTGATATTGCACTCAATCCCCCTTAATTACAAAAAAGATAGTACTGGATTTTTTAAACCACTACTAATTACTAGATTAGTTAGAAAAGTATGCAGACATTGTAGTTTAATAAGGACCGAAGTTATAGGTGTTCAAAAAATTGTAACATTTCGAGAAAAGGTAGTGCACTTTCGCTTCGCTTGACTCGGTTCTAGCGAGGCCCACTCTCTTGGGTCTTGACATTATTTTCAATTTTGTCGGGTAATACACACATCAAAAGTGTCTAGAGATCAACATATATTTTTGCAATAACATTTCTCCTGATTGATATTAATTAAAATTTTCTTTAAGGATTCATCAAATAAAGTGTTTTCGTTTGTCTACAGTAACGATAAACCAAGTCACCTTTGCATTAATAAAGAAATTTGCCATTTTCCTAATAAAGGGATTTTTGACATTTGAACCACTAACATTAAAGTTCGAAGAAAAGACTGAAAAAACAGTTTTTTTTTTAATTTTATTGGGTAACTTAAACAATTAATAATCCGTGTTTCTACCGCGAACACTAACAACACAAGAACATCGGTTTGGCATACTCAAAATGAGTTCATCCAAATCACGCTGTGGAATGGCCGCCCATGTTCGTTGCAACAACAAAAAAGGTCTTCTTGCGACTGGATACCCTCCATATTCGGCAGAGCTCTTCCCTGTAGCATATCCCATGCATGCTCAATCGGGTTCAAGTCTGGCGACTGAGCAGGCCAGGGCAGGACATTGATGTTAGCTGCGGCGAGAATCTGTCTTACAACTCTTGCGCTGTGCGGTCGTGCATTATCATGCATTAACTGAAATAAGGGACCGGTTTGCACTTGTAGAGGAACGATGACGTCTGATACAATCGTCTCAGCATAGAGCGTTGAGGTTGCCTCTGATCCGAATCGAATCAGTTCTTCCACCGATCCAAATACCCGCCCTTACCATGATGATTCCACCACTATAAGGATGGACTTCCTGGCAGGATTTTAATCGCTGTTGGCGTCCAGGGGATCTCCAGTGTCGTATACGTCTTGTATCCGGTCTCATACCAAAACGAGACTCATCAGAAAAACACACGAAACGCCATTGTTCTTCTGCCCAATTTCTGTTTTCAAGATCCCATTGATATCGAATCCTACGATTGTGCATTGCTATAGGTGGTACCCGTAGCGGTCTTCGGGAATGAAGGTTCACTGCAAGCGGTTTCTGACTGTTTGGTCGCTAATTAAGTTCCCTGAAGAGTGATGAAGCCTCACGGCTTACATCATGGCGGTTATTGTTGGAGCTCTTCGAGCTGTGATTTGAATGTATCGGTCTTGTCTCCGTGTGGTGCAGCGATACCGTCCTCCATGGCGCTCAGCTACGGAACCAGTGCTTCGGTAACGTGTCCAAAGTCGACTGATAACACTCTGACTTGTATTCAGAGCTAAAGCCACAGTACGTTGCCGGGAACCAGCTTCTACCATTCCCACGGCTCTGAGCATTTCTTCCCTGCTTAAATGACGTCGCCGCTCCATAATAATGTTGGTTTTAATCAGTAGTAGGGAAACAGTAGCACTAATAATGTCTTCAATGCGTTGTATGTTTTTATAGGGAAAATATTGACAGCTGGTTTTCATCTTTTACTCGAATTTGATTGACAGTTCCTGTTTCAAATTACGAAATGCACCAAAAACGATCCATATAAATTTATAAAATCATAAATTTATTACAAAGCCACATCTCAATCTCAAGAAATCCGCATAAAAATGCTTGATCCCTAGACACTTTTGATGTGTGTAGTTTAGTACGGTACTAAGCCTGGTACAAAACTTTTGCAATAAGGGGCAATATGGTCAACATTAGGTTGATTTTGCTGTCAGGCTGAATAATTTGAAATACTTTTTGATCTTGTTTTCAGTTTACATCCAGCTATAACAAAGCTGGGCGTACAATTGGCTACGCGGGTCGTCTCTGGATCCAATGCGCGGTGTATCGCGTTATTAGATGCTCTCAAAAAGGTAAGTAATTTTCTTTTATAATATGAATTACAAACTTGCCCTAACTGAATGTAAGTGAAGAAGATACCTGATTACAAACATAACCGATTCGTTTGAGGTTTGCCCTAGTTGAGTAAATAGAACTAGATATAACAAGAGATATTGGTTGAGTCCAATCAAATTCCAGTTTTAAAATTTTGACTTGATATCTACAACTATGTACAAACTTCATAAAACGTGTGTGTCATAACATATTTCAAGCAATGTTTTGCTGATGTAGCCAGGCGCCAGCGCCAAAAAAGTTGTAAGCACGCTATGGTTTTTCAATAAAGTACGACTTGGGCACGAAAGTTGAATTTTTAAGCGAAATTGAAACCACTTACCTATTATGTGCAAAGTGCGCTTCCAATTGGTTTTTGACGCTCAACCAACCATGAACATCATTGAAAATGTAAGCGCAAAGAGAGCGCGCTGCAAATCGGTTTGTAAAGGAGATGGCTAAACGTCTGCCCTAAGAATGTGTAAAGATTTGTCAATAACTCTAAAATATTCATTAATTAATTATTCTGTATTTATTATTTCTCTAGAACTTTATTAAAAAATATAAGTTTTTATATTGATTTTCGACAATAATGACCTCAAAAAAAAACAGGTGATAAAAAAAGACGTCACTCGATCGTGTTCACTGTCGTCTTGTTTATAGTTAGTGGATTCTTTCTTTTTAAAGTCACGGTTACCCATCTTACTACAAAACTACAAACGCCTTACGCCTTAAAAATGTCATAGCAAAATCTGTTTTTGGTAAGTTTGTTAACCAATCAAAGTAGGAATTACCACGATTTTATTTTTAAGATTGGTGGTCTTTGAAAAGTTCGTGAAACTTTTTTTATACAAAATATAAATATAAATCTATTTAGCGTTATATAACACTAGGTGTCATGTCTATGTATACATTGTTAGGACAGTCGCCCATACTTCTATTTAGCCATGTCTTTTGTAAATTGTGATTAGGGTTGTGGGAATGTGCCCACAATGGTGTAACCGCACATGGATGAAGCCATCGTTTTCATCATCGTATAATATCGATAGCTTTTTTCGTACAATATTGTACTATCGACTGTATACTATCAACACACAGCAATACTATGGATACTATCGACTAGTTTCACCTTTTAAAAATATTTCTGCATATGAGATTAAGACATGACGGGTTCAAACAACACAGCCGAAACGTTGAGCAGTGAGTAGCGTTTACTCATATTTGTTTAGATTGCATGGATCGCCCATTTGCCGTGGTAAAAAGATTCGCCAGCCTAGCCACTCCGTTACGGTGCCTAGCTGTTACTCACTGTACCCCCCCGATGAAAATCTGCCTCCAGGCTATAAGGAACCTTGGCCAACCTGGAGAAGTCTTAATAGGCTGAGGACCCAGGTTGGTCGGAGTAAAGATAACCTGTGTCGCACACTGGTTCAGTTTTCTAAAAAAGTGGACTTAGGGGTCAATGTTCACCTATATGCTTGAATTTTTTTTCACGTATTCCTCTTTTGATTTCAAATCACTTCTGATTGCAATTTTTCTTAAAACCCTGCAAATTTTGAGAAAAAAAATGATAATTTTTTTTTGCATGGGAAAAGGTTATTAATGTTTGTAACTCCAAAATGCGCGCGAGTCACACAATGCCACCTAGTGGACACTAAAGAACACATTATTCCCTTCAAGCATATAGGTGAACATTGACCCCTAAGTCAACTTTTTTAGAAAAATGAACCAGTGTGTGTCGGTGGGGGTACTCAAGCAGCGCAGACGCTAGCTGTGAGTGTGTAGAACCCCTGCAAACCATAGCCCACCTCACTAACTGTCCCGCGTGCCCGACCACCTGCTCGCGTGAAGACTTACTTGTCTGTAACCAGAGGGCTACCACAGAAGCCGCTTTCTGGGCAAGTAAGATTTAGCCCGTTTCTTGCCGACACGAAAGAAGAAGAAGAAGTCTCATATTTGTATTTCGTGTTTTCACCCGTTATGTCTTATTCGCTGTGTGCGAGGTGTTGGGGGATCCCGAATCGATAACAGGGCTCGCAGTGATCAAAAAATTTGCAACATTGGACGTCCGTCACCATTTTTCTAGTAATTTTAATACCAAATTTATGTTGCCGTGCATGATATAACTTTGGTTTAATTACTTTTCGTAAGGACAGCCAGCCATTTGTCATTTCGAAGTCCGCCAATAGAGTCGTCGCGTATGGTCCCGATACTCATTGCAAAGCAAAAGTTTAGTTTTTTAGTTTACGATGCCTAAGGTCCGACAGGCATCAACTCGGACAAATCGCTTGATACTATCGACTCTACAACATTCTTAGGAATCACTTTAGACTCCAAACTACAATGAGGTCCTCATATAGAGGCCTTGCCAGGGAAACTAAGCTCAGTTGCTTTTGCTCTAAGGAAGATTATCCGTTTGACTGATGAGAACTAGGTTAGTTTATTTTAGTTATTTCCATAGCCTGAAGCCCTACGGCATTTTACTGTGAGGCTTTACGCTGATGATATAGAATATTTTTTTGTATTACAGAAAAAAAATGAGCTATTTATGATCTAAAACCTCAAGATTCCTTATTAGGTGTTTAAGAAATTAGAATATTAACCGTAGCCTCTCAGTTTATTTATGAAAATTTACATTTGCATTCATTCACGAAAAAAAGGGATATCATCATCATCCTCTTGCCCTGTTCCCAGTTTATCTGGGGTCGGCGCAGTATGTTTTCCTCTTCCACACTAAGGGATATACACCATTATTATACTAGGAATAAAGATAAGATTGCTATTCCACAATTCAGGTTTCAAAAGATTGGTAATTCTTTCATGGGCAACTGAAAAACATTTTTTAAAGAGGCATTGACATTTTCTTCTTTCTTTTTCTCAGCACTAGCCCGATATTGTCCCTTAGGTTTATATCGGGACGTGTACAAGTGTCCTTAATGGGCCAATAGCTTTTTTATGACTTTTAAAATTTTAATATTTTTGCAGATGGTACGAGACTACACGCTCCCCGCCAAGACGGAGTTCGCTCGTGGTCTCGAAGCCCATTTGGCCGCAAGCCTTGAGTTCCTATGGGGCATGCGGCAGCCTTCCGCCTCGCAAACTAATGCCGTCAAGTGCTTCAGACATCACTTGACCCAGCTACCCAACAACGTGGACGAGTTTGATGTGAGTGACCTTAGTAACTTGTCGTTGAAGCTAGATAGTGTTTAGCAACAAGTAACCTTAAGTAAATGGAAATAGGGTGCCGTTTGTATGAGGCATGCGGCAGCCCTCTGCCTCGCAAACGAACGCCGTCAAATGCTTCCGACATCACTTGACCCAGCTACCGAACAACGTGGACGAGTTTGATGTGAGTGACCTTAGTAACTTGTCGTTGAAGCAAGATAGTGTTTAGCAACAAGTAACCTTAAGTAAATGGAGATAGGGTGCCGTTTGTATAGGGCATGCGGCAGCCCTCTGCCTCGCAAACGAACGCCGTCAAATGCTTTCGATATCACTTAACCCAACAACGTAGACGAGTTTTATGTGAGTCGTTGAAGCTAGACAGGGTTTAGCAACAAGTAACTTTAAGTACATTATTATAGAGTGCAGTTCCTATGGGGCATGCGGCAGCCCTCCGCCTCGCAAATGAATGCCGTCAATTGCTTTAGGCACCACCTCATGCAGCTTCCCCATAGGCCATAGGTATGGAAAATTTCATGAGTAGCAGATGAAATTTCATGTGAAATGAAATTCATTACTCACACTACTACTACTACTATTTTATATACACTGCTACAAATATAACTCTTCGAAATCGAAATCTCTTTATCATACAGATTTAATTTCATTGACGAATAAAATGTAGCGGACAAATTCCTAGAGTGCGAGCGAGCGAGTAGGAATGAGTATGTAGTATCTATGCGGTCGTGTGTGAATTTAATTTTAATCTTACAGTCGTAAAGTTGAGATCATTTTGTAATGAGTTTTTAGCGTGTTAGAACGAAAATCGCATTATTTGCGTACAGTGAAATTCGTCGCGTACTTGCGTCGCAATTCACACAGCAAAAAAAAACAGTGACAAGGAAATTTCGCATGTGAATTTCATATGGAAAATTTCATCATTTCAAGAAATGAATAAAAAGCAATCATTTACATGCCTTCTACTTTGGATGAATTAACCACTGGAAATGAAACGCAAGAGCGAATGTATGAAAACAGCATCAACTAATTTCTGCGGGCGGGGGGAGCTTGTCGTGTCAATTATTGACATTTAGTGCATGATAGTGTTGATATTTTTTTATCGATATGTGTTGAATGAATGAATGAACCAATCTTTTATAAAATGATATTGAATTTTTATCACCAAAACAATAAATTACATTAAGGGCATATTTAATGCACAAACCATCAAATGAACAATTGAAACATAGAAAGTCGATTTACATGAACGGTTTGGCAAGTAACACTAACTAGAACTTCCTAAGACATTGTGAACCAGCCCGTAAGTACACATAGCCTAGCACCATGAAAATCCTCCTATGGGATAATTAAGCAGTCGATTTTTTGCGTTGGCATTAAATCATGCTGGTGTAATGGATACCACTTATTCTGTGATGTTTTATGGGGATCCATTTTGCCTCCCTTTTGACGGCATCGACCTACTTTATTTTCCTTTATGGATCTACAGGAAATCTGAAATTATATTATAAGGATGTATTGTCATATAATATGAAGTTTAAAAATTTTAAGTTGTAATTTTAAGATTCCCTTAATCTAGTCTCGAGTGTAACATTTTACAGATTAAGTGCAGACTTTATTAAAAGTATTTAAATAAATAAATAAATAGTACGTTTATCGATATGATTTATCGACAATTGCCAAGCACAATGAAAACTAAACTGTCAAGGGAACGAATGATGAAAGTACGATAATTCTACCGTATAAAGTATACGTTATCTTGTTGATTCTGTAGAAACTGACCACTACTTTTTAAATGGCAATGTAAGTTTTCTCTTGGAAAACACATTTCTCTATTTTAAAGAAAAAATAACAGCTTTATTGGGATAAAAACTAACGGATGAAAAAAAAAAGTTTGTTTTGTCTTGCCGCTATAATTTTTACACAAAAATACGGCACACACGATTTATGCAGGTGAGAGTGAGAAAAATAATGTGCAAAAACAAGTTTGGGGATACAACATGCCCATTGTTTTGTATTTGGTCGTTTGTTTGCTTGCCATCCATTTTAGTCTGCGATTCGTCCATGGTAGATGCGAATTATTGTGCTTTCGGATTCCCACACGACTTGGCTTTGTTTCTGGACTGATTTTTCTAACTGTGACTACTGTGCTTGTTAAACACATCTGCAGAGCAAGTGCCATAATATTTTTTGGAGATATCCAGAAAAGTTTTTTTTTTATAATTTTTACTTATTTTCTTAAGTTTCGATCGTCTACAATGACCTCTTTAGTTAACTTACGTGCAATTTTAGTCATAGAGGTCATTAAGCATCTCATTGTTCATGTAAAAAACCAAAAAAATAATCATAAGAGTAAAAAAAATCAAAATATTCAATTTAATATCCGAAAAATTAGGCTTTTTTAATAAAAAATATTATATCTCGAATATCTCGAAAACAGTTAAGTTTAGGATGGGGGTTCCATAGTGAAATCATTCAGAAATGATGTGTACTACACGCCCTTAAAGGATCTAGGTCGACTTTTCCTGTAACCCTGTATAAATACAACAGACAGGCACACAAATGCCAGCCAGCAGTGCGTGTGCATGTCGGTGTCGTCCGAACCAATAGGACCTCACTCAGCATGAGCCAGGCCCCCTAGAGGACCTGACGCTGGTTTTTAATGGGCCCTACCGAGTGAGGTACAATGCCCAAAATTGACGCCAACCCAAAGTTACTAAATATACAAAACATAAATCATAATAAAATAATAATAAACTTTAAATATATTGTAGGCGACGCACCATACATGCATATTTTTATTTTTTATATTTCTATCTGTGTGCATAAAATTTAATTACGTACCTTCCTACTTATATTGCGTGGAGCCGCACGCAATATAAGTAGGAAGGTACGTAATAAAATTTTCGCAAGCGACGGTGTTGGTCTGTAAAAGAACAGTCTAGTAGGCAAGGTTTCATACTACTTATTAACAATAAATATATTTTTGCCAGACATGTTTCTAGCCTGGTCTGGTATGCTGTGGTGTTGTGGACAAAATCTTTTACGGATACCTTAGTTGAGATCAAAAATATCTACTTACATGTATTTATTTTTGTGATTGTATTTCTAACAGGCCAAAAAGACCCTTCAAGAGGAGATAGACCGGTACATCAGGGAGCAGATCGATATGGCGGGAGAGGCAATAAGCCTGACCGTTCGCAACAAGATCTCCGACGGAGACAACATTCTTACTTATGGGTGGTGAGTTAACTGAGATTTTAGGACTTTGAGTAGTTCATTAAAAAAAAACCGGTCAAGTGCGAGTCGGACTCGCGCACTGAGGGTTCCGTGCCAACTTTAACTGAATTTGGGAATCCACTTACTTCCACTTAGTAAAATCTACAATATTTTGTGGACAGCAAATATAACTTTGTTTTTCATAGTGTTTGTATGAAGTACAAAGTTATGTTTTCGGTTGTTGAAAATGTGCTATATCTCAAAAACTTCTCGTTCGATTCCGTCCGAACCAATTTTCGTTAGAAGTATTTGTTAATAATAATAATAAAAATACTTTATTGCACACCATAAACATAATTACACAGGATAGTATCTTTGATATTCGCTATAAGTACAATTTAGGCGGTCTTATTGCTTGTAGCAATTTCTTCCAGACAACCTTCAGGTAAGGAAAAGCATGAAGAATGAAAGAAGAGGCATGGCGATGAAATTATTCTAAACAAATTTGAAGTGGACAGGTTTTTATAAAGAAACATAAAAGAAGATGATAAGTGCACATTATATAAAAATTAAATGTCAATAAATGATCATAAAATACACACCATAATACAAAATATATAAAGTAATACATATTTAAACACATTTACATAAACATATATATAAATAAATAGGTAAAAATAAATGCATAATCAGTTGCAACCAGCATATCCGAGAGCCAATGAAGAATAAAAAGGAGTAGTAAGTAAGTAAGTAGATATTGTTAAGACTATAGAAATTATAAACGCGAAAGGAAAAAGGCTTTTACTTTACGTTTAAAAGTAGGCAGCGTTTTGGACTTTCTGACTGAAAGGGGCAGAGAGTTCCATAAACGGATAGCCTGTATAGTAAAAGATTGTGAGTACGTACGAGAAGCATGAGGAGGAAAAAGGAGGCGAAGTGTTTTGGAGGACCGCATATCACGACCCTGGGGCGGCTGCATGAATTGGAAGCGCTCTTTCAAGTATGGAGGAGATTTAGGGTTGAAAAGAATAGTGTAGAGAAGGGATAATACGTGTAAGTCACGACGAAGGCGAATGGGCAACCATTTCAGCTGAGCGCGGTACTCTGAGACATGATCGTATTTACGCTTATTATTAAGATATTATTTATTATTTATTTGTTAAGATCTACATTATATATTTTTTTTCAAAATTTACTCTCGCTTAGTTTAGAAGTTAGATGGGGGGGGGGGGCGCCCATTTTAACACTTTGAAAGCGTCTAGCTATGAAACGTTAGACTTTAAAAGAAAATGGTTTTTGAAACCTCTCGGTGTCATTTTAAAAGACCTGTCTATAGACACGTAAAGGTTTGACAAAAAAATTTTTTTTTGGTTTTAGTTTCATGTATGGGAGCCTCCCCTTAAATGTCATTTTGTTTATTTTTTGTATGAGAATCGTAAAGCGGTTAATAGGATACATACTCCTACCAAATTTCAACAGTGTGGTGCTTATAGTTACAGAATAAATTGGCTGTGACATACGGACGGACAGACAGACAGACTTGACGAAACTATAAGGGTTCCGTTTTTTGCCATTCGGCTACGGAACCCTAATTAGGGAATGACCTTTGACGCACAGTCTCTTTTTAACCGACTTCAAAAAAGGAGGAAGTTATCAATTCGACTGTATGTTTTTTTTTTGTATGTTTGTTACCTCATATCTCAGTTGTTTGTCGACGTAATAGAAAAAAAAATCACTTACTTAGAGGGTGTACCTTCTAGTTGGTCTCATTTTTTCCATTTTGGGATCTGATGATGGGATCTTTACTAGAATCTTAATGTTCACGTGTTGTTACGTCTGATAGTCAACATCTTGTGGGGCTGAGCTGGTGGTGGAACTCCTTAACGCTTAGGAGTTCAGTAATTATAATGACGGAACTTATGAAAGGTAATTTGTAGCTTCTTAAAAAAATAGAATCATAAGGTGCAACTCCCCCCCCCCCCCCCCTCTTATGTTATCACTAAAAATGAAGAAATAAAATAAACTTTTAAAAAAAGTAAAAACCGACTCGGTGCCATCACTTTGACCATCAAGCATCAACTATCACAGCACCGACTCCAAAAAGAAATTGTTTGCCTAAAACGGATTCCTTTCCTTTCAATGGTGAAGAGTTTATTTAAGACTTTTTAGTGCATTTTGGTTTTGAAGTCGGTTTTTACTTTTTTTAAAAGTTTATTTTTTTATGGAAGACTATTTTCAGAATAAAATTTCACTTCAGTGAAGCAAGTTGGTGGCGGCTACTAGTATGATAAACATTATTATTAAATTCGTAGCTGCTAATTAAAGGTATTAAACTACGTTTTTAAGACAGTAGTAAAGGAGTGGCAGGCATATTGATTGGCGTGCAAGGCGATCGATAAATCTCGAAAGTTTTAGACAGACACAATATTTTCTGCTCTGTTCTTACCTAACATATTTTGAGTCCCAGCATCTTATAAACTGCAAAGTACCATGTGTACTTCATATTTTTTCGTTTTATATATCCAGCTCTTCCCTAATCGAGCGCATCCTGTGCGAAGCGCACGCGAGCGGCGTTCGCTTCCGCGCGATCGTGACGGGCGCGCGCGTCGGCGCCGGCGCACGAGCCGTGGACATGTTGAGGAGGCTGTGCAATAAGGGCGTGCCGGCTACGTACGTGGACATCACCGCTGTCAGCTACATCATGCCTACAGTGAGTGTAACAGGCTGCTAGATAGGATATACCCTGCCCTATCTTTGGCTTCTTCCGCGCGATCGTGCCGGCTACACGCGATTGTTGTTTAGGAGGGTGTGCAATAAGGGCATGCCGGCTACGTATGTGGACATAACCGCTGTCAGCTACATCATGCCTACGGTGAGTGCCTTTAAGAGCTGTTAGATAGAATATACACTTGCTATATCTTTAGCTTCTATGCGTCGGCGCCGGCGCACGAGCCGTGGATATGTTGAGGAGGCTGTGCAATAAGGGCGTGCCGGCTACGTATGTGGACATCACCGCTGTCTGCTACATCATGCCTACGGTGAGTGTCTTTAGAAGCTGCTAGATGAATATACACTTGCTATATCTTTAGCTTCTTCCGCGCGATCGTGTCGGCTACGCGTGATTATTGTTGAGGAGGTTGCGCAATAAGGGCGTGCGGGCTACGTATGTGGACATCACCGCTGTCAGCTACATCATGCCTACGGTGAGTGTCTTTAGAAGCTGCTAGATGAATATACACTTGCTATATCTTTAGCTTCTTCCGCGCGATCGTGTCGGCTACGCGTGATTATTTTTGAGGAGGTTGCGCAATAAGGGCGTGCCGGCTACGTATGTGGACATCACCGCTGTCAGCTACATCATGCCTACGGTGAGTGTCTTTAGAAGCTGCTAGATGAATATACACTTGCTATATCTTTAGCTTATTCCGCGCGATCGTGTCGGGTACGTGGGTCGGCGCCAGCGCACGAGCCGAGGTTACCTATGTTGAGGAGGTTGTGAAATAAGGGCGTGCCGGCTACGTATGTGGACATCACCGCTGTCAGCTAAATCATGCCTACGGTGAGTTTCTTTACAGGCTGCTAGTTAGTTAGTTTAGCTGGGGTGTTTTCCGCACTTACCTCACGATTGGGCTATTGTGCGTATGTCCCTCTTTTCTATTCTAACCAATCCAGGCTTTCCCAGAAGGCTAGCAACCTGTTCAGATTACAAAAGCCCTCTGGGAAAGTAGCTGGGGATTGAGAATATTGGGCCGTTGTTCTACCTTATTTGTGCACTTCATGAGCACATGATGTGGTTTCTTCTGCCCCCATGCACCCTCTGCATAGGGGCTGTCTGTGACACCTATTGTGAAAAGGTGTTTGTTTAAGAGACGATGACCAGTTAGTGACCAGTAGAGGCTGCTACTAGATAGAATATACACCTGCTACCTCATTAACTTCTTCCGCGTGATCGTGACGGGCGCGCGCGTCGGCGCTGGCGCACGCGCCGTGGATATGTTGAGGAGGTTGTGCAATAAGGGCGTGCCGGCTACGTATGTGGACATCACCGCTGTCAGCTACATCATGCCTACGGTGAGTGACTTTACAGGCTGCTAGATAGAATATACACTTGCTATATCTTTAGCTTCTTCCGCGCGATCGTGTCGGGTACGTATGTGGACATCACCGCTGTCAGCTACATCATGCCTACTTATTTTGGACTTAGGACGACCTCCGTGGTGTAGTGGATAAGCACGCTGGGTTTCAAGGCGTCGCCGCTCTGAAGTTCAATGGGTTCAATTTCAAATTCAAGTTTTCAATGGGTCAGGTCAATATAGAAGTCAAAATGTTCTATATTGTCTCGGGTCGAGGTGTTGTGGTACCACCGTTGTGTCTGATTTCCACAACACAAGTGCATTAGCTACTTACTTTGGGATCAGAGCAACGTATGTGATAGGTGTCCATTATGTATGTATATATATATTTAACATACATATCACATTTTGTTTGAAAAGACTTGGGAGAATATTAATAAAATAAGACTGTTTATTACAGGTAAACAAAGTCCTCCTCGGCGCGAGCGCTCTCCTAGTGAACGGCTCGGTGCTCGGCGCGGTGGGCACGGCGCAGGTCGCCTTGGTCGCCAACTCGTTCAACGTTCCCGTGTTGGTCGCGTGCGAGACTCACAAGTTCTCGGAGCGAGTGCAGACTGATGCGTTCGTGTATAATGAAATCGGTAAGTGTTTATACGTACGGAGTAGGTATATACTGAGTTGTTGATCGTCAAGTCATTCAACGTAAAGAGTGCGGAGTGGGTATAACTGAGATGTTGATCGTCAAGTCATTCAACGTGCTCGTGTTGGTTGCGTGCGAGAGTCATAAGTCATTTATTTATGCAAATAGGGCCACTGGAGGCACTCTTAACCTGAACGCTTACTCATCCGAGACGAACGCGTCGAACAAATCGATTAGAATTCTTTATATGAAATCTCATAGCGATAAGACCGCCTAAATTGTAAATTTCCCTAAAACGAATTTGTTCCACTTTATGTAATGTGCAATAAAGAGATGTATCTATCTATCTCATAAAACCTCGCACACATATCCGCATCGAATCGTCCGAATCTAGAAGAACCCTAGAAATCCCAGATAAATTCGGATGACGTCATCAGATTCGGTTCAGCTAATGCGGTCGACTCGCCGTATAAAATCTTCATACTAACTCCTACCTTTAGATGTCACTCATAGCGCTATCTCATGATTTCTTCGACGCGGTCGATTCGTCCGATTCAGTCGAATCGCCGTATAAAATCTTCATACTAATTTCCCACCTTTAGATGTCACTCATAGCGCTATCTCATGATTTCTTCGACGCGGTCGATTCGTCGGACGCGGATATGTGTGCGAGACCTCGCACATTCACTTTTACATGTTCCAATATAAACCCTACCACAGCTTCGGGACAATTGTGGCCTAGTTCTAAAAAGAAGTCAGTCACTATTGTCAATGCCTCTTTTCAAAGGTTTACAATGTTTGCAGTGATCGTGCGTTCCATACATTATTCTTTTAAAATAATCATCTACTTTATAATACCCTTTCGTCATTAGGGTTTCTTTAAATGACAGTTTTAAATTTATTAACCGGTAAGTTTATTTATGTAGAGTGACGCGTTCGTTCTCGACTGTATAAATGTTAACAGTGTGCCAGTGTATAAAATTAAATAGTCGCGTGCGAAAAGTACAAATTCTCCGAACACAGACAAATGGTCCATTGTTCAGTCCATTCAATACAATTTGTCTTTCTTAGTACCTATTATTGAAATGGCCACACTCCCATCGATTCGTGAAAATTAGATAGATTGAAATGTTCTCAGTAAAAAATGCTTTTATTCTTCTCTGCAGGTGATCCAGACGAATTGGTGGACAAATCGGACGAGAACTCCCCCATCAAAGAGTGGCGATCGAATCCAAACCTAACTCCTTTGAATCTGACCTATGATGTCACTCCTCCTAGCCTTGTCACCGCAGTTGTCACAGAACTAGCTATACTACCCTGCACTAGCGCTCCTGTAGTTCTACGGTTTAAATTATCTGAATATGGTATATAAACTATTTTTAAATTTATATTTATCAACAGTTTGTATTAGTTATTGCTCAGTTTATTTTGCAATAAATGTAAATATTACTGAATGGATGTGTACAATGTACTGCAACTGGCAATGCAAAATAAATATTTATATTGTTTGAAATATTAATTTATTTGCAATAACCCTCTTCACCTCTATAAAAGTATAAATACATAGGTAGTTTTCACACATAAGTATGAAGGTTTACATATTATGTAGGCGAGAAACCTGTAGAACATAAAACAACTCTTTAATTATTATATATTTATTTCTTGCACACAATCATTTGCGACATCACATAAAATGAAAAAGAGCTTATTGCAAACATAGTGCTATACTAAAATATTTATTCTTTATGTGGGTGCTCAGACTTGTGAATGGAGAAATCTAATCTTACATAAATAATTACAAATAAGAATAATGTGTACAAGAAACCAACAACAAGGAGAGGCTCCTGGAACATGAGGAGGCGAGGGAATGTGTAGCGCAACTGGAAGTCTTGAATGTGGTTTTCAACTACATTGCTCTTCTTAAAAGTTATCACTGGACGTCCTTTGGTATCTAAGTAAGTATAATGTAAACTGTCTGCTAGCCTTGTCACAGGATATGGAACATTCAGTTTGATTCCTGTTGATCCTTCAGGCAAAATAATCTTAGTGGTTAATTCATCCACTTGCATATCATCAAAAATGTGATCAATAATTCTCATTTTGAGCAAGTAATCATTGCCAGAATGGTACAAATATTCATAGCTTGGTACATTGTATCCTAGAGTGTAGTGGGTCTTCCATCCTCCAAACAAAGGATACCTTGGTCTAAGGTCTAATTCAACAGAGTCTTTTTTCACTTTCATGTTTGATGTGGAGATGTTTCCATTTGTGTCACGGTAGTACACATCTGACGCAGAAGCAGGAAGCAGGGTCTTGTACGACCTGACACTTGCTGGACCACTGTGAAGATCCTGTTGATAGTCATAGCGAGAGAATGGACCCTTCAGTTTAGCTCCTGTGTGCTCTACCTCAATCAACTCTTCAATGGCAATGTTGCCCCAATGGGAAACTTCAATGAGCCTTTCAATGCGTGTCACAGTCAAAAATGGAGAGTTGTTTTTGTAATGAACACTCAATTCCTTCTCTGTGAATGGAGCAACATTTGGATATGGCCCATATTGAATGGCACCATCTTGCTGAGAGAAAGGCTTGACTTTAGAGAAGGACTCAATGCCTTTCGTGTTTACAATTACGTTCGTTTTCTGAGAAGTAACCTGGTAGGGAGAGTAGACATACAAATTACCGGTGTATTTGACTAGCTGGTCCTCTTGTTGTGTTATTGCAGTTGGGTATGGTTGTAAAGCCTTAGTAAAAACTATTTCACTCGTAACAACTACAGTCGAGCCAGCGTTGAGAGCATCCTTCAGGTCGACACGCCAGAACTTAGCGCTGTCGTGGCCCTTTACAGTCGTCTCCGAGACACGAAGTTCTTTAGCGTTACTGTCTTTAGCGCCGATGAAAGCCAAATTATTTTTTGCCGAGGCTTCTACAGCAATCAAAAAACTCTTTACCGGCGATTTCCCAGCATTCTCCAAGGTTATTTTCTTCGAGATTTTAACGAGTTGCGAAGAGAGATCAATTGTTCTGTCGACATTTTTTAATTTTATATCACTAGATATCGTGTCCACATTAACTGATGCACAATTTAGGGCTATGGAAATTATAAATAAAAGACAAAATTGAAATTTCGCCATCGCCGGCATCGTTTCGCTTCGAGACCACTTTTTTGACAGTGACATTTGACGACGTTGGCGGAAGTACACGCCACCACATATTACCGGAAACAGAGAATTTAATTGCAAGCCGAAAAAAAAGCTAGCTCATTCCTCCTTCCTCCATAGACAAAGAAAACACGCTTCGCTCCCCTCTCTCCCCCTATTCTCTTTGGTTTTGCAACCATTCACTAATAATTTTCTGTCAATGTCAAAAACATTATCATTCATTCAGTGTGGCAAATGCCAAATACACTCATTATTCGTTCATTCACTCATTCAGTAGGAAACTTTGTGGAAGCGAAACGCTACAGGCAGTGTTGCCAACTTAGTGGATTTTCCACTAGTTCTGGTGGTTTAGACTATCCTTTTAGCGAATAAATATTGGATTTAGTGGCTAGTGGATTTTTCTAGTCTTTGATTGCTTCAATTAGTGGTAAGGCACCACAAAAACCACTAAGCACTCACTAGTACAATTAACAAAAATACTCAGTTATAAATAGATGATTAAAATAGGGTAGGTACATATTTTTGTTGTAAAGGCAACACAACAGAACGAAGGTGGTGGTTTTAGGGAATCCCCCTGATTAGTAGGCCAATTTCATAAACGATTATGATTATGGACTTTATTTATATAGGTACTGGGTCAAGTTCGATTTGCTTCATTGTATTTTTTTGGTTTGTCTTTGATTTTATTACCATGACGTGCTGTTGTCCGTATAGTTACCTACATTTCGAGTAAAAGTATTATATTCAGCGAGGTTTTAAGTGTAGTTCAAAGATCATGTTCAATTAATTAAACTACAGTTTACCCAAAGGTTACGTGACCCAGAATTAAAGGACTGGTTACACATTGCAAGTAGTGGCATAGCAGAGGGTAATTGGATTTTACCAACTTAAATATAAACAGTAAAACAAAAATAATAATTTTTAAGTTCAATAATGCATTTTAAAATAATATGTACTTACGCACGTTTTTTTCTTTGTTCATGGTTTTCCGCCAACGTGAAAAAAATATCCTAAAACTATCCCAACGCCATCTAATGAGCTATAAAGTGATAAAGAAAACGGCGCATTGGTGGTTTTCTGGTGGTTTGCGAGACCGCTGGGTTTAGTGGTTTTCTGGTGGAACATGCGGGCACGGGCACATTTAGTGGGTTCGTAAAATTATAGTTGGCAACACTGGCTACAGGATTTCGTGGTAATTTATCGGAAAACATAATTCCTACCGATACTGTTCTTAGTATTACTTTGTCACATTCGAAGAATTATCTTTCAAGAGAAAAAACGAGAATTAACTTTTTTCAAAGTTTTTAAGTTAACAAAGTCATTGTAGTACCCACAATCCTTGCAGGAAGAACAATCAAACATGATAGGTCTGGGGCTTCGGCTAACTCTTGCTTTATTAGGTAAGTGTTAAAATTGATAACTATGTGCAAGACTCCCACATCCTTGGTGTTTGTTCAATACTCCTAAAGCTACATCCAATAATGTTTAATTTACTTGTTTACATTGCAGTGTTAAGTCAACTGTTAATGCCATGCCTGGCGTTAGGAAGTTATCGTGGGTACAGTTCATATGGTGGCGGTAAATACAACAGCAAACCAAGTAAAGAAGCTTCCCCCAAAACCTATGTTGGCTCGTCGTCAAGTATTCCATCTCAGCCAGCGACTAGAAGAGGGTTGGGGATTTCTGCCTGGGGCATTGTGGCTCTCATAGTATCCCTCATTTTAGCAGGAATGGGTTTCTACTACTTCTCTATATGTTATCCAATTCTGTGTAAAAGAGAGAGGAAGTATGATATGATGGGATTGCCT
Organism: Pyrausta purpuralis; assembly: GCA_963924145.1. Classification (NCBI taxonomy): domain Eukaryota; kingdom Metazoa; phylum Arthropoda; class Insecta; order Lepidoptera; family Crambidae; genus Pyrausta; species Pyrausta purpuralis. The sequence continues at coordinate 22,067,692 of OZ001659.1, forward strand.
GGTGTAGCATAATTTAAATATGGTTGGTTAGTGAATATCTACGGCATATCTTCTAGGTAGACTTATTCATTAAATTTAAGTGACTTCTTTAACAATGTTAAACTAAATTGTTGTTAGCAACATTGAAAGAAATTGGTTGTGGATTTTTTTACTTGTACCTATTTAAAAATTGAAATTTTGCAATTGCCAGCAAGCCAAACGGTTGACTGGTAGAGAATGCCATAAGGCATGAAGTCCTCCAATTGTACTACTTACAGTGCAATAAAGTTTAAATAAATCATTAATAAATTCTATGAGAAAGCTAATTTACACCAGAAATGTTTATCAAATGCTATTTTGCTACCACACAGTATGCATTCATATTATGATGATACTCATTTTACAAATACATACCTATTTTTGGGTATAAATTTTAAGAAAATATAAAAACTATATCCAGAAAACATAACAAGTATGTCTGTTTGGGACCAATGTTTAGAATTAAAAATTTATAACAAAAGTGATAATGTGTTCTATAGTGTAAGTCCCTAGGTGTAATGAAATATATCTAAGTAAATATTGACTGACTAATTTTACAACTTTTGAAAATAACAGTGCAGTGCCATAATGTGAACAATTATTTTTTACCTTTGTTAATGTAAGAGTTCAACTCTACTACTCAGTAAGATTTTTTTGATTTCACAAGGCCTTTCAGCAATGTATGTACATAATATTAGTGGGCTAAAGTCATGCATGTTTTAAAAGTATCATCTAGCCATTGGGGATAAGTAACTGTGTCAGTTTATCATGTTTCTGTTCACTTGGCCTTAATCATTGTTTAAACAGTTATTTTGGTTGGTATGTTAGTGACGTAACTCATGAAGATACATAAGTAAATTAGTTTCTATATAAAAGGTATTCTGATTTTTCCTTAAGAATAAGATAACTGTATACAAATGCTCAAATATACACCATTACTTCAAGTAATTGTCTATTTTTTGTAATCTGGCCTTGCAACAGGCCAACCAGAAAATTAAATGTCGTCGTGCTTGACGTGTTTAACTGCTTATTGTAACCTTTTTATGTTCTTTAGTAGGTACTTACTTTTCTATGGAAGTTAATAACAATGGATTAATGCAAAGACAAGTTATAAAGATAAAAAGCAAGAAATTAATCTTAAAATTAACATCAAATTTTACTTATTACAAGAGAAATCTTTTACTGTAGGTTACTTTCCTTATTTTTAACTCATATGTGTTTTACAATAATTTGTGATTACCTGTTTGGCTTTATCATTGGTTGCATCATTCACAACTACTACCTGTAAATTATTATGACTCATATTGACGAAAGTAGTTCTTTTAAAAATACCGAAATGATAACGTTACTGATATCTAGTCCGATATGAGCATAGAGAAAAGTAATACTATATGAGGCTTAGTGGGTAGTGAATAAGCACTTGCGTTTAATTATTCCTAAACCTTAACTTGCGCACGTAAGGATGAAATCATCATTCTATCTTTGTCATTTACTTTGATGCTGAAAGAGACTATGATTTAACACTGGAACTAAGCTTAATCCTGAACTTAGTATACATTTCATCTGCTATTGTAACTTGCGGTCCACCGCGGCGTCGTCTGCGTAAATTTAGGATTTCCCGTAAATATAATTTTCGCAAAACACATTTTTCTTGGAAGTAAGAGGCCAGAAACCATCACGGCCAAGTAGTCAACGTACTTTGGACTTGAGCTGCGAGCATTATTTCGGTGCTGATGAGTGATGTATTTTAAAACTGTGATAGCTTCTAAGATATTTTTTGAAATCAAATGATGTAAAGGGCAATTTTGTTTAAAAAGAAATAAATGCTAGTGAATTTGAATATGTTTATTTTGATAAGAGTAAATATCTCCGTGTGCATCAAAACACCTTTGAAAACAGTACACTATTTTGTAAAAAAATATGGACATAAAAAGTTTGTAGTGAGTAAACGATATCAGATAGACATAATGCTGTCTCCGACTTTATTGTAGAACTTAAAGGGAAACAATCCCGTAATACATGATTTTTATGTATCATCGGTTTACGCTCCGTACGCAACGGAAGCTTTCCAAAGGAATATTTTCCTCCCGTTATTGCAACATTTTTCATTGTTCTGCTCAAACTCGTATCGTAATGCTTATAGCCTTTTTCAATAATAGCTATTCAACACGTTTTTAAAAAAAATGTTCCAGTAGTTTTTGAGAATAGCGCATTCAAACAAGCTAACTCTTCTTTTTCGCTTTATAGTATTAGTGTGAGAATGGAAAATGTGGTAGACATTTTGAAATAGCAAAAACAGTTTTATTAGTTGTAAAAATTTATTTGGACATTTTATAGAGTTAAAATTTTCAAATTATGGCTTCCTCTAAATGCATTTAGGTACATCAATAGGTATGGAAGAATTGCCAGTTAATATTACATATTAAACCTATCATAACCACTCATACTTCCGAATAAATTATTATCTAACATCTTGCACATTGTAATAATACAAGTTTACAAAATATTATACTGAGTAAAACACCAATTCATTTATCATTACAATACACATTATACAAGGAAACTATAAATAAAAAATCTCGCGAAAAATAGATCGTACTTTCAACATTGCGATTCCAATGGATATGTTACTAATAAATACCCTATAAAAATAAACCATAGATAATTGCTAGCTAGCTAGATAATTGCAACTAGCTGGAACTACTGGAATATTATTGCTACTTATATTTATGTTATTGTAGTGAACTTTATTATTTCATGATGAGATTGATATCAAAATGACCTTGTTATGCTTACGGTACTAGCGCAAGTGATTGCCAAATAGTTTTGAGTTTTGACATGACATTTACAGTTAAAGTCAGTGCGGAGGAATCGCACAGATGAAGGCGCTACCTGTAGTCAAATATTGTATATAGCTAGGAGGTTCACATTAAATCGCTACAAAAAAAGCGATTTCTTTGTGATTTTGTGCAGAGGCTAAGTTGAGCTAAGGAATGCCAAAACTCCTGCCATAGACAATATTTATGACCTGGACCCATACTTTTACAAATAGCAGACTAGAAAGTGAACTGCCCTGCATATTTGTGACTCCATACAATTCAAAACCTGGTTTACTTGTTTATTTATTTAGGTACATCAACAGCATGACAGCGCACTCACTTAGATTAATACACAGTTTAGATCTAGTACAGTCGCCAGCACATCAGACTACCCACTTTAGATGCAAACTAGCCCTTATTACAACTGCATAAGATACCGCAGTGTTTACCTTGACTTGCTGTACGGAACATTACATTATTACTGGTTTTAAAAGTACGGGTTCCCGGTAGCGCCTTGTCAAATTACTCTAAATCAGACTTGAAATTAAGCACACACCGACTGCCTCCTTATAATTCGTCCTTCTCAAGGTCAACATCGGACAGGTCGATGTCCTCTTCCAGCGGCAACTCGCCGTCCTTCCCGTCCCAGGGCTCCGTGGACACCACTTTGGGCATCTCAGCGCCTCGGACTGGGGCTGTTTGGCCGCGGCCGAATGATAGGTCTCTGGAATGGGAGAAGTTATGATGAGTGATTTGAATTCGAGGTAACTATTAGGGCGTTGTAATGCCATAGTTTAATGGAATGTATTTTCATTAGTAGCGGTCGTCCGCGTCAGTTTTTCTCGTAAAATATTTCAACGCAAAACAGATATTTTTATTGTATGTAAGAGGTCAGCAACCATAGAGGTTAGTGCAAGCGCGAGATGTACTTAAGCTGAAGCATTTTTTGGTGCGCAGTTATTCTAAAACTGATAGTTTCTAAGACACTTATTGAAATATGTAAACAATCTTTTCATAACTATTAAAGTTATTTGATTTATTAATATCTCAGTATAAAACGATGTTTTACCCATGTAAGTAGGGTGTGAGTTTTCTGTTTATCTCATTTTAAAATTAATTATTTCGTTAAAAAGGAATGTCACGATTGTTTACAATATTCGACTTGCAAAGAAAAACGGACTGTAACGGGCAATTTTGTTCAAAATGCATGTTGACGAATATGTTTATTTTGATAAGAATAAATACCCATGTGCCTTCCTCAATAAAAAAGCTTGCCAATTGTTTTTTTAATAAATAAGTCCCGTATTTCCTGAGACTAGGGTTCAAAAAAACAAACTCATTAGTTTCATAATAATCTATAGATAGGTCAGACAGATTGGTTCAATACAATCGACACAGCAGCACTATAGTATTATACATACATAGGGAGTCGATTTTATTAAATAATAAATTAACAATAACCTTCTAAATTACGACCTAGTTTCACGTCACGCGGAATCTATGTCAATTCAGTTTAGTCTGTTGTACCTTCTATTGTTTGTAGTTTCAATATATTGTTAATTTATTAAGATCCCAATATTCTTATGTGTTAGCTCTTTTTAGCCTGAGATACAGGTCAAACCTAGTTCAGGCAAAAGTACTACTGTACCTACGTGTAAATTTGTAAGCTCTTATTTATTTATTTATTTACTAGTGGTCCCCCGCGACTTCGTCCGCGCGTTTTTCGATTTTTCTTGCCTTTTAAACCTTCTCTAGACCTCCACGAACATTTCAAGATTAAGATAAGATAAATCCGTTCAGCCGTTCTCGAGTTTTAGTGAGACTAACGAACAGCAATTCATTTTTATATATATAGACTAGCGGACCCGACAGACGTTGTCCTGTCTACACATCTTTAATTTGAAAATTAAAAATAAAGTGAAACCAAACCATTCCCAGACCCCTTGAACACACACAAAAAATTTCATCAAAATCGGTCCAGTCGTTTGAGAGGAGTTCAGTGACATACACACTCACAGAAGAATTATATATATATAATTCAATGGTCATTAATATTACCTGAGGAACTCATTAATGCCGCTCTCCGAGAACGAGCCGCGCAGCGTGCTGAACTTGAGCTTCTTGGCGTTGACGACCGCCATCGCCGGGTAGCCGAAGCCGCCCAGCTCCAGCGCCTCTTCTAGCGCTGGCTGAGCACCAGCTTCTGCCCAGATCCAGCTGGAATGTGGGGAAAATCGTTTTTGTTTTAGAATAATCATTATTTGTTTGCAAGAACACAGTACATATCAAGGTGGTTAAAATAAAATACGTTAGCAAAAAAAATTGCATGCAAATATTAATTTATACAGTCGAAACTAAATTAACAGCTAATCTTGAAGAAAATCAACATCTATATGGAATTATAAAATAAAAGAATGTATTTATTTTTTACACGTAATTGTCATCATTTTACAGTGTAAAAAAGTACGAGACAAATTTAAGGGTGTGATTGTCAATCGAGTTTAGATTAGAATACAGGAAAAAAAAATATTAAAAAAAAAAACTTTTTTTTAAACGATAAATGAGTATTGTAATTACTATACAGGAAAGTCCACTACAGAGATGTACCATAAATAGCGTATTTTTAGGGTTCCGTAGCCGAATGGCAAAAAACGGAACCCTTATAAAGTTTCGTCAAGTCTGTCTGTCTGTCCGTCCGTATGTCACAGCCATTTTATTCTGTAACTATAAGCATTACACTGTTGAAATTTGGTAGGAAGATGTATCATGTTAACCGCTTACCGATTCTCACACAAAAAATAATATGAGATTTAAGGGCTTCCAATACATGAAACTAAAACCAAAAAAAAATTTTTTTGTCAAACCCATGTGTGTGTCTACGGATAGGTCTTTTAAAATGACATGGAGGTTTCTAAAAACATTTTCCTTTAAAGTCTAACGTTTCATAGCTAGACGCTTCCAAAGTGGTAAAATGGGCGTCCCCCCCCTCATCTAACTTCTAAACCAAGCAAGTGTAAATTTTGAAAAATATATATAATGTAGATCTAAACAAATACTTTCAACGAAAATTGGTTCGGACGAGATCGAACGAGTAGTTTTTGAGATATAACACATTTTCAACAACCGCAAACATAACTTTGTACTTCATACAAACACTGTGAAAAACAAAGTTATATTTGCAGTCAACAAAATATTGTGGTATTTTACTAAGTAGAAGTAAGTGGAGTCCCTAATTCAGTTAAAGTTGGCACGAAACCCTCAGTGCGCGAGTCCGACTCGCACTTGGCCGGTTTTTTAAATTATTTTTAAAAATACCTTATGTACGATTGTCAATCCAAACCAGCGGCAACAATTTTTCCTTTGTACAGTGGCCAACACATTAGGTTACCCAATTTTGTTGCAAACTAGCCCTTATTACAACTGAGCTAAAATATCGCAGTGTTTACCTTGACGTACTGTTGTCCGTACTTCACGGACTCAGGACCGTCAAAATACAACAAAAAATAAAATAAAAACAATCAAAGAAGGACTTTCTTTGTGTACAAATATAAAATACAAATGTGATTAAACTAGTGCAAATTTGAGTATGTAGGTTATTTTGGCGTACTTAAAAAAATGAATCAACTACTTAAAATAATTCACGATAACAATAATCAACTGTGTGGTAATACCAACAGTTTACACTGGGCGCATGCAATGGACATAAGTCTTGCCAATTCTGTATAGCTCGGAAAACAGTTGATCGGCTAGGCAGGTCTCCATCTGAAGTTCTGCTACACAATGCCACCGTAGACAATCTAGACTATTTTCAGCATACTAACGCACTGTTTCACTCATGTCAGCTTCGTCATGTCACTCTGACCATCTCATGGTATATATATACTTAATATCAGAGAACCTGCGTCTACGATCCATTGCTCACGCGTACGCGTCCCGAGACAACCGTAAACAAATAATGCACTTGACCCACTGACCGATATTACTATAAAAACTCGTCATTTGAAAAAGCACGTTATCAATGTGCGAAAATACCAGATAGCACGGTTACCTTGGTTCAAAAGATACAAAAGTTCTTTTGTTTGGTGGCGGGCGCTAGCGTTATGTTTTTTTAGCTTATTTATGAACGAATGATGTGTGGGGCAATCTTTAATATTTTTGAGTATGATTTTCTGCGGTGCTGCTTGATTGAATCGATTATTATTATTGAAAATAGCAGAATTATTATTTTAAAGTACACCGGTTTGAATGAGTGGACAGTAAATTATTTTGTATAACAATTACATGCAAATAAAAATTGTATGCAATATTTTCTTTCCTGTATTCCATACTCGACTCTTAATCCACCCTCTTGAATTTGGCTTGTACTTTTTTTACACCCTGTATTATTTAAAACAATTTACATAAATGTCTTACAAACGCTCGTTAATAAAGATACTAACGCGCGACAACACCGAAGCCTAATCTTGCGTGTATCGCTAGGCTGTTTTTTTTAAACACTTCATGCACAAACAAAAGGTACATATGGCGGACTTAATGCTAAAAGCATTCTCTACCTGTACGCTGTATCTGCATGGATGCTAAAAGTCGCAGCACAATCGAGACTATCTAAAATAATCCAGGTGTACTCACCCCCACATCTTGTTCTTATACTTGTCGCCAAGGCGTTGCAGCACCGAGAGGTAGTCGTTCCGGCAAGCGGCCCCGCAGTCCAGGATGTGCGGCAGTATGGACACCACGCACAATGGCGCCGATGCGCAGGTCTTCATTGTTTCTTCGTTTACTACCTGATTTGGAAAACAAAATTGGCTAGATTTAGGGCTAGGTCAACTAGGCCAAAGTGTTTTTTTACGAGCTTAAGACTTGGCCAGAGTGAAGAGTTTTATTTATGAGCTCGTTGGAACGGATGTTTTTATTTCGCAAGCTTGTTTCATAGTCACTTCGCTGCCCACTTGTCTCTTTAATACAAGAAATATGTAGTACCTACCAGTGGCCGTAGTGCGAGTCGGAGCAAGACTTACTCGATCAAACGCATCGAGCGCGTTAACGTGATTTTATATGGGACTAGCGGTCCCCCGCGACTTCGTCCGCGCGTTTTGAGTTTGCTCCCTCCCCTCCCGTCTCGCAGCGTCATGTTTTATATCCTAAAGCCATTCTCGATAAATAAGCTATCCAACACAGAAATATTTTTTCAAATCGGTCCTGCAGCTCCTGAGATAAGTGCGTTCAAACAAACAAACTCTTCAGCTTTATAATATATTAGCGCAAGCGCACGTTGTACTTAAGCTGCGAACATTATTTTGGTGCGGAGTTATGTTAAAACTGTAATAGCTCCTAAGATATTTATTGAAATCAAATGATATAAAGGGCAGCTTGGTTCTAAATGAAATGCTCGTGATGATGAATGTATTTATTTTGATAAGTATAAATACCTGTGTGTATAATACACTTCTAAAAATAATGCATTATTTTTTTACAAATTTATTAACATAAAAAAGGTTGTAGTAAGTCAACCATAAAAGATAGACATATGCTGTCGCGGACTTTATTATAGAACACTTAATGCTGAACAATCTTGCATACATGATTTTTGTGGAACTTAAACGGTTTCCGCAGCGTATGCAGCGGAAGCTCTCAAAAGGAATATCTTTCTCTCGTTTTCGCAACATTTTTCATTTCTGCTGTGGTCTTATGAGTCGTATCTTTATGTTATATAACCTAAAGCCTTCCTCGATAAATGGACTATCCAACGTAAAAATAATTTTTCAAATCGGGCCAGTAGTTTTTGAGATTAGCGCGTTCAAACAAACAAACAAACAAACAAACAAACTCTTCAGCTTTATAATATTAGTGTAGATTGTTGACTTACTCGATCGTTTGATCGAGCAAGTCTCGCTCCGACTCGCAGTACAGCCTCAGGTTTAAGCCAAGCCTAGGGTTACCCAACCAATTAAAGAAGTTAATTCTATATTGAATGCTGTCATTATGACATCCTTTTTATATTGGTCGATTAATATCCTAAGGCCTACTTACGCATGATGATTTACCCATCATTCTGTCTCGGTCAGTTTATGTGACGTTGACAGAGACAGAATGAAGATTTATTTCAGATTTGGCGCAACTGTGTTACGGGTGTTATGGCCGGGGACCAAGGTCCGCTGATCACCGTCTTGGTTTATTCATATATATTTAATCCACTCTAAATATTTAATAAATTGATTTAATTGTTGAAATCAACGAAATCAACGGAATCTAACCTTTGTGAATTTGTTCATCGCGTTACTGGTGCTATGGATCGGGGGCTCCAGGTCGATGCGGTGTATACCGACTATTCAAAGGCTTTTGATAAAATTTCTCATGCACATTTGATTAATAAGCTCTGCATGGTCGGTATACACGGCGATCTTCTTCGATGGATTATTTCTTACCTACGTGATCGCAGTCAGGCTGTCACGGTTAAGGGTTATGTCTCCTCTTTTGTTCCTATTGCTTCGGGTGTGCCACAGGGGTCCCACCTCGGACTATTATTTTTCAATATTTTTATCAATGACATCGTGAACATTTTTAGACATAGCAATGTCCTCATATACGCCGATGATATGAAAGTTTTTAGAATCATTAGGGACGAATCGGATTGTTTTCTTCTTCAGAGGGATATCGACGCTTTGACCCAATACTGTTCCGATAATTGTCTCTATTTGAATATCAAAAAATGTAACACAATAACTTTTGCCCGTAAACGTAAGCCAATTGTTTTTAACTATTGTATCGCTAACAAAATAATTAACCGGGTTTATGAGATCAGGGACTTGGGTATTCTCCTTGACCATGAAATGTCATTCGATGCTCATATTAGTTCAATATCTTCTAAAGCATACCGTATGCTGGGGTTCGTTTTGAGGACAGGGAAAGACTTTCATTGTTGCTCGACCCTTATACTTTTATTTAACTGCCTTGTTCGATCTATTCTTGAATATGTGTCCGTTGTTTGGAGCCCACATTTTAAAAAGTATGATGAACTTATTGAACGGATTCGTTTTAAATTTATAAAACATCTACAGTTTAGATGTCATGTTCCTGACTCTTGTAACCATATGAAATCCGTACCCTCTTTGCATAGCCGACGCATTGAAAGAGATCAATTATTTCTATATAAATTGCTGCACAACCTTACCGACTCTCCCTTTCTTTTGAGCGAAATAAGATTACGATGTACCCGACTAAGTGCCAGGCGCGGTCCGAAGGGGGGGGTCACAGGGGACATGACCCCCCCCAAAATCTAAGGTCAATTGAAAAATCTCAAAAATTTGCCAAATTACAAAATAAAATTTCTGGTTATCCCCTAAAAGTAATAAATTTATAGGTTGCTGACATCTAGCGCTGTTTTTAGGGTTCCGTAGCGGAATGACAAACAACGGAACCCTTATAGTTTCGTCAAGTCTGTCTGTCTGTCTGTCCGTCCGTATGTCACAGCCACTTTATTCTAAAACTATAAGCATCACACTGTTCAAATTTGGTAGGAAGATGTATAATCGCTTTACAATTCTTATATAGAAAAAAAAGATATTTATTCTTATCTAAAAAAGGACAATGTAGTGCTTAACTTTAGTTAAAGTTGGCACGAAACCCTCCGTGCGCAAGTCCGACTCGCACTTGACAGGTTTTAAATTAGTGTAGTGAGTGAGTAACCCCCTCCAAAATGTCAGGCTGCGACCGCGCCTGCTAAGTGCACGTCATAAAAGTATTTTTTATGTGCCTACATATAGGACTAAATATGTTTGTAACACTTTCCTGCCGCGTACTTGTCGCAGTCACAATGACAGGTATCAAGGAGTTGATATATTTGCCTCAACTTTATTTCAATTTAAAAAGCAAATCCACGACCTGTCAGGTGACTGTCAATAGTTTTCGTGAATTATTTTATTATGACTTATTCACTTTTTCTTTTAAATATTTTCTTTCGAATTGTAATTTTGAAGGTTTTGGTTTGCTCAAAATGTAATGTAATATTAGTCTGAGGAAACTTAATTGGTTTTGGTGTTATCTTTAAGTGTTATTTATATTATTTTCATAATAACTGTATGTTTCCCTAAAAAAAAAAAAAAAAAAAAAAAAAATCGCGGTTCAGTCTCCATACTTCGACTATAGCGCCAATTAGTCGCGTCGAGCCGAGTCAGCGTGTTGCGTTGAAATGTAGTGACAGTGGTTGATCATAGATATCGCTACACAGGTAATCCTGGGTTAAATCATCAAGCGCAAGTACACCATAACGTACAAAGAATTTGGAATAGCACGGTTGATATTCAGTAAGGTTTAAAATCAAGTGAACAGAACCGGTAGTTTGTAAAACGATGTTTGTATTTACTGACTAGCGGTACCTCGCGACTGTGTCCGCGCGTATTGAGTTTGCTCCCTCCCTCCCGTCGCAGCGTGAAGTTTTATACCCTAAAGCCTTGCTCGATAAATAAGCTATCCAATACAAAAACAAAAAAAAAATCGGTCTAGCAGTTCCTGAGATTAGCGCGTTAAAGAAAACAAAAAAAAAACACTTTAGCTTTTATAATATTATTATGTTAAAAACCGGCCAACGACGCGCATTTAACCACTTTGGAAGCGTCTATCTCTCAAACTTTAAACTTTTAGAGAAATAAAGAAATGTCATTTTAAAAGACATATCTATAGACACCCTACACGCATAGGTTTGACAAAAAAATGTTTCAGTTTCATGTATGGGAGCCCCTCTTAACTATCATTATTTTTATTTTTTGTATGAGAACCGTAAAGTGGTTAACATGATACATCTACCTTCTAAGTTTCAACTGTATAATACTAATAGTTTCAGAATAAAGTGGCTGTGACTTACGGGCGGATAGACAGACAGACTTGACGAAACTAAAAGGGTTCCGTTCAATACAGAAAAAGATCGCTTACAACATTCGACTAGCAAAGAAAAGCTGACTTTACATTGTATCGTCTTTTTAAGTAGGTAATTGCTATTTTTAACATAAACTCAAATCAGCAAATGCAATTAAATACTAATAGCATAGCTAATTATGAAGAAAATCTGTAAAATTGATTTGTAAAGTAATATCAGTGCACGGTAATAATATTGATTATGGTTACTAATTAAAACGCATGTTACCGATGACTTAGTACGCATTTAACATGAACAAGGTATAACATAACGCATATTAGCAAATCCATAACATTCTCTACACGTTTCTGTAACAGCATGTGATAAGTTTTACAACTTGCAATAATCTAAAACTTTATTGCAATTTCACGTTCCAATTGAAAAGCTATTGAACCGATGTATAAACAATGCAAAATACGCGATCACTACGTGAAGCGAATGTAAGTCAGTCAGTATGTTTGATACAGGAATTATGAAAACAAAATATTGTTTTTTGAAAACATTAACGTCCGTTTGAAGAGTTGCTAGACATATCAGTTATTAACCAGGTGTGTCTCACAACTGGTGTTTGTTTTTTCAGAAATATTCATACAGGAACGAAACAGTGAATACGGATATCTGAACAGAGAAGAACTGAGTATTGGTAACATTTTATATTTTAACTAGCGGTCCCCCGTGACTCCGTTCACGCGTTTGAGTGTGCGCCCTCCCCTCACGAAGCAGCGTGATAAAAAAAGCTACTCAACAAAAAAAAACGGCCCAGTAGTTCCTGAAATTAGCGCGTTCAAACAAACAATTAAACTCTTCAGCTTTATAAAATTAGCATAGCAATATTCCTATAACTTTAAAAATAATATCAGTGAATAAAATTTATTAACTTTCTGATTTAAAAAGATCTCAGTGTTAAACTATGAAGTCAGTGATTTTTGTGATTATCTTATTTTAAAATGAATTATTCCATCAAAAAGGACTGTCAAAATTGTTTACAATATTCGACAAGTAAAAATGAATGGACTTCAGAAATTGTGACCCTGGCAAATCAAAAGTTATTTAGCACAAAGAAAATTCGTTCAGTGCATAGAAAAAATGAATAAGGTTAGAATGGTTTTGATCGTTCGTTTGTATCGGAACCTCTGTCGCCGGTGGGAGTTACCGCGCTGTTGCTGCAGTGATAAAAGTACCAATCAATGAATTAACGCACCAATATCACAAACCAATCACAATTTCCGCTAGGAGCTCTGTGATTGGTGTCATTAGTACTTGAAACCAACTACCAATCACAGAGCTTCTAGCGGTGAAACCTCCAATCATCATTCAGATACGTTAGTTCTTTTATGTCAAAATACTAGTGATGTGGTAAAGGTCGATTATTATAAATTTAATTACCGATGTAATGTTGTTTCTCTTTGTGAATAAACATGTAGGATTTAAGTTTGAAATAATTTGCATAATTTAACAGCTCATTTGATCGCAACAAAGGGTACTTCTATTGCCTTTCGGTAAAAACAATAGAAGAAAAAAATGAGTTGCTAAACGTTACTTGAAATAGAGTAACTTATACCTTTAAACATTAAAGTAGTTTCTAAAAATAATTCTATTAGTAGAATTGAATCATTCTTTATATAAAGAATAAGTAATATTACTTATATACGACAAATACATTTCAATGTAAAGAAAAATGTTTAAAGGTATAAAAGCATAAAGGCCATGGTCTACATTATTCAGGTATTATATCTTACCATGCTATTTATTCATTTGTATTCTTAGCTAATACAATAAGGCTGAAAAGTTTGTAGGTATGTGTTTAATCGCGCTAATCTCAGGAACTACTGGACCAATCAAAAAAAGTTTTTGTGTTGGATGTCTAATTTATCGAGAAAGACTTTAGGCTTGAACTTTACGCAGAGACGGAAGGGGAGAGAACAAACTCAAATCGAAAATAGTTAAGATTACAATTAAAAAAATACAATATACCAATAGACGTATGGTTGACCGGTATAGAATGCTTTTGGCATTAAGTCCACCACATGTACAATTTTATGTTTCGTGCATGTGCAAGTTTTCAATAAATAAATATGAGCCAAGTTAGTATGGTGGTTAAGTTAAAGAAATGTACAGCTGCATGATACAGCAGTTAACCTTGCAGTGCTTTTGTTCGCATTTAAATCACATCACCAAAGGGGCTTTGCAGAGGTTTGTTAAATTACAAAATTATACACAAACTCACAATAAGTGTATAGCGGACTACAAATAACTCTTACAAAAATATTTGAATGCAGGGTTATTGATAATATGACCGGATCCTTTTAAGAGTTGATGGGGGAGCTCATTTGAGACAATTTTGAGCCCAGAACATATTTTCCAAAAGTCAACCATTTTAAAGGAAATTTTCTTTTTAAGTTTTTGTAAGAAAACGAGATTTCGAAATTATGATAAAATTAATACTGAATGCTTTTAGATGCTGTAAGAAAATATCAACCGATACTAGCTTACTAGCTTAACGTGCTTCATGAAGCACGGAGATACTCGTTGTTTAGGTCACTTAAATATGTTCGGTATGGTCACTCACTAAAACATGATCGCGCCGTAAGTTGTTTAACTTCGGTATCACTGCCGAAGGGAGTAGATTGTTGACAGTAAACCAATGTGGAACTTGTGAAAGAGTATTGAACACATATCGATTTTAAACTGTGAATTGTCGTACCCTATTTTACAAATAAATAGACCAAACGATAAATTAAAATCGAAGATAATAACAGCGAAAGAAGAAAATTTGAATATTAAGCAGTGCGTTTTTGCTGAGTTATATTTTTATTGCAGGAATACGTTATTTTGGTAGCACGAATTAGATTTTTTTTTTTTCAAATAGCTCTAGTAGTTCCTGAGATAAGCACGTTCCAACATATGAAGTCTTCAACTTTATTGTATTTATTTAACCATTATTATGTTTCAAATAATTAATAAACAAAACTTATTTTTGTCTTTTAATACATCAGTAGGTAAATTACCATTTATCGATAATTTTACTGTGCTGTGAGCTACATCCCTAGTGATGCGTATACAAGCGAACAAAGCAAATTGGACGCGATACATTGCGTGTTAAGATAGCAGATTTGTTAAAAATATGCGTGGACAGTCATCAATGAATATTTTCTTTGAACTTAGTGCAAGAAAACCGCTATCATTTGAAATATCATAATTAAAAAGTGTTCTTTTGCAAATAATGTCGAAAAAACTACGTATTATTACTCACCGGTGAAAAAATACACTTTTCCCCTCATTTTTTATGACCTGGCTTCACGCTCTTTAAGTAATTATAGCAAAAGACGGCATTTTTGACAAAAAATAATGCAACGCTCTTGTCACGCGACTGAAGTAGCTACGGCTCAATGCAGGCATATGCCTACAATTAAGCTCGCTGCCGCACTGACCGGGGCCATTCTAACCTTATTCATTTTTTCTATGGTTCAGTGATATTTTTCCGTTTACTATACTCTGATTTTTAATTAGATAGACCAGAATGACAGCTTCAATCGAACTTTTTATTTTTAAATATTGCCAGCATCGTACCAATTGTGTTATAACAATTAAATTATACGCGATTAATTGAACTGGTAATATGAATTTTGTTAAAATAATCAGGATACTTTCCCTTGTTACAGCATTATTATTGAATGATTTTGGGTAAAATCTGTATAGTATCAATTTGTAAAATGGGTATTTTGACTTTTTACTGCTTTTTAAATAATTTATGAAAATAATAAAGATATTTGATTGAACATTTTTTTTAAAACTGAATATTATCGTAGATTTTTTTTAATAACACTGTTTATTATAACATTCATGCTATTAAACTTCAATGAACAAATTCAAACTACATCTATTTAAATATTATAATCGATTTAGATCAACGATTGAATATAAATTGAACTTTTCGATTATTTAGGAACAACATTATTTTAAAGTTACGAAAATGTGGCATCCCATCAAATGTCATTTTGGTCTATCTAATTAAAAATCTCAGTATAACAGCACAAGAATCTGTTCCCAGACATACCTGAACGATTTCCGGCGGAGCGATGTTCTCAGCGAGCTTGTCTAGAGCATACGCCACGATGTCACTCGAGGTCCTGCCTCCGTTGTAGTCCTCCACCGAGTCGCTGGTCTTCTTGCCCGAGGGGAACAGCTTGATGGTCGGGTAGCCTTGCACTTGGTAGCGGGAGGCCATCGCTTGGTGGACTGTCGCGTCGAGAGCGCCTACTTTCACCTGTAAATATTTTTATTTTATTACTAGCGGACCCAGCGAACATTGTTTCGCCCCCATACTCGTCTTGCCCGGCCTCGTCCCGCCCAGCCACGGAATTAAAGAAAAATGTTAAGGGTGGACAACCCTTAGAAAAAAATAGCAAAAAAAAAAAGTTGGCCGATTCTCAGACCTACTCAATATGTTCACAAAATTTCATGAGAATCGGTCAAACCGTTTCGGAGGAGTACGGGAACGAACATTGTGATTGTGACACGAGAATTTTATATATTAGATTAATAGGGAAACATACAGCTATTATAAAATTATATCAAAACCAATTAAGATTCCTCAGACTAATATTACATTACATTTTGAGCAAACCAAAACCTTTAAAATTACAATTCGAATGAAAATGAAAAAAAAAGTGGATAAGTCATAATAAAATAAACCACGAAAACTATTGACAGTCACCTGACAGGTCGTGGATTTGATTTTTAAATTGAAATAAAGTTGAGGCAATGTATATCGACTCCTTGATACCTGTCATGGCTGTGACTGCGGCAAGTACGCGGCAGGAAAGTGTTGCAAATATATTAATTAGTCCTTTCTGTAGGCACATAAAAAACACTTTTTATGATTTTCTTATGATTGATTATTTGTCTTATGGTAAGGGTGAAGACGACTGACGGTGCTCGTAGCGCAGTGGTGGCAGCGCTTTGGTAGTGATACCGAAGTGAAGCAACCTACAGCGCGGTCGCGTTTGGATGGGTGACCATTCCGACCATAAAAGTGACGTATATCACGAGCATCTCCGTGCTTCGGAAGGCACGTGACGCCGTTGGGCCCGGCTAATATCGATTGATACTAAGCCTAGTCAGGGGCTTATAGGCGGCTCGATAACATCTGACAGCAGGGTTAGTCGCTTGCCTGGCAAACAGCCCTCCGCCAATCCGCACTGAGCCCGCGTGGTGGAGTATGTCTCGAACTACCTCATAGTTGAAGTAAGGTGTTTGCCCAGCAGTGGAACGTTACAGGCTAACTTTACTATAGTATTATAGAAATTATTGTTTGTTACGATGATACATTACTTTTTACAGGTGTTGTACATATTACGTATATTAATTGAACCATGAGCTAAAGGCTGGGTTATTAGAGAAGCTGAGGAAATTGAAACAAGCTGAACAGATATTTTCACAAGCAAAACATATTATTTTCCTTTTGAGCAACAAACAATTTAACACATCTCTGCTCAGTTTTACTCAGCTCCGATTATCTGAAAACGAAACCTTATGAAAATTAGCCATAGATTAGCTCGGCAGTTAAGGGTTTAAGAGGCATGTTCAGCTTTCTTTTTGGAGATAAGTTATTATACCAACACATAATACTGAATCAGTAGCGATAGCTTTGGTGTGTTCGCCACTTCAATTTATTATACAGGGTGTTGTAGGGAGCTGTACATACGCCTAGGGTACAAACTAGGGATGGTCTGCTACCTACCCCCGCCCATTATATTGACCTTGGCCTCAAGTTTTTTTTTTAAATGTTTATTTATTAATATTTTATAAAAAAAACTATTTTTTGGACTAAAACTACCTGTAGCTCAAAATCTATTTATAGGACAGGTCTGCTAATGGTCTTGTTTTATTTGTTAGAGTCTAAGGGACCAAGACCATTAGCAGACCTGTCGTATAAATAGATATATAGATAGAATATAAATAGATTTTGAGCGTTTTTTTCTAAAAAAATATAATATTAAAATAAAACCTTGAGGCCAATGTCTCAGAATAAAATATTTCCAATGCCAGTAGGTGACCTAATTTTCTTTTCTCACTGTCACTGTGCATTTTGTTTGGAAGCTTTGTTTGCGCGTACATTTGTCACTTGCCGAAAATATCTATCTACATTAGACTACAAAGAGCACAGAGGAGATTTAAATAATAGAGCTTTGTTATAATTAAACGTTGAATTAATTGACTGCGACAATAATAAAACTGCCAGTACCGGCAAGTCAGCCAGTAGGTAAAGCCAGTAATATTTTAAATATAATTAAAATATTTTCTAAATTAGGTTATATGAATTCGTTTTGTTGACAATATCCATGACCAGGAAGCATCCACTTTCATATTGCTCCAGATGTCGCGAAGTATTTGAACAAGTGCCAAAAACAACTTCGTTTAATATAAATATAGGTCGTACAACTCATGTCAACAACCCCGATTAATTAAGAAAGCGAAATTATGTAAAACTAGTTGGCTGTTATCATGTAAACGTCTCTTTTAATGTTTCAGCGTCGCTTATCAGTAAGCCGTTTCAACAAATGATAAGGTTAAAAGCGTGAAATCTATATTTTTTATGGACGGAACATGAGTGGCACCAAGTAAGAATTAAAAGATTAATAGTAATTGAGTTCATTACATACTCATTTCAATTAAATCTCCATGCTTATTTATAAATGTATGTAAGGTACATACTTTATAGCCTATATAGGTCAGAACAGCCACCTTTACCTAAATAAGAGCCGAAATCGCTTATGCTTGTTACCTTTAAAGTCTTTTATTTCAAGTGACGTCAGCTCGTGTCATTTGTGCAAGCTATTTTTGCGTCAACGTGGTTAAGTGAGAAAGACCTCAACCTTACCTTATAAAACTAATCTGTTTTTTAGGTTAAATAGACAGAACTCGTTTTAGTACTACAACTCTCATTTAGAACTAAGACATAAACTTTCATTTGTCAACTTACCTTGCCCTTAAGCTCAGTGGCTGCCTTAGCCCAGTGTGGTTCCAGGTTCTTGCAGTGTCCGCACCACGGGGCGTAGAACTCCACCAGCCACAAGTCTTCGCTGTCAAGCACCAGCTCCTTGAAGTTGCTGTCTGTGAGCTCGATGACATCAGACTGCAATAAGGATTTTAATAAATAAATGAAGTGTCTTTATTCATTATTCACCTACACATCAAATAAATTCTTGAATTTGGCAGTATAAATACATCACACAAATTGATAAATTAATTCCTCAAGTGTCTGTAAACAAGACACATAGATATTCTATGCTATGCAGTTGCCTGCAACAGCTCGGGTTAATAATATAGCATAAATGATGCAATGTGTAGGCTGCATGAATTAGGAAACTAGAGAGACATAGGATTTGCAAATAGGTATATATTCAACATTTATGTCTACTCATATAATGCAGTTAAGCTGGGCTTTTATAACAATAAAAAATATTAAAGTTGCTCATTTTTAGTTATATAAAAAACATTGTTGTAGTAGATTTTGATGGGTTTTGAAAAAAAAAGGAAAAAAAGAGTAGGAGGATCTCTAACCTAAAACATTATCATCAACATTATGATCAACATTCCTTATTACCTCAAAATGTAATCCTATTGGAGTGTTTGTTGAAAGGCAATTGTATGATGAACTGATCATTAGGTGAGAAATGGTAGGTCAAGATACCTAGATCTCGTGTACCTCTTTAAGTGTAAGCTATTCAAATCATACAACTTTTTGTAGTTTGTAAAAGTTTAAAAAACAATCAAATGAAGAGCTGAAACTGGTAACAAGAATTTTATCACCATTTCACTGTACAAAAATGAAGAAATCAAAATGAAAACTCAGTATGGTAATATATCAAAGATGCAAAATAATGTGTAAAGTTATTTTCTGTGCAAGCTGAATAAATGAAGTAATTTTATTACTGTATTATTATTACTCCTAGAGGTCAGTGATACTGACGTGTCCCAATGATGGCGCCGAACGTATCTATTTTAGCAGTGAAAGGATGCGTAGGCGCACGTGGGTGTCTCTCTCATGGTCATGAGTAACATAAAAATCTATATATTTTTTACTCCTACAATACAATCAAGTCTAGTTGTATTTGTACCAATTACTTCAATATCAAATCATGAGGCTGGCAAGGTTTTGTAGCCATCACATAAAATACCATCCTTCATTTCAACTAGCATCTCAACAGTTCCACTATTAGACCGTTATGACTGTATGAAATAAGCAGGGCTTGAAAACTGTTTTTTTTTTTAACCGTTTTGACGAAAATACAGGTGGAACTTTTTGAAAAAGTTTATGTTACTTTAAACCGGTTTGAAAAAATATGGGTATTTTGCATTAATCGGTTAAACTTTTCATTCAGGCAGGATAACCAGCCTGAACTTCGTTAAGATCTGCGAGGGGTAAGCGCATCGGACGTTTGTTTTTATTTAATAATACGTATTTTGTTGATATCATATACGTACAGTGGTATTTGTTCAAAATATTTTTGTACATATTAATTATAATATTAAACAATACAATAGCAAAAGGAATAATTCTAAAGAATCTGATAATTAGTTTAACATCTTTTGAAGAATATTCGGTCTAAAAACAAGTCGCGTTGCGATCGTCGCGAGCGGCTACGGATTAACTGGTTTATTTAGGTTTACACTATCACTCTTATTTGGTTTGGTTTCTTAACGGAATTTTAATAATAAAACCAGTTTAACCATTATAATACCAGTAAATCTTGAACCGGTTTCAAGCCCTGGAAATAGGTAAGCTAAGATATATACTTACAAAATTAAAATTTATTTAATTACAGACTCATTTATTCATCACCTACGGAACTGGTAAAGGTACTATAAAGTTCTTTGAACTCTTTGATGCAATAATAGAAGACTGTGATTAATAAATTTAAAAAAAACAAGTTTACATAATGATGTAGGTATCTTGATAAGAAATAATGTCATTCAACTTCAGAAAGTTGCACAAAAATTGGATGAATTGATAGATATTTTGAAATAGGTAGTGTACTCCAAAATAAAAAGGTTTGGTGATAACATATGTTCCAGAAAAGGATTTAATATTTTTATATGAAAACATATGCTTCTGCTTTAGGTTTTTCTTTCTTTATCTTATAATTATTATATTGTTTTTTGATGAATTTAGGAGGTTTGTCATCATAATACAATCTTCTCCGAAACAAATGGGACTGTAGCTCATGTAACTTTTCTAGGGAATATGTTATGCCTGGTGGGCTTACTTGCTTCTGAGCAGCAAAATAAGTATTTTTTACCTTTTTCCATGGGATAGAATGGCCATACACCTTTTTCTTTCCGATCTGCTATTTAAATAAATCAATGACAATATTCAAACTTACAAATCTGATTAAAACATACTTGTTGAGATCATAAACAGTTTTGATTGTCTCATTTTTAGTGCAAAATTTTAACCCCTATACTTAAGTTTGGAATACTTTCCAAGAATATCATGTACTGTTTTCAATAGCTTTACCTTGTCTGATGAAGATCCACTTGGTTTTTTGCCAAGGTTATCATAGGCCCTTTCTTTGGCTGCTTTGATTGCTGCGTCCACAAATCCTTCAGCTGTTCTTTGGCCTTGGTAAGGGGAGTTTTTGCCACTTGTGAATACTTTGATGGTAGGGAACCCTTTGACTCCATATTTTTCAGCAATATCCTTGTGCTCATCAGCATTTATAGCTCCTACTTTGACAATACCCTGTAACCAGAAATGAATATAAGAAAATAAGTATCTATTGATGAACAGGTTGATTAATTATTGACTGAACTATAAATACCACTATACACCAAGTATGTACATAACTATCAGTGAATATAAAGATAATATTAAGATTTATTTTCTTTGAAAGATCTTAATTTTGGAATTACTTTAGTTAATACAGTACCTTGAGAGCTCGGGCAGCCTTTTTGTATTCAGGAACAAGGTTCTTACAATGACCACACCACGGTGCATAAAATTCTACTATCCACACTTGCTCAGAACTTGTGACTAGTTTATCAAAATTATTAGGAGTTAATTCTACCACGTCGGACGAAGAGTCATACAGGGCCAGTGACCCGGCAGCACACAGTAAAACACCTGTAAGGTAAAATAAATTAGTTCTGGGATACTGCTATCAAGAAATATCACGGTTTAATTGGATGTTATTAAAACATTACATACCCAGGTAAAGAGTGCGCAACATTGTGTACCTAATTATATGAACTTGCTGCGTTGAATTGTACCGGCTTTTTAGGAGATGTCTTGCAAAACTGAACAATTAGCGTGAAATAAACACGTCAATCTTTTCGGCAGTCAAAAATTGTCAATGGATTCGTGGAGACGTTTCATTGGCGATTTTAATTTTGCCGCTTTTTCCTCTCAAATGACAAATAACGAGATAGGTCCTTAGTAACGTTACTGTTATTTTAAAAAATTTCAGTTCACTAAGATCAAAAAAACTTGGCCATGCATGCATGGCCTTGGTGGGCCAAGTTTTTTTTATCTGCGGTATTTTGTGTTTCTAAAATAAACCAGTCAGCTTATCTGTCTGAGCTCGCTCTCTTTCTATTACTAATCTGTGCTCTCTTACTAATCTGTGTAGGTGGTTGGGCGCGGGAAACGAAAAGGGAAGGACCTTATTTCTTCGTTTTAGTAATTGGTTTTTTCAGGTCAATTATTGTGATTGTGTGGCGGAATCAGCATGATAATTTGTGCTTTTGAAGAAAACAATGCAATTAAAGTGGGGATTTAGGTGAAGCGATCTGATTGCGCCGTCTTACCCGGATCGCTGTTCCTGCGCTAAGCTTCCTTGTTTAGCATTGAAATGCGAACCACCTCGCATTTCAATGAGTTAGGTTAAGATAGGCTAGTTTAGTGTTAGTTTTAGTCAATAAGTGTAAAAAATGAACATTATTTACTGAAGAATAGTCTGTATAGCTAAGAGCCGAAGACGTAAAATTTGTATGAAAAAAAAAAAAACTAATCTGTGTGCGCTCTGTCCTGGAACTCTTACTAATCTGTGGTCCTAGAATTTATTGTTTGTGGTTGATCTGTTTTTACCAAAAGTGTGCATTTATTTATTTTATTAGCAATCACGCCTTGAATTTGCAGTATATAAAATAAATACAAATATGTCAAAACACTGGGACTTTATATTAACCAGTAAATCGTGATGTTCAAAAGTCGTATTGTTACATTGTGTTTTAGAGGTACTTGTATTTACCAATTTTCAATTTTACCTGTCAAAATGACAGATTAATAATTTCGCGCCTTGTCTTATGTTTTTGGCTATTTTAGGCGGGAAATAACGCTTTTAAGCGTAAGCCTTAATTAGGGCAGAGTGACTAGATTAAGTACCTACCGGGCTCCTTTTATTCTGTCGGCGTTATCGTTAAAGATTCATTGTCCCAGTCTTTTCGGCAACATTTTATTCATCTTGGAGGGTTTCTGTGCTTGAGAAGGTTTTATTGTGGGCCTAAATCGTTTCAGCCCAGCAATTGTTTAGCAAAATGACCGCCATGAACACGAAACCTTTCACTGTTTTCGTCGAGGGCAATATTGGAAGTGGCAAAACAACATTTCTCGAACATTTCAACCAGTTCGAAGACATAACCTTACTGACGGAACCTGTAGAAGAATGGCGTAACCTGAAGGGATGGAATCTGTTGGTAAGAAAACTTGGTAGTTTAAAATGTAATTGTAAGTACCTATCTTTATCCAAATATCTGAGCAAAGTATGTTTTCTCAGGACTTAATGTACAAAGATCCTGCAAAATGGGCTATGGCTTTCCAATCTTATGTGTCACTGACAATGTTAGACATGCATCGAAGACCCACACCCACGCCAGTGAAGTTGATGGAACGATCACTGTTCAGTGCTAGGTACTGCTTTGTGGAGAATATGATGAGAAGTGGTACCCTGCACCCAGCAGAGTTTGCAGTTCTTGACGAGTGGTTCCGGTTTATTCAACACCACATACCTATTGAAGCAGACCTCATAGGTATGTTATTATTCCGGTTTGTAAACAAAATACCATGGACATAAAGTGTGTGAATATTTTGCTTCTTTAATCAACATTGTTATTTACAAACATTTTGAAATATGGGACAGACCCCTTTTATTTATTGTTGTTCTGTGTCAGTGAGGTCAAAGATCAACTTATCAATATGAGGTTTACTACTGTTGTATATTCCTTTAACTTTTGATGACTCTATTGTTCAAATTTTCAATTTCTCAAAAATTACATTCACATTGATGGCATATCTGATAACAGTTATATATGTGATTAATCCCTTTAGCGTATGTGAACGAGCCAATAGAAATTCTATTGTTATGCAGTCTCAAGCTACTGCTCGGTTGTTGAATACAATAGAAATTCTATTTAATGCGGTCTCAAGTGACTGCTCGGGTGTTGAAGCATTAATGAACATAACAAGTCTCTGTTTATAAATGGTATTCCTTTATATTCATAAAGATGAAATAAGAAACCAATAATTTGCGCACGGGCGGGACTTGAACCAGCAACCTTTTGGCAAACCGGGCCAAACACTCTTACCAATTGAGCTACCGTGCTGTTAGTCGTACCCTGCGAAATTTGTGGTTTCTTATGAAAACGTCAATTGCGTGACGCTTAGCGCCATCTAGCCGTCTGTTCATGAAACAGATGGCCCAAGCAGTTATTCTTTACAGAATAAATTCAACTTGTAAATTGATGTCGCTTCGCTATCTAATGCTTTAGAATGTTTTTAACACTCACAGTGTCATATTTTATATTCATAAAGATGAAATAAGATACCAAAAATTTGCGCACGGGCGGGACTTGAACCAGCAACCTTTTGGCAAACCGGGCCAAACGCTCTTACCAATTGAGCTACCGTGCTGTTAGTCCGACCCTGCGAAATTTGTGGTTTCTTATGAAAACGTCAATTGCGTGACGCTTAGCGCCATCTAGCCGTCTGTTCATGAAACAGATGTTTTTTTCTGTGAAAGTGGTTTTGCTTATTTCAGACCTAAAAAAAGAGCATTGTGAACAAGATAATAACAAAACATGATTTGCCCATAAATAGAGCCCATATTCAAATAAAGGCACACAGAATTTCAGCTTTCTACACCTTATAATAACCCTGAAATATATAAAACAATGTAACGAGAATTATTTAAAAACTATCCGACCAAATGCGAACGGTAGTTAAAAAGCGGACGTTGGAAACATTCACCTTACCTCCTTAATTTGTCTAATAGATTTCTTTTATGTCTGTACAATGGTGCGGAAAAGCTGTTTTGATAATTTTAATTTTTTTGCTATAATCAGTTAATATTCAATTTCTTACTGTTAGACTGCACTCAGTAAGGGTTTCCATCGTCATGACCGAGAGTATATACAGGGTGACTTTGTTATCAGTACCCAAATTTTGTGTAAAGCTTCCACTGATGTATATGAACAACTTTTACTATGGGGGCAATAGTGAAATCGAGAAAAAAAACAGCTGTTCCATACATTTTGACCGCGCGCCAATTGAACTTTTGTATAGAACATTTTTTTTTTTCATTGGATTTTTTTTTCGCGATTTCACTATTGCCCCCATAGTAAAAGTTGTTCATATTCATCAGTAGAGTCTTCACACAAAATTTCGGTAGTGATAACAAAGTCACCCTGTATTACAAAATAAAAACAAAAAATATATATTTCATAAATAATATTATAATTGTAACAAATAAAATAAAAAAAAACAGTAGGCTTATAGGTAGTAAGTATAAATAAACCTAATAAATACATATTACTTATAAACGGGTTATTTAATTGTTATGAGTTTCAATTTAAAAGTTTTTATGACTTTCCTAAACTTTATTATAAAAATAGATGGGTATTTTAGAACTGATTCCCATAAAATTACTTTATGAGAAACAAAACGTTTGTAACGAATCGTCGTTGTAAGAAAAAAAATATATAATTCTTATAGCGCAGCAAAACGGTCTGTATTTAAATGTGCGGCAGATCCTGTTGCTGTTGGTGTGCAAGCGTGTAAGAGAAAGCCGAGGCGTGCCTATGGATGTTTCGATACCATCAAAGTATCGATACCTACTCATTTCGATAGTACTCAAATCTTCTTTCGATACTACTCAAACAAATACTCCTAAAGTATCGATACTTACTTATATCGATACTTTACGAAAAACTATTATATATTTTTTATTTTGAGGATGCTTACAATGAACGTTGAAGGACAATATTTTAAAAAAAATGAGAAGAAAAATAATCTACTTATTTAAAATGTTTTGCGTCACATGCTTACTTTTAACATAAAACTCTTGAGCATTAAGATTGCCCAAAAACAGTATCTGTTTAAGGTATTTTGGAGACAATCTTTTATCATAAGAGATCACAAATTTCGCAAGGTCGGACTGACAGGACGGTAGCTCAATTGGTAGAGCGTTTGGCCCGGTTAGCCAGAAGTTGCTGGTTCTAGTCCCGCCCGTGCGCAAATTTTTAGTTTCTTATTTCATCTTTATGAATTTCTTTTTCTTCTTGTGCCCATGTGCTAACTCCATATGATGTTTCCCAAAATCGTATGCAGGTGTTGCAGTAGACGGGACATCATGTTCTGACTTACTCAGGGCTACTTAGTTGTCTTAGGTTTTTTTAAAAGATGATATGCTGATTCGATTTGATACCAAGTACTTTTGTTTCGATACCGAGTAGGTATCGCAAGATTGATGCGATGCTATTTTTACTTGGTATCGAATCAAAAGTATCGAATACCTACTCGTATTTACTTGTATCGGAATGTCCCTAGGCGTGCCTACTCTAGTCGACTGCATAACAGTCGAAACAATGCAATCTGAACCTTATTAGTAAATGCAATAGTAATATTTGTGTGCGCATAGATGGTGCGCATACATACGAGGGTCAAACTGAAAGTTCTTAGAAAATCAAAAACTGATTACATTAGCCAGTTATTAGTTATATTATATCTTTTCAAAATATTGTCCATTGACGTCAATACACCGCTGCATGCGATGGAACCACTGGGAAAAGCACTTTGCCCACTCGTCCTTAGGGGTCTCTTCAATGGCATCGCGATACGCAGCCACCGCTTCTTCAGCATTCATAAACCGCTTTCCTTTAAGTTTTTCTTTAATTTTTGGAAATAAATAAAAATCACAAGGTGCGAGGTCGGGGCTATACGGCGGGTGACCCAGTAATTCAACGTTTGATGTCGCCAAATAGTCGATCGTTCGCTTGGCGGTGTGCGACGAGGCGTTGTCGTGGTGAAGGAGGATCCTACTGCGAGGTCGTTTCTCTCGAACTTTTTCCAAGACAAGTGGCAAACAATTGGTAGTGTACCATTCTGCAGAAACTGTTTTTTGATCCTCTAACACAATTGTTGCGAAATGACCTATCCTTCCAAAGAACGAGGCCACCATTTTTTTCCCGCACTTCGATCTCTCTTCACTTTAGTTGGCAACTCCTCGAAAGGAAACACCCACTGAGCAGATTGTCTTTTGGTTTCAGGATCATAACAGTAAATCCAGCTTTCGTCACCTGTTAGTATGTCGAACACAGCATTTGAGTCACCTCCGTTAAATCTTTCAATCATTTTACGGCACCAATCCACACGATGGAGTTTTTGAGCCTTAGTCAAATTATGAGGTATCCG
Source organism: Pyrausta purpuralis (assembly GCA_963924145.1). Taxonomy (NCBI): domain Eukaryota; kingdom Metazoa; phylum Arthropoda; class Insecta; order Lepidoptera; family Crambidae; genus Pyrausta; species Pyrausta purpuralis. The sequence continues at coordinate 22,095,131 of OZ001659.1, forward strand.
TCGGGCGCAAAGCTTCCTGACCGCTAAATGTTCGTGGAGGATTTTGTGCACTTGACTCATACCGATGCCTAAGCTTGTCCGAATCTGCTGATAGGTCACTCTTTTGTCAGTCTCTATCATACGCCGCACAACACAGATGTTATTTTCAGTCGTCGCCGTAGAAGGCCGTCCCTCACGTACATCATCAGTGAGATTAGTGCGACCACGTTTAAACTCATTAAACCAGTTGTAAACAGTCGCACGAGATGGGGCTTCATCGTGAAAGGCCAATCGTAGTCTATCATAACTTTCTTGTTGACTTAAATGACATCGAAAGTCATAAAAAATCATTGCACGAAAATTTTCTCGTGTTAAATTCATGTTGACGTGACACAGTTTTCAATTTGCCGCCAAATCGTAAAACAAATGACAAATGAATGAAATATATACTCAGTAATATTGGCAAAGAGTTCTATTTTCAAATTTTAGATTTTTTTTTTGTTATATTGTTTATAAGTGGCCAGTTCTAAGAACTTTCAGTTTGACCCTCGTAGGCAAGTAAAAGTAACTATTTGTTCACTCTTTGTTATACCGGGCAGCCGGCTTGTTTATAACAACGCTACATTACATCAACACGGACGGAATCAGGCATGATGATTAATTAATGTATGAATAGTTCAATGATTTTTGTGTTGTTGTGTGTGAGTGCACGAGTCTTTAATGTGCTTAAGTCGTTGCAAATAATGGGCCACGACTCACGGCTAGAACACGTTTGCAACACAGTGTGGGAATAGGTAATTTGAATATGATGAGTTAACTACCTACTCTAACAATTTCACACCAAAACTTGTTTCCGTGACTGTACCTGTTATCGAAAATGACAAGGCTACCAATTTGAGAATGCTGACTTGAAGTACTGAATGGCCGCTTTTTAACTACCTTTCGCATTTGGTCGGATAGTTTTTAAATTATTCTCGTTACATTGTTTTATATATTTCAGGGTTATTATAAGGTGTAGAAAGCTGAAATTCTGTGTGCCTTTATTTGAATATGGGCTCTATTTATGGGCAAATCATGTTTTGTTATTATCTTGTTCACAATGCTCTTTTTTTAGGTCTGAAATAAGCAAAACCACTTTCACAGAAAAAAACATTTATTTCGACGAATATTAGACTTAGGGTTTTGAAATTTTGTCAGATCATCCATATGCCTAAAAGGCATAGGGCACTGCAATTACAGCACACCATTTTATGTAGTTTAAGAACTAGAGGCTATTTTCGATTTTCAGAGAAACGCGTCCTATTTATAAACCGTGCATTTTTTTTGGAAAAAAATCTGGGGCACAAATAACAACAAACTAGCTGATAAAAAATCATATCTGTTCGTCAAGCCGTTCCGCAGATATGGAAATCCGCCAAACGTTACTCCAGCGGCATTTGCAATTACATCAAATCCACAAAGGGCACAAATGCCGCTACTCGGCCAAGAAAGGGCACATATATAACCTACCCTTCAGGCTACTTTAAATTTGGCTAGGGCCAATAGGTAAAAAGCATGCCGCTGCAGTAACGTTTTCAGACGTTACTCCAGCGGCATCTTATTTTCTAAAATAACTCGGAGATCTTAATGGGCACTGATTTGATTTTTGGGGCACATTTATGGGATATAGGGCTCTAAATTTTCTATATATTCTCATCTCGATTCGAGTCGACATGCCGCCCCAGTAACGCACACGACTAACAGCACGGTAGCTCAATTGGTAAGAGCGTTTGGCCCGGTTTGCCAAAAGGTTGCTGGTTCAAGTCCCGCCCGTGCGCAAATTTTTGGTTTCTTATTTCATCTTTATGAATATAAAATATGACACTGTAAGTGTTAAAAACATTCTAAAGCATTGGTATTCCTTTGTTTTTCAGTATATCTAAAAACTACACCATCAATTGTTCATGAGAGAATAAAGAAGCGGGCACGTTCAGAAGAACAATGTGTGCCACTTTCTTACATAGAGGACTTGCACAGGTTACATGAAGACTGGCTCATAAACAGAACTCTTGGGGAATGCCCTGCACCTGTAAGTACTTAGAAAATGAAGATTGATAGATTGTATTGGAAGAATTGATTGAAGAATGAAGGAAAAATGATAGATTGGAAGTAGTGAATTGTACTTTGTACATAGTTAATTTCAGAAATCAATTTTCAAAAAACCTTACTCTATAATTGAGCAAGCCAAAAGAACTAATTAAATTAAAAAAAAAAAACTAACAATGTGAATAAATAAATAAAAAACAAATGTGATCTACAGACAATAAAAAGGTTTGTCATAAAATCATTGTACTTTTCAGGTGTTGATGTTGGACGCAGACCTAGACCTATCTCAAATTACAGAAGAGTACAAAAAGAGTGAGCACCAGATTCTCAGAAAGGCTGTTGACGTTGTGATGAGATCACCAGTTAAACTAAGTCCAAAGAAGCCCATAAATGCATCGCCTATAAAGATAGTTCCACAATTAAGATTATAACACAAAGAAAGCAATATTTTGCTTTATAATTTATTTTATTCTTTAGGACTTCTATTTTTATAGTTAAATCAATGAATGGAATTACTTATTTTTAGTTTATGTTTAGTGCTTTAGAAAGTAAGGATATGTGCAAATTGAATAATAGTAATGAGCTCACTGCAGCTGCAGTGAAGGATTGACTTTGTCTATGTGATGTAGAGCCCAGTTGGAATTGTTTGTATTTTGACAAAATTACATAGTTTGTAATTGACACAATTTATAAATTGTATTATTTAGCTTAGATTAACAAACCTTTGAAAGGTTAATACCTCACTGATTGCTTAAGATAGTTTAAGGCTTGGATATATCGTTCCAAATATGACATGTTTGACACATCCAATGCATTTATAAATTACATAAACATGATTCTGTGTAGTTTAACTTTTCGTTCAATTATGCAAATAAATGTGTCTATTAGATTGTGTTTTATTAAAGCCAGTATTATATTCATATCAACGTTTTTGTAAGGCAGTGCAGGCAAGGCCGCAGTGCAGATGAAGCATTCGTGAACATCAGGATGTCGGGTGTAAATCTCTCGTGATGTTTTTGTATACGAGTAAAAGCTATTTACTTGAAACGTACATACTTTACGTAGGTACCGTACATTTGATACTAAGTACCTCAGTAATAGAAAAGTTATGAGAAAAAGTTTGTTACCCGAAATCAGAATGGCGGGTGCATTTTTAGGGTTCCGTAGCCGAATGGCAAGAAACGGAACCCTTATAGTTTCGTCAAGTCTGTCTGTCTGTCCTTCCGTATGTCACAGCCATTTTATTCTAAAACTATAAGCATTACACAATTGAAATTTGGTACGAAGATGTATCCTGTTAACCGCTTACCGACTTTCATACAAAAAATAAAAATTAATGACATTTTAATACATGAAACTAAAACAAAAAAAAAATTGTTAGTCAAACGTATGCGTGTGGGGTGTCTATAGGTGCGCTTACACGGGCAACTAAAATTGCTCAATTCCAGTCAATACTCGTCTACTATGACGTCACGACTACATCAAGCAATTTACAGCAACGGTAACAAGCATCAATATTGCGCAATCAAATATTGAGCGCTATGGCGCAACTTCATCAAGGCAATAGTGTCCTACACGAGCATTTCAGTATTCGCTCGCTATGGACGACATTGTTTTTGCTGCGGCGACTTGTAGCGCTTTTTTTATTATTTATCAAAAACAAAAAAGAAAGAAAAGGGAATAGGCGTATCTGGGTGCGATCGTTTTTGGCAAAAAGGCCGCAATTTTTATTGTGTAAAGAATTAGATGAGATGATATATTATTCAAAAACTTTACTAGATTCATAAAGATGAAATAAGAAACCAAAAATTTGCGCACGGGTGGGACTTGAACCAGCAACCTTTTGGCAAACCGGGCCAAACGCTCTTACCAATTGAGCTACCGTGCTGTTAGTCCGACCCTGCGAAATTTGTGGTTTCTTATGAAAACGTCAATTGCGTGACGCTTAGCGCCATCTAGCCGTCTGTTTATGAAACAGATGGCCCAAGCAGTTATTCTTTACAGAATAAATTCAACTTGGAAATTGATGTCGCTCCGCTATCTAATGCTTTAGAATGTTTTTAACACTCACAGTGTCATATTTTATATTCATAAAGATGAAATAAGAAACCAAAAATTTGCGCACGGGTGGGACTTGAACCAGCAACCTTTTGGCAAACCGGGCCAAACGCTCTTACCAATTGAGCTACCGTGCTGTTAGTCCGACCCTGCGAAATTTGTGGTTTCTTATGAAAACGTCAATTGCGTGACGCTTAGCGCCATCTAGCCGTCTGTTTATGAAACAGATGGCCCAAGCAGTTATTCTTTACAGAATAAATTCAACTTGGAAATTGATGTCGCTCCGCTATCTAATGCTTTAGAATGTTTTTAACACTCACAGTGTCATATTTTATATTCATAAAGATGAAATAAGAAACCAAAAATTTGCGCACGGGTGGGACTTGAACCAGCAACCTTTTGGCAAACCGGGCCAAACGCTCTTACCAATTGAGCTACCGTGCTGTTAGTCCGACCCTGCGAAATTTGTGGTTTCTTATGAAAACGTCAATTGCGTGACGCTTAGCGCCATCTAGCCGTCTGTTTATGAAACAGATGGCCCAAGCAGTTATTCTTTACAGAATAAATTCAACTTGGAAATTGATGTCGCTCCGCTATCTAATGCTTTAGAATGTTTTTAACACTCACAGTGTCATATTTTATATTCATAAAGATGAAATAAGAAACCAAAAGGTTTGCCAAAAGGTTGCTGGTTCAAGTCCCACCCGTGCGCAAATTTTTGGTTTCTTATTTCATCTTTATGAATATAAAATATGACACTGTGAGTGTTAAAAACATTCTAAAGCATTAGATAGCGGAGCGACATCAATTTCCAAGTTGAATTTATTCTGTAAAGAATAACTGCTTGGGCCATCTGTTTCATAAACAGACGGCTAGATGGCGCTAAGCGTCACGCAATTGACGTTTTCATAAGAAACCACAAATTTCGCAGGGTCGGACTAACAGCACGGTAGCTCAATTGGTAAGAGCGTTTGGCCCGGTTTGCCAAAAGGTTGCTGGTTCAAGTCCCACCCGTGCGCAAATTTTTGGTTTCTTATTTCATCTTTATGAATATAAAATATGACACTGTGAGTGTTAAAAACATTCTAAAGCATTAACTTTACTAGAATGAACTTTACTTTACTTTACGCTATCCTTCTTCCACCCGACCTCTCACTCTCCAGCAAGACGGCAAGCCGCAAAACTTACAAGTGCGAAGCACACCTTTAGGATAGGTCTTAAAAAAAATTACATTGAGGTTCCTACTAAACCATTTTCTTTTAGTCTGTCGTTTCATAGCTAGACGCTTCCAAAGTGGTAAAATGGGCGTCCCCCCCCCCCCATCTAACTTCTAAACCAAGCGAGTGTAAATTTTGAAAAAAAATATGGAATGTAGATCTTAACAAATACTTTCAACGAAATTGGTTTGGACGGGATCGAACTACTAGTTTTTGAGATATAGCACATTTTCAACAACCGCAAAAATAACTTTGTAATTTATGAAAACACTGAAAATAAGTTAGGTTGACCATTAAATACAAGGCGCACGAGCGCAAGCGAGTGCGCCACAAGAAAGCCGCGTATATATATATATATATTATGGTCACAGGCACACGCGTTTCATACGACGTTTTTCAACACGCTTGCGAGGAAAAAACAAGACTTCATTAAGTAAATTTTTAATGAATAAAACATTCAGTAAAAATACATTTTACTCGACTTTGATGGCAAAATACTATCGCACGCGTTTTTCGCCTTTTTTCATTTTCTTCACTTGAAATTTAAACTTCGCCACAGCCGAAAATTATTTACGAAAATTTGTTTTTTTTCTTGCCGCGATACCGATGCGCGCAAGGCTAAGGCGCGAACTAGATCGGCCAACACCTAAGATTAAAAATGTAATAATTCGTGTTTAAAACACAAATTACAGAAAAAAATAAATGAAAAATCTGGCTTTGCCATTTATTGAAATAAATATATAGATACTGTTATTTTTTGCATAAATACTGTTTGTTGCTAAAATAAAAGTCATAACCCGACTAAATTATATCGCTTCTTCTTACTTACGGCTTGGTACGGGGGGTGTCACTCGGAAGTTTAGGTACGTTCGAGCGACTCGGTACGCCGAGCATAAATGAGCGCGGGGCTGCCGCTCGCGGACCGCGCCACGCGCCTGTGACTGTGTTTATTTTCTCAGCCTGTGACTGACTTTGTTACAACGAAATAACTATTTATAATTTGAGATATGTGTTCCTAATTATGACATTATTTATCAAAACAAATTTTGTAGGTAGGTATTCAACATTTCTTGTTCAAAGAAATAGGTTTGAGTTTAAGATACCTACCCAGTTACTTACGTCAATCTAACTTAAAATAAACGGAAACAGGTCAATAAACTTACTTTAAATTTAGCATAATATTTTTAAGTACCTACCTACCAAATTACCTAAGTAATTTTGTGTTAGGATTTTACGTAGTCCAAAATCTAATAGTCCAAGAGCTACAGTACAGATCATTATTTTACTTTAGCTATATAATATCACCCTTAATTTTTAGGTATTCCAATAAAATTAATCTCGATTTTGATAGCATTTATAAAGGTACGATAGATAAGGTTCACATAAACAAAAGTCTCTTTTTGTAGTTAAGTACGGACAACAGCAAATTAAGGTTAACACTGGTATCTTATGCAGTTGACATTAGGGCTAGTTTGCAACAAAAGTGTGTGTAACCTAAGATGCTGGCGAATGTTGTGAATGTTGAATTTTTTTTTATAAAAAAATAAATTAACATAAAATTTTATATTTATTGAAATTATTTATAATAAACTAAATTTTTTAAATAATATAAATTTTAAAACGGCGGTGCGCCCGCCCTATACTCACCGGCTCACCGCCCTAACCGGGCTGAGGCCGAGCTATGATTTATGACCCAAACTGCACGGAGTAAATAATTCTACTATACAATTTTATTTGGTTAAGTGTGATGTACAGTCGACAGCACACAGGTTATCCACTTTTGTTGCAAACTAGCCCTTATTACAACTGCATAAGATACCGCAGTGTTTACCTTGACGTGCTGTTGTCCGTACATACATGTGTGTTTGGTTTGTACTTTCATTTCTCCGAATTCAGTAATTTTGTACCAAATAATCAAATTAGATAGAGTAAACACTTATGTTAATATTAAACGAACGCTGACACTATCAATTACTTTCTCTTCTCCGATAGAACACAGTCAAGAAATGTGCTAGGTCCTCTAGACTATTTTTTTTATTTGAGTAGCGCGTTGTGTACTTACGCGTATGTTCGTGCCACGCGCCGCTCGCAACCCTGACACATTCAAGGCCGCGAAACAGGGAAAGCGTTACGTGTTAGAAAGAGACAGGTATAGATAGGTAGATGAAACAACCTAGAATTTGAATCGTGCGAAGTGAATTGCACTTCATTGCGTTGCAGCGAAAGTTGTTTTTACTTTATCATTCTTAGCACAGTGATCCTTCTGTACGTAGTACTATTATAAGTACTATTATATTTTCTGTGGAACTAGGGTACAAATGTAAATTGGTCGGGTTAATAAACTAAAGGCACTAGTGCAATAATTTACTGAAAAAGCACGCGTGTTTAATATCTAGAATTATGTGCCAAAAATCGGTGGAATAAAAACGTTGTTTTGAGCAAGTGTGTTGGAAACAAAGTTGTATTTGCTGTCAACAAAAAAATTGTGGTATTTAGCTAATTGGGAAAATTCAGTTAACGGAACCCTCAGTGCGCGACCGACTCGCACTTGGCCGGTTTTTAATTCAAACAATTAAAGAATTATTTAAATGTGCAAGGTCCACCGTATCAATGTATTAAATGATTTTTATAAAGCATTAACGGGTACACTTAGTAATGTAATGAGTATTTTGAAGACTATGATTCGACCTAGCGCCTGTTTAATTTTTCATAGCAATACCACACAATGCAAATATATTGATCTCAATTTTTTTATCCAGTGCGGGCTTAAGTATGTCATCGAACAAATTAGTAACCCTAAACCCTAAATCTGAGATGCACTAAACCCTAAACTGACCATTACAATATTCCCTGACAGTACTTTAATAGCAGTGACAAAAGTTTGTTTGCAAAGAGTTTTTCAGAAGGCGTTGCATAATACTAAATTTTAAATGCAAATTTCTCAAATGCAGGTTTCCAAAGTTGGGTAATTTTTTTTGGTGAGTAAAATAAAAGGTCTTTTATAAAATGCAATCGATAAGTTACTGCTCAAAACGTACAACTTCAATTTATAATCTAAAAAAAGAGAAATTGTGTGCTTTATTACTCACATAAGCCAATTGTTTTACAACTTCAACAAAAGAACAGATTAAAAAAAAAGGTATTTTAACACACACAAAATAAGCCTTTTTTTTTTTTACTCGATAATGTTGAAGATAGACCACGGGTTTCTTTTAGTAATTTACTTAGATTTACCTACTTGATAAGTCGTTTCATCTATTCACCAAAAAATGTCCGCTTCCAAGCGATTTTAAAAGACGGTGCACCGTTTAGAATAGTACTACCCCAGAGATTCTTGTGTTTTCTGAGCGACTACTTATACTCTAAACTCAAAACTGTCCTCAATATATTATATCCTCTACCCAGATATTCCTGCAAGAATGAAATTGCACTGTGGCTGTTAGACCATGATTATGAGTCAACTGAAAATTTAATTACGATTCTGTCTTAACACACACACACACACACACACACACACACACATGTTAACGTGTGTTAACATGTGGGTGTGTACCCACATGAATGATATGATTTTAATGTACTACCTGATAAGGTCTCTAATTTTCTCATAACACTTTTTGATAAACAAAAGTATCTACAACATGTTAACCTATGACCGTTCGAAGTGGTGAGCGTCTGGTGACCTGTAACACATGTAGGTATCTACCTACGTTACCTAGCAATTCACACGTACGTCTTGTTTCGAACTTTAAGTATCCAAGTGCCATTATTTTTACATAGGATTGTGTGTTGAGATAATAAAGATTATTACTTATAACTTTCAACTTACAATTTCAATTTTTTATAACTGAAAGAGAATCTAAACCAATTTTATTTAGTTTTAGTTTAGTTTCATATCTTGACGCGTAGTGGAGGTAAACATTTCTTACGCGAAAATGTACATTCGGAATATTGAACTTTCATGTGAAAATAGACGGGTGGAAAATAGCTTTTCCATCCCTAGGGTGGAAAGTAATTTAGTTTTAATTGCTACGATCAGACATGGAGCCAAAAGTTATTGAGTAACATTATATTATATTATTAAAATAAACAAGCTTTTCATATTTTTAAGATTTGCTTAACATTAAAAGCGTGTTTATTATGACTGTGTGTGTGTCACTGATTTGAAAAATGTTCAATTTGTCTATTTTTTTACAATTTAAAATCTACAAATATTTCAATTCCCGCCATACACAGTGTCACTTTTTTTTCACTTTAATTTTTCACATTTTGTTTGTCTTTGACGATATTTTTTTTGGTTTGGTCGATTATTGCATAGATTATTAAGCAGGCGGAGGTGACTTGCCGCCATTTTTGTTGTTCATTAATTTTCTTACTCACTTCCACCTTTAGCTGTCATGCATAGCGCTATCTCATGAGGCAAAAGCGCCATCTAGCCGTCTGTTTATGAAACAGATGGCCCAAGCAGTTATTCTTTACAGAATAAATTCAACTTGGAAATTTATGTCGCTTCGCTATCTAATGCTTTAGAATGTTTTTAACACTCACAGTGATATATTTTATATTCATAAATAAGAAACCAAAAATTTGCGCACGGGCGGGACTTGAACCAGCAACCTTTTGGCAGACCTTTTGTTTCATAAACAGACGGCTAGATGGCGCTAAGCGTCACGCAATGGCGTATTCATAAGAGACCACAAATTTCACAGGGTCGGACTGACAGCACGGTAGCTCAATTGGTAAGAGCGTTTGGCCCGGTCTGCCAAAAGGTTGCTGGTTAAAGTCCCGTCCGTGCGCAAATTTTTGGTTTCTTATTTCATCTTTATGAATATAAAATATGACACTGTGAGTGTTAAAAACATTCTAAAGCACAATCTACTATTGCTTTAAGTTTATGGACTATATCTGTGTTTTTTTAGCATAGATGTAATAGTTTCCCTTCTAAATTCATCATATATGCTACTGCTTTCATTTTTTTCACGTAAGTATCTACCTACCGTTTAGCTTGGAGAGGGTGGCGACATGGGACTCTAACAAAAAGTTAGCTTTTAAAAGTGATTATTACGGAAACAGGCCACTTTATTGAAAAATGATGTTAGAAAACTCATATCCATTTTAAAAGACCTGTTCAACGATATCCCACACAAGGGGTTTGGCAAAAGAAAAAAAAACATCCACACGTTACTTGTTTTTCATAGTGTTTGTATGAAGTACAAAGTTATGTTTGCGGTTGTTGAAAATGTGCTATATCTCAAAAACTTCTCGTTTGATCCCGTCCGAACCAATTTTCGTTGAAAGTATTTGTGAAGGTCTACATTACATATTTATTTCAAAATTTATACTCGCTTAGTTTAGAAGTTAAGATGGGGGGGACCTATTTTATCACTTTGGAGGCATCTAGCTATAAAACGTTAGACTTAAAAAGAAAATGATTGTGGGAACCTATATGTCTTTTTAAAAGCTCCCCCCCCCCCCCCCTTAAATGACATTATTTTTTATATGAGAATCGTAAAGCTGTTAACAGGATACCTCTTCCTACCAAATATTAAACAGTGTGATGCTTATAGTTACAGACTACGGAACCCTAAAAACTGAAGATTTTATTCGTGCTTTCTTAAATTAATTCATTTTTTCTTTCAAATATAAGCGGCACATACATGTTACACAACCCACACCAGCCCCTTATCATCGTGGAAACTCAAGACGCCAGGTGCGGTTTCCACCTGTATGTCGCGGTCGTAGAGTTCCCAACGATTTCGGTCCACATTTATATAAATTAGCAGTTTGTTTTCCAGTCCAAAAGCCTGCTTTTTCTTCTCAGTAGCCAGGTAAGGTTTTTTAATTTTATATTTAGCAAATGGTTCTTTTAGCTTTGATGTGATCTTTTCAAGTTAATCTCCGATCAAGATGAAGCCCAAGGTATCATATGGAGTCTTGGTGGGGCAGAGTTGTGTTTTCCAATTTAACAAGGTGACAGATTCCTCTACGAAGAGCAAAAGTGATTTGCATTTTTTTTGGATGTACCTTTCTAATTTGTCATTTTTATTCAATGTGCCTCGAAACAATTTGGTGATCGCTGCCGGTTTTTACCCTGTTGATCGCGGAGACATCACTAATTGATCTAATAGATATGTTTAATAGTAGGTTTTAATAGATAATACGAAATGACTTACCCAAATTTAATGATAAATGTACAATTATAGCAGAAAATACTTACTTTTTGTAAAAAAAAAGTAAAATGCTCCATAGAAAAGTACTTACCAACGCGGTGCCGATTCAAACTGAGGTATAGAATAGAATAGAATAGAATAGAATTTATATTTAATATACTATATCTATTTATTCATGTCATTATAATTATAAAATATTTATGTCAAGTATTCAGTCAGACTATAAAAACATTCTTCTTTAACAAATTTACGCAATCGTGTCACAAACATATTATAAGGAAGCTGTCTAATGTCATAAGGTATTCTATTATATATTTTAACAGCCATGGCCTGGCAGTTTCTTTGGAAAAATGCACTCTTGCTCATAGGAACTTGCAATCTATAGATATCTCTCTGGCGTAACCTTAGATCTAGCTGAACATATTTTTCAAATAGCTCAGGATTTTTTCTAACAAATATTCCAGTCTCCAAAATGTAAAGCCCAACCAAAGTCATAAGTTTCAGCCTTTTGAATAAAGGTCGACAAGTTTCCATTGGTCCTGCACCACAAATTGCCCTAATACACTTTTTTTGCATCAAAAATACTTTATTCATATCAGTTGAGTTACCCCACATAATCAGACCGTACCTTAAAATTGAGGATACATATCCATGATATGCGGTCAGTGCAGTTTCTTCTCCTGCTACAAATCGTAATTTTTTGAGAGCGTGTACAAAACTACTCAACCTTTTACACAGGTCTTCAATGTGGGGTTTCCAGTTACAGTGTTGGTCAAGGATGATACCTAAAATCTTTGCCTCACTAACTTTATCGATTACTACGTTCTGACAAGTGACGTTTAACTGTGGACAATTTGCTTTGTAGTTTGAGAACTGTACTAATTTGGTTTTTAATAGGTTAACACTTAAGTCATTTCGCGTTAGCCAGGAAACAACATCTGCTATAGTTTCATTTACAATCTGGTTAAAATTTGATTTTTGGTCACGATTCGGTATAATAAGTGAAATGTCATCAGCAAACAGTACAGTTTGATAATTGATCTGTTTAGGCAAGTCATTAATATATATAAGGAACAGGAAAGGACCCAGGACACTACCCTGGGGCACGCCACATGTATTCTGTAGAAATGACGATTTGTGTGTTTCAACTTCGTTACTCTGAGGATTCCTTTTTTTTATTTCTACATATTGTAAGCGGTTTGAGAGATAACTTTTTAGCCAATCCAGAGCTTGTCCCCTAATACCATAATTCTTACATTTTTCTAAAAGTTTACAGTGATTTACACAATCAAATGCACGACTCATGTCAAAAAACACCGATACCACGGGTCTTTTAGCATCGACATTCTCCACAATATTTTTTATCAGCGAGTATATTGCTAGGGTTGTAGATTTGTTTTTTTGAAATCCATTTTGTTCTTTTGAGATTACTTTGTGTTTATCAAAAAAACTTGTTATTCTATTCAACATGGCCTTTTCAAAGATTTTGGAGAGTATCGGAATCAACGAGATGGGACGGTAATTATTAATATCTTTTTTATCATGTTTCTTGTGTAATGGGACTACTTTAGAAAGTTTCAAATTATCTGGAAACTGGGCTTGTGTGAAAGACAGATTTATAAGATAAGCTAACACTGGTGCTAGGAAGTTAGCACAAAGTTTAAATATAAAAGTGGGTAGTTCGTCTACACGGGGATATAGAAGGGGGTTCTTGAGATCGTCCTTACGCAATAGTATATTGCACGGTATGGCAACGTCGAATTTTATAAATATCACTAAGTTTCATTGTGTTACATTGTGTACCACTGTTTCATTGCTGGATATCTAACCCTAATTAATAAGAGTCTCAATGATAAAAAGGCACCTGTTTTTGACCTCATCACAAAGGAAGTACTGAAGCAACTTCCAAAAAACCGGCCAAGTGCGAGTTGGACTCGCGCACGAATGTTTCCGTATCCACTATATGTATGTAAGCACTCTAAATTGCCCTGTAAAATTTAAGATTGTCTTCTATTTAATAAGCATTTGATTCTCTTTAAATAACAAATTATTCGAAATTTTAAGATGAAACCGGTTGTATGTTTTGATAACGATGACTCCCAACTTTATTGATTCACTTTGAATGAATTAATTGACTGCTGTTTTTTTACAGCTTAAAATTAAAAAGACACTCAAAAATAATATTTAACTACAGTTTCAAATTCTGTGACTCGACATTGTTACTCGTTTAGCACCAACTGGGGGACACGTGTAAGGTGGGCCTAAAAAAAGGTGGTAAATCTTACGGACGCAAGTAACTCCATGCCCCGATGTTCTTTTTGACAAAATTTTTTTAGGGTACCCACAAAAATGCATTGTTTGGCAATACTTTTATATTTAAACAACAGTGTTTCATAGCATGTGGTATAAAAAAAAACCAAGAGGAAAGCACCAGTTGCTTTAAAAACTCGCTTTTTATTCGCTTCCTCTCTCGCTACCAATTTTATGGTATTGAGCAATGACTCAAAAAAAATCTGTCTAAGGTTATGGAGATGCTCCTAAACAGTAAGCTGCTGACCTACCTCGGAAGCAGCGACATCTTAAGTGACCGTCAATATGGTTTTCGCCGAGGACGGTCGACTGGTGATCTTCTTGTGTACGTCACGCACCGTTGGGGCGAAGCCATTGAGAATCATGGGGAAGCATTGGCTATATCCCTTGATATATCGAAGGCCTTTGACAGGGTTTGGCACGCCAGTTTACTCAATAAACTTCCTGCTCTTGGCATCCCCACTGACTTCTGTAGTTGGGTATCCGACTTCCTGAGAGAGAGATCGATCAGGGTTGTCATTGATGGCTGCTGTTCTGACCTATGTGCTATAAACGCTGGAGTTCTTCAGGGGTCGGTTCTCTCTGCAGCTCTTTTCCTGCTACACATGAATGACCTATTTCAGCCTGGTATCGTTGGCTACGCAGATGACAGCACGGTTTCAGAGAGATACTTGACGGGCGCCGGGACCGGTGGGGATGAAATACGTTTGTTGAGAGAAGCCATGGTAGAACGGACAAATCTGTCCTTTAATCGTGTCTCCCGATGGGGCGACGAGAATCTCGTAAATTTTAATGCGCAAAAAACACAAGCGTGCTTGTTCACCACCAAGAGGACACCATTTCTCCAGCCTCCAACATTCCTTGGTGCGTCTGTTGCAGTCGGCAACCACCTAGAGCTTCTGGGCATGGAGCTGACTGCTAGTCTCAACTTTGGAGCTAGCATCTAACGAAAAGCTCAGGCTGCGGCTAAAAAACTGGGCATCCTCAACAGTGTTAAGCGATACTTCACGCCTGGACAGCTTTCGACACTCTACAAAGCACAAGTCCGTTCCTGCATGGAGTATTTCTGCCATCTCTGGGATGGATCAGCTAAGTACCAACTAGCTGCACTTGAAACGGTGGAAAGCAGAGCTAGAAGGCTCATTGGCGATAAAAACATAGGCGCCAAACTCCATAGCCTGGCTCATCGACGCAAAGTTGCCTGTCTGTCGGTCTTTTACAGGCTCTATTTTGGGGAGTGTGCACAGGAACTCCATGAGCTCATTCCTCCATCTCCTTTTTACCACCGCACGTCTAGACGCACTGCGGGCTACCACCCATACCGTGTAGATATTCCACTGTTGCGAACTAAGCGCTTCGCATCATCTTTTATAATGCGCACAGCCAAAGAGTGGAACTCTTTGCCTGCATCGGTGTTTCCAAGAGAATATAACCCGAAAACTTTTAAAAACAGAGTGAACAGGCTTCTTCTGGGTGAGCTCGCCCCATCGTCGACTCTGTCTAAGCCCAATTAGGTGTAGGCTAGAGTCAAGAGCAAACCCATTTTGAATAAAAAAAAATAAAAAAAATGGCAATACTAACTAATGCTCAAAAGTCGTGTTTTCTGACTTTATTATGATAAAACCGAATTCAAAACCAGAATGCACTAAAAAGTCTTAAATAAACTCTTTTGGAGTCGGTAACCTGATAGATGATGCTTGAAATGGCCAAAGCGCTGGCACTTTTATTATTTAACATTGAAGTTTTGAAGTCGGTATTTACTTTCTCGAGACGTTTCTTTAATAATTCGAGAGTGAAATGGGTGCTTTTCCCGAGTTAAACATAATATTTTTTCGAAATTTAGTTGTGTGATATGTTGTTTGGCGAGAGTTGAAACCTCAAGGTTTTGCACAAACATATCAGTTTATTTAGTGTCGTTCGTTATACATAAAACAAACGATTAGAAGGACAGTTACGGCACGGAAAAAAACAGTACATAAAACACGGACGATAATATCAAATATTTCAATTCCTTCTTAGAAAAAATCGGTCGAATTTTTCTCAAAGACAATATTACTAAAAGTTTTTTTTTGCTATATTTCAATAACCGAACATTTGGCCACGATTGCTTTTAATGTTAAGTGACAATGCAGCCTATGATGGAGCATGTCTGCTTAGTAACAGCCTATTCACTCCTTTCTTGGAAACGTTCAAATTGTAGTTGACAGGACAGGGACTTAGCTGCCGGCAGCGAATACCACTCCCTAGCGGTACTCAAAATAGTTAGGGAGGCGAATAGGGGAACTTTCGGTAATACTCGAGCGTGGCAGTTTAAGATATGAGAGATACCTTGGACCTAATAGAACAACCTTGTAAAGTATTTAGCTCTGTATGTAGTGACGCGCGCCTAGGATAGACGATCAGATTAGTAAAAAAAAATCGATAGTCTGTAATACTCGAGCGCGTCAGATTAAGATATTGGGGGTTGATTTTAGTGTTTTAGGACTAAATTTAACTAATCTGACGATAAGTCCTTGACGTCGCCGAGTTATAGGGTCGCGAACTTGTAAAAAAAAAACGTTAATCCGGCATTCTCGAGCGCGATTTTTTTTATTTTTATTTTGAAGAATATAATCTAAAACGTACTAAAAATACAAAATCTGCCGGTTTCCGCATGACCAGGAGTGTGGAGGAGCCATTTCGTCTTCCGAAAAACGCGTTGCGGCATATAAGTCGCGAACGATACATTTTACAAAAAAAAAGTTTAAATAAACAAAAAAGGTAAATTTATTTTACTCAAAAAAGGTCTCTTTACATTTTTGTCCAAAGTTAAAACTTTTTGACTTGAAGCTTCATAAAAACTCAAACTCCCGTTTTTTTGAGTATATCTTGAAAACTGAGGCTGTTAAAAAAATGATATGAAATAACGATGATTAAATTATGTTACTTTAATCTCAAAAAAAAAAATTTTTTTCTAAAGCTTCTTGACAATTTCCGTGGACTTGGAAAAGGTTCCGCGTATCTGTATACAAAAGTATTATTAACATGTACAGTTTCATGTATGTATATTATTCAATAGCCTGTTGATCCTCAAATTGTTTTTTGTATGTACCGTCAGCAAAACGAAGTGAAGAATTATTAAAAAGAAAGAAGAAAGGAAAAAACAAGAAACCAAAAAACCTTTCCGGTCAGATTAAGAGAACCCACCAACATTTTTGTCAGATTAAGAAAATATGCTTTCAGGATACCGAGATGAACCTCCCCTATGAAAATCTGACGCGCTCGAGTATTTCAAAAAAACTATTTTTTTTTGCATTTTCAAAAATTCATCGTAACTTATGGTCACGCCAAAATCGTCAGTTTTTTTTAAGGGAGCTTCCTTGGGGCCTACTTAACACCCCTTCCAAAAATCTGACGCGCTCGAGTAATTTTGTTTTTTTCCATTTTTGACTACTTTATATGCCTACCCCCACCACGCAAACCGGCAGATTAGTATACCGTTGTTATCAGAGGCACTATACGTATGCCCCATACGTAGTATGAATATCTGACGCGCTCGAGAATGCCCAAGTAACTGTTTTTTTTTACATTTTTGAAAAACCGTACACGCCAAACCCACCGCTAAAATGGTTTTTACTATACGAGCTTTTCTTTTCGAAATTATTTTATCTTTCGATTTTGATAGGTCTCGACGGCGCCGTTGAATTACGCCATTTAGCTACCTCGCCTCCTTAACTAAAAGGAATGTGGACAGAAATCGTTGGGTGCGTATTGTTGGGATCATTATGACATAGGGGTGGAGTTGAAAGTCGCGCCCGCGCCTTGTGTTTCGAAGTCAAAAAGGGGCTGGTGGAATCAAGTCATGCTAACCTTGAAAGAATAACGCAACCTTAACCTTGTCACCAAAACTACCACAGGTTATAAAGAGAGAGCTAGGCGCTTTATTTTCAGTCGATTTGATACCACGATGAAAAGTTCAGTGAAAAGTACACTGGTTTCCCATAAAATATGTGCTGAGTTCGAATTTAAACGTCTGCCACGGGTACAACCACCGGAAGATAGATAGATAGAAAAAAAGGTTATTTGCGGCTCGAAAAAGGGGCCCGATTTTACAAAAGTCAAAAGTCAAAAATAATTTATTCAATTTAGGACACAAAATGCCACTTATGAACGTCAATTATTAGTGCAATATCAATCAATATTTTGGGCCCTAGGTACTAGCGCTTCGAGACAAAACACAGACAATTTGGCAAGTGCTGAGAAGAAACGCCGGAACAAACTTAGTCACCACTAGCTGCCTCAAAAATGATACAAATCAAAATAAACAGGTAGGTAGGTACATCAGTTTGGTGCAGGCTGGACTGTCCATACATTATCGTCATTAAGATAGTCTTGAATTTTATAATACCCTTCGACATGAGGGTAGTTTTAACATGTAACTTAAATTTATGAATAGGTAGTTCGATGACATTATTAGGTATATTGTTGAAAAATTTGACACAATTTCCCAGGAATTAATTCATTGTTTTGGCTTACCTGAAGTTTGTGATGACAAGTTTGTTTTTATTTCGTGTGTTATATTGTATGTCAGTTATTGCTTTGAAATACCGCCTCGTTCACACGTAACCCCATACATAAACGGTGCCAATATATTAAAAATGAATTCTCGCAGAAAATTACATTACGGTACGCTATTGTTCGGCATAATAAAAAATAACTTTCCAATTTATCTGGTGGATAGGCTGGAGTGGCGGCGCAATGTGCAGTCTCACAGAACTCGTCGCTTCAGCTTTTCCCTGGTCCTGCCACCTCATCGAACCGTAGCATTTAAAGGCTGCTTCAAGTTTGCCGCGTCCAAGTGCTGAAATGATCTTCCACCTCCATTACGGTGTCTGGAAAAATCAATTTTTACGTTTAAAAAATCGTATAAAGAATATGTACTTTTAGCAATCAGAAGTGAAAATGATTTTTTAAAAATAAGACACGAATCGACCTATCAGGAATTTATTTTAACCAACACCAAAAATAATTAACACGTGTACAGAATAATTAACTACTAGCACTAGAAGGCACGTCCGTCACATCCGAGCGCTCGAGGCAAAGTGGGCCGCCGCCGCACCGTACCGCCCGGCATGACTACTCTCCCCTCCGCGCGCCCCACCACCTGACGTCACTGAGTAGAGGGGCCGGGTCGTGGGGAAATCTCTAAGACGGCTTCTCCTGACAGCTGAACGTCCTCGTCAGCTTGATCCTCTTCAGCCTGTTCATTCCTGGATCCCTCAGCCTGGCCTCTCTGCTCCTCCTCGTCATGAGCTCCGCGGGCTTGATCTTCACCTGTTTCACTCAACTCGTTATCTAAAACAAACGAATCTATTAGTGGTTGTTACATATTTTCTTTCATTTGCAACCATCTATTGTAAAATGATCACAAGCGTGCACTTCAAGCGATCAGATCAAAATAGGTGGTCATTACTCATGTTCACACATGATACACACATGTGACATACGGAACACACGCACGACCTTCGAATCGTTTCACCAACGAACGAGTCCGGTTTCTCGAACACCAATGAAACAATCACTTATCAAGGTCGTATTTTCCAATATTCATCGAATGTCGCTAAGTGAAACTATAATGCTACAGGAACCAATTATGCCACTTTTCAGGGCATGAGACTGCCTCAATGTCGGGGCGTCTTGCACAATATCAGTAAGTATGAAACAACAGCCATAGTGTCGGGCTAAAACAACAGCCACAATAACGGGACAATCTCAAGCCACACTGTCAGGGCAAGCAGAAGCCACAATGTCGGGGCACACAGAAGCCACAATGTCGGGGCAAACTAAAGCCACAATGTCGGGGCAATAGCCACAATGTCGGGGCAATAGCCACAATGTCGGGGCTTACAGAGGCCACAATGTCGGGGCAAGCAATAGCCACAATGTCGGGGCTAACAGAAGTTACAACTTCGGGGCAAGCAATAGCCACAATGTCGGGGCTAACAGGGGCCACTATTTCGGGGCAAGCCATAGCCACAATGTCGGGGCTAAACATAAAGAAATGAACTCACCATCATTCTCAAAGAATGCTTCGCACACCTCCGGAGTCCACTCGCCGCGCCACGGAACCATGTGTTCTGCAGCCGTCTGAGTTTTCTTGCCGTATGATCCGGCAATCAACTCAAGCTCGTACCGGTGATGTGGAAGCGCTCGAACGATCTTGTACGGGCCTCGCATTCCCGAGTCCAGCTTTCCTGTGCTCTGCGAACCTTTATTAACAAAAGCAAAACTGCCGACTTCAAAGGTGCGGGGCTGTCGACGACCTTCGTTGACATATGTGTCCTGCTTTTGCTGATTAGCAGCTAACAGTTCTGCCGTTCTCTGTCTTCGCAATGTTGTCAGCGCTTCACGGTTAGGATGACAGTTCTCTAATGCGACATCTCGCACTAGTGATCTCAAGACCGGGGTGGCTCCCTCGATACCAGTTAATAGGTGAAGTGGTGAAGCCCGAGTGGTAGACTGCCTCGTTATATTCAAGATCAGTTGTACCTTCCACAATACGTCAGACCAGATTGCTCCCTTATTGTTGACCTCAACGCGCAATATGTTGAGAACGGTCCTACAGTACCGCTCAACCTGCCCATTTTCGCGGTGCATTTCGGGCGTTATGAAGTGTAGCGCGGAACCCAAGCCAGCTACCCAATCTTGAAACGCTGCACTTTCGAACATCCTGGCACGATCGCAGACAATTGTTGATGGGGTGCCAAATAGGGAGATGACATTAGTGAAAACGCGTTTCAGTTCTTCGGCGTCTTGTCGGTATAGCGCGTACAAAATGCAGTATTTAGAAAATGAGTCAACAATTATCAGTATGTACTTGAAACCATTAGACTCCGTGAGCGGTCCGAGCGCATCCACGTGTACTACTGAGAATGGCGTATCGGGCTTAGTCCATGATTCTATGGGTTGGTGAGGCTCTCTAGGCACCTTCTTATGCGCTAGGCACACAATACAGTGGCCAATGTACTTTTTTACAAATGCCCTTAACCCGGGAAACCAGAAATGACGCAATATTAAGTCGGTGGTTTTGTCAATTCCGATATGGTCATGCTCGTCGTGGAAGACTCTTAAAAGGCTGAGTCTGTGTCCTTTTGGAATGAAACAGAGATGACGAAAGTCTTCACCCGACGGCGCATACTTATAGTATAACAAATCGTTGCGTATTACAAATCTAGTAGCATCTAATTGACCCTCTCTAAGCCTTTGTATTAGATTTTGGGTTTCTAAATCGGCCGTTTGAGCAATCTTCGCCCAGTTACGTGGATTTTGGATGTGAAAGACGTTAACGGGTTGTCGACTGAAAAAGTCGGCATGTTGCATAAGGCAACCCTTCCTATACTCGAGTGTGAACTGAAAATCTTGCATGTAAATCCACCAGCGCGCCACGCGGGGTACCAGGTCTCGCTTACGTTCCGTTAATTTCAGTGAGTTACAATCAGTAACAATTTTGAATGAAATACCAATCAGATAATGTCGAAAATGTTGAAGTGCACGTACAATTGCAAGAGTCTCAAGTTCGTAGCTATGATAACGAGATTCGGCGCCCTGTGTGGATTTACTGAAATAGCCGACAACACGTTTCCGCTTTCCTTCATGTTCTTGGATTAGTATTGCTCCATAGCCTAACGCACTGGCGTCGGTATGAAGCTCAGTTGGTAACTTGGGGTCGAATATTGCTAAAACGGGTTCTTCCGTTAGGCATTTGATGATGTAATCACGAGCTTCGTCCTGATCTGAACCCCAATCGAAAGGCTGGCCTTTTCTGAGCAGTTTAGCAATGCACGCGGTTTTAGAAGCATAATTCGCGATGTATCGGCGAAAATAGCCTGCTAGGCCCAGAAATTGACGAACCTCCCTTACATTGGTTGGTTTTGGGGACTTAACTAAAGCTTCAGTTTTACTTGGGCTCGGCCGTACCTGACCATGTCCAATCAGTCTACCCAGATACTCAAGTTGAGTGTCCAAAAAAGTGCATTTTTTTAAATTAACTGAAAACCCTGCTGCTGTGAGCGTAGTCAGCACCTCGCGCAAGGTTTTCAAGCCATCTTCGACCGAATTAGACATGATCAGTACGTCATCTATGTATGTAAGTACCTTCCCGGCTTCCACCAGATGCTTGAGGGTTTTGGAGATGATTCTTTGGTAGACGGTAGGTGCATTAGCGAGCCCATAGGGCATTTTGAGATATTCGTAGTGCCCTTCAGGCGTTACGAAGGCTGTTTTACTAACTGATTCATCATCTTTCATGGGCACCTGGTGGAAACCAGTAGCCATGTCGAGGCTGGTAAAATATTTAAAACTGCCTAGCTTGTCTATATGGTCATCAATTAGTGGCAGTGGAAATCTTTCTTTAACAGTGACGGCATTTAACGCGCGGTAATCGACGCACATCCTATCTTCCCCATTCTTTTTCTTAACTAGGATGATAGGGCTTGCGTAATCTGAACGTGACTCGCGGATGATTCCTTTGTCCAATAAGTCCTTAACTATGTTACGCACTCGTTCTTTCTCGTCAGCGGAAAGCTTGTATGGTCGATAACATACTGGAGCGTCACTGTTAAGTCTGATTTCCATGCTACCTGTGTTGACTGTAGAGGTCGCTGTACCGGTGGTAAAAGTTGTACTAAATTCCTTAATCAACTCTAATAAACGGTCTCTGTTTTCACCCGTCAAGGGTGTTTTTACCATGTCGACCTCTGCAGTTGACACACTCTGGACATTATCAATTCGAACTAAACGTTGAGAATCACTAGTTCGTATGTAAGTTACCCCTCTACGATTTAGGACATCAGTACCTATCAGAATCGGTGCCTGAATGCAATTCGAAGGAACGACATACAAATCTACCTCCAAAGTTATTTCGGGAAATTCTAAAGTAGCTTTTACATACGATGTTGCTTCTATATCCTGACTACCAATACCTCGCATACGGCGATAAGTAGGAATTTTATTCAGATTAAAATATTTCAACACTGATTCCGAAATAAGTGAAATGTCTGAGCCAGAATCTATTAATGCATCGACAGGTCGATTTTGAATAACAGCGGGCATCACGTTTCTTCGTTCGTAGTCGTCTCCGAGCAAAAATTTACGTTATTTGGTCTTTTACCGCCAATAGCTTTCGATTCAACGCGTTCTTTATAAAAACAAGAATCGACGAGATGCCCACTCTTTTTACAAAATGTGCATATCTTAACGGGTTTTGCATTGGATTTAGATGGTTGCGATTGAGGCGTCGAAACCACAGGCTGACTAGAGCTTGCACTGCTATTCTCAGCCCTGGGTTTCTTTGGACAGTTAATTTGCTTATGGCCTACTTTCCCGCACGTATAGCAAGACAACCGATCGTACCTAATAGCCTCACGCTTGCGTGAACTAGACGTATTACTACTTGGCGAGCGAACAGGATTGCTAGCGAAAGGCGCACTCTTAGGTTTTACGTACACTGACAGAAATTCGACCAAAATACTCGGCTGTAACTTAGCATTTGTTGCTGCGGCTTTAATTTGAGGATCGGAAATACCCCGGATCACTATGGCGGTTTTTAATTCGTCCGAAAGCCCCTTCACAATATTTAATCGTAAAAGAGACTTTCGAGCGTATTCAGCGTACGTGGCGCATTTGTTGGAGTTAGTGCTCATTACATCGTACAGGACGGTAGCCATGTCAACCTCACGTGGACATAACGCTCGAAATTCAGCTTTAAAGTTAGTCCACGTGCGGTTCACAGTGACCCACTCGTCCAGCCATGTCTTAGCATCACCACGTAAACAACCGCCAATGCGCCCCAAACATTCCCGATCGTCCCAATTATTTAATTTCCGAGCGCGATCTACTTCGGCGCACCACGCGTCAAAATCATGCACACTTGGATCGAAATTCGATATATAGTAATGCTTAGATCTTACTTGAAACAATGAAGAAAGCGCGCCAACAATCCTGTCCGCCGCCGTGCCGGCGCTCTCGTCGCGAGGCGCCCCAGAAGCTTGGCCCGTGGTGTGCGACTCCGCATCGGCAACGGACAGCTCGCTGGCTCCTGGTGCAGACGACGGAGTACACGCTCCGGCGCTGGGATGCGGCAACGGACTAGACGTCGATGGCACCGTAATCGGCAGCCTGCCTTCCAGTGCATTTAACCGCTCGAGTATTTGATTTAACGGGTCACATCGTGCACTATCGCGACGGCCAAACGAACTATCGCGGCGCTTACGCCGTGTTTCTACGTGGGGTGATTTACTACGCGAATAATGAGAACGATTTTGTCTACCCGCACGATCGTTATCTTTGCCGCGTGAATCATCGCGACGTCTACGAGAATCGCGCCTATTATCTCGTTTTGGAGACGGGGTACGACGCCTCGATGACCTAGATTCGCGTCCGGACATATTTAAAAACACCACACTTCACACAAATAATTTAACGAACCGGTTATTTAAACAAATAAACGTTACACTGTCACTTTTTAACGTTAATAATGGCGAACGGTCAAAACGCGTGCGTATCAATCCCACTTCTGATTTTAGCAATCAGAAGTGAAAATGATTGTTTAAAAATAAGACACGAATCGACCTATCAGGAATTTATTTTAACCAACACCAAAAATAATTAACACGTGTACAGAATAATTAACTACTAGCACTAGAAGGCACGTCCGTCACATCCGAGCGCTCGAGGCAAAGTGGGCCGCCGCCGCACCGTACCGCCCGGCATGACTACTCTCCCCTCCGCGCGCCCCACCACCTGACGTCACTGAGTAGAGGGGCCGGGTCGTGGGGAAATCTCTAAGAGTACTAAATGAACAAAAGAATACTCCTTAATAACTTACCAACATATTCCAGACAACAGGAGTAGTTAAGGTGAACGACAAAACACGAACATATTCACACTTTTCGCAACTCTGGGCGCGGCGGAAAGACGAGTCGATCCCAGTCGACTACTCACGTCACAAAGTTTAGTTTTTTTTCTTTTTATGGATTGATCATATTCGTAATATGTACGTTGACTGACATTTACTATTAACATTTTAATATCACTCTGAATTTTTATATTTAGATTATTATTATTATATAAATAGCAAATTGCACTTGTAAAAAGCAACTGTGGCTGTTGTGACAGACGAGGAATCGAACCCCGTGTCTTACGCAATCCGGGCGTATGCCTATACCACTCGGCCACCGTTACATTAGCAAGCCTGTTGAATTTTGCAAGCGCTTTCTTTAACGCGTAAGCTGCGTGACGTCGTCAGTGTTGCGAGATTGCTCTCACAATATCCGAAGGAAATATTTTTACAAATTATTAAGTTTGTATAGTGACAAAACACTATAAAAAACAAAAAAAAAATGAATATAAATTGGCTTTGTTCATCTTAACCGATTGTTAAATATTTGTAAAAATATTTCCTTCGGATATTGTGAGAGCAATCTCGCAACATTGATGACGTCACGCAGCTTACGCGTTAAAGAAAGTGCTTGCAAAATTCAACAGGCTTGCTAATGTGACGGTAGCCGAGTGGTATAGTCATACGCCCGGATTGCGTAAGACACGGGTTCGATTCCTCGTCTGTCACAACAGCCATAGTTGCTTTTTACAAGTGCAATTTGCTATTTATATTATTAAGTTTGTATAGTGACAAAACACTATAAAAAACAAAAATAATAATAATATATTATTATTATTTTACTGTACAAGCCACTTTCTTTTAGGCGTATGTATATTTTAATCTAGCGGAATGGTAGGTAGGTGCGCCGTGCGCAGTGCCCGCGCTCGCTATGACCATGATGACTCACGAGGATACTCAATCAATGTTGTTGTTGCAGCTCCCATCAATACATAACTTAATTTTCTTTTATTATAATCTTTATGTAGTATATGCTTAAACTTATTTTACTTTTATATTAATTTAAGTAGTTTATAAACGCACTGTTGGCGCCAACTTCTGTGTGCTTCACTCAGTAGGGGCCCACTGAAAACCAGCGTCAGGTTCTCCAGGAGACCTGGCTTATGCTGAGTGAGGTCCTCTTGGGTATAGGCGTCATAAACACACACACGCACACACACACACACACTGCAGCATGCACTGATTGGCTGGCATGGATACTTTTATGCATCGTACGTAGTGCTATAAATATTATTTTTCCTCTCATTTTTGCTTTTTTGTGTTTAGTTTTCTTTTTTTGTTAGTTATGTATAATCTTGTGTATGTGTGTGTTTGTGATGTCCTTCCAATAAATACTTTTTCTTTTTTTCTTCTCTTTCTTTCTTATTTTCATGAAAAAATCTAAATTTTTGCGTACGTAGGCTAATTTGTGCCTACATGATATAATCAAATATGTATTGAGAAGCGACAGTGAGGATGTTAATTTCCTTAAAGAATTCTCTCAGGGATTCACGGGGACTAAGTTTGTAAATGGCACGAATGGCTCTTTTCTGTAAAATAAAGATGGTATCGATGTCCGCAGCAGATCCCCACAAGAGAAGACCATAAGACATTATACTATGAAAGTAACTAAAATACTCAAGCCTTGCTGTTTCAACATCAGTCTAATTTTTCTAACCGCAATGGCAGCTGAAGCGAGTCTCTTAGCCAGAGCGTCAACATGTGGTCCCCACTGCAATTTCGAATCCAATGTAATGCCCAGAAAAACAGTGGAGTTTGATAGATCTAATTTTTCACCGTTAAGTAGAATTTCTGTGGTAGCTTGCTTTACGTTAGGCATGGTGAATTTAACACATTTAGTCTTTTTTGTATTAAGAAGCAAGTTATTGCTAGTGAACCAATTTAATACCTTAGAGAGAGCTCTGCTAACATTGTCAAATGATTTTTCGCCTCTTCTTGATTTGAAGATTAAAGATGTATCATCAGCAAACAGAACTATCTCACAGGAGTCCTTTGAATAAAAAGGAAGGTCATTAATATAGATCAAAATCAGCAAAGGTCCCAATATTGAGCCCTGGGGCACTCCCATTTGAAGCGGGGCACCTGAGGAGTTAATGCCATTAACGTTTACTGTTTGTAGTCTGCATGAGATGTAAGAATTCAACAGTTTTGACGCATTATTAGATACACCGTAATGTTCCAGCTTAATAATGAGTGTTTGATGATTGACACAATTAAATGCCTTCGATAAGTCACAGAATACACCTATGCATGTTTATCTTCATAGGCATCCAAAATGTGTTTGACGAGTGCCAACCCAGCATCTGTTGTATTTCTACCATTGGAGAAACCAAACTGTTTCTCATGCAGTAATTTGTTAAGTTTAAAATAAGAGAGCAATTGATTAAATATAACTTTTTCAAAAATTTTGCTAAATGCAGGTAGAATGGAAATTGGCCTGAAGTTTCTTGGGTAATTTTTTACTCTTTTGATACCGCAATAATAGTGATGACAGCAGATAGATTTTTTTTGTGTGGATACGAGTACAGAAAATCGAAGTCTGCCAGTATATCTATTGCCCGAAGTGCTCGGCAGACGCTTTCAAAGGTGACCGTCGGGATCCAAAATTTAACCCATTTGATACCACTATGAAACTTATTCCAGTCGGTAGGTATGACCCTAGAGATAAGGGAAATAAAATTCTGCCAAAGCTTTTTCTGCACACCTCGGCAGACGTGATTATGACGGGATTAGGACGGGTAGGTATACTTCCTAGTTTGTCTCATTGTTACTAAAATCGGGATCTGATGATGGGATCCTGGTGTAATCGAGGGAAACCCTCAAATTTTATAGGCAAATATAATATTTTTGCACAAGTACCTTACTTCTGACATTTCTCTGTGTGTTACAATCATAATTTTGTGGTGCCATGCTGATGGAACTCTTGAATGCTTTTGAGTAAAGTGTCACATGTATGGCGAGCAGATGAATATTTTAATTGTTGACTTTTATTTTTTCAAATTAGGCCAATTGTACATTTTTTAAATTGACGATCACTTAAACAGGTTTTATGTTTAACTAAGCAAAAAAAAAAGGAAATTCTTTTATTTTAATAATATATGTTGATATAATATGATATGATGTGGCTCAATAATGTTTAACTCCATGTCTGATCTTTAATTATAAATAAAGTTTATTCTTCAACAAAATATTACACTATTCAAAGTGATCGAGGTCACCTTTTAAGCAAAATATGCCTGTGATAGGTGACTTCGCTCTTCCATAACTACAGTTACACTATTATTATATATGTTTTTTTCTAAGTTGACAGTAAATTAAAACAAAAATAATTTGTATTTTTATAAATTATTATTAAAAGATATATACAGTCTGACCATAAATACTGTTACAATTAAAACTGAAAAAGATATTACATTTGAATTTGGAATCTGTCATTTTTATACGATTGCTCATTGTGTTGGGTATCTATCATAACACAGATTTTTTTGATATCGAATTTCATTTTACAGAAAACTATTCAATGAATGTTAATATCTTTTTTTCTTGTTTAATCGAATAGTTATTTATCGTCGTTTCATAACATCGAATAACAGTTCACCAAAAAAATGTTTCGCAACTGTTTTGTTAAGCAGAATAACGATATACCAAACTAATGTTTCATAGACTTATTAAGTTATCGATATAACCTTTCATAAAAACTTGTTTCAATGCGTAACGGTTCCCATATATTATTGCATACGCATGCAAGTAAGAAGGCATGCGCATGCATATGCATATGCATGCAAGTAAGAAGGCATACATGCATGCAATAATGCATGCAAGTAAACATGCATAAAGGCAAAATCAAAATCAAAAATAATTTATTCAATTTAGGACACAAAATGCCACTTATGAACGTCAATAATTATTTTAATATCAATCAATTTTGGCCCGTATGGGGCAAGAACATGTCTCCTTATCTTTTGGGCCCTACTAGCGCTTCGAGACAAAACACAGACAATTTGTGTTGAGAAGAAACGCCGGAACAAACTCAGTCACCACTAGCTGCCTCAAAAATGATACAAATCAAAATAAACAGGTAGGTACATCAGTTTGGTGCAGGCTGGACTGTCCATACATTTTCGTCATTAAGATAGTCTTGAATTTTATAATACCCCTTCGACATTAGGGTAGTTTTGACATGTAACTTAAATTTGTGAATAGGTAGTTCGATGACATTATTAGGTATATTGTTGAAAAATTTAACACAATTTCCCAGGAATGAATTCATTGTTTTGGCTAACCTGAAGTTTGGAATGACAAGTTTGCTTTTATTTCGTGTGTTATACGAATGTATGTCACTTTTTTTCATGAAAAAATCTAAATTTTTACGTACGTACGTGATATTATCAAATATGTATTGAGAAGCGACAGTGAGGATGTTAATTTCCTTAAAGAATTCTCTCAGGGATTCCCGGGGACTAAGTTTGCAAATGGCACGAATGGCTCTTTTCTGTAAAATAAAGATGGTATCGATGTCCGCAGCAGAACCCCACAAGAGAAGACCATAAGACATTATACTATGAAAGTAACTAAAATACACAAGCCTGGCTGTTTCAACATCAGTCAAATGTCTAATTTTTCTAACCGCAAAGGCAGCTGAAGCGAGTCTTCCAACCAGAGCGTCAACATGTGGTCCCCACTGCAATTTCGAATCCAATGTAATGCCCAGAAAAACAGTGGAGTTTGATAGATCTAATTTTTCACCGCTAAGTACAATTTCTGTGGTAGCTTGCTTCACGTTAGGCATGGTGATTTTAATACATTTAGTCTTTTTTGTATTAAGAAGCAAGTTATTGCTAGTAAACCAATTTGATACCTTAGAGAGAGCTCTGCTAACATTTTCAAATGATTTTTCGCCTCTTCTTGATTTGAAGATTAAAGATGTATCATCAGCAAACAGAACTATCTCACAAGAGTCCTTTGAATAAAAAGGAAGGTCATTAATATAGATCAAAAATAGCAAAGGTCCCAATATTGAGCCCTGGGGCACTCCCATTTGAAGCGGGGCACCTGAGGAGTTAATGCCATTAACGTTTACTGTTTGTAGTCTGCCTGAGAGGTAAGAATTCAACAGTTTTGACGCATTATTAGATACACCGTCATGTTCCAGCTTGATAATGAGTGTTTGATGATCGACACAATCAAATGCCTTCGACAAGTCACAGAATACACCTATCGCATCATGCATCGGCATGCATGCAAACAGGCATGCATGCAGCAAGCAAGCAGGCATGCAAACAAGCAGCATGCATTAGGATTTCCTCGTCATAAAGTAATATAGATATTGGTAAATAGAGTGCTATCTTGACGTTTCATATTCGTCAAGACAGCAGCGCCTCTAGTAGTCATGAACTGAACTAAAACTTTTGCAAACATACCCATAGCTATCGCTAGGTAGTACTCCACGTATACATACGTATACTATATAACATAGGTAACTAACAATTTCGTTTAAAATAAAATTAAAAAGGTAAGTTATTCTTTGAAATTGAAAACTAAAGCTATTTTTAGTTTTCGATTCCAAAGAATACCTCGTTAAAAATGCGTAAGTACTTTATTTTAGGTAGGATATCATATCACCCTCGCAAATAAAACAAGAGGATGTATTTCAAAAATATTTTATTACTTACATAAAATAAAATAATACAAAACAATTGAAGTGTCCAAAAATCACCAAAATATGAGAATCAATAACCAAAAAAATAATAATCTAAAAATAGATTATTTTTATTTTCTTTTCGTTTTATTTTTGACATAATAATTTTGAGCTATGACCTTAATTGGGTCACTTGTATCAGCGTTTGTCGCTTTTCCACACAAAATTCTGTTGATCTCCTTGCACCAATTAAATAAGCAAAAATAAGCATTTTTTTTTATAAGAAAGTCTATTACTCTATTTTTATGTACATTACAAGTTACGAAACTAAAATTCACCGAGACTGAAATTATCAATTTTATATAATCAATAACATTGTCATTGTGACTCATCAACTTCATTATTTCCATTATGACATACTCCATGTGGACAAAAGCGTCAAATACATTTTTGCTGGGGTAACAGAGCCACGTTTTATTACAGTATTCTGATATTTTAATGAGGTCGTGGAATTTTTGTTTTTCCGTACTCTCCAGCTGGCTGGTGCACACAAGACAGGTTTTATAAATTTTATTTTTGGCATTCCTAACCAACCAACCACTGCAATATCCTGCAGCAGCGCATTTTTCAACATCATGGGGCAAATTGCTTTTTAATAGATCATCTATATTGGGCGACAAATATAAATGTTCTTCTAATAATGTAAAGCTAACCTCAGGTTCTACAGAACTTTCAATCTCAAATAAATATTGAAGGTTCTGTAGACAGAAGTTGCTATCTTTTTCGCAATTTGCACCTACAGAATGTGTTGATGACAAATTATTTAATAATAATGTTTTATATGCTGCCTGAAAATTTACAGCAGTTGGCATTGTATTGCCATGTCCTTGAGCCCGTATTGCACCAAAAAAGTTCTCTAGGGGGTCTTGGTTAATATTTCTCAACAATAAAGATTTTTCGCCCAGCTTGTACATGTGCAAACAAAGCATTTTAAACCCTTCTATGGTTTTTATCCAGCTGGAAAGTGTCGGTACGACTGATGTTTTGCCACTTTTGTCAACATATTTCATTGATTTAAGTATTTCTAGGCTTTCGCGCCATAGTTTATGATGGGGAGAAGTGGGAGTCACTGCACATTTATATATTTTTCCTTCTTTTGGCTTGTCAAAACTTGCATTTACAGAATCAAAAAGGTTGTCAAAGAATAAAATTATGTCTGCAGTTTCTGTAGCCGCTTCTTCTAACTTGCCAGCATCTAAAAAAAAGAACGTAAAATTTTATCACAAGTACAAACATATTTTATAAGAATAATACAATAAATAAATGTTGTATGGTACGACATGGGTATGATGTCAGACTAAGGTAGAAAGTGTTTAATTTATTTAACTAGGTTAATTTTAAGTCTAGCTAGAGTTTGACATCAAACACATTGTGTGTCGGTAGTCACATAAACTATTGAATTTGTTGACTTGACTAGGCAAATAATTGGGTTTATTAATGATAGGTTCGTCAAAGGCACATTAGTAAATAACTAGAAACTTAAGATAAGAGTTAGTGTTTGCTTGATTCTCAGTCAGGATAATTTAGAGTACAATCTACAGATAAGGTTATTACATAATAATAATGAAGCCTTTTATTACAAATCGCGAAAAGTTTACATTTTAAATGTTTTTAGTAGTTGGTTAGTAGTGTTGGTTTTTAACTATTATACTACTTCTGATATTAAAAAAATATCGTCAGTAGCCTCAGATGGGATTAGAACCAATTAACTTTTGCAATCCAGGTGAGTGCTCTTGTTAAAAATGTTAACAAGAGCAACATAATATGATAACGGTATACACTAGTATAGCCGTAATTTACTAAAATTTGTTATACAATATCGTTAGTTTTGCAAAAAATTCTCGCACTTTAAAAAAATTGCAACTCTAAGGATATAAGTAGTATTTCAAACTGCAAGTACAGTTATACAGGACATGGATAAATGTTGTAATTGTATCAGTGACTAACCTGCCATAAATCCAAGGGCTACACCAACAGTGCGACTGAATACTTGCGTGCAGCATTTTACTTTCATCTTTCGGATCAGATGTGGCACAACATGGTGTTGAGTTAATTTAGGCACTAGCCGAACTCCTCTATACCCAGGGCTTTTTTCATATAATTCAACTATATGTTTCCATTTTGCTACACCCTGTTTTTTTTTCATGGTGTATTTTAAATCTTTATTGAGAAGATTATTGCGAATTCCTTTCATTAGGTGAGGGGGGTCATACAAAGGGTAAATTTTTTCATTTTCTACATTAATATATCCACCCGTGAATTCTTCTCCTTTTCTAATGCACATTTCTCTAGTGTCTCTCAATAAAGCATTTATTGCAGCCATATTGGTAGCACCCTGGTCACATACAGTGGCCACAACCTTCAGTCCACAAGACTGTACATTTTTAATTACATTTTTAATATGTTTTTTTAAATCAGTAGTACTAGTACTTCCCGAACAAAAAGTGTACTGCACTGGTTGTTTGAACTTTTTAATTACCCCCCTTACCATAAAGACTAAGGCATGATCTGCCAATTGTGGTTTCCTTATTTCACCATCATCCACAAACCCTTCAATTTTTCCATTTGTCACGTCCAAATGAGGTGCAATTGCCATTTCGTCGAAAAGGACTGCACAGTATTTATGATTTTCAGGTAGTTTTGCTACTCTTTTTTTTAAATTCTCAAACATAAAACTATTTATGCCAGGTTTAACATCCACCTTCTTCAATAATTTCTGCAAAGTGCTACGCTGAGGCAAGGTACAAATTTGACTAAGCACTTTATATTGTTTTGGGCTGCCTTTATACAGTGATAGTGCCAAAATCTTTTGCTCCTGTGTGAATCGCCTTCCCTTCTTGTCCTTCCCAGCTTGTGAAATTTGCATCTTCACAAAAGCTGCAGCTGATTTTGACAGGTTTTTTGTCAGACAATCTAAATTTTTTGCTGCATTTTTAGCTAACATTAGTCGCTTTTTGAATGATTTTTGCAGAGTCCGGTTATTTTGAATTTTCCTTCTCAACTTCTTGATTGTCAAACTCATTTCGGCCTCTTCTTTTGTCATTTTATTATCTGAAAATATAATAACAAAATTTGTTTTAACATAAAGCTATAAATATAATCCTCGGGTGTCAAGAGATCGCAATACGGCTGCTGGCTATTGTTATTCTATTATCTTGATTTATGTCAGTAGAAAGGTGATGAAACATTAACTTATTGAAACATTGAAGATAAGTGATAACTGTGCATACAAACATTCATCATCAATTCTACCATAAAACATTCAGTGCTGGTTACATGCCTCTCCAATGACTCAAAACTTGCAGATAAACTGGCAACAAATATTGTAATATAATTACCATGAATTTGCGTCTGATTTAAAAGTGTTGCTGACATTCTAAGACATGGCAGTGGAACTGGGTCAACACAGGTAGATGAGCTTGGTATTGGTTTCGGCACATTTGTTGTAGCGCCTGAAAGAATATAAATTTACAATCCTTATACAAAAATGAAATTTGACCTAAATTCAGACGAAATTGTAATTAAAGCTGCTTTGGGCCATTAGCATGATATTATAATGCATAAATTAAAATTATTAGCTCTTTTACACATTGCAATTATTCTAGTCTACAAAAACATTTGTTATTTAAAATAAATAAAATTAATATTAGACAAATAAACACTTATTGAAGATAACTATGCATACAATCATTCATCATCATTTCTGCCATAAAAAAATTACTGCTGGTTACATGCCCTTCCAATGACTCAAACCTTGCACATAAACTGTTAACTACTATGGCAACAAATATTGTAATATAATTACCATGAATTTGGGTCTGATTTAAAAGTGTTGCTGATGTCCTATGACATGGCAGTGAAACTGAGTCAACACAGGTAGATGAGCTTGGTATTGGTTTCAGCACATTTGTTGTAGCACCTGAAAGAATATAAATTTACAATCCGTTTACAAAAATGAAATTTGATCCAAATTCAGATGAAATTGTCATTAAAGCTGGTTTGGGCCGTTAGCATGATATTATAATGCATAAATTAAAATTAATAGCTCTTTTACAGATTGCATTTATTCTAGTCTACAAAAACAAGTATTATTAAAAAAATAATAAAATGAATATTAGACAATGATGTAATTTAGAAAAGTTAGGTTTCTACATGACCCGGACCGGGAATCGAACCCAGGACCTGAGAAATGGCGATACCAAGTCTGGAGTGCTCGCCTCTACGAAACTAAAATAGATAACGGAGTAAATCTTACCTCTAAGATATAGTGTTGGAACAGCAATAGGAGATAAACGATTCTTAGTGTAGTGCCATTGCTCAACAAAGTGTTTACGACAAACTCTTCTGTTTTTAAATATGAAATTGTTTTCAAGTCCGATAATTTCACCACCAACATTCATCACCCAGGAACGGAAACGTTCGATGTCTTTTTCTGGATTTGGAAAGCAATGTAGTGGGATACCTGCAAAAAAAAATTATTACTATAGATGGTAATAAGTCAATATTATTATCCTATGTAAGAGCTTTCCTTTTGTAGGTGGAGCAATCATCACTTGTAATATTTATGTACAGTTAGTGTTCAGGATAGGACCTTAGAATGTTCTCATATAGAAACTTCTGTTAAGCTAACATGAATGACACAAAATGATTTTAATGGACGGGATCCCCTATATTTAGGTTATTACATATTTTCAGAGTGGGTTCAGAGGTTCCTTAGCAGCGGGAAATCCTTAAAGTAATCCTTATCCTTAGTAGTAGATATCCAAGCCTTTGGTGTTAGCATTGACTAGGTACCTTACCTGCGTTTTACATTCATTTTAAGAACTTGATAGACCACATGAAGCAATAAAGAAATATGAAATACCTAACCTCAATTACCTACCTAGAAGTTAGTGACATAGGTAGTTGGAACAAATATTTACCGTCTGCAATTTTGCTGGTACAACCAGGAACACAACAAGCTAAGAAAGACATTGTTTGTTATAATACGTAACACTAAAATTAACGAGTCCTGTCTCACACCGAGTCCTTTCTCAATAAACAAACACCACAGTACACAACACTGGAAAGAGTTTTCTTCACGCTAGGTCGGAGGAACAGAGGAGCTCAACTCGGCGACGCTAGGAAATAAACCACATTTACAGTATTATCAGATAAATTACTTTAAACACAAACACCGCACCGGAAAAAAACAGGTAGGAGGTTGTGCAAGCGCAGAAGCCATGTTTTAAAGGTTGCCAATAAATAACGCTAATTTCTACTTTATTATAAATATTTAACTAACAGATTTTTCGCCCAAAATAAGGATTAACTTATTCTTTTTATTTTATTATGTTTTTGCAACACTTGGCAATGCAATAAGTGTTTCATTAAATTTAATTAAACTATGGAAGAGAATAATCAAAAAATTCCAAATGGTGATATTTTCTACCAATGCTAAATCATTTTTTAAGGCTGGTCACTAAAAAAGCACGAGGATGTTTATTGTTTCAACATAACTACTAGATGGCGCCACTTTCCATACATTGAGAACCACAAAACTAACACAAAACACCATGTTCCTCGTCTCCGGCGCTGCGGGAATAGGAGGCTGCTCTCCCTCCGCGCCTCCGGCTTTTGAATTACACTCTAGTATCGGGCAGACTAGTACCACGGCGAGGAGACCACGGCGAGTCGGGATTAACGCAGTTTATTTATTTGATCAATATTTATATTAATTATGCTTTAAATTGTCTATTAATAAAGAATGCAATATAAGATTAGTAACAAATTCGTTTGGAAATACGGATTTTAGTGAAGTAAAAATCGATGTTTCAAGAAATCTGCATATTGAAACTTACGTGGAAATAAAATTATGGGTAACAAAATAGAAAGCTAACGTTACTTCGATAAAATACGTAATTAATGAAAAGAAGTAACGATGAAGTAAGTTTGTAGATAATAAGCATTCGAGTAACTGAAATTGTGATGTAACGAGATTCTAGAATTTGTAGAATATTATTTTGAAACATCTGCGAATCGTTTTATGGGAAATGAAAATCGATGAATAAAATTGCGATTAAGTGATGGGTTCCCCATTGGGTTCACTGATCATGTATTGTGTTTTCTAATTTTGGTGCCAATACATTTTTTTTATATTTTGCGATATAAAAATGGAGTGGGGTGATAAAGAGAACCGAATCGCTGTGATTGCATTACAAAAAGTTGGTATGGAGCCAAATGCAATTTTTAAAACTCTCCAAACGCTTGGATCCGCTTGGTATTGGTCAAATGTTTGGGTACCGGGCTAACAATAGGTACAATGAGACCTCCTCTGTTTGTGACAGAAAAAGATCTGGCCGTCCACATAGTGTTCGTACGAAAAAGGTGGTCAAAGCAGTAAGGGAAAGAATTCGCAGAAATCCTGTCCGAAAGCAAAAGATTTTATCGCGGGAGATGAAGATAGCACCCAGAACCATGTCGCGTATTTTAAAAGATGACTTAGGACTTGCAGCCTATAAGAGACGCACTGGTCATTTTTTAACTGATTGTTTAAAAAAGAATAGGGTGGTAAAATCGGAAAAACTACTGAAGCGGTACGCAAAGTAAGGTCACAGAAAAAAAATTTTACGGATGAGAAAATCTTTATTTTAACAAACAAAATGACTGTATTTATGCTCAAACCTCTTAGAAAGCTTCCCAATTAGTCGGCAGAGTGCAACGTGGGCATTACCCGACATCAGTGATGGTTTGGTGGGGTGTTAGCTATGAAGGAGTGACTGAGCCATATTTTTGTGAAAAAGGTATCAAAACATCGGCACAAGTGTATCAAGATTAGTGATGTAAAATGAAAAAAAAAACATTTTTTTTTCAGTTTTTGAAAAAAATCATAAAAAAAAACTTAGCACCGTTGTTTTTGCTCTAAATTTTTTTTTCTACCATACATTTTAGTTCAATGATAAATGAAATTTGTTTCATCAACTTATTTATTTAATTATAATTAACTTATAACAACTTTCGATTTCCAACAATTCAACTACTTATTTTCTTATTCTTCATCTTCACTTTCAGTTTCAGTATCAGTGCCTACACTAGTCATACTCTTGAAAAAAAACATGCTCTAGAAAAAAAACAGTTTTTTTCCAGGTTTTTTTTCAACGCTTTTTTCACACTTGAAAAAAAACGTTTTTTTTGCAACACTATCAAGATACCATTCTTAACACATTCGCGCGAGCAACGTCGCGTCGCGTCGAGGGTAAATGTTGATGAAACGGCGCGACTTCTTCTCACGTCCCATAGATTATTATATGTATTTAGGCGGAACGTTGTGTTACGTCTAATTTAAGCGTGAATTCGTATACCGTGCCTCCTTTGCGCCGCAATACAGCCCATTTTTGGAGTTAGTTCCGCCGCCTGACATTGGAAATCTCGTTTTTCTATGATCGTGAACACACACACAGAAAGGCCCCCCGTCACCCGCGCAACGCCATAAGCCGCCCTCCCCGCCCTACTACGAACTTCACGCCAGTTGACCTGCGCGTTATCAGGGGACCTATTGTGCGCGTTGTGAGTGCGCCGTGCCAATAATTTGGATTGCGTGATATTTTGTCATGAAAGGTACGTGAACTTTATGAATTCTAATAGTTATCTTACTAGAGATAATCACTGTCATGATAACAAGCAACTAACAGCATCCTAAATGGCATGAATCTGAATCAATTTTGAAAGATATTAGGTAACGGTTTTTGGTCTTTGTTTTTGTCAACTTATATCGAATGGGTAAAAAATGTGCAGAAAAGAATGAAAATATGATAAAGATTTCTTTGTATTGCTGTGCTAACTACGTGGTTATATAACAATTTACAAATAACGTTGTTTTTAGCATCTTCTTCTAAAATAAATACTGTTGTGTTGTGCGAAAGAAATGCTGGTTTATTGTTTCATATGAAACATAATGATTATTTTGCTTATGGGTTTTAGTCTGTAGTAACGGTATAATGTCTCTTTCTCGCAGATGGATAAGGAAGAAGAACGTATTATGAAACTATTTGAAGAAGCGTCGAACTAACCGTCGGACGTGATAACATGTTGTGCCGTGTAGCTTGTTGCATTGTGCATGTGTTACGGCGGAACGTCTTCACACGTTGCTTTAATTAGTATGGAAAAAAGTTGCGCCTTTATGCAACATTTTGGACATGAGATTGCTCACGCGAACGTGTTAAGAAGGTAGTTAAGCCCCTTAACAACACCATGTTCAATAACCAAGTATGGTCTTTCCAACAAGACTCGGCGCTGAGTCATAAAGCTCGGTCCACGCAATTGGCACAGAAATTAATATAATATGGTCTTGGTTAGAAGCAGGCGCGGTCCGAAGGGGGGGGGGGGGCACAGGGGCCATGACCCCCCCAAAATCTAAGGTCAAATGGAAAAATCGCATAAATTTGCCAAATAACAAAAGGAATTTTTTAGCTATCTCCGTAACAGTAATAAATTTATAGTATACTGACATCTAGTGATGTTTTTATGAACTACGTACAATGGCTAAAATAACTTGCAAATTACATCTAGTTTAGAACAAGGAACCGAACTACGTAGTTTTGGTAGGTAATCCTAGCAAAATCGATATGTGATGTCATGATAATTAGAGCCATGATTAGATTGTTTATCAATATTTTAATAACGTAATTTGGCGGTTTATTGTAAATATTCAAAATAAAGGCTGCCTACTTATTGTTTTATTCCAGATACCAATTTTAGGGTTCCGTAGCCGAATGGCGAAAAACGGAACCCTTATAGTTTCGTTAAGTCTGTTTGTCTGTCCGTCCGCATGCCACAGCCACTTTATTCCGAAACAATTAGCATTACACGGATAAAACTTGGTAGATAGGAGTATCCTGTAAACCGCTTTACAATTCCTATACAAAATTAAAATATAATGAATGGAACTAAAACAAAAAAAAAACTCAAACCTACTAATAAATACTATCCCCTATCGGAAGGGATAATAATTTTATGGTTGGAACGAGATCAAACTAGTACTTTTTGAGATATAGCACATTTTCAACAACCGCAAATATAACTATGTCTTTCATACAAATACTATGAAAAACAAAGTTATTTTTGCTGTAAAAAAAAGTAGTATTTTGGCTAAGTGGAAGTAAGTGGACCCTTAATTTAGTTGAAGTTGGCACGAAACCCTCAGTGCGCGAGTCCGACTCGCACTTGGCTGGTTTTTTATTAGTGTAGTGAGTGAGTGACCCCCTCCAAAATTTCAGGCTGCGATAGAAGTTAGCCTAGCCGCGCCTGGTTAGAAGCAAACGTTTCAGATTTCATCAGAGCTGAAGACTGGCCGTCGTCTAGTCCCGATCCTAATCCGCTGGATTATGATTTATGGTCAGTTTTAGAGAGTTCGGCTTTGAGAATTTGGAGTCACTAAAACAATCCATACGATTGGCAGTGAAGAATTTTCCCATGGAATGAGTGCGTGCTTCAATTGATAACTGGCCTCAACGTTTAAAGGACTATTACAGCCAATGGAGACTTCGAATAAACTTTTTTTATTTTAAATTGTTTTAAATTTATGTGTTAAACTAACACACTGTAAAAGTAATAAATATTATTTGCATTTTTTTTTCTTTGTGACAATATTTATGGCAAGACTAGGTATATATATTATATACTTACTTACTCCTTTGTCGCTCGCGACCCAAAGTGTGTCTTGGCCTCCGACACAAGAGAACGCCATCTGATCCGGTCTTGCGCCGCCTCTTGCCAGTCTGCAACTTGTAGCTCCTGCAGATCTGATAAGACGGCGTCCTTCCAGCGGTATCTGGGCCGGCCGACGGGGCGGCGGCCACGAGGTATTCCAAGATACACTGCTTTGGCGCTACGATCCTCCCCCATTCTTTCGAGATGGCCCATCCAACGGAGTCTCTCGGCTTTGGCTTCTCCCGAGATGTTAGGTTCGGCAACCAGCTCCTCGATCTCTTGGTTTTTCAGGACCCTCCAGCTGCCATCTTCTCTCTGAGTTGGACCCAGAATCTTCCTCTCCACCACTAAAAGATTTTCTTCTTCCTTAAGTGTTAGTGTCCAAACCTCACTACCGTACATCAAGATCGGTCTTATGACAGTTTTGTATATCCGTATCTTGGTTCACCTGCTAAGAAGCTTGGCCACCAGCAGTGGCGGCTGTACCTTAAGTGCGCTCGTGCGCTGAACCACCAATTCTAAAGATTTAAAAATTACAAAATATTAAGTACCTACTTCATCTTTATTTTTAAATAACCATTTTAACAGTTATTTTTAAAAATACAAAAACGTATTACAGATTAAATCTCCAATTATGGTGCATCAGTTTGAGCGCTTTACTAAACTATTAAGACTTATTTTTCTGTAAAGACAAATTCTCGTGCGCTTCGACGAGTGCACGAGGACTGCTAATATAACTTGTAGGAGATACGAGTTAATACGCCTGACGCGTGAAACAAAAGATAGTTCATAGAAATGTACCGAGTAATGAGTGGGTTCTCGAGCGCCGCACGTGCGAACCGAAGATTGCCGAGAGCAACCGAACCGAACATGTCGGCCGGCCAATTCGTCAAACCGATGTTTGACAAATTGGCCGGCCGGCATGGGCGCGAATCGACGACGGCAGCCATGATTGACATCTTGTTATCAGACTACCAGTATAGTTTCACTATATGTGTGACGCATTAATTATTGTTTATTTATATTACCGTAATTGTTTTTAGTTTTTATTTCGCTTTTCTTAAAGTGCACTACCAGTTCGATAACTCACCAGCCGCCACTGGCCACCAGCAAGATGACATATTCTAGAGCCAGGTTGAAGAGCATTGGAGACAAAGCATCTCCTTGGCTAAGTCCCGTTACCACATCGAACTCCTCCGTCAATTCACCCCTAACCCTGACGCGCATCTTGCTCACTCTAGTCGCAACCTTAAGTAGCGTAATTAGCTTTTGTGGGATGCCAAAGCTGTAAAGTATGTTGTACAATGATTTTCTATCGATACTGTCGTAGACCTAACTGAAGTCGACAAACAGCCAGTGAATGCTCTGAGCATATTCCCATTTCTTCTCCATCAGTTGCAGTAGAAGGAAGATTTAGTCCACGGTGCTACGATTATGCCGGAACTCACACTGATAATCTCCTATGATTTTTTTCGCGTACGGTTCGAGTATATCCAGAAGCACATACGACAGTACTAAGGTACTGTCGTATGTGCTTCTGGATATACTCGAAGCTGTCGGAAGGAAAGCGATACCTCGGTAGTTGGAACATGTCTTCCTACAACCCTTTTTATGAACAGAGCATATGACTCCAATGTTACATTCACCAGGCTGTTTTTCAGCCGTCCAAATTTTGCAAAGCAATTCGTACAGAGTTGACTGGACAGCACCTCCTCCGTATTTCCAGATCTCGGCGTGCAAACTGTCAATGCCGGGTGCCTTATTATTTTTGAGCCTCATCATTGCTTTCTAACCCTTTCAAACGATAATGGATCTTCTGGTACTTCCATATCAACATTTATCCCGGATACGAAAGTGACGGGTTGCTCCGGCTCCGGACAATTTAGCAAGCCCTGGAAATATTCGCGCCATCTGCTCTTTAAATCATCTGAATCTGTCACGAGATTGCCCGCATCATCAAGTAGGAATTGTGTGGTGGGTTAGTAGCCTTTCTTTTCTTGTACTGCTCGTATTTCTTGGTAAAACTTGCGTGATTCATTAGATCTTATCAAGGTCTGCATCTCAGCTATGATGTCTTCTAGCTGTTTTCTTTTCGCTTTTCGTATGATCTTTTTCGACTTCAGTCTGAGGTCGTTGTATTGCTGCTTCCACTGTGGACTTTGTTCTGCAAGAATGCGGTACTTCCTCGTATCTTCCACAATCTTCTGTCCACCACTTTCCCTTCTTTTTCCGTTTCTTTTTCCCTATGATCTTTAGGCCCAATTCTTTTATTGTATTCTTCATGGTGTCCTTAAGAGCTTCTATATCCATTTCATCAACTTGAAGTCCATGAAATCTATTGCCAATCTCTAATGGGAATTGCGATCGAGTTACTGGATCTTTTAAGTTTTCCGTATCGATGATGTCTTCTCTGTGTAGCTTTGCTCTTTTCTTGGAATTGATCTTCATTTTTAGTTTAATTCTTTGCATGTAATGGTCACAATCACAGTTAGCGCCCCTATACACTCTGACATTCTGTATAGTGCTCTTGTGTCGGTCATTGATAAGGACATGGTCAATTTGATTGACCGTTCTACCATCCGAAGACTTCCATGTACCCTTATAAATGTCCTTCCGGGGATACATAGTGCTATTGATCACGAGTGATTTAGAAGCCGCAAAGGTGATCAATCTTAACCCATTGTCGTTGGACACGGTATGTTTACTGTGTAGACCAATTGTGGGCACAAAAGCTTGTTCTCTCCCGATTTGCGCATTAAAATCCCCTAGAAGTATTTTGACGTCTTAATTGCTTATCCGGTCATAAGTTGATCCCAATTCATCATAGGACTGGTCTTTCTCCACATCACTAGCCAATTCCGTCGGGGCATATGCGTTTATTATGGACACGCGAGAGAACTTGCTTTTGAAGCGCATTACACAGATTCTGTCCGAGACTGCGTCAAAACGGATAACACATCCCAGGAGCTCATTCCTGATCATAACTTCAGTACCATACACATGGTGTCCAGAGTCTGAGCCGCTGTAGAATAAGGTAGCTTTGTTGTCGATGTTGCATTCTCCATGGCCTCGCCATCTAACTTCTTGCAACGCAGCTTTCCCTACGCCGTAGGTCTGCATTTCGTTAATGACCTTGTATACTGTCCCTGGTCTGTAGAGACTCCGCACATTGCATGTGACTAATCGGGTGCCCATTGTTCCTCGCCAGTGTTCGTTAAGTTTGGGATCGGCTCGTTTTCTTCTTTCTCTTGTCGGTTTCGTCACATAGTTTTTTTCCGTGGGAGGGTCGTCAGCCCGTCGCACAACCCCCATATTGCTGGAGGACTACCCTACTTCAGCGAGTCCATCGTACTTACTGACTTAGCCAAGTAGCAATGCTACCGACCGCTCCCCCATCCGCCACCCGGGGAACGCTCCTTATACGCCGTGAGGGCCAGCGCCGGCGCCAGAAAACTTTATTTTCTTTATTAGACATTGTGTCTAATATCCTTTACTGTGTGTTTGAGGATGTCCTTTGTTTCATCATCATCATCATCATTAACAGCCGAAGGACGTCCACTGCAGAACATAGGCCTCTCCCACGGCTTTCCACAGCGACCGATCACTAGCGGTCTGCATCCAGTTTGATCCTGCGATATTTATGAGGTCGTCTGTCCATCTTGTTGGTGGACGTCCCACGCTGCGTCTCTGGTCAAAGGGTCTCCAATCTAGAACTTTCCTGCCCCAACGGCCATCAGTTCTTCGCGCTATGTGCCCTGCCCATTGCCACTTGAGCTTACTGATTCTCAAGGCTATGTCCGTTACTTTAGTTCTTCTACGTATCTCCTCATTTCTGATTTGATCTCGTAGAGAAACACCCAGCATAGCCCTTTCCATGCTATGCTGGGTGTTCGTTCGTCGTTCGTACGTTGTGTGATTTTGAGCTTCATTATAAGGCCCATAGTTAGAGACCATGTTTCGGATCCGTATGTCATCACTGGTAACACACACTGGTTGAAGACTTTCGTCTTCAGACACTGAGGTAGTTGAGATGAGAATAAAAAAGTTTCTCTTTCTCAAAGTTTGACCTACCCAATTGGATCTCTGGTCCCAGGTAGACGTACTCGTCGACAACTTCGAGAGTTGAGTTCCCAACGGATACTGGAGTGGGTACAACAAGGGAGCTCGACATAATTATCATTTTAAGACCCACTTGTTGGGATACTCGGTCAAGGTCTTCGAGCATAGTGTCAAGATCGCCCAGCGTCTTTGCCACAACGACTATATCATCGGCAAATCGGAGGTGTGTGATGTATTCGCCATTAACATTGATGCCGATTCCTTCCCATTCCAGAAGTTTGAAGGCGTCTTCCAATGCCGCTGTGAACAGTTTCGGAGATATGACATCTCCCTGTCTCACACCTCTCCGCAGTGGAATCGCCCTCGTGTCTGCTTCTGTACTCGGCCCGACATGGTGGCGTTATTGTAAAGGCACTTCAACACCTCTATATACCTATAGTCTAT
Organism: Pyrausta purpuralis; assembly: GCA_963924145.1. NCBI lineage: Eukaryota > Metazoa > Arthropoda > Insecta > Lepidoptera > Crambidae > Pyrausta > Pyrausta purpuralis. The sequence goes on from OZ001659.1 coordinate 22,139,774, forward strand.
GTGGCACCGCTGCAGAGACTGAAGCACCGCTTAAGTTTCGATCGAATCAAAGGCCTTCTCATAGTCCACAAACGCTAAGCATGGTGGCATATTATACTCCTCGGACTTCTGTATAATTTGCCTAAGCGTATGTGTGTGGTCTATGGTACTATAGCCTTTTCGGAAACCGGCTTGTTCGGGAGGCTGGAAGTCATCAAACCTACGTGCGAGACGATTCCTGATGACCCTTGAAAACAGCTTGTAGACATGGCTCAGGAGTGAGATGGGTCTGTAGTTCTTCAATAAGGTTTTGTCTCCTTTTTTGAAGAACAACACCACCACACTCCTGTTTCATGTCTCAGGCGTGATGCCCTCTAGCAGCACGGAATTAAAGAGACTCTGAAGGATAGCAAATTGCACTTGTAAAAAGCAACTTTGGCTGTTGTGACAGACGAGGAAAAATATTAAGTTTGTATAGTGACAAAACACTATAAAAACAAAATAATAATTATAAATTGGCTTCGTTTCTTCTTAACCGATTGATAAATATTTGTAAAAATATTTCCTTCGGATATTGTGAGAGCAATCTCGCAACATTGATGACGCCACGCAGCCTACGCGTTAAAGAAAGCGCTTGCAAAATTCAACAGGCTTACTAATGTGACGGTGGCCGAGTGGTATAGGCATACGCCCGGATTGCGTAAGACACGGGGTTCGTTTCCTCGTCTATCACAACAGCCAAAGTTGCTTTTTACAAGTGCAATTTGCTATTTATAATATTAAGTTTGTATAGTGACAAAACACTATAAAAACAAAATAATAATTATAGACTCTGAAGGACTTTAAGTACCGGTGTTCCACCCGCCTTCAGAAGCTCTGCTGTGATTCCGTCCTCGTCAAGTGCCTTGTTGTTTTTGAGCGGTTTAAGGGCCATCCTAATCTCGTAGAGGCTGATGTCCGGGATGTCTTCGGTGTAGTGACGGGTCAGGATAGCTCGTGGGTCTCTGGCCGAGCTGTCAACGGGTTTGGCTACTGAGGTGTACAACTGCCCATAGAACCTTTCGATCTCCCTCAAAACCTCTGCTTTCGTCGACGCTACATTTCCGTCCTCCGTCTTAAGCTTCGTCAACAGGCTGTGCCCAATAGACATGTCCCTTGCAAACACTTTGGAGCCTTGGTTCCGCTCTATCGTTTCTTTAACACTATTAGTGTTAAAACAACGAATGTCGTGTCGCAGGGACTTCCATATTTGTCTAGCTGCCTGTAGTTTTCAGCATTGACAGAGGTCTGCAGTGCCATAAATCGACGTTTTGCCATAAGGTCGAGAGTGTGGACCGACAGTTTTTACGGCCAGGCCTAAAATACTTAGACCCCACCGTTTGAACAGTTTCCACAAACCTGTTGTTAATATTGTCCACTGTAACGCAATTTTCTAGGCAATCAAAGCGGTTTGACAACTCGAGTTGAAAGCTCTCGGGATTTTGGATATGAGCACGAGTCGGTCGGAGCGTGAACTTCATCAAGCGGGATCTTTCCAATTTGACATTTATATTCAATGTGCCTCGAACCATTCGGTGATCGCTTCCGGTTTTCACTCTGTTGATCACGGAGACATCATTGAATAACCGTCTCTTGGAAGTCATGATGAAGTCAATCTCGTTTCTCGTGAATCCATCGGAACTCAACCAGGTCCACTTCCTTTGAGGCGGCTTCTGGAAGAAATAGTTCATCGCAAAGAGTCCCTCCTTCTCCAGAAAGTCGGCCGTTTCTTTGCCCGTATCCAAAAGGTCCCACCTTCAACTCATTCTCGCCTCGCTTGCTCAGTTTCGCGTTGAAGTCCCCCATTACAACAGTAAAATAGGTTTTGGAAGTATGTATGGCTCTACTAACGTCCTCATACATTTCCTCCACCTCTTCATCCGGGTGGTTCGAGGTCGGTGCATATACCTGTATGACCTTCAGCGAATACCTCTTGGATATTCTGAGTATAAGGTATGCTGCTCGACACACTCTCGATGGTCTCGATATTGTTGACGAGGGACTTGTGAACGAGGAACTCGACACCACCTTGGGACTTTCGTTGGTTGCCTTCCCAGTAGTAGAGCAGGTTTCCGGACTGTAGAGTTATCCTCTGTTTCGTTATAGTATAAGGCCTTAAGGAAATTAGTGACTGTTATTTTGCATTCGTGTACTGTATGGCTAAATACCTCTGTAATAGTTTCTTTCATAGCTTGTAATGTGGGGATTTATGTTGTTTTAGTAGGTATAATAAGAAAATAAAGTTTTCTTACTAACATAACCTGACTGATGCTGTATAGAATATTAGTTGGGAACCTGTGAGCTTTAAAGTGCAATGCCTTCAACAAAGATCGCTGTGCGTATTCAACCTGATTCATTTTGGTTTTACTTCCTCCTCCCCAGACTAAAATGCAGTAAGTGATAACAGATTGCGCCAGGCCGGAGTAAATTTCCATCAGGATATTTCTACCTGAAGGGCCGCACCGGAATCCATTGACTGCTGTGCCATCCTAGCAATTAAAACTTAAATCGAGGCAAACGGAAGTAATACAGTTAAAACACTAATTATTTATAACAGTACACGGAAATGACTTTAAATCCTAGGCGGCAGTATTCTCTCAATTAGGCTAATAAGATTCTGTGCAACGTAAGAGTAAGAGTTGAATGTCTCTTCTTAAACAAGTTTTATACAATAAAACTTCCACTATTTACTAAGAGGGATTTCATATTAACGTGGATAAAACGTAGAAAAATCGCTATTCAATAATCCAGCCCACAAAATGAAATTACCTTACTTAACTTAGAGTCTTAGACGAAATGACAGACAAGACAGTTTTACTTCACGAACATGTTGCTGTATGTATAGTAAGCGATTCCTTCGACCATGCTGAAATGACTTTGACAATAATTTTAAAAGTTTAATCTGTCATTGTCAGGTGTTTACATACATGCCGATTTTTATAGGTCAATTTTTAGAAGTACCTAATATTTTTATTTTAGTGCAATATTTTAGTTTTATATCGCGTCACGACATTTTTTGTGAATAACTTTTATTGTGATGACTTCTTGTTGCGGTAATGAATTGATTCATAATTCGGTGCTGAGTAATGTATTGGCTAGTAATTTAGAACAAATTGCATATTTAATCGATATTGTGAATAATAATCTCCTCGTTGCTGGTGCTGTTTTTGTCTCTGCGGCGATATTACTTGGTTCTTTTTTTAAATCTATGCGATTACAACGCTAAGGCTCATCATAACCCTTCGGCAGCCGAAAGTAAAAGTGTAATCACAGAGCTCCTCATCTACAGTGAATGATTAAAGGCCTGTTCAAGGTAAGTTTATTTTGACTATATTAGAAACCTTCTTACAGTGTTATGCTGTTATATCCTCTATAAATAATCCTATATTAAAAATAAAGTCTGCAAATATACCTACTTCAACTTAGCAATGAAATAATGTTTTATTGACACAAATAACTTTATAGTGACCGCTACCTAAATCCAAGAAGGTAAATATAAGATAAAGATATTTCTCCAAAGTTTTATTGCACACAAATAATACAGGAGCTAAGGAGTCTTAATTTTTACCATCTGAGAGTGTTTGCAATAATTTTATAAATAACATGCTTTATTATAATTTGAAGCCATCATGTCATTGTTGTCCCAACAATAAATTGTTTACATGTCCAATTCCATTGAGCCTAAGTATAGGTAGCCTAAGTATTATTTTCACTCTTGTAAAATAATAAAATTGGGTGTCATTGTTTTCTTTGCTGTTTTATATTTATTTGTAGATCATTACAAAATTTGTGGAAATTCCACCCCTAATGTTATAAATGTTCTTTTAGTTTTCCGAAAAATTAAAGATTTAAATCAGACTACATTAATAAAGGTTGTCTTAAAAGATTTGTATAAAATTTGGATTTCCAAATTTTTTTCTAGTTACATACGACGACTTCTGTGGTGTATACCCTATTCACAAAGGAAAGTCCATAAATGTAAACAAACCATTGACTAACCTATTAACACTATTATCAGAAAATTCTCGGCACATACACAAGTAAATTTCTTCACAGATATCTCAAACACCTTTACCAATTATGCCGTAACAATATAAATATGATTATTGCATTCAAACTCACTTATTTAAAGTAAAAATCGTGATTCATAGGAAAAATACCACCATTTTGACAAAGACAAGAAGATGATAAAAAACTTCATATCTTTTAATTTAATGTTGGGACACCAATTTCGTTTAATTGATCGATTCAATTGGTTATTCGAAACTCGCATGTATAGTAATATTAGGGTCAATATTACTAAACGTGCGAGTTTCTAGAAAGGAATGATATCAAAATTTTGTTGTTTTACTGTTCATGAAATGGTTTGTTGTTAATCATTTTAAGTAAATTGTTGTATACAAAATAATATTATTATAATAAGATGTCAACGCGTAACGTTGTGTGCGCAAAACCTGAAAATTGTATGATTAAGATTTAGTTAACGACGTAAAAGTCTATGGACAATTGCACAGCACCCCTAGCGGTCACTTACAGAACTAAAATTTTCGATACAAAAAGTTACATCGTCGCGCGACGCTAGCGAGTAAGACCGCCGTAAGCTCATGGTAGTATAACTATGCTGGTGATATAACTACCTACCGAATCCTATCTCGACAGAGCTTCGTCCGCAGAGCAAGAAATGATCAGAAGTGTCAAATAAACTATTACACCCCATTAAATCTTAAATTATTTATAAATACAGGGCTTAACAAAATCAACTGCATTCTTCCTCGGTGGTTATTCTGTTGCTTACATACAACAACTTTTTGTATAGTACAAACATCAAAAACTCAAGTTTTCTTTTTTAATTCTCCATACAAACTAGATTTAGCTGATCGACACTCTAGTATAAGAAAGTGAAATCTATTTTTGGCATTACGATGTTGGTCCCATACAAAAAGTTGTTGTTTTGAGGGTCAGAATTGCCCCTAGATGGAATGCAGTTAATTTTGTTAGACCCTATATATTTCTTTCTATTAGAATTTTGTCATTTGAAATAAAAATCATATGGGTTGTCTGAGTTTGTTTTATAAAATATTGTAATGAGATGATTTTTTTTTCCAATTAATAATTAGAGTTATTTAAAAATGAGGTATGTATATTTCCGCGATTATCTAGCATTCAGATGAACCGATTTTGATGCGGTTTTTTCCGCGATTATCTAGCATTTTGATGCACCGATTAGGATGCCGTTTCAGCAAAGTATTCTCAAAAAGTATTCAAAAAATCTCACTAAATAAACTTGAATAACACTTTTAGGTTTTTAATTTCAATGTTGTCAAACGTTTTTGTTAATTAATTGAATTGCTCAAACATGGTGTTATAGAAATCATCAATTGCGTGTAAATAATACGCATTTTTTTAAATGAAGGATTAATAATTCGTTCTTTTAAAATTACTTAATGCTATCAATCAGTCATCACCCATGCAAACGTTTGATTAAATTTATATTCAATTTCTATATACAATTTTGTAATTGTGTGTGACCGTTCCTTTTTTTGTTTGGATGTGAATTTTGTTTCTAAACGTAAGATATTATATTCACGGACATTTAAACTTAAAGTATTCACGACTAAAGTATCTTAAAATTATAATTAAATCACTTCTCAATTTCCTATGTTTCGTTTACACGTAATAAGACCGATATTAAATATTTGCAAAGTTAAATCATTTCACTTTTCTTTATTTTTCATTAATAGCAATCAATTGTATATTGTATCAGTTCAATTGACTAAATTCCTCTACTACTACAACTACTACTTTCTCAGCACTAAAGTTTGTCTATGGTATTCAAGCCGCCATGTTTGTTTACATTTATAGACTTCGCCTCGTGAATAGGGTATAGTGGCTGAGCACGCTGGTTTCAAGGCGTCGCCGGTCCGAGGTCATGGGTTCGATTCCCGGTCGGGTCAATATAGAAATCCAAATTTTGTCTTTGTCTCCAGTCTGGGTGTTGTGGTACCACCGTTGTGTCTGATATCCATAAAACAAGTGCATTAGCTACTTACTTTGGGATCAGAGCGATATATGTGATTGGTGTCCAATTCAATATAATATAACATACATGAGCAAATAAATGATTTATAATAATAATAATAATCATTTATTCATAAGACAACAAGATCCAATTTATGGTTAGTAAGATTGAACACTTAAATTATATGTTAGTAGCACAGAATTGAAATTGAAATTAATTAATTATAAATAATTAGTAATTTATTCTGACACCAGTCAGTACGTGAACCATATTGCAGTGGTACAGGTACTGGCAGTCAAATCGCTCCGCAAAAGCACTCAGGATGCTGTTGCGGCTGGCCCTCACCCTGCGTACCAGGGATGCGCACCGCTTGCGCATGGTTGCATAAAAGCAGTCCACGCGCGCTTCGGCGAACATTCCCGATGCGCTGCAGAAGCGAGGCAGCCCCAGCAGCACCCTAAACGCGTTATTATACTGGACACGAAGCGCTGCGTACTGCCTCTGCGTATAACTCACCCACAGACTACTCGTGTAGAAGGACGTACAAAATGCCCTGAACAAGGTGATTTTGACGTCCCTCGAACAGCGAGCAAATCAATTTATGATTGGGGTTTATGATACAAAATAATTAACTTACCACCCGAAGTTGCCAAAAACCTGACATGAAATAGCTTTCAGTGTCAAAAAGTTATGAGATCTTGTATATCTCTTGAGCTAAACTTCTTACCCTACACACTCTAACTTCACAATCCTTCTGCAAAATCTTCACAAACTCCACCTTACCTCGTAATACTGTGGTTCGGCTGTTTCGCTCCCATCACTTGGGTATAACTTTTTTTAAATAGTTTTTGTATTTACGAAACAGGCAAATCACCTTTAACCTTTGCAAGTATCTGAGTCACTCGCTTTTCTATCACGCATCTGATCACCTACATGTTTACAAAATACTAAGAATAATATTATCAATAAACAAACAAAGAACAGCTTATTTGCTACAACAAACGCGCCGATAGCCCGGCGCAATAAAGCTAAAGCACGTCAATTGCTGAACATAGGCCTCCCCCACAGTTTTCCATAGTAACCGATCAGAAGCGGTGTGCATCCAGCTGGATCCTGCGATCTTTACAAGATCGTCTGCCCATTTTGTCTGTATACGTCCTACGCTGCGTCTTTGGTCGAAGAGTCACCAATCTAAAACTTTTCAGCCCCAAGGGCCTTGCCTGTCGCAATATTGTTGTTCGAAATTATAGTGGCGACTGTATGAAGACATGCTCGCGCATTAAAGAACTGTATGTCTATGTAAATTCGGTCGATTAACTAAATGTCAGATGGTGGTAACAGGTTGATTTTCCGATGAGATCAACTGATAGATCCAGACCCTAAGACTGGTGGTACCGGTTGCCGAACGAAAGTGAGCGCGGCCGGGTGAGCGCCGCTAGTTTATCGCACTAATATTACCTCATTCGACTCGCCCACTTTTTCACTTTCTTACAGGCAGAAAGCGTGAAGAGTGTGACATTCGCATTTTTATTCACACCTTGTTTATGACCATGGTTAGACGTGCATTTGCATTTGTGGTGCTGCTTTCTGTTATTTCAATTGCTCTAATGGTAAGCTACTATACTCTTATATAAATTGCAAAACATTAGAATTGTAAAACAAATGAATAGGATAAAAAACATGAGTAAAACACTCATGAAACTCATAAACACACGAAAATAAATTATGGATCGTTCAAGTTGTCTCTATTGCTGGGTTGAAGTGTAAACTATGTGCTTAAATTTATAATATTTGATTGTAAATCCTGGCGCTGGTTTGCGGGGCGCTGGAATAGGAAATATTTTTTGTATAAATTGGTGTGAAATCAAGTTAAGCGATTTTACGGGAAGCAGGTTACAGAGACCAGCGAGCGCTCTAGGTGAGTGTCTTTGGTTCCCTTTGGCTGCATAAACGTTATGCTCTTGCCACCTCATGCAGCTTCTGCTGAAGTTAGTGTTTATAGGAAAGTATTTCCTGTAAACGCGTCCTTTGCTTTTACAATCAAATTTTATAATAATAAGAAGCACATTGTTTAACACCTTAACACAGCAATAGAGATAACTTGAACGATCCATGATTTATATTTGTTTCTTCACCGCGCTTTTATAAATAAGCGCGGTGTTACAGCTATTTATTTAGTTTATACTTTTTAGTCTTTGACAAAGAAATATGTAGGCGAATAAGCCCGCATCCTCTCCATCTCCGCCAGTGAGTTTGTATTGCATGGTGTTTTACCTGTCAGCTTAGAACAATCTAGTTCTTCAATCTCGAGGCCACACTGAGGGACCTTACGTACATACACTACTGCTTAAAGTCTACCGTACAGCCTTTCAACTTGTGCACGGTAGAAGCCCAACTTAAAGTCACTGGGAACAAGCACCTTTCTTCCACCGTTTGCTGTACTTGGCCAGAAATTAGATGCCTATAGGCTGAATTAGGTGGTTATACCGTCGTTTCCGAAATTGACTTTGATGGACGGTATGTCAGTTACATAACCTTATAACCTGATCGTGCTCAAAGTCCATTGAGTGACTTTTTCACAAGTGCAAACACGACAATGAATCGATATTCTACCATGGAATGCCAGTTCCAGTCTTCCGGCTTCATCAATTGTGGTCAAAGTTTATTAAAATACCTTTACAACAAATCCAAACATGGCTATGATACGATATTCCATGATGGAATGCTAGTGCTTATCTTCCGGCTTCATCATCAGACCTTAAATCCTAATCGTGTTCAAAGTCCATTGTGACTTTTGCACAAGTGCAAAGATCGTATACGAAATTCTTAAATTCTGAACTTAACTCACTACGCTTATTCGATTTAAATTACATACATAAAAGTGTCAGTAACGACACAAAACCACCAATAACTCAATCCTGTTTTAGATTCTCTGGAATCTTCATGCTTACTTTGTCATTGTCTTCTATAAGTGGTCTCAAAAACACTTCTACCAATCAACATCAATATGCACGATTGATAAGTCCCCAGAAGATTTTCAGAAAGGACAAGAATCAATTTGTCATTTGCAATTTGTATAATGTCAATCTGTTTCAATCACTTTGTTTGGGCCGTTACTATCTAATAGATATAGATACTAAGTGGTGAATCATTACGAGGAGAGAAACCAATTGCATAATTCGTTTGTTTTGTTTACAAATCGTACAGGAAAGCTCTTAATAAACTCCTCAACCAATATTTGCATATTATTTGCTAAAAATACGTCGACGGGTTTTTTTTAAAACCAGTTTTCATCGGAAACTTTTTGGTTACCGCAATAATATTTCGATACCGTGCAACGTTTATGCTGAATTTAAAAAAGATTTATGAAAATACAATCGGCTACTCTTGCTGTCGGCATAAATAAAATATGCGCAAGTTTTCGTCGAGTTTCAGGTCATCAATAAATAAAACATCGAAGTCATTATCATTTTATTCCGTTAGCACAGAATGCTTAATCGATGTTAGTACAATTGAGCTACTGAATATACTAGGTATGCCAGTAAGAAACACGTATGCCTGGGAGTAAGAAACACGTTTACGTAATCACAAGATCACGTTTTTTGACCCGTCTTTAAAATTGAATTCTATTAGTCCGGCCGTATTATATTATCTGGGGTCCGGCTAAGTTTAAGCTTAACTCACACAGCTTCAGGTATCGAGTTGAGAGAAGGCTCTAAGACCCAGTATAAAAGTTGTGTTTTTAACATTTGAACTTTCCAGGAAATGCTTGTGAAGTCTATGGTTTGATTAAGTTCTTTAGTAAGTTCTTTCTTAAAGAATGCAACTTGCTTGTTAGGCTGTTCCACTGATATGTATAAGTGGAAAATTTAATAACGTCAATCATTAATATTTTCCTGTAGTGTTATGTAACTAAATTTAATATTTCGTAACTAGTTATTTAAGCTTACATAAAAGGCGTAAGATTAATTTGTAGGCGATAGTGCGGAAACATAGAAATAAATATTTCCCACGGTTTTAACTAAGTAGCGAGTTTTCTTCGATGTTAATCACACAATAGGAAAGGACTTAAATCAAGCAACAGTATTATGTTAAGAATATTATTACAATTAAGATTTTTTTATTGCTTTTGTTACAAATATACAGATGATGATAAAACAGTAAAAGAATTAAGAAGTAGTGTATGCAAGAAAGCAAATTGAATATATCTCAGCTTGTGTTGACATAGGATGTAGTGGGTCACATTTTCCAGACAGCACTCCCAAAAATTAATATTATAAATGCATATTATAATCTATGAAATACGTTTTGGATTAAGATTTGTTTTTTCCGAAATTGAAATTAAAACCGAAATTCGGTGAAAAATCGTGTTTTACGATCGGCGGTAGAATCCATGTTCGTGGCTGTCAGCAGCGAATTCTGTAATCTAATCTGTTTTAATTTTCAGTCTATCCTAATATTCTAAAGAGTTACTTTGATTGTTTGAACGCGCTAATCTCAGGAACTACTGGACCGATTTGAAAAAATATTTTTGGTTTGGATAGCTCATTTATCGAGGATGTTGCTACGATAGCTTATTTATCGGGGAGGGCCAAATTCAAAGCGCGGACGAAGTCGCGGGAGACCGCTGGTGTACTTGATAAGATCATAGGGGTGCGAGGACGCTATGCGCCACTTTATCATTGTTAACATACTGGTGGAATATTAATATAACTCGATATTTACAATAGATGATGTGCATTGTGCAAGTACGGACCCCGCATACTTAAGGATTTTTTTATTGGATCTAAATTTTATTGTACTTATTTACTGTTAAAAATAATTCCATGTTTTTCGAAGTCATATTCTAAACTGTTATTTTGATTCTAGTTTATGTTGCTGTGGACGATGTTAAACTAGCCAATTTAGCCAAATTTTTAGCCAATTAAACGTATTGACAACTATTATCGATCCGTAAATTATGTGGTTACAATAAACCAAATATCTGTGTACAAATTACTCCTCCTTTTGGGTATATGCGTAACACACACACACACATATACACCCACATTTATTGGCCTGGTTTGGTGTACGGTATTATAACACATGGACATGGAAAATTCCACTTTAATTTTTCTTTTTCAGTGTCATTTTTTTTTCTCTCTCAATCTTTGGATTTTGTTTGATTATTATGTGTAATATTGTGTATGTGATGTAAACCAATAAACGTGTTTTCTTTCTTTATTTTTTCTTTCAATTCATAATGTAGGTCGAGCCCTAAACAATGTACTAGAGCGTGTTTCATTCATCGATTTACCGACCTGGGGCAAAGCTTAACAGGATTAATTTGTGTATACAGCGTTATTGGTAATTCGACCGGATCCTTTTAAGAGCCGATGGCGGAGTTCATTTGCGATAAGTTTGACCATATAATGTACAGTGGCCAGCACATCACGTTACCCACTTTTTATACAAACTAACCCCTATTACAAGTGAATATGATACCGCAGTGTTTACTATCCGAAAAGTCTCTCTGTTGTCTGTACTATCCGAAAAGTCAACCATTTTGGGGCTACTTGACTTCCAAAGTTCTGCATCCATTTCGAAATTACTAGACCTTACATACTTATACTAATATATATAATATAATACATTGCCAAACTAATTTCAAAAATGTAATTATATTCTTAACTAAAGTAAAAATACTATTTATATAAATAGGTAAAATATTATGATCATCATCATCATCATCATCATATTCAGCCAAAGGACGTTCACTGCTGAACATAGGCCTCCTCCACGGCTTTCCACAGCGACCGATCACTACCGGTCTGCATCCAGTTTGATCCTGCGATCTTTACAAAGTCGTCTGTCCATCTTGTCGGTGGACGTTCTACACTACGTCTTTGGTCGAAGGGTCTTCAATCTAGAATTTTCCTGTCCCAACGGCCATCAGTTCTTCGCTGTCCTTCCCTGCCCATTGCCACTTGAGCTAACTGATTCTCTAGGCTTTGTCCGTTACCTTAGTTCTTCTACGTATCTCCTCATTTCTGATTCGATCCCATAGAGAAACACCGAGCATAGCCCTCTCCATCGCTCATTGTGTGATTTTGAGCTTCTTTATAAGGTCCATAGTAAGAGCCCATGTTTCGGATCCGTATGTCATCACTGGTAACACACACTGGTTGAAGACTTTCGTCTTCAGACACTGAGGTAGTTGAGATGAGAATACACTCTTGCGCAATTTCCCAAACGCTGCCCAGCCGAGTTGGATTCGTCGATTGACCTCTTTCTCAAAGTTTGACCTACCCAATTGGATCTCTGGTCCCAGGTAGACGTACTCGTCGACAACTTCGAGAGTTGAGTTCCCAACGGATACTGGAGTGGGTACAACAAGGGAGCTCGACATAATTATCATTTTAAGACCCACTTGGTGGAATACTCGGTCAAGGTCTTCGAGCATAGTGTCAAGATCGTCCAGCGTCTTTGCCACAACGACTATATCATCGGCAAATCGGAGGTGTGTGATGTTCGCCACTAACATTGATGCCGATTCCTTCCCATTCCAGAAGTTTGAAGGCGTCTTCCAATGTCGCTGTGAATAGTTTCGGAGATATAACATCTCCCTGTCTCACACCTCACCGCAGTGGAATCGCCCTCGTGTTCTTCTCCTGTACTTGTACCGACATGGTGGCGTTATTGTAAAGGCACTTTAACACCTCTTTATACCTATAGTCTATGTGGCACCGCTGCAGAGACTGAAGCATCGCCCAAGTTTCGATTGAATCAAAGGCCTTCTCATAGTGCACAAACGCTAAGCTTAGAGGCATATTATACTCCTCTGACTTCTGTATAATTTTGTCTAAGCGTATGAATGTGGTCTATGGTACTATATCCTTTTCGGAAACCGGCTTGTTCGGGAGGCGGGAAGTCATCAAACCTTCGTGCGAGACGATTCGTGATGACCTTTGAAAACAGCTTGTAGACATGGCTCAGGAGTGAGATAGTTCTTCAATAAGGTTAATATTCTGATATAATATAATCTTATATTATAGATAAGAAATGATAGTAAGTAACTTAGTATATATTGTGTCAACCTAGCTATGCAGATGCAGCGCGTTGTTTCCAATTCCATGCCTAAAAGGATACTTCAATATCTGGCAAATTTTGTAAAATATTGTTAAAGAAAATAAATAATTTTATATTTGAATTTGAATTTTGACATTGTCGCTGAAATACCGTGTGTTGATTAGTTTAATCTAGTTTTTGATACAGGAAAACAAAAAAAATAAAGAAAATTATAAGAAAAATACAAGTTTTTTTCTGTATTCTGGGTCCTTTTTTACACCGTGTATAAGAAAGAGAAATAGTAGATATTTAAGTTGCGATATTTTCTACAGGCGTTTCATTGCATTACATACTGACTTTCCCAAACGAAAAATATAGGTGGTCTATAACAATTACATTCTCGTAAGTTTTTACATGTAGTGAACGTTACATCTATTTTAAATTCAACATTAATATTAACACGTACAATGCGTCACAGTAGTCGATATTTTACTAACAGAATTATCGCATGAACATAACTTGACTTTCATCACATGCTCTTAAAATTCATTGTATTCAACTTCGAGATGTCACTTGTGATTCTCAAATGTGTATGTATTTTTAGGTATGGGGTACTTTTTCTATGTTTTGCAGTATATTTTAATATTTACATCCCATAAAAAAGTTCTAAAGAAGTCGATTTATGATAATGTATGGGGTCTAAAGTAGATCATATAGTTTTTCGTCTTTTCAAAATTCAATGGCCTTGCCTTTATCAATATCACCAGAGCGATGGCGTAGATTTGAATGTCGTAATACATAATTGATATGGCGAAGCGAGCTGCCGCTGAAGAGAAGTTGCCGTGTACTACTTCCTATTCCCAACCTATTATTCCTTCCTTCCTTTGGACATTCCCACACATCGCCATCTAGTCTCAAAGTAAGCTACTCAAAGCTTGTGTTATGGGTGCCAGACAACGGATATAATACTTAAATACTTTTTGTTTGTAAATACATACATGATATACATAGAAAACACCCAGACCAATACAGACAGACATGTTCATGCACACAAATGTTTGTATTGTGCGGGGATCGAACCCGCAACCCGCTGCGTAGTAGGCGATTTCTCGACCACTACACCAGACGGGTCGTCAGATTCCGATCCGTTTTTTTTTGCAATTTGAAGCTCTTTCATGCTTTTGGTGATGAGACCAATAACTACGTCCTCCGGGGCGATCAGTCTTAACGAGGATTAGCGGGACATTGTTAGTGCTCCAGCTTGTGCCTTACACAGCAGTTTCTTTTCCTTCGATCATATATTTCGGTAAATCAGTGATTCGAGATGACCGTAGAAATAGATCATGCTCAGGCCCACGGCTCAACGTGCTCTCCGAGGTAGTGTGTATTTTAACCTAGAGGCTCCTATCTAGGCGCACTGTATCGAATCAGGGCAAGTATGACTCTCCCACATAATATTTTTATGGTAGTCAGATATACTGACACGAGAAATATATATCAGTACGTTTATTTTTTATGTTATCATCATCTTTATTTTATAACTGCACACTTTGGTTGCTGGCGTGCCTGTGTCACAATATTTGTGAATATAGTGAGTGGGAGCTTTCGTATCCACACATATGATGAGCAAATCCACCAATTGTGAGAGTAAGAACTGTCTTTCATATTGTAAGATTCTTGTTCCAGATCTTCAAATCTATACTATAATTCTATAGATTTGATATGTTTGAATCCTCCATAGAAATGCTTGACTTATACTTAGTATACATACAAATATCACACATCAAACGTTAAACTGAACATTGTACAGTCTTCAGAAGCAAAAGTTGAAAGGACTCTTTTTCATTTCATTCTTTCAGCTCACTGAAGCGTATGTTGACATAAATAAGTAGGGATAATGTTTTGAAATATGAGCCTTTTAAATAGGCGATTTGTACCTTCAAAACGTATTTATACCAGTTGCTGAATCTTGAGTAGTTTCAGCGCTGTTAGGGTAAGTATGTAGGTAGAGCTTGGACCTATACTATATCCACGGATAATTCATCCTTGAGGTGGAGGGGGTCGTAATCGTCGTCGTCATCTGACAGATATATAAGTTCGTTAAAATTTTGCTTCGTCGCTGATCTTCGCTCCTTGATAAAGATGTTTCAGCATCTTGGTGATCAGTTGACAGAACTAGCGTGTCTCACGGTGAGTGAGTGACGTAAGTGGGCAGGCTTTTCGGCGGGCCCCCACCAGCCGGCTTGTTTACACGCGACGCCGCGCCGGCCGCCGCCCGCCGCCGGCACTCGCCGCCCGCCAGCACGCGCGACGCGACGTTTGTGACACCGCGACGCATGCCTGCCACTCCTGAGGCACGCAACACCTGTACACTCCAACTGACACTAACTGGACCTCACACACAAAAAACGCGGAAACTAACCCTCCAACCGTGCTCATCCCGGCTCGCCGAGAATATCGTAAGTGATAAACAACTTTTTTTTAATCATTTACATTCAAACCAGTTCTATCGCGTTACGAATATAATAACGCCAAATGTTTGGCTTTTCTTATACCTTTTTTGTAGATTAAAGTGAATTGGTCTATGTTTTTGTTGTGTTGCGGTCTGTTTGGACCTCGTGGTGGCCGTGTCTTTTGTCACTTGTCGCTGTCCTTTTGGAAATGAAACCGGTTGGGATATTTTTTAAGCTCGTGTAATTAGGATCCGTTTATGAAGCCACCATAACAGGCGTGGACACTGACTGACACATACGTACGGCTTTAAAAATTAGGTAGAGTTCTTAGCTCCAAATTCTTCAAACACTTCACTTCTTTGATCATTGACACATTTGTATGTATATTTTAAATTTGTCTATTTTTGATCGATGTTTACTGTACGTAAACTTAACTATGGTACTCGTTGAGGCGCTATCTTGAATCTTCGTACTAACAATATAGGGCAATCTATCTACGTCAGAAATATGTGCAATAATTTATTTGCAGACCTCTTATCACTCGACACGTTTGCTCTAATTTTGATCTAAATGCATCAGACAAACGTAAGTCATATGTTCTTAATGTTTCTGGAAGGTTCTATGTCCAATTTAGGTGTATATAGTTAAAGTGTTACAAGACGATTTCCTCTGAAATAAAACGGTCATATTTATGTGTATCCGCACGAGTAGTCTTTGTCCTTCTGTGAATGTATCCCACAATATCTTCCCTTGTAAATGTCCTCCAGACGTTTGACCTTTACTCCTTAAGGCTTTACTATTGAATTGTCCCGCGGTAAACAATTTACCGCTCTTTATGTTCAAATCGTACTCTAAATTGCTTTTCCATTATGTTTCGTCATGTTCATTCGGAACTTTTTGATCAAACTTTATTTTGGGAAATGTAAATCAGTAAAAATATAAGTGACGATGACTGAAAAAAATAGTCGCGTAAACTTTAAACCTACGATCGGGAGGTTTTGTTGTATAGTTGGCTGCGCATAATTAGTACATAAATAATATAAATTTGTTAGTTACGTTGCTTTTATAATATATTGTTCTGGCCTACAATTGAAGAACGCGTGTAATGTAACTAAGTTAACCAATCATTATAGCGCAAAAGAGGTTATTTAAAAATAACTTGTTGCTCGATCTCCCATGGCGGTAAATCATTTCAAGTCCGCTGCACTGCACAGTCCCATAAATTAAAGAAGGTATGTTGACATTACCATAACGCTAAGTTATCGACTCTGTTGGCCTTTAATTACAATGTATATGGACTTATGAATTTATATTAATAACCTCGTACTTAATAGCAAAACGATTTAGTAGTTGTACAAAGATATGATCGTAACAACTTCCTAAATGGAATTCATGGAGTGGTTGTAATTAGACTCCTAATTAATGTTGAGGCTTTTATTTAAATTTATATTTATATTGAAGGGTCAATATGGGATGATTACATAGACCTAAATGTATTTTTTGAACTTCCAACATTAGCGTGTTTGGTGCTAAAAGATGAAATTTGTCACAGCTATCGGAAAGCTTTTCCGACCCAATATCAGTCTTAAGTATTCTTTTCTACTGCTGGCATAGAATCTTGGCTTAAATTTTTGTAATAGTATTTTTATATTTCCTACGTCGTTATCATACTAAGAATAAATACTTAAAAAAACACTAGAAAAACACGCTTTTATGAATGCAGCTACTAGTACAAACACGACAATGATACGGTTTTCCACCATGGAATGCCAGTTCCTGTCCTCGGCTTCATCATCAGACCTTAAAACTGAATCTTGGACAAAGTTCATTACAAGACTTTTCCGACAGGTCCAAACACACAGATATGAAACGAAGTTCCATCATGAAGTTCATATCTTCCGCCTCCATCATCAGATCAGTTCGACAGTTCCATATTATTGTATTGTCATCAAAACTACATACAACTGCCAATTTTCATGAAGCTACAATCCTTGAAAGAAGTCTAAATTAGTTACCCTAGATTTAATTACATATAAGTCGATTTTATATAAACGTGTTAATAATGGGACCGTGAAGAGTAACATTTAGGCGCTAAATCCAACCTATCAATAGCCTGGATATCCAGGTGAAGAGAGGTTACTTGTAAACTAAATATTAGGTTGATTTAAAGAGTTTCCTCGGGGAGAAGTTTATGACTAGTATGTACTTATATGGATTGCTTCTATCTCTTGCTGCGACCATTAACCATGACGAGATGGTCATGAAACCGAAAGGGTTAAATGTGTAAGATGTCACGGCCTTGTGCAATTGACAGCAGTAAGGATCTTTGTTCTTATGAATTTAAAAGGGTTTTAAAATTATATGACATGTTTCACCAGGTTAGGTACATTTTACGAATTTCAATTCGGTAAATACCTTGGTCTAGTTAGTCAGTCTTGGTCAGTTGGCAAGCGTGTCCTAAGTTGTCTTTGACCTAAGGTTTTAATCCGGGGTTGGGTCTAAAAATCTTTATTAACTCACATTCACATTACAGTATCTTTTGCGCAGTTGACTGATATCTATTACATAGTGATCGTTACCAAATCAGGTAGATGTATCATGAAGGTTTTCCAGTGGGCTTGCTTATTGGCCATCAAGTGTATTGTTGTACCAAATCAATAAAACCTCAACGGGAGCATCGGCCCGAACTCCAAACGTAGGAACAACAACTCTGCGCGTAAACCAAAGTGTTCTAAAGATATTATCTACTCATGCCCATTAGTATACATCCCATACACGAGATTGGCTGGCCCTGCTCCAACCTGAGCTCTTTCCTAGCATGTGATTAGGTCAGGGTCGTGATTAATTTACGTTTTGTGATTATTGATTACTGCATTAGATAGATCCGACTTCAATATGGGTATCTTGTTCCGCTTGTATTAATCACTCGTACTATAGTTTAAGGGACGACCTAGAACACCTCCATACATACAACCTGTTAAGAGATCTGACCTTGCGGAACTAAATGAACTTGATTCACGTGCATCAAAAAGTGATATTAACGTTCTTTAACTTAAGGTTGTTTAAGGTGTAACTTTAGTTTATTTATTTCTGAAATTCTAAGTAAAAGTCTTCGTCATTTTGTTTTATAAAAATCTAAGGTAGGGTTTCCAAAAGCTACCTATGTCGGGCTTGTTTGTTTGACTTAGGTTAGTCACATTACTTTTTCATTATTTTAATTTCTTTATCGATAATTTCGATGATCATTGGTTTTGTTACATCTCGAACACGATAGATGTGAATTACTATTTTTAAATATTTGCATTTTTCTAACGCGTGTCCCCAAGTAATCGAATGACAGAAGTGATGTCGGAGGTTGAGCAAGAGATAACTCGGTTAACCTTATCGGGTATTGACCGACGCTTGCCATCGTTTATCGCTCTTTTAATTAAGCGTTTTATTAATGCAGTAAATAAAAAAACAAACAATCGAACTGTTATACTGAAGCTGCGATGCAACGGTGCACATATTCGGCATCAACTCCTAGATTATTTACAAAAGTTCAACTATCCGATGTTTTATTCTAAAGTGTGATGACGGTTTATTATCGCGTGACAATCTTTTAATCATTTATTTATTTAGATTTTTATAATTTATAAGCTTTCAATCCGACTAGTAAAGTAGTCGTGATAATAATTCTCGACTTAATTGTATCTTATTTAAGTTGCTTGCTTGATTTTCTGAGCGTAATCTGGTTTCTCTCACGCGCAAGTAATATAAATACACGCGATATTCTGATGTGTACATATTATTTCAGTAATTCTATGTTTACCCCTTCGCTTCAAGGAAAAGCTATTTCTTTTTAATCGACTTCAAAAAGGAGGAGGTTATTATCAATTCGACAGTATGTTGTTGTTTTTTTGTATGTATGTATGCGCCACATAACTCAGTCATTTGTGAACCGATTTGTTTTTTTTTGTCACATACTTAGAGGGTTTACCAATAATGGAGTTCGGTGTAATCGAGAGAAACCCTCAAATTTTAAAGGCATGTATATTGTTTAGTACTAATACTAGTAGTATCTTAACGTTGACATGTCTTTAAGTCTGAAAGTCATCATTTAATGGAGCTGAGCTGATGGTGGAACTCCTTAACGCTTAGGAGTTCAGTGATTTTGATGCCAGAACTTATGTTAGGCACTTTCTAGTTTATTAAATAACAGTGTTGAAAGGACACTTCTATAAATCACTAAACATTTGCAAAGGAAATCAACTTTTCAAGTTAAAGTCTAAAATAATTATAATCTTGACTCTTTAAAAGAAAAGTCAATTTAGACGGACAATTTCTTTTTGAAGTCGGTGCCATCACATTGGTCATCTCAATCAAGAGTTTATTTAAGATTTTAGTGCATTTTGCTTTTGAAGTCGGTTTAACTTTTTTCGTAAAAGTTATTTATTGAAACACGTACTCACATATAAATTGCTTTAATTGCTAAGTAGCAGAAACTAATTTTAGTACTATTTCAATTACAAAAAAGGCGTCAAGCTTACGATTCCTAGAATGAAAACAAAAAACTATTTGTGCAATTGTGCACCTGAGTTCGTTAACTCTATCATTGAGCACTAAGCTAATTTTTGTGTGTGAAATAAGACAGCTTGGGAACGATAGTGTTACAGTTTATTATTGCGAAGTGAAGAGGCATAATTTATTTAGCTTATGTCATACACGACGCGATTTAAATATCAATAAAATTTAGTTCTTGGAAATTAAGCAGATGATAGAGCTATCTATTATGATAGTGTAAAATGCTGGTCTTTGTGAAAGAAATATAACAGCATTTTCCTCCCGCATAGCAACAAGAATATTTATAACATCTTTTCGTACAGAAAGTAAAAGTAAACTTTCGGTCTCTCTAGATGAAAGTAATCCGAGTGACTAGTTTGTATTAGTTTCGCTCTCAGCTACTCCCACTGAACAATATCCACTCACGCTTCTAAATGTATTCTTGGAGCTGTAATGTCACAGGTCACGATGATATTTGTGTTTACTCTTATTTTATCCTTATATTATAAAAAGTTAACATATAATGTCAATTCATCTGTTTTTGTATGCTTTCCTATATAACATAAACAAAATTGGCGAAAAAGCGAAATTTTTAACAAAATGTTATTGCGTTCGAGGGAGAAAGTGATGTTATACGACCCGCGCATGCGTCTGACGGATTTACATGATGATGACGTTTGTATTGCGAAAACCTGCGCGGAAAATGGCGATAAATGACGCATGAGCACATGTGGAAGCACATTTGCATTCGCAAATCTGCGGGCGACAAAAATGTAGCGACTTTGGAGAATTTCAAAGATAACTACAACAGTCTCAAAAGGGACACAATATTTGTTAATGTAACTGCAAATACTGACGATAAGAAGCATTTGTTTGCAAACACAAACAGTTACCCAAATAGATAAAGTTATAAGAGTAAATGATAAACTGATACCGCAGAAACGCGGCCGTGGTCTTGAGCAACCGTGGGCTTAGCTTCACGACGAATTGGGACAACGATCAGGCCAAGTTTCACGGCATGGGATGTATTGAAAGAGAAATTTGTGTCATTACCGAATACGCCCATTCATGCAGCCGCCGGACCGTGCTGTGCCAAAGTAAAAGTGTTCCCAAAAAAAGTGTACGTCGCAAAATTACATTGCGATTTCGCCGTAACGAGGCCACTGATGTGGGTCGAGTAACAGCTATCTGTTAGAACTGATACTTTTTCGTATTCCATTTTTGCATCCGGCGATATTCATCGGTTCACGGCCATCGGAGTTTGGTTGGTCGTAGTTAGTCATCAAGTAATTTTGTGGCTTGCAAATAGGTTGGAGTGTTTAACAAGCATGACTTCGTACAATTTGAGGCCGGCGAGCCAGTGTGTCGTGCCATCTTACCTACTATTGGCTGTCATTACGATAAGAGCACTGTGTTTTGGTCGTGTTTTTTTCAAATTCTGTTCTTTGTCCTTAATATACATGTGAGCTGAAAACTGGCCCAAAGAAACAGTGATTATGTCAACGATATTCTAAGACTAGCACTGTCATATGAATGTGTGTGGACTGGGGAGTTAACATCATATTTAAAGTAAATGCAAAAAATCTCTACACTGGTCATTTCTATATCATTACCAGATCACATGCCGTGTGTTAACTAACATTATTTGTTATCATATTATTATTATTTGCGTATCACCATATTTAAAGTTATCGGTGTTTTGAAGCTTAGTGACATTGGCCTTGGTAGTGAAATGTCGGCGCCCGCGCTGTCTCTGATAACCTCGCCCTGGCCTGGCTCGGAGACGGGAAAGCGTTTGAAATTTCGTTTGCGATAGATAGCACTCGAGTCTCGACCTCTGCACTATACTGAAGCTTTCAATACCATTAGTCCTGTGAATGATCTTTGTTTGTTGAACTAACTAGTCGTACTATTATGTCTTAGTTTCGACAGTTTCGATGGTGAATTGTCCAAATCACTAGTTGTATACACATAATCTATACAGTTTCAAAACAACATTTTTATTATGTTTTCCAAAGCACTACAATTCACGTACATTTGCAGTGGACTGAACTCCATTATTGCATCTTATTTTTCGGTGTAGCATCATTATTGTGAAGTCTGCTTCCTTTTACTGACACCCTTCATTTGCATCACAATCTTCAACGTTTCCATCTATATTTAATCGTCGCCTTATGTTCTATAGCTCGGAAACCTTCACTTCACAGTTCTGATGTAGCCCCAAAAGGCTTCAAGTGCAAGTGGTTTACGTTTACAGTGTCGCTTTATTAACCGGCTGGTCTGATTCAGCCGACTCTATGTGCCCCCGTTTTTTCTCTACTTTCGCTCTTTATCTTGCCTGTTAATCACCTCGTTAAGCTGTATCATTTGGTATTACTATTTAATTGGGATTATCCCAGCTTTGTAATTATGGATTTACAGCTCTATTAAAGCTGTCAAGTGTGAACTGAAGAATGTTCAGCCGTGTTTTCGACTAATATAAATTATTAGAATGATGTTTACTCCGTGAGTAATGCACTTGCAAACTCTTCAAATGTTAGTGACCGTAAAAGTCCTTTTATGCACAAAATACCCCTTCCTATAAAACTCATAATTTCTTTACTCAAAGGTCTGGAAACGATAGCTTATAGCGATAAGACCGCCTAAATTGTACATTTCCTTAAAACGAATTTGTAAATCAATATATGTTATATGCAATAAAGAGTTATCTATCTATCTATCAATCTAAAGTACAAAGTAATATTGAGGAAAAGGTTATTATAGCAAATATGCTGCGTCAATTAACACTCGTCGCTCAAACTAATTTCGACAGTCTGTTTGATGCACTTTCAATAACTCGTGTTGAACGATTACTTAGACCTGTGACTTAATACGACAAAGATTTGTATTGCTTGTATGTTTGTGCTTGTTATACTTTCTGTTTAGTTATTGCGTTCAAATTGATCAATTGTTTTAACAGATGGTTTCTGCTTATGTACGATAGTCGTCGATCGTCTAGCAAGAAGAGCTACTGTTTTTTTTATGATTCCAAATGCTATACTCCTATCTATCCTATACTCAGGATGAAACGTAAATGCTGGAAAACTTTATGTGCTGTTTTTTTAAGTGAAAATTTGAAAAGATGCGCAGCGCGTCGGAATTCATTTCACTTAGAAAATTTTTATTTGTTGTTTTGTCATGACCGTCGTTCGGGTCTGAATCAAAAATAGTGCTTTGATTGGTTTTAATTGTTTTTCAGTAAAACTGGTTATGAATGTTTATGTTTCGTTTGATGAGTCTTAAGTGTTCAAACTAATCTCAGTGATCATTTCGTACAAGGTGTCCTTTCTACATAGACCGACAGCGAAATCTTACATCAATATTGATTAATGTATGATGTTTTTCTCTATATTCTTCTAAATTTTATCTTAGGCGTAAAAGAGTTTTGAACCACGCGTATATCTCATCTCTAATGCGCCTTTGTTGGGATTGGTAAGAGTAAACACTGTAATAGTTTAATGAAGCTAACAAAATTTCCCATTTGATATTATCATAGGTGACCAGACCCGGATTTATTGTTATAAGTAATAATAAAAAGTAAAAAAACTAAAACCCAACTACGACAAAAACCAAGATGCCTCCGTTGTAAATTGACAATAATGTCATACAATACTATTCTGAAGTATGCAATATTCACCATGAAGAGATAAATTTTCATGTTTGGAAAACCGCGGTCACACATTGTCAAAGTGCTACGGTAGGTAGGTATATGTAACGTGTGACTATGCCTTTTTTTACGCCTTGTACATTTTGAATATACATATATATATATATATATATATAAATATTATAGGCATATTTATTTTTTACTCTGTATGTTTTGTCCGCTAGAAGGCGCCACATTAGATTTTGTGAAACCCCATGCCCCATATAGCCTATAACCAGCGGACAATAAGGACGCTTCTAATGATATGTCATTTGTCGAATTCTGATAAGTAGTTTAGATGTTACGAGGGAACAGATGAATATACATACATAGCCTGTCAAAATCATAACCCTCTTTTGCTTTGCCGTAGTCGGGTAAAAATAACATTTCGCCTTATGAATGTTTCTAATGAGGATATATAATAGAACGAGACTGGGCATGAACAAAAAATAATTGCTTATTTTTCTTTTAGAAAACGGGATAGACGCGCAATCAAAGCTCTGTTACTGCAGATTAGTCTGTCAATAATCGTTTACCAGGTATCTTGAAAAATATTAACCAGCAACATTTACAAAGCAAGATCCTCCTTAGCTTGCTTGTTTGTATATGGAATGCTTTCATTGTCTATGAAATATGTTAAATAACTGAGTCTTCCGACATACGGTACCAAACAGACACGTTGGCAGTTTTGATAACCTCTCTCTAAATACCCAAAACTTGATATGGCTCCGTTTGAAAATACGTCGAATAAACTACTACTGATTCATTCAGTGGTTCCATCTTAATTGGTGGTATACAGAATGGAATTCAAATACTTAATTATAGAACAAAAATATTAACTGTCTCCTACATAATCTAGTTATGGATTTTCTAAACACTTTCAGTGCATCCCACGTATATCAGTGCATCAATACCTTTTTAGGTGATTTAAGTCATTGACTCATCATTAAGATGAAGTCTGTTCTCATACTTTTCAATATATTTTTTATGGATCTCGTTTAGGGGTGGTAAAAAAGTAAAGTTAGCCTATAATGTCCCACTGCTGGGCAAAGGCCTACCTCAACTGTGAGGTAGTTTGAGCCATACTCCACCACGCGGTCTCAGTGCGGATTGGCGAAGGGGTGTTGGCAAGACCAGCGACAATCCTTGCTATCAGATCTTATCAAGCCGCCCTTAATGCCTTTGACTATTTTCTAAAAACTTATATCAACCGATATTAGCCGGGACCTACGGCTTAACGTGCCTTCCGAAGCACGGAGATGCTCGTGTTAATGGGTATTGGAAGAAGTCAACTTGTTGCAGTTACCCCAAGCATTGTTTGATTTTAAGGGCAGCTAAGTGCTCGAGGTCTGATGACTTATCAGCCACCGTCTGTTTGTTCGTCTTCGTTTGCACACCTTTTGCTTGCTCGGACAAACACTCCCGGCTTCAGGGACTGTGTTGTTTACACTTTTACAAACATTATTTACAAATCAAGCAGCTCGCTGTGTCAAAAATATAAGTGAAACGGTCTAGGCAGTATCGTATGACAAGCATCGCAAATGATTCGAGCGTATTAGGATAAGTAAAAGCGTAGGGCAGTTTTTGTTATGATTGTTCTTGAAAAATTCGGACTTTTTCTTACTTACCACTTCACTGAATTCACAATATGTATTTGCCAACCTAAAAGCGGGCGGCCAAGATTTCTCCGCAAAAAATCCAAGTGTTGGTTATATGCAAATCACCGATATCCATGTTTGTCTGAGATGTCACTCGATTGCATACAGCCCTGTGCCAAAAAAAACAAAACTCGTTATATGGACTTTCTCTTTTCATTTTTGGTTCGCTAGAATTATCACTTTATGTTTTCATGTGGTTTTGAGTAAAAGGGATATCAGTGACAAAATACGATTCACAAAGGTTAAAAGTCTGACAATCTTTAATCTATTCACCGCTCGAATTGATATTGCCTTCAAACATGACATCTATTTCATCATTGATGGGGCTTGTTAAACGATTACAGGGTGGCGTTTCATTTCTTCATTTACACGTTCCACTTTGTCCAATAAGCGGAGGTGAGTAGTGTCAAATTGGTAGTACATACTAGAGTTTGTAGCCGGTGACCTTCAATTCCACGACGCGTGGAAGTTTCAAATGTTGTTTTCCATAGCCTCGGTACATTTTTCTTTTGTGACCGTTCAGTAACTCTTTCAAAATTTTTGACAAATGACTAGCGTTTGATTAAGATTTATCCTTATTTTAGTTATTCCTTTGAAGTAGTAGTTCAGCCTCTCAAGAGAGTCGGCTACCTGTGATGGCTTTGGCACAGATCTCGTTGTTGAAGATTAACAATGTCAAGGCACTGTTATGCTAGCGTTGTTGCGCAATAATAGCTCCACTGGGTTACATTAGACAATCGAAAAATGTAAGCACGTTCCAGAACTGACTCACATACATTTTTGTGCACTTCCATATCGCGGAGATAAAAAGTGCATTAACGAAAGTGACTGTGTAATTTAAGATATTATTTACTGCACTTTTACCTGACGATAATATTTATGACTCGTCCTCGGCGTGACATTGGGTTACTGGTGGTTATTAGTGGAGGCAGTGGGCAGTGAGTCCTTCGCCGCCGCAGGGCGTCCTTTGTCAACCGGTGGTTTATTCGTCTGTCCGCACACTTTCTGAAACATTAATTTAAACCGTCCTTCTCTGATTTATAGCCTGTGCTTTCGCTTTTTTGCGATCAATAACTACCAATTTAAATTCGATTTATTCAAATTTGACTTATTCAACCTCGACTTCTCGACGGTATCTTCGATATTGTAGGTATGTGTTCATATTATCGTGTTTCGTATCTAGAGCGTTCACTTTGGTTCTCATAGTGTGCAAATCTGTGTTGGTTTTCAGTAATTAACGAATGTTTTGTTCTTATCAGATGATATAAATCATTCGTCCGACGACATTTAGCAGCTGCTGTTGGAAATTAATACGTGCATTAACTCGAATTTGATTTGCAAATGCAGTGGTAGTCACGCAAGTTCGAACCTTTGTAAACGGAATTACTATAGTATCAGACTAACTGATAATAATGGGTATGCACTCGTTACAACCTAGTAACGAGTGCATTTAGATTCTGCAAGTCATACCGAATATTTATGTTATTATTAAAATGTAAATTGTGTCTTAATTGAAAAATACCCTTTTGAATGTTGTTTTTGCTCCTTCAATCGGTAAAATAAAAATATCACGTATAATTTTTTAACAATAATTTTATCTTCTTTAGTACCAATCTGTATGGATTTTATTTGGTAAACTATACTGACTTACATCACTTGTATAGCAATTCCTAATCTACCGGGTACTAATATAATTAATATCATGGCCCAGAACAGGTTTAATTTAATTAGTATCTAGATATTAAATGCCGTAAACACCTACTTAATGTTGCGATGTGAATTGTAAAATTTCCTGGTTTTATGGACATAGTCCAGCATTTCCAGACGAGACGAGTTGCGAAGGCTCAAATTTTAACATGTTATTTAACTTTAGACGCTGAAAGTGTAGCCATTTATAATTTTATCGTCTCTACGTCTGCAATTTAATAATCATCTTAATTTTTAAGCACTCGTGCAGACAGAGGCAGTTCGATTGTACTTATTTATAATTTAAGTTTGAATGTCTATTAGTCATGGAAAAAGTTTCATTTTCTCAACTTGTTCAAACAATAAAATCAATGAATTCAATACCTAATATTTTAATGTCTGCATCGTCGTAACTTTAGCGGTAATAACATTATTTCTTGGCGCTACTTTTTACCTTACCTATTTCATGTCGAATACTTATTCGCCTTAAATCTGCCAATAAGTAATCAGACTAGTCATTAATATTTTTAGCAGTCCATGTAAAGCGGTTTTATAAATAGTTTCTATCTTCGAACTATATTTTTTATCTTGCTCGCCAGCATTGTTTACTCTTAGTAAAGCAGATTGATCGGCAGGCTAAAATGTACCTTATGATTTGGTTTTGTGCTTAAATTGGAGATTAATGTCGAGTGCGCAGTGTCATCGACAACAGGTATCTGCTGCTTACCTTGACCGCGCGGGTTGTCCTCTCACTTACCTATGGAGTGATCATAGACGTCTTCGATGCGCCCGCGCACCGATGCGGGCCACGCCGTGTCTATGGTACATACAAATATATTAGGCTGCTCTTAATGTATGTATTGTTTTTAGTTTTCAATTAGTAGAGTTTTCTTGATGCTTGCTAAACAATGGCATTAATATCTCACAATTACATTTCGGAAATAAAGTCTTCCATTACCTCCTCGTGACACAAAGAAGTTGATTCATCATCAGGGACTGGTCTTTAAATTTAAATTTATGTTCAGTACAAAGTTTTGGGTTTTTTGAATTGCAGAGTCTTTTTGATGTTTTCTATCACTTGGATGTTGTAATAGACGTGTCTGGGATAGAATATTGATTGAGAAATCGATACGCTATCCCAGACACGTCTATTACATTCTTTTTATAAGGTCGATTCAAAAGACTCTTATTTCCGGATCAGGACTATTCTTGTCCTGTCCTGGTAGAACAGTTAACACATTAAAATGTGTTTTGCAATGCTAAAACTCTCATTGGGTTCGAGAGCAAAAACTCATGCAGCAAAAAAATTGTTTTGACTGCGTGAATGTATATGTGAGTATTCTTGGTATATATCAGTTGTTCTTTGATAAATAAATCATTAACTTTTTGTGAATTCGTGATTTTAATTAATTTGATGTCGTACCTATGTTTATTGCAGAGTTAAAATGTATGATGTATCGGCCACTCAAACCTTTCATATGCAATGTATGCTTTTGGCTCAAACTTTTTGTGATATCGGATTTTGATGTAGGTCGACGTTGATATTCGTCGTTTTGTAATGTCAACGAATCCCAAGTGAGGACATGTTGAGTAATTTCGTCAGTCATCTACGTCGTTATCGTTAAATCGAGCTACACGCGCGTTTAATTTGAATATGTTATGGGTGCCGATTTATTCAATTCGTGCCAATAGTGTGCGGGACGTTTTTATATGATTCAGTGCTGAATCGTTGGAAGATTCAATAAATCGGCAGTTATTGTAGATATTGCGTTTGGTCGGCGCATACGCAGGGCTCTTTAGCGGGACGTCGCGCCCGCAATTAGTTCGTCGCCTCGAAACATTGATCTAGATGCAGATGCACGCTGATCAATGGCCCTTTACATTAATTTATTAGCGTCCCAGCCAAAGTAGTCAGTGGCGTGAGGATTGTATCTCCAAGCAATGTAATGTTTAATGTTGACGTAGGTAAAGGGGCATTTTAGTCAACATTATATAGGTTGTCTTATCTATCAGGCGCTAAAAGTTGGTATCATGAACTGCAGTTTGGAAGCGACCTGCCCGGGTAGCTCCGCCTGTTATCAGCCGTGATAGCGTGCACCGATAGTCCTCCCATTGCACAAATCGTCTTATCACGGAATGCAGTCACCGCTGCGCTGCACTCGCCGACGCTCGTCGAAAATTGCGCCCCACTCACCCCGATGCCTCTCAACAACACTAATTAATATATCTCTGCAATAGTTTTCCTACGGAACTGGTTGGCGTTGTAGCGCAAGCCGGCCGGTGTCGGCTCTGGTCATCGGCCCCACTGGTAAGTTTCGCAAGTCCAGTTAACCGTATGAGTCGTTCACATTAATATTCTACTGTTGCTGTTATTGCTAACTTTGCGTCTGTGTCCTTTGCGTTTATGGCACCCAATGTTATTGCAGTTAAAACATCCATACTTGTTAACAAACAAATCAGGAGATAAAGTGCAATGATCGATTGACTTAATTGGACTTAAACGCCCCAATGAGATGATTGATTTCGTATTATCTGCATTGCAAAGAAGTTTTATTGCTTACAAAAGATATGAATGGATACCTCACGTTGCTGCGAAAAGATTATCTTCGATTCTAAGTTATTTTGGGTCTCTTTTATTTCCCATGTGGATTGAAGGCAGCAAAAAAGACATTAACGCATTATGCATGTAAGCCGTGCACGACTAGGACGCTTAAAACGTTTCCTCCGTTGGACAAAGACATTCCATAGTGTCGAGACGAGAGAGGGATCTTCGGAGGAGGGCGTCGCGCAGACGGCTCCCATCGTGTGTAAATGCGTGCCGCACAAAAAACGGATAGACGGCCAATAAAAACCCCGTATGGGGAGAAGCCGAGGGGCGGGCGAAGCGGGTGCATTGCGCTGCGCCCGCGCCGGTAATTGCACGTTGCAGTCTCTCCTCGCCGCGGTCGCCGCGCGCACGCAGCCTCCACAACCCTCCTCGAGGGCCAACTTATGAACACGAAATAATCTTGCATATCAGATTCCTTTGATATCGTCTAACGCAGTGCGAAGTGCGACGCCGTTATACGGAAGTGTCGTAGTCGAGCTTTGCGTGAGTCGCCTTTCCGCTCGGACGATCGCGTTCGATTAGGGGTTGTGAAATATTAGCGATAGTTACGCGCTATGACGTGAGTTTATCTAATAGTTGCGAGTGACTTGAATAATGTTAGATGGAAATTGTAATGAATTTTCTTTTGTTGCAGGGCGAGTGCGCTTACTAAAGTCGCAGCGGGAGCCGAGGCGGGTCCTCCGGGCCCTGCGGCCGAGGACGCCGCTATGAAAGGCGTTGACGCCACACCAGAAGAGCAAGAACGGTTAGCCACCGGCAACAACAATGGCTCCCTCGACTGCAAGATTCCGGCGAACCAGGCCGGTCCTCGGCCTTTCTTCCATTCGACGCGAGTGTTTATGGTCGTATTTCTTTCGGGATGGGTTCTGCAGGGCATGTTTCTGACGTATTTCGTAAGCGTGACGACGACAATAGAGAAATTGTTTAAAATCGAATCAAAGACGACGGGCCTGTTGCTGGCGGCGACGGAGATCGGACAGATATGCACGGCTCTTTTCCTGACGTACCTGGCGGGGCGCGGGCACCGGCCCCGGTGGATCGGGTGCATGATGCTGGTGCTGGCGGTGGGTGTGATCGGATGTGTTATCCCACACCCGCTCTACGGCACGCGGTTGCTCGATGTGCACCTCGACTCGCACCGCCCCGGCGCCGCGCCTGTCTGCTTCGCCGAGAACAGCAACGCCACACAGTGCAGCACCGTCCAGATCAACAGCACCAAGGAGCGCAACGATATAACCATGGTTGTGATCCCTTGGCTGTTTTGCTGTCTGCTCATTGTCGGAATTGGGCAGACCGGCATAGCCACGCTCGGTATCCCCTACGTGGACGACAACGTTGGCAGCAGACAATCGCCTCTTTACATAGGTGAGTGATTTAGTCCTTCAGTACACCGCTTTTGTATTACCCGATGTGTGCAAATGACAAGGCAATCTGCGTCGCGAATTACTGAGCACACACAACACATTAAAGTCGCTTTTACCATCGACACGCTAAGAAGAAGAAGAAGTACACCGCTTTTGTTATAGCCTGATGTTGCACTAAAGCGCGCCGTCTAATATCAATCGTGCGTAAGCTCTTGAACAAAAGCTCAGATTTAATACCGTCCCATGAATTGCATCTCGATTATTATCGTCGGATTCGATTGTTAGTGTTTCTGAGCAATAAATTCGGCGCATAAAAGTGTATAAATCAAAGCCGACGCCCACCTCGCCGCCTACCGAGCTCTCTGCCGGACGCCCTCCTATAGGTTACATAATTAACAATTATATGCAATACAATGCACAATGTATTTTTTTATTAAATGCATCGGTTACATTGCCCTTTTAAATTGATGGTTGTAAAGACGTTTCTTATTAAAGAAAGCGAATGGCACGCCTGCCTCTTTTGGGTATCTTATTACCGGTGAAATCGACCGATCTGCTCGCGTGTCGAATGCAGGCGGAGAATAAATAACAAATAGTATGGTGGCGGATGCAGACCGACGGGTTTTGGTTCGCGAGGGCGACTGGCGAGCGTAGTCAAAGCAACGATAACAATGGGTCAACAATGGGCCACGCCGAGAAAAATACTCTGGTAATTGGTTATGATTGTTGTGTCTGCGCTGAACTGCATCTATCGCAGGTCAAAACGATAGCAAGTTTATTCCAGCACAGTCCGATGAGGTGACTTTACCTACTCGGTCACTCATGTGTGACGAGCTCATATATTATAAGCGTTGCTGGATATATGCTATCCAGTAAATTCATATGATTTGAATATTTAAAAATTATCATTGATGTCTGACTAGGTGCAGGATAGCGTTGTTATGCTAATAAGTTAAACCAGATTTTGGTTAAATGGGAGAGAATTAAATAGGAAAAAGAAGACTACTAAAAAAGTCAAATAAATGCAACTTGCTGGAACTCTAATAATTGACACCTTTGTTTATTATTGAAATAAATATTTTTTTAAATTATAACGAAAAAGATAAATAAGAAACTAATATTAACGTTCTTGGCAAAAACCTTTAAAAAAAGAAAGCAAATAAGTTACGATATTGGTGTAAAAAGGATAATCTATTCTGAAGCTGCGCCTGAAATTACAATTACTAAATTAGTCTCAACAATTTCTTCTACGCAAACAAAAGCATAGTATTGCGCAAAAGTTCAAGTTTCCAGTAAACTGGTCATTGGTACCAGTTTCTCCTTCTATTAAATCAAACAGACGGTTAACAATTTTCTCAGTAACAAGAAATTACAACGTGTATTTATCAGCCTACGTTTATTCTTCGTTCCTGACTCTCGTGGGTGTGTGAAAAAGAGGACTAAGCAAATTACCTCATTATTTCCATGAATATAATTACAGCAGCAATTTTGAAGTTGCGATTTCAAGTTTTCTGTAACAATCTAATTGAATTTTTCATTTTTCAAATAATAGTCATGCTAACCGTATTCAGTGTAAAATTGTAAACTTTTACTTTTGCTAGCTAGACCTCAATATATTCACCT
Organism: Pyrausta purpuralis; assembly: GCA_963924145.1. NCBI lineage: Eukaryota > Metazoa > Arthropoda > Insecta > Lepidoptera > Crambidae > Pyrausta > Pyrausta purpuralis. The sequence goes on from OZ001659.1 coordinate 22,172,477, forward strand.
TCATGAACGCTTGTTCAAAGTGAGACACCATGCACACACTCTTGTATATTCATAAATATCATAGTCGTATTTCAAAACTAACAGGATTAGCTAGACAGCCAGTTATCACTATATCACATCGTAATAGGCTATGAAGCGTTGGTATTCCGCCGAGCGGCCCATCTCGTCCCGACAAGTGTCCAGTCCACCACTTAGCGTTTCCTGGAGTAATTCAATCTTGTTGGCCATCTTCTTTGTGATGTCTATAAATACACACAGTGATAAAGGTTTTTCAATCACCTAATAGTAGCATTGAAAATTTAAAAAAATAACGTATACCTCATCTTCATTAGAAATTAAAGAATTTTTCGTCCACGACCAGTCTAGGCAACATTGCATAAAAACGTCTTCTGTTGCTAGCCCTTCTTGAAATTGCGTGTGTGATCTAAATTCTAAAGTCTTTCAGTTCATGCAATTATGGACCACATTTTCTGCGTTACAAGCATGAAATTCCGTTTCAGCGTTATGCTCAGACTAAAGTTCTCGTACGCACAGTGGTGACAGACTGTTGGTGTTGCAGTTGCATTGGATGCAATTGCTATTTCAGCAGTGCGCCGACGCAATTGTGTCAGTGGGCCGCCGGCGGGACGTCTCTTCGAGACAATTTCAGCTCGTTGTCGATATTACGCCGATATCGCTCCTGCAGCGATGCCCTAATTACAAGTAGTACTTAATCGACTACTATTGTGATATTGTGACATCTCTCCCATACCATTCACGGGCCGTAGTTCAGAAGTCAAAGCAAAGGTCGGACGAGAAATAGGATGATTGATTCAATTGACGGCTAAACTGAAAAATAGTTTAACATTTGCTCTAAATGCCGCTGCAACATTGCGCAACGTCGAGACATTTTTAACTGATATTTATTCAGATAAAGTTACATACTTTTATTATAACATAGTGAACTTTGGGTACCATTAATTTTGGGTACCAGTAATTTGTTTTTGCTGATTTGTTCTTAGCGTTTCACGCTTTAGATTTATGGATTTCCCCTACGTATATTTTAAGATTTAATTAAATTGGGATATCTTTTATGCAAATAAACATTGTCAGGCTAACACAAGAATCATAAATTAACGTGTAGACATACCTGTGTCCAACTCTCCGAAAATAATTTACATTGTTTGGACAGTGCGTAGGGTATTTCAGCAGAAACTTTCCTCGTGGTGAATCAGTCGGTCGCTGTCGCGGCACACATATGGGTCAATGGGGCGTCTAAATTGGGACAGGGGAGTACTTCGGCCACGTGTCTCGTGCCGCAACCGTAGATTTTTATTGGATTTGGGTCATTGTAGGGCGTCGACCCTTATGGATAGTGATATCGACGTTTGCTGTCGCAGACAAAACACTGCTGGCAATGCGTTTGATAATTGTGTGTGTTGTGACACTAATACTTAGTTTTTCAGCTTTGTCTGAGACCTACGCTCTTGCATTCACGTTGCAGGTGATCCTTAGCAGGTTATTGACGTTGGCCCTCTTCTAAATTAGCGCCATCATATTGCGTTGCCAAACGAATATTCCACAGGCATCCGAGGCCACAAATTACAGGGGGTTATTAGGTTTCGCGATTACCACAATCACGTGCACTTATCCGATTGCGTTACAAAGCACAATAAAATAAGGGAAAGTTATTTGGTGTAGTCAGCGGTTAGCAAAAGTGCATTGTAAGCGATCTGCGCACGTATTACGTTACGTGTCGCAGAGTCTGCGAGTGCGCGTGCATATGTGCACTTATGCAACTTTTTTGTGCCCGCTATCGTGTTGCGATCTGCAGTGACATAGGTCAGTGCCGTTACAACACCGCTGCAATGTGTGCTAGGATTAGATTACATCCACGATTAGATAAATTCAATAGGTGTTCGAGGCATACTGATATCATTTGAGATATTCGCGAATCACACGATGGCATGACCATGCAAGGGTGTTTCAAGTGCAAGGCTTAGTTTTCTTTCCTGTGCTTATTTAAGAATCGAATCATATCTGACTGAGCACTATTTCTGGAATAACTTTATCATATCAGATTCTTTATTTTGTTTAGGTAATTAATAAAAATCATTTGAAATTCACGTTGAGCCCACCAATGAGTTGACTCACTCACTCTTGCGAAGTGTGAAACTGATGAATTGAAATATAGAATCTAAGCAAAAAATAAACTTTAAAAAAAAGTAAAAACCGACTTCAAAACCAAAATGCACTAAAAAGTCTTAAATAAACTCTTCACCATTGAAAGGAAAGGAATCCGTTTTAGGCAAACAATTTATTTTTGGAGTCGGTGCTGTGATAGTTGATGCTTGATGGTCAAAGTGATGGCACCGACTCCAAAAAGAAATTGTTTGCCTAAAACGGATTCCTTTCCTTTCAATGGTGAAGAGTTTATTTAAGACTTTTTAGTGCATTTTGGTTTTGAAGTCGGTTTTTACTTTTTTTTTAAAGTTTATTTTATTTCTTTATTTTTAGTGATTACATAAGAGGGGGGGGGGGGGGGAGTTGCACCTTATGATTCTATTTTTTACGAAGCTACAAATTACCTATCATAAGTTTCGTCATTATATTTACTGAACTCCTAGGCGTTAAGGAGTTCCACCATCAGCTCAGCCCCACAAAATGTAGACTATCAGACGTAACAACACGTCAACATTAAGATTCTAGTAAAGAAACACTATACGTGCCTTTAAAATTTGAGGGTTTCTCTCGAATACACCAAGATCCCATCATCAGATCCCAGAATGGAAAAAATGGGACCAACTAGAAGGTGAAAAAATTTTTCGATTCGGTCGACAAACGACTGAGATATGAGGTAACATACATACAAAAAAAAAAAATGATAAAAAAAAACATACAGTCGAATTGATAACCTCCTCCTTTTTTGAAGTCGGTTAAAAATATATTAAGTAAAACAGCAGTAAGTAAAAGTCACTAGAAAACGTTGTTTTTAATCCTGGAAAATATTATTTTGCAAAAGTTTTGCCAGTTCTAAAGATAAGAATATTCGCTATCAGCAATTAATTTTTAAAATATTCTCTCAATAATCCTCCTTGATATAAACAACAACGTGCTTTACTTATCACCGGTATTTTTGTCTTCGACGTAAATAGTCAACATTGTGGCATTTTTCAATGCGGGAGCACCTAAATGAAAATGGAAAAAATAAAAACCCTATCTGAGGTAAAGAAAATAAAGTAACAACATTGTAGTATTTTGGGTTTTACTTCCTTTTGTAGTTTATTGGAATTTTTATGTATAAGCAATATAATATTACTTTAGCAAGTTATTGAGGACCTAACCTGTATTTAAATATGTATCTGTGTAGATAGTTTTTCCTGCAAGTGTTTACATTCTACCTTGACTTGAATGAACTACGTCATTGTTGCAACAGGTGTGTTCTTCATTTCTCGAAACAATGACTATTCGCGTTCTGAGGAAACGAAATTGTTAAACTTCTAATATTTATTTCTGTGGCATAGATCAAAGTTCATTGACCTGCAATCTGATGATGACTTTTTCTCGTTAATCGTGTGGTTGCTTAATGACTTGCGAAACGTCGTTCGGAACAACATTTTATCAAGGAAAACGTTAAGAATTTGTTGCATCACTTCGCCCAAGCCCTTTTATGTTAATTTTACTTGATTGATTCTCAGATGGTTATCAGAATCTTCACAATTTTGGAGTAATACATATTCAATGAAGCTTCGTTATGTTATTATGGTAATGATGACACATGGGCATCTCTAACATTTATATTAATAACTAGGTCATATTCTATTGTTGTCACTCATAGTTTTCATATTTTTATAATGCTTGAACATGATTGTGGAACTAGATGACCTTATTTACCATACGGACGCAGCAAGGTTATCTCCCTAGCCCATTTGCCTTTCATATCAATGCGTTTCAATGTTGCTAGTAACACTTAACTATGTATTTAAATTTTAGGTAAATGTTTGGATGAATGCAGAGATCACTCAATTCAGTGCATTTAATACTACGACGCAATTTTATGATAGATAGTTTTTTTGTGAATCACTTTATGGTATATTCGAATTCAATTTTAAAGAGTCTCAGAGCAAGTACCGACCGCGGAAAGTTCTTAACGACGTGATTCGTCATTTTTTGACAACCATCGAACGTTAATTCGCAGGAGGAGCACTTGAAAACGATGTTAATGATGCATCGGATTCGGAACCGGTAAAGACGTTGTAGCAGGACTTAATAAAAACTTGTACTGAGACGCGAGCGATGTCCGTTTTGAAAAACGATGGGGCGAGGCCATTATTTATTACAAAAGCGCATGATGATAATAGGAGCGTATATTTTATTTTCCTCGGAGCACGAAGCACGCGAGCCGATCGCTCCGTATGTTTTTTGGCAAGCGATGCGGTTGGATTCTGAGAATTATTACATTTGGGACCTAAGTACCTGATTGTTTTTCGGTCAATCACCCTGAAGTGGCCTTTGTTATTTTATTGCAGGTCTTTAATTTCATTTTTTGATTGTGGGTCAGTTTTTTTTGATTAAGCGAGGAGGTGGAGATTTCTCATGGTCCATTTCTTGTTCTACTGGTTTTATTTATCTTGATTCAAAAATCTATATTTTTTAATCGTTAAGATTTCCTGGATGTATCACGAGCAAAAACTAGAAAATTGTGTTTCTGTAAAGAGTAATTTGTTGCGCAATCTTACAACCTATTTCTCCGCGCGTGTGTTTGCGGTCGTCTTTTTCTTCGGAGCGAGAGTCGTCGTCGGCTGCTTCATTCGATGATTTGTCGTCTCGAGTTCATCGACCCTCAATTAGCCTCTGAGCCCTAGTCCTATTGAGTTAAACAACAGGCACCCGTTCTCTATATGAGAGTCTATCTCGATTTGCATAATGAGCATCTCCGCCTCCGCGATTACGCCCATTAATATTTACTGCCCGATTAACCGTTCGATAATAATGTTTCCCTGAATTATCGCTGAATCCGCCTTTTGCTGGATCGCGTTTCATGCCTCGGGATGATTATTTTTTAGACAGCGACTCTTTATGTATTACAAAGTTAATGTAACGTGCAATGTAAACCTCTCGTGAGATCAGTAGAGCGAAACGCATAAGTTTTTGCAGGCTGGTGCTAAATACAGATTAGACACATTCCAAAGTTGATACTTTGTTTGTTCAATTACTTTTATCACCAACAATACCTTTTGATCTGGTATATTTATCTTGTCTGTTTTTGATGGTTATTATTTAAGTACTAATAATAATTTGTATTGTTCACAGCGATCACGATCGGCATCAGAGTGATAGGTCCAGCTCTGGGCTTCATGCTGGGAGCCTTCGCCTCAAGGGTATACGTGGACCCTCTAGTGGATCCAGGGTACGCTTCCGATAACCCCAAATGGGTTGGCGCGTGGTGGCTTGGTAAGTCCTAAGTATTATGGCATAGCCTCATCATATTGGTATCTCTACTTACTTTGTTGGTCGTGTAAAATTTGGATGTACGTTGGTAACTATAATTATTTACCGTTGTTTTGTATGGTACGTCGGCATCGACAAATAGTATTTTCCCCTAAGCCAATTTCAAGTAGGGCAAACTAATGAGTTTTAAATTGGATGAAGGATTTCCGCTGAAAACTAATTAAAGGATAAAGATTCTGCGTAAACATTAAGTAGCATTTAATAGTCACATGAATTAAGTTACAACATTCTTAATCGTATGTGTTTAATAACATTTTCAATCAGCTAATTTATATGAATATTTATAGCGATTAGAGCCCTAGATCTATGTAGAGACATACGTATTTGTTATTGTTACTTTAGTTTTTTCCAAATCACGGAAAATTACAAATTTTTAGATGTTTGGGTTGTTTGTTGAAAACTTGCTGTCAAAAGGTTTAGAGCTTCAGATTTGAAGGGTCTTATTCGTTATACGTGTAAATGTAATAACAGATAAAAGTGCTCATCTTATCTGTAAACTCTTTCAAGCATGGCTGGCAATTGTGTAACAGGCTACCCCAGTCCACGCAATTGCATAAATCGGTACTCGCCGAAGCATCACCCCGGCCGACAATCAGCTCTGATGAATTACCACCAACCGCTCTTGTAAATGCTGGATTAACATAAATTATTAGCCACGCACAGAATCATAATGCACTTCATGAAATTGTAATTGGCATTAGTGCAAATCTCAATCTGCATAACCAGTTCTTAACAGATCAATTTACAAGTTCCATTATCTGTCGTTGGCTTAGCGTACCTTACATTTATTGGTTTATTTGAACAGGTGTTCAGTTGGATGATTTGTAAGAACTATAACCGGGTAAAGCATTCGGAATGGATGACACAGAAATGCTCCCGGCGGTAAACCAAGGAGCGCAGTCCCTCGCATTCCATCGCGAAACCACCATCTACCGTTAGCGAGCGCTTGCTCAGATTTGCGCGCAAAATCCACGAAGAAAGCATGCGCGTGACCTAAGTACCAATCGAATGCGTGCGTAGGCCTGCCAACCGCAGCGTGCGCGCAGTTTTCACATCAAAACCTCTACCACCTAGAAACCAAGGTTGAAAATCCCCCAATCCCCAATTTTAGGAAGCCTCCCCAAACACTTGTGCGGTGTAGAAAACTGCTACAAACGTGTTTCGACTGCCAATAAAGTGAATTCGCAAATACTCATTGAATGGTTTCTGCGTATTTCCTTATTGTTCAACTGCCATAAGCTTATGAATGAATGAAGCTCTGAATTTTAATAAGTTATTTAAGGAACTGCTGCTATTTACCGGCTAAAATAGATTTCAAATATCTCTGGTGGCGGTGACAGCTTACGCACTCTACTTGATTGACAGTAATTGATTGAAGAGCATGTTTGAGTTTAGCAATGCTTTTTCATCATGCCAAAATGTAGAGCTTGTTCAAATACAATGTATTTTAATGACTGCTGCGATTTCGCTCGTAATCTGCATATCAGTATCATTTACGCAAATCGTTTCCTTTGAATTTGCAAGCCCGATGCACAAAATTTCTTAACGTATAATAAGCACGTGTATTGCATCGCGCAACATGTTAATCAGCGTCCATTAAATATTCCCTCATTCGGCTTCAATCACATGTCAATTGCGGAATGATTACTTCTGCGAAGGGGTGCTAGAGAAAGCGTTGCGTAATTGTTTTGGAGTCAGTGTGGTTTTAACAGGGGATAGTGGGCGGGCGCTTGTTTACGTTCGAGCCGCAGCCATCTGCAGCTGGCACGTGGTCTGGTAGCGCGGTGCAGTCTCGATTTGGCTTTCGCTTTTTTCTCAGCGTACCACCGGACCGTCACGCTGCGTCGCCGCTCGCTCCACATTACATAACGCGAGGCGTGTTACATCAAGGCGCGTCACCACAACTAAAATAAGCGCTCTATCTACAGCCGGTCACGGCCAAGGCTGCCTGCCTTGCCGACAATTATGCCGACGCTGCTCGTAATGAGGATTTAGTGGGTGGACACGCGACCGCCGCCTCGCTCACTTTTACTTTTAAACCGGTTCCGTCTTGACCTTCGTCTCCTCGGGTCTATGCTACAAATGTCACGAGATACAGCCTCTGCTCGTCTTCGACTATCGCGAACTTATGTTACGTCATGTTTGTAATTTTAGTCCTAGTAGATCCCTGATAGGCATGTAAGGTAAATACGATTTTGAGTCGCACCGTGGGTAGGCCCCGTGTCTAGTGAACGCCCTTGACTGAGCGTCGACCGGGCGACCTTGTAGCCACACAAACGTTTTCTGTTTGGTTATATTCGAATTGTTTACATTTGGACCGAGGGTTCCGCACTGATTCAAGGGTGTGATGCCATCTGATATGATTACGCCTTCATCGTCTCATGTTTCTTTATGTCCAGTTTTTCGGTATTTACCTTTCATTTACGTATCGTATCAATTTTCATATTCCTTTCGTGGTTTTATGAATTATTTCTAATCGGCCATTGTATTTTGAGACGACATAGGTACTCTGATTCCCCTTAATACCACAAATTATTCATAAGTACGATAGCAAAGCGATGGCTTCGATATGTTTTTTTACTCGTAATATCAACACCATCTTGTATTTTTCCAGTAAATCTTTAAAAGCTCTATGTTCACGCCAAATTACGGCAAGCGCATTTCATGCATCGTTACAAGAAAACATTTCGGTTTTATTTTCATCCGCTTCGTTTCTTTTTTTTCGGATTTATTTAGCGTCGCTTTTTCAATTGCGTGTTGGGTCTGGCTGCGTTATATTAATGTCTTTAGATAAAACGCAATAACATAGGTAACAGCAGAGATCCTTGAATGGTCAGTGGTCCAGTCGTATAGCGGAAGAACTTAATAGCCATGGGTTTTTGCTACTTCACCCAACAACGCGGTCGTACCACTTAAAACGACATTTTATGTTCAACATGCTCTTGAAACACTAAATCCCGCGCGCCATTAAACGTGTGAATGACTTGTTTTCCTTTTACTGTCGCATTCACTGTCTGGACTCAGGTGTTGCGACGCTCAGTTAAGTGCTGTTTTTATCTGCCATGGTTTTGGTTTAAATTTCTTATTGATGTATCCGTAACGTGTTTGGCCAAATTAGACTTACACGTTTCGTCGCGTTTGCTGGCGCCCCACCAAGCGTAAATTTTTAACTACACTTCTGATAGATAGTTTATACAGATTATCATACTTATGGCCGGTCATTTCTCACTCCCGTCGGCAAATTGTGATAATTATAACATTCCACTCGATCCTGCTGACAAGATGTGCAAATAGTTACTCGCTTATGGATTCAAGCTACGTTTTTTGTTTGTCAGTTTTTGGTTTTTTATTCGTAGTCTGGTTTTCAAATAGCAATATTTATGGAATTGGTTAGATACTGCGTGTCTTCACTGTCTTGTTTGTGTTTTGGTTTATTGTACCCACGTTAATAGACATCGAAATTTTCGCACGTTATACATACTTACTTACTCTTAAGACAAATTACGCTTAATACAATTAGCGCTCGTCGTTGATTGCCCGTTTCTTTGCAAGGAAGCAAATAAATGTAATTGTTCCTCTACGGAAATATGTAATTGTTTGTTTACAGTCCAAAGAACTTTCCACAATTGTGTATGTATTTCAATTTGTAACTTTTTGCAATGTCTAGCCGATTAATCAATTGAATGCCGTCATTACAAATGAACACACCCGGTTGTTATGTTATTATAAGCAATTTTAAATGTCTGGTTTCTTAATATGATATGAGTTCTTGTAGCAGTGAAAAAGGCAGCATGCATGTGCACATGTCTTTTTAGGGTTCCGTAGCCGAATGGCAAAAAACGGAACCCTTATAGTTTCGTCAAGTCTGTCTGTCTGTCTGTCTGTCTGTCTGTCTGTCTGTCCGTCCGTATGTCACACCCATTTTATTCTGTAACTATAAGCATTACACAATTGAAATTTGGTAGGAAGATGTATCTTGTTAACCGCTTACCGATTCTCATGCAAAAAATAAAAAATAATGACAGTTAAGGGGGGGGCTCTCATACATGAAACTAAAACCAAAAAAAAATTTTTTTGTCAAACCTATGCGTGTGGGGTGTCTATGGATAGGTCTTTTAAAATAACATAGAGGTTTGTAAAACCATTTTCTTTTAAACTCAAACGTTTCATAGCTAGACGCTTCCAAAGTGGTAAAATGGGCGTTCCCCCCCCCATCTAATTTCTAAACCAAGCAAGTGTAAATTTTGAAAAAAATAAGTGATGTAGACCTTAATAAATGCTTTCAACGAAAATTGGTTCGGACGGGATCGAACGAGTAGTTTTAGATATATAGTACATTTTCAACAACCGCAAACATAACTTTGTACTTCATACAAACACTATGAAAAACAAAGATATATTTGTAGTCAACAAAATATTGTGGTATTTTAATAGCAGAAGTAAATGGATTCCCTAAATTAGTTAAAGTTGGCACGGAACCCTCAGTGCGCGAGTCCGACTCGCACTTGGCCGGTTTTTTATGTTATGCCTTGTTATGACCAACTTTTACCATTGGGGTATTTAGGGCCAATTCAAAATTAATTATGAAAATGGTTTCTCCTGAGAATACCAATGGAACGTCATAGGATAGGACTTAGTATTTCTACTTATATTTTAGCTAGGATTACTGCTTGGCCCTTCATTCTCTCCATCGCTTCTACTACTACCTACAGATGATCATATTATTTATCTATATAATATGTTATCTCTCTTGCAGGTATGGTGTTCATATCCTGTTCAGTGGTGATTCTGTCGCTGCTCATGTTCTGCTTCCCGCGGCAGATCAAGCAAGAACCGCTGCCGCCGCCGCCCAAGAAGAGTGTAGAGAAAGAAGAGCCATTTGTTAAAGGTCAGACTTGAGAAGATATAAGCTGATATTGGTGGAATACCTCCGTGGTGTAGTGGCTAAGCATGGTGGGTTTCAAGCCGTTGCCGCTCCGAAGTCCCAGGTTCGATTCCCGATCGGGTTAATGTACAAATCATTATTTTCTATATTGTCTCGGGTTTGGGTGTGTAATACCACCGTTGTGTCTGTTTTTCATTACACAAATGCATTGGCTACTCACTTTGGATTCAGACTAATGTATGTGATTGGTGTCCAATATTTATAATAGAGTAGGATTGGTGGAAAACAGTTGAAATAAATGAGGCAGTAGATAATAATAAAAATACTTTGTTAAATTCCTATATCCTCATTTCGGAATCGGACTTTAAATTTCTTTATATTTCTTGATTTGAGTTAGGATATACTGTGATGAGAAAAGTGATTTTGAAAGTATAATTGAATGTTGCGAGGTGTCTCCAACTTCATGTATTTTAATACCCAACCTAACCAAGACAAATATGAAAACCAAGGTTAGACTGTAACATTAATAGATTTTGTTTTATTGTAATGGATTTTTTAAAGCTGTTGCTTTTAGAATCACTAATAAGATCAGTTAAGAGATTGAATAAGAACGTGCAACAACAAAAATTTAATTCTATCGTATCTCTTTTCAGACTTTGTCGCGACAATCAAGCGGCAGTTGACAAACGACATCCTGATGTACCGGACAGCCAGTTCGGTTCTCCACCTGATGCCCATCAGTGGGGTGTACAGCTTCCTCCCCAAGTACCTGGAGACTCAGTTCCGTCTGCCCACGTCCGAAGCGGCCATAGTTTCGGGTGAGGTACTAGCAAGAACAACTGCTGAAGTGCCACATGACATGTTAAACTATATAAATAACCCGATGTACTGAAACACTACAATCTATCAAGATCTATGTGTTGGACTTATATGCTTAAACATCCTTTAGGTTAGCTGGCATACTGGTTGTCTAGTTTGGTTCGTCTACTAGTGTTCTATAGAAACGTGTCTCATGTCACTTTGTTAAGTAGATAAGATCTTCTGTTCATCTTGTCGGTGGACAGCCTACGCTGCGCAATTGGTTCAAGGGTCTAGAATCTAGACTTTAGAATGATAAATAAGAACTTTAGGAGTCCCGAATTACTTCATGGAAAGTTCTGTGCTCTATAACCCGTAGCATATAGTGTGTATAGTTCACTTCCGAAGCGACCATAGTCTCCACCGACCACAATATAATCTACATCACACTTTCTCCACAAAGACCTGGCGACTTAATTCTGGCTCCTCGCTGCTGAAAAACACATAAGGAAGCAATTGTGTCTTACGTGACCAAAATAATCAGTCAATCATTTATTTGCCAGGACATACAAACAATTACAAAGTAACAATCTCCAGGTCTTAAAAGTAAGTAGCAGGCTGAATATACCAGCCTGCATGCAGGCGTTGCAAATAATAATATGTAGAAAGAAGGTCACTTCGTGTCCCATATATCGTAACGGAGGGCCTTTATCAAGTAGGAATTTTAAGTTCTGTCCACCCGTGTTGGTTAATTTTATGTATGGAACCTTTTCCTCTGATATACAGGGTGTTGTTTTGGTCAGCGACGAGCGACTCAGGGGTGGCTGTGCAAACGATACTGATGCCATTTTTTTTTAAATGGAAATAACCGACAAAATCAATTTTTTTAAGCGGTGCAGCGATCAAGTCAAAACTACCTACACCAGGTAGCCTCTTCGTAGCTTACTAGCTACGGAATAGTATTTCGTAGATAAGCGCTAGCTACCTGCTAGGGTGCGAGTTTTCCCATTTGTTTTGTTATTTATTTGAATGATGTGAAGAGGTTTTCTTGTACGAGTATAAAACTTGCTCAGAATTTAAAGAAAACATTTTTTCTAGGATAAGCATAACTCATATTATCATCTCCGAGTTGGATGTCACTGATCAAAACAACACGCTGTATAAATATCCCTTGCGCACCTAACGCAAGGTTGTAAACAATTCAGAATTACTGTTCCTCTATTCAAACATCCGCGTGGTCATATCATATTAAAAGCATACTGCACTTCACTGTACACTGGCAGTCTTTGGGCCAGATATACTCAAAGATCGTACATCGCTCTGCGAGTCCAATTTAATAATGCTTTCAGGATATTGCTGGGGCTGCCTCGTTTTCGTAGTACGTCGGCCATGTTCGCAGAGGCGCGTACAGATAATTTCGCGGCCATCATCAGAAAAAAACAAGCATCTCTGATGTTAAGGGTGCGTGGCAGCTCCAACAGTATACTGAAAGTGATTGCTGGGCGACAACATGTCTGTCCCTTAATGTGGCATATTAGTCAAAATACATGCTCCAAATTAGTTATTAGGTACTTACATAGTGTGTAAGATGCATTGTTTACTAACCCTATCTGGATCTTTTGTTGTCTTATTCAATAAATAAATAATAATAATATTGCAGCATTCGCCGGCATCCTGGTGATGGGCGTGGGCATCTGCTCCGCCGGAGTGGTGATCCTGCGCATGGTGCCGAGCGCGCGCTCAGTCGCCGCGTGGACCGCAGCCACCGCCGCCATATACAGCGCTGGTGAGTGCAGTACTGTAGCTGTAACTATACGATTTGTAGTTGTAGTTGATTCATCATCATCATATTCTGTTCACTATCCGTTGCTGATCCATCTACTCATTTTTAAAGTTCCACAGCCGAATGGCCTACGGACCTATTGCCAGAAACGGAACCCTTATAGTTTCGTCGTTTCTTTCTATCCGTCCGGATGTCACAGCCACTTTATTCTAAAACTATCAGCATCACACAGCTGAAACTTGGTAGGTAGATGTATCTTGTTAACCATTTTCTGATTCAGCACAAAAGTAATGAAAATGTCATTTTAGGGTGAAAACTAAAACCTTTTTTTTTACATAATCCTATGCGTCTGAGGTGTCTATGGAAAGTCTTTAAAATGACATCAATGTTTTAAACCAATTTTCTCTTAAAGTCTTATATTTAAGAGATAGAACGCTTTCAAAGTGGCAAAATGGGCGTCCCCCTCCCCCTCCTCTAACTTTAAAACCAAGAAAGTAAAAATTAAAAATAATAATACATGATGTAGATCTCAACAAATACTTTAACCGGACCGGTCGTTTTTGAGACACAGCACATTTTTTACAGTAAATCTATCATCTATAAATCTTCCTTACAAACACCATGAAAAGCAAATTAATTTTTGCTGTCAAATTTTTTGTGATATTTTCGCTAGGTGGAAGTAAGTGGACCCCTTATTCAGTTTAAGGGTGGCACGGAACCCACAGTGCGCGGGTCCGACTTCCACTTGGCCGGTTTTTACATGACTTCCTCGTCGTGAAATTTGGTCTACGACACTTACTCACAAACACATAATTTTGCGATTGTTATTGAAATAAAAATATTTGTAATTTAAATAATTAATGCTTTATACCTAGAATTAACAAAATTTAAGCACTTTACGATTAATCTTTTTATTTAGTATTGAAAATAGCTACACGATAATTGCCCGCAAAATAAGCGTCGGCCCGTGTCAGATACAATTCACTGATGGTTTCATTACTCGATTGTATAGTGTCGTTTCATGCTTCTCTATATTTTTATCGCTTACACTAGGGATACCATTAGACTTATCGTGACTTAACAAGTTAAGAGTAAAAGTACGTTATCAACAATAAAAGCAGGTTTCACGCAAAAAGTAACATGCGATCAATAAACGCAAAACTAAATTGACATAAATCCACGTTTAGCAATTCACTGAACAGTCAACGGTTCTTAAATAAATTCCGTTCTTTTCAGGTATGGTGATACTCATGTTCGTGAAGTGTCCTCAAGAAAGCTATCGGATGTTAACTCCGGTGATGGAGGGAAACATAAGCATGGGTTGCAGTTCGTACTGTCGCTGTGACAACGTGTCATTTAGCCCTGTTTGTGGCCAGGTATGTGGTCTCTGTAAAAATACGTGATTTCAAAAGCTGGGTGGTTTAATGTCAAAAGGATAACGGTTACTCTCAGTAACTGATTTTTACTTTTGGCATAGTATTAGTCTTTTATGCAACGTGTTCTTTTTGTTTTTCGGGAAATATATAAATCAGACTAAATGAATAAAGGTCTAACATAAGAATAACTGTAGATGTCATCATGTCGGCAGTCAACCACAAGCTGCCGAAATACTGATCGATACATCAACAGCAGACGTCGGCAAAAATCAGACGAGACGAAGAAGTCCCACAGTACAGAGTTGAAATGTATCTTTTAAAAAAATCTTAAATTAAGTATGAATATATGGCATACCCAATATCACCATTATTACGGTCTGACATAAAAAAAAATATCTAAACATTCGTCCAGGGACTCCGTCCGACTACTATGAAAAGTGGTTCGCTGAATTAAGACTTCACCGCATGATAATATACAGATCATCTCGAATGCATACATAAGAAACAAAAATATCATGAACATCACAGTTTTATTAAGGCGCGCAAAAGGCTATTAGCGATACTGTAACGACGTGACTAATGCCTCGGTGAGGCGGCGGCGGCTGTCGAAAAGCAAGAGAATAATGTTTCACATGTTTTGATGAATATAATATGTTACTAGCGGACCCAGCGAACTTTGTTTCGCCCCATCCTCGTCTTGCCCGGCCTCGTCCCGCCCAGCCACGTAATTAAAGAAAAATTCTAAGGGTGGATAACCCTTATCACTAAGGGGTATGAAAAATAAAATGCCTACTCAGTATGGCAAGCCGTTTCGGAGGAGTACGGGAACGAACATTGTGACCCGAGAATTTTATATATAAGATTTTATGAATATACCTTGCAACGAAATCCTGATTTTACAACACTGGGGATAGGTGAACACCTTTTCATTAAAATGTATTTTTATTTTTGTCAGATTCTAAATACGAATTTCGTAGCCTTTTTTCTTCATGTCATGCCGTCAAATTTATGGTAATGATGTATGTCCCTTCCGTCCGTTCCATCTCTGTAAGACGTAGGGCATGTTCGGACCTCCCTCTTTGCCGTGGACACGTCAGAAAGAGGTGGCGGCCTTTGTCCGTCGTTATCAGCAAACTGCCACTTCTTAAGATTCCTATGTAGTTATAAATAAATAAATAAATATTCTTTGGACATTCCCACACATCGCAATCTAGTCTCAAAGTAAGCTACACCAAGCTTGTGTTATGGGCGCCAGACAACGGATATAATACTTAAATACATTTTGTTTGTAAATACATACATGATATACATAGAAAACACCCAGACCTATACAAACAGACATGTTCATGCACACAAATGTTTGTATTGTGCGGGGATCGAACCCGCAACCCGCTGCGTAGTAGGCGATTTCTCGACCACTACACCAGACGGGTTCAATTTGCACAAGGCAGAACTTAAGGCGTCTGTCACAATGTTTCAGGACGCGTTCACGTACATGTCGCCGTGCCAGGCGGGCTGCGCGGGCGCGGAGCAGCTCGACAACAACACGTGGCTCTACCACAACTGCTCCTGCGTCGTGTCCGGCCGGAGCGGCTTTCCGCAGTGAGTATCTGTAGAAAAAAGCTAAGATATTATTAATATCATAAATATTATTACAAATATATTATACAATATACAAAATAATATTATAAATATTGTTAATAATACCTAACCAATACTTATTGATATTTTATATTTTTTAATTTAAATATCTCTACTGAAATTAAGACATGCCTTTCTAATATTGTTTTGACTGAAATTGATTAAAATTTATGTAAAATGTATATACACCTAGAAAGGTAGAATCAAGGGAAACTTGAATTAGCTGTAACCTGGTTCCCATGCACAATAAATGTTATTCATTTTTTCATACAGACAGAACTTTGTCACGTATTTCCTCATGGCTGTTACACAGCGTCAAGATATGGCCGTCTCAATCGTTTTTGCCTTGCGCAATGGTTGACTGGTATAGTAGATAGTGCTTTAAGGATTCAGCCAGCCATTTGTACTTTATTGAGTATTGCACAGACTCAAGTATAAGTAGACTTTATTGCAAGTATAAAATATATAAATACTTTGGTGATGGATTATAAAAGAAACGGTTACCATACCTATTGAATGATTTGCCCGGGATTATATGCATGGAACAAGATACAAATGTTTTTAAAAGAAAACTTAAAAAGTATTTTTAGCTAACTTAGTTTAGTATTTAAGTTTAGATTTGGTATATTAGAGACTCGTGATTCCACAGAAAAACTATGTCAATAGTGGGACTACTGTTTATTTAACTGTCAAACGCAGCTTTTCTTATGATTAAATAAATAAATTAATAAAAAAATCAGTCTCTCGCCCATAACGTTTCTCGATACTGTCACACACAAATCTAAAGTCAAATCTAGTGATAAATAATCTATCTAAGATCCATTCTAGATACTATAGCATATATTTCTTCTTTTTACAGTCTTGACCGTTTCGAAAAACTTAACCTCAGCACACCATTCGACTCGGGCTACGCGATCAGCGGCGAATGCGGCGCGCGCTGCGACTCCATATACCTGTTCGTGGGAATATTCGCGTGCATCATGTTCATACACGCGAGTGGCGAAGTGGGGGGAGTGCTGCTCATGTTGCGGTGTACTCATAAGTTTGGTAAGTAGTCCTCAGTACCCTAGTACCCTATGTTCCTAAAAATAAAGCTATCAAAGGAGATGATATCTGCTCGTGGGCATCTTCGCGTGTATCATGTTCATACACGCGAATGGCGAAGTGGGGGGAGTGTTGTTGATGTTGCGGTGTACTCATAAATTTGGTAAGTAGTCCTCAGTACCCTATGTTCCTAAAACTAAAGCTATCAAAGGAGATGATATCTGCTCGTGGACATCTTCGCATGTATCATGTTCATACACGCGAGTGGCGAAGTGGGGGGAGTGTTGCTGATGTTGCGGTGTACTCATAAGTTTGGTAAGTAGTCCTCAGTACCCTATCTTATATACAATTCTCCGATTCTTACCAAATTTTATATGCGTATTCAGTAGGTCTGAGAATCGGCTACTATCTATTTTTCATACCCCTAAGTGATAAGGGTTGTTCACCCTTATTTTTTTTAAATTTTGGGACGAAATTATTGTTTTTATTTTTCTATGATGTGGCTTTAAAAATACATACAACCTAAAAAATGTTTATAGCAATTTTAGTAATTTGATATTTTTTCATCCCGCTCGATAACTGGTCAATTCTAGTGTTTTTCTTAACTTTTAAAATTACGAAGCTGGGCGAGACGGGGCCGGGGCGGGACGGTGCTAGGGGCGAAGCAAAGTTTGCTGTATCCGGTAGTGTTTCTATATATAAAGCCGTAAGTCGAGATGATATCTGCTCGTGGGCATCTTCGCGTGTATAATGTTCATACACGCGAGTGGCGAAATGGGGGGAGTGTTATTGATGCTGAGTTGTACTCATAAGTTTGGTTAGTTCTTCTTAGCTTAGTAGTCCAATAGTAGATTGTTATACAAGGGGAGAAAGTGACCCATTTCACTCGAGAAGTTCTTGGCGCTCGAACGGAGTGAATGCGCTAATAATCGAGAGTGAAATGGGTTCTTTCATCCGAGTTATACATAATATTTTTCATTTCGACTGTGAGGAAAAATAAATAAATTTATTTAGATATTATGTTGTTTGGCGAGAGATGAAATCTCAAGTTTTTACATCACATATCAGTTTGTTTACCGTCGTTATACATAAAACACAAGATTAGAAGGACAGTTAAGGCACGAAAGACCACAGAGTACTACCTAAAACGCGGACGATATGAAATATTTCAAATCATTGTTAGAAATATCGATCGATTTTTTCTCACAGACAATCATAATACTAAAAGAACGCAACCTTGCAAAAACAAGGTAACTGGTCACCAAAACTACCACAGATAATGTCAAATTCCAGGTTCAATTTTGCCTCATGAGATAGCGCTATAAATGACAGCTAAAGGTGGGAGTGAGTAAAAAGATTAATGAGCAACAAAAATGGCGGCAAGTCGCCTCCGTCTGCTTAATAATCTATGCAATAATCGACTAAACTAAAAAAAATATCGTCAAAGACAAACAAAATGTGACAATTTAAAATGAAAAAAAAGTAACACTGTATGGCGGGAAACCGAAATATATTTGTAGATTTTAAATTGTAAAAAATTAGACCAATAGAACATTTTTCAAATCAGTGACGATAATAAACACGCTTTTAATGTTTAGCTAATTTTAAAAATATGAAAAGCTTGTTAACTTTAATAATATAATGTGACTCAGTTACCTTTAGCTCCATGTCTGATCGTAGCAATTAAAACTAAATTACTTTCCACCCTAAGGATGGAAAAGCTATTTTCCACCCGTCTATCTTCACATGAAAGTTCAATTTTCCGAACAGAAGAAATGAAAAAGACTATTGTCTACTGTACCTGTAGATAGATGAGTTGTAATTAGCAAAGCTAGTGCGGCGCGCGCTGCGTCTCCTTTTATCTGCTCGTGGGCATCTTTGCGTGCATAATGCTCATACACGCGAGTGAACAAGTGGTGGTAGAGTGGTTGTTGATGTTGAGGTATTATGTTCATAAATGGGATACATTGTCGTGCTGAGGGGTACGCATAACTTTGATAATTAAACAGGACAGGATGCTGACCTTTGACACACATGACCTTATTATATTATACCAGCGGACAAAGCGAACTTTGCTTCGCCCCTAGCACCGTCCCGCCCCGGCCCCGTCTCGCCCAGCCTCGTAATTTTAAAAGTTAAGAAAAATACTATAATTGATCAGTTATCGAGCGGGATCAAAAATTTAAAAAATAGGGGTTGGTGATAAAAAATTAAAAATTTAGGGTTGTATGTATTTTAAATGCCACATTATACAAAAATAAAAACAACAAATTTCGTCCAATAATTTTAAAAAAAAATAAGGGTGAACAACCCTTATCACTTAGGGGTATGAAAAATAGATAGTAGATTCTCAGACTTACTGACTACGCATATAAAATTTGGTAAGAATCGGTAAGCCGTTTCGGAGGAGTACGGGAACGAACATAGTGACACGAGAATTGTATATATTAGATAAACATTCAATGCGCGTTACTGTATCGGTCTCCTATAGCCCGCGAGACCAGGCGCTACTTGATCAGCATGAAATAGAGATCTCGTGAGACGTGTGAAAGAATTCTTGAACTATTCAGCCACATTCGACTTTCTAATTCCCCATTTATGTAACTGAACTTAGTGTCACTTAACCAAAGTCGTCAGATTGCCCATAAAAATGTGTAATAATTTTCTTCCACAGACAAAGCAATGGCGATGGGCGTGATCCAGTTCGCGATAGGCATATTCGGCAACGTGCCGTGCCCGATAATATTCGGCGCGGCCATCGACGCGGCGTGCCGCATCCGAGACGCGGCCTGCAGCGTCACCGGCGCGTGCGCGAGCTACGACAGTGACAGCTTCAGGCACTTCTATTTAGGTAATATTTTTTTTTATATACAGGGTGACTTTGTTATCAGTACCGAAAATTTGTGTAAGGATAAGGACTCCACTGATGAATATGAACAACTTTTACTATGACGGCAATAGTGAAATCGAGAAAAAAAAATCAACTGTTCCATACAAAAGTTCAATTGGCGCGCGGTCAAATGTATGGAACAGCTAATTTTTTTTTCTCGATTTCACTATTGCCCCCATAGTAAAAGTTGTTCATATTCATCAGTGGAGTCCTTACACAAAATTTCGGTACTGATAACAAAGTCACCCTGTATACAAGTTTAACGTCCTTGGCTCTACGCCATACAGACTATTCTTTAGTGTTTATTTTTCATTTTATATCACTTATAACTAAAACTAACACTAAACTATTATATCTTAACCTAACTCATTAAAATGCGAGGTGGTTCACATTTCAATGCTCAACAAGGAAGCTTAGCGCAGGAACAGCGATCCGGGTAAGACGGCGCGATCTGATCACTACACTTAATTCCCCACTTTAATTGCATTGTTTTCTTCAAAATCACAAATTATCATGACAATTCCACCGCACAATCACAATAATTGACCCGAAAAAAACAATAACTAAAATGAAGAAATAAGGTCCGTCCTTCCATTTTCGTTTCAAATACGTAATACCTTTTTTCATAGCGTTGTGTAACGTTTACATATATTAATTATCCTTATGAGTAAAATTACAATATTAAAAATTAATATCACAAGTTGAATTTAATCGAGTACAGTTGAATTGTTACATCACTATTGGGACTACGCTTGCAACATAAAAAAAATGAAAAGTTCCATTGAAGCTGTCATTCTGGTCTATCTAATTAAAAATCAGAGTAAAGGCTGCCGCTCGCGCACAGCGTCAAACGCATGCGACTATTCGTTTCAATATAAAATATCCAAATGAAGTAAATAACCTACTTAACACTCTTTCGTGCAATGTTTTGTCATAACCATAAATATTATACACGTTTAGTATTGCAATAATTTCAACACGACGATAACAACTCTCTGACGGTCAAGCCCACCAACAGGGATAGCGTTTCGCGTTAGAAAGAGATACGCATACTCGGCAAATAAAACAACCTTGAATGAAAGTCGTGCTTGCGTGAAAACTAAATTGCACTTTATTGCTTTGTGCCGAAAAGTTGTGTTTTATTTAACTGTCTCTAACGAGTGATCCGACTATTATATCTTATTAGTGCATCGTTTATGGTCTGTTTACAAAAATATATTGAATATTTTGAACATGTTTTTTAGAGAAAATCATTTGTGAATACTAATAGAAGATAATTATTTCAAAAGTTCAGTTTTTTTAAAATTTG
Source organism: Pyrausta purpuralis (assembly GCA_963924145.1). Taxonomy (NCBI): domain Eukaryota; kingdom Metazoa; phylum Arthropoda; class Insecta; order Lepidoptera; family Crambidae; genus Pyrausta; species Pyrausta purpuralis. The sequence continues at coordinate 22,193,693 of OZ001659.1, forward strand.
ACTGTCAATATATCAGAAACGCGTTTTTTGCTAGGTCTTTGAGAAATTAAATCCTACGAATGAGTAAAACACCTCAGAAGGGAGCCCGACAGTTACAGAGAGGATACAGACAGGTACTGACATAATCTGAATCCATAACCAGCCAGTACTTAATCGGTTCGCATCAATAACGACTAAAATAACGGTTTAACGGTATGCGTTGTTACAAACGGTATACGAGGTTTTCGGTTTCGTCAAGCCTTTTTGTTACACCCTTGATTAACCAAACTTCTCTCCCCGCAGGCCTGTCGGCCGGAATAATGTTCCTCGCGTTCATAATGGACGTGATGGTGTGGCGGCGCGCCGGCCGCATCGACATGAACCCCGAGGACGCGCCCGCGGCCCCCGGCCCCCTGCTGCCCCCCGCGGCCCCCGCGCCCCTGATGGCCCCCGCGGCCCCCACAGACACGCAGCTCTGACGGGGCGCCGTGCACTCGTACGAGTCAAACTTGTGAATCTGTGGAAGGTGGAAGGGTAATATGCGCCGACGTCGCTTCCATCTCTTCAACTGTAATTATTACTAAAGCTGGCACGTTCACAGTACTCACACTTATGCAATTTCACTATACAGTATGTTTGAAAGTAAATGATTTTGATTCAGTATGCGACTATAGTTTGTGTAGACAGAGTGAGGTTTTCGTAAAATAGGTGCGTTGTCTATAAATAAATACAAATATATGTGTTATTTGTTTATATTATGATTATAACATTATTTATTTTAATCATAATCGTACACTAAATCTTCTATCCTATTCAAACTCGCCGCGCGTCGATCACTAGTGACCGACGCTAACGTCACGCTGTATTTATAAACAGCAGCAAAATGAAAACAATAACTGTCCCCTTCACGCTCATAAGCTAGACCGCGTGCGAAAGAGAGACGGGCATACTTTTCATGATGCGTATGCAGTACGACGCAGCTTATTCACAGACACTTCACAAGCGCAATCTGTAAATGTGTTGAACGTGCCAGCTTTAGTTAACTGTCCAGTATAGAAGCCGAAAAATGAACCTATTAGACGATTATATTGCGTATGTCGCTAATTACCCTTTTTAAAAAATGAATCATTTTGTTGAAGAGGAATGTCAAGTTTGTTTACAAAATTCGACTATTAAAGAAAACGAAGTTTAGATTGGTATTGCTATGTTTCTGAATAAACTATTGTGCCCCTTCTAATTTTTCACTCTCTTTTTTGGTAACTATTCACTCTACTATAGAGTATCTAATATTACAGAACTTCATGTTTGAGGTAGAATAAGGATTTCTCATTTATGTGGAATTTTTGAACTATGACATTCGTCATCTGTGGCATCACAACACAACACATGTGCTTATATTAAAGATGTTTTCTTGTTAGCTCAATGTACGGAAGTTTTTAAATATTGTTATCATATTAGGCAGACGCAATCGCCGGACATTCTTATCCTACTTATCAAAGTTTATTGAATTCTAAATAAAATCGCGACATGAATTTCATAGGTAAAAAAAATAACAACGCAAATACAGACTACTTACTTATATTTCTAATTTATATTACTCTTAAATAAGGCCTATAAAATAAATCAATGGTTTTTCATGATTCTTTTTATAACAACAAAAAATAAATAGTACTGTATTGAATAGCGGTGTATCTTTTACAATATTGTACTGCATTTTTCTGCCGATAACGTGCATTTTACTAGCTAGATATACTTTTAAGTATACATGTGCTCAATATACTATAATATTTTTTTGAGAGCAAGTCAATGGCAGATTTACAAATCTTCTTTTTTATCGACTATTTCAATTCGAGTAGAAATTTATATGCATGTACTAAAACGACTATTTACTTCCACCGTTTAAAACTTAGATGTTCTACATTACATCACATTAACCAGTTCAATTATGATGTTTTTTTAAACATTGTATGATGATATCTGTGACTGACTTCTAAGCTATATGTAAACTATGTTGAATGATTGCTACTCATTATTTCTTTTGAAGTATAGTTATAATTAAATATTATTATTGAAAGCCATGGTAAGTGCAATAACGATGTTATTTTGTATGAAGTAGGCAGATATATACTATTATTTCGGTTTCAAAAGCATCTTCTTGTTTTTATACATATACTTTTTAATATTAGGAAGTTTGGATTCTTTGAACATAGTTTATATTTAGTTTTTTTTAAAATATCGTAAACTATATGGCTAGTGATTAGACGTTTATTTTAGTGTAGAGTTTTTTTTACAAATTATTTTTAATATTAAACATGTACATATATTTAGATAAATTAAATGTATAATCTTAGCCTAGGTTAGTAGGAATAAGTTGTTTTTTTTTAGAAAAAATCTTATATTAAAATTTATTAATCTATTTGCTATTATTTGATAAAAAATCTTTGAGCTATGGTCATAATTGCCAAATGAAGTGAAGACCATTTTTTATTCCTCATTTATGACAATTACTAAAGATAAATTCATAAAATTTTAAATACTTATGTCCCGTCGTATTATAAAGTTTTTTGGTAAATAAATAAACATTTATATTCAATATTAAGGCCATAGCTCTCGTGTGAAAATGTTAAAAGGCTGGGTTGTGTGTAAATTTTTTAGAAAATATTTAGATAGTTCTATCGATACGAATGAAGTTAATGTAAGTTGACAATATTGTCGATACTAATTACCTCGAAAATTTTCATTATTGTAACGACTCTGTGATTTGGGCATAATTTTATGTACTGAATCATATTATTTTTAAATTATCTACAGCATCATATTTTTGCTTTAAAAACTAACTTGTGCAATATAAGAACACTTACGTCTCGATTTATTTAATGGTTTCATTTTATTTTTAATAACTCTCACACAGCATACTTTTCTGCCTTGTTTCTCAAACTATTTTTGCTTTTCATTTTATTTAGGAATTGAACCTCGGTAGATGGACTTATATTAAGTACAAAACATTTGCAATATATTTGTAGGATTTCCCATAGATTCGAAAATATAGTTAACTGTTTGAGATGTTTTATCCTCTTAAGCTCAGTGTTTTTTATTTGTTTATCGTGTTTTCAACAATATATCGTTTTATTATCATTATGCAATTTGGTGTGCGATGTCCAAACTCGAAATGGTACAATATATTGTATTATTTATAAAAGACCAAACTCCACTGCCATGAAATCATTGTATTATACCATTAATTATTAAAAGCAACGAATCAATGAAATGATTTATTATAAAATATTTTCACAATTATTATGTGCAATGTCTTGTAGAAAATATTGAAGTTTTTTACTGATATTATTGATATTCAAATGAATTAATTAAAATGAATTATGTTGTATTTGTTGCCCTATTGCACTATAAATAGCTTTTTACTTATTAACATTACTGACGTTTAATGAAATCGAATATTATTTTTATTTAAATAAAGACAAAAATATGATGTTTTTGGAAGAAGATATTTCGTTCACGTACGTTATAAACTCCTAGCTTAGTATCATATTGTAGCGAGTTCCTCATTCGATGCATAGATTGTTTTGTTTATGATTGGTAACATTTAAAAATCTCTATTGGTCCCAATTCTTTGTTTAATATTTTTTTACGTAGAGGTCCTTTGTGAGTGATAGTGATTTGGCCAATCTGTAGGAAAAACAATCCGTATCTAAATAAGGATATGATCGTAAGAGTAGATAAATATTGTTGATTGTTTCTGTATGTTATCTAAGTGAATGTATTTAGGGCTAAAACAGCAGTTTTTGTAATAGTGAACACAATTCTACTAGTCTACGATGTTAGTTATAGTAAATAATAATACCTCTGAACTAGAATAAAAACTTAAACAACTTTTAATCCAACATTATTTAGTTAACCGGCGTTCTATCAATCCGTGACTTAAACAATTTTAGTATATTTTCTCTCTGGTATTGCTTGGGAAAATTGTTAATATATTGTTCTTATTATTTTGACATTCTGGTTTCTGCAACTTAGATAATATTCTATTATAAATATTGTTGTATTTTATTATGTTTGTGATTATCAATAACTTTCCAAATGAGACGATCGTTTAGCTTCAGTATAGCAAATCGTTATGACTGAAATAGGAATGAAAGAAGTGGAACATTTGGTATATAATTAAATATTATTCAACGTTTATTAATCTTTTTGTATTTGTAATTTTATTGGAACAACAATCAGCTAATAAAACTGCTATTATTTTGGATTTATAAACTTTACGTTGCTTTTATTGTGTCATAATAAAAGTAAATGAAATAACTTTGTTATTCGCATAATTGCAGTTTGTATACCAAAACGCACAAATATTTGTATAGGACGAGTAAGCTAATGTAATTGTATTTCAAATTATGTATAAATTAAAAATATAAAGAATAGGGAATTAACATCCAACTACTTATAAATCAATAAAAGTCCGTCTGTAAGGTGTAACTACAAAGTACGGTAATTATTTGTTTATTTACATAACGATTCTACATATAAGTACAGTATAGATTGTTATAGTGACGCTGGTCACATATTTTTTAATTATTTGTAAATAAAAAGATATTGATGTAATTTTTGTTTTACTGAAGAGAATACTCCCGAATTAAATTAAGCTATAAACTACAACCCCATTATTATTCCAATATTGACATTATGACTTTGTTCTCTAAAAATCTGTCCTAGACTTGTGGTTGTCGACCTCTGGAGCTCTACTTTTGAATCACTCGCGTGAATATGGTGTGTGATTTTCGTTCAAAATCACACTAAAATACAACGAAAATCACGCCAAAAAATTTTGTCGTAAGTAGTAAAAAAATGACTTATTAATTTTTTTAGCACTGTTATGTCGATTTCAACATTTTTTAATAAAATAATCGGAAAATAATCAGAGATATCAAACGCCATTTTGACGCGAGTGATTCAAAAATAGGGCTCCTGGTCTTCGGTAGTAAGTATAACAATAAAACTCGATAGGAAATGATCGATTCGGTTGAGCAGTTCATATAACCTTTGATAATCACAAATCGATAAATGCTGTGTTTTGCACATCATTGCCCTTTGTCAAATGTAATGTAAACCGCATTGAATATAGTATAATGAATAGTATATTTGCTGTTTAATACATAATTATACTTAACTCTTTTTAGGGTTCCGTAGCCGAATGGCAAAAAACGGAACCCTTATAGTTTCGTCAAGTCTGTCTGTCTGTCTGTCTGTCTGTCTGTCTGTCTGTCTGTCCGTCCGTATGTCACAGCTATTTTATTCTGTAACTATAAGCACCACACTATTGAAATTTAGTAGGAAGATGTATCCTGTTAACCGCTTTACGATTCTCATACAAAAAATAAAAAAATATGACATTTCAGGGGGGTTCCCATACATGAAACTAAAACAAAAAAAAACTCTTTTGTCAAACCTATTCGTGTGGGGTGTCTATAGATAAGTCTTTTAAAATGACACTGAGGTTCCTAAAACCATTTTCTTTTAAAGTCTAACGTTTCATAGCTAGACGCTTCCAAAGTGGTAAAATGGGCGTCCCCCCATCTAACTTCTAAACTAAGCGAGTGTAAATTTTGAAAAAAATATATAATGTAGATCTTAACAAATACTTTCAACGAAAATTGGTTCGGACGGAATCGAACGAGAAGTTTTTGAGATATAGCACATTTTCAACAATCGCAAACATAACTTTGTACTTCATACAAACACTATGAAAAACAAAGTTATATTTGCTGTCTACAAAATATCGTGGATTTTACTAAGTGGAAATAAGTGGATTCTCAAATTCAGTTAAAGTTGGCACGGAACCCTCAGTGCGCGAGTCCGACTCGCACTTGGCCGGTTTTTGAATACATATTCTAAAACCTAAAATGCCTTCTCGGTCATACTCTTAAATAGATTTATTGAGGCTAATTCCACGACATCGTGTATTGGATTCTCTCGCTGCACTTCATACCGCATACTTCTCTTCTGCAGGTCTCAGGAACTATGTTGTAGTTATTCAGCAAATTCTTGTTACAGCTGAGCCCTTTCGATGTTTTTGTACAAGCGAGTAAGTGTATTTTCCTGTTCCGACAAATTTTCCATCGGGTTTCTCGGTGATCATGTGACAGTAGAAAAACTGGATGACTTTTAATTCGTCGTGGCGTTAACAATGGGAGATGATCTTGCATTTCAGGGTGGTATAAAGCCTTGGTTTGGTGGGTAGCTAGTCAGTGTGGATTGCCATCAGCAGAGTACAGCCCGGGACTACAGTTGCAAAGTAAAAGATGTCTAAGACTGTCCAGTATGTCTATCTCGTGCTTTTGTTGGCGTCTTGCTTCGCTGCACCTGGTATGTAGAGTTGTCTTTACTTAATGATTATTATAATATATTTTCTCTTGAGTACCTAGTACCTTTATTAGTATATTTTGATCGAGCACTGATTCCAGAATTAATTAAAAAACTTAAATTATAAAACTTACGCTGTTCTTATTAAATTCCAAAGGTCTAGTATGAATCTACCTAGGTCCTAGTTCATCAAGACATCAAGTCAAATATCTGGTTACCCGCAAAAAAGAGTGTCACCAATTAATGGAGCAGCTTCGACCTATATTAAAATATAATAAAAAATAAAAATCATAACTAAATTATCTCTATATGGGTTATTAACAATGACACTATTATTAGCTATGGTTAGTAGATACACAGGCTCGAAAAGTCAGCTTTTTGTAAATCAACCCGAGCGGCTTAAAAAAATTGCGACTCGGCATGCCTCGTAAATAAGGTTGCATTCATCCTACTTGCTATCATCTTCAGGATCCCATTACTGCTCTCCATCACTCTGCGCACTATGGACAGCGTCTTCCCGCGCATGATTGCAAAAAAGTAATCTACGGCAGCGACTGCAAACATATAAGATGTGCTGCAGAAACGCGGAAACCGCAACAAAGTATTGAGAACTAATCAATCAGGCATAATATTTCCAGAGCGACCCCGCCGTCACTACGACGGCAGTCTGGGCACTTTCGGCGGTGGCGGTGGCGGTGGTTACGGCGGCTACGGTCACCACCGCCCTGCTAGCCACGGAGTTGGAGCCGTTCCATTACACATCGGCGCCTCGCAGTCATTCTCCAAGTCATCGGCTAGTGCCAGCTCGCAGTCTGGCAGCGGATTTGCGCATGGCTAATTATGACGTGAGTTACCCGTAAGCCGTTAGTTGTACTTAGATTATGTACGATGTGAGTCATCTGGCTTTCATTTGGCTTTGTAAAAATACACTTGGATTTGCTTTGGTATGATGCACTCACGTAAAAACAATAGAAAAAAATGTTGAGGCGAAACTGTTGGCGTCATTTCGGTATAAGTTTTCTACATGTATCGGGCCAAAGTTGAGGCCTTATGATATGACTCATCAACCCATTAACCTTTCACATCAGTTGCTGTAATTACGTTAGATTTTAGGTGTATGAGTACCTATCAAAAGGTTTCATATTGATAAAGTCCGTTTCTTTTGGTTGTCGAAAAAACAAAAAAGTGATAAAGAGATTGTTAACATTACGAATAATGTAAACAATCTCTTTATAACTTTTAAAATAATTTCAGTAAAAAAAAAAAACATTTTCTGTGCTAGTCGAAACTAACAAAGAAAAACGGACTTTACTCAAACTGGAATTAGGTTTGAACAGTATTTCAAGTTTCTTATTTTCATTATACTGATACACATAAAACTGAATAACAATTGATTTCCATCTCAATTAAGATATGAATTGTTTTTTCAGACTAAGCGACCACCGGTACCCACTAGTTGACTACAGCAATCGGATTCTAATGAAGTGCATTTGATAATAATTTGGTTTCAATTTTAATATGTTAATGTATTTAAATTATATTTTTATGACGAATACTTAGAAAAATAAATAAATACTACGTCCACAATCCAAACGGGTTTTTACTAAAATAGCGGACTGTTTACAAAATTTATATTACTGACGGAAAAACAGTTATGTATAATAACACCATTATTAGCCATAGAATTATTATTTCCCACGATTGCCACAGCGATCGACATAATGTCGATATTAAGTGTTATAAAAAATAAAAAACACTATATCTTCGATAATTTTTAATTTTAATAAGCTTTTTTACATGTAACCAATCTAACTAATTAATAAAATCACTTACACCTTTATTAGTAACGTACAATCATACTTATTATTTACCTGTAACCTTATAAATAACCCTGCCCCCATCATCTTAAAATATTTTGCCGTTGAGATGACCCTGGTTTTGATTATAAGCGGTAGCGATAGCGGATGCAGCCGCGTGCGCGTATGAACGACCTCCTCGGATGTGCTCGGAAGAGTGACCATTCCTATTGTAAGCTTGTTCACGGCTGCCGCTGTTAAAAATACAAAACATAAATTAAAAATGAAGTTTTTCTCTGCTTACCGCTATGCTTAATTTTCTCGCGCTGTTAACACTTGCTGTACTTTATTGTTCTCGCTCCTATTAAAGCCACGTCACATGTAAGTAGTATAGCAAAGTACCTGTTTCCATACCCTCTACCGCTGTCGCCATTGCCGCTGCAGCCACTGGACCCCTCTTGACTGACACTCGCGTTTTCTTCGCTCCCGCTCCCGCCTCCGCGCCCATAGCCGCCTGTGCCGTACCCGCTGCTGTTGTAGCCGCGTCTCACGCGTATGCCTGCAGTAGTTAAGGGTTCATATGATTATTCATTAAAAAATCACGTAATAAAATGTAAGCCTAAGCTACTAGTAGCCTAAGAACTACTGTTCAGAAAGTTGTATTAAAGTGTCACCAGTGTTAATTCGGTACAAGTTATTAATTGTTCATGCAAGGAGTTATGCAGCTGATGAATCAAAGGCTGCAAACGGCTGCGCAAAAGGTCTCGCGGGTTCGATTCCCGGGTAAGGTTAAAAATATGTAACCTGAGTCTTTCTGTTTAGATGGTCTCAGGGCAGCCCGGAGTTTGGAAGTTGGCTGCGTTTCATCCCGTGATCTCTCTCCGGTCGTGTCAGATTGCTTGCTGTCCCATCTATACTAATATTATAAAGCTGAAGAGTTTGTTTGTTTGTTTGTTTGTTTGTTTGAACGCGCTAATCTCAAAAACTACTGGCCCGATTTCAAAAATTTTTTTTACGTTGGATAGTCCATTTATCGAGGAAGGCTTTAGGCTATATAACATAAAGATACGACTCATAGGACCACAGCAGCAATGAAAAATGTTGCGAAAACGGGAGAAAGATATTCCTTTTGAGAGCTTCCGCTGCATACGCTGCGGAAACCGCTTAAGTTACACAAAAATTATGTAAGACAGGATTGTTCAGCATTAAGAGTTCTATAATAAAGTCCGCGACAGCATATGTCTATCTTTTATGGTTGACTTACTACAACCTTTTTTATGTTAATAAATTTGTAAAAAATAATGCATTATTTTTAAAGGTGTATTATACACACAGGTATTTATTCTTATCAAAATAAATACATTCATCATCACGAGCATTTCATTTAAAACCAAGTTGCCCTTTATATCATTTGATTTCAATAAATATCTTAGGAGCTATCACAGTTTTAACATAACTCCGCACCAAAATAATGTTCGAAGCTTAAGTACAACGTGCGCTTAATTATAAAGCTGAAGAGTTTGTTTGTTTGAACGCGCTTATCTCAGGAACTGCTGGTTTGATTTGAAAAAATATCTATGTGTGTGGATAGCTTATTTATCGAGAAAGGCTTTAGGATATAAAACATGACGCTGCGACGGGAGGGGAGGGAGCAAACTCAAAACGCGCGGACGAAGTCGCGGGGGACCGCTAGTCGGGCTATAAAAGTGAAAGGAATAGAGAGTGCACCTGTGCTCGTATAATATGTCCCGCGTAGTTAACTAGTCGTTGAGATTGGACACTGTAGTTTTATCGGCTAAGGGCACTATATTAGTTGTCTTTTGAAGTGTAGATGCTTGTGTGTACTGGTTCCGTATTTGATTATAAAGTATCACATCATTATTCCAGACAAAGTTAAGTGCAACTCAACTATCAAACCCTAGGTGCTAATCTTTGCTACATCTAAGTTAAATCTTCATAAAAGCTTACCACGCGCAGACAATCCGATCACCAACACAGCAAAGACCGCAAACAACAGCAGTCGCGCCATGTTACCCGAATTAATGCCACCACCTGCTCTTATTCAGTTTATATACAGCTTATAATCACAACGGTCACGCCGCGTCAACTCTTCGGATGGATACGGTCACACGTCAGTTTCGGTGACACGAGAACAAAGGTGGTCGGGACGATACTCGGGATGAGCCAATTTTGAATTTGGTGCCCTTGACTTTGGCGGCTTGAGGTCGAAATTGTGGTCATTATGTGCTTCTTGGTTAGACGCAAAACAGTATTGAGGAATGAGGAGGAGTACTGTGAAGTTGTTTACTGATGTCATTTCGCTCTTGGGTATCTATAGAAAACGAACTCACTTACTATATTTATTAATCCCTCAAGCGTTACGTGAACGAGACACAATGCAAATTCTATTGTTATGCGGTTGCCTGCAACCGCTCGGGTGTTGAAGGATAAATATCTATCCTATGGACATTTCCACACATCGCCATCTAGTCTCAAAGTAAGCTACTCAAAGCTTGTGTTATGGGTGCCGGACAACGGATATAATACTTAAATACTTTTTGTTTGTAAATACATATATAGAAAACACCCAGACCAATACAAACAGACATGTTCATGCACACAAATGTTTGTATTGTGCGGGGATCGAACCCGCAACCCACTGCGTAGTAGGCAATTTCTCGACCAACTACACCAGACGGGTCGTCAATTCATCGTTAAGTATCTAACGATTAGTTATTAAGACCTTAAGGGGTATGTACCGGACGGACGATACGGACCACTTACTTTGCGATTTCCGAGTGATTAAACATTCATTTTTAAAAACTTCAGGAGCCTATCGTGTGTGATTAATATAAATTAAAAGGGCTTTTTAAAATTTAAATACCTGCGGAGGTCGTAGACTGTGAGCAGAAGAAGAACAATCTTACTATGCGGGTCATCAAGTTTGAGTTTATTCACAATGTAATAAATTCCTTTGTGATTGTGTGGAGTTCCACAGGACCTCTATGAAAGATAGTTTTAGGTCGAAAGGTGTCAGGTTCCGGCGTTAGCGTTCCTCTAACCCTGAAGTCGCATCACCATGATCACAATCAGCTGCAAGACATCTACTTAACATAGTTTTTCATTCACTAAACCTTTTTTTTTCCCGTTCGGGTCAATGTAGAAACCATAACCTTTCATATTGTCTCGGGTCTGAGTGTTGTGGTTTCACCGTTGTGTCTGATTTCCACAACACGAAGGCATTGGCTACTTACTTTGGGATTATTTATTTACTTATTCTTCTCGTATCTGACTGCTATGCCTATAAAAATAATTAAGCTGAGCTCATAGAAAACGTGTCGTGTACGTGACGAGAAATGCATTACCGATAGAATCGCTTTATAATAGAATTTATTTACTAGCATCATGTTCCACTATTAATTCAGCAAGGGCGCTTACTTTAGAGTGAAATTATGAAATTAAGACCAATGTTGTAATTATGATTAGAAAATCATTATCGAAGTTATCGTGCACTAGAGTATCTGTGATTTGTCCGTTAGCCTTTGCGTTTTGGCTTGATTGGACAGTATAGTATCCCACTCCCTATCTACCTGCATGGAGCTCAATCACGAGATATTATGATGGTGCAGGCTAACCTTACCCTTTTTATGGCACATTCACACCCGTCTGTAATGAAATTCAAAACACAAAGCGTATTTTACTACAGCGGTCCACCGCGATTTCCTCCGCGCATTATGAGTTTGCTCCCTCCCCTACCGTTGCAGCGTGATGTTGCATAGTCTACAACCTTTTGCGATAAATAAGCTATCCAACACAAAAATAATTTTTCAAATCGGCTTAGTAGTTCCTGAGATTAGCGAGTACAAACAAACAAATTCTAAGCTTTCTAATATTAGTATAGATATGTGCAAAAGCCTCCAAAGGGCTTTATGGAATTGGCGAATTATGTCTTTAGGATTTCGTCAAAACACAGAAGACAAGGCACTTTTAATGGGTTCTTTTGTTAGAGTTATAAAATACATGTAGATTCATTTTACTGTGCTTTTATTATTTACTATCACTGTACATTTATTGATCGATATCAAAAATTGTGTAATGCACTTGGGTCACGTGGTAAAAGTTTGTTATCAATTATGAAGGTAGTTTACTGAATTCCGGCATCATTTGGTTTTCGTCTGAAACAGAAAATACAAACGGGTTTTTAGGTGAATAAATATTAAAACTGCGTGGACGATTTTGTGCTTATCACAATCTACAACTCAAATAGGATTGGTATAAATGTAATTTAGCAACCTTGAGCGCTTTTACTCATTGCTTATATCCGAAACCTATGATTTGTATTTGATGCGAGAGATGCTCAAAGTCTATACGTATCTGAATCAGATGCTCTTAGGTTGCTTTGCCACATAGGTCCGGGTTGAAATTGGCCATCAACGCCGTCCAACGCCAAGGCCAATACCGAGTACCGACACCGCAAGGGCTGCCTCCGATAATAATAATAATAATAAATCATTTATTTCAGATTTCATCCAATCCATACAATTGTGTTAGTAACAATAATATAATTTTAAAAATTTAAAAAATAAATAAATAGCCTTCAATCCTCCGATAGCAATATTTTCTCCTTCTGAAGCCGCTGATTCCTCCGACTAAAAGCCTGGCGTAGACAACATACCCATAAGACGGTGCGGAATAAATTAATTAACGCCGTCCGGGTCCAAGGGCACCAGCTCCAGCTCCTACAACAGCCGGGTCTCCAAAAGCCTCTAACACTTCCGCCTGTCCTATTTTATGTCTCCAGCTAAAAGCCTGCGTGGGGCGCTTACCTAACAAGATGGAATTGATCAATTAACGTCGCCCAACGCCAAATCCAAGTCCAGCATTTGGTTCACCAGCGGCACCGTCAGCGCCTATGCCAGCGATGCCTTCTGGATACCGGCAGCTCTACCTCCTTCCAAAGCCGCTGATGTCCGCGTAGACTACTTACCCATATAACTGAGCGGAATTAATCAATTAACGCGGTTCAGGGCCACTTCCAACCCCAGCACCACCACCACCAGCGCCTGCTCCAGCTCCTACACCCGCTGTTCCTCCGAAAGCCTTCAGGCCTCCGACAGCTCCACCCGTCCTTCTTCCGAAGCCGCTGCTGCCTCCGATGGCGCCGCCGGCCGAGAACCCGCCTAAACTAGCACCAGCGCCGACACCACCGGCGCCAGCTCCACCGCCTATACCAGCTCCGATATGAGCTGAAAAGTTTAATTCAAATACTTATTAATTTAAACACAAGGTACTGTTGGGGCAGTGCCTCGAGGGTGTAGCGGTTAGTTCGCTGGTCACTACCCAAGACTTCCCGGGTTTGAATCATGGGTTGGGCTGTCTCTTTGAGTTTGGTTTTCTGACTTAGCTCAGAGTCAGGAAGTTGGTGGTGAGGATACGCCCGTGCCTCGGCACGTTAAGCCGTTGGTCCTGCGCCTGATCTCTCATCTATCATGTTGGACTGCCGTCTTCCCGAATTAATGAGAGTAAAGGAACAGAGATTGCACTTGTGTAGTGCACACATTTGGGCACTGTAATATCTGCTGCGTACCGAGCATATCTCTGTTAAGAAACTCCATAGAAGAATATTTTTACAGTTATGACAGGACTAGTGTGGAGGCCCTTTAATCAAAAGCACAGCGTAAGGCGTCCACCTCTCACAAGGTACACATTGGATGCAGAGCGGTGGCAACCAGTTGACATAGAATACCATTGGAGAGTCCTATGTTTGGCAGTGGACATCTTACGGCTAATAACGTTGATGATGAGACACGAAAAATTCAAAAGAAAAGTCACAAAAGGTAAGAAGGACGACATCATAATATTTTATTACCTGGAATTGCGTAGACACAGGCAAAAAGCCCTAAAATGGCCAATACGGGTAATACAAAGCGCGACATTGTATGGACTGTTGCTGGGATATTTGTACAACTCCTTAAATACTAGATCTAAATGTCATACAAAGTTTCAAATCTAGCCAAATATCACCCAAAGTTTAGGTATAGTTTTTAATCAACTTTGGTGATTTATATGTTTTCTTGACACGTGCGCTTGTAGATATTATAATAATTACGATCTTTAGCAGAGTTTCTTAGAACAATGAATTAATTACACGGGTTAATATGGTAAAATAAGAAAAGGTTATAGGATATACACTATTTTAGATTTTCGCAGAAACCTATTTCAACTGAAGGTATTATTAGTAGTAATCGAATGTTGATAAATTTTATAAATATCTTGGAAAAATTTGGAACAAAATGCATTATTCATTAGCATACATTTCAATGATGATAGCAGTTCCCTGCGACGTTGTCTACACGTTTTTGCGACCTTTCCTATTGGTTGTAGCTTGATGTTGAATATTTTAAAGCTGAAGAGAATGTTTGTTTGTTGGTTTGAAAGCGCTAATCTCCGGAGTAACGGGATCGGTTTGTTAAAATATTTTTGTGTTGGATAGCTTATTTATCGAGGGAGGCTTTAGGTTAGGTGAGCAAACTCAAACGCGCGGACGCAGTCACGATCACGTGGGACCGCTAGTTAAGGGGCGCCCCGGATTTTTAACGCGCACACTAGCGCGTATATACTATGTATTATTAGATGTTATGTTATCTGTGTGAAAAACAAAATATTGGAGCTAAGTGCAATTAAGTTGCAAATGCAATGTAAATAAGCATGCATTTAAATGTGGAAAGCGGTTCTCCGCAAATTTGTTGACAGGTTTTTTTGCAACTTTTTCATTCATGCGCTTTTCCTTGGTTTTATTTTACGCTATCTACATGATCAATGTAAGATATAAGCTTTCCTCAATAAATAATAACTATTCAAGACATTATTTTAAACTAAGTGCCTGAGATTATTGTATGGTACAATCAAACAAAACTTACCCTTCCGATTTATAATAAAAGTCTAGATTTTTACTATACATAGTCACCACCAACATTATAATGAATTTAGTTTCAAGGCAAACTTGTCTCTAAAGATGTAGCTTAGTTATTATTATAAGCAAATATTTACTTTAATAATATATATTCAATGTGTTTTAGTTTTTTTGTTTGATTAGATAAGACGAACAGACGAATGCTAACTCCAGTAAATCACGAAGCTTAACCGTGGCTACCTTATAATCAGAGTTAAGTCTTTTTTATTAATAATCTACTGGAGCAGCCTCTTTTTGGTGCTTGCTGCATGAATTTAATCTAATTATTTAATGTAAGAGCCATCATAGAGGCAGCCTACCTCTTTAATCCTTATTTCATTAAAACACCTACACTCAGATGAGCTACCGCATTATTAGGTGTTTTACATTTTGTGACACAATTTAATAAAGCTTTTATCTCTTTTAAATGAGTATTTGTCCTTTTAAATGAATTTATTGGTGCGCATGAAAATGAAAACAATAACAAGCTAGCAATACTCATAAGTAATAGCTACAAGCCTGTCGCTACGAGTTTTGGGTTAGTACGGAAAGGTTTGATAAAAATAAAACAATGCAGTAAATTTGTGCTAATATTTTTTTTGTAACATAACATCTCTATTATGTTCAAAAGTATGGCAACACATTACCTCATTTTATAATAAGTAAATATCACATAACGCTTTTCAAAATCTCAATGTTTCATCCAACGTAGTTTTGGTTTTTATCTGGAATAAAAGAGAAGAAAATATACTTATTAATAAGCCCCATACCAAACACAGTGCACGCATATTTTAAGCTATTTCAATATATATTAAAGTAAATCCGACTATAGTATTTTAATATTTTTTTTTAAATAAATCAGCGTGCACATTAAGAGTCTGGACTGTAGTCGACAAATTAGGACATAATTTGAAACAGGCGCTTACTCAAAATGTATGTTTGTATGTATAAAATAAATTGTTTACCCGTAATGGGCGCTTGAAATTTTGCCATAACCACCCGCACCGGCGCTCGCACTTGCCGAGGAACTGGCGTGAGAACTTGCACCACCGTAGCCGCCGCTACCACCGCTACCGCCGTGACTTCCGCCGCTGTGACCGCCACCTGAAACATTTGAGTTTGTTTACTATTTGTCCCCAGTGACTACCACACGCAGCATGCGTTGCGACTTGCGACATTTGATTGACGTCGATTTTAATAAATAATTTTACAAGTGCAGCGCGAATAGTTTGTGTAAAAAACGCTGTCGTTTTTGGGTGTCCTGGAGAAGTTTAATAGCAGATTATCATGTTGACCAGTCGCAAAGTTCTAGAAATGTCAAAATTACATAAACAAAACCTGCGCATATCGAATTACTCGTATGGTTAATCTTGACTGTAGTAAATGAGATAGTGACAACTAAAGAAAGAGTTTTTTCGCAACGATCTCATAAGATCTCAAAACCTTCACTTGTGGTTTCCTCAAACAAAACCTCAACTTCCATCTTGTGCAGTGCAGAATTCAGTTAGTGCTCGTATGTTCAAATGACATTCATTTACCTCCGATGCCGCCGCTGCCACTGTGACCGCCACCGAGACCGCTGCCACCCCCTAGGCCACCACCACCGCCGCCGCCGAGTCCGCCACCACCTCCGAGTCCGCCACTGCCGCCGTGTCCACCGCCTAGTCCACCGCTGCCGCCATGTCCTCCGCCTAGCCCACCTCCTAGGCCGCCTCCGGCGCCACCACCTAGTCCTCCACCACCTCCGAGTCCGCCGCTGCCGCCATGTCCACCGCCTAGTCCACCGCTGCCGCCATGTCCTCCGCCTAGTCCTCTGCCACCGCCGCCCCCGCCGCCGAGCCCGGCGCCGCCGCCGAAGCCGCCTCCCAGCCCTTTCCCGCCGCCACCGCCCCCGCCGAACCCTCCGCCCGCGCCGCCGCCGAATCCACCTCCTCCACCAAATCCACCGCCACCTCCACCGCCGCCTCCACCGCCGCCGGTGGACCCACTACCGTAACCTAAAACATTGAGATTTTTTATTAGTACTCTGCACACCTTATTGATAATTGACGACGATTTGACGACCTCCGTGGTCGAGTGGCTAGCACGCTGGTTTCAAGCGTCGCCATCTCGTAAGGTTCCGGGTTCGGTTCCCGGTCAGGTCAATGTAGAAAACGATCTTTTCTATATTGTCTCGGGTCTGGGTGTTGTGGTACCACGGTTTTTTCTGATTTCCATAACACAAGTCCATTGGCTACTTACTTTGGGCTCAGAACAATGTATGTGATTGGTGTCCAATATTTAAAAAAAAATGCGTTGACAGACTGTCGTTCGATTTATCGATAAACATTGCACTGTGGATAGATAAGATGACATCACTGCCCTAAAAATAGTTATATGAACATCTAGGCATTTGTGTATCATAATTACACTTCGATCTTACTCTATTCACTCCTATTGATAACAATTAAACACATTCTTCAAATAATAGTGGCTTTACAGCTAACGCTCGAAAAAAGGTTGCAGTTTTTACTCGGTTTCAATCGAATCCGAACCAACCAGTAGATATTTGCCAGCACCCTTCCATCCAATTGTATAACTAACTAATAGTAAGACTCATTTTATAATTGCTTTTTTAGTTCAATCTTATATGCTTGGTCAAAGTTACCTGGAGCTGCGTACACGCAGGCGACCAGCCCTAAGGCCACAACGGGTAATGCTAGACGCGCCATTTCACACACTGTGCCTGGGACCTCCTCCCGACTTCTTATATACTAACTGCTTATGTCATAACATAACTCAATAGCCGCATGTTCAGACTCTTCAGTTTTTTCGGCCCATTTTTTGCGCCGGTTCATATCGCGGTAATATCAGCCTGTCTGTATTTGCTTTTTTGGACGCAGCCGGGAAGAACCAGTGAACTGATGTCTTGGAAAAGTGACGATACAGTGTCTGCATGTTTTTTTTGACTTTGACACTCTTCCTGGAAAAGTTCTTATCGAGCTTCTAAAGCACGTATCTGCATAAAAACGTACCTAACTATCGGTGATTAACTTATTTTAGTATCTAAGAACTTAGGTATATATTACGCCGATCCTGGAAATTTTGTGCGTGAATCTCCTCTCACTCACACACTACCCAATATAGGTTAATATAGTTAGGATTTATTAGTCACATCTCATTTTTGACTCATGATTGGAAAAAAGATAAGATAAGATAAGATGCATTTATTTACCCAAAACATGTGTAGCTGTAAACACGTGTAACATGTAAAGCTCAATTATTAATAAAACAAAGGGTTTTATTACTTTGTCTTTAAATAATTCTTATGTCATCGTACGCTTACAAAAACAAATATAGCAAATTAACATAATTTGTGTAAAAAAAGGTAAACTTGCATTAAGTCAGGTCAGAGCATTGAGTGTTTACATTTAGTGTGATTTGATCAAACCCAGCTCACATTAAATCTAGGCACTAACTATTTATGATTTTAATGACCTGATGATACTTAACTTTAGTGTACTTATGTTTAGCTAGATGTTTTTACAGCTCTTCACATGAACAATAAAGTTTTTTGCATTCAAGTATTAGTTCATCTTCATAAATCAATCAAATTGTCTTTGATATACCATGATTATAAGGAACTCAGGAATCAGTTCCTGAGTTACCCTTAAGGGCCCTTACACACTGCGACTTTTCGATCGATCGATGCAGTCGCGCGTGTTGAAAACACGCTTCAGCATCGCGACTAACGCAATGAACAGATTTGATTTTGCACTGATGCAGTCGCGCTTAATATCGATGCAGTTTCCAAAATTCAGTACATAATTTGTCAAATTCCAGCTTCTGCATCGCGGCTGTATTGATGCTAACATGCGTTACCATACGCGACTGTATCGATGCTATAAGTAGCGCAGTGTGTAAAGGTTGACATTTCGCGACTGCATCGATGCTAACGCGCGTTTGCATCGCGACTGCATCGCTGCTAAAAGTCGCAGTGTGTTAAGGTACAAAATCTATAGAGGTCGCATAGAAGACATTATTTTTTTATTCGAGATGAGCTTCCCTATTCTAGGAGTACCTAAAGAGCCTAAGTGAGAAGCTTAAAGCTTAAGTGAGAAAAGCCTAAATGGGCTTAGACAGAGTCGGTGATGGAGCGGGCTCGCCCAGAAGAAGCCTGTTCACTCTGATTTTGAAAGTCACATATAAGTGTTTTATCTAATGACGTAATGTATGATCCACTGTGGAAGCTGCGATATCAAGACTGCAAACTTTATAGACTAGCTTTTCTAACATAGCATGACACTCGTTTCACGACCGTATAATACCTATCTATCAAAGGTTCCGTGTCAACATCAATTGAATTAGAGATCCACTTACTTCCACTTAGCTATAATACCACAATATTTTGTTGACAGCAAATATAGCTCTGTTTTTTATAGTATTTGTATGAATAATAAAGTTATGTTTGCGGTTATTGAAAATGTGCTCTATCTCTTAAACTACTAGTTCGGTTTCGTGCATACCAATTTTCGTTGAAAGTCTTTGTCAAGATCAACATCATATTTTTTTTTAAATTCACTAGTTACTTAGTTTAAAAGTTAGATGAGGGGTGAACCCATTTTGCCACTTTGACAGCATCTATTTCTCTAACGTTAGACTTTAAGAGCACATGGTTTTAGAAACCTCGATATCATTTTAGAAGACCTGTCCATTGCCACCCTACACGCATAGGTTGGACTAAAAAAATCAGGTTTTAGTTTCACGTATGGCCCCCTGAATTATTTTTTTGTATGAGAATCGTAAGGCTTTTAACAGGATACATCTACCTACTGAGTTTCAATTGTGTAATAGTAATAGTTTCAGAATAAGGTGTCTGTGACATACGGACGGACAGACAGACAGACTTGACGAAACTAAAAGGGTTCCCTTTTTTCCAATCGGCTGCGGAACCCTACGGAACCCGGAAAAAGTTCATTGTAGCGCCTACTAAATGATTTGGTTTTGGACAGCCAGGGAAGTCCTGATTTGTAATTAATAATTGGCCCGGCTCACGACGGGAGGTGAAACGTTTTTTGTTGCAAACTTTTTTGATTCGCTCATTCGTGACGAGAATAACATATTTAAAAAAATATTATAATACAATTGTTATGATTCTGCGAACTGATTCCTCGAAGTGCGCTTGACTTTTCCTTATTTATGTTTTAATAAAAGGTACTTAGTTTATTAACACTTATCATTTTAATTAGGTATGTTCCAAAATTAAGCTTGGTTGTGATGGAAACGGAAGTGATCACCAGAGCTTAAATCATCCAAATAATATATTATTATCTTTTTCAACACACTTGCTCAAAATGACGTTTTTATTCCACCGATTTTTGGCTCATAATCATAGATATTAAACACGCGTGCTTTTTCATTATATTATTGCACTAGTGCTTTTAGTTTATTAACCCGACCAATTTACATTTGTACCCTAGTACCAAGTCGTAAGTAAGAAGAAGAAGCGATTTAATTTAGTCGGGTTATAAATACTTTTATTTTAGCAACAAACAGGATTTATGCGAAAAATAACAGTATCTACATATTTATTTCAATAAATGGTAAATCCAGATTTATTACTTAAAAATAGCTGAAATTCATTTAACATTTTCTGTGATTTGTATTTTAAACACGAATTATTACATTTTTAATCTTGGCTTTTGGCCGATCATGTTCGCGCCAAAGCCTTGCGCGCGCATCGGTATCGCGGCAAGAAAAAAAAACAACGCGCCATTTTTCGTAAATAATAATTGCCGGCTGTGACGAAGTTTGGATTATTTACAAAGTTTAATATTAATGAAAATGTCTACTTCAAGTGAATAAAATGAAGAAAACCTATTATTAACTCTGCCGGACATACGTAACAAGGCAAAAATCGCGTGCGAAAGTCTTTGCTATCAAAATCGAGTGAAATGTATTTTTACTGTTTTAATAATTGAAAACTTAGTAAATGAAGAGTCTTGTTTTTTCCTCGCAAGTGTGTTGAAAAACGTCGTATGAAACACGTGTGCCTGTGACCATTATATACGCGGCTTTCTTATGGCGCACTCGCTTTCGCTCGTGCGCACACAATATCGCCTTGTATATAATGGTCAACTTAGCACACTTGTATCATAATGTACTATTTCAACACACTTGCTCAAAACGACGTTTTTATTCCACCGATTGTTGGCTCATAATCATAGATATTAAACACGCGTGCTTTTTCAGTATATTATTGCACTAGTGCTTTTAGTTTATTAACCCGACCAATTTACATTCATACCCTAGTACCAAGTCGTAAGTAAGAAGAAGAAGCGATATAATTTAGTCGGGTTATACAATACTTTTTTTTTAGCAATAAACAGTATTTATGCGAAAAATATCAGTATGTACATATTTATTTCAGTTTATGGTAAATCCAGATTTGTTACTAAGAAATAGCCCTAATTCATTTAACATTTTCTGTGATTTGTGTTTTAAACACGAATTATTACATTTTTAATCTTGGCTTTTGGCCGATCTAGTTCGCGCCTAAGTCTTGCGCGCGCATCGGTATCGCGGCAAGAAAAAAAAAACGCGCCATTTTTCGTAAATAATAATTGTCGGCTGTGGCGAAGTTTGGATTAATTGTGAAGTTTAATATTAACGAAAATGTCTATTTCAAGTAAAGAAAATGAAGAAAACCTATTATTAACTCTGGCGGACATACATAACGAGGCGAAAAACGCGTCTTTTGCCATCAAAGTCAATTGAAATGTATTTTTACTAAATGTTTTAAAAATTAAAAACTTAGTAAATGCAGAGTCTTGTTTTTTCCTCGCAAGTGTGTTGAAAAATGTCGTATGATACGCGTGTGCCTGTGACCATAATATACGCGGCTTTCTTATGGCGCACTCGCTTTCGCTCGTGCGCACACAATATCGCCTTGTATTTAATGGTCAACTTAGCACACTTGTATCATAATGTACTATTATGAGGCTAGAGCGGTCTAGCTAGCTTCGTTGAAGGAAAACTGTTAGCGGTATTAGACCGAAAATATTTGCTATTTCAAATCTTAGATTTTTATGGTGTGTTCGGTTACGTCCGACGACGGTACAATCTGCCATAAATAGATATGCATAGGGAAGTATGCAATTACATCGAGTTTTAGGGTTGTAATTTTCGTTCGAATATTGTGTTGGTGTTCAGCACCACTAACCTTCTTTCTCTTTCTTCATCATTATCAGCCAAATACGTCCACTGCTGAACATAGGCCCCTACGGCTTTCCACGGCGACCGATCACTAGCGGTCGCCATCCAGTTTGATCCTGCGATCTTTACAAGGTCGTCGGTTCATCTTGTTGGTGGACGTCCTACGCTGCGTCTTTGGTCGAAGGGTCTGCAATCTAGGACTTTCCTATCCAAACTTCTCTCTTTCTTAGTGTTTTTTAAATAATATGTCCGTATTTTGTAAAGTAACCAAAAGTCGAAAATGAACTACCCCGATAAAACATAGAACGTGAGGTAAGGATACAAAAATAACATTATAAGTGTTGAAAACAATCTTAAAGGAATCACAATTGGTGTCCTTTCGAATTTAATGAAGCATATTCCAATTCAGGGAAAAGTGTAAGTTTCATCACAATCGGCTGAGTAGTTTTTGAGATATGAAGGAAATACTATGGAATAAAAATATTGGTGATTGTTTTTTAAAAAAAACATTGCAAATCGTAGCAAAACATCGCTAAGCAAAATTTTCTGCCCTCTCATTGGGAACTATAGTTTTTTATAATGTTGGTGTCAATGCAGAGCAATTGATGAGTACCTACTATCCACTTTCCAACGGGATAATAATTTTATGCGCCAAACAGAGCGAAGCTGCTTGGACTCACGTGATTAAGCTAAAGAGTCTGTCATTTATGAGGTACTTAGATATTGTTATAAAATTATGTGTATACGCAGATTCAATCTTCCTTTTTGTAGAGTACTTTAAGCGCTCTGTTTATGCTTGAAGTTAGAAACATAAATAAGCAATCTACAAAAAAAGAAAGTTAACTAAGTACATAACTATATTATTATATTTTTTTTTGTAGATTGCTTTCAGTGCCCATGTGCTATAAGTTAACTTTACAGCTTCAGATCCTAAAACCTTACACGCCTTAAAATTAATCTTGATACTTGTGTTATTTTTTGTTAGATTGTATGGTAACTGGCCGCCCTTTCTTTAATATCAGTGTAAGTAATTTGTAAAATCACTCAAAGATACTAACTCTACTCATTGCTATTATTATGCTAACATTCTGATCGATCGATTCTGAATGATTTGGGACAGGAAAGTTCTAGATTGGAGACCCTTCGACCAAAGACGTAGCGTAGGACGTCCACCGACAAGATGGACAGACGACCTTGTAAAGATCGCAGGATCAAACTGGATGCAGACCGCTAGTGATCGGTCGTTGTGGAAAGCCGTGGGGGAGGCCTATGTTCAGCAGTGGACGTTATTTGGCTTATAATGATGTTGATGATGATGAATCTTATTGTGTTATGCAGTGACTCTGCAAAGACTCTTTATCTTTATCTGTGAGATGTTGCCACTTTGTGCAACCAAAACTATCAAACTGATGTTCATTATCGCAATAAGTAGGTACACTTGTGAACAAAATAATTACCTAAGTTTAAGCCATTTTGTGTTGTGTTGTAATAAAATTAGTTTGCAATGTAAAATGAAAACGTTTAATGTAAATAATGCTTTTAAATCAGGAGATTTGTTGAGGGTAATGGTTTTTACACAATACCAGAAGGAAAGCCATTAAGCCATGGCCATGCATTCTTGGATAGGCATCAGAGTTAACAGGTAACCCTGACGTGGTTTATAACTATGATCCACCAAAACAAGACTTTTCGAACAGTTATGCATTGTTAAACAAATGTGTAGTAAATCGTCCTGTATGGAAATCGAGCCCATGACTTCTAAGAACTCCCCTCTAACCAGTAGTTATAGTATGATAAAAACTCAAGATTTTAAAAGATACCTCAGGATTTTAAAAGATACTCTTTTTGATTGTACCGATTGTTGCTATGGATACCAAAGTTATTATTATTAAAATGTCATATCATTATTTGAATTACTTGTCAATTAGTTAAACATTTTGTAATTTTGTCTAACATTTATGATAAATAATCTTACTTAGTTTTTGTGCATAATGCCATCTTAGTTACAAAAGTCATAAAACATAGTGATAAGGGTTGTCCACCCTTAACCTTTTTCTTTAATTACGTGGCTGAGCGGGACGAGGCTGGGCATGATGAGGATGGGGGCGAAACAAAATTCGCTGGGTCCGATAGTATTAGATAAATTACGGCTAAGCATTTAGTTTGTATGAAAACATTTATTTTTTAAAGAAATTGGAATTCATAAAAGTTGCCATCGTAAGAAATGATCGATTTAATGTTCTGAATAACATGCCGATGTTAATGCATAACCTCAAAATATGGTGTAAAGAATAAAAAAAGTTATTATGGGTTATCCCTTATAAATAGACCTATACCACCGCGAGCTTTTTTGTAGACCTTTTGAAGGTGTACAATACTGTAGTACATTATTTTGATCCATCTCGTAGGGTTCAGTCAGCGTTTGCAATGTGAGCGCAAAAAATGAGTTAATTTACGACTTCACTTACAAACCATTTAAATTATAAGTGTTTTCATGCTAAATTATGCATGTATTATACATATAAACCTTGCCCTTGAGTTGAAACCGCATCGAAATCCGTTTAGTAGTTTAAGAGATTTAAACATACGTACCTACAGGCAGCGGGAAGCGACTTCGTTTTATACTATATAGTGATGGTAATTCGATTGCGAGTTCTACCGTACTTTTACCAAAAAAATCGCACGAGAATCTGAGAATTGCTCAGGAAATTCGTATAGGAAAAAAGTTCACCGATCGAATTTTCTTTGTCGAAGAAAAAATAGTTTTTGATTTCTCAGGGTCACGATTTATGTATTTAGTTTGATGTATTTAGATTATGTTTGTTGTGTAGATATTTTACTTGATTTTTAGGTACAACGGTTAAACTCGCAATCAAATTACCACACGATAGAAGTTCGATTGCCACGAGATTCATCCTTCTAACCCGTGACATTCAAAAATAAGTAACGAGGCTCTATATTGGTTCATTGTAATTTTATTTCGAATCTGTGTCAGAAATTCGAATTTTCTATGAGCAGGATCAGCAATTTTTTTGGACATATTGTTAAACTTTCATGTATTCTCTTAAGATTTTTGTATAATGTAATGTAAACCTATACAATTTAGAATCTTTTTTTAATTATATCTCTTGACTTGATTGTCATGTGAGTTGATGCTGCATTTTGCAATAAAAATATATCCGTTTATCATTGTTCAAATCAGTATTTATTGCATAATCCAACTGTGTAGTTACTGCATCATCAATACTACTTGTTAAGTACTTAAGAAATACTCTTGGTACGATGATTATAAGTTTTTATACTGAGAGTCGCAAGCGCATCAGAGTATTCACTTTTGATGGAAAATAACCCTTATAATACAACTGCATCAGATACCACAGTCGTAATTATCTTGAAGTGCTGCTGAACTACTTATTACATATTTTAATATACTATAAATGTATTACTTTATCCATCATAGTCTAGGCAGGACCGGTTTTTTTTTGCTAACTGACCGCGGTGAGTTCATCGTCATTACTCGAAGTTAAAACAACACTTTTTATTTTGAAGGCTTGAAAAAGTTGAGTATGTAGACGTAGACCCCTGGCTGCTTACCATGTAAAAACTTATTCGTTTTTTTAGTTCCTTTTTATGCGTAGTGTAAATTTTGTATACATATAGCGCTATAGTGTATATTTCCATACTGTTTCTGCTAATAAACAAAAATAATGCAAACAATAAGTTAATGCAAAGCTATGCCAGTTTAGAGCCTAATAATACTCATACAAAAGAAGTTATTAAAATACCAAATTTTTGGTTCGAATTAAGAAAATGGAATGAAACCAGTATCTCTCAGAATATTGAAATGACCTTATAAGTAATAACAGTGGTTAAATGTTAAAAAATGCAACAAAAAGTAAAACATCTATTCATCAACCTACTCGTAAACTCGTAACTCGTTAAAAAGGTAATTGAAATGAAACAAATTGAGTAGATAATTAAAAAAGTTTATCTTAAACATTATATTAACTACTAACAATGAGTTTTTTATTAAACTAAGTTTCTTAATAAAATACAGTCATCTTTGAATTAACGATCGTGTAAAATAGTTATGTATTTATTTATCACATTTTGGGATTACTTTCCGTAACTGCCTGCACTAGCAGAAGCGGAGGCTTTCGCGCTGGCGGAAGCATGGGATCCTCCGTAGCCACCGCCTCCATCACAACCTGAGGAACAGCCTCCGCTGCCTCCGAGGCCACCTGAACCTCCACTACCACCATATCCACCGCTAGAACTTCCGCTGTCTCCGTGGCCACCTCCTACTCCACCACTACCCCCGTATCCGCCGCCTCCACTTCCACCGTGACCTCCTCCTAGGCCTCCACCAAGGCCTCCACCGAAACCCCCTCCAAAACCACCCCCACCAGCGCCTCCTCCGAATCCTCCACTACCTCCGTGGCCACTACTCAGGCCTCCACTGCCTCCATATCCGCCGCTGCCTCCGTGACCACCACCTAGCCCACCAGCACCGCCAGATCCGCCTCCTAGTCCACCACTTGAACCGCCTCCATATCCACCACTGCCTCCGTGACCACCACCTAGTCCGCCAGATCCTCCAAGACCACTGTTTGAACCGCCTCCGAGTCCTCCACTTCCACCGTAACCGCCACCACCGCCGAAGCCACCACCTCCTCCAAATCCACCACTTGTTCCTCCGCCATATCCACCGCTGCCTCCGTGACCGCCTCCTAATCCTCCAGCACCTCCGTGGCCAGCTTGAATCCCCCCAGAACCTCCATTGCCCCCTCCGAGACCTCCACCGCCTCCTGACCCTCCTCCAAGGCCGCCGCCCAATCCACCGCTTGATCCGTAACCTCCACTGCCCCCAGCGCCACCGTAACCCCCGCCGCCGCCTAGCCCACCATGTCCACCGTGGCTACCACTAGAATGGCCACCACCGCCTAGCCCGCTTCCACCTCCATACCCGCCGCCACCTCCATATCCTCCTCCCCCACCACTATAGCCTCCCCCACCGCCATACCCTCCCTTGCCTCCTAAACTCCCAGTGAACGCGAATCCACCCGACTTGCCATCATCACTCTGCGTGCTCACGTACTTCCCGCCTCCGCTTGCAGCGTGCCGGGCCAGGTTGCTGAAGCCGGAACTGACGGTGCCGATGATGTCATTGATGGCGTCGATGCCACCGCCTAGTCCCCCACCCCCACCGAGACCTCCGCCCCCACCAAATCCTCCTCCTCCTCCTCCGCCGAAGCCATAACCGCCTCCGCCACCGTAACCGCCACCGCCTCCGTGGCTACCGTAGCCATGGCGCCGGACTCTTACTGGAAAGAAAAGTTTCATTATTATAATCACATAAAATACGATCGGTGAACTTTTTTCGTATACGCATAACACCAGAATTACCCCCCTGACTTCAACCGCTGGTAAGCGTCGTTGTCGCGTAAAATAACCCACGAATGTTTATCATTAATTATTATTGATTAAAATTAATTTTCATTAAAATTTTACCATGATCATTATATTTTTATGAATTTAAATGAAAATCTTTTATATTATTTTATTGAAAACTTGTAAACATGAAATGTATAGGTGTAAATTTGCCTAAATAAAGATGATTTAATAAATAATTAAAACTTAAAGAATATGACGTAATTTAGGTCAAAATTTTGAGTAGCAGTAGCAGTCAGGGATTTATTAATGTTATTATTTGAACCGAAACACGATCAAGAAACTTTATTGAATCACCGCTGTTATTATGTAGGTACCTACCTGATGCATCGCCGAGCCCTATACCAAGGCAAAGTATAATTCCTAACACCGTCCTCTTCATATCTAATCCTGAGCTTTACTGATTTTATACACATAATAACCTTCCTTTTATACTAACCATCTTTTTAATGGAGTAAACGTGTATGACTTCAAACGAACACGCGAGTACTCGGAAACAATAAGTTTTTATAACGCAGTAATAAGTAAAGTAATGCCTCACAAATCAAGATGTAAGTTTTTGTTACACCTTTAGGCTTATGGTAGCCAATTATACTCATCAATTTGACGAACAGGAGTATTGTACTATAATTATAAGTACCTTACCATCACTTTAAGGAAGTATGTTTATATAGTAAATACGTAGTATTGCTCAATGATTTTTAACATTATTTGATCTTAAGACTACTTACCACTTTTCCTCATATGATATTTTGCAGTGAAACAGCATTGATTTGCCAAAAACTTTTTACATTTAGTCAGATCCTTAAATTATTTTAGGTCGAATGGCAGAACATCTCTTAAAGTTGTAGTAAGTAGACCTTTGGTAGATTCGAAATTTACAATAAACCAGTGGTCACCCTACTTAATCTAATTTTGATTTGGGCTTTTCCTTTTTCTTAAATCGTGTACCTCGTTATTCTGGTTTTCTGCAGTGACCTGGCTAAATAATTCTAAGGTCGGAAGTATACGATTTTTCAAGCAAAAGTTCTTTGACAACTCCGCAGTAGCACAGCGACGTAAGTACTAAATACTGTTTTTTTTGTAATCCTAAGGGTGTATTCTAAAGTTTTAAGAGTCATTTAATATTTTTAAGTTAATGAGGGGAGACAAAATTGGCCCTTCGTAGGTGTCGAGACTTTAGCCAGATTGAATCGAGTCAAACTGATTAGACTCTCTGCATTGCCAAGCGGTTGACTGGCAGAGAATACCTCAAGGCATTAAATCGGCCAAGTGTAACTTACAGCGCAATAAAGTTTAAATAGTTTATTATATAGCGAATTTAACGATGATAAGGATCTTTTAATTCTTGTTATTATTAATTTAAATGCTTTAATTTCAATGAACAGTTTGAACAGCTTCGATCACGACTTGAATTATGCTTGGGCATTAGGGTATAATGACAACAATTAAATAATCTACAAAGAGTCTTCAAGGGTTTGTTTACTGTAGTCATAAAACCGCATTTAACGCCATTAATATTGCAACAGGCAATGTTAATGCAGATAATCAATTACATAGGCTTGGTAGCATCATTATAAGACTAAAAATAATGTCTTAGTAGATATTTCCTTTAGTTGTTTTAGTAAGAGCTTAGGTAAAATGGTGCCGGTGAAAAATGGTGGTTATTCCAGCAGTTCTTACAAGGCGGAAGTAGGATTTCTTTAAATAATTTCAGCTATTATTTAATACAGCGGCAAAAACTTTCAGCTTTTACCTCAGTAGCAAATGGCTTCAAAATTTAAAAACAAGAGGATTTAGCAACTAAAAGAACACAATCAAATGCTTATCACAATTGAACAGTTTGTAAAACCCACAAAGGTTAAGTCACGAAGATGCATAACATGCAGTGTAATATAAGACTAAAAACCACATCCGCGTCAAGTTTACATTTATTTATAAGATAGCGATCTTCGTAGAAATGACCGCTCTCCTTTGATTATCATGAAGTTTGGCCTAGAGCTAACACGTAACGAACTATCAATCAATATTATCGCGACCATTCTAAGTATTTGCTATTTTGGATAAATAATATCCCCAAACATTCACCACCAAAAATTATATGGAGATACCTCCGATTTTGTCGTTTGTATTTAATGAAATTCTCGTAGGTTGTTACGTAATGTTAGCTTTCCTCGATAAATTATCTTAGACCCCTTACACATCGCGACTTTAATAATCGATGCAGTCACGCGTTTTGAAAACGCGCTTTAGCAACGCGACCCACGCAATAAACAGATTTAATTTAGCATCGATGGAGTCGCGCGTTAGCATCGATGCAGAAGCATGACTGCATCGATGCTAACGCGCGTTAGCGTCGCGACTGCATTTATGCTAAAAGTAGCAGTGTGTAAGGGGACTAACTTATTTTTTTAAATCGGATCCGTAAATCCCCGAGAAGAGCGCGTACATACAAATAAACCTTATAGTTTTATATGACGAAGCACATTTTTGGGCTTGATAGGTAAATGTTATTGTAAAGTGAGAATTATATCGTTCTGTTTGAAATCGGGAGTAATTGTCAATTCAACAAATGAAATTCAAGATTTAATCTCGTAAGTAGATACTGGTGCGAATGTTACCACCCTTCTGTAAGATTATTTTTTTACCTACGATTTTCTTTATGCTCTGAAAAAGTAGAGTACTATTTACCTTTTACAAATTAAGAAATGAATGAAAGTAAATGCAACTAATCTCCATATATATAAGCAGAGATAAATATGGATAAGTTTACGAGTTCCTACAAAAACACAACGGATCAAGTTTTTTCAGTTACCAGAATATGTTTCCCTAATTATTATGTTAAAAGTACTCAAAATAGATTTCATCTTTATAGCAGTAAACAGTTTTTTGTATCGACTTGTTAGCATGTACATTTAGCATTGATTATGACGTAATGGAAAATCATTGCAATAATAACAAACACAATTATCTTCCTACATTTTAATGTTATTTCTGCCGGCATGGTATGGGCTGGGCTATAGATATTAATTTAGTTTTTGTTAGTATAATGTAATGGCTTGTCTATATGAAATCTTTTTAAGAATACTTATGGAAACTACTTCAAAATAGGCCCTAAAAGAAAATTTACTGAAAGCGAAACTTTACGTAGTTATGAACTACAAGTACCTTTCTACTGGATATTTTAATAATTAAAAATAACGTAACAATATTTAAGAGTGAGACACAAAATAGGTGAAGCACTATAAAGGCTTTTGTTTCTGCAATAAAAGTGTTTTATAGTTAACGTACATATATTTATTAGGTATATTAAACAATAAGTAACGCCCTCTATAGTCGTACCTGAGTATTAAACAGGATTGATCGACTATCTACAGCTAAAAATCACGATCGAATCGATGACGGCAGAGATTTATCGAAAACGTACGACCGAAGGCCACGAGATGGCATTAACACACTAAACAAATTGATTGCTATATATTGCTATGGCAGTAGGTGAAAATTTAAACAATGATGTTCATAAGATGAAATGTGAACTCTGTCTCTAAGAATAAAATTTAAATGCAAACATTATTTATGTTTTCCTGACTAAGTATTATAACTAAACTTAAGGTTGTAGCTTGTATTCCGGTCTCGGAGCGCCGTAAGCTGTCGCGTGGCTCGTTGCGACTCCGCCACGTCCTGTGCTGTAAGCATTAGCGATAGCGGTAGCGCCACCAGGACCACCACCTCCATTGGACGACCGGCCACCCCAGCCGAAGAACATTGGGAAGAACGCTCCTGACGGCATCTTGGGCTGGTATTCATCCTCCTCTTCTTCGTCTTCAACTGGTTTCTTCACCTGCTTTCTCTTAGACACTCGTTTCTTTGGCTTTTGCACTGGCTCCTCTACTTCTTCCACTTCAGGTTCTACTATTTCTGGAACAGCAGTAACAGTGGCTCTCGTTGTCGGGATTAGATCAGTCTTTTCCGTAGGCTCTGCTAAGTCAGTCGCATCAGTAGCGATCGGTTTCTCAGGAGCTTGGGGGTAGTACACTTCGTTTTGTTGGGGGAAGTAGTCGTCCTGCGTTTGACGGCGTCTGTCGGGGACGTAGTACTGGCTGGGTACTTGGACTTGGGCTTGTTCGGGCTGCTTGAACATGAAGGCAGCCATGCCGCCGCCGACGGAGCGAGGGTTGTAGTACGGGTTGAAGTAGCGACTGAGCACCATTCCTCCGCGGGTGTTGTCGCTTGATCCGTACGATACTGAGGATAGAAAAAAGAGATATTAGGTCCTTCCTATGTTCACATATTGATGAACTGTATTCTATATCAAAAGAAATGTAGCATCATTAGAAAACAAATATATATCGCATAACTTGATATTCAGTTTTTAGAAAATAAACAAATATAGCACTTTTATATTATGATCAAAACCTATGAAACAAAATTTATAATTTCAATATTTTCTATTTTGTCTGGTGGCATGCCCTAATTAAGCGAAAAATATTTATTTATGTAAACTTTATTGCACTCTTAATGGTACAATTGGCGGACTTAATGCCTTATGGCAGAGTTAAATCAGTGGCGGAATATACAATAGTACTAAGAGGGACCAAAAAATATATATTTTTTGGTCCCTCTTAGTACTATTTAAACATACATGCTAAAATTACATAGTTAAAAAAATATGCAAATATATAGGCATGGGATTATTGAACGTACATAGAATACATATATGTAATAAAATAATTACAGATAGGGAAGTGAAGATATTGATGACATCTATTAAGATATTACTGACAGCAGTAAACGAAATTGTGGTTAATTCTAAAGTAAGCTAAGGTTAAGATAGTGGGTGCGGAGAGACTTCTTAAAAGATAGTTTGTTTGAGGACATTCTGATTTCCATGGGGAGAGAATTCCAAAGGCGAATCGCAGAGATGGTGAATGAGTCCGACATAAAGCCGGACTTGTAAAGAGGAGTGTGAAGAGTGAGAAAATGCAAAGGGGAAATATGTACACTTTAAATTAGCACAGAACTTACGAGTGTCAAAATTGTTTCCATAATAGGGGTAGTACGTCGGATATCCCGTCGCCCACGCCGCGCACGCTAAGACCACCAAGCACACGAGTTTCATCTTCAGTTCACTTGTTTTCTCTTAAAGGGTGTGTTGTAGTCTGTAGCTGTCAGGATAGTGCGGGCCTCAGTCTGAGTCCACGTTATATAGTTAGAACTGTCTGGACTCATTGCTATGCAAGGCACGGGACGCAGGCGCTCGCTCGTTTTAAGCTCTCCAATGTCTGATGATATTAAATATCGGTTCTGGAAATGTTGATTAGAGCTTCGATATTTTACGCTTATCAAAAAAGTCATCAGCATTGTCATTTTTATCGGCAAACTTACGATTATTTATTAATCAGAGTAATAATAAATAAATCATGATATACTCCAATATTTCTTAAACAGTGCTAATGAGCATCTTTTGATTATTGTAAAGGTAGCTTTCAGGGTCGACTCCGAAGGTTCTTTACAATAATTGACAGTGTCGAACCGTTAGGAACTGTTGTTAGGAAGATCACATCCTATTCGTGTGTAAGATACATGCAACACACGTCCCAAGATGTACAAGTAAATGTTTTGTAAAATCGATTTGAAGGAAGATTTGTTTGATAACTGTAACTGTTTACCAGTTGACGTTATGCGATGATCGTCAAACCTATTCGTATAACGGCTATTTAGGAAAAGTCTTGGTGCATTTTGGTCTTAAGGAAAATGTAACACCAGAAAATGGTGTCCAATCTTTATTGATTAGATATGAAACGTTATTTACTAAAGGGTCACTCAATGTCATGCAGGACTCGTTTCGAGCTGCATAAATTGGACTCTACGTGGCATGTCTAACAGCTTCATTCATGGCAATTTATAACACTTGTATCTACCTTTTACTACATTTTTTAATTTTCCTGGAAGTTACTCTATCAACACTAGTAGAAATTACAATAGTTTGTTTGACAAAACTTCAGTAATTACTAAAAACCGTTATCACCTCTAAAGAATACTGATGTGGGATATCAATCTCTTAGCGGGCTAAAGTGGCAAAATAGGTTCAGTTTTATGGTCTTTAAAGTTGATTTATAGGCTCTATTAGCACAGATATATCCGAAGTTAAATGTATTGGGATTTAGAGCACGTTTAGCATTTTTGGGGACTCTAAAAGCTTAGGACGCGATAACATCAAAGGTCCTACTCAACATGACTTAGTATTTTCGTATATAGCTATTCCTTTTCTTCTCAAGCTTATGCTAGCATGAGGGACAGTGATGACTAGATTCAAACATTATGAAATTGTATATCAGAGTTAGGCATCGGTCTTGTATGTGACATGGCCCAGCATTTAGCTGATAATATCAGTGCCCACGGCTTCGCGGCATAGCGGCTAGCAAGTCGGTTAACAGTCAAATTTGCGAGTTTGCACGTCTGTTGAAGTATAATCATGAATTTATGCCGGAAGCATCTTTTATCGGACATTAGTATGGTCAGCAGAGGACCCTGATTCATGCTTCGCCGGACTAACAAGTACATGTTGAACACCTGTATTTTTGTTAAGTACCTTATTTAGGAGTCTACATTGGTCATGGAATACGTACGTTCATCAACTATGTCTATTATAGGCAGAGATATAAGTGGGCCTTCACACTAGAGCGACAGCAGCGAATGCATGCTGCGCTGCTGCCATTTATGTATTAAAATTTTCGCAGCGCGACTGTCGCGCAACCGTTGTCATGCTAAAGTCGCCTAAATGTAAAAACGCTTTAAGGCGCCGAATCTGAAAGAAAAATACGTGTGGCACTCGGAGACTGCCGCGGTAAAGCTATTTCATAGCATTTTTTATCAATTTATGCAATTACTATTTAACTGCAATTATTGTTTTACTTACTACTATTACAACCAATGCCACCTAAAGGCAGGTTGCTGAACTAAAGAGACAAGCGTGACATTCCAAAAAGTCATAAAAAGTTCTGCTATTCATCGATAGATGGAAAAATTAAAAAGTATCACCGCTGTGCCGGTCGGAGTGGGGGGGTGTTGGGTTATTTTCGTTACGGAATTTCTGAATTCGGTTTCCACGCTCAAGGCCCGCGATAGAAGCTAGCAATAGCTTAAAACCTATTATCAATGGAAGATAAGGCTCTTTAAACCGTTGTAACGATAATCCTTGGAACTTCTTCATCGACCTCTAGACATGATCCTATTCATTAACCTATTGTCCAGCTCCAAATGAGAAACGTTCGTCACTTGCGCGTGACATTGTCGCGACCTCTCTAAGTGGCCGTTTACCAGTCAAAGGTAGAATTTTCAATTGTTTTGTCAAAATCAGTCCAAAAAAATTACTGAAGTCAAGTCGTATCGTAGTCGAAGGTACGAATGCATCGAGCTTAATATGATCACGGAAAGATAAAAAAAAACTAAGTCAATGCACCAAATCAGAATGATACTTATAAGGAATTTGTATATTGATAATATTATCATAATGATGACATAAATATTAACAAGCATACTATTTGAGTATTATTATTAATAATATTTGTTAAAACTGAGTGGGAATTGAACTGCCTGAAATTGAACGGATTAAGTTAGACCTAACCTAACCTAACATAAATATTAATTTCCTATAGAAGAATTTCACTCATGCGAATCCAGAGGGGGTCGCTAGTCGAAGCTTTACAATTTGGATACTAAACGACTAAAAATCTCAAGACAGTTTTGTCTTGAGATTTTTAGTCGTTTAGTATATAGTAGCAAATATTAGCGTTTCAAAGGTTCCGCGAAATGCACTTTGCATACGCGTGGGGCTCGTCAGACATTCCGGCTGCGCCCGCGCCGGTCGCGATACCCTAATGTAGATTATAAAGTGATAAAAAGTAGTGCAAAGACCTCAAAGTTAATACTGTTAGATATAAAGTGTGATTCGATGAAAGAAGAAATAGCGAGGGTATCTATGTCACTAAACTGCCAGTCATAAAATTGACACGGGGTTGTAAGATTCATATCATTTTTTTTTTGGAGCTGCGTATCGCGTTCACATTTATAATGCAGTGCTACACTCATATCCCCCTTTTCTTCCCAGCATGGCCCGTCTGCCGATTGAATGCATATCGAAGATCTTGACGTCAACGCGTACTGACAGACAAACCATTTTCCTGTTCTTTGTGAAGTCTGGTAAGGGAATTAGTACGCGAATGGCTACGTGCCTCACTTCACGATCGATTTTGATTTGATGGATCTACTTTGCATATTCTATTGTTATCCTCGTCATAGATTATGGACTATACATTCACGGTAACTTGGGTTTTATTATCAGCTACAATCTCATTTGGGACGGTATACAATTCTTGGTATGTTTTTGAATTTTTATAAGTAGTTATTAAACCGAATGACGTCAATAGTTGCAGTTTTCTTTTATTTTATTTTAATTAGTACAATCGTATTATGATAATAAGGTTCCAAAAACATATTAAAATGTTTAAACAAGTTCGTTTTCGTCAACATTTTTTTGTCTTCATATCAGACCGTACATCGTCGTGTTTGGGATATGTTCTGATCGGGTGACGACACGGCTACCGTTTAGATGTATGACACGATGACGCGTTTTGTATTGTTTAGCTTATGTCACCGTTA
Organism: Pyrausta purpuralis; assembly: GCA_963924145.1. NCBI lineage: Eukaryota > Metazoa > Arthropoda > Insecta > Lepidoptera > Crambidae > Pyrausta > Pyrausta purpuralis. Next base: position 22,230,098 of record OZ001659.1, read on the forward strand.
CTCATAGGCCTGTTTATGGATTTACAATCGTTAGCTCTCCCGGTGGGAAATCCGTCTTCAGATTTATCACATTCAAGAGCATCTGACATAAAATTCTAGCAAATCGTGTCAGCGTGTACGTACGCATGTTTCATTTCACATAATGATCACGATTTACGATCCTCAGGTATGAAGTCAAAAATAAACCTTAAGGAAAAATAGAGATGGTAGTTAGTCTTTACAATTTTGATGCTTGCGTCAATTTTGAAGATTACAATCCGAATCTTTTCAAAATTCGGGGGATAGGCTTCTTCTGGGCGAGCTCGTTTCATCTTCGACTTCGTCCTAGTCGCATTAGGCTTGGACTGGAGTCAAGAGCGAACCCATACTAAATAAAATAAAAAAATGTTAATTTCAGGTTTAAAAGTCCTTAGGGTAAGTAGTATTTATGTGTTGGAAAGAACGTGTGTTTACTGTTTTTCTATATGGAAATGCACAAGCAGAATTTACGCAAAACACGACATTGTCGCGGAAGACCATCAACATTAAACCCACGTTCGCCATTTTTAATTTACGGCATGTTCGATTGAGCATCGACCACTTAAAATGCATAAGACGTAGGTGATTTTTTATTGTTCAGCTATGAAATAAATTTTGGTAAAAAGCAAAGCACTCGTGGCAGAATATAAATACTATGAGGTCGTCACTGTATCTGTTATCATCTTATAAAAGATTCTAGGTCATAAATCGTGTCTAGAACAATAGGCACTGCAGGCGCAATTAAATGAATTTTTCATTAGATTCTTCCCAGAAAAGATTAGTTTTTTTCTGTACTTGTTAAGATTACTAATCAGGCGCAGTTTAATTTGATTATGACGTTTATAACATGAAATAAATCTTGATGCATAAGACGGCAGCATGAATCGAATGAAATTGACAGTGCACTTTGCATTCAAAGGCCATATTGGACCACCTGGACACTGGATGAATTTATAATGGGTTATTTTTTCTGCAGTGTTGTATGGCATGTCAAATCCAATTATATTTATATCGTTTTGATCTCATCTATCTACGTACACTTAATGAAGTGAAGTGTACATTCACGCCAAGATTTTTTGATTTTATAACCTATTTTGCTGAAGTTTTAAAAAGTCGTTTGAACCTATGAAACGTTCATTGAATATTTTTAAGAGTCCTTTGAAAATATTCATGAGTTAATAATCGAAGTTTTTTGCTATGTCCGCTATTTTGCAAGTTCAAAAACTTTTGTGATTTGAGGGTTACCTGATGAAGTCACTCTTCAAAACAAAGCTGGCAACGAACTTTTAACGAGAATTACTTACATTGGTAGAATATGTTTAGGTAATCAGTGACTTCGCATACAGATTCTTGGTAATGTTAAAGCAGGCAATGACCTTTTATTTGGACACTTAAACTATTAGGTACTTATTTATGTAAGTATTATCGTAAAGATAAGAAAAAACAAAAAGAAAGTTAATAGGTCCTAAAATAAGCAATTATCTCACGTCAATCAAACTTTTCCGTGTAGTTATTCGATTATGGGTACTAAACCGAAAAATAAGTGATAAGAAATCCACACGTAAATGTCTACAAGTGCTTTGAATAGAAGTTGTTACCATGAGAAAACAAAATGATATTTCTTGGAAGAAAAATCAATCAGTAATCTTTTTTCGAATGCGAACAGCACAAGAATTGTAGGCCTGTGTCGGAAGTCTCGACATAGTTCCATGTCAAACCACCAGGTGGCGCTCGAAAAATGCTGAGACAAAATTGGTGTTTCCGTGTATTTATTGATTGAGAAGAATTTTTGAATGATGCTTAAAAAACTAAAAATATTTTTTAAGATTTATTAAAGATATAACTACGTAAGTTAAAATGATATTTGATGAATTAGAAAATCATAAAATTGAAATTGTCGACGCGAAATGTCAAAAATGATGCATCAGACTTCGCCCGCTGGGGTGCGATTGCGTAAAACAATCGTATTCATTTGACAATTCAAAACGTACGGTATGATCTGTCAAACGGCAAAGAACAAAGGGTTTGACAGATAAAATCGTACGTTATGAACTGTCAAATGAATACGATTGCTTTACACAATTCCACCTCTGTTATGTGGAAAACTCATGTAATATAGAAAGTTGTTAGTGACTCTGAACCTTAGAAAATACGCATTTGCCATTTTTTACTGCTTGTACGAATCCTCTGGGTTAATACTGTAATATGAAGGATAGAAAAAAGTTTTATTATGTAGTAAACCATAGTTTCAAACAAAGTTATGTAAACGCTTCGGCTGAGCTTTGACGGTGTAGTGACCGTGTCCGCATAGAAAGCGCCAAACTTTTCCGAGAATAAGCCTTTTGCGGCATACGTACCTAATTTATATAGCTTAACTTAGATTATAATGTGACCATGTTGAAATGAATAAAATAGGATGAAGTGTTAGCGAAGTAATTATTAGAAGAAGCAAGTTAAATTTAAAAGCAATATAAGGTCGACACAATTTTGGAACTTGAAGGCAGATCTCTCTCATGACTGAATATTATGTACGAGTTTAATACGAGTATTTCAGTTGGAGTGTCCCTTTGTGAAGTTGTTAACATCTTGCATCAACATAGTTAACCACGATGATGTTCAGTTTGCAATTTATAAATGCGTTGGTTTTCCAAATTTCGCCCCTGAGCGTAACGTGATAGAGATACATGTTTAAGAATTCAGAACACCTTGAAACAGGATACTCCAACTAATGTTTGCATACTTAGGCACACTATGTATACTTGTGGCTTTATTCAAGATATCTCGCACGTCAAATAGGTGATAACGGTGGCGCGCGCTCATCCGACGTGCTCCATTGTATTCAAATTCGATCCCAAAATTCCAATTTGTATTTCAACCAATAGGATATATTCGCTTTTGAGACCGAAAAGCTGTAACTGAATGCTCGTAGTCATGTAATTTTATATTTCAAAAGTGAATCTGCGTTTAAAGGCGGAAAAGCTATCTATACTAATATTATAAAGCTAAAGAGTTTGTTTGTTTGTTTGTTTGAACGCGCTAATCTCAAAAACTACTGGCCCGATTTGAAAAAATATTTTTACGTTGGATAGTCCATTCATCGAGGAAGGCTTTAGGCTATATAACATAAAGATACGACTCATAAGACCACAGCAGCAATGAAAAATGTTGCGAAAACGGGAGAAAGATATTCCTTTTGAGAGCTTCCGCTGCATACGCTGCGGAAACCGCTTAAGTTACACAAAAATCATGTATGACAGGATTGTTCAGCATTAAGAGTTCTATAATAAAGTCCGCGACAGCATATGTCTATCTTTTATGGTTGACTTACTACAACCTTTTTTATGTTAATAAATTTGTAAAAAAATAATGCATTATTTTTAGAGGTGTATTATACACACAGGTATTTATTCTTATCAAAACAAATACATTCATCATCACGAGCATTTCATTTAGAACCAAGTTGCCCTTTATATCATTTGATTTCAATAAATATCTTAGGAGCTATCACAGTTTTAACATAACTCCGCACCTAAATAATGTTCGCAGCTTAAGTACAACGTGCGCTTGCGCTAATATATTATAAAGCTGAAGAGTTTGTTTGTTTGAACACGCTTATCTCTGGAACTGCTGGACCGATTTGAAAAAATATTTCTGTGTTGGATAACTTATTTATCGAGAAAGGCTTAAGGATATAAAACATGACGCTGCGACGGGAGGGGAGGGAGCAAACTCAAAACGCGCGGACGAAGTCGCGGGGGACCGCTAGTTATTTATATGGATTATGAAAACTTGACTGACACAATGCTGTGTTTGCTGTATTTAGCTATAGATGTTAGCTAGAAATCTATGCCCAAGGATAATAGATATTTATACAGAATGTTGTTTTGGTCAGAGACCAACTCAGGGATGATAATATGAGTTACGCTTATTCTTAAAAAAAACTGTAAATTATATGCAAGTCTTATAAAAAAAAACTAGTCAACATTCTAAATAAAACAAAAGGAAATTGAGAAGCTCGTACCTAGCTCACGCGTATCTACAAAATACTACGCCGCTTACTAGCTGAACTACGAAGGGGCCACCTGGCGTTGATAGTTATACAGCTCACTAGTATCGCAATAATAAATCGATTTAGTGCGGTTTTTCTATTTAAAAAAATAATATTTTTTTAGGCATCAGTAGGACCACCCTTGAGTCGCTCGTCGCTGACCAAAACAACACCCAGTAAAATAAGTAGTAGGTACTAAAGTTCCTACATTATATTAGAGGTATACCTGCCCGTACCAACCATGTTCTAGTAAGTATGGTATTTTTGAATAAAGTATTTTCTTACTACCAGATACTTACTTATTTTTACCACCACAGGCAATCATTGTAAACATTTCATAAATTGAACTGCTCAAGATATAGGAACATCTAGACAGGTTATTTTTGCCAACTGATCCTGATTTTCTATATTGCCATATGCAGATGGGTGTCACAGACAGTTCTAAAGTGTGCTGGGCATAGTGAATAATTCAAGCACCTGCGCTCTCTGTCCCCTACCACAGACTATAGATATTTAATGACATTTAGTACCGATAACATTGGAGGAAGCTTTTATTATAGCAAATACATGACGGTTTATGCAGAAAAAATATTATAAGCGATCTTATTCTTAAAATATTTTGCAGGCTGTAACAAGAGTTGTTTTCTTGTAATAACAAATTAACGCTTGAGTTTTTTAAGAGTAACATCATCTGTGTAGAGAAGACTTTTGTTGGCGCTATATGCCTTTTGAGGGTTCCGTAACTAATTAGCAAAAAGAAAACGGAACCCTTATAGTTTAGTCATGTCTGTATGTCTGTCCGTCCTCGAGGTATCCATTTAACCTAAAAGTCAAACGTTTGTAAGATAGACGCTTCGAAAGTGGTAAACCCCCCCCCCCCCCCCAAACTTTTCAACGAATCAAGTGCAATTTTTTAATAAATTATATGATGTACGTATGTTGTAACAAGTATAACTTTGTCCTTCGTATAAATTCAATGAAAACCAACGTTATTTTTGCTGTCAACAAAATATTGTGGTATTGACTAAAAGGAAGTAAGTGGACCCCTAATTTAGTTAAAGTTGGCATGGAACCCTCAATGTGCAAGTCCTACGAGGGTCAAACTGAAAGTTCTTAGAACTGGCCACTTATAAACAATATAATAAAAAAAATATTCAAAAATTTGAAAATAGAACTCTTTGCCAATATTACTGAGTATATATTTCATTCATTTGTCATTTGTTTTACGATTTGGCGGCAAATTGAAAATTGTCTGTGTCACGTCAACATGAATTTAACACGAGAAAATTTTCGTGCAATGATTTTTTATGACTTTCGATGTCATTTAAGTTAACAAGAATGTTATGATAGACTACGATTGGCCTTTCACGATGAAGCCCCATCTCGTGCGACTGTTTACAACTGCTTTAATGAGTTTAAACGTGGTCGCACTAATCTCACTGATGATGTACGTGAGGGACGGCCTTCTACGGCGACGACTGAAAATAACATCTGTGTTGTGCGGCGTATGATAGAGACTGACAAAAGAGTGACCTATCAGCAGATTCGGACAAGCTTAGGCATCGGTATGAGTCAAGTGCACAAAATCCTCCACGAACATTTAGCGGTCAGGAAGCTTTGCGCCCGGTGGATACCTCATAATTTGACTAAGGCTCAAAAACTCCATCGTGTGGATTGGTGCCGTAAAATGATTGAAAGATTTAACGGAGGTGACTCAAATGCTGTGTTCGACATACTAACAGGTGACGAAAGCTGGATTTACTGTTATGATCCTGAAACTAAAAGACAATCTGCTCAGTGGGTGTTTCCTTTCGAGGAGTTGCCAACTAAAGTGAAGAGAGATCGAAGTGCGGGAAAAAAAATGGTGGCCTCGTTCTTTGGAAGGATAGGTCATTTCGCAACAATTGGGTTAGAGGATCAAAAAACAGTTTCTGCAGAATGGTACACTACCAATTGTTTGCCACTTGTCTTGGAAAAAGTTCGAGAGAAACGACCTCGCAGTAGGATCCTCCTTCACCACGACAACGTCTCGTCGCACACCGTCAAGCGAACGATCGACTATTTGGCGACATCAAACGTTGAATTACTGGGTCACCCGCCGTATAGCCCCGACCTCGCGCCTTGTGATTTTTATTTATTTCCAAAAATTAAAGAAAAACTTAAAGGAAAGCGGTTTATGAATGCTGAAGAAGCGGTGGCTGCGTATCGCGATGCCATTGAAGAGACCCCTAAGGACGAGTGGGCAAAGTGCTTTTCCCAGTGGTTCCATCGCATGCAGCGGTGTATTGACGTCAATGGACAATATTTTGAAAAGATATAATAAAACTAATAACTGGCTAATGTAATCAGTTTTTGATTTTCTAAGAACTTTCAGTTTGACCCTCGTACTTGCACTTAGTCGGTTTTTGTAAGTACATATATTACGAAGGATTAAGAATAGAAAACAAATCATTCGTCACAAAATAACGACAAAACTCGCACATAAAAAGCTTACGTATATCCAGAATAGAGGACCATTCGTTATGTTTCCACGGGCCACCATACATTATGCGATGTGCGTGCTCCTTGGTATGTGCGACGGAGCGCCCGTCTATGAATAATATTAAGGACACGTTTAAAATCTGTTATAGGATGAATTTTGAGAAAATGATGATTAACTAGCCTCCGAATATGACTCATGCATAAGTTTAAGTAATTTGATGATTAAGAGTCGATTTTACTAACAACAGATAAGACTTTTCGACCGAATAAGTATAAAACGACTGATTTTAACATGACATTAACGTAAATGATGCTGAAAAATACGTGACTTTTTGAATTAGGCGTTTTCTATTATAGTCGGCGAATATTTCATCTAATACTGACGATATCACATACATCAAGTCGAATTGATAACCTCCTTTTTTGAAGTCAGTATTAATGGTAAGGTTTGATGTATCCAAATAAAGAAGCCGCAAACAAAGCATGGCATCTACCAAGACGAAACGATAGGGCGGACATATTCACCAAAGTGTATAATTCCCAAAACTGGATTTATTATGATACTGACATGAGGGTGAGAGCCAATATGCTGACTGGAAGATTTTCACGTAGCTCACATGACAGACTTTATACTCGTGTAGGCTTTGGTCAGTGTAAACTCAAAAATCTATCGGTGTTCTTCGTGTTCAGTATAATAATGCTTTTAGGATGATGTTGCGACTTCCGCGCTTTTGTATTGCCTCTGGTATGTTCACCGAAGCTCGAACGGACAGATTTCGAGCCTGCCTACAAAAAAAACTGCGTCACTACAGAGCAGACTACGAGCAAGTTCCAACTCCATCCTGAAGACGTTATCTGAAAAATGTGACAGTCGCTTCTTCAGGCACTGCAATCGCATAATGACGGCATATTAATGTAATTGCCCAGTGCTGCTTGTGCCTGTTGTAATTTAAATTTTTACTTACATTAGATGAAGTGTATACCTTGTAACATACTATGGGTCTATGATCTGAAATAAAGAGTAATTTAATTTATTTTTATAACTAGCGGTCCCCCGCGACTTCGTCCGCGCGTTTTGAGTTTGCTCCCTCCCCTCCCGTCGCAGCGTCATGTTTTATATCCTAAAGCCTTTCTCGATAAATAAGCTATCCAACACAGAAATATTTTTCAAATCGGTCCAGCAGTTCCTGAGATAAGCGCGTTCAAACAAACAAACTCTTCAGCTTTATAATATATTTGCGCAAGCGCACGTTGTACTTAAGCTGCGAACATTATTTTGGTGCGGAGTTATGTTAAAACTCTGATAGCTCCTAAGATATTTATTGAAATCAAATGATATAAAGGGCAACTTGGTTCTAAATGAAATGCTCGTGATGATGAGTGTATTTATTTTGATAAGAATAAATACCTGTGTGTATAATACACCTCTAAAAATAATGCATTATTTTAAAAAAAAATTATTAACATAAAAAAGGTTGTTGTAAGTCAACCATAAAAGATAGACATATGCTGTCGCGGACTTTATAATAGAACTCTTAATGCTGAACAATCCTGTCATACATGATTTTTGTGTAACTTAAGCGGTTTCCGCAGCGTATGCAGCGAAAGCTCTCAAAAGCAATATCTTTCTCCCGTTTTCGCAACATTTTTCATTTCTGCTGTGGTCTTATGAGTCGTATCTTTATGTTATATAGCCTAAAGCTTTCCTCGATAAATGGACTATCCAACGTAAAAAATTTCAAATCGGGCCAGTAGTTTTTGAGATTAGCGCGTTCAAACAAACAAACAAACAAACAAACAAACAAACTCTTCAGCTTTATAATATTAGTATAGATTACGGTCAGTGGTGCACTTTGTATGGGGGAGAGGAAAATATTAGGTATCACAAAGGATTGTGATTATTTTGTTGTTTAAGGTTTCTAAAGTACTTCGCAGTCACTCGATGTTACATGTTAGACTCAGTGCTGACGCTCTGCGTGCGCAAGTGCCGCCGCATTGCCCGTGTACCGCTGTGCGAGATGCTTCAAGGTCCCGGTTTTCTTGTGGTCACCCAATCAGGATGGTGAATAGTATGTTATTTTACTACGTGGTTTGTTCATGTATTTCTTATTAACGGTGATCCTGTTTGTGTAATCGTTCTATATGTGCATAAAATACTGTATATAAAATGAACGATCTTAATTTTTTAAAAATAAGATAGGTTTGATTTTAATTATCAACCACTACGTTTTGTGTCGGCTAAGCACAATTTGCTCACTTACCTTTCTGTGCACAAGTTATGTTAATATATAGGGAACCAATCATTGTTAAAAAACTTGTAGCTATGATTTATTCATCTCGTAGGTAGGTGTCAGTATTTATTAATAGCTATTGATTTACTTGAATGATTTATTTATGCATTATGTGTAAAGTAACAGGTGTTAGATTCCTTTCTCAAATTGGCCTTTTTCCGCCCTTGCACCAGTGTGTAACGTTAAACTTTTGAAAGCAAATTTTAAATAACTGCTATTTTATTCTACCATAGCACAATAGAAATAAAGAGACATCATATTATATTTATGTACGCCTGATCCGAAATTGTGGGCACAGTTACAATGGTTTCTCGGCGACACCAATCTATGCTGTAGTTAATTTAAAAGGTTGTTTAATTTGATAGTATAGGACTTAACTTGATTCTAGAAGCGTACTTGCACCAGTGAGTTGTTATTGCTATGTATAGAGAAGCTATGCAAAGGAAAAAATGTCCCTATCGCAAATACGACGATATGATTGTGACAGATTCCTTGAACTTTGAATTTCGAATATGGAATCGTTTGAATGACGAAGTGATGACAAATGGCGTGAATTCATGGAGCACGAAATTTGTTTGTAGTTTCAGATCCATACGCTAGGAATAGTAGTTTAATGACTTGCACATAGATATATTTATGTTTTGCTAGAACAGTAAGAAAAGGGTAAATAGGTTCTTACAAAATCTAAGGTAGAGTTAACTCTATGTGCTTCTGCGTTCACATATGTAAATAAAATTGCGTAACTAATTTGTATACTCATTGATTTATATTGCTAAATCTTGCACTTGCATTGCACTATTTGAATGCACAACAATAGAATAATCGATTAGTTACAATTTATGCCGCCAATGGCGCCACGCGTTCCAAGTTCTACAACGGCTTTAACTTTTGGCTAACGTTGGTAAATAAATCTGCAAGAAGTCTTGTCTTTGTAAGACCAGTTTATTGCTTTCGGATAGATAACAGAGTTAACGTGTGTTTGTTTTGTATATAATTTCAGGTCATTCAGTGTTGGCTTGTGTAGTTTTAACGGTACAATAAAGTCTAGTAAAAATATATCGGTATCCACATAACCAAGCGCCATCGATTTTGCTAAACCAAATCGTCTATTATTTTCCAGTCTATCAGTACAATATTTAATATTATTTATTTTATGAAAAAAGGCAATTAACAAAACTATATCATTAGAAGTGGTGAGTTAAAAATTATTTGAATATAAATATAGTTCTAGAATGAGCTTAATTAGCTACAACAAATACACCAGATTTGAATTACTTTTTGACACTCAAACCATGTCATTTTCTCTTAGCAGCAACATTTTGCATGAAAATATTTCTTCATTTGTTAAAAGGTAATTCTCTGTCAAGGTAATAAAACATCAAAAACCTTTTTTTGTAAATCTTTAGTTCCTGTTATTGTATTTATTACATAGCAATGTTTACAATTTGTTTAGTATTTTGTCTTTACATTTAAAACTTACATTTAGTATTGTATATTTCTTACATAAGCTTACACAAATATAAAAGTTGTGACACACACAAGGCGTGCCAGTTTTATCACACACAATCACAATTTCAAAAAGAAAAGATTTTTAACCTGTTATTCTTTTTATATATGAGTATATATATTATTTATTACACTTATAAGTTGTACAGAAAATATGTGAACTATAATGTACTGAAGTCACAATGTAAACAAACGTGGGCATATCCCTAAAAGAGATATATTCCAGCTAACCCATAAGTGTCTGAAATGTAATAGTTGCGGTTATCGGCAGTGCTAGATTGAATACGGATAATAAAAGTTAAAATATATTTTTATTTTTAGTCTTCAATACTTATCTTGTGCAAGCGAAGGCTACGACTTTTCCAATTTAAAGCTTCATTTGACTTAAAAGTCTAATTAGATTATACATTAATGCTTTTTAAAACATAGACAAGATTCCGTTGCACAAAGTCTCTCTTTGATTCATCTACTCCTTTAACTCTTCGCTGTAGTTGGACCAACTTATAAACTTTTACCGAAATGCCTTTCTCTTGAAGACCTGTACCTACATTATTACGTCTCAGCCCGGCCTTACGAACCGTTGCTATTTTGTAATAACTTGTAGCTACGTACGACAAGGCCTTTTATGGGCCTTGGTATGCAAGACCATGGCTCCACAATGCAGGCTGATCTGAAGGTTGTTGAAAATCCTGTTTTTTTTCATCTGGAACCAGTCGCTGATATTCGGTAAAGTTGATGTAACGGATCCTCAACCAATGGCTAGCGTAAGGTCTTCGCTGATCTTTGTTTGCGTGACCCTGGCCATTTTTAAGGCTGGGGTGCCGGTTGATGCAGATGTAAAAATATATTTACCTTAGTGTCTAATTTTTTCAAAAACTAGCGTATAAAAACCCAATGTGTTTTCTACCAAAATTATTTATATATTGTGCTGAATTGGCCCTTTAAATATTATCACTAAAACAAGGTGACCTTATTTTTTTTCGGCATCTGCCATCACAGGGTACGTCGACGCAAAACTACCATTCGTGTGAACGAAGATCTCTTAGTTAAATAAGTTATTAGTTGGTCTTCGGCTGCGACACTCTGGAGCCATCCTGCAGGCTGGTCTGCAGGTTGGTGCGCCCCTGCCGCACCGGGTTGGCGCTCCGCACGTGCAGCACTGACTCCACCACCACCTCCTCTATGAAGGGCTGGTTGTCTGGCTCTGGAATGTAGATTGGAGCTTGGTCATAAAGGGTCTGGTGAACAATAACTTGGGAAATTAGGTACAGGTGGTGTTTGATTGGGACTAACTACTAAGCTTACTAAGACTTTAAAAAAAGTTAAATATCAAGCTAAGACTTTTTTTAAAGTGCTATCTAGTAGAAAAAGGAAATATTAGGTGCGTTTGGTACTCTATTGAAAAAACAGTAGATGTTAAGAAACTGCGACTTAATAATGCAAATTAGTTAACCTTGTGAAGATGTCAACGGTTAAGGTACGGCTGTTTTATTTTTAAAACAAAGTTTTTTAAAGTTTCCTTGATTGTAAACACGATGTGTAAATATATACATCAAGACTTGGCTTTCTGTCAAAATCTGTATTTGCGTATGTTTGTTTTCTTCGGTACAAAAGACATCAACGCATCAACATTCCAAATAATAAAAACTTGTTTTTTATTTGATATCTCGCCTGTCCTTTTTGTTAATCTAATACTTCTTACTAAACTGCCTCGGTGGCGCAGCGGTAGAAGGGTCGCACTTTAAAGCGACGGCTGCGCCAGAGGTCCCGGGTTCGATCCCCGGGTCGGGCTAAAAATATATACCTGAGTTTTTCTGTTCAGAAATTCTTAGGGTAGCCCGAAGTTTGGAAGTTGACGGTGTTTCACCCCCGTGCCTCGGAAAAGCACGTAAAGCCGTTGTCCTGCGCCTGATCTCTCTCCGGTCGTGCTTTACCATCGGGCTATGAGAGTGAAAGGCATAGAGAGTGCACCTGTGTTTGCGCACACACTTGTGCACTATAATATGTCCCGGGCAGTCGGTTAGTCGTTGTGACTGGCCACCGAAGTCGAAATCGGCTAGGGGGACTATAAAAATAAACTTCTTACTATAATCTTTCTTTTTTATTTGACAAAACAGATTAAAATTAAGATCTAACAATTCTTTATTGTTATTAAAAAGCAAACAGTAATTAGTGACAAAATGAAATGCACTCTGCAAGTGAATGTCCAGAGAAATTATACAGTCCGACGTATTAATATGTAAACATGTCAGTTAAGAGTTGTCTCTGCGCATCGTGACTTGGAATTTGCTTTGTTACAGAAATATAGTTTGAACTGGCTTTGCGTCTCAAGTATCGAAGGTATAGGACCTCATACTTTTTAATACAAAGAAAATAGTTTGTTCATGGCAAACGTTTTATAACTGCTTTATAAGTTATGAATAACTTAACTTGATTTAAATTTCAATTTACAATAAGTTCTTCAGCTCCATCGTAACGTCTAATATATTTCTGGCATAAATCTGACAATATAAACTAACAAAAACTTTAATACGTGCTCAATTTTTTCAAACCAAAAAAAAAAATTGTACAAGACTCAAATTTCAACTATGAAATTAATAACCTCATACCAATTCTAAACCGAACTAAAGCTTCACACCTGTATTCATTGATCGATGAAAACTCGTGAGAGTATGTTTACCACAAAGACCCTTTGTATGAGTCAGTATCAACGCGATCGGTTACATGACATGAGGTTCTAATGAAGTTGTTATGCGTCAACAGCACACAACTGGTTTTGTAACAAAACACCTATTCCACACGACCTCTGCCTACAAGGCCATACCACATCTCTATAATGCTATTATAATAACAGTTTAGCACTTAACCTTTTACTGTATACAGTTATGGGTTGACGATTTTGCTGTTTACATCAGAAAATATCATAGCTACCTAATCCATACCATAGGGTAACTGGTGAATAATGTTACCTTATGTGTTGATTTAAGAAGTGATAACGTATTTAGAGTACACTATAATATACACACCCGTGCAGTATCCTTAAAATATTGAATTTATTTAGAACTTAAGTACACATTTTGTTTCACAACACGACTTTTAATTTTAATAGTTAATCCGCAGATCGAATAATTTAGCTCTTTAGGTCAAATTATGCCTTTCTTGCTCTACCAAATCTTGCGTAACTAAAACGCCCCTTTACAAAAGGTTTTTAAAAGTAAATATTATTATATATATAAAAAATCTCACCATTATTCCTAGTCTGCGTGCTTCTCTGCGGGTATGCGCAGGCGACGGCGACGCAGAGCAGTAACAGCACGCACACACGCATCGTGCCGGTGAAGACCAGTGTGTGACAGTGCGCGCGCGCCACTCGCGACCGCTGTCACTTGCTGGGCTATTCTCATTTGGGATTTGGACGTTTTTTTTAATTTTATTTTAAAAAGTTTTGCTCTTGACTTTAGACTAGACCAGAACAGCTCACTCAGAACAAGCCTTCTCAGATTTAGAAGTTCAAAACCTTCTCGGGTTGTCCTTTGGAAAATAATAATGCAAAGCAAAAGAGCAAAGGTAAAAAGTTCCACTTTTTTGAGTACTTTCAAAGCTGATCTATCGTTTTTCGAATCCCTTATGTGTAGATTTCACCTGATTTTCATTCAGTCGTTGCTCGCGACTTTGTCACTTGCTGGAATATTCTTTGGCACACATAATAAGTAGCGGTTCCACCGCGTAAATTTCGAATCTCAAATAATGATACAATGATTTTTTATGTGCTTACCCGATGTATGAGCTAATGAGCTATATTATTGTTAAGTTTCATCAAAATCCATTTACTAGTGTTTGCGTCAAGGAGTAACAAACATACATCCATACAAAACCCTTTACAAAACTTTAAAAAATCAAACTAACATTACTAACTACAATATATTTTTTACAAGCTGTCTCTCTGGGTCAAAATGATAACATTAGCTTCATCATGGTATGTAAAACCTCTTTATGATTACTTAGTTTTACAGCTGTTTTCTCTTCTCATTAATTGTAGAAAAAACATTATATGAAATATCAAGGATAATTAATTATATAAGTTATCATAAACTGTAATAAATGGACCGGTCGTAGACCAATAGCGACGATCCCTTAAAATTTGTTATTATCTTGTATTTAATAGGCTTAATTAGTTCATAAATAATGTTTCGATAAACAAGTTACCAAACAAAAAAAAAACAAAAATTTTACAAACATATAGACTGTATAAAAATAAATCAATTAATACCATTCAAGAAGTCATGCAGAATGGCCCTGCTAAATTGCATAAGTGGCGAGTAGAGTGGGCGCGATTTCCAATGCGCATACAACACGGGCACTGTCACAAGCGACGCGATTAGCGTTTGTATTATGTAATAATCAAGTTGATACTTGCATTTGATCCGAGTGAATACAAAGGTACGACTGTAGTAAACAATCGTTTAAATTGGGAGAAAATAATAATAGAATTAGAGAATTCAGCAACATGTTTCTTTCTTTCAACACACATTTCTTGAGAAAATATTAATAGTCTCCTCAAAATAGTTTTAAAAGCTTTATCAATTTACACTCTGCGCTATGTTAAGATAAGTTTTATCCGGTTAACTATGCACATAAGCGTACACACAAGGTGTAAAAAAGTATGAACCAAATTCAAGGGAGTGGTTGTCAAATCGAGTTTAGAATAGGTACAGAAAAAAAATTGCAAAGTTTTTTTTTATAAATTATTTTTATTTTTGTATTCTAGAGTCGACTTTTAGGCTATAATTTGCTTTGTACTTTTTTACACCCTGTAAAAGGAAGAAAAAGAGTAGGTATAAGATAAAATGTCCACGGACCCCTTAAATTCTATACAAGATTTAAAAAAGTACGAACCAACACACAAAGGGGTAGTTAGTAAGTCGAGTCTAGAATACAAATAAAGCTTGTTTTTTTATAATTTTAATAGTATGTATTTTTAATAGTTTTCCTGATTTCTTAACTCAATTGACAACTAGATTTGACTAGTACTTTTCTTAACATCTATACTAATATTATTAGTTTGTTTGTTTGTTTGAACGCGCTAATCTCAAAAACTACTGGCCCGATTTTAATTTTTTTTTTTACGTTGGATAGTCCATTTATCGAGGAAGGCTATAGGCTATATAACATAAAGATACAACTCATAAGACCACAGCAGCAATGAAAAATGTTGCGAAAACTGAAAAAGGTATTCCTTTTAAGAGCTTCCGCTGCATACGCTGCGGAAACCGCTTAAGTTACATAAAAATCATGTATGACAGGATTGTTCAACATTAAGAGTTCTATAATAAAGTCCGCAACAGCATATGTCTATCTTTTATGGTTAACTTACTACAACCTTTTTTATGTTAATAAATTGGTAAAAAAATAATGCATTATTTTTAGAGGTGTATTATACAAACAGGTATTTATTCTTATCAAAATAAATACATTCATCATCACGAGCATTTAATTTAGAACCAAATTGTCCTTTATATCATTTGATTTCAATAAATATCTTAGGAGCTATCACAGTTTTAACATAACTTCGCACCAAAATAATGTTCGCAGCTTAAGTACAACGTGCGCTTGCGCTAATATATTATAAAGCTAAACGCGCTTATCTCAGGAACTGCTTGACGGATTTGAAAAAATATTTCTGTGTTGGGTAGCTTATTTATCGAGAAAGGCTTTAGGATATAAAACATGACGCTGCGACGGGAGGGGAGGGAGCAAACTCAAAACGCGCGGACGAAGTCGCGGGGGGACCGCTAGTCTTGTATATTATGTTATGTAGGAAAGAAATACGCTTATGCTTGCTTTTACTGCTACCTTAATGCATATTTCAAAATGTCATGAACTCGCAAGTGCCTGTTGCTAGTTATGCCATTTTCAACAAGATGTTTGAACTAAATCCTTGCGATTCTTTGAGTTTGTAAAAGAACTACTGAACGCATTGAACACTATTACTATGGAAGTGACACCACGAACATATTTCGTGCTTCTTGAATTGACGACACAGACAGCAACCATTGTACAGAATCATAATTCGAAATTCAAACTTCAAGGAAACCGTCACAATCTTGTCGTATTTGCAACACATATTTTGTTCCTTATAGCTTCTCTATAAGTTTTAGTAACAACTTACTGATTGAATGACACTTTTTAAACTCGCAGATTATTCTCGGAATCTTCTGCCCAAGTCCATTTTTCTTATATTGTGTAATTTAGCATAAATTTCTGCTAAAATTACGAAACTTAAAAAAAAATTGTAGGCAACCATCACAACGAGTAATCGTGTTTTTTTCTTAACGCCATTAAGAGCAATGCTCGTTTTATAGACACGGGAAGTGGCCGTTACAGATCACAAAAAATCGCGTGCATTTTAGTTCAAACGTGATAAATCTTGTAAGCCAAATAAGTACAAGTAATCGATTTGGACTCGATTAAAAATCCGTTCATTTGAGTGTTCGATTCCTTTTTAGGGTTCCGTAGCCGAATGGCAAAAACGGAACCCTTATAGTTTCGTCAAGTCTGTTTGTCTGTCTGTCCGTCCGTCCGTATGTCACAGCCACTTTATTCTGAAACTTTTAGTATTACACAGTTGAAACTTAGTAGGCAGATGTATCCTCTTAACCGCTTTACGATTCTCATACAAAAAACATAAAATAATGATATTTAAGGCACTTTGCCGGTTTTAATATTATGTACGTGTACTTACGTATTATCTTTTCTATCTACATTATTCTATTTCCATCCACATTCATTTTACCATAGTAATTGTAAGTTCATAATTGGTCGACAAGTATATTGCTGGTGTTACAATTTACCAAAGTTAAACCAAACAAGGTTTATATCTTTTAGAAAGTTGAGTAAAACAATATCAGAATAAGAAAACTTATTTATTCAGCGCCAAAAATTCAAAAAGGGATTAAAACTTGGGTAGAGCCACGCGCTGTCTGGCGCTTCGGGCCTTGGTGGGTTAAAAGGAAACATGTTTTTCAAATACCATGGGTCTATGGGTTCTACATTCCTTGGCTTCTCGAAGAAATCTGGCAATGGTTGAAGGAAGAATTCTTTGAATATCGGTTTGTTGATGTTTGAAGGTAGTGGTTGGTTAGATGGAAATCCTGATCTGGCTGTTGAAGATACTACGACAGAGCCTGGGTACCATTGTATAGATCCTGACGCGTATTTTCCATCTCCTTCCTTCGTGACGGATATTGGATAGTAGTATCCTGCTCCGTCATTGTGTGTGATGGTCAAGGGTGGATCAAGGCCTGGGTAGAACTGGATTCCGCCAAGAGATGACACGCGGCCATTCCTGGAGGCAATGCCAGCGAGGCTGGCTACTCCAATAAGACCGTTGGAATCAGCTGACTGCAGATCTTCTTGATCTGGACTTTGCGGTAAATGGTCTGAAAAGAAAAGGCTATTTAACTGTAAAGTGTAAGTAAAGTTATTCCTTTTTTTTCGTAATTTTACTCTTCAAAATTATCTAAAGCTTTTTAATACATTTCAATTAATGAATAAGGATTTTAATTTTGTTCAAACTATTTTTTGGGTTAAAATTAATGTTGTTTTTTTATCTATGTCAGATTGTTCCTAAATTGTTTATAAGTTTACTTTACCTGCTGTCACCAAAGTAATTAGTGTGATACAAAAGAAGCTTAAACGCAGACACATCATCATGTTGCAAGTTCGCGTATCTAATGCAGACTATTGGTCAGAATCCCACTTTATATCCTGTCTTAGATTACAAGTTATGGTCCATAGTCTTCGAAACGGTTTTTAATAATATTTATGGACGGACGACATACCAATTTTCCTCGCGCCTCTCTCTAGCTATAATTTCTCTATCATTATGGTTTTAACACCTGGAATTACTATCAAATATTGGCGATTCGATTAGCAATAAGCATTATAATAACACGGCGGTGCTGTCAGTGGATCGATTATTTGACTTTTTGTCTGCGGTTACAGTCGGTGTTTAGTCGAGTAACTGTACTTGCCTATCACTAGGCGAAAATATTTGTAATATGTTTTACAAACTTCAATAGATCGATGATCGATCGTAATACTCAGTTAAAATATTTATGACGCTTGATGATAGTACTTACGAAATCTGAGGGTAATCTATCTAGACTATTTTTACACATTGAACATAACAGTCCTCTCGATGTTGGTTTTTATGGATTTTGTGGTCAATACAGGTGTATCATCGAAGGATTCAATCTTTGCAGGTAAGACAAAACTCTTCACGTAAAAACGCGTTGATGTCTTTTGTTGGGATGTTTTTTATCTGCTTTTGAAATATAATATTCCATATACCATTACATAGGTAAACACTTCAGCAGTTCACTTCTTGCAGATCTTGATGGTTTAACAGTGCATTCACCAAATAATAGCTTGGTCCTTTTTAAGTTTATAGGCATTTATTGGCAGAATTTTGTAGAGAACTTATTCAGATATCGTGAAAAAGGCCGTTACTAAAATCTAAATTCTGATACAACTCAGAATATCAATATCAGAATTATCATTTTAATAACGGCCTCTTTCACGATATCTGAATAAGTTATCTAATTCATACAATATGACATTACTAAAATTAAATATTAATTGATTATAACTTATTTGTCAATGGTGAACAGGCCCTTTTAGTGCGGCAGCAGCGCGGCAGCAACGGATGCCCATACATAAAAACAGCCGCGTTGCCGCCGCGCGACTGCCATGCGCCGCTGCTGCCATAGCAGCGCGACTGTCGCGCAACCATCGCGCTGCTAAAGTCGCCTAAATATGAAAGGGCTCGGAGTCTATCAGTACCTTTGTATCGGTTCGGTTGCATTGATTTATTTGTAAACATATGAGGCATAAGTATTCATTTACGGCTTACATCAAAGCTACATGTCTTGATTGTAACAAAATGCACTTGTGCACTTTATATAAAGACTTTGTTTAATAATTGATAGATAACTTAAACTATCATTGTGAGCATCGAAAGTTTACGTTAATTAACTTATATCTTTACAATCAAGTGTGTAATTGTTTATTTGGTAATGAATGCTTTTACCATTAATTCCACCTTTTGTCCTTTGTTATGTAATGCAATGAAGTTTTTAAATAAAAACAAATAAATATGTTTGAACTCTGTGCCACATCCACAGATTATCATAGTATTTTTATCAGTGTCAGGTTTTCAATTTAGGGGGAGGTGCAAATAAGACCAGTCGTCGTGGGTTGATCATCAATAACTATTCGGTGCCAAACTAAGACTAATGACTACGTACAAGTTCATACAACTAAATGATACACCATAGTTCAGTGAACCCAAAAATGATTCGCATCAGAAATTATACGGCGACCTCAAACCGCTATATAAACTCACGAATTAGGCACCCAGCCTCATTTCTCTGCCATTACTAATAACTATAGATACTAATCGAATCTTCCAATATGAAAGACTTGCTGGTATCTTTTGTTCTCGCATTCAGTTTTGATGCGATAAAATCAAATCCAATTATTTTAAAAGGTGAGTCCAGTTAATTATTACTTTATTACAGTTAAAGTAAATTGTGTATTAAAGATTACTGTTAACGGTTAAGTCTTTTAATAATTTAATTTAGTCTTTGCCGCACTTCAATCATTGCTTTTTTAGTTTTAAATCTGTTTAGAACTTTATATTACTACTTAAATAGAAACAAATTTTGGGTACTCATTGTCTGTTACATTTTTTTGATTAAGTTATTTTATGTTATGACTGTTTTGTACCAAAATAAAATAAGTAAAATAATTGGGGCGTTGTAATTTCGTTACTAGTTTGTCATTTTTTATTAATCAGGAATGGTAAAATGTTTGGTTCTTTGCAGAATCATCACCATCAGGTGAAGCGGTTGTGGCTTTATCGTCATCAGATCCAAACATCAATGAGTACATCAATTTGGCTTTCCCAAAAGAAGCGAACAGACAAGAAAGTATCATAAATAATGACCACCCTGGTGGGTTAATTGGAAGGAGCTTCAGCTTCGTGACACCAGGGGGCGCTGCTGCCGGCAATGGTAGGAGTTTTGTCTCTACATCATCGTTCAACCCATTTCTAGTACCATTTTTCTTCAGTCCTATCAACTACGAAGGCATCGGCCTCAACAACTTGGGACTCCCAAACAATTGGTTCAAAGGAGTCGAAAGCTTCTATGACCCTACATTTGGCGGGAACACAGAGGGTGAGGTCAAGACAGTATCAGCTGTCAATGACAACGGACACATTTATGGCAACGTTAAAACAATAACCTTTGATAATAGAGCTAAGAGTCCTAATTAATGGAGATTTGGTAAAATAATAAAAAGTTTTAAACATTTTAACTAGTTTTATTTCTTAAATAACAACTACATAAATTAATATCTATGAAGATATCGAGACAAGTGCGCAGCAGTCGTCTCAGTATCTTCTAGGGGTATGATGACTAAAACAGGTTAGTAGAAACCAGTGTTGACAGCATGCGACTGAGCAGCCTGGATGCCAGGGCCATTGATGCTGCTGGCACCGCTGTGCTGCAGGCTACCGCCTCGTTGCTGCACCGCTTGCGCTGTGCTACCGCGGTATCCACCAAAATTCTGCGCGGCAGACACGGCCGCTCCATAGTTGTTCAGACCGTTCCTCGAATGGGCAGAAGAGATAGCCGAGTTGTAGTCGCCAGCGTTCTCAGCGGCTGAGGCGGCCGAACCGAAGTCCATGCCGTTGGTGTTGGCTTGTGCCATCGAAGATTCGAATCCGAGCCCGCGAACGTTCTGCGCGGAAGACAAGGCAGACTGGTAACGAGCGGGGCCGTTGTTCTGGGCGGCGGATACAGCAGATCCGTACTGGGGGCCGTTCTGAGTTTGGGCGGAAGAGATGGCGGAGCCGTAGTTGCCGCCGAAGTTTTGGGCTGATGACACGGCTGACTGGTAGGGGGTGCGTCCGAGGTTGTTGAAGGAGGAGGCGGCCGCTTGCTGATAGGCGAGGGGTTGGTACGGGGCTGCGTTTGCGACGCCGACGCCTCGGGCGTAGGCGCCGTTGTTGCTAGCAGCACCGACGCCGGCGCCGTAGGCCTCAGCGTCCCCGGCTGAGAAGGAGGACCCGATGCCGGTGGAGTGGGAGATGCCACCGATGTTGCTGCTGAACCCGGAGCCGAAACCGAACGCCATGTTGGGCGAGCGGCCAATGCGGAACATAGGCATGAATCCGTTACCTGCTGGAAAAACGCAATATTTTAATAAAATGTATACAAAATCTTAAAACTTTAATAGATGTCAGATGTACGCAGCTCTTCTAGTCTTAGAATATTTACTTACGAGCTTAAAGTTTATAACTACATAAAACAGAGAAAGATAAAGATCATTTGTTCAGGGAAGTAATAAAACTATTCCTTCATAATGTGCACTTAACACAAGAATTATAGTAACTTTCATTATCAAATGTCGAATCTATAAAAATAATACATAATTTGGTCTGCATATTTTCAAGACAACATCTCGTAATTAATGCCCTAACTAACAAAACAATAGACGCGAAGTTCAATGTAACTCCCAGATGAGTAACTTTGATGTCTGCTTTTAAATTGATGTCTTACAGTATTGTACAAATTTTCAACATTTGTACACATTTCTTACTTTTGTACTAGGTAAGATGAGTCTTAAAATAAGATTGTTCAAACGAGATTTTTCAATGAGCTTATTAATCTTGTACAAGACAGTACGGCTACCCAGACAGGATGACTCATATGCACTCATAAGCACGCGTTTATCAATCGTGATAACGTATTTGCTTATTCCAAGTTCTATTTTTTTTTACCGTTGCACTTACCAGTGGTAAACCATATCGGGACAGCGTTGCAGGCAGCAAACGCCGCGACCAGAACCACCAGCTTAGCAACCATTGTCAATGCAACTGCTCCAAGAAAACGCTTACACCTTTCGCCGCAGCTTATGGATACAAGTGAATCATTTCTCCTGCCTTATATACCAAAATCGAAGCCCCCACCCAACACACTAGCTCACAATTATTCTTACCAATAAAGAGCCATTGACACTATTAAACAAAATTTATATCACAAGTTACGGTACAATAATTTGATGTGCCCGAAATGATCTGACACCATAAATTTTCTAATGAACACTTTATTGATGGACGACTAGTTTGCAATGCGGATTTTTTCAGATTTCGACCAAATTACGGCCATAAATGATTTAATTCTAAAACACGAGAATTTAATCGTGAATAGCTAAGACGATAAAATCCGTCTCTATATGTTAAAGAATCATCCAAAAATTTGAAATATTATTTTAACCCTACATTTCAATTGTTTTAAGCAACTCTAGGATAACAAAAGATCTCGACACAATTATTTAGTGCATCTTTTGTTTAGTGAAAAAACCATGATGCGACTCGACTACATAATATATAGCAACGGGTGCCTTTCCATTGTTTCTTGGAGTATTTAGAGATCATCATTTTTTACTGTATTCAGGGTGATTTTGCAAGGTATTACAAAATTTCAGGAGATGAATGAGACCATCAATACACACAACTTTTAGTACGAGGTCATCGTCGAAATCTTAAATAAAATTTTTTGTGCTCCATACAAAATCAGTTAGCTACTATTGACGATAAGATATGGAGAGGCAGAAGAAAAGTCACCCTGCCAAGTCACCCTGTATACCTATAATTTACCTTGTAAATATTTTATTATAACTTAGTTACTAACCGCCGCCGTCCTAATTTTTGTTGGTGTTATACCTAGACATTGACGGTTGGGCTTAAACGCTACCTAGTCGCATTCTGTGCATCGTAGAAATTCACGATGCACAGAATGATGTAAACCAACGATCAAATTATTATAGTTAATTTTTTTTAACGGGATAACCAACAATTTTGAGATCTATAGATTTTGTAAGTTAATATCTTGATACAAGAGCTCTGAGAGCTTTTAATTATATTTTAATTTAAGTAACGGACCTTACCAACAAACGGATTAGGGGTATAAGTCAGTGATAAAATGTTAATTAGTTCTTCGACAATTTTTGAGGTAATCAGGCTGCAAAATCGATAGTTTTATGGAGGAAGCGGCTAGCCTTTAATTGGTCTCATAAAACAGTGAAACTGTTTTGACTAAAATTAAACTAGACCGAAATCAATCATGATGTCATAAACAGAAATCACACGTGCATTTTAAAAGTTGGCAAGAATTAATGTTACAATAAGTGCTATTAAAAAATGAAATTACACATTTTGTAAGATTTCAAAGTTTATTTCACATTTAAAAGATATAAATATTAAAAGAAACGAGACAGAAATGTTTTGACTAATTCTATATAGTTACATAAAGACCTTGATTTGAGTAGCAGGTCCACAAAATATATTAAAATTAATATTTGGTCGATGGGAATAACAATTTGACTACTATTTGCTATTGATTCTTGCGTCCTGCAAGAGCAAAGGCTCCCGCCACTGCGAAATTTCCTTGCTCGTTATCCTGGCTTCGGCCTCGAAAGCCTTGGTTGTACCCACCCTGGTTGTACCCTTGACTACCTTGATCGTACGCTGAGTCTTGACCGCCCTGGTTGTTGTACCCTTGGCCTTGATTGTAGTCGTTATACCCTGGCTCATTGTGGCCTGACTCGCCCTCACTATGCTCTGGCTTTTCACCACCTTGTTCATGTCCTTCGTCGTAATAAGGACCAATAGGCCTTTGGAACCCATAGCCACCTCCTTGGTAACCGCCGGGACCACCGGCGGGCCCGTAGTAGTTTCCGTTGAATTGGTTGTTGAAAGCTCCTTGTCCGTTGCCTAAGTAACCAGCGCCGAATCCTCCCTGGTTTGGGTAGCCCCCATAGCCACCGTATCCGCCGTAACCTCCGTAACCACCTTTGTTCGGAAATCCTCCATTGTACTGATAATTGTTTGGGTAGTGACCATTGGAATAACCACCACCAGCTTCATTGGCAGACGCCTGCGACTGACTTATCGCAATGTTAATAGGTGGCGCAGGATAACCTTGCTGGTAGCCACCCTGATAACCCCCTCCGAAGCCCTGGTAGCCCCCTTGGAATCCACCGAAGCCTCCGCAAATGCCATACTTTTTACACAACTTATTTTGATGATGACGCTTGACCCGTATAGTGCCGCTAACTGCTCCACTCTGCGCTATCGATTCTGCAAAACAAAAGGGACCCATTACTAACTATTATTACATCTAACGGTGTCGATATCGCGAATTTATCGATCGGTCGACTAGATTATAGCTTAACGATAAAAAATTACAACCTTCGGCCACGGCTGAGCTCCATCCCATGGAGACGGCCGCAAAAAAGACCATTAATAATCGAAAGCTCGCCATGTTTCGTCGATTCCGTTACTGGGTGTGTTGATTTTTTTTGCGGGTCAAAGCAGTTTTATAGGTCGACGCGAGGCCACCCCCCACACGCCGGGTCGATTGGCTATTCTTAAAAAGATCCCACGGAAGCGGTAAACAATGTGAATTTGTAAACAATACCTTTAAATGGAGTAACTAGTTTGGAAGTTCCTCAAATGCTGACAGGATATGAAGAATTTTTAATACGGTCTTAAACGAAAGCCAATAAATTACGAGTCGTGACTAAATAACCAATAACCATTACTGTAACAAGTTGTGATCCTCGGGCTGGGATCTAATTACATGGTTTGTGCGAAGAGAAATTAGTGGACAGAGAACTTGTTATGAAAAATGGGTGTTGGTTTAAATAATGTTGACGGATTAACAACTGCTGACCGTAACTGAAACACGCCTGCGGGCATTGTTAAAAGGAACGTCTTTTTTAATTTGACCTTAAAGTGGTTTATTTGGTGATGTCCAACTATGGTTTATGTAAAGAAAGTACAGTATTAATTTCATGATATTTTTGTTCTCATTTTAATGATACCTTACTAGTATAACATACGTACTATCTTTAAGGGTACATTAGTTAATATATCTCCTATTACATCACTGTTGAATAAGTAGGTGTTTGTTTTTTGTGTTCAATGGTTGAACTACGAGTTTAATTGATCCACAGTGCATTCACCTGACTTCTAGACTAGAGAGGTCACTCCTATTAAAGGGTCCGTGAGGTGTTCTGACCCAAGGTCACAAATAACATCACTATCTCCAAACAATAATATCTGATCCGCCATCTTGAGCGGAAGTGCAAATCAGTTCCTATTTCCTTGGCTTTAACGATTTCGCATAATTTCGGTTTTTACCTAAACGGAGTCAACAAGGATTTGCGTAGGCGTTTATATCAAAACATTCTAGAATGTTTTGCAATTTTGGAAATATAATAAACCTTCAATCCTAAGTGGGAAATCGATGACAACTAATTAACACTTTATTTCTATTATAATGGTACATATTAGATATAAGTAAGTGTCGAATAAACCTTATGATATTTAAATACATTGTGCAATACTTATCTTAATTTCTTAACATTGTATCCTTTTATCGACTTGCGTATCTTAGACCCCTTACACACTGCGACTTTTAGCATCGATGCAGTCGCGCGTTTTGGAACCGCACTTTAGCTTGGCGACTCACGCAATGAACAGATTTAATTTAGCATCGATGCAGAAGCGCGACTGCATCGATGCTAACGCGCGTATCGATGCAGTCGCCAAAATTCAGTACATAATTTGTCAATTTCCAGCTCTGCATCGCGTCTGAATTGCTGCTATAATTCGCAGTGTGTAAAGGGTCTTAGGTTCCGGCGGAAAACTTCAACATAATCTCGTCCATAACCTTGAATATCTTGAACTTGAACTGAGATCACACGCGATACCGGCTCGTCGACGCTATGACGTATTAGGTGCTGTAATAAAACCAATATCAATGTTGCGCCTGCATTAAATATTTAGTAAGGGCAGAAGGAATATAAATAAGTAAAATTAACTTAAGAAAAAGTTAAAACCGTCTTCAAAACCAAAGTACACTAAAATATCTTAAATAAAGTCTTAACCATTGAAAGGAAAGGAATCCATTTTAGGCAAACAGTTTATTTTTGGAGTCGTTGCGTGCATGTTGCAGCAACTGTCAGTGATGCTTGGTGGTCAAAGTGATAGCACCGACTCCAAAAATAAATAGCTGGCATAAATTGGATTCCTTTCTTTTCAATGGTCTAGAGTTTATAAGACTTAAAAAAGTCATTTTTTAAAAGTTAATTTAATTACAGGGGGGGGGGGGGGAGTTGCGACTCTGTTCTTAAAGAAGCCACAAATTACCTATCATACGTTCTGTCATTATACTAGGGGTGCAACTGTGTAAAGCAATCGTATTGATTTGACAGTTCAAAACGTACGGTATGATCTGTCAAACGGCAAAGAACAAAGCGTTTGAAAGGTCAAACCGTACATTATGAACTGTCAAATGAACAGAACTTTACACAATTCTACCTCTGAACTCTTAAGCGTTAAGAATTTCACCAAGACCCCATCATCAGATCCCGAATTCGAAACAATGGGACCAACTAGAAGGTAGGTATAACATCTGGGTAGGGGAATAAATTTTTCGAATCGGTCGACAAATGACTGAGATATGAGGTAACATAGATACAAAAAAATACAGTCGAATTGATAACCTCCTCCTTTTGAATTCGGTTAATAAATCACAGAGCCCTACAAAAAGCTTGCACAAAGCTGCGTGTGGCTTTATAACAGGAGTACCGACTTACTATCGTTTTCTGATGTAAACAGTTAATTACTTTTTTATACTCCTCCCTTACCAAAGATTTTTTTAATTTAAAAAAAACTTAGAACAAGATAGTAAACGGAAGATATACCAGTTGTTAGGTTGTTGATGCTGCTTCAGGCTGAAACTGAGAAACATATGCCCATGTTTCTATAAGAGGAACTGTATCGTACATAGAACTGATACTATGTATTTTTATTAAAAAGCTCCCCTGAATGTTCTTATTATGATCTCTTAACACTTGACATGAATGAATTGCTTCCTTTGTTTCCATTCCATAGTCCGGTGCAAACATGGCAACTGATCAGACAGCGAACAAAAAAGATGATACTTTTGAGTAACGGATCCTACACAATACAATAAATTACTAACTGTTATTAGCACTTTATTTTACTAATATATCAAATGATTGATATTATGATGAATACAACGTTGAAAACTTTATCGTTATCAACGGTATATAAAGAGTTTTAGTTGGATGATACAGGACCTACGGGCAGGAATGCGTTTTGTTGAGCCCCAAATGTTTATTGGCTTTAATTATTCCCATTTAATTAGGTCTTACTATTATTTAATATACATATTGAAAATATATATTGAAAAACCGGCCAAGTGCGAGTCGGACTCGCGCACCCCTCAGTGCGCGAGTCCGACTCGCACTTGGCCCGTTTTTCAATATATATGCGTCCGTGCCAACTTGAACTGAATTAGGGAATCCATTTACTTCCACTTAGTAAAATACCACAATATTTTTTTGACAGCAAATATAACTTTGTTTTTCATAGTGTTTGTATGAAGTACAAAGTTATGTTTGCGGTTGTTGAAAATGTGCTATATCTCAAAAACTTCTCGTTCGATCCCATCCGAACCAATTTTCGTTGAAAGTATTTGTTAAGTAGACCTTAACAATGACCTTAAATTATATATTTTTTTACAAAATTTACAGTCCCTTAGTTTAGAAGTTAGATGGGGGGGACTCCTATTTTACGACTTTGGTAGCGTCTAGCTATGAAACGTTAGACTTTAAAAGAAAATGGTTTTAGAAACATCTATGTCATTTTAAAAGACCTATCCATAGACACCCCATTTCATCCATTCCCATCCATAGATTACCCCACACGTATAGGTTTGACTTTTTTTTTTTTGGTTTTAGTTTCATGTATTGTCCCCCCTTAAATGTCATTATTTTTTATTTTTTGTATGAGAATCGTAATGCGGTTAACAAGATATATACTCCTACCAAATTTCAACAGTGTGATGCTTATAGTTACAGAATAAAATGGCTGTGACATACGGACGGACAGACAGACAGACAGACACGACGAAACTATAAGGGTTCGGTTTTTTGCTATTCAGCTACGGAACCCTAAAAACATGCTTTAATTAGTCATTGCTGATTATCATTATAACTCATAAGGTTGAAAATATTTTGCAGACAAGTAGGCGTGTAATATCTAATATCAATCGGTACAGGTACTTAGAGTTAGCAGGTCTGCTAACAACTAGTAATAGAACAAAACAGCACTTTTATGGTTATTGTTTATATTATCTACAACAATTATCAACATCTACACATCACTTAAAACTATTTTGTCCAATTTATTATATACATCACCAACATAAAGTACATAATCATTTCAGATCTTTATCAAAACTATTTGCCACCGTTTTTCCCAGATATGGCGATCGCTACAGCTGATCCGGAGTCACTCCTCGCGTTGCTCACTGCTGACTCCTGGCCCCTACCCCCACAAGTGTCACACGGCTTGTCTTGATATTGACCCCCATTTTGATCAGGTCCTGGACCCTGGCTAGGACCCCCTTGCTGATGTGGACCCCTTTCTTTTCCGGGACCGTCTTGGCTCGAGCTACCAGGTTGTTGCGTCAGAGCTCCTGACTGAGCAGAACTCTGTGCTTGACTACCCTGCTCTTGGATTGTGTCTTCTTGAGGAGGGGGAGGCCAGTAAGGAGGTGGTCCGAAGTGACGGTGCCGAGGTGGTGGTGGCCAGAATCTGGGAGGCCCGCCACCGCCGTAAGGTGGGCAGTCGTAGTGTGGAGAGCGCTTTAGTCTCTGAAGTTGAGGGCCATCTGTAATAAAGGAGTTGCGTTACCGTAGGGGTCTTAGGTTTAAGCTGTAAGGCAATAAATTATCAAGTTTAGGTTATATTTTGAAGGTGATGTTTCATTACTTCTTGAATGAGTGACTTTTTGATACTACCAAACTGTATTGTGTTGACTGACAGTTAATGTTATTTTTTAAAAATCTTTACCAGGTCTTTATCTATTAACCCTTCAAGCGCATGTAAATGAGTCAGAATAGATATTTTA
The DNA here is from genome assembly GCA_963924145.1 of Pyrausta purpuralis. Classification (NCBI taxonomy): domain Eukaryota; kingdom Metazoa; phylum Arthropoda; class Insecta; order Lepidoptera; family Crambidae; genus Pyrausta; species Pyrausta purpuralis. The sequence continues at coordinate 22,259,521 of OZ001659.1, forward strand.
TTGTTATGTGGTTGCCTGTAACCGGATATTGAAAAGTTAATCTGAAATCTATACTTACATCTTTTCTCAGCGGCTTCGCTGATGAAAACAAATGATAGGACAACTAAAACGCCTACTCGCCACATTTTGTAAGTCTGATCTGAATGTTTTCCCTCTGATGTTACATTTATATTGCTTCGTGTATAAACATAGTGTGAAGATGCAAAAGATTCGGGGAATCAACTCTTATGTCACTAGACTAGGCGTTAATTGAAACGGTACATACACAAGGTATACCTTGTAGGTGCCAAAAATGTTTGCCTTATACCAATGTTAGGCGGACTCTACACCGGTTTTTCACGCTCATTCAACGCGGAATTAGAATTGAGGATTTTGTAATTATACTACATATATACTCATACATATATTGGGAATTCTAAAATTAGCAGTTTCGAAGGTCCACTCAGTACAGATGAAAAAAAAAGTTTTTCGAGCTGTGAAGAGTTGATTACACGGCACATCTTAATAATGATTAACTTTTAGGATCTAACTTGCTTGTTTCCAATTAGCTGAGTAAAAAAGTGGTTTTAGAGTTTTAGAAGTATACTTTAAGTACACGAATGATTATAAAATAAATTTAAAAAAGGTTTCATAAAAATTGAACTGCCTTCAAAAAATAACACTAATAGGACTAAAATAACGCTATAGGAGAAACAAACTCATTTAAAGTCGGTACATGATGTGCGTACGTAGAATGCTGCAGTGCTGTCCGTTAAGGTTGAAACTTGGGGTTGAAATCATGCACCGACTTCAAATAAGTTTGTTTCTCCTTTTACCGTCATTTAATCCATTAGAATTTCTTTTATGGTGGTCCAATTTTTATGCAAGAATTTATTTTTCCTCGTTTTTAATTACTGTTCAAGTTGGTTTTATGCATGACTTGTCGAATCAAATAATTACATGCGAAGCCGTATTTCGAAGCTGCTAATACCAAGTTATTTATTGTTCCCCAAATATTTTGTAAGAAGGGTTTCGTTTAATAATCCAGATCTATAATCCATACTCTCCCAATAATTTTATATTGAATTTTAAATTTATGAGTGATATCATTCTCCGGACCCTCCGTGCTAGCAATTCCCTGCCACTGTACACACCTTTGCATAAGACTGCTTATGTCTCCAACTCTCACCCTCAGCGCCATCAGACTTTGAAGCTCCCTCCCAGGTACGATCAAGACATCAAAATCAAAATATGTGTACAAAAATTCTATACGCAATCTTTTCTCAATGAGAATAAATAACATAATATATGTGTTGCGGACCTTTTTATATACTTTTGTATTTTTCTTAATTTATGATTATCCTCTTGAGTCTATGGTAAGTTGCTTGAAAATGTCGGTGCAGTAAAAGTGTGAATTATTTAGTTTATTATTGTGTGGTGTTCGTATTGGTTTGTGTACATATTTATTAAAGCCTGAGCTCTGTTAACCAGCATATTATATTTATTTACAGTCCACCTTTTCCCATTCCTAACAATATGTTCAGCGAGAAGTAATATGGGTTTTATTGTATTTATACGTAGTGTGACCGCGCTTGTTGGGTGCTTGAATAATAAACATGTAGTATCCATCTTTAAGTTCTATATATATATTCGTATTTCTTTCCAATAGATTTATTCCAACAAAATAACGGGCACAAGGAGTGAGGACACAATCTGGCATGCAGGTCGCTTCGATACAAATTAAAACAACATTAGAAATACGAGTTCAGTGAGGACGACATCCATTTCCGTATCTAAACATTACTAAAATATTTATATGTAGGGATAAACAATTTGCTTATTTAATATGTAAATTTAAAAATTATTTCGCCATAAATCGCACTGAATTTATTTAGCCTATTCGATTATTATTATTATAATAGTAACAATATATGAAATAAACCTCCACCATCGAATCAGAGTCAACTTCCTTTTGACGCCAATATCAACATTTGTTATACGGCATACATAAAAATCTAATAAGTGTCCCAATTATCTTTAAATAAAAAAATACTTTATAAAATAACTGTAATTAATTAATTATCTAAATATTAATCCTAGTAATTTTAATATCATAGCCGAATTACATTCAACATGGTGAACACTTCTGTCTTTTCATTATGGCTAAGAACTCCGTTTAGTAACAGTGTAATAAAAGAAAAAAATATGCATCGGATAACTCAACGTTATTATAATTTTATTAACATGTGTAAGTTATCGAATCGTAACCGAAACCGTAACCGAATGGTTCTGAATTGGGGGCTGGTTATATTTGTGTGACTTCATTATACTGTGATACTTAATCGTTTATATTTTTACTCGTATAATTAGTATTTGAACTCGGTGGCGCAGCGGTAAGAGGGTCGCACTTTCAAGCGACGGCTGCGCCAGAGGTCCCGGTTTCGATCTCCGGGTCGGGCCCAAAATATGTACCCTTTTCTTGTTCAGAAATTCTTAGGTTAGCTAGGAGTTTAGATATTGGCGGTTTTTTACCCCCGTGCATCAAAAAAGCACGTAAAGCCGTTGGTCCTGCGCCTGATTTCTGTCAGGTCTTGTCAGATTGCCGTCCCACCGGGCTATGAGAGTGAAAGGAATAGAGAGTGTACATATGTTTGCGCACACACCTGTACACTATAATGTGTATTACGTTAGTTTTAAAGGTCCGGTTTTGTGATCATTAATTAACTCAATTAATGGTTCAATATCGTTACCAGTGGTGGAATATTTACGATTGTATGTATTTTTAAGATTAAAATACCGTTATTAAATGTTGGATCGGGTATTTTAATGAAAATTGAGTAAGATATTTCTGGTTCAAACCAAGCACAATTGTAAATATATAACCAATTTCAACGAATTTTAACCATTAATTAACTGTTATCATGAAACCGGGCCAAATGACCATCAGTTAAAGTATTTTTTTATTAAAAAACACTCAGCATTGGAAATATTCAACCACTGTTAACGACATTTAACCATTAGTTGAGTTAACCATCGTTCGTGAAATTGGCCCTGATTAATTTCTTCACCAAGCTTAGAGTAAAATATTAAAACCAAAAAGGAAAGTATGGACGTAATTTATTCAACTGTCAAATAATAAAATTATTTTAAAAACTGTACATAAATGGCAAAGTCGTCTCTTCATAATATTTTTAACCTCCAATAGACACAGCTACAGCAGAACCAGTGCGACTCTTGGCGTTACTGAGCGCATAGCTGCTTTTACCGCAAGTCGAGCATCCGGATTGGCCACTAGTCTGAAGCCCCTGTGATGCCAAGTTCAGGGCTCCACTAAGCGTTGACTGGGCGTCAGAACTGCCTGAACCTCTCGAGAATCCTTGCTGATCTGAACTGACTAATCCAGAGCTCTGGCCGCGATGACCAAAGCCTGATCCAGAAGTTTGCAACTGTCCTTCATTTCCACTGCTTTGTTGATATTGACTCGACCCAAATCCTGCTTGACCAGCACTGGAGCTTTGTGATTCAGAAGGAAAACCTTGGCCATGATGACGTGGGCCGCCTCTGTGGCCACCTAATCCACCACTCCTACTATCATCTTGAGATTCCGAGCCCAAGTTGCCGTGACTAGATGCACCACCAAATGAGTTACTTTCTTTTGTTTCTTGTCTTAGTGAACCATCAAACGATTCAAAGTGACCGTGGCCGTGACTTCCCTTGTCTTCGCCTCCAGATGAGGAACCCTGGTTTTCTTGGTATTTTGATGAAGATCCGTATTGTAGATGACTAAAATCAACTTGGCCATTATTTTTTCCGTTTGATGAAGTTTGACCAGATAATGACGCAGAATCAAAATTGTCAACGGCTCCATTTTCTTGCTGTTTTTCTTGCGATGAGCCGAGACCACCAAATCCTTTGTGGCTAGAAAAGCTGCCCTGGTTTGGATTTTGAGTTTCTTGAACGTCTCCTCGTTTTGAAGATGCTCCAGACTGGGTTTCATAAGCTGCATCTTTATTAGCTTCAAAAGATCCACCTTGTGGGGCAGAAGAATAGGCACTAGATGATGCAGCTTGGCCATCTTGATGGGTGCCTCTTTGGGCGCCCAAATCTTTGTTCCCTCCGCTGTGATACGCGTAGTGAGATTCCTTGAATCCGCCGCCGGATAACTTCTGCTCTTCGCCCTGTGCAGCAAAGCTGCCCTTTACACCAGAGGATCCTCCATAATGAGCCTTAAAACCAGCGTCATTCAACCCTCCGGAACCAGAGGCTGATCTTGAATTTGCTGACTCATCAAAGCCCGCTCCAGCGGAGCTTGATGCAAGTGAAAATGCTTCTCCACCGGTTAATGGTCCTTGGTTAGCTGCTGCCGCCGCACCGCTGAAGACTGTGTTCTGGAGACCATCTGAGCTCCTGGCTAGGCCACTCCAGTTCTGAGTGCGCAGTAGAGGCGGTGGTGGCGGCGGTGGAATGTGAATGCTTGGTGGTGGAGGAGGGCCACATGTACTGCATGGTGATCTTGCTACCCTCTGGAGGTGAACATCTGAAAAAACAGTCAACATTGATGGTAATTACGGCAAATTAGAACAAAGCAGACAGACAAGGTACAGAGTCTTTGGGGTATGGTTGACATTTCTAAAAACATATTTTACACCCTGAGGTAATACTGTGAATTTGAGGTATTGGATGAAGGTGAGGAAAAAAGGTCAATGCTACTCAACCGAGAGAATATTATTGTTTTGTTTGTGACACATAAAAAAATAATGTACCTGTTTACCTACCTTCATATTTAATCACAGCGCTATACGCTGTGGCAATGAATGCCAAAATAATGATCGATTTTGCCATCTCGTCGAATAAACTGTATCGTTCTGACGACAAGAGATGCAAGCTCTAACATTTATAGTTACTCTGATTGTGTCAAAAAGAATTATTCCAAGAATAGTCAAAGCTAACCATCAGTACTATCAAATTGGAAATGTAAATACGGAGCTGGTCTAAAGGAAATTCACACGATTTTATTATTAGTCTAATACAAATATCGCATGTAGACTGGAATCGGTAAAGACCGGGGAAATTATGATCTCATAAGTGACATAAGTTCTGTTTTCCTAGGTTTTTGTTTCATTTGCATTGCAGCTTGTTTTTTGCGATTGCCTCATTAAACGCTCGCTAACGTATCCTATCACGTATGCACTTTTTTAGACGACTTTTTTTTCATGATTTGTCATTTATAAACTCACTCTACTATTCTATGAAAAAAGTGAATAAAGCGTATTTGCTTTGCGCTGTGGCGCTGCGTCGGTAATTCTGAGATTAAAGCCAAAATGGTGTTACATTGAGTCGACGCGTCGTTGGGGCAGTGCAGCTCCGTCGTTGTACAAATCTGAACGGTAGGCCACAAGGTGCATTGCGTTCCATTGACGCAATAAACTATTCCCACAAAAAAAACATGTATTTTAAGGGTTGCACTGACTAAAAGTAATATGATGGCATGTAGAGCTAGAGTTATATTTGCTATTTATATTTATTTATTTATGGAAAACACAACAGATAATCAATGACATAACACTGAGATACATATAATGGTATTGTACTAAATAGTAATCCTAAACATGTTTCCACGGCAATTACATAGTTATCTCTCTTAAATAAACAATATGGTAAGCTGCATAATGCAGCCTTGTTGGAGCGGCTAGGGCTCTGTGTACCTAACAAATACGATTGGCATCGCCCACCGCTGCTGGAGATGCCGACGGCTAAAACAAACCTGCTCAAAGAGTCGCCCCTGACGCGCGCACTCTGCACTCTTAATAGTATGTATAAGCAATAGATCAGACTCTTTGTACCCTTTGAGACACAGAGTAGCACTCTGTTAAATTCACTCACATCAATTATTATAACTATTATTCACTCATTAATTATTATTATTAATTAAACAGTTACTTTAATTATACTTTGTGGTTTAATTAAGTATGTAGGATGTACTGTCACATTGGGTAATAAATCCTGTAATGAGTTTAATAAATAAATACAAATACATAATACTAATGTTTGAATTAAACATAACAATTAAAGCAATTTCTATAAGAAGGTAAGTAAAGGCAAGTAAAAATAGCACACATACAACTACTCGTCATTTTTTTCAAGGGGAATACCCTTAAGGATACGAGTATACTTCTAACTCTACAAGCTATTATTTTATAAACTTTTGCCATAATATTATGTGTCTTAGCCGTGCCCTTGTGCTTTGCTTGGATACGTACAGCCGGCGAGGCGAAGGCACAGAAGATATAATAATACTAGAGCCCGTTTTTTTTTAAGAATTGCTATGAGCTTTCGCAGGGAATCGAACCCCGCATCCTTTCCCAATCCATATCCAGATTAGATGTTGAAATTTGAGTATTAGATGTTGAAATTGATTGAATAATCGCTACGCCAAGAACAATACACTATAGAGGTATCATAAATTCAAGTGCAATGTTTACAACGCCTTTTATGGACAGTTTTTTTTTTATTAAAGTAACAGGGCCACTACTTTTAAAATACTCACGTCAAGATAGCGTGTGATATTAATCGATTAATGTTAGATTTTTCAATGAAAATTACTACAATTCCCCACGCGAGTGATTTCAAAATAATAAAATTGAATTTGTGAGTACTTACGTTTACATTTTGCGACAATTCCATTGATTTTATCGAACGAAAATCACACGCCATATTTATCGAGTGCTTTAAAAAAGGGCACCAGATTGTGCAGGTAATGAAATAATTAGAAAATGGTCATTTTTAGGGTTCCGTAGCTGAATGGCAAAAAACGGAACCCTTATAGTTTCGTCATCTCTGTCTGTCTGTCTGTCTGTCTGTCTGTCTGTCTGTCTGTCCGTCCGTATGTCACACCCAATTTATTCTGAAACTATAAGCATCACACTACTGAAGTTTAGTAGGGAGATGTATCCTGTTAACCGCTTTATGATTCTCATACAAAAAATAAAAAATAATGATATTTAAGGGGGGGCTCCCATACATGAAACTAAAACCGAAAAAAATTTTTTTAGTCAAACCTATGCGTGTGGGGTGTCTATGGATAGGTCTTCAAAAATGACATAGAGGTTCCTAAAACCGTTTTCTTTTAAAGTGTAACGTTTCTTAGCTAGACGCTTCCAAAGTGGAAAAATGGGCGTCCCCCCCATCTAACTTCTAAACTAAGCGAGTGTAAATTTTGAAAAAAATATATAATGTAGATCATAACAAATCCTTTCAACGAAAATTAGTTCGAACGGGATCGAACGAGAATTTTTTGAGATATAGCACTTTTTCGACAACCGCAAACATAACTTTGTTCTTCATACAAACACTATGAAAAACAAAGTTATATTTGCAGTCAACAAAATATTGTGGTATTTTACTAAGTGGAAGTAAGTGGATTGCCTAATTCAATTAACGTTGGCACGGAACCCTCAGTGCGTGAGTCCGACTCGCACTTGGCCGGTTTTTAATATTCCAGTGAGCTTTTGTCATGCATGTAATTTGACTTTATTATTTCTAATTGAGAGATAATTCAGAATTTGATCCATTTATATGCCGACTTATGAATTATGTCTTATGTCTTAACTTATATTTTCTTGTATTCGAGCAACAAAGTCACCACCTAGAAGGAATGAAGTAAATTTGTTATACCCTGTGTCATTTATGAATCAATTATCAAAAATATACCTTTAGTAAAAGTTATTTAGAATAACCGATCGTTTGAGAATTTGAAACAATATAAATCAAATAACATTAATTTCATAATTATAATTGATATTTTTAACAGTACTGCGGTTCATTATTAAAACAAAAAAACGGTTTATTAAATAAAAGTTAAAAGAGCTTATAAGCAGGCATATAAATGGATTAAAATTATGAATTAATAAAAAAACACCGACGACAAATTACTTCGTAGTAGGACCTCCGATAATTATCAGTGGTTTTTAGCATAGAAGCGCAATTTAGAAATTGTAACTTTTGTAGTATGTTTATTTGAAATACGTTAAAGGTATAATAAAATACCAATTTTTCGTGTTTTTTTTGTTTGATGTGCATTTTTGTTAATGCAAATTTCTAACAACACATTAAAACTTAAAGCGGGAACTCATATTAATATTTTTTGAAGCTCATTAGCGGTATCTCTAAATTATGGTAAAAACATATTTTTACATTTTCTAAAAACATAAATAATAAACTATTTTCTTCATCATCATCATAATCATTATCAGCCAAAAGACGTCCACTGCTAAACATAGGCCTCCCCCACGGCTTTCCATAGCGACCGATCACTAGCGGTCTGCATCCAGTTTGATCCTGCGATCTTTTTAAGGTCGTCTGTCTGTTTTTAAGGTGGACGTCCTACGCTGCGTCTTTGGTCGAAGGGTCTCCAATCTAGAATTTTCCTGCCTGAACGGCCATCAGTTCTTCGCGCTATGTGCCCGGCCTACTGCCACTTAAGCTTACTGATTCTCAAGGCTATGTCCGTTACCTTGGTTCTTCTACAGAACTATTTTCTTGGTTGACGCGAAATAGAATGAAGTAATACATAAATTTTCACGAATGTCACTTTTTTGAGTCAAAAGTCAAAAGTCAAATATTGTTTATTCAATTTAGGACACAATATGCCACTTACCTATGAACGTCAAATGTACAGTGAAAAATAAAATAAAAATAAATGTGCCCTGAAAAGGCCGAATCATGTCTCCTTATCTTTTGGGCCCTACCAGCGCTTCGAGACAGAACACAGACAATTAGGCAAGTGCTGAGAATAAACGCCAGAACAAACTCAGTCACCACTAGCTGCCGTAAAATCAAAATCATCAAAGGTAGGTACATCAGTCGGTGCAGGCTGGACGGACCACACATTCGTGTCGTTCAGGTAGTCTTGAACCTTATAATAGCCTTTAGACATAAGCGTGTTTTTAACGTGTTTCTTAAATTTATCAACCGGCAATTCGACAAGATTGTGTGGTATATTATTAAAGAATTTTATACAATTTCCCATGAACGAATTACTAGTTTTAACTAATCTGTAGTTAGGAACGACAAGATTGTGTTTATTTCTTGTGTTATATGAGTGAATGTCGCTCTTTTTCATGAAATTATCTATTTTTTTACGGACGTACATTTTATTGTCAAAAATGTATTGAGAAGCCACAGTTAATATGTTGATTTTCTTAAAGACCTCTCTCAGGGAGTCACGAGGACTAATTTTATAAATAGCACGAATGGCTCTTTCCTGCAAAATAAATATGGTATCAATGTCTGCAGCAGAACCCCACAAGAGAAGACCGTAAGACATAATACTGTGGAAGTAACTAAAATACACAAGCCTCGCCGTTTCAACATCAGTCAGATACCTTATTTTTCTAACTGCAAAGGCAGCCGAGCTTAGCCTCCTAGCTAGGGCTTCAATATGAGGTCCCCACTGTAATTTTGAGTCAAGTGTAATGCCCAGAAATACAGTGGAGTCTATTAAGACTAGATTATTACCATTTAGTACAATATTTGGTGTAAGTTGCTTTATATTAGGCAAAGGGAATTTTACACTTTTAGTTTAACTAGCATTCAGCAACAAGTTATTGGTGGTGAACCAATTCAATACTTTGGAGAGAGTATTGTTTACTTCGTCAAAATTTTTTTCATGTCTTTTCATTTTAAAAATCAAAGAAGTGTAATCAGCAAACAGAACTATCTCACAAAGATTTGTGGAATAAAATGGCAGGTCGTTTACATATATCAGGAAAAGTAAAGGCCCCAATATTGAGCCCTGGGGGACCCCCATTTGAAGAGGGGCTCCGGAAGAGTAGGTACCATTTATGTTAACTGATTGTATTCTACCCGATAAGTACGAACTTAACAACTTAGATGAGTTTTCCGAGACACCATAGTGTTCTAACTTAATGAGCAGTGTCTGATGGTCTACACAATCAAACGCCTTTGACAAATCACAGAATACACCTATGGCATCATGTTTGTCTTCATAAGCATCAAGAATGTGTCTGATGAGTGCTACTCCGGCATCAGTTGTATTTCTACCTTTAGAGAACCCAAACTGTTTTTCGTGTAGTAAATTATTAAGTTTAAAATGGGAACTTAATTGATTGATATTATAGAGTCAACTTCCTTTTGACGCCAATATGAACATTTGTTATACGGCATACATAAAAATCTAATAAGTGTCCCAATTACCTTTAAATAATTAATTACTTTATAAAAATAACTGTAATAAATTAATTATCTAAATATTAATCCTAGTAATTTTAATATCATAGCCGAATTACATTCAACATGGTGAACACTTCCGTCTTTTCATTATGGCTAAGAACTCCGTTTAGTAACAGTGTAATAAAAGAAAAAAAATGCACTCCGAGAGTGCCGGCAGAAGTGAAAACTTGAATATCAACGTTGTGCATTTTTGATTTTTTGGAATAGTTAGGGAATAATTTTGAATGAACTGCTCTTATTATCAATATAAAAGTACTATCATTTTTGTGATAGAATACAATAATAATAATAATAATACAATGATAATAATAATAATAATAAAAATGAAAAACTGGAAAGCTGCTGGGATAGACAAGGTTCAAAATTTTTGGTACAAAAAACTGACAAGCTTGCATGAAGTATTAGCTCAAAAACTCACAGAAATAATTAAAGGGGAAGAACAGATGCCAGATTTTGCGACTAAAGGAATAACCCACATGATACCAAAAAGCTCAGATACAGGTAACCCATCACAATACAGACCCATTACTTGTTTATCAACCTTTTACAAACTAATTACCTCATGTTTAGCTACCAAAATAAATTCACACGTCGATAAAAACAATATCTTGGCTGAAGAGCAAAAGGGATGCAGGCGAGGCTATAAAGGATGTAAGGAACAACTTGTTATTGACTCAGTTATACTTAACCATGCTAACAAAAATAATAGGAATCTGCACTTGACATACATAGATTACCAAAAAGCCTTCGATAGTGTACCTCACTCTTGGCTGATAAGAATTCTAAAGATATATAAAATAAACCCCACAATAATTACTTTTTTGGAAGACGTTATGACTAAATGGGAAACAACGTTGTGCTTGACCACTAAAAGCAATAGAATAAATACAGACGAAATCCGAATCAATAATGGAATTTTCTAAGGCGTTTCCTTGAGTCCTTTATGGTTTTGCCTTGCCCTCAACCCTCTCTCTGGTCTCCTAAATCAGTCAATGAAAGGATACAAATTAAATAATAACTGTGCAATATCATATTTATTGTACATGGATGACATCAAACTTTATGGTAGATCAGTTAAAGATATGCAAACTTTATTAGATATAACATCAAAATTTAGCAAAGACATACATATGACATTTGGACTAGATAAATGTAAAACACTACATATCCAGAAGGGAAAAATAAAAGCTGGTGATTACAATTTAGATAATGAAATAAATATAATAGCAATGGACTCAAATGACACTTATAAATACTTAGGAATAATGCAAAATAAATACATAAATCATACACAAATTAAACAAAAATTAAAAACAGAATATCTAAGGAGAGTAAATTTAATCTGCAAAAAACATTTAAACTCCAAAAATTTATTCAAAGCTCTAAATACTTTTGCGGTTCCTGTGCTTACCTACTCATTTGGTGTAATAAAATGGTCAAAAACTGACATACTAAATTTAGGAATAAAAACTAGAACCAGTTTGACTAAGAATAAATATATACATCCAAAATCAGCTACTGAAAGAATGACCATTAAAAGAGAGAAAGGAGGAAGAGGCTTTATCGATTTGAAAGCATTATGGAAAAAACAAATAAATAATATGAGGGTGTTCTTTCTTAACAAAACCAATAGCATCATACACAAAACCATAGTTGAACTAGATCAGAACCTCACACCGTTAAACCTGAAAGAACTAAGTACAACACAAAATGAGCCCCTACAGAATATAGAAAAAGCAAAGATAGATACATGGCGAAGGAAACAGTTACACGGAAGACATATACAGGATTTAGAATAACCTCATATCGGCCTGGAAGCTTCAAATAAATGGCTTAAACTGGGCTACCTTTTTCCTGAAACAGAAGGCTTCTTTTTCTATTCAAGATCAAGTAGTGAACCCCAAAAACTATAGGAAATTTATTATCAAAGTAGTATATAATTGGTTCAATATCGTTACCAGTGGTGGAATATTTACGATTGTATGTATTTTTAAGATTAAAATACCGTTATTAAATGTTGGATCGGCTATTTTAATGAAAATTGAGTAAGATATTTCTGGTTCAAACCAAGCATAATTGTAAATATATAACCAATTTCAACGAATTTTAACCATTAATTAACTGTTAATCATGAAACCGGGCCAAATGACCATCAGTTAAAGTATTTTTTTTAAAAACACTCAGCATTGGAAATATTCAATCACTATTAACGACATTTAACCATTAGTTGAGTTAACCATCGATCGTGAAATTGGCCCTGATTTATTTCTTCACCAAGCTTAGAGTAAAATATTAAAACCAAAAAGGAAAGTATGGACGTAATTTATTCAACTGTCAAATAAGAACAAATAATAAAATTATTTTAAAAACTATACATAAATGGCAAAGTCGTCTCTTCATAATATTTTTAACCTCCAATAGACACAGCTACAGCAGAACCAGTGCGACTCTTGGCGTTACTGAGCGCATAGCTGTTTTTACCGCAAGTAGAGCATCCGGATTGGCCACTAGTCTGAAGCCCCTGTGATGCCAAGTTCAGGGCTCCACTAAGCGTTGACTGGGCGTCAGAACTGCCTGAACCTCTCGAGAATCCTTGCTGACCTGAACTGACTAATCCAGAGCTCTGGCCGCGATGACCAAAGCCTGATCCAGAAGTTTGCAACTGTCCTTCATTTCTTCTGCTTTGTTGATATTGACTCGACCCAAATCCTGCTTGACCAGCACTGGAGCTTTGTGATTCAGAAGCAAACCCTTGGCCATGATGACGTGGGCCGCCTCTGTGGCCACCGAATCCACCTCTCCTACTATCATCTTGAGATTCCGAGCCCAAGTTGCCGTGACTAGATGCACCACCAAATGAGTTACTTTCTTTTGTTTCTTGTCTTAGTGAACCATCAGATTCAAAGTGACCATGGCCGTGACTTCCCTTGTCTTCGCCTCCAGATGAGGAACCTTGGTTTTCTTGGTATTTTGATGAAGATCCGTATTGTAAATGACTAAAATCAACTTGGCCATTATTTCTTCCGTTTGATGAAGTTTGACCGGATAATGACGCAGAACCAAAATTGTCGACGGCGCCATTTTCTTGCTGTTTCTCTTGTGATGAGCCGTGACCACCAAACCCTTTGTGGTCAGAAAAGCTACCTTGTTTTTGATTTTGAGTTTCTTGAACGTCTCCTCGTTTTGAGGATACTCCAGACTGGGTTTCATAAGCCGCATCTTTATTACCTTCAAAAGATCCACCTTGTGCGGCAGAAGAATAGGCACTAGATGATGCAGCTTGACCATCTTGCTGGGTGCCTCTTTGGGCGCCCAAATCATTGCTACCTCCGCTGTGATACGCGTAGTGAGATTCCTTGAATCCGCCGCCGGATACCTTCTGCTCTTCGCCTTGTGCAGCAAAGCTGCCCTTCACGCCCGAGGATCCTCCATAATGAGCCTTAAAACCAGCGTCATTCAACCCTCCGGAACCAGAGGCTGATCTTGAATTTGCTGACTCATCAAAGCCCGCTCCAGTGGAGCTTGAAGCAAGTGAAAATGCTTCTCCACCGGTTAGTGGTCCTTGGTTAGCTGCTGCCGCCGCACCGCTGAAGACTGTGTTCTGGAGACCATCTGAGCTCCTGGCTAGGCCACTCCAGTTCTGAGTGCGCAGTAGAGGCGGTGGCGGCGGCGGTGGAATGTGAATGCTTGGTGGTGGAGGAGGGCCACATGTACTGCATGGTGATCTTGCTACCCTCTGGAGGTGAACATCTGAAACAACAGTCAACATTGATGGTAATAACTGCAAATTAGAACAAAGCATAAAGACAAGGTACAGAGCCGTTGAGGTAAGTTTAACCTTTCTTAAAACATATTTCACTCCCTGAGGTAAGTTTGTGATCTTGAGGTATTGGATGTAGGTGAAGAAACAAGGTCAATGCTACTCAACCGAGAGAATTTTATTGTTTTGTTTGTGACACATAAAAAAACAATGTACCTGTTTACGTACCTTCATTTTTAATCACAGCGCTATACGCTGTGGCAATGAATGCCAAAATAATGATCGATTTTGCCATCTCGTCGAATAATCTGTATCGTTCTGACGACAAGAGATGCAAGCTCTAACATTTATAGTTACTCTGATTGTGTCAAAAAGAATTATTCCAAGAATAGTCAAAGCTAACCATCAGTACTATCAAATTGTAAATGCAAATACGGAGCTGGTCTAAAGGAAATTCACACGATTTTTTTATTAGTCTAATACAAATATCGCATGTAGACTGGAATCGGTAAAGACCGGGGAAATTATGATCTCATAAGTGACATAAGTTCTGTTTTCCTAGGTTTTTGTTTCATTTGCATTGCAGCTTGTTTTTTGCGATTGCCTCATTAAACGCTCGCTAACGTATCCTATCACGTATGCACTTTTTTAGACGACTTTTTTTTCATGATTTGTCATTTATAAACTCACTCTACTATTCTATGAAAAAAGTGAATAAAGCGTATTTGCTTTGCGCTGTGGCGCTGCGTCGGTAATTCTGAGATTAAAGCCAAAATGGTGTTACATTGAGTCGACGCGTCGTTGGGGCAGTGCAGCTCCGTCGTTGTACAAATCTGAACGGTAGGCCACAAGGTGCATTGCGTTCCATTGACGCAATAAACTATTCCCACAAAAAAAACATGTATTTTAAGGGTTGCACTGACTAAAAGTAATATGATGGCATGTAGAGCTAGAGTTATATTTGCTATTTATATTTATTTATTTATGGAAAACACAACAGATAATCAATGACATAACACTGAGATACATATAATGGTATTGTACTAAATAGTAATCCTAAACATGTTTCCACGGCAATTACATAGTTATCTCTCTTAAATAAACAATATGGTAAGCTGCATAATGCAGCCTTGTTGGAGCGGCTAGGGCTCTGTGTACCTAACAAATACGATTGGCGTCGCCCACCGCTGCTGGAGATGCCGACGGCTAAAACAAACCTGCTCAAAGAGTCGCCCCTGACGCGCGCACTCTGCACTCTTAATAGTATGTATAAGCAATAGATCAGACTCTTTGTACCCTTTGAGGCACAGAGTAGCACTCTGTTAAATTCACTCACATCAATTATTATAACTATTATTCACTCATTAACCCAGTAATGCCTAGCGTGTCCAAATGGACACGCAATCAGTAGAAAATAAAGATGGTGACTGTGATCGCCCTAACTCTTTTTTTACTACGGTAACAGTATGTTACTACTGTCAAAGTATTAAATGACATTCCGTTTTAGCGTTTGTGAGTGTTTTGTGCAAAATAAGGTTGTAATTTCAGTTTGATTTTAATATTTGAAAAAAACATGGATGGCAGTGAAAAGTAAGTATTTTTTCTTATAAATTATTTAATACGCTAACTGCTTTTTGCATAGGATTATAGTCAATGGTGTTGTCTGATGTTTGAAATTATATTCTAAGTGAAAACTTTGTTTCGATCGAGTTTTACAACAAATTTGTCCATGTGTCCATATGGACACGCTAAGCGCTTGCATGAGCACTGACATTGCTTTGCGCTTTCTTGTTACCAGGTACATGGAATATGACATATCCAAAAACCAAAGAACATTTAATGATATTTTGAATGCGTTGGAAGAAAGCAGTGATGGAGAATGTGAAAAAAGAAGGCCAATCCCTGATGCAATATATGTTGCTCCTCCAGAACCTTCTGTATTGACTGATGAAGATTCTGGAGATGAAGATGCTGGTGGACGTATTTGAGTTCCAAATAGATATTGGCTGATGCTGAGGTTCCTTATCAAAAGGATAGTTTGAACACAGAACCAAATTTTGAGGATCTCGTAGGTAAAAAAAAGAAACTTGGGTTCACGGGGGATTTAGAACCTTTTTGGGGCCGTTTCCAGAGCAAGATATCAATGCAAAATTTGTCTGCAATTAAAATATTTGAGATAATAATTGATGATGATAGTAGTGAATATGTTGGTTTCGCAATCTAACAATTACGCTTTATGGAAAAATTGCCCGGATCCTAAAATAACAGCTTATGACATGAGATATTTTATACAAAATTCGATACTAAGTGGATACAATCCCGTTGCTAACAAACGTAATGCAAATGTAATGTTGGCCTTTGCGTCGAATGTTTTAGAGATTACCACAAAAACGACTAAGTTTGTTCTTGTTTCTCTTGTTTCTGTTTGTTTTTTATATAAGTGAAGATTCCATTTAATTTGCACACCTTAACGCTTAGCGTGTCCATATGGACACGTGTGTTTTTTTCAAAATAAACATTTTTTCTTTTAAAACAACTTGTTTTCCTATTTATAGATGTTAATTTAAGTCGTCTGATTGCAACAAATCCAAAAAAAATACTAAAAAAAGAAACTGGGCATTACTGGGTTAATTATTATTATTAATTAAACAGTTACTTTAATTATACTTTGTGGTTTAATTAAGTACATAGGATGTACTGTCACATTGGGTAATAAATCCTGTAATGAGTTTAATAAATAAATACAAATACATAATACTAATGTTTGAATTAAACATAACAATTAAAGCAATTTCTATAAGAAGGTAAGTAAAGCCAAGTAAAAATAGCACACATACAACTACTCGTCATTTTTTTCAAGGGGGATACCCTTAAGGATATACTTCTAACTCTACAAGCTATTATTTTATAAACTTTTGCCATAATATTATGTGTCTTAGCCGTGCCCTTGTGCTTTGCTTGGATACGTACAGCCGGCGAGGCGAAGGCACAGAAGATATAATAATACTAGAGCCCGTTTTTTTTTAAGAATTGCTATGAGCTTTCGCAGGGAATCGAACCCCGCATCCTTTCCCAATCCATATCCAGATTAGATGTTGAAATTTGAGTATTAGATGTTGAAATTGATTGAATAATCGCTACGCCAAGAACAATACACTATAGAGGTATCATAAATTCAAGTGCAATGTTTACAACGCCTTTTATGGACAGTTTTTTTTTTATTAAAGTAACAGGGCCACTACTTTTAAAATACTCACGTCAAGATAGCGTGTGATATTAATCGATTAATGTTAGATTTTTCAATGAAAATTACTACAATTCCCCACGCGAGTGATTTCAAAATAATAAAATTGAATTTGTGAGTACTTACGTTTACATTTTGCGACAATTCCATTGATTATATCGAACGAAAATCACACGCCATATTCATCGAGTGCTTTAAAAAAGGGCACCAGATTGTGCAGGTAATAAAATCAGAAATAATTAGAAAATTGTCATTTTTAATATTCCAGTGAGCTTTTGTCATGCATGTAATTTGACTTTATTATTTCTAATTGAGAGATAATTCAGAATTTGATCCATTTATATGCCGACTTATGAAGTGTCTTAACTTATATTTTCTTGTAGGTATTCGAGCAACAAAGTCGTGGTGACTAGAAGGAATGAAGTAAATTTGTTATACCCTGTGTCATTTATGAATCAATAATCAAAAATATACCTTTAGTGAAAGTTATTTAGAATAACCGATTGTTTGAGAATTTAAAACAATGTAAATCAGATAACATTATTTTCATAATTATAATTGATATTTTTAACACTACAACGGTTCATTATTAAAACAAAAAACGGTTTATTAAATACAAGTTAAAAGAGCTTATAAGCAGGCATATAAATGGATTAAAATTATGAATTAATAAGAAACACCGACGACAAATTACTTCGTAGTAGGACCTCCGATAATTATCAGTGGTTTATAGCATAGAAGCGCAATTTAGAAATTGTACTTTTGTAGTATGTTTGTTTGAAATACGTTAAAGGTATAATAAAATACCAATTTATCGTGTTTGTTTTGTTTGATGTGCATTTTTAGTTAATGAAAATTTCTAACAACACATTAAAACTTAAAGCGGGAACTCATATTAATATTTTTTGAAGCTCATATTTAGCGGTATCTCTAAATAATGGTAAAAAACATATTTTTACATTTTCTAAAAACATAAATAATAAACTATTGTCTTCATCATCATCATCATCATTATCAGCCAAAAGACGTCCACTGCTGAACATAGGCCTCCCCCACGGCTTTCCATAGCGACCGATCAATAGCGGTCTGCATCCAGTTTGATCCTGCGATCTTTTTAAGGTCGTCTGTCCATCTTGTTGGTGGACGTCCTAAGCTGCGTCCTTGGTCGAAGGGTCTCCAATCTAGAATTTTCCTGCCTGAACGGCCATCAGTTCTTCGCGCTATGTGCCCGGCCCACTGCCACTTAAGCTTACTGATTCTCAAGGCTATGTCCGTTACCTTGGTTCTTCTACAAAAGAACTATTTTCTTGGTTGACGCGAAATATAATGAAGTAATACATAAATTTTCACGAATGTCACTTTTTTGAGATACCGCTTTTTGCCTTAGGAGGTGTTGACAAATTTTAGGAGGTGCATGAGACCCTTAAATTCTATCTAGTATGGAGTCATATCATTTGAGTCATTTTTTTCGGATTTTCCAAATATTATCGTCAATGTAGCTGCCTGATTCAATCAATCAATCAATTTTATTTATTTCTTCTCCACAATCAAAGTAAATACAATATGTAAGCAATGTTACAATTTTAAGTTACAGAATTTTGATTGCGAGAGACTGGCATCTGAGCTAGGCTTCATGCCTGTGTTACAGAGAACCAGTACTCTCCTCTCTAGATGTGATCAGATATAAATATAACACAAAAATATAGTAAGTTAACACAGCACAATAATGGAGAATTAAGCCAAAAAAGATGAAGAATCGCACAAACTACAACTGTGTGTGTGTCTGTGTGTGTGTGTGTGTGTGTGTATGTGTGTGTGTGTGTGTGTGTGTGTGTGTGTGTGTATGTGTATGTGTGTGTGCGCATGTGTGTGTAAGTGTGTGTGTGTGTGTGTGAGAGAGTTTATGTGTTTATGTGCGTGTATGTGTGTGTGTGTGAGTACGTATGAATGTTTATGTCGGTATTATATGCCGTTTACGGAATCATGAGATTTTCTGTGGTAGAGTAGTCCAAATTCTGAAGGTATTTGGCCACCTTTCTCTTGCAGTGGAATGAGTTTAGGGGGTAAATGTGTAACTCGCGATGGAGTCTGTTATATAGAAAAGGGCCTAAGAAGCAGAAAAAACGATGTGAAAAGATGGTTTTAAGGTTTGGTTTGTGGGCTATGAGATGGTTACGTCTTGCAGTAGCTTCCGAATGGTCATAGTAACAAAGACGATGCTGTTTAAGAACTGTGTTCATTATAAAAAGCTGCCGCACAGTAAGAACTTCGCAGTAATTATACAGGTCCTCCGTGGGGAACTGTGTGGGTTTGAATGTACATACCTTGAGGACAGCCCTCTGGGCTCTTTCAAGGAAAATAAGGTATGACTTACAGGCACCACCCCAGGAGGTAACACAATAAGTCAGAAGGGATTGGCATAGGGCCAAATAAACTAATTTGACTATATGTGGGTTTGCGACATGTCGAAGATTTCTAAAAATATAGATAAGTTTACGAATTCTACCAGCTGTTACAAGAATATGTGGTTGGAAGGAAAGCCTATTATCAATGGTCACACCAAGATATTTGATTGACTCAGTAGAAGTGATAGGAGAGCAGTCACATGGTTGATCCGGAGACACTTCATGAGAGTGAGCAATAAGTTTAAAAATATTTTGCGCGCTATTTGGGACATTATAGATGGAAAACTGAATGTAATGAGTTTTTTTAACGTTAAGTGTGAGGAGATTAGAACGCAGCCATTTAGATACTAGGTCCAGTCCTATCTGGGCCTGGTGAAAAGTGTCCTCCCATGTGTCAGCACAAAAAAGTAGGGCAGTGTCGTCTGCGAAAGAAATAATTTTGCAATTTGGAAGATGCAGCGATAGCAGATCGTTGACGTATACAAGAAAGAGCGTGGGGCCAAGAATGCTACCCTGAGGGACTCCGTACTCCATCGGGAGATAGGAGCTCACGTTTCCATCTATTGTTACAGACTGAACGCGGTTCGTGAAGTAACTCTTGAATAGATTGACTCTTGATTAGTATGGGGAATCTGAAAATTTATGTAAGCTTTCGATCATGACCCCGTAATAAAAGTAGGTATTTATATTATGATTCCCATAATAACGTTGGGCCCTGTATAAAATCTATAAAAATATTTTTTTTTGTATATTTGAAAATCATAAAATTTGTTATAAGGATTTTGAGATTTATAGTTACTAACAAGTTAACACATTTTCTGCTTGTGTGTTTCAAATTATGTTCTTTGAGTGGACTGAATTATAATAGGAAGGCTTTAAATGAGCTCGTTATCCCTACATTTGTTTTATACACTAGTTATTATTACGTTTTTTGTTGTAAAATTCGCATAATAACCATACCCATCAAATATGTATGAAAAAGTGCAAATACTAAAATTAAATAATAATTAATTATATGATAATTTTTACCTAAAAATAGGGACAAAAGTTTATCCGATAAAAATATTTTAATTACGCCGTGTTAAATAATTATAACGTCTATTATCAAAGGTTTACTACCATACTGACCGTATTGCGACAAGCGGCAACTTTGAAATCTGAGGTTGACCACAATTGTATGCAAATTGCAGTGTAACTACCATAGGCTTCTATACTTTGCAACAAACAAGAAAAAAAAAGGAAATATCTTCGTATAATTACTTTACAGTATAAGGTGTGTCTGTGTAATAAGTTAAGATGTCTGAGGTTTTGGACTTTTTCATTCGGACGTGATGAAAATTATGCATTGTTAAGGGGAAAAAGGACTCAGCATGTCAATAAAACGTTTATTATATAAATAACTTTATTATAAGACTAAAATATTTGCAATAGCTTACTTCGGATATTTATTCAAGTAAGTACAAAGCAATGAAGTGCCTATTCACTATATACATCATATTACAAGTAAACATCACACATGTTCATGAATTGTTAAAAGTGAAGTACAGTCCTGTAAACACTATAGGAGCTCCATTGTGTGTACGAGTGATATACGGTCGAAAATCAGTCAAAATTTAACAAACATTATCTTAAATAATGACATGAGTACTAACATAATCGAGTTATATTTTTTTATAGTTCTTGTGTGATTTTTTTCCGGTTTTCATTTGAAAATCAACCATTAATCAACGAAGACCACACGCTATATTGAGGCGAGTGATTCAAAAATAGAGCCTGGTTATTTTTATTTACATAGTCTTTTACTTCACTTTCCAAAACCACCAGCTCTAGAACTGGCCTGCGCCTGAGCAGCTCCGCCGCCGCCGCCTATACTAATGCTCTTCGAAATGCTGATGGATGGCCCACTACCAGATCCACCGAATCCCGAGCCACCGAACCCAGGGCGCCCATATCCTTGGCCACCGAAACCAGGGCCACCGAAACCAGGTCGTCCATAGCCCGGGCCTCCAAATCTAGGTCCACCATACCCGGGACGGCCATATCCAGGACGTCCAAAGCCAGGACGATGGTAACCACCGTAGCCTCCACCGTAGCCTCCACCGAAGCCTGGAGCGTAGCCTCCACCACCAAGTGCGCCAGCCGACGCTGACGACTGACTGAATCCGCCAAACTGCGGTGATCGGGCTACTCTGGTTGCTGAAAATAAAAACATTGATTTAGTCAAAATGACTTCTAAAGCCAAGTACTAACTAAGGGGTCTATGAGCTGGTATGAAATAGATGAAGGTTGACTAAATTTCACCTGCAAGACCATCTAAAGTGACCATATAAAGTGGTGTTAAGCAGTTGTTCGAATATTAATGAAAGTCGTGGTTCCGGAGAGTCTACAATTTTATTGAGACAGAGAGGGTAACATTTTTATACCGACAACATAGGAGGTCATTAATTTGATATGTATGAATGTGATAGCGTCAGAATCAGATAAAAATTTAGTATGCAGATCTATTCAAGCTTCTTAATACGTGTGCGAAATTTCGTAATTGTTTATATGATTGTATTTGTATGTTTGTCTCAGATTTTTCGAAAATGAGAAGTCATAGCAAAATTGTTATTTTATAGGTTAATTAGTTGTAGTTCAATTTATTACAGTACAGTATTTGTACAGTACAAGTTTAATCTAAATCAGCCCAGTAGTTATTGAGATATAAGTACTATCTTAAAATTATAAGCGCCTTCAAAAAACTGCCTAATAAGCTTAAAATAACGCATTCGTCCTTTATTTATGAGAAACAAATTATTTTGGAGTTCGTGCATGGTGTGTGTAGACTGTAAGTTTAGGTAAGCTTGACATCATATGCTTACCCAAACTAACAGAATAATTTGTTTCTCCTATATAGAAGAATTATTCTACCTATAAGATAATATACAATTATTTTTCCCTTAACGAACATAAACATACCTCCATTAACTCCAGAAAAATTGAGGAGCAACAAAACAGCAACTCCTGCTATCAAAATCACCCGCGCCATTATCACTCCTTTGTTCCTTTGTCTTAAACAATACTGATGACTTCTAGTAATGGAGACTACTTATATGTGACTCTAACATAGTCATTTTGTATCAACAGTATTTCCGTTTCGAGCCTAAGTGAGAACATATGAGTACATCGATATCACAAGAGTGTGTTAATAAAAACACTACTATATGTTTTCCTGAAACGAGTATGTCTACACATTTTTTTTGAAGAAAGTTTTATTTTTTATTTTTTGTTAAATGTAGTTTATTATGAAACATTGAATTTACTGCCTTATAATTCTGGAGCTAAAGTTTCGCGACTGAAATATATCTTGAGTACAATATCAAGATCAGGCTTACAAAATATTGTGGTTGAAAACCACAGTTACATAAGGCCAAATTCA
Source organism: Pyrausta purpuralis (assembly GCA_963924145.1). Taxonomy (NCBI): domain Eukaryota; kingdom Metazoa; phylum Arthropoda; class Insecta; order Lepidoptera; family Crambidae; genus Pyrausta; species Pyrausta purpuralis. Next base: position 22,282,578 of record OZ001659.1, read on the forward strand.
TTAGAACTTAAAAAAAAACTTTATATTTAGTTTCTAGTAGAGTCGTTCGATAAATATCATTAACATACATGCAGACAACATTACACGTTATTAAATCAATATGATGATGTGATGAGCATCAACCTAAAGTTAACAGCTCTTAAGTGTTAATAGGTTTTTCCATAGGTCAATCAGGGGTTTCCCAACATTAACTATTATATTGTTTCATAACATAGTGCATTTAATGAGTTTTACTTGAAGAGCTTTTTTCATTAAGTTTCTTTTTGGTAAGAAAAACATATGATGTATAAATAAAATAACAATAAATACTTAAAACTTTATTTCGGTTTAACATTTTGTCACTTTACAATTAGTTTTAAAAATGATAATTCAATGTTGAATGTACACATACATAAGGAACTTTTTAACTAAAATTTTAAGAGCGGTTGATATTGTTGTAATCAGAAAACATCTCTTTAATGCCAAGGTTCTATCAAGATCAACGAATACAATACTCAGACTTTAGTAGGCTTATCCTGATTTGGCTTTGGAGTTGGACTCAGATTGGGAACTGCCGGAACCTTTTACGATGCTGACACTCTTAGATATGGAGAGGGAGCCGCTGTCACTTGATTTAGAGCCATGGCTGTTGGAACCTCCACTGATTTTCGGCACATTATTCTTTTGATTTCCATTGAATTTGGGTGTGTTGTTGTCGTGACCACCGAATTTAGGACTGCTACCAATTTTGGAAGCACCATGATTTCCTCCGGTACTGATGCTGGATGCTTGGGCACTGGCTTTAGATGCTCCTGGCGCTGGTGCTGAAAAATTAAGATAATGAAGATTAGTTTTTTAGATACACACTTATCCTCCTATATTAATATAAAACAAGAAAAAAATACAACTAAGACAGAGCTATTGAAAACGTAACCATTTCCTTGCGGCACGGAGGCTATGATGCTGGCTGCGTTGCCGCGTTGGATAGCTATGCTAATTCTTTGAGCTAGAAACCAGCCAGCTTTATTATTGGCCATAACAAAATTGAGTTAAGGCGCAATAGTTCTAAAGTAATTTAGCATAAAGTTCCTACGGCCCAAATGTTTTAACGCCAAACGTCGCAAGCACATAGTCACTTGCAAGTGAGACGTACTTGCGACGCTTGGCGCTTTCAGCCAACTTTGCTACTGCTCCAGCTTATCCTCATTATCCTTAAATCGTGGATATTTAATCAATAAACACTTCTTTCTTTCATATTATTATATATTCAAACTCAAGTATAACAATATGATGAATATCAGAGTATGAATAATATTAATAAAATCATTTTTTATAATGAAAATACAATTATATTAATATTTATGTAATCATATTATAATAATATTATCAATTACAATACGAATCACACTGGTTGCAGACCGTTCACAAGCGGGCACTATTGAAAACCATCGGGGAGGTCTATGTTCAGCAGTTGACATCTTTTTTGGCTGATTATGATCATTATGAAAACGGATTTTCTAATCCATACGAAAGTAGAGCTGCTTAACTGCTACAGAAACATCGCAATACGCACCCAGAAAGTTAAATATGTACAGTCGCGAGCACATCAGGTTACCCACTTTTGTTGCAAACTAGTCCTTATTACAACATCATAAGACACCGCAGTGTTTACTTACGTGCTGTTGTCCGTACATAGTTCGTTACAACTTAATATGATTATCATTTATGTAGTGTTAGCAAATGAAGAGTTTAAAATAAATTATTATTACATACCTGTTTGAGCTTCAAAGAAACTCAAGATGACTAGGACCGCAAGACTTATGTAGACGACACGAGACATTTTGGCAGTAACACTGAAGCTGAATAATGTCACCTTGCATCTAACAAATCCTTTTATACCAATGTAGTGTCATTATATTGTTATAATGATAACAAGAAGAATCAAATTCACAGACTAGTGTGACTTTTCGCGGAATTCTAGATTTCGTAATTTAGTGTTAGTTTTGGAGTGTATCTGATTTTGTATAACAAACTCAACTTAAAATATAAGCCGGCATTTCAATACAATAACTTGACCAAGCAGTTTTCGTTTTTATATCATATATATAGCACCTACGCAAAATTAGCTGAACAGTTTTTTTTTTGTAAATACACCACATATTTTGTGCAGTGGCTAGCGCTCCTGACTGCTGAAGTAGCGGTCGCAGGTTCGGTCGGGTTCCCGCAAGGGGTATATGTTCTTGTGATAAACAATTGTACCTAAGTCATGGATGTTGTATGTATTTGAGAAGAAGTATTAGGAGACTCCTTCGTCTTAATCGTTGTCTGGTACTTCGTAACACTAGGCAGATTGGAATTCATTGTCAAAATTGCTGTCTGGCCGGATGTACATACATTTTTACCCCTAAATAAACATGATTCATGGGCTCAGAATCGGCGAAAAAAGGATCCTGTCAGATTCAGATTTCGATTCATTTATTTACATAAAAATACGGTACATTTGGTTGGCACTTAAAAAAATATATAGTTCAACATGTCTCGCCACAATTATGGCATGTAAAATATTTTTTATAAGATGGCATTTATTATTCAAATAAAATTACACATAACTATTACATTCAATGGTTTAAAATGTTTTTAACACTCACAGTGTTATATTTCATATTCATAAGAAACCAAAAATTTGCGCACGGGCGCCACTTGAACCAGCAACCGTCACGCAATGACGTATCCATAAGAGACCACAAATTTCGCAAGGTCGGACTGACAGCACGGTAGCTCAATTGGTAGAGCGTTTGGCCCGGTCTGTCAAGAGGTAGCTGGTTCAAGTCCCGCCCATGCGCAAATTCTTGGTTTCTTATTTCATCTTTATGAATATTACATTCATTATAAATTATAATTACTAATTCCCTTTTTTAAACCTGTGTAGAATCAATAAGATCCAGAAAAAGCCTCGTGAATTTGAAGGTGAACTTGACCACTCCTATTTTTAATTTATATAAATGACATAATAAATGTAACTAGACATAAAACAATATTATTTGCAGATGATGTATCTATTATTGTGACCACGGAAAAGAAGGACGGTTTGATAAGGCATAAGGCTGATATTAATCAAACGTTATTTGACATTATTGAATGGCTTGTCATATATAATCTTATCTGACGAAAACTAGCCATATACAATTTAATTATCTTAAAAACTATAATTTTAACATATCATACAAAGAAACTAATGTTACACAGGTTGATATAGTAAAATTCTTGAGTATAATGATAGACGACAATATCAATTGGAAATGTCAAGTAAACTTTGTGTGCGATAGGATAGATCGCTTTGTTTATGTATTGAAAAGACTTCGTTATATAACTTATAAACAGACTATCTTAACAGCCTATCATGCTTATGTCGCTTCTATACTACGGTATGGATTGATCCTGTGGGGAAATAGTGCTAATGTCCATAGAGCGTTTGTGGCACAAAAAATGTGTGTGCGAGCAATTTATGGTGTACCTCCATATCACACTTGTAAACAACTTTTTAGAGTCTCGAAATCCTCACTGTGCCAAATCTTTACATCTTGAAAATTTGTTAAGAATAACGACGAATAATTTTGTTAAGAATAACGACCCGTCTGGTGTAGTGGTCGAGAAATCGCCTACTACGCAGCGTGTTGCGGGTTCGATCTCCGCACAATACAAACGTTTGTGTGCGCATGAACATGTCTGTTTGTATTGGTCTGTGTTTTTTCTATGTATATCATTAGGTATGTATTTACAAACAAAAAGTATTTATGTATTATATCCGTTGTCTGGCACCCATAACACAAGCTTTGAGTAGCTTACTTTGGGACTAGATGGCGATGTGTGGGAATGTGCAAGAGATATTTATTTAGGATTTATTATAACTCTGATTTATTTTACAAAGCATCTGATGTATTCCTTCGTGATAAGAGGAATTCCAATAGGCTCGTTTTAAACTTTGTACCAAGAACAGCATTGTATAGAAAAAAAATAAAAATATGTGCCTTGAAATCTACAATAAGATACCAGATAATATAAAAGCATTAAGGCCAAGCCTCTTCAAAAGCCAGTTATATTCGTGGCTTTTAAATAATTACTTCTATAGCATTAAGGATTTTTTAAAATAGGTTATTAATAATTATAATATTTATCATTAGAATGTAATAGTTATGCGTAATTTTATTTAAATAATGAATGTTATCTTATAAAAAGTATTTTACATGGCATAATTAATTGTGGCGAGACATGTTAATCTGTTTTTTAACCTACTTCAAAAAAGGAGAAGGTTATCAATTCAATTGTATGTTTTTAACCGACTTCAAAAAAGGAGGAGGTTATCAATTCGTCTGTATGTTTTTTTTTTATTATTATTATTTTTTTGTATGTATGTTACCTCATATCTCAGTCGTTTGTCAACCGAATCAAAAATTTTTTTCACTTACCTAGAGGGTGTATCTTCTAGTTGGTCCCATTTTTTTCATTTTGGGATCTGATGATGGAATCTTGTTGTAATCGAGGGAAACCCTCAAATTTTAAAGGCACGTATAGTGTTTCTTAACTAGAATCTTAATTTTGACGTGTTGTTACGTCTGATAGTCAACATCTTGTGGGGCTAAGCTGATGGTGGAACTCCTTAACGCTTAGGAGTTCAGTAATTATAATGACGGAACTTATGATAGGTAATTTGTAGCTTCTTAAAAATAGAATCATAAGGTGCAACTCCCCCCCCCCCCCAATTATGTAATCACCAAAAATGAAGAAATAAAATAAACTTTTAAAAAAAGTAAAAACCGACTTCAAAACCAAAATGCACTAAAAAGTCTTAAATAAACTCTTAACCATTGAAAGGAAAGGAATCCGTTTTAGGCAAACAATTTCTTTTTGGAGTCGGTGCCATCACTTTGACCATCAAGCATCAACTATCACAGCACCGACTCCAAAAAGAAATTGTTTGCCTAAAACGGATTCCTTTCCTTTCAATGGTTAAGAGTTTATTTAAGACTTTTTAGTGCATTTTGGTTTTGAAGTCGGTTTTTACTTTTTTTAAAAGTTTATTTTTTTTTTGTATGTTACCTCATACCTCAGTCGTTTGTCGACCGATTCGAAAAAAAAATTTACCTACTTAGAGGGTATACATTCTAGTTGGTCCCATTTTTTTCAATTTGGGATCTCATGATGGGATCTTCGTGTAATCGAAGGAAACCCTCAAACTTTAAAGGCACGTATAGTGTTTCTTTACTTGAATCTTAATGTTACGTCTAATAATCAACATCTTGTGGGGCTGAGCTATGGTGGAACTCCTTAACGCTTAGGAGTTCAGTAATTATAATGAAAGAACTTATAATAGGTAGTTTGTAGCTTCTTAAAAAACAGAGTCATAATTCCCCCCATTCTCGTGTAATCTCTTAAAATGAAGAAATAAAATTAACTTTTAAAAAAGTAAAAACCGACTTCAAAACCAAAATGCACTAAAATGTCTTAAATAAACTCTTGACTATTGTAAAGACAGGAACCCAATTTAGACAAACAATTTCTTTTTGGAGTCGGTGCTGTGATAGTTGATGCTTGATGGTCAAAGTGATGGCACCGACTCCAAGTTATTTTTTTTTAATTACCAACCAAACGTACCGTGTTTTCATGTAAATAAATGAATCTGAATCTGAATGGCGAACTGAGTCACTTTTTCGTAGTCAGTTGCTATCTGCACGTTATCCTGCTCTTATAGTATACTCACATACATATTGTGGGATTGCCGAGATAAGAGGTCACAGTGTGCTACTTTCTCTGGCATGTGTGACCTAATAGGAGTAAGACTTCTTTATTTGGAGATAACTTCCATGTTTCTCAATATCTTTCGGTATGGAATAGGCCACAGCATGCATAATCAACTTGAGATAATTTTAAACAAAAAAACTCCGATATTATCCTAATATTACTTTAGCCTTTTAGCGATAATAGAGTTTATATAATGTGCTTTATAGTGTTAATCACAACAGCAATATTTATATCATCAACAATGTTTAGGTATTTTTGTTAGTGTATTTACCATATAAAAGTAGGTATATTTAATTAATTCTGGCCTTGCATTAAAAAAATAGTCTGTGTGTGTTTTTATTACCTATGTATTATATTTATTTTAAATTGCATATAAGTACCTAGCATTTCTTTCTAAATATCTCTATTTTATCTTAAATAAGTCATAACGATAACCAGCTTTGGTATACCATGTTGACATAGATTATAAAAATAAAATTACAGCATGATTTGTTTATTTTTATATATAGGTACCTAGTCTCACAAGAGCCAAAATATAAAACAGTTGTCACAATTGTAGTCGCAGTAATAGATATGTACACAAAAACTTTTTTTTATCAAGTTGCAGTAGCTGCAGCACCAGAACTGGCTTGTGATGATGCGCTCCCAGATCCTCTAGTTATGGTAATACTTTTCGAAATACTAATAGTTCCACTGCCACTGTCAAGAAGGCGACCAAGGTCGTGACCACCTGGGCGTCCGAAATTGTGACCACTGCTGACGGGACCACCGAAGCCAGGACCACCACCAAATTGGCCACCGAAGTTAGGTGCTATAATGCGGAGAAATATAAAACAGCATAAGATAATATTGTTACTTATTTGTATTTATAAAAAGTCGAGTCATTGTTTACACACGGAAACCAGAGTTCAAATCACCATATAGTATTATCACTTTCCAAGAGCCGCAGCGTTTGAGGAGGCTTGCGAAGAACCGCCGGATCCTTTGCTAATGCTGATACTTTTAGAAATACTAATAGATCCACTACCACTGTTTGAATGGCCGAATCCAGGGCCACCGACGCCAGGACGACCGAAGCCCGGTCCGTGGTTCACCGGGCCACCGAACCCTGGGCCACCGAAGCTAGGGCCCCGGGCACCGTGGCCTCCACCGAATCCTCCACTTGATGCTTGAGCGTTGGCTTGGCTGAAGCCTCTTTGCGGAGCTGAAATTTAAGGAAGTAGCCTTAATATTTTGTAAAAAGAGTAAGTGGTTTTAAGATAAATAAATAAATAAATATTAGACACCAATCGCATACATTGCTCTGATCCCATAATTAATGCACTTGTGTTATGGAAATCATACACAACGGTGGTACCACAACACCCAGACCCGAGACAATATGGAAATTTTTGATTTCAACATTGACCCGACCGGGAATCGAACCCAGAACCTCGGGGCGGCGACGCCTTGAAACCCAGCGTGCTTAGCCACTACACCACGGAGGTCGTCGTCGTAGGAATAAATACATTTGATAGTAAATTGTTAAAAAACTCCTCGATAAGCAGAACTTAACTTGATATGGAACATAACATATTTGAAATAATAATAAAAAATGTTCACCTGCACCGGCTTCAAAGAAGCAGAAGATAACAAGAAGGCAAAATCCGATAAAGTAACCACGAGACATCTTGATGGGCGATAATGGAGAGAACCAAATAAAAACTACTTCTGACCAATCCGCTATTTATACCGATTACCAAAATCACACTATGATAAATATATATCACTTTGAGAGGCAGTGTCAATTTTCACACACCGAACAATTCTATAAATTTGCAGGGTAAGGCTAATTTTTTTAACCAGAATTTGTAAAGACATCCAATAAAATAAGAGAATGAGTGGAAAAATTATAATAAACACGAAAAATCCATGGTTATTGAAAGTAAAAGAAATAGCACATTAAGATGCATTAGACAAAGTATTGCGCCGTTTGGCGTTGAAACATTTGGGCCGAGGGGGCTTCTGCTACGTAGTACTATTATATTTTCTGTGCTTCTGCTAAATTGCTACTTAGAAAAATAGCGCAAACATTAAATTCTGTAACAGCCACTAATAAAGTCCCCGCAGCTTCACCCGCGTAAATGGCGGATCCCAAAAAATATTTTTATGTTATAGCTTATGTTATGTATGAGCACGGGGTCTCATTCGGTACATAAGTTACATAGCCTTTAAAATTTCTCAATAGATGGCGACACGTGTATAGCTAGCGCAATTACTGTTTATTAGATAGACTAAAATCCTAAGATACGTGAAGATAATACCCGAAAAATATGTTAATAAACATTTTCAGTTGTTTAAAATAGAAAAAAACTCTATACCATTGTTTTTTTCCATAATTAGCAAAAACAGTGTAATAAGCATAAAAGCATGCTTTTACTAGCCTTAACCCTCTGTCGGCATACGACAAAACTATGTGGCATGGTGGAAAGTTGATAACAAACTAGTATAGATGGCGCATTTTTATTAATGCGTTTTATTTGACCAGTGATGCCAGACGGTAATTTCAAGTAGACTTGTGTAGCTCGCGACAGAAAGATAAAAAATATATTTATCTCACCCAAACGGCTCATATATCCGTAGCTCACTTGTGTTTCAAATAAATCTCTATATCCGAGAGATAAAGTTGAATTTTCAGATATACAACTAAATAAAGATACACCGCTTCATTTCATTTCTAGAGCGAAAGAAAGAGAAAGGAAGCTACGTTCGTAGTGTGCGCATTATGGCCGAACCGTGGCTCGGTAAAACGGTAGAATCTGTATGTTCTCGTAGTGTTAACGAAATAAAGATCAATTTGCATTGCGTGCGGTTCTATAAATATTGGCTGGTTGAATGTTTGTTGACGTTTTTTTAGTTTCTTTTATGATAAGAGCCGGCGCACTTCGGCTGTCGGAATAATTGCAAGTTTTTGGATTACTGAATGCGACTACTTGATTTTATTAGCAAACAAACATTGAGTTAGTTACTCTTCAGGTGTTTTAAATTCATAAACTGTCATTCACTTTTTATATCTAGGTTGACAGTCCTAAGCCAGCTTAGTATGAAGGAAAATCAAACGGTTATCATTTTCTTTATAAAGTAATATAAATAATTAACGTACGTAATATAATAAGTATATAACGTACAAAAAACTGTGGGCTTCTTATTAGTAGTAGGTAATGTATTGTATGACAAACAAACAATAGCATATTCTAGTCCTTATTAAAGGGTTTTTGTTTATATTTAGAATCATTCGCATCATCGTAAGTAGCTCTTTTCTCATTCGGCTCTCTCTGATATAACGGCTCATTTTGATCTCTCGATATAAAGTTACGTAAAGATCGTTCGCTTCATCACCGAGTTAGTGAGATAAGGATATAAAAGATAGATATATGTGATTGAGAAGATCTCATTTTAGTAAGCCGTTTAGTAATCACTCTTCTCATTTTAGTAAGCCGTTTTGCGCATGTCTATTTCAAGCCGCGTAAAGTTTTCCCTAATTTACGGTAATTTGAAAATTTGTGGCCTATTTTGTGTTCTAACGAATAGTAAAATCTAATTAAAATCTGTATCGGACTTCTTATCATCTATATTTGCTATCTCTTTTAGTTGTTCGAAGAATTATTTAAACAACAGTGTAGAAAAACTTCGAAATGAAATTAATGACTTAACGAAATGAAGGGAAATGAACAATCGACTAAATTCAAGTAGGGTAAACATACCGGTTATCGGCCGTTTAAGCGACTTGTTGACTTCAGAGTTGATTTCTGTCATAGTAGACGTAGCACTGATACATAATTTAAAAAAAAATATGTAAATATAGCAAATATACCGGTTATCGGCCTTTTTACTCAGTTATCGGCCACCTAATGCACGGTAGGAAAATTAGTGTTATTCAATAGCTCATAGGGCTCATAATAGTATGAAAGTAAAACAAATAATAAATAAGAAAAAACAGAAGAAAACTCTAACAGTTGCTAGTGGGTCTGGAGCTGAAACTTGCAGTTCCCGTTCCATTGTCCGAAAATTCTATAGAAGGTATTGTTTGATTTTCTGTCAATGTAATAAAAAAAATGTGACGCCTTTTATTAAATACGGCCGGAAATAGGTTTTGTGTAGACTAGTTATCGGTCTAGATTACTTATTTAGACTAGACTAGTTAAAGGTCATATCTTTGGAAGTATCAGGTAAACGGGTGGCCGGAATCTAGTTTTCTCTTCACAAAATCAGAGCTATTCACTATTAAAATAGTATCTCTGTTGGTAATCATAAGGTTTCCGCAATATTAGCAAAGATAAATGACGTAAGTAAACTGGTTTCCCGACCACCCGGTCGAAAAGTCGATTTTTAAACTAAACGATAACCTATTGCCCGACCACAAAAAATATTACATATAATTAAAAGTTTGGTCAGTTTGGGCACTTTAATATTGCATTTACACATGCTTCATACACATAAACCAATTCATTCACCTATAAAACAATCGTAACACTCAAAAACTCACCTTTGAAAATCAACCCACCTGCTATTTTTTTGGCTAAATTTGCCACGCCTCCAGACACCAAATTTTGAAATGGCGACTAAGGGCTCAGATTGCAAATTTCGAGGTTAAGCCGTTGGATTATGAACCGTGAACTTCGTCTGGGTTGAATGACGTGAAATTGGAAAGAAGCTGCCTATACACTGTTTATTATTCAAAATAATGTGCGAAGTGGCCGAAAAGGGGTAGTGACCGGTGAACCGGTATGTTTACCCTACCTACATTGTAGTAACTTCATGTGATTATTCTTTGGAATTTTCATACAAAATTATGGAAAGTAACTGTACAGTGAGTAAACCATATAAGATAAACATGCTTTCGCTAACTGTATTGTAAAACTTTTTAAAGGAATAATCCCGTCATGCATAATGTTTGTGTACCTTAAATGCTGCAACGGAAGCTCTCAAAATGTAAATTTCCCCCGGTTTGTTGCAACATTTTTCATTTTTCTTCTGCTCTTCTAAGCCGTAGCGTGATTTTTTATAGCCCAAAACCTTCATCGATTAAAAATATATCCGACACAAAAATATATTTTTTTAAATCGGTTAAGTAGTTTCTGAAATTAGCGCGTTCAAACAAACTAGATTTCAGCTTTATAATATTAGTTATAGTAGTACAAATAAATAGAAATCTAATTGTATGGCCAGAATTAAATTCTAGCGTCCTTAACGATAGCACGTATAGTGACTAAACACGATGTTAGGAAATTTTGTCACATTATTAGGTACACATATTGATAGGCAACTAACGCTAAGTGCGTGTTCAAAATTTTGGTTGTTCGAGTAGATTCTGGCCGTTTAAGGACTTTGAATAATTCACAAATATCTCTTGTCGGCATTGCTCATATTATTTGATAAGTTGAATAATTCACAAATATCTCTTGTCGGCATTGCTCATATTATTTGATAAGTATTAATTACTCAAAAAGTGATTTTCTGGATTTAAAAGTCTGATTTTGTTTTATTTATGACCAGTTTTTGGCCGTGCTGACTTGCAACCGAATTTTGTACTATAACTATTGTTTACTAATAAAATAAATAAATAAAAATAAAATAAAATAATTTTACTGCAGACAAATTGTCCATACAGTTTTTTTTTAATTATAGAAGAATTGAACATCTAAATCAAAAAATATTTTTAGGCTAAAAAGAAAATCAAATGAAATTCACATTATTATTCAGTTATATCAAATTATTTTACAAGAGAAATAAAAACAAAATAAAATAATAAATAAAAGTATTAGTCTAATTCATTAAAAGCTTGTGTTATGGGTGCCAGACAACGGATATAATACTTAAATACGTTTTTGTTTGAAAATACATACATGATATACATAGAAAACACCCAGACTAATACAAATAGACATGTTCATGCACACAAATGTTTGTATTGTGCGGGGATCGAACCCGCAACCCGCTGCGTAGTAGGCGATTTCTCGAACACGGTTGCTAAGTAATTAATTATTTTTACTTACTATTATTATTATTTGTGATATCAATCACAAATAATAGTATTTCGTTGGTTAAACCTAAACATTAGAGAATTGTTGCCAGGTGGCCATGAACTGCCGGATGCCAGAAAAGGTACGAGTTACCCTATTTTTGTTTATGTTTTGTCGCAAACATAATTTTGTGAATGCGACTTGTAAAGGCTTGTAAACTGTGGTAGGCAAGGAAAAGAGGTTATCCCGATTTTCCACTGAAAAAATTGCCGTCTAATAATCCCATAATTTTCGCGGAGTGTTAAAACTCGACGATGTTAATAATTTTACTTTTTTACTTAAAGCCGATTTTACCAAATTCAAATAAGAAATATTCGTCAAATATGGTACAAAACGCCTAATTTGAAATCGCCACATATTTGGCAGCAGTCATAAAATTAATCTACCCTGAGCTGAGACAGCTTGGTGTGAAAAAATTTACAAGTTAATGTTCCACTTTTCCAGAATGTTTTTCTGTTACTTGATAAAACGTTTATTTATGTATAGGAAAGTGATTTTGTTAAATTACGGCATGCTTTTCACAAATACAAGTTTTTTTGTTGATTCTGAAGTGACGATAATTCTTACTCTTACTCATTCATTGCTTTGATCAAGGTCACTCTATAGATATTTTGTGCGGGTGTCAAGATTCAACGAAATCCTATACGGTTTTTAAATTTTATTAGATAAAGACGCATAACTAGTTTCAATTAATGATTTATACAGTATACTTAACTAGAGTCTGCGTTAAATTGTACACTAACAAAATGCATCGTAGCAGTAATATCTTACGATTTAAGCATAGAATAGATTGACGTCTATTGTTTTTAGTGTTTTTTATTCTTCATTTTTATGTGTTTGTAAAGCAATCTTTATGCACATAGAAGGGAGAACGAAAAAAACACTAAAAATTCTGCAACTCAACTATAAACAATATCGTTGGAGGAGGACATTGAAGCAATGTTAAGACAAGTTATACATGTGTTGTTTTGAGTGACATCAAACTCAGGGATGATAATATGAGTTATGCTTATTCTAAAAAAAATGTTTTTTTTTAATTCTGAGCAAGTTTTTTTCGCCATCTTGAAGTGAGTGATTCAAAAATAAAGCTCCTGGGCCTCTATTTTTGAATCACTCGCTTGGATATGGTGTGTGATTTGCGTTCGAAAACGAACAAATAATCAACGAAAATACCGTGAATAAAGACGTAAGTGGTACTCACAAAATTTAGATATATTTTTTCAAATCTCTTCTGAATGGATTTGAACTGGTTTTCATTCCAAAATTGGAGTATAATCAGTGAATGTCATACGCCATCTTGTCGCGAGTATTTCAAAAATAGGGCCTCTGGTTGCCGCGGCTCTATAGTGCCTACTAAAATAAGTAGAAAGTATTCAATAGAAAATGCATCCATATTTCGATACGTATGAGGCGCAAAATCGCATTAGCCAGAAAAATACTTAAGTATATTTCGCAATTTTTGACCTCTTTTTTATGAGCGCAAGATTTTATTTCACTAAAACATCAGATAATATAATACTACTAAAACGGTCTTCTTATTATTGAGTATTTCGGGGAAGCCGGTACCGCTTGCAGCTAATTACTTTCATGGTCTTGATAAACTGTGTTCGTAGTATGTAGGTAATGTAACATTTTTAGACATTAAGGATTATGGATACCACCGAAATTACATCATGTCACAGATACGGGATCTTTTACGAGCGCGTATTTTTGATTCTGGCTTAACTGCTGGCAAATAAATTTAAAATGTCACTAGGTACAAACGTATTGGTATATGTAAATGAATATTATATCAATGTACAAATGCTTAACGCCAGATACGCTTATTAATTATGGCAGCATGGCTTAGCTTAGCTTATCCTATTCCTTGCAGAATCAGAAAGAAACGAAAATCCAGGGTACTCTTCATTCTTCATCTATCTCTCTTTTACCTAAGATACATAATACACACATCAAAAAAGATTGCGATCACTTTGAAAAATCAAAATCTTTTTTGTTGGGGTTAACATCGATGTAAATAATGATTCATTACATATTATTATTACACAGGGCTTTTATACAGACAGGGTCTAACAAAACCAATGATCGATCGCCAACGTGGGGTATATATACATCAAACAGATTACGCTCACCAAATTTGAGAAAAAAAAACAGGCTAGTTCAGAGATCAAAAAAGTAGCACTTTTAAAGGTGTGAGCACATTATGTCGGGCCGCAGCGGGGCGGAGCGGGCCGCATCGCATCGCAAAATGTTACCCTAGCACATTAGTGCCGGGCCGGGGCGCAGCGCACTGACGGATTTTGAGAACAGTACACTGCCAGAGTTTGCATAGAACTGTACGTTATGGATAGCTCTGACGAAGAACTTTCTTTTTTTTGTCTGTTGTTAGAAGAAGAAGCTAATGAACAGCACAGACTAAAAGTTCGCCAAAAGAGAAAACGTTAAATATGGATACATCCAATGTTGTTGACGGGGCGGGGCGGGCCGCATCGCACGGACGCAAATCCGCCTTGCAATAATGCGATGCGCTGCGGCCCGGCATAGTTTGCGATAGTTCATATAAAATGTATGCGAGCGATTTGAGCGGATTTTTGCGCTGCGACCCGCCCCGCTGCGGCCCGACATAATGTGCGCGAACCCTAAATGTGTAAAAACACACTATTTGCACCTGTTTACTATACGACACTGTCAAATGCGCACGCACACCAACAAGCCGTCATGTCGGTTCGCCGCGCCGCGGAAGATGCAAACAAAGGAGCGGTATCCTTTGTCAAAAGCAATTGACGTTTTCATACATAACAGACCACAAATTTCGCAGGGTCGGACTGACAGCACGGTATCTCAATTGGTAAGAGCGTTTGGCCCGGTCTGCTAAAAGGTTGCTGGTTCAAGTCCCGCCCGTGCGCAATTTTTTGGTTTCTTATTTCATCTTTATGAATATAAAATATGACACTGTGAGTGTTAAAAACATTCTTAATTATTAGTTGAGTTACCTAACTATCGATAACGAAACTAGGCATAAAGCTCACAATTTTAAGCACGTGTGCAAAATTTAGTAAGTGTAAGTATGACTAAGCTAAAGTATTTATAGCTTTTTGTAGCAAACATTATACTATAAATTGCACTTGTGAAAGGTATGTGTGTCACTGCCTTGCCCTGTTGTAAAAAACAAAGTATTGTTCCCTAAGATATAAAGTTTCATCAAAACTTTGTTTTCTACTTTAATTGTTAATTAGTAGTTTTTGAGACGTACACTAAAACAATACAAAAAAATACTAAAAAGGAATACCGTCTTCGTCCGTTTAGTGAGACTTTTAAAAGTCTCACTAAACGGACTCTAAAATAACGCATTTGACTTTTAATTGTAATATGGAGAAAAAGATGATTCACGCTAAAACGTGCCGGAGCCGGCAAAAATTCCCATAGACATTCCAACGCAATCAGGCATGATTTTTTCAATAAAAAATGTATACAATAATGTTTGACCGCGTCCCGGCCGGAGCCCGGCCCGGCGCCGGCACGGTGTATCGTGAATCGGCCTTTAATTGTGAGAAATCGTTCACCGACATCAAATAAATTTGTTTATTCTTATGATCTAATTGTCAAATGTGTTATATAATGGACATAATTCCTAGAATAAGTTTTTTTGAAGGCAGTTATTTTTTAGGAAAGAAGTATAAATAACCTCCTAATACTGTTATGCCGTCTATAGTCACTAAAACCTCTAGATTAAAAAAACCGCATCGAAATCGATTCAGCCAAACAAAGATAATCGCGGACAAATTCAGGTAAACTGAGAACCTTCTTTTTTGAAGTCGTCTATAAACCAAACATGCGAAAATCATTCACTGAAGGGAAATTTATTAATATGATGTTATTGATGATGATGACGATGGTGATGATTACTCGTATCTTACTCAACTTGTCCATTAGGCTCAGTATTAGATCTACTATCACAATCTCACTCACTACTTTATATTGATTTAGCTTGACCCCAGATAATATAATACTACTAAGTATTGAGTGTTATTGTATCTTACACGGACTGATTGTTATACCTAATAATTTATCTTTTTTAGATTTCGGCAGTCTAGTAGTACGACTACAATATAGCTGTCAGTTAAAATTACATCTAGTAATTACGAAAATTTAAACTAACATTTCTCTGAAAATAACCTCAAACATCGATATATCAAACAATACTAAGTCTTATTATTGGAGGAGCATTAATCATTTCTGCTTGCGCTACTATGTAAAACATGGCTTCCCCGGCTCCCCCGAGGCCCCACGAGTCGAGGCGTACAACTATCTCGCTCTTGCAGTAAGTAACCAATATATCCGTACGCTTTACTCTCTATCACTGAGCTACTGAACAAGAGCCGTATTGGACGAAGAACGAGCAATAAGAAAAACAAGTCTAAAGAACTAATGCTGAAGACGTCAATTGAAGCGTTCATTCATATAAACGTAATAAAAGAAATTACAGTACATATGTCCCTGGATAAAATGTTATCCCGTTAAAATTAAATAAAAATTATTTATAGTTCAGAAGGTTATCCTATATTGTATCGATTTAACTAGTTTATTTCCAAGCACCAGAACAGAACCATTTCTTAATTTTATATATAGCACTCGGACCCGAGTGCTTGGCCACCAGTAGGCTGTGTTCCGACCACTCGGGCCCGAGTTTGCAAGTTTTTTAAAAAAAAACGTCATTTTTAGGGTTCCGTAGCCGAATGGCAAAAACGGAACCCTTATAGTTTCGTCAAGTCTGTCTGTCTGTCTGTCTGTCCTCCGTTTCTCACAGACACTTTATTCCATAACTATAAGCATCACCTTGTAGAGATCTCAACAAATACTTTCAACCAAAATTGGTTTGGACGGGATCGAACAAGAAGTTTTTGAGATATAGCACATTTTCAACAACCGCAAACTAAAATTCGTTATTCATACAAATTCCATGTAAAACAAAGTTATATTTGCTGTCAACGAAATGTTGTGGTATTTTAGTAAGTGAAAGTAAGTGGATTCCCAATTCAGTTAAAGT
This sequence comes from Pyrausta purpuralis, assembly GCA_963924145.1. Taxonomy (NCBI): domain Eukaryota; kingdom Metazoa; phylum Arthropoda; class Insecta; order Lepidoptera; family Crambidae; genus Pyrausta; species Pyrausta purpuralis. The sequence continues at coordinate 22,299,465 of OZ001659.1, forward strand.
TTGCACGAAACCCTCAGTGAGCGAGTCCGACTCGCTCTTAGCTGTTTTTTTGCATTTTGTGTCCGAACTTTTTTTGAACTCTGGCGCGTTTTTGCATAAGTGCAAGTTTAATTCTTCAATAAAAGCTAAAATATTTCATTTAAAAAAAACTTTTGTTGATAATTAAATGTCTCGTTTTACCTTCTTTCGGGATGCCCCCTGGACACACTAAATACTATTTATTGTGTGACCGTGCATGGTGCCTATCCTGGCATCATGGTCCCATACCTTAGCATAAACCTAGCAGAATCAAAAATAACGAAAAAACGTTTTCTCCATCCATCTTTTTCCTACTTATGTACCTACTCAAATAAATCGTGAAATATTTGTAAGCTAAATTCAAAAATCTTTCTCAATCAATAAAAACACGAAAACACCAATTTCGTCTCAGCGTTTTTCGAGCGCCATCTAGTTGTTCGACGAGGAAACTATGTTGGGAGTTTCCGATACACGTAAATAATTTAAAAGCAGTGAGTTGAGCGCCATCTATTAAGTAAGAAAACACGTACACTGCATTGCGAGCAACCGATGTGCTTTATTTCGGAAAGTCCAGTCTACGTAGCGGCGTCATCTAGCCTTTCTCATAGCCCGGAGGTATTAGCCCGATAAGGCGGAACCGTTTCATTGTATGAGATGAGGTATCTGTACTAGTAGTATTATATTATCTGGGCCCAAACGGTTTACGCTGCGTACGCAACGGAAGCTCTCAAAAGGAAAATTTTCCCCCTTTTTTTGCCCGACTGCTCCAGAAGGAGGGTTATGTTTTTCGAGCGTATGTATGTATGTATATCCATTTCTTTGGCACGCCCTACAGCGCCCTACGGCTGAACAGATTTTAACGTATGAAAAGTCATTGAATTTTTAATAATACAAGGAGTGAATTTTGAAAATGGTGACTAATTATGAAAAAAAGGGGGAGGAGAGATATATATATTTTTTCTTATCATAGCAATATGGGTATCAAGTGGCTTTTTCTCACGTAAATAAATTTTATTTCATTTATCTTTGAACATCAATGATATTTTAATTAGAAGTAGATGACGCCTCGCGAACTAAAAGAGTACACAAATATGGCACTGTCTGATTAATGGATGTCAATGGATTGACATCTATCACATCAGACATCAGTTTCGGATCAGAGTCATAATAGAGTAGCTTTCATAATATATTTTTTAAAGTATGTAGTTACATTACAATAGACTCGTTGGCCTCATTTTAAAATTGAGTTCACACTTTAGCTCGGTAGTATATGATTCAACAAAAAAAACCGGCCAAGTGCGAGTCGGACTCGCGCACTGAGGGTTCCGTGCCAACGTTAACTGAATTTGGGAATCCACTTATTTCCAATTAGTTAAATCCACAATATTTTGTGGACAGCAAATATAACTTTGTTTTTCATAGTGTTTGTATGAAGTACAAATAGTGATGCTTATAGTTACAGAATAAAATGGCTGTGACATACGGACGGACAGACAGACAGACAGACAGACAGACAGACAGACAGACAGACAGACAGACAGACAGACAGGCAGACAGACTTGACGAAACTATAAGGGTCCCGTTTTTTGCCATTCGGCTACGGAGCCCTAAAAAACATTTTGTTTTTAACTATTTAACATTCAAAATATTGAATAATACGTGATACATTCAAATTGCATTTATTATATATAATATCACGTGAATGCTTGTGTGTCATGTCATGGCGCCAATATCAGAATCACGTTAGGCATTCACGATCACGTGACCACACGTATATTTTTTTACAAATTAAATTAATGAAAATATTTACAGTCCTTATTGAAATAATTAAAGAGATATTTATTAATACACCATAGTCACCTGGCATCATGTAAACAGGATAATTCCTTCAAAAAACATGCTAATAGTTAGCGTACATATTTTTTTTTACAGTCGTGAGGATCATCCCTCACTGATGTGTTTATCAACAGTATTTTGTTAACGCGAGCGCCGGTGACCTTTTGATCCGTGAGCGTCTACGCTGTTACTTCTAAGAAATTGAAGGTGTACCTTATAGTCATATAACAAAGACATATTGACATACATGTCCATAGACATATGTGTTAGGGTCGTGCGGGCGGGATTCGAACCCGCGACTGCTTATCTTTGTAGTCCGGAACGTAAACCACCACACAATGGACGGTCGTTAAATTATTATTAAAAAATTAGAGTACCAAACTACTGCCCGTATGACACTGTCTTAGAATATCGACCATATTGGCCCATGGGTTGGCTAAGAAACAAAACTTACAAATTTTATTGAAAATACTTCAATCATGAATGATAGGCATCATTAAATACAATTTACTTAACGAAAATATGATATTCGGACTGTTTATTTTTATTTAGTTAGTTGTTTCTGCAGTTTTAAAGGCGCACTGAGGCATTGAGACTCTGACGCCATCAAAAACAGACTAAGTCAATGTTAAGACCTCACTTTGACGTGAGGTGGTGTTTGCATGACTATCTTTTAGCCTCTCACCGGTGATCTTGTTCTTAATACAATATCATTGTTGAACATACATACCCGTAATAATTTATTGAACTAAAATATTTAAATTATATAACAGCTTTTTTCGTTCGTTAGAAATACTTGAAAACCTTTTTTTCTTAACTTTGGATGGTTTTAATTTATAAACTCATGAAATGACGTTATATTTTGTCATTTTGTGTTGTCACATTTCACATGTCTCATAATTTTATGCGAAGTAATTTTAATTTCATAAGATAAAATAATTTCTTGCTATCGAATTAAAAAGGGTCCAATTCATTCAACATGGACCCATCCAAAATGGATGAGGCTAGAAAGATGGAGGAGACTCTAAGACGCAATAGGAGCAAGTTTCAGTGCCATGTAAGCGTCCTCACATGGAAATGCTATTTACAAAGGCAGTAAGTACACTGAAAATATTCAGCTACTTCAGCATTACTAAAGGTGGAATTTATATTTGTCTGACGTGTCTTGTCAAGACGCATCAGAACGCAATCGGTTCCATATATTTAGTATGGTAACGTTTATATTCAAGGTGGATTTATATTTGTCTGTCGTGTCGTGCCGTGATGCATCAGAACGCAATCGGTTTCAAAAATTTTGTATGGAAACGTTCAGAGCCCATCAAGACACGTCATATCACACAAATATAAACGTTACCATACTAAGTATAATAATAATAATAATAAATATTTATTTCTTCACAAAAAGTTTTACATAATTTGTACAGTTAGGTTATATGAATGGTGATACAGATAAACTTTTGTGAAGACTGGTGCTTGATATGGATTAAGACAATCTGTAATACAAGACACCAGGTCTCCACCTCCAATTCAAAAGATCCTTTATATAATATAACAGTAGTAACTGTTTATGTATTGTATCTAAACTAGTGTCGCGAATCAAACTCGGTTGAGTTTATAAAGTTCTTTATTCGATCAACACACTTATCTTTGATACAAATCACTATCTCTAGCCACATCAATAATTATAACTATATTTTAACATAGGTTCCTTCCCTTAACCTTTCGCTTCGGCGGTCAGCACTAGACTGCCTCGCCTTTCGAGTGCACTTCGCAAGTTAGAAAATAAGAAGGGGCAGCCAGTGTTGCCATTATTAAATAGCGATAACGTTATTCGATAAAGTAACAATACTCGATTTGATATAAATATAAATAACGTTAACTGTTATTATGAGGAGTTAAGATTACAAGAGGCTACTGATTGAATCTAAGTACAAAAATCATCACATTCGGCCATCCGACCTAATGCACCTCCTGGTGCATTTTTAAAAATATTTACAATGGCGCATTTATATTAATACAACTACAGCATACTCGGCATCATCACATTCGACATTTAAGTTTAATTAATTACAATTATCACATTTCTAGTTCTTTTAATAATTATAACCTATTTTTGGTTGACTTGAGTTGCTGTAGCTTTGACCAATATAGATTGATCTATTGAATCTTTAGATTGATAATACTTTGCCTGCTTACCTGCCTTATAAGACTTGTGGCAACGAACATTTTATACATTTTATGTAACCGGGTTCATAATCTATTATGTACCTATAGTTTCATAGTTACTTCGTTCTACAGGCTAATAAGTTAAGAATGGTTATGTTATTATACTTATTATAAAAATCGTAACTATTAATTTGACTAATCTTTTTTTTTACTCCTGTCTATCATATTTATTTTATTTTATTACAGTATTATCTTCTAATATACTTAACAAGATTTAAAAAAAAAATCTGATTTTAAGATAACAATATGGCAAGAATCTAACTAAATTGACTTTTAAATTGATGAATGAATGAAAATGTATAGGTAACCTATTGTTGTTTTAAGTGTGTGACATATAAACGATCCTAACTTAAAAGATACCTTATCTACATAAACAGTTCATTTAAAAAGTAATAAATTAGTCAAGTCAGTAAAAGACAAATTAATTGGACACCAATCACATATCCAGCAATATGATAATAGTTCACAATTTGTATAATGATATGTATAAGGTAAATAAAATAATCAGGTTAAAACAAAAGTTCCTTTCTAAAACACAGTCTCATGATTTGAATTTTTCATATTGAGTCATGTATAAAACTATGTATTGAGATAGATATTAGAAAGTCACTAAAGCATCCAAAATAAATGTCACTTATTAATCGTGGAGAACATAATCAAGAATTATTAAAGCTACTTAGATAACTTTAAAAAAAAAGTTAAATTTCGTAATTTGCGTGGCGCATATCAATGAAAGTTATGAATGTTAGCACTTAAAGTCATACGAGAAGAATTAAGCTATTATGTGGTTTTGGTTTTTTTTATTGGAATTGAATGGTTACCTTAATGTCTGTTCTCAATGCCTTATAAATACTGTTTACGAAGATACAGACATTTAAGGGATCATTATTATTATTTATAGAATCTCTTATGATCTTACAATTTATTGTTCACATAAAATATTACTTTGTAGTTTAACTTTCCCTAATATTATGTGTGTTCGGATGAGAAAAAATCAATATTTCAGGGCCCATATTAATCATATTTGTTAATTATTAACGAACAGTACATGAAGGTGTGGTCTTAATTTAGTAGTAGGAACAAGTACCTACTTCATTTTATTAATCATTATACAATTAATATAAATAGAATTGAGATTAGATTTAATAGTCAAATGACATTAATAATTAAACCCTACCACGAATACTATTTACTCAGCAAAGTAAACTCAACGATATGTTGTTACATGTTAAAAAAAGAATAAACTGCATGATATTGCCAAGAATACAGAAAAATATCAAAGTGGGGAACTAGAATAAAAACTAGTTTTGAAATAAAGCCTTTGTGCATAATTATCTATTAATTGACCTATGAGATCACGGTCTCCTATTTACGCTGACGTTTTGGCGTGTAGACGTCCCTAGTCCCCATTTAAATGTATTGCGATGCGTCTTTAGTTATTCCAAAGCCAAGCATATTGCAGAGCAAACGTCGTGTTTGGCGTCAATATAATATTCATAAATGAAAATATATTTCTTTTCAAGTCAATGCTTAGTACATTATGTAAGGTCACCTCGTTATAAGTGATAATATAACAGAGCATCAAACAATAAAATAGAAAGAAGACCCTTTTTTTGAAAACTGGCCTGCATACGATTTTATTTTTCCTAACAAAAAATATATTATTCTTTAAGGGCACCCTGACCCGCGACAATGCCTTTCGTCTCTTACATAAGTACTAAATTGAGCGAAAACTAGACAGACGTATATAATAAAAGTGCTAAGAGACAATAAGTATAAAAATAATATCACAAAACAAATGTTTTTACAAATCGTCGGAGTAATGATTTATAGATAAACAATGTCATTTAAAACAAATTTATATAGACATTGAGGATACATTAATTTAACTGACTGTCTACTAGTCAGGAGTACTTATAGGAAGGTTATTTAATAAGTAAAAGTAAAGTATAGCTACCTAAGCTCATTCTTGATGTATAATTTCAATTATTTATTTTTGTATTGTTTGTGCAGTATTACATAAATATTGTGTAGTAAGTTATTTGGTTCCTTAATGTTTATAGTAGTCATAAATAAATATTAATATGTATAGGTATAGGACCATCTGTTCCAAAATTAATATAATTACTCCACAATTTATTAACAGGTAAAACTCACCTATAAAATTGATTTACTTTGCTGTACCCTACCGGGTGTGAACATGTAGCGAGCGATGTTAAGTTTGTAATTAATTATTTATCTACTGTGTATTTCTTTCATCAAATAAATGATAATTGATAAACTTTTTATATACATTTTATGTCTTACAAGTTTGGCGGTTAACTGCGCTGTCAAAATTGCAACGGAATCTGCTACTCTTTACAGTTCTAGTATGGTTAAAATGACAGAACAATTTATATAAAGGAAGTAAGGGTATTTTCTATGAATGTTGTATAAACGAACTGCATTGTAACGCGTTACGCGACTTTAATGGCGTTTAAGTAACCCGACATTAAAATTACGGCGTCAATGAATTAATTAAATCTTTGTTTTGAAATAAGTCACGACGTTAATTCAAGTAAGAATTTACTGACATCGTATGCTAATAGGTATATTTTTTTCTCATGATCGTGGTAAATGCGCGGTATTTTTCGCAAAGTCAACTTAGTATAAGATTAGGTCTGTGGGAGCGATTAAAAAATGAATATTACGCTAATTTATTTTTAATTAAAGCATTGACAGTGATCTCATACAAGACGGTGAAAAGGGCTTCTGATGTTTATGCATTTACCAAAATTATCAGTTGTACGGAAAACAGCACGTCAAGTTAAAAACTGCAGTATCTTAGGTTAAGTTTGCAACAAAAGTGGGTAATTTGATGTGCTGTCGACTGTACATATATTCAAAATTCTGTACTCAATCGTAACAAAATAACCCATTCTACTAAGAAGAAGTGATGATATTTTTTTTCTTTTGTAAATGATAAATAACATCCTAGCCTACTCGCGACCACGAATGCTGCAATGGTTAAAACGTCGGGAATCAAGATAAAACTCCGCGAAAAATATCAGAATTGTGTGTACAAGGACTTATCCAGTGAATGAATATACTACAGTTAAAACATAGTAGATGTTATTTTTTTCTCTTTGTGATCGGAGCCAAACAGTTACTTCGGATTGTGTGAAACGGTAATTTCAGGTGACTCGACGGCTTCGAGCGTTGGTGACGCTGAAATAGTACTTTTTGATTTGTGACTTCCTTTAGAAGATGTCGATGTCGTTTCTGTCTTTCGTCTTTTGAGGCCCAACCAGCCTGGTTTGGTCTCGTGCTCTTCAGTCTCATCACCTCGGAAGAAAAAGAATACCAGCATTAGTGTTGTTATCAACAAAATCATACTTTGGATATGGTAATTATTTACTAAGTTATGGTTTTAATTATCTTTGTAAATGAACTGTATGTATTTATGACAATAAATGTCTTTAAACCTAATTACTATGGAGCCATATCTTCATTCATTAGAGCATAATTTTAGTAAAGGAACAATGTTGCAAATAATCCTGAACGCAAGTAAGTGCGCCTATATGGCTCACATGACCGTTGCTAATGAAAAATTCTAGTAAAAGAATTCACAGTTAGACTTGACCTTTTGTAAAACATATATAGCTTCTTCATGGCACAAATGGCCCGATCTAATCGAGAAAAATACATAGCTAGTATACATAACTGATGTACATGTATTCCACAATACATGAATTTAATTGATTGATTGATTGACTGACTTGGCCACTACTACTGCTTTTGAATAAAAAAAATGTACAGAACTATGGACACACTTGGTCCACGCGATACACCTGGCCGCTATTTGAGGACACACTTGGCCCACGCGACACACCTGGCCGCTATTTGAGGACACACTTGGTCCACGCGACACACCTGGTCGCTACATAAGGACACACTTGGCCCATGCGACACACCTGGCCGCTACTTAAGGACGCACTTGGCCCATGCGACACACCTGGCCGCTACTTAAGGACGCACTTGGCCCACGCGACACACCTGGCCGCTAAAACTTCTTTGTAAAGTCTGACACTATGGCCTTTATTTCAAGTTATATATTGAATGAGTACGAATGTATATTAATTTAAAATTAAAATGTAAATGAATTCAAATTGGGTTGAATTGGCAATAAGACATTTACCTTAAAATGACTTTATATCCAGTCATATCAAATGAAGTGAAAGAAAAATTATTCTAATTTAATTTACTTGAGTTAGCTTAAATTGAACTCAGTTAAATAAATAAAAAAAACTCAGTATTGTTTAACTCACTTACATAATCAATGGGTGTAAATACCCTAAAGGGCACTCAATTCATGCCATATAACGAAATTGAATTGAAATAAGAAATGATTCGAATATTAATAATTAAATTGGATTGAATTGGTTGAAATTTAACATAATTGATTAAAACACACAATTGTTGAACTCACTAACATAGTTTATAAGTCTGTTAACAAATTATGAATGCAAAGTCTGAAATAAAGATTTTTTTCTGTATAATTATTTATGAACACAAAAATATTAGCCCTAGAACAGTTGCAGGTTGAACGGTTATTCTCAATCAACTAAAAATAGCTACCTACAATAGGCAGTGACATGATAATATTTAATACGTATTTCTTTTCGTATTTCCTATTAGGATGAAGGAACTACTGGGGTCATTTATTATATTTAGCTATTTAGTTGCACGTACTCGTGTCTCGTATCCACTGAACATTACCAAGGAGTAGCCTTGACCAAATGGTCAGTTAGAAACGTAACACAATTTAGTCAGGATAATAGTGCAACAGCTTAACCTTAATATGAATAAATATTAATAATTAAATTGAATTGAATTGGTTTAAATTTAACACAATTGATTAAAACACAATTGTTGAACTCACTAACATAGTTTATAAGTCTGTTAACAAATTATGAATGCAAAGTCTGAAATAAAGATTTTTTACTGTATAATTATTTATGAACACAAAAATATTAGCCCTAGAACAGTTGCAGGTTGAACGGTTATTCTCAATCAACTAAACATAGCTACCTACAATAGGCAGTGACATGATAATATTTAATACGTATTTCTTTTCGTATTTCCTATTAGGATGAAGGAACTACTGAGGTCATTTATTATATTTAGCTATTTAGTTGCACGTACTCGTGTCTCGTATCCACTGAACATTATCAAGGAGTAGCCTTGACCAAATGGTCAGTTAGAAACGTAACACAATTTAGTCAGGATAATAGTGCAACAGCTTAACCGCAGCAAAATATTATCCCAACCAATGCAACCTAACACTACCCCGATAATTATGAGAAAAAAAATATATAATATTTTGTTAAACATGCCTACGTATTTGACCCAATTTAATAAAGCGCGCATTTAGCTTTCACATACCATTAGCAAAGGGTAGCCTTGCCCAAATGATTTGACGATAGCTTAGCACGACTGCGTCGAGTTAGCATAGGCCCAGTTCATATTAAGAACAACCTAGGGCTAGCCCGACAATTTGTTACCTACCTACTTTGCTTATGAGCATACTCGTATTAGTCACCACAGATCATTATCAACGAGTAGCCTTGACCAAACGATCAGTTGGAAACTTAACACGATTAAATCAGGATAATATTGCTACAGTTCAACCGCAGTAGAATATTATCCCAACCAATGCTATCCTATCGTGGTATTTATGGCGTTATCTTCAAGAAAATTTTCTTAAATAATATTACTTCCTCTTATCATTTGAAAATAATAGTACATACCTTTTGTGGGCTGTAGATTTCTTCTCGCTTCTGAACTGTCGCGAATCAAACTCGGTTGAGTTTATAAAGTTCTTTATTCGATCAACACACTTATCTTTGATACAAATCACTATCTCTAGCCACATCAATAATTATAACTATATTTTAACATAGGTTCCTTCCCTTAACCTTTCGCTTCGGCGGTCAGCACTAGACTGCCTCGCCTTTCGAGTGCACTTCGCAAGTTAGAAAATAAGAAGGGGCAGCCAGTGTTGCCATTATTAAATAGCGATAACGTTATTCGATAAAGTAACAATACTCGATTTTATATAAATATAAATAACGTTAACTGTTATTATGAGGAGTTAAGATTACAAGAGGCTACTGATTGAATCTAAGTACAAAAATCATCACACTAGTATAAGTACAGTAAAGTCTTTTAAGAGAATAAAGAAACAACGATAAGTATTTTAGGTATAGGCATATACATGAACAAAAAAAAAACAATTCAATTTACATGTAATTTAGGCAAACTTATCCTAATACTAAGACATTTTACATTCACTGGTAAGCGTGTGTGTCAGAAAGTGTAGCAAGCTAAATATTGCAGTTATGTATGTTACTTGTATGGTACAAACGACGAATCATTTCAAAGTAACTGAATTGTAGGGAATTCACTTTGTTTATATTGACATTTAAATCCTCAGTATTTTAATATATGTTCGCAAACGTATTCATAGTGCACAAAAATAAAAATAAAATAAAAAATTGGTTGCCTGTAAAGTCGGTATACGGGCGAAAGTTTTACCTGACAACGACTTTTTATGTCTGTCTCTCTCGTTCTTACGCGTGCCTCTCACTCGCTCTCAGTGCTGCGCGCGCGGGCCTCTCTCTCGTTCGGTGACTCATCGTAACGTTACCGAGCGTTACACTTTTTCATAAGTGACTCCCAGCCGCAACCTAATTTAAGACGTTGTCACGTCAAAAAGAAAACGCGACAAGAGAATCAGAACAGGTAGGTATGTAACTAAGCATCAAGATGTTTAGCGTCCAATCTACGTTATAAATGCAAACAAATTACTCGCGCGCGGCACGGGAGGTAGGTAGGCAAGTACGACCGGCCGTGGGTGCTCGATCCTGCCTGTGAGACTAGCTCGCTCGGCGAGTGGGGTATGCCACAATTGCATTACGATCAGTGCTTTCAGTCTGAGGAGGACATTCGAACATATATAGGTATAAGATTATAAATATATTGAAATAACTAAATGTACCATAAAAACAATTTAAAAAATGTTTTTTTTTTTAGTTTTTTGAAAAATAATAATAATATATATGCGTATTTTGTTTTATGTTTTAGCTCAATGGCGTTGTAAGACGAAGAATATCGGTTTCATTAAGTCCTAGAAGATAATTATGTAGTACACGTTTCAACTGGTTATTAGTATATTGTTTAAGATTAATGTTTTTTAGTACCTAACATATTGTATACTCTAGGGGCTAGGAAATTATAGGATTTCTGTGCAAAACGAGTCCTTAGTAAGGGCACTTGATATCGTGTAGTTCTTTGCGTAAGTATATGACACCGATTCCGTTCTGATAAGTCACGACACGACACGTCAGACAAATATGTCTCCACCTTTAGTGTGATGTGTTGTGTCGTGATGGGATCTAAAAGTGGTCACAAAGTGGATTGCGTTCTGATGCGTCACGACACGACTCGTCAGACAAATATAAATCCACCTTAAGGCGCCCCACAAAGTGCAATTACGTATTTCATTTCATAAGTTCTCTACTATTTGTTCTCATAACTTTATTCTAGCTATTTTCTATTGTTGTATATTATTATAATATGGCGTATTTATTTTTAAAATAGTGGGTAAATAGAGTGTACCTATCTCACTTCATAGTGAATATTAAAACGCAAAATTTTTAATTTACCGTGCACTTAGTTATATACTTATATTACTATTGTTATCTTGGCTATAAACTCCATAGGTAATGGTTATAGTTAAAGTAAAGATCGTGCAACCGTAGCTAGTCATATTAACAAAAAAAACGGCCAAGTGCGAGTCGGACTCGCGCTCTTAGTGCGTGCCAACTTCAACTGAATTAGGGAATCCACTTACTTCCACTTAGTAAAAAACCACAATATTTTGTTAATAGCAAATAAAACTTTGTTTTTCATAGTGTTTGTATGAAGTACAAAGTTATGTTTGCGGTTGTTCAAAAGGTGCTATATCTCAAAAATTTCTGTTTCGATCCCGTCCGAATTAATTTCCGTTGAAAGTATTTGTTAAGATCTACATTATATATTTTTTTCAAAATTTACAATCGCTAAGTTTAGAAGTTAGATGGGGGGGGACCCCCATTTTACCACTTAGGAAGCGTCTAGCTATGAAACGTGTGACTTTAAGAGAAAATGGTTTCAGAAACCTAGATGTCATTTTAAAAGACCTATCCACACGTATAGGTTTGACTAAAAAAAAATTTCGGTTTTAGTTTCATGTATGGGAGCCCCCCCTTAAATGTCAATATTTTTAATTTGTTGCATGAGAATCGCAAAGCGGTTAACAAGATACATCTTCCTACCAAATTTCAAAAGTGTGATGCTTATAGTTACAGAATAAAATGGCTGTGACATACGGACGGACAGACAGACAGACACAGACAGACTTGACGAAACTATAAGGGTTCCGTTTTTTGCCAAAAGTTTCCCAACTTACCTCCTATTATAGAGCCTTTTCACATTTAAGCGCCATATGCAGCGCAACGGTCGCGTGGCAGTCGCGTCGTTGATAATTACATACTATAAACGGCAGCAGCAGCGCGCGGCTGTTGCGCGGCAGCAGCGCTTCTGCTTTTTATGTGAGAGTATCTTCTGCTGACGCTCTTATGTAAAGGTGCACTCATAATCTGCACCACTTACTAAATTTCAGAAGGAGATGGCAGTTGTTAGCGGTGGAGACAATCTTCGCATCCATTCTATTCCTGATGGCGGTGTTCATCGCCAAGCCGGTGTTCCTGACGCCTATTCAGACGGAACCTGAAGCTCCATTGTCCTCGGCTGACCTGCTGGCCTCAGTGCACCCCAAAAACTTACTGGGCTTTGCACCTAATAGAGAACCTTATGTGGCCGTAATGACCAGAGCTGCTGATCTGCTGAAAACAGGTTTTCTTTTAATTCGTAGTTGTTTCCTGCGACGAGGCATTGAAAAAAAATATTTAATGAAATACTCTCTCACCTTGTTTTTACCTCATAGGGAAATGATTTCTGGGTACAAAGCTAAATATGCTATGCCCATCTTCACGGTTCAATGTATGTCTTTACTTTATGTCAAAATCCTGCAAAATTAGTTCAGATAACTTAGCTTGAGAATGGAGCACATTTAATTTACACTTTTGCGTAGATAGATCCCATAGGCCTCTTTTTAGGAGACACGGGGCGCCCAAAGTCGCGTTCGACGTGGCATCCCGCGGAGCTTCGGGCGATTTTACCGTTTAAAACTTATAACTGCAGGTCTATACGCGACGCATATTATGTAGTAGTATGTTACTACTTACACCCTCGACGTTTCAACGGTGTTGCAACCGTCGTGGTCACGAGGAGACTGGCGCTCGGCGTCATCGTCTGCATCGGGCGGCCGGTTCTTCTGCTACCCTCCAACTATCCGATATTTGTTGTGCACATGAACTAGAGTCAGTAGGTTCTGTGCGACACACAACACTCACAGTATCCGGGTTAATGTTTATTGATAAAGACGTCACACACGGTTTGCACTTATTAATCACTGGATTCCAGGCCGATGACAATTTAAATCCGTCTTCCCGATTGAAATTATTATACTTCTTGATTTCAGTCGCTTCACGTATTACCCTAGTATGGTAATGGCGATCCGTGGAAAGGATTTTCGGGTCATGTAACTCCATCCAGTGATTAGTCCCCATATTAATGCTTCAACACCCGAGCGGTTGCAGGCAACCGCATAACAATACAATTTGCATTGTGTCTCGTTCACATACGCTTGAGGGATTAAGCAGATGTTCTGCCACCGCGGATTTATTAGTCTGCCGATTTTTCACTGCAGCAATGTGTTCCTTGACTCTTTCGGCTATAGTCCGTTTTGTCTGGCGGTGACGCTTTTAAACCCAGCTTTTGCTTAGTTACTACACCACGGAGGTTGACTTAGTCGCAGATTTGCATGTAAAAAAAATAAAACAAAACTCACGATACAGTGTGCGCCCGCGGCGGGCGCGGTATGATTGCGGCACCCGCCAACGCGCCGCAGCGCGGGTGCAAACCGCATCGTCGCGCAGTTTAGTTGAAATTAGTTTGAAAATCGCAGCCGCGGCGGCTCCGGCGCCGCGAAAATCTGCGGGCTCGTGACTTTTAAAATAAAACCGCTCTCCTGCGGCCGCGGCGGTCGCGGGTGAAAACCGAGCCGTGAGTTCTTAGCGTTCGTTCAGACATGCGGGAATCGTGCGTTTAGGAACGGTGTGAAACCCCAAAATTGTGATGCTATTCAGACACCGCGGTAAGTATGCGATTTTCGTGCGGGTATAGCGTCAGTTTCAAAATAGAGGTCGACGAAGAAGTGTGTCTTACTGTGGTTGCTCCTTGAAAAAAAGAAATATTATTTTTTTCCATCCTGTCTTCACAAACTCCAAATATCTCCACCAACTCCTGCCAAGCTCGGTTCTTGATTATTTTATTTGAATAATCATCACACTGCATATCCCATATTGCAGGTCTCTTCTCCAACTCATCAATAAATTGTTCAGTGTCGAAACGATCCATAGCGTACGTGCTAACCGTGCGGTAGCCGCAATGGATCTGAACGCGAAGTAAAGACTACGCGCTAGTTCAGACACGGCGGGAACCGCGCGATTTCAGAATCGCATGAAAATCGCGCGGGTCTTATTTGTATGAGTTATTAGGTGATCGTTCAGACATACCCGCGCGGTTAATCAAGCCGCGCGGTTCCCGCAACCCAACCGCCAGAAAATAGAATCGCGCTACTCCCGCGCGTTTCTATTACTATGGAGTCTTTACTTCGCGTTCAGTTGCATTGCGGCTACCGCGCAGTTAAACTCGTGAGTTTGCCATGAATTGTTTCGACACTGAAGTATTTATTGATGAGGTGGAAAAGAGACCTGCAATATGGGAAATGCAGTGTGATGATTATTCAAATAAAATAATTAAGAACCGAGCTTGGCATTAGTTGGTGGAGATATTTGGAGATTGCAATGACACGTTGGAAAAAAAGAATATTTTAAGTAAGTAGGTATACTCACCAAAAATGAACTGACAGAATTATTTTTTAAGGAGCAACCACAGTAAGACACACACTTCTTCGTCGACATCTGAAAGTGACGCTATACCCGCACGAAAATCGCATACTAACCGCGGTGTCTGAATAGCATCACAATTTTGCGGTTTCAAACCGCGCGATTCGTAAACGCACGATTCCCGCATGTCTGAACGAACGCTTATTAATAGAAACGCGCGGGAGTAGCGCGATTCTATTTTCTGGCGGTTGGGTTGCGGGAACTGCGCGGCTTGATTAACCGCACGGGTATGTCTGAACGATTTCCTAATAACTCATACAAATAAGACCCGCGAGATTTCCATGCGATTCTGAAATCGCGCAGTTCCCGCCGTGTCTGAACTAGCGCTTAGCATCATCCGGCGCGTTCCCGCGTTGCAAAAATGGCTAGATCGCCCGCCGTGTCACTCGCGGCGTCGACCAGCAGTACCAGCACCGCTTCAAACGCCGAGTTGCCCACCGCTTCAAATGCCGCGCATGCTCCATAGCAAACAATCGCGTCAAAAAAAGCTTCTGCGTAAACGCACTCATACCATGCCTCAGGCGCGGACCCAGCGCTCAAAAAAGCTTGTGGGCACGCTTTGTGTTTTATTTTTCCAATGAATTGCACTTTTAAACGGTTTAATGCGCTTAACAATTTACATTTTTATTTAAAAGTCATAAAAAGTCATAAAAGTCATTTATTTATGCAAATACTATAATACTGGGGGCACTTTTACACGTCCCAATATAAACCCTACCACAGCTTCGGGACAATTGTGGGCTAGTGCTGAGAAGAAGCTGCGCAAGAAACTCAGTCACTATTGTCAATGCTTCTTTTTAAAAGGTTTACAATGTTTGTAGTGATCGTGCAAGTCCATACATTATTATCTTTTAAATAAAAATCTACTTTATAATACCCTTTCGTCATAAGGGTTTCTTTAATAACAGTTTTAAATTTATTAACCGGTAAGTTTACAATGTGTTCTGGTAGTTTATTGAAAAATTTTATACCTTTCCCCATGAAAGAATTAACAACCTTTCGAAGCCTTAATTGTGGAATAGCAAGCTTATCCTCATTCCTAGTATTATATTTGTGTATGTCACTATTTTTCGTGAATGAATGTAATTTTTTCCTTACATACATTAAATTTTCGTAAATATACTCTCAGTATATTTACGAAAATTTAGAGTTAATATTCTAATTTCTTTAAACACCTCTCGTAAGGAATCTTGAGGTTTAATATTATAAATAGCTCGCACGGCTCTTTTTTGTAACACAAAGATTGTTTCTACATCAGCAGCCGCGCCCCACAGTAAAATACCGTGGGACATCAAGCTATGGAAATAACTAAAATTAACTAACCTAGCTGTTTCTACATCAGTCAAACATCTAATCTTCCTTACAGCATTTACGCTGAACAATAAATATTTTAACGCTTAACATTTTAAAACAATTTAACATACCTAATAAAAACCGACAGCACGGTAGCTCAATTGGAAAGAGTGTTGGCCCGGTTAGCCAGAGGTTTCGGGGTCGGTTCCCGCCCTTGCGCAATTTAAAAAAAAACGTAACAGCGTGAGTTTCAAAGTTATCCAAATCCATCATAATAAAAGGTACAAGGCGAGCAAAGCGAGCACGCAACAATACCAGTTTCCGACGCCTATCAAATCATGAACATGACAAAAATTAAAGCGCGAGCGCCCAACAATCTGGTTGACGCATGTCAAACCAAGGAACCGACAAAAATAAAGCAAAACAATGATAAGAATAAGTGGGCGAGCGAAGTAAGAACGATATTTGTCGCTTCATAATGAAGAAAAAGTTTCTACCATGCACTTTGTAAAATTGTGATTAGGGTTGTGGTCATGCCCACAGTGCCCACAACGGTGTATCCGCGCCTGATGCCTTTAGTTTGATTTAAAAGCGTGACGCCCCGCGTCTCCGTATAATAGGCCTAGTACACTGATAGTTGAAGAGCGTTCAAAATGGCTGTAATTTTTTGCAGAATTATTGTCTGCTGCTACTGAAGATCAATTAAACAACATTTTGTACAACCGTTCTATGGGAACTCCACTCAACTACCCAGTCACATGGGTCATTTGGCAAGAAAAGGTTTGTTTTAGTTTTAGACAGGCCCACCCAAGCACCCGATAGCAACTGAAAAAATATTTCTTTTGTGTCTTGATGCTTGGTGCCGACTGATTTTTCCGTATTCAAGAGTGAATTATGTAATTTGTGGAAAGCGTAATAAATTGGTTGTCTAGACTCTAAAGCCACACTCTGTAGTTATAATTACTAGTTTTGAGCATTTAACATCTTACACACTGCGACTTTTAGCATCGATGCAGTCGCAAACTCTCAATCGTTATACACTGCGCTACTTTTAGCATCCATGCAGAAGCTGGAAAATACACAATTTATACACTGTATTTTGGCGACTGCATCGATGTTAACGGATGCTATAAGAAGCAAAGTGTGGAAAGGTTGACAGTTTGCGACTGCATCGATTCTGCATCGCGACAGCATCGATGCTAAAAGTCGCAGTGTGTAAAGGACCTTAGATCACGTGAAACTATCTTTGGTTTTTCATTTACGTTCCCACTATCTTAATTACATATCCGTCATTATTTTACGGCCGCAAACCTACTTCCAAAAAGTTCAGTTTAGTTTTGTTTATAGGAGGGCAATATGTGGAAGTTCAGCATTCGTAGCTCGGAGAGAGCTCGCACTGAGACCACATTGGAACATGTCTCCAATAACCCTTACATGGACACGGGGTTCCTAGGAGTGCAACGGGCAGTCAGCCAGGCTTTGATTGAGTACTCCAGTCCGAGCCCTCCTGACTATGAGGTAACTAGGCTTTTAAGTAAGTACACTTAATCACTGCTACGTTATACAGGGTGTTGCTTTGGTCAGTGCCATCCAACTCAGGGATGATAATATGAGTCACGCATATTCAAAAAGATATAACTATATAATATTTTCATTCAATTTAATGCAAGTTTTATAAAAGAAAATCTCTTCACAACATTAAAAAAAAGAATGGGGGAAAATCGCACCCTCACGCGTAGCTTGCGCTTATCTACAATATACTACGCCGTAGCAAGTAAGCTACGAAGAGGCGACTTGGTGTTGGTAGTCTTGACTCATCATCATCATCATTATCAGCCGAAGGATGTCCACTGCTGAACATAGGCCTCCCCCACGGCTTTCCACAGCGACCGATCACTAGCGATATGCATCCAGTTTGATCCTGCGATCTTTTTAAGGTCGTCTGTCCATTTTGTTGGTGGACGTCCTACGCTGCGTCTTTGGCTTTTGACTCGGTCGTTAGTATCGCAATGATACACAGATTTGATGGATTCTTCCATTATTTTTTATTTATTTTATATGTTTTTGGCATCAGTATCGTTTGTACGGACAACAGCATGTCAAGGTAAACACCGCGGGATCCTATGCAGTTGTAAATAGGGATAGTTTGCAACAAAAGTGGGTAACCTGATGTGCTGTCGACTGTACAACCACCCTGTATTTGCACCCAGTAATACAAGAATAAAGATTTAAAAATATATTAATGTTTTGATAGTGTTTTGCCACTATACTTGACAAACTACTCTCGTGTCTTAAGCGTAATACATAGTTCGTTACCTCGTCTGGCACTGTTGCCTTATATACTTTTTACAAGTACAAATATAATAAATGAATTAGGTTAAATAATTCGCTTACGATTTCGATGTGGGCAGTTTAACAAAGAACAGAGAAAAAAATATTATATAGATTATGGGAAAGAATAGCCAGGAGGGTCCAATGGACGAATCCCATTAGTGGCTGGAGGACACCGACATTTCTTTTTTGACATACTCGTCCTGTTGGGTAAGAAAGTCCCTGGCATACCAACGCATCAGAGAGTATGTAAAGTGCCCAGTCATAAAAACAGAGTTAAGCGGTGCTAAAAATATTCATTTCCAACTAGCATCTACGTATTTAATATACATTTTGTTGTTTTGGTCAGAGACGACTCATTAAATGATGCGGAAAAAATAATATTCATGGAAAATAATCCAGTGAGCGTGTCAAAACTACCAACACCAGTAGGCCTAACATGCAAGCCTCGATACCGTTTATCGTGTCGATAAAATAATTTTATTTCCTAAACAACATGTTTTCCCACATTTGTTTGACTTATAATATAATCCTAATTGCTTTTAAGAATAAATAAAAACATAAAAGTTATTAAAAACCTTTTTAAATATGATTAAAAAGTCATTTAAAATTTATCGATTGACGATAAATAGGCGCGCATCTTAGGCCCGCAGGTCGCCTCTTCGTAGCTTACTAGCTACGGCGTAGTATTTCGTAGATACGCACGAGGGTGCATTTTTTTTGTAATGTTAAGAAGAGGTTCTCTTTTATAAAACTTGCATATTAATTAAAGTTTTTTTCAAATAAACATGACTCATATTATCATCCCGGAGTTGGATGACACTAACCAAAACAACAATGTATAAGTCATTTAACTTTTATCTACCAACTTTTTAATGTCATAATGTTATCTATCTCTTTATCACTCGTCACTTTTTATGCAACGCTACAATTTTGCATAAGCAAAACAATACACTGCACGATATATGTATTTACCGTACACCTGATATCAGCCGAAATAGCTCAGTTGGGAGAGCGTTAGACTGAAGATCTAAAGGTCCCCGGTTCAATCCCGGGTTTCGGCAAGACTTTTTTTATTGAGCTCTGTTTTGCAGGATATATTGCAGCTTTGATGCTAAATTCTTTTATTTTAAAACACGGTAGCCAAGAAAAATTGATTCAAAGCAATTTGCGGATATTTGATTTCACGATTATAATTAACTAGCGGTCCCCCGCGACTTCGTCCACGCGTTTTGAGTTTGCTCCCGCCACTTCCGTCGCAGCGTGAGCGTCGCAGCCTTAAGCCTTTCTCAATAAATAAGCTGTCTAACACAGAGATAATATTTCAAATCGGTCCAGTAGTTTCTAAAATAAGCGCGTTCAAACAAATAAGCTCTTCAGCTTCATAATATTAGTAGGTATAGATGAGTAATAGTACCAAACGGTTGATTGGTAGAAAATGCCATAAGGTATTAAGTCTGCCAATTGTACAACCTACAGTGCTATTTATGTTAACTTCAGATACAAGTATGTAGACTTGAGGAGTTTAACGTTTTGAGATTGTGTTTGATATAAACAATAAAGAACATTAAGTGCTTGTGGTCGTATAAAATCTATACAAATATCATAAAGCTGAAGAGTTTGTTTGTTGGAACGCACTTATATAAGGAACTACTGGACCGATTTGAAAAAGTACATCAGACTGCGACGGGATGGGTGGAAGGTAGGTAGCAAACTTAACATTTCTTTCGAGTGAACTCGAAACACGCGGACGTAGACTCGGGGGAAAGCTAGTGTATTATATTTGTAGCTTACAGTACAACATAGTTAGTCAACGCATATAAAAATAAACACCAACAACTAGCCTTTATACCTATGATGACGAATAAAGAATCATTTCATTTCATTTCGCAAATTTCTAAAAGCGCAAAAGGAAACTTACTTCAACTTCACTAAACTCAAATAATCACCATCGCAAATCATATAGCAACAAATCTACTCAAGTCAACATGTAAAATTTCTGCAAAAATACATACTTCTTGCCGAAACCCGGGATTGAACCAGGGACCTTTAGATCTTCAGTCTAACGCTCTCCCAACTGAGCTATTTCGGCTGATATGAATAACTGCGAATCTTTGTATGCAATATAGAAGGAAGTAATGAATATTATTAACTCACCTTTTTGCACTCCTTATCTTAGGCCCAATTTTTGCACCCATAGTAATGGTAAAGTCTCGTTACCAGTGTTTTTTTTTTAAATGTTCTTTATTTAAAATAATAATTACAATGCATTGCTTATCACCTAGTGTTCATTGTAATCCTAGGTTTAGCTATCTACCAGTGGTTGAATACTTATGACTGTGTGTGTAAAATAGCCATCCTGACATTTGGTTAAGGTTATTTTTCTTTAAAACATACACAATCGTAAATATTCAAAATCAAAATCAAAATCAAATCAAAATCAAAAATATTTTATTGAATTTAGGACACAAAATGCCACTTATGAACGTCAATAATTAGTGTAATATCAATCAATTTTGGCCCGTATGGGGCAAGAACATGTCTCCTTATCTTTTGGGCCCTACTAGCGCTTCGAGACAAAACACAGACAATTTGGCAAGTGCTGAGAAGAAACGCCGGAACAAACTCAGTCACCACTAGCTGCCTCAAAAATGATACAAATCAAATCAAACCGTTGGTAACGAAACTTTACCATTACCACCGATGAAGAAATTGGGCCTTAGTCTTAAATAAAACTTACAGTACCAGTGACACGCAAGTTATAAGGTGGAAGAGTAGGTAGCTTGTATAAAAGTTACCTAACACATAGTAATAATGTAAAGCTGAAGATTTTGTTTGTTTAAACGCGTTGATCTCAAGAACTACTAGATCGATTTTGAAAATTTATTTTTGTGTTTGATAGCTTATTTATCGAGAAAGCTTAAGGCTATAAAACATCACGCTGCGACGAGAGAGGGAGCAAACTCAAAACGTGCCTACAAAGTCGTGGTGGACCGCTAGTTACCCCGCAAAAAATATTTAATGTACCTCAAGCGGAACTTTGCCTTGTCACCAGTTGAGTCTGGTGTCGATGCCAGTATCTCCTCTGATGGAGGAGCATAGAGTTCGCCGATGCATATCTGGCATTCTCTTGTGTTTCACCATCGCGTTCATACCGCCCGTAGTGGAGTCACAGATGCTCGTGGTTGCGGAGACAGAAAGTGGATTCAAGGTGCGTGGTCTGTTAGTCATAAGATTACCCAGCGAGCTGTCAATGTAATAATGTATGGACGCCTTAACGAAAAATCGTAGGGTTGTAGGCACACGGCTCATTGCCATACCTACAAAGGTGTAACGTTAAAAACGCAAACCTTTTTCTATTATAACCCTAAAATTTTCAAAGCCAGAGTATAGGCTTCTTCTGGGTGAGGTCGCTCCATCGTAGTCTCTGTCTTTGCCACGTCTGGTCTAGTCTGGGACAAGAGCGAGCCGATTTCAAACGATTTCCTACTATACCCATTTACTACTAATGTGCAATAATTATTATTCTTATTTCAATTCAAGTAACTACCGACTCTTCTCTCGACAGAGGGATCGTCCGCAGACGCAAGAAATTACTCGTATTATAAGTTTATTACCAGTAAATCTAAAAAATCTTATAGAAACTTATACATCTTTTTTCTCTCTCAGCATTAGTAATAAATTTCAATCATTCGGGGTGACTAAGGTTTTGCGCATTTAACATTACACGTTGTGGATCGAAAGCGTATGTTTGGACGTTGTTGATATACATATATACATATACTAAAACTTGCGGACCCAGTGAACTTCCGTCTCGCCCAGCCTCTTAATTTTAACAGTTACGAAAAACACTATAATTGATCAGTTATTGAGCGGAATGAAAATGATCAAATTACTAAAATGGCTATAAAAAAATAGGGGTTGGTGATAAAAAAGTAAAAATTTAGGGTTGTATGTATTTTTTAATGCCACATAATAAAATAATAAAAAAAACTTCGTCCAAAAATTAAAAAAATATATTTAAGGGTGAACATAGGGGTATGAAAAATAGGTAGTAGCCGATTCTCAGACCTACTGAATACGCATATTAAATTTGGTAAGAATCGGTACAGCCGTTTCGGAGGAGTACGGGAACGAATAAGATATATCACTGACTAGATTTTTAGAAAATCTTTTATAATATTTCAATAACACACTAACTTATTATTTCTATGCTTGCGAAGTTGCGATGGAAAGCTAATTGATAATTAAGATCGATATATGAGGTACATCTCATGTCTTGTACGTACAATAAACGTTTATTTATTTATTATGCTTCAAGACATCCTGCAGGCTTTAAAGCTATTTAAAACTAATATCAGTAAGACAACTGTTCTTCTTCCAGCGTTCACTAAGAATGCGCAACGTGGACTTCTCATCCCTATACCTGGCGTGGCTGGTGTATGCGTACATGACAGTCGCGCCGATCTGCCTCCTCGGAGCTTTCACTCTCATCCTGGTCTTCCGATGGATCCACCTGTTGTATGCTATAGTAATCCTGCTGGCCTACGTGTCCGTGATGATCATGCTTGCTTTTATCATGGCGATGTTCCATACGGAAAGTGAGTATGAATGCTGGTTTCGAAAGAACAAAGTAATGTGTTAAGAATAGAATGACAATGGTCCCCATTAAAACACTCATGAAAGTCTCATAAAGATGAAATAAGAAACCACAAAATTTGCGTACGGGCGGGACTCGAACCTGCAACTTTCTGTCTAACCGGGCCAAACGCTCTACAATTGAGCTACCGTACTGTCGTTCTGACCGTACGAAATTCCTGGTCTCTTATGGATACGTCACTATGCGTGACGTCAGCGCTATCTAACTCCACTGTTTTACAACAGCTGTGGGCCAAGTGGTTTTTCATTACAGTATTACTGTATTACAGTGATACAGTCGCCGTCAGATATATTGGAGCAGACAAAGTGACCAAATACTTCTGAATAGTTTAAATTGTCAATAATTCCATACACTACAAGTAACCATTAATATTATAACATTCATTACTTCATAAATATCTGAGCAGATGTTAGTCAATAACTTCTATACACACAACTAACCAATAATATCTAAACACTTACTTGCCTGAATTTAAGCAAGCAAAGTATTTGGTCACTTTGTCTACTCCAATATATCTGACGGCGT
Source organism: Pyrausta purpuralis (assembly GCA_963924145.1). Taxonomy (NCBI): domain Eukaryota; kingdom Metazoa; phylum Arthropoda; class Insecta; order Lepidoptera; family Crambidae; genus Pyrausta; species Pyrausta purpuralis. Next base: position 22,323,468 of record OZ001659.1, read on the forward strand.
GATTGGTGTCCAATATTTATATTACAGAATAAATTCAATATGGAAACTGATAACGCTTCGCTATCCAATGGTTTTATAATTTTCATCTTTATGAATATAAAATATTACACTGTAAGTGTTAAAAACATTCTAAACCGTGAAATTCTCGTCGATTTTTTCTTGAATTCTTTTAAGGACTTCGACATCGAATTTGCCTAATAGAAAAATATTTTCTACAAAGTTTCGTCTCAAACTGCTCTGTATGAAATGATTGTGACTTAATCTGTTTTCAGCCTGGATGGCTTGCTTGTGGAGTACTCTGTTCACGATGCTGCAGACGTTCTTGGCGGAGTTGTTGGTACATCACCACTATGACGTGAAACACGAGGCTTTGACATTTCTCCTGCATGTAGCTCTACCGCCTTTGGGTCTCGTGCACGCCTTGAACGAGTTCGCACTTCTTCAAACTGGAAGTGAGTGCCTGATGGATTGATATTGTTCGAACAAAAGCACGTCAAGGTTAACACTGCGGTGTCTTATGCCCTTATATTAAGAGCTAGTTTGCAACAAAAGTGGGTAACCTGATGTGCTGGCGACTGTACTACGTCATGTTTGTCATCATTAGAAATCTGTAATCTAGAGTCATTCTTGTTTGGGACATGGGTATCATCGTCATTATCAGTATGTAGAATCAAGAGTCATCGTTGGGGTCACTGGTTTTTGATGTTTTTTCTTGCTCTTTCATTTTGGAGATAATCGACATTGTATAATATATTTACTTTTTAGACTATACTAATGTGACCAAGCCATCTTTACTGCACACAATCATGTCGTGGACTCTGCTGAACGTGCTCTACTTCAGCATATTGATGCTGATGCAGCGAACTATGCGCGATCGAGCCATTGGTGGTCAAGTTTCCTGGAAATCGATCATATTCAAGAAAGTGGAGGTATGTAATGATTTCATAAATTAATGCCGCAATCCTACTTCCTACTCATATGCGCGATTGACCCATTGGTGGTCAAGTTTCCTGGAAATAGATCATATTCAAGAAAATGGAGGTATGCAATTATTTCATAAATGAATGCCGCAATCCTACTTCCTACTCATCTATATTAATAATTTCGTCAAGGGGTACGGTAGACTCGATCGAAACCTTATATGAATGACAAATCATAAAAATATATTGATTTCGAGTCGACAACATATATCCGCAAAATTCGGATTATGGATAATTTCGTTAAATTCTAATAGCGCTGACAAACAAACCGCAGTCGCCATTGACAAGGCATATAGTGCATAGATATGACAGGTATAGATTGGAAAGCTCTTGGAGCGTTTAGGACCCTTATAAAGTTTGGGGAAGCAACCTGTGGTGTCGCTAGCGTCGTTTTATTTTCTTTTATGCGGATGATATAAAGGCAAAGGTATAAAACCACCACACATTAATTAAGTTAAAATATTTTAATTCTTATTAACAATCGGCTTAGATATTAATTTGTATTTAGCTATTTATAACTGGTAGAGAATGCCATTCGGCATTAATTACACCTTATGTTATGCAATAAAGTTAAATAAATACGTTTTTGAATTTTTCATCATGTAGTTACAGAGAATAATTAAAAAATCAGAAGTGTTTTATTTTTAAAAAGCGGAGCCGATTTAGCGCTTTAATGCTTCGTGAACATATTCGAATCTAGCGCTTAATGTTGTCAGCGCCAATAAGATGATTTTTTATTTTTAAAATTAGTAAGTACTCATCTACCTGCCAAAGTAGAGAAAGAGACTGAGTGCATAAACAAAGCGGTTTACAGAGAATAAACTTTAAAAGTTATATGTTTTGTTAATTTATATTAGTTTAGTTAGAATGTTGATTTAAAATAAAAAATATTTATGTAAAAACTATTGCAGTTTGTATTTAATATATTTATTAAGCACAATGAACGAAGCTACACGAATCTATGGCTTGCCTTTAATATTCCTTGAGAACCGATGAATACAGAAAAATTTACCTACATTGTGTACCTAGATGTGATTGTGTGATTACGATTCACATTTCACCCGAGCGGAGCCGGGTTTTTGTCTAGTATATTATAAATAAGAAATGCGAAATTTTGTGAGGGTGTATATGTTAAAATTAAGCAATAACCAATAATTGTGAAAATATGTGGTATTTCATCTAACTAACGGTTTCAAATCCGGTAGATTACAATCTGTCGATTTATTGTGAACAAGCTCGACATGGTTTAGCATTTACTCTTTCATTGGTACCTACTTACATGTCAACCTAACACGAAGGATAAACGGGGATTCGTTTAGCCCAACCCGTTTTATCCTGCACCTACCCTGACCCATCACTTTGCCCAGTGTTTCGTCATTTCAGTTTACGTCATAATGTATGAAGTTTGGCACAGCTTACAATAAATCGTCAGGATACCATTGAACGCATTTAAAACCATCAGGTTTTAATCACGCGTTATTTACAACATAACTGTGAAATTTATACTGTTTTTACTGAGTTTTTTGTTTGTTAAAGGATAAAAATAAATTGAACGAGATAAAGTCACCCACTGGAAATGAGCGTGCTAGGTTACAAGCAGTGGATGAGCTCGTAGCTACAGCGATCACTTTTCGTAATGTCTCGAAGGTGCGTCAGCTATCTAAATACTTATTCATAATAAACTAATTCTACATAGATCACTCCTTGTTAGGTTCCTGAACTTTGTATAATTTGTATTTCAGACCATTATGAAAGTGCCAGTATTAAGTGACATAACGATGGACATCTATCGCGGAGAATTTTCAATGCTTTTTGCAGAACGGGTCCAAGAAAAAATGACTATCTGTCTTGAGGATTTGCTGACAGGTCTCTTTCTCTTTTATTGCCAATGCACAGTTCCAAACACTAGTCTATAGTGTCGTTACATAGATATCTTTGTGTTTTGCTAAATGAGATTAGACAGGTAGGTACCACCTTATTCTGTGTCCTACCTTTTTTGAGGCCTTCATCTTATTCATCATCATTATCAGTCATAGGACATCCACTACTGAATATAGGCCTCCCTCACGGCTTCCCACAGCGACCGATCACAAGCGGTCTGTATCCAATTTGATCCTGCGATCTTCACAAGGTGGTCTGTCTATCTTGTCGGTGGACGTCCTACGCTGCGTCTTTGGTTGAAGGGTCTCCAACTTAGCACATTTAGGCCCCAACGGCCATCAGATGCCTTAGCAGAGGTATAATTTAAAGTGAAAAATATATAAATAAATTCATGATGTTTTTAACGGCCAAAACATAGCTATATTCATTACAAAGCGTTTTCCATATCAGGAGGTTGCTATTAACCTCCGTTAAAACTCCGCATAAATTTTGCCGAGGCGAATGCGGAGACAAAGGTTCAATTTTTTGCGGAAGTTCCGCAGTAACTGAGGCGAAGTTCCATTACAACCCTATCATTGACTGTGTAATTTTTGTCATTGGGGAGCGTATACTTCTCCTTCCTCTCTTCACTAATTGACATACTACCTCTGACATGGATTCAATCTACAAAAATCGCGCTTTATCCATCTAAACACACGTTCGAGATATCTTCATGTCTTGCACAGGTCTGACGCATCCAGACACGGGCGCAATCAACGTGCTCGGCACCACCTTGGACAATGGAGTGTACCTGATGGCCACGCCCAGTATGATGGGCTACTGCCACCACAGTCGCATGCTTATCGACGATCTCACCGTGGAGGAACACATCACCCTTTTTTCTGAAGTATGATATCTCAAAATTTGTGTCGAAAGTGGTTACGGGATTTGAATTAAACCATGATTAAAAGTAATGGTATTTTTTGCCACTAACACAGTTCTGAGGCAGTTTTTCAGTGTGACGAGGTTCTGAAATAGCTGACAGAACCAAGCAACGTTCTTAACCACTTCTTAAGGGCTGCCGATAAAAAAAAACGTGTGGGCACACGTCACAAAATCTGAATTGTTTCTTTCAATATGCCTACGTGAGAATACAACGATTCAATGCTTTTATTTTTTTAACTTTATTTATGTTTTTCATGTCAAATACAATTTCATGAATCCTGAAGCTTAAAGTTCAAAAGTTGTCACTGGTTGCTGATGAGTTTTATATTCCTTATGTCTGTGCCACAGCTTTGTCTCTGGCAAGAGTCGTCGCAGTACGTGACCGAGTTCATCCTTATGCGCAATCGCAGGCTAATGAAAGAGTGCGATTTAGAGTCGGTCCGGCACGACCATGTGAGCCGCCTCGGACAGTACTACAGAGCACAGCTGTGCTGGGCGCTCGCGTTGCTGCTGGAGCCAAGGGTGAGGCGGATCAATTATCATGGTCAAGATTCACATGAAGGTCATGTGAATCTTGATGGTTCCTTCATGAGGTTTTTCGATTCATCATTATTAGCTGCAGGACGTCTGCTGAGAAATATGTCCTGAACACGTTTATGATTAATATCTAGTACAATACTACTAAACTAACATAAATGTATTTTTGTGATAAATAAATGATGTATGTTTCTCAAATAAAGTAAAATAATAAAAGACCTCCACCATGGTTTTCCATAGCGCCCGGATACAATACAAGTAATATAAAAAAAACTAAAGCTAATAACTTTTCTCTTTTCAGGTGATAATTGTCCCAAACTTTATAGATAAACCACATTTTGTTCAAGTGATAAAAGACAAAATCATGGTATGTATTCAAATCAACGATGTTATAAAGGGTCTGAAATTTACAGTGTACACCAGTAATTAATGTCAGTATTTTCAGCGATACAAGAAGTATTTGACGATCGTATTTATATGCTACGCAAGCATAAACCTAGAATATGCTGACAGAATATTCATCTTTGATAGCAGGATTCTGGTATTCGGAGGCACTCCGGCTTACATGTTTTTCAAGTTTGGTGAGTCAAAGTTTGTTAAGTATTAATTACTTAACATATGTGATAGCTAGATACGGGATGGGTACCATGTACCTTAGTATTGATGAGCTTCCGATATTTCGGCACCTTTGCAAGCGCCATGGCCTCGGAATTACTTAAGAGAACTTGCGGGTGGGTTGTTATTGGCAGACAGACATATACGGACGGTTACTCCGTTAAATATCGGAAGCTCATAAATAATACGACAAATGGAAGAAATCCCGTATCTCACTATTCTAATGACAGTGACAAACAAAAAATATGTGAAAATTATTGGAAATTATCAAAGGATGTGTAACGTATACGAGTATAAACACTTCTGGCCAATACCTCTCGTCCGTTTTCCGTCATGTTTTCCAACATCGTAATTTCTCCAGGCAGAGAATACCGTGTACGAATGAGCTTACGTCACGGCGCAGATGAAGAACAGAGCACATCGGGACTGCTCGAGAGGGCCACCGCTGCCGGAGCCACCGTCCGCGCTCACTTAGGCTCGCTACTCATTCTGCGACTACCCGCGAGTCCTACGGCCAACGTCGCGGCGTTTGTGAAAGACCTCTACGATAACGCTGATCAGTACGGGATAACGTCGATGAACATCAGCCTACCGGACTACGAGGAGATCAGTCGCAGGTGTGCAAGCAGTAGAGATCTTAGGCTGGTTTTAGAGTTCCGAAATTTACGAAAATCGTTAGCAGCGCCAACCTTTAGTTCATACGTTTTGTCGTGCGTGATCAGCGTGCAGTCAGCGTGAAACTGTAACAAGCCTTACTGCTGTTTTGTATAAGGTCGCAAGCAGAGCGACAGCTGCGACTATTTTCCAGTTTTTCATACTAAAAGATCACCATGGTTCTGGTTGCACATCAGTAGAGAATGCTTTAAAGCATTAAGTCCGCCATTTGTACTTCATTTTGTTAGTGCAATAAAGAATTTATAAAAAAAGAGTTTGTTGGTTTTAACGCGTTAGTCACAGGAACCACTGTACCGATTTGAACAATGACATTTGTGTTGGACAGCTTATTTATCGAGGAAGGTATAAATAATAACGCTGAGACGGGAGGGGAGAGAGCAAACTCAAAACGCGCGGACGTAGTCGCGGGGGTCCGCTAGCTCGGTTATAAGCCAGCTACTGGTTGTCGCACGGCCTGCGACGACCAATAGCTCTTCGAGTCTCTCTTCTCTATTTGCCTCTACATTTAAGAGCTTCGCTCTCGTCAGTGGAGTATACTCACTTTCTTTGTATCGGAAGTAGACAATTTATCCTAAGTGTTCTTACACATGAGCGGCTCCTGTCGATAGCCATGCCAAATTTTAGTCTGGTGCTGACACTTGGTTTAGCTAAACGCTGATATAGACACAGTATTTAATAATAGTCTGTCGTTTACACGTCGACAATACACAGGAGTATTGGTTATGCAACTGCAGTCGAGTCGAAATTTAATAAAGTTTATGATCGTTTTTTAGGTTGCTCGTTTTTAACTTAAGAGATATTTGTCCTGTACTATTTTCAGAGCTATAAGTGAAGCACGAGCACTTGTTTATGAAACGTCTCCTTATCTTCAAAATTTAAGTAAAGCATCGCTTAAAAAAATTGCTGGTGAGTAACATAAAATTCACGCCTTTTCTATCGAATTTATTCACGTACATAACTCATTATTGGTTTGTTTAAGAACCCTGCCCGTGGGTCAGGAAAAAATCAAAATTTGTAAATTGTACTCTCATCAAGAGTATTGGATGGAAGTTTGTGACTTATTACTATTATTACAAGAGTTGTTTCATTTTAACGGTAAGTATCTCTCTATTAAGTTGAGATTATTTGTTTACGAGTAGGTAATTACGAGACATCTTGACGACAAGTTTTGCAATTTATCGTTAATTGGCGAAAATGAGTTCATGGATAAATCAGTCAATTACCCTTATAAAAATACAAGCTGAAATTTTAATCACTGACTAAATTTTGTGAAAAGACTCCACTCATGAATATGAAGAACTTGGCAATAGGGAATTCGAGAAAAAATATGTTTATATCCATCAGTGGAGTCTTCACCCAAAGTTTTGTCGCTGATTAAAATTTTAGCCCGTACATTGTTTGCTCAAATCGTTTTATGGGGAATGAAAATCGATGAAGAAAATTGCGATTAAGTGATGGGTTCCCTTGCTTACCACCCAATTACTAAAAACCATTCAAAACGACATTACAAAAGTTCGATTCGCATAGATTTAATCACTAGAGTTGGAACTGAAGCAAACGAGTTTGCACAGTATGAATCAAGTGTTGGATTATTAACAATAATAAAGTAATTAATGTCATTTATAGAGTCGATTTTACCAACGTAATACGTACGTCGTACCACAAATTAGTGTAAAACGTCCGATTTTAAAATGTCATTTTCATAAATGATTTCTGGCTCCAGGTGACGTTATCGAAGACGTTGTATTGTATTCAAATGTTTGAGTATTCCTTGTCTGATGATGGTAAAATCGACTCTTAGTGAGTCAATTTAAATACGTGCAGATACCTCCAAAAAATCTCTTAAGTTTATCACTTTCAGTTTACAGCGGCAATTCTGGTTGGTGTTTTTATTGGGTGGTCACTGTCTAGTATCGTGATCCATTTGGAGAAAAGTAGGGAAGGCAACAGGATAATGGAAAGAGAGGTATGCCTGCCTTTTCAAATCGGTGAGATAGTCTTTATTACGCTCAGCAGTATAATATGTTTATACCAAATAGAAAATTTATCAAATTATTTTTACTACCTAATTTATTCATTTTATTTTATACAGTGTGTTTTGTTAACTTTATAAACTTAATTGAATAAATTTATTTTATATATTATAGATTATTAAATAAAGAACGTAAGGAGTATTAATGAAAGAATGAAATAGTTGGCTTTGTTCTGGCATATAATTTTAAATACATGACTAACTATATCCGGCAAACTTCAAAAAAAGTTCCATTTATAACCGATGCAAGCTCCGACTAAAAAGCTTTCTTTGTCATAGATTCTGACAGTAGAAGAGCTGCAGTTGCCAACCACTCTAGTTTTGCGCTCTGACTCCACCCCGGACGCCACATCAGTGGCCAATGCGTTTGTATCTTATCTTGTGTTTGTTACTTATTAGTCAGTGTCAGGTCTAGTTCGCTAGCACTTGCCGAAAAAGGATTTGGCACACTGGTTGCGGTCTGCGTTCCGGACCGTATAATATTGACCGCATCCAAGCAATTTTTAACCGACTTCAAAAAGGACTTGGTTACTTTTTTTTTATTATTTAAAAACTTCATGCACACAACATAAAATTTTAGGTACATATGGTTATCGAAGTCGAATTGACTGTATGTTTTTTTTGTATCTATGTTACCTCATATTTCAGTAATTTTTCGACCGATTCGAAAAAAAAATCGCCTACCTAGAGGTTATACTTTCTAGTTGGTCCCATTGTTTGTTGCAAAGTCGGGATCTGGTGGTGGGATCTTGGTGCAATCGAGGGAAAACCTAAAATTTAAAAGGCACGTTTAATGTTTTGGTACTAGAATCTTAATGAAGACTTGTTGTTGCGTCTGATTGCCGACATTGTGCGGAGCTGAGCTGATGGTGGAACTTCTAAACGCTTAGGATTCCACACGTTGTATAGATAAGAAGATAATGTAATTTCTTATTTCATTGACAGTTACGTGTTGTCCGAAACGAATGTAACTTTGAAGCATGTCAAACACATGGACTATACTGCGTTATCACATGTTGAGGTGATTGTGTTACACAAATCTATCCCACATATATTAAAATGAAAGTTATAAATACTTGATATACCATTTTTGTAACCGAATTTAAAAAAAAAAGATGTGTAGTGATATCATTGAAATTTAATAATTTTTGAGTATGTTGATCTAGTAAGGCTTTAAACACGTGTGTTGATTATTGTAAATGTATGTTTGTATATTTGTAGAAACATACACGAACAAAGTTTGTACGTTTGTATTTTTATCAACTGATTTCTCGAAAATGAGAAGTCATAGCGAGAAGATGGTTCAAACAGGTATATTTCAACTTAGGGTAGGTATAGTGTAAGTTTCATCAAAATAGGTTCAATAGATTTGGGGTATATGACTTACTACAATCATCAAAAATATTTTTTAAATTAAACCGCCTTCAAAAAAATGACTAAAAGAGAAACAAATTCATTTGATGTGCGTAGACTGTTGGTGTAAGCTTGAGATCATGCTCCGGTTCTAAATGAATTTGTTTCTCCTTAATAGAAGACACATTTGTTATTTTTAGGCTTTTGGTCAGTTTTTTTGAAGGCGTCTTATTACTATTTTCTTTTAATGAAAAGAATTGAGTGAGTAATCGTTTATTAATTTGTGTAGAGTCTTACGGAATACCTGGCGACCCGTGCGATCGACTCCCCTCTTCAGTACGTACACAATTACGCATATGGCTTGGACGTATCGAGCAAGGAAAATAAGCTCATGGTAAATCATATCATTTAGAGTCGATTCAACCAACATCAGTTAAGGAATATTAGTCGATATCTATAATCATTTATGAAAACGATTTTTAAATTGGAAGTTTTATAATTATTCGGTCGGATAAGTTCTATCTGACGTTAGTAAAATCGACTCTTAGTAAACTTAAAACAATAAATTACAATATAAGTGACATTACATTTAAAGAAGAAAAGCGTTCATAGATATAGACATCTTCGAAGTCTTGTCTACTATGGTGTTCCATTCAGTTCTATTTCATCCTGATCTCTCTCCGGTCGTGTCAGATTGCTGTCCCATCGGGCTATGAGAGTGAAAGGAATATAGAGTGCACCTGTGTTTGCGCACACACATGTACACACACACTCTGTGCACTATAATATGTCCCGCGCAGTCGGTTAGCCGGTATGACAGGCCACTGTAGTCGAAATCGGCTAGGGGGACTATTATTTTTTATTTGGAGTTTTTATTTAAAATTGGTCTCGAGCGCCGTCCACCGATGGACTAATACTAATTGCTCTTTATAGGTGATAGCGGTCCCATGCGACTTTATCCGCTCATATTGATTTTACTCCGTTCGTTCCTACAAATCTTATGGCCGATCCGCACACAACAGTGCCAACATGTGCCAATCAGTAGATACATTTCCATCAGTGTAAGTGAAAAATGATATTATAGCATGCATACATCTTGTGTTAACTGCCTTGGTGGCGCAGCGGTTCGAGGGTCGCACTTTAAAGCGACGGCTACGCCAGAGGTCCCGGCTTCGATTTTCGGGTCGGGCCAAAAATATGTACCTGCGTTTTTCTATCTAGAAATTCTTAGGGCAGCCCAGAATTTGGAAGTTGGCGGTGTTTCACCCCTGTGCCTCGGAGAGCACGTAAAGCCGTTGGTCCTGCGCCTGATCTCTCTCCGGTCGTGTCAGATTGCTGTCTTATCGGGCTATGAGAGTGAAAGAAATAGAGAGTGCACCTGTGTTTGCGCACACACATGTGCACTATAATATATCCCGCGCAGTAGATTAGTCGTATGACTGGCCACCGTAGTCGAAATCGGCTAGGGGGACTATTACATCTTGTACGACGCTATCCTCACTCGTCAGTGACAGGGTGATGTTAGTGATCACGGTTACTGACGAGTGCGGATTACGTCGTAGAAGACATTCTTAGCCTTAGCTACATTATAATTTTTCACTGACACTGATGGAAACGTAACTAATCGGCACGTGTCGGCGCTGTGCCGGCACTGTTGTACGCTAAAGCCATCCTCGATAACTAAACATAAAAGCCGGCCAAGTGCGAGTCGGACTCGCACACTAAGGGTTCCGTATTAACTTTAACTTAAAAATTACAATTTTGATCTTGTTTAAACCAAATTTCGTTGAAAGTTTTCGTCAAGATCTACATCATGTATTTTTTTTAAATGTACACTCGCTTATTTTAAAATTTGGTTGAGGGGGGACGCCCATTTTACCACTTTGGAAGCGTCGATCTTTCGAACGTTAGACTTTTAGATAAAATGGTTTAGAAACCTCGATGTCATTTTAAAAGACCTATTCATAGACACTTTACACGCATAGGTTTGTCAAAAACATTTTTTTTTTGTTTTTGTTTCATATTATATGAAAGCCCCCTTTAATATCATTTTTTTATGAGAATGTAAAGCGGTTTACAGAATACATCTACCTACTAAGTTTCAACTGTGTAATACTAATAGTTTCAGAAAAAAATTGCTGTGACATACGGACAGACAGACAGACAAATTTGACGAAACTATAAGGGTTCCGTTTTTGCCATTCCGCTACGGAACCCTACGAAACACCATAAAAGAACCAAACTCTTGGATTTTGTAATATACCTAAGTAAAGACGTTTAACCTTTTGATAGTTTTTGCGCAGGTCCAAGCTCTTTACAGTCCCGTCCACCACGACGAAGACTTGCTGCACACTGTAAGAAAATTACCTACATTCTAATTATAATTTCTATTCTATGGCCCCGTTACCACATCACGGCAAAACTGCCGGAAGATCCTAGCGGCTGAAGACTTTCTATGAAGTTGTAGAAAAAACGCCAGATTCCGCAAAAATACCGAGTCCGGCATTTTTACCAAGCGTTGTAATTTTTACCTGACAGTCCGATTTTTGATTCTGAACACCATGGTCCGGGAACGTGGTCACGGCAAATTGTGAGAACAAGGCCTATCGTTCATTACTTGTGGTCCCGGCGAGCTTTGACTCTCCCTCTTTGTCCTATTCGGGGCGACGAGAAATCCAACAAAGTAAAAATCATGAAAATCAATCCACTCGTTTTCGAGTTGTAAGTTGTATAATATACATGTTTTTTTTTATGAATACTCGCACAAAAAAGAAAAGAAAAAAAGACGTGTGGCACTCGGTGACTGCCGCGGTAAGCTATTGCATAGCATTTTTATCAAGTTATGCAATTATAATTATTTATTTATTTTATTTATACAACCAATGCCACCAAAAGGCGGGTTGCTGAACTAAAGAGACAAGCGTGATGTTTCAAAAAGTCATTAAAAGTTCTGCTATTCATCGATAGATGGGAATACTAAAAAGTATCACCGCTGTGCCGGTCGGAGTGGGAATGGGGTGTTAGGTTATTTTCTTTACGGAATTTCTGGATTCGGTCTCCACGCTCAAGGCCCACGATAGAAGCTATGCAATAGCTTAAAAGAATACAGAAGATTAACCGACTGGTTTTACCTAAAACTCTCATTCACATTACCCTCTACATATTGTTTTGTTGTGCGTCCTACATTAATATTTTTTTCTTTAAAAAAATGCAATTTGAGTCACAAAATGATGATTTCTTGAATAAGTACGTGTTTTTCATAGTGTACAGTGGCGAGGTCCCTCGCTCGAGTGCACATGGCGCTTGTGCGGCATTACAGCAACAATCTCGATGCTTCCATAGAGGTATCTGACGACCCTCTAACGCTGGACCTCACACCGGTTAGTTTTTATTTAAGATTGGTACCCTTAGATTTTGCCCTACCTAGACCCGTCCAGACCCCGTTTTATGGTTTTTATCCTATACAGGTGCAAGACAATACACAAAGTATACATTATGAAAATCGGTCCACCCGTTGTCAAGTTATAATTAGTGGTGTTACTAACACGACTTTCTTCTTAGTATGTGTATCGGTATGTCACCGTTATGTTGAAAAAACCGCGTGATAACAATCTGTTTCAAATTCGTTTGATTGTTATGTGTCGATTTATTGTGAACGAGTTCGTCAAGGCTTAGCATTAAGCTTTTTTGATATTTACATGTCAATCTAACACAAAGGATGAACGGGGATTGGCTTCGCTTATCCTCAAGTTTATGAATAACCTACCCTGACTTACCACTTAGCCCAGTGATTCGTCATTTCAATTTACGTTATAATGTATGAAATTTGTTACAGTTCACAATAAATCGTCAGTATACAATCTTACGGATTACAAAACGTTATATTGTAATCACGCGGTTTTTACAATATCACGATGTCACATAATTATGCCTGATCGCACAAATTTTAATGTAATGTTTTAAGAGTTAAGAGATCTTGATCTTGTTTTTTGAGAGGCAGTCTGGTTCATACATAATGTTTAGCTTATACGAGTACATAGAGCCGATAGAGTTACAAAATTGCCTTAAAATTCCCATACAATAGTTTTTCACGTTTTTTGAGTAAATATACAAAGAAAGGACGGTGCTAGATTTTATTAGAATTTGCGCCATTTTATTATGCGACAAAGTTTTTTGTTTTTTCTTCTACAGTGGATGGAATACACTAGCAGAGCGCCTCTTTTCATCCAATTTCTGCTTATACTAACTATTTCTCACATCACTCTCATGCCATCTAAGGAGAACGGAATTATAAAACATTTGCAGGTGAGTATGTAGGATTTGAGATTTCAAAATGATAGACCATGTTGATAAAATCTAACAAAGAGTGTGCTTATTAAACCAATTAAGGCCTCGTTTAAGGAGACGCGGGGCGTGGCACGTCACGTCAGGCGGCGCGGTTCGCACTTAAAATCAAATTTAGGGCGTTGTCACGTTGTATTGGTGCGTTCACGGGGAAGTAATTTTTCACGCGCTTGTTCGTTGTAGAACGTCTGACGCGTCGTTTGAAGCGGCAGCAGGTTAGACGCGGCGTTTGAAACGGTGTGGGCGACGCCGCAAGTGTCGCGACTTCGCGCGCCGCTTCTTCTGCCGCGTTATACTACGCCGTGTTGTATAGAGCGTCGTTCTGAATCACACCCGCTGGGACTCTCGCAGGCATCATCACATTATTGGCATCCAAGAGCTAATGTGTATATTGTTTGTAATATTGGACGAATTCATTACATGTTGCTTGAAGATAGTTATAATTTAAAAAGTTAATTATTTACCGCTTCATCTGCTGCGTCCTCCGTGGCGTCGCACAGTGGATCGACGCCATACTAGCAAAGGGACATAGGCAACTTAAATATACATGTGTCAGTTTTTGACAAACAAATCATTCCATCGTATACGCCTAATTATAAGCTGTAAAAAACTTATGAAGCATTTTCTTATTCGAATCTTATATTGAGAGTTATGGCACCAAACGTGATTTCTTAGTATGGGAAATGGCATAAAAAATTGTGTATCTTCGGATTTTCTTCGTGTTTCGACTTGATTTTTTTATATGGTATTAAAATATATATTTGCTACATTTTCTCCAAACAAACATGGTGCGCCACACGCACCCCTTGCTAGGTACATGCGTTGGCCTATTTTTTACTTCTTATGAACAAATTGATTCATAAGTTATTACTCCGACATATTTTATCTCCGAATTTCACTTCAATGGTGACTTACTAATAAATGGTTAGGCCATAAATCATCGGTACACTGATAACAGATTACCAGAAGACGTTAACGTTAACCACCTATCGATTCTTGTTAAGTACTGTAAATCGATTGTTATTAGTAGAAATGATGATAAATTCGCTATTAATTATTATTATTTATGTGATGCTACAAATTTAATTCCTGATAGTGATTCCGAAGGTCAGAAATAGAATCTAAAGATGATATTTTCTGTGATTAAGAATTGTCTTCTTTTAGTTGATCTGATCGGTTAATTTGTTTATTATATAGCTGCTTTTTGTTATTTTATTGTATTGTATTTTAATATTGTGTTTTAAAACCGTTTAATTGATTTATATTTGATTTATTTATATTGAGAGTTATGGCACCAAACGTGATTTCTTAGTATGGGAAATGGCATACGAGGGTCAAACTGAAAGTTCTTAGAAAATCAAAACCTGATTACATTAGCCAGTTATTAGTTTTATTATATCTTTTCAAAATATTGTCCATTGACGTCAATACACCGCTGCATGCGATGGAACCACTGGGAAAAGCACTTTGCCCACTCGTCCTTAGGGGTCTCTTCAATGGCATCGCGATACGCAGCCACCGCTTCTTCAGCATTCATAAACCGCTTTCCTTTAAGTTTTTCTTTAATTTTTGGAAATAAATAAAAATCACAAGGCGCGAGGTCGGGGCTATACGGCGGGTGACCCAGTAATTCAACGTTTGATGTCGCCAAATAGTCGATCGTTCGCTTGGCGGTGTGCGACGAGGCGTTGTCGTGGTGAAGGAGGATCCTACTGCGAGGTCGTTTCTCTCGAACTTTTTCCAAGACAAGTGGCAAACAATTGGTAGTGTACCATTCTGCAGAAACTGTTTTTTGATCCTCTAACACAATTGTTGCGAAATGACCTATCCTTCCAAAGAACGAGGCTACCATTTTTTTCCCGCACTTCGATCTCTCTTCACTTTAGTTGGCAACTCCTCGAAAGGAAACACCCACTGAGCAGATTGTCTTTTGGTTTCAGGATCATAACAGTAAATCCAGCTTTCGTCACCTGTTAGTATGTCGAACACAGCATTTGAGTCACCTCCGTTAAATCTTTCAATCATTTTACGGCACCAATCCACACGATGGAGTTTTTGAGCCTTAGTCAAATTATGAGGTATCCACCGGGCGCAAAGCTTCCTGACCGCTAAATGTTCGTGGAGGATTTTGTGCACTTGACTCATACCGATGCCTAAGCTTGTCCGAATCTGCTGATAGGTCACTCTTTTATCAGTCTCTATCATACGCCGCACAACACAGATGTTATTTTCAGTCGTCGCCGTAGAAGGCCGTCCCTCACGTACATCATCAGTGAGATTAGTGCGACCACGTTTAAACTCATTAAACCAGTTGTAAACAGTCGCACGAGATGGGGCTTCATCGTGAAAGGCCAATCGTAGTCTATCATAACTTTCTTGTTGACTTAAATGACATCGAAAGTCATAAAAAATCATTGCACGAAAATTTTCTCGTGTTAAATTCATGTTGACGTGACACAGACAATTTTCAATTTGCCGCCAAATCGTAAAACAAATGACAAATGAATGAAATATATACTCAGTAATATTGGCAAAGAGTTCTATTTTCAAATTTTAGATTTTTTTTTTATTATATTGTTTATAAGTGGCCAGTTCTAAGAACTTTCAGTTTGACCCTCGTAAAAAATAGTGTGTCTACGGATTTTCTTCGTGTTTCGACTTGATTTTTTTATATGGTATAAAATATATATTTGCTACATTTTCTCCAAACAAACATGGTGCGCCACACGCACCCCTTGCGGGGTACAAGCGTTGGCCTTTGGTAAGTTATTATTTCGACATATTTTATCTCCGAATTTCACTTAAATGGTGACTTACTAATAAATGGTCAGGCCATAGATCATCGGTACACTGATAATAGATTCCCAGTTTTTTTTTATTGTACCCAATCTTTGGAAAAGATTGTTTTTATTAACGATTCGTAATATATATTAGCCGTTAAGCTAATTAGCTAAGTTTTCGTTACACACGTATGGTGCTTTGTTTCTTTAATGACTTAGCTATTACTTTTAAAAAAAGGCTTATTTGATCAAGTACGTAAATATGTTGTATTGTAATGGTTTAAAGAAAAGTACATTATGCTTTTGCTAAAACATGTCACTGTAATGAAATAAATTAAAATCCTTAAAAGATATCATAAAAACTAACTATATACTTAACTTGCTATCAACTAACCATACACAAATGGCCATAAATATAAATCAATTAAACAGTTTTAAAACACAATATTAAAATACAATACAACAAAATAACAAAAAGCAGCTATATAATAAATAAATTAACCGATCAGATCAACTAAAAGAAGACAATTCTTAATCACAGAAAATATCATCTTTAGATTCTATTTCTGACCTTCGGAATCACTATCAGGAATTAAATTTGTAGCATCACATAAATAATAATAAATTATAGCGAATTTATCATTATTTCTACTAATAACAATCGATTTACAGTACTTAACAAGAATCGATAGGTGGTTAACGTTAACGTCTTCTGGTAATCTGTTATCAGTGTACCGATGATTTATGGCCTGACCATTTATTAGTAAGTCACCATTGAAGTGAAATTCGGAGATAAAATATGTCGGAGTAATAACTTATGAATCAATTTGTTCATAAGAAGTAAAAAATAGGCCAACACATGTACCTAGCAAGGGGTGCGTGTGGCGCACCATGTTTGTTTGGAGAAAATGTAGCAAATATATATTTTAATACCATATAAAAAAATCAAGTCGAAACACGAAGAAAATCCGAAGATACACAATTTTTTATGCCATTTCCCATACTAAGAAATCACGTTTGGTGCCATAACTCTCAATATAAGATTCGAATAAGAAAATGCTTCATAAGTTTTTTACAGCTTATAATTAGGCGTATACGATGGAATGATTTGTTTGTCAAAAACTGACACATGTATATTTAAGTTGCCTATGTCCCTTTGCTAGTATGGCGTCGATCCACTGTGCGCTTCGTTTGGCGCGTCCGACACGTCGCGGCTTGCGGCACGGCATGCAGTTCTACAACTCAAACGCGTTCGAAAACGCTTCTCCTTGAATGCTGCATACTTCACCATAAAATGTTTGTGTTTAAAGCAGCCCGCTTCGTGCAATGCGAAGCGCGAGGCTACGCGTCACCTTGAAAACAGCCTAATAAATCATGTGTTTTTTTCACCAGGCTCAGGCGATGAACTTCTCCCCAGCACGGTACTGGCTGTCAATGTATTTCTGGGATCTCACAATGTACTTGATCCAGGTATTCATTATAACTGTCGTCATGATCGGCGTCATCAATTTCATGATACCATCGGGGAGTTTCTCCTACAAGGATCTCGGTGAGACACAGAGTTACTATACCTTCAATACCCTTATATAACTGAACATGTCTGAGGTGCAGCATTGTACCTCATGTCTTTTACTATCCATACAAATGCCTATATCATTCGAGGTATATAACCTGTTGGAGAAAGCGTTATGTGATTAGTAAAAAACCGGCCAACTGCGAGTCGGAATCGCGCATTGAGGGTTCCGTGCCAACTTTAACTGAATTAGAATTATACCACAATATTTTGTTGACAGTAAAAATAACTTTTTTTTTCATAGTGTTTGTATGAAGAACCAGAAGTTATATTTGCGGTTGTTAAAAATGTGCTAGGTATATCTCAAAAACTTCTCGTTCGATCTCGTCTAAATCAATTTTTGTTAAAAGTATTTGTTAAGATCTACATTATACATTTATTTCAAAATTTACACTTTTAGATACTTTTTCAAAGTTAGAAGTTAGATAGGGCCCATTTTATCACTTTGGAAGCGTCTAACTATGAAACGTTAAGACTTTAAAAGAAAATGGTTTTAGGAACCCCTATGTCATTTTAAAAGACCTATCCATAGAACCCCACACGCATAGGTTTGACAAAATAAAGTATTAGTTTCATGTAAAGGAGCTCCCCCTAAAATATCATTATTTTTTATTTTTCGTATAATTATCGTAAAGCGGTTAACAGGATACATCTTCCTACCAAATTTCAACAGTGTGATGCTTATAGTTACAGAATAAAGTGGCTGTGACATACGGACGGACAGACAAACAGACAGACAGACATGACGAAACTATAAGGGTTCCGTTATTTGCCATTATGAAGCCCTAAAACGTGAGTTTTGATTTCCCGTAGTACGCAAGTTGATTTCATGTAAAGGTTGTATGGTAAATTGCTGAATCATGATAAAAATAACTATATTACACATTACAGTTATTTTTATCTTTATAGTAGAGAGCCCACGATGAAAAATAGGGTTTCATTTTCATTTAAATCCTGAAATCCCCGCTTGGGCTCTCCTATTATTACAAATTTTCTTTTCGCAAAGACTAGGTAGGTAGGTGGTAATTTAGATAAAGTATTATTATTTTAAATATATCTTGCTCCACCTCGAAATGCAGCACATAGTTTTCTTTTAGGGTAAAAATAATTATCTTTTCAGGTGTGGTCCCTATAATGCTGATTGTGTACGGGTTTGGCTGCATCCCGCAGGCTTACATCTTCAGCCTTGGCCCTAAAGCGGCCCTCAACACGATGACTTTCGTTATTATAAACGTCGTCTTTGGTATGAACAGTTAAAAAATATATTTTTCATTTCTTCTGTTCGGAAAATTTAACTTTCATGTGAAGATAGACGGGTGGAAAATAGCTTTTCCATCCCTAGGGTGGAAAGTAATTTAGTTTTAATTGCTACGATCAGACATGGAGCTAAGGGTAATTGAGTCACATTATATTATTAAAATAAACAAGCTTTTCATATTTTTAAGATAAGCTAAACATTAAAAGCGTGTTTATTACGGTCACTGATTTGAAAAATGTACAATTGGTCTATTTTTTTACAATTTAAAATCTACAAATATGTTTCGGTTTCCCGCCATACATAGTGTCACATTTTTTTTTCATTATAAATTGTCACACTTTGTTTCTCTTTGACGATATATTTTTTTAGTTTGTTCGATCATTGCATAGATTATTAAGCAGGCCGGAGGCGACTTGCCGCCATTTTTGTTGTTCATTAATCTTCTTATTCAATCCCACCTTTAGCTGTCATTCATAGCGCTATCTCATGAGGCAAAATTGAACCTGGAATTTGACATAATCCGTGGTAGTTTTGGTGACAAGTAACCTTGTTTTCGCAAGGTTGCGTTCTTTTCCTATGATTATTGTCTATGAGAAAAAATCGATCGATATTTTTAACAATGATTTGAAATATTTGATATCGTCAACGTTTTATGTAGTACTCTGTTGTCTTCCGTGCTTTTACTGTCCTTCTAATCTTGTGTTTTATGTATAACGACAGTAAACAAACTGATATGTGATGTAAAATTGAGATTTCATCTCTCGCTAATCAACATAATAACTAAATAAATTTATTTATTTTTCCTCACAGTCGAAATGCAAAATAGTATGTATAGCTAAGGTGAAAGCACCAATTTCACTTTCTCCCCTTGTATAACAATCTATACTTTTTCTGGCATTAATACTTACCTTACTTAATATTGTTTTTCGCTTCATTACTTCAGAAACAAAAAATAAGTAGATTAGTTTCGGCTTAGTCAATTAATAACAAATAAATGGGTTTGAATTTTAAAACCTACAGAACTTTTAGCGAATGATTTTGATATAAAATACCTTCATTTTCAGGAGAGACCACGGTTATAGCAAAAATGTTCTACGGTGACGCACTGAACTATGCATTATTTTTCATGCGACTCTCGCCACAAGTTAACATGGCGTATGCTTATGTGAATGTAAAAAAGATTTTCTTATACAACACCGAGTGCATTATTGTCAAATCGAAAAATTTGTGCTCTTCAGGAATTTTGCATAAATGTTGTGGTAAGTGAACGGTAAGAACGTTACTGCTAGCTAAAGTAGACCGAAATGAAATATTTTTCTGTAAGGAAAGCAATACTGATATTTAACTTAACACAGTTTTTAAGGTAGGTACTTGTACACCTCTATTAATCTCACAAGTATTTATTTTCCTTTCGACAAAGTATACCATAAACGCGAAATACCAACTGTAGGTACGTATAACATCTCTACATTCTCTACATTCTCTCTCTACATTCGGATATTACACATAATTACGTTAAACACCACTTTTTATGTTCGCAAAATTTAAACGCATACTACCATTTTCGGAGAATACCAACTATAATTTGTCGATATTCACTTGTTTTTTCGATATTTATTGGTTTTTTGTTGTTTTCTTGTTTTTTCTAACGTTCATTTGTTTTTTATCGATGTTCATTTGTTTTTTTATAGATTTTCACTTGTTTTTTTATGTTTACTAGTTTTTTCCGATATTCACTTGTTTTATCGTTATTCATTTGTTTTTTTATCGATTTCCACTTGTGAGGTTCACTTTTTGTTTATTTTAAAATCAGAAAACTTAACGTTCAGCACTTAACTTCAGCGGTATAGCAAAGTCTAAGTTGGTATTTTACGTGGTTGGCAATCAATGTATTTGGTATACCTATTAGGAATAAAAAAATATTCCAAAAAACAACGAGATGGTGTGGTATTTTGCGTAGTTAGTAATATACGTGTTTGCAATGGGAAAGTTCAAAAAACGACAGATGGTATTTTGCATTTATGGTGGTCTCCGACGAAAGGTTTATTTTAAAACATGTTTACAACACCGATAGCGAGCTTCGTCGCTTCCCTTGCAAACACCTCTAGCCCAATCCACACTGGGCCCGCGTCGGCGTAAAGCTCATACTACCTCATACTTGGGGTAAGGCCTTTGCCCAGCAGTTTACAAGGTCACTTTATAAAGTTATCTCTATTCCATATAATGATAAATTAGTCAGTCAGTCAGAGTTCCGCGACACAAAAGTCCTTTTGCAGTCGCAGCCCATGGGGTGCAAGACCCATTGGGGCAGAATAAGTCACGGGCTCTCTCAGACAGGCAACGTTGCCGTACCGTTACCATGAGTTAAAGGCGGTTTTACTCGCTAGTGACAAGGTAAAAAAGTGTATGGAAAAGTTTAGTTATGTAAGTGTCCGCTAGAGGCGCTGTGCAATTTTCCATAGACTTTTTTTACGTCGTCGCTAGCGAGTTAAACCGCCGTAAACTCATGGTAACGGTACAGAACTCGTATCATAGGTACAAGGCTAAAAGTTCTGCGTTGCCTTTCAACAATGCAGAGCAACACATGTGAGAAATGTCGCGCGCCAAATGTTGCCTTGTGGATAATAACCGTCTTTTAATGTATTTTTATTTCGCCCAGAGAAATGTGGCGTGCTCCAAGAATGTTTCGAACGACGAAGCTTCTTTACATTCGGCGACGGCGTTCTCGTCGAGCTAATATCGATCTTAGCCACGGCGATATTATTCACAATTCTACTCCTCCTCTGGGAGTATAGACACATTCAGAAGTTCACAAGATACATTATAGCCTGCTTCATGACGGGGGAGAAGCAGACGTACCAAGAAGTGCTAAACGTGGGGGTGGCGAGGGAAAAGGCGGAGGTGGGGGAAAAATTGGCGCAGATTAAATCGAAGAAAAGTAAGAACGTCTTTACTCTTTAATTCGTAATTGGAAGCTTTGGAATAATTAGATAACGGGTTGCCCTCTGGGTGATGAACTTTAGCGCAGACATTGTATTCGAATCAACCATTAGACAAACCGGATAATGTCAGATCGTACCAAAAAATTTTTTTGTACTCTGATTTCTATTTGTTTAAACTGATATATGGAATTGGGTTATTCATAAATATTAATAACTGACTGACTTGTTTTAAATACCACAGGAAACCTTCCTTATGTAAGACCTTACATTCGGTCTGTAAAGATGTACAATCATGTTCTTAAACTGTATGATTAAATCTTGTAAAAGGATATTTAATTCAAAACGCAGAAAGCATTTTCTTGCCCGCCTGCCCATTTTTCCCTAGGTGACTAGGGCCCTGCCGATTTTCCCTACCTAACCAATGACGACTTCCGTGGTGTAGTGGGTAAGCACGCTGGGTTTCAATACGTCGCCGCTCCGAGGGTCCGGGTTCGACTCCCGGTCGGGTCAATATAGAAATCAAAATTTTCTATATTGCCGCGGATCTGGGTGTTATGGTACCACACCGTTGTATCCGATTTTTATAACATGTGCTTACTTTGGGATCAGAGCAATGTATGTGATTGGTGTCTAATATTTATTTTTTATTTATATTATAAAGCTGAAGAGTTTGTTTGTTTGTTTGAACGCGCTAATCTCAGAAACTACTGGCCCGATTTGAAAAATTATTTTTATGTTGGATAGTCCACTTATCGAGGAAGGCTTTAAGCTTTATAACATAAGGATACGACTCACAAGACCACAGCAGCAATGAAAAATGTTGCGAAAACGGGAGAAAGATATTCCTTTTGAGAGCTTCCGCTGCGTACGCTGCAGAAACCGCTAAAGTTACACAAAAATCATGTATGACAAGATTGTTCAACATTGAAAGTTCTATAATAAAGTCCGCGACAGCATAAGTCTATCTTTTATGGTTGACTTACTACAACCTTTTTTTATGTTAATAAATTTGTAAAAAAAAAATGCATCATTTTTAGAGGTGTATTGTACACACAGGTATTTATTCTTATCAAAATAAAAACATTAATCATCACGAGCATTTCATTTAGAACAAAGTTGCCCTTTATATAATTTGATTCCAATAAATATCTTAGGAGCTATCACAGTTTTAACATAACTCCGCACCAAAATAATGTTCGCAGCTTAAGTACAACGTGCGCTTGCGCTAATTATATTATAAAGCTGAAGAGTTTGTTGGTTTGAAGGCGCTTATCGAACGATCGTTAAATAAGCTATCTAACACAGACATATTTTTTCAAATCGGTTCAGCAGTTCCTGAGATAAGCGCCTTCAAACCAACAAACTCTTCAGCTTTATAATATAATTAGGCTTTAGGATATAAAACATGACGCTGCGACGGGAGGGGAGGGAGCAAACTCAAAACGCGCGGACGAAGTCGCGGGGGACCGCTAGTATTTATTTATATTTACTGAATTTACACAGGAGACAAAGTGGTGACCTACGGCGAGTATCTGCTCGCAGCGAACGTGTCAAGAAAGCAATCCGGTTTCTTCGTTCTGCGGAACATAGACCTCGGTCTCAGCAAGGGGGAGGTTTTAGCCCTCTCGGGTCTGAAAAGGCACGGACGGCTGGAACTTTGCAGGGTGTTAGCGGGGTACAAAATACCACACATAGGGGAGATGTGGTGTATGTCAAAGTGGACACTGAAGACGCAACCGTACTTTGTAAGTCTATTCACGTTTACGTTTTAGTTAGTAGAGTAATACAGTTTTACACTAGTATAAAAAATATAAATTAAGATATTAGGGTTAGCTAAATGTGGCATTTACCAGTTAACTTGTCTTCAGACAGTAAACAATATCATATTGTAGCTAATTGACACACTGCAACTCTTAGCATCGATGCTAACGCGCGTTAGCATCGATGCAGTCGTCTTAATACAGTAGGTACATAACTTGTCAATTTCCAGCTTCTGCATCGCGTCTGCGTCGATGCTAACGCGTGTTAGCTTTGCGCCTGCATCTATGCTAAAAGAAGCGCAATGTGTAAAAGTTGACAGTTTGTGACTGCATCAATACTGCATCGCTGCTAAACGTAGCAGTGAGTGGCCGCAAACTGCGGACGGGCGCGGGTGCAGGCGCGGGGGCGACTGCGGCACGAGCGGCAAGGCTATTGCGCGCTGCCCGCGCTGCGGCCCTCCAGAACGGTTAATACAGTTGAGTAGAGCCTCCATAATCCGTACCCAGGCTTATCCGAACGCCGCTGTAATCCGAACTGCCCAAAAACTGTCTCTGTCTCTTGTTGTATCTTACCGTGACCGCTGATCTTTTGTTTTTAGTTGCTATTGACTCGTTACTCAGTGCTGCACTGAACACTTGCTTGGATTGGGCTGATGAAAACGACTTGTCCTTACCCGAAAAGATGATGCTGCGTAATTTGAGGGACAAAGCCTTTGTTTGGTCAATAAATAAGACCCGCCAAACTAAAATTGACAACTTTTATTAATAAGTAACTTGTGTAAAAAATGGTTTAAATATGTATCTTAGTAAACCTCAATACATATATTCTATCAAAATATATCTGCATTTTTTTTCGTACTATAATCCGAACGTTCCGTGAGTCCGAACAGGGGTTATTTTTTGGTAATTCGGATTATCGAGGCTCTACTGTACAAACTTAAGCATAAATATCAAATCGCGCGAGCTCCGCTGTAGCCCCCGCGCCCGCACCCGCGACCGTCTCTCTCTCGCGGTCTTACGCTAAGAACTTACAGCTCGGTTTTCGTCGTCGGCGGGCGCGGGCCGCCGCGACCGCGAGAGAGCGGTTCTATTTCAAAACTCAGGAGCCCGCCGGTTTTCAGTTTTCACGGCCCCGCAGCCGTGGCTGCGATTTTCGAGCTAATTTTAACTAAATCGCGCGACTGACGCCCGCGGTGGCCGCGGCTTGATTGCGGATTAACTTTTTACATACAAATCTGCATTCTACAGTAAATTATATTATCTGGGATTCTACAAAGGCCACGGGCCCGCAACCGCAGCGAGCACGGGAGGAAACCGTGCCGTGAATTCTTAGCCTTAAGGTATCCAAACGCAAGAAATCGTTACTCAAACTCACTTGACACTCAACTGTTACATGACTGACGCGGGTCACGAATTTATTACTGATGTTTTTTTTAACTTCATTGTTTTTAACTGTTGTGCGGTGCCTTGATGCTGCCACCCAACAGACTTGAGGGATCTTGCTAAATGATAAATCCTTGACGATCTATATTGTTTATTTCTTGCTATACGAGTTCACACTTGAGTCAACCTGTTATGACTAAATTATAATTACTTAAAAATGTCTAACGAAAGTAAAAGTGCTGACGCGGTGACATACATTGTTCGGTGCAAACCGTACATATTCCCGGGCCAGAGATAGGATACAGATTAGAAAATCCTTACTTGATTTATATATGTTACTTATAAATTGTATGATACAACAAATGCTTATAAATAAAATATTACAATTAACAACAAATTAATTAAACAGATTCTTCTTGGAACATATCCTTGAATTTTCTTAACACAGGACTTGTTGATCTGTTTCGCAATGGGATGGGGCACGAGTAGGTCACGGTGTCCTCTTGAGGTCGCGACGAGTGGCCACTTGCGCAAGAGGCCCCGGGGCGCAGCAGGTGGGACGGGCCGGGCGCAGAAATCGGTGCTGCTGCGGTCCTCACTGCTGGCGCTGGGGTATCTCCTGCTGCCTGTGCTGACGGTCTACCTTGATTGTTGTTTTCTTCACTTGTCTGCTCTGCTCTTTGCCTTCTCCATTGACACTGAGATCGGTTGCATATTATGACTATACCGATCACTACCAAGACTCCCAAAATGACGTAAATCATAGCGTAGTGGTGTATGTCATGGTAGGATACGCTCCCAAGCGTCACTTCGTTGTTCTTGAGGTCTTGTATATGATCTTGAATAGCCGCTACTTCCTTGTTGAAATGCGTGTGCTCTTGATTTGTTACGTTGAAATTAGGAATCGAGATGTTAATGAGATGATTCATAGGTGAGATAGTTGGCGTGAATAGGTTTGGTGAGATTCTTGTTTCACTCACGTGAGGCATGTGTGGGTATATCATAAAATCATCGGTCTTGATAATGCAGCCATGACCTACACTAATAAGTCCAGTTCCCGTCAGCTGGTAAGGTGTAATTTGATCATCGCACATTGTTCGTATATTGCATTGTTCGCAACATGTGTAAATGTAGGTATTCATGATATAACTTTCTTGCCAAGTAGTTTTACAAAACATACCTTTCGATGCACATTCCTGATTTATTTGTAAACACAGATTTTTGACACTTTTCATCTGGTACTCTGGTTGTTGACTATGGCAGTAATAAGAGTCTTGCACATAACACTCCTTGATGCTTGCTTCACTCATAGGTATAAACGTGTCCTTTCTTATATTCATCGCCACGTAATCGGACACCGGCGTAATTGTGTAGGTCTTGTTTCCTTGATATTTTGGGATTGGAATCAACTTGAAAATCTCGTAGGAGTCTCTGCTGATAAGAGGTATTCTAATCTCAAATAGAAGATAACTTTCTATCATTCTTGCTTTGACCTTGATAAGTTTGTACAACTTGCGTATATCTGCTTGAGGATTATCAGTTGGCAACGAAACGTCCTTGGGTAACTTGCTTGATATCGTGTCCAACTCTTTCATCAATTGATTTGGAGTTATTAGATTGAGATTGTAACGGCCTTGATAAACGTCCATTATCGTATCTAATAACGCATTCTGCATTGTCTTCAAATTGTTTAGTACATTGCTTGCTACTAATGATCCGATCGTAAAGTCGTTTATGGCGTAATTCATTTTTGCAGAATTTGTCAACTCTGTCACAGCTCTGTCTAATAAAATCATGTGTTGATTTATGATTTTATGTTGCTTATTCATTGTCTCTTCAGTCCGTTTTAATAGATTATTTTCGGCTTCAACAATGGTTGTTTGATTTTTCCAGAGGTTAATGATGTGATTTTGGTTCTGTTGTAGCATGTCGATATCCCTTTCATACTGTTCGGCGAATTGGCTGTCTAATACCCCGAACAAGGTGTTTGCGAGATATCCGACACCATTGATAAGGCCCCGCTTGCGTCGGAGTATTTTGCTTGGCGCCGGCGCTTGTACTACGGCGTCAAATTGCTGAGTTCGCAACAGCTGGTCGTAGTGTTCAAGTTCATTGTAGCCGTGACGTAACTGGAGTACTATTGCATCACATCGCGTTTGTCGTCGTAATGTTTCACATGTTGTATCAAGTGTTTCGATGTATGACTTGAGTGCCTTATTTTGTTGATGATAAGGTTCCATTTCGAAATACACTATGAGCTTCCATTCGTTCTTAATCAACATCATATTTGAAAGTTTGTCGAAATATAGGCCTTGGTTTTCTCTGAACTTGGTTATATTAACGTGAGCTTCAGAACTTGATAAGACTGTTAGAAGCATCAAAAATGTCATCATCATTGATGTAAACCATCTTTCTTGGCTTTTCTTGTCACCATTCTTGAATAAGGCGTATGCGACTTGTTTTCGCTATCAGATCTTGTTATCTCTTTTGAATTAGGTCTTTGCGACTTGTTCTCGCTGGTAACCTTGTTGCTGATCTTGTTTTCAATTTCTTCATTCTTGATTAGTTTTGATAGTTTGACAACCGGTCGTTTTATAAATCCACTCTTTGTTTTTAGAGTAACAACACGAACTAATCCATCTTGCCCAGGATGTAACTCGCACACTCTGCCCATAATCCATTTTCCTGGCGGCAGATTTTCTTCATGAATTAAAACCACGTCGTCGATGCTAATATTTTCCCTTGGAGTTTTCCATTTTGACCTTGATGTCAGTTGGGTCAGATATTCTGCTGACCATCTCTTCCAAATATCTTGTGTCAGTTGCTGAGTGAGATGCCAGCGTGTTCTGAGATCCCCCTCTGTCTCTATGACTGTTAATACTGGACCGCTTGAAAGGAAATGTGATGGGGTTATGTAGTTGAGGTCGTCTGGGTCTTCCGTCAAGGGGCACAACGGCCTTGAGTTCAAGCATGCTTCGATCTGGTTGAGCAGTGTCAAATACTCTTCGTATGTGAGTTTTTGCTCTCCAATGACCCTTTTAAGATGGTATTTGCAGCTCTTGACGGCAGCTTCCCAGAGCCCTCCTGCTGAAGGCCATGATGGCGCGTTGAAATGGAATGAAATGTCCATGTCGATTATTTCTTGTTGTAATTCTTTGTTTTTAAATATTTGAGAAATTTCTTCATATTCATCTCGTATGATTCGGCTTGCTCCAACGAAGTTTCGACCATTATCGCAATAAATATGGCTTGGGGTCCCTCTTCGGGCGGCCATTCTTCGAAGTGCTGCTATAAATCCTGAAGTTGTTAAATCGGAGACGAGCTCGAGATGGATGGCCTTGGTCACCATACATACAAATACCGAGACATATCCTTTTGTGGTCTTGATACCACGACCCTTGCTGGCTTTATAAAAGATATGGCCGGTAAAATCCACGCCCGTGTGTTGAAATGGGCGCGAAGGACTAACTCTTGGTTCAGGTAAGCTTCCCATCATCTGTTCTTGCATGATTGGTCTTTGTTTTTTACAGGTGACACATTGGTGTAAGTATTTCTTTATTGTTCTGACGCCACTAATTATCCAATATTTTTGTCGCGTGAATGCCAATGTAACACGAGCCCCGCCGTGGAATGTGAGTTCGTGTGCATTATTTATTATTAATTCTGTGAAGCGATGATTGTTAGGTAATAAAATTGGATTTTTCATTTCAGAATTAATAGGCGCGTTCTGCAGCCTCCCTCCAACACGAAGGATTTCATCATTATCTAGGAACGGGTTTAAATTCAAAATCTTGCTTTTCTTTGAAATAGGTTTCTTTTGTTTCAGGTTACTTATTTCTTCTTCAAATATCTCTCTTTGAACTTGCTTTATGATATTTATTCTTGTTTTTCTTAATTCTGATAAAGTAAGCCAAGGTGTACTATTTCTCTTGTCTTTTCTAGTTATGAATCTATACACCCAGGCAAGTACTCTCAGTAGTTTTGAATATGAGCTGTATTTTTCTATAATTTCCTTGATAATATTGCTTTCATTGCTTTGCTTGACTACAACGTTCACTTGTTTGATTTTTCTTGCTTCTTCTTTGGTCGTATAATCTTGTTTTTCTTGCTCAATGTTTTCAGACGTGCATAGCCAAGTTGGACCCTGCCACCACAGCGTGTGTGCTATTAGTTGACTTGGTTTAAGTCCTCGGCTGGCGTAGTCAGCTGGATTTTCCGCCGATTTTACATATTTCCAGCTCTCAGGCGGCATCACATATGTAATCTCACGCACACGGTTTGATACGAACGTCTTCCAGCGGCCTGGGTCGCCTTGTAGCCATCCCAGTACGGCTGTAGAATCAGTCCATCCATGAATCTTAATATCCATGTATGGAGATAGAGTTTGCTTGATTTTTTCTATCACCTTAGAGAGAAGTAGAGCCCCGCTCAGTTCCAGCCTTGGTAAAGATACTTCTTTATTGCATGGTACCAATCTTGATTTTCCAACAAGAAGTTTTATTTCCGTTTGACCTTGTTTCGTAACTTTGCTATACACGACGCATCCATACGCCTTTTGCGATGCGTCACAAAATCCGTGCAATTCGAGCTTGCACGTGACATCGGCGCCGACCCATCGTGGTATTTCAATGCTATTTATGTTATTAATATCGTTTTTGATTTTTAGCCACTCTTCATAAATATCCTGTGGGAGGTTGTCATCCCAGCCCAAATTGGTTTTCCATACTTGTTGAAATAGCAGCTTCATGATAGAGGTGTCAGCCATCCAAGTGGGTCAAATAATTTTGAGATGGCAGATAAAAGTGATCTTTTCGTATCTTGATTTTCTTGATTGACTTGGCATTGAAAATTGAAAACATCTTTTTCAGGGTTCCAGCGTAAACCGAGAGTTTTTGCTGACTCAGCTTGTTTGAAGTTGTAGTTACTTTGCTCTGGAGGGCTTGCATCTTGAAGTAATTCTTTGCAGTTCGATCTCCATTTTCTTAAGTTAAAACCTCCTTTTTTCATTAGATTTATGAGGTCTTTTTTCAGTTGAATTGCTGCTTCTAGCGAAGGTACACAATAGACCAAGTCATCCATGTAAAAGTTTTGTACCAGCACTTGAGCGGCTTCTGGGTAAGAATCGCGTTCATCACTTGCTAGTTGACGTAGAGTCATCATTGCGAGAAATGGAGCGGCCTTGGTGCCGTAGGTAACCGTGGTGAGTTGATATTGTTGCAACGGTTCTTGTGGACTATCTCGCCAGATAATCCTTTGAAGAGACTGGTCGTCTTCATGCAGCCATATAGCTCGAAACATTTTTTCACAATCGGCGGTGAATGCAACTTGATACTGTCTCCACCCCAAAATTAATGAAAAAATGTCCTTTTGTTGGTTCGGGCCCGTACACATGCAGTCATTGAGACTTAGCCCGCTCGATGTTTTATCGGACGCATTGAAGACTACGCGTAGTTTCGTAGTACTTGAGTCTTGCCGTAACACGCAATGGTGCGGTAGGTAGCAGGTAGGCTTCGTAGTAGCGCTATCACAGCTGATACGTTTCATATGACCCAGTTCTTCGTATTCGTTAATGAACAACTTGTAGTCTATTTTTAGATTGTTGTTTTTATTCAGTTTTCTTTCCAATTGATAAAACTGTGCTATTGCCTTGTTTTTCGAGTTTCCCAATTGGTCTAGGCTTGATTTTAGTGGCAGTCTCACTATGTATTTTCCGTCTTGCGATCTTGTAGTTGTTGACTTGTAAAAATCGATGCATTTACTTTCCTCTGTCGTGTATGATTGGTTGTCTGGAACATCTTCAATTTCCCAAAATTTCTGTATTTCTTGAATGTCATTGAGTATGACGTTGCATTGAAAAGTCTGTACTTTCCCGCACAGAATCCAGCCAAGTCGTGTTTCTTGTGCAATTGGCGTGGTATTTTCAAATCGATAGATTCTATCCTTGATTATGTTCGAATAGATGTCAGCTCCGAATAAAATATCAATAGGCTTGCTTATATTGAATTCAGGATCTGCTAACTCTATTTCTTGTAACATTGCCCATGCTGGCCTTGTAAATGAATCATTTGGTAAATTTCGAGTCAGAGTTTTCATGATGTAAACATCTGTGGTGAAGTCGTAGTTTTCGGTAATTGAACTGCAGTTTATCTTTATTGTTCCAGTGCAGATGTTGTCCTTGGTGCCAACACCTGTGATGATTCCCTTGCATTTTTGGCGAGGTAAGTTTAATAGTTGGGCAGCTCTTGCTGTGATCAGAGACACTTGTGAGCCTTGATCTATAAGTGCCCGCATGATGTGGTGTTCTCCGTCTGATCTTTGTACCTTTATCAAGGCGGTAGCCAATAAGATTTCAGGTACTTCACTTCGTTGAGTAACATGTGAACTGTTGTTAGATCTTCGGTTTGATTCCCAATTTGCAGTCGTTGACCTTGTCGTCACGTTTGTCCGAGTCACGTTTGTTTTTGCATACGCCGCATGAAGCAAAGAATTGTGGCATTCATTGCACTCGCGACACCGTTTATTTGATGAGCACGCATTACCTTTGTGACTGTGCAGGCAGTTTGGGCAAAGGTTCAATTTCGTAATTGCTTGACGTTTTTGTGTCGGCGACATTTCTAGAAACTGCTTGCAAAAGTAAATGCCATGTTCCGAACTTTCACAAATAGGGCAATTCAATTTGCTTCTCGGATAAAATTGAGTGATAGCCTTGTTGTTATGAAACTTGATTTGGTATGGCCTTTCTTGTCTTGCTGTTGATGGAATAGCCCGTTGACTGTTTTCTTGTTTTCGACGTGCCGATTCCATTGTAGTAAACTTGTTTTCCAAAAAGCAGAGGAATTCATTAAGATTTGGCAATTCACGTGGCTCCTTCAATGTCTCCAAATAGTCACTGTGTGTCTCAGCGTCTACTTTCTGGACCAAAAGATACACCAAGATCGGGTCCCAAGTTTCAATGTTGACGCCAAGGTTTTTAATGGCATTCAAGCACTCAGTGGTGACATCATGCAGTCGTTTTATGTGATTTGCGTTTGAGGTCTGCATCACAGGGATACTCATCATAGTATTCATATGGGTAGTGAATATTAATTTCTTATTGTTGTACCTGTGGTTTAATATTTCCCAACAGGTTATGTAGTTTTCCGAGCTTATTTGTAGGTGTTGGACCAAACGCTCAGCTTCTCCCTTAAGCTTGCTCTTAAGGAACTGCATTCGTTGAGCATTTGACAAACTCGGGTTCTTGTGTATGGCTTCACTGAAGAGATCTTTAAATGATACCCATTGCTGATAATTTCCATTAAAGATCGGGATATCGAGTTGTGGTGTTGATTTATCTCGATGAGAGACAGACCATAACTTGCTATTTATGGCTTTCTTGATTTCTTGGTATTTTTGTTCGTGCTCGGTGAACCTTGACTCGTATTGCAGGTTAGATCCATTGGTTTCACTATCTATCTCCCAGTGCAACAGATCTATTGCTTTCCAACGCTCTTGCAGCGCTCTTAGCGTGTCTTCAAACTCCCAACGTTCTTGCATTGTACCAACGTTAATGTTTGAGACGGTTCTTGCAAATGCCTTGAAATTGCTCAGCTGCTTCTTGTACATATCATCGAGCTTGCTAAAGTTACCGTTATCAGAGGTGTTCATCATAGCATTCCAATCTTGCTTCATGGCTGTATGATGCGTGGTAACATTTTCCTCGAAAGTCACGTTTTTATCTTGTTCGGCATCTTGCAAAATGGGTGTGTCCTCGCGTGCGCGGGCGATGGGTTTGGTTTTATATGACGACGTTGGTGGTTCAGTTACGGGATCAATCGAAGGTGTGATACTGATGCTTGCTTTTTCAATGTAAGTTTTAGTTTCTAGGTAACTCTGCCTCGTTTGTTGATAGTAATCACCGGTGAAATAATCGTCATCAGCTGCTAATAATTGCGAAATTTTCGCATGGTTAGCCGTGTATTCATTCCAATATTTTTCCAATGATTCCAGGCGTCTCTTGATGTACTCTGGTGTTCTACGTGATGGACCATCCTTCTTAAAGTTGATAAGAGTTTTCTTGATTTCCTCTGATAGCAGTGCTTGCTGGTAAAGTAGGTCACTGACACTCATGGTTGAAAACTTGCTTCTTGTGTCTTGATAAAACTTGTGAACTTGATAATTTGATAATGGTGTGAACTCGCTTGATAACTTGATTGATTATTAAGGTATACCTTACTTGATATTGATGAATCTTGCGCGCGCTACTTGATGATGATGTGGACTTGTATTTCACAACAAACGCTCCACATAAACTTGCTCTTGATACTTGCTGACTTGCTTTGTCCTTGCTTGCTTGCTCTTGTTCTTGCTGGTTCTATATGATTCAGTGCCAAATGTGTTAACAAATGCTATATGCGCCTTCTCAATGCAGTCGGTGAGACCCGCTGGTGGGAGGCCGACTTTACCGATTCGCTAGCACTTGAAAAACACAATAAAACACTAAACCACTCACCTTTCGAAGGACCATATGTTGAGCGGTGCCTTGATGCTGCCACCCAACAGACTTGAGGGATCTTGCTAAATGATAAATCCTTGACGATCTATATTGTTTATTTCTTGCTATACGAGTTCACACTTGAGTCAACTTGTTATGACTAAATTATAATTACTTAAAAATGTCTAACGAAAGTAAAAGTGCTGACGCGGTGACATACATTGTTCGGTGCAAACCGTACATTAACAATACCCACACCTGGTGAACGTGGAGCTAAGCAACACAGAGAAGAGCTAACTAAATGATTATGTGCCCTACTTCTTACACCAATATTTTTCATCATAATAACCTGTTCCAGTACTCCCGCAACATTTCTTTCTGCTCCGAGCTACCGCAGCTGCCGCCGTGGATGCAGGTTTACGACGCGCTGAAACTCACAGCCTTGCTGAGGGGGGTGCCGCGGAAACACGTACACAACGAGATACAGAACTATATTGACGCTTTAGGTGAGTTCATAGTATGCCCTTGCGTAGTATAGTCCTTGCTTAAACACGGCCAACACTAGCGCCACTATATGTAAATTAAATTATTACTACTTAGTAGGTTTTCGTGTTGGTTTATTTCGCTTATCTATCGTCCATATTAGAGTGCCTTTAATTCAAAAACTACAAGTTGCTTTCATCAATTGATTTCCTGGGTTGTGCAATTGCTTAACCAAATGTTTTAGTGATTGCTTCTCTAACACACTTGCATCTCTTAGCAAAAGTAGTTTTTAGTCGGGGAAAGTTACTACTTAGACTATGAAAAATATCATGGGACTTATCATTGCAGCATGACTGATTAACACTCAGAAGATACACATACGTCACATACCTTCCAGATGGTAATTAAAATTTTTCGTACGTCAGCCTTATTGCAAGTGTTTAATTTTTATTAGAACTCCACGAGCAAGCATACCTGCGTATTTGCGACCTACTCCCGAACGAGCGGACCCGCCTGCATTTCGTGGCAGCAGTGGTCGGTGCCCCGCCGGTCCTCATACTTGACGAATGCACTGCCTACCAGAAGTACTCGGTTAGGCGAGCTATGTACAACATACTTTATACGCTGAGGAAGCGAGGGCATGCAATCTTCATCAGCTCTAGCAAGTAAGTAGGTGATAACGTATGTAGAGTTAGCTGCCATGTAGAGTTGCTTGCACATATCTTCCCGTCAGAAAGTTAGAGTCTTGGTTTGTAAGAACTTTCTGCAATCATAATTCGGAACAACTGGCATCTTTGAAGTTTTTTTGCTCCCGTCCCTTGTTCTTAGGCCCGCTTCCGCAATTCAGAAACATTGTCCCTGTTCACATCAAAGTAACTGACAGAGTTGGAATGATGATTTAATCGATATGGCCAAGCTAATATCATACCTCTTAGATAGTGGGAAGGCGTGCGCCAACATTCGTCCTAATCGTTTATAGTACATATTGTGTGCAAGCTTATGGCAATATTTGATAACATTTCATTTGATATTTTAATATTTGTTACAACCCCGGCACCCCGCGGTTTCCTCAATCAAGCATGAGTGGCGCGCGCCTTCGTGGATGGTACTATCTTAATCCTGACATGCGCAAGTACGAGGGTCAAACTGAAAGTTCTTAGAACTGGCCACTTATAAACAATATAATAAAAAAAATATTCTAAAATTTGATAATAGAACTCTTTGCCAATATTACTGAGTATATATTTCATTCATTTGTCATTTGTTTTATGATTTGGCGGCAAATTGAAAATTGTCTGTGTCACGTCAACATGAATTTAACACGAGAAAATTTTCGTGCAATGATTTTTTATGACTTTCGATGTCATTTAAGTCAACAAGAAAGTTATGATAGACTACGATTGGCCTTTCACGATGAAGCCCCATCTCGTGCGACTGTTTACAACTGGTTTGATAAGTTTAAACGTGGTCGCACTAATCTCACTGATGATGTACGTGAGGGACGGCCTTCTACGGCGACGACTGAAAATAACATCTGTGTTGTACGGCGTATGATAGAGACTGACAAAAGAGTGACCTATCAGCAGATTCGGACAAGCTTAGGCATCGGTATGAGTCAAGTGCACAAAATCCTCCACGAACATTTAGCGGTCAGGAAGCTTTGCGCCCGGTGGATACCTCATAATTTGACTAAGGCTCAAAAACTCCATCGTGTGGATTGGTGCCGTAAAATGATTGAAAGATTTAACGGAAGTGACTCAAATGCTGTGTTCGACATACTAACAGGTGACGAAAGCTGGATTTACTGTTATGATCCTGAAACCAAAAGACAATCTGCTCAGTGGGTGTTTCCTTTCGAGGAGTTGCCAACTAAAGTGAAGAGAGATCGAAGTGCGGGAAAAAAAATGGTGGCCTCGTTCTTTGGAAGGATAGGTCATTTCGCAACAATTGTGTTAGAGGATCAAAAAACAGTTTCTGCAGAATGGTACACTACCAATTGTTTACCACTTGTCTTGGAAAAAGTTCGAGAGAAACGACCTCGCAGTAGGATCCTCCTTCACCACGACAACGCCTCGTCGCACACCGCCAAGCGAACGATCGACTATTTGGCGACATCAAACGTTGAATTACTGGGTCACCCGCCGTATAGCCCCGACCTCGCGCCTTGTGATTTTTATTTATTTCCAAAAATTAAAGAAAAACTTAAAGGAAAGCGGTTTATGAATGCTGAAGAAGCGGTGGCTGCGTATCGCGATGCCATTGAAGAGACCCCTAAGGACGAGTGGGCAAAGTGCTTTTCCCAGTGATTCCATCGCATGCAGCGGTGTATTGACGTCAATGGACAATATTTTAAAAAGATATAATAAAACTAATAACTGGCTAATGTAATCAATTTTTGATTTTCTAAGAACTTTCAGTTTGACCCTCGTATGCCTGAACGTGCTTCCTACCTTGCTATTGCTATTTGCGTATATTGAATAGCTTCTTATGCTTTTAAAATTTTATTAGCAAGTGGATCAAGTAGATATATCAAGATGGTATTTGATAGTTGAGGGTAGTAGGTACTGCAAACCTTAAAATGCTATAGCATTAACCCGGATTTTTAACGCGCATACTAGCGCCACTTTACTAGAAAAATCATAACTCGTTAAATAAATGACCTATCAAAAATCTGGTAGACACGATTGTAGCTCTGGGGCCCTATTTTTGAATCACTCGCTTCGAAATGGCGAGTGATTTTCGTTCGACAACGAGTTTTTTTCTATGACGTTTAATTCATTTTCGAACGAAAATCACTCGCCATCTTGAAGCAAGTGATTCAAAAATAGAGCTCCTGGATATGTGGTTCAGATACAATGTTTAAATTCAATAAAACAGAGCTATCTGCAGTTACAGTTAGAAAAAATGCCAAAAGTGGCCATATTTAGCAGTTTTTCGAATTCTATTAACAACAGTAAACTACTTTAGAAACAATTTAAACGTTCTAAGTATCCTATAGAACCTGTACTACAATCGTGTCTACCAGATTTTTGATTGGTCTTTTATTTAACAGGTTATGATTTTTCTACTAAAGTGGCGCCAGTGTGTGCGTTAAAAATCCGGGTAGCCCCTTAAGTAATGTCTCCCGCATTATTTCGCCAGTGTCGAAAGCCACCTGCCAGTGACGAACCAGCTGGCCATCCTTGTGGACGGGCACATCTTCGACGTGGACTCGCTGGACGCGCTGGTGGAGCGGTACAGCAACAAGGGCTACACCGTGGTCGCGCATCTGAAGGACGACGTGGAGGTGGTGCCCATGTTCGCGCAGTACTTCAACTACTTCGCCGTGAATGATATGACAGATGTAAGAACAAACTAAGAGCGCTTCCACATTTAGGCGTCTTTACATAAAAAACGGCTAAGTGCGAGTCGGAGTCGGGCACTGAGGGTTCCGTGTCAACGTTAACTGAATTAGGGAATCCACTTACTTCTACTTAGTACGAGGGTCAAACTGAAAGTTCTTAGAAAATCAAAAACTGATTACATTAGCCAGTTATTAGTTTTATTATATCTTTTCAAAATATTGTCCATTGACGTCAATACACCGCTGCATGCGATGGAACCACTGGGAAAAGCACTTTGCCCACTCGTCCTTAGGGGTCTCTTCAATGGCATCGCGATACGCAGCCACCGCTTCTTCAGCATTCATAAACCGTTTTCCTTTAAGTTTTTCTTTAATTTTTGGAAATAAATAAAAATCACAAGGCGCGAGGTCGGGGCTATACGGCGGGTGACCCAGTAATTCAACGTTTGATGTCGCCAAATAGTCGATCGTTCGCTTGGCGGTGTGCGACGAGGCGTTGTCGTGGTGAAGGAGGATCCTACTGCGAGGTCGTTTCTCTCGAACTTTTTCCAAGACAAGTGGCAAACAATTGGTAGTGTACCATTCTGCAGAAACTGTTTTTTGATCCTCTAACACAATTGTTGCGAAATGACCTATCCTTCCAAAGAACGAGGCCACCATTTTTTTTCCCGCACTTCGATCTCTCTTCACTTTAGTTGGCAACTCCTCGAAAGGAAACACCCACTGAGCAGATTGTCTTTTGGTTTCAGGATCATAACAGTAAATCCAGCTTTCGTCACCTGTTAGTATGTCGAACACAGCATTTGAGTCACCTCCGTTAAATCTTTCAATCATTTTACGGCACCAATCCACACGATGGAGTTTTTGAGCCTTAGTCAAATTATGAGGTACCCACCGGGCGCAAAGCTTCCTGACCGCTAAATGTTCGTGGAGAATTTTGTGCACTTGACTCATACCGATGCCTAAGCTTGTCCGAATCTGCTGATAGGTCACTCTTTTGTCAGTCTCTATCACACGCCGCACAACACAGATGTTATTTTCAGTCGTCGCCGTAGAAGGCCGTCCCTCACGTACATCATCAGTGAGATTAGTGCGACCACGTTTAAACTCATTAAACCAGTTGTAAACAGTCGCACGAGATGGGGCTTCATCGTGAAAGGCCAATCGTAGTCTATCATAACTTTCTTGTTGACTTAAATGACATCGAAAGTCATAAAAAATCATTGCACGAAAATTTTCTCGTGTTAAATTCATGTTGACGTGACACAGTCAATTTTCAATTTGCCGCCAAATCGTAAAACAAATGACAAATGAATGAAATATATACTCAGTAATATTGGCAAAGAGTTATTTTTTCAAATTTTAGAATATTTTTTTATTATATTGTTTACAAGTGGCCAGTTCTAAGAACTTTCAGTTTGACCCTCGTAAAATACCACAATATTTTGTTGACGGAAAATATAACTTTGTAGGGTTCCGTAGCCGAATGGCAAAAAACGGAACCCTTATAGTTTCATCAAGTCTGTCTGTCTGTCCGTCCGTATGTCACAGCCATTTTATTAACTGTAACTATAAGCATTACACTGTTGAAATTTGGTAGGAAGATGTATCCTGATAACCGCTTACCGATTCTCATACATGAAACTAAAACCATAAATTTTTTTTTAGTCAAACCTATGCGTGGTGCTATGCTTTTTTCATAGTGTTTGTATGAAGTACAAAGTTATGTTTGCGGTTGGTGAAAACATGCTATATCTCAAAAACTTCTAGTTAGATCCCGTCCGAACCAATTTTCGTTGAAAGTATTTGTTAAGATCTACATTATATATTTTTTCCAAAATTTACACTCGCTTAGTTTAGAAGTTAGATGGGGGGGACGCCAATTTTACCACTTTCGAAGCGTCTAGCTATGAAACGTTAGACTTTAAAAGAAAGTGGTTTTAGGAACCTCTATGTCATTTTAAAAGACCTATCCATAGACACCCCACACACAAAGGTTTGGCAAAAAAGTCGGTTTTAGTTTCATGTATGGGAGCCCCCCTTTAAATATCATTATTTTTTATTTTTTGTATAAGGATCGTAAAGCGGTACGCGATGTGTATCCTCATCTTCCTACCAAATTTCAACAGTGTGATTCATAAAGTTACAGAATAAATTGGCTGTGACATACGGACAGACAAACAGACAGACTTGACGAAACTATAAGGGTTCCGTATTTTGCCATTCGGCTACGGAACCCTAAAAACAGAGGCGCTGACCGCCGCGAACCGCCGCTACCGTTTATAATAGGTACCTACACAATTATCGCACGCTCTAATGTGAAGGCGCACTTAGAATATTCATAAAAATGGTGGTAACGACACCCCTGAGCGTAGGTAGGTAAGATCGAGGTCACTCGCACCTGACCACTTTCTTTATGCGCACACTTGAACAGCCGCGCAACCCGCGCCGGTTGACTAATCTTGGTTATCTGTGTTTAGTAGTTAGGGAGCTGGCGAGCACTTCGGTATATGATTTGCTCAAGTTTCAGATCTATAATATAGCAATATTATTATTTTTTTACATTTTTTTAAAGCTAGCAAAAGCAGAGGCAACAAACTAAAAAAAAAACTAAAAAAACCGAAAAATCAGAGCCATGTCTGCCTCTTCGATTTTTTGTGTTTACAGGATAACTGTTATCGCCAGCCGCAAGGGGAGACATGTGCGAATAATATCACCCACCTCTTTTAGTTTTCATTTATGAAGCGCTGTTAATTGATTACGCAGCGCCACCACGGTTACAGACGAGGTCATTGGATGTTTCTTAGGGTATAATTATACAGGGTGTATTTATGGTCAGCAACGAGCGATTCAAGGTTGACTGTACAAACAATACTGATGCCAAAAAAAAATATTTAAAATAATATTTTTAAGAAATGTTAAAAAACCAAAACATAAATTTCTTATTGAGTTATAGTGGGCGAGTCAAAAAACTACTAACACCAGGTCGCCTCTTCGTAGCTTACTAGCTACGGCGTAGTATTTCGTAGATAGGCGCGAATTGAAGCGGTTTTCATTAAACTTGCATATAATTTAAAGATTTTTTTAAATAAGCATAGGTAACTCATATAATGATTCCCGAGTTAAATGTCACTGAGCAAAACAACACCCTGTAGCTATTAATAACGTCTGCCATTAGTGCTGATCATATTAAAATTTTGCTCGTCAGCTACCTAACTATAAGTCATATACATGACTCTACTAAATACCAATGCCTTAGAATTGTATCTGTAGCGCCACCACCTACTACTACTAACCAGCAGCGCTGAGTTGAATCACATTCCATAACAGCACAGGCTGAGGCATTTTCCATTTGCTTTCCTTCATGATTCACAATTGTTCAGAAGAATTTAGAGGGCATTATATACCTATGTTTATATTATATTATTTTCTACCACCTCAAGTGGTAAGACTCATAATATGGACGAGTATCTACCTTCCTACTTCTTTTCCTTACAGGTGTTAGTCAATGTCCAAGTGCTAGATGAACTGAATTGGGCGCAAATATTCGAGAAAATGGAACAACTGCAAGCTGATCATCCCGAAGTATACTCATACATCGTGTCGGCTATCCCCATCGACTACATTTACAACTCGATCATAACCAGCGAGCAAGGTCTGAGGCCGTCTAATGACTTCTTCTCGATGTTTTGTCTGAAGAAAGCCTTCGCTCCAGAACAGACTAAAAAGCCGACGTTGGAAACGACAAACACGCTGCGGCCATTCGAAAAGAAATTTGACATTACGACACTGAAGGAACTACCATGGTCAGTGATATTCCAGAGATAGATTTCAAACGTTTTCAGTTGTCTGCATTTATGTTGAGAAAGTTTATTTATTTTCTGTGTAAACTTATGGTTATATTAGTGGTTATTTAAGCATTAAGCTTGATTTTATAAGCCCAATCCCGTGTGGAAGCATAAGCATATAGGTAGCAGTCTAAATGTTCTAAGGTGTTTTGTGAGTTAGAGGGAATTAAAATATTATGTTAGCACAAGAAGATTTTAATTTATGGCTAGATTTAATGAATACTTGCTGACATAAAATGGTTACATACATATGAAAACTGACATGATGAAACCACAACACCAAGCAGCCAGATTCCCATACACCGTTTAACACTGTCATAATAATACTGTGAATTGGAATCACTACTTACATTCCTTCATTAAAGTGCATTTTTACTTGTCCAATATTTTTAACAATCTGGATATCCGCTTTTAGTATAATAATGTATTTTAAAATAGTGACCAAATTAAATAAGTAATTCATCGTGTAGCACTGAGAACTTTTTCAAATCAAATAATCAATAAATCCCTCAAGTGCATGTGAACAAGACACAATAGAAATATTGTCTCGTTCACATCGTCTGTCTTATATATAAATTCACTGATACTATTTAAAAAGTAATAAAAATATTGTTTTCATTATTTGACTAGCAAATAAAAATGGGCTTTACCATAATTTAAGGCCATACTATTTAATATTACCTTATCAATTTTATTGAAGTCCAAATTGTTTTTTTTTTAGTCTAAATAGTATAAGAACCTGGAAGTTAGTACAAAAATAACACATCCATGAAAATTTGTGGTTATGTATAAAGTTAGTGAGAAAGTTAGTACCTAATTTGCTAATGCAATGTTGTGTGAGATCTGTGCAATTCAGCAGTAGAACCTCTTGCATGTGCCATCATGTTCTCAATTCGGTTTGTTGTTTCCCTAACCATTGAGAACTCTGACAAGTCGGGCAAATCAAGAACAATATGAGCAGATAGACGTTTATAAACTGAATTAGAATCTTTTTTATTTCTCCTAGCTTCCTCATATTTCAACTGCTGCTTCAAAAATATTGATTGCTTTAACATTTCTTGAATGTTCTGAAAACTGGTAACTGCTCCATCCATAGATTTAACAGCACTGAAAAAAAAAAAACAATAAGATAAGATTTTAAAGGATGAAATTTACCAATTTACTACTAATAACTAATAATATTTTTTTGCAGTTTTAAAGAAGTTGCTTATAGCCAGTTGCCTTCATTATTATGAAGTTTGACATACGCAAAAACATCATTAAAACAGTTTAATGCTAAATATTTTGGGTTTAGTGCTAACCCCAAAGCGTATTCGACGTCGTAACATCTTCCTTGCAGTTCGTGTTGCAGTTTGGTGACTTCGACCCTCCTTTCCACCATTGGCGGTAGGGCTTTTCTAACGTGCTCCTGAAGCCTGAAAAGCGCCAACGACGGCTCGTTGGCTACTATGTGCATGTTTTCTGATATCCTCTCTGCAGCTAAAGAGAAAAGAATAGGTATGTATAAAAGTTAGGTTCATTGAGAGATTGACCTTAATACTTATTTGTTGTTGCTAGTTTTCTAATACTTGTAATTCTTACCTTTTTTCGCTTTAGCCTCAAGTTCTTGGTCCCCTTGATAAACAAAAGCCATTTTATCTTTATTTTAAAGATGAAAAAGTGTTTACAAATTTACGAAATATTATTTTAATAAAACAACAAAGTTTGACAGACGCTATTTAAACGTCTGTCTGTCTGTCCTGCCTGTCCTCCTTCCACTCACTGTGTCTTTTTAAAGAGATTTAAGCGATGATCGGCGAAATGAGAAAGTTTAATTTTTGTTGAAGTTTACTTTTTATATTGCACGTCTTAGTTTTTTTTTTCTTATTTGTTTTTAATAAAGAAAGAAGTCACTAACAACGCTTTTCTACTCTTTGGGCGCTTTTTTCGAGTGGGCACCATGCGTGACGTTGAGTGATGTAAGTGACAAGCGGTAGAATAACATTATTATTTTTAGGTTGTTTTCCACTTCCCCACGTCCGTATTTTTCATTCCCCGGTCGGAAAATAATTATAAAATAAACTAATTTTATCTGCATGCCAACAGTATTATCAGGGTATTATGTAAGTGATGCATTAATCTAAGTGTGTCCTCATTATCAATCTACTAACTGCATGCTGGTGTTATCGCTAACGATAACAAACAGTAGATTACCAACCTACCTGCATTTTGGACTTTATGCTGATAAGGTTTTAGATGCATTTATTCACTTGGCAATGCAATTATGTTAGTTCCGATCTATCAGTGTATTCTTGAACAATAACAAATATTTATTTAGCACAAACAACAGAAAAATACATTTTTATCTATAACCGCCTACAGTAAAACTTGTACTGTAGGCAATTATCTTCCAATGTCACAGGTTAGACTGCGACGTACACTCTTTTAACTATACCTCTTGTTTACAGGCTATGTCCTCCAGTTTTATTGATTTAGTATTGTCATCAACTTGGCGTGACTAATGGTAAGTTCTGCAGACAAAATAAGTAATATTATATGCATTTAAAAGTTTATGAATATTTCATATTAATGCTTCAACACCCGAGCGGTTGCAGGCAACCGCATAACAATAGAATTTGCATTGTGTCTCGTTCACATATGCTTGAGGGATTAAGAATGTATATTGACAAAGAATATATTTCTA
The DNA here is from genome assembly GCA_963924145.1 of Pyrausta purpuralis. Classification (NCBI taxonomy): domain Eukaryota; kingdom Metazoa; phylum Arthropoda; class Insecta; order Lepidoptera; family Crambidae; genus Pyrausta; species Pyrausta purpuralis. The sequence goes on from OZ001659.1 coordinate 22,367,332, forward strand.
GTCAATTCATATTCCTAATAAGCCACTTGTTTACATTATTGTACAGCCCTAACTGCCCTTTGTTGAAACACAAATGTTTATGTACATGCTCATAGTATTTCAAAATTATTTTCAGGAATCTCGGGTGCTGGATAACTTTTTAAGTTTTTTCTTAAACTTCATGTTTCCCCTCAAGATGTTGCTGAGAGCATATTCCTTGTGCATCTTGATAATTGACATTGCCTGGGTGGTTGTTAATGCCATCTGTGCTGTGTTCCAATCCACTTATGAACTGTTCAAACCTCCTCCGTTGAAGTCTGTTAAAATGGAGACAGCTCTGGTAAGATTCATTGTATAATTTGTGTTTCTTAATGCTTGTTATTCAAAACAACTCAAATTATATTATCACATCTTTGTTTACCAACAAGAAATTGTATTAGCAGCCAGATTTGGCTGACAGATAGCTGAATTAATATAATATGAAGGATACTACTTCCTAAGTCTTATTTACTTTTATTATTTTTTTTATGAACTTATTTACAGATAGTTGGAACAGGCAGAGGTGTAGGCCGCGAACTTGCATTCCAAATGGCAACTCTTGGGGCCATAGTTATTTGCGTAGACAAGAACCAGGGCAATAACCAAGATACTGTTGAATTTATCAAGAGCAAAGGAGGTTCCGCAATTGGCTACTTGTGTGACATCACAAAAAAGGATAATGTTGAGAATTTGGCTGTAAAAATTAAGAAAGAATTGGGATTTGTCAGTATGCTTTTCTATTGCTGTGGCATTCCAAGCCCAAGGTCTTTGATGACCAAACCTCCCCAGGATATTCATGAGACTTTAGATCTAACATTAACTTCTTACTACTGGGTAAGTAATGGATTTATTTAATGTTCAATTAGAATAGTAATATCTTTTTCATGTGAGTATGCTTTTTAAAGTCTGTTTTTCTTAGCTAGTCAAATATTGTAAACAATCTTGACATTCCTATATAAGGACACAATGCATATTAAAATCAGATAAACACAAAACTCACAACTTTCATAGGTAATTCATTATTGAGCACTGAGATTGATTTATATAAAATAACTTATTTAAGTGACTGATATTTTGGAAGTCATTAAAAGATTGCTTACATTTTCAACTATCAAAGAAAAAACAGACTATGTGATATAAAATTAAAATCTCAAAGGGTTTCTTGTTTATTTTTCCAGCTCATTGACCAATTCATGCCAGAAATGAAAGCCAGAAACCATGGTCATATAGTGGCACTGACCTCGGTTGCTGGTCTTAGCTACATCAAAGACCAGATACCTCTCAGTGTGGCGCAGTTTGCCGTGCAAGGTCTGGCCGAGTCCCTCATGGAAGATCTGAGGATGAACAAGATTGATGGTGTGCATGTCACATTGATACATATCTACCCTTTCATTGTGAATGATGAAAACTCGGACATGAGGATGAGGTAAGAAATATTTTTATAATAATTCTGGTACTGTCTCATAAATAGAACTGTAACAAATTTGGGTACTTAGAGGCAAGTTGTACTGATTATTTTCTTGCAAATAATTAATAAAGCACATGATTGACTCATATCATTATAAATAAGTTAACTTGCTAAAAATAGGATATGGTTTATAGTTCTTGATCAACTGCTTTTGAACTGAAGTTTAGCAGGAGAAATACGACACAAAGATGTGTACAAAAATTGAACATATTCCTTAGACCCCTTACACACTGCGACTCTTAACATTGATTCAGTTCCGCGTTTTGACGCGCGCTTCAGAATCGCGACTCACGCAACGAACATATTTAATTTAGCATCGATGCAGTCGCGCGTTTGCATCGATGCAGAAGCGCGACTGTATCGATGCTAACGCGCGTTAGTATCGATGCAGTCGCCAAAATTCAGTACATAATTTGGTTATTTCCAGCTTCTGCATAGCGACTGCATCGATGCTAAAAGTAGCGCAGTGTGTAAAGGGTGTTAATCGTGGATACCATACTAGTGATGTAAATGACATTTTTTAACATTCACGAACGCGAATGCGACTGTGAATATCTGCTACTGTTATTCGCGAATGCTAATGTTTAGTTTCGAGCCAATTGTCTATGGTTGGTGGCACGACCTTTATTGCCCAAGAGATACAAAAAACCGTTTTTCAAAGATACGTGTACTAAAGAGCCAATAATATACAACACATTCTGAATTTTCTTAAAACTAGTCAAACCTAAATATTTTTTTCAAATTGTTTTTTTAGATATCTTGCGCAAATCACAATAGAAATCTTGCGGTTGCGAATGCGAATATTCGTTTCATCACTAATCCATACAGTCTGCTGTGTGAATTAGTCTGCTTATTGTCAAGGCACCGGCAATGACATCATTTGTGTGGATCACAATAACATCCATAACAACACAACATAATAAAAAGAAATAATTCAGGTTCTTACATCGCCAGAATCCCGAGCTACTTCGGCACGACGACCTCTTCCGAAGCGGCAGCGTCTATCCTCGACAGCGTTCGCCGATCTCGCGCCGAGGCGTCAGTGCCCAAGCGGTTGCTAGGGCTCGCGAGATTACTACGAGTTTTGCCACGCCGAGCTACTGCTTTGCTGAGGGACTTGCTTGATACTGGCGTGGATTTCGCGTGATACAAAGCTAGCATGCTTTTCGAAACGGCTGCGTTTCTATGTAAGCTGAGCTGACTGTGTTATTAAATTGACCAGTGATGTTACATAAAACAATTAAAAGCTAAACGATGTCATCTATTTGATTTGTGGTATTCGTCTTTGAGCAATATTCACTCATCTGTACACAGCTAAGCTTCTGTGGAAACGCATCCTTAGCCCCCACACATATACCACTAACGCCGCTAAAAATGTGACGGTTAAATGCGGCATGAGACATTGGCATCTATTTTAAGCTCTAATGTATCAATGTTAACATATTTACCCCTGTAAACCTAAAACGCGCGTTTTAGGTCCGGCCTATGTATCATTTATCGCGGCGATCGATAAATTTCAAACGTCTTTTTAATCATAGTAGTTCAAAATGTTTACTAACGTTGATGTATTCATTTGTTTTGTAAGTTAAGATTCCCTTAAAATTTAAAAAAAATGTGTTAAAACGTGTTGTTAGGGAAATGAAATTATTTTATCTCCGCTTTAAATGATATCGACGCGAGCATGTTAGGCCTACTGGTGTACACTCGCGTCCGATCCACGAGCCGAGCCGCGAGACAAACCGCGAGGCACGAGTGAAAATCTAGCATAACGAAACCGGCAACTATCACATCCCTCTATATAGTTATGGTATAGTGCCACCAACTTATCTAAAGAATGGCCGAAAATGGAACTACAGTTGCCACTTTGCTAACGTCATTGCTACCGGTACAAGTCAGTGTGAACATTATTGATGTTCAAAACTCTCTTGGAAGCAATTTTAAAAGGCGTAATTCATTTATTTATATTTTTTGACGGATACCAATACCAAACACCGGCTATTGACGTATAATATGTTAAATGCTATTGTTAGTCAATTTCTTTATACTACTTTTTTAATTTATTTATTTATTATTTACATCGCTGATTGGTATCAATAATCCCGAAGTTTTTATCAATGTAAAAAATGGCAACTCTTATCAATCGTTGCGCCTTTCTGTCATTCTTCAGTTAAGTTTCTGGCACTATAGTTGCATCCCATATCATTCAGCCGCTGAACGATAGTTGTTGAGCGGCTGAACGCTACCGCAGTGCAGTTGGCTTACTAACACTGTATCATATAAAATCTGACAGCTTTGCAATTTTTATGTAATCACTAGCGGACCCAGCGAACTTTGTTTCGACCCCAGCCCCGTCCCGCAATTTTAAAAGTTAAGCATTCTCAGCGAATTTGGTTTCGCCCTTAAATTACTAAAATGGCTATAAAAACATAGGGGTTAGTGATAAAAAATTAAAGATTTAGGGTTGTATGAATTTTTAATGCCACATTATAAATATATATATATATATATATATATTAGATGAATACGCATATATATAAAATTTGGTTAGAATCGATAAAGCCGTTTCGGAGGAGTACGGGAACGAACATTGTGACACGAGAATTTTATATATTAGATTGTATTAAGTAACATGATGCAGTTGTACCTTAGTAAGTGCCTTGCCTTTAAACATTTGCCAAACAATTACATATACAAATAACACGATTTTTTTTAAAATCCTCTTAATTATTGGTAACTATAAAAAGGCATGAATGCTAATCTTATTGCTCAATTTTATTCCTAAATATCAAGTCCAAATATTTTTGTACTATGTTAATGAGATAAATTATAATTATTGTATATTTGTAACTATTTAGGATTTAATTTGGCTATTATTGTATGATGGTATGGTAGATCATTTATTAATTTTATTTATGTTGTAGCCGTATCAAGCTAGGGGTTGTTTTGCCAAAGATGTTAGTAATTAGAAGACTAAATTAAAATTGGATGCAGTGCAAGCATATTTTATTAAATATTTGAATTATGAAGAAAGGCCATATGAACAAGTTTTATAATTTAAGTATCAATACATTATTTATTTTGAATGAGATTTGTGTGAAGTTCCAAATGCTAAAACGTTTCTTTACTTCAATAGCGCATCAATGCACTTCTATGCTTTTATCTAATTTGGTACTGTAAAGTTACTACCTAGCTAGTTCCTCTTTACATTTAATATCCATAGTTTTAGGCTATGAATTAATGAAGCCCTCAGCTATTTTTTTCTTTGTTTTTTTTCCTATTAATCTTGATTCTTATACTATTTGTAAGTTATGGATGCAGGGTGAACTTATAATAAGAAAGAGACTGAAGCGTATCAGGCATACTGCTGTTGCATTTACTAATATTGTTAGTTGTAATTTAATCATACATTATATTTATTTCTTAACAGTGATAGTAATGTATAAACTCGTTACATAAAAAAAAAACTATCGTTTATTTATAGTGATTAAATATTTTTATACATTTTTCAAGATGTGTATTTTTTCTAGACGGTAATAAAAAGTACCTGTCCCTTTTAATTTCCCTTCCAAAAATTACTATGCTACGAAAAAAAACATTGTGCACTGCCTGATCTTCCACCCTTTAAATAGTGTACATCCGGCCGTCTGAGCCAGGTTTCTAGAGAGATCTTGCATATATAGGCTGATAACTAATCGTTGGTGACGCTGATATATCCAGATTTTATCGTATTTAACGCAATAGTTTTCTTGGAAAATCAAAAAAACTAGACTCAGACAGCGAGGATTAAGCATTTTCTGACTTTCCAGATCTCAACTATCAGAGGGTTTCTGGGCGCTGTTTCTTATGTGATGTGGTGACGCGTTAGTGACAGTCATCCGAAGTAGTTTCATACATTTTAATCCAGTACTTTTTGAGAAATCGTGATAAACGTGTGGCTCAGACAGCCTGATATCCGGTCGTCTGAGCCAACTTGTTTTTCTCTATATTTCACGACGAAATGTTATGTTTGTATCAAATGTTTTTAGAATTTACTGATGTGACGACGTTAGTGACAGCTATCGACCCAGTTTGATCCTGCGATCTTTTTAAAGTCGTCTGTCTATCTTGTCGGTGGACGTCCTACGCTGCGTCTTTGGTCGAAGGGTCTCCAATCTAGAACTTTCCTGCCCCAACGGCCGTCAGTTCTTCGCGCTATGTGCCCTGCCCATTGCCACTTGAGCTTACTGATTATCAAGGCTATGTCCGTTACCTTAGTTCTTCTGCGTATCTCCTCATTTCTGATTCGATCACGTAGTAAATAAATAAATAGTAATCAAACGATTTTTTTCTTGAAATACCTGAGACCATAAATAATTAACATATTTAGTTATTGACTACGTAAATAAATATTTAGCTTTTTTATTCATTAAATAAATATTTATATTCATTTTCTACTAAATTGTCTTTCCGTTCCCATAAAAAGTGCGAAGTGTGGCCACCCAAATGCATCAATGTATGGGAAACATTTGAAATGCTTATAACTTTTGATTGGCGGCATATAGAGTCGTCACTTAAGATTTTTTGAACTTAGAGGCCGCGTCACATCAGATTAGATGAGTTTTCAGCTTCGTACAACACCTGGAAGTGGTAGAACTGGGTGGCTCAGACAGGCAGCATCCGGCTGTCTGAGCCAGCAGCTTTTTCTCAATTCCCTAAAACGTGTGCGTCACAAAGGTTCAAATCTGGTCGAGAGCTGTCACTAACGACGTCACATCAGTAAATCCTAAAAACATTTGTCCGAAACATAACATTTCGTGAACGACGGCCGGATATCAGGCTATCTGAGTCACACGTTTATCACGATTTCTCAAAAAGTACTGGATTAAAATGGATGAAACTACTTCTGATGACCTTCACTAACGCGTCAAATCACATATTATAAGAAACAGCGCCCTCTGATAGTTGAGATCTGGAAAGTCAGAAAATGCGAAATTCTGTCTGGCCGAGTCTAGTTTTTTTGATTTTCCAGGTAAACTATTGCGTCACATACGATGCAATCTGGATATATCAGCGTCACTAACGATTCGTTATCAGCCTAGATATGCAAGATCTCTCTAGAAACCTGGCTCAGACGGCCGGATGTACAAATAGTAGAGGAAGACTGATTTCAAAACCATCAGTTTAGTAGTAACATATTTTAATACTGGTATAATGAAATTATAACACTGAGACTTTTTCAATACTTTTATTCTTCGAACAGGGTACAACTTTAGATACAACCTCTTCAACTTGATGCCGCAAACCAACTGAACTGCCGGACTCCGGGCTCTCCCCGAATACAAAACTCCCCTCCAAAATATATCGGTGTTGCCAGCAAATAAATTTAAATGTAACTGCTATAAATACCAGTTCGAATAAATGATAGCAGCTATTTATTTGAAAATTACGACATTCGGCCGTCCTACATCGAGCAGCCTCCTGGCGCTCGAATGGCTTGCAGTTCAGTTGGGTTGAAACGAGTACACAAATAACCAAACATCTCCTTATGATTTTGAGTAGTAAAAATAGCATCTGAGTGCAATCTAAAGTTTTCAAACAGAATTTAAATAATTTAACATGTGCATGAATAATTATTAATGCCAAGAAAATTATAGTGTAATAAATAAAACATGAAATTTTCATTTTCAATAATGAAAATTTGGTTGCAAAATGCTAAGAAAGTATATATAAAATTTGTTTCAGATAATTAATAATTTCCTTGAGTCATTTCGACATTCGCGCAGTAATAGCAAATATTCTACATTATATTACAACATTCTGTATATACCAGACCGTCTAGTACTAAAGTTAAATCTAAATACAAATATATCTTATTGTTGATCTACTTAACCATTCGAAACAGCATAAAATAATTTGAATACAATTTTGGTAAGATTTATCAAAATTAAGTAATGATTGAAACTGTAAATCAGTATTAATTTAGTTTTCTTTAGGTCTTATTTTATTTTATATAAAATAAAGCAAATATTCAAACATTGTACAACATTAAACATGGCAGATAAAAATTTGTGCCAGCAAACATTGTTAAATATTGTTCTTACAGCGTCGCCAACGCCATCACTAGATGGCGATAATTTATGATAGATACCATTCATGGATATGGTGATAAAATGCTATGAATTCGTAAAATTATAAAAAAATGCCCATTGATTTGATTACACAGCAATAATGTCTACATTGAGTAATTATAAGCTGTAGAACTAATATTTTTAAAAATATTTTAAAATCTTGCAGATTTTGTGTACTACTTCGACTCAAGCTTATAACCGACTCAGTGTTTTTGTTTAAGGTTGTCAATTGATCTAATCATTCATCAAAAGCGACGTTTCAACTATACTTTTGCGTACTCTGAATATTCATAAAAAAAAATAACTTTCAAAATCCTTTAAAACGTTCTCAACAAACGTAACTTGTAACTTTATAAGCGGCTGCTTAATACCCGACTTGTAGATTCACTACATTAATACTGTTTATTTTTACTCATTAACTAGCGGTAACTAAGTTTAAAGTGCAATTTGTTAATTAAATTATAGTTTATGTAACGTTAAATGCACATTATAAAGAATTAAATTGAATAAAATACCCTTTAGAATGTTTTCAGAGTTTAAGTCGTAATGTTATTCGTCTGTAAATAGTGATCTTACATTTACTAACCTTCAAACATAGGTAATAAAGTTTTGTAATGTAACCTAAATATTTTATGTATAAAAAGTGCAGTGTATTGCATTTACATTATCAAGGTGTAATGTACCAAACATTTGCCAGACAGCTTAAAAACTAAATCCTATTCGCTTTATCTGTTAAAAGAAGCATGATACAACATTTCCTAAAAGATCTTGATATTTAATAGTGTATAAATTATTTCAAATCCAATAAATCCAATCCAATCCAATCCAATAAAGTTTATAACACTTATTATTTATAAAATTATAATAAAAAAACAATTACAGTTACTAACAGTTACGTTATGCATTTCTCAAATGCGCACGGAGAACCGGCTAGGACGAAACTTTTATCAAACCCACCCGCAACATTATTGATACTTAATGAATGACTCGATTCCTTTTAGCCAAAAGTAAAAATAAAAATAATTCGTGTAACATGTCAATGCACCTGTTTGCAATTCCTAATACCATTTGTGTTTTGTATATATCTGGTCAAGTGAATTGTATTCTTTGGGAGCAATAAATAATTAAGGTTTATCAAGCAAAAAGCTGTGGTGTACTTTTACTTAATTTAAAAAAAAAACACAATCATACCCTTTTTGTGAACCAAAAATTCAGCGAAAACATACGATAGAGAATGAGGTTGTGCGCACAAGAATTCGCAAGTTAAGATGAATACACACAAAATAAGCATTCTTTTCCCAAATTTATTAATCTTATTCTGAATCAAGTAATAGTTTTTTTAGTATGATGGTGCAATTATATTAAATGGGTCTAGTGTTACTAATTCAATCCACTGAGACCTAGGTGAGATACGGTACTTGTTTTCACAGTATGAAAACAAAGATAGTTTAGTAACAGAAACTCTATGATATGTTTATAAAACTCATCGAAAGAAAAATATACAATGATATAAGTTGTAAGAATTAAAAATGAAAGCTTGCTTTTATGTATTATTTTTGTTGTTCTGAATGTAATCATATAATGCATATATTTGATGAAAATATGTAAAATATCGTGTTCTGATAACTACAACAGTAAAATAGAGCCTAAGGCAGTATATATAATAGGTACTTGCTTTACGATTTACTTAAATTAAATTTCAAATAATATTCCGTCTAAAACTTTAAAAGCTTTGGCAAACAGCCTATTCATAAGAATGTCTGTAGAAAAATTAAACTCCAGCTATACTAGCTGCTTAATATTGCTCTTTGGGATTATTTGATTGATTATTCCATGGGAAAATGTTTTTGTCTTTTATAAATCACCAGGATATTTTATAGACTTACCAATACTACACTTATACAATTGTTACAAAGAGGAAACCCTCAAGAGGGTAGGTCATTACAAAAGTGTATTATAACGCAAAAAATTATTTCAAAGCTATTAAAATGTACCGACTTAAATTGAATACCTACTACAACATAGTCAACTCCTTGAAAAGAGGCATTGAAAACAGTGACAGTTTCTTGTGCTGCTCAGCATTAGGTACCCCCAAAATTGCCCCAAAGCTGTATTAGGGTATAATTTGGAGTTTTGAGTGGGTCCAGCCAGCTACACGTCTTCCTTCTCGGCTCTGCCTCTCAGTGACATCCTCCATCGTTCACCGTGGAGTCTTTGCTTCTTTCGAGCTCATGCGCGACATGGCGTGTGATGCAGACTCATCAGATCGCATGAAACAAAATCATTAGGATTCATCAGATGCCTTTATTGTATAATCATCATAAGATTAACTGATAAGATTGGCTGAGAATTGTCTTCATAACTTAATAGAAATTAATAATAATACACTAATAATTTATAATAATAAAATATGAAAAACTTTATCATGTATTGATAAATTAGATTGCGCTATGGGACAAAATATTGTTTCACATTTAAATAAAGTTTTCACGCCTTGCATTGCTTTTTGTAAAAACCTGTAAACCTGTGCTGTTAACTAGCATATTATATTTTAACACATTTTTGCTAGTAAATGATTTGAATTTAATCAAGTAGGCAGAAAACATTTATTTATTAATAGAATATTAATTTTGAACCAGAAAATTTCAATTATGAATTCGAAGCTATGAGTAAATATTTTTCTTAAGGGTTTTTAAGAAGTAAAATAAAAGCAATTATGAAAAAATTAGCACAAGGGCATAAGGTTATATTTATGAAAAATTGCATGTTTTATTTAACTTTTACATATAAAAATATCTTTCATTTATGGTAGGTAATTAAAATAGCACTCAAAATTTCATCACTATTATAACTTTGCCTAGCATCAAGATTATTATCTGGCTATGTTAGCCACTTGTAAGTTTACCATTGACTTATATCACTGTATCAAAAAGCTATGTCATTAAGAGAATAACCGCGTGGCAAACTCAGTTCATACTAGAGTACAAACGGACATATAATCAGTCACAGTTGCCTCCGTCAGAGAAATAGCACACTTAACTATCATCTGACAAGGAACCTGTCAATTTGCACACTTAGCTACAAAATCAGACCATATAAAAGTTATAAACTTAACAATTCCATGACGAAAAAAAACAGCCACTTGGCATATTTAGTTACAAAACCAATCCATATAAAAGTTGTCAGTGACTATCAGTCTGACAGTGACACTTAATCACTCTTAAGCAAATAATTCTTATTAGGGTCATAGCCCACTTAACGCTTCAACACCCGAGCGGTTGCAGGCAACCGCATAACAATAGAATATCTATTATGTCTCGTTCACATACGCTTGAGGGATTTACTATTTCTCGGCATGGAAAAAAAATGAAGTAGCGTACTTAGCTACAAAATTAATTCATATCGAAGTACAGCTTAATCAGTCTGACATTGACACACTTATGAAGGCAAATTATTCTCGTTAGGGGTAAAACTATCCAGTGAGGAAGAAAATAACCATAGGGATACTTAGTGACAAAATCAATTCATATGAAAGTAGAAACTGACAATTTATCAGTCTAGGGCAAACTATTCTTGTCAGGGTCATAGCACACTTAACTATTCCCCGACAAATAAAACAACCAGGTAGCATACTTAGCTACAAAATCAATTCATATTAAAGTACAAACTGACAAACTTAATCAGTCCTAGGCAAATTATTATCGTCAGGGTCATAGCACACTTAACTATTCCCTAACAAAGAAAACAATAAAGTAGCATAATTAGCTACGAAATCATTTTATATTAAAGTACAAACTGACACACTTAATCAGTCTAAGGCAAATTATTCTCGTCAGGGTCAGAGCACACTTAACTACTCCCAGACAAAAAAAGCAACCAGGTATCACACTTAGCTACGAAAGCAATTCATATTGAAGCACAAACTAACACACAATCAGTCTAAGGCAAATTATTCTCGTCAGGGTCATAGCGCACTTAACTATTCCCTAACAAAGAAAACAATAAAGTAGCATAATTAGCTACGAAATCATTTTATATTAAAGTACAAACTGACACACTTAATCAGTCTAAGGCAAATTATTCTCGTCAGGGTCATAGCACACTTAACTACTCCCAGACAAAGAAAGCAACCAGGTATCACACTTAGCTACGAAAGCAATTCAAATTAAAGCACAAACTGACACACAATCAGTCTAAGGCAAATTATTCTCGTCAGGGTCATAGCGCACTTAACTATTCCCTAACAAAGAAAACAATAAAGGAGCATAATTAGCTACGAAATCATTTTATATTAAAGTACAAACTGACATACTTAATCAGTCTAAGGCAAATTATTCTCGTCAGGGTCAGAGCACACTTAACTACTCCCAGACAAAAAAAGCAACCAGGTATCACACTTAGCTACGAAAGCAATTCATATTGAAGCACAAACTAACACACAATCAGTCTAAGGCAAATTATTCTCGTCAGGGTCATAGCGCACTTAACTATTCCCTAACAAAGAAAACAATAAAGTAGCATAATTAGCTACGAAATCATTTTATATTAAAGTACAAACTGACACACTTAATCAGTCTAAGGCAAATTATTCTCGTCAGGGTCATAGCACACTTAACTACTCCCAGACAAAGAAAGCAACCAGGTATCACACTTAGCTACGAAAGCAATTCAAATTAAAGCACAAACTGACACACAATCAGTCTAAGGCAAATTATTCTCGTCAGGGTCATAGCGCACTTAACTATTCCCTAACAAAGAAAACAATAAAGGAGCATAATTAGCTACGAAATCATTTTATATTAAAGTACAAACTGACATACTTAATCAGTCTAAGGCAAATTATTCTCGTCAGGGTCATAGCACACTTAACTATTCCCAGACAAAGAAAGCAACCAGGTATCACTCTTAGCTACGAAAGCAATTCATATTAAAGTACAAACTGACACACATAATCAGTCTATGGCAAATTATTTTCGTCAGGGTCATAGCGCACTTAACTATTCCCTAACAAAGAAAACAATAAAGTAGCATAATTAGCTACGAAATCATTTTATATTAAAGTACAAACTGACACACTTAATCAGTCTTAAGGCAAATTATTCTCGTCAGGGTCATAGCACACTTAACTACTCCCAGACAAAGAAAGCAACCAGGTATCACACTTAGCTACGAAAGCAATTCATATTAAAGCACAAACTGACACACAATCAGTCTAAAGCAAATTATTCTCGTCAGGGTCATAGCGCACTTAACTATTCCCTAACAAAGAAAACAATAAAGGAGCATAATTAGCTCCGAAATCATTTTATATTAAAGTACAAACTGACACACTTAATCAGTCTAAGGCAAATTATTCTCGTCAGGGTCATAGCACACTTACCTATTCCCAGACAAAGAAAGCAACCAGGTATCACACTTAGCTACGAAAGCAATTTAAATTAAAGTACAAACTGACACACAATCAGTATAAGGCAAATTGTTCTCGTCAGGGTCATAGCGCACTTAACTATTCCCAGACAAAGAAAACAAACAGGTATCATACATAGCTACGAAATCAATTCATATTTAAGTACAAACTGACTCACTTATTCAGTCTTAAGGCAAATTATTCTCGTCAGGGTAATAGCACACTTAACTATTCCCAGACAAAATACATTATGAAAATACAAAAATTTATTTGCACTCCGTATCAAAATGCACTCCGTATCGTGCCTGTGCCGTCGGAGAGTAGCCCCAGCGATGCACAAAACACAACGTCGCACATGGGGACTAAAATAATTCGAATGCAAAGCGCTTCGTATCATGCCAATGCAGTCTGAGATTTGTTCAGACTATGCACAGAACACAACGTCACGCACAAGCATCGAAAGTCACACTGGAATTAAATTTATACGTCCCACTCATATTTAAATACAAGTGCACTCCGTATCGTGCCTGTGCTGTCGGAAAGTAGCTCCGGCCATGCACAAAACACAACGGTACACACGAGGATTCAAATAATTCTAATACAAATGCGTTTCGTATCATGCCCATGTGGCTATGCACAGAACACAACGTCACGCATAAGCATTTGAATGTCACACTTGAATTAAGTTATGCTGCCTTGCCTTAGTCACGATTGGACTTTAATGCCAATAGATTCAACTTATTTAAATACAAGTACACTCCGTATCATGTCTGTGCTGTCAGAAGCTCCAGCTATGCACAAAACTCAACGTCGTACACGAGGATTCAAATAATTCGAATGCAAATGCGCATCGCATTATGCTTAATGCAGTCGGAGAGTCGCCCCGACCATGCACAGAACACAATGTCACGTATAAGCATTCGAATTCCACACTTAAATTAAGCTTACACGTCCTAATCTTAGCTACGCTTTGTCTTTTGACCAGGTTAAAACCTCATTTAACTATTTGTTTTAAAATATGCGACCGTATTTCTTAGGTTTTAGAAATAAATTTATCAATTTTTAAATATTGCTTTCAACTACACGTGCCCTCATATTGTGCCAGTTTCATCAGAGAGTAGCCCCAACCTCAAACAGAGCACACTACGGCACACGTGGATTCAAAAGCTTTGAATTTAAGTAGCACGACCGGAGGGTAGCCCCGACCACGTGCTACAAAAATCGTATTATTTAAAAAATAATTTCACTTGCTAATAAATAAATTTCACTTGCTAATAGTTAACTTTATCACTTCATATTCTCACTAACTTGGTCATAATTCAGGCATACACTATTTCACGTACCTTGTTCTTTGTGGGCTGCAGGTTCTTGCGCACTTCGGATATATAATGAAATTATAACACTGAGACTTTTTCAATACTTTTATTCTTCGAACAGGGAACAACTTTAGATACAACCTCTTCAACTTGATGCCGCAAACCAACTGAACTGCCGGACTCCGCGCTCTCCCCGAATACAAAACTCCCCTCCAAAATATATCGGTGTTGCCAGCAAATAAATTTAAATGTAACTGTTATAAATACCAGTTCGAATAAATGATAGCAGCTATTTATTTGAAAATTACGACACTGGTAACATATTTGACACTGCCAATGAACTGACACTGCTACACTAGCGCCATCTACGCCATCATAGTTTTTCGTTGACGTTTGTTGTACGATTTCGCGATATTGTTTCTGTCTTGCTATAATAGAAACAATAAACTACGGACTTTTTCGTTCAATGTGATTTAGAATTTGTGTATCTCAGTTATCTTGAAGTTACATACAGTTGAGTGCATACACGCGATTTGTGGCGATCCCGGCAATCGTAAGTTTTTCACCATATTTTATTTTACCAACACCAATGTATTCGATCGATATCATAAAAAGTAATCATTTACAGTGTTGAAATTTGAACAAGTGAGAAAATTCCTGTTGCAGGAAGTCTTCTTGACGATCTGATGAGGTTTTATTCCTCTGACCCATTTATGAATTTCGACGAAACGTGACTTTCACAAGTCGTCTGACATGGGACAGGTTTATTTTTCTCAGGTGTAGGTGTTCCGTATGTATCGTTGAGTCGGTACCTAGCCTTTTCCCTCGCCGTCTATACTTAGTAGGTATAAGACAAGTACTATTTAGAAGCTTAATGCGGAAATATGTATAAAGTGCTGAATCTTATAAGATTATGTATCTTCTGCCTGTTACCATAGTACTTTTAATTCCATATCAAACAATGCCACCTTCAAAATGTCTCACATTTAAAGGGTGCAAATTAGGGCATTAACTCACTGGAGGTACCAAATAAATTAAAATTTAGGTTTTTTCTCCATTTGACACTGGCCATGAAGATGAAATAAGAAACCAAAAATTTGCGCACGGACGGGACTTGAACCAGCAACCTTTTGACACTGGCCAGTTTTTTTTATTAGATCAGTAGTAGGTACAGAAGAATAATAGGGCTGGTTATTCTCCTTAAACTTGCAATAAAAATCAAACCAATTTCCAATCAATAAATACAGTTTAAATAATAAATAAAAAAAAATTACTCAACTATCATTTAGATTCATTATGTATTAATATTAAATTTCTATAAAAAGGTGAAAAATACTAAAATTTCTTGGCAAGGTTAATCATACCTAGTTGTATGCAGATTTTGGGGCTATATTTGTTGTTAACGATTCAACACCCGAGCGGTCACATAAGACCGCATAACATAGAATATCTATTGTGTCTTGTTCACATACGCTTGAGGGATTAAGGAAATAATTACCTTTTCCCATTGATTTCATTCTAAAATCACAAAAAAAATGCTGATAATGTACTTGTATGATAAACCTTATACATACCCTACCTTGCACTATGATTTTTCAACAAATATTTTGTTTTGTTAACTTATAATTTATACTTCTTTCCATCAAGAACAATAAATATTAATTTGCCATACAATAATTATTTCAAACAGTTTAAAGTACCTTGATGCAAATCAAAATCATCCGCCAGTGACTGTTGGGCTTCATCATAGTTTTGTGTTGAGTCCAATTTGTTTCAATAGTTGGGGAGGTGTTAATTTAGCAAATGCATTTAAAAAACAGCATTGTTATGGGCATTAGTATCATAGAATGTCCATCTGGCACAACAAATTACAGACAGAAGCGCTAAGAAATTTATTGAGCTAGTGACAAAAATTGTGTATGTTAATGAATGTAAGGCTTAATAGCAATAGACAGACTGTCCCTTTTCTCTTAGATTATTGCTAAATGTTTGATATATTTAATTTTATTTCAATAATTATTTTTTATGTTTCCAGATCACATCCACATCCTTTCCTGCCATCCTCAAGTTTTCTAAATCCTATATTTTTTTAAAAAAATATAGCTACTAGACTCAAGACTCATTGTGTATTTATTTTTCTGTATAATATTGATATTAACACTCATCATAAAGTTCTTTCAAAATACTCTGCAGCAATCTTTCTCCTTAGCAGTAAAATCTTTGAACTCTAGGCTTGAACCTCTAGGTTTGAATAGAGCTAGCTACCAGCTACCTCTCAGCCGAATTTGGCTGCATCAATCAAATGATTGTTGTTGTTCACGACTAAAAGGAATAGTAAAGCAAAAGATAGACTGCGAGCTTACTCTTAGATTATTCCTACATGTTTGATCTATTTAATGCTTCAACACCCGAGCGGTTGCAGGCAACCTCATAACAATAGAATTTGCATTGTGTCTCGTTCACATACGCTTGAGGGATTAATCTTATATTATTTTCCCTATTTTCTTTATCCCATTCCCTGCCTTCCTCAAGTGTAAACTTGGCATAAGCATTCCCTTACCTCAAAAAACTTAAATGTACTAGACACAAGGTTCATTGTATAGTTTTTTTTACTTTAATGTTCATATTTTCAGTCATTAAAAAGGTCCTCAAAATACTCTACAATAAGCTTACTCCATGGCAGTAAAATCTTTGAACTTTAGTCTCCGTTGCACCAATTTACGGAATAGAGTGAACATCAAACACTTAAATTTGTTGGCTATTTATTATGTATGTAACTTACTTGGTGCGTAGCATACTGTTAGTAATTCATACATTAGTAAGACTAACTAATGTATTAAAATCTAATTGTTGGACTTTTTGATTTAATTAACTTTAGTAATCAATAAATTCTGATTACCTATATTAACAATCCTCCTGTAGACCTCACATGCGCGCATGTATAACGTTAATCGCGTCGAGAAAATAATGTTAATTCCTAAATGACATGCTTTCCCACGGTTAAAAAGACGTTTAAAATTTATCGATTGCCGCGATAAAGGATCAAAAGCGCTGATCGTATTAAACCATCGGCGCGGGACATTGTTTATGGTCCCCAAATGTGTGCGCAATAATTACCCCATTATATCTCCGGTAGTACGGGGATTTTTTTATTATAATCCATAACTAATGAAATTATTTGGTCACCAGTATAATACTAGTTTAAAAATCTGAAGCGAAAATCTTTTTTATCATTATCGTGGATATCACTATATGTTTGAATTAAACTTCATCCTATTATGAGTCATATTTTTGGGGCTTTCATTCCAGACTTTTTGATTAATTGCTTCATAATGACAGAAGGCATTAGCGGTGGTAATTTATTGTTAATTTGATGGAAAGCGGTTCGCCGATTCAATCTTATCTATTGGGAGGATTATTAATTGACAATGGGCTTGTACCTTTTCCAAGATATAGGATTCACTTTATCGGTAAGCTGTCGAATTAATTCGAAAATGTGTTATATTAAAATTATTCATGAATATTTATTTATTCCATTTAAACTTAAGAATCGGCAGATATACGTACACAGAAAAAAAACTATTTACTGAACATCTCAAAAGTTTCGCAATATTTTTTATTCATGTCAAGCGAAACTTAAACCTCGGTCTTAAGCGGCAACCGTTTAAACATGGCTAGGTACAAAGAACGAAATGTTTCGCATTTTAAAACGATCGGACCTTGCATAACGGCGCACATAGCATCATCGATTCCAATTTTCCGCGGATATCAAGTCAGCCGTGAGCAGGGCGCCATAACTTTACATATTTTCCGAAGCCCATCATCCAAGGTAAATAGCCTGAGCAAATCGAAAGAGGGATTGAGATGTTTTACGATGTTCCCGGTGGTTATAAAACTTTCTAAAATAAAGTTGCGCTTTGCAATGTAAAGAGAGTTTTCCTCTAATGTTATTAAATTATTTCTACTCCACGTCTGAGTAATCTGTCCGTTGAGTTATAAAAGAGTATGCAAATGATTGCCTACTGATATTTTAAGTACAAATGTGCTGAAAATTTGAGTGTTTTTAGATTTTCATATTGAATACTTACTTCCAGCTTTTGTGATAGAATTATCAGGAAAAAAAAAATAGCGTACGCTCACGTTTGTTATATCATTCACATAGCTTGCAACACTATTTTATTTAGATTTAACAATATCTGTAACCAACAGTTTTTAATTTATTGTATGCAGTTTTTGATGTATTTCAATTCAGGTAGGAACTCTTACTTTGTATTGGGTTGAATTTTCTACTAAAAATGATGCAAGACGTTTACATACCCTAATTTTACCAAACAGCTGTGCAACAGTTAGCAAAATAATTGACCAGCTCAGAGTTATGCTAAAAAGGCTTCGTGACGCAGGTGCGTCCCGCTCCGATCGCTTCCAGAAGTGCGGTTTTTCCGCCGTTAAATTTGAATAAACCATTATTCCGAGCGGGTCTTATTGTACGCCCGGTTCCTTACGCTCAATCTGGACTTACAAGTTTCAGAACTACTTTCCGTCGGCATCGTGAGCGATGCGATTTCAAAGGCACAATTTCACGTTTGAGGTTACGTTATAGAAGTAGGCACAGTTAAAAAATAGCAAAGTTAGTAGCCTTCAAGGGGCGAAAACGAACATATCAGCCACGACGCTGATGTTGTGATTCTTGATTAGTGTTATGTTTATGTACTCATTACACAAAGTTATCCGTGTGTGTTGAGGGAGGATTGGGCATTGAATTGAGAGAGGCGAAGCCCATATCGTCGATAACTTTTAAAATCGTAAGGGTGCTGTTTTAAAAAAAAATGTTAGAGAAAATTCGATCGGTGAACTTTTTTCGTATACGCATTGCACGAGAATTTCCACCCTGATCACCCGGCTTACCTGGGTTTTAATTATCGAGGATAGTGCGTCCGAGAGATAAAACAGGAGAAATCTAGGTCAGCCCGGTTTGCGCTCGACCTGAAGCCACAATCCAAATGACTGCAGCAAGCTATACCTAGATGAAGTGTTATTAAGATTAGGTGCATACCTCAATGTTTGGGACATCGTGTGCCAAATGAAAATGTATTATGATGGTGGTCATTAGCTATGATTTTCTACCTTTAATCAATTTTTTGGCCCAGTGGACTCTTGTAAACAATATGGGATATTGATGAGAGAGATGAGAATTCGGCATTCGAATTATATTTTTTTTAAACTATATTTGTTTCTCTGCATATTATTTTTGTATGTTATTGTGCAACTCATTAACTGACCCAGGTCGCAAAATGCTTCATAAAAATTTAGTTTCTGTTTAGTTCCTACTCATTAGCGCTTATAGGAAAGTAATGATAGAGAACTGAAAAAATGTAAAGCTACTAGTCCTTCTGAGCTTTAGCAATTTATACCTTGACCTGGGGACGCTTTAAATGTCTAATAAATAAACCTTCCATTACCGGCCCTAAATTTAATGAAAATCTAGATTTGTTTTCTCTGATTTGTTTTCATTTCACTGGCAAAAAGTTGGAGATTTAGGTATGTAGAATTTCAAACTGTGGACAAACAGACTTCGAAAGTAAATAGAAGTATAGTTACTCGCACAAAAAAGATAAAAGGAAACTTAGCTTTCCTAGGTACTGCTAACCAAGAAGTGCAAAGTTTCGAATCAAGAATTCTGGGTCGTTACCATAGGATAGATCTATTTAAAGCAAAGTTTATACTCTCAGGCTTCCAGAGTTTATTTTAAATGAAGCCCATTCCTTTTGAGAATGATTGAAATAAATTAATATTAGTTTCATACTTGAATTGCATCTTTTTCAACCTCTTATGCTTATGGATATAGGAGTGGTTGTGGTTGGTATTGGATATTGGATTTAGACTCTTAAGGCGGTAATGCGGCGAGGACCTCGATAGTATGTATACAAATGTATCGAAGAGCGAAGTTCAATAGAATCCTTTCTGTAGCGTGTAACTATATACGAGTACTTGTGGTTACACTAAGTAAAGATCGTTTATTTCTGTAACAACACGTCATCTCCACAAACCGATACCCTTCGTCAATCCGACACGTCATTCACAGTTACTACCTACCCGCATTTAATTAAGTAACATTAACGGATGATGAACTGTGGGTGAAAACTATCCGAGTTTTCCGACAGCTTTGCGTTTCGGCTTTTACAGGCGGTTTCCTCGGAGTTGAGCGAAACTTTAATTACGCACACATGACTAGCGAAAATAACTCCACTATCGTCATAAATATGGCATGATGTAGTAGGATTTGTCAGAGCCAGTGACAAGACCATACTTTTGTCCTTTAATATCATTAAATAAAACAATTGTTCTTGAAAATTAGTTATTATTGGGCAGTCTAATACATTACATAAACCTTGTTATTTTTTTGTTTTAAAATCATTTTCTATTTCTAAGTTCCTGAATAACCACCAATCTGTCACCATGACAACCATGCCATGGTCTACCTAAAAATCATAATAATACTTTTTGATACTGTTTCCATCAAATATCTGAAACACCATGTCCTTATGCAAATTAAATTATTAAATGATTAACAATACTATTTTTAGGATGAAATAACTAAAACATTGACATGACTGCAGCAATTTACAATAAGGTTTCACTTGCATGCTTACAATACTGAGCTGTTGAACGTGTCTTTCGGGTTTACTTCATTTATTGAGCTTCCCACTTCCCCATTTAGAGACCCCGTCAAAACTTACACCGGTATGTTTAAAGGCCAAGCTAAGCTAACGGATGTGTATGAAACATCAAGCCAACACAAATATTTTTTCGCAAGAAATGCGTGTTAAACCCGCTGTCAGAAGTCGATAGGACTCGCATCATCTTACAAAATGTCTTTATGGTACATGCAATTGTGGTTGGTGTCAGTAACTTAACCGTTCCATGTCGTCTTGATCTTGAAGTAGCGATCACGCGAGTGAGAGCCTTCTGTATTAATTTCACTGTTAAGCTCTCGTGTTATCAATGTGGCTCCACACAGGCGGTGAGCTGCATGCATACATTAACAACTCAACAGAGTGGAGCAGGCTTTAATACTTTACTTTTGAAAAGTATTACTTTTATTAGAGCTACCGGTTACTGCATTCTAAGTAGTAGAGAGGCACATCTTTGCTCATCTATAATGAAGGTTTATAAGTGTCTGTTTTCGAAGATTCTTTCTTTTAGTTCACCCTAGTCATCTTAGCTTTAAGAAAACCACTGTTGCTTGCCTACGTTTGTTTCTAACTTAAACATTATTTCAACCAGTAAATAATATTTGACTAACATATATTTCTGGGTACTACAAGTACGTAGTAACCCTGCTTTCAATCTTACCTCTAGAAGTCTCTCAACGTTACCCTTTATCATTTTATCAAGAAAGGATTTCTTGTCATATGAGTGTGTATAATTTCACTGAGGAAAATTCCTCATATCATGTTCGTCTATTCCAGTGTATAGCGCATACCTTTGTACGTGGTTTAGCATATACACTCCTTACGGCCCGCCAGCTAACTTGTCCATCACCCTTTGTGATCGCTAAAGTGGGGCTTTGTTACCGCTACAATACAGTATAAACGTACGAAGTACATGCTTCTATCATTTGTAACATTACAATGTTATATTGCGTTGACCCGCCTAATCTCCACGTCGCAATTTGCAAAGCCCACTTCGTTCCTTAGTTATAAATTGTTTTGGGAAGCATTTGCAAGATTAATAGTGAGCTCTCGACGCGTGCCGAGTCAAAGTAGAATTTCGAGTAAATTAAAAGGCAGCCTGAAAGCGATATTTCTTTCTGACCTGTGGATTGATGTTTAGTAAAAGCGCAGCATGTTCGTTCGACCAAAATAATTTGGGGCAAAAGAATCGCGCTGAAAGGCTTTTACGTTTTCCGGACATCGCGGCTTGGGAAACTCTTAGCGGAATTTATGGCGTGGGCACATTATTGCCCGCAACGATAAGTATCAACCGTAATTATGATTTTATTTCATCTTGCAGCGAAATGACTGGACTTGGATATAAAAATTTCATTGCTGATGGAGTGGGACTTTTATATGCCTGCAACCAAGATAATCTTCCTTATGACTGCAATATTTGCATTCTTGTATTACTACATCTGGACTTACATTAACAGTAAGCTGTTAAAGGTCTGATGGATAGATGACAACGAAATTTTTGATAGAAATACAATTGTTGATAGCGAACTATCACAAAAATTCTTCCACCCTCCATAAATCCCAAAAAGTAACTTCACTTAGCCCTGCCTTGTGATGTGATGTGAATGGATTCCATTCACCTTTCCATGCAAACGGATAGGGCTTAAAACATAATTGGTAAGAAATATGAGAGCAGGTGGCGTCGTTCGTTGGCCTGCGATAAATATAATATATTCTTTGTCCTTTGGACATTCCCACACATCGCCATCTAGCCCCAATGAAAGCTACTTAAAGCTTGTGTTATGGGTGCCAGACAACGGATATAATACTTAAATACTTTTTGTTTGTAAATACATACATGATATACATAGAAAACACCCAGACCAATACAAACAGACATGTTCATGCACACAAATGTTTGTATTGTGCGGGGATCGAACCCGCAACCCGCTGCGTAGCAGGCGATTTTTCTACTACACCAGACGGGTCGTCAAATATTGTCTAAATAATCTCCTTTGAAAGTTTTCTAAATTCTATTTATCGTTTGTACAAGCAAATATCTCAAAGGTAAGGGGTGCCAGGTACCTGGATAAACGGAGATAATATAGCCTTTTTATAGCATTAGTAATATATGACGGGTCGCAATTTTATTAGTTTCACGAGGGCAGTAACTACTTTCTAGACTACCTATAAACAACATAAGATTATTTTAATTGTACAGTGAAAAGCTTTGGCTTTTTAACCTTAGTTACCCTACCGTGGCAGCCTTTGTCTGCTTACTGCGATTTCAGAAAAGAAAAATCAACAGTTAAAATTACCCATTTCTGTTTACTAAATAATTCATACTTATTTTGTCCAAACATTTATTTTACGGTCCCATTTGGTATTAATTTATTATTATCCAACAACGGACTGCGAAGAAAGTTTGTTCAGGATTAATAAGGTTCAGTTGCCAGTGTTGCCATTCAAAGGGATTATGCTTTTTTATTCAAATCCGCCAGTTAGACGATTGGACTAACGAACTCTGATCCGATTTGTATGAAGTTAGCAAGCTGAAGACCTCCTAGTTGGGGAAAGTCACCGCGAAAATGCTGGTATTTGTAAAATGAATACACGTGTGTTTTTTATAACAAAAAAATGATAATCTGCCGAAATTATATGAAATACAAGGTAACCTATTAATGTGTCGATATTATTTAGGAACTTAAGCGTGAGTGGGGTGTATACGACTAAAATAATCACAGAAGAAGCATTTAAAATCTTTTTCTCAAAAATTAGATATCGAATATTGATATCGAATGTAAGCATATTTATATTAAACATTGGAAATATTTTTTTTCATGGATGGGTTCGTGATGTTTTTTTTAATTTTATGTAAAACTTCATGCACAATCAAACGGTAGGTACGGCGGACTTAATTCTAAAAGCATTCTGTACCAGTCAACCATATGTCTAAGCAGAGAAAATACAGGCGGCGCAAAGAATGTTATAAACGGACAAAAGGAAGAGTGTGACGTTAATATCTACAAATAAGAAGGTACATTGTGGTAATTATACAATGATAGTAAACATATATACTACTTATTACTCGTACATAAATACCATATTCATATACATACTATATAGATACACATACACATAGTTATAATGATAATAATGATGGCACACATGCAAGAAAATAATGTTAATGAGTCAAGACGGATAGGTCTTCCTGATAAAGTGCCCGCAAAGCCTTCTTGTAGGAAAATTTGAATGTGGACGCTCGAACTGTCTTTGGGTGAATGAATGTAAATCCATTCAAACTAAATCACTTTGAATTGTAGTAGCTGTAGATAAAGATATAGTCGTGTCGAGAAATAAATTTGGAGGAAAAGCTGTGAATCATGTTCTTACTACCAATTTCCAGTTCAATTTTTGGCTCTGAACAATCTAGGCCATTACTCCAAACTCGTGAAAATCTCTTCCAAAACAGTGTGATGACCTTGTTCCCATTTCTCAGTGGTTATGTATGATTAAATTCATGCATGAAATATACATCATATAAACGGTTGTCGTATTTATTCAAGCTACGCACTGAATACAGAGTCGGATGGCAGGATTTTGATCACGTGCTGTTCTAATGGGAATATGTATTCAGTCTCGGGAAATATATATAAAGCCATCTAGGCTGTTCTGTTACCTGACATGACGTCATAAAGTATTAATGGATAAAGTTTACAAAACATTCGACCGGAGTGCTAAATGTCTTGAAGTTGGTGAGGTGCTTTCTCATCTCAATGATTAGGATGCCTAGCTAGATATAACTGTTGTCCTTTCTAATTATGAAAGGCCTGATTTAACTTTACCGATACAGATACTGTCGGCTACAGTCAATTGCTACCAGTAACTGGAGATACAGTCATTTAAGGTCAAAGAGATTGTTTTACGATTATTTAGATTTAGATTATTGTTACGGGAAAATGATTTCCATTTAAAACTAAACAGTCATTTTACAGAAGATTGTCATTATCATTATCAGACCAAACAAATAATCATTAATAATTTAATAATGGACGTCTATGTGCAAAAAACAATTTCTATTCAGAAATTCTTAGGTAGCCCGGAGTTTGGAAGTTGGCGTTGTTTCACCCCCGTGCCTCGGAAAGCACCTAAAGCCGTTGGTCCTGCGCCTGATCTCTCCCCGGTCGTGTCAGATTGCTGTCCTATCGGGCTAAAGAGTGAAAGGAATAGAGAGTGCACACACTTGTGCACTATAATATGTCCCGCGCAATCGGTTAGTCGAAATCGGCTAGGGGGACTACTCTAGGTACTGAAATAATTAAGTTATTTTTTACTAATAAATGAAAAATGCAGACTTCTGTGAATTTGTAGCTATTCGAAATCTCTCGCAGTATCCAAAGTACATCTACAATAGTAGCTTCGATCTTCGCCTCCGCCTGTTGCATATTTGGTAACCGGACCCTAAGTACATCCATCGGAACCGTCTCTCAGTCTCCTACAAAACGTTTTAGGTCAACAGTCTTATTTATTGTATGGGCCCAATAGAATAATACGCTCGGTCGCTTTAGTGCTGTTACATAATCATGGGTTTGAATTGTTTTGCGGGGTTTATATCTTTCTGAGTTATTGGATCGGGAACTGAGTTTAGGTGCCAGAATAGAAACTGAAATGCGGGTTGTTATGAAGCAAAGTTAATGTAAAGATATTCATTGAAATTATTCGGCAAGTTAATTTGACGACCTCCGTGGTGTAGTGGCTAAGCACTCTGGGTTTCAAGGCGTCGCCGCTCCGAGGTTGCGGGGTCGATTCCCAGTCGGGTCAATGTTGAAATCAAATTTTCTATATTGTCTCGGGTCTGGGTGTTGTGGTACCACCGTTGTGTCTGATTTCCATAACACAAGTGCATAAGCTACTCACTTTGGAATCAGAGCAATGTATGTGATTGGTGTCCCATATTTATATTTATTTTTATGTTAATTAAAGTCCAAAATTATGACAATGATGTCAAACAAAAAAAAAATTAAAACTTAGACATGCAACATGAAAAATGAACTTAAAACCTAGCTAATCAAAAACGCGGCAAGGAGGTTATGATGCTGACTGTGTTGCCGCGTTAGATAGCTATGCTCATGCTTTGAGCTAAGAACCAGACAGCTTCATTATAGGCCGTTACAGAATTTACAAATTTGTTAGCCAATAAAATAACCAATGTTCAAAAGCGTTCTTTTACAAGGTTCTTCAGCACTGCGATTAAAACATTTTTTTTTTGGAAACCGGCCAAGTGCGAGTCGGACTCGCACACTAAACGTTCCATGCCAACTTAAACTGAATTTGGGATCCACTAACTTCCACGTAGCCAAAATACCTCAATATTTTGTTGACAGCAAATATAACTTTTTTTAATAGTATTTGTATGAATAACAAAGTTATGTTTGCGGTTATTGAACATTGATCTATCTTAAAACTAGAAGTTCGATCTCGTTCAAACCAATTTTCGTTTAAAGTCTTTGTCAAGAACAGACTCGACGAAACTATAAGGGTTCCGTTTTATGCCATTCGGCTACAGAACCCTAAAAAGGTCTCAGAAATATTATAAGAGCTCAGGGTAAAGGAGGAGATGCGTTGGGCGTCAGGTGTGTTGTAAATAGGCGGTTTCATGGTCCGTGAAAAAGTTAGATTGACGACAAGAGAAAACACTTTTTAGTCAGTATTTGCGAAAAGTGTACGCCCAAAAGTCTGAACAAATTCGTTGATGTTGTTCAACTTTTTCCATTATGTAACTAGGTAGGTCTGTTTTTAATACGCTATGATAAGTCGATAATAAATATATCTATCTAAACAAAAGAAACATATTTTTAACATGATAGCTAGATCAATCCTAAAATATCCTATTTTTCCGTAAGAGGCTTTAGTCTCATCGTAATAAAGCACAAATTAGAAGCAAAGACATAAAATGCATCATCCCCACACGTACAGTACTCAGCTAAGTGGGTTATACTACAAGTAGCTACGAAGGGTTCCGTTCCTATTAATCATTCTTCCTGAGTGCGAAACCTTGTCGCTGATACCTTGGGTGGCTAATACAATACTAATATTAGCTGGGTGGATAGGCCAATTGTGTTTGGCAGACTTTCTTTTGTGTGTTAAGAAATAATGTTCTCACTTACACACGTCCACATCTTACGTACTTACGAATACTTATTTGTTGATAACAACAAGTCCCTGTAGGTTTCGGACGACGATTGGAAGGTTAGGTATACATATTACATTGTATTAATAATAGTCCCCCTAGCCGATATCGACTACGGTGGCCAGTCAAAGCGACTTACCGACTGCGCGGGACATATTATAGTGCACAAGTGTGTGCGCAAACACAGGTGCACAGTAATCTGACACGACCGGAGAGATCAGGCGCAGGACCAACGGATTTACGTGCTTTCCGCGGCACGGGGGTGAAACACCGCAACTTCCAAACTCCGGGCTATCCTGAGAATTTCTAAACAGAAAAACCAAGGTACATATTTTTGGCCCGACCCGGGGATCGAACCCAGGACCTCAGGCACAGCCGTCGCTTTAAAGTGCGACCCTCTAACCGCTGCGCCACCGAAGCAGTTTTATCATTATCATTATGATGGGTGCGTAAATTTATATTTATGAGAGTATAATTTTATGTACAGGTTCCAGTTTCCTGCCGAACTTTTTTAAAATATTGAAACCGTTTTCATTAATCTTTCATTGTGGGGTACAGAAGTGCGACAGCTTTGAAAATCTTAACAGTCTCAGCTCCAACAAAAGAGTTAATATTTTATCTTGCTCGCAATCAAGCAATCATTAAAGCTCGTCTTTTCTCCATTACAAATGCTAACAGATCCTTTTTAAGCGGTACAATTCTAATCGTCTGGCCAATCGGGCAAGCTCAGTCCATTCTCACCATCCATAATACCATTAATGGGATTACGCTCAATTCCCATTTCAATAATCTAATGGGAGCTTCGCTAAATGTCGTCGTGCGATTGGCAGCGGTTTGCAAAACGAAGATTTACGGAGGACAACAACGCCGCAGACCCATTGTGTGCAGCACAATCCTCATTTTTGTACATAGGTAAAAGTGCTGCGGGTTTATTACGAATGGCATAGCAACTGGGGATTAGATATATCAAAAGCTCCTTCAAGCTTCAACGAAAATGAGCCCATCTTCAGCTTTGACGGTAGTGTCCGTCAAAGCTGAAGATGGGCTTGATCCTATTGTGACGAGACAGCCTTTGCAAAACGACCGAACTCAATTATGTCAAACCTACCAAAACACCTTTTTGGTCGGCAATTTAGGTTCAACATTAAATATGAGTTATTGTCTTAAACTTACATGGTCACAACATAAGAATAGTTAGATTGCTACCATGAATCTTATTATTAATGAGCTCCCGCTTTTGGCGCTGTTTCTATGCACCATGACTACGGAGTAACTGAAGAGAACTTGCGGATGGGTTGTTATTTGACAACTATTTTAATTAAATATGATTGATGTAGGTACATAATGAAATGCGTCAAATTAGCATCCATGTTTTATATTATATTGATCGTAAGTAAACTTTGTATTTAAATGTACTCAACTAAACAATCGACAACTATGACAAGATAATGAGTGTGTGTTGGTCTTGAATCAACCCACCAGTAAAAACATCTCCTCATTCCTTTAGCCTATAAAAAGTAGACGCCTGAACCTCAGCTATGTTATCAGTACAAGTATATCAGTTATTCTACCTCTGAATGCTCTACCTTGTTTATTGCTTGCTCTCCTTAATACTGACGAAGCTCTACAGCATGTAGTTATGAATATTCTGCTGGGCCGTTAATTTTAAATGAGTTATCCGCCGGTTTTTATTGATTACATGCATTCCATTAGGCATTTGGCGCGCGAGCCAGAATCGGCGAAGGTGAACAAGGCGTGAACGTTTTTGCGAGTTGAACCTGACTGAAGTTTTGAAGGTTTGTAATGAGTACTATAAATTGAATTTAGTTTCATTTTGCTGGGGCTTTGGTTTAGTAGCCCTATTTTTTTAAAGTACATCTACACTTAAACTTTTTAATACGTATATACTCATGTATTCTTCTGCACAACAAGACAAGTCGTGTCTTATCAAGAGGCTAAGCAGAAGCAGAATACAAAGATCAAACACTTTACACACTTAAGCTCTTTTATGATTGTCTTGTTCTAATGATTATGATTGTCTTGTCTGTTCCTAAAAATAAGTTTTGTTCATTAAGTAGAAGGTTGGAATTATAATTTATTAGGAATTCCGTTGTGTGTGTTCATCGTCACAAAACTACAGTCGTACGCCATATAGTCCCAGACAGAGTCAAACGAATCTGTCGCGTTCATACGTTCCGTCCCGCTGTTTGCAGCCGCACAGAGGCCGCGCGCTGTTTGCGCTCCATTTGCGCTTCTACTGCTGTCGATACAATTTGTCCTTCTGCCAATAGTGCCACAATACACTGTATTGTATCTACGCTTGTAACGTTGTATATTTTTGTCTAAGTTCGCGTGAAACGAAAAGCTAAATGGATGTAGGACTTCAGTCCATATTTTGGCATAGATAAGATGGATGGTGACACTGACATGTGTCAAGTGTGACAGCTGCTTTTTTTCCGGTGCCGCACTGTTGGTCGTGCGTCGGAGTGGAACGTGTGTGGAAAATGAAAAATTAGATATTTGAATATGGGGCACGCCCCAAATTATTTTGTAGTTTGATAGTTATTCCTGGTAAGTATCTGCAGAAAGGTTTGCGTTGATTTTTGTTTGTTGCGAGACATTTCTTAGAGTCTGAGCACATGGTTCTTTTTATCGTTTCAGACGCCGCCAACATGTCAATTTGGATGAATGAATTTCGAAAATGATTTGATATAAATGACTGGAAAAATGGTAAGTATGTGAGAAACTCCTTTGGAAATCCTTGTAAAGAAAATGTAGCCTACCTACATCTGGGCATATTGTATTGAGAGTTGTAATTTTTATCATTTCAGGTCTCAAATAGAAAAATTAGCATAAATGTTTAGTAATTAATTCAGAAATTATATGGCGAGCCAGCTTTTGCAGGTATTAAATTGGTTTATTATAGATTTCATAAATAGGGTGATGAAAAGTATAACCACCCTCACTTAAAAAAAAAAATTGGTTGTTAACTAGAACTTTCTTTTATTTCTAGGTTTCGCTTTTGATATGTGTCTGTAAGTTGAACAGTCACAATTTGGTGATCATGTTGTAACCTCAGGTAAATATTTATTATGAAAAGTTAGTGTTTTTTAACTTTTACTTTGGTTTGTGCGTTGAACTAACCTTTTGGTAAATTCTTTTCAGTGACCTTACTTAGACCTTACTAAGACCTTACTTAGACCTCATTTGGATTAATTTTTGAAGTCAGAACTTCCTTATGGATTGATTTGCTTCTTGTCTGCTGTTTTGAGGATGGATCGGTATCGGTGAAATTTTGGGGTAATGTTGCAGAATTGTTTGTAGTTTGATGCAACAAAGATTTGAAATAGTAACCTCCGTTGAAATCAAAGGTTGGTTTTCCTTGTATTATTTTAACTTTAGTGAAAAGTGGGATAATTTAGCTATTAATTTAGGCATAATTTAGGAATCCCTTTGAGGATAAATTTTGGAATTTATTAGGAAATTAAAAAACTTAAATTGGTGGTTTATCTTTATTTAATTAGAAATTTGTGAACATAAATATTTGTAATAGTATAGCTATAAATAACTAAATTAGAACCTAACCTAGTCTCTACTGTATTCTGAGCTATTAAATTTTGTATTTGATTTTGTTAAAGGTGTTAAAAGGTAGATGTGTAATAGCAAATTTGAATAAACTTTTGTTGCCAAATGCTATACCCGGATTTCTTTATTTCATTCGAATATAAGTACCTTTTAAACACCCTTTGTCCACACTAGCCGGGAGTGACTGCGACAAATGGCGCCCAACGTGGGGCGATTTAAGTTCACTCCACGATGACACATTTGAACGCACTGCCCTATACCAAATCAGTGCCTGGTCTACAAAAAGTCGTGCTGCAGAATTTAAAAGTTTCTGGTCAGAAACCCCGTCAGCTCTTTGCAAGTCTTCAACCCGATCAAGGAAAGATCTCGGATCTGAAACACCATTGAACCGAACGTTCCACTTCGAAACACATTTGTCACCAACTTGACTGCCATCTGTAACAGCCAATTTTTCTACCTGAAGATCCCTGACTTCAACGTCTTCCTCCTCTATGTTGCTAGAAGTTGTTTGTTCCAACATGGCAAGTAAAGTTTTTAATGAACCGAAACAAAAACTTACCTTTTGTTTTATTGAAACATCCTCCACTGCAACCCTCTTCAACCTGTAATGTAAGTGGCAAGCTAATGTTTTTGATCTATTTAGTGAAGAACCAGAAGGTGACCTACTCTGTTTAATGATATTTTCTTGTAAATCTTTAAGTTTTTGTTCAATGACTACTAACTCCTCTTTTGGATCCAAATCAGTTTCTGATATTTGATCCGAAGGATTATCATTCAGCAAATTTCTCAATTGTTTTCTAAGAGCATCAACTGTACTTTCTGGTGTCTCCTCTCTAATTTTGACTTCATATACCAATTCATCTTTATTTAAATGTGACGGAATAACTTCCTTACAAGCCATTATTAAATTTCAATTTTTTCAACTAATTTGCAATGCAAACTTATATAAATTACACTGTTATATCACTGTTAAATCAAATTATTCACTATTTCTTTTGGTGGTTTATATTTTTACAAGTTGTGACCTAGGCAAATGTTTTCTTTTTACAACAAAGTTATAATGGTTAAAATAGGTGTGAAAATATCACAATCAAAACAAATACAAAATATACCTCAATACATATACAGGTTTAGAGAATTTCATTAATGCTAGGTAAAAGCAAACAAAAGGTTTTGGGATTTCACAAAATAAGGTTTACACCATAACAATAACTTTTATTTGGTTAGTAAATACAAATTGTTTGATGCAACACTAAACTTGTGGGATAATTCCTAACCAGTTAGTAACACAGGCAAAATAAACCTAAGCTAAATAATATGGTGGTTAATTAGCATTCCAAAAAAATTCTAACAACAAAGTGCTCAAAATTGTACTAATAACTAATTCTAAAGTTGGGCGCCATTTGTCACCATTGGTTTACGAGTTGGAGACGATGGATGGTCATTCACTCGGTTCGTGGCATATTAAGGATATTAAAGCATAAGTTCTGGTTCGACTAGAGTTTCTTTAGTTGTGTTTAAATTGATGAAAATTCTAAACACAAAAGTGAAAGAGTTCAGTTTTAATTGAATTTGGAAATAAAACTGTTTGTTTTGTATGATGAAGTATGAATGGCGAGGTTGATAGAATGGTTTGTTTGTGGATGAATGATATAACTTTGGTTGGGGATTTGTTTTAGCTGAAACCTTTAAGGAGAGTCTCTTGTAACTTATGACTTTGAATTGTTGTCTAGCTTTAGGTCATTCCAGATTGGTTTGGCGATGTTTTTTTTTCAGGATTTTAACATAATTTACTTAATGATTATGAGTAAATTATAATAATAAAAAAGGTTGAGGATGTTTGTTACTGTGTTTTCTTTCACGGTAAGAAAATATAAGGATATTATATAGTCATAATGCATGAAATGGCTGTATGGATTGCGGGTTTATTTTTATTTTTTTGAGCTTCGAAGCTTTGTACTTATTTATGGTTAGGAGTTTTATTTTGAGGCCTCTTAGATGTAGTTTTTTGGTTTATACTTTTGGATCCTTCAAATAATATCAACTAGTGATATAGTAAATAGAATGTCTTCTTAGGTTAGTTTGAACTTGTTGGATAGTGGAAGGAAATTATTTTGATTTTATTTTGGCATTTGGTAACAGTACATATTTTTACAGTTACGGAAGCTGGGGACAGCTTTCGGTTCACTGTAGTGAACCTCTTTTCTTTGGGAGGGGGGTATTGTAACGTTGTATATTTTTGTCTAAGTTCGCGTGAAACGAAAAGCTAAATGGATGTAGGACTTCAGTCCATATTTTGGCATAGATAAGATGGATGGTGACACTGACATGTGTCAAGTGTGACAGCTGCTTTTTTTCCGGTGCCGCACTGTTGGTCGTGCGTCGGAGTGGAACGTGTGTGGAAAATGAAAAATTAGATATTTGAATATGGGGCACGCCCCAAATTATTTTGTAGTTTGATAGTTATTCCTGGTAAGTATCTGCAGAAAGGTTTGCGTTGATTTTTGTTTGTTGCGAGACATTTCTTAGAGTCTGAGCACATGGTTCTTTTTATCGTTTCAGACGCCGCCAACATGTCAATTTGGATGAATGAATTTCGAAAATGATTTGATATAAATGACTGGAAAAATGGTAAGTATGTGAGAAACTCCTTTGGAAATCCTTGTAAAGAAAATGTAGCCTACCTACATCTGGGCATATTGTATTGAGAGTTGTAATTTTTATCATTTCAGGTCTCAAATAGAAAAATTAGCATAAATGTTTAGTAATTAATTCAGAAATTATATGGCGAGCCAGCTTTTGCAGGTATTAAATTGGTTTATTATAGATTTCATAAATAGGGTGATGAAAAGTATAACCACCCTCACTTAAAAAAAAAAATTGGTTGTTAACTAGAACTTTCTTTTATTTCTAGGTTTCGCTTTTGATATGTGTCTGTAAGTTGAACAGTCACAATTTGGTGATCATGTTGTAACCTCAGGTAAATATTTATTATGAAAAGTTAGTGTTTTTTAACTTTTACTTTGGTTTGTGCGTTGAACTAACCTTTTGGTAAATTCTTTTCAGTGACCTTACTTAGACCTTACTAAGACCTTACTTAGACCTCATTTGGATTAATTTTTGAAGTCAGAACTTCCTTATGGATTGATTTGCTTCTTGTCTGCTGTTTTGAGGATGGATCGGTATCGGTGAAATTTTGGGGTAATGTTGCAGAATTGTTTGTAGTTTGATGCAACAAAGATTTGAAATAGTAACCTCCGTTGAAATCAAAGGTTGGTTTTCCTTGTATTATTTTAACTTTAGTGAAAAGTGGGATAATTTAGCTATTAATTTAGGCATAATTTAGGAATCCCTTTGAGGATAAATTTTGGAATTTATTAGGAAATTAAAAAACTTAAATTGGTGGTTTATCTTTATTTAATTAGAAATTTGTGAACATAAATATTTGTAATAGTATAGCTATAAATAACTAAATTAGAACCTAACCTAGTCTCTACTGTATTCTGAGCTATTAAATTTTGTATTTGATTTTGTTAAAGGTGTTAAAAGGTAGATGTGTAATAGCAAATTTGAATAAACTTTTGTTGCCAAATGCTATACCCGGATTTCTTTATTTCATTCGAATATAAGTACCTTTTAAACACCCTTTGTCCACACTAGCCGGGAGTGACTGCGACACGCTATACCTTAGTTTCTTGTATGCTTTACCTATTAATTGTATACTTTAGAACTGAATGGAAATAAATACTAGTATTTTCTCACAAATATGTCATGTTGTGTCAGTGACCGGTATAAACATGTACCTACCGGTCATAAGCCAAACCCTCTAAAAGCTTTCACTTGTTAGACCCAGGAAAGGTTTATTTTTAACGTATTTACATTACTCAGTCGTTTTTTGGACTTTATCGCTGAACCAAAATTCTCACAATCTCTACCAGTCATAACTTTACGATAAGCAGAAATGGTTGTGGGTACTGTGACACAGAAATTAAATCGAAGAAATGGCAGAAGTTATCTCATTACTAAAAAAATGTTTCGAAAGAGTTTTGTCTTTATAGAATTCTTTCAATTCTGACTGTGATTCTGATTACTTAGCAATTATTGTGCTCGCATTCATAAGTCACTGATTTTGCTCAACTGCAACAACCATTCAAGTATGTAAACTCCATTAAATCTCAAACTTGGTGTTCTCAGTCTAGTTGGTACCGACTACTGAGTGTAAATTAAAGAGCACATTGCTTACTGAAAGTCGTTCGGAGCTGGGCTCCTACCCTGAGAAACTATTTCCTTATTTTCAAGTCTATAGACTCTAGCTGTCCCGCTCATTTGCACTGCTATGACTGCTTCGAGTGACAAGGATGGCGATGATCGAAAATAGGGCCATTGACTTTTAAAGAAGGGGTTCCACGACGTGGCTGCGATTCTCAACGCAATTACGAGACGCAGGAGTTTGACTTTATACCGTGTTTATTACGCTATTTGTTTCCAGTTGTTTGTTCAGCGACTGTAACTTATGTTTTCTTGCAATAAAAATATGTTTCAAAGTTGCTTTATAGACATTTTGTTGTAAATCAATTCGTGATATCTCCAAACCGCCTTACATAAATTTCATGTCAGTTACGCAAATCTTTTAGTTTTACCATTTATTTTTAGAACTCACATTTTATTTTCACCAGTCGCCTAAAGTCCAATGAAAAAAAAGTACTCAAACTAAAATCAT
Source organism: Pyrausta purpuralis (assembly GCA_963924145.1). Taxonomy (NCBI): domain Eukaryota; kingdom Metazoa; phylum Arthropoda; class Insecta; order Lepidoptera; family Crambidae; genus Pyrausta; species Pyrausta purpuralis. Next base: position 22,402,814 of record OZ001659.1, read on the forward strand.
CCTTTCAATTCGGACGAATGAAGCAAAGGCGAATCGTATTTCTAAAAGTATATTTTAATCTTAGCCTACTCACAGTAATTGCACTGAGCATAGAGAAAATAAATGCTGTTTGGCGTTATAATAAATTCTAAATAAAAATACTGGGGCTGGCTGCCCGAAAATTAAAATTCTTGCTGTATTTTTAGAGAGATTTAGTATAACAGTTAACATTTCTCCAGCTTAAAGCACTCATTTCTTTCTAATTTTAGCATCATAAATTTTTATTAAGTCAAACAGCAAGGGCTCACACTTTTTAATGGAGACATTATTCAAGCGAACAAATTATTTTTATCGTTATAAATTGCCATAACTGGATTTGCTTGCAGTGATTTGGCGATAGAAATCGTTTGACGTGGTAGACGCTCACGAATCAAAAGGCTGTGGGCGGTCGCATAAACAAAAGCCAAGACAAAAGTGTTATGCTTTTGTCTTGTCTTGTCTTTTGTAAAAATACTGTTGATAAACACATCCGTGAGGATTTAAACCATTTTAAATGGTTTTCTATTACTACCTACCTATTTGATGCCTATTACGATGTAATGTGGAATTTATTCGTTTAGAATATTTTTAACACGCACAGTGTCATTTTATATTCATAAAGATGAAATAAGAGACCAAAAATTTGCGCACGGGCGGGGTTCGAACCAGCATTATTTAGCTAACCGTCACGCATAATGACGCATCCATAAGAGACCAAAAATTTTGCAATGTCGGACTGACAACACGGTAGCTTAATTGGTAGAGCGTTTGGCCCGGTTAGCTAAGAAGATGCTGGTTCGAGTCCCGCCCGTGCGCAAATTGTTGGTCTCTTATTTCATCTTTATGGAATTTATTCATTTATTTTTATCCATCTTTCGATATTCACAATCGTGAAGTGCGTTATTGATTAATTACATCCTTATTTTGCATCAATAGGGATGATTTCTTAAAAAAATAATTAAAGGTAAAGAAAACTAGAGTTTGCCATAACAACTTGTCCGTTTGAATTAAGGAACGCTTTCCTAATAATAAGCCAAGCTGAACTCATGGCACTCATGAGATTGAATCTATTAGGTTAAAAATCTTATCTAGACGATGAAGCGAACACTGTCTCCGGGCGAGTTGAACTAATTAGGTTAAAACACTCGCCTGGCATAATCTGTGCCGACTGTTCTAGGCTGTATGGAGCCCTCGCCTTAGCCTCCGTCATACAAAATAGTTAAAACAAATAAAAAGAGAGGTAATTGAATATCTCTGTTTGGCCAGGTCTGTTTGAATTTTGAAATCATTCACCTTGCTAAAAATATGGAAAATACTGGTCGCTACACGAATAATAAAACCTGTATTTTCAAATAATGAATGATTTATTGAAAACCTTGCCAAATACGTTGGTTATGTTTTATTTGTGTGGAAAACTTATTCATGGCTTTGTTTTTATAATTTAATAAATGTTAGACTATTTTTCTTTTGTTTTTTATTCTTAAATTCAAGAAAAAAATATTTTTTTTACTGACTTGGACATCAGAAACACACAATGCACAATCTGCAAAATAGTTACAACAAAAAAAAGAAACAATAAATTGCAAAACTTCCAAATATCTTGTTATACACAAATTAATATCTCCATCTCTCTAATGGACCACATGCTGCATTGTAAATTATGATCCAAACGCTAATAGGACCGCTATTATTTATGAACATGATTCGCATAAATCACTTCACTAGTTTCGTTGACAGGTTGTTCCTCGATCCTGGAGACTACGAATTACGAAATCCATCAATAAAATTATCGTTTTCCGGTTACGAAGCATTTCTAAGAGTGGATAACGTACTTTAAAAAAATGCTTCAGAGGCGCAAAACGATGATCGTATTGGTGGATTTCGTTTTTCGTAGTAGGCCCTCTGGTATTCCTAGAACTTGGGTCTCCAGCTGTATTCCTCGCCCTCGCAAGAGTCAGGATTGAGTAAGTAGTATGGCTAAAGTCGAAAATGCTGATATGGACGCTCTACGTAGTATGTTCGGTTATAAATAATGTAAGACTATTGCTCGGTTTTCAGCGCGTGAACTTATTTACTCTGTACTTGAATGTACAAGGAAAATATTATGTTGTCACCTTTGCTGTTTACTGTTTTGTTGATTGTGAATAATGTGCATTACAAATTAACGATCAAATACTAGACGTAATACCTTCCAATGTATATCATGTATGCATTTACAAACAAAAAGTATTTAAGTATTATATCCGTTGTCTGGCACCCATAACACAAGCTTTGAGTAGCTTACTTTGGGGCTAGATGGCGATGTGTGGGAATGTGCAAAGGATATTTATTTATTTATTATTCCTTAAAAGCTAAATAAGTATATTATTTAATTGATGATTCCCCTATTGTAAGTTTAATAACAAACAAGAAAAAAAAACTAAGACATGCAATTGAAAAAAAAATAACTTAGTCTACCTATACAAAAATGAAACCATTTCCTTGAGGCAAGGAGGCTATAATGCTGACTGCGTTGTCGCGTTGGATACCTATGCTAATCCTTTGAGATAGGAACCAGCCAGCTTTATTATTGGCTGTTACCGAATTTAATTTTGGCGCAATTTTAATAAACAGCAATTTAGCAGAGGGACTAAGTTTGGGATGCAACTTGTGTCGATACTTTGGCCCCGTCCCATCTCAGAGAATCAGCCCTTAAAGCTGAAGCAGCAGCGGTGTTGACTGAAAACGCCAAGCGTCGCAAGTACGTCTCACTTGCGCCGTTTGGCGTTGTAACATTTGGGCCGTAAGGCCGTCCCCACGGCCCAAATGTTTCGCAAACACATAATCACTTGCAAGTGAGACGTACTTGCGACGCTTGGCGTTTTCAGCCAACTCCGCTGATGCTCCAGCTTTAAGGGCTGATTGCAATGTTATTAAGGGCTATCTAAATAAAAAAAACATTGATATAATATAGGTAGTTAGACTTTGACGCTCAGCAAGAAGGTTGATTTCAAAAAAAAAAAAACGTAGAAGCAATTCATGGCATAAAAGCAGGCAATCTGGTTAATTAACTACATAAATAAGAATCCGTATGCAATCTCATTCCATGAACATAACAACAAAACAGTATAATACACACTTTATACTTTTTCACATAAACAGAAAGCGAGTTAGCTCGCCAAACTGAAACAGGGGGAAAATTGGTTATAAAACTGAAATAAATTTAGTTAACGCACGCATTATCAGCTCGAAACAATGAAAAACAATACATTACCTTATTTCTCAAGTGCAAGTAAGTAAGTACAGGGCAAGCTAAGACCAAAATAGACTTTTTGTGTTATTGCTATTAATTTAGGCAATTTTAACACAAGCGATTTTGTGGGAGATACGAGAGTCAAACTGAAAGTTCTTAGAACTGGCCACTTATAAACAATATAATAAAAAATATATTCTAAAATTTGAAAATAGAACTCTTTGCCAATATTACTGAGTATATATTTCATTCATTTGTCATTTGTTTTACGATTTGGCGGCAAATTGAAAATTGTCTGTGTCACGTCAACATGAATTTAACACGAGAAAATTTTCGTGCAATGATTTTTTATGACTTTCGATGTCATTTAAGTCAACAAAAAAGTTATGATAGACTACGATTGGCCTTTCACGATGAAGCCCCATCTCGTGCGACTGTTTACAACTGGTTTAATGAGTTTAAACGTGGTCGCACTAATCTCACTGATGATGTACGTGAGGGACGGCCTTCTACGGCGACGACTGAAAATAACATCTGTGTTGTGCGGCGTATGATAGAGACTGACAAAAGAGTGACCTATCAGCAGATTCGGACAAGCTTAGGCATCGGTATGAGTCAAGTGCACAAAATCCTCCACGAACATTTAGCGGTCAGGAAGCTTTGCGCCCGGTGGATACCTCATAATTTGACTAAGGCTCAAAAACTCCATCGTGTGGATTGGTGCCGTAAAATGATTGAAAGATTTAACGGAGGTGACTCAAATGCTGTGTTCGACATACTAACAGGTGACGAAAGCTGGATTTACTGTTTTGATCCTGAAACCAAAAGACAATCTGCTCAGTGGGTGTTTCCTTTCGAGGAGTTGCCAACTAAAGTGAAGAGAGATCGAAGTGCGGGAAAAAAAATGGTGGCCTCGTTCTTTGGAAGGATAGGTCATTTCGCAACAATTGTGTTAGAGGATCAAAAAACAGTTTCTGCAGAATGGTACACTACCAATTGTTTGCCACTTGTCTTGGAAAAAGTTCGAGAGAAACGACCTCGCAGTAGGATCCTCCTTCACCACGACAACGCCTCGTCGCACACCGCCAAGCGAACGATCGACTATTTGGCGACATCAAACGTTGAATTACTGGGTCACCCTCCGTATAGCCCCGATCTCGCGCCTTGTGATTTTTATTTATTTCCAAAAATTAAAGAAAAACTTAAAGGAAAGCGGTTTATGAATGCTGAAGAAGCGGTGGCTGCGTATCGCGATGCCATTGAAGAGACCCCTAAGGACGAGTGGGCAAAGTGCTTTTCCCAGTGGTTCCATCGCATGCAGCGGTGTATTGACGTCAATGGACAATATTTTGAAAAGATATAATAAAAGTAATAACTGGCTAATGTAATCAGTTTTTGATTTTCTAAGAACTTTCAGTTTGACCCTCGTAGTCACCGAAGAGAGAAAGGTGAAAAGATCTTAATCCCTCAAGCGTATGTGAACGAGACACAATGCAAATTCTATTGTTATGCGGTTGCCTGCAACCGCTCGGGTGTTGAAGCATTAAAGGTAAAGAGAGAAAGCTTAAAGGCCTCATATCCCACATTCTACTGCTCTATGAAACATATGTTGTGTTTTGTCCGGAGATTACAGGCGTTAAACATTCTCATTAAAGTCGCCTCTTTTTTCCGGGTTTTATTAACGTAACGTTTTTGTTTTATCCCGAAAAAACATACGCTTTGTTTGACCACTGTTTCATTGCCAAAAAAGGTTTATTGTTCTCACCATCTATTTGTTAATTCTGTACGTTTCAACAATCGGATTTTTGCTCCATGTTTATTTAATTTATCTACCTAGGATGGCTCTAATGCTGTAGATTTTTACCTATGTTTGGCTACAAACGATGATTCGACTTAAAAAAGAAGGAGGTTCTCCATGCGGCTGTATGTTCATTTTATATACTTTAAAATTGGTTCCATTGGTGCCAAAGTCAGGATGTGACAATAGGATCTAGATGTTATCGAGGGAAACCCTCAAATCTTATAAGCACGTATACCCCCCAATTTTAAAAGCACGTAAAGTCTTTTTGAGCTCCATACAGTAGCACTGCTTAATACGATTTTCCGCATATAATGCTCTTTATGGTCGGTCCCTACTACTTGGAGTATGTATTCATACATTTGTTCCCCGCTAAAAACGATTCGTCTCTACGTTTAGTATGCTCTTTTTGGATAAATCTTGACATGATTGATGGGAAAAATAGTCTTAATACATCTAAAAAGTCTGTCATATGGTAAAGCTAAGATAGTCAAGCTAAGATGCAAAATAGAGTCCCAATCTTCATATTCAAATCAGTTGAGTCTATATTTCTAAAAATTTCGTTTACATTTGGAAATGTTGTATGTGTTTTTGTGTAGTTGAAAATGTTAATTTATATGTGGATTCAGTGGATTGGAAAGGCAAAACATAATATTTTATGATGAAACTTATTCTTTAGTCTTTTTATGATTACAGCTACTATAAAAAGTTCATAAATCCTCGATTCAGGCATGAAAATCCTTTAGTCTCCCTATTCCACGCTTATAAAGATTTCCCGCTTATAAAGCGTTTTTGGGTGGGTTCGAACCGCTTTAACGGGGTTGACTTGAAGTACATTTTGTGGTACTGTGCTGTTGGTGGAACTCCTTTACGCTTGCGTGCGACTTGACTAATTATAACACCAGAACTTTTGCCAGCTACTGTGTAAGCTACACAGTACCTAGTTAAAGTTCAAACTAAAGCTGAGTATATTTTCACCCCGTATTTGCAGTAATGTTGAGGTTTCACGCCTCTCCAGAGCGCACTCGCTCGGCGACAGCTCGACACGACGCGTGCTCGAGCACTTTGTTTATGCGCACTTGTTGGTACTTTCAGTTTTTAAAATAGTGTCAAATAAATAAAAAAGTTTTTAACAGTTTGGAGCTTATAGTTACATAAGAAATTGCTTTTGCTTTTTTATTTAGTATTAGAGATAGATACCTCTTTATTGCACATAACATACATTGATTTACAAATTCGTTTTAAGGAAATGTAAAATTTAGGCGGTCTTATCGCTATAAGTGATCTCTTTCAGATAACCTTTGGGTAAAGAAATTATGTGTTTTATAGGAAGGGGTATTTTGTGAATAAAAGAAAATGAAGAGCTGAATAAGTGACAAAGGAAAACATATATCTGTATGGTAAAAATAATTATATGAAAATAAATACAAACAAAGAATAATATTATTAAGAAAGAAAGAAAACAAATTTAATCAGTATCACATAATTTACAAAATAAAAAAAAACTTATTATTAAATGCACATACACAAGATATGACCAAGATAAGCTCTCTTTACGGCTCGATCCTCTCCCATCTTCTCCGATGATGTTTGGCTCAGACACTAGCTCTTCTATCTCTCGGTTGTATCCGCCTCTATACGTCATCTTCTCCTCTTCTTGGTCCCAGAATCTTCCGCAATATCTTTCGTTCTGCCACTAAGAGTTTGTTCTTCTCCTTCAAAGTAATTAGCGTCCAAGTTTCGCACCCGTACATTATAATCGGCCGAACGACTGTTTTATAAATCCGAATTTTAGAAGTTCTGCTTATCAACTTGGAAACTAACACTTTGTGAAGGGCTGCTGTACATCTTAGGGCCTTGAATATTCGGATGTCGATTTCGTCCTCCCTCTGATTTGTGTCAGTAATCGTACAACCGAGATATTTGAACTTGTCGACACCCTTATAAGTTGTACTATTCACATGAAGATCTTTTCTCCTGGCCCTGAGAGCTTATCTTGGTCAACCTTCCGGGCGCCGGCCGGTGGGGCGCCCAAGATACCGCTGGAAGGATGAAGTCGCCAAAGACCTGAAAGAGCTAGAAGTGTCCGACTGGTCAGATTTGGTACATAATAGGGAAGAATGGCGCACTTTAATGTCGGAGGCCAAGATCCACTTCGGGTCTCTGAGCCAGCGAAGTAAGTAAGTAATATGAAATTAAAGGAAATTATATTGTGCAACTACAGTCTGTCTCAGACTACAATGTTTATTACGCATGTCGTGGCAGCCTTTAATTAAGGCAACACTAACTTTATTGTCATTTCTTGTATTTTGTGATTGTGAAGTGTATGCTTTGTTGGTTGTCCTTAAATAAAAAAATAAAAAATAAATAAATTTGAGACGTAAGATCCAGTTTCCTATTTTTAATCAGATTTTTGCACAATCTTTTAGATTGTATGATTTCTGTATAGGTAGTTGTTCTGCACCCTGTAGGTATAGGACTATAAAACTTAGCACTTTCTTTGGCACGAATACACTGTTCCAGAGCCTTGTAACTTTACCACTTAGATTAGCCATCCGCAGTGTATTGTCTCTGATATTTCTTATATTAAGTACCTCTGATATCTTTACCTACCCTTAAGCCAGATCTTGAAGTAAAATTACTCTAACTGCATCCAAATAATTCAGTCAATAACTATTAACTATGTATTTCAGTTAAAGCTTGCTTACAGCGTAATATTTATGTCGTGAAAAGAATACTGATACTGATACTTTTAAGCCCACTGAGATGTAGTATGACTGGCTCTTACGAGACCCTCTGCTCTTTGTAGCGGACTTCGTCATTTCCCAACCTATGTCCGGTTCAGGGCGGCGACGGACCTAACAATTTGAAATTATGAAAATCAGCCCATCCGTTTTCGAGTTAAACAGTGTAACTAACAAGACTTTCTTTTGTCTCCATAGAATTTAGGTTTTCGACTTCTACCGACAAGCTCTCTCCAGCCTGTAGTAAGTAGAGTGAGCAAGAAAGAAGTATAATGTCCAAAAAACGGAAAAAGTATTTCAAGAGGGCCTTTATCCGTACCTAAGCTAAGCTACTATTGATTCTGTGCCCAAGCCGACTTTAGTTACGAATTCCCTTTGTCTTAAACAGTTTATCAAATCGTAGCTAAGACACTGTCGACTACGTCTGTCTCGAAATGGCAGATAAATCACATCTCATTATTTTTGTGCGTATTTATTAACTCCGAATTATTGAAAACAAGTCTTGAGTTCATTTACTGAACCCCTAATATTTTGCAATCAAAACACATATAAAAAGAAAGTTAGAGACCACTAGCATAAGCTGACATTAATTTTCAACTGTAACTGTATCAAGAAAACATATTTGTTGTGTTTTTTCTAAAATATAAAAATCCTGTTATAATTATATTTTAATAACAAAAATAGTAATGGTATCATTTACCGTATAACGAAAATGATTTTGATTTTTCATAGTGATCGCAAACTATTTTTGATGTTGGTATGTTAGACCACATTTTTGATGTTGGTATGTTTATAGCTTCTGCATCGCAACTGTATTGATGCTAAAAGCAGCGCAGTGTGTAAAGGTTGACATTTTGCGACTGCATCGATGCTAACGCGCGTTATTATCGCGACTACATCGTTGCTAAAAGTCGCAGTGTGTAGGTAAGGGACAATCGGTCATAAGTGGATCTGATACCAACTCCAGCTATGACGCAGTGCCTCAAAGATAGGCGATTCTGTCAATAGTAAGATTAATTGAAGAAAGAAGATTTGAAGCACCCAAACTGTCGACATGCGCTTCGTTTCTGGATCGTATTGATAAATCCAAGGCTCATCAACTGTAACGATGTCGTTAACACGCCGAGACGAGCCTGCTTCAAACTTTTTCAGCATATCACGCCACCATTCCATCCGGGCCTGCTTCTAAGCGTCGGTGAGGTAGTGCGGCCCCCAGAGTGATACCATCCTCTTCACGCGAAGATGCCTGTGTCGAATCTCGTGAACGCTTCCCGATCCAATCTTCAATATGTTCTGAATCTCCTGATATGTCGTAATGTAATATCTTGTTTTTTTTTACTGCTAGCACGTTTTAATAGCCGTCAAAGGGCGACCGCTTTGTTCTTCATCCCCTAAGGTTGGTCGACCGCTCTTGAATTCGTTATACCAACAATACACGGTGGCCTTTGAGGAGTTAGATACTTCAAATGGCTATCCATAAATGCCATGTGAAGTATTGAACGATTTTTCCGGTTTAAGGCGACACTTGAAATTGTAATAAAATCATAGCTCTAAGACCTCTTACGCGCGTTAGCATTGCGACTGCATCGATGCTAAAAGTCGCCGTGTGTAAATGTAGACATTTTGCGACTGTATCGATGCTAACGCGCGTTAGCAAGGCGACTGCATCGCTGCTAAAAGTCGCAGTGTGTAAAGGGTTTAAAATGTTCCCGAGGCACACAATGTTGAAAACCTATTTTTTACTCACAAATAATCATATTTGCGAAAAAGATTCTAACCGGCCAGTCTCCCAAATATAAAAACTTTTTTTCCAATACTTTTTGAATGGCCTGGTATGTATGTACAAAAACTACATTAATCTATTCAGCCTGTTTTCCTGCCTTTTATGTCCTTATTAGGACATGTGATACGATATTGAGATTGGCGCCCTATTAGGCAGTATGAGCACTTAACTAAATCCAGATAAAGAGATAAACGCATTGCGTTATCATATCTGTCATGTGAAGCGCCGTGCGTTTTGAAGAGCCTGTGCTAGAAAGCTTTAGCTGCGCTACAACAGTGATAAAGCTGGGGTAACGTTTAATGTGGTGTAGTAAAGATAGTTTTTTCCTTTTAGAATATTGTCAACAATCGTGACATATATTTTTTAACGAATTGATTGTTTAAAATAAGTTAAACACAAAACTTACTAAGGTAAATCATCGTTGAACACTGAGATCTTTTAAAATCGAATAGTTGATAAATTTAACTCACTGATATTATTCTAAAAGTTATAAAAAGATTGTTTACAATACAACCAAGCAAAGAAAAACGGACTTTACATACTGCAACTTCTTGAGATTACCCACCAGAAGGCAATTCCTGTGCAATTCGTATACGAAAAAAGTTCACCGATCAAATTTTATTTGTTGTTTTCTTTTTTTTTATTTTGTTTGTGTGATAGTTTTTGTACGTGTAGATATTTCACTTATTTTTAAGGTAAAACGGTTAAACTCGCAATCGAATTACCACACGAAAAAGTTCGATTGCCACGAGAATCGGCCTCCTGTATTGCGAATATTTTTATCTTAACTTCTAGCACAAGCATAATATACCTACTCGTATATCTTCTGCAAAAAATATAGAAGTCACCAAACAACATTCGATATTATTTTGTATACTTTCGATGTAAAAGAAAATCTAACGTCGCGACGTTATGATGCCTGTTGCTTCAAAGTGTTAGAAGTTTCGATACTGTTTACCTGTGTTCACCAGATGGCGCTTGAAAAATGTTGAAACAAAGTTCGTGTTGATTTATTGAAAATCACATTCTAAGATATAGCCACAAGTAAAATAGGTATCAGAAAATCAGAAGATCCAGGACGTACAGAACTTATCCAGGCGTAATGTCAAAATTTTGACATTTCGATTGCTTCAGATACCGCAGATCACAGCTTCTTGTGCAGCAGAATATTTACCTTCTTGTAATAGTATAATATGGCTACCATCTTGGAATCAAGTAAACATGATTTTAAGCTCTTGCACATAAATGAGCAATCTTTTGTTATCATCAAGTAGGTATTTTCCCTTTGGATTCCTTTACGCAATTGTACCCGTCCGGATCCGTTTCAAAGCGCTATCTTTACGGTCCGTCCGGCCAAAACATCCGGTGTGGGCATTTCGGATTTCAACCTATTTACGTTTTTCACTGTGCCTTTTACCTTGTCTGATGCGATGTGACCACAATCCACAAAGCGTTCGACAATCGTCTGCCGACAATTGCAAAATATCTATGTAATCTTAAGATTTCGTGATTCCCTGCTAATAATATTCTGGTTAAAAATGACGCGAAAGAATGTCATTTTCTTGCGTTTCTAACTATCTCATTCATTACCAAATTTAACAAATAAATAAACGTATGGTGACTTTGAAGGTGTGAAAAGTAACAGATGAGATAATTTCTTCGACTTTTAATAATTAAATGTTAATAAATGAATGCAAGAGACTACAATATCTACTTAGTCAGTATGACATTGTTAAGAATAATGATGTAAAATGGACAAACGCAACGCAAAATCAAGAGTTTATTCCGATGAATACGCTATTTGTGTTTTTTTTGTTTGTTTTTGCTTAAATAACGTGAATATAAAGTGAGTTTCATTTTCTTTTGTTTCAGGCCCCGTGTTTGAACTTCGCTGAGCTGCATAAATTACATTTTCATGCCCATGTGAGTACCTTTATTTGTTTAACGAAATATATTTGAAGGCAAAGTAAACGTAAAAAAAAACTTATCGTATCTAATTTGATGAACAAGATAAAGAAATCTAACTACGCAGCGCAATATAAAGCGCAATGAACGGCTACGGTCTACAAGTCTTTCTTATTCGTCGCAGTAATCTTTGTGACTGAGAGTCGATTTTATCATCGTCAGGTAAGGAATATTCGACGATTATGATACAAAACCCCTAATTTGAAAACGTCACCTATTTGACAGCAATCATTTCTGAAAATGATATTTAAAAACCAGATTTTTTATACTTATACGGTCGGATAAGTCCTATCTGACGTTGGTAAAATCTACTCTTAGAGTCGATTTTACAAATAAGGAATATTCGTCAAATATGATAAAAAAAACCGGCCAAGTGCAAGTCGGACTTGCGCACTGAGGGTTCCGTGCCAACTTTAACAAAATAAGGCAATCCACTTACTACCACTTAGTAAAATACCACAATATTTTGTTGTTTTTCATAGAGTTTGTATAAAGAACAAAGTTATGTTTGCGGTTGTTGAAAATGTACTATATCCTTAAAACTTCTCGTTCGATCCCGTCCAAACCAAATTTCGTTGAAAGTGTTTGTTAAGGTCTACGTTATATATTTTTTTACAAAATTTACACTCGCTTAGTAAGGTTGGGGGGCACTTTACCACTTTTGAAGCGTCTAGCTATGAAACGTTAGACTATTAAATAAAATGGTTTTAGGAACCTGTATGTAATTTGAAAAGACCTATTCATAGACACCCCATTTGACAAAAAACCGGCTAAGTGCGAGTCATACTCGCGCACTGAGGGTTCCGTGCTAACTTTAACTGAATAAGGGAAACCACTTACTTCTACTTAGTAAAATACCACAATATTTTGTTGACTGCAAATATAACTTTGTTTTTCATAGTGTTTGTAAGAAGTACAAAGTTATGTTTGCGGTCGTTGAAAATGTGTTATATCTCAAAAACTACTCGTACGATCTCGTCCAAACCAACCTTAGTTGAAAGTATTTGTTAAGATCTACATTATATATTTTTTTCAAAATTGACACTTGCTTGGTTTAGAAGTTAGATGGGAGGGGGGGGGGGACGCCCATTTTACCACTTTGGAAGCGTCTAGCTATGAAACGTTAGACTGTAAAAGAAAATGGTTTAAGGAACCTTTAAATCATTTTGGAAGACCTATCTATAGACATCCCACACGCATAGGTTTGACTAAAAAAAATTTTTGGTTTTAGTTTTATGTATGGGAGCCCCCCCTTAACTGTCAATATTTTTTATTTTTTATATGAGAATCAGTAAGCGGTTAACAAGACACATCTTCCTACCAAATTTCAATGGTGTAATGCTTATAGTTACAGAATAAAATGGCTGTGACATACGGACGGACAGACAGACAGACAGACAGACAGACTTGACGAAACTATAAGGGTTCCGTTTTTTGCCATTCGGCTACGGAACCCTAAAAACGGTTTTAGTTTCATGTATGTGAGCCCCCCTCCCCCTCCCTTCAGTATCATTATTTTTTTGTATAATAATCATAAAGCGATAACAGGATACATCTTCCTACCAAATTTCAACAGTGTGATGTTTATAGTTACAAAATCGTTTCTCGCCATTCGGCTACGGAACCCTAAAAACGCCTAATTTTAAAACGTCACCAAATAGGTGACAGCAAATTTTTATTAAAATGTCATTTAAATTCGGTCATTTTATACTTATTCGGTCGAATAAGCCCTATCTGACGTTGGAATAATCGACTCTAAATCAGTTTCTTCCAAGCTTAAGTGTTCAGTCTATCCATTTGCATTACTTGTTTGTTGGAGAACTCCGCTTAAACCTTTTATATCTAACTTCATACTATCAAAGGAAGCTTCAAACTCCATATCAAAGAGTTGGTGAATTAGTCCGCAAAAACGGGTCTATTGGTCCTTGCTCCAATATCCGGTATCAGACCGTCGATTATAGTGGGCCGGTAACGCGAGGACCGATCAGCGGTCGAAGTCTGAAGCAAAGTTTTTGACATTTCACGTTGACTTTTTCAGCTTACTGATTTTCTGTTGCATCAAATATCCTTTTAATTAACGTAGCAAGCTTAATTTAAAGATTCTTCTCAATCAATAAATACAGGAAAGCACCAATTTTGCCTTAGCATTTTTCAAGCGCCACCTGGTAGTTTTACAGAGAACTATGTCGAGACTTCCGTACCCAGATTCCGTCCGCGTCCGAAGTCTGAAGCTAAAATTTTGACATTTCACATAGAATATTTAAAATATTATGACTTTCTGATGCATCTAATATCCCTTTAACTGGTTTATAATGTATTTAACACTCACAATGTAATATTTTATATTCATAAAGATAAAATAAGTAACCAAAACTTTGCGCACGTAATGACGTAATTAACGTCACGCGTTATGACGTATCCATAAGAAACCACAAATTTCCCAAGGTCGGACAGACAGCACGGTAGCCCAATCGGTAGAGTGTTTGGCCCGGCTAGCCAAGAAGTTGTTTGTTCGAGTTCCCCCCGTGCGCAAATTTTTGGTTTCTTATTTCATCTTTATGAATCCTTTTAACTTTTGTAAAATGGAAGCTTAATTTAAAAATTATTCTCAATCAATAAGTACACGAAAACACCAATTTTGTCTTAGCGTTTTTCGCCACCCGGTGGTTTTACAAGGTACTTTGTCGAGACTTCCGTACCTTGTATACACTTATGCATAGGCATAGATGACATAGAGTTGGCCTAATTATGTTTTCTGTTGTATGATGGGTTGGCCGTAATGTTTACAGACGTCAGCAAATAAACACCCACACACATAAAAAACAGCCTCATGATAAGTGTTTAACGTTGGATCCAGTATATGTATGTAGAAGTCTGCTACTTTTTTCTGCTCCTTCGACTCGCAATTCTCAACTTATCTATGACAATGTGTCTAACTTGAAAAAATCTAAGAAGCTGATTGAAAATATATTAACCAAAGAATTAAATGTAGTAATCCTCGCCATTCAGACCATAATTCAGGGGCACGTAATAATCTACCTGGGGGTACCCGGGACCGAATTATCAATTGCGTCACAAAGAAACTTATGAAGTGTGAAGGGAGGAAAAATCATTGGTTTCGATTCGAGGGGCCCGCAGTAAATCGCACCCCAGCAATTAGGAGATCGAGTACCGCCCTATCTGATTCTTTGAATTATTGGGGAAAGTGGCTAGCTGGAGCAAAATACCGCAGAGCATCTACGGTTATTCACTGAACTGTCTTTGTTTATTTGTCATTTTCTTTATCCTCTATGTGTGATCCAAAGTGGTGTTAAAAATGATAGAGATGGTTATAAAGGGTAACAAAAATAGTATCTTTTAGGATATGAAGCAAATCAAAGACGGAATCATTTATTTACTGAATGTAGTTCATTTAATAGCACCCCTTTTTTAGGCTTATATATATACATAGATAGCTTGGACTTTGGTTACATTAAATTATACAGGGAGTCAAAAATGATTTTATTTTTACCGTCTTCAAAAACAAAGGACCTTCGTTTGTTTTTCGAAATATATAATTTCACGGATCTACCTACCCAATATTATAGGTATCTGATCCACGCAGCCGAACAGATAACCAAGGGTGACCAAACTCCAGTCATTAAGGCATAAGCCCTCACCATGCCCCTTTTTACGCGTCTTATCGAGCGAGCCATTCTTTAATTAGGTAGGCACGTCTTAGCGATTTTAAGTTAACCTCTAATGGACCCACGGGAACGACCTATTTTTGGACAAGCTCCGATCGATTTATCTCTACAACCTTTTATACGGTGGAGTATCGCTACGTCATTTATCAGTAGCAAGGTGTCCCTTAAAAACAGGAGATGGTACCCCCTATACCTAACATGGCGTATAGTTCGTGTAAACACATTTACATCTCTCCTGTTCGGAAAATTGAATAATCATGCGTAGATAGCCGGGTGGAATATAGCTTTTCATTGCTTTGCAAGCTTTTCTTTCATTTCATTTGGAAATTAACTGTCATGTTGTCAAAAAAGCTTGAGACTTAAATCTCTTGCTCAACTACATAACATACTTCTACAACCACACAAGTAAATGTAATTTCTTTCCTCAGGTCAAAATAAAAAATGTGAGAGCATTTATTTCACTCTCGAACTTATTGTGCTCTCACTTCGTTCGAGCGCCAGAAATATCTTGAGTGACATGAGTCGCTTTCTCTCCGTCTATAACAATCTACTCATTTGTTTTTCCTTTGGATCTTTTTTACTTTAGTGATGTGTAAGTATGTATTTTTTTTCTAACATGGCAGCAAAAGTTTTGGTATGCATACCTTTTTCGAGATTATAACAATACGAGTAACCTTATCAGCCTCCTGATTTAGTACCACTCGGCTGCGGAATCGGTTACGATTCGATAACTTTCATATTTATAAAATTGTAATAACGTGAAGTTTTCCGATGGAACAATTAAAAAAAAATATATATATATATATATATATATATATATATTTGTTATCGAACTGACATATTGTCATCCGATCAAACTACGACATTAACTTATGAATGAATAGAAAATATAAACAATCTAGCCGAAGGGCTTATCGAATGTTTCTGAATCGCGCTGCTGAATTTCAAAACCGAATACATCTGAAACTTAAACAGTTTAACAGATTCGGAAAAACCTATTTCATAATATATCATCTCATACCTTTGCCCCAAAGTGACATCACTATGACGGCGTATTCGCCTCCGTTTTGCACATATTTTGTCTCGCGCTAGGCGGTTTTCCTTTCTTATACCGGTTTACATCGGCCATTGTGTGATTTATTGTTTTTCTGTTCACTCTTATACCTGCCAGGATATTTATTATCAGCCATTTCCAGGCAGACGGTTTTGTTTTATCCAGACGAACGATCGGTTTCATATCGTAAATAATCTCCGCTATCCTCTTATGATATTTTATTCATACGGTTCTGTCTCTTGTGCCTTGTCGTTTTTTAAATGGGGAATATTTTAGTATATTTATAGAGAAAGGGAGTTTATTTCAGCAGTGAGTGATGCAGAATTATATCGCCTAACATAAGGGGCATTTTGCTATTTTTTTTTAAGCTATCTACAAAATATTGTAATTTTTGAATTGATATATTTTTTATCTAAAATCTCTTTTCAAATCATTGT
This sequence comes from Pyrausta purpuralis, assembly GCA_963924145.1. Lineage (NCBI taxonomy): Eukaryota > Metazoa > Arthropoda > Insecta > Lepidoptera > Crambidae > Pyrausta > Pyrausta purpuralis. The sequence goes on from OZ001659.1 coordinate 22,419,531, forward strand.
CATGCTATAAACCAATTTAAATGAGAGTAGATCTTAATACAGTGGTATTGAAATATATTAATTATTTGCATTACGCCGTATTTAATATTTATTACATTGTGTAGTATTGTAGTACGTAATAGGTGTATTTCTTACGCGACTCAGATGTTGCGTGTATATGAATTAGCTTGTAAATGATATGGGATATTAGCAGCCAATAATTAATCATTGAAAACCGTTTTGGGCAACATTAAATGTGGCTTATAAATACAGTTTCCAATAATGTATTTAACTATGTAAATTGCAATATAAAACTAGCTATTATACCCGAGGAAAACAAAATTGAGAAATTCATAGGTGTTAAATATAATTTTATTTTATAAGCAGCAAAAAAGTAAAATACCAAAACTCTTCGGCGTTATAAAGATTACCGTCTACCACAAGATAGCAATTATCATAAATCAGACAAACCTGCAACTTTGTTATGCTAAACAATTTCTCGCCTGAAGGATAAAGGCGATTAAATTCATTAGCAACAGTCTGTGTTGCCAGATGAAAAATATTTATACACTGCACCACAGTCGCTACCCTCGATGGCGACCCTCCGACCACGGTTGGGGCTGGGGTGAGTCATCTCGACAGCTGACTAATACGCCAACTGATACCACAAGCTGTGATTAACAGACAGCTCATTTCAGTTGCATACATGTTTGACATCTTGATAAGTGTTACGAACGTAACTAAGTAAAACGAAATCCGTCAATACGATTATCGTTTTGCGAATCCAAAGCCTTTCATAGTAAGCATTTCATACTAAAAGGTAGCCCAGTAAGTAGCCCTCAGGACCTCTTGCGCAATGCAAAAACGTGCAACGCAGTATATGCATGAATACTATTTTTATGATTTTTGTATAACCTAATGGTTTGAACGAAATCGAACTAGCAGTTTTTAAGATACTCGTACCTATAGCACATTTTCGATAACCGCCAACATAACTTTGTTATCCATACAAATACTATGAAAAGCAAAGTTATATTTGCTGTCAACAAAACATTGTGCTATTTTGGCTAAGTGGAAGTAAGTGGATCTGTAATTCAGTTAAAGTTGGCACGGAACCCTTAGAGTGCGAGTCCGACTCGCACTTGGCCGTTTTTTTTTTGTATCTATTTTGCCTAATAATTCTCAGTCATTTGTCGACCGATTCGAATTTGTTTTCGCCTACCTAGAGTTATACCTTCTAGTTGGTCCCATTATTACCAAGTCGAGATCTGATGATCGGATCTTGTTCTTGAAAATTTCTATGTAAGATACCAAATTCACAATTAATATTAATAAAAATTGAAGATTGACTTGTACCTCACAAGTATAATAAAGGTGACTATTCTTACACTTTAAAAAGATTATGAGCAGTCTCTTCCATGATATATTGGCGATTCTTTTGTAGCTGTCGTAGCAAATAATACATTACGTATTAGACATATGCCGTTATGTTTGAGCTACGGAAATACACCCTCGTAAATACAATGCGTGCGCAGACATCGGCCTACGTATAACTGATCCAATAAAACGTTTTCTGGGAAAACTTTACATTGGGTAAGATACTGTTTTATTTTACTGTTGAAATAGTTGGCCAAATAGTTTTCAATATTGAAGCAATCAACAAAGCGCGTTCAACTTTGCCATTAGCATCTTATTTGTTTTTGTTATACGATACCATTATTTGAAAGTTGAAAGACAACATCTTTTCTGTAATGAATCTATTATTATATGATACGTATTTTTTAATTTGTCATGTATTTATTTATTTGTTTTATTGTATTTGTGATATAACGTGTATTAGTTCTATTTTTATTTACTATCTTAAAAGTGTAATATTGAATATTAGCTATATTTTTACACACCGCTTTCTACCTCACTAATAAACATTGTTTCCTCTACCCAATGGTTGTCTGGATGAGATCGCTTCCAGCGATAAGACCCCAATATTGTACAAATGATTTGCCTGTAATGTTATTGTTTCTTGTGTCCTTACTTGTGCAATAAAGAATATTTATTGATTTATCTTTTATTTGGTGTTGACTGACTGACTGACTTGGTTCTTCATCTAAGGTAATGTATGCATCAGTTTTTAGAATGTTTTAACACTCACAGTGTCATATTTAATTGTAATATTTCATCTTTAAAAATGTATGAATCTCTTGTTTCTTTATTAGCAACCGTTAAGCACGAATGTCTATAGATATCGAATTCTACAGGGATATTTTAAACTAAGAACCTACACAAGGCTCATAATTCCTTCCACATATTAAAATTAAAATCATTTTTTATAAGCTATCATTTTATGTAACCGATTAAAATCATAACAAACACTTTAGAATTTATATTTGCTTCAAATTCAACTAATAAATTACAGTTACATTATCTAAAATTGACGAATAATATTAAAGTATCAAAAAAATTGATCTGCTTAAATGGATCTCGGCAATCGAAGTGATACTTGATTTTTCTAGGTTTCATTGATTCAATTCATTTGAATATAAATATGTGGAAGAGATTATAAATCATGAGTAGGTTCTTAGTTTAAAATATTGATATTGTTTTCAAAGTCACCCTGTATATTCATTTAAAGAAAGCATAAATGCAATGTGTTATCGTATGAATTACTAACAAAATAAATTATCTTTTTGGCACTCAACTCTCATACAAAACTGACTCTTTACTTTAATCATCGTTGAGTTTATGCACCCGAATAACAGAGTCCTCGAGCCGTCACCACTTTTATTTTAAAAAGGCTTAATATTAAACAATTTTTCGTGGAACCAGCGGCAGAAAAAAGGCATTTCCTCGCTCCACTGGCCTACGTCCTGCCGACTGTTAGCGACTGCGCTTCGGAACCATTTTTTAACTTCAATCTTTAGTTGTAGATATCCTGTTGACTTTTGCAGTTAAGTCCACAATTAATTATGATTTAAATAAAATATGCATTAGGTATGTCACTTAGGCCTGATTTTCAATAGTCAGATTATGAACATTTGTCGAATAAAATACAATATAGCTGATTTGAAAACGTCATCCATTGTCGGCAATCATCTTTGTAAATTTCATATTAAAATCGGTCACTTTATACTTTATCCAGTCAGTTATGTTCTATCTGACGTTTGAAAAATCGGCCTTTAATGTGTGATATGTAACTCCTTCGATATCTGATGATTTTAGTTCAATCACAATCGATGAAATATATGACATAATGTCCATAGTGTAAGATGTGTACAAAACCTCATCAGTAAAATAAAACGAGTAAACTTCTTTCCATTTTACAAGTATATCTGACTTGAATTTCTCAAGTATACTTATCTTTTTTAAACTAGCGGTATTCAATATCCATTCTTTCAGATAAATTACAGCGAAAGGATTTTTCCTCGAACCTGTTGAATTTTCAAGCTTCAATTCAGAAGTTCCGATCAGTGTAATTAAAAATTGTTGGAAATTGTCGACGCTTATAGAGGTTGTTAGTCGATTTCGACAAGACAATCGACAGTTTCTCTTGGCTTACCAAACTTTGTATGATACTTACCTCTATCTGTGCCTTCGTGCCAAAAAAAGTTTTCCATATATGTATTTTTAAAATGTAAAACACACTTTTAGCATAAATTCCTTTCAAATACTGTTTAATAAACTAAAAATCCATTTCCACGGACGTCAGCTCCACTCTGCCATCAATTTGCAGTAAAAAATAAATTCGATATCGGAAGTGCATTTCAGTAAAACACAGCTATGTAAGCTCAAGCTCGAGGCGTCGATGCAACGCAAATTCATTTAGTTGTCGCAAGAGGCGCTATTGATAGACTCTATGAGCTAGATGAAAAAGTCTGATGGAGTTCGCGGCATAAATTGATCTGAATGACAATTTATTATTTAAAAAAGATGCCCTATTTAAGGAAAGGTCTCATTTTAGTGGAGTCGATGTTTTATTAGAGATTTTACTCTTTTTTTCTTGCTCTCTTGCTGTTTTTTAACTTCATGATTTTTTATTTTTTTTACCGCTACGTACATCGTGATTGTAGCTGCCTATTGCAAGGCAAAATTACTCAAAACAACCTGAAAGCCGAGTACTTCTTTTTTTTATATATTTTATGATCAGACATTTAACTACTATCACAACTCCATGGCGATTCAGAACTTTCGATAAGCCATATGGCTTGGGTTTCTGCTAGATTTTGTATTCATTTTTCAATAAATGTCGCAGTTGATCGGATTTCGATATGTGAGCTCGGTAGCAAATGTAATAAAAGAACAAAATTAAATAGTTCCATTAGATAAATCCATGTAATTATAATTGAATTAATATGTGAAAGTTATCGAATTGTAACCGAATTCGTAACCGAATGGTTCTGAATCGGGAGGCTGGTGGTAAGTGATAATGTCGTCGAGGATGGATCATGTCTGACGAGTAACAATCTATTCAATATTTTTCTTTAAAATGCCCAAATCTTATTATTTAAGGAACACTTATTTCATTAAAGATTTGTATTTTAGTTTAACATTTGTTTCTGAAGCGTTAGTAAGCGTTATATTTCTCTGGCGACCCGCAATGTGAAACCACCGGTTTATGTTTACTTTTCTCTTTGTGTCTCATATAAACTGCATTAGTACTTTGCCACTAGACAATTTCCGGAATCAGCCTCTAATCGGATTCTGGCGTATCCGTAAAAAGTGTATCAAGCCTCATTCCACGAAAGCGTCAGAGGTCGCTCGCGGTGTATCGCTTTCAAATCTAATTTTCGTCTCATCCATTTTGTTTTTTCGTATTGATTACCTTTTCAATTTACTTTTGGAGACCCGTGCTCAGAGGTCCAAACATGTCATTCATAATTTTCATTCGTCTAACTTTCCGTTTTTCCTCAACTGTCAAAAGTTCAAAAAGTGTGACATTCCCTTCTTGATTCCTTCTTGATTTTTACGAGCGGCAGGACAGCATAAAGGCAATACTCATTATAATACTTTGAGTTATCAGTTTTAAATTCTGAGGTTATACGAGTATTGTGTTTTTTCCTTTTTGCTCAAATTTGAGACATTTCTAATTTTCTTGTTACGAAATTATCGAAAACTAAGTATTTTTATATAAATGTAAGTATTTTTTTATAGTAAGATATCAAATGTGAAAAATCGTACAAGTTTCTATCGAAGGTTTACTTACTTACTTACTCCTTTGGCGCAGCGACCCAAAGTGTGTCTTGGCCTCCGACACAAGAGAACGCCATCTGATCCGGTCTTGCGCCGCCTCTTGCCAGTCTGCAACTTGTAGCTCCTGCAGATCTGATAGGACGGCGTCCTTCCAGCGGTATCTGGGCCGGCCGACGGGGCGGCGGCCACAAGGTATTCCAAGATACACTGCTTTGGCGCTACGATCCTCCCCCATTCTTTCGAGATGGCCCATCCAACGGAGTCTCTGGGCTTTGGCTTCTCCCACGATGTTAGGTTCGGCAACCAGCTCCTCGATCTCTTGGTTTTTCCGGACCCTCCAGCTGCCATCTTCTCTCTGAGTTGGACCCAGAATCTTCCTCATGATCTTCCTCTCCGCCACTAAAAGCTTTTCTTCTTCCTTAAGGGTTAGCGTCCAAACCTCACTGCCGTACATCAAGATCGGTCTTATGACAGTTTTGTATATCCGTATCTTGGTTCTCCTGCTAAGAAGCTTTGACACCAGCACCTTGTGAAGGGCAGCTGTACATCGCAAGGCATTCTGTATACGGGTATCTATCTCCTCTTCCCTTGTGTTTGTGTCGGTAATGGTACACCCCAAGTACTTAAATTTTGCGGCTCCTTTAAAAATAATATCTCCACATCGCAGATGTTCGCGCTGTTGCCTTGTGTTTTTATAACGCTTCATGTGGAGATATTCCGTCTTCTCCTGATTTATTCTGAGTCCAACTCTGGATGCCTCAGAAGCAAGGTTCTGCACCGCAATCTCTACTTCTCCCTTGGTCTGGCCCAGGAGAGCCAAGTCATCCGCGTAACCAATGACCCTATGTTGTCCGTTCAGTCGTACACCTATGTCCAGAGACATAACTTTCCGGATGACATATTCTAGAGCCAGGTTGAAGAGCATTGGAGACAAAGCATCTCCTTGTTTAAGTCCCGTTACCACATCGAACTCCTCCGTCAATTCACCCCCAACCCTGACGCGCATCTTGCTCACTCTTGTCGCAACCTTGAGTAGCGTAATTAGCTTTTGTGGGATGCCAAAGCTGTCAAGTATGTTGTACAGAGAGAATTAGAGATTGGCAATAGATTTCATGGACTTCAAGTTGATGAAATGGATGTGGAAGCTCTTTGGGACACCATGAAGAATACAATAAAAGAAGTGGGCCTAAAGATCATAGGGAAAAAGAAACGGAAAAGGAAGAGAAAGTGGTGGACAGAAGAATGTGAGAAGATTGTGGAAGATACCAGGAAGTACCGCATTCTTGCAGAACAAAGTCCACAGTGGAAGCAGCAATACAACGACCTTAGACTGAAGTCGAAGAAAATCATACGGAAAGCGAAAAGGAAACAGCTGGAAGACATCATAGCTGAGATGCAGACCTTGATAAGATCTAATGAATCACGCAAGTTTTACCAAGAAATACGAGCAGTAAAGAAAGGCTACCAACCCACCACACAATTCCTACTTGATGATGCGGGCAATCTCGTGACAGATTCAGATGATTTAAAGAGCAGATGGCGCGAATATTTCCAGGGCTTACTAAATTGTCCGGAGCCGGAACAACCCGTCACTTCTGTATCCGGGATAAATGTTGATATGGAAGTACCAGAAGAAGACCCATTATCGTTTGAAGAGGTTAGGAAAGCAATAATGAGGCTCAAAAATAATAAGGCACCCGGCATTGACAGTTTGCACGCCGAGATCTGGAAATACGGAGGAGGTGCTGTCCAGTCAACTCTGTACGAATTGCTTTGCAAAATTTGGACGGCTGAAAAACAGCCCGGCGAATGGAACATTGGAGTCATATGCCCTGTTCATAAAAAGGGTTGTAGGAAGACATGTTCCAACTACCGAGGTATCGCTCTCCTTCCGACAGCTTATAAGGTGCTGTCGTATGTGCTTCTGGATAGACTCGAACCGTACGCGGAAAAAATCATAGGAGACTATCAGTGTGGATTCCGGCATAACCGTAGCACCGTGGACCAAATCTTCCTTCTAAAGCAACTGATGGAGAAGAAATGGGAATATGCTCAGAGCATCCACTCGCTGTTTGTCGACTTCAGTAAGGCCTACGACAGCATCGATAGAGAATCACTATCGAAGGTTTCATTCGCAAAAATATTAATTCGTGGTTGTAATTGTAGTTGTTTACACAACTTTTAAAAGTGTTAATTGTACTGTTGAATATCTCTGACGGTAACCGATAAACCGCAGGTAGAATATCGTAACCTTATCCCTCTCGCTGCCACATATTAGTGAATATCTCCAAAACAGTCACATTACACATTTTTTTCTCATTTCTCCATATAATAGGCTCAATCTGTGAAACAGCCACTTGTCTCTCTCTCATTTGAGCCGCTCCGCAAACTTTTCATTTGATTGCGTTTTTACTTTGTTGTTTTAATGTTCGAGTTCGAGCCCTGTTTGTTTTCGGACGCCATGTTTTTGTTTTAAAAAAATACTTGGTAGGTATTTTTATTGTTTGTGTGCGTGCGTGTGGAATATTGACACAAATGCAATGATTATCTGTCATTTGTAATAAAAATTGTTTGTTGGTTTTTATGATACTTTTTTAATCACTATCTTAATTTACTAAGATATAATCTTCAATTATTTTTTATAACATGCACTTTATACAATGTTTATCTTACCCGTTAACCAGTAATTGGATTGCATCTTATTTATACCTTTTGTAATATTTAACACTATATTATTTTATTTAATGAAATAATAAAACGTGCACAATTATACTAGAGTAAGTATTGTTTGTGCAATAAGAACTACCTACTTGACAGCGATTGTTTATTGCATAGATTGAAATCGGCTTCCATTAACCTTCGCAAGATTACAATCACTTTATTATTTTTATTCTTATTTGTCAGAATATTAGCCAGGCTGCGGTGGAGCCCTAGTGGAATTTTATAAAAAAAAAAGGGTTCACTCCTAACAACTTATTCAGTTTATCCTTACAAATAATAAAGCAAAATATTATGTTAGTTAATTATAATTTGTCTCATCAAAAAATTGTCAATGTCTTTACGATTAACGTACGTGAAACTTTTCAGAAATTAATTGAAATTTACCGTTATTGACACCGGTTTTGTTTTTTTGATTCACATAGACTTAGAACAGGACTTTAGTTCAATAGCCTCTAATTGCATAGTCTGACTTAATCACCCAATCTGATATCAGAATATTACTTGCTCGATTAATATTCTAATCAATTTTCAACGAACCAGTCGATACCGGTCCTACAAATCCTGCGATGCAACTCGATCTATAAGTTTTGCTTGTTATTTGCTAGAAAGTAAAAATTAAAAAGTGTAGTTGCAATTCGTATGTTGCCTAATAGACGTCACGAAAATTACTTATATTTTATTTATATACTTCAAAACGCATTGTCAGTTTGTTCAGCCTAAACTGCTTTTTAACCGACTTCAAAATAGAGGAGATTATAAATGCGGCTGTATTTTTTTTTGTATGTATGCTATCTCAATCATTTGTGGACCGAATAAATAAAAAAATAAAAAATCGGCCAAGTGGTAAGTGCGAGTCGGACTTGCGCACTGAGGGTTCCGTGCCAACTTTAACTGAATTAGGGAATCCATTTACTTCTACTAAGTAAAATACCACAATGTTTTGTTGACTGCAAATATAACTTTGTTTTTCATAGTGTTTGTATTAAGTACAAAGTTATGTTTGCGGTTGTTGAAAATTTATTATATCTCAAAAACTACTTGTTTGGTTTAGAAGTTAGATGTGGGGGGGGGGGGGGACGCCCATTTAACCACTTTGGAAGCGTCTAGCTATGAAACGTTAGACTTTAAAAGAAAATGGTTTTAGGAACCTCTACGTCATTTTAGAAGACCTATCCATAGACACCCCATAGGTTTGACAAAAAATATATGTTTTGGTTTTAGTTTCATGTTAACTGTCAATATTTTTTATTTTTTATATGAGAATCGGTAAGCGGTTAACAAGACACATCTTCCTATTAAATTTTAATCGTGTAATGCTTATAGTTACAGAATAAAATGGCTGTGGCATACGGACGGACAGACAGACAGACAGACAGAAAGACAGACAGACTTGACGAAACTATAAGGGTTCCATTTTTTGCCATCCCGCTACGGAACCCTAAAAACTACATACAGGGTTCCTTCCTTCTAGTTGGTCCCATTGTTTCCAATTCGGGATCTGATGATGGGATCTTGGTGTAATCGAGGAAAACCCTTAAATTTAAAGGCACGTATAGTGTTTTTGTACTAGTATTTTAATGTGGACTTATCTTTACGTCTGATAGTCACCAGTTTGTGAAGCTCATCTGATGGTGGAACTCCTTGATGCTTGGGAGTTCATTGATTATGACGCCGAAATTACTTTACTTATAACCAAAGTACCGACTGACGTTGTACTCGTTTTCATAGCGATTTAACCATATATTCTTTTTATTTGTTAGGTTTATCAGATTCACGTTAAAATCACAGTTATTTCATGCAAGTAATACAGGTTCGGCGTTGATTATTGCGTCAGCGCTCTCGATTGTTTTGCGTAACCCACTTGTCGTCAACTCAGTTGGTCCTACCTACGCAAGTTGTCAGGACGAAACGTGCGTCTGTATGATCGATTTGTTTTTGTTTATTCACGACACTGTTTTGTTTTAGTTTAACGACAGTTTTTACACCAAACTCGACAGATACAGTCGTTTTTCAGCCGTTTACGTTACTTTGCTTTTTGCAACTTTTTTTAGTTGATTTTATCCGCTACCGTTCGACTTTGAAAAGGCTTCGTTTAATGCTTGCAGTAGATTTTGCAATGTATCGATTCGAGTGAAGTGTATTTTTTGTCGATTCCTTTTTGTTTCGGCACGTCGATACAGACGACGGTTCGCATTCACAAAGCTTAGTTTGGTGTTACTACCGGTATTTTTAGAAACGTACACGTTTTTACTATAAATTGTGTCCTTTGTGATCGGTGCTACGTAGAGAAACTATTTTTTTGAAAGTGATTAATACATTGTGAAGTGTTGTGTTCTGTTAGGTTTAACATTATATAATAATGACAGTTGCTTGATATCAGATTAGAATATGTTAGTGTATGACAGGTGAGCTAAGCTTGTTCTTTCACAGTTTAAGATTTTTTGATTAAATTAAAACTTAGCTAGAATAAACTCGTTTTATACTTTCATAATTACCTTATTATGTACGACTAATTAGATCGTTGGTCACTTATATGGCGAAATGGTATCGTCATATTTTTGACGATTCTGATTCTTGTACAGTAGCAACAGGTTTACGTATTGCCCATTCGCGTTGATTATTATTTCTTTTAGACGGTTTAATTTCTGAAAGATCGGCGCGATTTTGTAAAAGCGGTACATTGATCTCTAATAGTTTTGTTGGGCTCTTGTGTTTTCTAAACAAGTTTACCAGGTATTCCAGATCTTCGATTATCCTAGTTTTTATAGTTTTCCTTTTATTTGGCCATTAAACCTTAACGTTAGTTATTAGGAAGATTATTTCGATTCTGATGATCATGAGTGAGGAAGTGAGTGTCATAAATTCGAAACTTTGCTTTCGCTTACCTTCGGAACTATCTGACCTACAGACTTGAAATTTGGGATTTTAAGTATGTTAATAGCTTACTCCAAAGGTTCTCAAATAGACCGGCTACCATCTAGCCTGATGATAAGTTATCCAAAATCACGTGATGAAGCGGTGTATACAACTTTTATCCATCTGGATAGTCTTCCACGGTTTAATATCATCAAAAAGCTTGTGGCTTTTTACCTAAGATGTTTTTAAATTATATAGATACGACGTACGCGCTCGAAAATGGCTACACGAAAGGCAGGTAATTGCCCGGAGTGCATTCAGTTGGGCACGCTTTCCCTTTATGGCTATACGTCCCGACAACGCCTTAAATTATTTCTCGTTTGCTGATAAAAATGACTTCCTGTGTGTTAAGGAGTCGTAACAATTACACTGCAACTGTAAGAGACAAGAAAAACGTGTCATTACATTCATCAGTAAAGTTTTTTTCATTTAAAAGTATTAAAACTTAAAACAGGTATTTATGTTGTACCATAATTTAGCAATGGCTGACATTAGGCTAAAGAGCGAGATGTCACGTGCTCGCGCCAATGATCGCTCAGTAACAATCAATACGTAACGAATGGTATATATTTATCTCTTTCAATCAACAGGCATGCCCCATCATTTGTCTTTATTAGCGCTTAATGCCGTTATACACAACTATACGTTCGTATATAGAGTTATTCTTGCGCCACTTTAAAATGCTTTAATGTTGGTGTAGAACGTGTCTATCCTTTTGAATGTCATTGCTTTTTACATATTCGGTACATTTCGTAAATACCTCATAGTTATCTATTCCTAATGAAAGCTAATTGCATCTTGAAATTTCCAATGAATGATTAATGGTGTGTCCTAATGGCCCTCGAAAACGAGCGAAGCCTAAACCCTTTATTGAGGGTTATTTACATCATTTTCAATTTACCCGGCAACCGGGCAGCCAGCTGGCAAATCTACTGCCCTACAAGATCGATGCAATGAGAAAAATATGAACACTGCACGATTGTACACAAATTATTTTCAATAGCGATTTGTAATTTTCCTTCGTGTTTGTCTGCCATTGTACGTAGTTTCAGGATCTACAACGTTAACCCAAATTAGTGCGTGTATTCATGATCAAGGATTATTTTTCCTTGTTAAATGGTGTGACGGCGTGTGGGGTGCTTGAATAATAAACACGTAGTACAAATCTCCAGGTTCTTCTCCAATAGTTTTATTCCAACAAAATAGCACAAAGATAAGGCACAAAGTGAGAGTAAGTACAAACAGAGTCTAAATTCCGACATGCAGCTCGCTTTTATACAAATCAAAACCCTGATCAACTGTAGAAAACAGTGGGGACGACATCCGTTTCCATATTTGAACATTTACTTAAATATTTATTTGTAGGGATAAACAATCTGCTAATTAAATATGTGAATTCATGAATTATTTAGTTATTAATCGTACTAAATTTAGTAAGCATTTACGATCATTATTTTAATAGTTAGGTACAATAAGCAAAATATTACCTTCATCAACCAATCAGAGTCAACTTCCTTTGGCGCCAAAATTAACATTTGTTATACGGCAAACATAAAAATCTAATATGTGTCCCAATTCAATTTACAATAAATAAAATATAATTATAATAATTAAATCTCTCAAAATTAATCAAAGTTATTCTTATATCATATCCGAATTACATTCAACATGGTGGACCTTCCGGCATTTCCACAATAAACATTATTATTATGACAAACCTAGATAGGTGTGTAAATTATGATGTATTGAACATATGTCGATGAGAATGTGAAATTTAGTGAATACAGTGGTGTAACATAAGTCACACACAGTGAGTATGTGGTCGTGGCATTACAGAACGAAGTAAATATGTGGGGCAGACTAGGATCGGAAATCATCTTGTAACAATGGCGTTGGTGAATAGTGATACGTGATTACCGCCTCTAAAATGACTCTTAATGCAATACATTCCCGACATTTGCGATGAGACCGACGCTTAAGATTTTTCATAGGTAGGTACTCAATTTAAATTGCGTCCCTTCGAAAATATAGAGAGAGTTAGTTGTGTAGTTACTGTGTGTGTGAAAATGTAGAGATAGTTAGTTGTGTAGTACGGACAACAGCACGTCAAGTTAAACACTGCGGTATCTTATGCAGTTGTAATAAGGGCTAGCTTGCAACAAAAATGGGTAACCTGATGTGCTCTCGACTGTACTACAAAAGTCTTCTATGTTAGATCATTCTTTCACGTAGGACTGGTCTATAAATCAGGTATTTAACTAAACCCTAAATTAATGATGCAAAGTTTAAGAGTGAATTGTCTTCCTAGGTACGTAATATTTCTCTCGCATTTGTCTAGTTCTCTTTTCCCCATAAAAAGTGCATGACTATTGCACCCAGTTAGACATATTGCACTTCGTACAAAGGCCGAAGCTGCGATGCGGCATAACGAGCGCCATTCGTATCATTTGATGTCTCGTTTTCCTGACGACTTGATAACAACACTACTATAGTAAATGTCAAACGAGCGCACAGTATTTGTGTACGCTACGTTACCGCTGAATTGCAATGAAATGTAGTATTCAGTGTTGACAAAAAAGCAAAGTAAATTAAAGCTACAGCACATAATTGATAAACCTATGTATTAACAGTAGTTTACGAAGCGATAATTAAATAAATATGTAGTTATTTATATTAATCAACAAATAGTACAAGATGAGTTTGGTCAATTCGATAAAAAACAACCATCCATCCATATTAGTTATTTGTAGGGCTTATCAAAGTTTTGTGTATGAGTCAGCCTCGCTCAACGCTACTCTATAGCTCTATCTACTAGCTTATTATACTCTATGCAGCGGGTATGTCGATGACATTACGTGCAGTGGGCAGCACGTCAGGTTAACCACTTTTGTTGCAAACTAGTCCTTATTACAACTGAATAAGATACCGCAGTGTTTAACTTGGCGTGTTGTTGTCCGTACATAAATAGTGTAGTATGATAGTTGAGCCACTCACATTAGTACTAGGTCATTGGTTCGCGATTCGCATACGCTTAAACGGCCAGCTATACCAGATATGGGAACAGAGTCAGTAGTTACGTTTTTATTTGTTTTTTATTGGTCTATTGTCGGATTATATTTTGAATAGAAAAAAGAAGGGACACCGTTCGAAATACTCACCCAAATTCGGGTAGGTGAAGGTCGGTAGGTACTTCACAATGATACTGTCCAATGTTAAACGCGTAACTGCAAACGAACAATAACAGTCTCTAATCACGGGTTCTGATTGGCGCCTTTTTCACGTATGATAAATACAGTTATGATAAGCTTGTCCTAACTCACTTTTCCGATCTTCCGTTTCGTTCATCATATTAATTCCTTGATTTTGACAGTGGATGCCGTAAAGTACTCAGTGCTTGTCTATTCACCTACACTATCTATCCATCATCTACTTTAAAAAAGAAGAAAATCATCGATTCGACTGTATGTTTTTTTTGTGGCTCTGTTACCTCATATCGGTCATTTATGGCCCATTTGAAATTTTGTTTCGCCTACCTAGAGGTTATACCTGCTAGTCTGTCCCATTATTACCAAGTCGGGATCTGACGATAGAATCTTGGTGCAATAGAGAGAAACACTCAAATTGTAAAAGGCGCGTCTAGTGTTTTTGGACTAGAATCATAGAACCCCTTACACACTGCTACTTTTAGCATCGATGCAGTCACGCGTTTTGAAAACGCGCTTCAGCATCGCGACTGCAGTAAAAGTCTTAAATAAACTCTTAATCCTTTAAAGGAAAAGAAGATCCATTTAGGTGCACAAATTTATCTTTGGTGTCGGTGCCATCACTTTGACCATCTTAAGAATCAACTATTAGAGCACCGATTTCAAAAAATAGGCAGTAATACTTCCATAGCTGACATCTAAGGCATGAGACAGCACCCAATTATAAATTTTGACCCATTCACCCTTTGTGGAAAGAGCATCTTTAATTTTAAATTTGGATCGCGAATTATATTGTAGTCCAAGTATGCTATCTGGTATAGTTATGTTATGGCTAAAAAGGGTTGAACTAATCCTGTCTGATAGAATCTTAAATCTCATTTTGGACAGGCTAAGCGTTTGAACTTTTAAGTCTTCAGCCTAGATAGAGGTTTTGACTGTCAGGCCAGCACAGAGAGGATATTTCAAAACTGAATTTGAGAGAGAGGCATAAGCTCATTGGCAGATTGGCACTTTTTTGCGGGGTTCGCTCTGGTGCGCTGTGAAATCCTCGACCAGCTGGCTGCCCGAGATAACCCGCTGAGGAACTTATTATGTAACTCAAAGCGATAGCGATTACAACCCGTGATTCTATGGTGGGAACAAGTGCTTGCTTGTAAAGTTGCAGATGCAACTATGAGTATAATTCTTCAGCGCTGCAATTCTGGGAAATGCTGGGGCTTTAGTTATATACAGGGGGTCGTCTGTATGTATAGTAGGAGGTAAAAAAAAATATAGAGCCTCTACATTAAGTAAACAGTTATCAATTCTAGATGGTTTTAATTCTACATTTAACAATAATTTTAGTGATATTTTCTAACAACCTAAATCGAACCAGCTATGTATATATATATTATATTTGACGACCCGTCTGGTGTAGTGGTCGAGAAATCGCCTACTACGCAGCGGGTGCGGGTTCGATCCCCGCACAATACAAACATTTGTGTGCATGAACATGTATGTTTGTATTGGTCTGGGTGTTTTCTATGTATATCATGTATGTGTTTACAAACAAAAAGTATTTAAGTATTATATCCGTTGTCTGGCACCCATAATACAAGCTTTGAGTAGCTCACTTTGGGGCTAGATGGCGATGTGTGGGAATGTCCAAAGTATATTTATTTATTATACTATATATATTACTATATATATAAAAGAGGGAACCAATAAGCAAAAGTACTTAAGTTTTTTTAAATTCCAATGTCTTACACGTCGTATTGCGTTATGTAATACATCACCCTTCTCTATTTTTCTTTTCAAAGCTCATATAACTAAAATACCGTTTAAGTTTAATCCTTATTTAAATTAAACTTAGATTCTATTTACGTTTAATTCACGTCAACAAAATCTTTATATGGACTTTCATAAGCAGTGGCTATGATGAAAAAACTGTATGTCAATTTGATGCGCGCTACAATGTTTCTTTTGTAACAATTATTCTTATAATTTTTAACTTAAATTAAGTTTATCAATTTCAAAACTTACTAGCTAATTTTGAAAGGAAACAATTTTACTAAAATGCTTATTTCAAGACATTCCTCATTCCTTTTCCTCTCTATATTTTCTCTTTGGTCACATAGCTACGCCTCTTAGCTTTCTGATGTAACAAATGCACTTCTCTCCCTCTATTAAGGCTTGTAAAGGCCGATCCGCACATAACAGTGCCGGCACAGTGCCTTCACTGCATGCCGACCAGAAACGCATCCATCAGTTTCAGTGAAAAATCGGACGCTATCCGCGACGTTCAGTGACCACTGCCACTGTTTGATGCGTATAGCGTCGTACAAGATGTATGCTAATATTATTTTTTTTCACTGACATTGATGAATAGGGTAAAACCCGGATAGTCGCCTCAGGGGTATAGTTGCCTCGATTGCAATAACTCTAGTTTCGCGAATGAAACACGTGTTATTTTATTTATCTGTCGAAATACTGCAACTGCAACTAAGTTGACTGTGTTGCATGTCTCTCTGCGATTGCATGGGCGGCTAGATCAAAGCTTTCGCGGGATAAATGCCCTCTATCGCGACGAGGCAACTATCCTAAACGTAATTGATATAGATTTGGCAACTATCCCCTATCTCATATAGGTTATACCAAACTTTAGAAGTCTGCAAAAATCGCCAATACTCTGGAAATATCAAAGATAATATTTATTCCTTTGATTAATTTGAAGATAATAAACCTAAGTACCCGTTTAAAAAATAAAGAATCTCACTTTTTATACGAAGAGAAAGTAATTTCAAAAAGTGGGGAAACTATCCGGGTTTTACCCTATGTTCCTGAACGGCACGTGTCGGCTCTGTACCAGGACTGTTGAGAGCGGATCGGGCTTAAGTTGGCTCGGAAGTATGAGTATATCAGCCAGCGCTTCTGTAATCGTGTTAGCAATATACGGCGTAGTTTCATCTCGTAATTTGTTCGCGGGTCTTATTAAATTCATAAGTATGCGTCCCACTTGCGAGTCAGTCTTCAAGACTTATGAGGAATACTTTCATAGTTGAGAAGTTGAGGAGAACAAGACAGTTGACGTTGAGGAACTGGTGATAGATCTCTTAATTATGCGTTGATATTATGTTGAAAGTTGAGCAGACATTTTGTCGCAAATCAATCATGATTTTAGGCGTAGATGTGGCTTAGGGTTCTATTTGCTTAGGCCCGGTTGCGTGATCGATAGTTAATTCAAGTAATGGTTAAGTGTCGTTACCAGCGGTTGAGTTTTTGATTTTACGTTTGAATATTTGCATTTTGATGAATAAATTATTTTATTTTATTTTTATAGAAACGATGTACAAAACAGGTTACAAACAACAAGTTTACAACCCTTAGTGTGTACATACTATTATAAATAATTTAAGCAAACTAGACGCTAACTAAATATAACATGATACAAAAAGTAAAACTAAAAATACAAAATTGGAGTAAAATCTAATCGTTATAGCTTATAATAAAATAAACAAAGTAAATTTAAAAACCATTAAATAATTCTTAATCTATTTATCTCTAAACTATAACCCTGGCAATATCTCTCCTGAATTTATATCGACTGCTATTAAAAATATCAATGTTTGGATAATCATCAATCAGCTCGTTGTGTTGACGGCACATTCTAGTGATAGGGTAAAAATAGGAGGTGTTATTAACATATACATTCAGAGTGAACAATTTGGGCTTCCGAACCCGACAGAAGGTGTTAAAATTTAACAGGGACAGTAAAAATTAGGGGAATCAATTTGAGAGTGTATAATATTATACAAAATCATTTGTTCGGTCTGTTTCCTCCGAGTGGACAGTGTCGTCATTCGAAACCTGTCGAGTCTACCACATAACAATTTAAATTACGATGGAGATGCATCCTAAAGCATAGAATTCGTAAAAATCTTTGCTGAATCCTCTCGATCTTCTCCATATGAACTTTATAGAATGGCGACCATATCACCGAGTTATATTCAAGCAAGCTACGCATTAAAGCATAAAAAAGAGTAAGATATGACGAAAAATTTTTAAATGGCTTAGATATCCTATAAATGAATCCTAACATGCACGACGCTCTCTTAACAATGGGCTCATAGTGTAGCCGGAAAGATAACTCAGAATCAAAAACTATCCCCAAATCTCTAGCCTCAGTCTTGCGGACGAGGGTATGGTCACCCATAGAATAATTGAAATTAATGGCATTAGACTTACCAGTGAATGTTATGACGAAGCATTTGTTAATATTAAGTGTCATGCCATTCGACTGACACCACTCGAAAGTCAGGTCCTTTGAAGCTGCATAGCATCGTTGAGGCTGGTAATGGAGTTAAAAATCTTGAGATCGTCTGCGTATAATCAAAGGTCACTTAAAAGCTATTCTAACTTTTGGTTATGGTATTTTTTCTCAATAAGCAGAATCGCAACGGCATAAACGACATTTAACGATTAGTTGAGGTAACTATCGATCACGAAACTGGGTCTTAGTAGGAGACCACTCACATACGCTTTACGCTAATTAAGGAGGCCTTTATAGTCTTAAGAAAATTATAAGCACAAAGATAATGTTAAATTACTTTTGTATACTGACTGAACAATTAGTTATTATAACGTTTTGGAAATGTTATTGAAATAATATTTTTATTTTATTTTAATGTACTGCTTTTCTTTTTCAGGTACGTATTATCTATGTTTATAACTGTGCAGACTAAACTGTACCTACTCCACAGCGTCTTGGTATGTAAATCGAATTATATCATGTTATAATATAAGCTCCTCACAGGTAGCTCTTATTTCATTTACAATAAGATTCTCTTCGCACAATCGTATTATTTCGCAGTTTGGTATTATGATATTAAGGACAAGTACCTCCCCAGATTAATACGAGGGTCAAACTGAAAGTTCTTAGAAAATCAAAAACTGATTACATTAGCCAGTTATTAGTTTTATTATATCTTTTCAAAATATTGTCCATTGACGTCAATACACCGCTGCATGCGATGGAACCACTGGGAAAAGCACTTTGCCCACTCGTCCTTAGGGGTCTCTTCAATGGCATCGCGATACGCAGCCACCGCTTCTTCAGCATTCATAAACCGCTTTCCTTTAAGTTTTTCTTTAATTTTTGGAAATAAATAAAAATCACAAGGCGCGAGGTCGGGGCTATACGGCGGGTGACCCAGTAATTCAACGTTTGATGTCGCCAAATAGTCGATCGTTCGCTTGGCGGTGTGCGACGAGGCGTTGTCGTGGTGAAGGAGGATCCTACTGCGAGGTCGTTTCTCTCGAACTTTTTCCAAGACAAGTGGCAAACAATTGGTAGTGTACCATTCTGCAGAAACTGTTTTTTGATCCTCTAACACAATTGTTGCGAAATGACCTATCCTTCCAAAGAACGAGGCCACCATTTTTTTTCCCGCACTTCGATCTCTCTTCACTTTAGTTGGCAACTCCTCGAAAGGAAACACCCACTGAGCAGATTGTCTTTTGGTTTCAGGATCATAACAGTAAATCCAGCTTTAGTCACCTGTTAGTATGTCGAACACAGCATTTGAGTCACCTCCGTTAAATCTTTCAATCATTTTACGGCACCAATCCACACGATGGAGTTTTTGAGCCTTAGTCAAATTATGAGGTATCCACCGGGCGCAAAGCTTCCTGACCGCTAAATGTTCGTGGAGGATTTTTTGCACTTGACTCATACCGATGCCTAAGCTTGTCCGAATCTGCTGATAGGTCACTCTTTTGTCAGTCTCTATCATACGCCGCACAACACAGATGTTATTTTCAATCGTCGCCGTAGAAGGCCGTCCCTCACGTACATCATCAGTGAGATTAGTGCGACCACGTTTAAACTCATTAAACCAGTTGTAAACAGTCGCACGAGATGGGGCTTCATCGTGAAAGGCCAATCGTAGTCTATCATAACTTTCTTGTTGACTTAAATGACATCGAAAGTCATAAAAAATCATTGCACGAAAATTTTCTCGTGTTAAATTCATGTTGACGTGACACAGACAATTTTCAATTTGCTGCCAAATCGTAAAACAAATGACAAATGAATGAAATATATACTCAGTAATATTGGCAAAGAGTTCTATTTTCAAATTTTAGATTTTTTTTTTATTATATTGTTTATAAGTGGCCAGTTCTAAGAACTTTCAGTTTGACCCTCGTATACGCAATACGATATACTTTGAAACCAAACAAAGTTACGTCATTATCTGAAATTTGACTTGGGATTTAATTCTTAATGAAGCTAAGCCGCTAAGTTCGCTGTAACTAATAGTAAAGTCTGAGCCGAGGCTTCAGACCACGATCGGTATTAGTTATACAGTGTAGTTTTACTTCAATAAACCCTTGTTGCTTTGCTTTACGTTAAATAAAACAATATCTTATCGTACACAAATCATCTTGTCCGTGGACCTGGGTGTCCTACAAACTCTTCATACTTGAACTTTTCTGCCCCAACGGCCAGTTCTTCGCACTATGTTCCCTGCCCATTGCCACTTGAGCATACTGAGTCCTCCCAGGGCTATGTCCGTTACCTTTGTTCATCTACATATTTCCTCATTGAACATAGACATTATACGACGCGATTGGTTTAGTGGTTAGGGCTCCTGACTATTACGCCGCCGTGGCGGCAATATTCGTGTGATGTACCAAGTCATGGATGTTTATATGTATTTATGGGAGATGTCCCCGTCATAATCGTAGTCTGGTATTCGCAACACAAGGAAAAAACATCTTTACTATGAAACTACGACAATTGGTGTCATATTTATTTATTTATTACTTATATATTTATGGACAGACGACGTTGTAAAGATCTTAGAGTCAAACTGGATACAGACCGCCTGTGATCGGTCGCTGTGGAAAGTGGCTGATAATGAGGATGATGTTGATGATACAAATCACATATTTCATTAATTCTTCATTTTTATCTTCAACATGACTAAAACTCGTTCATAACAAAAAGTTTTTGATTCATTCTGTAATTACCTTTTTTGTTCGATCATATAATGTTTTCATTATTTTCAACGGTCTCCGAAGCTATGATCATTATTCCAAATACTTGCACTTGATATTAAAGGGTGTATACTTTTATTAAGCTGCAAGTTGTAGGTACGTCTTTTTGTAAGTAGCATAGATTTAATTTCTACAGGCAGACTCGACATGGCGTCAACATTTCGACTCATGCAAATGTGTATTCCCTTTTTAATGACGCAGATATATAAATGTGCGGGTTCGTGACATGCAAGCTAATGTATGTATCTCATACACAAAGTAATAAAATCTTTATAGCGCCGCGATTTGGCAGGTGCGGCGAATTTTTAATGACGAACCTGCCTAATTAGAATACAATGTTTTAACAGGAAAATAGTTCTAGAACTTCAATCTCAATCTGGATGACTGGCAGAGAAGCTTTAAGCATTAAGTCCGTTATATAATATGAACATACATATTGTATATGTTTTGATTGGTTTTTTGAATATATAGGTAGGTACGAATTTCACCTGCTATCCATACGTGCCTTTTCTTTGATGACCAAAGGCCCTATCTGAATAACACACTAGTACTGGTATAGTTAATTTCAAAATATGTAATGTGTCCACTGAAGTCAACTTTTAAACACACCCTAATCTTTAGTCTATGGCGAGTAGAACAACAGCACACCAAAATATACATTGTGGTACTTTTAAAAGGGATATTTTCAACAAAAGTATATCTGGCTGGCTGTTTATTATCAAGGCAATCCCGTATCAGTATAAATCTTTATTGACGTTAAACGCATTGTATCCAAGCCCCTAGTCCGTTATTCGTCAGCAATTAAGGTGGCTACACATCACCCGTGCAGCCTTTGAGCTTTCCACAACAAAGACACATCGTCGCTTAAAAACCCTTTCACAATTTATTGGAATAGCCAATAGACCAATAACTACTTTATATTAGAAATGTACAACATGTAGGTTGTAACCTACATAAATTAAGACTGCTTTGAACAAGTGCTTTAGATATCTTTCATTTGTAAACGTGCAGATTATTAAATTTCAGAATTATTTACCTCCTTTTTTGAAGTCGAAGTTATCCTGAGTTGTCATCAAAAAAAAAGTAAAATGTTTGTTTTAAGGAAACATAATAGGTGGTTTTTAAAGATATAATAATACGAATCAAATTATTTTACAGTCGTTAGTAAAAAAAATGACTCGCGAGAACAACTGACTTTAAAGCCAAAATTCACTAAAAAGACATAAATAAACTCTTGACCCTTTAAAGGAAGGGATTCATTTCAAGCGCACAATTCCTTTTTAGAGTCGGTGATCTGATACTTGAGATGATTAAAGTGATGGCACCGACTCCAAAAATAAAATTTTCGCCTAAAATGAATCTTTTCCTTTAAAGGGTCAAGAGTTTAGTTAATATTTTTTAGTGATTATACGAGGCGGGTGGGGTTGCAGCTTATGGCTCTGTTCTTTAAGAAGCTACAAATTACCTATCATAAGTTCTGTCATTATAATCACTGAACTCCTAAGCGTTGAGGAGCTCAACCATTAGCTCAGCTCCACACAATGTTGATTATCAGACGTAACAACATGTCAACATTTTAAGATTCTAGTACAATACACTATACGTGCCTTTAAAAATTGAGGGTTTCCCTCGATAGCACCAAGATCCCAGATCCCGACTTGGCATCAATAGGACCAACTAGAAGGTATAACCTCTAAGCAGGCGTTTTTTTTAACTTTGTCTATAAATGACACAAAAAAACAAACAGTCGAATTGACAACTTCCTCCTTTTTTTGAAGTCTGTTAAAATGAACCTAGCTGAATTATGAAAGAAACACGTTTTACGTGCGTCGGAAAATGTGAATAAAGATTATTTTTATTAAGCCTGTCGATCGTATTCTCAAGCTAAGCCAGCCGTCGAATTTTCTCTCGCAAACGCGTAAGGTATTGGTAAGAAATTTTTATTTTATGGAGGACACTTTATTCGTTTCCTGGTATTTCTGGACTCGTTTCGGTTTTATTCCCGCCGTTCGCTCCCGGAGGTTTTGGGGAGATAAATGAACTCCTAGTTATTTACTGGCTCCCGATAAAAATCTCTGTAGTAGTTTTTCGCGTGCAGACCGATTTTGTGTTGCGAAATAGCTCTTTTAATTTTTTATGTCGCTTGTTACCAAATATTTTGTGTGGGAAGTTTAAAAAAACTTCATTAACCTATCGTGTGCGATATCATTTGATAAACTGTTATTTTATCAAACCAAAACAAACATACCACTAAAGTTGTTTGTAGAATATACCACAAACGATGCCTAATATTTTCATTTCTAACCCCAAAAAAGCAATTTTGAAAATAATTACATTTAGTATATTCTACTACCGAAGATTTTTTGGTACATTCTGGTTTTTTTAAAAAAATACCTCTAGTATGCGTGTGCCAAAGGGCAAACCTGTACATCGATTTGCGGTTTTTCCATAAAATTGGACTCGTTACGCGCCGTCCACTCCGAAGAAAAGAAATATGATACTGTAAGTTAAATTTCGTAATTAAATTGCAAAATTAACAGCAGCGATCAACTGCTTTGTCATATTTTCCAAATTTCACATAAAGCATGAATTAGTTACAATTATAAGTGTAACTAATTATCTATCTTCTTCTATCTATATATAAAAATGAATTCTTGTTCGTTAGTCTCACTTAAACTCGAGAATGGCTGAACGGATTTATCTTATCTTAGTCTTGAAATATTCGTGGAGGTCTAGGGAAGGTTTAAAAGGCTAGAAAAAATAGAAAAACGCGCGGACGAAGTCGCGGGGGACCACTAGTCTATATATATAAAAATGAATTGCTGTTCGTTAGTCTCACTAAAACTCGAGAACGGCTGAACGGATTTATCTTATCTTAGTCTTGAAATGTTCGTGGAGGTTTAAGGAAGGTTTAAAAGGCGAGAAAAATTCGAGGACGAAGTCGCGGGGGGCCACTACACTATAGATAGTATACGTTAAATTTTATTTCGTGTGGGTATAGCAGAACATGTAGAACTGCATAGGTAACTGGTGCCTGTATTTGTATTATTTACGTGACAATTTGATTTTATACCCCAGATAGTACTAGATACTAGTATTTTCCTAACATCAGTCTAATAAAACCTGCATCGCGGTGTCTATGCATTCCCAATGCGCGTTTTATACTGCCTTCACTCGATTCGGGAAGACGGATGCGCTGCTGTGTATTTCTAGTTCTCGATAAAATCTTTATTCAAGAAGCTGTAAAGTGCTGAAATACTATCTAGTACTGCACAAGTAAGAACGATAAACATTTTAAACAGTGTTAAGAAATGCTCTTTCACTGTTTTGTGACAGTCGTCTGAAAGTGTAATAAAATATTATCTTTTGATATTATTTTGATTGTACCAGTTACCGCGATCTGCTAAGATGCGCGCCTCTTTATCATTTTACACGGCAATGGATACATTTCAAACATATTTATTATCATACTAAAAAGGTTTTTACTAATTTTAATGTACTTATTTGTTTTTAAAAGCAATAAGACTTGTCTTGGTTTCCCGCATAAACCATTTTTTAGGAAATTCGATTATTTGATCGAAGCGTTAAACGATATAGGAGCGTAACTTACTGATTAAACGTGTAGATAATTTAATAATTTGTAAACCAACGGTTAAAGGCTCTTACGGGCATAATTTAACAAATGGTTATGAATTAAAAGTCAACATTAATGAATATGTCAACAGCATGAAACGGCAGGAATCCGTGGAATTGTGACGTTTGATGACGGTGAGAGACGCTCAAGCATTCTGGAATTTAATAATGTCACGGAAAATTAATTTCGTTCTCCCACATGTAACGACAATCCGAAACAAAGTATCCAGGGACGATTGTCGGTGATATACTCGGCTCGTTTAAAATTCCATCTTCAAGCGACGGGCTGGAGATAAATTCAAATTTGCATAAAGGTACTCGCATACAAGTATACAAGTATTTGTCACCGGGTCCCGACGGAACCACAAAGCTTTTCGTAATCCGGTTATCCAGTTTGGCGCCAACCGGGTGCCAAGTAGCGGCTGCCTCTGACAGCTCAATGAAAATGGCGGCCGGTTTTGAAAAAAGAACGAGTGCGTTCGTTCTGAATTTTGAAATGATCGAGTTTATTCTGTCATATTGCGTTTAATCCTGTTGTATTCGAAGGAGTGTGTTCAAGTTTGGAAATATAAATATCTGGCGGCGTTTGTCAGGCGGGCGAAACCGCAACGCGCGGTTGTAATCCGGTTATCCGGTTTCGCGTGCGACAGAATTTATACCCGGACATGCGTAAGCTTGCGGTGTACGTCCATGTTTATTATTCACAATATTATTATGCGAATTAATGTTGTTCCTATTAAATACAAATGAACTTAACATTAAGGTACTCAGATATTATTTGCGTATCCAGATCAGAAAATACTAAGGGCTGGTTTAACAATGACCAAGTGAATTCCAGTTAGTGCTATCTGCCCGTTACTTTATACTAAATGACGTTCTTTAGACAAAAAATACCAGTAATACTTATTTTATTTTGCCTATCTAGCATTTCTAATACTTTTTTTTCATTTATTCGGGCTAATCAAACAACATCACAGTGTTAATATAAATTGATGACTTAAGAATACTAATTATTGCTAACTGTGTCAACCACGATAACCACGGTTTACGTAAAAAAATAGAGATAGAAGAACAATCATTCTTTATGAATGTACTTCTTTATGCTGATCGATAAAAACAGCTGTATAAATACGAAAGAGAAGGATTACTGTGTGTGCTAATTGTTTGTTTCGAGTGGCTTGTCTACCTAAAACAGATTTTTAAATGAATGCGGACTAAATACAAAAATACCTATTTCATTAAAATGAGTGTTGTAGGTGTCAGTCAGACGGAACATAGGCGAGCTCTTGCCAGCGTTGCTACGGGCAATCGAGTTAAGAAAAAGTAAAACCGCAGTTTAACCGGCACTCTAAAGCTTAACTAAACAATAATACTTATACCATTTACGTGTCTGCCATCTGGCAATGACTGAAAATCCTTTAGTACTCTTCGCAGACGACTCAAAGCCTTTAGAGTTTCGAGAGTCTTTTCTAGTTGAGATACTCTTGAAGCAAGAAATTTACTAATATCAACAATAGTGAATTAGAATATATATTAAAAAAAACTTTAATATTGAGCCACTTAAGTGTCACTTTCATACAAGAAAGTTTGTAAATCTATTATTATCATATTTGACTTGATATTATGCTCTGATAAAAATCAGTTTTTTGTAATAATATTATGTAATGTAAACTGTTTACTTGAATCCCTTGGGACAAAAATGTGTGCCTAGACTTTTCCAGAAAATTTTATTGTGAACCAAGTTTTCTAATACCTTAATGGAAATAATAAATATGTTGGAAAAAAAAACTTATCAATTGCAGAACACGGTTGCTGACGGCTTTTCTCAATGGACTAAAGTTTCCGAGATTTGATTCGTGGAACTTCTATTTTACACAGAAGCTTATCGCAGCAGTTAATCTTATTATTGTTATTAAGACCAAAGATAACTACGAACAAGCATAAAATATTGAGTTGTCGATCAAAGGGCAGAGATTATAAAACATTCTTTATAACCTTTGTATTTTGGAGTTAAAAACTTAACTAAATGATCAATATATTTGACCAAATTATTACATGACGGTAAATCATAATAAGACCTGGTTTTCGTGATCGATAGTTAACGCAACTGATTAAAATTCGTTATCAGCGGTCGAATATTTGGAAATGTGCGTTTTTTTAAAGAAAAAATAACTTACCATTTAGTTAGTGCTTTGATTCAAGAATTTTCTCTCAGATGGTTTATGTTTTACTGACGTAGTAACATGTTCATAACTTTCAATTACATTCGCAAAATTGATTCTGAGAGATGAAAAATACAACAATGAAGTTTTACTTTATTTAATTAACCTTTAGACCCTTACACAATGCGACTTTTAGCATCGATGTAGTCGCGCGTAAGTTTCGATGCACTAAGCTATTATTATTACGCTATTATATTCACTGCGCTTCTATTAGCATCGATACAGTCGCGATTCAGAAGCTGGAAATGTACAAATTATGCACTGAATTTTGGCGACTGCTAAATTAAACCTGTTAATTGCGTGAGTTGCGATGCCGACGCGCGTTTTCAAAACGTGCGACTGCATCGATGCTAAAAGTCGCAGGGTGTAATGGGTCTTAGATTTCGTGACTCACGTTAGTCTCACGAGACGACTCCACCGTATTGTTGATTAAACTTACTCGACCTGTTAATGGCAGCAGTAAACTTAGAGAATTAATAACACCAATCTACTCACAAACCCCTAGGCGCTCCAACTTCAAGATTTACTAAAGATAAATTCTTAGCATCCAAGTTTTGTTCTTTTCTGTTTTCTTTCGAGGTTTTAAATTGAATTATTACTTTATTTTTGTGTGATACAAACAACATACTCCAGCATCTTTAGATGAAGTTTTTATGTCGCAGGTTGACGAACTTCGCGGAATCCTCTCTCATTTTGAAATGACTTATAATAAGTTTTGTTTATGTCTATTTTTTTGCGGCAAAGCTTAGGCTTATATTGCCTTGTAAAACATTACTGTAATCAAGTAGACTAGGTAAACGTAGAATGAATAAATAACTGTTTATTTGACACACAAAGGAATAAAATACAGCAACGTATAACAAGTTTGTTTGGTCTTAGGGCCGGTTTTTTTGGTCGATAGTGCCTACGCCATACAAATGCGTTGTACTAACGGCGTTTAAGTCAAAGCGCCTAACTAACCAAGACTGTACATTTGAAGCCACCAATACCAACTCCGATTGATAATGATAGTAAAAGAAATGTATTTGCTTACCTATTCTAATGTCCCTATCTAAATTCTTGAGGCTGATCGTCGAAGGCAAGATTCCTGGCAAGAGATCACCAGACCGACCCAGAAGAAAATGGATGGATGACATCAAAGACTGAAGCAAACTTCGTTTTTATGACCAGCTAAAAAGAGCGGCTCAAGATCGCATCGGTTTCTACATGCTGACCGCCAAACTTCAATTTAAAGATGCCACCCCATAACGTAAGCTCAAGTTGCAATGGGCCGGGCACATAGCGCGACGAACTGATTCCCGTTGGGGCAGGAAAGTTCTATATTGGAGACCCTTCGACCAAAGACGTAGCGTAGGACGTCCACCAACAAGATGGACAGACGACCTTAAAAAGATCGCAGGATCAAACTGGATGCAGATCGCTGGTAATCGGTCGCTGTGGAAGGCCGTGGGGGAGCCCTATGTCCAGCAGTGGACGTCCTTTGGCTGATAATGATGATGATGAATGATGACCCCATAACGATGATTCTAATGTCTGCCGACGATAAAGTCTTTTCGCCCTTCTCCCTCTTAACCTCCTAATACAATACGATACTTAAATTCTCTATTTGCTGCATGCTCTTACTTCTACCACCAATGATCTCTCATTAAGATTAGTGAATTTCTTTATGATTGCATTATACATCCGTTAATACACAATCCGTTACAGCTGCGACACATTTACACTAAACAAACAATAATGACTTCCATTGCGTCATTCATACATAGAAACACGATAAAAGCACGATAAGCATCAAGTCCGCCATTTGTACTTCATTTTGTTTGTGCAATCAAGAATGTATAAAATAAAATCAATAAAAAGTGTTTCAATCTCAAGATGAAACAACTGATTTTCTATCTAATTTTGTCTATGGCTGCATGTAGCTTATTCAAGGTCTTTATCTAATGTCGCATCGCCCAATAAATTGCAAACGCCGTAAATCGCCCGACCAATCGCGCCGCCCGCCCTAATATCGCTTCTAATGAAACTCCCAGGAACTTGTACCAATTTGTACATGACGTAGACTATTTGTCGACGGGTTCACTCGTAGGTGTACCTGATTAACTGTGCACTTCTAAGGCATCTGTTTACTCGTAAGGAAATAAGTGGTTATTGATATGGAACCATATTATTGTTGTGGTATTTTAAAATATTCTATTTTTATGGCCGATTTTGCAATGGCCAGATAAAACTTATCAGACTAATAAATAATAAAGCGACAGATTTAAAAAAAATACAGGTACCAATGATTGCTGACAATTAGGTGGCGTTTTCAAATTAGCCATATTGTGTTTTGTTCTACGAATATTTCTTATCTGACTATTGAAAAATCAGCCCTTATGAAATGAAAAGAAAGTGTAGTTAGATTGGCTATAATTTGGAGATCTATTATACAATTGATAACTAGTGACTCCAGATGTACACCAGATATAAAAGCAAGGATAGCGATGGCAAGCTTATAATGCAAAAAACACCTGCTCAAGGCCAGAATATCAATCAAAGTTCGCAAAAAACTTGTTAAAGTGTACATTTGGAGTATAGCACTTTATGGATGTGAAGCGTGGACATTGAAAAAGAGGGACAGAGAGAGACTGGAAGCCTTCGAGATGTGGTGCTGGAGGAGAATGGAGCGTATAAGTTGGACGGAGAAGAAAACAAAGGAAGAAATTTTGTCTATGGTTAGGGAAAAAAGGAGATTGATGGAAACAATAGAGTGTAGGAGATGACGAATGTTAGGCCACCTGATTCGACACGACAATTTTATTAAAACGATAATTGAAGGAAGAATAGAAGGAAAAAGGAAGCGAGGAAGACCAAGAATAAGCTACATGCAGCAAATAAAGGAAAAGATAAATGTCGGGTCGTATCAGGAGGTAAGGAGAAAAGCGGAAAGCAGAGAGGAATGGAAAAAACTCCACCGACAAGAGCCTAGCTCTTAAATTGGATGATGAATTATACAATTAAGGCACCGAAATCGAATAGATAATTTAAAAACTTGGATTCGCGAAAACAGAAATTCGTCATTTATGTATTGAATTTATCTCACATCTTGTTAAAAGACAAAGAGACTTAAAAGAGCTTTACATAGTAAAATATCAACAACAGCTGTTGCACTTTGCCAAATGGAGTGTGTACTGTCGGCGACTGTCAGCCGGGAATCTAGGGCATGCTGCGAACACGAAATAGGTCGCTCGCTGATGAAATAGCTCACTTTAAAAGCCTAGCGCTGTTGAAAGGTTCGAATTTTCTTGAAAAATCTTGGTCAGATTTGACCAAGGTACTTTAGTTTGATTGGTTCGGTCAACTGCGTATACAAAAACTTTAAACTCTAGCTACTAGACGATAGCTGTCATAAGTTTTCTTCAAAGGCTATGAAATAGATACACTTGTATCTATTTCATAGCAGTTCAAGTTTTTTTTTCTTTTTTTAAAGGAGTTTTGTGTTTCGCTATACTCTCAGAGCTATTGGACTACTCTGAGAGCACAACCAATGTGCTACAGTTTGATGGTTATTGATTAATTTGTGCTTGCGGTGGATTGTTAAAATCTTTGAGGAGTAGACGAAATATGTTTTTTTAATTAAGGAGGTACATTAAAAAAAATACCGACTCAAAAA
The DNA here is from genome assembly GCA_963924145.1 of Pyrausta purpuralis. NCBI lineage: Eukaryota > Metazoa > Arthropoda > Insecta > Lepidoptera > Crambidae > Pyrausta > Pyrausta purpuralis. The sequence goes on from OZ001659.1 coordinate 22,450,082, forward strand.
AGGAGGTAATCAATGCAATGTTTATGTACCTACGCGATATTGTTGGAATTTTATAATATCTGAGTATGTTGATCTAAAAAGGCTTTCCTAAACACGTATGCGTAATTTCGTAAGTGTATGTATGTTTTTTCCACGGATTTGTCGAATTCAAAAAGTAATAGTCAAATGATTCATTGCTTGTTCGATTAGGTATATTTCAACTAAGGGTACAGTGTAAGTTTCATCAAAATCGGTCCTGTAGTTTATGCGATACAGGTAATTAACTAAATATCATAAAATAAAACCTTCAAATGATTAAAAGCTTAATATACGTTAAAGCTTAAAATACTTTAAATAAAAGTTTTTATTTCATCCATGTCCTAGTTTAAATTGAAGAGCTAAGGAAACGGACAGAGCCTAGAGAATCAGTAAGCTCAAGTGGCGATGGGCAGGGCACATGGCGCGAAGAACTGATGGCCGTGGGGGCAGAAAAGTTCTAGATTGGAAACCCTTCGACCAATAACGCAACGTAGAACGTCCACCGGTTAGATATACAGGCGACCATGTAAATATTGCAGGATCACGTTAGATGCAGACCGCTTGTGATCGGTCGCTATGGAAAGCTGTGGGGAAGGAATTCAGTGTGTTCAGCAGTGAACGTCCTTTGGCTGATAATGATGATGATGATGCCCTAGTTTAAAAATAAATTGACACATACATGCCTAGTTCGTTTCGACCCAAAAATATACGGGCACCGGCCGGCCTTATTTGCGGTACGTTATCATATCATATAGTAAAAACAAAGGTTTCAGACGCATTTGTTTGTCTGTTTGCTATTATCACTCAAACACTGCTCTTGAAAAATTTATATTTTTTGTGAAAAGTGTAGGTTATATCTTCATCCCTCGCTTGCAAAGCTGAGAAGGATTGCTTACTAAATGACGATTGACGTCCTCCGTGGTATAGTGGCTAAGCACGCTGGTTTCAAGGCGTCGCCGCTCCGAGGTCCCGGGTTCGATTCCCGGTCGGGTCAATATAGAAATGGAAATTTTCTATATTGTTTCGGGTCTGGGTGTTGTGGTACCACCGTTGTGTCTGATTTCCATAACACAAGTGCATTAGCTACTTACTTTGGGATCAGATCAATGTATGTGATTGGTGTCCATTTTTTAAAAAAACAAAAAAAAAAAAAAATGTATTTTATAAATCTTTACGTCAGGTATGAGTGAGGTCAGCAAAAGGTCATCATTAGTAGTCGCAAACCGACTAGTGACGGACCCGCAAGTATTTAGGTCGAGCTGCACTGAATGGGCCGCAGCCTGAATAGACGGAGATGCGCTATAAACTAAAGGAAGCTATACAAAATTATGCAGGATTTGAGCGACCACAATTTTATAAATTCTGGGTGCGAATTGCGATCTTGGTATGACAGTTAAGCTGCTCTGCTTTTGAGTCAAATAGCAAATTTAGTATTGCGATATCTTAATTCCGACCTATTTCCGTGTCTTATTTTCGACCATATGATTGAGTGAGAAAGAGTTACTCGTACTTAATTTTTTTCTTAAGTTCGCAATACCAATTTGACGGCTCAGTTAAATGAGTGGGAATTGAACTGCCTATTGCTGAAACTCAAACCATTTTTGTGTCCAAAGACTTTAATTTGTTCTTTATAATTATTTGATGTTTGCCTAAACCTTTATATGTCTGTACAGTATACAGTACCGTTACCATGAGTTTACTCGATAGCGACGACGTTTTTTCTCGCTAGTGACGATGTAATTATTTGTATGGAACATTTTATTTCTGTCAGTGACCGCTAGAGGCGCTGCGCAATTTTCCATAGACTTTTTAACGTTGTCGCTAGTGAGTAAACCGTCGAAAACTCATGGTAACGGTACAGATTTAGTTGATGGAGCTAGTCGACAACTGTCAGTTGGATTTGATAGGTCTTGCTTAAATAATACGAGATTTTTTGACCTATAAACTATTACGAATAGGTAATTTAACCAAATCCCAGACAAGTTGTCCTCCGAGATATCCCTTATGAAACCATCTTATATCCATCCAAAGCAGATATTACAGTTTTATAATACAGCTGCTTCTGCCTATCGCCGAAATAAATAAGGCGCCACTCAGCCTATAAAATAAACATTAAAAGAAAACGTTTTATATTCGGATTAAATAAACGCTTAATTCTATAAAAGATAGTTATAATTTTATTTTATAGAAAGTTTGGCAGACACTTACAAAAAATACAAATAACACCTTTACAAGAGTTCTCTTTTAGATCACAGCGGCGGCATGCGTTCGGTGTTTATTTGACAGAAATATAACACATATCAACATGAATAACGCCCAGAGTTATTTGAACTAGCTCTGTTGCAGCAAATTGGCCGCATCGCTACGAAATGTCTTTGGAAATCTATTCTAACTGGCATTGCAGACCAACAGCACTGAAAACCTGTTGGATTTCCTAAATTCTGAATCATGAAGTCCACAATACGCCCGTTTAAATGTTTCCCACATAATAGAAACTAAGAACAAACCGATGGTCGCTGGCAAACACTATTTTAGTTAGGAGTCCACTCGGGTGGACTGGACAGTGAGCCCACAGCCAAAGGAAAACAGATAGGTAACTTCATACCTCTAAAAGATAAGTTTTGCAATTGATGCAAGATAAGGTCACATCGTTTTTAATTATTAATATTTAAAAGGCCGATTCAGCAAAAATATGAATATTTTTTTTGTAGATAACACGGGGTTTAAAAATGAGAAATTAAGGTAATTATTTCTTCAGATTTTTATTTTTTATTAATTAAGGTTAAGATTAGAGAAAAAAGAGGGATTGGGGATTGAATTTAAGAAGGCGAAGCCAATGACGTATATTTTTTATTTTTTTAGATGACGTCTAAAAAAATAAAAAAAATAACCTTATATACGAGCAACGCTGATACTCGTATCCTTTCAAAAGAATTAATGCCATCCGATACAAATGTTTGACTGAGACCATTGAAATAGAGAAAATAAATGGCAATAGCAATAACGAAACTAGGTACGAGAATTAATTTGATAATCTTGATCATGCGTCAGTTTAGTTCTAGTATTTAAAGAGAGATTATTTAAAGACGGTTGATTTTTCTTGATTGAAATGGGTTTATTCCTGACTAAGCCAGCTAGGCCAATTCTTATAATAAACTGAGAAGATATTGACGCTTGTTTGGGCTGGCTGCTATTTTCTGCCTGTGTGCCGGGTGGCAAGTCACACGTACAGGCTCCACACTAAACTTCTCAGTAATAAATTGCATTGCGTGAATGGCTCCGAGGCATTGTTTGTGCCCATCGCTCCACCTCCACTCTACTAAGTGAAGCTCAAATTAGTTATGGAATTAAAACAAAAGACAAAGCCGTATTTGTTTCCCAGTTTAATTACTAACAAAACAAAACGTTAATTATGTTTCGAAATACAATTAACGCTTTTGAATTTCGCCTCAAAATAAACCTTTATAGGCGGTTTTCGTATTTGGATCAGCCAACTGCTAAAATGGAGTAGGAATTATTATCGGTGTTGACTGTTGTGGATGATCATTAAGTCGAATTCAAAATGAATTTATATTTAGGACAGCTAATACGAATAAAATAAACAGCTCAAACATAAAGTGTTACATAACAACGTGTACATACCTGTTAGGCAATTTGTGCTATTCCTGATGCTGAAGATAATCTGTTACTTATCCCAGCCTTATGAGTGTAAGGGGTGGTTATATACAAAATAAGGAAACACAGTAGACCCCTGAGTCGGATCTTATCAGGTAGTTGACGTTTTCGAGCTGCTCTTGATTTAATGGATGCAGATCTACATACTATTACGCGAAATTAAACTTATATTCTACCGATTAAAAATTCAAGCACGAAAATCGCGTCATCTTTTTATTGTGATCAGAATACTCGTATAATAATTGGTTTTGAATATTGCACCCCGTTTTTATTAAAAAAAAAAAACGCTAGCTAGAGCTATGCAAATTGTTACAAAAATATTGTTTGCAGAATTTTGAAATTCTATTTTTTTTATCAAGTTTCACGTTGAAACTATTGAAAAATTGGGCATAAAAAGGTCTTGATCCTTTCGTGTGAAACTTTTAACAATGAGCTCTTCAAATCACAAAGTCGCGTTCGTAAAAATAATTTGCACAAAACAGAGCGTTCAAAAATGCATCATGCGCTCCCATCGAAGGGTTATAGTCGTGTTAAAACGCTGCGGATCATTATCCAAATGGCAACAAGTCGGACGCCAGTGTGCCAAACGAAGCCAATCGACCATCGAAATCGATCCCGAGTATTTCAGGAACGTTTTACTGGTATTAATGTATAGTCTCGTTATTGCGAATTGTATATTGGGAAACGGGACAGAGATGAATGTGACTAATAAGCTAGCGTAATTAATAATTTATATGTACTCCGGTGTTTTCACGTAATAAATTCATCATTTTCCTACTAGGTACATTTATGGCATATGTAGTGATCTAGTGATAGTACTTCAGGTAGTTATCTTCAATGGTAGCTTTTTTGGTCTCTTTCATAAAAGTCAGTGCAAAAATTAAAAACCGGCCAAGTGCGAGTCGGACTCGCGCACTGAGGGTTCCGTGCCTATAAAATACCACAATATTTTGTTGACAGCAAACATAACTTTGTTTTTCATAGTGTTTGTATGAAGAACAAAGTTTTGTTTGCGGTTGTTGAAAATATGCTATATCTCAAAAACTACTAGTTCGATCTCGTTCAAACCAATTTTCGTTGAAAGTATTTGTTAACATCTACATTATGTATTTTTTTTCAAAATTTACACCAGCTTAGTTTAGAAGTTAGATGGGGGGGACGCCCATTTTACTACTTTGGAAGCGTCTATCTCTAAAACGTTAGACTTTAAAAAAAGTAGTTTTAGGAACCTGAAAGTCATTTTAAAAGACCTATCCATAGACACCCCACACGTATAGGTTTGAGTAAAAAAAAAATGAATAAGGGTTCCGTGTTTTGCCATTCGGCTACGGAACCCTAAAAATGACATACGTATGTTGTCTAGCTCAATTACTATCTAAAGTCCATTTGTCTTTGCTAGTCGAATATTGTAAACATTCCTTTTTAACGAAATGATTAATTTTAAACTAAGATGAATACACTACTCACAACTTAAACAGGAAATTTATCATGAAATACCGAGATCTCTTGAAATCAAATAGTTAATTAATTTTAGTCACTGATATTATTTTAAAAGTTATAGAATATTATTTACATGATTGGACTAGCCAAGAAAAACGGACTTTAAGTATATAGCAATTAAGACCCAATGTCGTCATCGATATTATTGGTAAAATGTCGTTACTAGCGGTTGAATATTTACGATTCTGCGTGTTTTGTTCAAGAAAAAATACCTTAACCAATGTCCATTACAATTTCCATTCCGACATTTGGTTGTGGTATTTTTTTTAAAACACACACAATCGAAAATATTCAACCCCTGGTAACGACATTTAACCATTGCCATCGATGAAGAAATTAGGCCTTAGTGTTGACACAGACTATACAAAATATATGTCAAAACCTTTTAGATATGGATTCGTTTTTGTCTCCAGACTAGATCAGACGGAGACGTTGTTGGAGCGAGCTCACCCACGAGAAGCCGTTCACTTTGACTTTGAAGATTGCGGGGATAATCCATTGAAACACTGATGCGGGTGGGGAGATCCACACTTTTCATGTACTCATTACAAAAGAGAAGCAATTATTTCGAATCAGTTCTATTTCATATTTTTAATACACTTTTATAAATAGAAGCTGACATGTGTGCAAACGATAAAATCGATCCGAACGCGTGTTTTGAAACCTAGGCCCACGTCAAGTAATATGGGCTGACGCGGGGGAATGCTAACGAATTAACCTCACTCACGAACATAGTTAAGCTCTGTTGAAGTCTTACATAAACAAATCTGACGTTTGGGTAGCCACTAATTAGCCTATAAAACCTATTATCATTACGTGAAGATTAGTGTTTAGTTTCCTACTTGAAATTATCATGAAAATCTTGGTTTGCAATTATTTTCGTTATTTGGTTACTGATTCTGAGTAGCTCCCTTCATTCTTTAGGTTTTTTTTTTGGAAAACCTTTATCATTATCAGCCAAAGGACGTCCACTGCTGAACACAGACCTCCCCCACGGCTTTTCACAGCGACCGATCACTAGCGGTCTGCATCCAGTTTGAACCTGTGACCTTTACAAGGTCGTTTGTCCATCTTGTCGGTGGACGTCCTACGCTACGTCTTTGGTCGAAGGGTCTCCAATATAGAACTTTTCTGCCGCAACGGCCATCAGTTCTTCGCGCTATGTGCCTTGCCCATTGCCACTTGAGCTTACTGATTCTCAAGGCTATGTCCGTTACCTTAGTACTTCTATGTGTCTCCTCATTTCTGATTCGATCTCGTATATTCCTCGTGAAAGTTGTACCTATTCAAAGAAGGAGTGATATGCTATTTATTAGGACACAACAAACACAAACCATGTAATAATACTACACTGAAATTAATATTTATGTTATTATATCATAATAATATTATCAATATAATGCGAAATTGCAATACAAATTGTTTATCCGTTCAAAAGCAGATTTGCTTAACTGTCAGAACAACATCGCAATACGCACTCTTAACTCCCAATTAATAAATACTTTATTGCGAAAGAAATGATGATACGAATGAAATGATGTCGATAAATAAATAATTGGTGGAGACAAAAAAATGCTTATTTTTTAAAGGATGGAACGATGGAAGGAAGTTTGAATGCTATTAAAACGCGCCAGTATTTTTTTTAAATCGCAACTGTTTGGATTTTCAGCTGGTTTAATGGCCTAATTATGTAAAACCTTCGCACAAAGCCTAATTCTAGGCGCGTCTCAATTTGCAAATCGCTGGGGTGTCTTGTAATTTCCTAAGCACACGAGCAATTTGTAGCTCTTAATTGTGAATTAACAGTCGTCACCATCCCGGTTATCTTTAGCCCCACCTCGATATATTTTCATTAGAAAGCTCAAGCGGAGACAGACTAATTTATTACTCTGCCGTGTTCGCGGAATTTAATAAGGTGGAGCTGAGTATTACGGAGTCATCATGCGATGCCGACGTCGTTTAGGCTGCGTCTAGACCTGAAACTGGTAATAAAGCTAGCGGATGTTTATACGGGTATCAAGCGCGAAATAAATGCAAATGACATCACTTTATGGTGTGGGGAGACACAACTCGTCTTCTAAACACAGTTTATATTTGACGTTTATAATCCCTTACACACTGCGACTTTTAGCATCGATGCAGTCGCGCATTTTGAAAACACGCTTTAGCATCGCGACTCACGCAATGACGCTAACACTGCATTGACACGACTGCATCGATGCTAACACGCGTTAGTATCGAAGTAGTCGCCAAAATTCAGTACATAATTTGTCAATTTCCAGCTTCTGCTTCGCGACTTTATCGATGCTAACGCGCGTTGGCATCGCTGCTAAAAGTCGCAGTGTGTAAAGGGTCTTTACGTAGCATTTGTTGTCCTCAAAAAGATTCATTTTGACATTTGATGTCAATTTTATATGAAGGCTGTGTCAGCGCACCTTATAAAATATTTTTGTACCAAATGTCACTTAAAGAATAAGAAAATATTACGCTAAGCACACTGTCTAACAAGACAACTAAGCAAAATTGAAATTGATGTATCGAGAGAACTTGAACATTGAAATATAGTCCCCCGTCGGCACGTAAGATCTTCTTAATTTTTTCTATTGCCTCGAAAATCGTTAGGTGCCTCGGGAGAATTCGATTTACAAATAAATATGGCGGCTAGCGGCCATTTTGGCGCAGACGATGCGTGAGGAGCATGCTTAGTGGGCCCAGTCTGCTGCCTCCACAGTGTCAGTATCTTGTAATAACTTGGCATTGGAGCTAGCATGAGATCTATTAGAAAATTATTTTTATATTTTTTAGCGAAAAGAAAATATGTTAGTTTTTATGTTAGAGTTTTTATTTTTTTTGTGCTCTATATAGTGTGATATAAAGAAAGTAGCTAAACATATTTTATAACCATTATCTTCTGATTGATAATCTTAGACCTATCTTAAAATATATAGAAAATCTAGGATTTTATTCATAAAGGAATGTTTACCTTAGAACTTGGACAAACTTATTTTTTCTTTTTCTGCTTTAAAAAGTATGAATGGCACTTTACGCGTGAAAATAACGATCAGATAAAAGTTTGTGCTTGACATTTATTGCCTTAATATACTACGTAGATTGTACAATCGTTTATTTACTTAAGGCTGGTCTATACAGTTGTACAAAACCCGCATTCGTTTACCTGAAAATAAATCAATGTCCCACCTTAATGCCGCATGTTATTACCCCACTTAATTCGGAGGGTAAACCTGCATTTGCATATGCCGCCACGAAATGCACAGGAAAAGTGTACATTCTGGTGAAACTGTTCACAGTTTTCGAGTATTATATTTCACTTTTCGTTTAGCAGTATCTTGTTGATCAATTGTCAGCAAAATATGGGTTGGGTTTTGGGAAAATTCCGTATACCTAAAATGACTTGGCGAGTTTCAACGTAAAACCAGTTTTATAATTCTTATAGAACGAAGGGACATAAAATGCCTGTACAGAATGTTGTTTTGGTCAGCGACGAGCAACTTAGGGGTGGCTGAACAAACGATACTGATGCCAAAATAAATATTTATTTATTTAAACTTTATTGCACTGTAAGCTGTACAATTGGCGGACTTAATGCCTAATGGCATTCTCTTCCAATCAACCACCTGGTAATGCAGAGAGTTTAATCAGTGGCGGAATGTTAATAATAAGTGAGTTTTTTTTTATTTAATGGAAAAAAACCCTCAAAACCAATTTAGTATTGCGATTTTAGCGAGCAAGTCAATATTACCAACGCCGGGTCGCCTCAGCTTACTAGCTACGGCGTAGTATTTCGTAGATAAGCGCGCGAGTTTCCCCATTCGTTTATTTTTATAAATAATGTTTATTATCCGCTCTGAGTTGGATGGCACTGCACAAAAGAACAGCCTGTATGTACATTATTAATGACATAAGTTCCAGTATTAGGTGTCATGTAATTCTTGGATCCTAACTCCTGTATCAATGGATTGGATCCATCAATCAGATCCAATCCATTCATACATATATCTCGACACTCAATATCTCTGGCATTGTCCACGATTCTAAATCAGTTTTTCCTTATTTCACACCAAAATGACAACATACGACATTCAAAATCGTAGTTGTGTTTGAATTTTAAACCCAATTTCGTTGAAATTAGTATTTAATTATCGAATTAAGCGATTTCCCTAGATCACGGGATAACTCCATTTTCGCCGAACTGACGACGCGACGAATCTGTTCCGCCGAGCTCCTTGCCTTTGAGATTGGATTAGTGATGGATTTCATTCGATGATTCCACAGTGTATGCAGGAAGGTAAGGCTATACTTGATACTATAATAATACCATTAATGTATGGATAAGAAGTGGAGGGCTGTCGTTCTAAATTATAGGATCCCTCTTAGTTCAGGTGATAGCCAGCTGTAATATTACTTTTGCTCCTTACTTTCTTTTATTGTTGCTGCATCCATTAGTAACTGTTCCATTGTTGCATTATTTATTGTTGAATTTGTTATTAATAATAAAAAAAAAAAGTATATTTTTTAATTGTAATGAATGATGATTTTTCAGTTATAAGTACTAAATTTAACTTCATTTTAAACTTTTGTAAATTAATTTTACTTTTAGAGGTATAAAATTGAAATGTAAGGGCGAGGAATAAATGATTATGATTATGATACAAAATCTATGGTATCTGAGAGTGGTGATTAAAACTCTTGAGATTCCGCAAGCAGCCCTCGACGCCGTGCAGCTATCATATAACTATGGGAGTGAATGGAGCAAGCCGCATGTGGCCATAACGCATTGCTTGGAAAGGTGGCCATACGAGGGTCAAACTGAAAGTTCTTAGAACTGGCCACTTATAAACAATATAATAAAAAAAATATTCTAAAATTTGAAAATAGAACTCTTTGCCAATATTACTGAGTATATATTTCATTCATTTGGCATTTGTTTTACGATTTGGCGGCAAATTGAAAATTGTCTGTGTCACGTCAACATGAATTTAACACGAGAAAATTTTCGTGCAATGATTTTTTATGACTTTCGATGTCATTTAAGTCAACAAGAAAGTTATGATAGACTACGATTGGCCTTTCACGATGAAGCCCCATCTCGTGCGACTGTTTACAACTGGTTTAATGAGTTTAAACGTGGTCGCACTAATCTCACTGATGATGTACGTGAGGGACGGCCTTCTACGGCGACGACTGAAAATAACATCTGTGTTGTGCGGCGTATGATAGAGACTGACAAAAGAGTGACCTATCAGCAGATTCGGACAAGCTTAGGCATCGGTATGAGTCAAGTGCACAAAATCCTCCACGAAAATTTAGCGGTCAGGAAGCTTTGCGCCCGGTGGATACCTCATAATTTGACTAAGGCTCAAAAACTCCATCGTGTGGATTGGTGCCGTAAAATGATTGAAAGATTTAACGGAGGTGACTCAAATGCTGTGTTCGACATACTAACAGGTGACGAAAGCTGGATTTACTGTTATGATCCTGAAACCAAAAGACAATCTGCTCAGTGGGTGTTTCCTTTCGAGGAGTTGCCAACTAAAGTGAAGAGAGATCGAAGTGCGGGAAAAAAAATGGTGGCCTCGTTCTTTGGAAGGATAGGTCATTTCGCAACAATTGTGTTAGAGGATCAAAAAACAGTTTCTGCAGAATGGTACACTACCAATTGTTTGCCACTTGTCTTGGAAAAAGTTCGAGAGAAACGACCTCGCAGTAGGATCCTCCTTCACCACGACAACGCCTCGTCGCACACCGCCAAGCGAACGATCGACTATTTGGCGACATCAAACGTTGAATTACTGGGTCACCCGCCGTATAGCCCCGACCTCGCGCCTTGTGATTTTTATTTATTTCCAAAAATTAAAGAAAAACTTAAAGGAAAGCGGTTTATGAATGCTGAAGAAGCGGTGGCTGCGTATCGCGATGCCATTGAAGAGACCCCTAAGGACGAGTGGGCAAAGTGCTTTTCCCAGTGGTTCCATCGCATGCAGCGGTGTATTGACGTCAATGGACAATATTTTGAAAAGATATAATAAAACTAATAACTGGCTAATGTAATCAGTTTTTGATTTTCTAAGAACTTTCAGTTTGACCCTCGTATACTCCTATAAAATCATGATATAAGCGCAAGAGGCAGCCGCAGGCCCTATAGATCAAAAAAATCCCTTTGATTATATTTCATTCTGCGTAATTTTTTCCCTTGTATCCGCTATCATGAAGGTAGGTATTTCAAAGATCTGCAGTTGAAATTACTTATTTTAATCGTATTACAAAAAGTTACCAACGTAAATAACATTGACTTAATTGATATAGTTTACAAATGAATCGATACTTACCAATCAATCAATGGCGAGTTATTAAAGTAAGTGAGATATTTGCTTTTCCTGTCCTGTGCCTAAATCTTTAATCTGGAACGTAACATGTTGAGCAAGCAGAAACTGCAGTGATTCGCGTTCAGTAGTTCAATACAATAAGCTGTTTAATCTACATTTAAGTGCTACACTCAACACTCAAGTAATTGACTCAGGATCGTTTATAACTTTCCATCAATGTTACTTTTCTTTTGTGGATTGTCTCGTGTAAAACGTAGCCTCAGAAGCTTAACTGTAGACCAATAGATTCAGTCATTCATGCCATGATTGGCTTTTTCAATGGACATATCTGAGACTTAACACAGTCAACCAAATCTTGCTTTTTTAAGATGCAGTTAATTTTGAGATTCACTCTATCAACTCCCCTTGTATCTGTATAAAGTTGTACATATTCGTAGCAACTTGTTACCCACAGATACAGATAATAAGATTTTATTAAATAAAACCACATTAAAATCCGTCTGTCCTCTAATATCCTCGTATCGTTTTAGCAGCTGATTCGCGGTGATTTCCCAAGAGAACACTGTCGTCTGTTTGCACCTGATATTTTCATTAAAAGAGTGTCTACGTTCTTGCTAGACTGGTTATTTTTAAGTTCAAAAGTTTGTTTTACGTGGCAACTGTGATTTAAATAATTCATTAGCGAAATCTTTTTTGTACCTTAACCCCCTTATTACAAATAACAATACCAGGTTTTAACCGTGACTCAAGTTAGCTAACTAATGAAAAAGTCGTCATAAGACATTATGTTAGATAGGTCGGTTAATTTTGTACGGTTCGCCTGGTACTCAGTTTTTTGGAATAAGGGGTGTAACGACCAGTTCCTATCACAAGGATATTGTAGTAGTACGATGGGTGGGTAGAACATGAGGGATCAATCTTTCTTTAACTTAACTTTAGTTCAGTCAGTGACAACCTTTTTACGATGACAAAAGTGAATTGTTATGGTTTACGTTTTTTTACAGTTTTTTTTTTAATTCAATTAATATATCATTATTTTTTATAATCAAATTGTGTATATTTACCTTCCGAATTTCGGTCAAATGTGTTGACTTCTACTGCTGTGTATATGAATACTATGTGACTGCACACATGTTTTTGTAAATAAATATATCTTATATTATAATACAGCAATGGTGACAACACATAGTGCCCATTTGTCATTTGTCCCGCCAACTTTGAAATATCTATGGAGAAGTTTTGGTACCGCTGAGTGACGGTTAGTTTTTATTCAGAGCGCAAACCAGCAACGCCAGTGCACTGTGCAGGCAGCATCAACAGCAGTACTAGGGTTGTGTTTTAAACTCTAGGATGTAAATCGATGTCCAAATGTTCGACTCATGTTTTCCTGCACATCTAAATACTAGAATATAGTTGAAAGTAACGGCACAAGCCCAAATTTTGAAATCTTCTTTTAGAGTAAGAATGACCAAATATTGAATGGCTGTGTGGCCCAAAGTAAATAACAAGGTCTTTGATCTTAAATGCGATGATTTTGGTACAGACTTTCACACAAATCACTAAATGAACATAAAAATTGACGTCAGAGCTTTAAGTTCATTAGTCCTTAGCGTTAAGTCCATCTTTTTACACTATGATTTCTGCAATACAGTCTTTAAATAAATAAATTAACCTTTCCCGATTTAAAATAAATACTGCTACAAAACTGGTCATATTTTGTACCTGTTTGATCCCGAGCGAACATAAATGGTTAATGTATTCCAAAGCGGAATTTGAATACACTGTGTGTGTTCGATCTTCTTTAAAATATTGTCGCTGTCAGCTTCGCAGCTGTGAGCCCTACCCTATTGAGTCATGTTGCAACTTACTAACGTACGGTATTAATACTCTAGAAATAACGATTGTGTCTAGTCCTTCGCAGAACATTCATAATATCTACTCTTAATATGTAAAGGTTCGATCCCCGCACAATACAAACATTTGTGTGCATAAACATGTCTGTTTGTATTGGTCTGAGTGTTTTCTATGTATATCATGTATGTATTTACAAACAAAAAAAAGTATTTAAGTATTATATCCGTTGTCTGGCACCCATAACACAAGCTTTGAGTAGCTTACTTTGGGACCAGATGGCGAAGTGTGGGAATGTCCGAAGGATATTTATTTATTTATTTAAATAATGAAAAAACTTCTATTTGAATTGTCCTTATTAAAAATATATCAGATTTTCTTGTGTTAAGGGCCGTAACTTAGGCAGCTCTACACTCGCACTCGCAATCCACAGTAGTCACTAACTAAAGTAGCGTATACACACGTCGCGCCGCATTTTTCTTCCCCCTGTCTGCGACCCTTTAATGAGACAGGAAACTATTCTAAAACACACGGGAAACTTTCGGGCCGAACACACTTGAATTTTTCAAAACTGAGTTCAGGAAACACAGCACTTAAGGTCGCTTTTTGAACGGAAGATGTCGGATTCCGCTACACATGCGACCCAGTAATGATAAAGTTAGTTTTCAGTTTAAGACGTCTACGCCCAAGGAGCGACTACCGTTAGGGAGGTTGGAAGTTGTGTTGGGAGCCTGGCAGAAAATACTTACGGAGGTGTTTTAGGGTTTCAAGCATTTTACAACAAAAAAGTGACTTTCCTAAAGTCTGTTCTTCTTAGCTTGTCGATTATTGTAAACAATCTTGACATTCATTTTTAACGAAATATTTCATTTTAAAATAGGATAAACACATAAATCACAGCCTACACAAGTCATTAATCGTTGAACACTAAAATATCTTTATATCAAATAGATTATTAATTTTATTCACTGATAATATTTTAAAAGTTTTGAAAATATTGTTTATATTATGTGACTAGCAAAGACGGACACGGAAAAAAACGGACTTTAATTCTAAACTTAGTTAAGAAAGATGCCTGAAAATAAACATTAATGTATTAAAAACTGCTTAATTACACATATTTCGCGCCCGCGCGTCTAAAGCTGTACTACTCAAGTACTCTTCAATTGTTGAATGACATAATTCTTGGAAATCTAGATAACTTACATTGTTTCCATCTTAGCTTGATTAAGGATGGATCGTTATTTTTAAATAGGTATAGTAGCAATGCATAGTCGTCAGACGTATGTTCCTACTTTTAAATATTCTACCAGCCTGGGCGCCATAAGCTCATTTAGATCGTAAAATTACGTTTCCAGCATAACAACGCACTTTAATTAATTTTATAAAGTACCAGTAGTATACCTATTTGTAAGAAGCAGTTCGCGAGAAGACTTTTAATATGTATTACCCCATTATCCCTTCATTAAAATTTGATTTATATGAAAAAGCTAAAAAGGACTCTTAAATAATTTATGTTTTTCTGTCGTTTCATAAACTTAATAAATTATAAGAAGCATTTTATAGTTTCGTACAAATAGCACCTATAAGAAATGTATAAAATAGTATTTTTCACAGTACGTGTAAGGGAAAACTAAGATATTTATCTCACAAGAGTGAATTTTTATTGCTATCTATATTAATATTTAGATAGGATTTGTAAATGATAATTCACCGTTATCCGATTTACAATATTACAGATTTATAAATATATAGACTGGGCGAGTATTGCGATGTTGCTTTGACATTTAAGCAACTCTGCTTTTGAATGGATATGAAGCGTAGGTATTCGCATTATATTGGAAGTATTACTATTGTCATTAGATAAATACTCATATCATTATAGTATTATTATTATATTGATGATTATAATCGTTCGTTTACACTGAGTGGGAATTGAATTGCCTGGAGCTTGAACGCAATGCCCCCAGGGCGACTAAAAATAATTGACCTAACCGTAATCAATGAAATTCCTCTGTGTCGCAAATGCTGTCGTAAATATTGGAATTTCTAGTATCTTTTTCGTCGTTATAAGTTCCATTTTCTTGGAAATTTTATTGCCACCTATGTTAATGTTTATACAGGCTGTTGTTTTACTCAGAGACATTTAACGCAGGGATGATAAAATGAGTTATGCTTATTCTGAAAAATATATACAATGTGTTAATTTTACACTTGATGAAACTTTCAAGAAGTGCTCTACTCACGGTTTTCAACAACTTTTACTATGGGACCAACTTCGAAATCGAAAAAAAACAGCTGTTTTATTCATTTTCTCTGAGATAAAATGAGTTTTTGTATGGATCAGCTGTTTTTTAGAGCACTCCAAACCATCATTAGAGCACTCCCTAAAAGTTTGAAGTGTAAAATTAACACATTGTATATTTTAAATAATATGCCTCCTCACATCATTCTTTAAAAAAATAAATCGAATGGGAAAACACGCACCCTGATTTGCTCGCTAGTATCTCGATAATAAATTGATTTTAAGGTTTTTTTCTCATAAAAAAATGTTTTGTACAGCCACCCCTGAGTCGCTCGTCGCTGACGAAAACCACACACACTATAAACAGGATATAATTCCTATTAATTTATTTAGTACTTCTTCGATTGCACATTGCTATCAAAGATAGTGATCGCAAGATTGTAGTCAGCCAAGGAACATGCACTTTATGTGGTTTGTTTCGTTTCTTTTAAGTTGTAGAGTTATTGCTTTTCGAAACATACTTAAATCGGGAGCCAGGCTTCACGTTCGTTTTAAACAGTTATACTATATTTTAGCATCCTCCGAGCTAAGTTAAGATATTTAAACAGTGCTTCCTTTTTCTTTGATTGTGAAAATTTGATAGTTAAAGAACTACACACGTGAAAGTTGTATCTATTTTAAAAAATTGCGATAAGCCAATTCTTAAGACACAACAAACACAGAAGCTTACACTCACAAAACATATTGTCACAACACTTACCATGCTCTTGATTAATATCAAACAAATTTAAACTAAGACAAGCAAAATAAATAAAAAAACTCAATCTACCTTAATGAAGTTTTAATAGTTGATGCCAACAATTAAAACGGACCGCCTTCAAAAAACGGACTTAAAAGCTTTCGTCTTCTATTTAGGAGAAAAAATATATACTCGTATTTGGGGGCGGTGCATGATTTCAAGCTTACACCAACAATCTACGTACACACACCATGTACTGATTCCTAAATAATTTGTTTGTCCTGTATAAAGACATTATTCAAAAATATCAGTTTAATTTTTTTAACATAATTTTTAGTTATGACTCGTATCTCAAAAACTACTGCACCGATTTCGATAAAACTTACACCGTACCCTTAGTTGAACCATACTTGATGATAAAAACTATAAAAACTAATAGAATCATCACGCTATGTCTTTTCGTTTTCGAGAAACCCCGAGACAAAAATACAAACCTACATACACTTATACAATTTCGCACACATCTGTGGAAGCCTTACTCGATCAACATACTAAAATTTTATCCAATTCTGACAATTTCACATACATACAGATCGAACTGTTTACCTTCTTTTTTGAAGTTGGTAAAAATGGCTACATTATTCTAGTCTATTTTCATGCTTTGTTGTCGCTGTAACACCAACTATTCAACACTCTGTGTTTGTAGAACTACGAGTTTGTTTCTTTTGGTGACCATCGTTAGTGTAAAATATGCTCATATACATTAATTAATGTTAAACTGCTCCCGTTAACGCTTCAGAATTGCACCGACACCGCACCAAAGGCTCTATCTAGCATCAGATACATACCAACAGTATCATCAAACGACTTTGTTCTCGTATTCCGTACACGCGGGTAATTTTTAGGATGTGTATTCATTTATGGGGTTTTTACAAATTTATGGAAAAACAACTATGTTCTCTATGTTCGGTCACAGTGTTGTCATTAAAAGCAGATACAAATAGTCTCTATCAATATAAATATTGCTTTAGGTCCTTTCTTATTTGCGATAGAACGTGTGTAACTTTAAGTTAAGAGCACATCGATTTTAAAATTGTGTATTATTTTTTATCGATATTTATCAGGAATCACAAAACAGAAAGTTTTTATTTGCAAGAATAATGTATAAAATATGTATAATTCAACTGTGTATCATATCATTTTTGACTCCTCGTTGAAAAATGAATCTGTGTGAACGCACCTTTAGTCCTTTGTTCGGTGGTTATCATCACGGCTGGATAATGTTGTTAAATTTTAGTGCCCAATGCCCATCAGTATTAAAGACTAGTTTCAATATTGCTCTTGTGTTATTATATTCAATATACTTTACCAATGTTTTATAACTGTATTATCTATCAATATAAACTAGGTACATGTTATGGTTTAGAATGGGAAAACACGCACCCTGATTTGCTCGCTAGTATCTCGATAATAAATTGATTTTAAGGTTTTTTTCTCATAATAAAATGTTTTGTACAGCCACCCCTGAGTCGCTCGTCGCTGACTAAAACACCACCCTATATTATTATGTTTATACAATTTATTTGCTTTTCGTTTCTTACTTCATAACATTGTCTCGACGTAAGCGCAGGCCGCAATAAAATTGGAATTACATTTCCAAGGCGTTAATTTCGCTGTCTCCGCAGTAAAGGATCGTGTAATTAGTTCGTGTGTGGTTATGTGCTAACGAGAGACGTATCAGTTAACTGCTGCTTAGAGTCTTTGACGATATTTGTATGAAAGCTTGTTTTATTTACTGACATGAATTATGATCAGAGAATTGTACTCTTCAACAAATGTGTAACTGACCTATGTTTGTTTCTTTATCATGAAAATAAATATTTATTTATTTAATCATTTATTGCAGGCAACAAACGCCCATACTATAGATACCTTGAAGACTAACATACATATTATAATATTAAAAAATAAAAAGCAAATGAAACACTATTTTGCCTACTTTAATAAACACGTATTTGCTTTATTAATAGTATCTTAATGCCTCTTGCATTGGCAATTTCTAGATACTAGAAGTTCTCAGTATTAATTCGTTGAGCATCCATAGAGCAATACAAAACCATAAGTGAATATTCATACAAAATAACTAGTAGTTTGGTCACACAAAATATCGATAAATAACTGCATACTGTTAATACCTACTACCTCGAACCACACGCATAGTTACCGGTTGCATTATGCAATGGTGTGTTGAGTTCTGTTATGTTGCTGTATTATAACTCTGTACCTAGGCATTCAAAGGCAAACCGACGAATTTAAGAAATAAATATTGATAAAGGCGGTTAAGTTAGGCGTAAGGCCGACATCTCTCCAATTAGGCGCTAAAATTTTTGAAGAAATCTTTTAATTAATAATTTAATTATTTCATTGAAGAACTTAAATTATTATAGGAAGAGTGTTACAGACAATAATTATATGAATTTCTGCTGAAATATTGTAAACTTGAGAGCTCTGTCTGTTATATTTCAGCTGAATTAAATTCTGATACATTTTTTTTCTTAATCAAATCAAAATCAAATCAAAAAAATATTTATTCAATTTAGGACACAATATGTCACTTATGAACGTCAAATGTACAGTGAAAAATAAAATAAAAATAATTGTGCCCTGAAGGGGCCGAATCATGTCTCCTTATCTTTTGGGCCCTACCAGCGCTTCGAGACAGAACACAGACAATTAGGCAAGTGCTGAGAAGAAACGCCGGAACAAACTCAGTCACCACTAGCTGCCGTAAAATCAAAATCATCAAAGGTAAGTACATCAGTCGGTGCAGGCTGGACAGACCACACATTCGTGTCGTTCAGATAGTCTTGAACCTTATAATAGCCTTTAGACATAAGCGTGTTTTTAACGTGTTTCTTAAATTTATCAACCGGCAATTCGACAAGATTGTGTGGTATATTATTAAAGAATTTTATACAATTTCCCATGAACGAATTACTAGTTTTAACTAATCTGAAGTTAGGAACGACAAGCTTGTGTTTATTTCTTGTGTTATATGAGTGAATGTCGCTCTTCTTCATGAAATAATCTAAATTTTTACGGACGTACATTATATTGTCAAAAATGTATTGAGAAGCCACAGTTAATATGTTGATTTTCTTAAAGACCTCTCTCAGGGAGTCACGAGGACTAAGTTTATAAATAGCACGAATGGCTCTTTTCTGCAAAATAAATATGGTATCAATGTCTGCAGCAGAACCCCACAAGAGAAGACCGTAAGACATAATACTGTGGAAGTAACTAAAATACACAAGCCTCGCCGTTTCAACGTCAGTCAGATACCTTATTTTTCTAACTGCAAAGGCAGCCGAGCTTAGCCTCCTAGCTAGGGCTTCAATATGAGGTCCCCACTGTAATTTTGAGTCAAGTGTAATGCCCAGAAATACAGTGGAGTCTATTAAAACTAGATTATTACCATTTAGTACAATATTTGGTGTAAGTTGCTTTACATTAGGCAAAGTGAATTTTACACATTTAGTTTTACTAGCATTCAGCAACAAGTTATTGGTGGTGAACCAATTCAATACTTTGGAGAGAGTATTGTTTACTTCGTCAAAATTTTCTTCATGTCTTTTCATTTTAAAAATCAAAGAAGTATCATCAGCAAACAGAACTATCTCACAAAGATTTGTGGAATAATGCTAAACTCACGATTAATATTGTCGATAGTACTAAAGTAAGGCTTAAAGTTAAAAATATATTTGCAAGTGTAATTGTTTTCCGACGCTGACAGTACAATACTACCAAAAACGAGTTATTTATTTAAACTTACATGGTCATTGACCATGGCACTTGCAACAGTGCCGAAATATCGGAAACTCAAAAATAATAAGGTGCATGGTAGCAATCCCGTTAAAATCAATTCTAATAAAAACGAGTTAGTTCAGCAATAATTTTGCCAGTTAATCGAGTAATTCTAGGTCATAAGCAAGCGTTTATAAGGGCTACATTACGCGATAAATAGCTCACGTGCGAAGCAAGTCTGCGTGGATGCGAGCTTAATGGAGCAGGGATGGCATTCACATAAATTAGTAATGAAATTGTCACATATACTTATATGTATTTTTGGCAATTTTTTACCTACAATAATTTTACCGACTTCAAAAAAAGGAGGTAATCAATTCAACGTGTATGTATGTGGAATTCTATAATATTTAAAAATAATAATTACTACTATTTTATACTACTATTTTATGTAGTAGTAAGTCTTTCAAATAAATGTGCAACATTTTGTTATTGTATGTATGTTTGTCCAACAATTTCTCGAAAACGAGAAGTCATAGCGAGATGATCCTTTTTTGTTCAATCAGGTATATTTCAACAAGGTATAGTGCAAGTTTCATCAAAATCGGACCAGCCCCCCGATTCAGAACCATTCGGGTACGGATTTGGTTACGATTCGATGACTTTCTCATATTAATATAATTATAGTAACGTGAATTAATACGATACAACTATTTTATTTTGTTCTTCTATTATATTTGTTACCGAACTGACATATCGACATCACATCAAACTGCGACATTTATTTAAAAATGAATAGAATATCTAGGCGAAACCCAGGCCGAATGGCTTATCGAAAGTAATGAATCACCCTGCAGTAGTTTAAGACATTTAAGTAATAATAACTAACAAACATGAAATTAAAAGATTAATCGGACTTCAAAAATCTGACTTAGAGCTTATTTTTCAATAGTCAGATAAGAAATATTCGCCGAACAAAATACAATATGACTAATTTGAAAACGTCAACTAGTTGTCAGCCATCATAGGTACCTGTATTTTTTTAATCTGTCGCTTTATAATCTATCAGTCTGATAAGTCTTATCTGACCATTGAAAAATCAGCCCTTAAAAGCTTAAAATATCGCATTTGTCTTCTATTTACGACTTGTCGACTTTGACGACCCGTCTGGTGTAGTGGTCGAGAAATCGCCTACTACGCAGCGGGTAGCGGGTTCGATCCCCGCACAATACAAACATTTGTGTGCATGAACATGTCTGTTTGTATTGGTCTGAGTGTTTTCTTTGTACATCATGTATGTATTTACAAACAAAAAGTATTTAAGTATTATATCCGCTGTCTGGCACCCATAACACAAGCTTTGAGTAGCTTACTTTAGGACTAGATGGCAATGTGTGGGATTGTCCAAAGGATATTTATTTATTTATTTTTATTTATTATTTAGGACCGACAAATTCTTAAGGAGTCGAACCCGGGACCTCTGGCGCAGCCGTCGCATTGAAGTGCGGCCCTCATACCGCTGCACCACCGGCAGTTAGTGAGTCCAATAACACTTTATTTCAAAAGAGCTGTTTTCTTTACTTATCTGTTAAATTATTGTTTTGCACGTAGTAGAGTGATATCTAACGATTTGTAAAGAAGCAGCAGAACAAAGCATTTCAAAAATGATTGAATAGGTTTTTTGCTTTTTTTTTGACAACCCTACCTACCGGGTAGCAACGACAACGCGTCGTAATGACAGAATTAAAGTTTCCAAAGCGTCATTTGTAGTAAACGCTGTTCGATCAAATAGATAGGTGGAGTTCCGCAGGTTAGTTCGGTTCATTTGTCGCTTTAACATTCCCATTGTGTCGGCTTTTGTACGCAAAGTTGTAGGTTATGTAATTTTTTGTTTAGTTAAGCTGAACTCAACAATAGAGAGTGACTTTTAGATAATACGCGAAAGCAAATCTGCTTGCAGGAAGACTTTTGCTACTTATTGAAAATAAATTTGAACTTTTACAAGAGTGTAATACTTTCAAGATCAAATAAAAAACAAGCATTGCGCACGGGCGGAATTCGAACCTGAAACCTCCAGCAAACCGGGCCAACGCTTTTTCCAATCGAGTTACCGTGCCGTCGATCTAACCGCGCGAAATTTCTGGTTTATTTTATTTGGAAAACGATACAGGTATCATTCAAAACATATACAAAAAAAGCGAATAACTGATTTAACTAGAGTAATACCCTAAAATAGTTTTTACAACATGATTTGCATGCAGTAGTATTTTTAGTAATTTATGAGAAAGAATTACACCTTAAATATGAGACAGATTTAACTTTTTTTTTAAAAAGTGACTAAATACAATAACAAAATAAAAGTTATTTTAGTCCAATGTAGTTTAAGAGAGAATGTCTTTCACACGCTTTCGAAACAGTGGCATCCTGTGCTCAAAGGTGGTTGCTTTTTGTGCATGCTTTGTATAGTCTACACATCCTCAGGAGTGGTTGATGAAACGAGATATTGTTGCGTTTAAGAGTCATGTAAATGACTGTCTGTCATTCACATGACTGTCAAAGGATTTTGCGCGCATTTTGTCTAATGTTAAGGTCAATTTCACCAGAAGACTGGGGGAGTAAATATGCGAGTGGAGTAATTTGTGCAGATAAATTAGTTCCTGCTCATTCCTACGAGTTTGCAGCGAAGTTAGTCCAAATTTGAGGAGTCTATCTTTATATGAATAGCAAGTTCTGCCCAGTCTCTCCCTGTAACAGACGGTTCTAAGAAGCCTTTCCTGTACACGCTCAATTGAGGGACAGTGATCCTTATACTACGAGGGTCAAACTGAAAGTTCTTAGAAAATCAAAAACTGATTACATTAGCCAGTTATTATTTTTATTATATCTTTTCAAAATATTGTCCATTGACGTCAATACACCGCTGCATGCGATGGAACCACTGGGAAAAGCACTTTGCCCACTCGTCCTTAGGGGTCTCTTCAATGGCATCGCGATACGCAGCCACCGCTTCTTCAGCATTCATAAACCGCTTTCCTTTAAGTTTTTCTTTAATTTTTGGAAATAAATAAAAATCACAAGGCGCGAGGTCGGAGCTATACGGCGGGTGACCCAGTAATTCAACGTTTGATGTCGCCAAATAGTCGATCGTTCGCTTGGCGGTGTGCGACGAGGCGTTGTCGTGGTGAAGGAGGATCCTACTGCGAGGTCGTTTCTCTCGAACTTTTTCCAAGACAAGTGGCAAACAATTGGTAGTGTACCATTCTGCAGAAACTGATTTTTGATCCTCTAACACAATTGTTGCGAAATGACCTATCCTTCCAAAGAACGAGGCCACCATTTTTTTTCCCGCACTTCGATCTCTCTTCACTTTAGTTGGCAACTCCTCGAAAGGAAACACCCACTGAGCAGATTGTCTTTTGGTTTCAGGATCATAACAGTAAATCCAGCTTTCGTCACCTGTTAGTATGTCGAACACAGCATTTGAGTCACCTCCGTTAAATCTTTCAATCATTTTACGGCACCAATCCACACGATGGAGTTTTTGAGCCTTAGTCAAATTATGAGGTATCCACCGGGCGCAAAGCTTCCTGACCGCTAAATGTTCGTGGAGGATTTTGTGCACTTGACTCATACCGATGCCTAAGCTTGTCCGAATCTGCTGATAGGTCACTCTTTTGTCAGTCTCTATCATACGCCGCACAACACAGATGTTATTTTCAGTCGTCGCCGTAGAAGGCCGTCCCTCACGTACATCATCAGTGAGATTAGTGCGACCACGTTTAAACTCATTAAACCAGTTGTAAACAGTCGCACGAGATGGGGCTTGATCGTGAAAGGCCAATCGTAGTCTATCATAACTTTCTTGTTGACTTAAATGACATCGAAAGTCATAAAAAATCATTGCACGAAAATTTTCTCGTGTTAAATTCATGTTGACGTGACACAGACAATTTTCAATTTGCCGCCAAATCGTAAAACAAATGACAAATGAATGAAATATATACTCAGTAATATTGGCAAAGAGTTCTATTTTCAAATTTTAGAATATTTTTTTTATTATATTGTTTATAAGTGGCCAGTTCTAAGAACTTTCAGTTTGACCCTCGTATGGTGACCATACTACTGACCCATACTTAATACCTCAACACCCGAGCGGTCGCATGCGACCGCATAACAATAGAATACTTATTGTGTCTCGTTCACATACGCTTGAGGGAGAGTGCTTTTAACCAAGCTGAAATACAGTTTGCCAGAGGTTGCGGGTTGGAATCCCGCCCGTACGCAACTTTTGAGTTTTTACTTTATCTATAGGAATACAAATAACACCGTGAGTATCAAAGACATTATAAATCAAATGAAGTATAGTTTGGGAGATATAAATCTTATTTACTAAAGGTAAATAAAAGTACTTAGTTTACTCTTTAGATTTGTTAATGAATATGACTTTATTGCAAAAAAAATGTACAGTCGTGAACACAATAACAAAATCAGACAGACAAACGAAACTATAAGGGTTCCGTTTTTTGCCATTAGGATACCAAACCCTAAAAAAAATGCCAATTGCGAGTAGAACTCGCGCTCCGAGGATTCCGTTATTCGCATATTTTTCCTTTCTAACATATTTCAAGATTCTAGGCCGACTGGAAGTACCATTAAGGAAATATCTTGATACCCTGCGAATGGTAGCGAGTTTGAATATATGCAGCTTAAATTTATGTTTCTTTTGATGGAGTTAACATAAAAGTTTCATTTTGACACCACTTAAAGGTAATACGGACCTGAGTATTTGACATAAATTTTAGTTTAATACTTCCACGCACTCTGTAGGAAAGGATTAGTAATAAAATTATTAAAACATTATTGTTATTATGATGTAACTAAAATCAAACGGCTTCCGCAATTTTGCCTTTATCTCTGCTATAAGATGTCGCTTCGTTCCGAATTTTAAGATTTTGAGTTCACGGGAAGTACTCTGTAGGTTTTGATTCCCTAGCAAGCGTCGGAAATGAGCGGCTTTACCAGCTATATCTTTTGATTTTGTTGGCTTATAAGTTTGATTTTTTCACGGCCCCAAGGTACCGTAGACCTGGGTATTTGATATGAATTCCAGCTTAATACCTCGTTTCTGAGAACAAATCTTTTTCCTTTCGAGGTTCTTAAGTCACCTGATCAACTAGAAAATTATTCCTCCATTATTATTATACTAAATTAATAATTAAAAAATAAATATGAAATGATTTATATTCAATTTGGTCGGTTATTTGTTTAGTCCGCTAAGCCTGGGACTGAGTTTATATAGAATAGAATAATATAATTTTATTCTTAATAAGATTCTAATATTAATCTCTGCTTTAAATTTACTTCATCAGTTGGGGTGTAAAAATTTGACGTACAAACATTAAAAAAAGTTTGCGATAACCTTGAAAAATCAAAATATTTGTTACTGTAAATGATATTATTGTTGTTTTAATATTATATCAGGGTTTTATATTTTAAGAAAATACACAAAGAATATGTGTGCTTAATACCTCTACAGTAACATATAAAAAGAAAACTTATGTTAATGATCATAATCTTTTTAGGGTTCCGTAGCCAAATGGCAAAAAACGGAACCGTTATAGTTTCGTCAAGTATGTCTGTCTGTCTGTCGGTCCGTATGTCACAGCCACTTTATTCTGTAACTATAAGCATCACACTGTTGAAATTTGGTAGAACTATATATCCTGTTAACCGCTTTACAATTCTTATACAAAAAATATTTTTATAGTTTTTTTTAGTCAAACCTATGCGTGTGGGGTCTACGGATAGGTCTTTTAAAATGACACAGAGGTTCCTAAAACTATTTTCTTTTAAACTGTAACGTTTGATAGATAGATGCTTCCAAATTGGTAAAATGGGCGTCTCCCCATCTAACTTCTAAACTAAACGAGTGTAAATTTTGAAAAAATACATAATGTACATCTTAACAAATACTTTCTACGAAAATTGGTTTGAACGGGATCGAACTAGTAGTTTTTGAATATAGCACATTTTCAACAACCGCAATCATAACTTTGTTCTTCATACAATTAGTATGAAAAACAAAGTTATATTTGGTGTCAATAAAATATTGTGTTATTTAAGCTAAGTGGAAGTAACTGGATTCTCTAATTCAGTTAAAGTTTGATACAGGACCCTCAGTTCGCGAGTCCGACTTGCACTTAGCGGTTTTTTTTATGTGTATACAAGCTTATTCTTATGATGTAAATTAGGTACTTTACGAGTATTAACAACAATCTACCAGTCAGAGCTGGAATTGTGTAAAGTTATCGTATTCATTTGACAGTTCAAAACGTACGATATGACCTGTCAAACCCTTTGTTCTTTGCCATTTGACAGACCATACCGTACGTTTTGAACTGTCAAATGAATACGATTGCTTTACACAATCGCACCCCAGGCCATGACCCATACTGGATATCGTCCTTTACCATTGAAATCATTGAGAAACAATTTTAGCAATATGAAAAAAAAAACTGTACTGTGCAGGCAGTGCAGGATTCGATTCAAAACATCTTCGCTTCACTGTAAATTATGTAAGGTTTTGTGTTCTTAGAGATTCCTAGCATTGTCTGAGCTTAGTCTAAAATGTGTATAACATTTTCATCCCTCATAAAGTATGAAGGTTATTTACAAAAGAGATTCAACAATGTCTGAGACAAATGTTTCTTTTCTTTCTTTTAATACTTGAAATTTTTATAACAAGCCTTGTTATTTGTAACATCTGTTTATTTTGCTCAGTAAATCGTGTTCTTTAGTTTGTGATATATCATTGTATGTACGAATATGTTGCTGGAATAGTTGACAGAGCATGATTAGTGTTTTCTTCTGATAAAGCTTGTCTTTTGTTTCATTATTTTTAATAAAATAATATTGTGTATTGTGTGTCCTATTTTTTTTTCTACTGTGATTGTGTACTTCGAAATACATTTTAAATACTATTTGCATATTATAAGAAACATTATTACGTCCTGACAATCTTGAAAAAATCTCCGTTTTGGAGCGGTCATTTCATGCAGTAACTAACTTTGTTAGTGTCACACATCAACAAAACCCATCACTACCCATCCAATCACACTACCCTGCCCATCAAACCACCCGCGATCAGCTCCACCACTAACATGTAGACTTAACGGACGTATCAAATGATTTGATTGCAAGCGCCATGCAAACGTGGCCAATCGATGGCACGGCGCCCGGCGGACGACGACCCAGTCGCGTTCATTACCGTGCTGTTCTTACACTGGATCCTGGGGCTGGGTAATAGTAAACTAGTTAGTAGTCACTGTGTAGTAACCTAACTGTAACTATTTTTACGTGCAACCCACTCTAAATTAAATATGATTACACTGTTTGCATATCTTATACTAAATTTGTACCCGATACTGCCCAATTAAAAACTAAGAGAGTCACTTTAATTTAAAATGTTACGTGATCGATAGTAATAGTATGAATTCGTTACCAGCGGTTGAATATTTACTATTGTGTGTGTTTTGGAGAAACAATGTAAAAGTCATTCTGACATTTGGCTAGGATAGGTATGTTATCTTCAAAACACACGAAGTCTTAAATATTTAACCGCTGGTACCGATATTTCACCATTTCTATCAAACTTGAAATTGATTCCAAGTTTCAAAAACACTACTTTTCAATAGTATTTTAAGTCAAACCACCTAAAAATCGCATTCTCCCAGCTCACATCACCCGCTGTTGTCACAAAGGTAGCTCTTTCAGCTAAATTCCAGGCAGGCCGCTCTGAAAACAACAGACTGGTAAATTGAACAAAGCGAGCCCGGTCTTACTTGCTGTTAAAGTAGGAGAGGATTACAGTAGCGAGATGGGAACTGTAGTAATAACTGCAACCACGAACATATTCTGCTTAGGTATCTATGCTAATATTATAAAGCTGAATAGTTTGTTTCTTTGTTTGAACGCGCTAATCTCAGGAACTACTGGCGCGATTTGAAAAAAATATTTTTGTGTTCAACAGCTTTTTTATCGATAAAGTATTTAGGCTATAAAACATTACGTAACTGGAGGGGAGGGAGAAAACTCAGAACGCGCGGATGAAATAACGGGGTACCGCTAGTCATATAGTGGTACCCGAGACTTAAAAGAGAAAGAAAAGCGAAAATTCGGTTTATTACTGAAAATATTCCATTTCTTTTTTTGCAACTTCCGTGGGATTACAGTGAAAATAATCTAGCCTATCACTAAAGACCCCTCACACTCTGCGACTTTTAGCATCGATGTAGTCGCAAACTGTCTACCTTTACACACTGCGCTACTTTCAGCATTGATGCACTCGCGATGCAGAAGCTGGTAATTGACAAATTATGTACTGTATTTTGGCGACGGCATCGATGCTAACGCGCGACTGCATCGATGCTGAAAGTCGCAGTGTGTAAGGAGTCAAAATCTCGTATATCGTGTTATCATTGTTAAGTTATTATTAATAATTTAAAAAAAAAGAATTGATAGGTTTTGTAACGGACAATAGCATATTACTGTGCTATCTTATGCAGTTGTAATAAAACTTATTTCAACAAAAAATATAACCTGATGTGCTGGCAACTGTACTATGCTCCATTTAATAGTGTGATATTGACTTATCAATATTGACAAACAATAATTTCATAGCGATTAACAGCATTTGAGCAAGGTTCAATGACCTACTCGTAGTACCTATGTTTGGAATTATTCTAGGAAACATCGAATCAATATGCAATTATTTATAGTGAAACCAGTATTGTGCAAATTCTCCACATAAAATTACTACATGAGGCCTTGTTCCATCGAATTTGGTGAATAGTTCCGGATCGGAGCCTTTAACTTGGGTAAAAATAAATTCAAATTCAGTTTCAGGCGTATTGCGATCCAACTTTAGCCGTTCAATTTCCAGGTAGCTCAATTCCAACTCAGTTTAAACGAATATTACCAATGTTATAATAATACTAATTGTAGTACGAATATTAATATTTATGTTGTTGTATTACAATAATATTATAAATATCATACAAAATCGCAATGCGAATTGCTAATTAAATAAATAAATAAATAATAAATATCCTTCGGACATCCCCACACATCGCCATCTAGTCCCAAAGTAAGCTACTCAAAGCTTGTGCTATGGGTGCCAGACAACGGATACACTACTTAAATACTTTTTGTTTGTAAATACATACATGATATCATGCACACAAATGTTTGTATTGTGCGGGGATCGAACCCACACCCGCTGCGTAGTAGGCGATTTCTCGACCACTACACCAGACGGGTCGTCGATTTGACAGTAAATCTGAGCCGCTAACCTATCTAAATAATTGCATAGCATACGCGCTCATTGCTTTAAGTGTGTATAACGAATATTAAAATGGTGGTTCTAGAAAATTTTTCAATGGTAAGAATTCTGGAACATATCGTTCCATTATCAATCGGAAATAATTTGATTTCTGCAAGTACTTTTGTTATTGCCTTAATATACTTACATTTACGTTTTACGTCATAAGTTTGTTTTTAAATTATGTATTATTGTGTATATGTCATTATAACACCCGCTCTACATCTATCAAACCTGCGTCTGCTTGAATATTCATAGAAAACCTTATCAACTTCACTCCCTTCACAGTGGCTGGAAAAGTATCCATACCATATAAGTATTATACAAAGTTTAAATGCGTTATTCTCAAGGCTATTTAGGCGAGAATTAGTTTAAACTAAAGCTCCAACTTATAAATTCATCAGAGTAAAAGCAATGCACACTGGTGAGGACGCGAAGAGCTGCTAGTTTTCATAGAAATACTTTTTTTAGGGTGTTTTGTCACCATAAAAACTTAATCACATAAATGACACTTTTATAAAGCAACTGTGTCAAACAAGGATTCGAACCTTCTTCAAGAAAATCTACAGACTTTCCAATGTGTCCGTGGCCGGTTGGTGAGGACATGAGCTCGGATAGCGTGAGACACAGGGTTTGATTCCTTGTCCGACAAAGTTGCTTTTTATAAGTGCAATATATGTTATAGAAATACTTATCAACTTTACACCAAAGTGTCTGAGAAAGTATAAATAAACTCGTAACACCTCTATGCTGCACGAGAACATTCGAGAATTAATCAGAAGAGGTACCACTCGGAATTCTTTCATTAACGCCTACAGGAATGGGTAACGAAAGTGCACGCTTTTTTGTTCAGACGTGGGGCAAGAGAGAACAGACTGCACGTTTTGCAATAGCAAGATAACCAACAACCATATTACACTCCATAGTGACATTAAACTAAAGCAATAAAATTAAAAGATGGCGGCCACAGACAACTTCTTGACAATATACCGTCGACGTGAGGTTGACGCGTCGACATGGCGGCAAAACATTTCCCTCACTGTGTCGTCGACATATTATCAACGGCATATTATATTTTGACATGATTTTCTTGGCAAACTCAAGGTATCGCTCGAAGAAGCATGTTTGATGCAGCATAAAATCTAACGGTTGAACTAATCTAGGTGTAATGTCAAACATTTCACATACCTTGTATTCTATTGATTCGTAGACTCCAGCAAAAGCCTTGTTAATTATTTTCTTCTTATTTTATGGCAAACAACATTCTTTCGCTTCTCAGATCCTCGAGATATTTGAATGCAGTTTGACAGATTTGTTGACACATTTCGTGCTAGATACTGTCACACGTCCACACGTAGTAAGTCTTTTCTCGACTTACTATCGAGCACGAACCGCTTGAAAAGACTCCTACCCCTGAGCCAGTTCATTATTATAGTGAGATAGTAGATGGCAAACACAAAAGGACATTTGGAAATTAAAAACGGTTGCGGCGAGTAATGGCGCCTTTTACTTGCCTATTAGCGAGTGCTCATTGTCTATGGCATTATGATGAGAGATTTACGGCCCTTTTGGAATTTAATTTACTCGAAAATTGAGGATGTGTTATAGTATACTTTGTGTATTTGTAAGGGTGCCTCGACAAATTTTAAGATACGGGACCTTACTTACTTTCGACACAGGGATATTCAAGTTGTTTGATGCTTTTCAAGTGCCTACTTGGTAAGCGACATTTTTATCAAGGTTGCTTGCGGACGTCATTTCTTTTCTTTGCTATGATTGTAATACATGCACTATACTTATTCCAGTGTTCCTTATGAGTTATATCTAATACCAAGGTCATTTCAAGTCGCGTTGATGCTCTGTTAACTTATTAGTTTAGTTTTTTGCTGTATTTATTAGTTTGTCGACTTTCTTTACACCTTAAGGCCTACAAAATGTCTGGATTATGTAAGTTCTTTTTGCCTTGTTATTTGTAAGTCCGCATATCACAATAATTATTATGTCGTCTGTTTGCGGATATTATAATTTCACAGCAGGCCGCCATAACTTATATACAAACGAATCCCTTCGTTTTTAATTAAAGAGTTCATGAGAATTTGATAGAAAAACAGTAATATAGATCCATATTTCCATATCCCTTTGATGACTGTACTGTAGATACACTGTAAGTTGTTAACAAGAAACCTTTATACATATTCGGTGTAATCCTACTAATATAATCAACGCGAAAATTTGTAAGAATAATTGTACCTTTGTTTCTCCTTCTCACGAAAATCAACTGGATAGTTTTGTTTTTTTTAAAGACTTTATTGCTCAAATTTAGTGTACAAAGGTGGACTTAATGCTAAAAGCATTCTCTCAACAGGTGCAGTGAAAAAAAACACAAATTAAAATAGGAAAATAGTAACAAGAATCTAATAAATATATTATTGAATTAAATAAACTAAATAAATAACTATATCGGTAAATAAATAAACTACAAAATATATATAAGTATATACATAAACATAAATAAAGCATAAATACATACATATAATATTAATATTATGCAATTATTCACTCTTTCAGAAATGTACGAACTTAGATTTTGATGAAACTTTACAATTATATAGTTCATACATAAGATTAACAACTAGGATATATCTTATAATATAATTCATAGTAATATTTTTTGAGATCCGACCATTACGCGGGCGTTGCCGCGGCGAATCGCTAGTAAGACATACTTTTATAGTTGTCGTATCGTTGTCGTATAGTCGTACATAATATAGTTGTGTAGAAGTATTATAATATTTTTTTGAATATCTACAATTATGTGACGAGAATAGAAAACAAACAGTTCTAACTTTAACTGCTCTATTGGCATGTGACCTATGTTTCTCAAAAATAACAATATCGAATGCGCTTTGTGTATTATGGTGAGCATAAATAAAAGTACACTTTTAAAAACGCTGACGCTTGAAACAAAGTAGGTAATTGGGCGATACATCAGAAGCGTACTTATTTCAGCCGCTCACGGTATGTAAATGCGCTTTTTACTCGTGACAAAGCATTCAATTGCGCATTTCAATAATAAAGTAGAGCAATAATGTTTACATTAATCAATAAACCATTTCGTTGCAACGTGGCTTTGTAAAATGCATGAGCTTTCGTTTGATTACTGTTGAATTTTAATGCGTGTTATTAATTTAATCTCGCTTTCAAGTTAATGAAAAGTTTTAATTGCGTAGCAGATCAGGTTGTAAAAGGTCAATGACCGTTGCAGAACGATTCTAATCGCAATTTGTCGATCTTTTTGCCGAATGATATAACCGATCGGGGTTAGGGGAAGGTTTGACACGACCATTATGCGAATCCATCCCTACGCAGGGCGGCGCGCATGCGCCGAGTGCGTCGTCGCAGTCGTTTCGTAGCGCTACGAAAGAGCACCCGCGTCGCGTAGCATACCCTTCGTAGCACACCGTAGCGCGTAGCAAGCCCGCAGCAGTGACGTTACTACACGATATCTCCCCTTTATCGATACTGAATCACCAACAACGATCCACGCTCCGAAATCCACGTCGAGTGCTCATGTGATTGTGTAATTCTGTGATTTGACGCAGTGTGCCGTGATGAAAGTTACACAACCCCTACACGGATAGTAACTAAACGTGATAAACAAGAAACCTTCGGCTGATTTCTGTAAGTAAATTTGGCAGCGTTATATAAGCTATTTTTAATGAGCCGTGCATGACGTCGGTCGGGGTTTTCCGTGCCATTAAAGACGGCGATTTTTTACTTTCAGTCCCCCGAGTAATTTATATTGTGCCTTATTTCTTTATTCCGCGTGTCCCATGTCGATTTCGACTAAGCATGTAATTTATATTTATGGGCCATGTGAACGGCGACGGATCTTTTAGTTTCTGTTTTACGCGTTGTATTTTCTGCTTTTGGTTTATTTGAATACATATCCTGAAATGCTCATGATGAAGTCTTTTGCATACTACGAGTTATCTCAAATTAGTCTTCATTTATTACAGCTAGGTATTTTAAGACGGATTGAAAGTTGTAACTTCAGCAAGTTTTCAACAAGAGACGATATAACAAAGAAACCTTATTATTTCTTCTAGACTAAAATTAATAGTGTCTC
Source organism: Pyrausta purpuralis (assembly GCA_963924145.1). Classification (NCBI taxonomy): domain Eukaryota; kingdom Metazoa; phylum Arthropoda; class Insecta; order Lepidoptera; family Crambidae; genus Pyrausta; species Pyrausta purpuralis. The sequence continues at coordinate 22,483,766 of OZ001659.1, forward strand.
GTACGGTTCACAACAAAGGCAGCTCTTTAATAGCTAAAACATTGTTTCCCTTAATTGGACCTTATACGAGGCCTCTACCGAAGTATAACTATAGTGAAAGTTTTAATAGGACAGCCAAGGGTAAGGTAGACGGGAAACGACCTATCCCATCGGCTGGAGCTCCCTTTGTTTCGAACGTCAGTTTCCAAACGTGCCCTTTTGCTCAGCTGTACGAAAAAGGTTTTTGAAATTGAACCCTAAAACATCTGGTACCACTAAGGTTAGGTAACTATTCCGTCGCAGCCAGTTCTGTATTTGCTCTTTGTGCGTCTACGTTTTTGTTTGCTTTGAAACGTAGAGTAAGTAGGACAAAAATCGGTTGTTTTATCTCTCTATCTGTTTTTTGTTCAATCGGCTACAGAGTTTAAAACACAGTATCAGTAAAAGTTTTTGCTATTCTAGATCAAAGGTTGTTCGTTCATTCATGAGTCACAATTTAAATACCTAAGGATATTGTCGGTTCTCTGCTATTTCAACAGATGAATAAACGGTGGAAACTAGGTCACAGACTCATGACACGACAAATAGTCCTTGTAAACATATCGCCTCGTACAATTTAGCAGAAAAAATAAATTAATAAGATGGACTATACAAGACTGTGTAACTTGATATAAGCCTTCATCTTTAGTTACTGGTGTAGCCACTTGTTGTCCCACTATGATTTGGATGAGTTACACAGTAACTTACCGACTTCAAAAAAACAAGCTATCAATACTCCTCCAAACACGTTTGCAAAATTTGTTTGTATATTGATAAGTTTGTAAGTTCGTTCACGGATTTCTCGAAAACGAGAAGTCATAGCGAGATGATTCTTTTTAGTTCAATTAGGTATATTTCAACTTAGGGTACAATGTACGCTTTATCAAAATCGGTCTAGTTGTTTTTGAGATAGAGGTAAAATACATGAAATAAAAGAAATATTATAAATAAAACCTCACAAGTCCCACAATCAAATTCAAAACCAAGGCCAAACTTTTTTCACTGGTATAAACAACCCAATGACGCAAAGTAATTATTACTCTACCGCCAGCGTGCAACTCGCCTGGTGACAATGATGCCGCGACGAAAACCGATGTTATTTTTAGCGAGCAAAGCGCTTTAAGCTGTTTTGTTAAGCCGAAACATCAGATGTGTGGTATATTGCCTCGCGGCGCTGTTTTATGGTCATACGTATACGTTTTGTAGAGTAAGTCGCTTTATATATTAGATTAGTTAGTATTCCGTCATAATCGTTGTCTGGTTTTCGTAACACAAGGAAGAAAATTACTTACTTAGGAAACCACGACAATTGATGTGTTGTCTAGCGTATATTACTATTGATTTAACCCAGATTATACTACTGGCCTTTTAAAAGGACACCTTAGTTATTAGAAAGGACGTATAGTTATATCAAGTATAGCTTACTTTTTATCAGTTTACATTTGTTTTGAATGCAAATTAGAATAAAATATACTCTTATGTGTACCTGAAACTCATTTTTACCTATTTTTAATAAAATGTACCCTTGAAAAATATAATTATATAACTATTTCAATAACTATTTTAAACAAACAAGTTTTGTACTGATATTGTATATAGGACCTTTTGTTTCTTAGGCAGATTTTTTCCGTCTTAAGTGGGTTAAGATGTTATATTTAAGGATAGTTCTATCTTGTTATCACTCCTCATCAAACCTTCATTCTGTCTACGAAAATTTAACAAAATATCTTGAAGCAGTTCCACTTTAATATATTTTTGAAATCCAATAATATGAAAAGTAAATGATGCACATAAAAGCATAATTTCTTTTCGGATGGAGTCTCGGCATAGTTCTATGTAAAACCACCAGGTGGCACTCGAAAAACGCTGAGACAAAATTGGTGTTTTCGTGTGTTTATTGATTGAGAAGAATTTTTGAGTTATGCTTAAAAGTGTACAAATATTTTTAAATATTATTTAAAGTTATAGCGACGTAAGTTAAAAAGGTATTTGTATAGCAGAAAATCCAAAAATTGAAATTGTCTACGCAGGATATTCAAAAACTTTGCTTTAGACTTCGCCCGCTGCCATCACATATAGGCTTCTAATGCAATTTTCCTGATTGACGCAGACGTAGTTAGATGTATTTGTCAGACTTTTTCCGAATTGCCGCAAGTCGTTACTTACGATGTTACCTCATTGGAATCTTCGCGACGCGTCGTTAAACTTAGCGTAATAAATTAACTGGTTTTTACATAATGTTTGCTTAGATGAAGAGTGATTGTATAGAAAGCATATGTTATACAGGCATTGTCGAAATTTCTGGAAAAATAGTCTATTGCTACAAGTGATGTCACTGTATGTAATAAATGTAAAAAATTCTAGAAACATAGCTTTGTTTATTATGTACTCATTTGATGGATATGGTCACTTCACACGTCTTGTTATATCTTTAACGGTTAAAGCCATAAAAAATATACCTAAAATGTTTTTTTCGCATTTTTTTTGGGTCACTATAGAAATCAAAATTTTCTTTATTGTCTTGGGTCTGGGTGTTGTGGTACCACCGTTGTGTCTGATTTCCATAAAACTATGGCATTAGTTACTTTGGGATCAGTGCAATGCATGTGATTGGACTCAAATATTTAAAAAAGGCTAATATTTATATAGGGTGTTGTTTTGGTCAGCGACGAGCGATTTTTTTTAAATGGAAAAACCCCACAAAATCATTTTTTAATGCGGTACAGCGATCGAGTCAAAAAATCACCAACACCAGGTAGCCTCTTCGTAGCTAGGATGGGAGTTTTCCCATTCGCTTTGTAATTTTTTGAATTTTGGAAAAAGCTTTTCTTGTATAAAACTTGCTTAGAATTTAAAGTTTTTTTTAGAATAAGCATTACTCATATTATCATCCCTGAGTTGGATGTCACTGACTAAAACAACACCCTGTATATTGACGTAAGCATAGAGCGAAATTATTCTTGAAAGTTTGACCGTGATAAAATCTGTCTGTGCCAGCCTTGCAGAAACTGAACAAAGTTCCAATCTTGCGACTAGCAACTTGCAATCCTTCGTTAATTAATTTGCTCTACTTCAGCAATATCAAAGTTAACTCGCTTAATTGTACAGACATCAATGAATATTTCCATAAATCTAAATAATATCATGGAACGGGTAAGGGAGCTGAGGACCAACCCTTTGGAAACGTTTTGAACTAGTGATGCGTGGAATACGACATAATCGTTTCGGTGGAACTCAGCTATTGAGGTAAACTCTTAAAACTTTTAGCTTGACATAATATGTATTTTAATTCAGTAAAGCGATTTTAGATTAAAAATATGATGAACTGACATTAAATCAATGAAAAACATGTAAAAAAGTGTTTGACATCATTTGTGGTACTTGCAGCATTATCGATCTAGTTCGTTTAGTATAAACATAATAAACCTTGCCTGATTTCGACTTATTTAAACACTGTCTATGACACGTTTTCGCTCTTAACTTGTTTTCAACTGCTTCGGTGGCGCAGCGGTAGGAGGGTCGCACTTTAAAGCGACGGCTGCGTCAGAGGTCCCGGGTTTGATCCCCGGGTCGGGCCAAAAATATATACCTGGGATTTTCTGTTCAGAAATTCTTAGGGTAGCCCGGAGTTTAGAAGTTTCACCCCCATGCCTCGGAAAAGCACGTAAATCCGTTGGTCCTGCACCTGATCTCTCTCTGGTCGTGTCTGATTGCTGTCCTATCGAGTGAAAGGAGTAGAGAGTGCACCTGTGTTTGTGCACACACATGTGCACTATAATATATCTTGCGCAGTCGGTTAGGCGTTTTGACTGGCCACCGTAGTCGAAATTGGCTAGAGGAACTATTAAACTTGTTTATTATAAATAAAGCAAACTTAAGTTAGAATTGAATACCAAAAATCAAAGGCCACTAATCAAACGTGCGGGCAACAGCACGTCAAGGTAAACACTGAAGTATCTTACTCAGTTGTAATAAGGGCTAGTTTGCAACCTGTTGTGCTGGCCACATATTCATTCGACACATCATCTCTTCCTTCCCTATTCGATACAAAATTACACGAAAAGACAAGGCACACACTATGCCGAGCGGTATTCGGTAATTAGTCGGAATTATTATCGAATCGAGAAACCTCCCCCACATGATAGATCATGGGTGAAATTGTGTTGCCAAATTAACGAGATTGGGTGCTGTATGTGTTGATTGAGGTCGGTTGAAAAGGACAATTTTATGACAAAAACCTTATCCCTGCCTGAATGTATCCTTTGATGTTTTTGCTATTATAGAAACTACATTTTTTCGTTTGATGCCTTACGTTTAAAAAGAAACCTTAATTAGAAAATGTAGAATGCATTTTATTCCAAATAGAAAAACGTATGAATAATTCCCTAACATGCATTATTTTAAAATTCTTAATGAGAAATCATTTACGTTTTCATAATGAGCTGACGTATTTATGGAAACAGCCTTAAGCATGTATAGATTAACTATACAAACAATGTTAGTATGATTTATAATGTTTTTGAAACTCAGTGATATTTTGTATTCCAATAAGATGAAAATAAGATTACAAAAAATACACACGGGCAATGTTGGTTCCTTAATTTTATCTTATAAGAAAGGCAGTATGCTTTCGTGCTACGAGTATGTATTTATTAAAACTGCTTCATGTACATATAAATGATTATAAAAACAAAAAACGATAAGCCGTCATAAACTCTCATTAATCTCACGATCTGAGGAATGCCAAAGGAACCGTTTTTTACCAATAATTTGTACAGATAACATTTTTTAACGAATTTTCATTGTATTCGTCACTCAGTAACCTCATTTTCGCTTTTAGTATCCAGACACAAAGAGCTGTTTGCCCTAGCGCATGTGTGTGTGCACATCCAGTACAAAGGGATTTCCTAAATCAATTACGTAGGTACAGTCGAATCCGAAATCAGGTAGCCACGTTTGATTAAAGCGTTTGGTTTCGGTGTGTTTTGTTGCTGTGTGATGTGATATGCTAATTTAGAGCTTATGTCTCTTCCCTTAGTGTAAGCTAAATATGTTTTTTCTGTGAGGACCGTGCGCGACAACAGCATAAACTAATGGCGGACGTTGAAACGACAAATGGCTGGCGTCATTACGAAAAGTATTTAAACTGAAGTTATTTCAATGAAATATATTTATGTCAATATAAAAAAAAAGTGGAAAAAAAACCATTTTCTTTTATTTGTGTTTTTTTTTTTGGATGTCATCAATATCATCACTTTTATCATTCATATTTTTGTATTTATGAAGTATATGTATTCTATGTATGTTTATTAGTATTTTGCTTATGTATCCTATTATATATTTGTGTAATATTAGTATGTATGTTTATGTTAGTGCATTTTACTTCTTTTTTTTGTACCACTCCTCTCACTTATTATTAATATTCCGCCACTAATTAAACTCTCTGCATTACCAGGTGGTTAACTGGTAGAGAATGCCATAAGGCATTAAGTCCGCCAATTGTACATTTTACAGTGCAATAAAGTTTAAATAAATAAATAAAAAATCCACAAAATCAATTCATTGATGCGATACAGCGATCGAGTCAAAACTACGATCACCAGGTAGCCTCGTAGTAGCTTAGTAGCAACGGCGTAGTATTTCGTAGATTCGCGCAAGCTACGCGCGAACCTGGTGCGAGTTTCCCCATTAGTTTTGTCATTTTTTTAAATTGTTGTGAAGAGGTTTTCTTGTATAAGACTTGTTTAGTTTTTTTTTTTTTAATAAGTATAACTCATATTATCATCACTGAGTTGGATGTCACTGACCACAACAACACCCTGTACAGTGCCGATTTTTACTTATTAATAAAATATAATGCACAACTACGTACATTTTGTACTAAAATTTCTAGAGAAGTCCGCCAACAATTTAAATTTTTGGTCACTGCGAGCGCTGTCATCGACTCGTGTTCCCCCATCACTTCGCACACAGCGAATAAGTACAACAAAATTATTTTGACTTACATTTATCATTTAAGTAACAAGTTTATATACTTTACTTTTATTAGTGCAAGAACTGTATCATTGCTAAAACGTAAAGTAAAACACAACACGTAACTAACGGTTTTTAGCATATATTTGTGCTTGTAACTGTACCTATACATCTGCTCAGGTACGAAGCCTGATGATTCGTTTATTTTGCCGTGATAAAACATCAGGCAATATTGCTTTCGTGGTAAAGACCCTATTCTAAGAGACGATGCCCGTTTTATTGATTCATATCTCTCACTTTTTAAAGGGTATGCGATGAAAATGGGTAGATACCTAGGCTAAGAAAACGTCGTAAGAGCCTTGGCCAAAGAAAACGTATTATGAATATATCTGGTAAGCCCTGAAAGTCGCCAATAGATATAAAAATATCCTTTGGACATTCGCACACATCGCCATCTAGTCCCAAAGTAAGCTATTCGAAGCTTGTGTTATGGGTGCCAGACAACGGATATAACACATGATATACATAGAAAACACCCAGACCAATACAAACAGATATGTTCATGCACATAAATGTTTGTATTGTGCGGGGATCGAACCCGCAACCCGCTGCGTAGTAGGCGATATCTCGACCACTACACCAGACGGGTCGTCTATATCATAAATATGCTTATATCGTAGATATGCTTTTAATGTTTTAACACATTTCATTATAAAAAAAAACTCTACTAGGATGCGTTTTAAAGAGTAGGACCCCAGACAGGGGTGAGTGAGCTATATTGGATTTTGTTATCTTTAATTTACAAATTTTTCGTTACACAGCTGGAATTGAATTGATTGTACTCACTGGTATAGCGTTTGATACCCTTGGGAATCACGTTTGGCAGTTACATAAATAATACTACCAGGTAGTATTGTGTTTTCCTTTTATTAAGGTAGAAACGTAAATAAAAAGCCATTATTATTTTGCTTTTGCCAGTACAGCAATTCGATTAAATATTCTATACCAATATTATAAATCTGAAGAGTTTGTTTGGATGTGCTAATCTCAGAAACTACTAGACCGATTCGAAAACTTATTTTTGTGTTGGATATCTTATTAATCGAGGCAGGCTTTTAGGCTATAATTTATCACGATGCGACGGGAGGGAAGGAGCAAACTAAAAAGGCGCGGACGCAGATGCAGGGGCTGTTATTATTAATATCTCAAAAACGAATGTACCGATTATGATGAAACTTATACTGTACCTTAAGTTTAACTATACCTGATTAAACTAAAAAAACTTCACGTTTTCGAGAAATCATACATACACTTACGAAATTTTGCACACGTGTTAAGAAGCCTTAATAGGTCAACACACTAAAATTTTATCTAATTCTGATGATATCTCATATATACAGGTCGAAATGATTACCTAAGGAGGCTAGGTTTTTGACGTCGACGGTTTTTTGACCGTTGCGTGGGACAAAATATCTACACACTCAACTGAGATCCTCCCGTTTTTGAAGTCGGTTTATAAACATTGTTTAAAACCTTCTTTAGACATTTCGGTGCATAACTGCGGATTGCAATTTCTCATTTCGCTCGAAAAATGATTTTAAATCGGGTCACCGTGTGAATGGAATCATCCATATTCATGCTTTCCTATTCACACAGCACTCGAGTCGCGCGAATATTTTTTCTACGTAACGACTCGACTCTCCGAATTTTTAAGTCCTTTCGAGTGGGAGCGAGTCCCAAAACGTTCGGTGTTTAGTAATGAGTGTGTGTTCAGAGATTTTAGTGAGGTAATGATGAAGTGTTATTCCGAAGTGGGATGCAGGAAGTGGACGGCTATGACAATGAGTGCCTCTTATGTAGATTTAAATAGTTTTGGTTATAAAACCGTTGTTTGGAAAAGATTTATTGATATTATCTCAAATCATAAAAATATTTTTTTCTATTTTTTTCAATAGCAATAATTATTTCAATCAACTTGCGATGAGTTGCTCGTAGCGCAATGGTAGCAGCGCTTTGGTAGTGATACCGAAGTGAAACAACCTGCAGCGCGGTCGTGACTGGATGGGTGACTATTCCGACCACATAAGCGACGTATATCACGAGCATCGGCACGATAAGCCGTTGGTCTAGGCTAATATCGGTTGATATTAGTCGTTAAGCCTAGTCAGAGGCCTTATGGGTGGCTTGATAACATCTGACAGCAGGGTTAGTCGCTTGCCTTGCAAACACCCCTTCTCCAATCCGCAGTGAGCCCGCGTGGTGGAGTATGGCTCAAACTACCTCTTAGTTGAGGTGAGGCCTTTTCCCAGAAGTGGGGCGTTACAGGCTAACTTTTGTAACGTTAAGTAGTTTGTTGACTGACAAAGCTGCTTTTCCTCCTCCTTAAAAGGAGCCATTCATTACATTTTTCAATTGCAGTAACACCACAATTTCAGTTTGCATAAGCTTATTCCGAGAACAAAGTCTCCTCACGCTGTGACTAAGGTGAACTCACATAAATAGAGACGTCATATGCATCATCGGAGAACTGTTCTGACTGTCAGTTCCTTTATAACAGAATCATTGTTCCGATATGAATAGACGCAATAATACCCTGAGACGAAGTGCTGGGAAAACAGCCATATCAGCGGCTTTTTGTAAAAATAGTTTGTATCACCTCACAAGTTTCGTTACAAAAACAAGTTTAAACCTTTTTGTTTCGTCAGTGAGCATCACCTAATAATAGAATGATAATTAAGTTACTGTTTTTTGCAAATCACATAAGTTAATTCCAAATTCGATAAAAGGGAATCTACAATTAAGGCGGTCTTATTGATAATGATAAATGGAAAAGGTCTTCTTGCCGTGAATTAACTGTTTCATGGGTTAATTTGAGTCTATAAAGGTTAGAAAGTTAATTGAAGCTTTTACCTTTTTTGACTTCAGTGCAAACAATCACAAAATCAGCAGCTAACCTGTCTGTAAAGTGTTTCCTTGTTCGTTGAACATGGCTTATTGTTAGACATTGTAATCTGTATCACATTTAAATGATTGAAATTAAAAATATATTATACTTCTTGGTCTCTACCTTAAACGTGATTTTATTGTTTTTGCTGTTTTGTTTTGGCTGTGTGTGGTAAATAGGTCGAGTTTTTCTATTTCCCCGTCAACGCGAGGTTTCTATTATATTTTATAAACTACAATCAGTTGGAGTTTCTTTACGTTTTTCGGAATTTACTTCACGTTTTCCGAGTTTGTTGGGAATCAGAAATTGTTATGGTTGCGAGTTTCTTGTGAAAGCAGCTAAAGTTTCTAAGTGTTGTAACACTTTTTTGTTGCGATTTTCTTGCTTAACTTTTCTTTATTAATAACAATGCTTGTATGATTTGCCAACATATTTTACAGTTCTTGGATTTATGCAAAGGCTGGTATGATAAATTCGAGTTACATATTCCTTTTTCGGAAAGAATTAAAGTCAAATTGAAATATGTATTTTTAAACGTGAATGTTACTCTTAATGTGTTTAAAATTTCATGAACCCCTTAGTCTAAAAGTAACGATACTATTGAAGACAAAAAATGACACAGTAAAACCGCGGTGTGAAACGATCGTGTGACCCATCAGATGCGTCTGTAAACAATTATACTCTGATTATAATTGCAATGTACTGTTGACATTAATACAAACAGAACATGCAGCGCCGCTAGTAGCCTGCGGTTACACGGGTAATCCAATAGCCTGTAAGCAGATTGCAAGCCACATAACACGGATCCTTCATTTGTTGAATGTTATTATGTGATCTATCAATAATTATGTACACGGGTGCTGAGTGTTGACACGGTGTAGCAATAAGTTGATCGACCTACCCATATCTTGACGTTAAAATGGAAGTATATTTAATTGAGATTCGTGGGAGACTCTGTCTTATGCCTTCTAGTAATTTCGGTATTCTTAAAAATTGTTGACAAATGTGAAATAAACAAATGAATTGAGCAAAACTCTGTTGCTACAATACAACATCTTTTTGTATGGGAACAACATCGCAATCCCAAAAAAAAAAATGACTTTTCTATAAAAACTAGCATCAGCTGATTGGCACTCTAGTATGGAAAAGTGAAATATTTTTTCGGGATTACAATGTCGGTCCCATACATAAAGTTGTTGTATTTGAGCATCAAAATTAGCCCCAAGAAGAAAAGCAGTTAATTTTGATAGCCCCTTTATATTCCTGGTTGGTAAAATAGTAATCATATGCTTATATTACTTTGATGAATTCCTCTTTTCTTCAAACTTCACAGAAACATCTAATAATAATATGCACGGCATCTGTTTCTCCAATCGAAAGTGACTTAATGCACCACAACCCGTCATATGACACGTCCAATTATCACCCATGTGTTCATTACCGTTACCCTTAGGAACAACCCTCATTCCTCAAGGGTGGGTTCCGTCCGCGCGATCGTTAAGGGTCGTCGACCTCGCTGCGACTTTCTTGCATGCGGTATGATCGCGTGCGGTGTGGTGCATTGTAAATGGCCGGCCAGTGGGCTCGATACCTCAAATCCGGTTTGTGGTGCTTGTATGTATACAATTTTTTCTATGTAAGGCGAATGTTGTAATGTAATTCAAATTGTGGGCTCAGTGATATAGTATATACTAGCGGTCCCAGTAAATTTCGTTTCGCCCCCGTTCCCGTCCCGCTCGTTTATGGTTATTATCCTATTCAAGGTCAAGACAAATAAAAGTAATGAAAATCGGGGTCCACTCGTTCTTGAGTCATCAGGTGTAACTAAACTAACTTTATTACCCCCGACGCAAAATGAGATGGTATTATAAGCTTAACGTTTCTGGCTACGTATTTGAGTATTTTGTCTGTGGTATAAACCAATTTTCGTTTAGATTTTTTGTGTCATTTCATGAATACATTAGATTTGTAAAGCGTATAACACCTAAACATTTTAACCTTTCTTCATTCAGTTAAGCCTTTGACAAAAGATGCCAGGTTGATAGCATCTACACTGACTTCTCCAAGGCATTTGATAAAGTTAACCATAACATCCTATGCGCTAAGCTAGCCTCCTATGGCATACACGGTAACCTTCTACGTTGGATCAAATCTTACCTTAACAATAGAAGCCAGCTAGTTGCCATAAAGGGTTTTACATCTACACCTGCCACCGTAGGATCTGGAGTACCACAAGGATCACACCTAGGTCCTTTGTTTTTCATCGTGTTTATTAACGATCTTATAGATCGAATCGCTTGCCCGTGTCTATTGTATGCTGACGACCTTAAGGTTTTTTCAGTCATTAATAGCCCTCGCGATTCTTTAATTTTGCAGTCTGACCTAAATGTAATCGAAGAATGGTGCAGTACCAATCGTATGCATCTTAACGTCAACAAATGCTTTGTATTAAGTTTTGGCAACCAAAAGGTTAAAATTTTACATGATTACCATCTGAACGGACATGCACTACAAAGGAAAATTACAGCTCGAGACCTCGGGGTGGTTTTTGATGAGAAGCTCTCGTTCCACGCTCACTACGAGGATATAACATCTAGATGTTTTAAACTCCTTGGCTTTATTTTTAGAATTACTAAGGATTTTAGTAACCCCTACAGCCTCATCTTTATTTTTAATTCCCTAGTGCGCAGTATCTTGGAATATAATTCACCCGTATGGTCTCCATTTTACGCCAACCATACAAGACGCATAGAAAAAATCCAAAAAAAATTCTTCTCCATGCTCTGTTTTAGATTCGGTCTCAGACGAAGTCTTCCACTTTACTCTGAAAAACTTAAAAAATTTAACGCTGTTGCTCTCGTGACGAGGCGCAAATATCTCGACCTAGCTTTCCTGTTCAAACTTATTAATTCACACGTAGATTCGCCCTATCTCCTTTCAAGCATCGATTTCAATATTAGTCCGAGGCATCGTGAGCCTTTTCTTAAAACTTTCACCCTAAATGTCTGCAAAAACAACATATCTTTTTTTAGTCCGATTACCAGGATGTGTCGCCTATATAATGAACTACTTACAGATAATTACATAAACATAGACATATTCAACGATAACCTGCCCCGTTTCAGACGGGCGATACTTGACATACTTTTTGAAGAATTCATTAAGGAGGAAAAACTATAATGTATTTTAAAAAATTGGAGGAACATTTGATTCTGGTGATTGTTGAGTATTCAAGTATTTGTAATTTTTTATAACTAACCAAGCTGTGGACACATATTTTGGAATAGCATCTAGCTTAATATTATAGCCTAGTTGATATTGTATGTTTAATGATGTTGTTCTGTTTTGTGTTCCTTAATAAATAAAAATAAAAATAAAATAAAATTCCGTGATAAATCAATTTACTTATATTCACCTTTTAATTTCAGGTAAGTGCCAATTTCTCTAATGCAGCCTTTATCAGCGACACAAAGTATTTCAAGTAAGTTTTTTTGCCACTATCGAGATTACAGGGAGAGCACAACAAAATGTTCCAAGCAAAAAGCACATAGGATAATTGGAATTCACTTAAATTGATTGTTTATATCCAAAATTGCGCAAATACTCTGGAAGATTCGGCCATGACCTGGTCTGATGTGGGCCGAACCATTTGCATTGTTTTGGGATGTGGGCCAAACTGCCAACTCTTAATACCATTGGGTATTGAAGTCTTTCCTATGAAATAAATATAGAATAGAAAACATTTTTGGCAAAGAAAGACCAAAATTCAAATTGCTACCCATACGATCTATAATATACACACACGTGGAAACATAATATGTACTTTAACTGTGTGTCAGATAATTGAATTTAGTGAACTGAAATCCTTTTATAGATTAGTTTACTAAGTCTTATCCACGTTCATAAACTTACTGAACTGAATGAAAGTAATCCTAGTCATAATTCGCTACTAGAATTTACGTGAATGTGTCTGTTCGCGATATAGAGGATTAGAGGAATTAATCGCAAAAAAACTCAAGCCCAATAATAGCAATTTACGAATTCTAATATCTAGAGAATAGAAGTACTAATATTTAGAGAATAGTAAATATACCGACTCTTAATCTATCACCCTAAAAAAAGATATGCCTAGCTAGACCTCATCCACACCTGACATCAAGTGCGATCGAGGTCAAATAGCTGCTTAGCCACAAATATAAAATAAATAAAAACCTTTCAGTTGCTTACTTATGGTAGATCCTAATTTCATATCAGCATCTGAATACTTTTAATGTACACAAACGTTATAATATCGAGAAATCTACCTAAGTAACAACAATGTGTCTGGAATAAAACCTTTTTCTCAAAACATTTGTACTTGACCTTGCCTTCGTTGAAATCGTACTTGAATGTGAATTATTTGACCGTATTGTGTAGGTATAGAAAGCCGACAACAGCAAAACATTAAACCCAGAGGACCGTGTAACGACCCATCGTCAGATATCCTTTCCAAAACATACTCGCCGCCTCCAAACAGGCACAGGGCTGCTAACATTTTGCAAAAAATAAAACAACCTATGGACTTTTTAATAAAGCAACAAAGCGATTGTTTGTTTTTTTAAAACAGTCTTTATTAAAATCAAAATTTACAATACGATACTAACATCTAGTGTGCATGTAGAATAATCAGATACTAAAATAGCTTTGCAGACCACAGTCCATTTCAAGCTTTAAATCTAATTGGAAAAAATTTACCTAAAAAATAATCATTCCAATAAATCATTACAGATTTTACTTACACATAAAATCGTAGTCACTTTGTAACAGTTTACACATAAAACTTTTAAATTGTGATTCTTGAAATCACGTAGACGAAGACGAAAAATATTAAGGCATTTGGGTGAGCATAAAATTAAATGAGTTCACCAAAGCGATTATTATCACAAAACAAGTATATACTCTTGACGCTGTTGCATAAAATACTGTACTGGTACGAAGTATCAAAAAGCGAAATAATTCTATGACTTCAATCAATTTAAAGTTTGCTATATAAATAGCAACAACTGTGCCAAAGGAGTTTCATTTTCTTGCGATGATTTAGACTCAGAATCTACATGAGAGACGTATACTATATATCAATATGATAAAGACAGTGCGGTCTCATTTTTTTTTTACAAAATAGTCTAAAAATCTAGACTTTATCAACCCTTAGAGCACAGGAGTCCCGTCATCGTAGACAATGAGTTTCGGGTCCCAACTGTAACAGAAAGGGATCCCTACCCTTTAACAGAAAACGATGGGGATTGTGAAGACACCTGCATGCTTTGTCTAGTCACACTTTTATCGTATTTAAGGTAAACATGGGAATGGAAATTAAAATCTAACGTCTATTATCATCATCATCATCATCATTATCAGCCAAAGGTCGTCCACTGCTGAACATAGGCCTCCCCCACGGTTCTCCACAGCGACTGATCACAAGCGGTCTACATCCAGTGTGATCCTGCGATTAACAATTAACAAGGTCATCAGTCCATCTTGCGGTGGACGTCCCACGCTGCGCTTTTGGTCGAAAGGTCTTCTATCTAGAACTTTTCTGCCCCATCGGCCATCAGTTCTAGTATCAGTCCCACTGCCACTTGAGCTTACTGATTCGTATTTCCGTTACTTTAGTTCTTCTACGTATCTCCCCATGCCTGGTTCGATCTCGTAGAAAAACACGGAGCATAGCCCTCTCCATCTCCCGTTGTGTGATTTTGAGCTTCTTTATGAGGCCCATAGGTAATTAACGTCTATCAGCATAGGCTTTATTGCAAATATACCTAAAATATGTTTACTGATGGACTGCCTAAGCAACACACAAGTCATAAAACAAAACCTACTCTATTAATCAAAAAAGTAGGTCATTCTTTGTCTCCAAAGAAAAAATAATTAACCTAACGAAATCTCGTAATTGCAATTGTAAGTATACTCTCAAATCAAGTATTTGCGCCGTGAGCTTGGTATATACCGGGTGTTTTCCAATTTAGAAAATACGAGATAGAATAAACGTCTCATATTTCAAAGATCTAGACACTATCCTCTGGGACCGAGAGCGTGTGTCTTACATTTTGTAGAAATAAAGACTACATATTTAGATGTTTCCTTTTCGCTTTGTCTCTTTATCCTTGTCCTAGTTCCACTTTTCCCAAAATTTTATATAATTTTTTTTTTCGGGATCTTCATCTCCTAGCAACGAATAGTTTACTCTCCTTCGAATGTTCCTTCACAAACACTAACGAATCTGGCAAACGAAAACGTCTTGTTGTTAATAAAATAAGATGGAAATGATCAAGAATACCCCACCTTTTTTACAACTTTTTAACTCCATTACATACAGCGATAGACGAACTGAAAAAAAAGATACCTAGGAACATTTGATGCGATCAAAAGTTATTCTCTTCAGAAAAATATCGAATACGATTCGCGCACTCTCAAAGAGGGGGAGTCTCGGATGCCAGATTAAAAATAAATAAATAAAACAAGTGGGGGAGGTAGGGCCGGACCGGATTATGATGGTGTTACCGGACAGAGATCAACAGTCGCAGCGATTTGCGGTGTTATTGAAGAGAGAACTTGTTTGGAAGGTTAACGTCTAGTTTGTTTTGTTAATTCATTGCATGCTGCATTTACTTAGCGTCACCGTTGTGTTAAACCTGCCCTGGCTTCGCACGGGAGCAATATTGATACTAAATTATACCTATACATATAAACCTTTCTCTTAAATCACTCTTTCTAAAAAAAACGCATCGAAATCCGTTGCGTAGTTTGACAGATTTAAGCATATGTACTTACAGACAGGAAGCGACTTTGTTTTATACTATGTAGTGATAAAATACTGGGTAAAGTACAAAAAAATTCTATTAGAGTATTGTACTAGTGTACATAATAGTCCATTAATCAAGCTTATTAAGCCTTCCATACCAGATTTCTTGCGACTGAATATGAAACATCAAACATCTCTTAGTTTTAAAAATCTGTAGTAGTAATAAACAGTTTTAAAGTTTCGAGTTGCATCAGAAATATCCTGACATACGGGGATTAACGTGATCGCGATAAAACACAATTACCTTATGTTTTGGCATGACATTTCGATCGGTTTTTACCGATCGTGGTCACAGGCGTACTGATGATCTGCGGTTTCTTATGTCCCCTATTTATTTAGTTCCATTCTATAGGCCGAAGAAGGTCATATTTTATCAAGGAAGCGCCTAGACTAAGACTAATAACGATACACTCGCTGCACTGCACACATAACCCAATGAACTTTACTACATATGGGTACGAAAATGTAATGAATGTTATGATAAAGGAATCAGCGTGCAATGTGCATCGTGTTCGCTTTATTAAACCAATACCAGTAATTAAACTGTCAATCAAATATGGCGGTATGCATGAAACATTATGATGGATATGTAGTGTTACGAACGTCTGCCAAGATATTGCTAATACAAACTGCAGTTATTACAAGTATAGTCTGTGAATTTGACAGCATAATGCTTTTGTGTTTTTCAGTTTCTTTTCCATACAATAACCAATATAAGACTCTTTACAACCTTTGACTACCTCCATGGTGTAGTGGCTAAGCACGTTGATTTCACGGCGTCGCCGCTACGACGACATAACACAAGCCGTGTTTTCATAACACAAGTGCATTAGCTACTTACTTTGGGATCAGAGCAATGTATGTGATTGGTGTCTAATATTTATTTATTATTATATTATTTATTTACAAGCTGATTCTGAGACAAAGCGTTTAAGAAGCACAGTGCTTTAAAGTATTCAGAACATAAAATCATTCATTCAATCAATCAATCAGCCCGAAAAAAATATATATTTTACTTGGTGGTGTAAAAAGAATGTCTATGTTTAATTCATTTTAAATAAAACATAGCCAGAAAACATGTAGCAGGTATTGACAAAAATGTTCCGTGAAATATAGCACAATTTTATGACGAAAGGCGAAAGTGCTAATAGAGTACTCAGACCCAGCTCCAGGATTCCCATGCAAATGAGTAGGATCATGATATTTCTTGATGGAAATGTTTTTATTTTATATTCCGTTGTTACATAATAAATTCTCCTTTTATGGAGGGAGGGTTTCAAATTCGATTTTCCTCCAAACTTCCAACAATGAGGTCGGGATAAAATTGCTAATTTGTTTCGGACTTTTCCGCTTCTAAAGGAAGTGTATCGGCTCTCAATAATACGAAAAATATTTGACCGCTCACCGATGTTTGATCTTTAACAATGCAATCAGAAACTAAGATCCTTTTGTTATCGTTGTTTATTGCTTCATAAAAAAAAAGTATTCAACCAATTTATTAAGGGAATAAAAAAATATTGAACGATAACATAACACTAGACTCAAGTATGTTCATGTTCATTAGAACATAGTATTAAGAAAGAAAGTCGTTGTAGATAAGAATTAGTAATGTACGACAAATTTTAACCAAACGGTTGTTGCTATGCATAAATGTTGTTATCTGTCCCTTAAAGGGTTATATATATGAACTGACGTACTGGTAGTTTTCATTATTGACCCACAACAAGACTTAGAGGGGGCTGAAATTGATTTACACTGGAACTTGGACAGTTCCTAAATAAGGTTCTGTCCCCAGGGACGTAAGGATCGAACTACTTGGAATTACTTCTGTGCCCTCAAACGTCGTATGCTATGTGTTTTTGCTTCTTTGCATTTTTTGGGCGAACAAATGAAAGCTTTTTTCCTCTCCCCTATATTATTCTGGAAATATTTTGGTATTTATGCAACTATCGAGTTCCTTTCGGTAATAGGCAATTTGAAATGATCAAATGCTTTAAGGTATTTCAAATAATTCCAAAATGAATAGCTGCCTGTTTGTCATATATAAATAAGAAGAATCACTTTGAAATGTCTTTAAATGAATCGTCTGTAATGTTCACTCCTCCATATTCATTTTTTGCTACATTTTTTAAAAACATTTCTTCTCGATGTAAGTGTCTCATACCGACCTCATTATTTTGAAATATGTTTGTGTTATTGTGTTCATACTCTCAGATTCCCCATTAGGCGTCAGTTATCCCTTCTGCTCGTTCGTACACATTCAAGGAACTGTGACACATAAAAGAGTTCCGAATATCAGACCGGTGTATACTCGGAATATTTATATGGTTTTTACGAGTATTCCGTATAAGGAACCCTTATCAACATTCATTGCGGGTTCTATTGATAGCCTGTGTTATGTTGGTAGAATTATTGCGAAAGTGAGGGTGAACACTATTGATGTTTTTTACTTCAAAAAAACTCTGGAGTATGCAAATAACTTCAAGGTCAGCAGTTTGAAACTCCCATTCGGAGTTGAAGTTAGTCTTGGTAGCTTCAGTCCTGATGATCAATATCTTATTGTTTTTTCTTCACATTTCTAAATTGCTTTGTATTGAATTCATCTTTATAATTGCTAAAAGCACCCTGAATAAAGAATTAGGAAAGTCAAATCGGAGAACTACAAAATTGAAATTTAATACACGGGCTTTCGTAAACAAAAAGGTGATTTACGTTATCAAACAACAACTTGATTTATTTTAAGCAATGCGTTGCGACCCAGCACCCAGCTCGTTACGGAGATTTTGCGTATTATTTGTTTGGACGCAGAAGGCAAATTCCCTTTTGATGGGACACTAAACAAACGGTTTATTGATCGTTAATATTCGTACACACACAGCGACGACTCTATAATTGGTCTTTGCACTGTACCTAACGCTCTGTTTCAATACAGTAGCTCCAATGAAATTTTAGTGTCGCAATATACTCGATCGAGTTTGTTTTGAACAAACGTTCGATTGTCTGCGTTTTCAGTCTTTTGTTTTATTGGACCGCTATAACATTCCCTCTGGTTGACTGTTTTAGGGAATTGAATTGTAAAAGCTGTCTGTCTGAAATAAATTTCATTGAAACAACTTTATGTCTGCTAACTGTTTCGTAAACTAGCTAAGTTGTGTTCTAGCGTTAAAAATTTAAGCTTCGGCTTCTATATGAACACACCTAATCAACAAAATGCATATTGCATTATGGTGTACAGTAGATCATCCACTTTTACAAAGCAGTTATGCAAATCGGATACGCTTATTGCCGTTACTGCCGTTTATCATGCCCTAGAGGCAATATTCTGCCGTCATGAAGCCCTAAATAGTCCCCAGAATACCGTGTCGCATCATGAGCGGGCTATACATCACACTACGGATGCAGACAAGCTGTTATCACATCGTTGCTGGCTGCGCCTGGGCGTGGTACACGTCAGAAACTAGGGCCGAAATGATGGACGTCGGCCCAGCGTTTGATTGTGTAATTACGTAGATTAACTATTCACATAATTATATTATGATGAGTACCTATGTGCAAATTATACACGTTTTTAAAATATGTGGGTCTCAAAGTAATAGAAATACCCAAGAATACATTACAGATCAACGAGAGGTATTTTTTTTTTGGATTTCTGCAAGGAGCACATTTGTTACTGTCATTATAAATTGTTTAATGCCTAGTGATTAAATATAGATTATACGGCCTTAGCAATAATTAAACTAAACGATATAGTGTTTAGTATGAAGATTTATATAAAGCCGTTGTAATTGATATTTCATGTTGCATGAAATATCCATAGTTTAGCGGCCAGTCGCTGCGTGTGATTCGCGTACACCACAGGCCCATATTTCAAGTGTCCAATGCCCACTCGTTACTGTCAACGCCACGGACGAAACTTTTAATCTGTGTTTAATGTGAGTTTGATTAATGAACCAAAATACTAGCAATGAACTTTCCGACTGGTTGATTTGGACTGGTTCCTTATTTTTATTCGAACAGCTTAAATCTGATCCTTCAATTAAGCTCTATAGAGGCCTTAAGTTACTTGATTTATTAATTTATTGGAATTGGGTATAGAAAAGTAAATCGTAATTGCTCATCATTCAAGTCGCATACGAATGTTTCTCTTATTTTTTTTATTTCCTAGTACTTTTGTACCTCTTTTTATTATTTTGAAGGCTCTAAATTTTATTCACCAGCTTTGACTTTAGAGAATAATTCATTTATAAGCTTAAATTTATAATAATAAACGTCATAGAACTTCAGAGAGTGCTAAAAGGAAATTTGTGGCCCTATACCGCTACAGCTAACAGTCGTTTAAACGCACATTAAAGTCGTTAATCCGAGTTAGCGATACGTAAACTCGCCGTAATAATTAAGCAAGCGAGAGAAGAAATGCAATTTTATTAAGGCACTTCGGGTCGTGAATGTCGCGAAGTAAATAGACCTAACAAATGACCCTTTTTATTTGAGGTTCAAGAAACATGCTTTGGACTGGATCCCTACTCTGCAATCTCGTGTTCCCGTTTTAAGCTATATTCGTCTCACTTCCTTGTCTTAGAATGAGTAAAAAAGGAATGCGATGGATAGAAAAAGCAGTTTTTTTATCATCAAATGTTTATATTATCGAGAGATTGCGCTAAAGTCACTTAAGGAAATTACTTTTTAAACTTTGTTTAAGTATTAAAGCAGGTATTCGATTTTTGTCAACGTAAATAATGAACAGTAAAACAATTTTAATGTGTACCTTCAGTAAATTAAGGACTTTATAATGACAAAATATGAGTATCTTAATGAATCTTAAGGCCATTAACGCATTTTACACTATTTACTCAGGCACTTTTTTCCTATCTTGTTTTCCGCCAGCGTGAAAAATAAATGTTTCTAAAGCTATCCTAACGCCATCTAGTGAGAGCTATAAAGTGATGGACGAAAACTGCTTATTGAAAACGTAACGTCTTGTTCGTAGTATGACTTTGTAATGGGGTTTAATGAGTAAATTTTGGCCATCTCTCGTTCATAGCTGTCAGCGAATCTTCATTGCCTTCCAAAGTACACTTTGTGTTTGTATTTTGACATTATTTAATAAATGATGCACCTTGTCGCCTTTTTGTTCTTACATTGTACGATTTGTATTTTGTATTTGTCATGAAATTATTTGATTCTTACATTGTAGTAACTAATTATTATTATTGTAGTA
Organism: Pyrausta purpuralis; assembly: GCA_963924145.1. Lineage (NCBI taxonomy): Eukaryota > Metazoa > Arthropoda > Insecta > Lepidoptera > Crambidae > Pyrausta > Pyrausta purpuralis. The sequence goes on from OZ001659.1 coordinate 22,504,763, forward strand.
TCTATTTTTTACTGGTTTTGATGTGGTTTGAGCTCTAAATTCCTTTTTTAGTAAAAACTGTAAAATAAATCAAAAGGATAGATACACGTATTAAAACGCCACGTTTTAGTTCTACCTAACCGCTGAAAGCATTTGGAAACCCATTTTGTATTTCTAGGTCAGTACAAATTAATCCTTTCAAAACCCTCAAAGGGATATTCCGGCTGAAATTCTGCTTGTTATTCCTATGCCGGCTTATTTATTTGTGTGCACGTGATTTTCTAATCAACATGCGCGTACAATAACTAGTGATTTAGTAGAAATTGGGACCACTCAAGTTTTGATGATTAGGTTGACGGACAACCACAATCCAAATGAAGTTTCTATATTTTTACATAAACAAAGAGGCTCCAACCTGATGGGTTTCTATTATCAACATCATTATCAGCCAAACGATGTCCACTGCTGGACATACCCCTCCCCCACGGCTTTCCACAGCGACCGGTTGTGAGCGGTTTGCATCCAGTTTGATCCTGCGATCTTTACAAGTACGTCCGTCCATCTTGTCGGTTGACGTCCCAAGCTACGCTTTTGGCCCAATCTAGAACTTTTCTGCCCCAACGGCCATGAGTTCTTCGCGCTATGTGCCCTGCCCATCAAAAAAACTTTTTGTTGAATAGCTTATTTATTGATGAAGGTTTTAGGCTATAAAATCACCACGCAATAAATCATCAAGCAATCATCAAATATCACGCTGCGACAAGAGGGGAGGGAGCAAACTCAAAACGCTTGCACTAAGTCGCAGGTGACCGCTTGCTTACCTATTGTCATCATCCTGTTAAAAATAAACAACGATGTTAATATATTGTCATCATCCTGTTAAAAATAAACAACGATGTTAATCTTATATTCTAATATTTGTATTATGTGTTTTTATATCGTAGTCGTCAGTTGTGTGATGCCGCCCAAAATCTATCGACATTTCTACAACACTGTCACAATCATTTCCAGCAGAATTTCCCCGAATTCCAAAATTGTTCACATGGGCAAAGTTTATGTATCGTGCTCAGTTCATTCAGCAAACATTTGCCGCCGGAGCTGCTAATTAAGAGATATTACCGGGAAAGCTCTTCGAAAACAGTACCAAATTGACCTATTTCAGCGCTGAATGTCCACTTCAGCTTAATATTTCATTGGCCCCCGTGCGGTGCAAAGGACGGGCACGTAGCTAAAGTTAAACAGGCTAAACGTAGAAACGTAATGAGTATAGTGTAGTTGACTACGATTAATACATGTACAATTTATAATTTTACTGAAATTTAGAGATTCTCATGAAATAGTTAAATTGTCAGTTAATTATTATCAAGCCAAAGTTTTGCTTAAGAACTGAAAAAGACTTCCATTCCATATTTAAAAAACTGTACAAATATGCTGTCCTCAATTTCATAAGTAATTGCTATTCTTTTGATTCAGCGACTAGTACTGGTAATGCATATTGCTTGTTATTTATAAACTTACTATTTCTTGTTTTATCTCAATATTTTCTGCATCATCTGCTCTGGCGTTTCTGTTTTCACGGTGGTCGTTTGCTGCAGATTAATATATCTGCGCTGCAAGCTCAAGAGCCCCCGTGTCGAGGACCGTCGCCACTCTAAACACGGTTTACATTAAATCCTGCTGCCATGCAGTATCCAGGGCTTTATCTTTAAGCCACAGTACATATTTTATACGTCTTTGTCGTCTGTCGCAATTTATTTATCTGGTTTGCTTCTTATCCTCGCTTTCCAATCATTTTTGCTTTGTCTTACGACAACGCTAGTCTTGCCTCCAAGATAGAACAATTTGAAAAAAATAAATTATCTTTTTCTTCTTATGATACTTTGCTATCCAAATGGCTCCCTCAAACTTAATAATCCTTGAACCATAACAGTTTTATGATTTTTGTGAATTTACTGTTATGAGTTTATTTTTGACAATATCAAATTTATTTCAAAGAGTGCTCACATCTATCGTTTGGCTAACATAATCTTTTGCGTATGGTTTTCTAGAACACCAAGACTATTGTATCCGTTATTTGGCGACTGAATTTTTTGGATCGCTTAAGCTGTGCCAAGTTTATGTTAACGTACACGGTTTCCATTAAGTGTCTAGACATTTCTATTTTTTAAGCATGTCTAATGTTTTGGCTGTTCTATCTAGCCTATAGCTCTTCGCTGCAGACTAATATATCCAGCGCTGCAGCGGCTGAAGGAGTCGAGAGCCGTCGAGGACCGCCGCACTTCAGCGCAATTTACATTAAATCTTGCGTCCTACGCAGATGAGATGAGATGCAATTACACCTTTTAGCTTTGTAGTTTCGCTTTTCAATGGACGACTTTATTTCACGGGGTCATTAAACTTGCGCCCTTCAAGGATATTTGAGCTTTGAGATTTGGGAAATGATAGTTTTAATTAGTTTCATTGTTGCTTATTTGGTTTTTGATAAATATTGTCGTATATATATTTGATTCTTCAGACATATAGTACTCAATAAAAAAAACAACTAATACATCAAGTGATGCTGCATGCAAAAATGCTTGCTTGCATGCTATAACCAAATGGTTTCAAATAATCAACCCTTCACACCCACTGCTTAGGCCCATTTTTTTCATCGAATGTAATGGTAATACGTCGTTACCAGACGTTAAATATTTACGATTGTGTGTGTTTGAAAAAAAAAAACCTTCACGTATGGTCAATAAAATAGCCCTTCAGACATTTGGTGTAGGTATTTTTTCTACAAATCACACAAAAACTTGAATATTCAACCGTTGAAAAAAAATCCAAATTCCCACTATGATTGAAAACCTCACACACATCATACAAGCTCATAAAAACAAAACCGACGCGGTGCATATATTAGTATCTGAACACTTACTTGCGCCTAAGAACCCGTGTAAAGTCGAGGGCCGCACCAAGCGCGCTCAGAACTAAACTCCCTCCCAAATGAGTTGCAATTACCATGCCCTTAAACTTTAAAGTTTAGGGCTTTGTCATACTGGATGTTTTTACGGTCAGGTCAAAGTAGCAGCTCGCATCTTGAACAACATTATGACCAGACTGCAGAACGCTTCAATCTATCACGAAAGTCCGAGCTCGAGCATTAATCAATGTATATATATCATAATCGCTAACTCCATGCTCTAAATGACAATGTCAAGTTCTATGACTGGACACATTTCTTGCAATACATTGCTGGTCCGATTTATTTTGTTAGAAAATAGAAGCATTTTTTTTAAATTATAAGTAATAACCGTTCAGAATTTATTACTGGTTATTTGAATGACATATATTTTAATTTGCTCCTAGTACAGGCCACATCCTGTTGTATATATAAAAAATACATAAAGTTTTTTTTTTTGGTACTGAAATGCCTCTACTTCTTATTTTGCTGAATATTTGCCGGCTTCATCCAAACTTGATCCGCTTGCTTGTACAGACTGAAGTTATAAAAGTTTTGACCTTTCCGTTATATTTACTAAAACATACTCGTAGTCTGACCTTTTCAAGTGTCGGATAAGAAATACCTCTTCACGTTCAGACCAATATCTCAACTCTTTGACACAAGTAAGTAAATTCACCTTTTTGTCTGAATTGATATAAAGACATTGATAAGGGATCACGTTTTTTCATCGTGTTTAAATATTTAACTTGAGGGAACCTGTTTGGAAAATATTTTCCCGGTGATTTATCTAGAAATTGATACATCCGTAGGGAAATTGATGCTATCCCGAATCTATGGACCTATAGGCAGCTTATAAGCAATTTATGGGTTGATGTAACTAAAGCCCCCTTTGTGTTTACAAATATCCATTACTTTTGGGAGTGAGACATCGGCTTCACTCCTAATGTAGATATGTATGAATTATAGATGTAATAAATATTATTTAACATTAATAATAAAATAAAGAAAAAAATAATGGAAATGCGTTAAATATTGAACTAATATTACTAGCGTATGGAAATGGTACTACGCACAAATGTCTTGCGCCATGAATTGACGCCACTGGATATCAACTCATGCATAAGAGTTCATATTCGAAATTCAAATTTTAAAGGAATACGTCATAATCTTGTCGTATTTGCGACACATTTTTTGCTTGGCATAGCTTCTTTACACGTAGTAAGCACAACTTACTGGTAATAACAAAGCGTTTGTGCACTGCACCAGCACATCAGATTCCCCCATTTTAGTTGCAAACTAGCCCTTATTACAATGGAATAAGATATCGCAGTGTTCACCTTGACATGCTGTTATCCGTACATCATATTGGTTGGTGTAATATAAGTTTCATTTCAGTATTTTCTTTATTTGGTCCTTTTAATAATCCTAACGTTCCATAGACGCTTCTTTTACAAAACTCTGCCACTTGTAAACTGTTATCACCCGTACTACGTTTTCAAGCCGCAATATAGTGACGAGGCAACCACATTGTAAAGGCTCGCTCGCTGAAACTCACTTGTTAATGTGCCACTCTCCTCCGAGTTCTAAACTCAGTTTACATGACTAGGTCTGCCAACGTTACCGTCGAAAATGTTTATAATTTATATCGCTGAAAATCATATGGTTTGAAATGCTGGGCAGGAATATATTTGACAATAACTACTCGGCTTGCAATTACGTGTTTGCGAGTTCGAATTCCGCAAGAGGAAAATGTTTACGTGATGAGCACGAACATTTTGTACCTAAGTCATGGATGTTTATATGTATGTAAGTTTTTATGGGAGACGCCCCCTTCACGATCGTTGTCTGGTATTTGTAACACAAGGTAGGAAATTCCTTACTTCGAAATCACGACAGTTGGTGTGTTATCTGATGTATATTTATATTATTTCTCATGCTATTCAAAATGAGGTGCTCGTAGCGCAGTGGTAGCAGCGCTTTGGTAGTGATACTGAAATGAGGCAACCTACGGCGCGGTCGTGTTTGGATGGGTGACCATTCTGACCGACGACTTAAGTGATGTACATCACGAGCATCTCCGTGCTTCGGAAGGCACGTTAAGCCGTTGGTCCCTGCTAATATCGGTTAATATTAGTCGTTAAGCCTAGTCAGAGGCCTAATGGGAGGCATGATAAAATCTGACAGCAGGGTTAATCGCTTGCCGTGCAAACACCTCTCCACCAACCCGCACTGAGCCCGTGTGGTGGAGTATGGATCAAAAACTACCTCATAGTTGAGGTAAGGACTTTGTCCAGCAATGGGATGTTACAGGCTAACATTACTATTCAAAATAAATTCTGCTGGTTGGTTTGCTGAAGAGAAACTTACACCTATTTCTTGGTCTTCGGGTTCTCAATATCTGTGCACTTTACACACTTTTCTGATACCTTGATACTTGCTCAATATCGTGTTTTTAAATAAAAACTCATTATGTTATCTTTTGCTTGTTCTATCTTTCGTTTGTAGATCGGCTTATTACAACGCTTTGAACAGTGCAGCCATGAAATTGCGAAGCGCAGTAACCGAGCAGGCTATTTTCCGGTGTTTCTACCTATTAGCTGGCCAGTAAGTGGCACTCTCCTCCGCGTGCTAATCTCTACAGTAGTTTTAGGGCTGTCCAACTTTGTATATCAGGTTATGTAATATCTTTTTTCAATCTACTCTAAAGAAACTACATGCCACACCCTTGCTGATCACTTATATTCTTTAACTCTGTCAAGTTTAATAATTATATAGAAATGATGACCACCAAGACACTAGCAACAAACAGACATCTCGTTTCTATGATTTTCATTAGATAGTTAGTTACTTCTTTATATAAGCATTAAGTGTAAACATAGTTAAAGAATTTAAAAAAAAAATTTTGGTAATACGGTTGCTTTATTTTGTATATACTATTACTGTAGACTTTTATATACTACGTGGATGTTATGTGCTGCATTTAGGCTAATGACATACTAAAGAAAGATATATTCTTTTTCATTACACGCACTAAAACTGAAGTAGAAAAATAAAAACAATGTAGTATTACATGGAAGAGTAAATAAAACGTATCAGACGTCTTCCTGCAGTTTCATCGTCTCCCACAAGATTTCTCAATGAAAATTTACTGTATAGGTGGCTATTGTCTTTTATTTCTATCAAGAAAATAAAGTTTAGTTTTGTCGTGTCCCCTAGGCCCTCGATGCAATATAGTTTAGTGCTTGACAACCCTACGGAGCTAGACTGTGCAGTTGTGAACTCGACTGAGAATTTCTTTGAAACTTTAGTGAAACCACAATGTCTGAATGTCGAAATAAACTGAGGTAAAAGATTTTATTTCTATGCCTTTATGTGGACTACACTTGTTTGAAATATTCTCATTGTCTATGTATTAGTAAACATTCAAGTTTTCAAATAAACTTTTCATACTTAAAACGTTAATTTGACCTTCTTTAGAGAGTTTACGTACTTTTTCAATAAAATACTTACTTTGTCATTCCGTAAAGGAGCTTCAAACGAAGCATCTATCGGAAAAAAATGCTCATAGGCAATGAATAGAAATAAATTGATGTTATATTCAAGAATCTACCTGTTCGTATATTCAGACAAAAATCTTATCTATTTAACGACAGTCAGCCGTTTAATAAATCGGTATTGCTTGTGATCAAAGGCCCGAAGGCACTCCATAAAAAATACTCGTATCAATTGCTTCAAAGAACACCGTTCTCGATACATTTACGGCAAACACAAAGAAGCCGTAGTATTTCCTCGGCGTTACAGTATTTCTTTATTTCCGTATCAAATATGTTTTTCAGAAGCAATACCGGGATTGTGTTTTTTCATATTTCATGATTTCGCCGGCTCTGTTTATTGCGAACGCAGAGACGAGAGGCGTTTCTGTAATATTTGACAGTTGATCTTGTATAAGGGCTTAAACGTGAAATATACTCTAAGCTTTAAAAAATTCGCAAACGCGATCTGAGGCGAGTCGTTTGCTATCCAGTGCCGATTCCAATACCGAAGCGTTGTTGTTCCTGATTCGTGGCCGTTTACTATCCACCACCTGGGTCACAGGTTAAGTTGCCTACAGCACAGCATTTGTGTAAAAACATATTCAGTCTCAGATACTCACACTCATTCCTAAGGATGGCTGGAATTTCATCCTTATTTCGTCGTGTGACGATTATCTTTTAGACCCCTGGCACACTGCGATTTTTAGCAGCGATGCAGTCGCAAAGTGTCAACCCTATATACATTCGCTACTTTTAGCAGTGATACAGTCGCGATGGTAACGCGCGTGAGCATCGATGTAGTCGCGATGCAGAAGCTGGACATTGACAAATTATGTATGTATATGTTTCATTAACTATTTAAAAAAAAAACTTTAAGATTTATGATATGTAAACTCGATAGTTTAGTGTAAACCTCAGTGTTTTTTTTAAACTATCTAATCGAAGCATGTTATTTAATGGATTTGATAAATTATTGAAAAAAAAATTGTATATTGCCGACTGCATCGATACCAGGTTAAATCTGTTAGCTAAAAGCAGTCGCATTGTGTAAGTAGTCTTAGATAGGTACGTTCTTATCGTTACACATTCTCAATATCAACCGTTTTTAGAGTTACACGAACGAACGCGTAGACGCTCAAAACCCATAAGATTTATGAACGTGAACCGTAACTGAAATATGACCTTGCAAAATCACAGTTATTAGGCGCGGCTTGTAATAGTCCCCGCAGTCTGGGTGCCGCAGTAATACTAACTTTACAGACACAAACTTTGTAGTCTAGCGCTGAAATTGTACTAATTTCAGGAGCCATAGCGTGGATGTGGTTGCCCCGCACGACGCTGTATATAAATAAGTTAGGTAGCTGTTGATACGCGTATGTAACGTGGTTAAAACTTTCATTGTTGCTAAGTGAATACTCCTCTAAATATGAAACCGAAATGAGGAACGTTTGATTCTGGATTGCCACTTACTGACCATCAAATATTAATAAAACATTAAAGGACACATTTAAGTCATACGTGGGTCTTGCCCTCTGTTCGGTTTTGAGAATTAAAAAGTCTAGTTTGCACATAAAATTGTTTTATTTTAAATCACACCAAAATTACACGTAATGGATGTCTTCATGGAATTTTAGAGAGAGAGAAAAGATACAGAATTTTCCATCCCTTTGTAACAACGACAAATGGTAGTACTAAAATAAGATAAGGTATTACATTGTTTTCAACACCCCCGCTCAATGTAATACTTTTTATATGAAAACTATTGAACATCACTAACTTACTAATATTAATAAACTACATTTTTACATCAGTTACATTAGCCCACATCTAGAGACAAATCTTAATAAAAGTTCTTTGTTCAATGACTTAGTAAACATATCTGCAATTTGATCTTCAGTCTTTACATACTTTAGACATATTTTATTTTTCACAATTAAATCTTTAACAAAATGATACCTTATATCAACATGTTTGAGTCTTTTTGTATTATCAGTATTTGCAACCATTATGGCAGATTGGTTGTCACAGTACATAGGTACTGGATACACATCTGTGATGTTAAAATCTGATAACAGACTAGCTAGCCAACAAGACTCACTGGCTGCCATACTGACCGCAATATACTCGGCCTCAGTTGATGATAAACTTACTGAACACTGTTTCTTAGAGCACCATGATATTAGACAGTTAGAGAACTTGAATAAAAAACCAGTGGTAGACTTTCTGTCTCGTAAGTCTCCACCCCAATCTGCATCACAATGCCCCACAAGTCCATCATCATTACATTTGAAAATCAACTTATAATCTAGGGTGTGTTTGACATACCTTAAAACTCTTTTTAAATGAGCGAGCAAAACCTCAGTTGCATTATTTTGATACCTACTCAATATGGATACAGCTACACATAGGTCTGGCCTAGTGCCTTGCACAGCATACATTAAGCTTCCAATAATTTTTCTGCAAGTGTTTTCAATATTCTTATCTGATTTATTTTCTATGACTTCTAAAATTTTAGCATTAAAGTTTTGATCTATAGGAGTAGCTATAGGTTTACAGTTTTCCATATTGAATCTTTGTAAAACACTTTCTAAATAGGATCTTTGACTTAATTCTGTTACACAATCATTTAAGTTTTGTTTTACATTTATGCCAAGAAAATTTGAAACATGACCCAAATCTTTCATTTTAAATTCGTTTTGTAACTGTGATTTAAGTTCAACTATAGATTGTTCACAAGAACTGAACATTATAAGATCATCGGCATACAGTAATATAAAAGTTTGCATTTCAGCATTACATTTTGTAAATAAGCATGGATCATTCTTGGACTTTACAAAGCCTGCTTTATTTATTACAGTGTTAAACTTTTCATTCCAATATTTTGGTGATTTTTTTAAACCATACAGAGATTTATTTAATTTTACAATACTATTACAATTGTTATCATATGCCCCCTCTGGTAATTTAATGTAAACATTTTCTTTTATATCCCCATACAGAAAAGTCCCAGTAACATCCATTTGGTGAATTGGTAAGTTTAATTTGGTAGCAATTGATATAAATAACCTAAAAGTTGACAACTTAGCAACAGGTGAGTAAATTTCATGCAAGTCTAATGAATCATTCTGTTCAAAACCTCTGGCTACTAACCTTGCTTTATATTGTATGTTATTATTATTTTTCTTTATTTTAAATACCCACTTACTACTTATTATGTTTTCCTTTTCAGGTGCCGAGCAGACTGTCCACGTATTGTTTTCCTTTAGGGTCGCAAGTTCTTGTCTGACAGCTTCTTTCCACTGACAGGCGTCATTTCTATTCAAAGCTTCCTTATAGGTTTCAGGTTCAGTTTCAGCTGTGTAAACATTCTGACATGTATAGAATTGTGTTTGTTTCCTGACACGTTTGGTTGCCTGTGGTGAATTTGGCTCTGACGTGCTAATGGGATCACAATCACTGTACTCATCACTGTATTCTTCAAGTTCATTTTGCTGGTTTTCATCTGTCATCTGATTTAGAGTTTTTTCAGTTAAAATTACGTCATCACATGTCGGTTGAGTATTGACAGCATCTGGTATCTCATTATAAGGTATTTCTGTTATAGGAACTTGACTAACCTCTTCCTTTTTTTCATTTACAGGTTTCAGGAATGTGACATCTCTCTTCAGTAAAACTTGATTTTTCTGTGGATAATAAATTCTATAGCCTTTAACATTTTCTCCATAACCAACCATAATACCAGCTTCTCCTTTAGAGTCCCATTTTTTTCTTTTTTCTTTTGTGACATGAACAGATACAGGTGTGCCAAAGATTTTCAAATTGCCGAGGTTGAACTGTTTGTTCGCCCATATTTCATAAGGTGTTTTTGCTGTTTCGTTACTATGACCTGTGCTATTTATAACATATGCAGCAGTATTGACCGCTTCAGCCCATAACTTCTTTGGAAGACTCTTGGCGTACAGCATTGACCTGGCCGCTTCTGTCAGGGTTCTTATTTCCCTCTCTGCCTTGCCATTCTGCTCTGGCGTGTAGGGTACGGAGGTCTGATGTATTATACCCCGGTCTTGCACCTCCAATGGATACTTCTTCCATGGGTCCACAAACGTCGGCGTGTATCAGCTCGCACGTTTTACTTGTTTTAGTGTCACTGATTTTGAAGGGCAAACGATGAGATTTTCCCTCTAAACACCCCTGGCACTTTTCGAAAGGTTCGTTCGTGACATTGATGTTATTCTTTGATAGTACTTGTTTCACATGTGGTATATTTTGATGCACGAGTCTTTCATGCCATTCATTTAAACTTATTGTGGTTTCTGATATGTTTGCATATCCGCATTTGTATCGAACATCCATGATGTACATATTTCCGACGCGATTTGCTACCGCCCGCACTTCGTTATTCTTGAAAAATTTACACACGTGTCTATCTGTCATCATGACATAACCTTTATCTGCCGCGCAATTCACAGAAAAAAGATTTGTTTTTAGGTCTGGCACACACAGCACGTTATCTATGGTGGTTTCGATCCACTTTCGACCATTGAATACTTCGAGCGCCACCTGTCCGCAGCCGATAACACTTATTTGGGTACCATCACCTATGACCACCGATTTATGTGTCGATGACGGCGCGAATTTTGAAAATAGGGTTCTGTCTTGGCACATGTGTTCACTAGCACCTGTGTCTATCAGCCACTTTGATTGATGATAAAGTTCTTTAGGTGTTTGCACTATAAACGCGTTCTTTTCTTTTTCTTTTCTGAACCAACACTCACTTTTGATATGTCCGACCTTGTTACAATAGAAACACTTTTTATCACTTTTATTTTCTGAGTTATTGTACCTAGTTGTTATTATTGTTCACTTTGCTCTTACACTCAGTTTGATAATGTCCCATCTTGTTACACTTAAAACATTTAATGTTCTTCTTGTTTGGAATATTTCTCTTAGCAATGAAGGCGGACGATGAAGAAGCGATATCTCTTTTTTCCTTAACCCTTTCTTCTTCCACCAACAAACGAGCAACTAGGTTGTCATATGTTTGTTTATCGTCTGGTGCAGACTCCCAGGCAGAAACAAAGTGTTTGTAGTCATCTGGTAGCGACATAAGAACCTTTGTAATTATGAACTTTTCTGAGATGTCTTCGCCCATTTGTTTTAACTCCTTCTTCATATTTATACTGGAAAAATCTTTGTTGTATTATGTGTATGCTAGTTTCACTCTTTTGTTCAAATACACTTGATAGCTTCTGCCACATCTGTGTTGCAGTGGTACAGGATATTATGTGTAACATCACGTCTTCGGTCATTCTGGTTACTAACATCGTTTGGGCCTTTGCGTCCTTTTGCTCCCATTGTTTCTTTTCTTCTGCAGATTCTCCTTTGACAACTTTGCCTTCAACAATATCCATCAGGTTATGACCTCGCAGTAAAACCATAGTCTGGAATTTCCACACATTCCAATTCTTTATACCTTCCAGCTTGATAACTGTGTTATTTCCATCCATTGTGTATCTTTTGTTGTTTCCTTCCTTGAATACAAGTCCTTTTCACCTTCCCGGTTAACCTCAAAAACACGTGAACGGCACACCTTCGACGTAGCAGTTATTCCCTCCGGTATTTTACTGACTAGACTTTTTAATTGCAGGTTTCCGGGTACTGGGCCCATAACCTGTTCGGTTTTGAGAATTAAAAAGTCTAGTTTGCACATAAAATTGTTTTATTTTAAATCACACCAAAATTACACGTAATGGATGTCTTCATGGAATTTTAGAGAGAGAGAAAAGATACAGAATTTTCCATCCCTTTCCAACAAGGGTTGCCAGCATTAGTTATGGAACGACAAATGGTAGTACTAAAATAAGATAAGGTATTACATTGTTTTCAACACCCTCTTTTTTATTTTTATATTTTAAGAGGGTTTATTCCAATATTTATTCGCTTTGGGAAGATGTGACCCTCATACAAACCCATTACAATTAAAAATTAGCTACAATTTACGCTTGCAATAATGTATATAATCTTTGACAAAGGACTAGGCAAAATCTCATTACATATTCCGGGTTCTCATAAATTAATGTTGAGACGGTTAAATTCGTGACCTCTCAAAACTTACGTCTTATCTCAGTTGTACGAGTAGTCAAGTGCCACAATTTGTTAAATATGTGGAAATCATTATTTTACGTAGATTTAAAATTACTAAGGGGTGGATTCGACTAAACATAGGCTAATACGCGCGTAACTATACGAAGGATAATTTCATTCGTCGATTTTATACTCGAGTATCATAAATAAATTTAATAAATCTTTTTTAAAAATTACATTATACTTATACGAGAACAAGCTTAAATTTCATGCAACACTGCATGTTATAGATATAGATGTAAAATAGAATATTGACTTACTCTAGGATAACTAGCTATTATTTCTAAGGTTAACATTTATTTTCGTTTGATCAAATCGATCCTAATGAACATTACTAAAGAATGACAATTACTAATAGTTCGATATTTTAATTGAGCAACTTCCTTCATTTACATCTACAATTTCTCCATTATTGCGCCTTCATTGCCCGTTGGCTACCTCATTTCAGAGGTAGCAAACGCTTGGCTGTCTAATCAAGCCGTCTGCACGTTAATTAATTACGTCTTCATAAGGCGGGAATGGTAGAGCGAGCGCTTTAAAACGTTTGCCCTGGCCAAACAATTGACATAGCCTGGGCTGAAAAGCCAGTCTTACGAATGAAATCAAGTTTATTCCTTATGTATGTAAAGTAAAGTTAGCCTGTAACGTCCTACTGCTGGGCAAAGGCCTTACCTCAACTATGAGGTAGTTTGAGCCATACTCCTCCACGCGGGCTCAGTGCGGATTGGTAAGTAATAGTCCTCCTAGCCGATTTCGACTACGGTGGCCAGTCACAACGACTAACCGACTGCGCGGGACATATTATAGTGCACAAGTGTGTGCGCAAACACAGGTGCACTCTCTATTCCTTTCACTCTCATAGCCCGATGGGACAGCAATCTGACACGACCGGAGAGAGTTCAGGCGCAGGACCAACGGCTTTACGTGCTTTTCCGAGGCACGGGGGTGAAACACCGCCAACTTCCAAACTCCGGATTGGTAGAAGGGTGTTTGCAAGGCAAGCGACTTAATCTGCTGTCAGATATTATCAAGCCGTTCATACGGCCTCTGACTAGGTGTAACGACTAATATCAACTGATATTAGCCGGGACCAACGGCTAAACGTATAAGGTATTCCTTAGTTAGTGGCTAATAAAAGAAAATTAGTGAACCATCACATATATTGCTTTCATCCGATAGTTAGTATTTGAAGCATTTGTGTTATGGAAATTAGGGAAAACAAGATAGATGACACGATCAGGTTAAAACTAGCACAGGTAATAATATGTAGTATCATCGATCAGTGTGTCGTATTGACATGACTAGCATTTACAATAGTAGGTAATATGAACTACCACAGAATATATTATAATACTAATAATGACTTAAAGGTTTGACTGGCAGATAATGCTTTTAGCATTAAGACTACCTTTGTACAATATGTATATAGGGTCTAACAAAATTGACTGCTTTCCTTCTAGGGGCCAATTCTGACCCTCAAATACAACAACTTTTTGTATGGGACCAACATCGTAATCCCAAAAATAGATTTCACGTTCTTATACTAGAGTGCCGATCAGCTGATACTACTTTGTATGGAGAAGTCAAAAAATTTCTTGAATTTTCGATGTTGGTCCCATACAAAAAGTTGTTGTATATAAGCAACAGAATCACCACCGAGAAGGAATGCAGTTGATTATGTTTAGCCCTGTATACGGTTTAAGAACTTAATTTTTCAAAAGAATTACAGATAATTCACTTACTGAGAAATACCATTACATAAATAATTTAAATAAACATAGCATAACGAGCGTACTTACCTACATCTAGGTGTAACAAATTGAGTTAGCAAGTTCAGATTAACTGGAAACAAAAATTAAAATAATGTCGGGTAACCCACAAAAAACATCGAGTCAGGACTTGAGAGAGTGACAAATAAAACACGTCTGTCAACCACGGATGTAAAGCGCACCGAGCGTACATGCTTTATGGAAGTGTCATGTTGTGAGGAGGTGGTGTATTTTAGATTTTTTAATGAAAAATTCGCTTTCATATTCTTGAATTAATTATATTTTTGTGTTTTTTGAATTGTATTATTTGAATTTTATTATTATTGTTTGTTTTAAATATTATAAATGCATTTTTTATAGTTTTTTTATGTATTATACGATAAGCTTATGTCTTCAAGCAAGTATGATTTCAATTCATTTTTAAGTGGGTAATGATTTTGCGTCTTTTAATTTTGTTGGTAATTAATTGTACATTTTAACTCCTTCAAATTCAATATTTTTAGAACCGTATTTTGTTCGAGATGGACGTGCTATTAGATTATTAGGGTTTCTTATTTTTTTTTGTATTCGTGATTTTTTGTGGAATAATATGGATGAATGAATGTGATTATTTAGAATTTTGTAAATCAATATACATGTGTAATACATGTAAGTTTGAGTTATGTTCATAATTTTGGTTTCATTGTAAATTGTTTCAGTACCTGTCCGAAAGTCGTAGTGAAAGAGGGATTTTATCATTTTTTTCTGCGCTATTTGTAATGGTTTTAAGTTTGATTTTGCGGCTGAACCCCAGATTACAATTAAATAGTCTAAGTGAGGCTTGATAAGAGAGTTATAAATAGCATATTTTAATTTGAGTGGAAGTAACTTGGAAGTGTCACGAATTGTACTTGTGAGTGATGTAAGTTTAGTTTTATCTTTATTGATGTGAACTTTCTAAGTGGCTGATCGAGAATAAGCCCTAAGTATTTTTCATGCGATTTTCTATAAAGTTCTTCATTGTTTACATGGAGTTGTATTATACCATCGATATTTTTGTTTTTAGAAGTATACGGAGCAAAGTTTGTTTTAGCTGAGTTAATGGTGAGAGAGTTTGATAGCTACCAGCTGTTAAGAAGGTCTAAATCACTTTATGCTTTTGCTGTCATAGCTTTGATCGAGTGACCAAAGTGAAACAAGTTTGTATCATCTGCGTAAAGAGTTACATCGGCAGATAGAATAACGTATATTAATATTTGTGCAATAAAGTTTTGTAAATAAATAAATAAGTACGCGTAAAAAGTCCAAGTTCAGTACCTAATGTATTCATAGTCGGTTGATTCTATTTTAATAATATGCCATAGCCTAAATACCGTCGGGATGTTACCTGGCTGCTCTATACGCACTACGCCTCACCAACGTCCTATAGACAAAGAGGAAATCACCACGCTCTTTGTATAGTCTATGGTTCAGCAAAATAAACTGGAAAGAGGACGTGGAAGCACAACAATTCCAAACTACCGTCACGTAGAGACGCGGTAACGTGTGCTAATTTTTCGATTTGTATGCTTGCGAAATGCTACGGGAATACTGGACAATACTGGGCTATAGGGGTGTATTGGACCGATGAAAAGAAGCGAAAAATGTGCGATATTACAAAACCAAAACTAAAGAAAGATGTTGTTGCAGTATGACAAACGTAGAGGAACTAATAGGTAATTCGTAATCATAAAACTATTTATAATCTTAATGAAAGTAAATAAAACGCAATAAATACATCCTAATGCTTATACTTCTTTCTCTGAGGTGAGGAATGTGACAGACATTCTTCCACTGTGATCAGCTTTTCCTTCAAAATACCCTACCGCCTTGGAACGTTCGATGGGAAACCTTGAGTAGCACTGCTCTCCATCAACGCTGAAATTACATATACGAATTATATCTATATCTGCCTCACAAATACACTGTTACTCTTTAATCACGCAAACACATTATCATTATAATTTCCGCTTGGATTTGTACGTGTACAAACATTTGTACGATTGTTTGTACACTCGCGCTCGACGGAGCGATACTTTCGCATTTATCGCTTCATTTAAAGGGTTTAAAACGGCGGCTGTTATTACCTAACTCCATGGCTTAACACTGCAATTTTTAATCACGTTATGATAGTATAACAAAAGCTCCGAGTTTTGTGTGTGTAAGTGCTACTTACAAACCAGCATGTATGTCACAGATCGCTGACCTTTTTTGCACTTAAAACATTCACTCACACGGACGGCCAGTTTTAAGGCTGATTCACGTTACACCGTGCAGGCGCGGGCCGGGCTTCGAGCGGGCGGCGGCTGGGGCGCTGTCAAACATTATTGTATACATTTTGTATGAAGTGATTCATGCCTAAACGTGCCCCGTACGGGCCTGGACGGCGCACGTCGTTAGAATATCATATGTATATTATAAATAGGAATTTTTCCCGGCTCCGGCACGGTCTGGCCCCGAAACGTTGTAGCGTGAATCATGCTTTAAGTCGACATAAGTAACAGCACACTCAGACATGTGGTGGTAGTTGACGGCGGCAAACCAGTATTGAAAATATTAGCGCCGAATTGTGGACGACAGCTGCCACTTAGGCGCGTCTACTTGCGCATGTTGTCAGCAAGTCGACGTCATGTCAATGGCAAGATACCGTCATGACAACGGCAGCCACGGTCTCTGGTTGGTTTTTAAATCCCATACTTACGAGTACTTCGTAGGCCGTACCACACACGATTGCAATCTCATAGCGATTATTATGTAAGTTACGTAATAACCCAAGCGATAAGTGCTTGCCGCGGCTCTCCGAGGCTCTGTGTACATGATTTAACGAGCATTGGGACTGTTAACACGGAGGTAGTCTCGTGATAATTATCATTTTATCTACTTTTATTTTAATACGCTCTTTCGTTCAAATCAACGTTCAGTTTCATAATTTTGTTAAATAGATTGTTCTTGACTCCAGCAAGACTAATCAAATCAGGAATCACAAAGTGACAGAATCCATATGTATACTTCTTATCACATAGGTAGTAGTACCATCGTTGTGTCTGTTTTTGCATAACACAAGTGCAGTAGCTGCTTACTTTGAGATCAGAACAATGTATGTAATTGGTGTCCAATATTTATATAGGTAGGTGGTGTTAGTTTCGGCTTTGAAATATATCACTTCAGTTTTTAGATATTTTTCTACAATTGTTTTCCCCCTTTTTTCATGAAAGCCCCATTCTAACTGTTGGATACTTTGCTGAACTATTGTTCGCTCTGTTATTTGAACAAAAACATTCATATCGAAATGAAAGCTCGCCGCTGCATAGAAAAAGCACTAACTATAATTACATTTTCTACGTTGAATATTCAATGGCTTACAAAATCCAATCAAAACTAGTTGCGTTAAATAAAAAGTTATTGTTTAAAAATACAAAGCTCTGGAACAGACGTGGGCTTTGCTAAATCCTAAATTAAAATAGTATATATTTTAATGTTATTTTTGTTGTAAATTCGAACAATTTTAAAGCGTAAAATAAATAATAAAAAAGATACTTATAAAGGCTGTAACAGAAAGGTGCAGTGGAAATTCCGAATAGGATTCTGCCTACTCCCCTCGCCTGTGATTGGAAATTTTGTTGCTTTAGACATAAAAATGAGAAACATGGAATTTAATCGTTAACAAATATGATACCAATCACCCAATGGTAGAGACTGGTAGAGTATGCTTTAAACATTAAGTCCGCCATTTGTATTATTTTATTTTTGTAAGTGCAATAAATAATAAAATAAATTATTTAATTCATGTCAGATTTTCCAATAATAATTAGTGTAATTGTTAATTATAATCGTAATAAGCGTGTTAATTATGGTCACTGATTTTAAAAATGTACAATTGGTCTAATTTTTAACAATTTAAAGACAACAAATATAATATTCGGTTGCCCGCCATACCTTAGACACTTTTTATTTTATTTTAAATTGTGTCATTTTGTTTGTCTTTTACATATTTGTTTAGTTTGGTCGATTATCAAGCAGGCGGAGGCGACTTGCCGCGATTTTGTTGTTAATAATCTTTTTACTCACTCCCACCTTTAGCTGTCACTCATAGCGCTATTTCATGAGGCAAAATTGAACCTGGAATTTTACATAACCTGTGGTAGTTTTGGTGACAAGTAACCTTGTTTTCGGAAGGTTGGGCTCCTATTTTTATTGTCTGTGAGAAAAATCGACCGATATTTTTAACAATGATTTAAAATATTTTATATCGTCCGCGTTCTATGTAGTACTCTGTTGTCTTCCGTGCCTTCACTGTCCTTCTAATCTTGTGTTTTATGTATTATGACAGTAAACAAACTGATATGTGATGTAAAACTTGAGATTTCATCTCTCACCAAACAACATAATATCTTAATAAATTTATATATTTTTCCTCACAGTCGAAAGGAAAAATAGTATGTATAACGCACCACACGCACACATATATACAGCACCCATTTCAATCTCGAATTATTAGCGCTCTTACTCCGTTCGAGCGCCAAGAACTTCTCGAGTGGAATGGGTCAATTTCTCCCCTTGTATAACAATCTACTATTGTCTGTGAGAAAAAATCGATCGATATTTTTAACAATGATTTGAAATATTTGATATCGTTCGCGTTTTATGTTCTCTGTTGTCTTCCGTGCCGTTACTGTCCTTCAAATCGTGTGTTTTATGTATAACGACAGTAAACAAACTGTTATGTGATGTAGAAACATGAGCTTTCATCTCTCGCCAAACAACATAATATCTCATCATCGTATCATAATCACACAGCCAAATTGATTTATTTTTCCTCACAGTTGAAATGAAAAATATTATGTTTCACTCGGGCGAAATAACCCATTTCACTTTGTCCCCTTGTATAACAATCTACTATATATCGTTCGCATTTCATGTATGTGTTGCTTCTGTGTCATTACTGTCCTTTTATGGCGTGTTTTATGTACTGACTGACTGATATGTTATGTTAAGACTGGAGGTTTGGCGAGAGATGAAATCTCTCGCCAAACAACATAATATCTCATCAGCGCCCCTCGATCACACAGCTAAATTTATTTATTTTTCCTCCTAGTCGAAATGAAAAATAGTATGTATAACTCGGGTGAAAGCATTCATTTCTCTTTCGAATTATTAGCGATCTCACTCCGTTCGGTTGTTGAAAATGTCTTATATCGGGAAAACTACTAGTTCGATTCCGTCCAAACCAATTTTCGTCAAAAGTGTTTGTTAAGATCTACATTATTATTATTTTTCAAACTTTACACTCGCTTAGTTAGGAATTGAGAGGGGGCGGCCCATTTTTCCACTTTGGAAGCGTATTTCTATCAAACGTTAGATCTGTTTTTAAAAGACCTTTCCATAGACACCCCACGCGCATAGGTTTGATAGTTTCATGTATGGTGAAACAACAGTGTGATGACTATAGTTACAGACAAACAGACTTGACGAAACTATAAGGGTTCCGCTTTTTGCCATTTTGTCAACCCTAATTATGCTATTTAAACTAGAACTTCCTGTGTACGATAAATGTTAATGAGAGCTATACAAGTTCAAATCTATACTAATATTATAAATCTGAAGAGTTTGTTTGTTTGTTTGTTTGAACGCGCTAATCTCAGAAACTACTGGCCCGATTTGAAAAATTATTTTTTTGTTGGATAGTCCATTTATCGAGGAAGGCTTTAAGCTATATAACATAAAGATACGACTCACAAGACCACAGCAGCAATGAAAAATGTTGCGAAAACGGGAGAAAGATATTCCTTTTGAGAGCTTCCGCTGCGGAAACCGCTAAAGTTACACAAAAATCATGTATGACAAGATTGTTCAGCATTAAGAGTTCTATAATAAAGTCTGCGACAGCATACGTCTATCTTTTATGGTTGACTTTCTACAACCTTTTTTATGTTAATAAATTTGTAAAAAAATAATGCATCATTTTTAGAGGTTTATTATACACACAGGTATTTATTCTTATCAAAATAAATACATTCATCATCACGAGCATTTCATTTAGAACCAAGTTGCCCTTTATATCATTTGATTCCAATAAATATCTTAGGAGCTATCACAGTTTTAACATCACAACGTGCGCTTGCGCTAATTATATTATAAAGCTGAAGAGTTTGTTGGTTTGAACGCGCTTATCTCAGGAACTGCTGAACCGATTTGAAAAAATATTTCTGTGTTAGATAGCTTAATTATTGAGAAAGGCTTTAGGATATAAAACATCACGCTGCGACGGGAGGGGAGGGAGCAAACTCAAAACACGCGGACGAAGTCGCGGGGGACCGCTAGTTTAATGTATATCCTCAGGAACACGGTGAACTCGGACTAAAGAACAAGGTTCCAAGTTATGATGGTCATTTATTACTGTCGTATATTTGTATATTTGGCGTCACGCAGTAAAGAGCGAATCGCGTGCGTACGCGGCCTTCATTGATTTGACGTTTGCTGTGTACTAAGTTTGTTCTGTATAAAGGATTTTTCCTTAATTATAGGTCTCATAGTAACACAAATATACCAACGTTCATAATTAATACTACGTATTAATAACTGTAATTTACACAATGTGTAGAATGTTCAACGCAATACTACTGAGCCGATGTGGTTGTATCGAGATACTACAACAACCTTACACTACACTATAAGACCCTTTATACACTGCGACTTTTAGCAGCGATGCAGTCGTGACCCTAACGCGCGTTAGCATCGATGCATCGGCAAAATGTCAACTTTTACACACTGCGCTACTTTTAGCATCCATGCAGTCGCGATGCTAACGCGCGTTAGTATCGATGCTGTGGCAAAATGTCAACCTTTACACACTGCGCTTCTTTTAGCATTGATGCAGTCGCGATGCTAACTTTTTTTCTCACAGTTCCGAAGAATATTTAGGCAGAAATGAAATGATTATTTTTTTTACAAGAGAGAATCAAGCTGTCAATGGCACACGTTTCGTCATACGTCGTCACGCACTGATGTATATAAGATATGCAAGGCGAAATTTCTGATAACACTTAGGTACTAGTGAAGGCATCAGTGGGTTTAGGAAAAGTATGTTTTGTAGATAAAAATATGTTGCCTAAAAAGCTTTTTTTAAACAGAGGACAAAGTTTTTCATAAGAATCTTAAAATAAATTAATAGAAAGTTATAAACTTTATGGTACATCGCATAGATTAATTACAAATTCATTTATTGGAATCGGAAATGGACATTTTAGGCAGTCTAGGTTCAAAATTTGTTTTTTTTTTAAATTTCGTCCCTAATACTTGACCACGGCTTCTTACATCCAGTGATTCCTTTCTTACAATCTTTATAAGGTCATCTTCTAGGTACTATTTATTAATGCTTAAAACGTTACAGCAATAAACGTGTCAACGCTATTTTAAGCCTAAACATGGTACATCTCGTGGGTGTTTCACATAAACCTCTAGTAATTTTCCGCTCTACCGCGTTCGTCTTCAACAAAATCAATTTGGAGAGCTGCTCTATCTCGACATAGTTGCTTTGAGATAGCGCTGATAGGAAACTGGCACACCCTGTATTAAATATCTATAGCTTCTAACTATAGGCAACACTGCTTTTGGTAAAGTTATAGTGATGGAGACCATCTCATTTGGGGATAAGTAAGACATCAAAGGAGGATTAATATTTGATATTAACCTGTAACTTCGGCCCTTGTACAGTCGCCAGCATATCAGGTTATACATTTTTAGGGTTCCGTAGCCGAATGGCGAAAAACGGAACTGTAAGTTTCGTCAAGTCTGTCAGTCTGTCTGTTCGTCTGTCTGTATGTCACAGCCACTTTATTCTAAAACTATTAGCATTACACAGATGGAACTTGGTAGGTAGATGTATTCCGTTAACCGCTTTACGATGTGTAAAGAAGAAATAAAAATAATTACATTTTAGGATGGCTCCCATACATGAAACTAAATAAATAAATATTTTTTTTTGGTCAAACCTATGTATGTGGGGTGGGGTGTCTATGGAAAGGTCTCATCAAATGACATGGAGGTTTCAAAAATCATTTTTATTGAAAGTCTAAGATTTGGGAGATAGACGCTTCCAAAGTGGTAAAATTGGCGTTAATTTATATGGGATTGAAGCAGCGCCGCCTAGTAGCTAACGTTTACACTAAAACAATCCCATATAAAATCACGTTTACGCACTCGATGTGTTTGATCGAGTAGGTAAGTCTCGCTCCGACTCGCACTACGGCCTCTGAATCTCACCATCACCCCGGCGGTAATCCTAGTTCCGTGCGATGACGCCCTGGGTCCGCCTTTATAATTTTACGTCTCCACTTTGCACGGCTTTGCCTGCTTCCTTGATGTTAACCTGAGAAATGTTAATTAACTCTGGATTTAAATGTTATTATCTTTAAGATTTTATATTCTCTATTTACACCTGGATACCTACCTAAACTAACCTAATCTAATATTTTAACTAAAACTAATGTTAAAAAAAGATTAAAGAAGCCAAACAAGATGTTATTGCCTAATAAATTGAAACATAACAATTTTTTACCTCTAAAACGCAAATTAATTATTAATTAACAATAGAATTCATTCAACCCACATCATAATAGAAAATATGTATTTAACCTGATCATAAAATCTTTAATGTACATAATAATTTTAATGG
Organism: Pyrausta purpuralis; assembly: GCA_963924145.1. Taxonomy (NCBI): domain Eukaryota; kingdom Metazoa; phylum Arthropoda; class Insecta; order Lepidoptera; family Crambidae; genus Pyrausta; species Pyrausta purpuralis. Next base: position 22,527,824 of record OZ001659.1, read on the forward strand.
GATCTTTTATGAAATTCTCTTTACGGGTTAATATTAAAATGGCGCACTTTATTCGCCGGGCGAATAGAAATAAAGAACATGGCTGCCACAACTGAGTTAGGTTCAGCAAAGTTGCTTTTATTCGACCCTTTATCACGTTTGATATTCGAGTACATGGTATTGTTTTGGTCAGTGACATCCAACACAGAGATGAAAAATTAGTTATTCTTTAAAAAAAATTTATATAAAATATATTTTTAGAAAAAATGTAAGTTTTTCAAACGAAACCTCTCCACAACATTCAAAAAAAAAAAAAAAAACGAATGGTAAATCCCGCGTATCTATGAAATACTACGCTGTAGCTAGGTAAGCTTTGAAGAGGCAACCCGGCGTTGGTAGGTTAGAACTTAGGCAGGTAGTAGAAAAGAAAAACTATGCATTGATATCGCGCACATTTTATTAAAACTTAACACATTAGTCTTACCTGTGACCACGGATGCTGTAAAGCTTTCGAAACGTCAGGCATATATATAGTTTTAATTAAATGTGCGCGAAATAAATCCGTAGTCTTTAATTTCAATGAGTAGTATTCGCGTAAACTTTAGAACCAAATATCGACTAAACCTTTTTCCATTACACCTTAGTATCAGAATGTCGGGAAATTGCCTCTGACCCCTTCCGACCTCTGGCGGCCCATTGATTTAATTTCACGATCGCTGTTTTGCGTCAACGAGTCCGATTCCTCAAGGTTATAGGTTCTTTTAATCGACCATTTCAGGATATTGTCTGCTATTCACTCCCGATTTGAGAATATTAAAAGCTAGTCTTTTGATATTGGTATCCATCAAATTATTGAAATGAACTAAATAAGCTTCAATGGTAAGATAACATTTTAACTCCCTCAGTCACTTGTGTTGAGTAAATTAATAGACAATTATTTGTCATTGACTTTCATTATTATAGGAGTGATACTCAGCAGTGGACGTCCTTTGGCTGATAATGATGATGACGAATATTATATGTGATTTGCCGTTGCAATCATTACATTCAGGTTACATTATTGTCCAAACAAACTTATTGCTATTTCCTTTTCAATAAACGAACTTCATCATCACATATAATCGTCACACCAATAATATCAATAAAAGCGAAAGTTTTTGATTGTGTATTTTTGTTACTTCTTCACGGAAAAACTACTGGGTGGATTTTGATGAAACTTTACAATAGTACAGCTCATACATCAGAATAACACATAGGCTCTAATTCATAGTGATTTTATTTTATATCTGACATTTACGCGGGTAAAACAGAAGGAACCTCTACTACAAAATAAAAGAGAAACTAGCCAATGGTACTCACGAATTCATTGAGAATGTTTACCCAGACCGCCTTTTATTTTATGTGAGCTGGCCATATCGATTAATCTTGGTCTAGACAGGTTGGTTTAAAGGTAAGGGTGTAATCGATACTTTGACGCAAATAGGCATTGTCAAACTTGGTAGAATAAAACAGTGAATGGGCTATAATAAGATTAACGTGTCTAAGAAGTGTTAGACTGAATTAATTAGTTTTAGTTACTGTGACGTATGGCTATTTTAGTTTAATTAGTTCAAGTTTATACCTGAAAGGTGATAGTTAGCGTTATAGAGTTCACTAGCGGTCCCTCGTGACTGTGTTCGCGCCTTTGAGTGTGTCTGAAATTTTGCGCATTAAACATAACATGTTGTATATTGAGGAGCATTTTGAATGAAGTTATAAAATACATTTTTTAAACGTATATAAATAAAGATATAGCAAAGCTACGTAAATAAAAAGGATATATGATGCGGCAAAAAACAGAAAATTTAATTTGTTTACGCAAAATGTCAAAAATTCTGCTTCAGACTTCGGCGTCTGTACACAGGACGCATTACAACCCCAGAAGTCAGGAAGCCTGACCGCGGCATTTCCTGCCAACCAACTGTCAGTACCGAGCCTTATATTCCTAGAAGGGTTTTAAGAATTAATCAGCTCTCATCGTACTACTTAAAATAAGAACTTAACAGAATTGTGTTTTCGCCCAGTTTCAATTAAGAATTTCCACGAATGGTTAAATAAATAATTGACCTATTTAATGCGTCGTCAACCAGGTACAGTGTATTAATTACATTCTCTAGTCCTCAGCGGATCATAGGCAGTTCAATTTACATTTTGAAGATTACACGTTACAGGATTTATTGAATCAAGGGTTGTTGTTATGAAAGTTTAATGTTTTTATGAGTACTTCACTATTAACACGTACGAAATTGAGTTTGCCAAATACCAGTGCCAAAAGTTGTCTGGAAACATCTTTTTGGCGAATCTTTATCATCATTAACTATAGAAGTGGATTGTTTATTTATTTTATATTTAAAAACTTTTTACAAATGTTGTTTTTACCGATTTGCTTCTCCTACTCAATAAATGCATAGCCTTATCCAAACACATCAATTAAAGTTTACACTCATATACCTATAACTATAAGGCCTTACCTCATTGAGGTAAGGCCTTTGCCCAGCAGTGGGATGTTACAGGCTAACTTTACTTTTTAATTTACTCATATACTTAAGTAATTCACCAGAACACTAATACTACGGCAGCATATTTCATCCGTGACGTCATTGTAATAGCACGGTGCGGAAGCCAGGCGAGTGCTTCCGTGCGGCATCCTTACGGCAATATTGCAATTTGCTACCCGAATACAATGCACTTAGTAATTAAGCAGACTATGCTATTTCATTTAAGGTAGGGACAGTGCGAAGCCTGAGGGTGTGTGTTGACGTTGTTGTTTGAAGTTTTTTATAGCGCGAGACCTCAAGCTATAGTATTTTTTTGAGCTCATCTAATAGTGAATAGGCATAAAACCACGTTAGAAATTGCTTAAAGGAGTCAAGGTATACCTTGGAAATTAGAAAGTTAGCTAGTTTATCTTTGTAAAGTAGACTTTCTCTCTCTCTTTTTCTGAGACGGCTTCATATTACCTGTTGTATTCGACGTTTCGTAGAAGTACTTAAAAACCCTAATTTTATCTTCTATCTGAAACTACATGAAAAAAACACTTTAATAGTTCCTCTTGACGATTTCGTCTACGGTAGCACAATGACTAACCGACTGCGGGACATATTTTAAAGTGGACAAGTGTGTCCGCCAACTCAGATGCACTCTCTATACTTTTCACTCTCATAGCCTGATGGGACAGATATCTGACACGACTGGAGAGAGATCAGACGCAATGCCAACGGCTTTCCGAGGCACGCGGGTAAAACACCGCCAACTTCCAAACTCCGGGCTACCCTGCGAATTGCTGAACAGAAAAACCCAGGTACATATTTAGGTAATACTTAATATAGACACTCAATATTTGATCATTTTGCAAAAAACAAAGAAGACTTTCCTTCGTATCTTAAAAATACTAGAATACAACATAACTTTCGAGTTAACTGTCACACATTTAAGGGCAAGGAGATGGCGGTTCTCTCCTCAGTAGTAAAGTTGCGTAGGTGTGTTGGCAGAATAAATAAGTGCCCGCCCTCACCCCCCAAAAGCACAATTTAGGTGGGCTCTTAAGAAAAAACAAGATCCTTAACATCGTTTCCTCCTAATGCTTATAGCCTTTTCCTCACGTTATGTAAAAGTTTGTTTCCACTTTGTCTTTATTAGTGTACCGATAAAAAGTCGTGACGGCTACATACGCGAACAGACAGTGAAAATTGGTTTCAATTGACCCATTTGTACATTTAAATTTTCAGGACACTGTGTATGAATGAAATCGCGCTCGCATTTATAATACGTAGCAGGTGTCTCAAAATTAGCATAGGCTCAATCACTTAGACCATCATACTTTTACAGAACTACATTATATCTGTCACATATATCTGTTTAAATTATCTAGGAAATTGGACGCCTAGGCCGTTTATGAAACTCTTGCATCTGATGCAATGGCTGAATATCAACAAAGTATTTTATTAAAGTCAAAGTATGATAAAATCTTATCGCAACTTATTCATTGTCTTAAATTGCATTTTTCTTTGCAATGCAATGCTAGAAACTTTTAATAGCTGGAAATTAATAAAAAAATTATATGGTTGTCGTATCGACAGTGGAAACATACTCTTTCTGAGGCAGATGGTTGCCTCCAAATGGGTTGACCGAGGTATTCATTTCATAGATGCTAGTGTTATGTTCGGCTTTTTGATTGATAGCCCTGATAATATCTTCACGGTGTATGGTAGGGGTTCCTGACGACGAAAGAAGAGATGTGTTTTTTGTAGGACTACGATACTCGCACCGTCATGTTATGTCGAAGGAAATGATGTATATGCACTGGAAGTATTTATTCAGAATGTTTATTATGGATTTAAATAGCATGTAGCGGCTTTGCATCGTGAGCAGTTTCGGGGATCGCGATGTAAATCAGGCAGTCGTGACCCGCCGCGCCTTTCGAATGATTTATTATAAAGATGCAGACTAACCATTTCATCGCCACCACACAGACGACGACCCTCACCACCTAGCCTCTACAAGCAGTTCCATTAATCGATGATAACAATAAGAAGAACAACTAACGCTGACATCTTTCTGAATAAATTGCTTAATCAATTCTTGTCTATGCACAAAATAAACAATATTCTATACTCATTATTTAGAAAATAATTCGCAAATGAAATGTACAAGCACTTATTTACTGTATATGACTCTAACAATTATTTTAAACATGTTTACACAATAGAAGCAAGTAATATCATTAAAACTGAAAAACAATCGTATAATTTGCATGAGGTAAACAGTTGAATTTGCGCTCTTGAAAATACGGCGTATTGTGGCACGAAATAAAGTCACTAAATTATATTGTATGACCAATTATATACCGTCTGAGCGTAAACGAAACGTTTTTTAAGAGAAATGTTAAATTAAAGGGAAGTGTGGACTAATTTCTGTAACTTCTTCTCTTTTAATGATGATTTATTAATTCTGCAGTACCTTCTACGTTGCGTTAAGGTAGTCACCGTTGTAGTTATGAATAAAAGACCATAAAAAAACTTGTTTTCTTCAACACTTATGCTCTTTTATGCCTCAGCGGCGCAGCGGTTAAAGGGTCCCACTTTAAACGGTTGCGGCAGAGGACCCGGATTCGTTTCCCGGGTCAGGCCAAAACTATTATGTACCTATTTTCTCTCAGTAATTCACAGGCTAGCCCGGAGTTTGAAAGTTGGCGGTAATTCACCCCCGTGTCTCGATGCGCACGTAAAGCCGTTAGTCCTGCACCTGATGATTCCGGTCGTGCCAATTTGCTGTTCCATCGAGCTATGAGAGTAAAAGGAAATGTCACTTGTGTGTTTTTGTAGATATATGTATTTAAGTATTTTAAACATTTTGAATCTTCGTGTCCGGTGGATTTGCAATAATATTCACGGATTTGTCCGTCTAGACGCGGACATAATATCAAATCGTGGAAAAGGGTGCATCCCCATTAAAGATATGAGTTTTTGAATCCGGACTCGGATATGAAAAGCGTTATTTGGTTCGGGTCTTTGCACTGGTTGGCGCTGCTAAGTCAATGACCTGTCTCTAATTTTACACAGGAATATGAAAATGGATATTTTTTTATCATTGTATCCACACACGGTACAGGATCATACGGCTTCCTATTAGGCATATCAAATGGATCAATAAGCAATAGTGCAAAGATGCAGCAGAACAACTGTACTCCATTCCTACCAGCTACTCTTACACTATAAGCCTTCTGTCACTTTCTCACAAATAAGAGACTTCCAGAAGTCTGTCACACCCAAATTCGCACTCACACAATATCTGTCAAATCATGGGTATCATAGAGAATATCTCTACCGTTTCAAAATTGACATTACAGTCTTGCCCATGTTACAACACCTCTATACAATCCATTAAACACCTTTTAACAGAATGCAAAAAAACCGCTCAACGCTTTGATAATATAATGACTTGAAACATCCATAAACTCATCCCATTATAACTTACAGATGTGGTCTCCAAAGAGGCTACACTAAACAGCTTTAACATATTTTTTTTTCATTCATAGTTTCCGAATAACTTTAATAATTAAACACTACCTACTAAATCAATTTTGGCCTTACAGAGTAATCCAATACCATTGTAACCTCATGGAACACACATTGATACTAAAAAAAGGATCATACGGTCATACCGCTCTTTTATTGCTTTAGCATAAGTTAAAAAACTAGGGTGTTAATTATTAAGTAAACTCGAGTTTTTTCAAAGCTAAAAGCTTTCTCCAATTAGCTCAATACGATTTAGGGTTTCTATAATTATGGCCATTCTCTTTCTTATAGAATGGGAACAAAAATAATTTATCTTTTTGTTTACTGGTTAATTCCACTAACGTTGTTCTCCGCTTAATATTCCTTATTAGATTCCGTAATCTCGAAACGCAAAGCACGGGAATAAAATCCTATGCAGAGCAGTCGCAAATATTAAAGTATTCCTTTTTACGAGTACGTCGTTAAAATATTCCCGGGCATGATACGCGAAGGGGACTCCTAGGGAATTAGCCAAAGAACGCGGAACGGAAAACAAGTGATGAGCGAACAGCCTTGTTCATAGCTATTGTGATATTTGAAATTCATTACGTCGTCATTAATAAATCATACCAAGAAAATTAGTGGAAATTGAAAGTGGTGGTGGCTTCTTGACAAGTGATTCTCTTCGTTATTATGTTGTTATTAATAGATCGTTCCATTGAAACTAAATGAACACACAAATATGATTTTATTAAACGGTTGATACTATATTGCTATGGATCACGCTACGGTTTGCTTCAACAATGCCACGAGAGCTACGAATAAGAATCGACTTGTTAACTATTCATTTATAAAGATTAGTTTTAAATACTTCTACTGTGTAGTCAAGGCTGCTTGTTTGCCTGGCGAGTATAAAGATAGGTATTAGATACTTTTTATTTATTTTTAGATAGCCAGACATTAGGCCACGAGTGCACCCATAAAATTATTATCCCTTTGGAATAGAACGACAAAAGCGAGATGTCACTAGCAGCAAACTGTGTGATAAAAAGAGATGGGTAGCAGAACCATTTTTGGCAGATGTCAAACAGTTGACCGACCCGCAGAAGCTCGCTGAAAATTACGTGCATTTGATTTTTTATATTTAAAAGTGAAATTGTGTATATTTTGGAGAAATAATGCGTCTGAAACATGGTGCCTTGATCGGTGATTGATTTTTATGCATTACAGCGGCATAACCCCAACAAATAATCATTTAACAGGTAGATTAGTCCAAATCGAAGCCTCTTAATATACGACTTATATTTACCAATGCGCTTCAAATTTAAAGTACGTAGTTTGATTATTCTATTCTACAAACGTTAATTTACGTAAAAAATAAAGACAGAATAACACAGGGTATGTATATCGACGAATATTTTGTATAATGAAATAATATTTAGTTTTACACTAGAGCTGCATGTTCAATATTTTGTGTCGACTGTTTATCATGCAGTAAACTACTATATTTAACTTAGGAACATTGGTATAAATCACCTGATCGAAAGGTTATCTCATTTAAAGCTACAAATGTTACTTACTTATGTTAGTTACTGACATCTTAAATCGGTTTCGTTTGACAGCTTTTACTTGTCCTTCTATTCCGATAGGAATATTAATTTTATGAGTGCACCTGAAGTTAAGTGACAAAGCAGCTCAAAATGAACCATGTCTGCCTATTAACGGCCTTTTTACTCTTATCTAAAAACGTCAAAATTGTAGTTAACAGGGAACACTTCTTTCAAGGCTCCTTCTGTAATTAAACAATGCTGAAAAGTTGAGAGTACTTGGCGATAAAGTTAAATAGTAGCTTTGTCATGAATGCGATGTATTTCCATACATATCATGACTTATTCCCAAAATTGGTCCAACATTTGCCTACGTGAACCAGTGCCATGCCTCTTCATTTTCTTAACTTATACGCCAACATTAAACTCCCATACATTTTCCAGCCGCCGGAACATTTTCTTTGATTAAAATATAGGCCACGAACATTCCGACTCGTTATCAACCTGTTAATGTGTACGTGTGTGTTGCATGATAAATGGTGACATTATTAGGCCAGTCCTAAACGTTGCGAATAGCTGTGCCGTGACGGTGGCGTTTTCAGACTGAAAACTGTCTCAACATAGTAATAAGTCCTACATCAACTAAAAATGAGGCGGTTTTAAACGCGTAGGTATGTTTATTTTATTTGCGCCACTTTTTGCAGTAATATTTTTTGCATGGTATATAATTATAAGATTTGAAATAAAGTGAAAAATCCGACAAATTTTTATTGCTGAAAGTCATCATCATCATCATTATCAGCCAAAGGACGTCCACTGCTGAACATAGGCCTCCCCCACGGCTTTCCACAGCGACCGATCACTAGCGGTCTGCATCCAGTTTGATCCTGCGATCTTTATAAGGTCGTCTGACCATCTTGTTGGTGGACGTCCCACGCTGCGTCTTTGGTCGAAGGGTCTCCAATCTAGAACTTTCCTGCCCCAACGGCCATCAGTTCTTCGCGCTATGTGCCCTGCCCATTGCCACTTAAGCTTACTGATTCTCAAGGCTATGTCCGTTACCTTAGTTCTTCTACGTATCTCCTCATTTCTGATTCGATCCCGTAGAGAAACACCCAACATAGCCCTTTCCATCGCTCGTTGTGTGATTTTGAGCTTCATTATAAGGCCCATAGTAAGAGACCATGTTTCGGATCCGTATGTCATCACTGGTAACACACACTGGTTGAAGACTTTCGTCTTCAGACACTGAGGTAGATGATATGAGAAGACACTCTTGCGTAATTTCCTGAACGCTGCCCAGCCGAGTTGGATTCGTCGATTGACCCCTTTCTCGAAGTTGGACCTACCCAATTGGATCACTTGTCCCAGGTAGACGTACTCGTCGACAACTTCGAGAGTTGAGTTCCCAATGGATACTGGAGTGGGTACAACAAGGGAACTCGACATAATTTTCGTCTTTCCCATGTTCATTTTAAGACCCACTTGTTGGGAGACTCGGTCAAGGTCTTCGAGCATAGTGCCAAGATCGTCCAGCGTCTTTGCCACAGCGACTATATCATCGGCAAATCGGAGGTGTGTGATGTATTCGCCATTAATATTGATGCCGATTCCTTCCCATTCCAGAAGCTTGAAAGCGTCTTCGAATGCCGCAGTGAACAGTTTCGGAGATATCACATCTCCCTGTCTCACACCTCTCCGCAGTGGAATCGCCCTCGTGTTTTGCTTCTGTACTCGGACCGACATGGTGGCGTTATTGTAAAGGCACCTTAACACCTCTATATACCTATAGTCTATGTGGCACCGCTGCAGAGACTGAAGCACCGCCCAAGTTTCGATGGAATCAAAGGCCTTCTCATAGTCCACAAACGCTAAGCATAGAGGCATATTATACTCCTCGGACTTCTGTATAATTTGCCTAAACGTATGGATGTGGTCTATGGTACTGTAGCCTTTTCGGAAACCAGCTTGTTCGGGAGGCTGAAAGTCATCAAACCTACGTGCGATACGATTCGTGATGACCCTTGAAAACAGCTTGTATACATGGCTCAGGAGTGAGATGGGTCTATAGTTCTTCAATAAGGTTTTATCTCCTTTTTTGAATAACAACACCACCACACTCCTGTTCCACGCCTCGGGCGTGATGCCCTCCAGCAACACGGAATAAAGAGTCTCTGAAGGACTTTAAGTACCGGTGTTCCACCCGCCTTCAGAAGCTCTGCTGTGATTCCGTCCTCGCCAGGTGCCTTGTTGTTTTTGAGCTGTTTAAGGGCCATCCTAATCTCGTAGAGGCTGATGTCCGGGATGTCTTCGGTGTAGTGTCGGGTCAGGATAGCTCGTGGGTCTCTAGCCGAGCTATTTACGGGTTTGGCAACTGAGGTGTACAACTGTCCATAGAACCTTTAGATCTCCCTCAAAACCTCTGCTTTCGTCGACGCTGCACTGCCGTCCTCCGTCTTAAGCTTCGTCAACAGGCTTTGCCCAATAGACATGTCCCTTGCAAACACTTTGGAGCCTTGGTTGCTTTAACACTAATAGTGTTAAAGCAACGAATGTCGTGTCGCAAGGACTTCCATATTTGTCTATTGAGCTGCCTGTAGTTTTCAGCATTAACGGAGGTCTACAGTGCCATAGATTGACGTTTTGCCGTAAGGTCGAGAGAGTGGACCGACAGTTTTTGATGTCTATTTTTAAGGCCTAAAATACTTAGACCCCACCCTTTGAACAGTTTCCACAAACCCGTTGTTACTCGTAATTTCGTCCACTGTTACGCAATTTTCAAGGCAATCAAAGCGGTTTGACAACTCGTTATATTGCTGAAAGTAATTTAAGTCATTTTTTTTATAGTCACATAATGTAAACAATATTTTTATAACTTAAAAATTAATATCAGTAAATAAAATTGATTAACAATTTGATTTTAAAAGATTTCATTTTTAAACAGTGAATTACCTTTTTAAGTTGTTAGTACAAAACTTTTAGTTAGTTAGTCTTAGTTAAACTTATTTTAAAATAAATATTTTCTTAAAAAAGGAATGTCAAGATTGTTTACAATATTCGACTAGCAAAGAAAAACCGACTTTAAAGTTATGATTTCTAATCTTGGGAAATTTTCGTTAGGCCCTTTAATAGCTTTTATTTACCAGATATGTTACGAGGTTTTGTCTCAATCTACGTTTACCTTTTTTTAACATTTACCTGAAGTCAAGACGTTCACTGTATGTCCGCATTTCGATACATCACTGTGACGTGAACAAAAGTTTTCAGAGTTTGTTATCTCCCTCGGGGCGTAAGAAAACGAAACAGTTTCCATTGCAAAACGTGTAAAATAAGGAGGTCTCTTATTCGTTCTATTTTTTTAAAGAATTGCACTACGAATATATTACATGTTTGATCACGTTTCTAAAATCTTACGTAAAATGACAAATTCCAAATTAAATATGAAGCAACCAAAATAACCTACATCATTATCAGCCAAAGGACGTCCACTGCAAACATAGGACTCCTCCACTATTTGCCACAGCGACCTATCACAAGCGGTTTGCATCCAGTGAGATCCTGTGATCTTTAGAAATCTATCTTGTAAGTGATCGTTCTACGCGGCGTCTTTGGTCAAAGGGTCTCCATTCTAGACCTTTTCTGCCCCAACGGCCATTAGTTCTTCTAATGGTAGCATCTATCTAGCTAGCATCGATGCAGTCGCACTCCTGCATCGATGATAACGCGCGACTTCATCGATTCTAAAAGTCACTGTGTGAAAGGGGTCTTAGAGCTTTTAGAATATTGTCATGACGTCACGTCCTAATGAATCAATTATATCTTTGAAATACGATGCAGTCGCAATGCAGGACCTCGAAATTGACAAATTATGTACTGTATATTGGCGACTGCATCGATATTAACGCGCGATAGTATAGATGGCAAATTAAATCTGTTCAGTGCCTGAGTCGCGATGCTGAAGCACGTTTTTTAAACGTGCGACTGCATCGGTGCTAAAAGTCGCAGTGTGTAAGGGATCTATAAGGTAAACGCTTAGGTGCACGGCCCTGGGTTAGTTAACTGTTTGTATTATTTTATTGTTGTCAAAATATTTGAACGCCTTTAAAATCTCACTAAAAACTTACAATTGCGTTATTGTTTAAAAAAAAATCATTTCCAGTCGGTACATGATCTTTACGTAAGCTTGACATCTATTATTATTATTATTATATCATATTTATTATTATTATTATTATTATTTACTTGCATTTTCTTTTCGTGCCATACGTGGTTAGCAATCGCTTGCTTACAGGTTACGTAATACCGCTCATACCTCTGTACATAATGATCTGTACGTAAGCTTGACATCTATTATTATTATTATATTATATTATATATTATTATTATTTACTTGCATTTTCTTTTCGTGCCATACGTGGTTAGCAATCGCTTGCTTACAGGTTACGTAATACCGCTCATACCTCCGCTGCTATACATTCATGTTTACGGGGAAAATTGCTATCTACGTGCGGAAAGTTGGCAACCCTGCCAAACAAAATGGCTCCCGTTCCCGCCAAATTGTCCAACTTCGTTTATTTCTGTTATTAATGACAATTTCTTGTTGCAGGTATAAGCACGGAGTCATGTTGAGGAAAGGTTGGTATGTACTTTTCTTTCTGATTAATATTTCCCTAACTTTAGTTGATTGTTTGTTAATTTGTTTAGAACCATTTGTTACTTGATACCCTTTTAGAGTTAGACTGTTTCAACTGTAAAAATAGCTGGTTGTTAGTGTATTTTCAGAAGGGTTTGTTTATTTCAAATTATTATTCCTTTTAGAAATTCCCGTAAACCAAAAAATAGCATGTCCATTGACCCCTTTACTGTCTGTACGAGTAGATCACTCACCGCTCATTTATACTGTTATTTTGTATAGTTCATGATCCTTTGATTGCATACAATTCACACGTACATAATACATAAGTAATATATGTATTTAGTAGAAGAAGTTAAAAAAACCGTTAATCTTTTAATTAACTCTTTACTCTTTTAGACGTTTTAAATATTTAAAAAATACTTACTTCGTCTTGACGTGATAGCGGTGTTCGCTGAAGCATTGTCATGGTACATAATTTTATAAACCGACTTCGAAAAAGGAGGAGGTTATCAATTCAACTGTATGTTTCTTTGGTATCTATGTTACCTTAGTCATTTGTCGACCTATTTGAACATTTTTTCGCCTTTCAGAGAGATGCAACCCCTCCGGTAATCACTAAAAATTATCAAATAAAATAAATAAATAAATGTTAAAACCGACTTTTACACCAAAATGCACTAAAAAGTCTTGAATACACTCTTCACTCCTCAATGGAAAGGACTCCATTTTAGACAAGCAATTTCTTGTTCGCCTAAAATGGAGTCCTTTCCTTTGAAAAGTGAAGAGTTATTTTAAGATTTTTTAGTGCATTGCAAGTTAATTTTATAAGTATAGATTGAGTTTCTTACATTAAGAAAAATATTCCATTCAAATTCCAAACATTCATAGAAGTCCAGGATTCCAGGAGCGCAAAACTTTCAGTGAACTTTCAGTTCATGCCCTATGTATAAATATGATAACTCAAATCATACGTATACCTAATTGAACACTATTTTATAGAAAGAAAATTTCATTTGTCTCAAATCACAATCGTCATTATTACATTTATTTACATAACAAACGCAGTACATACATTGATTGTATGAGTATGTTTCCGTTAAGTTATTCCACCATAACTTGAGAACGCCTCTATTTATGAAGGAGTTTTGGGTGTCTATAGAAACCGTATGTCGCTCTGTGTAAAATAAGAACCTTAAATTTTAAAGTTACTTATGGTTTGGCATCAGAGCGTGATGATATGAGCGTGCGCAGCGTTTTTGACAATGAAATGAATTGTAATTATTTTATCTTAAGTACCACTTTATTTTTTTGCCTTTTGGTTATTCGCTCTTAAGAAATACTTCTGCCTGAAGATACTATCATCCCTTTTTCCGCAAAAATGAAAGAATTTAAATACGCCAAGATGAAATAAAAATGTTAACAAAAACATGAACGAATCCAATCGCGTCATTATTCGTTGCTGCCTTCAAATATCGAGAATCGCGCCATAATCTCACTTCTCGACGTAAAAATATCCAATTGGTATATTTATACAGAATCATGATTACAAAAGGTTTTCACGGCGCGTCGCGTCCAATTTTTTTCCCCTTTCATGTCTTAAAAGTAATTATAATTCGTTTTCAGGAGGTCCCCTTGTTAATATTCTGCCTACGAGTGCTAGACGACTTTTGAGAGCTGGAGATTGCAACTTTGCATCTCAAGTATCTTGTGGAACTTAAATAAGATCATATAGGGTAGGGTTAACAATGCGTCTGAAAGTTAAAATAAATCTTTGAAATAAAAGTCGCAAAATATGATATATGTTATATTATATATGTCGGTACATAAGTAGATACAATATTTTTTTACCTGATTCACATCTATTTACTTAAGTAACGGTTTATAAATTGAGTATGTCCGTACGGTAAATCGTATTCTTTTTACGAATTCTTTATGTATTTTTTTAAAAGTTTGTGGTATTTTGGAAAGGGTTTCCGTGTACACCTTAAGAAAGGGAAAGTTTCCCTTGTTTTTATGAAACAATATTTACAGCACACAACGGGGATTGTTTTGAAATCAACAGCTGTTTTTCGGATTCTTGTTTTGGAAAACTTCTTTAAGTACTACGGCGTTGTTACTTTAGCAAGAAATAAACAACTTTAAAAGGGTTGAGGCGTTTTATAGGTTTCCGGAAATTAACGACACTCGTAACTCGGAAGGAAATTAAAACCTACAGGGTACCTCCCGCGAACTCAGAATCTTAAAATTTCGACAAAAGCTACGTCTTATAGCATTGCTTAAGGAAAAATCCGAAAACCTATTTTTTTAAGTTACATCACATATATTCTACACTTTAAACAAGCAATTCTTGTTGGTCTTATTTAAACGACTCTTACGATATTCATTATTTTTTGTATGAAACGGGTTTCGGTAGCATTTAATCGTTCTAGCTAAGTATAATTTTCCATGTTTTCAGGTTTTGATAAATAATACTAGTAATAGTCGATTTCGACTACGGTGGCCAGTCACAACGACTAACCGACTGCGCGGGACATATTACAGTGCACAAGTGTGTGCGCAAATACAGGTGCACTCGCTATATCCTTTCACTCTCATAGCCCGATGGGACATTAATCTGATAGGACCGGAGAGAGTCAGGCGCAGGACCAACGGCTTTACGCGCTTTTCCGAGGCACGGGGGTGAAACCAACTTCCAAACTCTGGGCTTCCTTAAGAATTTATGAAGAGATAATCCCAGGTAGGTATATATTTTTGGCCCGACCCGGGGATCGAACCCGGGACCTCTGGCGCAGTTGTCGTTTTTAAGTACGACCCTCTAACCGCTGCGCCACCGAAGCAGACTTTTTTTTTTTAAATTATAAGTAATGTGGGTAAAGCAGGCAGGTACTGAACGCGGACAAACGGGTTCAAATCTAAGTGACAACTCAGACAACTAGACTTAACGAACATGACGTATTTAAATTTAATTAAATGTCCAATTTGGTAAAAAAACGTAACGTCTCGAAAATAAAACAGCTTTCTCGCCTGCATCATGAGCTACATCGACGAGGACTGATGTATTATCAGCGAGAACATCTAATTCGAACAGCATATACGTCGTAAAAAATACATCAACGCCATTCTACTCGTAAGTTCTCAACACGCGAAGTTTTTTTCTGTTAGTAGTAGTAAGTTAAACTCGCAATTGAATTACCACACAAAAAATAAAGATTGCCGCGAGAATCGGCCTTCAGAAATTTCGCGCGATCGGACCAAATGCACAGTAACTCGATTGGAAAGAGCGTTGGCCCGATTTACAAAGGTTGCGGGTTCGAGTCCCGCCCGCGCGCAATTTTTTTCAGTTATCTTATAAAAAAGATTATGTAGTTGAAACTCGTTATCGAATTACCACACGTAAAAACTTTGATTGACGTGCGAACCGGGACCCATGGCACTTTGTTATGGTGTTTTCTAATATTAAATTATTTCCTTAGTTTCTAAAACGTCATACAGGTAACTCTAGGTGCTCATCCATCACATAGCTATAAAGCAGAGTACACCTTCCTCGACCTTTCTTTATGGGCTTCAAATGCCGAAAGCCATTGGGCCCCGATATTTGTGCCATAAATTCACAAACAATTCCGCGACATTTACGACCAGTGATGTCAGGTATTTCCAATTAGGGCGAATATTACCAGAGTTCATTGTCTTGAAGGATAAGTTTTGATGTCTTTAAACATTATCTTTCTCATCTTTGATCCGTTACCGTAAAGTAAATATCAGTGGTAAAAACCAAACAAAATGTGATGATTGATGAGAACTATCAAAATTATGTAGAGTTTTCAACTAGCATTATTTTATTATTGTTGTGTTGACTGCGAATGTGGAATCAATAAACCAGTAAAGTAAGACAACTTTACTGGTTTATTGAGGGTGAATGAGTGATGATGAGGCTCAACGTAGATCATAAAAGCAAGTTATCCGTTATCTTAGAAACAAAATTTCAACGGGAAGCTTATTACGTCAGAGATGTATTTGTATTTCATCTTGCGAGTTGTTAAATCTTGCAAGATTTAATTAGAATATGATTACATGAAAGACTTTAATAATAAGTAATGTATATAGGCTGAAACGTGTTTAAAAAGGGTACAAAACAAACCTTTAGAAACAAGTTCACAGACCTGTAAAAATCGGGACGTCTCGCGAATATCGGGACATCTGGCAACGCTATTTACAGCATTTCTATACAAATGCGAAACGCCGATATTGGGTATTGGAGCGCAAGACTTCTGCTGTGGATACAGAAGCTTGGGGATCTACTCTACAAAACATTTTTGAAATATAAAACCTAATTGTGAAGTCTAGTTTTAAAATCTTCTAAATATTTTTTCCAAATATAATGAAAACTTATTTTGATACATGGGACAAGTGATCCAATTGGGTAGGTCCAACTTCGAGAAAGAGGTCAATCGACGAATCCAACTGGGCTGGGCAGCGTTCGGGAAATTACGCAAGAGCATCTTCTCATCTCATCTACCTCAGTGTCTAAAGAGGAAAGTCTTTAACCAGTGTGTGTTACCAGTGATGACATACGGATCAGAAACATTGTCTCTTAACTATGGACATCATAAAGAAGCTCAAAATCACATAACGAGCGATGGAGAGGGCTATGCTGGGTGTTTCTCTACGTGATCGAATCAGAAATGAGGAGATACGTAGAAGAACTAAGGTAACGGACATAGCTTTGAGAATCAGTAAGCTCAAGTGGCAATGGGCAGGGCACATAGCACGAAGAACTGATGGCCGTTGGGGCAGGAAAGTTCTGGATTGGAGACCCTTCGACCAAAGACGCAGCGTAGGACGTCCACCAACAAGATGGACAGACGACCTTAAAAAGATCGCAGGATCAAACTGGATGCAGACCGCTAGTGATCGGTCGCTGTGGAAAGACGTGGGGAAGACCTATGTTCAGCAGTGGACGTCTTTTGGCTGAAAATGATGATGATGATGATAATTTTGATATGAAGTTATTAGTTTCAAAATGAAAACAGCTTGCAACGAATACTCCAGCAGACGTACTACCTAGCAAGTATTGCTAATTCTTTTCCAACCCCGGAAGAAAGGGTTGTGTCTTACCAAGGAAGCGCTTGCAAGCTATTGACTACTAGGTAGTATCGTCTTTAAGTATATCTCTTACTTGTGCGAACTTTTCTAAATGAGTCAAAATAAACTAAATGGTAATAAAACCCTTATTTTGCTGGGCTTTTTCAACTTTTGTGATTACCTACTATTTTTATTCTTTGGTTCAACACATTCAATGAGTAAGGTTGTACTCGTATTTTATTCACACGACAATATACCGACTAATTTGATGTGCTATCTGGTTTTGCTTGCTAATAGTATCTAAAATAAAGATACTCATAAAGAGTCTCTTTATTTTCTAATAGTTTGCGCTTGACTGTAGCTTATCTATGAAAAGACTATCTGAGAAATTGTACATATTTAATTGGCACGTACAAGGGGTATTTTTTATATTCATAAAGATGAGCCAAAGGTTGCTGGTTCATATCCCGCCCGTGCGCAAATTTTTGGTTTCTTATTTCATCTTTATGAATATAAAATATGACACTGAGAGTGTTAAAAACATTCTAAAGCAATGGGTATTTTTGTTTGTTTTCATCGTCCTTAAAGACAATTTTTTGCTTTTTTTTTGTAATAATCCAGGAAAATTCTATTTCGGTACTCTAATAGACGGTTAATCCAGCTTAAGACATAAATTCATTACAAATGTCTTAAGAAAGCTTAATCTTGCGTTGCCAAAATGAAAAAACGGAAAAATACGCCCCATCAAGATTAAATCCTTTAATATACTGCGGAGTAAATATTATAATGTTAAGTCCGGCAAATGAAATTATGGCGAAAAGTATGAGGGGCTTTTATAAGGCTCTGTGACGAAATATTGTTACGCAGTTTTCTTCAGGCTCATTCTACTTTAATTATGAAGGGCTCTAGAAAAACGTGGCTGTTAACGTTGACGTTTTGAGTTTCATAACAGCCTGAGTAGGCACTAATTTTCTGTATCGTATTTGCGTAATTAAAACTGTTTTACAACAGCGCATGTGATTTGACTTGATTGTCGTTGAGTTTAAACTAGCTATATCATATTTAAACAGTTTTTTAAACCTAGTTTAAATATTTGTGGTAAGGATGGATGTCTTAACCTAACCTAACCTCAATGACACCAACAAAGAGGGGCAGGCAGTATGCAAGCAAATACAAGCAAGCATACAGCATGCAAGCAGACATTCAGCATGCAAGCAAGCATGCAAACAGGCATGACGTTTAGTCTTATTTTTTTTGTGTCGGACAAACTAATCTCAAACTTCCCATAAAATTATTATCCGATTGAAACACCTATCTTCAAAATGGCAGAATGGCACAAAAGGACGTTAAATTATTATCAATTTCGGCCTTAACGATATTTAGTGATGTTTTTTATGAGAAATGGACCACAAAACCAGGCGAATGGCCGATTCGTGTTTTATCACCGTTTTTACGTTTTGAATAAAAACGCCGGGTGTTGAAAACATTGAAGTGATATTGCAAATACAAGAGATATTGCAGTACAAAAACGTTGTGGCATTGTGAAATTGATTCCCTGTACTTTTAGCACCTGTAACAAACATTTGTTTTATTACGGGCGTTGAAGATTACTGTTTTTATATGTTGTATGATATTTTGATGTTCGGTTACAATTAGCTCTCTGTAAACATACATAAAGAGCCTTAGCCTCAGGTAAATACTTATTAAAAAGATGTATGTACTAGTAAAATTACTTACTTTATACTTAATACGATGAATTTTCAATATCATATGATGTTGCAAGTATTTGACATTATTAATTTATGTCATTTATTTATTATTATAATACAGTCGGCCAAACTGCGGACATAGTCTGTCGGCAGGTGTTCTCGCTCCTTGCATATCTAGTCATATAATCTGTTTATAAAAACTAAATTAAATTAAGGTAAGGGCTTGCTTCCTCATCGACACTTAACCACTAAGAAATCATTTAATATAAATTACCTAACATACTTCTGACATCAAGTCTAACACAGCTTGAATGAAAATATCACTTCCTCGTCAGATTGTTAATAAGGGATATTATGAAAATGAAATAACCTAGTAAGCATGTACTCAGGAATGATAAATACTTTGTACAGAAATATATAGTTGCAAAATATAGTGCGAACAATTTGTTCCACGAAATTTTGTAGTAAATAAAATTATATTCCATTTCAGCCTACATAGAAATCATGGCGTAGTAATTATTCGTCCTCTATTAAGGGTATATTCAATTTTCCGGTCCTCGGCTGACCCACGAATAACAGCACAACTTAGTAATCAAACGGGATGCCCAAGTAAATGGTGTTTAATTATTGCGAAGTGGTGGCCATTCTTTCAAGAAATTCATTAAATATCACAGCTAGCAACTAATTGGTAGTGCTACCACAGTTGTACTGGGTAGAGTAGGCTCAAGAGGACATAGCGCTAGAAGACTAACAGCGGGCAAATATGCAGTGTCGATCCATATTAGCTCATAAAAGAAACACATTATAAGAAAAGCTTTTATTGTGACTTTTTATTGTCCTTTTACGGTCGCTTTTTTCAACGTATGCTCCGCGAACCGACTTAAATATGAAATACGTTAAAGTTGCAGTCCACAAAAGGAATGGAATCTACTGTATCTACTTATACTGTGGTGCAGCCAGGCCAAGAGGCCTGTCACCGTGCCACTCTTCTTGAGAGCAATTAGGGAATTTGAGCAAATTTAATTCATGCCACCTACAATTTAAGTTTCCGTTTCAAATGCAGACCCTTTTGAATATCTGATTCTAGTAAAAAAATTAAATTGCTTTTAACCATTATGTGCCATTTAGATCAAAGTGAGTGAAGCCCGTTTTGAGTGCTTAAAGCATTGTAAGAGCAATTCAATTACAAGAGCAAATGCAAATTCCATCCATTTGATACGGTTAGCTTTGAAGCCTTTGAAAAAAATACGGGATTAAAAATGTTGTTGACATGCCTTTATTCACTCACTTGTTGAGGAATATATGGTTATGATGAAACGGATCCGAAATTAATATAACAGATGATATTGGGATACAGGTAACTACCAATCCCACTGCTGGACGAAGGCCTCACCTTAATATTTCCAGTAGGATAAAGTAGTATTATAAGGAGGTATGAGCCATACTCCAGCACGCGGGATCGGTGCGGATTTGTGGAAGGGTTTTGCTTGGCAAGGATTTTTTTGTAATTCATATATTATGTAGATTTCTGAATGTGCTTGAGATTACTCTGCAGAGACATTATTATTATTGGTTGTCGGGCCGGCATCCGGGTGCATGATGTGTTGCCCGAGATAGATACCTCTTTTGCAAACAAGCGGGCCGCATGAGCAAAGGATATGTATGGCCATTTCTTCTTCTGTAATACAGAATCTGCACAGAACGTCTTCGGTCATATTCAGAGCCGGTTAGTATCCTGCTCACTGCACAAGTTTTGTATCATTCGAACTTTAACATTTCTTAATTACTTTGTTGTTGTAAACTCGAATGTGTGCTTTTGAGTGTTCTTGTCCTGGTGTAGACTTCCACGACTCAATATTCTCTTGTTTACAGAGGGTGGTTTGAAGCGTAATGGCGCGTTGTTTGGTGATACCACAGAATGGATCTACGCCGATTTGAGGGTTATCCGCTCCTTCTCTAGCGAGTTCATCTGCTACGTCGTTTCCTTCAAGCAGACAGTTATGTTGTTTCTTTTCATTTAGCTATTTGTTGAAGAATAGTTTTTTTTCGATAGATTATTTCCGTTCGACTTTTATAAATGTTAGTTGATTGTGAAAGGTGTTTTAAGTGCTTTCTTTTGAAATTACATGAAGGAGTTTAAAGGGATCGGTTTCGTAGAAGTTGCAATTGATCAGATGGTCGTTTTGTTTAGCGGCAAATCGGGGCATTATTGTAGTTGGTGTTCGAGAGTTATTAAGATTATGTCGTCACAGAGACAAGTGTCCCCAGTAGATAGATATTCAGTAAAGTGATCATTTGAACTTTAACGGAATATATAATTACCCTAAGAAACCAATAACTCCACCTAGTTTTAAGACATCAGTCTGTATACCGGCCGTTATAATTTAATACAGCCGCACATTACATTGGTCCATAAATTCGCATCGCTTCGTCTCGTATCTATACCGTAAGTATACCGGGTGAGTCGTTTCACGCTCTGTGATCTTCAAGATAACGAGTTCATTGTGAACATTCACAATCTAGCGAACCAGGCCAGACCTCATTTTAAAATGAGGATTTGTTAGAGATAAAAGTAGCACACAATATTAAAATAATGAAAGCCTGTATGTACATTTGGAAGTTTTTCATAACTATTTCCATCCTAATGATTTTGAGTCTGAAAGCGAAAACCTTTTTTTTTATAACAGTTATTAGTAAAGTTAGACACCCGTGCTAAATAAGAATTAAAAGTCATGTCAATATTTTATAAAAAAATGGCCATGTCAACTCTAGTCAAGCTAGCCTCTCGCGGGAAGCCTTGGAATAATTTTCCGGTTGATTGTGATTACACACATTGGTTTGTTGTGTATCATATCATATCCAAGTCTGTTTTATTACTAACCAAGGGTTTACGTTCTCTATAGCTTGTCTATAGTCCTAAATCGGGATACGAGAAACTAACTTTGCAGACTTCTACACGATTTCGCAGCCACATGACCCCCTTGAGTCCCATACTGGCGCGAATCATCTTCGGTCTCTACTCGAAGTGTTTCTATCCTTATAACTAGAGCTGTCCCTGTTTCTCTTACCAGTAAGACAGTGAGAGCAAGAACGAGGGCTAGATCAGGTAATACAGAGTAAGGAAGGACATAGATACTAACTCGTCCAGTCAACTTAGCAATAAAATGCCCTGAATGCGATGCGAATGTCGTCGCTTCCCGACTGTACAAAGCGGAACTTTGCTGTGACAACGAAACTAGCGTTTTTGGTTACGTCTTCAAATTAAACTTAAAATATCAACCGATATTAGACGAGACTAACTGCGTAAGAAATAAGATGTTTTTTTTAAAGAAATAATAGGTAATGTATGTAATACATAAACACGTTTCATGGCCTATCAAAGTGGATTTCATGTTATAAAGCCGTAGAATGAGTCCAGCTTCAAACATTATGGCTGAATAGGCTTAAAGTATCAAACACGCAATCTAGGCGGTTTTGCTTTGATGTTTAGTGCTAGCCTACCCTTTCAGGTCAATGACTCTGTCTGGAATTAAATTTAGAATTTGTATAACGCAAGTATTCTCAAGTCGCAGTACATAGTCTATTCGAAATCTCGCTGAATATTGTCATATTATACAGTAAAAGAATACCTATTTCATTCTTTATAGCATGCGTATGATGTCTAAAACTACCGAAATCAACATGTTGCACATTTTTCTTAATAGAATTGAGTTTTATTATCCGCTATTCTATACCCTCTCTGTGAAAACATCCCACTTTTCTTAAAACTGGGTCAAGTAATCACCTTACCTTCGTGATTTATTCTTATGCACAAAAAACTTTAAACTTTAGAAAATAAGCATTCGTGACCGTAACGTGAGTACATAGTACCTAGAGTACAATCTTGTGACAAGGCGGGACAATTTAATTATTTATTACGAGTTACGAGTACCTTAACTTGGAATGTCCTGCAGCTGGGCAAAGGCCTTACCAGAGCCATACTCCACCACTCAGGCTCAATGCGGATTGGCGGAGGGCGTTTTGCAAGGCAAGCTTTTAGGCTCAACGACTAATATAACCGGGATCAACGGCTTTTATCTATTACGAGTAATGTTACTTTATTTATTTTTATTATTTATTTTATGGTACTGCACCAAATTACAAATTGATACTTAAACTGAGTTCCATTTTTATATTTAAGTTATTTTAGTTTATATTTAATTTTGCGCTTTATTCGCAATCTGAAAGTTCTTTCCTCAGTTTTCGTAGCCACACCGCTAATGCGGTATCGATTTCGTAGTTTGGCAGCCGTTACAGGCGGTGCCATGCGGTACACGTCATCGGCCTCACTTGAACCCTCCACTTGATTCATTTCCACCCTTAAAGTAAGGATCGTAAGGTTTTTTTTCAATCATCTTTTAAGGTTGAATGTAATAGTACGATTGCCTCTCAGCTGTTGGCTGTAGTGCTTTCATAAATAAGCAGGTCATCTGCATACAAGTTGTTGACACTTCACACTTAATGAACTCAAAAAGTAAAGTAAGAACTACTCATTCATCATCCTTAACTTCATTTTATAGATGTTTCGATATTTTAACTGTTGTACTAGCAATAAATATTTAACCATCGTACAAACTACTTACTGATAACACGCTCAGTTGTTACCACAATGTTTTAACCATACATGACCATATCCAAAATTGATTGAGATGATATAAAAATATAAGGAATTTAAAGCAATTCCTAACTTTTCATTGATGCAGCAGGAAAAAACAATTGAAGTTATCACGGCGAAATGTCTTTATATTTTTTATATTTCGCCTCGATCTGATCAATTTTCTGATACTCTGCTGCATCAAATATCCTTTTAACTAATGTCTTTATTAAATCGAAAAATAATTAAATTTTTAAACTTCAATCAAAACTTATTTTCAATTTATTGATTATACACATGATATAGAGATACACGAAAACACATTTTTTTTACTCAGCGCGTTTTTCGCGCTAAACTACTAAACTTCCGACACAATGCTTACTTGTATGACCAAACGTCAATAGATTTAAGGTCCCACAAAGCGTCCGCACAGATTCCGTGACTACAATGATTTATAAGTCATGTCCGTACACATGTTAGGTTTTGCCAAGCGGTATATAATGGCCGTCACAGTTTGCCCGATATTGGGTACGAAGTTAGTATGAGGCAACTTGCCAAAGGCTAGTTACCTAGGAGACGATTAGTTTATAGCAATAAAATATTGGGTTTGGTCTCGGTGATGTTTTTCTATAAATGAGACTTTTTCATAATATTTATCCATATATGTAAACTTCACTAGTAAGATATATTCAACCAATGTTATCACTCGTCATTAGAAATGCTTTAATTTGGACATCACACACCCATATTATATGACAAATAAAATAATGACAATTGAACGTAATTATACAGTAAAATAATCAATTAAAAGTGAAAATGTAGAAAAACTTAGTCATTTCTTATTCTCACTCCGGTGGACAAATAGCCAATGAGAAGTAAATTTATTTCTGTAGAGATCGTTATTAACCACTGTGAGTCACGCAGCCTCTGCCAGAAGACTTCTCAATATGCAGAAGAAGGTACGCCAGACTCCGCAAACATGGCCAATGCGCCGCAATGCAACACCTCGACAATCGCATCAATAATTTCAGGCTGCCATAAGACTTTCTTGTGTAACGAATAAATAATAATTACATTTGCCAAATGCCTTAAGCAGAGCCAACCTTGACTCCCAACTTTTAAGGAACTTCGATTATTCATTAACCTTACCATCATCAATGTAAATAATTTAAATCATCGTCCATTTGTTCTCTTGTAATTCAATGCTAGGTACTTACAGGATTTATTACCAGTCAGAGTCAGATACTCTCTTCTCGTTTGGTCTCTACACTCTATTAAGCCTTCCAAAAACAGGACGTCAAATCAACGAAGATTCTCATCGTTTTTAACTTTCATTTTCCGCGTATACAGAGTATTCCTTATTTGAACTATTATATTTATTTCGTCCATCAGTGCATGAGTAGACTATAACTCCACATCATTTGTCTTAGGAGCCATTGGGGCGTGACCGTGGCGGCGTGATGAGCGCGGGCGCGCTGCGGACGGACGGCGCCGGCGACTCAACGCCTGGCTCCGACGTCGGCGAGCGCATCACGCGCCTGTTCCCGAAGTGCCGCCCAAAGAACATGCAGCACCAACACGAGAGGTAAGACCGTAGACATCATGAGGCACGAGAGACGAGACGAAGGACGATCTCACGTCTGAAGAATAGTGCGCCTTTTTCTTCTGTGCTGACACAAGAACATGGAGCACCAACACTTTAGGTGAGCTCCATTGAGTCTTCAGAGCCTGGCCGCGGTAGCAGCAGTTAGCATGAACGAAGATGATGAGGGTGACCCCACGCCCGGCTCCGGTGGCGATGACTACGCTCTTTTTTTCTCAGTGCCGACTCTAAAATACAGCATGATAGGTGAGCTTTAATCAGGAGATAATCCGGCACAGGTGTTATCAGTGAGTCTACGCCCAGATCTGAATTATCACACACGACCTATCGTACCATGATCATAAACTTGGACAAACGGTGAGGAAAACAACTCCATACCTGGCCATGCAAATTTACGTACAACATCTTACTTTTTGGTAACTAAGTGAATGATGAAAAGCATGTCTCTCATATCCCTTGTAACATTATTATGTTTATTAAAACTAGTTTTCACGGCATCTGTACATGTGACAGAATCTTTAAAAATTAATATCTTAATAAGGATTAAGGGATATAAACGTAATCTATTATATCTTGGCTTGAAGTGACTTGACGGAAATTCCTCCCCTGAATTTCTTTACAAAGTAATCCTTCGGGACTTCATTAATGCTTGGACATAATTAATTACACAAGCTACAAAACTTCGTATCAACTTCTTCAATATTAACTTTGCGAAAAAACAACGAAGTTTGTCTCTTAACCAGATGGGAACGGATTTCCAAGACAAGCGATTTGGGATAAAAGTCAAGTTACCAACGTGGATAAGTGGATTACTTTGCTAATTTGGCTTTAGAACAGAGAGGAAATCGAGTTTTAATCGGCTAGGAACAGATGGGAACACAGAGATACTCGGACGGTGGTACTCCGCATAAAATCCTTTACATAAGTGATCAGCAGGGTGATTCAGAACGTTCGATAAGCCATTCGGCTTAGGTTTCGGCGAAATGTTCTATTCATTTTTAAGTAAATGTCGCGGCGACAAATATGATAAAAGAAAAAGCCCAAAGTAAAATAGTTGCATCAGATAAATCCACGTCATTATAATTTTATTATATGTGAAAATTATCGAATAATTACTGAATCCGTAACCGAATCCGTTACCGAATGGTTCTGAAGCGAGAATAATATTTTCACATTTTTATTCCTAATCTCAATATTTGTTCTCAACAAGAACAGATATTACCTATATTATTCAGCTGTGCTGATACCTTGTTATTTCGTTGAAGTAAAGCCATAATACTTAATCTAATCTATAATATCCATTATCTAATAATAATTACTATCCAGCCTAACACGCATCTCACAGTAAACAACATTTAAAAATGTTTATTTCAGTATTCCTCACCCAATAAGATAATGTCATTGGGTCTTAGAAACTTAACAGATTTTAAATAAAATTATGCATGACTAGAATCTAGAATGAGAAACTTAAATAAAGAAAGCAAAAGCTAGACAACTAAGTTTGTCATGTAGTTCATATGCGGCAGATAGAGGCACTAGATAGACAACACCCTATTCTCCGAATGTCCCCTCATTCCGCTTTCTCTTTGCCGAACCGAGAACGGGTGGCACCGCAATCACTGCATCACAAACACAACGTAGAAATTGTGGAAATTCCCTGCACTTACGGACTTACCGAAAGCAAGTACGTAATGTCATTGGGTCTTAGAAACTTAACAGATTTTAAATAAAATTATGCATGACTAGAATCTAGAATGAGAAACTAAAATAAAGAAAGCAAAAGCTAGACAACTAAGTTTGTCATGTAGTTCATATGCGGCAGATAGAGGCACTAGATAGACAACACCCTATTCTCCGAATGTCCCCTCATTCCGCTTTCTCTTTGCCGAACCGAGAACGGGTGGCACCGCAATCTCTGCATCACAAACACAACGTAGAAATTGTGGAAATTCACTGCACTTACGGACTTACCGAAGGCAAGTACTAAGTAATTTCACTGTCGTACATTTGTTGACGTCGCAGTTATTACTTTGTTGCATATTATGTCCCCAATTCGTTCCTGAAGTTGTTGGGCTTGTCATACTTACTTTCTTGTCTCATTTTACACCTGTACCTTTACCATGCATTAATTCGATAGCGGCGACGGTTTTACTCGATAGCGACGACGTAACTTTTTGTATGGAAAATTTAAGTTCTGTCAGTGACCGCTAGAGGCGCTGTGCAATTCTCCATAGACTTTTTTACGTCGTCGCTAGCGAGTAAAACCGTCTTCAACTCATGGTAACGGTACTGAACTACCTCAAGGATTTTTCTATCGAGAAACCTTTCTATGGTGCTCAAGTAGGTACACTGTAAATGATTTCAAAGTAAAAACTGTCCAAAGTTTCAATATTTTAGCTAGATGTAGCTTGGGTTGTGAGTCCGTGCAATGATAAGACTCCTTACACACTGCGACTTTTAGACCCTTTGGACACTGCGACTTTTATCAGCGATGCACTCACGATGTAGCATCGATGTAGTCTCAATATGTCAACCTTTACACACTTGCTCTACTTGCGCTTGCGCTCCTATTGATGTAGAAGCGCGACTGCATCGATGCTAAAAGTCGCAAGGGGTCTAAGATTTCAACTGAATTGTGCTCGTCCTCCGTCTCGTAATATTCACCTGGCCTTAATTTACAATAGGTACTCGTCATAAAGGTTCGAAATTCACGTTAAAAGTTGATTGGAAGATGGTAATTCTGTTAATTTTATCGATATTGGCAGGTTTCCAGTGAAGATCGGTGATTTAATTACCCCGCTTGAATAAGCCAATAAAATACAAAATCGTAATTGATTACGGGAAATTATTATTTATACTTTAAAATCCCACAACATTTTTGGTATTTTTCATTAACAATAGATAACTTATTACACCATGTTATAGCTGAGTCTTCCAAACATTTTCTCTTTTTCATATTGAATATTGAGTCACTTTCCTTAATTCATGCACCGAAAGTGTTGTTCTTGTATTCATGATGATGTCTAGAGAATATAATTCAAAATATTAAGTTTAAGTAAGTATTTTAAGTATAAGGTAACAATATAAATGATTTCTTTAAATTTAACATAACATTATATATACTAAATGTATAATCCCTTGATCAAACGTTTAAAATCTCGTACTAATCAATGAACGTATTCGCCGCCTGTAAACAAAGCTCTCATTTCGTTTTAATAAACTTCAGCTAATGAATAACTTGTTTCGCGTTGTTCCGCAATGTTTTTCCCACGTTCTTTATAGTGTGCGGTGATTTTATTTTTAGTGAAAAATAGAGAGTCATTTGTGCGCGTAAATGAGTAGAGTTGACAGTGCATGAGGCTATTTTTTAAAAATAACAACTACGTTGGATGTCAAAGGAATGTCACATTATAGTGTTTAACTTGAATAGCTTGCTGTTGCCTGCTGAATGCCTAGTTACTACTATATTATCGTTTAAGGTTAAAGAAAATCTACCCACCCGGCACGGGAACTACACCAACCAGGCGTCAACCATACCTATTTATTTTTGCGTAGATGGTTGTAGTTTAGTTACTCAGTAGGTAAGACATGATGGCAGAACTCTAGATAGTTTGATTAGTATAGTATATTAGACCTTTTCTACTTAAACCAAATTAAAACATTATATTTCTCTCATCTGCTAACAGTGCCAATCTTTTTAAATAAAGGAACAGGTGCATTATATCCGTTTCTTTTTTCCCCAGACTGAGCTCCACGCTGGAGGGGCGTGAGAGGGAGCGAGATAACAATGTCAACAACATCTCCTCGGACGAGGAGAGGGGGGAGGGCCAGCTGGTCATCCTCAACTCCAAAGGGGGCACCTACAAACTCAGAGATTCTAGGTAAGTCATTTCTAATATCAAAGTAAAAGTAAAGTTCCACACCCAAGGATCGTGGCAGGCGGAGCAATATGAGCGCAAATGAGACAGCTCACATCATTTCTCTTTTGCAATTCAGTTTAAAGATATATTTATTCCCATTAAAGACGAAAAAACAATCACTTACATGAGAACAATCACTACCAAAACAATATATTCACGTACGTTCGAACATTTCAACACAAATAATCCAATATCACATTAAGTCGCACTTAGCGCATATTATACTTGATATAAGATTACATATTTTCAATAACATAAATTGCAAGATTTGATTTGAACGCATCGAGTGAGCTTACATTTCTTATAGAAGAGGGTATTTTGTTAAGTGTCTAACTTGCAATGTTTATGGGTGGCATCACACAGGCTCACTTTAAGTACAGGTATAAGCCATACAGCATCACGCGGACACAGTGCGGATAGGTATTAGCAAGGCAAGTTACCTACCCTGTCAGATGTTATCAAGCCGCCTATAGGGCCTCTGACTAGGCTTGACTATTGCATCAACCGATATTATCCGGGACCAACTGCTAACTGCTTCTACTGTCAGTAATGTTAATATTAAGAAGAAGCTTGAAGACTTTTGGAGGCAGTCGAAACATAATAGCCACCAAAAATTATTTTTGACGTGGTTTCAAAAAAGATGTTTCTTATCATTAAGTAGGTATAATGAATCCACAATCTCATAAATAGTACTGCGTGTAATAGAATTAGCAAAATTCTGCGACAGTTGAGGTGGAAGTCCCGACCAGTTTTAACACGAATTTTGCTCAGCATTTACTGAGCGCCAACTGCTGTACGACAGGAAATAAAACCTAAATTTCCCATATACTTTTCCACTGCAATCATTTCCTCAAACCCTAAGAAGGTCTTCTTCTGTACCAGGATAATAGAAATAGCGGGAGGTCGCGAGATATACTCCCAGAGCCGGACTAAGGCCGTCCGCAAGCTGCGCCACAACGCAACGCACAAACACAACATGAGGAACAAGGTCCGCTCACTGAACAAGGACACCGTCGACTATGCAACGGAGAATATTAGTAATGAGGTAAGGTTTATGTGTAACGAATAGCAAATAAGCTAGTTCAATTGCATTTTAAATTGATAGATGCTCTGATGGTTCTTAATGTGCAATTAAACACAATATTATTTACACAGACACAGTTCTTCTTACAAACAAAGATGGTTATTATTTTACGGTAGTTTGTAAACTTTTCTGTTTTACTAATTAAGTAAAGACAGCCTCCACCGTTTTTATTTTAATTACTTAAGCGCTCCACTTTTGCTGATGAAAATATCACAAGTCTTGTGTGCTTTGAAATTCCTGGTGATCAGTTACAAGTAGCTAACAAAGAGGGCACATCGTGCACATCACATCTTACCAAACTCAAACCACCACGATGAGTCACACATATTCTTTTACAGAATGATTTTGAAGTTATACAAAAATTGCATAATGTCTTTTTTCTTCCAGATCCCATTACACAGGATAAACAGTGAGCCCAAAAAGATGGTGTCGAGACACACGTCGCCATCTTACACGAACGGGGAGAGAGAACCCATTATTGAAAACACTGTTGGCATGGGCACTATGGGCATTCCCAAAAACAGTTCGCCAATATTAGACCCTCATAAGACGACAGATGTCAGCACTAAAAGTAGTCCTATAGCTGTAGTGGCTGATGGAGAAGTCGTTGTCTTTGACGACAACGACGACTGGAAAGGTGATTGTCTTTCTTTATATATCTTGTCAGCCTGAGACAAATTTGTTCTGAAGCGTGATAGAGTTAGGTTTGTCGTTGCTGAAGCTATCAATAATACTATTGACCCTTGGTTTACTGAGCTTATTCTTATAACGAAAGTAACCCTTCCAAATGAAAGTAATGTTGTCTGAGCATTAACTGTGTAATTATCTATGATTATGTTTGTCTACCGTTTTCATGTTCATTATATTTGCTTTGACTCTTTGCTTTTGCTTTCTTCACTTTTTTGTCTATTTAATACTTGATTTACTATTTCATGAGACGGTCATCATTGTCATTCAGTAACCTTGCATCGACATTGCAATTATACATTGTGATTCTCTAAGTTCCTTGGTATTTTTATGATATGACAATGGTGCGCTGAATTCCTGTTTAACCTCTTTCCATCCTTCCCCATTAATCATCGTTATTCACAAAATCTTTTTTTCTTTTTCTTTTATTTTCAGTGATATTGAATTCTGTGTCCCTAGGTTTGAGGACGGAACCTGACGCTAGTGATGATGAGATAGATATGAGTGTTAAAAGGACTATTGACAATATGAAAAACGGTGATAGTGATATGTTGAACAATAAGAGTGAACTGAGTTGTGATGGGGGGAGTGAGTCGACTCCTTCGAGGGAAGACGTCAGGCTGAGTGATGCCAGTCCTTCGGGGGTTTGGTTGTCAGGAGATGAGGACAAGAACAGGGTTACTAGAGTGATAGGGGAACTGCCTATAGCGGAATACGAAGGGTCGCCGCGGAGGTACGGCATAGCCCAAAAAGCTACAACCAGGTCGCCAAGACCTGGATTTCCACAGGTGAGTTCTCACTTCAATACTTACCACTTACTGTTCGTGCCAGTATTTAATAAATTCGATCATGTAAATTGATCCAAAGTGTTTGAGCTGGATATGTAGGTACCTGTTATATGTATAACCTGTACGCCCTTGGTTCTGAACTAATCTTGATTCAGTCAACATTCGAGATCTTTATGCTTTTCAAATTGAAGGGCCACTGCAATAATGATGAATGTCCAAAAATTTTAAAATTCAAACTACTAACGTCATTCGGTCCCTTGATATATGCAATAAGTTATATCGTTTACAAACTGAGCAATATTGCTTTCAGTCCCGAGATAATTTAGTTTTTAATTTTTGGCTACACGGCTAGAACGCTCAACGTCACAGGTTTTTATCCCTAAGCCAGAGTTTTTTTTCACCGTTTTTAAACAAACCCAATTATCTCAGAACTATATACAAAGGACATTCATCATTAGGTATTGCAGTAGACCCTTTAATTGTAAGGATTGAAATATTAAACGTGACTGAGCTATGATTTAAAAAATAGGTTCCCTTTCCAATTCCTAAAATGCTTTGAGAAATAAAAAACTAAAATAGCGTTCTAAAATAGCCTTTTTCAAGTACTAGTATTTCACAAATGCTGTTACATAGAAATAAAACTTAAGAGCACTAAAAAAAGTTAAGCGTTCTGTGCACGACTATGACATTATTTCGGAATAAATTACCAACCCCATACTTCGTCCTTGACCTTGGTTACGCTCGGTCGGTTTAGCTAAAGCTTTTAATAATAACGTAATCGATATTCCAGTAACAATAGACCTTTAGACACACGAACGTCGAATCGTTATTCGCCGGGTAGATGTGTTTGAATTAGTAATTTGACATTTGATCTGCCCGCCATTCTGATCTGTAGACGCTCACGGCTCAAAAGGCCGCCGGCGGTCGCATAAAAAAAAACATAACAAAAGACTGTTAATAAACATATCCGTGAGGAATTAATAATCCGATGCATGAGATTCGCCGCAAGCACATTTCAGAAAATTAATAATGGTAATGAAGATACACATTTAAAAATAATTTGGACCAAATAAAAATGAAATGAACTTTTATTAAACTGTTAACTGGGCGCGTTCTGTGATGCAGTTTTGATAGGTAAGCGGCTCAGCTTTTCTGTCAAGTTAGCAATTCGTATTGCGATTTCGCAATAATTTTATAATATTATTACAATAAAGCAACAAAATATATTAATATTCGTACCATTGTAGTATTATTGTAATATTATTTAATTAATAATATTCGTTTACACTGAGTTGGAATTGAGCTGCCTGGAAATAGAACCTCTAAAGTTGGATCGCAATCCCCTGTTCCTTTCCCAACCTAAAATTACAATGTGGCATCTTTGTCGGTTATTTGGCGAAAGTGAAATAATTCGACCAATCAAGACTATACGCAACAGTATTGAAACATATATTTCTGTAAATCGGTTTTGCTACTAGATTTGAATTTAATTTCTTCTTTTTTCAGAGGGTAGTAACAGAAAGCAGAGACGTTTCGCCGCCTTCAGGCTCAGCCGCTTTCGACTATTTGTACGAATTTTCGGAGACAAGAAAAGTATTGGAAGAGTTCTTCAGATGCCCGGCCGTTACGGGCCACGGGCAATTGAACAGTAACGAGGAGATTGTTAATTTTCAGGTTGGTTGGCCTAACTGCCATTACTTGTACAGTAAACTTATCAAGTCGCCGCAAAAAGTTAACATTGTAGATCGAAATTGAACTGAAAGGCCTTTAGTTTTAAGTGGAAAGTCGTCAGAGTGAGTTGAAACTTTGGTGGTTGTTAAATGCGTTTTACTGTACATTAAGACTTAAAAGCAGGCGTCGAACTTTAACGTGATCTTATAGTAAGCGAATGTAGATAATAGTTAAAAAAATATAGTGAAACGTCATGAGTTAATATTTAAAATATTTGACAACATCACATACATTGCTCCGATCCCATGCTAAGTAGCTAAAGCACTTATGTTATGGAAATCGGAAACAACGGTGGTACCACAACAC
The DNA here is from genome assembly GCA_963924145.1 of Pyrausta purpuralis. Classification (NCBI taxonomy): domain Eukaryota; kingdom Metazoa; phylum Arthropoda; class Insecta; order Lepidoptera; family Crambidae; genus Pyrausta; species Pyrausta purpuralis. Next base: position 22,561,564 of record OZ001659.1, read on the forward strand.
CCAGACCCGAGACAATATAGAAAAGATCGTTTTCTACATTGACCCGACCGGGAATCGAACCCGGATCCTCACGAGATGGCGACGCTTGAAACCAGCGTACTAACCACTCGACCACGAAGGTCGTCAAATCAAATTAATAGTGAAGATTGATGCTTAATAAAGTTGTATAATTTAATTTCCTATAACTAGCTACATAACGCTGCGGTAACATGGTTACAAAAACCGGTATTATCAAATGAGTATATTAAATAATGTTGGATGTTGGTAAAAAAATTCACATGGAAGGTGTAGAAAAATCGCACTCATTTATTTATTAGCCAATTTATCCCCGTCCTTGTTTACCCTCATAAAACGGAATGAGATGGCAGGTATTTTACGTTGCGTTGGCTTACTTTAAAGCCAAGATTGCAGGGGTTTTTCAACACGCAAAGCAATGATCGTAAAATTTCATGAGCGCTGTGTACACTATGTTATTATGGTTTGAGGATTTGTGAAGTGATGGGTTAAAGCTTGTAGATAGAGATCATAAACTGAAAGTTTGTCATGGCCTTCGTTACAATTTCGTTTGGCTATAGTTAATACAAGTGCCTAGGTAAGACATAAAAGTTTTTGTTGCTCAACTAAGATAGACTTTATGTTGTTTCTTTAAGAATAGCTTTTTACTATCGGCAACTTCTTTGTCTCCAACACAAGGTATAAATACAATACACAATAGTACTTGATTTCAAGAAACTCTTCCTTCTACACAGCAAAACGACTTAAAGATACAAATATGCATACCTACTCACGAGTACATGATCAAAACTACTTCCAAAGGAATTAATAAATAATTATAAATATTATAATAAATCAATATGGCCCAAACAACACACCAATTGTCTTGATTTCGAACTAAGGAATGACGGGGTGTGTCCCATAAATACTTTTATACGTACTTTAAACATCCAGGTACAAATGTTCGTGCTCATCACACAAACATCTGTCTCTTGCGGGATTTGAACCCGTGACCGCCGGCATACTAGTCAGGGGGTCAAACCACTACACCAAACGCGTCGTCAAATCTTTAGTTTTAACTAGAGACGTTAGAGATCTAGCTCATAAAAAGTATGACTAACACCCAAAAAGTCTCTCGTACAGGACCTGGACTACGAACTCCGGCGACAGACTCAAGACTGTCCGTCGGAGAATGGCCTCGACGCCGGCAGCGAGTCCGAATGGCCTCATGTCACGGATACGTTGGACTCGCCGCACACTGCACATAACCATACCAACTTTTTAGGACTTCAGGTAAATACAATACTAAATACGTCATCGATAATCTTATTTCCGGGTGCGATTTGTAACGGCCTTATTTATTTATGAAGGCTTATGTAATTTTTGGATATTAGGCTATGTTTTCTCACATGATTACTGGCTAACGCTTCACTTACAGTCCGTTCCTTTTTGCTTGTCGCATTTTGTAAACAATCTTGACATTCTTTTTTCCAAAAAAATATCATTTTAAAATAGGATAAACACAAACCTCAACAACTACATAGATATTTCATCGTTTAGCACTGAGATATTTTAAAATCAAATAGTAAATGAATTTAATTCGCTAGTATTATTCAAAAATTGTAATAAGATTTTTGACATTATTCGACTAGCAAAGAAAAACAGACTTTAGTTACTCACGCATGGCTCTACCTAAAAATATTTGAGCTGAGATCACTACTGAAACTGAGGTTTTATTACCTCGTCTAATTATAAGGCAGTGACTGAAATGCAGGTTGTTTGTCTATTTGAAGTATTTCACATTATTCTATAATTAGTAACAAGAACAAAGTTAAATTATTGTTTCTTATAATATCAATTATTTGCTAACAATTGTATGTTTTTTTTACAGCAACAAAGATCGGTATCCCGGTACCCTGAGCCGAATGTATCAGAACTAAGTGTAGGCGCCGCGTGGAGTGGATCCGCGTCGCCTGCGCCTGCGCATAAGCACGAGCGGGAGCGAGAGCGGGTACCGTTCGCTCTATCGTCCGACACAAGCGACAGCGGTAGCGATCTGTCGCTCATGATCATGGAGAACGACCTCGCGGAGATGAAAGGTGAGCTATAAAAACATGATTCTTAGTAAGAAGCTTTAAGATTCAATGTAGCGTACTCTGGACATGAACATGAGTGGAATCGGCAGCGAGAGCGAGTGCCGTTCGCGTTGTCGTCTGACACGAGCGACAGCGGCAACGGTCTGTCGCGTACGATCATAGAAACCGACCTACTAGCGTATGGAACTGACACTACGAACAAATTTCGTGTTCCATGCATTGACGACACAGACATCAACTTATAGTACAGGTTCTTAATTCGAAATTCAAATCTCAAAGGAAACGTCACAATCTTGTCGGCGTATTTGCGATACATTTTTTGCTTGGCATAGCTTCTCTATACGTAGTAGCAACAACTCAGTGGTGATAACACACTACTAGAAGCTAAACTTTGTGCCGCCTACGAAAAACCTTGAGCTAAAGATAGAGCAGGTGCCGTTCGCATTGTGGTTTGTCTAGCTTGCAGGTTTGTAAGGTCGCCGCCGCTATACCACTTTCGAACGAAAATCGCTTGTACACACTACGAGGACTGACTGTTAAACTGTCATGTTGGTAGTGCCCTCGATAGTTGCGCGGTTAAAACCGCTGGAACTTTCACAATGTTAATAATACAAGTATCTTTAGAAAACGTGGCAGATCGTACATACGTTAAGAAAAATAAATTGTCGACTTGAAAGGCGAAACACAGTCATAAGTTTAACTGTAGTTTGTAACACTACACCAGCTGAACGCACAATGTGCCGAGTGCCAATGCAACTGTTATTTCACTTTTATTTTCATGTCTGACTGGATAACAGACTTACATCTTGCACACAGCAAGTGCTTATAATATTACCCCTTTATTTTTACATTCGGCTGGTTAAGCTTACCTTATAAATCTTGTCCACAGCGAGTGCGATGCAGATGGAATCAGCGCGCGTCGTGGTGACGCATCTGCCTGTGGTGGAAGACGGTCTGTCTTCAGGACACGCGTCTGATACTGACAATAATAACCAGGTATTTATATTTTTTAATACATCAGAATCCACAGCACTTAAAAATACAGTTTAAAGTGTTTCATAAATACTGAACATACAGCCAACATTGTATTTACATTTTATAAAACAAAAACATATAAGTGAGAGATATGTAAAGATAGAAAGACATACTATATAAAAGTTTAATCGTGCAGTATTTTTAGCATGTTATACGTCAGCCAATTATACAAAAATAATGATTATTAATCATTTATATGAATAAACAGACGAACATTCAGATGACAGTATTTTGACGCTACATTGTGACCCCTTACACACTGCGACTTTTAACATTGATGCAGTCACGATTCAAAAGCTGGACATCGACAAACTATGTAGTGAATATTGGCGACTGCATCGATGCTAAATTAAATCTGTTCATTGTGTCAGTCGCGATGCTCAAAGTCGCAGTATGTACCGGGTCTAAGACCCTTTGCACATTGCGACTTGTAGCAGCGATGCAGCATCAATGCAGTCGCAAAATGTCAACATTTACACACTTGCGCTAATTTTAGCATTGATACAGTCACGATGCTAACGCGCGTTAGCATCGATGCCAAATTAAATCGTTCAATGCGTGATGCTAAAAGTCGCAATGTTTGAGGGATCTAAGTGATGCGGAGGTTTAAAAGTTGCTTGAGATCTCTGTGCTTTGACATAATGTAAAGTCAATGGTCGAGGCCAAATAAAAAAAACATATTTAATACGGTTTTTAAAAAAAATAGATAATCCGCATAGTTCTGAAAAGATGTTGACAATGTTTTTCTTTTGCAGAATCATTCAACAGTGATCATAGAGGAAATAATCGAAAACGGTACAACCGACTCGCACGTGCCTCTTTCGGATGCTGACCTACACTCGCTAGATCCCTTAGGTATGTTTTTAACTTTTGCGTCTACCGTACCATCGGTACCGTACTCAAGTAAATCCAAAACAAAAAGTTCCAAGAAAATGGCTGAGAAATCGGCGCTGCCTGAGATTACTAAGCGGCCTAACGCACCCAAAGTGTACACTTTTTAGATGAAATAGGATATGGTTACACCATCAGTCTGGCATCAATTTGAGATAAAAAATTTTACGGTTTCATTTTCATTAGTATATTAGTTTGTATTAGAGATGGGCTGAGTACTCGGTTAATACTCGGTACTCGGCGTACTCGGCGGGTTTTTGGATACTCGTACTCGGCCGAGTTACTCGGTTTTAGCGCCGAGTATACTCGGTTTAATTAAAGCAATACATTTAGGTAGATATCATCTTAACAACAGGGGAGATCTTTCACAATCTCAAGTATGATACTAAACGAGTAATGAGATCAAATGAGGAGAACTAGTTTACGAAGAAAATCAATATATAAAATTTTATAAGGTAAAATTATGATGCAGTAACACAAAGATGTCTGCACTTTCTGGGACCAGCCTGTTCTTTTTTTTACTTCATAGACGTTATCAGCCTCCGAAAATAAACACCCGCTATGCACGGTGCTTGTAGGTGCACATAGTAACACTGGACTTAACGTGCCAGTTCTGGATACCTTGTTTGGTGCCCTGCCCACTACTCGAAAGGACTTTTGTCATTTGACAGCTTATTCTAAAGTAATGGGGCTTTTAGTATCATCGCGCTCTAGTAGCTAGATGAAAGCTAATTCTGCGTGATCCTGTTTTTACTTGTGCACCCGAAATAGGTATTTTATTTTAAACCGAGTAACTCGGCCGAGTACTCGGTTGAAAAAAAAATGAACCGAGTAATACTCGGTACTCGTTACTCGGAAAAAGTGCTACTCGGCGCATCTCTAGTTTGTATACATTACGCGATCAATTTTACATCATTCTGACTAGACTAATGTCGTAACCATTGCCCCAAAAAAAAGTCTAGAAAATGTATCTACGTACTCTTCATTGTGACTGCTGTATAGATACAATATGGATAACAATTGACAAGTTTCCAGCAGGTCTCCTATCTATACTAATATTATAAAACTGAAGAATTTGTTTGTTGGCACATAGCGCGAAGAACTGATGGCCGTTGGGGCAGGAAAGTTCTAGATTGGAGACCCTTTGACCAAAAACGCAGCGTAGGACGTCCACGAACAAGATGGACAGACGACCTTGTAAATATCGCAGGATCAAACTGAATGCAGGCCGCTAGTGATCGGTCGCTGTGGAAGGTCGTGGGGGAGGTTTAGCAGTGGACGTCCTTTGGCTGATAATGATAATGATGATGAATGATGAAGAGTTTGTTTGTACGCGCTAATCTCAGAAACTGTGGGACCGATTTGAAAAAAATATGTTTACGTTAGATAACTCATTTATCAGAGAATGCTTAAAGCTATAAAGCATCAAAATACGACTCATATCATAAGTCCAGCGCCGCAACAAAAAATGTTGCGAAAAAAAAAGACGCGCACACTAGCGCTACTTTAGTAGAAAAATCATAACTCGTTAAATAAAAGACCAATCAAAAATCTGGTAAACACGATTGTGGTACAGGTTCTATAATTTATTTAGTACTTTTAAATTGTTTCTAAAGTAGTTTACTGTGGTTAGAGTTAGAAAAACTGCTAAATATGGCCACTTTTGGCAATTTTTCTAACTGTAACTGCAAATAACTACTTTAGAAACAATTTAAACGTACTAAATAATAAACTATAGAACCTGCACTACAATCGTGTTTACCAGATTTTTGATCGGTCTTCTATTTAACGAGTTATGATTTTTCTACTAAAGTGGCGCTAGTGTGCGCGTTGAAAATCCGGGTAGTGCCTTAACAAGCGATCCTCTGCGATTTCGTCAACGCGTTTTGAGTTTGCTCCCTCCTCTCCCATCGCAGCGTGATGTTTTATAGCGTTATGCCTTCCTCAATAAATAAGCTATAATCCGGGTAGCTCCTCATTAGAGTCCCGTTCGTTTGCAGCGTGCAGCGACGTCCCGCCCCCGCCGCCCGCGCCCGCGCCGCACCGGCCGCCCTCCCCGCCCGCGCCGCGCCCCCCGCTGTCGCCGCACGCGCCCGCGCACGACCACGACGCGCACCTCCACGCGCGCGCGCCGAGACACGAACACGTCTACCCTCACAGGTATATGATAACAGAGGCCGCAGTGCGTGTCGGGGCAGGAAAGTTCTAGATTGGAGACCCGTCGACCAAAGACGTAGCGTAGGATGTCGACCAACAAGATGAAGACCTTAAAAAGATCGCAGGATCAAACTGGATGCAAACCGCTAGTGATCGGTCGCTGTGGAAAGCCGTGGCCTATGTTCAGCAGTGGACGTCCTTTGGCTGAGAATGATAGTGCATGTCGGATCGAGATCGATCAAATGCATCGAGAGCGTAAACGTGATTTTATATGGGTTGTATTGTCTCGTGATTTTATTGTTATAGTGTAAACATAAGCCACTAGACGGCGCTGCTTCAACCCCATATAAATTCACGTTAGGATAAAATGCGGTGACTGCGCAAAGAGCATAGAGATATAACACTAGGGCATTCTCTGTACCTATACTGCCACAGTCAGGTGAGATGAAGGCAATTCAACAAAACTGTAGAGATCAGGCCTAGACCAAACATTTAACGTGCTCTCCAGGTAAGGGTTCCACGCCACCACTTGTCTACAGTGCTTAGGATTCAAGAAAGAGTAATAATAGTTTGTAAAATAATGCTAGCTGGTGATGTGTGATTGTGATTGACGTTTAAATTAACATATACGCATATACAGGGTGACCCAGAAACAATGGATAAACCTTTAACTGCCGATAGGTTACGTCAAAACCTCTTTAATCTCGAATTTTGACTTTAGTAAAAATATCTCGGTTTTCATGATAATTGATACCTTGTTTATGTTTTTCGGTGTGCCATTTCTACAAATACGGACTTTTTCTATTTTTACATTTTCAGTTTTTAAAATAGTTAAAATTGACCTAATCACGAAATGCTTCACGGTAAAACGATGTTCCAAAATAAACATGTTTTTTTTTTTGTCATGTTTGGTCAACTACCATGAAAAAAATATATGGCGCTCATTATCTTAAAAAAATGCTTAGTTATTCTAGTTTCCGAAAAGGTGTAATAAGCTTATGATTTCTGTATCTCTTAAACTTTATGACTGGTTGAATACTATATTACTACTTGCAGAGTATGAACATTTAAAAATATAGACTTTTTCGGATTAATTAATATTTGTAAGTTTGAATAAAGAATTCGAAATAAAACAAAACAACATTTTAATTTGTTAAAAAAAAAATTTTAGAATTGGCGTCGTTGTGCTCTGATACAATATTTAGTAGTAAGAAATTTCTTAAATCAACATTACCTACAAAGGTGGATAGGTCGACTCGGCCCAATTATGGCCGCTCAAATCGTCGGATCTAAATCCCTCGCTTTTTTATTGGGGATATCTGATAGACCTTTTCTACGCGAGGCCTTTTTTTTCATTATTTGACTAAGTCTTTGCATTTTACAGAAAAAGGCCATCTTCAGCGTACGCGAGGCCTTTTTTTTCATTATTTGACTAAGTCTTTGCATTTTACAGAAAAAGGCCGTCTTCAGCGCAGAGCACAGAATCAGTAGAGATCAAACCAGCAAGCGGTGATGAAGGTGAGACATACCTACAATATATTGAACTATTATTCTTCATGTGTGATGTACAAATTCTTCCAAATTTGAAATATAGTGGCGATTTCAGATGAAGCGGACACGGATCTGGAGACTGATAGACTACTGGGGCAGCAAAGAACGGACGACCAAGGCTTCTTTGACGATAAAGTAAGTTTTTATTTATTCATTATGTGTAAGTACAGTATCCAGTATTATGCAAGAACTAGCGGTCCCCTCCCTTATGTTGTACAGCCTAAAGCGTTCTTGGACAAATAAGCTAACCAACTCAAAAATATATTAAAAAGCAGTCCTGTATTTCCTGAGCGCGTTCCAACAACAAACCTTTCAGCTTTATGCTAGCTGGTGTAAAGTAAAGATTAGTATAGTATACTTAGTACTATAGTATTCACATAGTATATTAGTATACGCTCTGAGGTCCCAGGTGCAATTGATGGTCGGGTCAATATAGAAATCAAATATTCTAGTCTCGGGTCTGGGTATTGTGGTACCACAGTTGTCTGATTTCTTTAACACAAGTACATTAGCTACTTACTTTGGGATCAGAGCTCAGATCAGAGATATGTATTTGTTGTCCAATATTTACTTTATTTATGCTTCAGACTGCACATTTTTGATGAATACTACCCGTTATTAGAATCAAATAGAATATCTTGTCTTTACCTCGACGCGCTTTTGTCAGTAAAGTATAGACAGATGCGTACCTACAGACAGATAGGAAGGCATTGTATGCGGATCATTACTGTCCGCTCTCTCAAGATCAGAATTAATCATATCATTATTGTTTTTATAGTGTTTTGTCACTATACAAACTTAATAATATAAAATGCACTTGAAAAAAGAAACTATGTCAGACGAGTTTTTTAAGTGCATTTTATATATCAGTATTTTTGTTGTGAGATTACTGCATACGTAGCATACGTAGGAAAAGAGAAGATAAAGAGAGTAGAAAATAAGTGTGTGCTAAAAACACCAAATGTGATTCATAGTACATACTCTGCTCTGTACGTTGGAAATAACCAAGTACATAATAAAATAAAATATACATATAACCCAACTATTGTTGTTACATACAGACAGACCAATAACCCATCAATGTATATTACTGATTTAGAACTCCGACTTATCAGGAAAAACTAACATTGTGAATAAGTTGTAGCCCTTGAACTCTACGCCTACTGATAGACCACCTGTATACACGTATGTCAATGCAGGTGTTAATAACGAGTCAACTTACATCACATACCTATTGAAATCGACTATAAAATATATATACTCAAGCGACAAAAACCGACCTTATCGCATTACAAATTAAATGTAATCCACAAAAACACATACAAAGTTTTAAAAAGTAGTTCAGTAGGCAGTAAAAACAGCGATTAAACACTGGTAGAGCGATTCAACTACTCGTATGAATGAGTCAGCTGTGACGCAATGTCAGCTGCGTGCGCGCAGACCTTGCTCTCCTATTTACTGCGTTTCGCGGCCAAAGATTATGTCATCTTGAGTGAAGAAGTGTAATCTGCTAAGTTCACACGATAAATGTAATTTGTTCGGCTATAGAGAGAATATTAATTCTCTCTCTATAATAGATTATTTATTTATTGTGTTATTTAAAAAACTCACTAATTATGGTAACTTGACGCTTTCACGAAAAAAATCTTTTATAAAATTATGACTTGCATCTCATCGAATAATATCGGGGTTGTACTCGTAATTCTGTATAATAAACATGACCTAAATAACATCTTTACCTAGCTTTCCCTTTAATTAATTAAAGTAACTTATAAAAATCAAAACAAATAAACAATGAACCGTCTTTTTAAGTGCAATAAGCGAATTAAATTAAATTAACTATAATTAGAGATGTAGGTAGAATATCAATCTACTTAGTCTTTGACGCGCAATGTTTACATTTCAAATAGCAGTCGCGCCGGTCGCCTCGCGTTAACACTACGCGTCCGCGCATCACGTGTGTTTATTTATATTCCGTTATCTATGTCAGACTGACCAACCGATAACAACTTATTGACTTTCGCGGGTTTATGCCTCACATTACCGTTTTATGACACAGTTATCGAGAAAAGTCAATAGATATGATCGCATAATGTGTGAGGAAGAACGTGTGCCGTGTTTAGACGACAGTGAAATCGCAAGCGGAAATGCAGATGTGAAAAGTGCAGAAAAAACTTGTGAAAATGTGATACAAAGTGAAGACGCTGACACAGTTTCTAATGATATTGAAACCAGTGAGGTGGAACGGAGTGATGATGTATCTAAAGATACGATCAGTATAAGTGGTGACTCAAATAATAATAGGAATGACTCGACTGACGATGAGAGCGTTGTGGATGAAACGCAGAATGAAAATAGTAGTACAGAAAAACGTAAAAAGAAAAAGGTTGGTTCATCAATATGCTAGTAATATTCTTCATCAAAAATCCTTAGATGAAACTTGTAAGAGATTGTAAGTTGTTTCATAGGAAGATAACAGAGAAGTATACTTATGAAAAGTTTCCGCTGTACATGTTTCATAATATTGCATTCTTGCCCTGTCCGATCGACCCACAATGGTGTGACATGCATATGCATCAAATGCAATATCGCAAAAATACGTTTTCCTGACATAAAAATTGTTAGTCTTATTTTTACGTCCCTTAATGGATTTCAACTATAAAACCAATCTAAAATCTCTACCTTTGAAACAAAATTAAATCATACTCAATTTATACCAGGTATCAGATGACTTTTGAACTGCTCTGCTAGTAAAAAAGCCACTCTACCTGGCTGATAATTCCGCACTATTCATCTTATTGTTTTGTTAAAAAGAAAACAAAAATAACCCACGTCATTCCATTTTCAAACAGTTCTTATGCCACGTTGTTCAATTGTTTTTCTTTTCACAGGGCTGGCGCAAGCCGAAGTCGCGCACGGTGATGCCGGCTGGCAGCGTGTCAGGCGCAGCTCGTTCACCGCCGCATACGCACGACGCGACCGACAACAGAGATGAAGACGCACTACACAATGGAAAGGTACGATAATCTTCTCTCTGTGGCTTGTGATCGTTAACACCATTCTTCACGCTTCTTTTGTTGCGATCAGTAGCTAATTGGACTACTTCCTCAAACCTTATGGGCATAGATAAGTTTCAATTGATAACTCCAATTTTCCCTATGAACTAACAACTCTTGTAAATCTTGTGATCTTGGCAATGCAAATAAGTACCCGCCTAAGATTTATCAATGCCTTAGCTGAACTATTTTTATTTGTACATCGCTGGTATTGATAAACAGAAAACTGTTGAGACAGTAAACTGATGCTACTGCTTAAAAAAGTATGTTTACTTTAATCGTACCCGTAGGGAATTTAATACTTTCTTAGCTTTTATATCTCTTTTGCGAAAAAGAAACGCAAATGTGCTTAAAGATTCATTATGGGTACTAATCTATTTTTCTTGTGTTTTCAGGACAAAGATGGAAAGAAGAAAAGTAAAAACAAAGAAGGTAAATTATTTTTTTAATTACAAAATGAAAGCAATAAATATACAAGTACAATTTATATTTATTTAAGTAAATGTTTCTTGTAAATAATATTTATAATACATATATTTATTTTTACTAATTCATTTTATTGTTTTTGTGCTCCTCTCGGATTCGTGATACCGTGGTAAGTTATGGCTTTTATAAAAATAAAACTTTTACCACCTTGGTCATCTTGCCTTTTTTCATGTTATATTTTTTACAAATATTATTAAGTGGATTTATCTCAGGAATGCAGAGCACATTATCTTTGTCTCTATCTATTAACAACCTCTTTCCAAAAGTAAAATCATAACATTAAAATATACAAATCACAATAATATCATCCATCACACTACAATTAATATCATTGTTTCATGGTCCAAATTATCCTAAAATGATCTTGATTTATCTATTCCAGACTTGGTGCCATCAGTGCTAATCGAAGGCGTGTTATTCCGCGCGAGGTATCTCGGTTCAACTCAGCTCGCTTGTGAGGGGCAGCCCACCAAAGCTACGAGAATGCTGCAGGCTGAGGAAGCGGTCTCCAGGATCAAGGTAACCATTGTTTCTTGACAACTTGAAACTTTGAAAAGCTTACATTTTTGGCGTCCCTCAAGGAGGCATGGTTGGTCAATTTTTGTACAATGTTTATAAAATGTGTAATAGAGCTATGTATGTATTATCAAAATAACTAAAAGCTTTTTAACTCAAAGTTATATATGTCACCGTCATATTGTAAAACAGCGTTATTACAATCTAACGGTTTTAGATACGTTAAATTCTAATCTGACGATTTATCGGGAACTGTTCTGAACTTCATACATTCTACAGTAAACTGTAATGATAAATCACTAGGCAAAGTGGTGGGTCAGGGTAGGTGAAGGATAAACAAGGTGAGCGAAGCGAATCTGCGTTCATCCATCGTGTTAGGATGACATGCATGTACCAAATAAAGCATAAATGCTTAAACCTTGTCAAGCTTGTTCACAATAAATCGACAGATTACAATCTGACGGAGTCAATCTCGTAGTTTTCACAATATAACGTAGACATATATATATGACGTACTCAGTATCACGTTTAACAAACATTATACAAAGGTGGATCGAACATGCCTCCTTGAAGTACGCTAAAAATTAAAGCTCTTTAATATTTTTATCCAAATTTCAAAATTCTTAACAATAATATAAAATGTATATTTTAAATAATATATTTTGTTTACAAATCTAGTGCAACAATAACTATTGAGACTATAACCAATAGCTAACATAGAATAGTCTTAGAATACTTAACTTACACAGTGACTAACATGCATTCTCATAAAATACCAACACAGTTGTATGATGGCAAACCATTTGCCCGTGTGAATCGGTATAAATGTAAAATGTGTCTTTTTTGTAGATGTTTTTTGATAAGAGCATGAAATTACTTGTCTCTCTCACTCTTATGATCTGTGGCACTTTCTTTCACAGCTGTTGCATTTTAACACAGTCTATTGAATAGGTTAACCATAATATGTCTTAACTACGACCAGTCTGGTATAAAAAATACTTTTAACTTTATTTATTTATATCTCTACTCCTTGTGGCATGTCGTGTAAAGGTATTTTTATTACTTTGAACGCCAAGGATATAATTAGGTACAATATTTTATTTTGTTGATTTTCCTTTTCTCTAATTTATACTGGACTCAGCACTAGTTATTTTTCCAACTTTTGCACGCAAAACGTTCTGTCCACCAAATCATTTCTTTATTCTGTACATATTGTAATTTCATGCTCATAAGAATTTAGTGTTTTGAGAATGCTAGCGGGGATAATAACCTATTTATCCTATCCTTTGTATTTGTATACCTAACATTGGTTATGTAAGCTAGACATTAGACAAAAGAGTATTTACACCGATTTTACCCTATGGAATGTTTGGTTTTTAAAATTCGGAAAAGAACACCGCTCTAGACCAGCCTTTTTGAGCCAAAATTGTGGGATGTAACTCCACAACGCGCCAAACAGTTTTTGCTCTTATTGACTTGGCACTAGAGTATTTTTTTCAGTGTGCTCCTCACCCTCGACCTGACCCAGGAAGATTGTCGGATCCCGTATTGGCCGGCTAGCCTCCTTTTGGACTGTTTGTTCTGTCGCTTCCTATTTGCTTGACGCTATGCTTTTACCATTATGTTATTCCAATGTGAACCTTGTGTGAAGGTGTCAAGGTAAGGCAACTCAGCCCTGTGCTGTCTTTGCGTGATTCAGCATGTTCAGTTAAACGGTATGTACTTTGGTCTACGTATATTTTTATGCGCTTTCGTTCGCCCTTATCGTAATGCAACATGAAAGCCTTAAATGAACTAAATGACCATTTACGAAGACTGTTTCAATTACTTTGACTCAAGCTTTGCACGCTACAGAAGGAGTTTGTTCGTCGCGTATCTTTTTAAAAGCAAGAAAAACTTTCTTCGTAAATAGTCTCGCAATAGTAACAAGTCATTTGAACATTGGATCCGACTTGCGTTTTGATTTTTTTGGACGCACTTTCATGTACGCACTAGCATGTAACATGATCCGATTCACACCGGCTACGGTGGCCACACGACCGAGCGGTACGCAGTTACGCACTATGCGGATACGCACAGACGGAATTCAACCCTAATCTTGTAATGTTAAGGTTTATATTTCGTTAGGTCTGCTTTCATAATGACGAGAATCGCTCGCTCGCTTCTCACATACCATCGTTGAGTGTTGTATTCGAGTTGTTTTGCTTGCTTTTGCGCTGAAATTTGAAGTTTTGACATTAATCATGTTGTGGATCACTGCTTAAAGGTTTGCTAATAATGCCTGGAGATGAAAGCTTTCGTTGTGTCGCAGAATCTTACGTTTCGAAGGCTTATGCGCGGTCGGTACGAGGAAATCATTAAAGCAAATAAAAAGTCATGCGTTCCTACATAAAATAATTGAATCAGGTCCCAACAGTGTATTTCTCTCTGTTCCCCTAATTTACGTGATTTAAAAAGTAAAAAATGACACCTAGTGTTGTTAAAAATATATTAAATATATTTTGAAGATTATTAAATTAATTAATTTAATGAATTAAGAAACAACATTTTATAACTGTGTCAGTCAGCATTGTGTGTCATTCGAATACACAATATTTGGCTTCATTTACATCTGCCTCATAGTTGATAGAATTATCATTAAATAGTAAATAATTCACAAATAATGATAACAAAAATACTATGTTGATAACATTATCAGCAAGATCTTTACGCAGTCGAAAACCGATTCCCGCGACAAACACAGTAAAAAAATAAAGAATAAAAAAATAAAACTCGAGTGCGACACATCACCGCGTATGTGAGAGCGAAAGGAGGTTAGCCGGTTCTATCACGCAGTGGGCGTGCGATGGCCCCTACTCCGGCGTGTACGCTGCGCCGGCGGCGGTGTTCCGTCTCACCTTCCTGGGCTCGGTCGAGGTGGACGAGGACTCGAGGCGACGCAAGCGCCGCCCCAAAAAGAACATGGTGGAGGAGGCCGTCACTAAGATCAAGGTTGTTGGCGTGGGGGATATGCATGGGATAAATTTAAAAAAAATGCAGAGGAAGTATTGCCTGTTTAAAAAATATGTTATGGCCAGTCTTAGAACTGAAAAAAAATGACAGTTATAAAAAGTTACTTTTGTATAGCATTTAGTAGTGGCCAGATACGAAAAATATTATATGAAAAACATGCATATTTCCTTTTTGTTTTGGTTAAAAGTAAATCTTGTTGTAGCCCAAATTAGCGCTTCTTGTAAACACACGCTATTTAGTGTATTTTTTTTCTCGGAGACTTGGAGTATATTCCTACTTATGTGCAAGCACACCCAAAAAATAAATCACACGTGTTTTAATTCTAAACATTTAATATTTAGGGTTATAAATCTTTACAATTAGCGCTTATAATGGTTAAAGGCTTTCTTTATGTCTTATTTATAAGGTAATGGCTTGTATCTCCAAAATTGTTGTTTGATTAGATTACTTATTAACTTTTTTTTAAGTTAGCGGGCGTCGAAGCCAATTAAAAATAAAAATAAAGTGTATTCAACAATTATGGTATAATTGTTGCACACGCATACACGCTTAGTAATGTAGATTATTCGTAAAATAATGCAAAATTTGTAGTGGAATGTTCTAAGTCTGCTAACAAATGAGAATACATATTTTAGTGCAAAAATGTTATAAATGTATATTAATTGACTCTATTTCTTACTGCTCTCTCGGAAAATCAGGCTTTGGTAAGTTAAATACCAATAAAATCAATTCAAAATTTCTAAAATGGCAAACCTAGACAAGCCAAAAGCCTAGACCGTTTAAAAAATTAAACTAGTACTTAAAAAGGCATCTTCTTTTGTTCACAGGCTCCAGAAGGCGAAAACCAACCAAGTACAGAAGTGGATCTTTTCATATCGACCGAGAAAATAATGGTCTTGAACACGGAACTAAAGGAAATTATGATGGACCATGCACTCAGGACTATATCCTATATCGCCGACATTGGAGACTTGGTAGTCCTGATGGCCAGAAGAAGATTCGTGCCACACGAGACCGACTCCGACCAACCGAAATTGAACCGTACGCCGAAGATGATATGCCACGTTTTTGAGAGCGAAGAAGTAAGTTTATTAAGCTTTTCTATTATCGTAGTTGAATTCGATTACCTACATTATTGATCAGGCAACAGTCAGCCTTAAAACAACATGCATTTGGTCATTACACCTGGCTACTTTAGCCGTGTGATTCCATAATTAGGTAAATATCCAAATGCCATATATGAAACAGGTCACTTATTATAAAAGAAAAGAAAGAAGGTCATCCTTAGTACGTTAGTTCAGTACCTAACGTGAAGGTACCTACTTCATTTTATTCAGTTTCAGTTCAGTAGGTTAAAACCCAATGTGAAACACATAATACTAAGTGTATTTAAATATTCAATGTGCCTACAAACTAATTCTTTTCGGCAGACTGTAATTAACATTACACAGGCCGTAAACGAATTAAAATGTATTTGTCGCTACATATTTGTATACTTGAGTTACCAAGTTCACGGCTGTTATCACATCAGAGCGGTCTTGAGATAAAGAGGCACATTTCGTAAATGTAAAATGAACTTACTAAGACGCTTCACTGTAATGAGTTGTTTGTTATTTACATTAGTCGCCGGTGTTTTCGCGATGTTCAATCCGCATTAAGTAATTACAGTTACTAATTAGTGTCTAGTTATTGAAGGATGTACTTCAGTTACCGCGTGTATTCACTGAAGTGTTTTTGCTCCATCATTTTGTGTAAAACGTGAAATCGGAGTATTTACTTAAAGTGTTATTTGATTTAGGCCTTTCAACCTTAATTAGAGAGAAGATTATTTAAACCTTTAATAAAAATGAGTTTTTCGCTCAAATGAGTCTCTTACAAGTTTCATAACGTACTGCAATTTTCGGGTATCAACAGATCAATCAAAATGTATGTGTGAAATGTTACTTCAAGCTTAGGTACTTCTTTAACTAAAAGTAATACGAAACCATTACTTTCCAGGCCCAATTCATAGCGCAATCCATAGGCCAAGCATTCCAAGTTGCCTACATGGAGTTCCTCAAAGCTAACGGCATCGAAGACCACAGCTTCGTCAAAGAGATGGACTACCAAGAAGTCCTGAATAGCCAGGAGATATTCGGCGATGAGTTGCAAATGTTCGCAAAGAAAGAGTTGCAAAAGGAAGTTGTGGTCCCGAAGACGAAGGGAGAGATATTGGGAGTGGTTGTGGTGGAGTCAGGGTGGGGATCAATGCTGCCAACTGTTGTGATTGCGAATCTAGCGCCAGCGGGCGCGGCGGCCAGATGTGGACAACTGAATATAGGTAAGTTTATAATCTGGATAATTATGCGTAGGATTGATTTAAGTCAGTTACTCTTACTCTTGTTATTATTATTTATTAAAGACAAGGTGCAGGTCACGAGAAAAGTCCGTTACAAATACACTATCGACTACTTACTTTATGATTAAATTCTGAAAAATAAGCATGCTAACAGTTATTAATTCATAACGGCCGACAAAGACAGAATTTTTGTGTGTAACAAATCGGAACCTTTAAGTTATAATCGCCCATTATGATTAGTAAAATAGATAAAGTATCGTACTCGACTGTAATACATTCCTAAAATCAACAATTGTCTTAAATTGTGTGTGAAAACAACAGCAACAATAAATTTGGCAATTTTTACAGATCTTATAAATAAATAAATATGCGCCAAACAACACATCAACTGCGCCGGTGGTTTCGAAGTATGGAATTTTCTTCCTTGTGTTACGAATACCAGACAACGATTATGACGGGGGCGTCTCCCATAAATACTTAAAATACATATTACACATCCATGACTCAAGTACAAATCTTCGGGCTTATCACACAAACGGAAGACGGCGCTTATAGATCTGTAGAAAGATAAATAGATAATTAATTATTTTCGGGACGTAAAGCCGTAAAGAGATAGCGAGCCCAACTGAATGCACTCCGGGCAGTTACCTACCTTTCGTGTGGTCATTTTAGCGTATACGACGTATCTATAATTTTAAAACAACTTAGGTGAATAATTTTGGCGGCCTATAATCGCTAAAAGTAATAGGATAAAAGTTTGCTTTTAAAGTCTTACCATTTATTTATCAACTGTTATTTCCAGGTGATCAAATCATAGCCATCAACGGGGTCAGCCTCGTTGGTCTACCCCTGTCTACATGTCAGACGTACATCAAGAACTCGAAGAACCAAACTGTGGTGAAGCTGACGGTCGTGCCGTGTGCGCCTGTGGTTGAGGTCAAGATCAAGAGACCAGACACCAAGTATCAGCTCGGGTTCAGCGTGCAGAATGGTGTGGTGAGTTGTACGGTTTATTTACCTATGTTAAGTATATAACCACATCGCTTAAATTTTAAGATTATTTTCTACTGCTTAGAGGTTTATCGATCTGCGTGGGCTTGCATTTTAGAGGTTGATAAGAACGTCGTTTGCATCATACAGAAAACCATAACTATATTTAATATTATAAAGCTAAAGAGTTTGTTTGTTTGAACGCGCAAATCTCTGGAACTCCTGGACCGATAAGAAAAAAAAGTATTGGATAGCTTATTTATCGAGGAAAACTTAAGGCTATAAACATCACGCTGCAACGGTAGGAGAGATAGCAAACTTAAAATACGCGGACGCAGTCGCAGGGGACCGCTAGTCATTTATATTGTCCAACGTTTAGGTTACTTTTTATAGTAGTACGGTTTTGTTCTTAGAAGGGACAAAACATCGTTCATTTCTCCATACAAAAGGCCTCTGAGACCAAAAAATCTACTAGATACTTAATTCTTTACGATATTTTACTTAAAAATATCGCAGTTTCTTAAAAGAAAAATGCTTCTCTTCTTCTCTCCATTTATTTGCTTTACCTATTTGACTTACTTGACTTAAGGTCCCATGTCCCCTAGATGGGGCAGATGCCATCCACAACAGTCCTCCATCGCGTCCGGTCTTGATTGAGCTTCGCGTTTGTCTCGCACGAGGTCTTGCCGATCTTCTTCGCCTCATTTACCTTAATACTGTCGTATAAGACACTTAAAATGTCATGTCAACTACCCACAGATATGCAGCTTACTCCGCGGCGGAATAGCGGAGCGCGGCGGCGTGCGCGTCGGTCACCGCATCATAGAGATCAATTCGCAGAGCGTCGTCGCCGTGCCGCACGAGCGCATCGTCAACTTGCTGGCCACTTCTGTAGGAGAGGTATTTTCACCCTGTATAGATACTTAGCTCGCCTTGCGGTGAGTTAGTTAGCTTCCTCCGCGGCGGAATAGTGAAGCGCGGCGGCGTTTTCAAGGTTGTTTACAATACAAACATGCGCAAAATCATTCACATGTGGAATAAGTGATACTAGTGAGATATATATATATTATTATGTATCACTCATCTTGTTCAATTAGTTCATATAGCTCAGTAGATCTACTATCACAATCTCACTCACTAAACTTTTGAAGATTTCGGCAGTCTAGAATTACGATTAACAGCTATCAATCAAAACTGCAACTAGTAATCACAACAATATAAATAGATAAAAGTTACTTTGAAAAATCAATCTATCAAACATACTGAATACTAAGTCACATTGCAATGACGTTAAATAACATTTCTGATTGCGTTATCCTACACATTAAAAATCCCCGTGGTCACGCGAGCCGAACCGAATCATAGAGCTACTGAAGGACTGAATTACTAAGCTGTATTGGACTATTGTGAACAAGTGATATGAAAGAACTACATTACTGAAATACATCAATTGAAGCATTTATTCAGGAACTACCCAACTCTGTTACAGTATTCGACAAGCAAATACACAGTTCTTTTAAAAAAAATCGCCTAACAAAAACATCTCTAATTCCAGATCCTAATGAAGACAATGCCCACGTCGATGTTCCGGCTGCTGACCGGACAAGAGAACCCCGTGTTCATTTGAGCGCGCGCGCCGCCGCCACAAGTGCCTGCACACACACACACACACTCACACACACACGCGCGCGCTCGCGCACGCCGCGCTGCGTTCTCGCACAATAGTCGGCGCGTTAGCAATTGAGTCGTGACGCCATGTCGATAGAGATAGGAATACACCGCGCGCTGCTTCATCGGTAAGCCTGAGCGAGATGGACATACGGAAATGACGACTTAGTTGATAACACGCCGACTGTAGAAACATGTTACATGGTTGACGTACTCGGGTGAATATAGTAGTATCAGTATTAAAGTTAAGTATCCGTTTACTCTGACAACTTAAAAGCTAAAGAATGATTAAAGTATTAAATTGAAGAAAATTGTAACAACAAAAAATAATTATGCCAGTCAAATGAAAATAATAATCTGTTTCACTAGCCACTGCTTGTTTGGCTCCAATTAGTTTGACCGAAACATATTTTAATATTTTGCGAAAGTCCATTTTCCCTAGCTTTTCCAAAAATGTTAACAATTTTTTGTAATCTGTTAAAATAATATCAGTACTTACATGAAATTAATTGACTTACAAAAGATTGTTTGATTACAAAAGATCTCGGCGTTCAACGATTATTTTCGGGATTATATTTTTTTAAAGTGAATCATTTAGTTAAAAATAATGTCAAGATAGTTTACAATATTCGTCAAGATGGATTTAACAAGAACATCACTTCATCTAGAAAGTTATGTCTGATAAAAATAGAAAAAAAACAGAACTAAAGCTTCTTAGAAATAAGAATGATCCTAGTGAGACAAAAGAAAGAGTACTGATTTGAACTTTAAAAATACAGTGACTTGATACTGATAATAAAATAATTAAAGATAAAAATAAAAACATGTGGCGAGAATGCAGCTAACGGTCGCTTAGCTGACAAAATACTCAAACAACTAAGATATGTGATGTCAAGTTTCAAATGCTTAAAATGCTTACGTGGCTAGTTAAGATAGGTCATAAGTTGTATTAACGTCTCTTTGTCTTGCCGGTTTGTATTTGCTACGTTGAAGAATGGGGTAAGTTTAAAAATCTCAAGTTAACAGTTAAATAACGCTTTTTTAGAAAAATACTGTAATGATTTCGGTATCTGTACCTATACCATGAGTTTACGGAGTTTTACTCACTAGGGGCGATATAAAAAAAGTCTATGGAAAATTACATCGCCTCAACCTCATTAACTTGCAGAACTAAAATTTTACATACACTGTAAAACCGCCGTTCTCACGGTAACGATACGGAACATTTTTAATGTCAAAGTGACACGAGACGTCATAAGAGTAAAAGAGATAACGCTCTATAAATCCGAATTATATTCAGTATCTCTTTCTAAAAGCCGACATAACATTTATCTGTTGACGATAACCAGTAGCAGGTTCAAATCGGGAAACGTATTTCTCATGACAATGTGTATACATACTCCATTTAACCTGTAAATGAATAATATCAACCCACCCATATCTGCTTAGATAGTTCATTAATATTGTCAGTCAAGTTTGTGTTGTATGTTTGAGTTATCAATCTCGTTTTTTTTTTCATGACACCTTTTACCGAGAATATTGAATAGATTTAAATGAATGTTTAAATGTAAGCGGTATTGTAAAGGGCCTAGTTGTAAAACTTCCTTGGTATTGTTTCCGATAGCTTGAAGATTTGGAATAAGTAAATGTGGTTTTCACTATGAAAAACTGCTGGAATCAAATACGTTTCATAATACTACTGATGGTGATGATATTAATTATCTTCAGTTTTTATGAATGTCATGCGAATCAATAGCTCAAATGTTCAGATAGCTGAAACCTGTTGTGTGAGCTATCTCCAACAGATTCATGATTAGATTTCGGACTGTTTGGAATATTGTAGATTGACGCCTATTCTTTAAATTTTCTACAAGCCATATTTTTTCATTGCCATTTTTTAAGTTAAGTTTTTTTTACAACCTGTTGTTAAAACAAGATTTTTATTCTTAGTATTCAAAATACTGGATCATTCCAACGTTTTTACATTTTACTTATTTATTCAATTAGTAAAAAAATATTCAGTTTGTAGGAATTGAAAGATGTATTATATTTTTATAGTGTGCATATAATTTATAATCATACTTTGTTCCATTTGTCGACATTGCACCATAGTTCAAACCCATTTTCATGCTATTTAGGACTTTCTGAAACAACAGCCATAGGTTTAGAGCTCAAATATTGGTAATAGACAATATGGATAGCAGAGAATATCACGAGATTGTTTTAATGCTGTTGTTTCGATAAAGTTCCTTGCAAATGTATAGCTTAGATAGAAATATCCTGGTTCTAAAAATGAATGCGATTCAGGCACGTAGTTCGTTCGTGTCCGCACTTTTATCAAACGCCTGATTCGCTGCATTTTCTCAACCGTGGATCTACGGTGATCAAAATAAAAAAGAATTGATTAGTCGATATAGGTACCTAATAAATAAAAGCATTATTTCGTGTAGCGTTTCAAAAGATATATCATATTTTGTAAATTTTATAGTGTCGCTATAGCAAATGTAACCTATATTATATTATATGTATGTCCTGTGTTCTTAGCTAAGCTTAGCGCTCTGAGGACGAGTCTCATATATTTATTTATGTATAAAATATTTATTTATAGCAACACTATTAGTCTACCCACTCAAGTAATCCGCTTTCTAATATTTTAAACCTATCTCCTTGTTCAGAAACCATGTAATTCCTATTTATTAACCACCTTACACGTACATATTTATGGTTAAGTTGCAACGGTCGGCGATCTATTAACCTAACATTTATTAATTTTATTACTCAGTGTGTTCCACGAAAATAATTGGCAAGCTGGCTGCATAGTAGTATAAAATAATAAAGTCGTTTCTCAAATACTTTATTGAAATAAAAACTAACTAGTTTTGAAAATGAATTTAACAGTCTTTTGACTTTTACGTTCTCCTGCATTATGGCCATCGTACCTACTATCAAAAATATTTTTTAACCTTCATCATACATTATTAATTTAGAATACTCTATCAGGTTATGAAGTCTGTTGTAATTTACTAAAAATCTACAATTCCATTGTCTGGGCGTGAAATCCCAAATTCTTGCTTAGATACGAGTCGCCGACCTTTCCATGTTATGTTTTTCGAAACATCTTATTAAAATTTTACTTATAGATACAGTCTGATATGTAATTTTATATTGCTAGCTGTTGTGAATAAGATTTATTTACATTGAGAAACACTGATAATAAATAGCCTTTTATCGTGGAAGCTGGTATATGGTAGGTACACTGTAACATGTGAAATAACTATTGTTGTTCTCATTTCTAAGAGTATTATTCTAGTCTGCATTAAAGTTAAGAATAAACTGAACAAACTGTTTTGATGTTTCATTTTTTTCCTGTAGGCATCCCCTGAGTATTATTTTTGCAAAGTGACAGCCGAAAACGCACGCACACCGCACACACCACATCTTTATTTCTGAAAACGAAGTACTAGGAGCGCATAACTGAAAGATACATTATTAATCGTCTCATTTACACCGATAAGGATTATTGCCTGAGTAGAAGAGCAAGATAGACACTATGTTCGTGCGAAACTTATAACTAACTAGTGTGGTCCCCCGCGACTTCGTCCGTGCGTTTTTCGATTTTTTCTCGCCTTTTAAACCTTCCCTAGACCTCCACGAATATTTCAAGACTAAGATAAGATAAATCTGTTCAGCCGTTCTCGAGTTTTAGTGATACTAACGAACAGCAATTCATTTTTATATACCTAGTCTGGCCATAAATATTGTCACAAAGAAAAAAAAATGCAAATAATATACTACTTTTACAGTGTGTTGGTTTTATACATAAATATAAAACAATTTAAAATATAAAAACTTTATCCGAAGTGGTCTCAATGGGCTGCAATACAGTTCTTTAAACATTTTGAGGCTAGTTATCAAAGCACTCACTCTTTCCATGGGAAAATTCTTCACTGCCATTCGTATGGATTGTTTTAGGAACTCCAAATTATCATGGCGTTTAGAGTAAGCCGTACTCTCTAAAACTCACCATAAATCATAATTCAACGGATTAAGATCGGGACTAGACGACGGCCAGTCTTCAGCTCTGATGAAGTCCAAAACGTTCGCTTCTAACCAAGACTGCGTGGACCGAGCTTTATGAAAGACCATGCTTGGTTATTGAACATGGTGTTGTTAAGGGGCTTAACAACCTTCTCAAAAATGGTATCTTGATACACTTGTGCCGATGTTTTGATACCTTTTTCACAAAAATATGTTTCAGTCACTCCTTCATAGCTAACACCCCTCCAAACCATCACTGAAGTCGGGTACTAATGCCCACTTTGCATTCTGCTGACTAATTGGGAAGCTTCCTTAGAGGTTTGAGCATAAATACGGTAATTTTGTTTGTTAAAATGTTGCTCAATTGTAAAGATTTTCTCATCCGTAAACAATAATTTTCTGTGACCTCCCTTTGCGTACCGCTTCAATAGTTTTTTCGATTTTACCACCCTATTCTTTTTTTTAATTATCAGTTAAAAAATGACCAGTGCGTCCGCAAGTCCTAAGTCATCTTTTAAAATACGCGACATGGTTCTGGGTACTATCTTCATCCCCCGAGATAAAATCTTTTGCTTTCGGACAGGATTTCTGCGAATTCTTTCCCTTACTGCTTTGATCACCTTTTTCGTACGAACACTACGTGGACGGTCAGATCTTTTTCTGTCACAAACAGAGGAGGTCTCATTGTGCCTATTGATAGCCCGGTACACAAAGATTTGACTAATACCTAGCGTATGGAGAGTTTTAAAATACAACTTTATTAAAACGCAATCACAGCGATTCGGTTCTCTTTATCACCCCACTCCATTTTAATATCGCAAAAAAAAAGTAAAGTTAGCCTGTAACATCCCACTGCTGGGCAAAGGCCTTACCTCAACTATGAGGTATTTTTGTGCCATACTCCACCCTGCTGGCTCAGTGCGGGTTGGTGGCGGGGTGTTTGCAAGGCAAGCGACCAACCCTTGGGACCAACCCTGCTGTCAGATTTTATCAAGCCGCCCATAAGGCCTCTGACTAGACTTAACGACTAATATCAACCGATATTAGCCGGGACCAACGGCTTAACGTGCCTTCCGAAGCGCGGTGATGCTCGTGATGTACGTCACTTATATGGTCGGAATGGTCACCCATCCAAACACGACCGCACCGTAGGTTGCTTCACTTCGGTATCACTACCAAAGCGCTGCTACCGCTGCGCTACGAGCACCACTATTGGCATCAAAATTAAAATGCACCACAATAAAATGTATTGGCGCCACTGATCATGTGCAATCGCATAAAAATGACAGATTCCAAATTCAAATGTAATATCTGTCTTATTTTTTATTGTAACAGTATTTATGGCCAGACTGTATACAGGATTTATCCTAGTTCAGGTGTCAACCCACCATAGTCTTTATGTTTATATGAATTTACTTGTCTTTAATGTAACTTTTAAACTTGTATCTTGTAACTAAGGATTATGGTGAGGCATAAATGAATTGAATTGAACTGTGTATATAGATGAGCGACCATCCTTTCCTGTCACTGTCAAACATTTTGCAACAACTACCCACACTCAGGCCACATTTTCATATTTGTTGTCTTGCTTTTACTAATGCGGCAATGTATAGTTCGTCTTGTTTCCGCATGTTCATTCATTCATACTGGAGTCTGTTATCTCGCTTACACTTATTGGATTATATAATTTTTAATATGTTACCTACATCTGTCTAAGATTAGATACTATTTTAATATTTTTTAAAACTTGATTGCCCAAATTGACAGTGTTATAAAGGTGGACTACATGCCAAAAGCACTCTATCCCAGTTATACCTTTTAACCTTATTTTTAAGTTAGGTCATAAATTCAGAATTCTGAACGAGAGCTCATTTTGCCTTATGCTATCCTGGTACTTGGTGCCGATTGAAACGGTGTTGGACTTAAGAATACGGTGTATTTTTTTTCTCTGTTTGTGTGGATGAGGTAAAATAAGTTGGGCTAATTAAGTATTTCCCTTTTGCGTCAGAAGGCGAGTTATGTTATTGTATACGAGTAAGGTGAAATCATATAACCTAGGTTCTTTCTTTCAATGTTTTCTGTTTATACGTATGGGTTATCCTTGTGATAATTTGTTAAAGAAAATAAAGAACGAAATCAATGACCTATAATAAACTCACAAAAGTTATTGAACCTTAACCGATAAAGATTGAAGATCGGGCCTTATCAGTGTCGATAGCATAAGATTAGTTTCTAATGTGGTAAACAAAGAAAATTGTTGTGAACAATAAACCCTTCCTTCACTGTACTACGTTTTTTAACGCGCAATAAGGTGTGCTGCCCTGAGTCCCATTATGTGTTTTTAAAATACATGATGAGGTACTTACCAAATAGGTATGATGAACCTTACTACCTTGAACATAATGCCAAAAGCATTATCTACCTACCAGTCCACCAGGTGCAACATAGGCACCGTAGGGGTACTTTTGAAGGTGTTTGTTTAACTGCGCAGAGCTAGTAGAAGAAGCACGCATAAAGGAACTAAGCTCTTTCTGCTAAATCAGTACTAGGAGCCCATACGTTGCAAGAGACTTGACAGCGAGGGTTTAATTGGTTCGTTCATTCATTACTTTTGTCACATTCCCACACATCTGACTGCAAACTCACACATTCAAATTATTATACAACCGAGTTTACTTCTGTCAACGATTTTTGCAACTACCCAACTGCTGCATACTAACTGCATTTACTTCAATATTTTATTTTCTGTCTGTCAAACCAACCAGTGTTAATAATTATGTATTATTTATTTTGTGTTATACATATAGACAAAAAAGCTAAACCGCTGCATCTGCAGAATAAAGCTATAATGCAAAGAAATAAATGTGATTTATAATATATTTTTATTTTATTTGCTTACCCATATTAATACAAATAAGTATACACACGTCACCACCCATGATGTTTGGTAAGTTAATGGCTAAATAAATTGTGACCAAAGTAAGTTTGAAATAAATGGGCACATTATGCGAAAAGGACATTTTGCGAAGTGGACATTCTGCGAAAAGGACATTTTGCGAAAGAGACATTCTGCGAAAGGGACATTTTGCGAAAGAGACATTTTGCGACCAGTGGACAATTTGAGAAGTGGACATTCTGCGCCTGAGCCCTTTGGACACGTTACACTAGATACTTCAACATAAATACAGTGAATATTGTTGAATTATAATCAATTGTTATTTATATCAATTATTGTATCATAAAAAATATTTAACAACGGAGCGCTTTCTATTAAATGTTCCATGTTTTTACGATACGTCCACACTTAAAGGCTCTGGGGAACAGACTGCTGTGAGTGAAGTGCTGTGCTGGTGGCAACACTGTGAACTTTTTGAACACCCTCACGACGAGAGATGTATAGTAATATACTAAAATGTACTGAGATGTAAGATGTATCGAAATATAAATGTACATTTTCGTATATTTTCGTATCTTTAAGATACGAAGATGTAAAAATATACATTATAGCTGTTGTGTGTGGTCTTCTGACAATTTCTATGGAAAGATGTATCGTGCTGTAATGTACATCCTTACATTACCTGCTCTGTGTGTGAACCCCTTAAAAGTTGAAAACTGTAGTCAATGAACGAGCTTATTTCACTGATACACATAAATTGGTTACTTATTAAACATGGCGCGAAGAACTGTTGGGCACAAAAGTTCTACATTGAATAGAGCCTTCGACCTATAGCGCAGCGTTGTGGGATGTCCACCGACGAGATGGACAGACGATCTTATGAAGATTGCAGGATCGCACTGGATGCAGACCACTCACAGTCAGTCTGTTGAAAAAGCCGTGCAGAGGGCCTATGTTCAGTAGTGGACGTCTTTGGCTACTAATTATATAAAGAACAAATTAGTAATCTTTGTTAGGTATATGATGCAGATAAATCAAAGATTAATACTAATGAATGTTCTTTCGATGGAACACTGGAACAAAACAAGAATTGACAAAATTAAACGGGTTATTCCGAATTTCCACACTTTTTGTCCATCATGTATCCACATTGACGGCTTGAGTGTGGAAAAATGGTCAAAAATAATGTTCCACTTTTCTAGAAATGTTATTCTATTATTTAATAAAAAAGTTTATAAAAAGCGATTTCGTGAAATTACGGCATGTTGACGATAATACTACTCATTTTTTAGCCCTAACAATACAATAGGTATTGATTACATACTGTACATCAGTATGTAATCAATACCTATTGTTATTGTTAGAACTGAAGTTATCAATTATTACGAATCTCTAATGAAGTGGTTTAAATACTGATGTGGATAAGTGGAACATTTGTCCAATTTTCCACACTAATGTGGATTTTCAGCGTGGAAAATCGGAATAATATAATTAAACTTGACAGTTGCATGCAACTGAAATAGTAAACGCCCTAAAATTACTATAAATTTAAGTTATTAATTTATCGTGCCAAAAGAAACTGAAAATACGTCATAGTATGTGTTAAATAGGCTTTTTACAAAGATAAAACCACAAACTAAACAAAACTTCTTTCTGATATTCAAGTACTAGGTAGGAGCCCATAGGTAAAAAGAGACAGCTGTGTGCACGAACGACAATTATCTACGTCTTATCTGAATTGATGCATTGAATGGGAAAGCAGTAGTAAACAAATATTATACCTAATCTGTTCTGTAATAAAGGAATAGTATGACAAAAAAACTGTCACTCCACAAGTTGGTTTCATTGTTGCACGCAACTGAAATAAATATAGAAATAAGTGTGCTATGTCTTCATGCCAAATAATCTAAGTGAATAGTTAGACATACTTATTCTTCCTTAGGTATACATATGTTGTCCACCAGAAATAGAAAGAATGAAGTCACAAAATGTATATGAAAGTGAAAGACATACAATACCTACTTACCCATACATAGAAGACTGGATTGGAAGACCATTAAATCTTTTACCGAATGGTGACATCATGTAACTTATTCTTTCTTCTTTATTTTTATTTAATTTGTGCAAATATCATGTTTATCATAAAAAAAAAACTCATTTAGTTCACTTAAGTGTGAAAAGTTAGAAAGCATACACTTTTGTATTTGTAATAAATATTACTTAATTGTACTGGATCTTAAATCATCACACTTTAGAATGAAAAGGAGCATTCATGTGATTTTTTCCACATATCCATTTAGTTGGGAGAGGGTGAGGAAATAGTAATAATTTGACCTTTAAAACCAAACGTTACGGAAACAGGTAACTTAGGCAAAAAATTGTGTTCGCAAACTCGTAATCCCAGATACCCCACATGGGTATTTGGATGGGTTTGGCTAGAGAAAAATAATCATAGTCACATTACTTGTATGAGAGGTACCCCAAACAATATTTCTATCATCACTTTGTCAAGGAGATTAGAATACATACCAATGCAAATTTTAGTTTTCCAGCATCTCAGGTCTCTGCGCTGAACTGCAGACAGATGGACATTGTAAAATGATTCTTTGTTGGACTACGGAACCCTAAAAAGAGCCTCTTTAGGTACTCTTTCAAACCTGCATTTAGGAATCTAATTATGATTTCATATAAACTAAATGTTGATATGAAGAAGAAAAGTGAAGAATTGTATCAGTGGTGTTCATCTTCTAAGAATAGTGTCAGTTTTATATAAAGTAATAAAAAATTAATACATCATAGTTTTCTAAAAGTTAAATACTGGTTGTATAATAAATTTTGCCAAACAACACTATATATTTTATTGAAAAAATCATGTTAATTATTACTTAAAGATGTGTAAAATAGTAAATAGATGTTATCTAAATAAAATATTGGTTAGCTTTTTGTATATTATGTATTTCGAAGTTGCTCACAAAGCCAAATTAAATTTACATAAATACAATTTAATGATAACTTTTATACAAGACGTAAATAGTACACAAAAGATTCTTAGTGAAATCATGTTGATGTAGCTTATTTAGTGAAAATCAAAACGGCTAATATGCTTTCACATTCTATTTAAGAGAAAATTAAATTACATTCAGAATCACTAGAGATCAGAAAACTGATATAATTAATTAAGCAATATTCTGCACTCAATCGAAGGGTGGTATTGACAAAACACTTACAAAGACATTCCACTTTGTGACAATACACACTATCCTTTGTATAAAATTAACCAAATTTGTAACCATGAAATATATACATTTAAGTCTCCAGATATTTAATATATTTGCTATTTTAATGATAGTAAAAAAATATGCATACCTAATATTGTAACGAAGCTACATGTGAATGGGTAAACAATTATCTGTCGGACCTTCGAAGCGACCGCTCCGGATACAGGGGCGAGGCTATGTAGAAATGCAGGAAGGGCCTGAGCGAGCGTAGGCGGCCACGGCACCGACCGGCGTGCCGCAAGGGAACCCACTAATAATAAAATTTATCCACAATTGTCTCTTCACAAGTTACTCGGTCTAAGGTGTATAACATAACTTGCACTCTTAAAATCATGATATCTGTTGTCTGGTCGCACCTCGAGTCACGCGTGGGAGGCACTGATGGGTGTGTGCAGGCCGGCACCGGCGCTCAGTTGTCCATCGCGTATCTTCGTGTCCACTCCTTTGCATTTCTAATCGCTTCTCCCTCGTTCACCTTCCATAGCTCAGCCACGTCGTTTGCCAGGGGATCATCAGGGTTAGGCGCCGACAGTAACGCCTGAATTGACAAAAGCACCGTGCGGATCTGCAGTGCAGGGCTCCACTTGTCCTTCAATATGTCCAAGCATATACGACCAAGCCGATCTATGTTCGGATGGTATATTTTCGTTATAAACCTAACCTTAGGCGCGGACATGGGATAGTCCTCTGGTAGAAATAATTCTAATTTAAATAGTCCTCCTTCAAAGGGCGAGTCCTCTGGGCCAGTGACGATTACGTGGAAATAACGTGCATTGGTTTCGCTGGGCACCGCGCTTATTCCCGGCACAGGCTCCTGCATCAGTCGCTGTGTCTCTTTGATTATTCTACGTGGTAGGGCTGCCATTTTAAATATGCGGTCTAGCACAATTTGACAAATGAGAGCAAGTAATCATAAAACTGTAAAAAATATGTAATTGTCTTAACACTGCACGTATTTACGATGAATATTGAGGCACGTCTTTTATTACAATAACATTTTACCCATGATATTGCTAAAAATGCGACTACAAAGCAAAGGTACTTTAATTTTTAACGCCATAGACAACATAGACTTGAATGAACCTATAGAGAACACGTGCAATAGACTATGAATGCGTTCATTAAATACAAAATATTTTTTGTGGAAATAATCGGATTTTAGTTTTGCCATAAAAATAAATCTGTCATCACTAAAACAGTTTTAAGCCAGTCTAATGTACCAACACATTACACTGGATTGAAACTGTTTTAGTGAAATGAAACAATCATTACTCGGCTTTTACACACTCGCACTCGCTACATCGACGTAAAGTGGCGATAAATCCTTGTGTTACTAAAAATATTATTGGGAATATTCACAAGATTGTTATTTGTGACCGTACTTCAAAAACGTATTCTGTTTATTTGATTTTTAATATGTTATCCAGCTTTATATAATTTTTACCTCACTATTTATATTCGTGTTTTTATTAGGTAGGTACACAAATCATAAAAGTACTATCCTCTATCGGAAGACTAGAACAAATAAAAGCTGTCAAACCTGTCTGAAACCGATTTAAGATGACATTAATGTGTGTAAAATTGTTCATGTGTCAATGATGTTTGCCATACCGCTTTTTACATTCATATCGATATCTATAATATTCATTAGTATCAGTTATAGTAGGTATCAATATAAATTACGAGTCGGACTCGCGCACAAACGGTTCCGTATTCGTTGGGTCCGCTATTTTTTTAATAAAATAAAAACAATTAATTTTTTTAAATTAAATAATTCTACTGACACCATACAACTAACGACTTACATGATTAATGCAAAACTTTGATTTTCTTAGTGATGATGGATGAATGGATGGATGTTTGTTACTCCTTCTCGCCAATAGTACTCGATGGATTTTGATGAATATTAACAACACTATAGCTCATAAATCAAGTGTAAAATTCATAACGATATTTTTGAGATCCGAAATCTTTCGCGGGTAGGTAAAGCCGCAGGAACCGCGGAATAAGTAGGAAAACTAAAAGATACATAAATTACAAATGTATTTTTTATTAATTCTATTAATATCTTAACATCATAATAACGGTTGCAATTAGTCCTACACTATTCTAATAGTCAAAACCTATAATAACTGCCATATATGCGCCAAACATTGTAACTATAAATAAGATTACATTCCGCGAGTGACTAATACCAAATCGTAATGGGTTTAACATAATTAGTTGACCGCGTGATCAACAGTCGACACAAAGTATCGATAACTTGATGCAGTCCTAGTGTAAAACGAAAATTATTTCTTTACACAAAATATTCGTAAATATGTATTATTAAATGTTATTTGATCATTGCTTTTTACGTAAATAAACGTTTATAGGCAAGAGTAATCATACTCAGTACCTAAAAATTGAAGGACATTGCCAAAAATAAATCGTAATTTAGGACGTGTGGATTTAGAATATTTTACCTGTGAAATGAAAATTTGTTGGGATTATTTCACTGTGTTGAACAACAATCAATCACCGAACAAGGCACCATGTTTCAGAAGCATTATTTCACCAAAATATACACAATTTCACTTGGAATTATAAAAAAGTCTAATGCAAGTTATTTTCAGCGAGCCTCTGTGGGGCGACCAACTGTTTGACAGCCGCCAAAAATGGTTCTGCTACATCGCAACTCGCATCGCATCGCTTTTTATCACACACAGCTTTCTGCTACTGATATCTCGCTTTTGTCATTCTATTCCAAAGGGATAATAATTAAATGGAACAAATCTATCAGAAGACTGCTGTAACAGTTTCTTTATATAATTAATGGAATCAGGCGTTACTTTGCGGAAATCTGTTATTAAGTTGAAATTTATATATTATTTTGTTAAATTTCCGCTAAGCGACGCCGGTGCAGGCACCTAACAACACGAACCGTCACCGCGTTAAGTATTAGTTCAGGCAAATGCATGATGCACCACCCGGACTCCCTCAACACGCATGCGGCACAGCTGATGCAATTATTAGTACCCAACACCAACGTGCAAAAAACCTCGACGCGTTTCGCCACTACACGTGGCATCCTCAGGAGATGTTGTCGCCTCGGTGGAGCACGGTCTTCCGTGCTTATTTTATTGATATAACTTGTCCCACCTTCAATACATCACTATTTTCATGATACACGTAATATACAGTGCGACAAGGATCTTCTAACCAATAGATAACATTGACAGAGGGGCGCTATCATTAATAAGGGTAGCCAGAGCAAGAAAATCTCCCTTAATTCAGGGAGTCTATTTCTTTATTAGGGTCTTTTTGTTAGATTGTTTTCCCGACCGATTAAAACAGAATTATAGGTACATGTATGTTTATATCATTGTTAAATAATTGTTTTAACAATAAGAACCATTAAAATTTAAGGATTTTAGCTCAGTGGTATTTAAGAACAATCATTTTGATAGTTTACATAGAACACGTATGCAAATAAAACAAAAGGGAAAATCGGAAAAATCTGTTGTAAGATTAGGGAGATTTCGCTACACTTGATCTGGCAACCACATTTTTTTAATTTGACAGTGTTAGTTCTGATTTTGTCCGTTGGCCAAAAGATCCATGTCGCACTGTAAGTGCGACATGGATCTTTTGGCCAACAGCTATTGTCACACCGGCTATTGTCCTATAATATGATAAATATTATAATGTTAGCCCATTTTTATGTGCTACATATTATTTTCATCGCTGATTTTATAGCGAACAAGGAGCACTTAAATAGCCTACATTTCAATTCTCTTCAGGCCTTAGGTATAAGATAAATTGTAGAGATTGCCTTTTGGCGGTGATTCCATCTTCGGCATAAAAAAGCCAGTTTTTATTTTTTTGTAAAAAAACGGCAATACTTTTCGATCGTAGCGCCATGCTGTCATCATGCTGTTTTCAGATAAGTTGGTGGCACTATAACATTTTGGTTTTGCTGAAAATCAAAGCTAGAAATTGCTATGGGCAAGAGCCTTAATTGCACCCTTTCTGTCAAACCCACATTTTTACATAATTGAATAAATAACATTGTTATAAAAATCGCACGAACCAAAAAAATAAACATCGTACGTACATTATCTTATCTTTTTAATAAATTCATTAAGTGAGCCGTTGCATTATAAAAACTGTTGTCTTTTGCACTTTGCAGAAAAACAAATACATTGTCTATGATTCGGAAACGGAAAAAAACGATCTTTCAATTCGGTGCGAAAATAGTAATGTCACGTCAAATAAATGGCGGGATTTGAGAATTTGAATTTTGTTTCTTCGTTTAATATGTTTTAGAGTCCTTTTTAAGTTATTTTATGTAGAAATCGACATAACAATGTGTGTTATTGAAGAAAACAATGAAGACAAAGAAGGAAACAAAGTAAAGCGTGCTGATCGCAGATCGCGCCCTCTGATTCGGATTGTTATTCTCGTGCTAAATTAGGCATATTTCTTGTTGAGCCTTGAAATGCGAACCACGGCCTTTTATTTAAATGAGTTAGGTTAGCTTAGGCTAGTTTAGTGTTCCCCCCCCCCTCGAATGGAGCACGCCTTGTCGTGGCGAGGGGGCTCAGTAGCCTGTCGCAATCCAGCGGCAGGTGAAGCCAAGATGCTCCGTGGACAGTGCCGCTGCGTCTGTTCCCGTATCGGGCGGCAGTGGCCATAGTGAGTCGCGTCTGTCTCGCATCGAGCGGCGGCTCACTAACAGTCGTTGGACTCCCGGCACCCCTCTGGTTTATCAGAGGAGGCAGGGGATGTCCTGAGGACTTTGGTCCTCTGGGCGAGCTCGGCGTGCATTTGCCGTCGGGCGTGGCTCGCCTCGTCGGGAGGGTCTCGGACAGACGGTGTGGGGACACCTCTGTCCAATCACCAGGGACCCTCCTGAGGCGCCAGTGTGCCGTCGGGAGTGGGATCGCCCCACTCCGTGGAGATCCGCCCTCCTGATAGAGGGTGGAGGTTGCGCTGGCAAGGGTCGCGGGACTGTTGAGACACCGCGGCCCCTGCTGTCAAAGCCACCAAACGCGGCGGGCGTCGTCAGGTTTTAGTGGGTATACCCGGGGGCGAATCCGGGGGAGTCCCACACACGCCCCTCCGTTCCCCGACGGAGAGGTACGGTGCGTAATCGGCATTTTCTGACGTTAAAAAAAAAGGCTAGTTGAGTGTTAGTTTTATACTGATAAGTGTAAATATTGAACTTCCTTTTTGGCTACTTGACAACTTTTGGAAAAGTGGTGTAAAATGTGCGCACTAATAATTTATGCCCCTTACATTTCGGATTTGCTGGGAAATTTTATAATTATTGTAATAAAACAAGATTTTTAGTGGTAATACTGTACAATAAAGGACGCGGGGTAGGGGGAGGGGAAGGGGGTTGGGGAAAGAGGGTTGAAGGGGGTACCCCCTGATACTCTCCCTTCTTGAAGCAAGCTTTTGGTTTCTGAGATATTCATGATTGAAGTTTGAGGTTATGACTGGACTAAAAGTGTTAAAATTCACTTTTGGATCATCAAATTTAGGGGTGGGGGGAGAGGGGTGGAGGGGAAGGTGTAGTAAAGAGGGGGGTGGGGGACATGCGTATTCCCTACGAAATTGCCTATTTTCAGGGGTTTAAAGAGATGACAAAAAATTATAAAACGCAAGATCAGCGTCCTTTAAAGTACAGTATATCCTTAATTTTGTGTTTTGGCAGGTTTTTGCAAATTTCTTTTTGTGATCAGTGTTAAGGCTTATGAGTACTTTATCTCCATCGGTGGGCACCCACTCACAGCCGCAGTTCTTTCACTGTTCAATTTGTAATTCAAATAGGACTTTTAAAGGTAAGAGGGGCCTTAATATTCATATTGCCCGTAGTCATAATAGCACCAATTTACCCGCATCTCTCCCTATTTCCTCTATTCCACATCCTTTATCTTCTTCTCAATCTTTTGAATCTATCATCACAAACCTTCACCAATCTACTCCGCTGGTTAAACGGATCCCTAAGGGAGCTCGAATAGCTTTAGCTAAATGCCTTTCTTCTTGTATTGAAAAATGTTTCGATAATACTGAAACTGCCTTGCAAGATCTTTTTAGTTTTTCATACTATTTTTTCACGTAAACTCTCCTTCTAAAACTTTAACTCGGGTGCTATTAGATAATGCTTCAAATTTCCACAATCCATTCAGTTCGTCTAGTACGATATCTTCCAATTTTAACGTTTATCGTACCGTTGAGAACAAGGTTATGGACGGCGACCTGAAAAACGCAGCCCGAATCTTGTTCTCCGATGACACTCTCGCTCCCCCTAATCAGGAAACTCTCGAGAGCCTTCGTAGTAAGCATCCTTCACATCCAGATTCTCCATCTTTACCTGTTCCTCCTCCTCGAAATTTCCAACCCTTACAGATACTTGATGACGGCGACACGTTTGCTGCCATCATGTCATTTCCGGCTGGTTCTGCTGGCGGCATCGACGGCATCACTCCCCAACACCTGAAGGACTTGGTGAGTGCTTCCGCTGCTGACGCCGGTAGAATTTTGCTTTCCAACATAACGAAATTGTGCAACTTTCTCTTATCTGGCAAGGTAACTGAAAGTTTTGTCCCATTTTTATTTGGTGCTAGACTTTGTGCTTTTCGAAAAAAAGATTGTGGCATACGCCTTATTGCTATTGGCTCAACGTTTCGTCGTCTTGCAGCCAAATTAGCCTGTCGTGATCTTTTTTCTCCTTTGAAAGAGTATTTTCAACCCATTCAACTTGGTTTCGGCAGTAAGGGAGGTTGCGAGGCCGTGGTTCATTCCGCTCGCAATTTCCTCTCCTGTGACGAATCTGAAGTTTTTTTGAAAGTTGATGTGAAGAATGCTTTCAATTCTCTTGACAGGTCTGCCTTGCTGAATGAAGTTCAGACTTACACTCCACAGATTTATCCCTTTGTTTTTCAGTGTTACCATAATCAATCAAAATTACTTTACAATGAACATTCAATTGTTTCTGCAGTCGGTGTTCAGCAAGGCGACCCTTTAGGTCCAGCCCTTTTTAGTTTAGGCATCCATCCTGTCATTTCATCCTTAAATTCTAAATTCAATGCTTGGTATCTAGATGACGGCTCCTTTGGAGGCAAAGCAGATGTTGTTTTCCAAGACCTTTTCCTGATTATAGAAGGATTTAAGAAATTAGGCTTGGAACTGAACCTTTCAAAATGTGAACTTTTTATTAATGATCACGTTTCGTCTGGTTCCCGTCAGGCAATCATTGATAAATTCAATTCCCTTGCTCCTAACCTAACATCAAAATTCTGAATTCTAATCGCTTTGCCTCCTGGGTGCCCCTCTTCTTGATCCCAGCATCGAACCTTTTCTTTCACCCTTTCAGCCCCCAGATTAGAACACCTAAATTCACACATTGCATTTAATATACTTAAATCGTGTCTTTTGCCTAAATTTACATATTTCTTACGTGCTATTCCTATCTGGAAAATAATATTTTAATAATATATATTATAATAATAATATATATATATATATATATATATATATATATATATATATATATATATATATATATATACAGGGTGTTGATTTCAATCCGAGCGGTATTTATAAAAACAATGTATGATCCCATATAGAACACGTATGTGGAACCAAATATTACAAAATAATTAAACTGAAATTTTAAGCGATTATTTTTTATGAAACCCTTACTGCGTTGTGGCGTCAGACACTGCATTATGTTTACACTGTAATCGTAGCGGGCGCGAATCGCGTAGCACGCGACAAGTAGGTACTAACTAGCGGTCAGTGCTGATTTATCTTTATCTGCCGGGTACGTTATGCCCGAGTGTGTATGTTGCTATTTTTACCGACTTTAAGAATAAGCGATTTCACGTGTTTGGATTAGTTGATTCCAAATTTCCCTTCCTACTTTAATTGGGCTTAGGACCGACAAACATACCTAAAACTCATCTGTAACAAATCAAATTACCTAATCTTGATAAAACTCACTGAAATTGGGCAATCCATCAGAAATTCTGAAACTTTAACCCGAAACACTAAAATTTGAATCAATTAATGGCGCAATGGGTATCGATCGCACTGTTTTTCATTAATTTGAGCAATCAATCGAGAATCTATCGAACCTCAAATTCTAAATTACTACTACGAATTGAATCTTAATCTAGGCTAACTAAAGTCATATGTACTGTACTGTAACTTAAACACAATTTGAGCCATCAGGTGGGAATTGGCTTGGCTAATCTTTTGAAAATCAAAAGAAGTTTTAATGGTTTATGAATTTTTTAGTTATTATTACTTAATGAGCAAAAGTCATGTAAGTCATTTTAACTAACTTCGGGAGTTCAAACGGAAATCAAATCCTGAGCTTTTGTCTAGATTTATGCTAAACCGTTTCAAAATAAAAAAGTACCAGGATTATTAAATGACGCGAGTCTAAAGTATTTTTGGCGTAGTTAAAAATTTGGAATCAACTTATTTACATCGATTTATCTTTACATTTAGTTTTTTGTACATTTTTATTTACACTAACCTCAATAAATGATCGAAGTGTCCACCAGACTGAGCAATACACAGTCTGGCACGGCGTCTGGTGTTCCCTTATAAACTGTTCAGCACAAAACGATTTTGTCAAACTAACTCGAATGCACTGACTATTCTCTGTCTTAGGTCATTAACGTTTGTTGATTCTTCGGTATACACAATACGTTCACCAAACATCCTTACAGCTGCACTCAAACTATTGTCAGTTATTGCATACAATCGCACCATTTCAACGAGTTCACCGTTAGAATAATTTTGCGTCATTTTCTCAAAACATGTTGCCTATGCGATGTTATTAGCACAACTGAGGTATGAGCGACGGGCGAGAACGAGATAGCGCGGGCTGGGCGATAAAAAGAGATAGCCGCTACTTCACCGCACGGCGCTATGGCGGGCGGCGGGAACCCTGTGCGCAATGCTCACGCGCCAAACAAAGGATTGCGGTGCCTTTGTGCTTTGTAGGTATCGTTCGTTCGCACGCAAGCCGGCGCGGTGGGGACCTACTCTAAAAATCGCTAGGGTCTACTTTGAAAACCGTCATTATTTAATAAAAATAAAAATATTTTTTCGAACTCATTTTTTTTTGTGATTCATGATCATATATATATAATAATAATAATTTAAAACTATTTGACACCACCCTTGAAAATAGTTTGGAAAAATTTTTAAATTTACTTTTCGATAATAATTCTTGGGTTCAGGCTTCGCTTCCTATTCGTTTTGGTGGTATCGGAATCCGCCAAATTTCTAGTATAGCCCTCCCCGCTTTTCTCTCCTCTTTGCATAGCACTTCCGTTTTAGCCGGAAAAATATTTGAACATCCTCGCCAACTTTCTGAGGTGAGAGAGGCAGAGGAGTTTTGGCAAGGCCTCTGTCCTAGAGAAGACATCCCAAAGGAACGTCACCAGTAAAAACTTTGGGACGTCCCTCTTGCGAGAGAGACCTTTAATAATTTACTTCAAAATTCCGTCAGTGACAGAGGTCGCGCAAGGCCCTTACTCAGGGCGCAAGTTTCCTGCAAAAATTCTGGTCATTGGCTTCATGCTTTACCGTCGAAAAATTTGGGCACTCTTTTCGATAGTGAGTCTTTCCGGGTGTGTGTGGGCCTCCGCCTTGGTACCCCTATATGTGAAATTTTTACGTGTCCATGTGGCAAGGAGGTTGATAAATTTGGTCTCCACTGCCTTTGTTGCCAGCAAAGCGCTGGGCGTCTCGCCCGTCACGCTACCCTTAATGACGCCATCAGAAGAGCTCTTGCGACCGTTAATGTTCCTTCCACGTTGGAACCACGTGGTTTGGTCCGTGATGATGGCAAGAGACCCGATGGCCTAACGCTTATTCCCTGGGAACGGGGTCGGGCCTTAGTTTGGGATGCAACTTGTGTCGATACTTTGGCCCCTTCCCATCTCAGAGCGCAGCGGAGTTGGCTGAAAACGCCAAGCGTCGCAAGTACGTCTCACTTGCAAGTGATTATGTGTTTGCGCCGTTTGGCGTTGAAACATTTGGGCCGTGGGGACCCTCTGCTAAATTGCTATTTAGAAAAATTTCGTCAAAATTAAATTCTGTGACAGCCAATAATAAAGCTGGCTGGTTCCTAGCTCAAAGGATCAGCATAGCTATCCAACGCGGCAACGCAGCCAGCATCATAGCCTCCTTGCCGCAAGGAAATGGTTTCGTTTTTGAATAGGTTGATATTAAGTTATTTTTTTATGTTACATGTCTTAGTTTATTTTTTTCTTGTTTGTTATCAGAATTGAATTTGTCGAATATTTAGGCGCATTACTATTTTTATATTACGATAAAGTGGCATCCCACCAAATGTCATTTTTGTCTATCTAATTAAAAATAAAAATATAAGTACTATTCATCCTTAGTTAAAATTAGAGATGGGCCGAATACTCGGTTAATACTCGGTACTCGGCGTACTCGGCGGGTTTTTGATACTTTTACTCGGCCGAGTAACTCAGTTTTAAAGTCGAGTAAACTCGGTTTAAGTAAAGCAGTACAGTAAGGTAGATATCATCTAAACAATATGGGAGATGTTTTTCAATCTCAAAAAAAAACTTTAAGTATGTGAATTTTATAAAGAAAAATTATGATGCAGTAACACAAAAATCTCTGCTCATTCTGGTAACGGCCTATTCCTTTTTTCTTCGTAGACGTTACCAGCCTCCAAAAGTTATCACTCGCTATGCACATTGCTTGCAGGTGCGCATAGTAACACTCGTGCTAAACGTGCCAGTTCTGGATACCTTGTTTGGTGCCCTGCCCACCACTCGAAAGGACTCTTATCTTTTGACAGCTCATTCTAAAGATCTAAGATCATCGCGCTGTAGAGGCTAGATAAAGCTAATTTTGCGCGAACCTGTTTGTAATTGTTTACACAGCCAAAACAGGAATTTGTTTGTCACCGAGTTACTCGGCCGAGTACTCGGTTGAAAAAAAAAATGAACCGAGAAAACTCGGTACTCGTAACTCGTCAAAACTGGTACTCGGCGGATCTCTAGTTAAAATGCTTAAAGTGGTACTCGGCGCATCTCTAGTTAAAATGCTTTGTGGCTTAGCAAATAAATAATATGCTCTATTGTGCG
The DNA here is from genome assembly GCA_963924145.1 of Pyrausta purpuralis. Taxonomy (NCBI): domain Eukaryota; kingdom Metazoa; phylum Arthropoda; class Insecta; order Lepidoptera; family Crambidae; genus Pyrausta; species Pyrausta purpuralis. The sequence goes on from OZ001659.1 coordinate 22,602,701, forward strand.
TTGCAAGGTAGATTCAACCTACATTTGACTATGCTAATATTACGATGCCCCAATGAGGCTGTCAGTAACATGCCCTCCTTGTTTCGGGCTTAATAGGCAATCGAGCATATTGTTAGGATCAATCGCTTGTGGAAATTGTTTTAGTCCTGGGACCACGGCAAATTGCCATTCAATGGGGCTTCATCAGGCTTTGAGAGGTACTGTGGCAGGTAGTTAGCTTTGTTATTATTAAACAAGCTTAGTTAGTAGCAGGGAAAATTGCTTTGCGAAAATGAATTGGCAATTTTAATATTGTATTTTATTATTTGTATTGCTCAAATTTAGGGTACAAAGGTGGAGTTAATGCTAAAAGCATTCTCTGCCTGTCAGACCTTTAGGTCATGCAGAAAGATGGCAATGCGTGCAGTGAAAAGCTTCTAAAGAAATAAGGAACACAGTAACAATAATCCTATAATAATAAATATACATATTATAATGATAATATTATATAAATAAAAAAACGAATTTAAAAGAGGTCGCTATAACTTTAACAATAAACATATATAATTATACCTACTTAAGCATAGGTACATAAAGCAACCAAACATACATTAAATTTTCAGCTAGAATAGAAAGTCTTCATTCTTTAGCCAATTTTGTATACCGTTTTGTATAGTTAGCTGGAGGCCGATTCTCGCATGATCGTAAAAAGTTCACACTCGTAAAAAAGTTCGAAACTCGATTTTTTTTCGAAGGAAACAAGGCTTGTGTATTCTCAGACCTTCACAGTCGAACTAATTCGATGGAACGTCACACGAACATTTCGATTGATGGAGACCAATAGATTTCGAAATTCGTATACGAACTATTGAGGTTCTAATCGGTCAAAATGATAACCTAACCTAAAATTGAGAAAATTTACATTGACTTTGAATGATTTGTAGCTGACTTCGAATAAAGAAGGTTTTCTGTGTGTCCAATATATAATGATTTATTTGCCCTCTATTATATCATGTTTGGCTAAACTGATTTTGATGCGGTTTTCAGAAGAGTATAGTTCTACGATTTAGAGAAGTTTCGAGTATATGAATTGACTTACAAAAAACAGGATCTCCGTTTGTCCGGCATGCCTAGGCCGTAGTCACTCCGGGCTTACCTTTTAAAGGAAAATCGCTTGCACACAAGACACAAAACAGGCGTCGGTTCAAACAAAAGTCGACACAAGGTGCAAGCGATTTCAGCTCTTAAGGTGGTTAGGCAGCGGTGACCTCGATAGGACTTAATATTATGTTAAGAGCTATCCAACCTTGGATACATCTAGACCCAAAGTAAGTACTTGACAAGTCGAATGTTACGAGCCCAACCCGATTTGGTTTTGTTGTTTTATTACGGAGTACCTTTGATCACCTTTAGCTTCATTCTCAGACCCTGGTTTTATATTTTGACTCTGTTTCAAGCTCATGATCATGGATTGCCCCTATGTATTGAAAACAATCCTGAATTCAAATTTCCTAATGTCAATGACTAGGGAAGATTAAACAGTATAAATAAATAAATTTCATCCAAATAAAAAAAACAATTTAGCCAGAGGTTTTATTTTCTTCATGCATCAGTCAAAACACAAAATATTGAAGAAGCAATAATGTTATTGTTATAAAAAAAACTGTTTAAAGCCATTGATCATATTTATCAGGAAAGTTTCCATCCTTTAATCTAATGCGCTTACATATCTAACAAATCATTTATTTTGTTGTGAATGCATGCAGTTGTGTTCCCAGGAGTATTTAAAATCCCTTCATTTGGCGCTCCTTCATTTTTGATTATTATAATTTGTTCTACTGCTCGCTTCTGTAAAAAACAATAAGCAACTTAAATATCACAGAAAGTTACCTACTACAACACACACACACACACACACACATTGTCATTTAGGGCCGAGTAAGGTAATATGGCGCGTCGCTGCGTTTCATTTCATGCTATGCATGAATAATGAAATTTTAATAATTGATAGATTTTAATAATTGATTGATTTGAAAAAATTTTTGGTAAAGTTAGACGATAAATCTATTTATTTGTTTAATTTGATGTACAAATTCACAAAACTATACATATTGTTAAAAATATAATAACGGTAGATCAATTATTAAAATTTCATTATTCATGCATAGCATGAAATAAAACGCAGCGACGCGCCATAATATTACCTTACTCTATGGCCCTAAATGTCAATGTGTGTGGTGTGTGTCAAAATTGTTTCAAATATCGATTTTTCAGTAACGTAGAAAATTTATTTTTCTCAAATTTTGCTTAAAATCAGAATAAGTAATAATTACAATGCTAAATACAAACAAAATCTAGATACTTTCTAAGGTTGGTATGACGCTGTTTGTTTAATAATATGTTTTTTTTTTATTTACTTAACTACAAGGAAGAGGCATTTAATTATTCTTTATTAGTAATAGGTTCAGTTAACTAACCACACAGATATTTGTGTACCTTCTTAATGTGGCGCCTGGATAAAGTTTTTAATAACCTTTGTAGATATGTAGTGTTCTTACATAAATAATAATATAATATTTCGTTGCCAATCTAATGCGATAAAAGACTGGTTAAAATACATGGGAATACTTGAATACCTTAATTCTCTGATATCTAGGTAAGTACCTAATTAACTAGACACATACATAATGATAGTTTTATTTTCATAATTTATAAATCAAACCATCAAATTTGCCATTTATAACCTAAATCTATGTGTGTTATAGTATTGCCTATAACCTTATTATAAACAAATAATACATTGGCAATCTGTTCTATGAGTGCTTGAATGTGTTCAAACATAGTTTATGAATTCCACCTACAAGTATCTACAATAATCATTATTATCCCAGAAAATAATATAATACCTACTGAGCAAAAAAAAATATATGGTTCAAGTTTTGTTTTTATATTGTGTGTAGTAGGTAACTTTCTGTGATATTTATGTTGGTTATTGTTTTTTACAAAAGTGAGCAGTACAACAAATTATAATAATCCAAAAGGTCGGAGCGCCAAATGAAGGCATTTTAAATACTCCTGGGAACACAACCGCATGCATTTCACAACAAAATAAATGATTAGTTAGAAATGTAAGCGCGTTGGATTAAAGGATGGAAACTTTCCTGATATGACCAATGGCTTTAAATTGTTTTTTTTTTAACAATAACATTATTGCTTCTTAAATGTATTGTGTTTTGACTGATGTATGAAGAAAATAAAACCACTTGCTAAATTGGTATTTTTTATTTGTATGAAATTTATTTATTTATACTGTTTAATCTTCCTTAGTCATTGACATTAGGAAATTTAAATTCAGGATTGTTTTCAATGCATAGGGGCAATCCATGTTCATGAGCTTGAAACATAAAACCAGGGTCTGAGAATGAAGCTGAAGGTGACCAAAGGTACTCCGTAATAAGACAATAAAACCAAATCGAGTTGGGCTCGTAAGATTTGACTTGTACTTTGTCTCTATATAGTATCCAGGGTTGGATAGCTCTTAACATAATATTAAGTCCTATCGAGGTCACCGCTACCTAACCATCTTAAGAGTTGAAATCGCTTGCACTTTTTGTCGACTTTTGTTTGAACCGACGCCTGTTTTGTGTCTTATGTGCAAGCGATATTCCTTTGAAAGTGGTAAGTCGGGAGTGACCACGGTTTTTTGTAAGTCAATTCATTTACTCAACTTCTCTAAAATGCATCGCAAATCGGTTTAGCCAAACATGATATAATAGACGGCAAAAAAACATTATATATTGGACACATAGAAAACCTTATTTATTTGAAGTCGACTAAAAATCATTCAAAGTCAATATAAATTTTCTCAATTTTAGGTTAGGTAATCATTTTGCCAGATTAGAACCTCAATAGTTCGTATACGAACGAATTTCGAAATCTATTGGTCTCCAGCAATCGAAATGTTCGTGTGACGTTCCATCGAATTAGTTCGATTGTGAAGGTCTGAGAATACACAAGCCTTGTTTCCCTCGAAAAAAATTCGAGTGGTGAACTTTTTACGTGTGTGAACTTTTTTCGATCATGCGAGAATCGGCCTCCTGGCCGTCCACGTAGTGTTCGTACGAAAAACGAGCATGTGAGCCGAATAACTCTTGTTTGCCAGTAAATATTTTTGAGTGACTGAGATGACTAAGGTTGATGAATCTAAATGAAGCTTACCGACAAACCCTTAACCGCGACGAGAAGGACTGTATTTTCTCTCGTTCTAGTCAATTGTAAATATATCTTGTTAATTTTTAACTTTACCTTAGATAAGTTTTGTCTTGCAAGGCAATGCATATTTGTCACCTTTCAGTGTACGATCAACACTCGTCGGTTTTATCTACGTGTCTACGTGATTTTAGTAAAACAGCCATTACAACTTGAAAAAACTTTTATTCACACCCGAATATGGAAAGTGGACAAGAAGTCAGGCGCTCGAACGACCACATGCTCGAAGTCCATAAAAGACAGGCGGCCATCTCCATCAACGTCTGCCTCATCCAGCACGCTAGCCACAATCTCGCGGCGCTCTTGAGGGTGTAATTCTCCTTTGGTGAGGAGTCTGGTCGCTTCTAGCAGGTCTTCGCGACCTATGTACATGTCGTCGTCTAGGTCGTAGATTCTGAAGGCGTACCTGAAGAAAAAGGGTGTAAGATTAGGATAGCTGAGGTGTAAAATAAGCATAAGTTAGAGTGAGGATCTATTGGTCTGGACGTAACCAAAACAAAATGCGTTGCGGTTTGCGGCATGCACTTGTATCGTATTTAACTGTTTTCCATTTGTTGTCTTAGAGTTCTTACACACTGCGACTTTTAGCAGCGCGTTTTGAAAACGCGCTTCAGCATCGCGACTCATGCAATGAACAGATTAAATTAAGCATTGATGCAGTCACGCGTTAGTATCGATGCAGAAGCGTGTCTGCATCGATGCTTACGCGCGTTAGTATTGATGCAGTCGCCAAAATTCTTTACATAATTTGTAAATTTCCATCTTCTGCATCGCGACTGTATCGAAGCTAACGCGCGTTAGAATCATGACTATATCGATGCTAAAAGTAGCGCAGTGTGTAAAGGTTGACATTGTGCGACTGCATTGATGGTAATTCGCGTTAGCATTGCGACTGTATCGTTTCGAAAAGTCGCAGTGTGTAAAGGGTCTTATTGTTTGTGTTATGTGTCATCATATATTTAAGTGTATGTTTGTAATGTCCCATTTCCAATTATTAATTTTTTAAAAGTATTACTCGTACATGCACTTGTAAAAAGCTAACCGCCCGAGGTACCATTACGTAATTTTTTTTCGTCAGGATATACAGTTGGATAATACATTAAGTTAAGATGGAACTAGCAAGGCTCAGCTAACGTAAAGGGTGGTTGAAAGGCGTTCGACTTGTTCGAGACGGACGCGAGGTTGGTTTGATGAACTGCAAACACAAATCTCAGCTCTTCTAACAGCCGTGTATTGTAAGCGCCTAAGGTTACGAGTATTATGTAGATAATAAAATATAGTAGTCTCCAAGCTCAAGTAGTAAAGGTCCAATTTGATCTTCTAACAACACCCTACTAATTAATGACCTCCCTTTTACTCAGAAGAATATAAAGAAGTTTGTGTCATATACCAAGCCTTGATATCTCTGGGTGCGGCCTCGCTGAAGACGGACATCATGTCGAGGAAGTCTTCAAAGGTCAGGTTGCCGGAGCCATCGTGTGAGAACACCTGGCAGATCCGCCTCTTGAATGGGTTCTCCTGGAAACAAAAGGAAATCATTGGAGTTGTGTTGTTCATCTACCTAGATAGATAAACCTTTATTATGAACAATATCACGTTTATATCAAGACCGAAATCACCCGACCAATAAGAAAATATCGCTTTTGTTGAATGCTTTCAATACGACGTTATTGTTAAATTGGTCGGTAAATACTTAATTATGGTTCTAAGCTTGATTCTAACTGATAAGTTTTTAAAATACGTAGGTTAGTTAGTAAAGTTAATTCACGTGCAACTCCGATTGTTAAGTCATAGTTGGGATAATATTTGAGGAACATCAAAGTGAAAGCAACTTATTAGCTTTAGGGTCGATTTTACCAACGTCAGATAAACTTATCCGACCGAATAAGTATAAAACGACCGATTTTTAAATGACAATTACATAAATGATTGCTGACAAATAGGTGAAGTTTTCATATTCGGCGCTTGGTATTATATTCGACGAATATTCCTTTTCTGACCTAAGTAACATAGGGCCTTAATGATCAAATTCATAGAGCTATTGATACGATATTTAATCAAAACATTATTGAAATTTAATAAAATATCTGTCAGTCCCGGCTCGTTGATCCGTACCCGTATCCGTCTACATAAGTTGTTAAGCCTAGTCACAGGCCATATGGGCGACTTGATAACATATGACAGAAATTTTTAGTCGCTTGCCTTTCAAACACCCCCCGCACTGAGCATAAGGGTATTTTTGTACGTTTGCCGTCTCACGATAATGGCGGTAACGACTGGATAAAGTGGTAAGGACATGAAATAAAGGTTGAAGCAAATCTACCCACCCGGCACGGGCACAGCACCAACCAGGCGTCAAATATACGCAAGCACTTTACGTCAAGGGAACAGCAACGCCGGCGCAAGGGAACGGCGGCGTCGGGTAGCGACCGCCTCGCCTCGGATCGTGTATGCTACAACTTATGACAGTTCTTCTTGTGAATGATAGCCCGTTTGACAAGGTGGACAGATAGTCGTTAACCAGCGGGGGACGCGCCTTAAGCGCGTCACAACGCATGCGCCGCTGGTCGAGAGCGGGTCCCGAGTTGATCTCGATATAAGGTGGTGACGTTTAATACAAAGAATACTAACGCCTCGAGTTGATACGGCGCTGTCACCGTGACGAGTTGATTTGTGGGCTTCGACCTTAAAGTGGCGCGTCAAGATAAGGCAAATACTTTGTAACGAAATCAGGAGAGGAGAAAGATTATTTTTAAATATATTAAAGTAAAATGTTATTATAATTTCTTACCTTTAATGCTTTAGAATATTTTTTTTAACACTCACAGTGTCATATTTTATATTCATAAAGATGAAATAAGAAACCAAAAATTTGCGCACGGGCGGGACTTGAACCAGCAACCTTTTGGCAGACCGGGCCAAACGCTCTTACCAATTGAGCTACCGTGCTATCAGTCCGACCCTGCGAAATTTGTGGTTACTTATGAAAACGTCAATTGCGTGACGCTTAGCGCCATCTAGCCGTCTGTTTATGAAACAGATGGCCTAAGCAGTTATTCTTTACAGAATAAATTCAACTTGGAAATTGATGTCGCTTCGCTATCTAATGCTTTAGAATGTTTTTTTTTAACACTCACAGTGTCATATTTTATATTCATAAAGATGAAATAAGAAACTAAAAATTTGCGCACGGGCGGGACTTGAACCAGCAACCTTTTGGCAGACCGGGCCAAACGCTCTTACCAATTGAGCTACCTTGCTGTCAGTTCTTACCTTTAGTTCAGGCAACCGCTCTATCTCTTCGACGGGTACGGCTATGGTATGCGCCTGATTCTCTGTCATCCGCTTTGGTACCAGGTCGGGGTTGACTTCTCGGAACCGTTTGAACACTCTGTAAATGCCAGGCAACAGAAAACATTTAGTTTACTTTATACAGATTGAACTGGCATTGTAAACGGTTTGAAGATCTAACTTTACCTTTGTCTATACCTTTTTATAGCTGCGAGCAAAATACTACTATGAATTTACTTATAATATGGTGTTCCCCCAACTCAGAGATCATGTTTTTACAAAAGAAAACCTCTTCACAAAATTAAAAAAAAACTATTGGGAAAACTCGCACCATCACGCGTAACTACGAAATACTACGCCGTAGCCAGTCAGCTTCGAAAAGGCGACCAGTGTCGGAAGTCTCGACATAGTTCCATGTAAAACCACCAGGTGGCGCTCGAAAAATGCTAAAACAAAATTAGTGTTTTCGTGTATTTATTGATTAAGAAGAATTTTCCAATGAAGCTTAAAAATTACAAATATTTTTTAAGATTTATTAAATATACAAGCTACATGAGTTAAAATGATATTTGATGAGTAAGAAAATCATAAAATTGAAATTGTCGACGTGAAATGTCAAAAATTTTGCATCAGACTTCGCCCGCTGGCGTTGGTAGTTTTAACTCGTTCGCTATTATCGCAATAATAACTTTAATTTGTTTTTTTTTGGCATTAGTATCGTTTGTCCAACCAATCCTAAGTTGGGGGTCGCTGACCAAAACAACATCCTGTAGAGGTATCTCACCATTTGCTTAATGTTCACTTGAAGAACATTATAATAACGTTTGTATTCTGGCAAACTTCCTGATTTACAAATAAGCACTGAGCACAAACACAGAATACTCTAAATCACAGCCGACTGCCAATCCATCATAATTATCGACCAAAGTACGCCCACTGCTGAACATAGCCCCCCCCCCCCCCCCCCCGCTGCTTTGCACAGCGACCGATCACCGATCCAGTTTGGTCCTGCGATCTCTACAAGGTCTTCGTTCCGCATTGTCGGTGGACGTCCTATGCGGCGCCTTTAGTCAAAGGGTCTCCTATATATATAAAACTTTTCTGCTCCAACGGCCATCAGCTCTTCGCACTATGAGCCCTGCCCATTGCCACTTGAACTTACTGATCCTCAGAATTATGTCCGTTACCTTAGTTCTTCTTCATATATCCGCATTGCTGATTCTATCTCGTAGATACTTACCATACGACTCACATCATACGAAATTTGTAAAATCTACAGACCTACTTGTTTTCGTACATAATATTGATTATTGAGACTTTATTCAGTAAACAAGAAACCTAGAGCTCTCACATAGTTTTTTGCGTATAATCTTCCATAACCTTCAATCAGCCGTATCGGGTATCCAGCCACACGTGAGCAAACCTTGGATCCGAATAATCCCAAGGAGTACCTCATCGCAAATCCGCTTATCCTTACTCGCAGTTACGCAGCAGTAATCTTTAATCTGTCCTGTATTTTTGAGTCACATTTCACCGCTAGCTAATTACTGTTAGAAAGTATAAGATCTATTCCACCTTATTACAACAAAGATGACACAGTTTATAGCTAGACTAAAGGTTACCCGACCAATTAAAAAAGTATACCTCCTTTGTTCAATGTTGTCATCATGGCATTATTTTTAAATTGATCGGTTAATAGGTACCTTAATGCGATACTAAGGCTGAAATGAGTGATCGTTGGAATGAAACTAGTTTCTTAATATGCCACTACAATCAAATCAAAAGGTTTTACACAGCACTTACGCATCTTCAACGCAGGAATTCCCTAGATAGATAACAGATTACTGTTATATCGTCTATTTATAAGCATAATAAAACGAAGCAATACTGCTGCAGTACTGACCATCGACCACAAATAGACTAATGGCAACCGGTCGTTATGGGAAACTACGAGAAAGGCCTATATCCAGCAGTGGACGTCTTTTTGGTGATAAAAAAATAATAATGCATCAGGCAACACACCAATGTCTTGGTTTTGAACTAAGGAATTTTCTTCCTTGTGCTCGACAATGATTATGAAGGGGGCGTCTTCCATATATAATTAAATTCATAAACATCCATGGCTTAGGTACAAGCGTTGTCGTGAAGCGACAAATGTGGAGAAGTAGAAGAAGGTAAAAGAAAGAGGTAGAAGAGGGAATAGAATTTATATTACAACAAAAAGAATACAGTACCGAAAAATGAGATGAGGTGATGTCTGTATGAATGTAAGTAAAGTGCAGTGGGCGTGAGTAAGTATCTTCAAATCTTCAATAAGTATTGTCCTGGGGCAGCAAAGGCCGGCGTCGGAGTGCAGGGCCGACACAGCGGAGGTAGCAGCGACGCCGATGTGCAGCGGTGACAGGCGCCGTGAAGAGCAGTGACGCCGATGTGCAGCGGTGACAGGCGCCGTGAAGAGCAGTGACGCCGATGTGCAGCGGTGACAGGCGCCGTGAAGAGTGACTCACAGCAGTAATGAGGGTAACGGGCACTATATAGAAAATGTTATGATCAGTTGGAGTGCCAGAAGTACTTGGTCTCGGATCCTCTTCCGAGAAGGAGACAGGTCCCTCCCCTAGAGCGAGGAGGTGTTACTGCAGTCAATGTGCTTGGATACTCCTCCGGTGTCCGGTCCCTCCCCTAGCGTGAGGAGGTGTTTCAGTAGTCACCGGCGGTTCTTCAAGACTTCTTGAGGGAAGATGTAGAGTATTTATTTATTGGAGTATAATAGAACTGTTCGAGCTTAGAACTCGGAATCGAATGAATTGAATGAAAAAAGTTAAGGCTTATATAGGGGGCCGGGGCCGTTCAAATTTAGATCGAGGTAGGTTCAAAAATAGAACATGAATACTGGTGGTTTACAGAGGATTAAACCCGAAAAAGTAATAAACTTTGATAGAAGTTGTCAGACTTTGAAAGATATTGTCATAACAACCATGTCAATAAAGATAAAAATATTTCAGAAATCAAGCAATATATATAAATAAACAGGAAAATGAATCATCACCCAATGCAAATTAAAGGAAAATTGCAAACAAAGGTAAAACACAGCTATTTTTACAGTATTATGTACAGAAAAGTAGAATAACAGAGCTTTGAAAGTTTGACATTTTTAGATTCACAATAAATATTGTTCAAAAAGGATTAGAAAACATCAATAATCCAAAAATACAGAGTAATAGTAATAAGAAGAGTAGAAAGGCAGGTAATGCCTATAGTTTAATGTCTACAGTACGACTTTTTAGGGAGAAAATACGAACTGCGTTATGGTAGATAGAATCTATGATTAACTCTTATGTTCGTGTTTACAGCAAACGAACCAGCAATCTTTGGATGGAAAAGGAAATGAAAGCATGGAAAAACAAAGATAATGTGATGAAAATGTTAATGTGGATCCGATGAATACTAAATATATTAAGGTACTCAATTTATTACACATAAAACATGTACAACGGTACATTTCCCCCACAACCCCATAAAAATTTTCGACTTAGAGAAAATTTTTGAAAGAAGACCTAAAGAAAACCTAGGAATCTATTTCGCCTAATATACAACCTTACATAAAAATATTTATTCTTCTTCTAGCATTCTATCATCTTCATACCGTAAGGGTGGAGTTCACATTCAATGACTGCCACTCTAGAAAAGAATTCCTCAATAACGACAGGCTTATTTAGGGAGTTGTCAACCGCTCCATAGATGGAAAAAAAAAGTTTGATTCTAGGCCTACGTAAGGAGTAATCAACCGCTCCAATCTAAGGCTTATTTAACGAGTAATCAACCGCTCGGACCTAAGGCTTATTTAACGAGTAATCAACCGCTCAAAAGAACGTACTAGTTAGTACTAAGGGGTTTAGAGTCCCTTAAGTAAAGAGAAGAGGTTTAGAGCCTCCCTAGTTAACATAAGGGATTTAGAGTCCCTTAAGTAAAGAGAAGAGGTTTAGAGCCTCCCAAGTTAACGTAAGGGATTTAGAGTCCCTTAAGAAAAGAGAAAATATAGCCTTCTAAAAAGGAAAAATATAGCCCTATCTCAATAAATAACACAAAAATAGAACAGGTTAAAACCTTCAAATATCTAGGTAGCTTGATAACTAGTGACTCCAGATGTACACCAGATATAAAAGCAAGGATAGCGATGGCGAGACAAGCTTATAATGCAAAAAAACACCTGCTCAAGGCCAGAATATCAATCAAAGTTCGCAAAAAACTTGTTAAAGTGTACATTTGGAGTATAGCACTTTATGGATGTGAAGCGTGGACATTGACAAAGAGGGACAGAGAGAGACTGGAAGCCTTCGAGATGTGGTGCTGGAGGAGAATGGAGCGTATCAGTTGGACGGAGAAGAAAACAAATGAAGAAATTTTGTCTATGGTTAGGGAAAAAAGGAGATTGATGGAAACAATCGAGTGTAGGAGGGGACGAATGTTGGGCCACCTGATTCGACACGACAATTTTATTAAAACAATAATTGAAGGAAGAATAGAAGGAAAAAGGAAGCGAGGAAGACCAAGAATAAGCTACATGCAGCAAATAAAGGAAAAGATAAATGTCGGGTCGTATCAGGAGGTTAAGAGAAAGGCGGAAAGCAGAGAGGAATGGAAAAAACTCCACCGACAAGAGCCTAGCTCTTAAATTGGATGATGAAGAAAAGAGAAGAGGTTTAGAGCCTCCCGAGTTAACGTAAGGGATTTAGAGTCCCTTAAGTTAAAAAATTAAAAAGTTAAAAGGCTAAAAAAAAAGTTAAAAATAAAATTGAGTACCTTAATTCCTCTTCAAATAGTGATTAAAGTGAATTAGTGAAGATATTGGTTGAGAAAGAAAATCGGAGAGTAAAAATAAATAGGTACAGAGTTTAAGAAAAATAAGAGTTCTCGGTTAATTAAGTAAATTAAAGAACAGTTAAATCAAAGTTAAGTTAAAAGAACAAAGTTAACTTAAGACCAATTAAGGTAGATTTAGTTAAGTTATTAATTCTCAAGTTAAGTTAACTAAAACAAAATTTTACTATCTCCGAGTTTCAAGGGGTTAAGTTCTGAGATGATAGTTAAGGTGTTAAGATTTAAGATGATATGAGATGATAGTGAAGGGGTTAAGATATGAAGATAGTGAAGGAGTTAATAATATGTTATCCAAAAGAGATAGCCAAAGAGGGTGATAAGGTAAAGAGGGTGAAAAGGTAAAGAGGGTGAAAAGGTAAAGAACACTAGATAAAGTGTTATTTTTGAATTTAGAAAAAGATAGAAGATGAAAAGAATGAGATGTAAGAAAAGAAAGAAAGAGGGAAGACTGAAGACTAAAAGTTGGGCGCCAATTTGTCGTGAAGCGACAAATGTGGAGAAGTAGAAGAAGGTAAAAGAAAGAGGTAGAAGAGGGAATAGAATTTATATTACAACAAAAAGAATACAGTACCGAAAAATGAGATGAGGTGATGTCTGTATGAATGTAAGTAAAGTGCAGTGGGCGTGAGTAAGTATCTTCAAATCTTCAATAAGTATTGTCCTGGGGCAGCAAAGGCCGGCGTCGGAGTGCAGGGCCGACACAGCGGAGGTAGCAGCGACGCCGATGTGCAGCGGTGACAGGCGCCGTGAAGAGCAGTGACGCCGATGTGCAGCGGTGACAGGCGCCGTGAAGAGCAGTGACGCCGATGTGCAGCGGTGACAGGCGCCGTGAAGAGTGACTCACAGCAGTAATGAGGGTAACGGGCACTATATAGAAAATGTTATGATCAGTTGGAGTGCCAGAAGTACTTGGTCTCGGATCCTCTTCCGAGAAGGAGACAGGTCCCTCCCCTAGAGCGAGGAGGTGTTACTGCAGTCAATGTGCTTGGATACTCCTCCGGTGTCCGGTCCCTCCCCTAGCGTGAGGAGGTGTTTCAGTAGTCACCGGCGGTTCTTCAAGACTTCTTGAGGGAAGATGTAGAGTATTTATTTATTGGAGTATAATAGAACTGTTCGAGCTTAGAACTCGGAATCGAATGAATTGAATGAAAAAAGTTAAGGCTTATATAGGGGGCCGGGGCCGTTCAAATTTAGATCGAGGTAGGTTCAAAAATAGAACATGAATACTGGTGGTTTACAGAGGATTAAACCCGAAAAAGTAATAAACTTTGATAGAAGTTGTCAGACTTTGAAAGATATTGTCATAACAACCATGTCAATAAAGATAAAAATATTTCAGAAATCAAGCAATATATATAAATAAACAGGAAAATGAATCATCACCCAATGCAAATTAAAGGAAAATTGCAAACAAAGGTAAAACACAGCTATTTTTACAGTATTATGTACAGAAAAGTAGAATAACAGAGCTTTGAAAGTTTGACATTTTTAGATTCACAATAAATATTGTTCAAAAAGGATTAGAAAACATCAATAATCCAAAAATACAGAGTAATAGTAATAAGAAGAGTAGAAAGGCAGGTAATGCCTATAGTTTAATGTCTACAGTACGACTTTTTAGGGAGAAAATACGAACTGCGTTATGGTAGATAGAATCTATGATTAACTCTTATGTTCGTGTTTACAGCAAACGAACCAGCAATCTTTGGATGGAAAAGGAAATGAAAGCATGGAAAAACAAAGATAATGTGATGAAAATGTTAATGTGGATCCGATGAATACTAAATATATTAAGGTACTCAATTTATTACACATAAAACATGTACAACGGTACAGCGTTCGTGCTCATTACGTAAATATTTGCCCCTTGCGGGATTTGAACCCGCGGCTGTCGGCTTAATAGTCAGGAGCGCTAACTACTACACCAAGTGCGTCGTCAATATAATAATAATGATAAGAAGGTTTGAAATGTCCATGTTAAAGATAAAGCCCGCATATCCAATTCTTAAGAAATTTATGAGATAATCTAATGATGCCGTCATTACAAGGTTTCTTTCCATAGGCAAATTACAACGAATACCCACTTACCGTAATATTTCTTTCCTCGTAAAAAAAGTACAGTCCTAAACAGAAAAAAGTTTTAATTATAGAATTCCTTGCGCACGGTTTTCGCTTCGCTTGTTCGCAAATCGAGCAGCAAAACGAATTAGTGACCTGAATGGATCTGTCTTATTTTAGCTTGATTATCCTGTACTCGTAATCAACTCCTTTGGTTGATTAAGCATAAAATTCTATGCTCAGAACCCAAAAGTAACCTGAATGTCTTAAGTGTTATTATATTTTACCGACTTCAAAAGTAGGAGGTATTCAAATCGACGTATGTACTGTAGAGGTTTGGAGCTACGCGTAAAACCTCTATGTCTCGTTAGTTCGACTCTTCGTATTTTAAAATATAGAAAAACTTTCTTTACGAGTATTTTTGATGTATGATGGTCAGACATTTTGTGTCAACAATCTTATGAACTTGAATGAACTTATTATGAACAAGATCCTAAACTAAAATATAGCTTTCATATTCAGGTTAGCTTTACTATCGCTATGAAGTTATATTGATTGTCTCCATTGCAATTGAAAGTTCCAATTATCCAACGTTTCGATCGAACAGTCCAAATGTTTGGCTTCCATTAGTTAGAGTGTGTATGTGTGTGTGAATTAATCTATACCATGAAATATCACCGTCACCACTCAGTGTTAAAGTAACTTGTCATTGTTTTCGATTTGAAGAACCTTGAAGATAACACCAAAATCGATAAAAAAGATTTCAAACTAAAAGCTTGGTTATTTTGTTTAGATTACTTATTCTGTTGTCGCTGCTATTATAAAACAAAGAATATTATGTAATTATGTAATACCGTTCTTACTTTTCCTAACCTGCAAGATATATTACCCAAACTACTCTACACTAAAAGCAAAAACTTCTACTGCTTGATGGCCCATGGCATAAATCGACATGAAGCTAGAGTTTCATCTGTTAAAGGTATGAATCAACATAGCGCCGCTTAGCTGGGTTATATCTAAATTTGTTGCCTTGATGATGAAATTTGGTACGAAGATGTATCCTGTTACCCGTTTAACGATTCTCATACAAAAAATAAAAATTAATGACACTTAAATGAAATTCACAATGGGCTTCCATACATAAAACTAAAACAAAAATCATTTTTTTAGTCTAACCTACGCGTGTCAATTGTCTATGGACTAGGTCACTTAAAATTAGCTAGACGCTTCCAAAGTGGTAAAATGGGCGTGAACCCCCCCCCCCCCCCCTATAACTTCTAAACTAAGCGAGTGTAAATTTTGAAAAAAATATGTAGTGTAGATCTTAACAAAAATTTTAACGAAAATTGGTACGGACGGGATTGAAGGAGAACTTTTTGAGATATACCACATTTTCAACAACCGCTAACATAACTTTGTACTTCATACAAACACTATGAAAAACAAAGTTATATTTGCTGTCAACAAAATATTGTGGTATTTTACCAAGTGGAAGTAAGTGGATTCCCTTATTCAGTTAACGTTGGCACGGAACTCTCAGTGTGCGAGTCCGACTCGCACTTGGCCTTTATTTATCAGGGTGCACATAAAAACTCACAGAAATCCATTATTTTGGATTTTGATTCTTATAAGTAACGTATCACAGCAGGAAACTTGTTGCAGCCGCCGATCTACCTTATTAAAATGCACTTTGTCCGCTAGAAAATAAGGCAATATACCTACTACTAATTAAAACCTTTTTCTTTTCTACATAAATGACCCTCACCTGATAGTCCTCCAACTGTTGTTCAGTGAAGGTGACCACTTTATTCCCCATTGCCGCGAGCGGCTTCGCGCCGCGCCCGCATAACACTGGCTGGAGGGCGCGGTGCCGAGAATTATTAGATACGGCAATTAATTTAATGTCAACGAGTACCTGGTAGGTGTATCGATGTGGGAAGGAGCAGAAAATGTTCAAGGAAATGTTCAATTTGATGTTTAGAAGAAAATGGCTTACCTACCAAGCGCCACGAAGCGTTTGCCTCGAGCAATTTGCTGCCAGAACACTTAAAATTATTTTTGCTTAATTAACTTCATTCGCGCTGACTAAGCAGGGCATTGTTGACAAGCAGCATGTTTTGTCGTAAGTTGGCTGTCAAAAAACATTTTTTTATTAAGTTTGTCAGCTTATATAGGTAGGTGATAATAGGTAAGTGTGAATTTATTAGGGACGGAACAGAAAAATATATTGTGAAATGTTAAATTTTGTGTTGCAATGTACTAAAGACCTCATGATCGCATCCGACCACGGCGATTAATCTCAACGGCCATCGGCGCAGGACATTGTTTATAGTGCTCAAGTGTTTATGCAATGCACGGGCACTCTCTGTTCCTTCACTCTCGTTATACAATGAGACGGCAGTTTCAGCATGATCGGTGAGAGGACGCGCAAGACCAACAGATTCACGTGCTTGACGAGGCACGGGAATGTACTTTAAAGGTTAACGCCGCCTAACAACTTTTACAGGCAAAATTTCACCTCGTATCGTCTTTTGTTTTATGTGATGCCTATTTTTTGCGTCGACTGTGTGAGTGAATTTGGTTAAAAAGTGATCAGCCACTAGAGATATCGACCTTACTACTACGAAGCCGCGTCGTAACGATCGTAGCTCTATGGCCAGAGTGTATTAGCCGCGCCCTGCCCTCGTCAGTTCTATGTTGATTGGTGTTATTTATTGCCATTAATTTGTGAAGAAACGTAAAGTGCAATTATAATCATTGGGCATTTAGCATTTATTTTCTTAATATCAAAGAATATTATAAGCTACATGTCATGCAATAAGCTATCAAAACAATCTTGTTAATATCTCTCTTTCTGTTATAAAGTATTAAAAACCAGCTAAGTGCGAGTCGGAATCGCGCAATGAGTGTGTGTGCCGTGCCAAATTTATTTAAATTAGGGATCCACTTGGGCAAAATGCGCTATATCTCAAAAATACTGGTTCGATCTCGTTCAAACCAATTTTCCTTAAAGTATTTGTAAAGATCTACATCGTGTATTTTTTTCAAAAATTTCATTGCCTTTGTTCAAAGTTAGAAGAGGGGGGGGGGGGAGGTTTATTTGATGTATGGGAATCGTAAAGCGGTTGGCAGGACGCACTTACCTAACAAGTTTCATGTATGTAATGCTAAAAGTTTCAGAATAAAGTGGCTGTGACATACGGCCAGACAGACAGTCTTGACGAAACTATAAGGGTTCCGTTTATTGCCATCTAGCTACGGAACCCTAAACCATTAACAAGAAATAAATAATTTAAAAAAATAAACAGTGTTAGTTTGATCCTTGAGTCAGTTTTTATTACGGCGGTTTAATTTTTAAATTCCCATACCTCACAAACTACTAGACCGATTTTTATGAAACTTACACTGTATTATAAGTACAAATATACTTGATTAAACTAAAATATCACCACGCTATGAATTCTCGTTTTTGAGAAAACCATGGACAAACATACAAACATAAAACCATAACATACATTGCGGAATTTTGCACACGTGTTTGGAAACCTTAATAGATAAACACACTCTAATATTATCAATCTTTACCAATATCACATTCATACACAGTAAATTGAATACCTTTTTTTTTTGAAGTCGGTAAAAAGTAACAATCTAATAAGGTTAATAGACAGTATATCAAAATAACAATTCAGTTGCGAAAAATTAGGACCCTTACAGCCGAGATGCCTTTCTGTTTCTTGAGTATATATTTTTTATTTTATTGCACATAACATAAATAGTTAATTCTATATTAACAATGGAAATAAATTAAAACTAAAATATACATCTATGAAATAGTAAACAGAAATTAAACTAAGTAATTTATATATAATCTAAAGAATAAATAAATGAAAAAAAAAAAATCTTATACCTACCTACTATAAATAAAAAACATCCTCTAAATTTCCGCCGCATGGCGGCAGGGTGCCCAGGAGGCTGGCAGCATTGCCTCTTTGTATGGCCAGACTGATTCGCTGGCCGAGGTAGCTGCCAGCCCTCCTTAAATAGTCGGCGCGCCTCAGGCCCCCACGGACCCAATGTCTCAACCCCAAACGGTGCAAATATGTAACCCTCACCGAGGGCTACATATAAGCGCCGCTTGAAGTTTTCCGCGTTAGCCGCCGCCGGACTATTTTTTATAATGTACGAATGTTTGCAACTCTCTTAGTTCACATAGTTCTTCAATGAAGAACCTTTATAATTCCGCCGAAGCCGTGTGTATGTCATTCTGTCTGTCCGCCCGTGGCTTAGCTCCGAGTCCTAAGTATAGGAAACTGAAACTATATAAATACTTGTGATAGGAAACTAATACGTTTTAATCTAGAGCCCAACTAGTGAAGACTGGCTCTCTTAGGAGGAGGCCATCACCTACAGAGGGGTTTTTGCAGACTAAATTATAAATAATACCGTAGGGATAGTTTTTAATTTAAATTTTTTGAATAGTTTTTCTAAAACTAACATACGGAAACTCAAAAATAAGTTTTAAAGTTAGTAATCTGTATAAATTAAATATTTTTAAATGTCATTCTAATCACACCACCCAATTATTTTGTTTCTTGTTATGTGTAAGGGGGTATTGTTTTTCTCGTCTATTCCATCATGAGGAGTGTTATATAGGTATAGAGTATAAAGATCTATCTAGAATTCTAGAGAATAAGAAAGCGCTTATTGATCCTATTAAAGAATTTGATCGAAGGTTTCTCGATAATGACGAATTACTGCCTACCCTGTATAATTGTCAACTGAAGGCAAAAAACCGGCCAAGTGCAATTCGGACACGCGCACTGGAGGGTTCCGTGTCACCTTTGACTAAATTAGGGGACCACTTACTTCCAATAAGCCTTAAAATACCACAATGTTTTGTTGACAGCAAAAATAACTTTGTTTTTGACAGTATTATTAAAGATATATTTGCGTTTGTTAAAATGTGCCATGTGCTTTATCTCAATTACTTTTAGGTTGATCTCGTTGGCACTAATGTAGCATGCCATTATTTGTTTGTACATATATTATTAGTATGGGAATCGTAAAGGCCGGGCTCCGACCGGGCGCCGGCCGGAGCGCTATCATACATTATTGTAAACATTTTGTAAGAAGTGATTCATGCCTAAATGCACGGCGTCTATGGCATTTTTTCCGGCTCTGGAACGGTTCGGTCCCGGCACGTTGTAGCGGGAATCATCCTTAAAGCGTTTAACAGGATGCACCTTTTTTCACCTACTTTCATCTGTGTAATGCTAATAGTTTCAGAATAAAGTGGCTGTATCATACGGACGGACAGACAGATAGACAGACTTGACAAAACTATAAGGGTTCCGTTTTTTTCCATTCGGCTACGAAACCCTAAAAATCGGGTGAAGAAAATAAAGTAACCGACCAAATAATTATTGAAGGTTTTTATTAAGAATTCAAGCTAAGCATTTCATCTGGGACTACCATCCATCCCTTACATTCCCTTAAACAACTAGCTTCGTCTTCAAAATTGTTTTTCCCTACTGGCAGCTGACACTCAGTTTTCCACGTGATACGTGTGCATTTCTGCTTGTCCCAATCGAAGAGGTATCTACAATATACATATATTCAAAAATTAATCACAACTGCTATACTTATACACAGTCTGGCCATAAATACTGTTACAATTAAAAATAAGAAAAATATTACATTTGAATTTGGAATCTGTCATTTGTATACACTTGCCAATGATATTGTTTTTAGAAGTAGATGACGCCTCTCGAATTAAAAGAGTACACAAATATGGCATCGTCTAATTAATGGATTGACATCTATCACATCAGACATCAGATTCGGAACAGAGTCTTAATAGAGCAGCTTTCTTAATATATTTTTTAAAGTACGTAGGTACATTACAACAGACTCGTTGGCCTAATTTTAAAATTGAGTTCACACTTTAGCTCGGTAGTATATTAATCAACAATAATATTTTATTTTCAAACTAATAAACATTTAAAATATTGAATGATTATCTAATAAATGCAATTTAAATGTATCACGTGAAACGCTATGGCGCCAATATCAGAGTTACTTTCACTGCTAGACATTCACGATCACGTGACCACATGTATATTTTTTACAAATTAAATTAATTAAAATATTGACAGTCCTTATTTTAATAAATGAAGAAATATTTATTAATACCCCATAGCTATCTGGCATCATGTAAACAGGATGATTCCTTCTAATAACACGCTAATCGTGAGCGTACATATTGTTTTCTACAATCGTGAGGATCATCCCTCACAAATGTGTTTATCAACAGTCTTTTGTTATACTTTTGTTAACGCGAGTGCTGGTGAACTTTTGATCCGTGAGCGTCTACGCTGTTACTTTAAAAAAAATTAAAGATGTAATTTATAGTTATATAACAGACATGTTGACATACAATTCCATAGACATATTTGTTAGGGTGTTGCGGACGGGATTCTAACCCGCGAAAGCTTATCTTTGTAGTCCGGAACGTAAACCACCACACTGTAACGGTCGTTCAATTATTATTAAAAAATATAGTACCACACTACTCCATGTATAGCACTGTCTTAGAATATCGACCATGTTAGTCCGTGGGTTGGCTAAGGAACAAAACTCACTAATTTTATTGAAAATACTTCAATCATGAATGATAGGCTTCATTAAATACAATTTACTTAACGAAAATATGATATTCCGACTGTTTTTATTTATTTAGTTAGGTGTTACTGCAGTTTTAAAGGCGCACTGAGGCATTAAGACACTGACGCCATCAAAAACAGATTACGTCAAAATTATGACCCCAATTTAGCCACTCACCGGTGATCTAGTTTTTAATACAATATCATTGGCAATTGCTCATTGTGTTTTCTAATTTTGGCGCCAATACATTTTATAATATTTTGCGATATTAAAATGGAGTGGGGTGATAAAGAGAACCGAATCGCTGTGATTGCATTACACAAAGTTGGTTGGTTGGTTGGAGCCAAATGCAATTTTAAAACTCTCCATACGCTTGGTATTAGTCAAATGTTTGTGTACCGGGCTATCAATGGGTACAATTAGACGTCCTCTGTTTGAGACAGAAAAAGATTTGTACGTAAAACTAAGAAAGAGAAACATTTGTACGTAAAACTATTTATTTAAGTAATTAAAACATTCATTTTGTACATGCACTGTAAACATATTTTAACTGACCTTTGTGATGTGCAATAAAGAGTTGTCTTGCTATCATATTCATCTTTTTTTTTGCATGAATTATCACTAGAAGCACATAACACATCCCAAACCAACACAGACCCAACCAATGCTCCAGAAAAACAATCAGCCATTAAGTTTTTAGGCATCTTTTCAACGGTTTAACATTTTTGTGTTCACAAATTATTGGCATCATAATCCTTTTTATACAACCACTTTACAATGCTTTCTTCATCAAAGTTCTCTTGACTTGAAATTATCTACGGTTATCCAATACTAATTTGAATGCATTTTTTGTAGTGTGTATTTACAAAATATAGTGCAGACAGTCTATTTATACACTTATACACCCTACTACATCTGGTAGTCTTTGAAGGTTTGAAGGATCCTGGAAAGATTAAGGTTAATAACTACATTGAGGTAATGAAAAGTTTAATTAAATACTCAACTCTCGAAGTTGTCGACGAGTACGTCTACCTGGGACAAGTGATCCAATTGGGTAGGTCCAACTTCGAGAAAGAGGTCAATCGACGAATCCAACTCGGCTGGGCAGCGTTCGGGAAACTGCGCAAGAGCGTCTTCTCGTCTCAATTACCTCAGTGTCTGAAGACGAAAGTCTTCAATCAGTGTGTGTTACCAGTGATGACATACGGATCCGAAACGTGGTCTCTTACTATGGGCCTTATAATGAAGCTCAAAATTACACAACGAGCGATGGAGCGGGCTATGCTCGGTGTTTCTCTACGAGATCGAATCAGAAACGAAGAGATACGTAGAAGAACCAAGGTAACGGACATAGCCTTGAGAATCAGCAAGCTTAAGTGGCAGTGGGCAGGGCACATAGCGCGAAGAACTGATGGCCGTTGGGGCAGGAAAGTTCTAGATTGGAGACCCTTCGACCAAAGACGCAGCGTAGGACGTCCACCAACAAGATGGACAGACGACCTTAAAAAGATCGCAGGATCAAACTGGATGCAGACCGCTAGTGATCGGTCGCTGTGGAAAGCCGTGGGGGAGGCCTATGTTCAGCAGTGGACGTCCTTTGGCTGATTATGATGATGATGATGATGATGAATTAAATTTATGTCATGACACTTACTACAAGTTACTGCCATCATTTCAGGAAGATTTTTAGGGATTTAAACAAACTATCTGAGTACTGCAGGGCAATTCAAGGCCTTAAGTAATTCATTCCATTCATGAGTATGACGACCCGTCTGGTGTAGTGGTCGAGAAATCGCCGACTACGCAGCGGGTGCGGGTTCGATCCCCGCACAATACAAACATTTGTGTGCATGAACATGTCTGTTTGTATTGGTCTGGGTGTTTTCTATGTATATCATGTATGTATTTACAAAAAAAAAAGTATTTAAGTATTATATCCGTTGTCTGGCACCCATAACACAAGCTTTGAGTAGCTTACTTTGGGGCTAGATGGCGATGTGTGGGAATGTCTAAAGGATATTTATTTATTTATTTATTTATTTATTATTCCGAAACAGCCTGTGCCCAGAGCAATTCTTCAATTTCTATGGTTTCCAAGGAAACTTTTAGGATTCAGCAACAAACAATTAATGGCTGGATTAACCTGGAAGTATTATTGGTAGATTAGCTTTATTTGCAAACAGTCGAACTGCCTTAATTCTATGTAATCAAGATATTTGTTCAAACAGATAACCATGACTTAAACTTACCTTAATTGCAATGGATACTCGGGCAATACGGTGTACTCGAGACCATAATATTTGGTGAACTATTAATCTCGAAATCATTAGATTTGAGCTGAAAATTGCCCAGTCAAACGGGTTGTTTCGATGTCTCTTTGAACAGCACTTTCTACAAAATCTTCAACTGTTTTGTCATTTCCCTTACTTTAAAAACCTTTGCAAAAGCAAATTATTCAGGTACATTCAGTTTAATTGAACTTTTATTCTTAATTAATAAAAATTTAGAGCAAGAAAGCAAGTCACAAAATTTAACACAAAAACACACGTCTTTTTGACGTTACGTCTATCACTCGCCTTCTCAAACGAGTGGTCGGAGGCACTCGTTTGGGGATTTCGTTCGACCGAATGATTCAAAAATGCCAATTTTGGGATGACGAAGGAAAATCATTCGTAATCTCTACGCGAGTGAATCAAAAATAGGGGCCCTGGCCGTCTACGTAGTGTTCGTACGAAAAAGGTGGTCAAAGCAGTAAGGGACAGAATTCGCAGAAATCCTGTCCGAAAGCAAAAGATTTTATCTCGGAGATGAAGATAGCACCCAGAACCATGTCGCGTATTTTAAAAGATGACTTAGGATTTGCAGCCTATAAGAGACGCACTGGTCATTTTTTAACTGATAATTTATAAAAGAATAGGGTGGTTAAATCGAAAAAAACTACTGAAGCGGTACGCAAAGGGAGGTCACAGAAAAAAAAAATACGGATGAGAAAATCTTTACAATTGAGCAACATTTTAACAAACAAAATGACCGTATTTATGCTCAGACCTCTAAGGAAGCTTCCCAATTAGTCGGCAGAGTGCAACGTGGGCATTACCCGACTTCAGTGATGGTTTGGAGGGGTGTTAGCTATGAAGGAGTGACTGAAACATATTTTTGTGAAAAAGGTATCAAAACATCGGCACAAGTGTATCAAGATACCATTCTTGAGAAGGTAGTTAAGCCCCTAAACAATACCATGTTCAATAACCAAGCATGGTATTTCCAACAAGACTCGGCGCCGGGTCATAAAGCTCGGTCCACGCAGTCTTGGTTAGAAGCGAACGATCCGGACTTCATCAGAGCTGAAGACTGGCCGTCGTCTAGTCCCGATCATTAATTAATTCGCTGGATTATGATTTATGGTCAGTTTTAGAGAGTACGGTTTACTCTAAACGCCATGATAATTTGGAGTCCCTTAAACAATCCATACGATTGGCAATGAAGAATTTTCCCATGGAAAGAGTGCGTGCGTCTATCGATGTCTGGCCTCAATGTTTAAAGGACTGTATTGCAGCCAATGGAGACCACTACGAATAAGCTTTTTATATTTTAAATCTATACTAATATTATAAAGCTGAAGAGTTTGTTTGTTTGTTTGAACGCGCTAATCTCAGAAACTACTGGGCCGATTTGAAAAATTATTTTTATGTTGGATAGTCCATTTATCGAGAAAGGCTTTAAGCTATATAACATAAGGATACGACTCACAAGACCACAGCAGCAATGAAAAATGTTCAATGAAAAATTTATTATTATCAAAATAAATACATTCATCATCACGAGCATTTCATTTAGAACAAAGTTTCCCTTTATATCATTTGATTCCAATAAATATCTTAGGAGCTATCACAGTTTTAATATAACTCCGCACCAAAATAATGTTCGCAGTTTAAGTACAACGTGCGCTTGCGCTAATTATATTATAAAGCTGAAGAGTTTGTTGGTTTGAACGCGCTTATCTCAGGAACTGCAGAACCGATTTGAAAAAATATTTCTGTGTTAGATAGCTTATTTAATGAGAAAGGCTTTAGGATATAAAACATGACGCTGCGACGGGAGGGGAGGGAGCAAACTCAAAACGCGCGGACGAAGTCGCGGGGGACCGCTAGTTGTTTAATATTTATGTATTAAATTAACATACTGTAAAAGTAATAAATATTATTTGCATTTTTTTTTCTTTGTGACAACATTTATGGCAAGACTAGGTACCTCTAAGCACAATCCTAGCGTTTTTTGATTTTGTACCTTACGATTCGTTACTAGTAATAAGATTAGTTTGTTCTTTGCTCGCACAGAAATACTGTCGCTTAAATGAAGTAGTAGCTGAAATCGTCATTCGTCACAAAAAACGGATGTAAATTAGTTCACCGTTGTTTGGTACAGAAAATATACCGTTAATGCCGTAGGATTTTTTTGTTATTTGGCAAAAAAGGACAAAGTTACATTTGTTTGTACTATTAAACAACTGTATTATGTTACATTATAAACTCAAACTTAAGCTCGTGCCCCATGTAACCTTATGCTAAAGCCGGAACATATGTGAGCACCTAAATTTGCATGCTCAATGTGCAAAGACTAGGTACCTTCTCTCGTGTGAATCAGTCACATCAGCCCCAACTTATGATACACATCCTGGTGTCACCGCCTTCACCTTACACTCATCCCTAGTAACTGCCAAGAAAATTATGTTATTAATACTTTATCTAATAAATGTACCGTTGTACATCTATAACGTGTAATAAATTGAGTACCTTAATATTTTTAGTATTCATCGGATCCACATTAACATTCTCATCACATTATCTTTGTTTTTCCATGCTTTCATTTCCTTTTTGCTGGTTCGTTTGCTGTAAACACGAACATAAGAGTTAATCATAGATTCTATCTACCATAACGCAGTTCGTATTTTCTCCCTAAAAAGTCGTACTGTAGACATTAAACTATAGGCATTACCTGCCTTTCTACTCTTCTTATTACTATTACTCTGTATTTTTGGATTATTGATGTTTTCTAATCCTTTTTGAACAATATTTATTGTGAATCTAAAAATGTCAAACTTTCAAAGCTCTGTTATTCTACTTTTCTTTACATAATACTGTAAAAATTGCTGTGTTTTACCTTTGTTTGCAATTTTCCTTTAATTTGCATTGGGTGATGATTCGTTTTCCTGTATTTTCGTTATTTGCTTACTTTTTGACAGTATTTTTATCTTTATTGACATCGTTGTTATGACAATATCTTTCAAAGTCTGACAACTTCTATCAAAGTTTATTACTTTTTCGGGTTTAATCCTCTGTAAACCACCAGTATTCATGTTCTATTTTTGAACCTACCTCGATCTAAATTTGAACGGCCCCGGCCCCCTATATAAGCATTAATTTTTTTCATTCAATTCATTCGATTCCGAGTTCTAAGCTCGAACAGTTCTATTACACTCCAATAAATAAATACTCTACATCTTCCCTCAAGAAGTCTTGAAGAACCGCCGGTGACTACTGAAACACCTCCTCACGCTAGGGGAGAGACCGGACACCGGAGGAGTATCCAAGCACATTGACTGCAGTAACACCTCCTCGCTCTAGGGGAGGGACCTGTCTCCTTCTCGGAAGAGGATCCGAGACCAAGTACTTCTGGCACTCCAACTGATCCTAACATTTTCTATATAGTGCCCGTTACCCTCATTACTGCACATCGGCGTCTCTGCTCTTCACGGCGCCTGTCACCGCTGCACATCGGCGTCACTGCTCTTCACGGCGCCTGTCACCGCTGCACATCGGCGTCACTGCTCTTCACAGCACCTGTCACCGCTGCACATCGGCGTCGCTGCTACCTCCGCAGTGTCGGCTCTGCACTCCGACGCCGCCCTTTGCTGCCTCCAGGACAATACTTATTGAAGATTTGAAGATACTTACTCACGCCCACTGCACTTTACTTACATTCATACAGACATCACCTCATCTCATTTTTCGGTACTGTATTCTTTTTGTTGTAATATAAATTCTATTCCCTCTTCTACCTCTTTCTTTAACCTTCTTCTACCTCTCCACATTTGTCGCTTCACGACATAATCTGGGGGCACGGCAGTGCCCCCACCAAGTCGAGCAAAAAAGCGTCACGGCCGTACCATCCTTTTCTCGAAGCAATTCAGACCATTTTCGACCCCCTGTAACTTCGTTGTGGATAAAACTAGAAGACTGAAATTTTCAGTAACCATGCAGGCATTGTAAAGACACGGTATATTTCAAATTTCATTCAATTTGAACCAGTATTTTAAGAATTATAACGGGTCAAATTTCTTAATTTTGTCACTCACTGACTCACCGATCATCAAAATTCTAAGGCACTTCTAGCAGACCTAGAAGCTCCAAATTTGGAATATAAGTAGTGTTTGGTGTATGAATCAAGTAAAAACTTAAAAATCTAGAAAAGATCGCAAAGAAAATTAAGCCCATACAGCCAAGTCTTCAGTAAAATTTTGCAATATTGGCTTTATTCGTAACGATGTTTTACGGCAGTTATTATTATTGCGTGCGAAGCCGCGGGTTTAAGCTAGTCCCATATAAATATGCCCAATCGAGCTGCCCAATCGAGCAAAAAATGTGTATTCCCGTCATGAAAACACGTGTAAATTTAATTATTTAATGCAAAAAACGTACCTACGTGCGTATTCGTACATATAACGAGTGCGTAAGGTTGTAAATTAATTATTATACCACGCGCTGCGATGCTAGCGAGTGAGCGCGGGGCGGGGACAGTGACGGGGCGCGCGGAAAGGTGAATGACACCGAGCGAGCAGCAGCCGCGCTTATACGCGCGAACGACCCAATGCTGTTCGGATGTGCCCAGAATTCTTACCTATAAGTTTGCGATTTTCATCGATAATTTCGATTGCTATATTAGTTTGACGAATAAAGGCTACTCTCATTGGTTTACTGATATTATTTGCTTACAATTTGGACGTTGATCGGGAAGGTACCGAAAAGGAAAAAAGTAGAACTGTCTACAAAATACAAAAAGAAATGAGATCCCATCAAAAACAATACTTGTCAAAAAAACCAAGTCTCGCAACTCAGTTGTTCTGCGGTAAAAAGTTGTGAGATCCATGTAATACCAAGTCGGTTATTAATTTATTCAGTCTCTACTTAAGCGACTTTCTGTCTTACTTAATACGTCCAGTCTCTAAGACCACGATCGTGGTCCATAACAATTGGAAATCAATTGTGTCTGGAATCTCCGTACTCGAAGCATAAAACATTAAAGAATTTTAATATTGATATGCGTCACTATAAGATGCTGTTAATTATTACGTAACAACTTAATGCTTCGAGTACGGAGATTCCAGACACAATTGATTTCCAATTGTTATGGACCACGATCATGGTCTTAGAGACTGGACGTATTAAGACAGGAAGTCGCTTAAGTAGAGACTGAATAAATTAATAACCGACTTGGTATTACATGGATCTCACAACTTTTTACCGCAGAACAACTGAGTTGCGAGACTTGGTTTTTTTGACAAGTATTGTTTTTGATGGGATACAGTATCTTTGGGATCAAACCTCCTATTCTTCGCCCACGTATTACACGGCAAATTTTATCAGTAAAATACTAGGCAAGGGAGAGTCGCATACCTCTGAGTAAGAGGCATTTTAAAAATTCACTTTGCCTAACCTTTGGAGCTTATTCTAACTCGTATAATTTTCGTTATCTGAAGCCCACCGCCACAAATGACACTTCAATTTAAAGCTGATAAAATTTGATATCGTTGAATATCAATTAATGATGAATGATGTTTAAGTATCGTGCAAGGACTTGTTTGCTTAGATATAGCTCAATAACTAAGAATATTAGCAACTGTGACCGTGTGTGGGGTGCTTGAATAATAAACACGTAGTATAAATCTTCAGGTTCTTCTCTAATAGATTTATTTAAACAAAATAGCACAGAGATAAGGCACAAAGTCAGAGAAAGTACAAATAGAGCCCATATTCTGGCATGGAGCACGCTTTTATACAAATCAAAACCCTGAACAACGATAGCAAACAGTGGGGACGATATCCGTTTCCATATCTAAACATTTACTATTATATTTATTTGTAGGGATAAACAATCTGATAATGAATTATATATAAGTTCATTAATTATTTAGTTATTAATCTTACTGAATTTAGTTAGCCTTTTAGATTATTATATCAATAGTTATTATACAATATTTGAAATAAATCTAACCTTCATTAACCAATCAGAGTCAACTT
Source organism: Pyrausta purpuralis (assembly GCA_963924145.1). NCBI lineage: Eukaryota > Metazoa > Arthropoda > Insecta > Lepidoptera > Crambidae > Pyrausta > Pyrausta purpuralis. The sequence continues at coordinate 22,632,139 of OZ001659.1, forward strand.
CCTTTGGCGCCAAAATTAACATTTGTTATACAGCAAACATAAAAGTCTAATAAGTATCCCAATAATCTTTAAATATACAATTTACAATAAATAAAATATATTTATAATAATTAAAACATTTCTCGAATTGAATTCAACATGGAGGATTGAACATATGACGAAGAGAATGTGTAATTTAGTGAATGCGGTGGTGGCACATAAGTCACACTCAGTGAGTATGTGGTTTAGTGCATTACAGAACGAAGTAAATTATATTGGGCAGACTAGGATCGGGAATCATCTTGTAACACAACACATTCACATGAAACAACGATTCTTGTTTTTATTTTTTATTATGGCTGGTTAATTACAGTATTAAACGATAGCAACTATTATCAGCTATCATATATCAGTATAATTTTTGTGTGTAGGCTACAGACGATGAACATTAATCGAGTTTGAATGACCACCGAAAGTTTAGTTTTTAATACTCACAGTGTCATATTTTGCACCCTTCAAGTCCCGCCTGTGCGCAATTTTTGGTTTCTTATTTTATCTTTATGAATATAAAACATCGAAAGTTTTTCAAGGGAAATTTTTAAATGTCTCTCACCCAGAGGGTGAGCGATGCTAGGTATCCTCCGTTGCTGAGGATTCGACCGATAAGATTTGACGTAGAATACGTGGGTGAAGTATCGGAGGTCCGATCCAAAACAAACTCTACAACGTCCTTCGCTTGATCCGACCGCGGCGGTCGATCTCAAGTGAATTTTGCATTGACTTTGACATATCTACCCACTCGTGACGGGAGAAGCACCGTATTACCTCGAGGTCTTACGTAGGTACTCTTTGTATGAAACTCAACACACATCTATTTACTTGGTAACGTCACCACGTCAGATCGAGATCAACTTGGAACCCACTTTCTACCAGCGGTCGCCCGATGGTTCCCAAATTGGTTGCTAAAAACAACTGTCATAAGTTGTAGCAAATGCTATCCTAAGCGAGGCGTTTGCTATCCGGTTCTGATCCCATGCCGTGGCGTTGCTGATCCCTTCACGTAACGTGCTGGCCGTAACGGGTTGTCGCCTGGTTGGTGCCGTTCCCATTACGGATGGATAAATAATATTTAATAGTGCTCAAGTGTATGCGCACTAAAAGTTCACTCTCTGTTCATTCACCGTCTATGTTCAGTGAGACGGAAAAATGACCCTGTAGCAAAATGGCGCTCAGTTCGAAAAATAAAAAAATAAGCTAAGTAGATTTTTTCTAATTTAAGAGTGTTAAATAAATATTCATGGATATTGGAATTTAAAATATATTTTTTATGATACTGGCTACTTACGCCTTGCATCCAAATTGGACACTAAACAATAGAGACAATAGAGTTCCTTATGATAATTGCATGAATGTGTGTGTCCAATGAAGAATTTATTAATCTTCAGAAATATTATATAAATATGAAGATTTGCTCCTCTACTTTGTTAGTTAATAATGGATAAAGTCAAAAACTAAAAAAAATGCTTTTACCAAAATAATGACATTTTACTTAAACCTATTCGTACGTGTTGTTTTTGATAGGTCTTTTAAAATGAAAAAGCGGTCCATAACATCAAAGGTTAAGTGGAAGTAAGTAGATCTCTTAAACAGTTAAAGTTGGCTCAGAACCATCAGTGCGCGAGCCAGACTCTCACTTGGCAGGTTTCATATATGTATTATCATTAAACATTCATAACTTCTTGATTAAACACATATATTAATAATAAAACTGCAAGTACCATTACGATAAATATTGTGTTTTTTTATTGAGTGAAGGTCGAAAGTGGATCGAATCTAATGAATTAACTATTTTATGGTTATTTGAACAGGCCAACATGGGTAAAGAGAAAAGTCTCATGATTAAAGAGATATTCAAAAATTTATATGCTTTTCACAAAGTTTACTTATGCTTTTTTTAAGTATTTGTAAACGACACTTTCGCTGTTACCATACTGCTAAATTTAATAATTTTCTGAATTATAATATTTTTTACCTAATTGAACTACGTAGCGAAAATCTTTTTTCACAAATAACTTTGTTAGTTTAGTCAGAAAATAACACTTTTTTTACTTTTTTCGCCTGATAAAATTTTACTGAAAAGTTAAAAGCCCTGTGTTAAATAAATTCGTACCCAATAGCTTAAAACTTTACAATATTTATATTCATATTCATTTATTCACATCATGTAACAGTACAGCAGACAATTATATATAACATATAGGCTGAAGATGATAATTAAGTTACATTATGACCTAACGAGGTATTTGTAAATTAAAGTTAAAAAATTACAATTAAGTCAATGCTTCAATAAAATAATAAAATGGCCATAAGTATTTTGTTACACTGTCAAATCTAAATATATATATAAATTTATCATTAAAATATTCATTTATATTATAATATGCCTTTAAGACTAATAACTTTTTTAATTCTTTGTCAAATTTAATACCTTGCAGGGCTTTAATATAGTTAGGCAAATGTTTATGTACCTTTATAGCCATGTAGTACGGACCAACCTTGAATAATTCCAGTCTTCAATAAATTATTGAATACTTTTTATTAAAACATGAGACTTTTCTAAACCCATATCGGCCTATTCTTATAGTAGATCATGAACTTATCCATCTTCGAATTTCGTTTATTAACTACTTACGGGACACCTATAATTACTTAAATAGTTAAGTCAGAAAATATTAATATATTTAATTTTTGCCCGATAAAACTTAATTCAAAATTTAAAAGTCCTGTGTTGCAAATAAACCTACCGAGTACTTTGTTCCCAACAGCTAAAATCTTTACTAGGAGTATAAATTATTGGATATCTTAAAAACCATTTTCGTCACTTATATTGGCCTATTCCGACAGATCATTCATCTACGAATTTCATTTAAACAACTCTTTACGGGACATCCGGTGTTATCACTTAATTATAGCAATATTATGGAAGTTTTCGTTGTTATGCCCTACTTGGATGCAAAGCGTAAGTAGACAGTTTCAAAATTATTCCTTAACAATATCAATATTTTTTCCATGGAAATTAACTTAAAAAAGGGATAAATCCCATTTTTACCGATGGCATTTGTTACCGATGTATTTAAAGTCCAACATGATATTTAAAAGAAGTATATTAACACAATGTTCTCGGCAGTTACTGTGGATAAGTGTAAGGTAAACGCTTTAACACTAGGATGTACTGCCGAAGTTGGAGCAGAAGTTTGAGATTATGTAAAGTAAAACATAGCAAAAGTAAAGTTGGCCTGTGCTTACCGGGATGTTTATCCCGGCAAATGCGTCAAGCATATCAGGCATGAGTTTGTATGAGCTATACTCAAGCATGCGGGCTCAGTCTCAGTTCATATTACTAAAGGGATTTCAAAAGGTTTTTATGGATGAAGGCCCCCCTCCAAAGCCACCGTATATCGTTGGTATAACGAATTCAAGCGCGGTCGCCCAACCTTGAGGGATAAAGAACGAAGCGGTCGCCCTTTGACGGCTATTAGGGAGAGGACGTGCTAGCAGTGAAAATTTTTAAACCAACATAATAGGCGAATTACATAATATCATGCGATTCAGCATATATTGAAGATCGGATCGGGAAGCGTTCAAGAGATTCTACACGAGCATCTTCGCGTAAGGAGGATAGTATCACGCTGGGTGCAGCACTCGCTCACCGACGCTCAGAAGCAGGCCCAGGTGGAATGGTGCCGTGATATGCTGAACAAGTTTGAAGCAGGCTCGTCTCGGCGTGTTTACGATATCATTACAGGTGATGAATCCTGGATTTATCAATACTAATGTGATTCAGAAACCAAGCCCATGTCGACAGTTTGGATGTTTCAAAATGAACCAATGCCTACCAAAGTGAAGCGATCTCGGAGAGGGGGGAAGATTTTGATCGCCAGCTTTTTTAATTTGACTGGCCATTTGGTGTCGATTCTCTTACGAGATCAAAGAAGCATCGACGCCAAATGGTATACTACCAAATGTTTACCAGAAGTTTTCTCTGTTATAAGCAGCAAGCTACCAAACACTGGGCTCCGCAGACTACTGCTCCACCATGACAATGCGCCTGCACACACCGCGCTCAAAACGAAGGACTTCCTAGACAGCACGCCAGTCAAACTCCTGGGTCACCCTCTTTACAGCCATTATCTAGAACCATGTGACTTCTTTAATTTCCAAAAATAAAAAATCAGCTCAAAACGAAAACATCTTCCGGCGACGAAAACAATTTTATCGCCGGAAGATACGATGGCTGCTTTCGAGCGGGCTGAAAACGAGGTGTCTGTGGTGGACTGGAAAAAGTGTTTTGAAAACGGTTCAGACGCATCTTTATATAGAGTCTGGTAAATACTACTTTGAAAAGATTAATAAAAATATATGTACTCGTAGAACTATTTTTTTTGTCGCACAACTTTCTGAGTGTCCCACGTATGCGGTAACAGATACAAAAAAAAACATACAGTCGAATTGACAACCTCCTCCTTTTTTGAAATCGGTAAAAAAATTAGGAATTGACAACATTTCAAAATTTTCATATGCACATTTTAATTTTTTTTCTGAAATAACTTCAAAAATGAAGGCACCCATATTTTTTCATTTTCATTTCTTTTCAGAATTGTCTCTAATAATAATTGTTTAAAAACTCTCCATTCTAAAAGAGCGTAAGTACAAGAAGTTGGCTGTTTCGAGGTCACGTCTTTGCTTTATTCGATAGAAAAATATCTGACGTTTATAGTGATGTGGTCTGTATCAATTGTAGAATTAAGATGTGGATATCAATGGTATATCCATTGAGTATTTAATTTTACTTTATTATGAAACATTACCTAATTTAAGTTATGTCAAAAGTAACCAAATAAAACAACGCAGCAACTCTTCTTATATTTGTTTATGGACTTTACGCGAATATTACTCATCGAAATAAAACACTTTTTTAACTTTTCGCGAGTTTATTTATTTTATCCCGACGTTTTGAACACTTTACAGCGTTCGTGGTCACGGGTAAACTAAGATGTTATTTGTCATTTACAGAGTTTTAAAAAATTACACCTCCGTCACTTAATAATATTAATTAACGTTCCTATCCACGCAGAAAGAGCTAACTGTGTCTTGTGATCTTGCAGTGAGTGGTCTAGCTTGGGTCCTAGGTAGAACTGGATCCCATGCTGATGGAATTTTCCAACCATCTTCTCTGTTGAAATTTGGATATTTTCTTATTTTTATAGCTTCGCGTAGCATCGGTTCGTTCCACGTATGCTATTTCTTTATGAATGAAAAGTATGCTTTTTATTTCGAACCCTTCTTATTTAACCTCTCACTTATTATAAAAATTCCGCCACTGATTAAACTCTCTGCATTACCAGGTGGTTGACTGGTCTGGTAGTGAATGCCATTAGGCATTAAGTCCGCCAATTGTACATTTTACAGTGCAAATTAGTTTAAATGCAAAATATTATTATGATGTCTGAAAATTACTCCAATATTTTGTCATAACTACAAATATCAATCATATTTCGAATGAGCAATCATGATGATTATTTCGTATCCGAATTAAAAATTTCTTAGAATCTATACTAATATTATAAAGCTGAAGAGTTTGTTTGTTTGTTTGTTTGAACGCGCTAATCTCAAAAACTACTGGCCCGATTTGAAAAATTATTTTTACGTTGAATAGTCCATTTATCGAGGAAGGCTTTAGGCTATATAACATGAAGATACAACTCATAAGACCACAGCAGAAATGAAAAATGTTGCGAAAACGGGAGAAAGATATTCTTTTTGAGAGTTTCCGCTGCATACGCTGCGGAAACCGCTTAAGTTACATAAAAATCATGTATGACAGGATTGTTCAGCATTAAGAGTTCTATAATAAAGTCCGCGACAGCATATGTCTATCTTTTATGGTTGACTTACTACAACCTTTTTTATGTTAATAAATTTGTAAAAAAAATAATGCATTATTTTTAGAGGTGTATTATACAAACAGGTATTTATTCTTATCAAAATAAATACATTCATCATCACGAGCATTTCATTTAGAACCAAGTTGCCCTTTATATCATTTGATTTCAATAAATATCTTAGGAGCTATCACAGTTTTAACATAACTCCACACCAAAATAATGTTCGCAGCTTAAGTACAACGTGCGCTTGCGCTAATATATTATAAAGCTGAAGAGTTTGTTTGTTTGAACGCGCTTATCTCAGAAACTGCTGGACCGATTTGAAAAAAATACTTCTGTGTTGGATAGCTTATTTTTCGAGAAAGGCTTTAGGATATAAAACATGACGCTGCGACGGGAGGGGAGGGAGCAAACTCAAAACGCGCGGACGAAGTCGCGGGGGACCGCTAGTGTAAATATAATGGTTTCGGTTTGAATAGATAGACATTAAGTTCTTTGTTTATGTTGCCTGTCTTAGTTTTTATTTTTCTTGATTATTTTTATACATCATAAAACGATACAATGAAGACTCTAGTGTGAATGAAAATATTTTTTTTATAACCTTCGATTTACCACATCGTAATTTATCGATAATGTCCAATACAATACCGGATACAACACCAACACTAAACGACAAAGTGACAACTGACAGCAAGCTCAGAGTTCAAAAGCTTTTTTTTCTGCATGAAATGTCATTGCAAAGGCTTAACCTGTGAAATGCCGATTTCCATGTTCTTTTCAGTCTTTTTCAGTTAACTTTTAAAATAAAGGGGAAAAGAATCTGAAAAAAATTTCAACGTGTTTAGAAATGAAAAATCTTGAAATGGTTTTCGAATTTTTATACCTTTACAAAAATGAAATGTTGTCAATTCAGCAAATAATTCGAGAGTGAAATGGGTGCTTTCACCCGAGTTATACATACAATTTATCATTTCGACTGTGAGGAAAAATCAATAAATTGAGATGAAACCTCAAGTTTTTACATCACATGTGAGTTTGTTTACTGTCGTTATACATTAAGCACACGATTAGAAGGACAGTAACGGCACGGAAGACAACAGAGTACATAAAACGCGGACGATATCTGTAAAACAGCGCCATTCAATAAACTGTCTTTAACTATTTAACTTAATATTGAATGGCTTGATTATCATCAGTTTAGCATGGTGCTTAGAGTTACTAATAAGTTCACGATAATGTAAGTAGATGTCGCTAGTGTTTATAACTTGTATAAAGCCATGAGCTCGCTCCTGTTAGGTATTACATTTATTTCGATCTCGGTTTCAACGACACGGAATATCAGCAACCTAAAATATACCGTTTTTCATTTCTCTGGGTACCATAAAATACAATAGGTATCAAATATTTCAAATCATTGTTGAAATATCGATTGATTTATTCTCACAGACGTAAAAGAAAGCAACCTTAACTCTGTCATCAAAACTACCACATGTTATGTCAAATTCACTACGAGAACTTGAGCATCTTAATGTTCACGTGTCTTTACGTCTGATAGTCACCATTTTGTCGAGCTGGGCTCATGGTGGAACTTCCTAATGCTTAGGAGTTTAGTGCTTATGACGCCAGAACTTATTTTGGGTACTTTGTCGCTTAAAAAGAACAGAATCAAAAGATTGCATCTTTTAGCCCATATAATTCTGCTCCTGGCTTTGCAGATGAGTGCAAGTAGGTAAGTAGTAACAAAGAAAGGTTTTCGCAATGACTCTATGTTCGATATTTACTACAGAAACAGTAAAAACCTTACAGCCACAATATAAATAGAAATTTCGTTCAATGTTTAAGTCTAAGAGTTAAGTTCCGGAAACAGTCGCTAGATGGCGTTGTACTAAGTTAACTCGCGGTGACGTTTCGTTAATGTGTTTTCTTATATGTTCTTTCGAACAAATAAATTTTGTCTTGCTATCGGAACCTTAGTTTCATTTGGGGTTCCTTCCTGTGGGCTTTTTGGGACTTGTCCATGGTCCTTCGTTATTGCCGGAAAGAGGCGATACGAAGTAGACCTAGTGCACTGTCCATTCGGCGCTGAAGAGGTTGCGGATTGCGGCCTATAGTGCTAGGCCAGCAACAGGTGGCAGCGAGCGAGCAGAGCCGTCAACCTACGTCAGAGCGGCAGAGGGAAGGCCCTCTGACATCTAATCGGACCTCGTCATCGGCGCGGGGGGAGCACCCCCGAGGACATCCAGCCATCAACTGGAGTGACATCATCTATGTACAAGTGTGAGTGTGTTGCGGTAGAAAAACTGTGAGTACAATTTGAACCTTATTTACAAGAAGATTTAAACTTAGAAAATTCCTGATTAGTGCATGTGAAGAGTGAAAAATTTACAAGTGTCCGGGACTCGGGGAATAATTTCAAGAATTGTGAAACGACGGGGAATCCACGCCGGTTTTCGGACTCAAGTGTCAAACACTTAGAAAATTTACGACCAATATTTTAAGGACTTAGAAAATTTACGATAACTATTTTAAGGACTTGTAAAATTTTAAGTTTATCATCATGGCAGATACTCTTTTACCTGTAGAAAATATATCTAAAGAAATAATTAAAGCAAAATCTAACTTTAAAAAATCACCTAAAGATCGCATAACTTTGTCTTATGTCGAAGTACGATTGGAAAACTTAGAAAAGCAATGGAGTTTATTTTTGGAACATCATCTTAAAGCTGTTGGAGAAGGTCACGATCCTGACAGCGATTATAGTTATGATATAACGGAGGAAGAATACATAGATTATAAGTAATTGTTGAGGGAACATTTATTGTTATTAAAACCAAATCCAAGCGTACCTGTTATGACTTCTCCTAGCGTTAGCAAAGGAAATGAGCACCGATCTAGTGTACGTTTACCTGAGATTGAGATGAGATTTTCAGGAAATTATTCCGAATGGGTCAGCTTTCGTGACACTCTGTTATTGACAGTAATACAAGCATTGGTGATGTACAAAAGCTTCATTATCTTCGCGGTTGTTTGACAGGTGAGGCAGAGCAATTGTTAAGACATATTCCTTTAACGGCAAGTAATTATCAAATATGTTGGTCTCAACTAGAGAGTCGTAATAATAATAAGAAATATTTGTCTAATTGCATTCTAAAACGTTTAACTGGCCAGAAGGTGTTGACATCTTAGTCTTGTAGTGGGCTAAAGCAATTATTAGACACGACTAAAGAATGTTTACATGCATTAAAAAATATAGGTATACAAACAAGTTCATGGGATGTTCTTATCATATTTTTGGTTAGCCAGAAACTTGATTCAGAACCTCGAAAATTATGGGAACGAGATATGGCTTTGTAAGAAAAAACATCACACACTTCTCCATCCTAAAGGCCCCAAATCGGTCAATAATAAGGCCGATCACTCTGTTGATAAGGCTGTTATCGCTACTGTTACCGAAATAGCCTCAAAATCACAGATTCCAATTTCAAGCGAGACCCACGATTACAAGGTTTTTACTACCTGTTTTCCCTACGCACACAGTCAAGTTCTATTGGCCACGGCTTTAGTAAACGTGCAGTCCAATAAATTCAGAACTCTTGTGGTGCTGAGATCATTATTAGACCAGGGTTCGTAGGCATCTTTTATCACAGAATCGGCTGTGCAGTTGTTAGGTCTTAAAAAGATGCCTGGAACAAACTTAGTATCAGGTTTAGGCGGCGATCAAGGTTCGACTGTGGCGTCAAAGTCCACGGTGCTCATTACAATTCAGTCCCGCTTAGATCCCACATTCGTTATTACCGTCAAGGCTCATGTTTAAACAAGGTAACGACGTTGTTACCAACTCGAATGGTTTCTGTAGAGATAACTACAGCATTGTCGTCCATGGCCGTGGCAGATCCGTCGTTTAATACTCCAAACAAAATAGATCTGCTTTTAGGTGCCGAAGTGTATAGCCAAATTTTACTGGCTGGGTTATTCAGGGGTTCACCGGGTTCCGTTATAGCACAGAACACCAAACTCGGTTGGATTCTCTCTGGCAAAACACTCGGTCAAGTCAGCCAAGACGAAAAATGCCACAATGTTATTGTAAGCATGCATGTACAGTTAAACAACAACGATAACAACCTAGAAATTTTGGGAGCTAGAAGCAGAGCCATCTTCGATCAAAGGCAAGATGTTAAGCGAGGAAGAGAAACTCTGCGAAGATTTCTTCTCTCAAACCACAAAAAGAGATTCAGAAGGTCGCTACATAGTGAAATTACCGTTTAAATCTGTTGAACCATTATGCAACAAAGGTGATTCAGAGCGTATAGCCTATAAGAGATTTCTTATGTTAGAAAAACGATTGACTAGAAATCCGGACTTAAAGGTTGATTATTCAAAGGTTATACATGAATATCTTGACATGAATCATATGACTGTAGTTGATGATTCAAAATCACCTGGCGTCTACATTCCTCATCATGTAGTAATACGAAAAGATAAGACTACCACAAAAAATCGCGTAGTGTTCGATGCTTCTTGCGCTGACCCAAACAGAGTCTCACTAAACAGTGAACTAATGATAGGCCCAGTACTGCAACCAGAGCTTAGACATTTGATCATGCGGTGGCGAGGCTATTCAATTTCACTTGTGGCTGACATTGTCACAATGTACAGACAAGTAAAGGTGGCGTAGAAGGATACAGATTTTCAGCGCATACTATGGCGCGAGGAACCAGATTCGGAACTGCAGCATTTCCGACTTTTAAGAGTTACCTTCGGCCTGTCGTGCGCACCCTACTTAGCTGTAAGAGCCTTGCAGCAATTAGCCTATGATGAAGGCCCAAATTTTCCTTTGGCCTGTCCTAGAGTCCTAAATGATTTCTATATGGACGATCTGTTGACAGGCTGCCATTCCGTTTCTGAAGGAGTAGAAATCTATGAACAGATGACTAAAATGCTGAATCGTGGCGGATTTCCCCTCCAGAAATGGTCTACAAATAGCAAAGAACTGGCAGACTTGATAAAGCAGACAAAGGATAATGAAGGACCTAATCTAGAGCTGAAAACAGACGATATGCTAAAAATACTGGGATTAGCATGGGATAGAGATAGTGATGAGTTTCGGTGTATCGTTACGCTTCCCCCTTTAGAGCATCCAGTTACAAAGCGCAAGGCTATCTCAGACATCGCTCGCTTGTATGACCCTTTGGGTTGGATAGCTCCAGCTATCACGACAGCCAAGGTATTTATTCAAAAACTATGGCTATCCGGTATCGAATAGGATGCCGCACTACCATCATCACTTCTAAGTGAATGGATTACTTTCAGAGACGACTTAAGTAGTCTTAAAACCGTTCGAATACCAATTGGATGGATTAACACTAGTAAAGATAATCATTCTGTCGAACTTCACGGCTTTTCCGACGCCTCCAATGTCGCATACGCAGCAGTTGTGTACATACGTATTATTGACTAAGACGAGAACATACACGTGCACTTAGTCACCTCTAAAACCAGAGTGGCACCGATTAAACAGGTATCCATCCCACGTTTAGAGTTGTGTGGCGCAGTGCTTCTAGCAAAACTAATGAATGAGGTTGTAGAAATACTAGGCATCGCCAAAACCCATTTTCATGCCTGGACGGACTCTACAATCGTTTTAGCCTGGTTAAGAAGCCACCCAAGTAGATGGAAGACCTTTATTGCAAATAGAGTGTCAGAGATTCTTACCATCACAGATGCAAATCAGTGGTCACACGTAGGTTCACGAGATAATCCCGTAGATAGCGCCTCACGAGGATTACTGCCTTCGGAATGTGCGCAGCATCAACTCTGGAAAGAGGGACCTAAATGGCTGTATGAAAGCAAGTTATCTTACGATTCGAAGGTAGAAGTGGCAGAAACAAACTTGGAAGAGAAAAAGCAAAAAATCAAATGTCATGCTACATGTGAAATTACTGATGGTTATAACTTGATTTCTAGATTTTCGTCTCTATCTAAACTTACCCGAGTGTTGTCGTATTGTCGTCGAGTCCTACGCTGGAACAAACCTGAAAATGAAAGTAGAGTCCTAACAGTATAGGAATTGAATGAAGCTTTACTTACCTGTATTAGTCAAGGACATCATTTCAATGAAGAGATAGATAGTTTAAAGATAAATGGAAAAATAAATAAAAAAAGTAAACTCACCTCACTGAGTCCATTCTTGGATTCTGACGGAGTTTTGAGAGTAGGTGGGAGACTGCATCATGCTCAAATCAAGGACGATATGAAGCATTCGATAATCATACCCCACAAGTCACATTTCACTTATCTCTTGATAAGCCAGGCTCACGAAATTACTTTGCACGGTGGTCCCCAGCTCATGTTAAACTATTTAAGGAGCAAATATTGGATCGTTGGTGCAAAGAGTCTCGTGAGACAATTTGTAAGAAAATGTGTGACTTGCCTCCGATACTCTGCTCAACCTACTCAACCTTTTATGGATCAATTACCCGTATCTAGAGTCACTGCACATCGACCTTTTCTCAAAAGCGGTGTAGATTACGCAGGTCCAATCAACATTAGGGTTTCAAAGGGTCGTGGTCATCGCTCCATGAAGGGATATATCTGCTTGTTTATCTGTATGGCAACTAAAGCCATACGTACCTTGAAGTAGTCAGCGACATGACTTCGCAAGGGTTTCTGGCAGCCTTTAAGAGATTTGTCGCCAGACGAGGTCATGTAGCGGACCTGTGGAGCGATAATGGTACCAATTTTGTTGGAAGTGCCCGTGAACTAAAGAAGTTGTTTGATGAGGAAAGGACGAAGGTTGCAATAGAGATCGCTAGTTGGTTGGCATCGAATCACACTAACTGGCACTTTATCCCTCCCCGGTCTCCAAATTTTGGAGGGCTCTGGGAGAGTGGAATAAAGTCTACCAAACATCATTTAAAGAGAGTCATCGGAAATAGCACGCTTACATTTGAAGAGATGACAACAACATTGTCACAAATAGAGGCATGCCTCAACTCTCGTCCTATTTCACAAATATCGTGTAGCCCTGAGGACCCTTGCCCATTGACACCAGGCCATTTCTTGGTAGGTGAGCCATTAGTACTTGTTCCTGAGGTCAATTATGAAAGTTCAAATGTTAGTACTCTAAAACGATGGCATCTAACCCAAAGAATGGTCCAAGACTTTGGCGCAGATGGTCACAAGAATACTTGACGCAACTGCAGCACCGATACAAGTGGAGTAACCAAACTAAGGAACCTGAAATCGGAGATGTTGTTTTGGTCAAAGAAGATGATCTCCTCCCTGCGAGATGGCTCTATGGACGTATCACTGATAAACATACTGGCTCGGATTTTGTTACCCGTGTTGTCACCTTAAAATACAAGGATAATTTGATTAAAAGGCCTGTCTCAAAATTAATTATTTTACCTGTCAAAGATAACGATTAGTGTTAATTAGTTGTGTACTAAAGTCTTCTCAGTGGATTGCAAATAAATATGTACGAGTACCTATTATCAAATATGTACAGTCTTTGGTGTATCTGTAAGATATTTTAAGTATGCCAATGTAACCTACAATGTAATGTTACAAATATTTTTACTGTTTTATATTCTGTTAAAGGTTTAATTGTATCTTTGTTTTCTGTTAAATATGAATCTGTTATTTTTAAGTACTCCGTCCATGGCGGGCGGAATGTTCAATGTTTAAGTCTAAGAGTTAAGTTCCGGAAACAGTCGCTAGATGGCGTTGTACTAAGTTAACTCGCGGTGACGTTTCGTTTATGTGTTTTCTTATATGTTCTTTCGAACAAATAAATTTTGTCTTGCTATCGGAACCTTAGTTTCTTTTTGGGACTTGTCCAAATTTATAAGGGGTATTTTTTATGAATTCTGTTTAATATTATTTTTATAGTAATATATTGTCATATGAATGCTATCGTTTTAAGTCAAAAAAGCCATATTGGCCTATAATATTGGAAATCTGAAGGAAAGAGTTCAGTGAGGAAAATAGTCAACAAAAAATATCGAATTATTATTTATTAAGGATTCAATTTTCATTTCATTTTTCCAAAATGCAGTATTTTACTTACATCCATCCCTTACATTCCCTTTCGCAAGAAGCTTTGTCCTCAAACTGAAACTTTGCCTTCCACAAAATACGTGTACATTTCTGTTTGTCCCAGTCGAAGACGTATCTACAACATAATAAAAAAATGACACCTCTAAGTTACGATGTACAATTAAAAAATAAATATCATCATTCACGTGAGCATCAAATAATACCTCCCCTGGTGTGGATCATATACTGGCGCCCCAATTTCCGATAAACATTCCGGTGTCACCGCCTTCACCTTACAGTCTTCCGCAGTAACTGTGGAAAAGTAATGTTTAGGTACTTTAGTTTATAATATTTAAAAACGTTCGACTGTCTCAAAAGGGTAGGGTCCCGGGTTCGAATCGCGGGTGGGGCCGAAATTTGTTACTGGGTTTTTCTGTCTTGAAAATACTCGTAAATACTCGTAGTTCGGATTCAGGAAGTTGGTGGTGATGCCATCCTTGTGCCTCAGGAAGCACGATAAGCAGTTAGTCGCCTGATCTCTCATCGGTCATATCGGACTTCCGTTCACCGAATTATTGAGAGTGATGGAACTGTGAGTGCACTTTGTATTGCGAATACATCTTGGAACTACGTATAATATCTCCTGCGTAGGCCTATCCCTGTTAAGAGGGTCCGCCATTACCAAAAATCGGTAAGAGAATATTTTTTTGGCTACTAATCAAAATATTTTTTACACACGGTCATTATGCGAATTATGTAAAACACATGTTTCAATAAAAAAAGGTTTATTAAGGAACATAATAACATAACTTTAAATATTACTAAAAGAGTTTGGACAAACATTAATTAAACATGTGTTGCAAATGGGTATTTAACATGAATTACAAACACTGTTGGTTATCCAATCTATTTGATAGAGGCAAATGACGCAACGTTTCCTTTAAGATGCCGCATTAGAGGCAACTAGAACAGATCATTCAGACATAGGCAGTTTAAATATCCGTGAAGTTATCAGACGCAATTGTCAAGGTATCTTTTCATTGCAGTTTTGCTGCTGAGCGTTAGGTAGGCATAACTCCATACCAAGCCCTCGTAGGAAGTTTTTACTGCCTTTCCACTGACTGCATCATATAAGGCTTTACTTCTAACGCCTGTTATACTGAGTATAACGTAAAAGAATATAAGTAAATGATGAATCTGTTCCAAACTGATAGCTGGTCCTTCAGGTTTTCCCACAAATACAGATAATAATGTTGTGTGCTGGTGTGCGTCTTTGGGTTGGAGCTTGTTTTGCCCAGCGCAAGCAATTGTTTTTTTTTTCATGATAATAGTTCTGTGTCGTATCCAGAAGAACAACGTAATAACTTCTGCACCCGATGAACCTGGAGCAGAGGATATCTCTTCGCTAATGTCGCCTTCATTATCAGTGGAACTATTGTGGTAACTAAAAATTCTTCATTGCTAGAATCGATATCACTTCAGTCAGCATCATTCAATATACGAGACAAAATGCGCTCGTAAAGAAGCAGAGGTGAAGGAGCCATGTATCGTGGAAATATCACCTAATTAAAATCATCATCATCAAGCCACAAAGCATCGCCAATCTCTTCAACCGTAAGCACATTTGTACCATCCATTATCTATGACAAACCAAACCAAAATTGAATTAAAGACGTTGACAAAAAGCTACACAATAATTGCAAAACAAACCCTCAAACAGTTAGTATTTTACACATGAAAAAAAAGTTAAATAATCATAAAATGATAAAGAAAATTGATTTGTTCTTCTATTGACCTTCATTAATTAATGACTATAGTGATAGTTCTAAGTGATCGTTACAAATTTATAGTAATTAGGTGTATCTAATCGAGAATTCAACCTATCGGTAGAAGTCTTACACTGCGCCTTTGATCGAGAGATCTCCAATCTAGAGCGTTTCTGCATCAATGGCCATCATTTCTTCGCACAATGTGACCTGACCACTGTCACTTGAGCTTACAAATTCGCAAGGCTATGTCCGTTACCTTAGTTCTTCTATGTATCTCCTCATTTTTGATCTCGTAAATAAACACTGAGCATAAACTACATCGCTCGTTGTGTTTTTTGGCCCATAGAGACCATGTTTCGGATCCATGTCATCACTGGTAACACCCACTGATTGAAGACTTTTGTCTTCAAATAACCTTGCATAAGACCTTATAAAGTTCGCCGGAGGATGCAGACCGCACCCGACAGACACCCGGTTGCTGTGAAAACCGTGGAGATAGCCTATCTTCAGCAGTGGACAGTGGACAGTCCTTTGGCTAAACATGATAATGATAATGAATCAAGAATTGGTAAATCTTAGTAAGATTTAATCCTCTAATTTGTATGTTTACAATAGCTAATTTCAAAAACTACTGCAGCGCGTTTACAATGCTTTCACCAATACTAATATTAATTAAGTATATATTACAATACGTAATTTTTTATAGTTTTTTTTACGGTATGAGGATCCCTAGGAGTAATCCCTGCTTGCAATATTTTTAACGAGATTATGCAAATATTAACCATGGATTTATATTTAAGATATTTCTCTTGTCTTTTCACTAGATGCAATTATTTCCTAACAATATTAGTTTTAGTTAAAATAATACAAACAAACACATTCGCAACCAAATCTTTATTTATTTTATTATCCTTAACATTCATAAATTAATAAACAACCACAAATTCATTGTGAATCTGCAAGTACCATTAAGGTCACTATTGTCGTTAATAAATGAGTGAAGAGCAAAAGAAGTTCAAAAAATAATTCTTTTACATTTTATGGTTGCTTGCCTCAGCTATATATAACCGCGTAAATAATTTAAATAGTATCTAAGAAGTGTAAACATATATCAACAATATATACACGTGATATACAAGTTTTTTGTTTATTATTAATTTTCGGTTTTGTGTTTTTTTTGGATGCTTAGCGTAAGTAAACAGCTTTTTAAGTAATCATGTTCGATACAAATATTTTTTGCATTGAATTTAATCCTTTTTAGCGCTCTTTTTGGAGTTGTGTATCTATCTTTTATATAGTGTAATCGCGCGACTGCATCGATGCAAAGAGTCGCAGTGTGTATGGGATGATGTATTTTGTAATACACCAACTACCCCATATAATATCTAAGAGTATCCTAACACAATTTTCTCGACAGTTTCTGTGGATGAGTGTAAGGTAAAAGCTATAACAGCAGGATGTTCTGCCGAAATTGGTGTGACGTAGTGATAGACTAATTATATAACTATAATCTTGATTTATTGGCATTCATTATAATATCATACGTAGAAACAATAACATCTTTCATTTACCTCGTCCCGTCCTTATATGGCGACCCTGCCAGGATCATTTTAAGGTTCGGTGTCGGATTCGAACTAATAAGTCGTGAGTGATCAAGTGTTAAAATGATGGACTTTAGAAACTTCGATACCGGCGCGGTGTGTGGTACTGAAATAAACCTCACAAACATGGGTTCATCGCAATCAACTGAGGAGGTTGTAATAGCTCAAAACGCGGCTGGCGGCACCAATAGTGCCGATATTCAACAACTGCACCAAAATGTGTCAATAACAAACTTAATATTGGGCATTATATTGATTATGCTTTCTATCGGAAGCTTTTGGCGGTCTGTTTAAGCTGTACAGAAGGTGCCACCAAGGGTGGATGCGGCAGGAGATAGCAAGGAGTGCGTCGCGACGTTCTGGAGGCAGGCGCGAGACGCGCGCTCCCAAGGACGTGCTCGAGGTCTAGGAGGCAGCAGTAGTGGCAATCAGTCAAGGCTACCAACCATGAGAGGTATCCAGAAACGTGTGAGTGAGTGACATTAAAAGTGCCGTGTTAATGTGAGTGTGAACTATAAATATTAATTATTAGACTTAAGAAATATAAAGAAAAGTACTGTCATAAAGTATATTATAATATTATGTCAGATATTCAAGAAATATATAAAGATATTAAAAGTATAAAAATAAATTTAACAAAGCAAAGCAAAGTTAAAAGAATTTTTAGAAAGAACATTTTTAGAGGCAAACAATTTTTAGACTCAGTATGTATTAAGCCGTAAAAAATTAGAAACTAGCATTGCAGGAAGACATAATAGAACCAGAAGAGGCCAAATTAATTTTAGATCTTTGTAACCAGATAGAAAACTACTATTCAAGTATCGTTAAATTTTGTTTCGAGACACACATACGAGGGTCAAACTGAAAGTTCTTAGAAAATCAAAAACTGATTACATTAGCCAGTTATTAGTTTTATTATATCTTTTCAAAATATTGTCCATTGACGTCAATACACCGCTGCATGCGATGGAACCACTGGGAAAAGCACTTTGCCCACTCGTCCTTAGGGGTCTCTTCAATGGCATCGCGATACGCAGCCACCGCTTCTTCAGCATTCATAAACCGCTTTCCTTTAAGTTTTTCTTTAATTTTTGGAAATAAATAAAAATCACAAGGCGCGAGGTCGGGGCTATACGGCGGGTGACCCAGTAATTCAACGTTTGATGTCGCCAAATAGTCGATCGTTCGCTTGGCGGTGTGCGACGAGGCGTTGTCGTGGTGAAGGAGGATCCTACTGCGAGGTCGTTTCTCTCGAACTTTTTCCAAGACAAGTGGCAAACAATTGGCAGTGTACCATTCTGCAGAAACTGTTTTTTGATCCTCTAACACAATTGTTGCGAAATGACCTATCCTTCCAAAGAACGAGGCCACCATTTTTTTTCCCGCACTTCGATCTCTCTTCACTTTAGTTGGCAACTCCTCGAAAGGAAACACCCACTGAGCAGATTGTCTTTTGGTTTCAGGATCATAACAGTAAATCCAGCTTTCGTCACCTGTTAGTATGTCGAACACAGCATTTGAGTCACCTCCGTTAAATCTTTCAATCATTTTACGGCACCAATCCACACGATGGAGTTTTTGAGCCTTAGTCAAATTATGAGGTATCCACCGGGCGCAAAGCTTCCTGACCGCTAAATGTTCGTGGAGGATTTTGTGCACTTGACTCATACCGATGCCTAAGCTTGTCCGAATCTGCTGATAGGTCACTCTTTTGTCATTCTCTATCATACGCCGCACAACACAGATGTTATTTTCAGTCGTCGCCGTAGAAGGCCGTCCCTCACGTACATCATCAGTGAGTTTAGTGCGACCACGTTTAAACTCATTAAACCAGTTGTAAACAGTCGCACGAGATGGGGCTTCATCGTGAAAGGCCAATCGTAGTCTATCATAACTTTCTTGTTGACTTAAATGACATCGAAAGTCATAAAAAATCATTGCACGAAAATTTTCTCGTGTTAAATTCATGTTGACGTGACACAGACAATTTTCAATTTGCCGCCAAATCGTAAAACAAATGACAAATGAATGAAATATATACTCAGTAATATTGGCAAAGAGTTCTATTTTCAAATTTTAGAATATTTTTTTTATTATATTGTTTATAAGTGGCCAGTTCTAAGAACTTTCAGTTTGACCCTCGTAGAACCAACACCAGTAACCATGGCTTCATTTGACGTTAAGACTGCAACATCCCTCATCCCTGTGATGACAGGAAAGGAGGAGGTCACAAAGAATTTGATTGACACAATTGATTTTTATAGCTAGACATTTGGCACAGAAGGTGAACAGTCGCTCATTAATTTTGTTTTGAAAACGCGTCTAACAGAGAGTGCAAAGCTGCGGTTAGCTCAGAGTTAAACATCCACTAAAGCTTTAATTACAGATATGAAAAATCATCTTCATGCCAAACAGTCCCCGTCGGCTTTACAGTTAGAGCTGGTAAAGGCAAGGCAAGGTTCACAAACCATTGATGAATTCGGTAAGAAAATAGAAAATTATTTTCAAATTGACTATTTCTCAAGTTGACGGCAATGATAGCGCATACGCAGTATCAAAACCATTAAATGAAAAATTAGCCATCCAACGATTTACGGACGGTTTGAGAAATAGCTGATTAAGCACCATTTTAGCGGCCAGGAATTACGTCGAGTTAAAGGACGCAATCAGAGCGGCAAAGGACGAGTCTATGCAAGGTGAAACAAGTTCCAATTCAGGTGAGATATTTTCAAGTCAAAGAGTAGGAATATAAATAGAGGACAGATTTCTTACAGAGGTCAAGGCTGTGCATCAAGGCCAAATCAACAAGCGCCACTTTCTCGTGGGCTCTCACGTGGTTATTCTCGCGGATTTTCGCGTGGGGATGCTCGCAGACGTGGTTCATGGAATTATCGAGGACGCGGCCGGGGCTATGGCTCTACAAATAACAGGTACAACATGCATATTTTAAACCAAAATCAAATAGGTCAACCTAGTGGCTCTAGTGCCGAAAACACTGAAAATTCGACACTGGAAGTTGAGTTTTTTCGGACATAATAATTGCATATTAGCTTGTGATTATAATAATTCTCTGGAACTTTCGACGAACAATTCTAAATATAGATGGTTGGTTGACACCGGTGCCACTCTGTCAGCGGTGAAATTTGAAACAGCACTACAAGTAAATCTTCCAATACATAAAGAGCGCATCAACATAAAAGGTATAGGAGGCCGACTGTACACCGAAGGCTATGTTTACATTCCATTTACCTTATGCGATATAGAAATCAATCATAAGTATTATGTTCTAAAAAGTCTTCCATGTATTCATGACGGTATTATTGGTCAAGATTTTTTAATAAAATATAATTGCATAATTAATTATGAAAGTAATCAATTAACGTTGAAAAATGCAGGGATAGAACAATCTTTACCTTTAGATATGGGAAAATTAGGTTTTAATAATTACGTAGTAACCCCCAAGGTGTGAAAAATTTTTTGAAGTTAATTTTAAGTTGAAAGATGATTATGTGATTTTACCGAAAGAGTTATGCGAGGGAGTATTTATCGCTGGAAGTATCTGTCAAACTAAAAATGGTAAAATTTTTAGGTTGACAGCCTGCAACAGGTTTTAATTCAACTTATGGAAAATTAGGTTTTTATAATTACGTAGTAATACCCCCAAGGTGTGAAAAAATTTTTGAAGTTAATTTTGAGTTGAATGATGATTATGTGATTTTACTGAAAGAGTTATCGCTGTTATCGATATCGATAGTTTATCGCCGGAAGTATCTGTCAACCTAAAAATGGTAAAATTTTAATTCAACTTTTAAATACACTTGAAACACAAGTTGGACTCAGTTATTTTCAACCCGATTTCGGTAGACTATCCGAGTATCATATTTGTAGTTTTGATAAACAAGTGTCAGTTGGTGAGAGAGTACGTAAATTATTAGCATTATTAAAATTAAATCATTTAAGCGAAGAGGAAAATAAATCAATTCAAAATATTTGTGCAAAATATTAAGATGTTTTCTATCTTCCCGGTGATAAATTGGGCACCTGTAATCTTTATGAACAAAATATTCAGTTAAAGCCAAATTCGGAACCAGTTTATATTAAACAGTACAGATTACCTTTTTCACAGCGAGACGAGATAGAAAGACAAGTTCAAAATATGATGTCAAACGAAATCATAGAACCTGCCAAAAGCGAGTGGTCTAGTCCCGTTTTATTAGTCCCAAAGAAATCAGACGACAATTTAAGAAAATATTGATTTTAGAAAATTAAATGATCGTATTATGGATGATAAGTTTCCACTTCCCAACATAACAGACATACCTGATTCGCTTTCTGGGTCTATGTATTTCTTACAGTTAGATTTGACACAAGCATATTTTCAGACAAAATTAGATTCAGATAGCAGAAAATATACTGCATTCACAACACCATCTGGGCAATACCAAATGACGCGTATGCCCATGGGTCTTAAAACGAGTCCAAGTTCTTTTTCTAGAATGATGACCGTGGCGATGTCAGGATTAAATTATGAAAAATGATTTGTTTAATTGGATAATTTAATATGTTTTGGAAGAAATCTTGATATTCACAATAAAAACTTTATATCAATTTTAGAAAGATTGAGAAAGTCGTAACATCAAACGGCATTCAACCAGATCTAAAATTAAAGTTTTACAAGAATATCCTACACCTAAAAATGCAGATGAAACAAAACGTTTCGTAGCGTTTTCTAATTATTATCGCAAATTCATTCCTAATTTTGCTAAAATATGCATACCGTTAAATAATTTATGCCGTAAAAATATTACTTTTGAATGGGATATATACAAACGTATAGTTGTGTATTACGACACAAAGCGCTATAGAGGCAAATGTTAAGTACTTATTGCTACTGATTGCTCATTAGCGCGAGCGCGTGACATCTCGCTCTTTAGCCTACTATCAGCCATTGCCAAATTATGATAAAGACTAAATACGTATTTTAAGTTTTAATACTTTTAAATGAAAAAAACTATACTTTTGAATGTAGCGACACGTTTTTTTTGTCTCTTACAGTTACAGTGTAATTGGTTCTACTCCTAAACACACAGGAAGGTATTTTTACCAGAAAACGAGAAATAATTTAGAACGCTGTCCGGAAGTATAGCCATTAAGAGAAAGCCCAATTGAATGCACTCCGGGCTATCACCTGCCTTTCTGTAGCCAATTTAAAAACATCTTAGCTATTCTGACAATAATTTATCGAGTGTAGTGACGGTGGCGGAAGAAGCTTCGACAAGCCGTTATATATATTATCACTTAAAACGAGGTGACCTAAAATTTGTCTTGTTTGACCACTTGCACTGTGCCTAAAAGCTAGCACCTTTTTCAGAGCAGAGCAGATCAGGATGCATATAGCAAACTACACTGAAAAGCTCTTGAATGGGAAGATAATTTTCTTCGACCTCATCGTTAGCACACAGAACTGTCAAGGTTGATTCAAATGAGCTTGCGGGATAATCTATTCATATATGGACGACTCAATATCCCGTTTAATTGCTGTGCAGTGACATTATCTGGACTTGATGATTTTACTGTGCGTTTTAGTTGTTAACTAGGTGCTGAGAAACTAGGAATGCTCGCGCAATTAGTTAGAATTTATAGTGCATGTTAATATGATGTATTATTATGCAAAGTAAGTACGAAATTTTGGCAATAAAAGTGAAGCTTTGTATTGTTGGAACATCGAATAGGATGCTCTACTAGCATGCCAGTAACAAAGCCGACGATTTTAGTATAAATGGTACATTAAATTTACATCACCATAAGACCTGTATTTTTTATTTATTTATTTAGAAAACCAACAGCTTAACAAATCTTTAAACCAAAAGTATGTATATAGCGATACCATTTTCTACCACTAGAGACAAGATGCAACATAAGACATTTGTTTCTTGGCAAAGATTGCCACCGGTGTCATAGATAGCCCAGAACTGCTATCGAAAAAATATCATTAAACACCAACATGCTAAGGTTCCGATCACGCCCAATAACGCATTTCTGATCCGTAGTTGTAAAAGTTTTTCCAAATTAAGTATCTATCGACATTGACCTGTTCTTTAAAAGCAATACCTCTATTAAGCGATTAATGACTAAATCATATTTTGAGGTTCTCAATCTTCGTGATAAATTGGACTAACACTATTGTTCCTTAGGTAGTTATTTTTTTTACTTTTTTTGTATTAAGAGATTATTGTTTCTTTCCTTTTTGGATTGTAGTTGCCCCAATCGGACCTTATCTTGATATCTGACTACTCTTATGTGGAGATTTATTATTAGTATTGATGTTAGCATTAAGTTATTTAGATATAGTGATTATTAAAACTGTTAATCTTCTTAAGAATATATAAATTAATAAATATGATACCATCGTCAATAATAGGTTTCCCTGAAATTAACACATGATACTCGTACACTGTAACAATCTGTTCTGTGCGTGCTTAAAATATTATATCAGAAATTACATGATTACACTTATGAAAAATATAGTAAGCGTACTATTTAAGTGGAGTTCATGAATGCCATCCAAAAATAATCACCCAGAAAAAAGAACCTACTTTAATTATATAAAAGAAAAACGCTATTAATTATGAATACATACCTAGACCGCATGCGCTAGAGCTTGCATACCTAACTTTCGATACACATAGTAGTGCGCGCGCGTATGTACAGTAGGTGTACGTTGGTATCTACTGGTGCCTGTAAGCCCTACGGGATACAGAAGTCATTAGGATCGGAACAACAATTGCCCACGTACAGGCACCCTATACGCAAGGTCGATCTAGTGAGCCTATCAGCCTCACACAACAATACAAGATCAGACATTACAATGTGAGTTTTTTGATAATATCCGTTACTTTCTTTTTGACAGTTAGCTTCTTAAATCTGTATGAATGGCATATTACATCAACTTTTTAACCAACTTAAAAAGGGGGTTGTTTTCTTGATGTTTAACTTTATTTATCAAAAGTGGTAGCGGTAGTATCTCTAGTCTAGATGCTTTACAATAGTAAGAAACGAGATGTTTTGTAATATGCTATACAAGTTGTTTAATACATTTTCTGTTAGCTGAATCTGGAAATCTTATTTCTGAGTATATGTTTGTCAGTAAATACAATAGAAAGTCATAATAAGTAATCACAACTAATTCACAAAACGACAAAAAATGAGTTTTTTTTTTGCGATAACTGAGTCAAGGTTCGAGTCAATTTTGATTTATTGTGCATCACATACGGTCAAATTGACTGAAACTGACGGTATTTGATCGGTCGTATATGGTTTATTACAAATGTGACTGGTCAGGTACCTATATAATTTTACAACACTAATCATGGTTAAACGAAATCCACCGATTAATAAATTATTAAGTCCACCTTTGTACATCTTTACTTGTGCAATAATGTATCAAGGGCCACGCATTATTAAACAATTAATTCTTTAATTTGCTGTTTAGGAAAATTACGTCAAAATTACATTCTGTAACAGCCAATAATAAAGCTGGCTGGTTCCTAGCTCAAAGGATTAGCATAGCTATCCAATGCGGCAACGCAGCCAGCATCATAGCCTCCTTGCCGTTAGGAAATGGTTTCGTTTTTGAATAGGTGGATTTTATGTTATTTTTTTATATTAAATGTCTTAGTTTTATTTCTTCTTGTTTGTTATTAATAAAAAAATTCACCATTAATTCTGAAAGTCAGTGTCAGTTTCCCCCCTCCGAGCAGCCCCTGACAAAACTTTTCGGCGAAATTTGTTCCACAAAATGATATACTTAATTACATAGACTGAACAATATCTGTACCCCCCATTAATCCCCAAATTATCATTTTAATAAATATACATATACACATTAGAGATAAATGCAACTGATTATTCATAGCGCTTGCACAATTCACTTTCAGCAGAGTGTCGATGCAAACTATTGACATTTATGGATTTTGTTACAAACACACACATACATTTGATACGTTCTTGTTAGTTACTGGGACGTAAAGGAGCTTGACCAAGACCAATAAGTTCCAAGCCAACCTCACCTTCACGTGGTGCGTCCTGTTTATACAGACGAGGCTCTGGTGACCGACCGATGGCGGTATAACCGTCCAATGTAAGGCGCAGCTAAATGTTGAACTGTGACGGGCAGCAGCATCACAGCTGCAAGGGGCTGCGTCTCTGCGCTCGCCAACCCGCCTGCCAAGCGTGGCGAGTATTGGCAATATCCCCTCAAATGGAAGTACACCAGAAAACCAGGCCCCCAGTCTACGGCAGCCCCGCTATTCCTGACTTTGGTAGCGGTCACGGTAACGGCGGGGCAGGGAGTGCTAAGAATCCCCGGAGGCGATCGCGCTGCCACCCCCGACGACAACTGGCCCTGGTAACGTACAACACGTATACACTGAGGACGGATGAGAATTTGCTCGAGCTGGAGGAAGAAGTCTGTAGAGAGGGCGAGGACACGATAACTCTGCAGTCCGGAAACCTGCTCTACTACCGGGAAGGCAACCAACGAAAGTCACAAGGTGGTGTCGGGTTCCTCGTTCACAAGTCCCTCGTCAACAATATCGAGACCATCGAGAGTGTGTCGAGCAGGGTAATATACCTTATACTCAGAATATCCAAGAGGTATTCGCTGAAGGTCATACAGGTATATGCACCAACCTCGAAACACCCGGATGAAGAGGTGGAGGAACTGTATGAGGACGTAAGTAGAGCCATATATACTTCCAAAACCTATTTTACTGTTGTAATGGGGGACTTCAAGCGAGGCGAGAATGAGTTGAAGGTGGGAACTTTTGGATACGGGCAAAGGAACGCCAGGGGACAGAGGCTGGCCGACTTTCTGGAGAAGGAGAGACTTTTTGCGATGAACTCTTTCTTCCAGAAGCCGCCTCAAAGGGAGTGGACCTAGTTAAGTACCGATGGCTTCACGAGAAACGAGATTGACTTCTTCATGACAATGCCAAGAGACGGTTATTCAATGATGTCTCCGTGATCAACAGGGTGAAAACCGATAGCGATCACCGAATGGTTCGAGACACATTGAATATAAATGTCGAATTGGAAAGATCCCGCCTGATGAAGTCCACGCTCCGACCGACTCGTGCTCATATCCAAAATCCCGAGAGCTTTAAACTCGAGTTGTCAAACCGCTTTGATTGCCTAGAAAATTGCGTTACAGTGGACGAAATTAACAATGGGTTGGTGGAAACTGTTCAAACGGTGGGGCCTAAGTATTTTAGGCCTGGCCGTAAAAATAGACCTCAAAAACTGTCGGTCCATATTCTCGACCTTATGGAAAAACGTCGAATTATGGCCACTGCAGACCTCTGTTAATGCTGAAAACTACAAGCAGTTCAATAGACAAATATGGAAGTCCCTGCGACACGACATTCGTTGCTTTAACACTAATAGTGTTAAAGAAACGATACAGCGGAACCAAGGCTCCAAAGTGTTTGCAATGGACATGTCTATTGGGCAAAGCCTGTTGACGAACCTTAAAACGGAGGACGGCAGTGTAGCGTCGACGAAAGCAGAGGTTTTGAGGGAGATCGAAAGGTTCTATGGGCAGTTGTACACCTCTGTAGCCAAACCCGTTGATAGCTCGGCCAGAGACCCACGAGCTATCCTGACCCGACACTACACCGAGGACATCCCGGACATTCGCCTCTACGTGATTAGGATGGCTCTTCTACAGCTCAAAAACAACAAGGCACCTGGTGAGGACGGAATCACAGCAGAGCTTCTGAAGGCGGGTGGAACACCGGTACTTAAAATCCTTCAGAGGCTCTTTAATTCCTTGTTGCTGGAGGGCATCACGCCCGAGGCGTGGAACAGGAGTGTGGTGGTGTTGTTCTTCAAAAAAGGAGACAAAACCTTATTGAAAAACTATAGACCCATCTCACTCCTGAGCCATATCTACAAGCTGTTTTCAAGGGTCATCACGAATCGTCTCGCCCGTAGGTTTGATGACTTTCAGCCTCCCGAACAAGCCGGTTTCCGAAAAGGCTATAGTACCATAGACCACATCCATACGCTTAGGCAAATTATACAGAAGTCAACGACGACAAAATAGTCATAGAATAGCTTCACCCTTCAAATTGTACCTTTTGACAGTACATTTGCCAATTACAAATTTGAAGTACAATCTATATTATTTCATGGTATCAAGCAACCCATTCCAGTTGCCAAATCTGTTATCTCAATCAATTATCAAAAACGCGAATAATGAGGAGCGGCGAAATTTTCGCTTCTCAAATTTTTTTTTGGATCAATCGCATGTTTATCATTTTCGAATGATTCTTTGTTCCAAGTAACAAAACATATAGATTGAGCCGATTCATTGCCAGACCTCATTGTGTGCTCAGTCGCGATGCGGACAAACTCGTGTCAATATCTGAAAATTCTGAAATCAAAACTTCGTTACAGATTTTTTTGTTTGATTGCAATCAAACAAAAAATGGTATTATTATTAAGTGGCTAGAAAATTAGATAAGCAAAACTCTTAATCAAATCTTAATCTACTTTAGAAACAACCCAGTAAAATTTAACTTACGTATCAATATATGCTGTTTATTTTTAAATCGTATACTTCAGTATCACGGAGCTTGATAAAACAGTTCTAACCAATTAATAGTGATGATTATCTTCTTATCACTTAAAAAAAAAGAGTTATGATAATTGCACGTTACTTTGACATTCTAAACCGGAGGCAAGTCGGATTATATCTATACACTGGCGGTCCCCGCAACTGCGTCCGTGCATTTTGAATTTGCTCCCTCCATCCTAAAGGGTACAAGGTCGTCTGTCCAACTGGTCGGTGGACGTCCTACTCTGCGCCTTTGCTCGAAGGGTCTCTAATCTAGAACTTTTTGCCCCAACGATCAAACTATTGACAATTCCACTTTAGCTTTCTTAAGCACAGGGACTGATGCTAACAAATAGAATTAATTGTACTACTGTCAAACGTCTCTCAGCCTTAAAAATCGTCTCGTAGCTTGTCAGTTCAATTGGTCGGCGTTAAACCGCACACGCCACAATGGTCGCCTTCAGTCAATAAAGAGCCAGCGGGATAATCTTCGGTCATTGTCAAAGGAAAAGCGTGTGTTGGCAAATGTATTGACGGATGTGTGCGACGAGAATCACATCTATTGATGGACTATTTTTTGCTGGTTCGAATTATGAAATCTACTTATATTATAAAGCTGAAGAGTTTATTTGTTTGTTTGAACTCGCTTATCTCAGGAACTACTGGACCGATTTGGAAAATATTTTTTATTTTGGATAGCTTATTTATCGAGGGAGGCTTTAGGCTATAAAACAACACGCTTTGACGGAAGGAGAAGGCAGCAATTTCAAAACGCACGGGCGAAGGAACTGGGAGCTGCTAGAATTATATAAGCTGATTTAAATTAGCAAAGCAACAAAAAGAAAAATGAATAAATATTGGACACCAATCACATACATTGCTCTGATCCCGAAGTAAGTAGCCAATGCACTTGTATTATGTGAATCAGACACAACGGTGGTACCACAACACCCAGACCCGAGACAATGTATGAAACTTTGATTTCTATATTGACCCGACCGGGAATCAAAACCGGGACCTCGGAGCGGCGACGCCTTGAAACCCAGCGTGCTCAGCCACTACACCACGGAGGTCATCGTCGAAAATAATGAATATTTTTTGTCAATTGTTATTAAAATGAATATAATTTGATGATTGGTTATATCATATAGCAAACTTGGTCGTACCATAAAGCTAGAGTACTAACTAAACTTTTTCAATCTCGGAAAAACCGGCAAAGTGCGAGTCGGACTCGCGCACCAAGGGTTCCATGCTAACTTTAGTTTTCACAATAAAGTGGCTATGACATACGGACGGACAGACAAACAGACATGACGAAACTATAAGGGTTCCGTTTTTGCCATTCGGCTTTGGACCCCTAAACAGGGAGGTCAAACAACGACATATATATTTTGAATTTTTTTTTGAATTTTTTGTTTCTAACGAACTTATAATTGCTTTTACAGTTTCCTCTTCAACTTTTAGCCAAGTAAAAGTTGACGCAACTTGCAATTTACCTTTAAAAGATTGCAAAGTGCTAAATTATGTTGGTTACTGAAAAAAAAAACTCTTTTTAGTTTCTAAGACGCGGTTTCGTAATCGATAGTAAACTCTACTAACGGTTAAATATCGTAACAAGCTGTTGAATATTTACGATTGTGCGTGTTTTGAAGAAAAAAAAACTTAACCAGTGATAGATAGATAGGTAACTCTTTATTGCACATAAAATAAATTGATTCACAAATTCGTTTTAAGGAAATGTACGATTCAGGCGGTCTTATACGCTATAAGCGATCTCTTCCAGACAACCTTTGAGTAAAGAAATTATGAGTTTTATAGGAAGGGGTATTTTGTGTTTAGAAAATGAAGAGCTGACTAAGTGAAATAGAAATATATCTGTATAATAAGATTTATTACACAAAAATAAACACAAATAAAGGATGTTTTAATAAATAATAAACATGTTTATAAAACGATCAACATAGTTCACCATTTCGCTTACTATGTTGAGCATTATGTTGATTTAACTCCAATGAGTTAACAATAAATCACTTAAGTGGGCCTTAGAGAATCACACCAAAAGAAAATAAAGCTATAGAATAATATAGTCGCTTATTTTGGGGTGTGCGTGTTTTCCAAACAATACAATTTCACAAGCTTTGTAAACCGCAAGATTGCTTAAGATCAACTCGAGGAGAGTCTTGTATGGTTTTGTTTTGTTATTTAAATAAATAAAACCGGCTAAGTGCGAGTCCGATTCGAGGGTTCCACTGAGGGTTCCGTTCCAACTCTAACTGAATTAGGGATCCACACAAGAAATTCTCTGTGGCGTGTGAACAGACTATATGATTCGTTCATCCATTTCGTAACGCGTGCTAGCTTTCGCGTGGACCGCGTCCTTCTGACGCAAGGACGCGTCCTGTCATGCACCCCGTGCATATCGTCCGCGGACGTTTTCGGCTGACAAAAAGATCCGGCAAGCCATATTTCTGTCGGACGTCCGAAAGCTGAAGGTCAGTCCAAGGTTACGTCCGCGACTTACGTGCGATAGTTTGAACGGCTCAGTGTACATTCATTACCTAGATACCAATAAGTCGCGACTGTAAGCCGCGTCCGTCAGCCGCGTCCGATAATGTGTTTCCAGCTTTACGTCAATACTTTGCGTGATTTTCATTGATTTTGAATTGGTTTTCGAACCAATATCACACGCCATTTTTAAACGAGTGATTAAAAAAATAGAGGTCCAGATTAAATTTGGTATCGACAACGCGCGTTAGTATCAATGCAGTTGCCAAAATATAGTACATATATAATTTATGAATGTCCAGCTTTTGCATCGCGACTGTATCGATACTAACGCGCGTTAACAACGCGGCTGTATCGATGCTAAAAGTAGCTTAAGTGTTTAAAGGTGGACAATTTGCGACTACATCAATGCTGCATCGCGACTGCATGGCTGCTAAAAGTCGTATTGTGCAAAGGGTCACATTGTAATCTGCCATAATAACAATAATGCAGATGTATGAGTACTATATATTTTCTCTCTCTCGATCGGCTTTTGAACAAGAAGTTCGTTCATCAATGACTTCCCCCGATTTATCTTACGCCTTTGTGCGTCGATTCTGTCGAGTTTCCAAGTAATGGCTTGCCTCCATTGAAATCGCTTATCTTTGTCCCTTTTCATTAATTTGGGATAAGACGCTTCGATAATGTATCTGTCTAGATGTTAAATGCTTACCAAAACAAAGCCTTAGCATCGGCACGTTCAGTATGTAATTTTCAAGTTTTTTTCAGTTTTGATTTGAATCTTTATCAGCGGCGTTAGCTTAACTACTGTACGGTGATTTATTCGTATGATTACTTAGGAGTTAAATACATTGTTTACTTTCCCAGTTTCATTTGTATTAATTATCGATATTGTTTTGACAGTTAACATAAAATATAGTGGACCGATATAAGATTTTAGTAGTTAATTATAATGATATTTATATTGCACGACACAAATAACTTTGATGACTATCCGTGATTTGAAGTTTAGATAAGCTTACTAAGGGTCGATTTTACCAACGTCTTATAAGAATTATCAGACTGCTTAATATAAAACCGCTTTTAAAGTAACATTTACATAAATGATTTCTGACAAATAGATGACGTTTTCAAATGAGACGTATTGTATTTTTTTCGACGATTATTCCTTACCTGACGTAAGTAAAATCAGGTCTAAAACCGTTAAAAAAAGTTTTTCCCTTAAATGAAATTGATATAGGTTTTGAAGTTGAAATTGTTGCGTGTATGTTCTATGAGGCGATCAATTTTATTGTTGTAGTCGAAATGTGTCATCATGCATGACTATCAACGACACACAATGTAGTAACCATATTATTAGTAGTTGATCGATGATCCGCTTTGTCCTAATTTCTTCATCGATGGTAATGCTAGAATGTCGTTACCAGTTGTTAAATATTGCCAATGGTCCAAGTCATTTAAGCCATTCTGATATTTGGTTAAGGTAGTTTTTCTTCAAACACACACACAATTGTATATACTGAACAGCTGGTAACAAAATTTTTGATTACTATTGATAAAGAAATTGGGCCTTAACCGTGATGAAAAATAATTGTAGCTGCCAGTAGATAGACATACTCTTCAGTTGACATGCTCTACCAAGATCAAGTTAAAGTATCAGTGATAAAGGACGAACTAAATTGCTTTCACTGTTAGGTTAATCCAATATTTAATAATAACACCTCTTTTTACAATCCGATTGACAGGATGTGTCGAAATTTTAATGATCTGTTTCTTAAATGCAAAGATCTTTATAGGTTTAATTTGTGTTGATTTAAGAAACACATGCTAGAATGCATCATTGATACATCTCTAGATAGATGATATGTGAATGAATATCATCTGCAGTCTAGATGATATTCATCTTTAGTGGTGCATCGTTATAGCCTTTAGTTTGTGGTGACTAAATAAACAAATAAAAAATTATTTTAATTTTTGTTTGTTTTAGTTGCTTGTTTGTCGTTGTTTAACTTGAGTACTGTGTTGATTTTGTTTCCCTGTGTATACATGTTTAAGTGTTTTACAATCCGGAATATTTATGGTGTTACAAATATGTGTTAATTGATTGTAAAATGTAATGTGTAACAATAAATTAAAATAAAATTAATTTTCTAGCTGTTATTATTTTGGTAACCTTACTATGAGCCCCATATTTCTGCCTTATTATTATTGTGGAAACGTTACTCTTTTCTTAAACAAGTTAGAAGAATTAAGTTTCAGTTGTAAAAAGAGATGAATCAAACCCGATTAAAATCTTGCCCAAACTCAATATAGTTTAAGCTGAGTATGCCTCTAAAGTTCTACCTGAGTATAAACCAGATAATCATTTTGCCTAGCTACGCAACTCCGCCAAATCTTTTTCGCCGGTCTTGTAAAGAATTGCCGTATCTAACAAGCGCTGTACAGTTCTCAGCAAAAGATTGCAACTTTTCGACCGTATTTATATCAACTAAATAACATTTTAAGGTGCTGCTGCTGACTGTACGGTGGACAAAGATGACTTTATTCCCTCTGGTCCTAAGACAAACATCGCAAGACATGTTCGCGCTGGGACAATGAAGGTACATTTGTAGGGTTAGAATAAATGCTAGATGTAAATATGTCACCGAAATATTGTGAAAACCGCGTGATTACAATTTAAAGGTAAAACAATCTCATTTTTTTTAGGCAGAGTGTTAGATCAGGTTAGGTAAAGGATAAACGGGGCTATTGAAGCGAATCCCGTTTATCCTTTGTGTTAGGTGGTCAGACTGCCTCTGTGGCGCAGCGGTAGGAGGGTCGCACTTTAAATCGACGGCTGCGCCAGAGGTCCCGGTTCGATCCCCGGGTCAGGACAAAAATATATACCTGAGTTTTTCTGTTCAGAAATTCTTAGGGTAGCCCGGAGTTTGGAAGTTGGCGGTGTTTCACCCCCGTGCCTCGGAAAAGCACGTAAAGCCGTTGGTCCTGCGCCTGAACTCTCTCCGGTCGTGTTAGATTGCTGTCCCATCTGGCTATGAGAGTGAAAGGAATAGAGAATGCACCTGTGTTTGCGCACACACTTGTGCACTATAATATGTCCCGCGCAGTCGGTTAGTCGTTGTGACTGGCTTCCGTAGTCGAAATCGGCTAGGGGGACTATTATTATTATTATTATTATTATTAGGTTGTCATGTAAGTACCAAAAAAAGCATGCTAAGCCTTGTCGAGCTTCTTTACAATAAATCGTAAGATTTCAATCTAACGGATTTAAAACCGTTAGATTATAATGTCACAGTTTTATGGATATTAGTTACAAAACTAATATTTTAAAGCTGAAGAGTTTGTTTATTTGAACGTGCTAATCTTAGGAACAACAGAACCATTTTGAAAAAATATTTTTGTGTTGGATAGCGTATTTATCGAGGAAGGCAGCCTATAAAACATCACACTGCGATAGATGGGGAGTTAGTTAATAAATAAATAAAAGGAAACATAACGTGACAAATGTTTGAGATTATGACGGATCGTGATGTAGTGTCTTTGTTGCTTGACTTTATTATTTGTTTGGGGTAGTTTATCAGAAACGAAACAATATCCACTATACCTTTTCATCGACTTCATTACTCCATTAAAAAACATGAGCGTCGGTTAAGAATTTCATTTTGTAAAGTAAGCAATAAATTATTACAAGTATTTAGAGTATTTCTCCTATAATATTGTAAATTGCAATGGTGAAAAGCAACTGTGTTATACAAAACACTATAAAGACAAAAGTTAAACCATATTTAGCGGTCCCAGAGGACATCGTTTCGCCCCGGCTCCGTCGAACGGAACATAAGTATCATATGTCCTTCGTCTGCTTCTTACCTACCTCCCCACCAATTTTCAGCCAACTTGGCTCAGCTATTCTTAGTTGTACATAGTGTAAGTAACACGACTTTTTTATTTAAAGATTTTATCTATTAACCATTTTCTTCTTTCCAAACCATATTATTACCATATTTTCAGTTTAATTTGAACTAGTACCTTTGAAACCACTTTTACAAAACACGAGAAGGTAAAAAAAAGATCTCACAAGCAGGCATTGTCTCTCGTCACCTTGTAGTGCCTATAACAAAAGCCTTCTTTCAGAACAGAGCGGCCTCTTTCCTGAAGACTCTCGAAAACTTAAGCCTACGGAACTTGCCGAGACTCTACATGAGTCGTTCCTGCTATTTACAGGCCTATTAAGATTTTTTTCTAGTATTTATATGTAGTAAGAAAATAATGGAAATAATGTGAAGGAAAAACTTGAATTACAAATAATGGGAAAAGTCCCAATGTAATTTTTTTTGGACTTTTAGGTATAAGTAGAACTATTGGTTTTATAAAAATCTTGGATTTGATATTGCTTTATACAGAATGTCCCGAAAATGAAGAATAATCCTGTAACAGCAAAAGGTCGCATTATGACCTATTCTATGCCAGAAATGTTACCCAGTAAAGGCGTTTTCAAAGTAAATATTATCGAGACAATTTTCAGAGCATTTGGCCTCGTTATCCAGAAAATTTCAGGTTTGAGTCCCGCCTTGCGCAATTTTTGGTTTCTTATTTCATCTTTATGAATATAAAATATGACACTGTGAGTGTTAAAAACATTAAAACAATGGTAATAATTAATATAATAATAATAATATATGCATTATATAGTAGTAATTAATAATGGTAGTAATTTAGCAATTACTTTTATAAATATTTTTATGGCAGTCTAATGCACAAAGGTCGTGTTTTCGGATTCTATTACAATTCAGTTTCATGGACGTTGAATACGATAAATGATGACAAATGTGGAATTGACCTGATTTTATTTAATGCACGTGTTGCGATTTTAAAAAAAATATAAAAGGTGTGGGTATCTCAAAATTAGTGAAACTTTTACTTGTTGGCATATAATAATTTGACAGGTCACAGGATTATCCTTTATTTTAGGGACAACCTGTATACTGGAAAAGTAAGATATAACGAAACAAAAAACAGTCCGCCTGTGCAAATACTTTGAAGTACCAGATAAGTGGTCTGGGTCCATATTTTTACATACTGTGAATTTGCATATTTTTTTCATGTTTGCAATGCGGATTTAACGTAAACTTTGGTTGAAATGGGAGTTTTTTACGATATGCCTGTAAAAATATGAAGCACGAAATAGAATTTTGATTACGCTCTTAGGTACGATAAGGTCTTTAACAAAAGGCACAGTTATTATTACGCATTGTTTACATTAAATTAGCAAGTTAATTAAAAGAAACATAGTTAAGCTCATGTGTGTACCTCTATGTTTTGATAACAAGCTAGCGTAGCAAGAGAGTCATATTTGTTCTCATTACGTACGATATTATCAAAGATCACGACATCATTTATCATCATTATTATCAGTCAAAGGACGTCCACTGCTGAACATAGGCCTCCCCCATGGTTTTCCACAGCGACCTGTTGTGAGCGGTATGCATCCAGTGTAATCCTGCGAGGTCGTTTGTCCATCTTGTTGGTGGACATCCTACGCTGCGTATCACAGTAAAGGGTCTCCAATCTAGAACTTTTCTGCCCCAACGGCCATCATTTTTTCGCGATATGTGCCCTGTCCATTGCTCCTAGAGCCTACTGATAGCCATGTCCGTTGCCTTAATTTTTCGTATTTACTTATTGCTGAAGTTTACATACCGCCAACGCTATATTTTCGTCCAAAAAAATGCATCATTTTTTTATTCATTAGGTACTCGTACCTATCTATATAATCTTAAATCAGTCTTTATTTAGTAAGAAGTTTTAATATTAATATTATTAGTAATTTTGCTGGAACATATAAAGATACAAGCTATCTCTTTAAGCAATTGCCAATTTTCATAAAATTTAGCGCTAACCCAGTGACGCTTGTCCTTTTTATTTCTATCACATTAGAGTTTATCTGGTGTATAGAAGGTCACCTCGTTTTAAGTGATAATATTTAAAGGGCACAGTAAATGTTTTTTTTGAATCACTTGTAAAGAAGTTTATTCTTATACATTTTTTAATAAAATTAGAGATTAAAAGGCATATATTTTTTGCTGATATTGTTTTTTAATTGATGAAGCTTTAGATTCGAGAAAAAGAAGCATTGGGCATTGAAATGAGAGAGGCGAAACCGATGTCGTATACTTTTAACATTGACAGAGTGATCGACTTTATTAGAGAAAATAAAAATAATGTAGATTGATTTTCTAAGAAAATATGATAGTGCCCTTTTGATGATGTATACAAAGACACGACATTGTATATTGTGCGTCATTTATACGTACAGAGTGTTAATAAAGCACAGTTTATGTGTGCAATTGTATAAATTATGGGGCAGAGTGTCCACAACATTCTGCCATCGCGTTCGGTCTTGAGCTTTTCGTTTGATTTCGCTCCAGGTCTTGCTGTTCTTCTATGCCTCGTCCGGTACAGTGTGCTCTGTGTTTATTATTCATAAAATAATTTTAGTCGATGCTAGAAGAGCAGTGATAACAACATTATTCAGCAATCATCACCATAAATAGAACGACATACTAAATGCAGGTCGACATTGCAAGGTTGCAAAATTTTAGCGTGCATGAGATCATAAATAAATACAGCTTTTACTATGGGATAAAAACTATACATGGTTGAAAGCTAAACCAAAATAGGGTTACAGTGTATTATTTTAATATAATTTTGTATTTATTTTAGCTCATAAGGTATTTATAATATGGGCCTCAATATAATATACTAGGGCTAATCTATGATATTAAATAAATAAAACTTCAGAGATATTTTGTCAAGAATATATCGAGTTTTTTTTATTCGATTGTTGACTTATAATTAAAGTTGTAGGTATTCATAGTCTAATTCAATATACTATTGAAATTTAGCGTCAGAATTATCTCAAAGCTTAACTAAGCTTAGACGTCCAAAGCTTATTTCAGTTCAGAGCAAATGTTAAAAAACATAAGTCTTACCAAATAGTATATTATAATTAACAATTCAAGCTCCCGTATTCTCCCCTATTGTGATTGTCTATTCTTTCTGTAAGCGTATTAATTATTCAAGAGTCTCGCTTATACTTAGGTACGAGTGTGTTTGATTAGGACGAGAGAATACGTTTCCAAGTGGAATCATAATAAACAAAATCATATATTCTTAGTTAGAAAAAATACCTAACAGAGCCCAGCTCCATAAAGAAAGATAACTCTAGAAGATTGTGCGACTTGACCCCGATTCTCATGCTACGAGCGTATTTTTGTCCTGTGTCAATTTGATTACGAGCACCGTTTCTACCGAACATCTCAAATAAAACATCTAAGAAAAAAGCACACGAAAGTCCCCTTACACACTGCGACTTTTAGCATCGATGCAGTCGCCAAAAGTTGGTACATAATTTGATAACATCCAGCTTCTACAACGCGACTGTATCGATGCTAACGCGCGTTAGCATCGCAAATGCATCGCTGCTAAAAGTCGCAGTGTCAAAAAAAGTCAAAGAAGGCCGACTGCAAGGAAATTTTGACTCAAATAAAGCACTGTGTTTTTCTTCATAAAAGAAAATTAGGCTCATCCGACTTAAAGTACTAACAAGTAGAGGGCTCGTATCACAATCAAAACAAAGTAAGCACTAACCAACGAATAATTTCAATCTAGAATGCCTTTTCGTATAAAGTATCTGTCAGAAAACACAAACTAGAATTTATTTTGACAGGCCTTTTCTATATCATTCTTTAACAAATATGAATTAGCATCATAATAAGGCAGATATTTTTACGCGGTCACGGAATGTTATATTTATAATGGTAAGGATTTTATCTATTTAATAATACTCTCTATTCTTCTCACTCTCATAGCCAGATGGGACAGCAATCTTACACTACCGGAGAGAGATCCGGCGCAGGACCAACGACTTTACGTGCTTTCCAAGGTACGGGGGTGAAACACCGCCAACTTCCAAACTCCGGCCTACCCTGACAATTTCTGAACAGAAAAACCCAAGTACATAGTATGGTGGCAATGATGGCGATGGCAAGAGACCCGATGGCCTCACGCTTATTCCCTGGGAATGGGGTCGGACCTTAGTTTGGGATGCATTTTGTGTCGATACTTTGGCCCCATCCCATCTCAGAGAATCAGCCCTTAAAGCTGGAGCAGCAGCGGAGTTGGCTGAAAACGCCAAGCGTCGCAAGTACGTCTCACTTGCAAGTGATTATGTGTTTGCGCCGTTTGGTGTTGAAACATTTGGGCCGTGGGGACCCTGTGCTAAATTGCTGTTTGGTAAAATTGCGCCAAAATTAAATTCTGTCACAGCCAATAATAAAGCTGGCTGGTTCCTAGCTCAAAGGATTAGCATAGCTATTCAACGCGGCAACGCAGCCAGCATCATAGCCTCCTTGCCTCAAGGAAATGGTTTCGTTTTTGAATAGGTAGACTTTAAGTTTTTTTTATGTAGCATGTCTTAGTTTTATTTCTTCTTGTTTGTTACTAATAAAGTATTAAAAAAAAAAACATAGTTTAGCCCGACTCGGGGATCAAACCCAGGGCCTCTGGCGCAGGCATCGCTTTAAAGTTGGACCCTCTAACCGCTGCGCCACCGAAGCAGAAATTCATTTAGTGCATATTGGAATTTGAAAATACTCAATAAATTTTATATAAAGGGGTTCATGAATACACAAATATCCTATTTCTTCTCACCTTGTGATGAAATGGAGGTAATTTGTCTCTTGAAAGTCACATTTCGAGAATAGGCTTGTTAACATGGCATCACCTTAAGTTGTACAAGCCCAATTTGGAAAGAGCTGTAATTCAACCGCTATTTCCTTTCAAAAAATTTCAGCTAAAGATGGTTCTGTGTAATCTCGTATGATGTATGTGCGAAAAGTAACGACATAACTTTGTACTTGCGTTTTAGCTTTTATGCAAATACATGTACGAGTATAATGTCAGGTTAAGTTGAGTTTGTGTTGAATGATGAGATTTATTTTATTTCTGGATGATGGTTTTTGCAGAAAAAAATAAACCGCCTTCAAAAACTTACTAAAAAGCTCAAAAAAACGCGTTTGCAAACTGTGGACAAATGTGTTATTTTGATCTTCTTAGTCAGGTTTTTTAAAAAGTGGTTTATGGTTTTAAATTATTTTTCTTATTTCATGAATTTTAGTCATTACATATCTCAAAAACTTCTGGACCAATTTTGATGAAATTAACATTGTGCCCTGAGTTAAATTATACCTGATTGAACTTAAAATATTTCTCGTTTTTGAGAAATACGTAGACCAACATTAATAATGATAATAATAAAAAATAAACAAATATACAAATATTGGACACCAATCACATACATTGCTCTGATCCTTAAGTTAATAGCTAATTGCACTTGTGTTCTGGAAATCAGACACCCAGACCCGAGACAATATAGAAAATTTTGATTTCTATATTGACCCGACCGGGAATCGAACCCGGGACCTCGGAGCGGCGACGCCTTGAAAGCGTACATACAAATACACAAACATACATACACTTACGAAAAATTTCAGACGTGTTTGGAAGTCTTAACACACAAAACATGATAGTACTACGTACAGAAGAATCACTGTGCTAAGAATGATAAAGTAAAAGCCACTCTCGCTGCAACGCAATAATGTGCAATTCAATTCACACAACCTTCATTCAAGATTGTTTCATCTCCCGATTATGCGTGTCTCTTTCTAACGCGTAACGATATTCCTGTTTCGTGGCCTTGAATGTACGAGTATCAGGGTTGCGAGCGGCGCGTGGCAAGAAGATACGCGTACCTAGGTACAACGCACTACTCAAATAAAATATTGTAGTCTAGGAGCTAGTACATTTCTTGACTGTGTTCTATTGGCGAAAGTAATTGATAGTGTCAGCTTCCATTAAATATTAAAATAAGTGTTTAATCTATCTATCTATCTAGGTATTTCGTACAAAATTACTAATCTCGAAAAAATGAAAGTACAAACCAAACACATAGTATGTACATCACATCTAACCATACAAAATTGTAGTACATTCACCAGCATGTCAGGTTACACACTTTTGTTGCAAACTAGCCCTGATGTCAACTACATAAGATACCACAGTGTTAACCTTGACATGCTGATGTTCGTACTTAACTATAAAAAAGATTCCTTTATTAATGTGAGCCTTATCTATCGTACCTATATTAATACTTTTTAACCGACTTCAAAAATAGAAGGCTATAAAATTCGAGACTATTTTTATTAGAATACCTAGATATATTATAGGTGATATTATATAGCAAAAGCAAAATATTGTACTTTAGCTCTTGGACTATTAGATTTTGGACTAGATAGGTACGTTAATTCCTTACGCACGCACTTAAGTATTATTTGGTAGGTACTTATAAATATTATGCTCAATTTAAAGTAAATTTGTTTGCCTGTTCCTGTTTATTAACCGACTTCAAAAAAGGAGAAGTTTTTTTTTTTTTGTATGTTTGTTACCTCATATCTCAGTCGTTTGTCGACCGAATCGACAAATTTTTTCACCTTCTTAGAAGGTGTACCTTCTAGTTGGTCCCATTTTTTCCATTTGGGGATCTAATGATGGGATCTTGGTGTAATCGAGGGAAACCCTCAAATTTGAAAGGCACGTAGTATAGTGTTTCTTTACTAGAATCTTAATGTTGACGTGTTGTTACGTCTGATAGTCAACATCTTGTGGGGCTGAGCTGATGGTGGAACTCCTTAACTCTTAGGAGTTCAGTAATTATAATGACAGAACATATGATAGGTAGTTTGTAGCTTCTTAAAGAACAGAGTCATAAGGTGCAACTTCCCCTCTCTTGTAAACTCTAAAAATGGAGAAATAAAATTAACTTTAAAAAAGTAAAAACCGTCTTCAAAACCAAAATGCACTAAAAAGTCTTAAATAAACTCCTCACCATTGAAAGGAAAGGAATCCGTTTTAGGCAAACAATTTCTTTTTGGAGTCGGTGCTGTGATAGTTGATGCTTGATGGTCAAAGTGATGGCACCGACTCCAAAAAGAAATTGTTTGCCTAAAACGGATTCCTTTCCTTTCAATAGTGAGGAGTTTATTTAAGACTTTTTAGTGCATTTTGGTTTTGAAGTCGGTTTTTTAAGTTAGATTGTCGTAAGTAACTGGGAAGGTATCTTAAACTCAAACCTATTTATTTGCGCAATAAATGTTGAATATCAACAAAATTTGTTTAAACAACAACCTAATTTAATTTAAATTAATGATATAATAAGGGACACAAATCTAAAATTATTATAAGTAATTTCGCTGTAATGTAGTCAGTCTCAGGCGTGCAGCGTTTAAACTATGTCTTGGAAACACATGAACTGTTGGTATACTGAGAAGACCGCCGGTGTTGCTCCATTCTCTACTTATTCTTATAACAACACCCACGTATTTAATGCTCGGCGTACCGAATCGCTCAAACGTACCTAAAGTTGGGAGTGACACCCCCCTGGCCTTAATAGATCAATACACATCAAATATTATCAAATTGTAACGATACCACTTACGTACACATTAAATTTATTACATTATTACCTCATTTTTTGAAGTCAGTGAAAATTAGTCGCAGAAA
This sequence comes from Pyrausta purpuralis, assembly GCA_963924145.1. Lineage (NCBI taxonomy): Eukaryota > Metazoa > Arthropoda > Insecta > Lepidoptera > Crambidae > Pyrausta > Pyrausta purpuralis. The sequence goes on from OZ001659.1 coordinate 22,674,209, forward strand.
AGCCATATATCCATGTTACTACGAGTATATATAAAATATTACGTCATCCGTGTTTTTTTACAAGATTTGTGTTCTTCCTGGTCTCATAAATAATCAAATACGTTATGACCTAAGTTAAAGGTTCACATGAAGCTCTTTTTTTATTGATTTTGCTTAATTTGACTTTATATTTGCATGCTAATAATTTGGCAAGACATGTATGTGCTCACTTTGATCTCTGTAACACCTATTATACCGTGTTCTTATGCAAATAAATAAATCTAAATCTTTTTGATACTAGCTATATTTCTATTAAATAAAATATTGTTGCACTAAGATTTTGGTAGACGTGAGTCTGGGTTGAATTTAAGCATTTTCTTATCAGCCCGATTAAGTAAAAGAGAAATAAAGTTGAAACTGCTGAAATCCATTTGTTCGTATTTTTGAGTGAGCATTAAATAAAATATGCGGTGGAGACGTCCCACAATTGCGGCAAATCATCGCGATTATCAGATTGCTGGAAACAAATGCGCTATTTCCGACGATTTGTCGCAATTTGAACCCTCAAATCATAGATTACGGACTGAGCCATTTTTTAGCCAAATTGTTCTTTCTCAGTAAAAATTTACGCTTTTTTTCGTGAGTCCTTTGAAAGCATTTTGTCAACCTTACAAAGGCATGTCTTGCCTCACTTTACCTTGTAAGGTATATAAAATATTATAGTCTCCCTAGCCGATTTCAACTACGGTGGCCAGTCGCAACGACTAACCGATTGCGCGAGACATATAATAGTGCACAAGTTTGTTCGCAGACACAGGTGCACTCTCTATTCCTTACACTCTCATAGCTCGATGGGACAGCAAGCTGACACGATCAGAGAAAGATCAGGCGCAGGACCAACGGCTTGACGTGCTTTCCGAGGCACGGGGGTGAAACGGTGAAACACCGCAAACTTCCAAACTCCGGGCTACCCTGAGAATTTCTGAACAGAGAAACACAAGGACATATTATTGGCCAGACCCGGGGATCGAGCACGCGACTTCTGGCGCAGCCGTCGCTTTAAAGTGCGACCCTCTAACCGCTGCACCATCGAGGCAATTAAAATAAAAAAATAATGTGCCTAAGTAATATAGCTAACAAACCTGCATTTTTACTACGCTTTTATTATTAGCTTGGGTTGTATCTATGTATCCTATGTATGTATGTATGTAATGGAATCTTTGAGCATTAATTTTACCGATTTACAGAAATTTGATTAATTTGTAACTTTGCACACGTATCAAGGACCGATGACAATGCAATAATTTAATAACAGTTTCCCCATATCCTTATAAGGACCGCCAGGATTAATAAATTCTATCGTGGATCCTCTGTAAATGAGTAAGAAAGATAGAGCTATCGCGTGATCTGCGAATGAAAATCTAATAAATAAATCTAATAAAAAGTGAAAATGTGAAAAACTAAAAAACCACGCATTTAAAACGGATTGAAATAAAAAATAAAACTACAGTTATCAATCGAAAAAAAATATATATAAAAAGCGTGGGGGGCTTGATTTCGATTGTGGTAAACATTTTATCAATAATTTACTATAATCTGTGGATACGTGTTTTGTATGTATAATAAGTAGAATTTTTCAATTGATAACTGTAGTTTTATTTTTTTAGTTCAATCAGTTTTAAATGCGTGGTGTTTTAGTGTTTTAAACTATAATTTATTTTTAGGTTTTAGGTCAAGTTGAATAATTGCATGCCCTCATTTTTTTACTATGACCGGGCTACGTCAGAATGGAGTAGTAATAGTCAGAGACCGTTGCCACTGACGAAGGATGTTGGTGGCGAACTCTCCAATATTCCAAATATCTTATTTGTCACCTTATTCACGTCACACAACCAATTTATTTATATAATACATTTTGAGAGACATATTTGCGTGCCCGTTTTCCGGATACATCCCCGTGTCCCTCAGGTATACAAAGCCTTATAAAGCCTGTTTTGAAATCCATTTGTTTACAATGTTCTTTAGATTCACGTAGGTCTTTATTAAGAATTTCCGAGAATATAAGGAGGACGTCGGGCCCGGTCTCATGGGTTTGTGGAAAGATCGGTCTGGGAATAATTGGGTAGCGTTCTTAAAATTGTACGTAAAATAGAATCAAAATTCTGGACCCATTATTTTTCTTTTCACAACGAACAATTTGGTTTGAGTATATGAGGTTAAAATAAGAAAATACAATGACTCAGCGTTGTTTATTCATATAAGATCTTTCACCATAATTAATACTTAGAGTCGATTTTACTAAAGGCAGATAAGAAATACTGTAATTTATATTTATAATACGTAAAAAAAAGTCACCAAGAATAGCATTCCAACCAAAAAAAAGATCGATCATTCAATCAGGAGTCTAACTTCAGCCGCATTAACCTTACCCCAATATGTTTTATTTCATATTCATGTGACGGTTTGAATATTTCATCACAAAACATTTCGTTTTTTATTATCGTTATTTTCCGCTATCGTTACATATTCCGTTTGCTGTTACTGTGATGGATAGTGTCGTCCTAGTTGGCAAACATGCCTTGTTGTATCAGCACTTTTGTGGATTATTTATTTATATTATTTATGAACAAAGTTGCACGTCAAAATACTGCATTGTTATCAACGTAATTGAACTACGAGAAAAATATTATTAAAACTTGTTTGTTCTGTTGTTTTGTGTTATGTCTGAATGAATCATATTTCATAAATACAATAATAATATAGCGACCCCACGTACCTGATTGCTCCTGGGAGAACCCTTGCTCTTCATCTCTGTCTTGCCTTCACTGGCCGGGCAGAGTGAACGCAGATGAGGGACAGGATCTCCTACCTCTTGTTTGCCTTCATTGGCTGGCTTGAGTGGAGACTCACTAGAGCAGAGATGCTCGGGGGAAGGAAGTGTGCCAGTAAGATGCTTGTAGGAATCTTGAACGATTACCGGAATTGTCCTGAGAGCCGTGGTAACCCTCTCCTCTCCCCTAGCACCTCAAATGGTGTTTGCCCCCTTGTTGCCTACGTCACTTAGTGCTAGCAACTAATTTGGGGCCCCATCGACTGAGTGTGCAAGTCACCCCCTGTCATTTTATCCGTGTGAAAACCAAACGTCAGGCAGGGGCCATAGTTCTACCATAGTCGCATTTTCCCGGTCCACCTAACACCCACACCCATAACCCAGTATCTTTGTGTCCATATCTTGCAATTATCAAGAATATTATTCAATATGAATTGAAAAAAAGAAGCCATCAAAGTACTGGGAACATACAAATACAAACTTTTTATTGCGTCCTTTTGCGTAAAAAACATGTTACAAAATACTGAAGACTTTCAAGAGAGAAAATTATTTTACGGAAAATCTTTTTACATAAACGATTTAGCGTCTAAGAATATGACAAAAACTTTGTCTACCCTCCATGCGAACCGCTCGTTTTTTGCAAAACTTTTGACAAACTCACAAACTCTTCCCTTGGGTTAAAGCGAGTTAATAAAAACCTCGTTTGAGAAGATTGGTCATTGTCGCAAGTACAAGAGTTTGTGGTGTGAAAAATCAGATGCAGGGATAATATATAACCTGCATACAATCGCGATGCGATTGCAATTCTTCTGCGATATGGCTGCAGAAATCACTTTCGATAAAAACGTAATACAAGGCTTACTTGTCAGCGCTGCGAAATAAAGACGCCGGATTTCTAAATATTGTGATGATATACACGAGTATTTTAATAGTACGCACTACTCTAAGTAATTACAATGTTAAACTCCGCTAGTCTTTTATTCGGCGCACTGCTTTAGCATACTGAGAACTACTCAACGGTATACTTCAATTTACTTTAGGTACTTTCCTGCTAGGATAATGGACATCCTGCCGAGGCATAAGTCTATTTTTGAAAACCTACTGAAACTATCAAAGGACACATTCGCTTAGAACAAATGGAATGTACTACTATGTATAAGTAAGTAATATCATCACAGTAGGTAATTGGAAATCAAGCCTAACTTTCATGTTATTTGTTGACATAGTTCATTGATAATTTAAAATTAATTTAATTGGTTTAGAATGTTTTAATAAAGAAAAAATAAGAAACCAAAAAATGCGCACGGGTGGGACTCGAACCAGCAATTTTCTGGCTAACCGGGCCAAACGCTCTTCCAATCGAGATACCGTGCCGTTGGTACGACCGTGCGAAATTTATGAATAACTACGTCATTACGCGTAGTGTTGTAAAATAACTGAGTCTTTTAGTCCTAATAAAGAGACTATAGTCCTTTTTTAAGACTCGAAGTCAAAAAAGAATAAGTAAAAGCTCAAGTCTCTCTGAGTTTTGAGTTTTTTTTAAAAGACTCCAGTCTTGAGACGGAGTCTTTTAAAAGAGCTCACTCTTTATAAAAAGAACTCAAGTCTAAGTCCTTGAACTAAAAACTTAGCTTTTCTAAAAATAGCTAGCGACTGAGTGCTTTTGAAAAGAGCTTAGTCGTAACAAAATAACTCGCGACTGAGTCCTTTTAAAAAAGAACTCGCGACTGAGTCTTAAAGTGGTTAAAAGTGGTTGAAAGAGCTTAGTGCTTCTTCAAGTCTACCAACCCCTTCGGGGATAAAGGGCGTGATTATATGTATGTATGTATGGTATCAATGAAATGAACTTCATGTGCCATGTTTATGCTTTTATACCTACTGAATGGCGCGCTAGGTCTATTTTTAAGGTGGAATTAATTTTATAGTGGATGGTTAGCCATAAAAAAGGTACAAGTATGTGTAGTCAATAACTTTAATAATCAACTTACAGGTACCTGATATTAATCACTTAAAAATGAGAAAAAAAAAACAAAATACAATAACCCGTCTGCGTCAAAAACAACAACTAAACATAAATACTAATATTTGTTCTTATTTTCCTAATTAAATAGGAACAAAAATCTTATACAATTACAATTTAAGTGGATATAAGAAAAGTAATACTATTTTAGCTTTGAAATTTAAGGAGTAAATCTGTTTTTTACTACATTCTTTACATATTTTTGATGTTTTTTTTTAATATTTTTTATTTAGACAGGATTATTTTTACAGTGAAATATGTTATTACTAAATAGTTTCATTATTTAAATATCTTGAGCCACGAATATAAACACATTGATGCTTATGGTTTTGTTACTCAAATGTTGGAATTAAATTGCCTCAACGAATCGTACTCAGATTACTTTGGGATTTGCTACCAATACGCAACATTCAAAAAGCTACAACAATGTCAAGATTCATGAAGGTATGACGTGCACTTGCTGCGGAGAAGTTTTTTGCATATCCAACTTCAGTTTTGACATATACTTTCCTGAATTGTATTGCCAGGGATGCATGGAACCCTTATTTTATTATGTTTCATAAATCAAAAACTTTAAATACAATTTCATTGTATATTAATTTTGTATTAAATCCTAGTATTAAAATGTGTAAGTGAATGAATTAAGAGCTTCCTCCCTTTTTTACCCGACTGCGTCAGAAGGAGGGTTATGTTTTTAAAGCGTATGTTTGTATCTATGTATGTCCATTTTCCATTTCCAGTCCATTTTGGCTGAACCGATTTTGACATTTGAGGTGTCATTAAATTTGTCAGAATTATGTTAGTGACATAAAGGCTATGTAAATTTTGGGAATGGCGCAAGCATATAAAAAGGGGAAGGGGAGGGAGGAGGTTGTTTTAAACTGAAAAGAAATAAACAAGTTCAATAGTCATACGAAACAGCGATTAAAGTCGCTCGCTGCTGCAGAGAGCCACTGCCAGTATTGGGACTGCGGACGAATGCCTAGGATTTCCCGGGGCGATTACTCACGGCTCCTATCCCACAATGGCACCGGAGGACATCGTCAGGTTTTTAGTGGGTAGGCGGGTCTCGTTTCGTTCGAGGCCCGGAGTCACCAAACATACACCAAAAGTCTCCCCTGAGGGCCTGCGGGGATGCGTTACAGCATTTTTCCTGACGCAAAAAAGGGTCCCGACTGTTAAATGACTATTAAACTTTTTTTGTATTTTAGTTTACTTTTAAAGCAAGCGGGGTTTTGATTTTTAAAATAAATGTTTTTTATTTGAAATCGTTTAAAAACGTCACGATGATTTACATGTCTTGTTTTGAGCCTTATTAATGGTTTGTTCGAACTGTGAGTGATGTTATGTTAACACTCCTTTGCTTAAACAATCCAAAAACTTCATAATATGCGAGTCTTTTTGATTAGGCTACCTACTCAGTCCTGTACTTTAAAGTTTACGACTCAAAGAACTCATAGGCTTCATGACCCAAGTCCTTTTGATTGGACTGCAGTCGTACTGCATCACTCATGACTCACAGGACTTGAAAGAACTCAAAGGACTCAAAGAGCTCAAAGGACTGAAAAAAACCGAAAGGACTTAGAATAAATCTTGAAATTAAAAAAAAAGGACTGAAAGAACTAATAAGACTCAAAAGAACTCAAGACTCAGGACTCGGAAGACTAATTAGTTTTGAGTTCTGCAAAAAGAACTCATAGCCGCAAAATGAGTACTAAAAGACTCATTTCTTTTACAACACTAATTACTTGTACGCGCGACGACTGCGCGATCCTCCCCAACTTTTTTACAACAGCAGTGGGCCAAGTAGTTATTGATTACAGAACAAAATTCAACTTGGAAATGGTTTCGTTTTTGAATAGGTAGACTTTAAGTTTTTTTTTATGTAGCATGTCTTAGTTTTATTTCTTCTTGTTTGTTATTAATAAAGTTATCAGTCCTGTTTAAATCAATTAGATGCTGACATGTTGATTGCCTCAGTCTTGATTTATAATAAAATATATCGTTGAACTTGGAAATTGATAACGCTTCGCTATCCAATGGTTTAGAAAGTTTTATACACTCACAGTGTCATATCTTATATTCATTAAAATGAAAAAAGAATAGTAGGTATTCATAAGAGACCAGAAATTTCGCATGGACGCACAGTGGTCCCGATTAAATAAAACATGGACATTGATGCTAGAAGCAAGAAAATTTTATTTGTGGTTTTTACTAGGATTAGGAGATAGAAAAATGGCGATTACACATGTTAGAAAATAAGTGATTCTGAGTATTTCATGCGAAGATACTTTTTACTTATCTCTGCGAATTTTTGAGTTACTGTGGGTTGAAAAATCATATTTTTTTATAACTTATAAGCCTGATATGAAATGAACCATTAAAATAAAAAATAAAAGTATAGTATACAGATACTCTATACAGATAGACCCAACTGGTTGGTTGACTGGTAGAGAATGCTTTTAGCATTAAGTCCGCCATATGTAACTTTTGTTTGTGCATGATAAATAAATTAAATAAAAGTAGGATTCAGAATGGACTGGATAATATAATTATAATATGTACATATTATTATCTATACTAATATTATAAAGCTGAAGAGTTTGTTTGTTTGTTTGTTTGTTTGTTTGAACGCGCTAATCTCAAAAACTACTGGCCCGATTTGATTTTTTTTTTTACGTTGGATAGTCCATATATCGAGGAAGACTTTAGGCTATACAACATAAAGATACAACTCATAAGACCACAGCAGAAATGAAAAATGTTGCGAAAACGGGAGAAAGATATTCCTTTTGAGAGCTTCCGCTGCATACGCTGCGGAAACCGCTTAAGTTACACAAAAATCATGTATGACAGGATTATTCAGCATTAAGAGTTCTATAATAAAGTCCGCGACAGCATATGTCTATCTTTTATGGTTGACTTACTACAACCTTTTTTATGTTAATAAATTTGTAAAAAAATGATGCATATTTTTAGAGGTGTATTATACACACAGGTATTTATTCTTATCAAAATAAATACATTCATCATCACGAGCATTTCATTTAGAACCACGTTGCCCTTTATATCATTTGATTTCAATAAATATCTTAGGAGCTATCACAGTTTTAACAAAACTCCGCACCAAATAATGTTCGCAGCTTAAGTACAACGTGCGCTTGCGCTAATCTATACTAATATTATAAAGCTGAAGAGTTTGTTTGTTTGAACGCGCTAATCTCAGGAACTGCTGGACCGATTTGAAAAAATATTTCTGTGTTGGATAGCTTATTTATCGAGAAAGGCTTTAGGATATAAAACATGACGCTGCGACGGGAGGGGAGGGAGCAAACTCAAAACGCGCGGACGAAGTCGCGGGGGACAGCTAGTGTCTAATAAAATCACTAGGAAAATGTTTTAGTTCTTTAAATATATAAAAAAAAAAACAGTTTTTTAGGGAAATACATAATACAATGTATAGTGATGGGTTCGTTGGCCAGCACAAAGCCAGGCCAGCTTCGACGCGAGTTTGTTGTTTGTTTGTTGATTGAAACTGGTTTGTTGATTGATATAGTTAAGCAAGGGTTTGGCACAACCAACGACGGTAATACATCACGAATGTTTTTCACGAATTTTGAGCTATCTGCTGAAATAACAGGCATTCAACCTGATTTATTCAAAAGATTAGCAGTTATCTTACAACCTGTTTGATCTGGGCAACTTATTGATACTAGCCTTTTTAGGGAATATTGCAGAGAAACAGCAATACTTTATACTAACTTATACCCATGGTATTACATGCCTTCAAGTGTCCATAAGCGGTTGCTTCATAGTGCAGACATTTGTGAAAGTTTCACGTTTATTCCCATATGCATGCTTGACGAAGAAGCATCCGAAGCGAGTAATAAAGATTTCCGGAACGTCAGACTGGCCCACACAAGAAAAATTGGTAGAGTTCAATCTATGTTGGACATTATCCACAACTTTCTAATTAGCTCAGATCCCTGAATCACTCATATTAAACCAAGATTAGATCAAAAAACAATGAATATCTTTCAGAGGAAACAGAGATTTCTCAAAAAAACGTTGACCCAAATATTATGTGATTGGAGTAAACTAGACTCATGTACTGTATGTACAACGAAGCAGGGATGCTTCGTTGAGTGTTTGTTTCTTCGAACTAATCTCACAAAGTATTGTGTTCTTTTCTTTCCTTTCCTGCTGCGTACTTGCCGCAGTCACAATGACAGGTATCAAGGAGTCGATATATTTGCCTCAACTTTATTTCAATTTAAAAAGCAAATCCACGACCTGTCAGGTGACTGTCGATAGTTTTCGTGGTTTATTTTATTATGACTTATTCATATATTTTTTTAAATATATTTTCTTTCGAATTGTAATTTTGAAGGTTTTGGTTTGCTCGAAATAAAATGTAATATTAGTCTGAGGAAACTTAATTGGTTTTGGTGTTATATTTAAGTGTTATTTATATTCTTTTCATAATTACTGTATGTTTTCCTAAAAATAATAATAATAAAAAAACATTTTAAGGATTTCATATACAAAAAATACGATTTTTCAACCCTCAATAATTCAAAAGTACGCAGAGATAAGTAAATAGTATATTCGCATAAAATACTCAGAAATAATTATTTTCTGACATATGTAATCGCAATCTTGCCATCTAATAAGAATTTCGAGAAATTAATAGAAATGTCATTCGTTCCATACAAAAAAAAACGAGAAATAGTCGTGGTAGGATAATAATATTTTTATATCTTATAAGTAACCTTAGTACTAACCATCAATAAAATCCTCATGCCTGTAGCATCAATGTCCATGTTTTATTAAATCGGGACCACTGTGGGACGGACTGACGGCACGGTAGCTGAATTGGAAGAGCGTTTGGCCTAAAAAGTAGTTGGTTCGAGTCCCACCCGTGCGCAGTGTTTGGTTTCTTTCATCTATATGAACATAATTAAATGGTATTGTAATATTTTAATTTGACTTAATCTACTTTCTTGTGACTTTTAACAACATTTGATGTGTATTTTTCATGTCTTATTTATTTAATTTAATGTTTTCCTGCACTTTTTTGTCAAGGAATAAATAACTTTGATTTTAACTTTCGCAGCGCTGACGTTAGTAATATGAATTGCAATACCAAATCAATTGCTTTAGGTAAACGCCCAACCGATTAAGCAACTAGAGCAAGATTGCTATCTTTTTAGCGCAACCACTGATGCACTGCGCACCCGATGTTTCGTTATGTCTGAGTACTGAAAGAGTTCGGGCACCACTTCAGTTAGGCCCAGTTGCGTGATTGATAGTTAGCTCAACCAATGGTTACATTTCATTACCCATGATTGAACATTTACGATTATGCGCCTTAGAAGCGAACAAAAGCGAAAGCGAAACCAAATACTATTTGAATTTGCAACGAAACAAATCGTTAACCCGAAATACCCGAATACCGGCGGTCACGGAATCCGAAATGATTTTACACCGCAGGTCTGAATTAATTCACTAGGGGAATAATTGATGTTAATTAATAGAATTAAGGCGTCGCGAACTCCCTGCATAATCGGACCTCAACCCTTCCGAACTTTGGCATTACAATGTTATGATTTCGCAAAGTTATTCGAATTGTTTTAGGCGAAAGTGTCCTTTGAAAGTTTCATTGGGTTTTCAAAAATAGACTAATTCCATGGCAGGAAGACGTTAAACGTCGTTATTGATTTCATGTTCACTCAAAATTCAGTTTTTCATTTTCTTAAGAAGCTTCATATTTACTAACTTTGAACTTTAATAACTTTTGTGGACACTGAAATATTTAGTGAGTCTAGTCTCTCAGGGCTGAGTAGCTCTAACTATGAATAAACTCAGCAATCTATAAACTCAAGCTTTTAATTAACTAGTTACGAGTTATAGAAACCTTAAAACTGATAACGCCAACAAAAAAAATAAGGTTTCCTTGATTTCAGTCGATAGCTCTGGAATAAATTTTGCCCAGGCGAGACGCGTTATCTACCTTTTCCTCTGAGATAAAACGGCTTTACCGAGATGACATTGAATGATCGAGCTGACGCCTTAAACTAATCCGTAATTTTTCATCTAAAAGCGAATATTGGATCGGGTTTTAAGTCACTTTATATTGTTCGCACGGCCACCGATATTGCTTTCTAAAAGGGCAAAGGTTGGTTTAAAATATCATATCTATTAACATACGGATATATACCGCTTGGATACACATTAATGAAGCTACTACTGGCAGATATTTAATAACCGGGTTATTTTTTAACGACTTGATATAGGAGATCATGATTATACCTCAGTAGGCCTGTGCTTTTATGTATGTGATATTTGATAACTTTTGTAGAAAAAAAATATGTATACGCTTAAAATACTTTATTTACTGACTAGCATCAAAACGCAAGACTGAAAATATGTTTATGGATTAAGATAACAGTTTTTCATCTCTATTTTAGCTGCAAGAGATAAATGGATACCAAATGCGTTGAAAGGCTTTTTTCTTTTCCATCAACAAAAGCAAAATAATCTAGGTCAAATACACTTTGCTTTTCTATTTCATACATTCTAATTTCCGTGCGCTTCTGAATATGTTACGCTAGAATGAGCATTCATTATTACGGGAAAATAATTCCTACGTCTGCCTTTGGATCTAGTTAGACAATTTTAATTGGTACTCCTTATTTGAAACCCCTTTTCGGACTAACAAACACGGATGCACTATCCTATTTCAAGTTTATCTTACAAAAACGTAATATTTTCGTCTAGACGTCAAGATGGTATAATCGTGCCAAATAGTTAGGGAGGCGAGGTAGCTAAATGGCGTAATTCAACGGCGCCGTCGAGACCTATCAAAATCGAAAGATAAAATAATTTCGAAAAGAAAAGCTCGTATGGTAAAAACCATTTTAGCGGTGGGTTTGGCGTGTACGGTTTTTCAAAAATGTAAAAAAAAACGGTTACTTGGGCATTCTCGAGCGCGTCAGATATTCATACTACGTATGCCCCAAGTGCCTCTGATAACAACGGTATACTAATCTGCCGGTTTGCGTGGTGGGGGTAGGCATATAAAGTAGTCAAAAATGTAAAAAAAAAAAAATACTCGAGCGCGTCAGATTTTTGGAAGGGGTGTTAAGTAGGCCCCAAGGAAGCTCCCTTAAAAAAAACTGACGATTTTGGCGTGACCATAAGTTACGATGAATTTTTGAAAATGCAAAAAAAAATAGTTTTTTTGAAATACTCGAGCGCGTCAGATTTTCATAGGGGAGGTTCATCTCGGTATCCTGAAAGCATATTTTCTTAATCTGACAAAAATGTTGATGGGTTCTCTTAATCTGACCGGAAAGGTTTTTTGGTTTCTTGTTTTTTCCTTTCTTCTTTCTTTTTAATAATTCTTCACTTCGTTTTGCTGACGGTACGTCCAAAAAACAATTTGAGGATCAACAGGCTATTGAATAATATACATACATGAAACTGTACATGTTATTAATACTTTTGTATACAGATACGCGTAACCTTTTCCAAGTCCACGAAAATTGTCGAGAAGCTTTAGAGAAAAAAAAAATTGAGATTAGAGTAACATAATTTAATCATCGTTATTTCATATCATTTTTTAAACCCTCAGTTTTCAAGATATACTCAAAAAACCGGGAGTTTGAGTTTTTATGAAGCTTCAAGTCAAAAAGTTTTAACTTTGGACAAAAATGTAAAGAGACCTTTTTGTGTAAAATAAAATTACCTTTTTTGTTTATTTAAACTTTTTTTTTGTAAAATGTATCGTTCGCGACTTATATGCCGCAACGCGTTTTTCGGAAGACGAAATGGCTCCTCGACACTCCTGGTCATGCGGAAACCGGCAGATTTTGTATTTTTAGTACGTTTTAGATTATATTCTTCAAAATAAAAAATAAAAAAATCGCGCTCGAGAATGCCGGATTAACGTTTTTTTTTTACAAGTTCGCAACCCTATAACTCGGCGGCGTCAAGGACTTATCGTCAGATTAGTTAAATTTAGTCTTAAAACACTAAAATCAACCCCCAATATCTTAATCTGACGCGCTCGAGTATTACAGACTATCGATTTTTTTTTACTAATCTGATCGTCTATCCTAGGCGCGCGTCACTACATACAGAGCTAAATACTTTACAAGGTTGTTCTATTAGGTCCAAGGTATCTCTCATATCTTAAACTGCCACGCTCGAGTATTACCGAAAATTCCCCTATTCGCCTCCCTAACTAAAACTAGTACGTTTAATAACAACACGTAATTCTCGATAAGGTTTCCTTAGATGCCCCTTCAAATGATTCCCTCGACGTTTGTGTTTATGGCAAGTAAGGTTAAACAATATTAATTGTTTTACTATATTATACACAAGCTCAGGGTTTGACAAAGAGACATGGAGAGGAGCGTGTTGGGTATTAACAGGATGGATAAGGTTGAAAATACCACAATACACTCCAAAACTGGTATAATGGAAAGGTATAGGCGAGAAGACAGCAAGGCTGAAGTGGGAGTGGGCGGGACGCATATGTAGGATGTATCCGGACAGATGTAAAAAAAAAGTCACGCGATGGATACCAGCAGATGGTTACTGCCGCAGAGGCAGACCCAAAAAGCGCTGGTGTGACGATTTGGTCAGTTTCGCTAAGGATTGGGAGTCGTTGGCCTTGGATAGAGATAGATGGAGAAGACCTTTGCCCAGCAGTGGGATGGTGTAGGTAAAAAGAAATATACAGGGTGACTTTGTTATCAGTAGGTACCGAAATTATATACATTTTTACCGCGCGACAATTGAACTTTTGTATGGAACAACTGATTTTTTTTCTCGATTTCACTATTGCCCCCATAGTAAAAGTTGTTTATATTCATCTGTGGAGTCTTTACACAAAATTTCGGTACTGATAACAAAGTCACCCTGTAAAACTGTTCACTGTCCTTTGTCCTTTTTATCGAAATTGCAGTTGTTCTCATTTAGCCGACGGCCCTTCAGAGTGTGGGGAACTGAGTGATTAATTGGATACTCTGGCAAAAAGCACAGTCGGGCGGTCTCGGTCGCTTTCCGCTCTAGTGGAAATTGAAAGGTTTGACTTGTGTTTGACAGACAATTGTCGTTAATACACATTATGGTAGTAAATAAAAAAAGTAAAAGTTAATAAATATTGGAAACCAATCTATACTAATATTATAAAGCTGAAGAGTTTGTTTGTTTGTTTGAACGCGCTAATCTCAAAAACTACTAGCCCGATTTGAAAAATTATTTTTGCGTTGGATAGTCCATTTATCGAGGAAGGCTTTAGGCTATATAACATAAAGATAAGCCTCATAAGACCACAGCAGAAATGAAAAATGTTGCGAAAACGGGAGAAAGATATTCTTTTTGAGAGCTTCCGCTGCATACGCTGCGGAAACCGCTTCAGTTACACAAAAATCATGCATGACAGGATTGTTCAACATTAAGAGTTCTATACTAAAGTCCGCGACAGCATATGTCTATCTTTTATGGTTGACTTACTACAATCTTTTTTATGTTAATAAATTTGTAAAAAAATAATGCATTATTTTTAGAGGTGTATTATACACACAGGTATTTATTCTTATCAAAATAAATACATTCATCATCACGAGCATTTCATTTAGAACCAAGTTGCCCTTTATATCATTTGATTTCAATAAATATCTTAGGAGCTATCACAGTTTTAACATAACTCCGCACCAAAATAATGTTCGCAGCTTAAGTACAACGTGCGCTTGCGCTAATCTATACTAATATTATAAAGCTGAAGAGTTTGTTTGTTTGTTTGTTTGTTTGTTTGTTTGTTTGTTTGTTTGAACGCGCTTGTCATAGTAACTAACTACACAAGCGAACCCAGATGATTTACCTAAATGTGAAATTTCAACATCGAAACGAAGCAGCGGCGCCGGCCAGACGCAACCCGATCGCCACTGCTGACACTGCAACGGACAGCCCGCGCGTCACCGACGCGATTCCACGATTTCTACATTTTAACGAGGAGACACTCATTATCTAGCATCGATAGGGTCAACTCATGTAATTAGTTTTATTTTAAATAAATTACTTTTAGACCAATTTTGGTTTTTCTTGAATCCTCCGACCGCGACCTCCATATTTGGCGCAGTCGGTAGGATACTCAAGCCGCCTTGAGTTTAGATTCACTAGGGTATTCACAAATCGGTATCCGTGTGAAATCGCTTTCGTCGCGAGCGATCGTGCGTCCTTGGGTATCCCGTATAAGAAGAACCTGGAGTAGTGGCTGGAGGATAAATCAAGACATCGATTTCAAGAATACCAGAATGCAGTTTATGTAAGTACGCTGAAATCGTTTCTGTGTTGCTTCCTTTCTATTCCTTAGTTTCCATATTTTACCACCATTTTTCACCCTAAGCAAACTACCCCTATAGGGCCTGCTCGATCTAGACAAGCCCGTAGGTTAGATTTAGATACGAATAGGAATATTAGTGTAGACTTAGATAATTCATTTCTTAGTTTAGAGGATTCTGTGAGCTCTGAGAGTCCAAAAAATCCTATAATGGCCGATGTAGATACCATTTTTAAGGCCTTGCGCCTAGTGCCTGAGTTTGACGGCAACCCGCATATCTTGCCGCGATTCATACACCTGTGCGATCAAATCGCAGCCGAGTATACAGAGCAAAATCCTGGTAACGCTTTAGCTAACCTTTGCCTAGTTAACGGTATCCTAAATAAAATTACTGGACCCGCCGCACGAATAATAAATTCAAACGGCATTGCTGAAGATTGGAATAGCATTAAACTTGCATTAATTAATAATTTTTCTGACCAAAGGGACGAGACCGCCCTTTATAACGACCTTATGTTAGCAACTCAGGGTAGTAGTTCGCCACAAGAGTTTTATGATCGGTGTACAAATTTATTCAGCACAATCATGACTTATGTAACTTTACACGAAAGTGTCGCGACTACAGTAGAAGCGAAGCGCGTGCTATATAAGAAACTAACAATGCAGGCATTTGTACGTGGATTAAAAGAACCCTTAGGGTCCCGCATCCGGTGCATGCGTCCTGATAGTGCTGAAAAGGCCCTTGAATTTGTGCAAGAGGAATTGAATGTAATGTACCTACAGAATCGTAACGAATCAGTAGATAAAAAGTCACTAGTGCCACAGTTGCATAAACCTATGCAGGCAGCATCCCTGCCCGTCGGGTTCAAACCATTCAATTACTCGACACTGGCCCCACCTATGTCTAATTTTAAGATTTCACAGCAGCCAATGAAACCTAATTTCAATCACCAAAATTACCCAGTTTCGTATAGGCCAGTAGGTATGCCTTCGCGTACGCAACAGATCTTTCGTGCGCAGCCCCCTAATTATAACGCGTATCAGAATAGGTTCCAAATGCCGCCGCGTAATAATCCATCTAACCCTGGCCCTAAGCCTATGAGTGGCGTTAGCCACTACGCTGTAAAAGAAAGACCGACCTTCAGTCAACCAATTGGTCACGATTGGCAAAAATACGGTAACCCGCCGCCATCCAATTATTTTAAGACTAGGGAGATGAACTTAAATGAATGTGCTAACTATTATCAACCCGAATATTACAATTATGAGCCCGAAAACTATTATAACGTATTTAGCCACCCGGAATACGAGTACTTTGACGCGGAACCCGTGTATTATTTAGAGCCATCCCATGAGTCATCTTATGAGACGGCCCCAGCCTCCAGTAGCGAGCCTGAGCCATCTACCAGCTCTGCTCAAGAGCAGGATTTTCAGAATCGCGGGACGTCACACACTTTAAAATAGAATTAAATATGCAATGTCAACGGCAGCTTCCTTTTATACAAATTTCAGATCCGCCCTTGAAACTGTTGATAGATACAGGCGCGAATCAATCGTTTCTTAGTCCGGAAGCTGTAGAGAGATTCTATGATTACGTGCCCTTAAATTTTGATCCTTTCGAGGTCACCAATGTCCACGCTACTACGCGTAATAATTATTCTATCACTATTCCCTGTTTCAAGGAATTCCAAGAACCCGATAGTGATATTAAATTATTCATTTACAAATTCCACGAATTTTTCGATGGCCTTATTGGTTTAGATCTTTTAGAAAAATGGGAAGCTAAAATCGATCTTAAAGACAAACATTTAATTACGCGTAATTCGATCAATGAAATCTCTATGCATAACTCTAAAAACGTAAATCTTTATGAAGACGTTATCCCCGCGAACTCCACCAAATTAGCCAAAATTCCAATTAACCTTCATGACGGTGACGCCTACATTAACGAACAAATCTTATGTAACTGCGTAATTACTGAGTGCCTAACTAAAGTTAAAAATAGCCGAGGTATTGTAGAGATAAGAAATCCCACTACGCATGATGTAATTTTTTCTATGGACCGCGCCGTTCAAGGGGAGATCTATAATGTTCAGTGCAATCGAATCTTAGATGCTACGGATCGCTCATGCGCTACAAGTGTGCTACGGAACTCTCATACTACGAATAAAATTCGTGACGTAAATGCTACGGAAACACTTAGCGCTACGGATCATACGCGTGCTACGAACATATCGCGTAACCTCCATACTACGAGAAATGATGCGCGTCATAATGCTACGAACTTAAATAGTCACTCTACGGATTCTTTGAGTGCTACGAACGAGACGCGTGACGCACACGCTACTTATAGGAATGAGCCGGTACATTCGAATGCTACGAAACTTAGTAGCCGTGCTACGGACGTTCTCTCTCGGCTACGAACCGATCATTTAAATCCCGAAGAGCGCGCTAACCTAGAAACACTCTGCGCGAAGTATGCCGATATTTTTTATATAGACGGTGAGGCTATGACCTTCACTAATAAGATAAAACATCAAATTAAGACCACGGATGAGACACCAGTCTACACAAAAAGCTATCGGTATCCTTACGTTCATAGGGATGAAGTTAGAGATCAAATAGAAAAAATGTTGAACCAGGGAATCATTCGCCCTTCAGAGTCTGCCTGGAGTTCCCCGATATGGATTGTTCCTAAAAAGGCTGATGCCTCCGGAAAGTCTAAGTGGCGTTTAGTCGTCGATTTTCGTAAATTAAACGAGAAAACTTACGATGATAAGTACCCCATTCCAAACATCAATGACGTCCTTGATAAATTAGGCAACTGCCAATACTTCTCAACTCTTGACCTTGCAAGTGGCTTTTATCAAGTAGAGATGCACCCAGACGATATTCCTAAGACCGCGTTCAACGTAGAGAACGGACACTATGAATTTTTACGCATGCCAATGGGTTTAAAAAATTCACCCTCCACCTCTCAACGTGTCATGGACAATGTTCTGAGAGACCTCCAGAACACCGTTTGTCTAGTCTACCTTGACGATATCGTCGTTTTTAGTACCAGCCTTCAAGAGCACATTGTCAACCTTGAAAAGGTATTCTCAAGATTACGCGATTCTAACTTCAAAGTCCAAATGGATAAATCCGAATTCCTTAAATTAGAGACAGCTTATTTAGGTCACATTATTACCAGAGACGGTATCAAACCGAACCCTGACAAAATTGGAGCCATTCAGAAATATCCCCTACCAAGGACACCTAAAGAAATTAAACAGTTTTTAGGTCTCGTTGGGTACTATAGAAAGTTTATACCGGACTTTGCGCGTATTACTAAGCCTCTTACGCAATGCCTCAAGAAAGGTAGGAAAATCGTAGCTAATTCAGAATACATTAACTGTTTTGAGAAATGCAAACAACTCTTAACCAACGACCCCATTTTACAATATCCGGATTTTTCGCGAGATTTTATACTAACCACGGACGCTTCTAACGTAGCTTTAGGTGCGATTTTATCTCAAGGCACTATAGGCGCGGATCGACCAGTCTGTTACGCGTCGCGAACTCTTAATGAAAGCGAGATGAACTACAGCACTATCGAGAAAGAACTGCTTGCGATAGTGTGGGCTACTAAATATTTTAGGCCTTATCTATTCGGACGAAAGTTCAGGATCGTTACGGACCATAAGCCATTGCAATGGATTATGAACCTTAAAGAGCCGAACTCACGTTTGACTAGATGGAGACTCAAACTATCTGAGTACGATTTTACTGTAGTTTACAAAAAAGGTCAATCTAACACTAATGCAGATGCCCTTTCGCGTATCGAAATACACAACGAGGAAACGAGTTCTATGGCTGTTAACGCATCCGAACAACTTACATGTGCTGCTAACTCGTCGACAGCATCCGTGCACACCAGCGAAGAGGACCCAATTCTCGAAATCCCGATCGTAGATGAACCGCTCAATAGATTTAACAGACAGATTGTCATATCGGTAGTCGGTGATATTAAGAAACGGCCCTCTATTTCAAAACCCTTTGACACTCATTTAAGAACAGCTGTACAAGTATCCCAATCCAATTTAGAAAATGATATCGTAAGCCTTGTTAAAGAATACGTCAATCCGAAAGTTAAGACCGCTTTATTAATTAATCCCCCGTTAGCAATGTATGATATTATCCCGATTATTCAAAGTAAAT
Source organism: Pyrausta purpuralis (assembly GCA_963924145.1). Classification (NCBI taxonomy): domain Eukaryota; kingdom Metazoa; phylum Arthropoda; class Insecta; order Lepidoptera; family Crambidae; genus Pyrausta; species Pyrausta purpuralis. The sequence goes on from OZ001659.1 coordinate 22,693,589, forward strand.
TCAAAAACTCCGCTATGAACTTAGTATTAGCTAAAATTGAAGTCGAGAATATAAAAGATTATCTCAGGCAGCAGGAGATAATAAAACAGTATCACGAAGGTAAAACAAATCATCGTGGTGTAAATGAATGTCATCTTGCTCTCTCTCGTCGTTTTTATTGGCCTAAGATGAAAGATGAGATAACAAAATTCATTAACAACTGTATCATATGTGGCCAAGCCAAGTATGATCGACATCCAATAAAACCGCAGTTTAATGTCGTGCCTCCCGCTACCAAACCATTCGAAATCGTACACTTTTTTTTTTTTTTTTTTTTTAAATAAATAATGTATTTATTTCTCACCACAAACAAGCAGGTTTTAAAAGTTAACAATCAATTTCGTGTTTATGTTGACAATCACTTGTTTGTGGAGACTGGTGACCTATGGTAAGTAAGAAATACTTGTGTTACAGACCACCAGGTCTCCACCCCCACATAGACTTACTCAGCATCCATGGTGAACAATTCTTAACTATTGTAGACGTGTTCTCAAAATACGCGCAAGCATACCACATTCGCGATGGTACAGCCATCACCATCCTTCAATCACTTCTAAAGTTTTGCACCCATCACGGTCTACCTTTAACCATAGTTTCCGATAATGGAACGGAATTCACCAATCAACTTTTTAGTGAGTTTGTTAACCTTCACAAAGTAAACCACCATAAGACCTTGCCCTACTCACCAAATGATAATGGTATAGTTGAGAGGTTTCACTCCACCTTGTTGGAACATCTTCGAATCCTAAAATTAAAGCATAAAAGTGAAGATGTAGTTAATCTTGTTCCTTACGCAATTTTAGCGTATAACAGCTCAGTTCACAGTTTCACCAAATGTAGGCCTTACGATATTATCACTGGGCATTTCGACCCGAGAGATCCCTTAGAGATAGATTTATCTAAGCATCTTATGCAGCAGTATATACAGAATCATCGAGAGCAGATGAGATTCGTTTATGACATCATAAATGAATCCACTCTTCCTACTCGTACTAATATAGTAACTAATCTGAATAAAAACTGCGAGCCAGAGGTTGAATACCAGCCTCAACAACGTATCTTTGTTAGCAACCCGCTCGCTAGCCGCCAAAAGTTAGCACCTAGGTACAGTCACGACACAGTTATAGCAGATCTACCCATACACATCTATACCTCGCGTAGACGAGGCCCTGTTGCTAAAAATCTTCTTAAGAGAGTACCAAAAAGTGCCCAATTGTTACAGGGTACTACTGGTCCTGACTGCACACGTGCTAATATCCAGAGGGATGACTCAGGGGATAACACTTGAGAGCCTCGATGAGGGTCCCGGGCTGCTACCTTTTCGCCTCGGTGCTACCAGGCTTACTACGCACTATCATTCCTTTATCCAATACGTAGATTTAAAAGATATCAGTACTAAAATTTATCTCTTACAAGATCAGCTAGTAGATTTTAAACATCGATTAAGCAACGATACTTACGTCCTTTATGAACTCCAAATAGACTATCTTTCCTCTAAATTGCTAAAAGTCATCAGTCAGTTAGATACGCTAATACCACGTCGCTCAAAGAGAGGTCTCGTTGACGGATTAGGTTCAATAATTAAGAGTATAACCGGAAATTTAGACACTTCAGATGCTCAGAGATATGATAATGCTATTAAAATTCTTCAGAAAAGTAACGACGAAATAGTTCAAGAATTTAACAATCATGTAAGCTTAAGTAAAGAATGGATGGTCCAGCATTCCAATATTATTGATAAGTTAGTTGATAATCAGGCTAAGATAAACGAAACACTAGAATTAATTTTAAATAGCGAAGCTCATAAAGAATCGAGTCTTATAAAATATGCTAAATTTGCCCAGCATCTCGTTATTATAACTGAAAATATCGATGATGTGTTAGGAGAACTAAACAGGATTGAAAATATATTAGCTTTTATTCATGCTTCAACCTCGCATCATTCGATGTTAAGCATTGATATATTAAATCATATAATTCAACGATTAGTAAAGATCTATGGCAAAGAACAGGTGTTAGAATTAGAATTAAGAGAATACTATGATATCATAAAACCGGGCTATTACTATTCAGATAATCGGATAGTTATAATTTTAAAGATACCGATATTCAGTAATGATAGTTTTGACTTATATAAGCTCTCAATAGCTCCTAATAAGAATAGACAGGCCCTTATCCCTCCTTTTCCTCTAATAGCAACTAACAGGAAAGGTTACGCGTACATAGAGGCTGAATGCCCGAAGTATAACAACTGGTACCTTTGTGGAGAGAAGACCAATTACCAGCTACGCCAGGATCCAGACTGCATCCAGGGACTTATTGCAAATCAATACATCGACAAGTCCTGCGAGATTGTGACTGTTACCCTGTCAAGAATAGCAATGGAAGAGCTGGACGAGAAACACTACGTGATATCATTCCCCAATTCCACGAGAATACACACACTCTGTGGGAAAGAAGATTACGACATCCTCAATGGAAGCTACCTTGCAACTGTTCCTGCGAATTGCTACTTATACACTCCCGAGTTTACGATCACCAACGCCAACGATCAAGTCGAAGGTCAACCCCTGAAAATAATGAAGCTTACTTACGACATGGACTCGCTGCCTGGAGACAAACCTCGAATTCATCTTAACTCCATCGACCTTAGAAGACTACATGATGTTCAACAAAAAGTAATCACAGAACCTGCAGTACAGATAGACCAAGCTTCAACGGAATCTGCAATCTACCACACGACGATCCCGGTGTACGTCATGCTATCGACTACACTTGCTCTCGTCATGTACCTACTCACAAGACATTACAAGATGCTGCAGCGCAAATCTGAGAAGTCTGCTCCCGAGGACAAAACCTATGAAGATCCTGAAAAACCCGCAACCCATACGCAGCAACCGTCACTATTCACTCAGCTTCGGCTTCAGAAATAGGTGACGTTCTGAGGGGGGAGGTGTCATAGTAACTAACTACACAAGCGAACCCAGATGATTTACCTAAATGTGAAATTTCAACATCGAAACGAAGCAGCGGCGCCGGCCAGACGCAACCCGATCGCCACTGCTGACACTGCAACGGACAGCCCGCGCGTCACCGACGCGATTCCACGATTTCTACATTTTAACGCGGAGACACTCATTATCTAGCATCGATAGGGTCAACTCATGTAACTAGTTTTATTTTAAATAAATTACTTTTAGACCAATTTTGGTTTTTCTTGAATCCTCCGACCGCGACCTCCATATTTCGCTTATCTCAGAAACTACTGGCCCGATTTGAAAAATCTTTTTTACGTTGAATAGTCCATTTATCGAGGAAGGCTTTAGGCTATATAACATAAAGATACGACTCATAAGACCACAGCAGCAATGAAAAATGTTGTGAAAACGGGAGAAAGATATTCCTTTTGAGAGCTTCCGCTGCGTACGCTGCGGAAACCGCTTAAGTTACACAAAAATCATGTATGACAGGGTTGTTCAACATTAAGTGTTCTATAATAAAGTCCGCGACAGCATATGTCTATCTTTTATGGTTGACTTACTACAACCTTTTTTATGATAATAAATTTGTAAAAAAATAATGCATTATTTTTAGAGGTGTATTATACACACAGGTATTTATTCTTATCAAAACAAATACATTTATCATCAGGAGCATTTCATTGAAAACAAAGTTGCCCTTTATATCATATGATTTCAATAAATATCTTAGGAGCTATCACAGTTTTAACATAACTCCGCACCAAATAATGTTCGCAGCTTAGGTACAACGTGCGCTTGAACGTGCGCTTGCGCTAATATATTATAAAGCTGAAGAGTTTGTTTGTTTGAACGCGCTTATCTCAGGAACTGCTGGACCGATTTGAAAAAATATTTTTGTGTTGAAAGAGAAAGGCTTTACGATATAAAACATCACACTGCGACGGGAGGGGAGGGAGCAAACTCAAAACGCGCGGACGAAGTCGCGGGGGACCGCTAGTATATTATAAAGCTGAAGAGTTTGTTTGTTTGAACGCGCTTATCTCAGGAACTGCTGGACCGATTTGAAAAAATATTTCTGTGTTGGATAGCTTATTTATCGAGAAAGGCTTTAGGATATAAAACATGACGCTGCGACGGGAGGGGAGGGAGCAAACTCAAAACGCGCGGACGAAGTCGCGGGGTACCGCTAGTCTCATATATTGCTCCTATCTCAAAGTAAAAAGCTTTTGCACTTTTGTTATGAAAAAAAAAACAACGGTGGTACCACAATACCCAGACCCGAGACAATATAGAATATTATGATTATAAATTATACTGACCGGAAATCGAACGACCAACGTGGTGTATCTCCACGGAGGACGTCAAGTAAACACTTTTTATAGGCTTAAATGATAGCGTTGAATAAAAAACTACAACCTACCTTTCAATTTCACTTTCTTCCATGAACTAGTCTATGTATTTTCTAGCCTACTTATTACGAGAACTATCAGTAATATTCAGTTTATATCAAATCTACCAAAACTTTCTTGTGAGATAGGTGGTCGGAAGGTGATAGTACCAACCACCAATTGTACGTACTTGTGTGTGTAATTAATATTTGTGTGTGTGCTATGTATGTAAATAAATATTATGTGGGAAAGCTGCCCACATCGACGAGAGCAGGTACCTTCATTTTACCTTAAATAACTGACCGAAGTGAATCGAATTATCCTTGCTATTTTACAGTTATTGTCGATTCCCACTTAGAAAAAAAAACACAACTTTAGGGCCATATCTCGCTAACAGACCTTATAAAGTTTTTTTTTGTCTTTTAGTCGTACTGTACGATAATTAAGCAAGCCGAGTTCGTCGGTAAGTGCTCTATTTCTTAAAGATCAAAACTAATTCTGCCGTTAATAACTTAAATAATAAATAAATAAAAATCGATTATCTCAGACAAAAACTGGACATATACAAAACTAAACGTTGTTAATACCTAATAAATACTTGAAAAACAATGTTAGTAAGGTGGTACAGTAAACAAATAATAATAAAAGAATGTAGGTTCACCACCGCTTGCACATTTAGCAACACAACTTGGTGAATCTATTGAGGACAGCAGAATCCATTAGACATTAAACTATAAGTTAAACGTTTCTAAGCTTTCACACGGTATTGTTTTAGGTTATTAGAATAAATTACCAAAAAAAACGACTTTAAAACCAAAATGCACTAAAAAGACTAAAATAAACTCTTGGAGTCGGTGCTCTGATATATGATGCTTGAGATGGTCAAAGCGAAAAAAAATTCAAATCGGTCCACAAATGACTGTGATATAAGGTAACATAGATATACAACAAAAACATACAGTCGAACAGATAACCTGCTTCTATTTTGAAGTCGGTTAAAAACGTAACTTCTTTAATTTAAACTTAGTATGTACGTGACAGATATTGGAAGAAATAAAATATGCCTATCTCTAACCTTTGAACGTGAATATAAGAGATTTTTTGCACCTAATACGAGTATCATGCTTATTTAAATGACCGAAAAAATAATTATTTACCCATGATAACTTTGTTTTCTCAGACCGAAGAATAAACTTGCATCTGAATAGTAGAATTGCTTAAAGGTACTTACGTATCGACTTGCAAAATAAGCTACAATAACCAAGTTAAGAACTTAAGCTAGTAATTTGAATTGAGACTGTTCTTAACAATATCTTCATAACGATGAATGCAAGTCGAATTGTAACCAGTAATCACTTATTCTAGAACTGCTAACTCCAATTTGCTTTAGTTTAAGTTTGCCAGAGAGTTTCAAGGCGTGTGCACTTTATGCATAAGTAAATAGGGATTAAATAATTTAGTTAGATATAAGTCCCTCTAGTCCATTTCGACTAGGTACGGTGGCCATTCACAAAGATTAACCGACTGCGCGGAACATATTATAGTGCACTCTCTATTCCTCTAACTCTCATAGCCCGATGGGACAGCAATCTGACACAACCGGAGACAGATCCCTAAAAACGAAACGAAAAACCCAGGTATATATTTTTGGCCCGACCCGGGGATGAAAACCGGGACTTCTGGCGCAGCCGTCGCTGTAAAGTGCTATGAGAGTAAAAGGAATGGAGAGAGCACCTGTGTTTGCGCAAACACTTGTGCACTATAATATGTCACCCGCAGTCAGTTAGTCGTTGTGACTGGCCACCGTAGTCGAAATCGGCTAGGGGGACTATTATTTGATACTGATGATTTGCATATAAAGTTATATCAGTTAACCAGGCAAAAAACCCGGAAAAGAAAAATATCTGATTTTTTTACGTCACTATTTCTTTATTAATTTATTTTATTTTACGTCACTAAACAACAAAACTTTTGATTTGCGGTGGAAATGCTGATATGCATGTCCACTACTTTGTGGACTACTTGGGCTTGGGGCTCCCATATTTGTAGGTAAGGTGTTTTCTATGTATATCATGTATGTATTTACAAACAAAAAGTATTTAAGTATTATATCCGTTGTCTGGCACCCATAACACAAGCTTTGAGTAGCTTACTTTGGGACTAGATGGCGAAGTGAAGGAATGTCCAAAGGATATTTATTTATTTGTAAGGAAGTCTCAACATAGTCTGTCGAACGACCATGTGCCGATTGAAAAGCGCTGGGACAAAATTGTACTTATTGATTGAGAAATAGATTCGAAAATTAAATATACGATTTTTTAAAGATATTTGCTACGTTAGTTAAGAGGATATTTGATGCAGCAGAAAAATAAATGACATCTTGTGCTTCACACTTCGGCCGCACTCAAAATAAACTCCGCGATTACCCTCTGTCCGCTGTGATATGGCTCGACTTTTTAATACAAACAGGAGCTCAATTTTTTAATAACTTTAGACGTGTTTCAAGTGATTTTCGTTTTGAAATCAATTAAAAAATAACGAAAATCACGCTAAATGTAAGCACAATATGTTACAAAATTTATTAATCATTTTTAAATGTCTGGCGTGTAGATTTCAAATTATTCTCATTCGAAATTCAAATATTAATCAAATAAAATCGGCACCATATTCACCCGAGTAATAAAAAAAATAAGGGTCCAAAACTTACTCGTTGATTCACTAGTAGATATTTTGCTACTAATAGTAGGTGTTTATCTATAATATGAAAAAAATACTATGCGCCAGACAAAACACCAATAGTCGTGGTTTCGAAGTAAGGAATTTTCTTCCTTGTGTTACGTATACCAGACAACGATTATGTCGGGGGCGTCTCCCATAAATACTGAAATACATAGTAAGATTTATGACATAGGTACAAATCATCGTGCTCATTATACAAACATTTGCCCCTAGCGGGATTTGAACCCGCGACGGCCGGCATAGTAGTTAAAAGTCAAACCACTACACTAAACGCTTCATCTATGGTTGAATGACGACCTCTGTGGCGGAGTGGCTAAGCACGCTGATTTCAAGGCGTCGCTGCTACGAGATCCCGGTTTCGATTCCCGGTCGGGTCAATGTAGAAATCAAAATGTTCTATACTGTCTCGGATCTGGGTGCTGTGGTGTCTGATTTCCATAACACAGGTGCGCTACTTACTTTGGGATCAGAGCAAAGTATGTAATTGGTGTCCAATATTTATATTTATTTATTTATTTAATGGTATGGTTAAGTATGATTAAAAACTAGACCCATTTACTTATTCAGAACGCGATATTTCCATCAACCTGTGTATTTCAACTTTCAACATTTTGAACGTGTCGGGATTTAACCACAACGGGCCATTAGCTGCCTTTGCAAATCCTAATGGTTGCCGTCCTGCATTATACCAACCGTTTACGGATAGAGGTGTTTTGCTGGGTAGGATTAAATTCAAATGATGCATAGGCTTATTGTAGACTAAGTAACTGCACATAATATAATTCTCTACAATATTTAACTCTTTTAGTGCCGAGCTCTTGGGCTCGAGTGCGCGTAAAATCATTCCAGCGGTGCCGCCCACTCGGGCCAGGATTTTTTAAATAATTGCGCAAATATATTTTAACGATGTTTTACTTAATTTCGAGTAGAAGTTGTAGTATTTTGGCTAATTGGAAGTAAGTGGAACCCTAATTTAGTTAAAGTTGGCATGGAACCCTCAGTGCACGAGTCCGATTCGCAAGCACTGAAAGCACCATGACAGAGTGTGCTCCATCTTTACCATGATACCGTGAAGTTCTTACAATTTTAAAATAAAATAGGTAGAAACATGGCAAAAATATCGGTAGAGTTGTATTATATGTTGTTGTATACTACTAAAATGATGTTCACAAATGTTCTGCAGCTGCACAACTTATAACCACTCACTTGCTTTTGGATTTTAAAAATGGTGGGGCCTATATTGCTCTGTCATTTGGTGCAAATATCCGCGAGATGCCGAGTTTTATTAAAAAAATCATAACTTGGCTTCTAATGGACCAATTGTTATGGTTTTTTTACACATAAAAGCCAATTAAACAAATAATCTAATTTTGTTACTTATTTTATGGATTGCTATATTGAAAATAATTTATAAAAAATGCGTAAAACTGACACACTGATAAAATTGAAGACTTCAACCAAAAATGTATTTTTAGAAAAAAATCTAAAGCGATAACCCCATTTTTGTTTATATTTAAAAAAAAGGAGATTAGTTTTTCTTTCATTTGATGCCAAATACTGTATAAGTGTTCATATAAAATTGTATAGAAAACATCATTTCTATTTTAGGTATGTAACGCACGACAAGGCTAAATTGTTTCTTTGATTCGTGATTTATTTGTGGCTAATTTAGAAAGTCGAGAACCAAAATATAGTTCTAATTAAAACAAGCAACTAATAATCATAAATTAGAATGGATATATTTTGCAATAATCACGTAAATTACGGTTCTATGAGTCTAGATAACAAAAATTATGTACGTACCACCGAAGTTTTAGTTTTCACCCCGACTAAAAACACTTAAAACCACAATATCACACGACACAAACACATTATAAATCACAGTCTGTACCTAGGAAAACACAATTACACAAAGTAAACCATTATTACATACAATCATACTGATTTTATGGTAAATAAACAAAGCCGTTACGCATAAAACTTAGCACGTGCTACGTCACCGGGTCAACTGCCGACAGCCGCTTCAAAACAAACATGGCGGCTCGTTAGGGTCGGAACACAACGGGCGCAGTCAGGTCGATGCAGAATTTTAGAATAAAGAATATCTCATTTCTTAAAATGAGTTAAAACTTGTATCTTTATTTGTATGCAGGTTTAATACGCATGTACTGTATATAATATTAAGATCTTGTAACCGTATTATGCGAATAAATGAATTTGTATTTTGTATTTGTATTTTGTATTTGTATGTTTGTAATTTTTTTGTAAAATACATAAAACATACATATATTAAATAAGTTACTGACAAAATTTAACTTTTTGACAAGCTTTTATCGCCGACTGTACTTTTCTTTGAACATCCATCAATTGCTCACCAAAACGATTCTAACGAGCCCATACTCGGTACGATTACTTTATTTATTCCAGAGTTCCTAGAGCCACCTTCCGCTTTATCATCAGACCCGCCCCATGGTACCTACCATATCATTGTATTGTCGGTCAAGTCAAAAACCTACATACATATGCAAAATTTCAGCTTGATCAGTTGATGATAAATCTGCTTCAAAATTGAGTTACAAGATTTCACCCAGACAAACACATACATTAGTTATTACATATATTTGCAAGTTAATAGAAAGCTAGTAAAAAAACAAAAAACCGGGATTAGTCTGACACCGTTGTTAACACATTAGTAGGAACAAATCAAAAAATGTACCAAACGCGATCGCAGGGCGTCTGGTGTGCTCCATGCCTTACAACGTCAAAACGAGTAGTTGCCTAAATTGATTTTGGTAGCTACGGCTACCACCATCCCGTACCCGTACTTACATGAACCGTCACTTGTTTAATTCGCTAATCCTGTGTAAATAAGTTATAGATGTTACTGATTTTATATATATTTATGAAACTTAATACTTAAACTAATTTAATCACTAGAAAATTACGAGAAATATTCTTTTTTCTTCAAAATCTTGGCCATTTCAATCGGAAGTCACCGAAAAAATCTCTGTCTTAACTACTTTGAAGTGAGATTGTAATTCATAATTATGAATTGGGACTGAAATATAGCTATAATCTGATAGTTGGATAAACACAGAATCGTTTGATGTATACTTTTAGTAGTAAAATATAAATTTGAATACTTACGGCATTTTTAAAACACTGTGCACTTTTACGCAACTTCACTTTTTCATAACGTCAAGAACGACAGCTATTTAAAAATATTTTTGTTCTATCATGTTGGCTGCCAATTTTTTTCTGTGTTGCCATCTTATTTGGGTATATTTAGGACATAGTTTAAACGGCTCAGAAAGTGCCCTTCACATATTAAAAATCAAAAATTGTATAATGGTCGTGTGGTAGCTCTGGCTACCGGAAGCAATTTGTAGGTTATCGAAGTTGGTAGCTCTAGTTACCGAAAGCAAGTGAGTGGATAATTACATGGTAACGTAGTGGTTCAACTTAAACAACTGTGTCATAGAACTAACAACGAACAGAGCTGCCGACGTAAATCCGTGTTAGCAATTTTAGTAAGAAGATTTGTACCTACACGTAGAGTTGGGAACACTCAGAGTGTTCACTAATTACTGTTAGAATAGAATCTAGGAACCAATTTTGCAGGAAGATTCCAATCTACGATGTACGCCATGTCACAGTAAAACTGGTGAAAATAGCAGTGCAAAAATCCAATAGTGTACATCTATGTGATTTCAAACAAAATTATGAGTAATGTTATTATTATTAGGCTGGAAGATGGATGTTTGCACTTTGCCATTCTAATCACCCGTATTTATAGTCTAGCAAAGGTAATTTCTATTCTAAAATAAAAACTGTATTTAATTAGTTCTACCAAAATTAATCGCTCTTTTTTCCCTTTTTTTGGAGTATTTGATACGTCTTAGACCCCTTATAATCAGCGATTTTAGCAACGATGCTGTCGCGCGTTTTAAAGACGCGCTTTAGCATCGCGACTTGCGCAATGAACATAATTAATTTGGCATCGATGCAATAGCAAAAATACAGTACATAATTTGACAATGTGCAGCTTCTGCATTGCGACTGTATCGATGCTAACGCGCGTTAGCATCGCGACCGCATCGCTGCTAAGAGTCGCAGTGTGTAAAGGGTCTTACAGGTCAATAAGATGGTGAAGCCGAACCTTAAATGTGAATGAAAGTGGTGTGCGTGTGGTCTGGGAGATCTTTTCAAAAAACTCCACCAACCACAACCAAATTATAAGAGGATTTAAGAAATAATTGTGAAAACGTAATGGTAAGGTATAAAATTTGTGAAACGTAAAAAAAGAAAGTTAGAACTAATTAACTGGATCTCTCAATCTGGACGCCTGAAGAATAAACCATAACACGTATCCAAGAATATACTACCTTTGTGTTTATAATTTGCATTTGAAATAATTGTGAAGAATTTGTAAAACCTGCTAAACAAGTTTTCGAATCGTTTCAAAGCCAGGTTTAAGATTTAGAATGGTTTATATGGATCACTCAGAATGCACTATGTTCAGTTGAAGTTGAGTGATCTTCTAAAGCACCACCATACTCGTATACTGAAAGAGTATGAAACATTATCATCTTTATTATAAATTATGCTTCTGGGAAAATTTGTGCAACAAAGATCGCAATTGAAATCTTACTGGTTTTAGAGAAAATGAAAATTTTGTGTTTTCGCGATTGTCCTAACTGAGTGATCCTTATTTTAAACTATATTTAATTAACCGAAACTTATAAGAAGAAGGTAGTTACATCAGAAATCGTGAAAAATGTTGTACTAGAATTAGACGAACAAATCGTCCCTGTAAGTGTTGTATTTTAAAAGAAAACTATTTTTTTGCAATCCTTAAGGATAACGTTGAGTAGGGTGACCATATCGGTTAACTTGAGTACCGCGAGTTGTGCGAGTTTTGTTTATAGAAGTTTTAAAGATGTTTTAGAGAGTTTTCACTTCATAATTTCAACATAAATTCCGCCAATTGTTCCGCCTGCACACAATGCAGGTAGAACAATTGGCGGAACTGCCTACATTTGCGGTCGAAATATGCTTGCGGGCAATAACGTTTATGAAATGAATAAAATTTGATCTCATACATTTTCATACATCCTTAACTAAGCATGTACATCATTTATTTTTTAAAGCTAAGACTTATTGGTTAAAAATTGAAAATTCTTAAGAGGTTTTTTGCCAATTATGAGTGTTTAGGTGCTTTTAAACACTCACAGTGTCATATTTAAGTTGTATTTGAATTTTTTCTGTAAAGAATAACTACTTGGCCCACTGTTGCATAAACAGATGGGAAGATGGCGCTAAACGTCATGCATAATGACGTTTCCACGGAGGGACCACCAAGGGACCACAAATTTCGCAAGGTCGGATTGACAGCACGGTAGCTCAATGGGTAGAGCGTTTTGCCCGGTTAGCCAGAAAGTGCTAGTTCGAGTCCCACCCGTGCGCAAATTTTTGGTTTCTTATTTCATCTTTATGAATATAAAAATATATATGAATAAAACGAACAAGTTTATTTCAGGATGTCTGAAAACGAATGAGACCAAATTTGTCTCATTCCTTAAAGGTTTACGGGTTGGAAAACGTTATTTCCCACAAGCATAATATTTCAACCGCAAATGTAGCCAATGTCGCCAATGGTTCCGCCTGCACACGCCTAAATTTACCATACAACTCGTTAGTAAGCTAAGTATTTATTTTCTCCATAACCGGTTTAGAGGCCCTCGCGGGCACACAAATCACCCCACAGGGCGCAATTACCGTATTTTGCGGAGAACAGCCTAATCTCACCACCAATAGGTAAACTACGGTTACGATATTTTAACTCAGAATTGAACTTGAGCTTGTAAAGTTTTGTATTTGTTAAAATTTTATGAAGTGAGTTAGCTAGTTATTTAGCTGCTAGATGGACATGAACTATTTATTGGATCCGCTCTTTTCTTACGACATAGCCCTGAGAATGAGTGGTTAAGTGGCAAATGGGCAGGGCACAAAGCGCGAAGAACTGATGATCGTTGGGGTAGAAAAGTTGTAGATTGGATGCCCATCGACCGAAGATGCGGTGTAGGGCATCCACCGAAGACCTTGTAAAGATCGCAGGAACAAACTGAATGTAGACCGCTTGTGATCGCTGGAAAAAAATGTGGGGGAGTCCAATGTTCAGCAGTGGACGTCCTTTGGCTATTAATGATGATGAGTCTTTTCGTGGAAAAATTGTTTCTGAGTCATGGATGTTCTAATTAGGGTTGTTACGGATGCAAAAGAAATTGACATCCGCTGATGCGGATTATTAGAAGTTCACATCCGCGCATGCGGATTCGATGCGGATGCGGATTATGGGACTTTAACTTTGCATTCTTCTTAGTCCTATCAAAGCTTAAGAAGTGTTTTTTTCAATAACACCATTTTTTATTTATTATAAATCTATACTTAATATTATAAAGCTGAAGAGTTTGTTTGTTTGAACGCGCTAATCTCAAAAACTACTGGCCCGATTTGAAAAATTCTTTTTACGTTGGATAGTCCATTTATTGAGGAAGGCTTTAGGCTATATAACATAAAGATACAACTCATAAGACCACAGCAGAAATGAAAGATGTTGCGAAAACGGGAGAAAGATATTCCTTTTGAGAGCTTCCGCTGCATACGCTGCGGAAACCGCTTAAGTTACACAAAAATCATGTATGACAGGATTGTTCAGCATTAAGAGTTCTATAATAAAGTCCGCGACAGCATATGTCTATCTTTTATGGTTGACTTACTACAACCTTTTTTTATGTTAATAAATTTGTAAAAAAATCATGCATTATTTTAAGAGGTGTATTATACACACAGGTATTTATTCTTATCAAAATAAATACATTCATCATCACGAGCATTTCATTAAGAACCAAGTTGCGCTTTATATCATTTGATTTCAATAAATATCTTAGGAGCTATCACAGTTTTAACATAACTTCGCACCAAAATAATGTTCGCAGCTCAAGTACAAGTGCGCTTGCGCTAATCTATACTAATATTATAAAGCTGAAGAGTTTGTTTGTTTGTTTGTTTGTTTGTTTGTTTGTTTGTTTGTTTGAACGCGCTAATCTCAGAAACTACTGGCCCGATTTGAAAAATTATTTTTATGTTAGATAGTCCATTTATCGAGGAAAGCTTTAAGCTATATAACATAAAGATACAGCTCACAAGACCACAGCAGCAATGAAAAATGTTGCGAAAACGGGAGAAAGATATTCCTTTTGAGAGCTTCCGCTGCGTACGCTGCGGAAACCGCTAAAGTTACACAAAAATCATGTATCACAAGATTGTTCAGCATTAAGAGTTCTATAATAAAGTCCGCGACAGCATATGTCTATCTTTTATGGTTGACTTACTACAACCTTTTTTATGTTAATAAATTTGTAAAAAAATAATGCATCATTTTTAGAGGTGTATTATACACACAGGTATTTATTCTTATCAAAATAAATACATTCATCATCACGAGCGTTTCATTTAGAACAAAGTTGCCCTTTATATCATTTGATTCCAATAAATACCTTAGGAGCTATCACAGTTTTAACATAACTCCGCACCAAAATAATGTTCGCAGCTTAAGTACAACGTGCGCTTTCGCTAATCTATACTAATATTATAAAGCTGAAGAGTTTGTTTGTTTGAACGCGCTTATCTCTGAAACTGCTGGACCGATTTGAAAAAATATTTCTGTGTTGGATAGCTTATTTATCGAGAAAGGCTTTAGGATAAAAAACATGACGCTGCAACGGGTGGGGAGGGAGCAACCTCAAAACGCGCGGACGAAGTCGTGGGGGACCGCTAGTTATATTATAAAGCTGAAGAGTTTGTTGGTTTGAACGCGCTCATCTCAGGAACTGCTGAACCGATTTGAAAAAATATTTCTGTGTTAGATAGCTTATTTATTGAAAAAGGCTTTAGGATATAAAACATCACGCTGCGACGGGAGGGGAGGGAGCAAACTCAAAACGCGCGGACGAAGTCGCGGGGGACCGCTATATATTATAAAGCTGAAGAGTTTGTTTGTTTGAACGCGCTTATCTCAGGAACTGCTGGACCGATTTGAAAAAATATTTCTGTGTTGGATAGCTTATTTATCGAGAAAGGCTTTAGGATATAAAACATGACGCTGCGACGGGAGGGGAGGGAGCAAATTCAAAACGCGCGGACGAAGTCGCGGGGGACCGCTAGTGTAATAATGAAAGTAACATAAAATAATGTGACTCATAAATATAACAACAATATATTTTAGTCACACTACAATATTTTAAATTAAGGAAGGATTATAGATATTGGCCTTTATAATACCAACTATAATTACCATGATTTGAAATGAAAACAAATTAAATAATTTAATAAATTTTGGAAGTAAGTTTGTAAAATATGATTATTAATCCAATATTTCCAATACATGCCTGCTTCAGTCATTCATCTCTTTCTTCCTTTAATTCCTTTTCTTTATTCGTGCTTTGGAATACATAAAACTCATCCGGGTTTATTGATTTCAGGTGATTTTTCAAAGAAGTAATAGTGCGTCCCTTCCGCGAGTAACTTTTATTACATAAATTACACTCCGACTACTCGGGATCGTTTTTGTCTATAGTAAAATAATTCCAGATATTGCTTTTTATTGTTGGCGCCATTTCACCTAATATTTATGTCAAAGTATTTATCAAACGCGAAAAAAAACTATGAAGTACACCCACAGTAAACACTCACTTAACTATAATTTATTTATTGACGATAAGAAAACTCAACAAACAAAACCTGTAGGATCTTGTTACCAATGTGCGCCTTTCTATTCGTCAGTTACCGCATGAAGTTACCGATTCCCAAAACAAACGCGAAGCACGTGCCACTCTGGCTCCGCCCACTTTCATTACATGTAGTTACTTATTGGTGTGACTCTGCATCCGTAAAAACTCCGCATTGATTGATGCGCATGTAAATGCGGATGCAGATGTCTGAATTAATGCGAATATTCCGCATTTGCTGATGCGGATGCGAATATTCGTAACACCCCTGGTTCAAATGTATTTATGTGTACTTGTTTCTAAAGTTTACGTCAACATTACTGGAAACACTTTTTGCAAATATTTATTAAATTATGTCCCGTCGTTTCGAACACGTTACGGCGTTCGTAGTCACGGGTAGACTTTAGTCTACCAATACTTTAGTCTATTTATGGGAGACACCTCTGTAATAATCGTTGTCTATTATTCGTAACACAAGGAATAAAATCCCTTACTTTGAAACCAGCAATCGGTGTGTTATGTGATGCATATTTAAATTGATTAATTCAGATTTTCAGCTTCATTAGGTTAAAAATAATTTAAAAACTTAACTACTACGCATTTAGAAGAAACAAATTCTTTATCATTTTAGTTCGTTGTTTGAAGATGTTTTAATTTAAAATATTTTTTTATAACATGATTTTAGTTATAACTCATATTAAAACTACGGGACTGATTTTGATGAAACTTACATCGTACCCTAAGTTGAACTATACCTGATTGATCTAAAAAATAATAATTTCGCTATTATTTCTTGTTTTAAAGAAATCCTGAGACAAACGTGCTAGTATACAAACATACATACACTTACGAAATTTTGCACACGTTTTTGGAAGCAACATACTAAAATTGTGTCCAATTCTGAGAATATAGCATACATACAGGTCGAATTGATTACCTTTTTTTAAGTCGGTAAAATGATGAAAGTATGTTCAGCAATAAACTAAATTTGTCTTTAACCGACTTAAAAAGGAGATAATTTTCTCCTTGGTAATATAAGAATCTACTTTTCTTGTAAGTACTTAAAACTAAGAATTAACGTCATTGATTTTAAAACTTGTAACGTATTTTTAGTTTTATACAATGCAATTTTATTTTTCGTCCCAGTAGGTACGTAGAATAGGTATTCGTGTTCGTTTCGTATTTTGGCACGAAGCGCAGTGCTCGAAAGTTAAGAAATAATTCCTTAAGATCCTGTCAAACTATAAACTTAACTACTGTGAAGAAAACTGCAGATTTATTGTATTACCGCTATTAAAGTTATATTTCGTCTTTATTATTTTGTACAAATGCATAAAAATAAACAACTATAATAATGCATTCATTTTATCAGTATAAACTTTTACTCGTAACGTTAGTATTTATTTAGTAATAAAGGCATGCAAGATAATTTACGAAACTAGGTACATTATAAACAAAATGGATAGCTGGAGAGTTATTTTAACTGAGCAGAGCTATTTTCGCGCTTTTAATTGCGACCGTGCGTAAATTTCAGTGTAATTTGACGACCCGTCTGGTGTAGTGGTCGAGAAATCGCCTACTACGCAGCGGGTTGCGGGTTCGATCCCCGCACAATACAAACATATGTGTGCATGAACATGTCTGTTTGTATTGGTCTGAGTGTTTTCCATGTATATCATGTATGTATTTACAAAGAAAAAGTATTTAAGTATTATATCCGTTGTCTGGCACCCATAACACAAGCTTTGTGTAGCTTACTTTGGGACTAGATGGTGATGTGTGGGAATGTCCAAAGGATGTATTTTCATGAAATACGGCCAAATATTGGGCACCATTCAATGCTTACCGTTTAAATTAATTAATACACGTTCGTCTTTATTATGTTAATAGCGGAATGTGAGTACCTAACGGCTAATAACTTATTTTTTCATATTTTGGCGCTTTATCATCGTTGTTAGCCACAGGACGCTCACTGCTGAACATAGGCTTCCCCCGCGGTTTTTTATAGCGTTCAGTTGCAAAAGGTAACTATCATCAAATCAAATCAAATCAAAAAATATTTATTCAATTTAGGACACAATATGCCACTTATGAACGTCAAATGTACAGTGAAAAATAAAATAAAAATAATTGTGCCCTGAAGGGGCCGAATCATGTCTCCTTATCTTTTGGGCCCTACCAGCGCTTCGAGACAGAACACAGACAATTAGGCAAGTGCTGAGAAGAAACGCCGGAACAAACTCAGTCACCACTAGCTGCCGTAAAATCAAAATCATCAAAGGTAAGTACATCAGTCGGTGCAGGCTGGACAGACCACACATTCGTGTCGTTTAGATAGTCTTGAACCTTATAATAGCCTTTAGACATAAGCGTGTTTTTAACGTGTTTCTTAAATTTATCAACCGGCAATTCGACAAGATTGTGTGGTATATTATTAAAGAATTTTATACAATTTCCCATGAACGAATTACTAGTTTTAACTAATCTGAAGTTAGGAACGACAAGCTTGTGTTTATTTCTTGTGTTATATGAGTGAATGTCGCTCTTCTTCATGAAATAATCTAAATTTTTACGGACGTACATTATATTGTCAAAAATGTATTGAGAAGCCACAGTTAATATGTTGATTGTCTTAAAGACCTCTCTCAGGGAGTCGCGAGGACTAAGTTTATAAATAGCACGAATGGCTCTTTTCTGCAAAATAAATATGGTATCAATGTCTGCAGCAGAACCCTACAAGAGAAGACCGTAAGACATAATACTGTGGAAGTAACTAAAATACACAAGCCTCGCCGTTTCAACATCAGTCAGATACCTTATTTTTCTAACTGCAAAGGCAGCCGAGCTTAGCCTCCTAGCTAGGGCTTCAATATGAGGTCCCCACTGTAATTTTGAGTCAAGTGTAATGCCCAGAAATACAGTGGAGTCTATTAAAACTAGATTATTACTATTTAGTACAATATTTGGTGTAAGTTGTTTTACATTAGGCAAAGTGAATTTTACACATTTAGTTTTACTAGCATTCAGCAACAAGTTATTGGTGGTGAACCAATTCAATACTTTGGAGAGAGTATTGTTTACTTCGTCAAAATTTTCTTCATGTCTTTTCATTTTAAAAATCAAAGAAGTATCATCAGCAAACAGAACTATCTCACAAAGATTTGTGGAATAAAATGGCAGGTCGTTTACATATATCAGGAAAAGCAAAGGCCCCAATATTGAGCCCTGGGGGACCCCCATTTGAAGAGGGGCTCCGGAAGAGTAGGTACCATTTATATTAACTGATTGTATTCTACCTGATAAGTACGAACTTAACAACTTAGATGAGTTTTCCGAGACACCATAGTGTTCTAACTTAATGAGCAGTGTCTGATGGTCTACACAATCAAACGCCTTTGATAAATCACAGAATACACCTACGGCATCATGTTTGTCTTCATAAGCATCAAGAATGTGTCTGATGAGTGCTACTCCGGCATTAGTTGTATTTCTACCTTTAGAGAACCCAAACTGTTTTTTGTGTAGTAAATTATTAAGTTTAAAATGGGAAAGCAATTGATTATAAATGAGTTTTTCAAAAATTTTACTTATTGTGGGTAATATTGAAATAGGCCTAAAATTGCTGGGGTCACTTTTGTCTCCCGATTTAAATAAAGGGACAACCTTACTATGTTTCAATAAATTTGGAAACTGATTTTGGTCAACACATTCATTAAAGATATAAGATAAGTAAGGAGCTATTCATGACTTTCAATAAGAATGTTTCGTTAGTTTTTGTTATTTTAAAAGTAATCTACAAGTGAAAATTAGAATAAACTAAACCAAAGGGTATTTACGTCTCACAGAAAATTCTAAGTCTGCGCAAAAATCTATTTACCCTTACTTTTATTAATGTTGACTTTATTTACATCCTCTGAAAAATAAATACCTTAAACTGAAAAGGATACCCAACAGATATTGCTTTTAGCCAAAAACAAATAGACTCTCGTTTTTTAAAGCGAAAAACTTTGAAGAGCCCGAATAGTTTGATTCAATATTGACGGGCTGAATTGAATCGAAGCCCACTACAATACGCAATTGGTCGTCTTATAAAACACAGTTTGATGTTTTTTTTAGTTGATTACTACAATACAATACTCAAACAAACTTTCAACGGTCTATATATGAAATTTTGAGAAGTTTGTGATATGTGTGATGTGCTCTCAGTGAGTTTGTTATATGGCCTAATTTTCTCTACTGTTTAGTGTAGGACTCTGCTAGGCCTTAGGTAGTGTGTTTTATGTATAACGACTGTAATCAAACTGATATGTGATGTAAAAACTTAAGGTTTCATCTCTCGCCAAACAACATAATATCTTATCATCGCATCACAATCACACAGCTAAATTTATTTATTTTTCCTCACAGTTGAAATGAAAAATAGTATGTTTAACTCGGGTGAAAGCACCCATTTCACTCTCTCCCCTTGTATAACAATCTACTATTGTCTCAGCGTTTTTTGAGCGCCACTTGGTGGTTTAACAGGGAACTATGTCGAGACTTCTGTAAAGTACTTCCAGAAAACGCTCAGATTAAATTGGTGTTTTCGTATATTTATTCATTATGAAGAATTTTGAAATTGATCTTAAAAAAAACAAATATAGTTTTTATGATTTATAAAAATATAACTACGAAAGTTCAAAGGATTTTTGATGCAGTAGAAAATCAGAAAATTGAAATTAACTTTGCGTAAAAACAAAAAAATTGCTTTATTCTTCGGCCGCAAGTCTTAATTCAAATTAAAACACATATTACGCTTATTCCCGTGTTTTGTGGCCTCCGTCAAACTAATACATAAATCCCGGGTTGTTCTGAAATCTAAAGGAATCTCGTGCTCAACAGATATTTTTACCTACTTCTCCTCATCACAGTTACAAGATTTGGATACAGCCGTTTCTATTCCGTCTGCGTAGAATAGTAATGTTAGTGTCACAGTGGAGTAGCACGCAGTATCGATATTGTCACAGTAAGGTAAAAATACTAGCGTTGGCGAGTAGTACTGTTACCTTTCAGGGAATTATCTTTATCATCACTTTTTGACTGTGAACGGAGAATCTGGATGTATTGCAAACAATGGTTTAAGATATGTAGTAATTTCATCAGTTAGCAGAATTCATGACCAAGCAATGAATTTATTAAATGTTGGGTTATAGTACTTTTTGATACGGTTTGATTGTGTAAGAGCTAGTAAGGCTCCTTAAAAGAATAGAATAGAATTATTATTTAACTTGACAAAAACACATAAAAATAAATTAAATTACCATAAAACAAAATAAAAACAACAAAAAGCAAATTTATTTAAACAAAAACAAAGCGCCCAAGTGTGCCAAAAAGGTCCCCGGTGAGCCAGGTGCTCAGTATATGTCGTGGCAACAGATGGTCAGCATGCCACGACACTGATTTTCAGCGGGAACCCCTGCAAGGCACTGGGTTTAAACACACATGAAGGAAGAAAAAACAACAAAAAAATAAAATAAAACGATTACATCACGAAAAGAAGTTACGAAGTTAAGAAGAAAACGATAACGAAAAGTATTTTTTATTTATTTATATATTCTTTACTGCATAAAAAATTAAGTACAAATAGCGGACTTAATGCTTTAAAGCATTCTAGTTTTACATGGGTAGGCATTTGTACCTAAGTATTTATATTTTATTATA
This sequence comes from Pyrausta purpuralis, assembly GCA_963924145.1. Lineage (NCBI taxonomy): Eukaryota > Metazoa > Arthropoda > Insecta > Lepidoptera > Crambidae > Pyrausta > Pyrausta purpuralis. Next base: position 22,715,225 of record OZ001659.1, read on the forward strand.
TCATATATTTGATGGAAACATTCTCATGAATACCTAAGATAAGTTTTATATCTATCTTGCCTGATTTCGCGAGGAAAAGCATGCAAATACGACCAGCCCAACTTTAGTATTTATTAATGTGCTTACAACTGTTTCGTAAATTGAACGTTGATTCAATTAATGTAAAGTTTAAAATTTTAATTTAATAAGCATCTCTTTTAGCGGCTCTTCTGAGAACTTTTAAATTTTTCAAATAATTTTGCAAATTAATACATAACTTCAACAAAAGATAACTAAGCGTTTATAAATTAATTTTACTAATCAAGTTGAATGGAACGTTTCCAATTGCTGGGGCTGGTGAAAAACATAATACGAGTATAGGAGTATGATCGTCTTTTTTTACATCGTCTTTGGATGCATGAGATGTTTGATCAAAGTTATAGTTTAGCATAACATTTTTAGTTATGATTCGCATATATTTTTTCAAAATTTATGGTTAAGGATTCATTTTACATTTTTCACTGATGCGGAACTGTGCCAGAACTGGGCACCAATTCCGCTATTTACAACATGAACCGTTCGACTTTAGCATAAGTAGCATTTCGTTTGAAGTAACGCTTGAAAATTTTGACACAAAACTGTATTATGCAATTCATTTTTACCAAACTAGCTGAACCCAAGCTGAAACGCAACGTTAATAAAAAGGCAAGGAAAGGAGATGTTACCATAGACAAAAAATGACGCTCTTGTGTAACTAGATATAACACAACTTGGTGCGCTCGTACATATTATTTTTCGTCTGTGTATAATTCAAAACCCGATACCTAAAAATATCGAATTTTACAAGATCTATTAACGAAACGCCAAACAAATTGTATACCATTGCGATTGAGGTTCATTAAGAAAAACAAATTTTGATTGATCCCGACTCGCCGTGGTCCTTTGCCGTGGTACTAGTCTGCCCGATACAAGAGTGTAATTCAAAAGCCGGAGGCGCGGAGGGAGAGCAGCCCTCGCCCGCTTACTACATGCATGCATGCCTGCTTGCTTGATTGCTTGCACGCTGCATGCTGCATGCCTGCTTAATGCCTACCGCTAGGTTAATCTTACTTTCGGGATTTTGAAATTCGGTATACTAAGTTTAGGTATATTAATCTTCGGGATTTTAAACATTCGGGATATGAACCTTCGGTATTTCAAACTTTCGGGATTTCGAACTTTCGTTTATTTGAAATTCGGCATATTAAGCTTCGGTATATCGGGTATAGGTATTTCATTCGTTCGGTGTTTTAATTTTCGACGTTTCAAGCGTAAGTATTTCATTTGTAGGTATTATGAACTTTCGGTATTATAATACGTACCCGCAAAGTTCTATCTGCTATAGGTAAGCCGCTTCATAAGCGGGGTGCGTGAGCGGCGCGGGTGGGTGTATCCGCGCCGCCCGCAAGTCTCAACTTCAAGGTCTACCTATTAGAGAGGTATTTCATATAGGTTATAGCTTTGTTTATTTGATTTAATTGTTAGGTCGTGCTTACTTGGACATTAGAGACAGCGGGCGAAGTAAAGCAAAATTTTTGACATTTCGCGTAGACAATTTAAATTATCTGAATTTCTGCTGCTTCGAATATCCTTTTAACTTACGTAGCTATAATCTTTAATAAATTTGAAAAAAAAACAATGTATTTTTAAAGCTTCATTCGAAATTTATTCTCAAGCATTAGTACACCGACAACAAAATCATTTCTTGTGTTCGGAAAATTGAACTTTCATGTAAAGAAAGACGGGTGGAAAATAGATTTTCCATCCCTAGGGTGGAAAGTTATTTAGTTTTAATTGCTACGATCAGACATGGAGTTAAAGATAATTGTCTGAGTGTCTCAGTGAGTCTAAACTCTCAGTGAGTCTAATTGTCTCAGTGAGTCTAAACAAGCTTTCCATATTTTTATGATAAGCAAAAAATTAAAAGCGTGTTTATTATGGTCACTGATTAAAAAAAGTACAATTGGTCAAATTTTTGAACCGACTTCAAAGAAGGAGGAGGTTATCAATTCGACTGTATGTTTTTTTTTTGTATGTATGTTACCTCATATCTCAGTCGTTTGTCGATCAAATCGAAAATATTTTCACCTACTTAGAGGGTGTACCTTCTAGTTGGTCCCATTTTTTCCATTTGGGGATCTAATGATGGGATCTTGGTGTAATCGAGGAAAACCCTCAAATTTTAAAGGCACGTATAGTGCTTCTTTACTAGAATCTTAATGTTGACGTGTTGTTACGTCTAATAGTCAACATTTTGTGGGGCTGAGCTGATGGTGGAACTCCTTAACGCTTAGGAGTTCAGAAATTCTAATGACGGTACTTATGATAGGTAATTTGTAGCTTCTTAAAAAATAGAATCATAAGGTGCAACTCCCCCCCCCCCCCCCCTATTATGTAATCACTAAAAATGAAAAAATAAAATAAACTTTATAAAAAAGTAAAAACCGACTTCAAAACCAAAATGCATAAAAAGTCTTAAATAAACTCGTCACCATTGAACGGAAAGGAATCCGTTTTAAGAAAACAATTTCTTTTTGGAGTCGGTGCTGTGATAGTTGATGCTTTATGGTCAAAGTGATGGCACCGACTCCAAAAAGAAATTGTTTTCCTAAAACGGATTCCTTTCCTTTCAATGGTAAAGAGTTTATTTAAGACTTTTTAGTGCATTTTGGTTTTGAAGTCGGTTTTTACTTTTTTATTTACCATTTAAAATCTAGAAATATAATATTTGTTTGGCTGCCATACATAGTGTCAATTGTCTTTACATTTTAAATTGTCACATTTTGTTTGTCTTGGATAGTAGTTTTTTTTAGTTTGGTGGATTATTGCCCAGATTACTAAGCAGGCGGAGGTGACTTGCCGCGATTTTGATGTTCATTAGTCTCCTTACTCACTCCCACCTTTAGCTGTCACTCATAGCGCTATCTCATAAGGCAAAAATGAACCTGTCCCTGTTAATAACCTGTGGTAGTCTTGGTAAAACGGTTAAAGTTGCGTCCTTTTATGATTATTATTGTCTGTGAGAAAAATCTATCGATATTTAAACAATGATTTGAAATATTTTATATCGCACGCGTTTTATGTACTCTGATGTCTTACGTGCCGTTACTGTCCTTCTAATCGTGTGTTTTATTTATAACGACTCTAAGCAAACTGATATGTGATGTAAAAACTTAAGATTTCATCTCTCGCCAAACAACATAATATCACATCATCGCATCACAATCACACAGCTAAATTTATTTATTTTTCCTCACAGTTGAAATGAAAAATAGTATGTTTAACTCGGGTGAAAGCACCCATTTCACTCTTGAATTATTAGCGCTCTCACTCCGTTCGAGCGCCAATAACATCTCGAGTGAATTGGATCACTTTCTCCCCTTGTATAACAATCTACTATTGTCTCAGTCTCGGTTTTTGAGCGCCACTTGGTGGTTTAACAGGGAACTATGTCGAGACTTCTGTAAAGTACTTCCAGAAAACGCTCAGATTAAATTGGTGTTTTCGTATATTTATTCATTAAGAAGAATTTTGTAATCGATCTTAAAAAAAACAAATATAGTTTTTATGATTTATAAAAATATAACTACGAAAGTTCAAAGGATCTTTGATGCAGAATAAAGGAAAAAAGAAGATTATTATTGCGGGTGATCTGAATATTGATACTTTGACTGCAAGCACACGCTCAAACAGACTACTAAATCTTCTTAATTCTTTTAATTTAAGTCCGCATATAACGGAACCTACAATACTAACCAGATGTATCGATCATATAATAAGCAATACAAAAAATGTCAAAGCTTCAGTTCATAACTTGGGAATATCAGACCATACTGGACAGATAGCAGAATTTAGTTTTAAATTGAAAAAAACAATATCACAGTGGTGCGAAATAAGACGGGATTTCGGAACTGAAAATGTTAAAAAATTTCAGAAATGTATGGCTGCTTTATCGTTTTCGGATATACGTTCTGAAAAAAATCCTAATAAAGCATTTGATGATTTTCATTCATTATTTCAACTATTTTACAACCTGTGTTTTCCTAAATTACTTACTTACTTACTCCTTTGGCGCAGCGACCCAAAGTGTGTCTTGGCCTCCGACACAAGAGAACGCCATCTGATCCGGTCTTGCGCCGCCTCTTGCCAGTCTGCAACTTGTAGCTCCTGCAGATCTGATAGGACGGCGTCCTTCCAGCGGTATCTGGGCCGGCCGACGGGGCGGCGGCCACAAGGTATTCCAAGATACACTGCTTTGGCGCTACGATCCTCCCCCATTCTTTCGAGATGGCCCATCCAACGGAGTCTCTGGGCTTTGGCTTCTCCCACGATGTTAGGTTCGGCAACCAGCTCCTCGATCTCTTGGTTTTTCCGGACCCTCCAGCTGCCATCTTCTCTCTGAGTTGGACCCAGAATCTTCCTCATGATCTTCCTCTCCGCCACTAAAAGCTTTTCTTCTTCCTTAAGGGTTAGCGTCCAAACCTCACTGCCGTACATCAAGATCGGTCTTATGACAGTTTTGTATATCCGTATCTTGGTTCTCCTGCTAAGAAGCTTTGACACCAGCACCTTGTGAAGGGCAGCTGTACATTGCAAGGCATTCTGCATACGGGTATCTATCTCCTCTTCCCTTGTGTTTGTGTCGGTAATGGTACACCCCAAGTACTTAAATTTTGCGGCTCCTTTAAAAATAATATCTCCACATCGCAGATGTTCGCGCTGTTGCCTTGTGTTTTTATAACGCTTCATGTGGAGATATTCCGTCTTCTCCTGATTTATTTTGAGTCCAACTCTGGATGCCTTAGAAGCAAGGTTCTGCACCGCAATCTCTACTTCTCCCTTGGTCTGGCCCAGGAGAGCCAAGTCATCTGCGTAACCAATGACCCTATGTTGTCCGTTTAGTCGTACACCTATGTCCAGAGACATAACTTTCCGGATGACATATTCTAGAGCCAGGTTGAAGAGCATTGGAGACAAAGCATCTCCTTGTTTAAGTCCCGTTACCACATCGAACTCCTCCGTCAATTCACCCCCAACCCTGACGCGCATCTTGCTTACTCTTGTCGCAACCTTAAGTAGCGAAATTAGCTTTTGTGGGATGCCAAAGCTGTCAAGTATGTTGTACAGTGATTCTCTATCGATACTGTCGTAGGCCTTACTGAAGTCGACAAACAGCGAGTGGATGCTCTGCGCATATTCCCATTTCTTCTCCATCAGTTGCTTTAGAAGGAATATTTGGTCCACGGTGCTACGGTTATGCCGGAATCCACACTGATAGTCTCCTATGATTTTTTCCGCGTACGGTTCGAGTCTATCCAGAAGCACATACGACAGTACCTTATAAGCTGTCGGAAGGAGAGCGATACCTCGGTAGTTGGAACATGTCTTCCTACAACCCTTTTTATGAACAGGGCATATGACTCCAATGTTCCATTCGCCGGGCTGTTTTTCAGCCGTCCAAATTTTGCAAAGCAATTCGTACAGAGTTGACTGCACAGCACCTCCTCCGTATTTCCAGATCTCGGCGATCAAACTGTCAATCCGGGTGCCTTATTATTTTTGAGCCTCATTATTGCTTTCCTAACCTCTTCAAACGATAATGGGTCTTCTTCTGGTACTTCCATATCAACATTTATCCCGGATACGGAAGTGACGGGTTGCTCCGGCTCCGGAAAATTTAGTAAGCCCTGGAAATATTCGCGCCATCTGCTCTTTAAATCATCTGAATCTGTCACGAGATTGCCCGCATCATCAAGTAGGAATTGTGTGGTGGGCTGGTAGCCTTTCTTTACTGCTCGTATTTCTTGGTAAAACTTGCGTGATTCATTAGATCTTATCAAGGTCTGCATCTCAGTTATGATGTCTTCCAGCTGTTTCCTTTTCGCTTTCCGTATGATTTTCTTCGACTTCAGTCTAAGGTCGTTGTATTGCTGCTTCCACTGTGGACTTTGTTCTGCAAGAATGCGGTACTTCCTGGTATCTTCCACAATCTTCTCACATTCTTCTGTCCACCACCTTCTCTTCCTTTTCCGTTTCTTTTTCCCTATGATCTTTAGGCCCACTTCTTTTATTGTATTCTTCATGGTGTCCCAAAGAGCTTCCACATCCATTTCATCAACTTGAAGTCCATGAAATCTATTGCCAATCTCTAATTGGAATTGCGATCGAGTTACTGGATCTTTTAAGTTTTCCGTATCGATGATGTCTTCTCTGTGTAGCTTTGCTCTTTTCTTGTAATTGATCTTCATTTTTAGTTTAATTCTTTGCATGTAATGGTCACTACGAGTATCACAGTTAGCACTCCTATAAACTCTGACATCCTGGATAGTGCTCTTGTGTCGGTCATCGATGAGGACATGGTCGATTTGATTGACCGTTCTACCATCCGGAGACTTCCATGTACCCTTATAAATGTCCTTCCGGGGATACATAGTGCTCTTGATCACGAGTGATTTTGAAGCCGCAAAGGTGACCAATCTTAACCCATTGTCGTTGGACACGGTATGTTTACTGTGTAGACCAATTGTAGGCACAAACGGTTGTTCTCTCCCGATTTGCGCATTAAAATCCCCTAGAAGTATTTTGACGTCGTAACTACTTATCCGGTCATAAGTTGATTCCAAATCATCATAAAACTGGTCTTTCTCCACATCACTAGCCAATTCCGTAGGGGCATATGCGTTTATTATGGACACGTGAGAGAACTTGCTCTTGAAACGCATTACACAGATTCTGTCCGAGACTGCGTCAAAACGGATAACACATCCCAGGAGCTCATTCCTGATCAAAAATCCAGTACCATTCACAAGGTGTCCAAAGTCTGAGCCGCTGTAGAATAAGGTAGCTTTGTTGTCGATGTTGCATTCTCCTTGGCCTGGCCATCTTACTTCTTGCAACGCAGCTATCCCTATGCCGTAGGTCTGCATTTCGTTAATGACCTTGTTGGTGTTACACTATGGAGAGAGTACAGTCGTCAAGCCCAGAGAGCGAGTGGACTGTAATTTAAATTTAACACTAGGCACTGACTGTTCCCCAGTAAAACACTGCACTTATACTGACACACATTAATTTATTAATACTTTTACTATTTTCACAATTCACTGGTAATTACTGGTACTTCACTTTTCACTAGTAGCTGTATTCACTATTAAACCGTAGGAAGGAATGAACGTACTGCATACAAATTCGGCTCTATTCTTGTATGATTTTCTGCGTTCAATTAGCGACTAAAGCGATCCATTATTATCTCTAATTATTGAGCACGAAGTTTGCACACGGCACTACTATGTTCATTTCTTTCTTACATATATTGCTATCCTATTTAATTTTTCTTAACAATTTTCGTATTCGTTCTTACTTATACATTTTTCTCTTTCTTTAAGTCTAGTAGAAAATAAACGACAATATTAAAGCTTAATGAAATCATATGAAACTTCTTTTGGTCTTGTGGCTGTCGTTAACATTCTCCCCCCGGCGAAGGTGTACCGTAGCCTCCTCCGGTAGACAGCCTCTCGTTGGTGCAGCGCGTCCCTTCCCTCTGGTCCGGGGAAGGTGCGGATGTAGATATCACGATGATTTTTGAGGTGGGTCTTTTGAAGGTCCCACCTTTGGTTAGCACATCTACAATGCGCGTGACACCGTCAGGTCCTGGAAAGGTCCTGGTGACAGTGCCTCTGGGCCACATGTTCCGTGGTAGTTGTGGATCAGCGATGATGACCAGATCGCCTGTTCTGACGGCAACCTGGCGTTCGTGACGGTCAAGGCGTGGCACCAGTGTGGGTAGGTACTCGCGCATCCACCGCTGCCAGAAGCTGTCCGCAAGTGCCATTGCTGCTCTCCAAGTCCGCCGGTCCGCTTCTTCGCAGGCTCCGGTGTGTGGTAGTCCGGTTGATGATCCCAGAAGAAAGTGGTTGGGCGTCAGCGCTTCTGGGTCTTCTGGATCCACGGAAACATGGGTCAATGGTCTTGAGTTAATTGAGTATTCAGCTTCGGTCAGCAGAGTGGTCAGGGTCTCTTCTTTTTTCCGTTCTTCAGTGATGACATGTAGTAGTTCCGTGGTAATGTCATCGCTGCTATCTTCTTGGCGTGGCCAGTCACGTTTAGGCTTCTCCAAAAATGACGACATTCCAAACCATGGATCATTTTCGGACGTTGGCACGTAGCCTGTTCGCGTTGCTACGTCAGCTATGTTCTGGTGAGTCGGCACCCACCGCCAGTCTGCTGGCTTCGTTTCTTCTGTGATCTCGCCGAGCCGGTGTGCTACAAAGGGCGTGTAGCGTCGACTCCCGTTCCTCAGCCAATGTAAGACTGTTTGCGAGTCACTCCAGTAGACCGTGTCATCGATGCGAAGTCTGTGTTCTTGTTTGATGGCCTTCGCTAACCTCGTTCCAATTAATGCTGCTTGTAGCTCTAGCCTGGGAATGGTTTGTGCTTTGAGCGGGGTGACCTTCGCGCGTGCTGCCACCAGCACAACTTCCACTTCCTTGTTGCTGTAGGTGAGCCTCCAGTATGCAGCCGTTGCGTATGCTTCTTCGCTTGCGTCACAGAAGATGTGCAATTCTCGACGTTGCACTTCTCTCCCCCCGTTGTAGCTTCGGGGAAGCTGCAGCTTCTTGATGTTTTTTAAGTTTGCGATCCAACCGTCGAATTCGTTGGCGATGTCTTCAGGAATCGGTTCGTCCCATCCAGTCTTGAGGCGCCATAATTTCTGAAGAGTGATCTTCGCTGCAATGGTGTAGCAGCTCAGAAGTCCCAGCGGGTCGTAAATGCTCATTACCGTTGACAGGGCTTCTCGTTTCGTGGGGGCTCGTTCTCTTGACTTCACGGCTTCTGAGACTCGAATCAGCGAAGTGTTGAAGCTCAGCTTGTCGGTCTTCGGGTTCCATAGAAGTCCCAAGGTCTTCTCTTGTCCTCCTAGTGGTGTTGTTCCCGCTTTTGCTCGTCTGTCCTTTGGTGTGACCTCTAGCAGCTCCTCGTTGTTGCTGCTCCAACCTCGAAGATGGAAATCGGCTTTCTTGTGTACCTCGTCGACTTGCACGATGATTCGTTTGGCGCTCTTCAGGTCGTTGAAGCTATCCACGTAGTCATCCATGTAGTGGGCTTCCATGATCGGTAGAACGGCTTCAGGGTGTGTCTTCGCGTGCTGAAGTGCGTTCTTGTTCCGGACGCTGTGTGCCAGGAACGGAGAGCTTGACGCGCCAAATATCATTGAAGTCATCTTCATCTTCACTGGTTTGTCTGTTGATTGTTCCCTCCATAGGAACATCTGCGCAGGTTGATCTTCCTTTTTTATCTTCACACGCAGAAACATTTCTTCTATGTCTGCTGTTATCGCGTAGGCGCCTTCTCGGAACCGGAACAGTATGGTCTGCAAAGACTGCAGAAGGTCCGGCCCCTCCAGCAGGCAATCATTCAGACAGACTCCGTTCGCCTTGGCTGCTGCGTCGAAGACAAGCCTGATCTTTCCTGGCTTGTTCGGGTTCTTCACTGCGAAGTGTGGTAAGTACCACGCTACTGAACTGTCTTCTTCTTCGCCACTACACTGCTCGGCGTATCCCTTCTTTAGCAGGTTCTCCACTTGCTCGTGGTACTGCTTCTTCTCTTCGGGACGACGTTCTAAGCTGGACTCAAGTGTCTTCAGCCTCTTCAAGGCAGCGTTGTAGCTGTTTGGTAGCTTCATGCCTTCGCTCTTCCACGGTAGACTTACTTCGAATCTTCCGTTTTTGTTTACCGCGGTTTCTTCGAAGATCTTCATGGCTCGTAGGTCATCTTCTTTCGTGAATTCATTCTTCATAGATATCCCTAGCGAGTCGACGCGAAAGTGATGTTCGACCAGATCTTCGATCTTCTCATCTAGTTTGATGTGCAAGATCTTCTCTGTATCTTGACAGCTTCTAGGTACTCTTCCGTGGATCACCCATCCTAGTAAGGTCTTGGAGGCTGCCGGCTGATACGGCTTGCCCGCTCGCAGCTCCCTCGTGATGATCAACGGCCAGTTGTCAGTTCCTATGAGGACTCGTGGCTTGGCGTTCTGGTAGGCTAGGCTTGAGATATCCAGTCCTCGCAGGTGTTCCAGTTGTAGTGCCTCCTTTGGCAACGACTGCGTCGATAGGTCCAGACCTGCCATCGTTCGGAATGTGATGACAGAGCTGTGTCCGCTGACGTCATCTCCCATGATCTTGACGCGGACGGTTCTGCTGTTCATGCTCGTGACTTCTTTGTCTATGCTTCTTAGTTTTAGACAAGTACTGGGTCCGCTAGCTCCAACTTCGTTCGCGAGGTCTTCGTCGATTAGAGAGATCGTGGCCCCTTCATCAAAGAGCGCGTATGTTCGCTGCGCCCCCCGCTGGCCGCTGATGATGATCGGACATATCTTCAGCTTCACGTCACTCCCTCCAGGTGTAGCTGTGGCCATTGCGACCTCTGCTTGGTTCGTAGTCACCTGTTCGACTTCCTCTTTGGCCGGGACTTCAGCATGTAGGGTGGCGTGGTGAGGACGTTTGCAGCCCTTTACGCCGCAGAGCTTCTGTTTACAGTTCATTCTTCTGTGCCTGCTGTTGATGCACCGGAAACAGAGTTTTGCGTTCTTCACTGCCTCCCACCGCTCCGACACCGACAGCTCCTTGTACTTCGGGCACGCAGGTAGCTTGTGTTCACTGTTGCACACTATGCAGACGCTGGCTTCGGGCTTCTGATTGTCTTCTGGCCTGCCGCTCGTCTCCGTTACAGTGAATACTTTTCTCTTTTGTTCGATCTTCGTGTTCTTGATCGGGACGTCTTTTCTAGCACCACTGTAACTGTGTTTTAATGCACGGTCAGCTTGCTGCATTAAAAATTCGGAAAGCCTTACGATTTGAGTCGTATTTCTCGGCTGCTCCTCGGCGAAGTCACACCACCTTGATTTGATGTGTGGGCTCAGCTTCTCTAATACTTCACGCACTAGCAATGGGTTATACAGATATGCTGGATCCACGTTGCCAAGAGTTGCCACGATGTTCTGGACTTTGATGGCGAAGGAATTTAATTCACTTGCAGTACTTCCCATCTTGGGCAGCTTCTTAAGTTCTTCGTATGCCATATCTATGATCATCTCTGGGCGTCCAAAGCATTGCTGTAACGTCTTCATTACTCGATCTGGGTGCGTTGCGCTGCTAAGTAGTGGCGTTACCACTTCCTTTGCTTCACCTCTGAGAGCGTTGCGTAGTCGGGCCAAGTTTTCGTATGGAGTGAACTTATACAGCCTTGTTGATTCCTCCATTGCAGTAGCGAAGTGTATCCACTCCAGTGGTGATCCGGAGAACAGCGGTAGATCCGTAACTTGCCGCGGTGGTGGTCGCGACGCCATCATCTGTGACAGCGTGTCTGCCAGCTGTTCAATACCTCGTCCCTTCGGGGTTGACGATCTCTTCCTTTCTGCGCGTGGTCTGGGTTGGACCGGTCCCGGCGTCCAAAATCTTGCCCTTCGGGTCACAGGCGTCTCTTCGTTGCTGGGTTCCGGTGGAGCCTCCAGGCGCTCCCCCCGTTCGGCATCCACGTTTGGCGCAGACTTGTCCAGCCACTCGTTTACTTTTTCTATTTCTTGCATCTGTTCCTGGTCACTGTCGTCATCCAACTCTGCTAGGTCTGCCTTGAGCTTCTTTTTTACCATCTCGGCCTCAAGCTCAAGCTCCTTGCGTCTGATGGCTGCGAGCCGCTCCTCTGCCTCGAACCGTAGCCGTGCTACAGCGCTAGCAGTGGATCTGGTGGAGCGTGCTCTGGCGTGCTGCGTCCTGCTCGTTGCGGCGGTCTCGACATGTCCCATGTTCACGTCGAACGCTGAGTGCGTACCCAACACAGCGGCGCCACGTTCGTTAGGCTGGGCGGCCGTATGCTGTTCCGCTTCCAAGCGGCTCCTCGTCGACGGGGACGGCGACCGGGGCGGTTCCGGTAACACACGTTCGGAACGTTCGGCCATGACTTGGCTTCGCGTATACACCATTTAAACACTTATCAGAGTCAATTAGCAGAGTCAAATGTCTATTTGTAAATCACAATTAACACAGACAGAGTTCATCCACAGTTCAGGAATCAAAGTTCAGATTAGATGCACTTAACACGAAATAACACAGTAATCACTTGTAGAAATAATAAAAGTACTTACAATTTATAGTCCAAAATAAGTGTGTCCATATTGCACTAAGTCATAAACACTAATTTCACAGCACAGAGTCCACTGGTGCGTACTTTCGATCCGTCTCCGATAGGACCAACGATGTTGGTGTTACACTATGGAGAGAGTACAGTCGTCAAGCCCAGAGAGCGAGTGGACTGTAATTTAAATTTAACACTAGGCACTGACTGTTCCCCAGTAAAACACTGCACTTATACTGACACACATTAATTTATTAATACTTTTACTATTTTCACAATTCACTGGTAATTACTGGTACTTCACTTTTCACTAGTAGCTGTATTCACTATTAAACCGTAGGAAGGAATGAACGTACTGCATACAAATTCGGCTCTATTCTTGTATGATTTTCTGCGTTCAATTAGCGACTAAAGCGATCCATTATTATCTCTAATTATTGAGCACGAAGTTTGCACACGGCACTACTATGTTCATTTCTTTCTTACATATATTGCTATCCTATTTAATTTTTCTTAACAATTTTCGTATTCGTTCTTACTTATACATTTTTCTCTTTCTTTAAGTCTAGTAGAAAATAAACGACAATATTAAAGCTTAATGAAATCATATGAAACTTCTTTTGGTCTTGTGGCTGTCGTTAACAGACCTTGTATACTGTCCCTGGTCTGTAGAGACTCCGCACATTCCATGTGGCTAATCGGGTGTCCATTGTTCCTCGCCAGTGTTCGTTAAGTTTGGGATCGGCTCGTTTTCTTCTTTCTCTTGTCGGTTTCGTAACATAGTTTTTTTCCGTGGAAGGGTCGTCAGCCCGTCGCACAACCCCCATATTGCTGGAGGGCCACACCCTACTTTGGTCAGCGAGTCCACCGGACTTAGCCAAGTAGCAATGCTACCGACCGCTCCCCCATCCGCCACCCGGGGGACGCTCCCTATACGCCGTGAGGGCCAGCGCAGGGCGTGTTTTCCTAAATTATTGATAAAAATCAAAAGGAAAACAAATAAATCAAAATGGATCACCAAAGGCATAAAAAAGTGTTGTAAGAGAAACGGCGATTATATTTCAAATACCAAAGGGCCAAAATCAACGATAAACTTTTATATAAGCACCAGTATAAATTGTACTCGAAGGTACTCCGACGCTGCATGCTGCATCTCCAAAAATGTGGCAATAAAAACTACATACTTAATGCTGAAAACAAATCAAAAGCAGCCTGGAACATAATAGCATCTTAAACAACAGAATCAAGGTCCCATGCAAACTTTGAAAAAATAATTTACAACGCGGAAACCTATGGTCAACCACATGACATAGCTGACATCCTCAATAATTTCTTTATTGATGCTACCAATGGTGAATCCAAGAAACATGACCAAACAAAAAGCAATATTGACATTTGTAGTTCTAGTATATTTCTCCAACCCACATCCCCAGAGGAAATCTGTTAAATAATTAAAACCTTAAGAAACAGCTCTGCCGTCGGATATGACGAGGTATCTACAAATATTTTAAAGAAAGTGGCAGATTTTATTGCACCAATTTTAAGCTACTTGATAAATTTGTCTCTTTGTGATGGTACGTTTCCAGAATCATTGAAATTATCAGTTATTAAGCCTTTGTTCAAGAAAGGTGATAAAACAGTCCCAGCTAATTATAGACCGATAGCGCTGATGTCAATATTTTCAAAAATATATGAGCGGGTAATTAAGCATTACAGATTAAATAGTTTTTTAGATAAATTTAATATATTAAGGCCAGAACAGAACGACTTCCGGAAAAATCACAATACAACCTTAGCCATCTTCACATTGGTTCAATCAATAGTAGAATGCCTTGATAAGAAGATACCAGTAGCGGCCCTGTTTTTCGATTTGAGCAAAGCATTCGATTTTGTCGATCATGCCAATCTGATCCAAAAACTACAAAAGTACGGGATTAGGGGAACAGCAACAGACTGGTTCCATAGCTATCTGCGAAACCGGAGACAATACGTGGAAATCAGTAAGATGGTTAAAATAAAGAACTCTCACACAAAAATGACATACAAATCTGACTTCAGAGCGAATAGAGTCGGTGTACCATAAGGTAGTATTTTAGGTCCAATACTTTTTAATTTATATATTAATGATCTATCTAAAGTAACTGATCATCAATCTATTCTTTTTGCTGACGACATAACATTGATCATTAAAGGAAAAGACGAAGACCATCTGGAATTTGAAATTAATACGACTATCAAAAAAGTGATTAAATGGTTAAATGAAAATAATTTGAGGGTGAATATTGACAAGACTAAAATAATGCTTTTTCGGACATATCAATCTAATAAAATTAATTTCAAAATTGACTATCAAGGACATACAATTCATAACGTACCAACAACTATTTTTTTAGGAATAATTATCGATGAACACTTTAGTTGGAAATGTCACGTAAATAGTGTATGTGACAAGCTAAGCCGCTTCGTATTTGCTCTAAGGAGATTACGAGAAACTGTCTCTACAGAGGTTGCTCTGGAGGCATATCACGCCTACGTTGCCTCAGTTTTACAATATGGGCTTATGATATGGGGCAACTCTACTGACATAGAATTGATATTCGAAATTCAAAAAAAATGTGTTAGGGCCATTAGTGGTGCTGATTATACAGATTCCTGCAGGCCCCTCTTTAAACAGTTTCGATTGCTGACATTAACTAGCCTTTACATTAAACAAATATGTTTATTTGTGAAGCAACACAGTTATTTTTTCCCAGCAAAATTGCCAGTGTCGGGTAAATGTCTGCGTAAGCGTCCTACATGTCTCCTTCAAGTTCCAGCATACAGACTGACATTGGCTGAAAAGAATGTATTTATTATGGCAGTAAAAGTTTTTAATGCATTGCCAGAGGACATAAGAGGAATTACAGGGTCTTTATTTAAAACAAAGTTACACTCGTGGTTAATTGAGAATAATTTTTATCATCTTAATGAATATTTTACTCGCTAGAAATAAATGTTTAGTCCGATGGCGATGATGTCCACTTTAACTTTAACTCATACTATATTTTGCACGCTGACTAAAATGTAGCAAATTTTGGTGAACTCAAATGTATTTACAAACTAAGACCAATATTGTACACCCAAAATACGCAAATAAACGCATTTGTATTTGTATTTGTATTTGCAGTAGAAAATCAGAAAATTTAAATTTTCTTTGCGTAAAAATGTCAAAAATTAGTGCCGGGAGAAAGTGCTAATCATGGGTTGAAAAGTAAAAAAAGCTTATTATACTGCTACCAGTGACTTGTAGTGACGTAACCTCTGAGGAGTCCCAACCTTTTACACGTCCCTAGAGTTAACACAAATTACAGGCGACATTTTTGTTTACTTAGAGCAGCTAATTTTTTTTACGAATGTCAGTACACCTATTTTCTAACGACTTTTTGAATGTTGAACATGCCTTTGCTTTTGTGAATTAGATTTATAAATTCAGTGACAACTTATTGATTTCATAGCGTTTTTTAATTTTATATTTTTAGTCTACCAGCGGAGAAATGTAAATGGCCTTCTTTTTATTTATATTTTTTAAGCTATCTTGTTCTAGATGTAGTCTCCTAAAAATTGACAAATAAACTTTATAAGGTATATTTATAAGTAATAATTGTAAGCAATATTTTACCGCCGGCAATATTTGGACCGCATATATTTTCAAAGGCAAAGTTCTATCTGCTATAGGCAAGCCGCTTCATAAGCGGGGTGCGTGAGCGGCACGGGCGGGTGTTTCCGCGCCGCCCGCACCCCGCTTATCCCCGCAGGATGTCTCAATTTCGCGGTCTACCTATCATGCTGGGGCCACACTAGCGAGAAATGCCATTAATTATCGCGATAGTGGACGTTAACATTAAGTGTAGCCATAACTTAAGGGGACAATTTGACAATGGCAACAACAATGCCGTTTGGCATTAGGCGATAGCTTTGGAGGCGGTACATCAAAGAGAATAACGCGAGAATTGATGCGATGGAGCGGCCACACTACGTATTGTTAGTGTGCGACGCGAGCGCAACGCAACGGGTTCGACGTACTTTTTTTCGACGGATTTACCTCAAAATCGCACGTTTCTGTATATACGTACTATGGCGACGGAGTGGAGTATCGAAAAAGAAATTATTTTTCTTGAGATTCTGCAAACAGAACCATGTTTGTGGGATCCGAAACTCAAAAGTTTCAAGAACCGTGAAACGCAAGTGATGCTTGGAAAAATAATTCATGTTGTTAAATGAGCATTCATGTTGACTGTAAGTGTAGCCACCCACTTTAATGCGTTAAAAATTATCGCAATAATTATCGTGATAATGGGCATTGACGTTAAACGCTAGTGTGGCCCCAGCATTTTAGAGAGGTACTTCATATAATGGCTTTGTTTATTTCAATTATTTGTTAAGTAGTGCATGCTTACTTGGACATTAGAGACAGCGGGCGAAGTGAAGTAAATTTTTTGACATTTCGCGTAGACAATTTCAATTTACATTTTCTTTCTTCAAATATCCTGTTTAATTTACTTAGCTATATTTTAAATAAATTTGAAAAAAAAAACACATTTGTATTTTGAAATTAAAATTATCTACGTAAAAATATTCAAAAATATTGTTTCAGTCTTCGGCCGCAGGTTCTAATTAAAATTGAAACAAATATTACTCTTATTCCCCGTGTTTTGTTTCCTCCATCAAAAAATTTATGAATCTAAAGGAATCTCGTGTTCAACAAATATTTTTACGTACTCCCCCTTATCACAGTAACAAGATTTGGATACAGCCGTTTGTATTCCGTCTGCGTAGACTAGTAATGTTAGTGTCACAGTGGAGTAGCACGCAGTATCAATATTCTCAGAGTAAGGTAATAATGCAAGTGTTGGCAAGTGGGGCACTTTCAGGGAATTATCTTTATGATCACTTTTTGACAGTGGACGGAGAATATGGATGTATTGCAAACAATCGGGTAAGCTTGTAATTTCTTCAGTCAGCCTATTCATGACCAAGCAATGAATGTATTAAATGTTGTGTTATAGTACTTTTTGATTCAGTGTGATTGTATAAGAGCTTGAGAGGCTCCTTTAAAGAAGTTGTACGGACAACAGCACGTCAAGGTAAACACTGCGGTATCTTATGCGGTTGTAATAAAGGTTAGTTTTTAACAAAAGTGGTTTATACTGTCGACTTTACATAGGTAGGCCTTTGGCATATCTCTTTGATAGAAACATTCTCATAAATACCTTCGATAAGTTTTATATCTTTTTTACCTGATTTACGAATACGACTGGCCCAACTTGAGTATTTATTATCATGCATATAAATAAGTGTTTCGTAAATTGAACGTTGATTCAATTGATGTTAAGTTTGAAATTTAAATTAAATGAGCAACATTTCTAGCGGCTGCTTTTAGAACTTTTAAATTATTTAATCAATTTTGCAAATTAATACAGAACTTCTACGAAAGATAACAGAGCGTTTATCAATTAATTTGACTAATAAAGTTGAATTAAAAGTTTCCCAATTTGCGCGAATGAACAGCTGGGGCCTATAAAAAACATAACACGAGTATAGTAGTATGTATCGTCTTGTTTTACATCGTCTTCGGATGCATAAGATGTTTAATCAAAGAATAGTTTGGCATAACATTTTCATTTCTTCTGTCGGAAAATTGAACTTTTATGTGAAGATAGACGGGTGGAAAATAGCTTTTCGTTGGAAAGTAATAAAGCGGTGGAAAGTAATTTAGTTTTAATTGCAACGATCAGACATGGAGCTAAAGGTAATTGAGTCACATTATATTATTAAAATAAACATGCTTTTCATATTTTTAAGATTAGCTAAACTTTAAGAGCGTGTTTATTATGGTCACTGATTTGAAAAATGTACAATTGGTCTAATTTTTTACAATTTTAAATCTAAAAATATATTTCGGTTGCCCGCTATACATAGTGTCACTTTTTTTCATTTTAAATTGTCACATTTTGTTTGTCTTTGACGATATATTTTATACGGGATTGCTACCATGTACCTTATTATATATTTTGACAGAGATTCCCGCCACTTTATTGAAATTCTGCACGAGACTATAGTGGATATGAATGAGGTGATGGTCAGTTTTGACGTAGAATCGCTGTTCACAAATGTGCCAGTAGCGGAGTGTATAGAAGTGGTGAAGATGAAGTTGAAAAAACATGACATCCCAATGGAATACGCAGCACTTGTTTGCTTGCTTGTTTCAAAAGTGGTACAATGTTTGCGATCTCCCAAAGACAGTTTCCCAGTACAAAGTCCTGGTGTCTACAAAATTGACTGCAGTTGCGGTAGCTCATATATTGGTCAAACTAAACATTCCGTAGCGTGCCGAATGAGTGAACATATAAAAACAGTCAAAAACAATGACAGACAGACAAACATTTATTAGAATCGGGGCCGAATCACTGATACTACTGATACTGATTGAGTTCCACAACCCTCAGATCATCTCGACAGAACGACTTTGTAATAAAACGCCTTTTAAGTAACGCAACAAAATGACGTTGTGTTATTATTTAGTGAAAAAACGCAACCTTAACCTTGTCACGACAACTACCTCATAGTATGTCAAACTTCAGATTCGATTTTGTCTCATGAGATAGCCCTATGATTGACAGGTAAAGGTAGAAGTGAGGTAATTAAGAAGAGTAATAAACACAACCGTCCCGCTGAGTCTTCTCCACCTGCTACTTATTCTTCTAGACTCGAGTTTGACGTTCACTTTGACAGTTTAACCCTTCAAGTTCAGTTACGTTTCATGGCTCGTTTCAAATAAACGTCAAAAAAATGTAGAATATGGATCGGCTCATCTTCGGACGATTGATAAAGTTATTTAGATTAGTAGAATTGAAAATGTGACGTTCAGTTGCCTATTGTCACCAGTTATGTGTATGTTAAGCTTAATTTTGATAGTGGAATCGATCCCCAGGTGATATGTAGCGTTGTATGAGTTAACCTTCTCTGGTTAAGTCAGTAATTTAGGAAACAGCTGAAGCATATGATAGAATCCGTGCTAAATTAGACAATACAATATTAACTGTACAAAGTCTAATGTGTGGGTCTTTTTAGGGTTCCGTAGCCGAATGGCAAAAAACGGAACGGAACCTTATAGTATTGTCAAATCTGTCTGTCCGTCCGTATTTCACAGCCACTTTATTCTGTAACTAAAAACATCACACTGTTGAAATTTCGTAGGAAGATGGATCCTGTAAACCGTTTTACGATTCTAATACAAAAAAAATATGATTTTTAAGGGGGGCTCCCGTACGTGAAACTAAATCCGACAAAGAATATAGTCAAACCTATAGTGTGGGGTGTTTATAGATGGGTCTTTTTAAATGAAATGAGAGATTAATGGTAAAATTTTCTACATTTTCTTTTTACTTCAACTCCCCCCCCCCCCCCCCCTCTTTAACTTCAACTTTAAAACTAAGCGAGTGTAAATTTTGAAAAAAATATGTAGTGTAGATCTTAACAAATACCTTCAACGAAAATTGGTTTGGACGGGATCGAAAAAGAAGATATAGTACAATTTCAACAATCGTAACCATAACTTTGTTCTTCATACAAACACGATGAAAACAAAGTTATATTTGCACTCAACAAAATATTGTGTTATTTTAGCTAAGTGGAAGTAAGTATCAGTTAAAATTGGCACGAAACCCTCAATGTGCGATTCCGACTCGCCCTTGGCCGAGCTTTTTTATGTTCTCATTAGTCAATTAACTTTCATTTACGTGTTTTTGGCTTTATTTGACTAATTAATGGATTTCGGCATCTTTATGGATAAATCATAAAATTATTATCCCTTTGGTATAGAACGAGAAAAGCGAGATGTCACTAGCAGCAAACTGTGTGATAAAAACGAGTCGCCGCTATGTGCGATCGGAAGCGGACGTGTCCGTTGCACAACAGAATATTTATTTTATTCGTGACTAGTTCAGCCCGACTGCGCTCAGTAAACAATGGGTTCACAACAACTCATTGCTAACGAATTGTTGGCGTTCATTCAACATGCCATCGATACCATGGACGAGGTCAGCATCATGCAGATCTGCAAATCCAATTTCAAGCAGGAAGAGATTTGCAGTGGCAAGGCGCTGCTGTTCCTGATCCCGACGAAGTGCCTGCGTTCGTGGCAAAGGAGCTGCACAAGCTGCCCCCTGTCACATTCGACCATGTAGATGTCACTAGGCTGTTAAAGGACATCATGTTCCTAAAAGCGAGTCTGGTCGAAGTGCACGCAAAGCTGGAGGCCTCAGAGAACACCATAAGTGACTTGCGTGCCAAAGTGTCGCTATTAAGCAACACTCCCCCGTTAGTAAGTAGGTCACCTGAAGCCTGCAATGTCATTACACGTCGCGAGGCGCCGAATGCATCGCTCAGCAGTTTCAGTTCGGCGCGAAATGATGCGTCAACCGTCGCGGTCACTGACATCGTCGGCGCTACTGCGCGCCCCGCCGCCCCGCCCGCAGCACCGCGGGAAACATCACGCGTGTTGACGTCAACCCCGTCACGTGCATATGCTGCAGCTGCCGCTGGGAAGAGCAGTTTCACGGCTGTTCCAATGACGCTGGCATCACAGGCCGATAAATGTGATAACGAGGGTTTCACTAAGGTTGAGAGGAAGAAAAGGAAGCCCTCCACGCGTAATCAATGCGGCACCGCACCGACTGGACCCAACCACCTGCTTCGGCCCGCAGTACCAGTGACGCTGCTCTACGTGTCCCGGCTCCATTACTCCACAAAGGTCGAGGAGATTGTAGAGTACATCAGAGTGAAGACCAAATACTTACTGAGGGTCGAACGGTTGGAATCTCGTCACAACACGAATTTCAATTCGTTTGTCGTGAGGGTTCCGACCGAACAGCTGTCGACCTTCATGAAAGCAGAGTTTTGGCCGAAGGGTGTTCTGTATCGTCGGTTTCGAGGACGGTTACCGGACACCAAGTTGCGCAATACTACGCCCGCAAAATAGTGTTTTATTTTAATATTATTTCTGTTATGTTATATGTATGTTAGTCTGTAAGGTATTTATTCTATGGGCCTAATTGCTTTTGTAATTATTTGTAGCATGATTATAAATAAAAAAA
The DNA here is from genome assembly GCA_963924145.1 of Pyrausta purpuralis. Taxonomy (NCBI): domain Eukaryota; kingdom Metazoa; phylum Arthropoda; class Insecta; order Lepidoptera; family Crambidae; genus Pyrausta; species Pyrausta purpuralis. Next base: position 22,736,506 of record OZ001659.1, read on the forward strand.
AAAAAAAAAAAAAAGAGATAGGTAGCAGAACCATTTTTGGCAGATGTCAAACAGTTGACCGCCCCGCAGAAGCCCGCTGAAAATTACGTGCATTTGATTTTTTATATTTAAAAGTGAAATTGTGTATATTTTGGAGAAATAATGCGTCTGAAACTTGGTGACTTGATCGGTGATTGATTGTTACGCATTACAGCGGCATAACCCCAACAAATAATCATTTAACAGGTAGATTAGTCGAAATCGAAGCCTCTTAATATACGACTTATATTTACCAATGCGCTTCAAATTTAAAGTACGCAGTTTGATTATTCTTTTCTACAAACGTTAATTTAAGTAAAAAATAAAGACTTAGCAACACAGGGAATGTATATCGACGAATATTTTGTATAATGAAATAACATTTAGTTTTACACTAGAGCTGCAAGTTCAATATTTTGTGTCGACTGTTTATCATGCAGTAAACTACTATAATAAACTTAGGAACATTGTTATAAGTCACCTGATCGAAAGGTTATCTCATTTAAAGCTACAAATGTTACTTACTTATGTTAGTTACTGACATCTTAAATCGGTTTTACAGCTTTAACTTGTCCTTCTATTCCAATAGGAATATTAATTTTTGAGATAAATAAGTTATTTCTACCCAAATTGACAATAGAACGCAATTAGAGATAGCGGTGTTTTTGATTGCTTTCCCTGTCCCAGATACAACTTGCAAGATTGAATTCAACTTGAGTTAAAGCAAAAACGTTGGTTCTGAAACTATAAACAAACTATTCATTAGATAGTTGCGGTACAAACGCATCGAAATGCTCCAAATAATTTGGGAATAAATCTCTTAACACCATAACTGCCTTAAAAATACGAAGATAAACATTTTTTACGCGTAATGAAATAAAAAATCGAAAAAAAATATTAGGGCTTTTAAAAAAAAATGGAGGACTGAGTGGTCGACACACAGCTTGCTGATGGCCAAGCAATCGGGTCCGAGTTTTATACGTCTGCCAAAACGTCGCCGTAAACACTCGGGACCGAGTGGGCCGCACCGCTGGAATGGTTCTCGCGCATTGGGGCTCGAGTGCTTAGTACTAAATGAGTTAAGTACAGACACAGACCTCCAATTGTAAATAATTATATTAACTTCGACAAACTTCACCATCGACAAATAAGCACTCACCAACAAATAATTCAAATATGGAACGTAATTTCTTACAAAGTATTGGACAGGTAGGTACTTATTCAAGCATTGTAGATCAGGCTGTTAAATAAATAATATTATCTTTATAATTATGTATATAAAAACGAATCCATATTTTTCCTGGTCACAGCATCACGACTGGACTGATTTCGCTAATTCTTTTTTGGTGAGATTGTTATTGTGGAGATTCAGATGAAAGGAAAAAATAATAACATTGATTGTTTTTTTTATTGTCCGATTCGTCACCATCCGGAATAAAATAATAACTATTGAATTAACGGGGCTAGGGCGAGATCGGTGCGGGACGAAACCGGGGGCAAAAAAACGTTCACTGGGTTCGCTAATGCTGAATAATTGATGATTTTTCGTGAAACAAATAATTCTACTTGTTGTCCAGCACAAGACTACATTTCATTCAATCACATGCCAACTTTTTGTTGATTATTATTTTTCTTGTCGTATTAAATTCATCTTAGCTGATGAAATTTGAAGAGTATCGATGTTCTTTTATAAAAATTGGTTGACTATACTTTTATACATACCTACCTTTATTCGTCTGCGAAGTTGAGTAGAAGTTTTTTAATAACGCCCGTAGGGCGGGCGATATGCATTTTCTTCACTATGAAATGCATTGTCATTTCTAAGTTCTGCTAGAATATCAGGGAAAGCCGTAAAAAGTTATTATGCGTGGAATTACGCGGACTAAGATAGAATATTAAAGTCTGGGTCGTCGTGTCATTCATTAGAGTTTGGTTCTAGATTCTAGATTTTGATTAATGCTACGCCTTCATTTCAATCCGAGCTGAAATTACGTTTAACCGATGTTCTCACTTACTTACTTACTTAAGCCTTTGATTTTAGACCCCTTACATACTGCGACTTGTAGGAGCGATGCAGCCGCGATGCAGCATTGATGCAGTTGCAAAATATCAACTTTTACATACTTACGTTACTTTTACCATCGATGCAGTCGCGATGCAGAAGCTGGACATTGACGGAGTATTTACTGTTTATTGACACCTTTTACGATACTAACACGCATTAGCATCGATGCAGTCGCGCTTTTGCATCGATTCTAACGCGCGACGACATCGATGCTAAATTAAATCTGTTCATAGAGTGAGTGGCAATGCTGTTAAGTGTTTCCAAAACGCGCGACTGCACCTCCTCATACTTCTCTTGCATAGTCTCAAAGCCGGTACTATAAAGCAGGTCTGTGTAATTGTTTTTTAAACCAATTTTCTACATAACAAGATAGCCAAAGCCCATAGTGAATCAAAGCGAAATAGATCCATACACGTGTCTGACAGATCTCTAGGTGCCGACACCCGTTATAAAACTTGAGTTTATCGCCCGACTGCCAACGCAATACACTTTTAATGGGAACTGTACAAGAGTTGAAACTAGTTTTGTTTATCGCTTTACCCATAAAAATCCAATGCGTCTTCTAGTTCACATCAAATATAAAAAGGAAGTCTTAAGATTTACCCAGTTTAACGAAACTCCGATTAACACAAAAACATGATCATTCAAATCAGAAATCTGCTTGTAGTCGTGATGCAGAAGTTAAACATTGACAAATTATGTATTGTATATAGATGACTGCATCGACGCAGTCGCGCTTTTTCATCGATACTAACGCGCGACTGCATCGATGCTTAATTAAGTCTGTTCATAGCATGAGTTGCAATGCTGTCACATGTTTTCAAAACGCGCGACTGCATCGATGCTTTAAGTCGCAGTTTGGGTTTTTTTTGATGTCGTCATCAAAAAGCTATGTTTATATTTATGTATACTTCAGCTACAAGCTGTAAATAAAAATATTGTTTGTAAATAACGACGTGAGTCATGGATTTTTATCCGGGAATTTAATTAGTCCCATCATTGCAAACCTACTTATTACCTTAACTGGCCGTGGTCGTCGAATTTTAGTCAAAAAATACCTAGCGTTATGTTTATGTACAGAAAATAATATTTCCTTAAATATTTGGAAACATTACCCTCCTCATAATTCGCCCTTTATTCCACTTGCTGCCATCTTCACATTCAAACATGACGTGACATTTGTTTATAAGGAAAATGTACACAAAGCATTATCATATTTCATTTCTGCTAACACGAATATATAACTTGACTAAACAAGGCATATTTTTCCGAATTCTTTTGGTTTTTCAGAGTTTCATGCCAGTGAGGTCGTAGCTAGTTATGAATTTAAGTTTTCACCATATTATGTGCCAGGATCTATTTATTTTTAGAAGGAATTTCAGTATTCAACTTTATTACACTGTCAGTTGTAAAGTTGAAAAGCTTTTTGCCTTAGGTAGTTCTCTACCAGACTACCGCTTGGGCATACAGAGAGTAGCCAAACTTGTCAAAATAGCGAGGTAGGCAGACTGTCAAAGTCTGAAGCACAAGAAATGTAAAATATACACATATTTTCTATTTCAATTTTCTAATTTTTTTGTTGCATTTAATTTTATTTTAACTTTGCTACGTCTTTAATAAATCTTAAAAATAAACTTTTTAAGCTTCATTAAAAAAATCTTCTAAATCAATAATTACACTTAGACTTAGAACCCTGCTGTTTTTACCAATGTAGAAACGGCTAGGTTAGTTAATTTCAGTTATTTCCATAGCTTGATATGCTACGGCATTTTACTGTGGGGCTTGGCAGCTGACTAAATTACAACATGAACATGTGGCAGTATTCACAAACGAATACCAGTTGGAATAAAGCTTAATTCGAGGTTAACAGACAGTGAGGTAACTATTTGCGGGTACGTATTATAATACCGAAAGTTCATAATACCTACAAATGAAATACCTACGCTTGAAACGTCGAAAATCAAAAAACAGAACGAATGAAATACCTATACCCGATATACCGAAGCTCAATATGCCGAATTTCAAATAACAGAAAGTTCAAAATCCCGAAAGTTCGAAATCCCGAAAGTTTGAAATACCGAAGGTTCATATCCCGAATGTTTAAAATCCCGAAGATTAATATACCTACAGTTCGTATACCGAAGTTCAAAATCCCGAAAGTATGATTAACTTTGCGGTAGGCATGCAGCATGCAGCATGCAAGTAATCAAACAGGCATGCATGTAGCAAGCAGGCATGCAGCATGCAAGCAATCAAGCAGGCATGCAGCATGCAAGCAAACAAGCAGGCATGCAGCATGCAAGCAATCAAGCAGGCATGCAGCATGCAAACAATCAAGCAAGCAGGCATGCATGCATGTAGCAAGCAGACATGCAGCATGCAAGCAATCAAACAGGCATGCATGTAGCAGCAAGCATAGGTTTTGCTCTTCTCCGGCGCTGCGGGAAGTGCAGCCCTTTCACCCTAGCGTAGCGAATCTCAGGCACCCTCGCTCGCCTCCGCAGCTTCGGCTTGCTGGTCGCCTTAGGCGACCAGCCTCAGCCGCTCCACCTCGCACGGGAGCCTGAGATTTGCTACAGCGGGCGAGAGCTGCTCTCCCTCCGCGCCTCCGGCTTTTGAATTACACTCTAGTATCGGGCAGACTAGTACCACGGCGAAGGACCACGGCGATTCGAGGTCAATCAAAATTTGTTTTTCTTAATGAACCTCAATCTTAATGGTATACAATTTGTTTGGCGTTTCGTTCATAGGTCTTGTAAATTCAGTATTTTTGATCTTCGGGTTTTAAATTTTTCGGTATATTAAACTTTCGGTCGCATAAACAGTCGGTATATTGAACTTCGGTCATATGAACAGTTGGTATTTTAAAATTCGGCATTTTAGTATTCGGCATTCCAATAATAGGTCTTATAAGATTCGGTATTTTGAATTTTCGGGATTTCAAACTTTCGGTATTTAGAACTTTCGATCATATAAACATTCGGCATTCTAAAATTCGGCCTTCCGTTCGTAGGGCTTATGAAATTCGGTATTTTGAAATTCGGTATTGTAATACGTACCCCTATTTGCTAGTGAGCCGGTGATACAAAAGCGCTTAAAGAACAACCAAAAATACAATACACACTACACATTTTATTTTTTATTTTTGTTATAATAAGACGTCTTCCTGTCTATCTAGTTTATCACAGTTTTAGTTGTATTACAAAAGTACTAAACCTGTACCTAAACCTATATTATAATCTGCTATTTAATATATTTCAGTTCCATGCAACCAAAATGTCATAATAATAAAGTGTTAATTACTTATACTACTATAAGTATTAGGTACTAATAATAAGTACTTGTACTATATTTTATTTATTAATTTAATTTAACACCAAAGGTCCCCTGCGACTTGGCCCGGGTCTTTAATATTTTTTACTTCTTTTTTTTGACCTTGTGACGCTTTCACTCACACACACACACATAATATACACACTCAGACGCACACACGCACACGCATACACAAACACACACACACACACGCGCGCGCGCACTATTTTTAGGCTACTGATTTGTCACCGGTCTGGATGTGGAGATCTGGTGACCTGTAATACAGGTTTTTTAATACCTACCTCAGGCACCAATCACCAGCTTAGAATTTATATGTACCATTTTATGTAATATTGTTGCTGTGGTCAAAGATGATCGTTTTATTATTATTTAAAAAAAAACAACGGAAATGGGTTTGGACGGGATCGAAAAGTTTTTGAGATATAGCGCATTTTCAACAACAGCAAACATAACTTTGTTCTTCATACAAACACTATGAAAAACAAAGTTATATTTGCTGTCAACAAAACATTGTGATATTTTACTAAGTGGGAGTAAGTGGATTCCCTAATTCAGTTAAAGTTGGCACGGAACCCTCAGTGCGCGAGTCCGACTCGCACTTGGCCGTTTTTTTTCAATAATTTATTATGTGATGTGCCTGTAGAATAATTATGAAAAATAACTGAAAATGTTCTAGGTGTCTTATCACCCGTTTTCCGCCTGACCTTTTTAAGATACTCTGTATGCAATAATTCCTTACTACAAAAACAAAGTATTTCAATTAAAAGAATATAAAAATTATTTATAGTAAAATCAGCGGATTGTTGCAAACTGAAAAATGTAAAGTAATAAATTATTGACTATTTAGAATAACACAGTTAATTTTCCAAGCAAAATACTAATATTTTGATAGTATGATAGGAAGGTTCTATTACCTACGATGATATAAGTAAGTATAAGTATTTAAGGCGTTTTCAAAAGCACTAAGACCCCTTACACACTATGACTTTCAGCATCGATGCAGTCGCGCGTTTTGAACATGCGCTCCAGCATCGCGACTCAAGCAATGAACAGATTTAATTTAGTATCGATACAGTCGCGCGTTAGCATCGATGCAGTCGCATAAATTCAGTATCGATGGTATCGATGCTATCGCGCGCAGTGTGTAAATGTTGAATTTTTGCGACTGCATCGATGTTAACGCGCGTTAGTATCGCGACTGCATCGCTGCTAAAAGTAGCAGAATATAAAGTGTCTTAGATAAATCCTATAGCCCATTTTGTTGGTGTAAGCGAAATACAAAGCAATAATTTATTTTAAAATGAACTGTCACAATTCTGAAATACCATTATTTTCATCAATGCCATTTATTTTCAACCCAACCATTATTTGTAAACGGTAAAACCTCTACGTGTCCATACGCGCGGGAGCAGGCTTTGAGGGATTCCGCGAGCTGTAACATAATATCAATAACCCTTGTTATAAAGGACTCCACTAGAGATTTTCACTACGGTAACAGTACCGCTATTTTAGTTATTTGATACACAAAAATACACTTTCATGAGAAAGGTAGTAAGAAAATAATTATTCAGATTACATAACACGGTATGAACGATGAAAAACACAGCATTTAAGCAAGATATCCATGACAAAATTAGATGGGTAGTCTTATTACAACCGAATACAAAGAATAAATAAATGGTAGACTCCTTCGGCTATGACAGTGTTTTAATATTTCCAAAAAGGAAAAAAACTATAATTACTTTATTATTTATATAAAATATGGTGGTTATTATCCAAGTACTCTTTTGGTGATTAGACATTATCTATAAGGATTTTTTAATTAATGTTTAATTAATTGTATAGAGGTAATGAGACTAATGAGCACTAATTAGGAGAGCAGAGCCCACGTAAATTGCGAACTGCCTGAGAAAGCAGAATTTTTAGAAATCTCATCAAAATTGTTTACTTCGAATATCAATCTTTCTTTACAGAATTTTATGATTTAGAATAAATTTAAAATGTCTTGTAACTTCAGACGGCGTTGCGAGTTTTTATTTTCCTTTTTACAACCATTTACGGAGGCGCTTGTACTCATGTACTCAGGTTTACTTGGACCTGTAACTTGTTATATTATGCAAATAAGAAGGATGCCGTAAAACTTTTCAGACACGTAGAGTTCTATTTACGAATCACTCGCGCGTATATTACGAGTGAATTCAAATATCAAATAAAATACAACCGAAATCACACTAACCAAAATAACGTACCTAGACGAAAGTAGTTAACTTGCATACATTTGGATTTCATCTGATATTATCCGATTGATGGACTGATTGTTAGCAAATCACTTGCCATATCCACGTGAATGATTAAAAAATAGGGCCTCTTGCATACGAATACGAATTTTACGGTGACTTTTGCTTAGAATTAGGTTATATTGTGGTTAGTTTATATAATTGCAGATGTCTTGTTGTTCCTACAATGAAAGCTTGTTAATGAAATCTATCGAAATCAATGGACGTCCTTTGGCTGATAATGATGATGTAAATGGTTAAATGAAACCTTTAGTTAGGGGTTGACGCTACTGCGTAAATAAGCCGTACTCATAAGGTCTGAGTGTTTTCATGGAACATTTACCAAAAACCCATATTTTTTTTCAGTTAATCCATCGCTAAGCTGTGTATTTATATTAGACGTACTTAAAACGCACTGAAGAAACCACAGAGCATAAGTATTATATTCAGTGAACGGCTTCTAAAGTCTTTTCGCAAAACTTTACTTGAATTCCTCATTAATTTTCTGAATGTTAAATAATTACGAGAATATGTCACGCGCGCAAACTTGTAACGACTTGGAAACTCGCGTCACGGTGACATTTTACCTCAGACGCGCGACCTCCATCTAATCTGTGACGTGACTGGATTGATTGTGATGACGTCACGCGACGCAAAGACTTGCCGAAACACAAGATTATAGTTAGGGAGGCGAGGTAGCTAAATGGCGTAATTCAACGGCGCCGTCGAGACCTATCAAAATCGAAAGATAAAATAATTTCGAAAATAAAAGCTCGTATGGTAAAAACCATTTTAGCGGTGGGTTTGGCGTGTATGGTTTTTCAAAAATGTAAAAAAAAACAGTTACTTGGGCATTCTTGAGCGCGTCAGATATTCATACTACGTATGCCCCTAGTGCCTCTGATAACAACGGTATACTAATCTGCCGGTTTGCGTGGTGGGGGTAGGCATATAAAGTAGTTAAAAATGCAAAAAAAAAAAAAATACTCGAGCGCGTCAGATTTTTGGAAGGGGTGTTAAGTAGGCCCCAAGGAAGCTCCCTTAAAAAAAACTGACGATTTTGGGGTGACCATAAGTTACGATGAATTTTTGAAAATGCAAAAAAAAATAGTTTTTTTGAAATACTCAAGCGCGTCAGATTTTCATAGGGGAGGTTCATCTCGGTATCCTGAAAGCATATTTTCTTAATCTGACAAAAATGTTGGTGGGTTCTCTTAATCTGACCGGAAAGGTTTTTTGGTTTCTTGTTTTTTCCTTTCTTCTCTCTTTTTAATAATTCTTCACTTCGTTTTGCTGACGGTACGTCCAAAAAACAATTTGAGGATCAACAGGCTTTTGAATAATATACATACATGAAACTGTACATGTTAATAATACTTTTGTATACAGATACGCGTAACCTTTTCCAAGTCCACGAAAATTGTCGAGAAGCTTTAGAAAATATTTTTTTTTTGAGATTAAAGTAACATAATTTAATCATCGTTATTTCATATCAATTTTTTTAACAAACTCAGTTTTTAAGATATACTCAAAAAACCGGGAGCTTGAGTTTTTATGATGCTTCAAGTCAAAAAGTTTTAACTTTGAACAAAAATGTAAAGAGACCTTTTTTGTGTAAAATAAAATTACCTTTTTTGTTTATTTAAACTTTTTTTTTGTAAAATGTATCGTTCGCGACTTATATGCCGCAACGCGTTTTTCGGAAGACGAAATGGCTCCTCCACACTCCTGGTCATGCGGAAACCGGCAGATTTTGTAATTTTAGTACGTTTTAGATTATATTCTTCAAAATAAAAAAAAAAAAAAAACGCGCTCGAGAATGCCGGATTAACGTTTTTTTTACAAGTTCGCGACTCTATAACTCGGCGGCGTCAAGGACTTATCGTCAGAATTGTTAAATTTAGTCTTAAAACACTAAAATCAACCCCCAATATCTTAATCTGACGCGCTCGAGTATTACAGACTATCGATTTTTTTTTACTAATCTGATCGTCTATCCTAGGCGCGCGTCACTACATATAGAGCTAAATACTTTACAAGGTTGTTCTATTAGGTCCAAGGTATCTCTCATATCTTAAACTGCCACGCTCGAGTATTACCGAAAATTCCCATATTCGCCTCCCTAACTATTAGTTACGTTAAGGTTGTCTCACATCAGCTCTTTGTAACTTCACTTCTAGTTTGGTTACAAACATGAATAGAAAAATTAGTTTATACTGTGTGTCCAGACATGCAGTTTAAGGACAAAACTTTAAGGGTATGCAGTTTAGGGACTTGTAAGGACAAAATCAAATCAAATTCATATTTTGTGGAACACAGGTTCAAAAGATCTTAATAAAAATGACGTCTCACTGTTTTTTATCGTCTTTTGTTTACAAAAAAGTGTAATGTTCAAGAGATATGTGTATACCGATTAACATTTAGTGTACCTCAAAACACTTGTAGGCGCGGCCTTCAAGTCTACATTAAATGCCTGTTTATCTCCCTCACTGCGTAATTATACACGTGTATGCGCCGCCCTATTCGTTCGGCAAATCGATTTGACGCGCGAAGGCAGCCTAATCTCGTAACTGGTGGGTAGCCGCCCTTATACTTCCGGGGTTAAGCTGGTTTAGCGATATTACGTATGTAAATGCGATTGAGATCAAGTGAAGCACTGATTATTGCTCTTAATTAAGCTCTAATAACTCTAATAACTTAAAATATTTTTAAGATAGACGCTTCCAAAGTGGTTATATGCTCACGCCTCTAACCTTTGAACTAGACTTGCGAAAATTTTGGAAATAAATAAGCAATATTAGATCTTTACAAATATTTTCAACGAAAACTAATTTGAACGAGATTGAACTGGTCGTTTTTGAAATAAAGCACATTTTTACAACCGCAAATGAACTTTATCTTCCATACAAATAATATGGAAAGCGAAGTTATTTTTGCTGTTAACAAAATATTGTGATATTTTGGCTAAGTGGAAGTAAGTGAACCCTTAATTTAGTTAAAGTTGTGCCAAATTTAACTCTCAGTGCGAGAGTCCGACTCGCACTTTGCTGGTTTTTTACACGATTGCATCAAAACAGGTTTATTATTATTACTTTTAAATGGTATGGGCTCAAATGTAAAATTATTTTACACATGATCTTGGGCAGAACATCTTTTATAAAAAATACGGAATTCTGCCAAAATTCCTATTCTAAATCTTTTCACACAAGTACGACCTACAACGAAGATTTGCCCTTTGAACTAACGACCAACTACTAAGTAGTTTAGTTCTACCCCAAAAGCTCTCAAGTATTTTAACTGTAGAATAAATTTCACGACCCAAGAGTCCAGATTACAGGATTTTCCTTGAGAAGCGTCGAGGCTTATTTCAAATTCAAATAAGCTAAGTAAATAAGCCGAGAAGACACTTCGTGCCCGCCACTATAGTTTGTGATTAGTAGCTGGTTAGGTATGATAAGAATTTACCTTAAACTCTAAACTCTGATACGGTTTACTTCACAAGAACTACTCGTAGTATCTATTTTTGAATCACTCGCGTCAAGATAGCAAGTGAAAATCATTCATAAAAGTCGAATTATCTAATCAAAATCAGTTGAAATCCACATGGAAGGGATTTGCAAAATATATTTTAATTTTATTTGTACTTACGTCAACAATTCGCGTGATTTTTAATTCATTTTCGAACAATTATCACACGCCATATTTAAGCGAGTGATTCAAAAATAGAGGCCCTGAAAGTAGAACCAAATGTGTTATCAAGTTTACGATGCCTAATATCAGTTGATGCTTATATAACAGGCATCAATTCAGGTTAACTTAAAAGACAAACTGCTTGATACTATTGACTACACAACATTCTTGTGAATCACTTTGGACTCCAATGGATGTCCCATACTCGTAGAGGCCTGGTCAGGAAAACTAAGATCAGTTGTTTTAGCTGTAAGGAAGCTTAGACAGTCGACTGATGTAGAAATAGCTAGGTAAGTTTATTTTAGTTTTTGCCATAGCTCAATGTCCATCGGCATTATACTGTAGTGCTCGGCTGCTGTTATAAAATCCATTTTTTCTATAAATAGCAAATTGCACTTGTAAAAAGCAACTTAGGCTGTTGTGACAGACGAGGAACGAACCCCGTGTCTTACGCAATCCGGGCGTATGCCTATACCACTCGGCCACCGTCACATTAGCAAGCCTGTTGAATTTTGCAAGCGCTTTCTTAAACGCGTAGGCTGCGTGGCGTCATCAATGTTGCGAGATTGCTCTCACAATATCCGAAGGAAATATTTTTTCAAATATTTAACAATCAGTTAAGATGAACGAAGCCAATTTATAATTATTATTTTGATTTTTTTTTATAGTGTTTTGTCACTATACAAACTTAATAATATAAATAGCAAATTTTGTAAAAAGCATCTTAGGCTGTTGTGACAGACGAGGAATTTTATTTTTTTATTGTGAGAGCAATCTCGCAACATTGATGACGCCACGCAGCCTACGCGTTAAAGAAAGCGCTTGTAAAATTCAACAGGCTTGCTAATGTGACGGTGGCCGAGTGGTATAGGCATACGCCCGGATTGCGTAAGACACGGGGTTCGTTTCCTCGTCTGTCACAACAGCCTAAGTTGCTTTTTACAAGTGCAATTTGCTATTTATATTATTAAGTTTGTATAGTGACAAAACACTATAAAAAAATAAAATAAATAATAATAATTATAATTTTTTTCCTCAAGAGGAATCTTGTAAGGAATTCAAGAGGTGCTCAAGGAAATTGTAGAATCATCTGTAGCATCTCAGTATATTTATGAAAATTTAATTTGTGTACGCAAAAATTAACACTCATTTACAAAAAAGTGATAAACGCAAATATAACAAGGAGTAAGCTTGCTATTCCACAATTCAAGCTTCGAAATGTTGATATTTTTTTATGAGGTAATGTTTTTTTGTAATTAACTACCAGAATACATTGTAAACTTACCGGTTAATAATTTAACTGTCATTGAACAAACACAAAGTAGATGATTATTTAAAAGATAGTACTGTATGAACGGGCATGATCGTCACAAATATAGTAAATCTTTTGAAAAGAGGCATTGACAATAGTGACTGAGTTTGTTGCGCCGCTTCTCCTTAGCACTAGCCTACAATTGTCCCGAAGCTGTGGTAGCGTTTATATATTGGGACGTGGAAAAACCTTTTGGACCTTAAGAATACGTGAGTTTGAACAAGAAAATTATAAAATGGAATTTCGATGTCGTTAAATTATAATGGAAATAGGATTACCTATTTTTCTTTCGGAATACAATTACATCCCTTCGGTTATTTTAAGACTTATGTAACTATTTGTCATTGAAGTAAACATTCGATTTTATACGGTAAATAACGCAATTTGAAATATTCAAATACAAACATTTTTTTCGCATAAATGAGACAAAAACAATACATTTTCTCGTCAAATTTTGCGGAATCAAAGATAAAATGAGGCAGAACCATCAGCCCGTGGTATTAATTATCTGAATTCGCGGCTTAATTAAGGATAGATTATCTCAATACCAAGGCTCATTACACAATTCGATAACAACTGTCGGATATTGTGATAACGAACGCTTATTAACGTAATGTGTTTCCTCTGAGACTGTTAAATAAATTACTCTATAAGAGCCCGTGACATCATCGACTAATATATTTAATACTAAATATATTTAAATAATAAATATGTTGGACACAAATCACATACATTGCTTTAATTCCGAAGTAAGCAGCTAATGCACTTGTGTTTTGGAAATCAGTCATAACGGTTGTACCAAAAGACCTTCTTTTAAATTTATTTCTATATTGACCCGAACGGCAATCGAACCCGAGACCTTAGAGCAGCAACGCTTTAAAATCCAGCGTATTTAGCCATAAAAGGTGGTCGTCATCAATAAGTACTAACCAACACATAAATTAATGGTAATAACGTCAGCCAGAAAACACTGTAAAACAGGCCGTGAGTATTATAATTGAATAAATCACTTATTCCACTTAAATCAGTCACAATTACATAAGGACCAAAACTTTCTTTTAAAAAAGAAATATTCCTGTGCCAGATATTATGGCTCTTCTTCGGCATAATAAACGTAAATATTCGATTAACACGAAGGATAAAGTACTCGTAAAAGTAAGATAGACTTACGTTACTGTAAATCTTATAGGCTTTGTATATACTACCTGGATTTTGGTTAATACCAATCTTTACATAAATTACAGCAGTTATGATTTCATGTTCATTATCAAATCTCAACTTCTGTGTACCTCCGTATGTATTATGTTAAAGGAAAATACTGTTGTAAAAGAAAATTGCGTTGGCTTTTTTATTTGTGCTGTTCCTAAAATAATATGTCACACACGCGCCGTAACAGAAACACAATTTAGATACCATACAATTTCCTTATTGCTACAAAAATATGGTTCATTTAAGACCTAAATATAAATTACTTATACGATGGGTAAGGCCGCAGATCCAAATGCAAATGAGTGAGATTTCCACATTGACATTTTGGCGATCTCAGCGCATTGGTCAAATTTTACGAGAGCCGTCGATTTTAATTGGAATTCGACTAATGTACCTGGATTATCTTAAAAGCTTTGAATTAAATGAGCCGAATTTGAAAACGTAATGAATTCCATTGATTGAAAACCAATAGCTTCTCCGTCACTTCAGAAATCTATGTTTCATTAGTTCTTTTATAATGAATCTAGTTTTAATTTAATATATTTCAAAGAAATCTTTTATAATTAAACTTCTATAAACTCGAATTTGACTAACTATGTCTATGATTTCATTTTCGAGATATTAACATTTTAGCTAGGTACGTGTTTTTTTTTATAAAATAACATGTTAGCCACTTTAAGAGTTTTCCTTGTTTAATAACATTGCAAACATTTAATAATATTTACTTATTACTTATGAAAACAACCGCTGCCGTTTATTATTTAAAAGCAATTAGTCAAAGTGAGTTATAATTGTATGGATTAATTAAACTAGAACCATGTCTACTAAGAGGATAATAGGATTCCTTTTAATATCTAATTCTCGATTAAAGTGATAAGTGCCCCTGAAAATCTAATATTTTGTTGCTCATTACGGCCAAAGCCGGAAAACAAATTTAATTTTACGGCGACGTGCCCGAACCGCAATCAATTTGGCAATCGGATTACTAGCCCATCCCAGCAAATACGAACAAACGATCAAACTAAACAAAATAGAGTTAGAGAAAACTTATTGACGCCGTTTTTCGATAACTACAAAACGTAATAAACTTTGTCTTCGAACAATTTTTGCGCAGCAATTCGTAAAATTAATAATCATGAGCAAAGTATAAATCTTCGTGTAGGATTAAAGTTTGGAGTAGGTACATACAAAATTGCGCGTTTGATATTATTGATTATAGTATATTACGGATTGATTAGGTGTTATCTGTGTTATTAATATTGCTTTTGCAGGCAGGTTTAATTGACAACACCTGGAGCCCTTTTTTTGAATCACTCGTTTGTATATGGCGTGTGATTTTAAATATCAATGGAAATCACGCAAAATGTATGTACATTAGTACTCACAAAATTCAGTTATCCTTTTTCAAATCACTCCCGTGTGAAATTATACTCATTTTCAATGGAAAGTCGGACATTAGTCAATACATTTCACCCGCCATCTTAACGAAAGCGATTGAAATTTATTGAATTACGGAATCACTCGCTTGAACATGGCGTGTAATTTTTGTTCGAAAACAATATAAATATTAATTGAAATCACGAAATATCGACGATAGTACTCCTTGGATGAATTAACCACTGGATATGAAACGCAAGAGCGAATGTATGAAAACATCATTAGCCAATTTCTTCGGGCCGGGGGGAGCTTGTCGTGTCAATTTTTGACATTAAGTGCATGAAAGTGTCGATATTTTTTTATCGATGTGTGAAACATGTGAACATATAATTTTTATTACCAAAACAATAAATTACATTATGGACATGTTTAATGCGCAAACCATCGAATGAACAACTAAAACATAGGAAGTTTATATGAACGGTCTGGCAAGTAACACTAACTAGGACTTCCTAAGACATTGTGAAACCGCCCGTAACTACAGTCGACAGCACATCAAGTTACCCACTTTTGTTGTAAACTAGCCCTTATTACAACTGCATAAGATCCCGCGGTGTTTACCTTGACGTGCTGTTGGCCGTACATACAGTCCAGCACCATTTAAATCCTCCTATATGGGATAATTAAGCAGAAGATTTTTGCGTTGGCATTAATTAACACTGATGTTAAATGGATACCACATATTCGGTGATGTTTTGTGTGGATCCATTTTGTCTCCTTTTGAACCACTTTATATTCCGTAATGGATCCACAGGAAATCTGAAATTATATTTTAAAAAATAAAGATTAAATATCTTTTATTTCGGACAAAAAAATATCCATATTAAGAATGTTAGTAAAATATAAAGCATGACTTAGAAAATATGTTAGTATACACACACACATACACTGAATAACTAATTATAAAAAGGGGTATGTCCCCGTGTTTGATACCTTTTGCACAAAACATCTCTACATCGGCGATGTGAACCTATCGGCTAAAGTCTGTAGGATGGTATTGGGACTGTTTCTCACTCTACTGATCAGTGAGCTAGTTTTTTACGAATGACGGCATTGAAGCCATCAGTTTGGTACTCGGCAAACATACCTGATGCGCTGCAAAAACATGGAAGAGCCAACATCATCCTAAAGACATTTTTTGGTGTGACTGACCCACAGATTTCCCGTGTACATGCTTTGACAATACGCTTTAAATAGCGTCACTTTTACGTCCTCCGTACAACGTGAAAATCTGCGAGTCAGCATATTGCCTGGAACCGCCAGAGCCCTACGCTCCCTTTCAATGTCGTCATCGTCTTTGAGGCCGCTAGTTAGGACATGCCCCAGATATTTAAATTTATACACACGTTTGATGTTTACGCTATTTAGGGTAATATTTGTCATGTTATCTGGACATTTGCCAGCAGCCTCAAAGACCATGTACTCAGTCTTTTTGACATTATATGCAAGACCATGTACAGCCGCCGCATATTTCTTACAGACACTCAGCATCTGCTTTAGACCCCCACCGTGAGGCTCAGCAGCACCATGTCATCGGCGTAGCTTAAATTGTTTATACTGATACCATCTATCCGGCAACCGACACGCATGCTGCTCAGCTCCCCGATGAGTTCATCTACGTATAAGTTGAAGAGCTTCGGAGATGATAACCCCACTGCCTCACCCCGTACTCCAAAACATACGCATCCGACAAGGAGTCAGCCCATTTGACATAATTTGTTTGGTGTGCATGCCAGAACTTGAGTACGTTTTGAACTTCATTCGGTACACCCCTGCACTCCAGTTTCCTCCAAAGCACGTCATATGACACTAAGTCAAACGCCTTAGAAAGATCAAAAAAGCAGGCATATACCGGTATCCCACGGTCAGTATAGTAATGGACAGTGTGCTTAAGACTTACTATGGCGCTTTCAGTCGAAAGTCCAGGTCGAAACCTAAACTGTGCGTCATGTATTTTGGAGTACTTATCTAATTCAGAGTTAAACACACTATCCAACACCCTAGCAATCGTTGTAGCTAGCGAAATAGGTCGATAGTTCCCCTATCCGAGATGTCTCCAGTTCTGTCCTTAACAATGGGCACGACGATAGTTTTCATTAAGTCATGAGGAAGATAAGAATGACTTATGCACATTGAAAAGAACACAGCCAAGACCCTCGGCAAGCGAGCCCCTGCATACCGCAGATGCTCCACGCTAATGCCGTCGTGACCGGGAGATTTCCCACCGCTCATTTTCTTTAGGGCCTCTCTAATTTGCGTTGCGGTAACATGGATCGGCGATGCCTTCTCATGGCATTCTGACTCAGCGCAGTGAGCCGAGTTTGAAGAACCGAGCGGAGACTGTATTCTAAAGTGGTGCGAGAAATCGTTGGCAATTCTTACCGGAACGCTTACCCCACCCACACTTACAGGTCGGCCAGGCCTAACATCGAGTCTCCTAGTGGCCTTCCAAAAATGTTTTAAAATGTTTCGCGGTTAGGTGTTTAGCTAAAACGTCCATTTTGAGTTGATCTTGATTACGTTGACACCATCTTAATCGACTTTTAAACACTTTTTTGGATAAGGAGTATTGTCATAAAATATGAAGTTTAAAATTTAAAAGCAAACTGTTGTATTTTTAAGATTATCTCAATCTACTCTCGAGAGAAACATTTTAAAGATTTATCTTCTTTTTTTTAAAGTATTCATATTAATAATTTAATAATAGTACGTTTATCGATATGATTTATTAACAATTGTCAAGCACAATTAAAACTAAACTGACAAGGGAACGAATAATGAACGTACGACAATCCTACCGTATTTAGTATACGTTATCTTGTTGATTTTTTAAATTCTGGCATCCGCTTTATTTTCTGTCTGCGTAAATTTGATCACATCTCATCTTTTCGGTCACAACTTGCATGGCTACCCCTTCATGTTCGACGTAAAATCAGAGTCCTCTGCACGCTTTTCTCGGTATTAAATGACCTCAATTCTCCTAGCTACTTAAAATCCCAGCTCACCTTCCTCAGTGAGACGCACACGCGTCCACTGCGCTCTTCTCATAATCTTTCCCTCGCTACTCCTTCACACCGCACAGGTTTTCTCTCAAACTCTTTTCTTGTCCAAGCCATTCGTCTTTGGAATGCCCTTCCGGCAAATATTCAACAAGCTCCCAGTAAGTTCACATTCAAGAGACTCGTCCGTGCACACTTCCTTCATATATCGGAATCATCTCCATAACATCTATCTACAACGATCGTCATAATATATATATATATATATATATATATATATATATATATATATGTTGGTATATGTATGTATTATTAATGTATTTATATTATTGTTTATGTTATGTATGTGTAATATTATGTAAGTATTAATTGGGACTTTTTTTTGTACATAATTAATTTCGTTTCTTTGTCGCACCGCCCACAATCATTTCTGCTTAGCCCAAAAGCATGACTGGTAGAGAACGCCATATGGCGTTAAGTCCACCTTTTGTACAAAATTTTATTATTGTGCAATAAAGTATAAATAAACAAATAAATTTTGTAGTAACTGACCACCACTTTTTCAATGGCAATGTAACTTTTCTCTTGGTAACACATTTCACTATTTCAAGAAAAATTAACAGCTTTTTTGGGATAAAAAGTTACTCACGGATGACAAGAAATATTTTTTGTGTTGATGCTATAATTTGTACACAAAAATATGGCACATTTACCCCTTTTTTTCGACAATGTTTCTCACTGAGCTCTATCACCATACTGACAAGACGTCATCACCTGTAAAGGGCGCTTACACGAGGGCAATAATTGCTCGGCGACACGAATGGACCGACCTGGAGCAATTAGTGGAGCAATATGGAGCAAAATAAATAAATTCGGCAATTATTTCGGCGATATTGCTTCTAATATCTACAGATTTTTCATATCGCTTAATGTCGCAGATACCAATTGACGTATATCCAATGGGCTTGGAAATTCTAGGCAATTTTTGTATGCATCTCGTTCGCACTTATATGTTTTGCGTCTTGCCGTCTTGCTTCCGCGGAGAGAGCGAGAGGTCGGGTAGGTGGCAAGGCGTCATCAGTTTTTGAATAATATATCATCCAATGCACAATGAAAATTGCGCCCTTTTTCAAAAACGATCGCACTCAGATACGCCTATTCCTTTTCTTTCTTTTTAGTTTTTGATGAATAATAAAAAAACGCTACAAGCCGCCGCAGCAAAAACAATGTCAACCATAGCGAGCGAATACTGAAATGCTCATGTAGGACATTATTGCCTTGATGAAGTTGCGCCACTGAAATGCTCGTGTAGGACAGTATTGCCTAGTTGATGAAGTTGCGCCATAGCGCTCAATATTGTATTGCGCATTGCGCAGTATTGATGCTTGTTGCCGTTGCCGTAAATTGCTTAATGTAGTCGTGACGTCAGAGTTGATGAGTATTGACTTGAATTTAGCAATTTTAGTTGCCCGTGTAAAGTGAGGCCAAAAAGCCCGCTTCGTGGCTAAGGGGGCACTAGCGAAATGACCCGTCATTGCGCGTCCAGTGGTTTATTTGTCCAAGTCACAAAATTCAGTCTTTTAGATCACTACCGTGATAAATTATACTCATTTTCATTGGAAATCACATATTAATCAATTAATATCACACGCCATCTTGACGCGACTGATTCAAAAGTAGCGGCTTGATACTCATCATTTATTCAGAATTATGAATTGGAATCCATTTATCTTGTAAAATATTTTTGTTTACAAAAATTTACTTAATACACATTCAGTTAATCACCAAGCTATGAAATGCATTCTTTAAACCACCACTCAAATGACAAATGGTAGAATTGTTTCAAGCTTGGTCTTTAATAACAGTTAGAACCTCTGCCAACGGACACGCCATCCATAACATCTCCTCGACAGACGGTGGTTGTGCCAAGTTAACCTCGAACACCCCGTGACAAACTGTTACCGACGTCACCGAACCGCAGCCGTTTCGCTGTTGTCAAGACTGGGATATACAGGCTGACATTGCAAGGTGTTGCCAAATTTTAGGAGGTCATTATCATTATCATAATCATTTAAGTCATTTGCAGGACGAGATTGGTGTATTGGTTAGAGCTCCTTACTATTACGTCAGCCGTCGCGGGTTCGAATCCCGCAAGGGGCATTATGTTTGTATGATGAGCATGAACATTTGTACCTGAGTCATGGATGTTTGATATGTATTTAAGTATTTATGGGAGACGTCCCCGTCATAATCGTTGTCTGGTATTCGTAACACAAGGAAGAAATTTCCTTACTTTGAAACTACGACTATTGGTGTGTTGTCTAGCGCATATACATTTATTTAGTAATTCCTGGCCTTTTTATTACAAAAAAGTAAAAGTAAAATTTATTTATAAATTTCAAAATGCAATACATTGCTTAAACTAGAAAATCCTAGTTCATTACAATTCATACTCGTAGCACATTATTAATAAAAGATTAAAAATATACACAAAATTAAATAAGTCAATCACGCTAAAATATAATAATTAAGTACTTATGAGTGCAAAAAAGTAAGGAGAAAGTAAAATTAAGTGAATGAGGCCCAATACTGTTACATATAAAAGAGATCGAAAGCTTCAATAAAATTCCGGATGCCCTCTTTTAAATCAGATTGTTACATTGATTAAAGAGTCTAAAATAAAACCACTCGAATGATGGCCCATAGTAAAAGTTGTAGGTATTCATAGTCTCATTCACTTACTAAAATTTGGCAATACCTAGCTATGTCACCCTGTATGAATTACGTCATGGGTATCACGACTGCTGAATGGGTTCCGAAAAACTAGGTTAACGGCAGAGTCGTTTTGGGTTAGGTTAAGAATATGTTTTTAAGGCGAAAGTTGCTCACATAAAACGAACTTATACTTATACTCTGTGCTACGGAGAGTTGTACCTTTTTCTACGCAACCATAAACTAGATAGCATAACTGTTCTAAGGTCTTTATTAAAGCAAACAAGAAAAAACCAAACTAAGACATGCAACATAAAAAAATCTTAAAATCTACTTATTCAAAAACGAAACCATTTCCTTGCGGCAAGATGCTGGCTGCGTTGCGCGTTAGATAGCTATGCTAAACCCTGTTTAGAAATCCATTTACATATTACGTTGAGTTACTTACTAGTTAAAAGTCTAAGGAGTTAAGACAATAAGGTTGTATCACAACAAAACTAGCTTTACGATAATATGCATAGTGAATATAAGACTGTCGAAAATGTTCACACTAACACACGCACAGAATACAAAATATGGTATAATTACCATCTTTTAATTAATTATCATCTTTCATTATGGTATAATCGGCATCTGACATTGAATTCTATGTCGTCAAATAACACGGCTGCCCTACTTAAATACCGTGTACGTGACATAACGACATCACGTAGGGTCGCTTCACCGGTACCCGGCCATGCGTCGGTTTACGGCCGTTTGAGAGACAAGCGACGAAAAACTGCAAAACAAACATTCTTAAATTATCTTTTTAATCCTAAGTATCAAATATACGAATAATACATCTTTTATCTTTGATTATGTAAACTAATAATCTTAGTATTTTCTAAACAGTGAAGCAGTCCCAGACAATTTTACCCTTTGCGCTACGAGCACGCTTAGCTGAACTGACAAAAAAATGGCAAGTACGATCCGCTTTGGAAGTGTTTTTGAATTTGAGTATTTTTATAGTTTAATTGGTATTTTTGGTAAATATATTAAATATACAATCAGCAAATGTTTTCTCAAAAAATATTGAAAAATTAAGTAGGTATATATTAAGTGGCCGGCTACCGGTATGATGAATGCTCAAAGTTTTGGTATCCGGCCAGTTGAAGTTAGTTGGCAACTAACTTCAACAGTGAAATTTTATTTTGAATTTTGAGTCGTATACCTTTGCTCTTTCATTCGCTACGTTATTGAATGTCTCGGTTGGTTCAAGGTTACCAAAATCTCAAGAAATCTGTGAATTATACGCAATTCTATTCTGGTCGTAAACTAAAAGTTTGAACGTCTTAAAATTTATGAAAAAACAATGTTCGGTACCCAGATATTCAAAAGACTTTTTAGTACTTAAGGCCATTATTTTGTTATTTTTAAAGGGGTTGAGAGTGTGACAAATATTTCAGAAATAAGTAGTAGAGCTCAAAGGAAGTCTAAGATATCCTTGTCAGACTAGTGGCCGTAATCCAAATAGTTCTGGCCGTAAAGTGAATTTTTTTGACCGTAAACCGAAATTTGACTTATATTATATTAAACTACATGCGTATTTAATCCTAATAATATAGACATTCGGTTTAGTCACTCCACAAATATCAAATGAATAAATGATGCAGAATTTGTTAGTTAAAGTTGAGAACTCGCACTAACGGATCGAATCCCGGCAAAGCTACCCTACCACCTGCCCCGGTTATTGACGAACTCCATTGTGCTGATATCCAATTGATGTCTTTGTTTCGGTACAAAACGATATTACTGCGCAGTTGTTAACTTCTGATCTCAAAAGCTTTGAATCTGATAATATCTAAGCTGAGTCTGAGCTACGTGATTTTAAATGCGCGATTTCCTTCGCGTTTTTATTAAGACGCTTTCCTTTATTGTAATGACGAAAGAAAGTTACTTTCAATCTTAAGATGACTTTATTATTAGTACCCAATTGATGCTATACACGTGCAGTAATAGGGAATGACGCGACATAGTTGCAGTTATCTCTCAGTCTGGTATCAGTCTGTGTTGCTCTATGCTTAGGTGCTCCTAGTGAAATAAATAGCCTTCACAGGGTGTTATTTTGGTCAGCGACGAACGACTTAGGGGTGGTTGTACAAACGTTACTAATGCCAAACAAAATGGGGAAAAAAACCATAAAATACATTTATGGTGCGATACTTGCGAGCGATACAAAACTACCAATACCAGGGTCCTTATTTTTGAATCAGTCGCTTTGATTGAATCAGTCGGGTGTGTGATATTCGTTCGAAAACCAATTAAATATCAACAAAAATCACGCGAATTATTTTCGTAAGTACTCAACAAATTATGATATATTTGTTCAAATCCCTTTCATGTATATTTGATTTTGATTCGAAATTTTAATAAATAAATTTGACTCTTCGTAGCTTACTATCTAGCTACGGAGTAGTATTTCGTAGATACGCACTAGCTTCGCGACTTTTTCCATCCGTTAAGAACGTTTTTAGAATAAACATAACTCATATTATCATCCCTGAGTTGAATGTCACTGAACAAAGCAACACCCTGTAAACCTACAGAAATAAATATCCCTTTAATGATAGATCGTCCGACCCCGTGTCCTGCTGGAAGCGCTTCCGGAAGGACGTCCGATTTTTTCAAAAAGTCCTGCTGGAAGACGGAACTTGAGTCCTGCTAGAAGTACGCGGTTTATATGAAATCTGCTCCTGGTCCTTCCGGCAGTACGGTGACCTTGACCTTGAACGTTCATATTGCCAGGGGTTGTAAACATTGGTTTGCTTTTATAAAATACTAGATTACCCGGTGAACTTTTTTATCGCCCACCTAAGAAATTCAATATAGTCCTACCTGCAAGGGTGTTAAAAAACAAACAACGCAGAAGTATTTTTTTATTGTATTTCTTAAATTATAAACTTCAAACACCAACATAACATTCCTTTTTAATTATTTTTTTAATATGAAGATATCCTACCTGACTTGTCATTCGCTGGATTTATGAACAAAGTGAGAATAATAGTGCATTTTACGTCAGTATCCCATCACACTAGTACTTTGTTTACCTCGTGAACACGCACAATAACTCCAAATATTTTACGCGTATTATAATGTTCGACAAAATGTTGGCGACTCCAGGCGTGATGGGTGTCGGGCAGGTAAAAACACGTCGCCGACGCGCGAACGCGCGGCCCACGTTTATATCCGAGCGCCATCGCTTGCCAATTGAATAGCGGTACCGGTTAGTAATAAATAATATATTCAGGTGAAAGAGAAAGAAATACACTATTTTTTCATGTAAATTTGAACTTTGAATTATAATTATTTAAGGAACTGTGACCCAATAAAAATGCGTCCTTCCGGAAGTACAAAAAATCCTGCTAGCAGGACGCTGGACGATCTATCGTTAAACTTTACCCAACGCTTTACATATTTGGTTTCTAGTCACTCATTAAGGGGCTACCCAGATTTTTAACGCGCACACTAGCGCCAGTTTAGTAGAAAAATCATAACTCGTAAATAAAAGACCAATCAAAAATCTGCTAAAGACGATTGTAGTACAGGTTCTATAGTTTATTTAGTACGTTTAAATTGTTTCTAAAGTAGTTTACTGTAGTTAGAGTTAGAGAAACTGCTCAATATGGGCACTTTTGGCAATTTTTCTAACTGTAACTGCAGATAACTCGGTTTTATTGAACTTAAACTTTGTATCTTAACAACATAACCAGAGCTACAATCGCATCAATCAGATTTTCGATTGGTTTTTTTATTTAACGAGTTATGATTTTTCTACTAAAGTGGCAGGATCAAACTGGATGCAGACCGCTAGTAATCGGTCGCTGTGGAAAGCCGTGGGGGAGGCCTATGTTCAGCAGTGGACGTCCTTTGGCTGATAATGATGATGATGATGAATGACTAAAGTGGCGCTAGTGTGCGCGTTAAAAAATTGGTTAGCCCCTTAAGTATTTAAAAGCTTCTAACCATTAGATGGATATTTATTTTGTTTTAAAAAGGTATGTCATTTGTTTTAAAAGGCGGTAAATAGATATATGTAGTTTTATATCTACTTGCTTATATACGCCTTGTCTTAACCCTTGGATAGCCAGAGCGCCCGATGGTGGGCGCTGAGCATGAGTTTCGCGATTTTACCAAGCGCCCACCTGTGGGCGCGTTTTAATTACTTTTTTGCAAAAAAAAATTGGGTGTTTAAATGCTTATTCCTTGGGCATGTTGACCTTTATGAGTAAAAAAACAGATGTTTCTACACCATAGACCGCAAACAGATCCGGTTGCTGTCAGTTATTGATTAAAATTCGATTTTTTTTTCTTGCAATTTTTTTTCGTATATGTCGTCACCCTACCACAAATTTTTTTGGTTCCATTTTTTCATTTTTGAATACATTTTTCTTATTACAAGCATAGGTTATTTATTCAGTAACAATAAGCTTTTTACAGAATGATAATAGCTTGTTTCAAAAAGATTTTATAACTGTTTACGTAACGTGTAACCTGACACCGCGCGAATTGCGAACGCGCACGCAGTCCACCGCGGAAACGCGACCGCCACCGCAATTGCGCCTTAGGAGGTTAAGAATTAAATACCACTTAGACTACACGCCACAACATTAGATATTCCATTATTGCTACTATGCACTGAACGTACGTGTTGTAATCCGTTTGCGAATATTATATACCGTGTTCCTGAGGACTATCTATACATTAACTTTCAATAATACTTTTATAGCTCTTGTGAAACATATCGTACAAAGGAAGTAATAGTTCAAATAGCATAGCTTTTAATGTTTTTGCGAATTTAAGTTGAACCAATTAAATTGTGTTGTGCACTGACAAAGAATCTTAATCTGTAAGAACATTCACACTGCGAGTTATAGCATCGATGCAGTCGCGCGTATTATAAACGCGCTTCAGCATCGCGACTCACGCAATAAACAGAACCCCTATCACGAATAATTTGCGTCAAAGTATTCGTATAGTCATACTACCTTACTTTAAGAAAGTTAAGGAAAACAACGATGCATTCGAGTGGTCCACACGCAAAATGACTTTGTTAAAATGAGCCCTTTTATGAGTAGATGAAGCGAACGGTGATCAAAGACATCCGTACCGTTACCATGAGCTTACGACGGTTTTACTTTGCATTACTAAATTGCACAGCGCCTCTAGCGGCAACTGATAGAACTAAAATTTTTCATATAAAAAGTGACGTCGTCGCTAGTAAAAAAAGTAAGCTAAAAAAGTAAAAGTAGCTAGTAAAACCGTCGTCGCTAGCGTGTAAACTCATGGTTAAGGTTTGACTAACATTGAAGGCACAAACAGCTTAATGTCTTGTGATGAATAGGTACGAAATGTGTACATCATCATCATTATCAGCCAAAGGACGTCCACTGCTGAACATAGGCCTCCCCCACGGCTTTCCACAGCGACCGATCACTAGCGGTCTGCATCCAGTTTGATCCTGCGATCTTTATAAGGTCGTCTGTCCATCTTGTTGGTGGACGTCCCACGCTGCGCCTCTGGTCGAAGGGTCTCCAATCTAGAACTTTCCTGCCCCAACGGCCATCAGTGTACATAAAAGTACATAAAAGAAACAAAAAATAGATTGCAGCGAAGTGTGAAATAAATAGTACAGAAGTTCAAGCGAATGATTTTATTTATTTATTAGCGGTTCCCCACAACTTCGTCCGCGCGTTTTGAGTTTGCTTCCTCCCCTCCCGTCGCAGCGTAATGTTTTGTAACCTTTGGGTTAGCAGTTTGGCTTCTCGACAAAGGCCAAAGCCTTTGTCGAGAAATATGCTATCCAACAAAAATAATTTAAAGGTTTATAATGTTTTAAATACTCACAGTCTTATTTTATATTCATAAAGATGAAATAAGAAACCAAAAAATTGCGCTGAGGACTGACTTGAACCTGCAACTTTCTGGCAAAACTTTTCTGTAATTTACAGGTTCAAATCCCGTCTGTGCGCAATTTTCGTTTTCTTATTTCATCTGTATGAAAAAATAGTTTTTCAAATCGGTCCAGTAGATCCGAGATTTGCGCGTTTAAACAAACAAACTCTTTAGCTTAGCTTTTTAGCTTCATAATATAACGAGTGGTCCCCCGCGACGTTGTCTGCGCGTTTTGAGTTTCGTCCCTTCCCTCCAATATCGGCGTGATGTTATAAAGCCTTAACCCTTTCTCAATAAATAAGCTATTTAACACAAAAATCATATTTTTAATCGGTCCAGTAGTTCTTGAGACGCGCTAAATTTAGCTTAATAATATTAGTATAGATAAATTAGTTAAATTTAACGGTTTTTAGGGTTCCATAGCCGAATGGCAAAAAACGGAACCCTTATAGTTTCATCAAGTCTGTCTGTCTGTCTGTCTGTCTGTCTGTCTGTCTGTCTTTCTGTCCGTCCGTATGTCACACCCATTTTATTCTGTAACTATAAGCATTACACAATTGAAATTTGGTAGGAAGATGTATCTTGTTAACCGCTTACCGATTCTCATACAAAAAATAAAAAATAATGACAGTTAAGGGGGGGCTCCCATACATGAAACTAAAACCAAAAAAAATTTTTTTTGTCAAACCTACGCGTGTGGGGTGTCTATAGATAGGTCTTTAAAAGGTAAAGAGGTTTTTAAAACCATTTTCTTTTAAAGTCAAACGTTTCATAGCTAGACGCTTCCAAAGTGGTAAAATGGGCGTCCCCCCCCATCTCATTTCTAAACCAAGCAAGTGTAAATTTTGAAAAAAATATATGATGTAGATCTTAATAAATACTTCAACGAAAATTAGTTCGGATGGGATCGAACAAGTAGTTTTTGAGATATAGCACATTTTCAACAACCGCAAACATAACTTTGTACTTCATACAAACACTACGAAAAACAAAGATATATTTGTAGTCAACAAAATATTGTGGTATTTTACTAAGTAGAAGTAAATGGATTCCCTAATTCAGTTAAAGTTGGCACGGAACCCTCAGTGCGCGAGTCCGACTCGCACTTAGCCGGTTTTTTTTTTGGAGGTCCAGTAGTTTATTTCAGCCACAGCCTAAGCCGTAATCACATCACGTACAAAACCAACCTTGACGAAGGCAGGTACAGTCGTACCAAATATCCAATCAGTCGCTGTACAGTCAGCCACGTCTACGCAACTTGATTACTGTTGATGCTCACTTTTACGGGATGAGGGGTGATTACCTGTTGATTCGCAAACAATGGGACGCGTTGTGACTGTGACGTCTCTAGGGTTGATTCTATATTCACTGAAGGTTTGATTGAAATTGGTTCTAAATTATATAAGGAATCTCAACAATTACTGTTTTTCTGTTCGTTTTAAAACCTCTATACGTTGTCAGTACTAAATGTCACTAAAGCTTATTAAACGTTAAGAACATTTTGTAAAATAAAGTTAGGCGATTGTTGTTAATTGGTTATGCAACCTCATGTTACGGAACCATAGTAACTAAAATAATTGTATAAATACAAAAATACTATATGCCTGATGCAAGCTAATAAGAAATAATCACAGTTAAAGTCCGTTTCTCTTTGCTTGTCGAATATTGTAAACAATCTATAGCAATTATTTTTACCGAAACAATTCATTTTAAAATATAATAAACACCAAACTCACAAACAGCTTAATCACAATCATCGTTAAGCACTAGATCTTTTTATATCATAATATAGTAAAATAATTTTGTTCACTGATATTATTTAAAAGTTATAAAAAGTCTGTAACATGATTTGACTAGCAAAATAGATAGATAACTCTTTATTGCACATTACATAAATTGATTTACAAATTCGTTTTAGGGAAATGTACAATTTAGGCGGTCTTATCGCTATAAGCGATCTCTTCCAGACAACCTTTGGGTAAAGAAATTATGAGTTTTATAGGAAGGGGTATTTAAAATAAACGGACTTAAATACAATTTCTTTTTGCTTTAAAAATTCATTGCATGTGGCTGTTTTATTCAGCGGTGAAATCTACAAATACGTATAAAGAAGAGATCATGCGATGTTTTATTTTTAAGATTAATTTCTAGAAACTAGTATTAAACATTTCTTGCCCATCAGCGCTTCAAACTTCATTTTATAAAATATCATACTCGTATACCCTATCGGTTTTGTGAGGTGCTTCGATATTTCACCTCGGCCGTGATTCACGACTCAGTACTAATTCGTTTGGAGTAGTGTTGAGAGAAAATAAGTCGGTTGTTGTTATCGATTTGATTTTTTTTATGAAAATTACAGAATAGGAAATTATTAAGATTATAATTTGGAAGCTACGGCTTCAGTTCACGGCTTCACTAAACTACGGTTCAGTATTTAAATTACTGCTGTTGTATTGCAAACAAAACTTACTCGTTTTGTAAGATCAACAGTTTTTAGTTTGCAATCAATTGAAAAATAACTGCCTTCTTGTGAGAAGTACATTCAGTGTGGAGTACTGTACTGAGTTATTTTTGCCCTATACATTCTGAATTTCTATAAGTGATTTAGCAGCACAAAATAATGCTTTTAACTTCTTTCTATTTGTCATGGGAGTTCGTAAATTATTGCGAAGTGGTATCACGTTGTAGTTTTGCGGACAAATATCGGTTTTTCAACCGCTAGTGTTTGCGAAGTGACATCACTAACGGGAATAGCTTTCCGGTCGAATAGAGCTGTCCGGCTCATAACGGGCTGTGATGTGGGTTATCAACGGGTGAAGGGTTTCCATTTAAATGTATATCTGTTGCTATATTAAAACATTGACGTAAATTACGAATTATTATTGTAGTGCACACATAACTTTAATGTAATTTTACTAAGGGCTTGTTTTTCCATCGATTAATAAGCACTAACCAACGGATATTTCAAATATGGAACGTCATTTCGTATCCAATAGTGGACAGATAACGCTAATAGTAGCTTATTCAGGCATTGTGAAACATGCTGTTAGTATTTACAAGTAATAAGAGATCTATTAGTTCACTTGAACTGTTAATTTCAATTCTAAGCAATAAATATTTTTATTTGGTACTCAGAAATCATATCTTACCTACAATGATTACAATAATTCAATTTAGATGGGGCAAATTCTTGTGCAGTCCGTATACGAAAAACGTTCAGCGATCGAATTTTCATTGCCGAAAATAAAAACATTTATTATTTCTCAGGGCCTTGATTTCTATGCATTTTGATATCGTCCATGCGGAGGTTTTATTACGTGTGGATATATTACCTCATTTTTTTAGGTAAAACGGTAATAATCTAAATCGAATTACTATACGAAATAAGTTCCACTGACGCGAGAATTTGCCCCCTGGCGAAAATCTGAATACTAAGCTGTCCTTTTAAAATATTACTCTTAGAGCCTGTTTTATCATCGAAAAATAAGCATTAACAAACGAAAAATTCAAATATGAAATGGAATTTTGTATGAAGTAATAAAAACTATGATTTTTAGGGTTCCGTAGCTGAATGGCAAAAAACGGAACCCTTATAGTTTCGCCAAGTCTGTCTGTCTGTCTGTCCGTATGTCACAGGGATTTTATTCTGTAACTATAAGCATCACACTGTTGAAATTTAGTACGAAGATGTATCCTGTTAACAGCTTCACGATTCTTATACAAAAAATAAAAAATAATGATATTTGAGGGGGGGCTCCCATACATAAAATAAAACCAAAAAAAAATTTTTAGTCAAACCTATACGTGTGGGGTGTCTGTATATAGGTCTTTTAAAATGACATAGAGGTTTCTAAAACCATTTTCTTTTAAAGTCTAACGTTTCATAGCTAGACGCTTCCAAAGTGGTAAAATGGGCGTCCCCTCCATCTAACTTCTAAACTAAGCAAGTGTAATTTTTGAAAAAATATATAATGTAGATCTTAACAAATACTTTTAACGAAAATTGGTTTGGACGGGATCGAACGAGAAGTTTTTGAGGTATAGCACATTTTCAACAACCGCAAACATAACTTTGTACTTCATACAAACACTATGAAAAACAAAGTTATATTTGATGTCAACAAAATATTGTGGTATTTTACTAAGTAGAAGTAAGTGGATTCCCTAATTCAGTGAAAATTGGACCGGAACCCTCAGTGCGCGAGTCCGACTCGCACTTGGTCGATATTTGATTTGATAACAACTATGATTTTTTAACACATGATTTTTTGTAGTTAGGGAGGCGAGGTAGCTAAATGGCGTAATTCAACGGCGCCGTCGAGACCTATCAAAATCGAAAGATAAAATAATTTCGAAAATAAAAGCTCGTATGGTAAAAACCATTTTAGCGGTGGGTTTGGCGTGTATGGTTTTTCAAAAATGTAAAAAAAAACAGTTACTTGGGCATTCTTGAGCGCGTCAGATATTCATACTACGTATGCCCCTAGTGCCTCTGATAACAACGGTATACTAATCTGCCGGTTTGCGTGGTGGGGGTAGGCATATAAAGTAGTTAAAAATGCAAAAAAAAAAAAAATACTCGAGCGCGTCAGATTTTTGGAAGGGGTGTTAAGTAGGCCCCAAGGAAGCTCCCTTAAAAAAAACTGACGATTTTGGGGTGACCATAAGTTACGATGAATTTTTGAAAATGCAAAAAAAAATAGTTTTTTTGAAATACTCAAGCGCGTCAGATTTTCATAGGGGAGGTTCATCTCGGTATCCTGAAAGCATATTTTCTTAATCTGACAAAAATGTTGGTGGGTTCTCTTAATCTGACCGGAAAGGTTTTTTGGTTTCTTGTTTTTTCCTTTCTTCTCTCTTTTTAATAATTCTTCACTTCGTTTTGCTGACGGTACGTCCAAAAAACAATTTGAGGATCAACAGGCTTTTGAATAATATACATACATGAAACTGTACATGTTAATAATACTTTTGTATACAGATACGCGTAACCTTTTCCAAGTCCACGAAAATTGTCGAGAAGCTTTAGAAAATATTTTTTTTTTGAGATTAAAGTAACATAATTTAATCATCGTTATTTCATATCAATTTTTTTAACAAACTCAGTTTTTAAGATATACTCAAAAAACCGGGAGCTTGAGTTTTTATGATGCTTCAAGTCAAAAAGTTTTAACTTTGAACAAAAATGTAAAGAGACCTTTTTTGTGTAAAATAAAATTACCTTTTTTGTTTATTTAAACTTTTTTTTTGTAAAATGTATCGTTCGCGACTTATATGCCGCAACGCGTTTTTCGGAAGACGAAATGGCTCCTCCACACTCCTGGTCATGCGGAAACCGGCAGATTTTGTAATTTTAGTACGTTTTAGATTATATTCTTCAAAATAAAAAAAAAAAAAAACGCGCTCGAGAATGCCGGATTAACGTTTTTTTTACAAGTTCGCGACTCTATAACTCGGCGGCGTCAAGGACTTATCGTCAGAATTGTTAAATTTAGTCTTAAAACACTAAAATCAACCCCCAATATCTTAATCTGACGCGCTCGAGTATTACAGACTATCGATTTTTTTTTACTAATCTGATCGTCTATCCTAGGCGCGCGTCACTACATATAGAGCTAAATACTTTACAAGGTTGTTCTATTAGGTCCAAGGTATCTCTCATATCTTAAACTGCCACGCTCGAGTATTACCGAAAATTCCCATATTCGCCTCCCTAACTATTGTGTGTGGTCTTCAAATACGATAAAATTTCCTAGTTTCGCACACAGGGCCTCTATTTTTGAATCACTCGCTTGAACATGGCGTGTGATAATTGTTTGAAAACGAATTAAAATTCTATGATAATCACGCGAATTATTGA
This sequence comes from Pyrausta purpuralis, assembly GCA_963924145.1. Classification (NCBI taxonomy): domain Eukaryota; kingdom Metazoa; phylum Arthropoda; class Insecta; order Lepidoptera; family Crambidae; genus Pyrausta; species Pyrausta purpuralis. The sequence continues at coordinate 22,769,348 of OZ001659.1, forward strand.
CGAAGTACTTACAAAATTAAGATGTATTTTTGCCAATACCTCCCATGTGGATTTCAACTGATTTTCATTAGAAAATTCTACTTTAATAATAACAATAATAAAAATACTTAATTGCACACCATAAACATAATTACACAGGATAGTATCTTATATATTCGCTATAAGTACAATTTTGGCGGTCTTATTGCTTGTAGCAATTTCTTCCAGACAACCTTCAGGTAAGGAAAATGAAATTTAATGAATGCTATTCACTCGCCATCTTGACGCGAGTGATTCAAAAATAGGGCCCCGTTTGGCTGGCTTTCCACCCGGCAGCGTTGATACATTCAGATACTTTTTATGTTGTACTCCAATCTTTTCAATCTCAATTCTCCGTCTGATCTTATAGATAAAATTTCTTGCCTCCATACTACTCATGACCGGTCCCTTCGCTCCAGTAGCTCTGTCCAACTTTTCACTTCCCGTCTCTCTTCTGGTTTCATGTCCAACTTTTTCTCACTCACAGCTAGACTTTGGAATGGCCTCTCAAAGATAGTTCAAGCGTCCACTTCTAAATCATCTTAATTTTCCATCAAGAGGGCTTTACGAGCCTTTTGTAAAGAGGACCTATCGGACATGTCTCATTGACATTATTTGCTCTAAAGTGTACCATTATTATTATTGTGTATTTGTAATATGTGTATGTTTATAATTTTGTTATATGTATATAAATATGTTACCTATATATGTAAGTAGTATGTTTGTTTATCATTGTTTTAAATACCCTTCGTAATTATTTTCTTCGCGCCGGCTGTATTTTTTCTGTTAAGACCTATGGTGGAATGGTGGAAAATTAAGTCCGCCATATGTGCCGATTCTTTGCGCATGAAGTTTAAAACAATTAATAAAGTAATGGACAGATAATGTTACTTTTAAAGACATTAAGACCCTTTGCACACTGCGACTTTTAGCAGCGGTGCAGTCACGATGCAGCATCGGTGCTGTCGCAAAATGTCAACCTATACACACTTGCGCGACTTTTAGCACCGATACAGTCGCGACGCTTACACGCGTTAATATCGGTGTAGTCGCGATGAAGAAGCTGAACATTGACATTGCCAAATTGACGCCTGCATCAATATACAGTACATAAATACGAACGCGCGTTAGCATCGATGCAGTCGCGCTTCTGCGTCAACACTAACGCGCGACATCATCGATGCTAAATTAAATCTGAGGTGGAATTGGGTAAAGGTGTAAAGCAATCGTATTCATTTGACAATTCAAAACGTACGGAATGATCTGTAAAACGCTTTGTTCTTTGCAGTTTGACAGATCTTACCGTACGTTTTGAACTGTCAATTCAATACGATTACTTTACAAAATTCCACCTCAGTTCATTTCGTGAGTCGCGATCGCGATGCTTCGCGCGTTTTGGAAACGCGCGACTTATTAATGCTTAAAGTCGCTGTGTAAGAGGTCTAAAAAACAAGTCGTTATATCAAAAGGGACAAACTTACATACATTCGAATACTTTTGTTCATTTGTCCACGTCACGTGTAAATTTAAAAACTTTAAAACTCGTTCCATTCTCAAATTAAGTACGCTCAATAAAGATAAGACTTGCGATACTCCCTTCAGCTTGAGCAACAAGTGTTGGAAAGTTGGTAATTAGTTCGGCATCGGCAGGTGGAGTCGGTATTCATTATAAGTTGCTTCCTAAGTATGCAGAATTCTGTATTGGTTTAGGATTTGTGAAGAGAGTAATCAACGCTGTGCGGTATTGTGATGTAGTGAGTTTTACATGGATTGTTTACTCGTTGCCTGTAATATTTTATGTATTCTTGGAAATAATTCCAATAAGTTCCTACCAATATATCTGCAGATTGTTCGTAGCTGGAGTATATCCATCACTTTCAGCATTCCTCGTTAAGTTGTAATGTCTCCTCAGTAGATGACAGACTAAATTGGTTTTAGTGTAACCTATAAGTGTTTTTTTATGTTTATTGTTTATTTATAATAACTGTTAATAATATTAAGATACTCAACTCCCGTAAAGTTACTTACGTAGAACTTTAAACTTTCTTCTTAGGGTTATTTTATTCTGGACAAGCTTTATTTTTACGAATTATGTGTCTTTTAACGTCAAATTATAATTTATTTTCATGCGCTATTACTATTGCACCAATTCACTGGTGCAATATGAAGCTAACCTTAAAAATACATCCAACTGACCTTCGAAGAAGGGCCAAGTCGCGGTTACTTAACAGTCATTACAACCCTCTACAGTATAAATTCGTCGATCCTACAGGACACAGGAAGGATTAACCCTGCAAAGTTTAATTAACTTCTAAGACCAAGAGGGCTGACCCTTAGGGATCTGAAGACCGACCCTTAAATACTTTTGCTCCTTTTATCACTCGCAGTTTAAAGAATACTGGGCACGGATTGAGGAGACGGACTAAACGTTTCACGTCAACTACAGATGCCCAAAAAATTAAAGGTCAGAAAATATTTATAAAAGCTTTTTGTTGTCTGACATCTATTAAGTAATTTGATTATTTCGTTGTAACGCTTAATACATTTGTGAGTTTGATTTGTCAGAAATGCCTTAGACTTTTGTCATATAAAGTTATTATCAATTAAATTTCAACTAAGGTCGCCCTCGGAGTCATTTATTATTTACCTCATTTAAAGTTGAACATACATTTTTTCGTATTATCTAAAAGATATTAGATTAAGTTCAAATCCCACAGAAATTAATTCCATTTGTAGGTATATATATACATTCCTCATGAGGAAAAAAAAAATTTTTACAAAACTATCGACTTTTGTGGATGTGACAAGCTGAAATCCGTTTGAGTGACTGGTCTTAAGTCTTTTTCATTTCTTCTGTTCGGAAATTTGAACATTGTAATAACTTAAGTAACTTATAATAACGTAGCGTAAAGTAACTTAATGTGAAGATAGACGTAGGGTGGAAATTGCTATTCCATCCCTAGAGTGGAAAGTAATTTAGTTTTCATTGCTACGATCAGACATGGAGTTAAAGCTAATTGAGTCACATCATATTATAAAAAAGAGCTTTCCATATTTTTTGCTTAGCTAAACATTATGAAACGTGTTTATTAAGATCGTTGATTTTAAAAATGTACAATTAGTCTAATTTTGAATATAAAACCTACAGGTATTATATTTGGTGCCCGCTATACATAGTGACACTTTTTTTTCATTTTAAATTTTGTTTGTCTTTGAAGATTTTTATTAGTTCGGTTGATTATTGCACAGATTATTAAGCAGGCTGAGGCGATTTGTCGCGATTTTTTGTTCATTAATGTTCTTACTTTACTCCCACCTTTAGCTGTCACTCATAGTGCTATCTCATGACTCAAAATTGAACCTGGAACTTGACATAACCTGTGTAGTTTTGGTGACAAGGTTAAGGTTCCGTTCTTCTACTACTATGATTGACTGTGAGAAAAAATCGATCGTTAGTTTTAACAATGATTTGATATCGTCCGCGTTTTATGTAGTCTGTTGTCTTCCGTGCCTTTACTGTCCTTCGGATCGAGTTTTTTTATGTATTACCGTTGTAAATAAACTGATATGTGATGTTAAATCTTGAGATTTCATCTCTCGCCAAACAACTTAATATCTCATCATCGCAGCAAAATCACACAGCTGAATCTATTTTTTTTTCATCACAGTCAAAATGAAAAATGGCATGTTTAACTCGGGTGAAAACATCCATTTCACTCTCGAATTATTGGCGCTCTCACTCCGCCAGAAACATCTCGAGTGAAATGGGTCACTTTCTTCCTTTGTATAACAATCTACTATTTCACGCTATCTGATCGGCAACGTTTTATAACGTGTCATGTTATGTTGACTCAAAGTGCCTCGTCTCGGCTCACGGTCCGAAATATTGTATTAAAATCCATTACGCTATAGTCAGTAATGTGGCACAATTCGCCTTTACCATCATCCAAAGACGAGAAGATAATTTGAAAATCAAATGCCACCACGTGCCGGCCAGATAGAGAAATATGGCTTTAATATTAGTGCAAAATATTAAGTAAAGATAATACTTATAAGATAATACTCAAACCAACATAACGAAGATGTAAATATAACAAACACATTATCGACTAGCCCACTAGCGGGGCAGGCCGCACCAGCACCCAGGCACCGGCACCCAGCGAAGAGGCGATAATTGAAAATCTACCACCACGCATCGGAAAGAGAACAAAACATTGTATGAATTTTTAAATGTAAAATAATTTCAAAATAATTAATTTGATGCGTGCTTTCATAGTGAATAATATTCTATTGAAACGCTAACTGCGTTGAGTAAAATACAATCCGTTTTTTTTTCTTTGCTAGTCGTATAATGATAACAATCTTTTTATAACTTTAAAAAAATATCAGTACATAAAATGTGTTTACTATTTGATTTAATAAGATCTCAGTGCTAAACGATGAATTACCTATATAGTAAGTGAATTTTATGTTAATCTTATTTTAAAATAAATTATTTCCGGATAGAGAAGAAGAAACGGATTGTTCGAAAAGGTTAATAAATATTTTTTGATTAAGCTTTTCTGGTATTTTTACTTGCTATACTATTTGAATTTTATTAAATAAAGGTTTCACGACTCATTTTCAGGCGATCCAATACGTATAAGTAGAAAAGTAACTATGTTAGTACAAACTTCTGGGCACCAATCAACTTCAAACATGATCGAGATGTGAAACAAACTCATTTTGATTTCTTTTTGTTCCTTTCCTGTCAAGGGTCCATTATTAAATGCCCCAAAAATGATTTGATTTAGGACTGGTTACACTGGCTAACAAAAAGCCGTAGTATTTATCATCCACATACGACAAAATTCTGTTGCCATAAATAGATAAAACTTGATTGCGCACTCACCTATTACCATGACACCTGTGTGTGCGCACACACTTGTGCACTTTAAAATGTCCCGCGCTGTCGGATAGTCGTATTGACTGGCCACCGTAGTCGAAATCGGTTCGGGGGACTATTTAACTTGATTGAAAAAGTATCATACAAAATTGTATATACAAAACGGAGTTTACGTAAAGAACCAAACATTTATTCGCATGGTCCCACATGATTTTTCGAAAAAAATGCATCAATTGCGTCTACTGTACCACCACCCTAACGTTTCTCTTTTCAGGACGGTAATAGAATTTGGTGGGAGATGAGAAACCCCGGGCTCGGCTCGCGAACGAGGTTACCGCGGGGTAAATCGCGAACGATTGACCCCTTTTGTTGGTTAAACGGTAAACGCCCGCTGAGATATATAGCTAAGTGTGGATTTTAAGGATTGCGATGAATTATGTGTGAATTTTGCATTGATCATAGGAGTAATAATGCCGTAAATAAACTTTGCAAAACATTTGATTGCAATGTTAGATTATATTTCTCTCTCTAGGGATGTAGTATTGTATACAAATCCATTATCTCTGTAGGGATTATATGTGATTTAAATTTTGAAAACAAGTTCGTATGTACGTGTGATCATGCACCAGAGAGGTCATGATTCGAATATCGAGTGGACCACGACCGCCCCTTGAAAAAAAAATATGAAAAATTGTGTGTAAATACTTTATGACTTGGCTGTATGTCAATATCTCCACATTTTATTGCCTGTTCGATGGAAAACTTATTAATTATTGTTTTGTAAATACAGAGTAGAGATTGAATTTACATTTAAAATTAAATTTCGTTTAAACATTACCCTTACATATATGGATGAATATTTTTTTCGATGTGTAGGTATATTATTATTATGATATGAAAAAGGTTTGTATACCATTTGATGTTAGTGGTACAAATATCATCTTGGTTATTTAGTGCTTATCCGGAAACAGGCGTTCAGTAAGTTTCAGTCAGAAATAATACACGTACCTATTTATTTAACTGAAACTTATTTTTTAGTTAAAGTAACAAACGCGCTAATATCGCATTTTTATAACAAAGAAAACGACCATTCATGGCCGAGCCATACCTATTACAATAATATGAAGCTAAATTTTATTTTTTTCTGTATACTTAAAACAAATATTATTATTCTCAGAGATGTTCTCAGGTATTTATTTAAATTTTAATTGTTCTTACCTATAGGATTTTCTATTACCTACCCTAAGTTATACTAGAGATAACTAGTCCTCCTTCGCTTTTCTAGGAAGTCAAAATTATAATCCATTTGTTTCGCTCGTGATACAAAATAACGACCGGTCCGTAAAGACACTACTTTAGTCCCACGTTGAAACATTTAACTTGTTTAATGAGACATTAAACATAAATTTCTTAATTATATGCGACCAACGTCGAATACTGAAAACAAAAGAATGCTTTAAGCTAGTGAATCAGGCAATAATAATATTTTGAATGCAATACCTATACTATTGTTATTTTTTTACCTGAAGTTGTTTTCTTATTCTATAATCGTTGTGATTCGAATGAGAAGCTAGCTATACACAGTCTGGCCATAAATACTGTTACCCCAGATAATATAATACTTTTATTATATTACATTTGAATTTGGAATCTGTCATTTTTATACGATTGCTCATTGTGTTTTCTAATTTTGGCGCCAATACATTTTATAATATTTTGCGATATTAAAATGGAGTGGAGTGATAAAGAGAACCGAATCGCTGTGATTGCATTACACAAAGTTGGTATGGAGCCGAATGCAATTTTTAAAACTCTCCATACGCTTGGTATTAGTCGAATGTTTGTGTACCGGGCTATCAATAGGTACAATGAGACCTCCTCTGTTTGTGACAGAAAAACATCTGACCTCTAAGGAAGCTTTCCAATTAGTCGGCAGAGTGAAACGTGGGCGTTACCCGACTTCAGTGATGGTTTGGTGGGGTGTTAGCTATGAAGGAGTGACTGAGCCATATTTTGTGAAAAAAGTATCAAAACATCGTCACAAGTATATCAAGATACCATTCTTGAGAAGGTAGTAAGCCCCTTAACAACACCATGTTTAATAACCAAGCATGGTCTTTCCAACAAGACTCGGCGCCGGGTCATAAAGCTCGGTCCACGCAGTCTTGGTTAGCAGCGAACGTTTCGGTCTTCATCAGAGCTGAAGACTGGCCGTCGTCTAGTCCCGATCGTTATCCGCTGGATTATGATTTATGGTCAGTTTCCGAGAGTACGGATTGCTCTAATAAGCTTCGAATAAGCTTTTTATATTTTAAATTGTTTTATATTTATGCATAAAACTCACACACTGTAAAAGTAATAAATATTATTTGCATTATTATTTTTTGTGACAATATTTATGGCAAGGCTAGGTAGGTATATTTAGAGAGTTGGAGTGATATTTAGGTAGTTTTTTTTAAAACTTCGTTAATGTTCGTTGGTTTCCTATGGATAGGTCTTTTAAAATAACGTAGAGGTTCGTAAAACCATTTCCTTTTTAAATCTAACGTTTGATAGATTGACGCATCCAAAGTGGTAAAATGGGCGCTCCCCCCCCCCCCCCTCCCTAACTTCTAAACTAAGCTAGTGTAAATTTTGAAAACAACTACTTTGAACGATAATTGGTTTGGACGGGATCGAACTAGTAGTTTAAGAGATATAGCACATTTTCAACCACCGCAATCACAAAGATGAAATAAGAAACCAAAAATTTGATTGCGCACGGGCGAGACTCGAACCAATAACTTCTTGAGCTACCGTGCTGTCGGTTTAACCTTGCGAAATTTGTAATCTCTTATGGATACGTCATTACGCGTGACGTTTAGCGCCATCTACCCGTCTGTTTATGCAACAGTGGCCCAAGCTTTTCTTTACAGAATAAATTCAAGTTGGAAATTGATGACACTTCGCTATCTAATGGTTTGTTCTTCATACAAACACTATGAAAAAAAAAGATATATGTGCTGTCAACAAAATATTGTGGTATTTTAGCTAAGTGGAAGTAAGTGGATTTCCTACTTCAATTAACGTTGGCACGGAACCCTCAGTGCGCGGTTCCGGCTCGCACTTAGCCGATTGTTTGAGAGAGGCCGCCATTACCGAAAATCTATATGATAATGATATTATACACGTACTGACGGCCTGTGTCAAAATGTCCTAATAAGTTCTAGTTAGCGTTATCTGTTCAAAACTTCATACGAAATGTCGTTTCATATTTGAATTATTTTTTGATAAGTGCCCATTTGGCAAAAGTTAGACATAACCTTATAAATCTTATGTTTGGTCCATAAAATTATTATCCCTTTCCGATAGGAATATTAATTTTATGGTTTGGTCTGAGATAAACAGGCACTTTTCGAAACTTGCAATTGTATCTTGCAATCATATATATCTTCCTAATAAATTTTAACAGTGTGATGCTTATGGGTACACAATAAAGTGGCTGTAACATACAGACGGACTGACAGACAGACAGTCTTGACGAAACTATAAGAGTTCCGTATTTTGCCATTCGACTCCGGAACCTTAAAAATATACGAGTAGGCTAGGTACTCTCTGTTCGTTCACTGTCATCAATTCGGCGAGACGGCAGTCCGACATAACCGCTGAAAGATCAGGCGAGGGACCAACGGCTTAACGTGCTTTCCGAGACACGGAAGCGTTATCACCACAAAACTCCTGACTCCGAGTTGTTATGTTAGTTTTGTTTGTGATTATTTTCAAGACAGAAAAACTCAGAAACAGAATAAAGCCGTAATATCATAAGTAGATGCAAGTATCAATCATATCTATTACTAGAATCCATTTAATCAACCCGTTACGTTTTAATCAAAGCAACCTCTGATCGGAAAGAATTGATTCGCCCTGTACATCTCTATCGATAGATAAGGCGCTTCATTTGTCTTGTTCCGCATTCCCGTCTCTCGGCCTGCGTATCATTGAGCTGGGATACCGCTCTTTGTTCTCAGTAGGGCTGCCAAATTATTTTTTTTGATTGGATAAGTGCAAAAGTGTTCATACGACAAAACACCTAAAGAAATTTGGATTCGAATCGATTAGTTGTTGATTCTGGTGGGAAAACACCCGTATCGAGTATTTTTAGGCTATCAAATATTTTTGTGCAAAATAATTTTAATAAACATGTTACAAAAATAAGTTCGAATATGAGATCAAAATATAATTAAGTAATAGTTTTAAATTAGCTCAATAGTTACAAAAGCCTTTTTGGACATACAAATATTGGTACCTATGACCAAAAAGGCTTTTGTAGAACTCAAAAAATCTCAACATTTTCACAATGCTTTACAGCAACGATTGGCATTTGGAAGGTTAAACGCTCGCTATCCGGGTGGACTTCTTTTAGAATCCTCAAACTACCTAGAGCTGTAAAGTTCACTAACTTATTTATTTAACAATATATTTCATTGTATTTTAAAATGTTTATATTACTAGCACAACTCACCCACACTTTACGATTATCAGTATGAGGACATCAGTGGTGTAGATGCTTTCTGGGTTTTAATCACTAAAACTTTAAGATAGAAATTATAATTTGCTATATTTTTGGGGTCACGGCGGCAATTCTCATCTAATACGTACACCAAAAAAGTTCACCAATCGAATTTTATTTGTCGAAGGATATATAGTTTTTGATTTCTCAGGGTCACGATTTTTATGTGTTTAGATTTTGTTCGTGCTATATTTTTTGCGTTTAGATATTTTACTTGACTTTTTAGGAAAAACGGGCAAAGTCGCAATTGAATTACCACACGAAAAAAGTTCGATTGCCGCGAGAATCGGCCTACAGGAGCTTTATTATTGAATCATTGGCTTGAGGATGGCGATTGATATTCTTTCAAAATAGAATTAAAATACAACAAATATCATGCAAAATATAGACTTTAGTACTCACAAAATATAGTTATCCTTTTTTAAGCACTTTCGTGTGGAGTTCAACTGTTTTTAATTCGAAAACCTGATCATTATCATTGAATATCACACTCCATCTTGACACAAGTGATTCAAAAATAGGGCTCTTAGGCGTTGAAGTGCCACAGTGTCCATTATTATTAGTTGCTAGTCAAAAATTACATCCTAGTCACGCAGGTAATAAAGCATTTGCAGATGTGTAGTTGTCCAATAGATATTATACGATGTCCTTACGTGCTAAATTGCGTAAGATTAGACAGCCCTGACGTGGTTCGTCGAGTGTCGGAGGTGAATCGCAGCGATAATCCTAATGGCCCATCGCCCATCGTCAAGGCCGAGACACAGTTCAAGCCCATCGTCAGGGGTGAAACACAATTCGGATACGCACATTTAGTCTTAATTTTCCCGCCCAGAATTACGGGAAAACGAAATTCGTTGCGAAACTAATTAGTATAGACTTGCCGTCATTACGGAGAGGGATCGTTAACATCGCACTTACAATGTTGATTATTTACTCTTATATCACAGTTCGTTTTTTTTTATAGTCAGTATTTTTTCTGATTTGTTCACGCATTGTGGGTAAATACAGGGTTCTCCCTTGTTTTGTCGAATAACGTTTGATATAATTTCACTATTACTAATCACTCTTAACATAATGGTTGTTTAACATAATTTTGTTTAACATAATTGACGTGACAACGTCTTAAATTAGGTTGCGGCTGGGAGTCACTTATGAAAAAGTGTAACGCTCGGTAACGTTACGATGAGTCACCGAACGAGAGAGAGGCCCGCGCGCGCAGCACTGAGAGCGAGTGAGAGGCACGCGTAAGAACGAGAGAGACAGACATAAAAAGTCGTTGTCACGTAAAACTTTCGCCCGTATACCGACTTTACAGGCAAACAATTTTTTTTTATAACAGTTAATATTTGTTTGATATAACAACGTTTGTGCTAACATTTAAGAGGCATAATCATCATTCGACCTAATAATCATTTCATCTAATTTTTGTTTTATCTAATCTTATTTTGTATAATTATCATTTTACATACTTTTATTTAGTATAATGATCAGTTCGTCTATATTGTTTTTTTTTTAAATTAAAAGATTTAAAGAGTATTATTTTAAAGACAGCAAATAGGGCAGCTTGAGTAAAACAAAGCTTTAATATTTTGCATTTAATTACAAAAAAGGAACGCCACCGAGCATCAGAACTTCCCTCTGTCACGGTAATATTATCTATCAGTATTGTAACTTCATACAAACGGACGACGCGCGAGCTATACCTACTCGCTCGGGTGTTGGCATGCGCTCGGCATGCTACAGTCGCGGACGTGCCGCAGTGACGACCGGACGGTGTGTCGGTTTTTAATCAGTGACTGCGCGAATTTTTACTAGAAATAAGTACAAGTAGCTATTTAATACGGCAAGTAGAATATATTGTGCTGTTTTTGTTGCTTTATATCAGAATGCGGATTTTTTATAGACTATAATATAATAATAAACCATTTCGTACATCTCTGTCAAGGCGCAAATATTTTTTGGTCGCAAATTTATTAGACCGATTTGTTATAATCAAACATAGATAAAAATAAACATGATTATTTAATAAATCTATCTATCTACCAATAAAAAAAAAACAACTTGTATTTTTATTGAACACTTTCTATTCAATTCACGAAGTATTTTATGTCTTCATATTAATATTTCATATTGTTTTTATTTATTTATCTATTAGTATCTGTACTTATAGATAAATAAATAAAAAGTAATAAATTTACAATCTCAAAACTAGATAGAAACTCAAAGTAGGCAGATGCAATAAAATAAAACGCTGTAGGTGGGCGACAGCCCTATCGCATGCTGACGTACTGTGCTGCTGTAGGTACTTATTTCAAGGACACGGGCCAGTTACAATACTGATAGACATAATATTACCGTGCCTCTGTTGGTGTCGTCTAGGTTAGGTTAGGTTAGAACAGTGATCCGACAACGCGCGAAGGCGAGCGAGCGAAGCGAGCGTGCCGCGGCAGCGGCCGCCGAGCGCCAGAACTCCCCTTTATAGTGTCATCTAGGTAAGGTTAGGTTAGAACAGTGATCCGACAACGCGCGAAGGCGAGCGAGCGAAGCGAGCGTGCCGCGGCAGCGGCCGCCGAGCGCCGGAATTCCCCTTTCTTGATGTTATCTAGGTTTTGTAGGTTAGAACAGTGACCGCTTTTTTTGTTGTTTTATCTAGTGTTATTCAGTTTTAAAGTTTCGGTTAAATAAAAATTAGATTAAGCACTCATTAGGCCAAGCAAACATTATGTCATGTGATATTAGGCAAAGTGAAAATTCGATGAAATGAAATTATATTACATGAACAATTATGTCAATCAAAATTAGAAAAAATAAATATTATAGGAATCGAATAATTATATCAAATGAAATTAGATATTTTAAATGTTTGTGAAGTGAAATTATATCAAACGTTGTTCGACAAAACAAGGGAGAACCTAAATACAGAAAAGGAAGTAGATTTCTTCAAAAAACTTGTATTGCACTAGTACAACTCCATACGAATACGGTTTATTATTTAGTTCCAGAAAAACCTTTATCTCTAAAATGTTTGATCTCTAGACCCCTTACACACTTTCAGCATCGCGCCGCAATCGATGCATTGTCGCGTTAGTATCGATGTTGAAGCGCGACTGCATGATGCTAATGCGCGTTTGTATCGATGCAGTCGCCAATATACAGTACATAATTTTCCAATGTTCAACTTCTGCATCGCTACTAACGCGCTTTAGCATCGCGACTGTATTGATGCTAAAAGTTGCGCAAGTGTATAAAGGCTGACAATTTGCGACTGCATCGATGCTGCATCGCGACTGCATCGTTGCTTAAACTCGCAGTGTGCGAAGGGTCTAAGAACTATTTTAGCTGTAAAAAGTAAATAGTTTTCAATCTTTGGGTAGGTACTTATTTCGTTATCCACAGTGAATTTTCTCAAAAAGTACATTCATAAGATGATGAATTATTAACCAGGTAAAAAAATCATTATTTTCATTCCTGACACAACGATTGAGCTTTGATGAATTATCGATTGGAATATTCAACAACCCCAGCCAATTACGGAGGCGTGATTATATTTCGAATTCAATGTTTAAATTCATATCTACCGAATGATATTTAAAAGGTCATTTGCCTGTTGATTGGTGATTCGTGATAAATTTGTCGTTTTTAAATAATATTTTATGCGGTTTTATTGGCATGGGCATGAACTTTAAGGTCATTAATTTTGGGTATTGACATTATTGAGGATATTATTTGTGTTCAGGTAGACCTTATCAAGTGATTGTTACTGATTAAAGAATTTAATTCGTTTAGTGCTGCGTACTCAGGCCCGAGTGTTTACTTTTTTTAACCGACTTCAAAAAAGGAGGAGGTTATCAATTCAACTGTATGATTTTTTTTGTATGTATGTTACCTCATATCTCAGTCGTTTGTCTACCGATTCGAAATAATTTTTCGCCTAATTAGAGGGTATGCCTTCTAGTTGGTCCCATTTTTTTCAATTTGGGATCTGATGATGGGATCTTGGTGTAATCAAAGGAAACTCTCAAATTTTAAAGGCACTTATAATGTTTCTTTACTTGAATCTTAATGTTGACGTGTTGTTACGTCTAATAATCAACATCTTGTGGGGCTGAGCTGATGGTGGAACTCCTTAACGCTTAAGAGTTCAGTAATTATAATGAAAGAACTTATAATAGGTAGTTTGTAGCTTCTTAAAAAACAAAAAGAAATTGTCTAAATTGGGTTCCTTTCTTTTCAGATTCAGATTCTTTATTGCAAGTCACAATTAGTGGTTCGTAAGATGGTACATGTATAATATTAAAATAAAGTACAAGTGACGCCCTGCGAGGGCACAGCAAACATGATTGGCAACTGTTGCCTATTTAATTAAATTGTAGCACGATATTAATTAATTATTCATAATTTAAGGTTACACTAAATAAATATTATTTTGCTTCATAGTTCATACATTTTTATATTTTCTTTTCAATACTTTAGAGTTTATTTAAGACTTTGTGCATTTTGGTTTTGAAGTCGGTGTTAAGTTACGATGGCCAAGTCTCAATATATTTATATAAAACATTAAAGAATTTTAATATTGATATGCGTCACTATAAGATGCTGTTAATTATTACGTAACAACTTAATGCTTCGAGTACGGAGATTCCAGGCACAATTGATTTTCAATTGTTATGGACCACGATCGTGGTCTTAGAGACTGGACGTATTAAGACAGAAAGTCGCTTAAGTAGAGACTGAATAAATTAATAACCGACTTGGTATTACATGGACCTAACAACTTTTTACCGCAGAACAACTGAGTTGCAAGACTTGTTTTTTTTGACAAGTATTGTTGTTGATGGGATCCTGTTTACGGCTTTACGATAAAAACATATATGATATTTACATGAAACTAAGACTTTTAAACTTTCTAACTTAACTTAGATTTTTTTTAGTCAAACCTATGCGTGTGGGGTGGGGTGTCTACGGATAGGTCTTTTAAAATGACATGAAGGTATCTTAAACCATTTTCTTTTAAAGTCGAACGTTTGATAGATAGACGCTTCCAAAGTGGTAAAATCCACTTTGGGCGTCCCTCCCCCCTCTAACTTCTAAACTAAGCGAGTGTTATTTTCAACAAAAGTTGGTGAGATATAGCACATTTTCAACGATTGCAAACATAACTTTGTTATTCATACAAATACTATGAAAAATAGAGTTATATTTGCTGTCCACAATATATGGTATTTTATTTTTAAGTCAAATTCAGTTAAAGTTGGTACGGAACCCCTCAGTGCGCGAGTCCGACTCTCACTTGACCGGTTTTTTATATCTGTTTGATTGCTTTAGATAAAATATATATCTGAAATACTATTTATGATATAAAGTCCTCCACTCTCGCAATACCTACATACTTTCTAAGTTAATCGTAAAACAATAACTCTCACAAAATTTTCCATCCGATTGCGTCAAAATTTGCTTCGTAGACATGTATTTCAAAACTTTTTACCAATTTAAATGTCATTCAGTTTATCACTTAACAGGAAACCTAATTCACTTAAGGGGCTACCCGGATTTTTAGCGCGCTCACTGGCGCCACTTTAGTAGAAAAATCATAACTCGTTAAATTAAAGTCCAATCAAAAATCTGGTAGATACGATTGTAGTACAGGTTCTATAGTTTATTAAGTACGTTTAAATTGTTTCTAAAGTAGTTTACTGTAGTTTGAGTTAGAAAAACTGCTAAATATGGCCACTTTTAGCATTTTTGCTAACTGTAACTGCAGATAACTCTGTTTAATTGAACTTAAACATTGTGTCTAAACCACATAATCAGAGCTACAATCGTATCTACCAGATTTTTGATTAGTCTTTTATTTACCGAGTTATGATTTTTCTAGTAAAGTGGCGCTAGTGTGCGCGGTAAAAATCCAGGTAGCGCCTTAAATGTAATGGATATGAAAATTATTTTCACTGGTAGCTTTGTTTAGAAACCACACAAAATACATGAAAATTTTACAACAAACTCAAATTCCAGTAAAATGTTCGGGCTCTCAGTGACCGCTCAGTTTTTGGAAGTACTTTAGTAAATTATTTGAGCAACTTTGTCGTATCGACAAAGTATCGTATCGATTATTGAAAGTTGAATATACATACTAATTTCAACTTTCAACTTATTGAGATTAATGTGCTTTAGGGTTCATTTGTTATTATTAACTGGGAACTAAAGGATAAGTATGAGTTATGTGCTATAGATTTACTACGGAAGCCTGAAGTTTTGTAAACGTCAGGTAATATGCATTTATTAATCTGCTAAAAGGTATTAGGAAAGAGAAACACTTATATGTATACGAGTACGTCACCTTTATGAAACAGTTAGATTTTAATCTGTAGATTTATTTTGAACTGTAGATTTATATATATAAAAATGAATTCCTGTTCGTTAGTCCCACTAAAACTCGAGAACGGCTTAACGGATTTATCTTATCTTAGCCTTGAAATGTTCGTGGAGGTCTAGGGAAGGTTTAAAAGGCGAGAAAAAACGAAAAACGCGCAGACGAAGTCGCGGGGGACCACTAGTACTTTATAACGGAAACTGCTATGACGAAGCACTAGGGTAAATGTAAGGGGTCAGGGTAAGTAAAGGATAAGAGTGAGTGAAGCGAATCCCCGTTTATCCTTAGTGTTAGGTTGACATATAAGTACCAGTAAAAGCATAAATTCTAGATAATTAACCGTATTGAGGGAGGGCGAGTGTTGCATCCTGCCTTATCTAATACTTAACGCGGTGGAGGTGCGTGTTGTTAGTTGCCTGCGCCGGCGTCGCTTAGCGGAAATTTAAAGCAAAATAATTTTATAAAATTCAAGCATAAATTCTAAAGAATGTTTAGCTTGTTCACAATAAATCGTCACATTGCAATAGGTACAGACAGATCACAATAAATCTGCAGATACTCGTGCCGTCATTACTCCGTTTATCATAACATAAATATTGTTCAAAACCTTAAGGTAATCATAGCGATACAAACTAATACATCGTTCATGTAATTACTACACCAATTACACTATGCTATGAGACTGACGACTAAATTATAGAAGCAGAGGACAAGGCTTTAAAAATAATATAGACACTTATGTATTTCAGCGTAAAAATAAGAAGAAATATAATCAAATAGTAGTAGTATTTATCTACGAAATATAATGTAGTTTCCTGAGTTCTAAATTAGTATATCACTTACATATTTGTCGAAGTTGTATACCAATCGAATAATACTGGAAGCAGATGCCCTAAAGATGCCATTTACAAAACTTGATTTCGTAAAGTGTAGAATATAATAAAATATGCTTCTTTGCCCTCCTCGTTCACAGCGCCTTCGCAATCTCGTCGAACGCCGCGGGGCAGAGAAAGTGCTCCAATTGTGATCATACCCGACTAAATTAACCAGTCACCGAAAAGTAGCGCCTTTTAGTACTAAATATGTACATTTTTAATCACCATCATACTACACAGATATTAGCTGTTTATTTCAACGGTTAAGACACCAGCCCCGGTAGCCGTGATCGTCTAGTGGTTAGGACCCTACGTTGTGGCCGTAGTAACCCAGGTTCGAATCCTGGTCACGGCAGTGAAAAACTGTCGCGGCGGGGCTATATTTTTTTGTACTTTTACTGTAAACCCTTTTGCATGCTAAAACTTTGACTATAAATATGTTAAGAAAATTGCGGTCATCTTATAAGTATGTAATATTGTATTGCGGTAAAAAAGTTGTTAAAAATAAGCGAATAATTATATTCCAAACTTACTTTACATTGATCAATTATTAGAATTCTTGAAAAACAAGCCATATTTATGGTTATCAAATATTACATATCAGAATTATTTTCGTCCGTTGAGAAATAAATAAAACCTTCATAAAGTTTTCTCTTTTATGTAGGAAATTACACATTTACATTTAACCGTAGGTACCATCTTCTATGCTTATGTAATAAATATCATTTAAATCATCATTATTGAAATTGTATTCTATATATAAATATTGATTAGTACTTTTGCTTCTTTTGATATTGTTATACATTTTACATTTTAAGATACATGTTGCTGTGGAAAGCCGTGGGGGAGGCCTATGTTCAGCAGTGGACGTCCTTTGGCTGATAATGATGATGATGATGACATTTTAAGGGCCTGTTTGAAAACAGCGCTAAATTTATTTTAGCATTAGCTGAAACTGGCACATTTTACAAAATATTCTTAATTTATTAATTTATATATTCACCTCTTATTTTGGAAGCACATTATAAAGATAAAATTGTGAAAACATTGTAACACTGAATTTATTTTCTTGGGAATGAATGTTTTCAATTTCAATTTCAACTAAATTAACGTCCACGACTTAATTTTTCAATTCTATTTGACATCCTGTAACCGTTATTGCAGCTTTGCTATGGGTCTGTCTTAGATCTTGAAATTAAGTGTGAAATAAAAAGGCTGAAAGCACCGAGTGCAAGTGGCGCAGATATTGCTGAAGTCTAGACTGGACTATACGATCGGAATGGGTTAAATTTTGTCTGGATAGATTGTTTTTAAGTATATTCTCCTTTTGGGGAGTCATCCTCAAGTAAGCGTTTAAATGTGCTAAATATTAAGTACACCGATCGAATATCTTTAGAAAACTGAGGAAATTAATTAACAATATGCGCTTTTGCTACAGTTTTACAGGTGTTAAAGCTTATAATTTATGGTCTGATTAGTAATTCATTCTTAAGTAATCACATTAAATTACAAACAAACTGGGACACTATTGTAGTATGTATGTATGCTTATCCTACATGTACCGTACCCATGTATTCATATCATATATAACCTCGTACTCTTTGTAATAAATGTCAGTATTTTACCGATATTCGAGTGTATTATTTCGCTCCCAATACGCAACCAATTCATGGCGACCCTGCCGGCGCCGCCGAGCCGGTAACAGGAGCCTGCGCACATACCGTTACCCGAATATGGCACGGGATTCATAAACATCGGTACCAAGTTGTGATCGAAACTTTACAAGATGATTATTCAATTAATTTCGCTCGTCGGAGAGATACAATTATATTTTGGTGTTCCTGTACCCGTAAATCCAGATATCAACCATGGGGTCAACTTACACTAAAGAAGACGAAAAGGTGATTCTTGCCCAGAACTCGTCAGGAGGCGAAAACAATTCACATTTAGAACAAATGAGATTCCATGCCAGCGCTACTACTATCATATTGTTGGGAATTATCCTGATTTTGGGGATCGGTGCAGTCATCCTTATCTACAAGACCTACAAAAGGTGTCATAAGAAATTGGTGCAAAGGCAGCTGAACGAGTTTACTCTTATGAGGTATGCCAGTTTACTTCGTAGTCGTGGTCGACAGAAGGAGTTGGAGGACACATCCAAAAACAATATAGTGTGACGAAGAAAGTGAACTTACAGTGAAGTGATGCGTAAAGTGAGTGTTGGCGTGCTACATCTATTAAGGTATTCGTGAACTTTTTATTTTGCGTAATAGTACAAAGCGCATCTATACCTATTTAATAAAAATAAAAAATAAAATACATTATGTTATTCAATACTAGATAATTAATATAAGGCTATTATTATACACTATGTACATAAACTTTAATGGCTGAAGAATTATCCTTAATTTTGCAAGAACTTAAATCAATAAGAACTTATTTAATTAAAATCGGACCCAGCAGAAGAGTAGGAAATATTTTAGAAATAAAGAAAGCTGAGGCAAATGATGTATTAGCGAAATATAATACTTTTATTCAATGTTATACGCAGGATATTAATTTAGGAAAATTTAATAGCAGTGAAGTTGTATTGATTAATAAAATTTGCGAAGAGTTCAGCAATTTATACTCTAATATATTAACTTTGTGTTCGACTACTGAACAACATTCCTTACAATCAGATAAAATGTCTGACGAAAAATTTGACCTAAAAATTGCATTAAGCATTTTACCTGTGATGACTAATGACGATGAGAATACTAAACAGCTCATAGAAGGTATTGAATATTATAGCTCAGTGTTAACATCAGAACAATGTAAATCGAAACTAACGCAATTTGTACTAAAGAGTAGATTATCCCAGCAGGCTAAATTGAGGCTTTCACAAAAATATAATTCTATAGATGAGCTTATAAAGGATATGAAAAAACTTTTATTGCCACAAAAAAGTTACACTGCATTACAAACAAAATTAATGGCATCAAAGCAAAATAATAAATCGATAGCAGATTTCGGAAAAGAAATTTCAGAATTATTTGTCGACTTGACCATTTCGCAAGCCGAAGGTGACTCTAATAAATTCAATGTTTTGAAACCGTTAAACGAAAAATTAGCAATTAAAAGATTTAGCGATGGATTGCGAAATAGTCGGTTGAGTACAGTCATTGCGGCGCGTAATTATTCTTCCCTCACAGATGCTATACAAGCAGCGCAAGATGAAGAAATATCATCACCATCAACGTCGGAAGGAGTTATGGGTATGTCAAAAAATTCTAATAACTATACTTCTAGAAGGAGACCTCAGCGTGGACAGTACGCGAGACAGCGTGGTTTTCGTAGTTTTTCCAACAGGTCACGAGGGTATCAATCACGCCCATACAATCAACAGTTTCAGCAGGTACAGTCATACCAAAATAATTACCGTGGAAATAACTTTCGTAATAACCGTGGTAGGTACTTTCGCAGCCGAGGCCAAGCCACACGTGGCCACGTGAATTGCATGACAACAGAGCAGAAAGTTGAATCAGATAGTCCAAAAATGGAATCACTGAATCACTTTTTTCGAGAGTAACTATGTACTATCTTGTAATAGTTTGTGTAAAATTTCATGCTACGTCAACAACTATTGTCTCGATTGGCTCGTTGATACGGGGGCATCAATTTCTGCAATCAAATATGAATGTGTTGAATGTTTGCAAATTCCATTCCATAAAAATGAAATAAGTGTCATTGGAATTGGGGGAGATATTGTTTCAGTTGGTCATATATATCTTCAACTTAATATTAAAGGTTACATATTCAGACATAAATTTTACGTATTTAAAAAATTACCATGCAAAACTAACGGTATTTTGGGACAAGATTTTTTTAAAACATTCCAAGCCATCATGGACTTTGAATTAAATACATTGCAATTATATACAGAAAACAATGAACATGTTATAGTAAGCTTTGAGTATATGACAACCTCTCTAAATTCGCACTTAGTGATACCACCGAGATGCGAGTCAATACATTATGTAAGTACGCATATGCAAGGCGATTTGTTAGTGACTTCTCAGGAATTATGTGAAGGAGTTTATTTAGGTAGTACATTAGTGAGATCAGAAAACGGAAAAATACCTATTAAAATCTTGAACACCAGGGATAAGGAAATAAAACTAAGTTATTTCAAATTGAACTTGAGTAAGTTAGATGACTATTTCATGTGCAGTTTTGAAAAACCTATTATGAATAGCGACAGAGTTAAGACATTATTTTCATTATTAAATTTAACGGAATTAAATATTGAAGAACAGAAATCAATTGAAAAAAATTGTGCTAAATTTCCCGATATTTTTCATTTGCCCGGTGACAAACTATTAACTACTCCCATTGATGAACAATCCATTGACCTAAAACCTAATACTGTCCCCATCTATACTAAACAATATAGATTGCCGAATTCTCAAAAAATAGAAATAGATAAGCAAATTCAGAATATGTTAAACGACGGTATTATAGAAGAATCTAGAAGCCCTTGGTCGAGTCCATTATTATTAGTTCCAAAAAAAATTGAGTCATCAAATGGAAAGAAGTGGAGAGTAGTTATAGATTACCGTAAATTAAACAATCAAGTACAAGACGATAAGTTTCCACTGCCGAACATTAACGAAATTTTAGATTCTTTATCAGGAGCAATGTACTTCACGCATCTAGACCTTTATCAAGGATTTTATCAAACTAATTTAAAGCAAGAGAGTAGACCTTGCACAGCTTTCAGTACAGGCCGAAATCAGTACCATATGACGAGAATGCCTATGGGACTGAAATCTAGCCCGAATAGTTTCAGCCGTATGATGACCATAGCTATGTCTGGCCTTAACTATGATAAATGTTTAGTGTACCAAGATGATTTGGTAATTTTTGGAAGAAACCTAAATTTGCACAATCAAAATTTAATGGATGTTTTCAGTAGATTACGGAAGGTAAATTTAAAATTAAATCCCATAAAATGTCAACTTTTACAGAAAAAAATGCTATATTTAGGACACGTAATATCACAACACGGTATTTTACCGGATACGAATAAAATAAAGGTACTTGAAAATTACCCAACACCACAGACTGCTGAGGAGACAAAGCGGTTTGTAGCATTTGCAAATTATTATCGCAAGTTTATTCCCAATTTTGCAGAAATAGCTCTACCCTTGAATAAAATTTCATGTAAAAATGTTACGTTTTCATGGACGAAAGAATGTGAAAATTCATTTAACAAGTTAAAATCAGCTTTAACAAAGCCACCTGTTTTACAATACCCAGATTTTTCCAATAGTAATGAATTTTTATTACAAACAGACGCATCAGGAAAGGCAATAGGATCCGTGTTATGTAATCGAGATGGTCGACCTGTAGCTTATGCGAGTCGAAGTTTAAATAAGGCGGAAATTAATTACCCAACTATTGAAAAGGAACTCTTAGCGATAGTTTGGAGTGTAAAATATTTTCGACCTTATTTATACGGGAAAAGATTTAAGATACGGACCGACCATAAACCACTTATCTATTTATTTAGCATGCGTGACCCCTCGAGTAGGTTATTAAAATTCAGATTATTATTAGAAGAATACGATTTCTATATAGAATATATAAAAGGGAAATCAAATTCGGCAGCGGATGCTTTATCTAGAATAAATATTACATGTGATGATTTAAAAAATATTAACGAACAAATGTGTGTTATGACAAGAGCCCAATATAAAAACTTGAAGGAAAATAAAAATGCAAGTGATTGTCAAAGTGTTTCGGTGGATAATATTGACACTAACTCGAGGCCTGATCAACCGAGAGTTGTGGAAATAATTAAAAAACCGAAATACTTTACCGAGCTTTCATTATGCGATAGTAAGAAAATAAATAAGATAATTCGAGAGGAAATTGTAGATAAATATAAATATTTTGTGTATGTGCCAAGTAAATCTACTTTATACTTAAATACGATGTCCCGATCGTCAGTTACGCGAGACGAATTGATGAGGGAATTGTTATTTATATGTAAAAAATATAAGATTAATGAAGTTTGTGTAATACGAAGTGAAAAAACAAAAGATATTTTAACTGGGCTCATAAATATGATTAATGAATATGATAAATGGCACGATTTGCGAGTATGTGTTTTAACCAACGCACAAAGAATAAATAACTTGGATGATAGAAAAGTAATATTGAACGACTTTCACTTATTGCCCACGAGTGGCCACGCGGGTATTAAGCGAATGACGAGCAATATTAGAAGGTACTATTTTTGGCCAAGTATGGAAAAGGACATTATAGATTACGTATCAAAGTGTGAGCAATGCAACAAACAAAAGTACTCAGTAGGCACAAAACAACCTATGGTAATAACAACCACTGCAAACTCGGCGTTCGAAAAAATTTTCTTAGATATAGTAGGTCCGCTTCCAAAAGACTCTAATAATTTTAGCTATATCCTAACATTACAGTGCGAACTAACGAAATTTACAGAGGCGTACCCGCTTCAAACTAAAGACTCGGTAAGTGTTGCATCAGCATTAGTTAATAATTTTATTTTAAGATTTGGCATTCCAAAGGTTATAGCAACGGATCGGGGTTCCGAATTTCTTTCGGCAACAATGAAAGACATATGCCAACTCTTAAAAATTAATCAAATAGCTTCCACAGCATATCACCACCAGAGTATCGGAGCCTTGGAGAACTCGCATAAAACTATGGGTGCGTATTTAAGAACATATTGTCAAAATAAAACAGATAATTGGAGCAGCTGGTTGCCGTATTGGTGTTTTGCTTATAACAACGCAGTACATTGTGAAACGCATTACACCCCTCATGAATTGGTATTTGGTAAGAGGTGTATATTGCCGAGTAACTTCGACAGAGGCATTGTAGACCCTTTATACGCTCATTATAACTATCCCTTAGAGTTTAAATATAGATTGCAATTAGCGCAAAAGGATGCGCGGGATAATTTACTTAATAGTAAACTAAGGCGTAAAAATAAATACGATGCTAATATCAAGCCTATGTATTATAATAAGAATGATCTTTTGTGGTTAAAAAATCCCTCAGATAATAAGATGGATCCGATATATTTAGGGCCATACTTAGTAGTTGAAGATCTTGATTGTAATGTTAAAATTATCAAAAATGGCAAAGAAGATATAGTGCATAAAAATCGTACTAAACCATATGTAAAAATGTAATCAAAGGTTAACGAAATGTTTTGTACATAGATATAAGAATATCGTATATTATTCACATTTATCAATGTATTATGATTTTAGTCATAAGTATATAAAAAAAATATATGATTATACACATATTTTTTTTCTTTGAAAGGGAAGGTGTAGTATGTATGTATGCTTATCCTACATGTACCGTACCCATGTATTCATATCATATATAACCTCATACTCTTTGTAATAAATGTCAGTATTTTACCGATATTCGAGTGTATTATTTCGCTCCCAATACGCAACCAATTCACTATTTTCGAATTACTTGCATCAATATATCGTGTGTAGTAATTTTCGTTCGAGAATCAATTAAAAGTCAACTTTAGCCATGGTAAATACAGTTTTTTTATATAATCATATAACTTTTGTGTGAAAAAAAAATCGAAAAGATCACACACCTAGGACGCGAATGATTCAAAAATTGAGCTTACTTACAGCAAATTTTATTATGGTTTATAAAAGGAAAGTACTAGACAAATTGCCCTTTTTAGAATTTAATAAATATTTCTTTCAGTTTCTCTTCAAATGGAATTCCAAACTCGTTGTTATTAAAAATACCAACACGCTATATGTCTAAGAAATGTGAAACTTATCACCACCCAATGATACGTCTCGGCTTGATGAGTTTCTTGTGAAATTGGGATTTTATCTAGAATACGAAATACGACGACTATATCAACTCGTCAAATCGGCACTCCGAAAAGGGAGTTTTTTTTTTTATAGCAGCTTTTTGTGTAATTAATTATGAAATGAGCGACGCAGTAAATGATAGCACTGAAATCACTAGGTGTAAGTTACATTCGTCACACAGGACATGACTGCCGAAGCGAATTAACAGTAACCAAAAAATGATTCAAATATGGAACGTCATTTCGTATGAAGTATTGGACACAAGTGTCTGCTATAATTGGTTAAAGCAATGAAACAAAAATCTTAGCATGATTTCGTAAAAACAATATTGTGAATGTAAACACGAAATTTGCGGCATGTTTTTATGTCCAAAGCTCTTGTATCCAGATTTTCTACCGAATTAAAATTAAAACGGGCTCTTTTCACATTGTACTAACAATCCGCGTTGGACCGCGTTTACGATATCAAAGCTCATACAATATTTAACACTTCGTCCCCTGACAACTAAGAATACAAGCAGTCAAACGCGAATTCGTCCGCACAAATAGCAGTGATGATAAATTTATTGTACATAAAATCCCCGTTATTTTCTTATTTTATTTTCAGAGACAGCTGTCTTTAGCTTTAGGGGGCTACCCGGATTTTTCTCGCGCACACTAGCGCCACTTTAGTAGAAAAATCATAACTCGTTAAATAAAAACCAATCAAATATCTGGTAAACAAGATTGTAGTACAGATTTTATAGTTTATTTGGTACGTTTAAATTGTTTCTAAAGTAGTTATCTGCAGTTACAGTAAGAAAAATCGCCAAAAGTGTCTATATTTAGCAGATTTTCTAACTCTAACTACAGTAAATCACTTTAGAAACAATTTAAACGTACTAAATAAACTATAGAATCTGTACTACAATCTTGTTTACCAGATTTTTGATTGGTCTTTTATAGTGGCGCTAGAGTGCGCGTTGAAAATCCGGATAGCGCCTTAAGAAGAAGACCCATAAATCAATTTACAACAAACTATAAATGAATAAATATGCACCAGACAACATACCATTTGTCGTGGTTTCGAAGTAAGGAATTTTCTTCCTTGTGTTACGCATACCAGACAACGATTATAACGGAGGGGTTTTTCATACATCCATGACTTAGGTTCCATTATTCGTGCACATAACAGAAACGTTTGGCCCTCGTGGGTTTCGCACCTCTCGATCAACTTGAAGCGTTCAGAATTCTGTGTATGAAACTCCATAGAACGCACACCTATCAAATCCGAAGTGGTTTCGCTACGAATTTAATAGTGTGCGTTGCTGTATGGAGTTTAGTACAAAGAATACAGAACGCCTCGAATTGATACGCTGCTGTTCCCTTTATGCGTGGTTACATTTGCGACTCATCAAACTGTGAAATCTGTGACAAAGAAGAAGACATACAGCATGTTTTGATGGAATGTTTTTGGTACAGATGGAAAAGACAGGATCTGGTGCTCAAGTTGAAGCTAAACCTACTGGAGGTCGGGGCGTTTCACAAATCTTGGCTTAGCCGACATTTAAACACACTAAAACGGTACTAGAGTTTGTACTTGGTTGTACTAAGGTAACATTCAGTAATAATTTTGTTTAGTACCTTCTTATTTTGAATGTTATTATAGGATTGTCATGTACAAAATGTATAGAAGTCCATGAATAAAGAAAAATACCGGCCAAATGCGTGTCGGACTCGCACACTAAGGGTTCCGTGCCAACTTTAACTGAATTAGAGCTTCACTTAGCAAAAAAAACACAATATTTTGTTGACAGGAAATATAATTTTGTAGCTAAAGTTTTGTCAAGATCTACATCATGTATTTGTTTCAAAATGTACACTCGCCTAGTTCAAAAGTTAGATTTGGGGGACGCCTATTTGGTAAAATGTGCGTAACGTTGGAAGCATCTATCTCTCAAACGTTAGACTTTTAGTGAAAATGGTTTAAGGAACCTCGATGTCATTTTAAAAGATCGACCGATATATCTACCTACTATGTTTCAACTGTATTATACTAGTTTCAGAATAAAGTGGCTGTGACATAAGGACAACAGACAGACAGACAGACTTGACGAAACTATAAGGGTTTTTTGCCATTCGGCTACGGAACCCTAAAAACGTCTTTAAAAATTCTTGAACAGAGCATTTAAAGTGATTTTTCTCATTTACAAATGTACACGAGAATGGCTAATTAGAAGAAACGCGGTCCTTTTTTGATAATTTTTAATATAAATTTTTCTTTGAACGCGCACTCATTAAAATTATCATGGTTTGTTGAAAATGTTCCTACGCTAATCTTATAAGTTTGCAATGCAAAGGGGAAATTAATGTCAAATGAAAATTATTTTAGCTTCTCTTATTTTCCGGATTTAAAATAATAGGTTCTACAATTAATTTTACGGTACAACGACGCATGTTTTAAGGAAATTGTAAAGTCTGTAAGGAGACAGTTTGCTGACTATCATATCATTTCAAAAAGAAGATACACTTTTAGAATATTCAGTTGTCTGTACACCTATTTTGAACACTTAAGTTTTGGTTACAAATAATCATAAAATTAATATTTCTTTCACAGGGATAATAATTTTATGATATTAACAGAGTATTCCATCATCCGACTCTAATAGTTTGACAATCATGAAACGGTAGTCTCGACACAATTTTTATTGTCAACCAACCAGGTGGTGCTCATTAACGCTGATATAAAACTGGTGTATCTATTGACTTAGAAGAATTTTTGAAATAAGCTTTAACATCACAAACATTAGCTACTCAAACATCAGTTAAAAGGATATTTTCAGAAACTTAAAATTTGGACTTAGCAACTAGAAATGTCAAAAACTTGACATTTATTTTGCTTCAGACTGTGGCCGCGAGTCATTGATATTGGTCATACGGTCACTTATTTGCATTAACAGTCATTTCTCCTACATTACATACAATGGTTCTTTGAATAGTGGTAAGGAAATGCTACCCTTCTACCAAATTTGCTATACCAAATATTTACGTCTGCATCCAGTATTTATTATTTATTTATTTAAAGATTTTATTGCACAAAAGTGTACAAAGGTGGATTTAATGCTAAAAGCATTCTCTGCCAGTCAAACTTTTAGGTCATGCAGAAAGATGTCAACGGGTGCAGTGAAAAGCTAAAGAAAGAAGGAACATAGTAACAATAATCCTATTATCCTATAATAATAAATATACATATTATAATATTATACATCATATAAATAGATAAACCTACTTTAAATTAGGAACTTTAACTATAAACATATATAATTATACGTACTTAAGCATAAATAAAGCAATAATACATACGTATAATAATAATATTACTATGCAATTATTCACTCATTATCATTATGCAGTTGTTCAGTATACCTGTGATGTGCAAAGAAAGTATGTCAGGCGTCTATCTGAACTTTTGAGTCTGAGTTAATTAACCTTAAGCCTATACTTGTTCCAGGCGTGGACGATGCGTGGTGATGTTCGGTAACAGCAGCTCGGAGGCGGCGGGCGCGCAGGGCGGGGATGCGCACGCGCTCGCCGCTCTCCTTGCTCACAACGTGCTTGTCGCACTCGTTGGTATTGTTGGTGAGTGAGTGGGATAGATGTATTTTGGAGTGGTATCACTAGATTGGGCTTTGTGAAGCAGGACGCTAGATGAAGGTGGTCTATCTTTATCCACGCTGAATATCTTGACAGTCGGTTTCCGCCTCTACTATTGACGGATTTCGTTTTTCGTTGTAGGCTTCCAGAACCACCGGGTACTGAAAACTATATTCATATAGATATTGCTATTACTAAATTGACTTTGAATACTTTGATTTGACATCAAAATTGATCTTTACTACATCATCTGGCTAAGAGTTGCACAGTAGATGCGTAACACAAAATATTTGACCTCGTCGCACTATTCCCAGAACCAACAGTAAATTAATGCAACTTTATCTTGGGAGAGCAAAAAAGCAGTTATATTAAGTACCTTACCTTTAGGGAGCTTTAGGGAGAGTCCTGCCTTTAGGGAGCATTCACTGATCAAATTAGAGAATTTAAACAGTCCCATATACAATGTAGTCACCATAACAGCGACACTATCTTCCAGGTAATGTAAGCCTAATGGCAGAGCTGGCATCAGGCGGGGCCGCTCGCCTCCGCACTCCACAGCTGCTCAGCGCTTGCGCAGCTGACCTGCTGGTGTGTGCGGCCAGGGTGCACGAGCTGCCTTGCCACGTCACTTACTACATCGAGGTGAGGGCTGACCACAGCAAGCAAGCTATGCTTACCTCTGGTGTGCGTTCTTCTAATATCTGTTAAATATATGGCGCATAATATACATGATGAAATTTTAATCAGTACCGAAATTTTGTGTTGAGACTCCACTGATGAATATGAATAACTTTTACCATGGGGGCAATAGTGAAATCGGGAAAAAAAACAGCTGTTCCATACAAAAGTTCAATTGGCGCGACCATGCTCGTCAAAACGCCACTATTGCTATACTCGATGCCACTATTACTGATCACAGCACAATCTTCCTAAAAATATCTTGCACTAATAAACCTATAACAAATTATAAAACTATAACCAAAATTAATTACGATAAAGCCCTAGGTTTTTTTTAAAAACAGTACAATTATCGGAGTTATTAGTATACACTGACCTAAACGATATAACTGAACTTTTAATTAAAAAACTTTAACACAGCTGCATGTCCACAGGCATCGAAAGATATGACTAACACATACTTCGCGAATATTGAAAAAAAAACTGGCAGCAAAAATTACCAGATTAAATTCTCGCCCAGTAAATTGTAGCGCAAGCGTAAATCAAGTTTCATCTTCTGTCCTATACGATACTGACTGTGCAGAAATATGTGACATAGTTAATTCCTTAAAACTAAGTAGTTCTCCGGGATGGGATAATATCCCAACTTCTTTTCTAAGTCTCGCTCTTAGTGATGAAGCGCCAATTATCTCCCATTTGGCTAACCTGTGTTTCGAACAAGGTATCTTTCCAACCGAACTCAAGCAGGCTTTAATAACACCGATTCATAAAGACGGCAGCTAATGTGACCCTTGTAACTACCGTCCGATTTCTGGGCTTTCATCCTTACCTAAGATTCTTGAAAAATTAATTAACATTAGGCTCACAAAATTCTTAAAAAAATATAGCATCATAGCAAAAAATCAATTTGGCTTTCAACGCGGCTTGTCAACTAAAAATGCAGTACAGGCTCTTACAACTCTAGTGGCGCAAGAAGTGGGTGCGGGAAATAAACGTCTGGGAGTATTTCTTGATCTGAAGAAGGCTTTCGACACAGTTTCGGTGCCCATTCTGCTTAATAGACTAGAGAAAGTAGGGGTGAGAGGCATTCCTCTCAAATTATTCAAAGACTACCTTAATAACCGTAAACAGCGTGTTTGAATAGGAAACTACACCAGCCAAGAAGCTACTTTAACTTCCGGTGTCTCACAGGGGAGCGTACTGGGACCAACGCTTTTCTTGGTGTACATAAATAATTTTTGTCTTTTAAAACTAACCAATGGCACTGTATTTTCTTACGCAGATGATACAGCTATCATGTTTTATGGCAAATCCTTGTGTGAAGTAAAAAATCTGCAGAAGGAGCTCTAGCAATGATAGCATCCTTGTTAGATACAAGCCTACTTACCTTCAATGCAGCTAAAACACAATATATTATGTTCAGTAAAAATATCACAACTCAACCCCCTTCAAACTTTGATATAAAAATTCACAAGTGTGGTGATCCATCCAACACTGACTGTTCATGTACTAGAATTAAGAAAATTGCTTTTGCTAAATACTTAGAGGTTCTCGTTGATCAGCGCCTTTCTTGGCACATTGAATTGACCATGAAAAGAATGCGAAAGACGATATGGACTTTCAAAACTTTACGTCACATTGCGAGTAAAGAATTACTTACTCAAATATATGTTGCACTGGCTCAATCCAAACTACTATATTGTATATCAGTATGGGGCTCAGCTGCTAAAACAGCTCTACTATGGCTGGAACGAGCCCAAAGGCTGCTAATAAAAGTTATGTTTCTAAATCCATATAGGTACCCCACTGAACACACACACACACACACACACACACACACACACACACACACATGTAAGCAGTAAGAAAAATAAAATTAATATAAGAACGTACTTTTGTCTTTTATATATA
Source organism: Pyrausta purpuralis (assembly GCA_963924145.1). NCBI lineage: Eukaryota > Metazoa > Arthropoda > Insecta > Lepidoptera > Crambidae > Pyrausta > Pyrausta purpuralis. The sequence goes on from OZ001659.1 coordinate 22,800,149, forward strand.
TATATATATATATATATATATATATATATATGATTATAAATCTTCCACAGTCATTTCCCGTGGCAGCCAGTACACTTTCACTGGTAGCGATTGCAGCAGACCGCTGCGATGCTGTAAGGCGAGGCCGTGGAACATCATTAAGTGCCCGACCTTCCATCGCCGTAGGGATCGTCTGGATTTTGGCATTTCTATCAGGTATTTGATGTTTAAATACTCTTCAGATGTTTATGCAGCTAAGATAACCACTCTAGTATCACATTTGACGATTAATTTTGATTTTACAGGTGCAGCAGCAGTGATCACGACATGCATGTCATATCCACCACTAGCAGCAGCACACGCGCTACTCACATACTGCCTACCAGTATTAGTGGTGGCAAGGTGCCACTGGGCCGTCCGCGTGAAACTAACCGCGCTCTCGCTCACAGCCCGAGCGGCACACGGAGAGCTACCTCTACCAGTGCCGCTCATGAGGCAACCCACATACGTCATCATCGTCGCTGGCGTCGGCCCCAGACTCGCGGAGACGACTCGGCAACGTCCTTGTCGGTATAGCTGCTATCTTCGCCGTTTGCTGGTGCCCACATGCAGCTATTGTAATTGCCAGCGCATTCGGTCTTCACGCACCTTTAGTAGTTACTCAATACGTGCTGCTGCTGGGAAACGCCCACTCCGCCCTGAATGCAGTAGCCTACTGGGTGTTGAACCGCCATGCGCTTACGTCAGCATGCGCGGCGTGGAGGTTACCACAATTGAGGGTGCGGGAAGAGCGGCCGTCGTCGACCAACGAAGCAGGCTTAGGAGCCTTCTACCCTCGCCTGCCCCCCCCCCCCCCCCGCTCTCCGCGCCCACCCCCCTCCAGCTTCCTCTATTGATGTCCGTCTATCTTCTAAGCTCTGTCAATCTGTGATTCCTGTCTCTCAATGCCTCGTATAGTCTACGAACGCCTCCGTCGGAAGCGCCGCTCGTTTCGTCGTTATAATTGTAGTTGTATGAGATTTTATAGAGAATAATATCCGTGAAGCAATAAAGTGTATGAAACACTTAAATTCGTTTTATTAGCGTCGTGAACGTCGCTGTATCACGACGTATCATGGCTGTGATTTATCCTTGGGATTTGTTTTGACCTGTCTGGAATGAAATGGTTTTGCGGTTAAAAACTTTTATCAGCATTTTAGTAGAATGGTAATGTGTAAAAGGGAGTTCAAAGGTGGTTCATTATAATGCAGCACCGAGAAAGTTGAGGGGCGAGTTAGACGATAACAGCTGGTAACTGCGCTATAGGGAGTCGTTAGGATATTACTGGTTAGTTGAGAGGATTACACACGGAATTAACAAATGAAAAATAGCTTTCTTACGTATCAAACATAATGTTTGTTTGTTTGTTTATTATGCAGGTATCTTCACACTTTAATAAGACCTATTCTAGAATATGCAGTGATCATATAGGATCCATTTTATAAGATCTAAAATTATGAAATCGAAAAAAAAACAAATGAAATTCTTTAAAACATTTAGTTAAAGATGCTTCCGTCACTGTGATACTATCTGCGATGATATCTGCTGGACAAGTTTAGTCTTCTTAGCTTGCGACAGGGACGTATGCAGCTGGAAGCAGTTTTTCTTTATAAATTCTAAATAATCACATTCATTACACAAAATTCCTAAATTAAATGAGCTACAGAGTTTTTGACCGCCTTATTTTATACCCACTTGTCGTACCCATGCAGGAAAGCGCTCGCCATTGTATCGTATGTTGAAACGTTATAATCATTTGTTTGCACACAAGGTAGACCCTTTTCAATATGATACATGCAAATATAAGGACCATGTCATAAACATTTTCAAATGCGTATCATATTAGAATACAATTACAATAGCATCATACTTCTTTGTGTATACTAATAGACAACAGTGTTGTACTATACTGTACCTACAATAATACTACTAACAACCGAAATTGTAGACGACTAATTATGCCAATACTGAGCCATTTCTTTTTGTTTTGTTTTTGTTTAGTATCGTGCTATGTAACGTAATTTATAATATTTGATTAATTTCTCAATTTAATTTTAAATTTATTTAACTTATCAATAATCCAATTTCTTAAATTATTTCATAATTGAAATGTAAGCTATTATGACAGTAGCCTTCTGTTTCTTACACATCTGCGGAACATGTTGTTGGTGTATGTACTATGTACATACGTATTAAATTTTATGTTAACCACTTTTGTACATTACCGTTTGTGTTCTTCCAATTCATAAAAATAAAATAAATAAAAAATCTTTTGTTACCCAACGTAGACTGAAGGCAGAAGAGAAATAAGACATTTTTGGCAAAAAGTGATAGGCGCGATACTTTATACAAATGTGTATACGTTTATTAGATGATCGCGATGAAGTCAAGGCAATTTTATTTATTTTGAAGCGTCGCGTAGTCGTAGAATGAAATGTACATCCATTAGGAGCAGACGTAACATAAGATATTATAGAAAGAGGCACAGTAGGCTCTCTTGAAAAACGTTTTGTAAATATAAATGAAAGATATACATATTTGTTGTTTAGTATTGGCTCATTTTAAAGGTTAATCACGTTAATACTTCACAAACTTACTTTGGTCTCTTTTTTTTAGAATCCATTGGCTCTTGGACCATCTAGTTTAAAGCTGACAGCTGATATAAAGTGTCCCGATCACATTTTTTTTAAATAACCATTTGGCCACGATCTCACTTAATGCTAGGTGAGTAAGTTTATTGAATGTCCATTGTAGCGCATTCCATTGAAACAATATAATATTATAGATTTAAATCTAAGTAATACGACTCTACTGAATCTTTTTTGTGGATGAACTTCTCGAAATTCAAGCTAAGGGTAATTTCAAAATACCAGCATAATGAAGGCACATTTTCAGGTTCGTTTCATTAAGCATATACGTTTTATAATTCCATTCGTACGAAAGACTGAAATGGCATTATAGAATCAAAGCACACGAATGATACAGACCCCGTGTTTTTTTTACATTTTGTTCTAGGTGCCGAATTCATGGATTATAAGTCCAAAATATGTTTTTAATCATAATATTTACATAAGTATTTGATAAAGCGTCAAACATGGCGTCTTACTATGACGAAAGTTTCACTCATAAATTAGACGTTTGTGACTCCATCTCGAAAGCTAGAATCTGTCTAAAGCCTGACCACGGTATAAATCTCCTTAAGAACGTGACTGTGGCCTTTCCTAAATCGGGCAAACGAAACGAAATATAGGCGTGCGGATAAAAGAACATAGAGCTGACGATAAACATAGACGAAACATAAAATCTGCAGTGTGTGAACATGCCTTCCCACTTCATACGTTTTGACCAACCCAAAGTACTGTCAAAAGAACGTCGGTTCATTCCACGTATGCTACGCGAAGCTATAGAAATAAGAAAACATCCAAATTTTAACAGAGAAGATGGTTGAAAAATTCCACCTGCGTGGGATCCAGTTCTAACTAGGACCCAAGCTAGACCACTCACTGCAAGATCACAAGGCACAGTTAGCTCTTTCTGCGTGGATAGGAATGTTAATTAATAATATGAGTGACGGTAGTGTATATTTTTCAAAACTCTGTAAATGACAAATTACATCTTAGTCTACCCGTGACCACGAACGCTGTAAAGTGTTCGAAAAAAGTTGTTTTATTTCTCATGGTAACAGTACAGGCCCCTTAGCCTTGTTAAGGCTTAAAAGTTTATTTGGTAGTTTTAACCTGCTCTTCATTTAACTTACCCATAAAAATAAACTGAAAAAAAATCTTACCTGTAGAGCCCGGAGTTCTAGTTTGCTCAAAGTCTAAAGCTTGGAGGCGAGACGAAAGCTTCCACAAATACAATTTACTATGGAAATTGAGGCAAACAATAAACTAGCTTTCTTAGATGTTTTACTTACTAGGAATTCTGATAACACACTTAGCCACACAGTTTTTAGAAAGGCTACCCATACAGACAAATATATCAATGGTACATCTCACCATCATCCTTCACAGTTAGCTACCGTGGGCAAAACTCAAATTTTCCTTTTTTTAAGTCATCGTTAGCAAGAAAAACCGCCGTATACTCATAGTACCGGTACTGTTTCACTAAGTAACCAACGAATAATTTAAATATGGAACGTCACTTCGTATGAAGTGTGGATTTATAACGCTAATGGGAAATTATTCAGATATTATGAAACATGCTGCAAGTCTATCATCTATTCAAAGCTCGATTTTCTCTACGTAAGTATTTAGGTATAGCAACAAATTTTTGTACAAAAAGTAATATTTAATGCGGTTCTAAACATAAAAGTTGACCAAATAGGTAAACCATTAAAATAATGCTATTTTGTGTAGAGATATTGCTGTTTTGAAAATGAAGCTAAAGGACATCCAATATAATTAACAAAAAATATGCCCCGCCGCAACAGTTTGCACTGCCGTGACCAGGATTCGAACCTGGGTTACTACGGCCACAACGTAGGGTCCTAACCACTAGACGATCACGGCTACCGGAGCTAGTGAGTGAGTGGCCGAAAATAACAGTGATAATGTCAAAACTGGGACACTCACAATTACTGTGCCGCCAACCGTGACATTGCGCGGCGCGAATTCTTTCACTTTATTAATAACCAAAATGCAAACGCTACTAACTTAACTATTTTTAACGAAAAAACGGAGTAATTATTAAGTTTTTGGAATATTTAGTGATATTAAGTCGTGTTTGAATGCGTGACCATTCCAACCATATAAGTGACGTATATCACGAGCATCTCCGTGCTTCGGAAGGCACGTTAAGCCGTTGGTGCCGACTGATATCGGTAGCTATTAGTGGCAGCCGAACGCATACAACGATGCTGATTTTCAGCGGGTGCCTTAGTGGGTAGAATAGTCTCTTAAAAACCAAACTAATAATGAATACAAAAATGCAAGCAAACCGAAAAAAATATAGAAACCATTCAACAAACAAACATAATACAATCATAGACACTTAATAACACAGAAATCACAAAAAATATATATAATTTAAATTAAGGAATTATAATAATGTTATATTATTTTTCAAATCATTTCACAAATTAATGATAAATCAGTTTTAATCATTAAATCATTTTTATTTAAAATAAATAAAATAAAAAATATTTTTGATTTAAAAACATATATTAGCATTAATTAATTTAAATCGTACGATAATAAATACAAAATATTTGTTCAGTCGTCGGGTCACTTTTCAGCCTGGAAGCTCATAAGCTCTGCGGAATTTTGACGGCTGAATTTGAAAATGAAATCTTAAATTTTTGTACGGAAGGAAATTAGGACGGTGGAAATGTACAAAGATAAAGCCAAATATTTTCTGAGCTGTCTGTAGTAAATTGATCGATAATACTTTAGCATTATCAGAACATAACAAAAACTTCTCGGCACATAACCCAGTTTATAGAATGTGTCAACAGTACAACACACTTTTACACAAACGAGTCGAAGTGGCTGACATCCACAACTCTTCTATCACGAAATGGAAAACTGCTCATTATAAATTTATCTAGAAATAATACTGTGAAATCTGTTTATAATATCATATTTAATTCTTATAATTTGTATTAATTAATGGATTGTAATTTTACCACAGTTCAATTTATCTGTTACATTGATCGATGTTAAGCTTATCATGCTGTGTGTACATGATAGATATCTCTGTATCGTACTTACTTTAATTTATTTTACTTGTCATGTAACTGTTGTAACTCTGTTTTGTAATAAATAAAATATTGTCTGTCTAATAAATAAATAAACCTACTATCATATTGATCATCAAAAGGTAACAAAAGTATGAATGAATTTAATCACACGGTACATTGCTATCGACAATTATAGCAAGCAAAAAGTGCTCCAGTTTCCAATAAAACCCAGCTAAGTTGAATGACTCATTGACTTTTAGCAAAAAGCAAATTCGTCAACCTTTTTAATTCAGCGCTGTTTTATTACATACGAAAGTATTCAGCTTTTTGAAGAGTGCAATCACCAGCCCCGGTAGCCGTGATCGTCTAGTGGTTAGGACCCTACGTTGTGGCCGTAGTAACCCAGGTTCGAATCCTGGTCACGGCAGTGCAAACTGTCGCGGCGGGGCTATAGTTTTTATTTTATTTATACTCCACTTACTTGACCTACTTTTAAGGCATAGGCATAAGAATTATTTGTTTATTGAAAAAGACTACCAACTACTTTTAAACCTAATACAGAAAAGGTAAAGTTTTCAGCACTCAAAGTATTTGCCAGTAATTTAAAATCTAAAAGTTAATTTTCACCTAGAGCGCTAGTCTTCTTCTGAAAATGGGAGTAATTTTTTAGCTAAAAGAATTATCGCAAGCTATTAAAATAAATCACATTCGCCCTTATCAAATGATACCACTAATTGAAGGTAATAAAATTAGATAAGCCATTCGTAGACACCTTCATCGCTAATATCTTAATTATTTTTCTTAACGTTTCTAAGGATCGTTAATAATCATCGAGCGTCCAAAAATATTATAGGGCAGAAAAAAAATGAGCGCTTTGACTCTACAAATGATATGTAATTCAATTACAATAAAGTAAACCCGAGCTTGAATTCTTATCTGTCCGAATCCACATCTCTTTCTTAGTAGGTAAGTAAGTAATGAAAGAAAGAATGAAAGACAATCACACACAATCTATACTATATACTTTCTATACAAAAAGGATATTGTCATAAAAAACAAAAATAATAATGAATACAAAATGCAAGCAAACCGAAAAATATACGAGTATAGACACCATTCAACAAACAAACGTTACTACTACTACTATACGATATACCTACTAACTATACAAATATTATAAAGGTGAAGAGTTGGTTTGTTTGGTGGAAATGTACAAAGATAATGCCAAATATTTTGTGAGCTGTCCGTAGTAAATTGATCGATAATACTTAAGCATTATCACAACATAACAAAAACTTCTCGGCACATAACCCAATTTATAGAATGTGTCAACAGTACAACACACTTTTACACAAACGAGTCGAAGTGGCTGACATCCAAAACTCTTCTATCACGAAATGGAAAACTGCTCATTATAAATTTATCTAGAAATAATACTTAAGTTTGTTTGAACATGCTGATCTCTGGAACTGCTGGATCAATTTGAAAAAAATATTTTTGTATGGGATAGCTTTTTTATTGAGGAAGACTAGGCTATTAATAATCACGCTACAATTGGAGAGGAGAGAACACATTGTTACCACTGAGACCACTATTAATATTATACAGCTGATAAGTTTATTTGCGTTAATCTCAGAAACTACTGGACCGATTTGAAAACTTATTTTTGTAGTAGATAACTTATTTATCGAAGAAGGTTTTATGCAAAAATGTCGTCCCGCTGCGGCGGAAAAGAAGGGAGCAAACTCAAAACGCGCGGTCGCAAGTTCGGAGGACCACTAGTATTACACATTAATAACAACCAATAAAAATAAGATAGTAAAAGTAATTACCTATCACCATAAAACACATGACATAAAATGGTCGCATAGGTGTCCTCTGTTTGCCCGAGAAATATCTACATTGTTTCGCCAAGCAACCTGTAAACTTACCAAAGATTTCGATCGTGACGTTTAATAATAGCTTTATGAACTGACTGACTGAAATCGCAAACTTTGTTGCCTACTTGCGTCGCAGAAACCTATCACATTTACTTAGCAAAGCACTTCGAGCTAAATCAATTCACGCGTATTAGAAACTATGTATGAGTTTGAAGTTTCATGCCACTCCGAGTCACAAGCTAGCAGAAACTACGGCTGAAGTTCATCGCAAACAGCCCACTTCACTTACTCTGACTAGTTTGCAATTAAATCGCGGTTTTATTATAATTAAATTGCAGTTATGCAATTAAATCAATATCTTTATCTATATATTTATTTATTTATTAAATCCTTTTTATTTCCATGACTTGAAAAGTTACATTAACATTGCATTACATCAGAGTTTGATTTAATAATGGATGTCACAGCCCCTTTCGGGTTTAGGCCTCCTCCAATAGCCTCCATTTCTCCCTGTTGTTGACGCTTCTAGTCCAGTTCTTTTCTGATGATTGAACTATGTCGTCAATCCAGCGAGCGTTTGGCCTACCCGCTTCTCTAAAGCTTTCTGGGCCCGTCCATTCAGTGGCGCGTCTAGGCCATCTTTCTTTCGAGAAGCGAGCTATGTGGCCTGCCCATTTCCACTTCAAGCGCTTTGCTTGTTGTAGTGCGTCTATGACTTTGGTTCTTTGTCTAATTTTTCTGCTGCTCTGCTTGTTGCTTGATACCGAGGATGCTCCTTTTAATGGCTCGCTGACACGAGCGTATTTTTGTCATCGTTTTATTGTTGAAGATCCAGGTTTGGGCTCCGTAGGTAAGGCAGGGCAATAGACACGAGTCCATGACTTTTTTCTTTAATTTGATTGACAGTTTTGATTTTAAGATTTCTTTGTAACTCCAGTACTCCAACTCATATTTATACGTCTATCTAGTTTATCCAGGTGTCTTGTGTTTTTTAAGGGTATTTGTTTACCTACATAAATATAGCTGTCAACATATTCAACTGGTGTATTGTTTATAAGTATTGAATTCTTTTTGCCGTTTGTGGATAATTTTGTTTTTGTGGAATTAATCTGTAGGCCAATATTTTCACTTACTTCTTTCAGTTCCGTCAGCATTTGCTCTAGTTCCTGGGATGTTCTTGCAAAAAGGACGATATCATCAGCGAATCTCAGGTTGCTGAGGTATTTTCCATCGATTGATATTCCTATTCCTCTATATATTACACTATATAACTCAACAACGTCTAAGCCGATTTGCCTGAAAATTAGTAGGGAGGTAGCTTAGGGCCCGGAAAAGGATATAGGATAATTTTTATCCCGTTCAACGGGGCTGGAGCGGGGGCGAAACGGGGCCAGGGCGAGACTATGTTCGCTGGGATCGCTTAACTTTTAAAATTACGAGGCTGGGCAGGACGGGGCCGGATGGGGCTTAGGGGCGAAACAAAGTTAGCTGGATCCACTATTTTCATATAAGATAAAAACAGTTATTTCGACTATTTTTTACCATTCAAACCACTCAGTGGCGAGTGCATATGTGTGTCGTCGGTAACTAGCACACTACATTCATCTAAACGAACGTTCCGACGAATTCACTTGAAGGCTCTCATCATTTTCATTATCAGCCGAAGGATACGATAAGCTGAACATAGGCCTCCAGTATTCCACAGTGACCGATTACAATCGGTCTGCATCCAATTTGATTCTGCGATCATCTGTCCATCTTGCCGGTGGACGTCCTACATCTTACTACATACTGCATCTTTGGTCGAAGGGTCTCCAATCTAGAAATTTTCTGCCCAACGGCCATCAGTTCTTCGCGCTATGTGCCCTGCCCATTACCAGTTGAGCTTCCTAATACTGAGCGCTATGTCCGTTACCTTAGTTCTTCTTCGTATCTTCTCATTTCTGATTCGATCACGTAGAGAATTACTGAGCATAGCCCTCTCTATCGATCGCTTGCAGGCTCTTAACATATTCAGATTCTTATACTTTGGATATCAATATCAAATAATCCGAGAAAATATTGAAATACTTAAACGTGTTTTTTTAATTAGTCGCAAATAATACCACAACGCCAGATTATAATTTATCAGTTGTTCTTATTTGTGCCTGTTGTAAACAACGTGTGTTGTTGTGATAACTGATAACCTTTTTATCAATAAAATGTGCAAGGTCTTTTGTGTTATCGTTGTGATTGTTCTATTAATTATCCCTGATAGAGATGCTAGGTGTAAGTATTCAAAACATTTTTTGTTGAAAACTTTACTTTATTAATGAATAAAAAAAGCAAAGTCTCTATTTTCAAACTAAATTCTAATCTGCGTATTGCGCTGCAGTTTTGACAGTAAGCAGCTCTGATTTACTGTCAAATTAGCATAATCTTGGTAATATGAATAGGTATAAGTAAAACATAAATTTTAATTGTAATTAAATAGTAGTATTATTTTAATTGTATTAAATTGACAATATTCGTTCACACTGAGTGGGAATTAAACTGCCTAGAAAATAACGGATTAAGCTGGATTGCAATACACTCCCTGATGTCGTTATATGCTCGGGTGCATTGTTTTAACTGTTACCAACGTCAATGAAGCACAATTTATAGAGCGGGTCATATATTTTTTTTTGTTTAGAATACATAACAAAAAATAGCCACTCAGTAATTATAGGTTATATGGCTTTTAAAACAAATCAGGAATAAAGGAAGTAACTATTTAAACACCTATATAATTAAGGTCTTCTTCTTAAACTTAAAAGCTTCGCTTTTGACGGTGGAGTAATCGACATTCTTTATTATTCAAATCAAAAGTTATAATTTTGTTTCCATACAGTTAATTCGCAGCTGTGCAAAGAGAAGCCATCTGAGAAACACTGCCTTATAGAGAGGATGGTGAGAGACCGCTGGCCTCACCAAGTCAGGTATTAACACTTTATATTGTATAAGTATACACAGTCTAGCCATAAATACTGTTACAATTAAAAATAATAAAGATATTACATTTGAATTTGGAATCTGACATTTTATACGATTGCTCATTGTGTTTTCTAATTCTGGCGCTAATACATTTTATAATATTTTGCGATATTAAAATGGAGCGGGGTGATAAAGAGAACCGAATCACTGTGATTGCATTACACAAAGTTGGTATGGAGCCAAATGTAATTTTTAAAACGCTCCATGCGCTTGGTATTATTAAAATGTTTGTGTACCGGGCTATCAATATGTACAATGAGACCTTCTCTGTTTGTGACAGAAAAAGATCTGGCCGTCCACGTAGTATTCGAACGGAAAATGTGGTCAAAGCAGTAAGGGAAAGAATTCGCAGAAATCCTGTTCGAAAGCAAAAGATTTTATCTCGGGAGATAAAGATAGCACAGAACCATGCCGCGTATTTTAAAAGATGACTTAGGACTTGCAACCAATAAAAGACGCACTGGTCATTTCGTAACTGATAATTTAAAAAAGAATAGGGTGGTAAAATCGAAAAAACTACTGAAGCGGTACGCAAAGGGAGGTCACAGAAAATTTTTGTTTACGGATGAGAAAATCTTCACAATCGAGCAACATTTTAACAAACAAAATCACCGTTTTTATGCTCAAATCTCTAAGGAAGCTTTCCAATTAGTCGGCAGAGTGCAACGTGGGCATTACCCGACTTCAGTAATGGTTTGGTGGGGTGTTAGCTATGAAGGAGTGACTAAGCCATATTTTTGTGAAAAAGGTATCAAAAAATCGGCACAAGTGTATCAAGATACCATTCTTTAGAGGGTAGTTAAGCCCTTTAACAACACCATGTTCAATAACCAAGCATGGTCTTTTCAACAAGACTCGGCGCCGGGTCATAAAGCTCGGTCCACACAGTCTTGGTTAGAAGCGAACGTTTCGGACTTCATCAGAGCTGAAGACTGGCCGTCGTCGAGTCCCGATCTCAATCCGCTGGATTATGATTTATGATCAGTTTTAGAGAGTACGGCTTGCTCTAAACGCCATGCTAATTTGGAGTCCCTAAAACAATCCATACGTTGGCAGTAAAGAATTTTCCCATGGAAAGAGTACGTGACTCTATTGATACCTGACCTCAACGTTTAAAGGACTGTATTGCAGCCAATGGAGACCACTTCGAATAAGCTTTTTATATTTGAAATTGTTTTATATTTATGTATAAAACTAACACACTGTAAAAGTAATAAATATTAATTGCATTATTTTTTTTTCTTTGTAACAATATTTATGGCACGACTAGGTATATTTTATCTTCTAGTTATTTAGATACAACAATAAAATCGACTGATAATTCGCCATATTTCACATCCATGATCAAATACGCACAATACGCATACATACCTAACTACAACGAATGTGACCAATAGTGCGTCGTGGCACATCAAATATTTATACTAAATAATTTAGATATACCAAGAGGAGAGCCCTGCTAATCAGTAAGCTCAAGTGGCAGTGGGCACGGCACATAGCGCGAAGATCTGATGGTCGTTGGGGCAGAAAAGTTCTAGATTGGAGACCTTCGACCAACGCGATAAGATGAACAGACGACCTTGTAAAGATCGCAAGATCAAACTGGATGCGGACCGCTTGTGATCGGCCGCTGTGGTGTTTTTCTGTTGTGCTCTCGGTCAAAATTTCACTATAGTAGCAAAATCTGTCTCGTTTAGTTGCCCATACGGCAGTTCACACCATCAGAAAAGCGAGTCGTATGAATGTGGCTTGTATACGACACAACACACAAACAATGTCTACCATTTCCGCAGCCTCTTCTCAAGAGTAAATAATTAGTTACAAAAAAAAACATTTCTAAATCAAAATCTTATTTAAAATTAGTCCTGCATAAGTAAAAAAATAATAATGGTGTAACCTCAACGCCTGCCGACATTACCAGCAACTCTGTCATATCAAGAACAACTGTTAGATACTATGGAAAATGTAGCTGCGGCTTGAGTGGCATTGGGCGGTGTGGATACACCATAATACGGGGGTAACATTTGATCGCTCTTCAATTGTTTCAGATACGTGTTCGACTGGAGCACTCAGCGGTGCTTCGAGATTCGCTGGTCGGCGCACTGTCCGCCTGCGCCGACGCCTGCTGTCACCAACAACTTCGATAGCGAACGCGAATGCTTACAACACTGCGGTGGATGGGCGTGACGGACGGCGAGCCGGAATGAAAAAACACTTACCAATTTTAAAATATTGAAATGAGTTGAGACCCACTTCTTACGTTCGTTCCCCGATTAAGAAATAAAAATTTCATTTTCTAGTAATATCGTTTTAATTAGAGCAGTAAATTTTTTTTAACAAGCCAGTACCGAATTATACGGTACATTTGTTATTGGAACCAAGTTTACTTTTGAATCATTCGCGTCAAAATTGCGTGTGATATTAATTTATTCATGTCCGATTTTTGAATAAAAAACCGGCTAAGTGCGAGTTGGACTCGCGCACTGAGGGTTCCGTGCCAACTTTAACTGAACTAGCGATTCTTACTTCCACTTAGCCAAAATACCACAATATTTTGTTGAACGCAAATATAACTTTGTTTTTCATAGTATTTGTATGAAGAACAAAGTTATGTTTGCGGTTGTTGAAGATGTGCTATATCTCAAAAACTACTAGTTCAATTTCGTTCAAACTAATTTTGGTTGAAAGTATTTGTTAAGATCTACATTATGCTTTTTTTTTCAAAATTTACACTCTATGAGTTAAAAAGTTAGATGGGGGCGGAACGCTCATTTTACGACTTTGGAAGCGCCTTTCCCTCAAACGTGACACTTTTAAAGAAAATAGTTTTAGAACCTACCAATAAACAACCCACACGCATAGGTTTGAAAACTAAAACCAAAAAAAAATTTTTTCCCCCCTTTAAATGACATTTTTATTTACATTTTGTATCTGGATCGGAAAGCGGAAAATAAGATACACCTACGTACCTAGTTTCAGCTGTGTGATGCTAATAGTTTAAGAATAAAGTGGCTGTGACATACGGACGGACAGACAGACAGACTTGACGAAACTATAAGGGTTCCGTTTTTGCCATTTGGCTACGGAACCCTAAAAACAGTTTGATTTAACACAAGATTGATTAAAAAACATAACTCAATTTTTAAGTATTCATGTAATATATTTTGCTCGGTTTTCGTGAATTTTTGGCTCGCTTTCGATTGAAAATTACACGCAATATCCAAGCGAATGATTCAAAAATAGACCTCCAGGAGCTCTAATTTGTAATAACTCACGTCATACGGCGTGTTATTTTCTTTAATTTATGTTCCATCTTCGAATGATGAGAGATTAAGCAGTGATTTTTAGAGTGATATCTCATTTTTTGTAACTTTTGTCGTTTTCGTTAAATTTTTGTTGGTATTCGAACGAAAATCACTCGAAATATTAACACGAGTGATTCAAATATAAAACTGCTGAAAGCTCTCCATCTTGAACGGGCAAACTTTTGAACTATTACAGACAAGTTCTATAGGTATTACTATTTTGACTTTTTGCTTACACAACAAGTGACATATTAGCAGGGCAAATCTAAAGCTAACTTGCCATAACTAAGTAAGAGCCTGAAAACTGTTAAATCAGCACCTGCCTCCTGCTCCTGAGGTCCGCACAAAACTGCCCGTTAAATTAAGAGGATACTTAACACTTTGAGCTGAACCTCAGATATTTTCCTTATGATCTCAATGATCTAACTCATAATGAGTGAGCTGCGGGCGTAGTCTTAAGCAATTTTTTGACATTTTGCGTAGACAATGCTGATTCAAAATGGTGTTTTAATGTATTTATTGATAGAAAAAAAAATTAGGAATGAAGCTTAAAAATACATTTTTTTAAAGATTTACTAAAAAATAGAGTTACGTGAGTTAAAAGGATATTTGATGCAGCAGAAAATTGAAATTGTCTCGCGGAATGTCGAAAATTTTGCTTCAGACTTCAGCCGCCGCGCTGGTCTTGTTACACAAAAAATACTCAGAGTAACAAGACGTCAAGGTCAAGGAAAGTTGATTAACAAATTTATTGGTCATTTTTAATTGGTCACACTTTAATACAGTGACTATCTCCAAGGACATTATTGATATTATAATACAATACATAATTAACGACTGAAGAGCGAACGCGGACTAAATTAATTTTCTTTATCATTTCATGGTTATTTTTCCCTATTACCTATATATATTCATATACATAAGTCAGTAAAGTAATATAGATACTTTTGAAACAAGATCTACGGCAAAATGTACAAGCTTATTTGCATATTGTTGGTTTTCTTCTTTGCGTCCTATTTAGATGCAAGGCGTATGTAGACTGTTAATTAATATAATCTTATCTTATCTATAACTTGGATTATTAAAGTCAGTATTTATCGATAATTTTATGAACTTTACATTATTAAAACAAAGCTAAAATTGTCAGAAGGGTACAACTTTGGCACCAGTTTCAACACCTGCATCGTTTCGTGCACGGTAGTATTATTAATTTGTTCTCTATGTTTTTTTCTGCATTATCATTGCTATTTTTTTGGCAGTTTCTGCAGGTGACTGTAAAGTAGTGCCGAATGAAACAACGTGTATTTTGCCGTTTGGAGAGCCTCCTAAAAAAGGTTACCACCAAAGGTAAGTAGGCATCCAAAAAATATGCGATCGAGGTCTCTGCCGCCAACCTAATCCAAACAATCGGTTGCATATGAACAACGGCGTCACTTCAAACAAAAGACGACGCGAGGTTCAAACGATTTTTAGGGTTCCGTAGCCGAATGGCAACAAACGGAACCCTTATAGTTTCGTCAAGTCTGTCTGTCTGTCTGTCTGTCCGTCCGTATGTCACAGCCATTTTATTCTGTAACTATAAGCACCACACTGTTGAAATTTGGTAGGAAAATGTATCCTGTTATCCGCTTTACGATTCTCATACAAAAAATAAAAAAATATGGCATTTAAGGGGGGGCTCCCATACATGAAACTAAAACCAAAAAAAACTTTTTTTTTCAAACCTATTCGTGTGGGGTGTCTATAGATAGGTCTTTTAAAATGACATTGAGGTTCCTAAAACCCTTTTCTTTTAAAGTCTAACGTTTCATAGCTAGACGCTTCCAAAGTGGTAAAATGGGCGTCCCCCCCTTCTAACTTCTAAACTAAGCGAGTGTTAATTTTGAAAAAAAAATATATAATTTAGATCTTAACAAATACTTTCAACGAAAATTGGTTTGGACGGAATCGAACGAGAAGTTTTTGAAATATTGGATAGCACATTTTCAACAACCGCAAACATAACTTTGTACTTCATACAAACACTATGAAAAACAAAGTTATATTTGCTGTCCACAAAATATCGTGGATTTTACTAAGTGAAAATAAGTGAATTCCCAAATGCAGTTAAAGTTGGCACGGAACCGTCAGTGCGCGAGTCCGACTCGCACTTGGCCGGTTTTTTGCTCTTCAAGTGATAGGGTGGCGGTACGATACATATTAAGTTTTCACTCCCTTTCTGTTTCTTGAGTATATTTTTATTGTAATATACGAATATTTGCAACTCTCTTAGTTCTTGATAAGGATCTTCAATGGAGAACCTTTATAATTCCGCCGTTCTCGTGTGTCTGTATATCTGTCTGTCCACCACGTGACTTAGCTCAGAGTCATTTGGTAATAGAAAACTGTAATTTAGCATTAGTAGGTATGTATTCTAATCTAGAACCCAATCTAGGGAAGACTGGCTCTCTTTGAAGGAGGCACATGCCCTTACCAAAAGAGGGGTTATTGCAGGCTAAATTATAAATAATACCGTAGGGATAGTTTTAATTTTAAACTTTTTAAATATTTTTATCTAAAACTAACATACAGAACTCAAAAAAAATGTTTTAACGTTAGTAATCTGCATATCTATTAAAAACGTTTTCTATTTATTTATATAAATAACATATTATTTATGAATTCTGATCACATAGGTACTCCCACCCGTTTTATGTTAGGTGTAAGAAGGTTTCTTTTTCTCGTTTATCCCATCATCAGAATTTAATTATTTTTAAAGATTTTTTTTAAGTTCTATCTTTTTACAATCTCCTGCACCCTCTAAAATCTTTCTGCGTGTCCTAAAGGTACGACTGGGAGAGAATGCTTTTAGGATTAAGCCCACCTTTTGTACACTGTTATTTGTGCAATAAAGGTTTTTTAATAAAAAAATAATTAATCAGAAGTGTTATTGAATAGATATTACTAAAATTATTGTCAGTTTGGAAAAACCGTTTAAACTTGGCACCCCGTTTGCGATATAACCTTAAGTATGGAATATATACCTTACCCACGTTTTTAATATTTATTAATATATGTTGTAGATACGCCTACTATTGGAGCAAGAGGCTATGCAAATTGGTGATGTGGGCGCCTGAATGCCCGCAACCTTTAAATGCCAATATTTTTAAATCGGAAGAAGATTGCCATAACAATTGTACAGGCTGGGCCTAAGCTACAGGACTTTCTTAGACTAAAATTTACTTTGAGTTACTAATAAAATCTACGGACTTTATTGACTGTTACCTACTTAATCCTTCCTCGTGTGAATTCTTTTCCTATGCATCTGAATCCCTCACGGATGTGTTGACCAATCAATCAATCAATCAATCAAACTCATTTATTTATCCATCACTATAGCACATACATAAATAAAATAATAATAAAAAATATATATTATCAATGTCTTAAATACTATTATAGTATTAAAGCATGCATAATATATAATCGTGCCATAAATAGTGAGGGAACGGAACCTGTACTAGGATAACCTGTATTACAGTCTTCCGGCCCCCCCATCTACGGACATGGGCTATTTGTACTTACAACTTTCAAAGCAGACAAGAATTACTAACAACATTGGAATTGAGTTTGCTACATACAGCTCCATTCATGTCAATAAATCTATTCTTGTGCTGAACTGTGCGTGTGGTGTGTCAGGTGCGTGTATATATGTGTGTGTGTGTGTGTGTGTGTGTGTGTGTGTGTGTGTGTGTGTGTGTGTGTGTGTGTGTGTGTGTGTGTGTGTGTGTGTGTGTGTGTGTGTGTGTGTGTGTGTGTGTGTGTGTGTGTGTGTGTGTGTGTGTGTGTGACCATTATACTTTTGTCAAGGGAAACAAAACAGCGCAGAAGGTCAATCTTTAAATTACTCGTTTATTCAATATGACGTGTGATTTTCTTTGGGTAGTGATTAATTTTTTTATGAAAATCAGTTGATATTGTCACAGGAGTGACATAAAAAAAGGATTAATCAATGTTGTAACACTCGCGTCTCTAATAAGCGTGATATGTCTTGACTTAAATATTCTTAAGTGACACATTAATGAAATAACACGCCAGTGATCAAAACATATAGATCTAGAGTGGCCAGAGTGCGCTGTACCAATTAAATACAACGTGCCCATTGCTCAATTTTTGAGATGCGGCTCATACTCGTATGCACTTGGCGGTACTTCTCTATTATAGCTTAAAACTTTGGTATTAAGCGATCTGTACCACCGTATCTCTGATGTAAAGCATAGTGGTCTCTCTGGCCAAACAAGGAAATTGATCACTGACGTAACTAAAGATGCTCGACACTTAATAAAGGACCGCAGACCTTAGTATTTGGTATGAATTGTAACTTGACTAGAGACGACAGTCCTGTGACAGCGACAACGGGCTTTATGGCGGTCTACGCTATGTTCGTAGTCGCACGAAGTCGCGAGATAATGTTAAGCAAAATCGACAGATTTGTAGAAAGGTATAGAGGTATTAAGATCTAACGACAAATTACCGGCTACCCTGTATAATTGTCAACTGATGGATAGAAAGTGGCCATGTGCGAGTCGGACTCGCGCACTGAGGGTTCCGTGCCAACTTTAACTAACTCATTGTTTAGAATGTTTTTAACACTCACAGTGTCATATTTTATATTCATAAAGATAAAATAAGAAACCAAATATTTGCGCACAGACAGGACATGACCTAGCAACTTCTTGGCTTAGCTAAAGAATAACAACTTGGCCCACTGTTGCATAAACAGACGGGTAGATGGCGCTAAGCGTCACGCGTAATGACGTATCCGTAAGAGACCATGAATTTCCCAAGGTCGGACAGACCGCACGATAGCTCAATTGTTAGAGCGTTTGGCTCGGTTGGCCAAGAAGTTGCTGGTTCATGCCCCGCCCTTGCGCAAATTTTTGGTTTCTTATTTCATCTTTATAATTTTTTTGTTGACAGCAATAACAGCAAAAAAGGACAAAGTTATACTTGCAGTTGTTAAAATTTTGCTTTAACTCAAAAACCTAGAAGGTTTTTTTTTCGATCTCGATTTGTAAAGGACTACATCGTGTATTTTTTCAATTTTTTTACTTACTTACTTACTCCGTTGGCTCAGCGACCCGAAGTGGATCTTGGCCTCCGATACGAGATGGCGCCAGCGCGCCCTGTCTTGAGCGATCTCCTCCCAGTTATCTGCATTCAGGGCGCGTAGGTCCTTGGCCACTTCATCTCTCCACCGGTATCGCGGTCGGCCGACCGGTCGACGACCTACAGGCTGCCCAATGTACGCCTTCCTTACCACCCTGTCTTCCGGCATTCTTTCTAAATGCCCGAGCCAACGGAGTCTTGCTGCCTTTATCTCCCCAATGATATTCGGCTCAGACACTAGATCCTCCAGTTCTTGATTCTTACGGATCCTCCAGCGACCATCCTCCCTCTGTGTAGGTCCCAAGATCTTACGGAAAATCTTTCTTTCAGCAACGAGAAGCTTGTTTTCCTCTTTCAGGGTTAGTGTCCAGGCCTCGCATCCGTACATTAAGATAGGTCTTATGACGGTTTTATAGACTCTTATCTTAGTCTTCCGACGCATCACCTTGGACACCAACACCTTATGCAGAGCTGCCGCGCATCTTAGGGTATTATGAATGCGAAATTCAATCTCCTGTTCTCTGCTATTGGAATCATTTATCAGGCAGCCTAGGTATTTGAATTTCTTCACTCCTTTATACGTAATCCCTTCTACGACCAGGTTATCTCTGGGCTCCAAGATATTCCTGTATCTTCGCATATGTAAGAACTCAGTCTTCTCCCTGCTGATTTTCAGACCAACTCTAGAGCCCTCCTCGCCCAGTACCCTCGCCTTATCGGAGACGGTGACACTGTTTTCTCCCAACAAGGCTAAGTCACCTGCGTATCCGACTATTTTGTGCTGGCCATTCAACATCACTCCACCGGGCAGTACTTGTACTTTCCTGATTACGTGTTCTAGAGCTAAATTGAATAGCATAGGAGATAACGCATCGCCCTGCTTAAGACCAGTAATGACATCAAATTCCTCCGTCAACTCTCCCCCAACCTTCACCCGCATTTTACTCACACCCGTGGCAACTACAATTAGCCGTACGAGTTTATCAGGAATCCTAAAGTTTCTCAGGATGGAGAAGAGTGATTGTCTGTCAATACTATCATAAGCTTTGGCGAAGTCTACAAAAAGGCAGTGTATTCCTTGAGCAAATTCCCATTTCTTCTCCATGAGTTGTTTGAGGAGAAAGATCTGGTCCACTGTGCTGCGGTTACGTCGAAACCCACACTGGTAATCTCCAAGAATCTCTTCGGCATACTTTTCTAATCGACCCAGTAAGACATACGAGAAAACTTAGTAAGCCGTGGAAAGGAGTGCTATACCTCTATAATTCGAGCACTTTTTCTTACACCCCTTCTTGTGTACCGGGCAGATGACCCCTACGTTCCACTCAGATGGTTGCCGTTCTTGTCGCCATATTAAAAGCAGCAATTCATACAAACGGGACTGTGCTTCTCCCCCGCCACGCTTCCACAATTCCCCTGCCAAACCGTCAATACCAGGTGCTTTATTGTTTTTCAGGCGCATAATGGCATTTCTCACTTCCTCAAAATCCAGCATTTCGTCACCATCACTGCATACCTGAGATTCCTGCACATGATCCTGAGTAACCTGTACATGATCATCATTCAATGGACAGTTCAAGAGACTCTGAAAGTAATTTCGCCACATATTATTAATTTCTATGGGATCCGTGATCAAGTTTCCGTCGAAATCTTCGAGTAATTGTACATTAGGCTGATAACCTTTTCGGACCGTTTGGACTTCCTTGTAGAATTTACGGGTATCACCCGTTCCGATTATGGTTTCCATACTCCTTACAGTGTCCTCCAGATTCAATTTTTCAATTCAATTTTTTTATTAGAATAATTCTAAAGTTAGAGGGGGGGGGACACCCTTTGACCACTTTTGAAAGCGCGTCTACCGTTTCGTTAGACTTTTAGAGAAAATGATTTTAAAATCCTCGATGTAATTTTAAAAGACCTATCCACATCCTATCCCATCCTACACACAAAGGTTTAACAAAAAATGGTTTTAGTTGTTTTTTGTCATTCGGCTACAGAACCCTAAAAATCGGGTGAAGAAGAAAATAAAGTAACCAACCAAATAATTTCTGAAGATTTTTGTTAAGAATTCAAGCTAAGCATTTCATTTGGGACGACCATCCATCCCTTACATTTCCCTAAACAACTAGCTTCGTCCTCAAAATTGTTTTTCCCTACTGGCAGCTGACATTCAGTTTTCCACATGATATTTGTGCATTTCTGCTTGTCCCAATCGAAGAGGTATCTACAACATGTATTCAAAAATTAGTCACATTTGCTTTACTTATATACGTATTTTTTTTTTGATTTCGTACCTTACGATTCGTTACTAGTAATAAGATCAGCTTGTTCTTCTCGCACGGAAATACTGTCGCTTAAATGAAGTAGCAGCTAAAATCGTCATTCGTCAGAAGAAATCGGATGTCATAAAATTGGTTAATCGTTGTTTGGTACAGAAAATATACCGTGAATGCCCAAGGATTAGTTTTTTTAAATTCGGCAAAAAAGGACAAAGTTACAACATTTGTCTGTACTAAGTATTAAAAAACTGTACTGTGTTATATTATAAACTTTAATCCGGGCTCATGCCCCATGTCACCTTATGCTAAAGCCGGAACATATGTGAGCACCTAAATTTGCATGCTCAATGTGCAAAGACTAGGTACCTTCCCTCGTGTGGATCAGTCACATCAGCCCCAACTTCTGATAGGTATACATCCTGGTGTCACCGCCTTCACCTTACACATCCCTAGTAACTGCCCAGAAAATTATGTTATTAATACTTTATTCACTTTGCCTAATCTTTGGAGCTTATTCTAACTCGTATAATTTTCATTGTCTGAAGCCCACCCACACAAATGACTCCTCAATTTAAAGCTGATAAAATTTGCTATCGTTTGATATCAATGATGTTTAAGTAGCGTGCCAGGACTTGGTTGCTTAGATCAATAACTAAAAAACGCACAAAATCTACCAGCCAACCACTTGGGAAATGCAGAGAGTTAAATCAGTGGCGGAATATTTAAAAGTACTGAGAGGGACAAAAATTTAAAATGCATTAACATAAACATACATACAAAAATTACATAGATAAACAAAATTATTTGTAAATATATAAGCATTGGATTAATAAACTTACATAGAATACATATATTTAATAAATAAATAAAAACTACAGATAGGGAAGTCAAGATATTGATGACATCTATTAAAATATTACCGACAGCAGTGAACGAAATTGTGGTTAATTCTGAAGTGATTCAAGGTTAAGATAGTGTGTGCGGAGAGACTTTTTAAAAGAAAGTTTGTTTGAGGACATTCTGATTTCCATTGGAAGAGAATTCCAAAGGCGAATCGCAGAGATGGTGAAAGAGTCCGGCATAAAGCCGGACTTGTAAAGAGGAGTGTGTGAAGAGTAGGAAAATGGGAAGAGCGCAGGTTAAGAGAAGTTGTAGAAGTCAGATAGTTGAACCGCTGTGTCATATAGGTCGGAGAGTGAGGGTTAGATATTAGTAACATATTGAAATGAAACAAAGTTTTTTTTTATTATGTCTGGTCAATGATAGTATCAAACGATAGCAGCTCTTATCAGCTTTGAATGAAGTATAATTTGTGTGTAAGCTACAAAAACTGAACATTAATCGAGTTTGAATGACCACCGAAAGTGTTTCAAGTGAAATTTTTAAATACCTCTCACTCAGAGGGGTGAGAGTTGCTACCCTCCTTTGCTGAGTATTTGAGCGATAAGATTTGCCGTAGAATACCTGGGTGAAGTATCGGAGGTCCGATCCAAAATACACTGTATAACGTCCTTTGCTGGGCATTGACATATCTACCCACTCTTGACGGGAGCAGCACCGTATTACCTCGAGGCGTTACATAGGGCTGGCGACCGACCGATGGCGGTATAACCATCCATTGTAAGGCGCAGCTAAATGTTGGACTGTGACGGGCAGCAGCGTCACAGCTGCAAGGGGCTGCATCTCTGCGCTCGCCAACCCGCCTGCCAAGCGTGGCGAGTATTGGCAAAATCCCCTCACATGATAGTACACCAGAAAACCAGGCCCCCAGTCTCCGGCAGCCCCGCTATTCCTGACTCTGGTAGCGGTCACGGTAACGGCGGGGCAGGGGGTGCTAAGAATCCCCGGAGGCTATCGCGCTGCCACCCCTGACGACAACTGGCCCTGGTAACGTACAACACGTGTACACTGAGGACAGATGAGAAGTTGCTCGAGCTGGAGGAAGAAATGAGCAGGTTACACTGGGACATAATGGGTCTATCAGAAGTCCGTAGAGAGGGCGAGGACACTCTACAATCCGGAAACCTGCTCTACTACCGGGAAGGCAACCAACAGAAGTCCCAAGGTGGTGTCGGGTTCCTCGTTCACAAGTCCCTCGTCAACAATATCGAGACCATCGAGAGTGTGTCGAGCAGGGTAATATACCATTTACTCAGAATATCCAAGAGGTATTTGCTGAAGGTCATACAGGTATATGCACTGACCTCGAAACACCCGGATGAAAAGGTGGAGGAAATGTATGTGGACGTAAGTACAGCCATACATACTTCCAAAACCTATTTTACTGTTGTAATGGGAGACTTCAACGCGAGAATGAGTTGAAGGTGGGACCTTTTGGATACGGGCAAAGGAACGCCAGGGGACAGAGGCTGGCCGACTTTCTGGAGAAGGAGGGACTTTTTGCGATGAACTCTTTCTTCCAGAAGCCGCCTCAAAGGAAGTGGACTTGGTTGAGTCCCGATGGCTTCACGAGAAACGAGATTGACTTCTTCATGACCTCCAAGTGACGGTTATTCAATGATGTCTCCGTGATCAACAGGGTGAAAACCGGTAGCGATCACCGAATGGTTCGAGGCACATTGAATATAAATGTCAAATTGGAAAGATCCCGTCTGATGAAGTCCACGCTCCGACCGACTCGTGCTCATATCCAAAATCCCGAGAGCTTTCAACTCGAGTTGTGAAACCTCTTTGATTGCCTAGACAATTGCGTTACAGTGGACGAAATTAACAACGGGTTTGTGGACACTGTTCAAACGGTGGGGTCTAAGTATTTTAGGCCTGGCCGTAAAGATAGACCTCAAAAACTATCGGTCCACACTCTCGACCTTATGGCAAAACGTCGATCTATGGCACTGCAGACCTCTGTTAATGCTGAAAACTACAGGCAGCTCAATAGACAAATATGGAAGTCCCTGCGACACGACATTCGTTGCTTTAACACTAATAGTGTTAAAGAAACGATAGAGCGGAACCAAGGCTCCAAAGTGTTTGCAAGGGACATGTCTATTGGGCAAAGCCTGTTGACGAAGCTTAAGACGGAGGACGGCAGTGTAGCGTCGACGAAAGCACAGGTTTTGAGGGAGATCGAAAGGTTCTATGGGCAGTTGTACACCTCAGTTGCCAAACCCGTTGATAGCTCGGCCAGAGACCCACGAGCTATCCTGACCCGTCACTACACCGAACCCATCCCGGACATCAGCCTCTACGAGATTAGGATGGCCCTTAAATAGCTCAAAAACAACAAGGCACCTGGCGAGGACGGAATCACAGTAGAGCTTCTGAAGGCGGGTGGAACACCGGTACTTAAGGTCCTTCAGAGACTTTTTAATTCCGTGCTGCTAGAGGGCATCACGCCTGAGGCATGGAACAGGAGTTTAGTGGTGTTGTTCTTCAAAAAAGGAGACAAAACCTTATTGAAGAACTACAGACCCATCTCACTCCTGAGCCATGTCTACAAGCTATTTTCAAGGGTCATTACGAACCGTCTCGCACGTAGGTTTGATGACTTCCAGTCTCCCGAACAAGCCGGTTTCCGAAAAGGCTATAGTACCATAGACCACATCCATACGCTTAGGCAAATTATACAGAAGTTCGGACTTCTGTATATAATATGCCTGTATGCTTGTGTGTATAATATGCCTCTATGCTTAGCGTTTGTGGATTATGAGAAGGCCTTTGATTCGATCGAAACTTGGGCGGTGCTTCAGTCTCTGCAGCGGTGCCACATAGACTATAGGTATATAGAGGTGTTAAAGTGCCTCTACAATAACGCCACCATGTCGGTCCGAGTACAGGAGCAGAACACGAAGGCGATTCCATTGCGGAGAGGTGTGAGACAGGGAGATGTCATATCTCCGAAACTGTTCACAGCGGCATTGGAAGACGCCTTCAAACTTCTGGAATGGGAAGGAATCGGCATCAATGTTAATGGCGAATACATCACACACCTCCGATTTGCCGATGATATAGTTGTTGTGGCAAAGACGCTGGACGATCTTGGCACTATGCTCGAAGACCTTGACCGAGTATCCCAACAAGTGGGTCTTAAAATGAACATGGAGAAGACGAAAATTATGTCGAACTCCCTTGTCGTACCCACTCCAGTATCCGTTGGAAACTCAACTCTCGAAGTTGTCGACGAGTACGTCTACCTGGGACAAGTGATCCAATTGGGTAGGTCCAACTTCGAGAAAGAGGTCAATCGACGAATCCAACTCGGCTGGGCAGCGTTCGGGAAATTGCGCAAGAGTGTCTTCTCATCTCATCTACCTCAGTGTCTGAAGACGAAAGTCTTCAACCAGTGTGTGTTACCAGTGATGACATATGGATCCGATACATGGTCTCTTACTATGGGCCTTATAATGAAGCTCAAAATCACACAACGAACGATGGAAAGGATAGCCCTTTCCATAGGTGTTTCTCTACGGGATCAAATCAGAAATGAGGAGATACGTAGAAGAACTAAAGTAACGGACATAGCCTTGAGAATCAGTAAGCTCAAGTGGCAATGGGCAGGGCAAATAGCGCGAAGAACTGATGGCCGTTGGGGCAGGAAAGTTCTAGATTGGAGACCCTTCGACCAAAAACGCAGCGTGGGACGTCCACCAACAAGATGGACAGACGACCTTATAAAGATCGCAGGATCAAACTGGATGCAGACCGCTAGTGATCGGTCGCTGTGGAAAGCCGTGGGGGAGGCCTATGTTCAGCAGTGGACGTCCTTTGGCTGATAATGATGATGATGATGATGATGTTACGTAGGTACTCTTTGTATGAAAGTCAACGCACATCTATCAACTTGGTAACGTCACCACGTCGGATCGAGTTCAACTCGAGACCCACTTTTGACCAGCGGCGTATGCGTTGAAACACGCTTACGGCGAGTCGCCCGATGGTTCCCAAATTGGTTCTCAACTATCCGCCCACAAAACAACTGTCATAAGTTGTAGCAAATGCGATCCTAAGCGAGGCGTTCGCTATCCGGTTCTGATCCCATGCCGCGGCGTTGCTGATCCCTTCACGTAACATGCTGGCCGTAACGCGACAACGTTCGGTTGTCGCCTGGTTGGTGCCGTTCCTCATTATGGGTGGATTAATAATCTTTAATGGTGCTCAAGTGAATGCGCACCAAAAGTTCACTCTCTGTTCCTTCACCGTCTATGTTCAGTGAGACGGGAAATTGACCGTGTGGCAAAATGGCGCTCAGTTCGAAAAATAAAAATTTAAGTTAAGTAGATTTGTATAATTTTAGAGTGTTATATAAATATTCATGGATATTGGAATTTAAAATATTTTTTTATAATACTGGCTACTTACGCCTTGCATCCAAATTGGACACTAAATCGAAAATTAATAATGAGCAAAAAAGCTTGTACATTGTGCTGTTGTCTTTATAAAACTGTTTCAATCCTCTTTTTTAGAATATTGTATAAAACACAGGGACTAATAACCATAAAATTATTAAAGAAAATTGATTCGATGAGTATAACTGACAATAGCGTTCCTAATGATAATTGTATGAATATGCGGGCCCAATCAAGAATTTATTAATCTTCACTAAAATAATAAAAATATGAAGACTTATTCCTCTAATTTGTTTGTTGGCAATGGCTAAAGTCAAAAACTAAAATACAATAAAATTTCTTTAAACAAAATAACGACATTACATTTTACTTAACCCTATGCGTAAGTGTTGTTTTTGGAAAGGTTTTTTTTTTAAATGACGACGAAGCGCTCCCTAACATCAAAGGTTAATCGGAAGTAAATAGACCCTTATACAGTTAAAGTTGGCACAGAACCATCAGTGCGCGAGTCCGACTCGCACTTGGCAGGTTTCATATATTATCATTAATCATTCATAAATTCTTAATTAAACACATATATTAATAATAAAACTGCAAGTACCATTACGATACATATTGTATTTTTTTAATGAGTGAACGTCGAAAGTAAGTGAAATCTAATGTACTTTACGGTTATTTGAACAAGCCAACATGGGTAAAAAGAAAAGTCTAATGGTTTAAGAGATATTCAATAATATATATGGTTTTCACAAAGTATATATCCTGTTAAGGGCTGATTTTTCAATGGTCAGATAAAACTTATCAGACTGATAAATTATAAAGCGACAGATTTAAAAAAATATACAGGTACCTATGATTGCTGACAATTAGGTGACGTTTTCAAATTAGCCATATTGTATTTTGTTCAACGAATTTATTTCTTATCTGACTATTGGAAAATCAGCCCTTAGTTTAAGTATTTGTAAACGTCACTTTCGTTGTTACCATATTGCGAAATTAAATGATTTTCTCAATTATAATATTTTTTGCCTAATTGAACTACGCAACGAAAATCTCTTTTCAACAATTACTTTGTTAATTTAGTCAGAAAATAACACTATTACTTTTTTGGTCTAATAAAACTTTACTAAAAAGTTAAAAGCCCTGTGTTGAAAAAATTCGTACCCAACAGCTTAAAACTTAACAATAAATTATTGAATACCTTTTAACCATGAGACTTTTCTAAACCCATATTGGCCTATTCTGATAGATCATATATCTGTGTGAATAGCGGCATTTACATAAATGTTATTTTTCAGCTATTGGTTATTTTTAAAATGTATAAACGTATTTTTGGTAATCTATTTTTGACGAAGAACTCCAAAAAAAAACTTGCTAATATTTGAAGGAGTTTTCGAATTAATCCGATCTGATACTAAATGTCCCAGCACTACGGCAAACAACAGAAACTTTCATAATTAGATTTGATTAATATTTTTGACTTGAATGTCGTTACATTATATATTAGTTTCCATGTACATAAAGCTAGTAATCCTACATCAATGAATGACCAGTGACCGCAAGATACAATGAAATTCAATACATTGAGCTAATATAGGTTTCATAGGTAATATATTTGATCTTCATAGTGGAGTACTTGCGGTCAGACTTTAGCTTTACTCAATTGATCGCTTTGATAAATTAACTTTGGTTAACTAGCAGTTATCTGAAAGCCGAGATATTGAGCCAGTTCGCATACAGTTGTTCTAGCGAGTGCACGTACGCCCGATCGGTCCTTTAACTTAGTGTTGTAAGCACACCGCGACCACTATCGATATCGATAAATTCATCTCATTAAGTATGTGGTGCAAATCCACCCAAAATGGACAAGTTCCTCGGTAGGTCTTCGCCGAATCCTAAACATACAAAGCGACAAGCAGAAGATTCTTCGTCAGTGTTTCGAACAGCAAAACGCTTAGCATTTGCACAGTCTGTGGACAAAGGGAGACCGCAGACTATCTTTCATCCTAATAGCTTCGAGCCACTCCAGCCAGATGTGGATACAGATGATGATTTAGCGACACAAAGTCATGAAGAAGCTACCAAGCACAAAAAGGCAAGTCACATTCCTCCTATTGTCTTACAAATGGAAAAAGATTGCACTCATGAAAAGGTCAAAAACCTTATAATGAACCACACCAAGAACTTTCATCTTCAGTACCGCGGTAATGGAAGAGTAGCAGTAATCTGCTATACTTCGGAAGCTCACAATGTTCTCAAAGAAGGGTTACGCAAAGAAAATGTCCAATTCCTGACTTACTCTAGGAAGGACGAAAGAACACCTAAACTGGTCATGCGAGGACTACCTGCCTGCCTGCATCAACAGCTGCCAGACGAACTGGCCGCCTTGGGATTTAAGGATACCACGGTGACTGTGATGAAAACAAAGAAAGTTGTTGAATGTCCGCCATTTTTAGTCAAGTTGGCCCCTGGAGCAGACATCAAAAAATTCCGTCAAATCAGATACATCCTAAATTGCGTTGTAACGATCACAAGATATAGGTCTAATCAAACCTTAGGCACTCAGTGCTTCCGTTGCCAAGCTTTTGGTCACTCCTCGAGAAATTGTAACATGCTCCCACGTTGTATCAAGTGTGTAAACCAGCATCCTTTGGAGCAATGCCCCAAGACTGACCGCAATGAACCTGCTAAGTGCGTCAACTGCAGTGAGAATCATCCAGCTAACTATAGAGAATGCAGTGCGAGGCTTGCGTATATCCAACGAATTCGTAACCAACAAGAAAACCAACGCAAATCACGAAGACCAGCAACATACGTGTTACCGGGAAGGTCTTGGTCTGACGTAACGAAACAATTACAGAGCAAGATTCATCCATCACCGTCGCAGAATCTCAAAAGCTCGCAATATGAAACTCCAAAGGAACAGGGCCTCATACATCAACAAACATTAACAAGTAAAGGTGAAAACCATAACAAAGCTTATCTACAGCAGGAAAAAGCACCTGAAGCCAGCGACGTAGTCACCAATGAAATCCTTACAATTCTGACAGCTGTCAGAGAACTAAACAGTAAATTTGTCGATTGTAAATCACTGCTCGACAAAGTAATGTTGGTGCTTACGCACCTTGGTCACTGTGTGTAAACACGTTCAGCTAAAATTGATGTGTTGGAACGCTGACGGCGTTCGAAGTAAAATTCATGAGTTGTTGGATTTGGTGGGTGCCTAAAGAGCCGATATCGTGGCAATTAGTGAAACCCGTCTAAGCAAAAAATTTGCCCTTATTACTCCTGGTTACAATTTATATAGGCAAGATAAACACGGTAGCGGTCGTGGGCAAGGGGTCGCTATACTAGTAAAGCAAAATATTGAACATAGCATTCTCCTTATACCAAATACACAACACCTTGAGGCGGTAGGAGTCAGAATTGTGGTGTCTGGTCGCGAGCATATCTTTGTTTCGGCTTATCAATCCCCAAACCTACCATTCTTTACAAATGACCTTGATATTTTATTGGCTCTTGGCCAACGTGTTGTAATTATAGGTGATTTCAACGCAAATCACGACCTCTGGATACCTGGAATTAACAACTCTCATGGAAATAAGCTTTTTGACCACATGTTATCATGTGACTATACAATCCACGCAGCTAGTACTCCGACTCTTATACACTATCGTTCTGATCTTACACCTACAAATCCTAACTTGGTAATAACACAAAATGTTCAGAGCATTAGCCATATCTATGCGCTCAATTGCCTCTCGTCAAATCACCTACCACTTTTATTCACTATAGGTGGTCAAGTGGCGCTTAAACCACCAGTCAACTGTTTCAACTACAATGACGGCAACTGGGAAGGATTTCGTTCACACTTAAATAATTCTATCTCCTTAGATTCAAGTATTCCACAAACTCGAGATGAAATTGACAACAATCTATCATTTTTTAGCAACTGTTTGGTTGAAGCTCGTAACCGGCACGTGCCCATGAAAACTAGACCTACTTGCGAGGGTTCACGTTTGCCATGGCACATACGTAAACTGATTAAATCTCGTAACCGGTTGCGTCGAGACCTCTCTGATACAGTTGATCCCTTTATCAGAAAGGAAATGCGCTACAAAATTAACCATCTCCAAACTGTAATAAGATCAAAAATTCAAAAACATGTGGATTCTGTTTGGAATGATAAACTGGCGAAAGTTGACAATCCTGGCTCTGATATCTGGCGTTTGGTCAAATCCTTAAAAAATAGCTCAACGGAAACACCCCAACTAATAAAGGCAGATGGCTCCTTAACCAGTGACACCCTTGAACAATGTGAATTACTAGCTGATGCTTCCCAGTCTAATATGCTATTAACCTACGACTGGCATGACCCTGTGCTGGATTCTAAAGTTCGAGATTCCATCAATAGCTTGAATGACCCTAGTCCGAGCAGCTCGATTCCCTCTTTGGTACGCCCTCATGAGGTTTGGCGCCTGATACGGAGACTGAAAAGGCGTAAAGCCCCAGGTGAAGATAATATTCACAATGCCTTACTAAAAAACTTACCACAGAAGGCCGTAGTGTACCTAACTAAAATCATGAATGGGTGCCTTCGCCTAAGTTACTTTCCAAGGGCCTGGAAATCAGCAAAAGTTATCGCTATAAAAAAACCCAACAAGAACGAAAGGGTGCCTGTTAGCTATCGCCCAATCAGCCTTATTCCGGTTTTGGCCAAGCTGTTTGAGGCAGCTATTTATTCACGTCTCTTGAAAGTAGCTGGGCATTTTCTACCGAATAAACAGTTTGGCTTTAGGCGTGCCCACTCCACGACACACCAATTGGTCAGAGTGGCTGAGCATGTTTCTTACAATCTTAACTTGCGCCAGTCGACGGGCATGTTCCTACTCGACATTGAAAAGGCTTTTGACGCGGTATGGCACGATGGTCTTCTTCATAAGCTTTTGACTCTAAAAGTACCTATTGCATTAGTTAAAATGATACAGTCATATCTTACTGATCGTACTTTCAAGGTTTTTTTAGGTAATGCCTGCTCGCAGCCTAAAAATATTCCAGCAGGCGTGCCTCAAGGGTCCATTCTTGGCCCTTTTCTGTTCATACTTTACGTTCATGACATCCCCATACAGACACGTACAACCCTTGCATGCTTCTGATTATTATAGATCTGATTATTAGTAGACTGCAATTGTCATTGGATGGCCTTCAAAGTTATTTTCAAATGTGGAAATTAAAACTAAATGAGACCAAAACAGAAGCAATCATGTTTTCTCGCAAACATAAGTCTCCTACTAGAACTTTAAAAATAGGTCAACACTCTATTCCCTGGAAGGATTCTGTTAAATATCTTGGCATTACCTTTGACAGAAAGTTAAAGTGGACCAGACATGTAAACGAAACCAAAAGCAAAGGAGCCTCTGCGATTATTGGGCTTCATCCCATCTTCAGCAGAAGTAGTTGCCTGAGTCCAGTTACCAAAATGCGGATCTACCAGACCCTTATACGGCCGCTCCTTACATATGCGTGCCCTGTATGGAACACCACCTGTACCTCAAACTACCGTTCCTTGCAAGTAGTACAAAACAAGGCATTGAAGATAGCATTCAATACCAAATTTCGAACAAACTTAGTAGAATTACACGAACATATACATTTCTTAACATTAAAGAAGTACATTTTAAAATTAACCCGCAATTTTTTTAATAATATAACTAATCACACTAATCCATTAATTTACAATATTGCACGTACAAAAATAAAAGACCTGCCGTATATCGACACTTACGGCACCTACCGCCTACCCCATCACTACGCGTGACGTCTCCGGTTGCTCGTGCGCACTCGTATTATTCCGGTTACGCGAATACGCCATCTTATCTTGAGCCCGCCTCACGCGCCTAACACACAACGTTGAGGGATCTTGCTATGTTTGTCATCGCAAGGACTTTTAAAAATACCTCCAGTATTGATTTTTTAAATTGATTTAACGTATGTTTGTAAATTCTATCATTGGTTTTGTGATTCATTGTTTATAATAAGTACTTTAAATTTACTAAAAAGTTCTTATAGTGCCATTAATATCTGTTTGCAAAATATAATAACTTTGGGAATGTAATAATATAATAATGCTATCAGTTGTGCAAGCTTTAAAAGGTGTCTAGCCTGACAAAGTGTTTCGTCCTGTGATGTAAGTGTATTGTTATGTTTTTGTCATAGTGCACCTGTTCCGTAAGTTTGTGTTATATTAATAAAGAATTTTGAAAAGAAAAAAAAAGAAGATAGATCATGAACTTATCCATCTTCGAATTTCGTTTGATTTACTACTTACGGGACACCTATAATTACTGAAATAGTTAAGTCAAAAAGTATCAATAATTTACGATTTTTCCCGATAAAATTGTATTCAAAAGTTAAAAGTCCTGTGTTGCAAAAAAACCTACCGAATACTTTGTTCCCAACAGCTTAAACCTGTACTATAAATTAATGAATATCTCATAAACCATGAGACATTTCGTAACTTATATTGGCCTATTCTGACAGATCATTTATCTACGAATTTCGTTTGAACAACTCTTTACGGGACACCCTCCTGTATTATCACTTAATTTAACCAATATTATGGAAGTTTTCGTTTTTATGCCCTATTTGGATGCAAAGCGTCAGAGACAGTTTTGATAGTATTAATAAACTTAAAAAGGGATAAATCCCCTTTTTGGTAATAATTTTTTGGCATTTGTTACCGATGTATTTAAAGTCTAACATGATATTTAAAAGTAGTAAAAAAGTAAATTTAGCCTGTAACATCCCACTGCTGGGCAAAGGCCTTACCTCATCTATGAGGTAGCTTGAGCCAAACTCCACCACGCTGGCTCAGTGCGGGTTGGTGGAGGGGTGTTTGCAAGGCAAGCGACTAACCCTGCTGTCAGATGTTATCAAGTCACCCATAAGGCCTCTGACTAGGCTTGACGACTAATATCAACCGATATTAGCCGGGACTAACGGCTTAACGTGCCTTCCGAAGCACGGAGATGCTCGTGATATACGTCACTTATATGGTCGGAATGGTCACCCATCCAAACACGACCGCGCCGTTGGTTGCTTTACTTCGGTGTCACTACCAAAGCGCACTGCTACCGCTGCGCTTCGAGCACCTCGTACTTAAAAGTAGTATATTAACACAATGTTCTCGGCAGTTATTGTCGATGAGTGTAAGGTAAAGGCTTTAACACTAGGATGTACTGCCGAAGTTGGAGCAGAAGTTTGAGATTATGTAAAGTAAAACATAGCAAAGGTAAAGTAGCCTGTGCTTACCGGGATG
Organism: Pyrausta purpuralis; assembly: GCA_963924145.1. NCBI lineage: Eukaryota > Metazoa > Arthropoda > Insecta > Lepidoptera > Crambidae > Pyrausta > Pyrausta purpuralis. Next base: position 22,834,095 of record OZ001659.1, read on the forward strand.
TTTATCCCGGCAAATGCATCAAGCATATTAGGCATAAGTTTGTATGAGCTATACTCAACCATGCGGGCTCAGTCACAGTTCAGATTGCTGAAGGTACAACAAAAGTAACAAAAGTAATTTATTTTTCTCAAAGGAATGACTTCATAAATCTTGACATTAACTACTTGGGACAGACAATTGAAAAAACTAACACAACAAAATTTAGGACTTCATATTGACGATAAACTAAAATGGAAAGCACATATTGAGAATGTCTGTTCAAAAATTAAGCAGTCTGCATTTGCACTTTACCGACTTCAATTAATAGTCAACGAAAGAACTAACTGCATATCATAGCAACGTAGCAAGCACTCTCAGATATGGTGTAATTTTCTGGGGAAATGCTACCTAAGTAAAGTTCTACGGGACAAAGTATATAAAGCGCAAAAGTCCTGCATAAGATCGATGTTTAGCCTTAAATGTGATGACTCTTGAAACCTAATTTTATTGACAAAAAAATCTTAACACTACCGTGCGTGCATCTATATTTTCGAATGTCCTTTGTTTATAAGACATAACATTGAAAAAAAATATTTTCTGGCTCGAGAATGCCACAAGGCTCAGTTGGTGCTAAATCAAGTCTATTTAGTAAAAGTGTAATGCTCCCCGGATTTACAACAAAATACCGAAAACAATCAGAGACTTGAATGACATTAATATATTTAAATCTAAATTGCATGAATATTTAATTCGAAAATGTTTCTATACTATTAATGATTTTGTGACGGAGAGAGCTTCTGACTGACATAATTAATTTTAATGTATTTTTTGATCGATTGAACTTACCTTAATTATTATTGTATTAACTGTATTTAACATGTGTCCTTCTATCATTGTACGCCCTAGCTAGAGGCAGGACACAGAGAGTACTTCTACCATTGTTCAACGTTTTTAACCTGTGATCCACAATAAAGACTTTTATGATTATGATTATGATTATGATTATAAGAGATTTTAGCAGTTAAAAATTTGATCCAAGATAATAGGCAAATTAGATATCATGAGATTCAGCATATATTGAAGATTGGATCGTGAAGTGTTCAAGAGATTCTTCACGAGCATCATCGCGTAAGGAGGATAGTATCACGCTGGGTGCCACACTCGCTCGCCGACGCTCAGAAGCAGGCCCAGGTGGAATGGTGCCGTGATATGCTGAACAAGTTTGAAGTATTGAATTGAATTGAATTGAATTGAATTTTTATTTATTTGACACACATTACATTCAAATTACATTATATAAATTAAAAAAAAAAACAATTAAAAACAACTAAAATTAAATTAATAAAAAAACAAAAAACAAAAACAAAGCGCCTAGGTGTGCCAAAAAGGTCCCCGCTCAGTATATGTCGTGACAGCAGATGGTAAGCATGCTACGACACTGATTTTCAGCGGGAACCCCTGGGCACTGGGTGTAAACACACACTTAAATAGAAAAAAAACAACAACAAAACACAAAAAAAGATTACATTATTACAATTAAATAAGATACATAAATCATTTATTCATTAATTATCATATTATATTAAAATTAAAAGATTCTTAACAAACTAAATATTTACAGTACTAGCTGCGCTTGCAGCGCCCTCATCTCGCCGGTCTCGTACCGGTCGCGCGGGCGTGCGTTCCAACCCTAGTATCTGTTATCTGTATCTGTCAAATAAATAGACCCGCCCTGCAACCCACACCTAACCAAAAAAAAGTGAACAAAATCGCCACGTTTCGCTTTGATAAAAAACCACACCCCCAGATTCAAAATTAATTTCAGTTTGTAGCCGAGTTAAAAATTAGAAACACGGCTGAACAAAGAACAGCGTGTTTACGATATCATTACAGGTGATGAATCCTGGATCAATCCTTTATCAGTACGATCCAGAAACCAAGCGCATGTCGCCTGTTAGGGTGTTTCAAAATGAACCAATGCCTACCAAAGTGAAGCGATCTCGGAACGGGGGGAAGATTTTGATCGCCAGCTTTTTTAATTTGACTGGCCACTTGGTGTCGGTTCCCTTACGAGATCAAAGAAGCATCAACGCCTAATGGTATACTACCAAATGTTTACCAGAAATTTTCTCTGTTATGAGCAGCAAGCGACCAAACACTTGGTTCCGCAGACTACTGCTCCACCATGACAATGCGCTTGCACACACCGTGCTCAAAACGAGGGACTTCCTAGACAGCACGTCAGTCAAACTCCTGGGTCACCTTCTTTACAGCCCTGATCTAGAACCGTGTGACTTCTTTTTATTTCAAAAAAAAATAGCTCAAAGGGAAACAATTTTCGTCGCCGGAAGATGCGATGGCTGCGTTCCAGCGGGCTGAAAACGAGGTGTCTGTGGTGGACTGGAAAAAGTGTTTTGAAAACCGGTTCTAGAGGCTGGTGGATAGTACTTTGAAAAGATTCAATAATAATATTTGTAGGTACTTGTAGAACTATTTTTTTTGTCGCACAACTTTCTGAGTGTCCCACGTATGAGGTAACAGATACAAAAAAAGCATATAGCACAGCTGCGTCTTGTCCAATCAGGGCATATAATCTGCGTATCCATTCTTGCCGCTTCCGAGGTGCCACGGCAATTGCAGACGGTGCCCCTACCGTCTGCAATTGCCGTGCGATCCAGCGGGCAAGTGAGCTAAAATACCTTGGTCTATTACTGGATGAGCACCTTACTTTCGCACGTTTTATTCATTTTTTTGCAACAAAGTAAGAAAAGTAACTGGTATTATGCGAATTTTGAGGAAGTGCGCGGATTTAAATACCATGAAAACCGTTTATTATGCTGTGTGTCATTCGATAATCACATATTGTTTGAGAGTCTGGAGTGGTGGTGCAAAAACTTTTATGTTGGAGCTGGAAAGGGTGCAACGTGGTATTTTCAAGGTAATGCTGGGAAAACCAATTTTGTACCCCACTAATGCCGTTTATAATAATATGAAGATGTTGCGCGTGAGGCAGCTGTATATCTTAACTGCTTCTCTAGATACTCACAGTTCCGCCCCGCACCTGGAAAACTTTGACACCATTGTTAGTCGTCGTATCTACAGACTGCCTGTGCCCGCTGTAAGGACTAGTTTTGCGAAACGGTTTCCCAGATACTGCCAGGTTGCAACCTACAACAACATGGCAGCGATATGGAACTTCATGAATTGCTCTCTAAATGAAGTAAAAAAACGCGTTCTACGGTTACTTTGTTCTCTAGATTACACACAAACTGAATATCTGATCTGCAATAGCTAACCTAACATACTTTATCTTTTTCTCTCTCTCGCACGCACACACACACACACACACACACACACACACACACACACACACACACACACACACACACACACACACACACACACACACACACACATTCACTGATCTTAAAAGTGCCAATACTTCAGCATATTACATCTGGTCTCTCAATATACAGGCAAAGCCTAGTTTGAGAGCCTTGCTTGGCTTTTTCTTTGTATAATTTAAGCTTAGACACATGTATTACTATTATTTTTAGTGGTCAATAAAGGTACAGATATAGTCGGATTGATAACCTCTTCCTTTTTTGAAGACGGTTAAAAATTTAGGAATTCAGCAATTTTTACCATTCATTTCTAATGTAGGTAGAGTACCTAATATCTTCAGTTTAAATAATGTTAAAGCGACATCGTTGTCTAGCAAATGGCATTGTCATTAACTTATCAAAGAAGGAATATCAGTGTTGTGTTGGCTTTTTAGGTAATCACCTTTGTATTGGACGTTTAGCAGTACAATAGTAGATTATTGTACTGACAAACAACATGGGGGAAATTGACTCATTTCACTCGAGACGTTTTTGGCGCTCGAACGGAGTGAGAGCGCTAATAATTCCAGAGTGAAATCCAGGGTACTTTCACCCGAGCTAAACATCCTATTTTTCATTTCGACAGTGAGGAAAAATAAATAAATTTAACTATGTAATTGTGATGCGATGATGAGATATTATGTTGTTTGGCGAGAGATGAAACCTCAAGTTTTTACATCACATATCAGTTTGTTTACTGTCGTTATACATTAAACACACGATTAGAAGGACGGTAACGGCACGGAAGACAACAGAGTACATAAAACGCGGACGATATCAAATATTTCAAATCATGTTGAAATATTGATCGATTTATTCTCACAGACAATAATAATGGTAAGAGAACGCAACCTTAACCTTATCACCAAAACTTCCTCAGGTTATGTCAAATTCACTACGAGTACTTTAGTATCTTAATGTTGACGTGCCTTTACATCTGATAGTCACCATTTTGTAGAGCTGGGCTCATGGTGTAACTCCCTAATGCTTAGGAGTTTAGTGCTTATGACACCAGAACTTATTTCAGGTACTTTGTAGCTTAAAAATGAACGGAATCAAAAGATGCAACCAGCCCATATAATTCTGCTCCTGGCTTAGCAGATGAGTGCAAGTAGGCAATTAGTAACAAAAAAAGGTTTTCCCAATGACTCTATGTTAGAGATTCACTACAGAAACAGTTAAAACCTTACAGCCACAATTTAAATAGAAATTTGAAAAGAGTACTTATTTTTATGAATTCTGTTTAATATTATTTTTAAAATACTATATTGTCTTATGAATGCTATCGTTTTAAGTCAAATAAACCATATCGGCTTATAATATTGGAAATCAGAAGGAAAGGGTTGAGAGTGAAGAAAATAATTAATCCACAAAATAATATCGAATTATTATTTATTAAGGATTAAATTTTCTTTTCATTATTCCAAAATGCAGCACCTAACTTACATCCATCCCTTACATTCCCTTTCGCAAGAATCTTTGTCCTCAAAATTGTTTTTGTTGACTGGGAGCTGACACTTTGCCTTCCACAAAACACGGGTGCATTTCTGCTTGTCCCAGTCGAAGACGTATCTACAACATAATTTAAAAATACCCCTCACGTTACTACCGCGTAACTAAGTTTTTTATTTGTACAGCGTAAGTAACTAGCGTTACTTACGCTGTACAAATAAAAAATAAAAAAAAACATTATATTCACGTGAGCATCAAACAATACCTCCCCTGGTGTGGATCATATACTGGAGCCCCAATTTCCGATAAACATTCCGGTGTCACCGCCTTCACCTTGCAGTCATCCGCAGTAACTGTGGAAAAGTAATGTTTAGGTACTTTAGCTTATAATATTTGAAAACGTTTGACTGCCTCGTTGGTGTAGCGGTTATCTTGCTGTCAGCTACCCAAAAGGTCCCGGATGGGGCCGAAATTTGTTTCTGGAAAATACTCGTAAATAGCTCGGAGTCAGAAAGTTGGTGGTGATCACATCCTCGTGCCTCAGTCAGCACGATAAGCAATTGGTGCTGCGCCTGATCACTCATCGGTCATACTACCATTGACCGAATTATTGTGAATGAAGTAACAAGGAGTGCACTTTGTATAACGCACACATCTTGGCACTATGTAATCTTCTGTTTAGGCCTATCTCTGTTAAGAGGGACCGCCATTACCGTCGCCGAAAATCGCTTAGATATATTTTTTTAAATAAAGCTGAACGCACACATATCCGAGCCGAACGCGCCGAAAGAAACGAATTTTAAAATTCTTTACATGAAATCTCGTGAAACCTCGCACTCTTATCCGCGTCGAATCGTCCGAATCTAGAAGAACCCTAGAAATCCCAGATAAATTCGGATGACGTCATCAAATTCGGTGCGGCTAATGCGGTCGACTCGGACAATTGAGACGACTCGCCAGATAAAATCTTCATACTCACTCCCACATTAATGTATGTCGCTTATAGCGCTATCTCGTGAATCCTTCGACGCAGTCGATTCGGCCAATTTGGTCGAATCTCCTCCTTTCGAACTCATTCCCACCTTTAGATGTCATTCAAAGCGCTATGTCTTGATTTCTTCTACGCGGTTGATTCGGCCGAATCGGATATGTGTGCGAGGCCTCCTTGACTTCGATTCGTTCGGCACGTTCGGCTCGGATAAATGTGCGTTCACCTTTACGTTCACCTGACCGAAACTGAAATTAGCCATCGGCGCGGGACATCGCTTAAACGTTCACAGTTCCTTCACTGTCATTAATTTAGTGAGGAGAAAAATAGCCGTCTGGCGGTAAAAATACAAACCGGCGCTCAGTTTCAATAGTGTTAACAAATATTATTGATATTGCAAATTTAAAAAAATGATAAAACAAACTGGTCACTTACGCTTTGCATCCAAATAGGACACAAAAGTCAAAATTAAAAGTAAGCAGACAAGCTTGTACATTGTGTAGTTGTTTTGATAAGACTGTCTACACTTCTTAGATAATAACGAATTATTTATGTAATTTTAAACAACAATAGCCCTGTTGTTAAAATAACCATAAAATGATAAAGAAAATTGATTTGGTCTACTTTTGACCTTCATTAGTTAATGTCAATAGCGTTCTAAGTGATCATTACAGATTTGTAGTAATTAGGTGTACCTAATCAAGAATTTATCTTATCGGGGGAAGTCCTACGCTACGCCTTTGGTCGAGAGGTCTCCAATCTAGAATTTTTCTGCCCCAATAACCATCATTTCTTCGCACACTGTGACCTGACCACTGTCACTTGAGCTTACAGATTCGCAGGGCTATGTCTGTTACCTTAGTTCTTCTATGTATCGGCAATTTTTTTATTTGATCTCGTAAAGAAAGCTGAGCAATCTACATCGCTCGTTGTGTTGTTTGACCTACAGTTAGAAACCATGTTTCGGATTCGTAGGTATGTCATTACTGGTAAAACACATACTGATTGAGGACTTTTGTCTTCAAATAACCTTGCATAAGACCTTGTGATAGCTGGAGGATGCAGACCACACCTGACAGACACCCGGTTACTGTGAAAAACCGTGGAGATAGCCTATCTTCAGCAGTGGACGGCCTTTGGCTAAACATGATAATGATAATGAATCAAGAATTTGTAAATTTTAGTAAGATTTGGTTCTCTAATTTGTATGTTTATAATGGCTCATTTCAAAAACTACTGCAACGCGTTTTAAAATGCTTTCACTAATACTAATTTTAATAAAGTATATATTACAACACGTCATTTGTTATAGTTTTTACAGTATGAGAATTATTAATCCCTATATAAATTGCACTTGTAAAAATCAACGCATCAATGCTAACGCCTACCTACGCTTACCTACTGCTAAATTTCAGTACACTAAAGTTACGAACAAATTGTTCTAAACAACTTACGAAAAGGAACCAAAAACATTTTCAGGTAAAATGTTGCCAAAAGCCGAGATCGTATGGCTTTCAGTGTCTAAAAGTTATAAAATCACGTGTACAGCCCAACTTCTTACCTTACGCGCTTAGGGCGCCTTTCGGTAATATAAAAAACTGGCCATGTGCGAGTTGGACTCGCGCACTGAGGGTTCGTGCCAACTTTAACTGAATTAGGGAATTCACTAAGCTAAAATACCACAATATTTTGTTGACAGCAACTTTGTTTTTCATAGTGTTTGTTTGAAGAACAAAGTTATGTTAGCGGTTGTTGAAAATGTGCTGTATCTCAATAACTACTCGATTGATCGCGTTTAAACCAATTTTCGTTGGAAGTATTTGTTAAAATTTACATTATGTATTTTTTTCAAAAATTACACTCGCTTAGTTTAGAGTTAGATAGGATATAACACTTTGGAAGCGTCTATCTCTCAAACGTTAGACTTTAAAAGAAAATGATTTTGGGAACCTTTTTTTGGGGGTCTCCTCTTGTGGGGTTCTGCTGCGGACACCGATACCATCTATATTTGACAGAAAAGAGCCATTCGTGCCATTTACAAACTTAGTCCCCGCGAATCCCTGAGAGAATTCTTTAAGGAAATTAACATCCTCACTGTCGCTTCTCAATACATATTTGATAATATCATGTACGTACGCAAAAATTTAGATTTTTTTCATGAAAAAAAGTGACATACATTCGTATAATACACGGAAAAAAAAACTTGTCATTCCAAACTTCAGGTTAGCCAAAAGTATGAATTCATTCCTGGGAAATCGTGTCAAATTTTTCAATGATATACCTAATAACGTCATCGAACTACCTAATCATAAATTTAAGTTACATGTCAAAACTACCCTAATGTCTAAGGAGTATTATAAAATTCAAGACTATCTTAATGACGAAAGAGTTAAAAAAAATTAAAAAATCCGGCCAAGTGCGAGTCGGACTCGCGCACTGATGGTTCCGTGCCAACTTTCACTGAATTTGGGAATCCACTTACTTCCACTTAGTAAAATATCTACCACAATATTTTGTTGTCAGCAAATATAACTTTGTTTTTCATAGTGTTTGTATGAAGTATAAACTTATGTTTGCGTTTGTTGAAAATGTGCTATATCTCAAAAACTTCTCGTTCGATCCCGTCCGAACTAATTTTCGTTGAAAGTATTTGATAAGATCTACATTATATTTTTTTTTAATTTACACTCGCTTAGTTTAGAAGTTAGATGGGGGGGACGCCCATTTTACCACTTTGGAAGCGTCTAGCTATGAAACGTTAGACTTTAAAAGAAAATGGTTTTAGTAACCTTTATGTAATTTTGAAAGACCCTATACGTATAAGTTTGACTAACTGGTTTTAGTTTCATGTATGGGGGGCCCCCTCCCCCTTAAATATCATATTTTTATATTTGTTGTATATTAATCGTAAAGCGGTTAACAGGATACGCCTTCCTACCAAATTTCAACAGTGTGATGCTTATAGGTACAGAATAAATTGCTGTGTCATACGGACGGACAGACAGACAGACTTGACGAAACTATAAGGGTTCCGTTTTTTGCCATTTGGCTACGGAACCCTAAAAACCATTACATTACAAAAATGTAATACCCTTTGACAGGAGCGAAACGGGCAAATTTTAAGTAAGTTGAAAGGTTTGTGAATATTTGGAAGTAGGTTTGTGAAGTAAAATTAGGGTGCGTAGGGTAAGATGTTTGGCTTTACATGATTTCTCGTAACTTTTGCACACTGAAAGCCAATACGATATCGGCTTTCGACAACATTTAACATGATAATGTTTTGGAATATTCATTGCTACACAAAATTGCAAAGAAAGAAGTATGGACGAGAACCGCTTTTCATGGTACAAAAAACTACTGTTATTGAAGTTGTCATTTAAGTATTCATCTTAAATGAAACCGTCTACTTATGCTTTGTATCCAAATGTGACACAAAACCAAAAATGAAAGGTAGGCATAAAAGTTTGTACATCGTGTAATTGTCTTTAAAATTGCCAACATTTAAAAAAATGGTTTATTTATGTGATTGTATATAACACAGGCAAATAGCCGCTATATGGTCACAAAACTTTATAAGTACCGTTACCATGAGTTTACGGCGTATTTACTCGCTAGCGACGACGTAAAAAAGTGTATGGAAAATTGCACAGCGCCCCTAGCGGTCACTTGCAGAACTAAACGGTACTGCTAACGGTAGGTTTCGGTCTACATTAGACCATCACTCTTTATTTAAAGACAACTGAACAGTGACCTTAATGGTACTTGCAATTTTACAATATGTGTGTTGACTCTTGCATTGATGAATATTTACATGAAAATCATTAGTTATATGAATAAACTGAATTTTATGGGAAACGATCACAAATGACCACGATACGAAAAGGTCAGGAATTATTTAACAGTGGAAAGTCGTGTTATTACAGCACGGGTTAAATCATGATCAAAATGAAGGTTTATATATAATTATTTTGTAAGTGTATGTAATATATTTTCTAGGAACACACAACAATTATTAACAATTATATGTGTTTCCTAATCAAGATTAAATTATTGAATTCTTTCTTTTTGATATATAATAAAAGAAAATTGCTTTAGAGATTAAAAATGAAGAGTCGTGGCAATAATTGCTGGTCCTTTCCCGCTAATTTTCTCAATACTAGCCCACTATTGCCCAGAAACAGTGTTCTAACTTCTTTTTCAACACACTTGCTCAAAATGACGTTTTTATTCTACCGATTTTTGGCACATAATCATAGATATTAAACACGCGTGCTTTTTCTGTATATCATTGCACTAGTGCCTTTTGTTTATTAACCCGACCAATTTACATTTGTACCCTAGTACCAAGTAGTAAGTAAGAAGATGAAGCGATATAATTTAGTCGGGTTATAACTTACACAACAAACAGTATTTATGAGAAAAATAACAGTATGTACATATTTATTTCAATAAATGGTAAATCCAGCTTTATTACTAAAAATAACTCAAATTCATTAAAAAAATCTATAATTTGTGTTTTAAATAAAGAATTATTACATTTTTAATCTTGGCTGTTGGCCGATCTAGTTCGCACCTTAACCTTGCGCGCGCATCAGTTTCGCGGCAAGGAAAAAAAAACAACGCGCCATTTTTCGTAAATAGTTGGCGGCTGTGGTGTGACGAAGTTTGGATTAATGGCAAGTGTGTTGAAAAACGTCGTATGAAACACGTGTGCCTGTGACCATTATATACGCGGCTTTCTTATGGTGCACTCGCTTTCGCTCGTGCGCACACAATATCGCCTTGTATATAATGGTCAACTTAGCACACTTGTATCATAATGTACTATTATGAGTGAAATTTGGTTATTGTGACCTGCTGGTCTTATTAAATGAATTTGTGAAAGATGAAAAACAAGTCGTGTTTTACAAAGACACCCATTTTCAGAAAAAATATTTGGTTGCTAGGTTGCGATATGAGACAGCCCAAGGATGTAATTGCAATCCATTGTGACAAGCTACATAGGCTAGCTGCCCGTGTTCCAGTGCTCGCATTCCGTGCAAGTTACGAAGAAACCGCCGTTTACTTCATGGATATAGAAAACGAGCGACGTGCGCGTTCTGTCTGTCTGTCTGTGTACGAAAAAATAACTGAAAATATTGAACGTGTTTCTAAAAAAAACATTTGCTTGTACTTATAGAAGGTTTTTGTTTAATCTCTAAAAAAAACATTTTGTAAATATCCAATAACGCGACATTACCCAGGTATAGTGTCTTCGTCTATCGTCTTAAAAATACTAGCATAAATGGGGGGAATACGTGGTTTTCGGCTTCGTTAGGCCGTTTGTTACAACCTGTATAATGTATTTAAAAGATTGGATTGGCCACGCGTATAAAAAAAAACGGCCAAGTGCGAGTCGGACTCGCGCACTGAGGGTTCCGTGCCAACTTTAACTGAATTAGAGCTCCACTTACTTCTACTAAGTAAAATACCACAATATTTTGTCGACTGCAAATATAACTTTGTTTTTCATAGTGTTTGTATGAAGTACAAAGTTATGTTTACGGTTGTTGAAAATGTGCTATATCTCTAAAACTAATCGTTCGCTCCCGTCCAAACTAATTTTAGTTGAAAGTATTTATTAAGATCTACATTTCTTATTTCTTTCAAAATTTACACTTGCTGGGTTTAGAAGTTAGATGGGGGGACGCCCATTTTACTACTTTGGAAGCGTCTAGCTATGAAACGTTAGACTTTAAAAGAAAATGGTTTTAGGAACCTCAATGTCATTTTAATAGGCCTATCCATAGACACCCCACACGCATAGGTTTGACTAAAAATATTTTATTTGTTTTAGTTTCGTGTATGGGAGCCCCTCCTTAAATGTCATTATTTTTTATTTTTTGTATGAGAATCGGTAAGCGGTTGACATGATACATCTTTTTACCAAATTTCAACAGTGTAATGCTTATAGTTACAGAATAAAATGGCTGTGACATACGGACGGACAGACAGACAGACAGACGAAACTATAAGGGTTCCGTTTTTTGCCATTCGGCTACGAAACCCTAAAAAGTATAAATTCGCAGCTAACTTATCTGTAAGGACACTATTAAAACATTGTTTTGTTATGTTAATTGACATAATCAAGATCGAAAGTGGATCAAATCAATGTTCTATATGATTATGTAATTATTTGCACTTATATATATTCAGATGAATTAATTATGTATTGTTCATGAAGTATACGCAAAAGAAACATCAAGATGAATTTTAAACTTTTTTGCATATTTTTAAGTTTTTTTTGTGTTTTCTACTCAGATGCAAGATGTGAGTGCCCTTAAGTTCTATGAATATCATTCTTTGAGTTAAATATTAACATCAGTATGTAAAGAAGCCCATTCAGGCATTACTCATGCAGCAGGCATCATTGAAGAATCATTCAGGGCAGATTTAACCATTGTCAGTTAAGACTTATCCGACGTAACATGTATTAAACGGCCGATTTAAAAATGGCATTTACATAAACATATAAATAGACGTATTTAGACGTATTTTATTTTATTTGACGAATATTCCTGATCTGACGATGGAAGTTGGAATCAGGCCTAAGTATAAAATAAACATATATATTATCATTTCTTCTGTTCGGAAAATTGAACTTTCATGTGAAGATAGACGGGTGGAAAATAGCTTTTCCATCCCTAGGGTGGAAAGTAATTTAGTTGTAATTGCTACGATCAGACATGGAGCTAAAGGTAATTGAGTCACATTATATTGTTAAAATAAACAAGCTTTTAATATTTTTATTTTTTTTTACAATTTATAATGTATACATATATTTCGGGTGCCCGCCATACATAGTGTCACTTTTTTTTTCATTTTAAACTGTCACATTTTGTATGTCTTTGACGATTTTTTTTTAGTTTGGTCGATTATTGCATAGATTATTAAGCAGGCGGAGGCGACTTGCCGCCATTTTTGTTGTTCATTAATCTTCTTACTCACTCCCACCTTTAGCTGTCATTCATATCGTTATCTCATGAGGCAAAATAATTGAACCTGGAATTTGACATAATCTGTGGTAGTTTTGGTGACAAGTAGCCTTGTTTTCGCAAAGTTGCGTTCTTCTCCTATTTTTATTGCCTGTGAGAAAAAAACAATCAATATTTTTAACACTGATTTGAAATATTTGATATCGTCCGCGTTTTATGTAGTACTCTGTTTTTTTTCCGTGCCTTTACTGTCCTTCTAATCTTGTGTTTTATGTATAACAACAGTAAACAAACTGATATGTGATGTAAAAACTTAAGATTTCATCTCTCGCCGAACAACATAATATGTATCTAAATAAATTTATTTATTTTTCCTCACAGTCGAAATGAAAAATAGTATGTATAACTCGGGTGAAAGCTCCCATTTCACTCTCGAATTATTAGCGCTCTCACTCCGTCAAGAACTTCTCGAGTGTAATGGGTCACTTTCTCCCCTTGTATAACAATCTACTATTTATGACGTTTATTTTCTTTTTTTTTTTCTCGGTAGTGACTTCAGAGGATTGTAAAGTCAAGCCTAATCAAACATGTGTACTGAAAGAGAGGAAATGGCAACTTTTTGCAAGATGGGGACATTCTGTGTACGTAATTATCATACCTATTAGCGGCATTGTTTCTACTTCGTTATTGTAGATTGCAGAAAGATGTATAAAATAATAGTTTTAAGATAAATAAAACTAATAGTTTTAAGATTATACGCCTAACACAAAATGATTTTTTTTCATCAGGCCGCAGTTCCCGAGATTAGCGCGTTCAAATAAGAAAACTCTTTGGCTTTTTAATATATCTATAGATAAACACATTTATTGTGAGGTGTATACTATTTGCAAAACGACGAATAGCACCGTATTGTTATCAACCATACGTCAACCATGCGGAGACACGTTATGTAAAGGGATTTCTACGAAAAGGCGGGAAACCATTAACGAGATATAACTTCCTATCTCGTATTTCATGTAAATTCTGTTTCTTTTTGCTTGTCGAATATTGTAAACAATCTTGACCTTCCTTTTAACCGAAATAATTCATCTTAAAATAGGATAAACACAAAACTCACCAACTACATAGGTAATTCATCGTTTAGCACTTAAATATTTTTAAATCAAAAAGTAAATGAATTTTTCTACGCTGATATTATTTAAAACGTTATAAAAATATTGATATCATTATTCGACTAGCAGGAAAAACGGACTTTTTAACCACCATGTAGGTATGCTTTTTTATAGTTTTTTTTATCTGTGTTACAGATGGGTTTTTGATTGGGACTAGAGTTGGGCAGGTAAAGAAATAAAATGGTAAGTAATGAAAAATACGGTAATTTATGGTAAAAAATGGTAAAATACTCGTAATTTACCAAATAGCGGTAAAATACTCAGTTGCTATATTTATTTATTTTATAATTTGTGCATGATTAAAGCTTTAATCCAAACGGTTGTTGGCGGTGTTGCTGGTAGAAAACACTTCAAAAATTAATAATTTTGTACGTTAGTTGGGTCACACTATAACACAAATATTCGTGCGCGTTGCGTAAACTATTATATGGCATTTAACATTCGCGCTTGCTTCTCGTCTGGTTATTGACGAATCGTTCGAGAAAATATTCGTGCACGAGAGCTGACGCGAGCTTGCTGTACACATTGATGTTCACACATCATCATCATAATTATCAGCCAAAGGACGTCCACTGCTGAACATATGCCGCGCGCTCCACAGCAACCGGTTGTGAGCGGTCTGCATCCAGTTTGATCCTGCAATCTTTACAAGGTCGTCTGTCCATCATGTCGGTGGACATCCCACACTGCGCTTTTGGTCAAAGGGTTTCAATCTAGAACTTTTTTACCCCAGCGGCCATCAGTTCCCTGCTATGTGCCCTGCCCAGGTGCTCACTGCCACTAGAGCTTACTGATTCGTAGGGATATGTCCGTTACCTTAGTTCTTCTACGTATCTCCTCGCTACTGATTCGATCACCGAGCATAGCCCGAGTGGGCTATGCTCGTTGTGTGAGTTTAAGCTTCTTTATGAGGCCCATAGTTAGAGACCACGTAACGGATCCGTATGTCTTCACTGGTGACATACACTGGTTGAAAACTTTCGTCGACGGAGATGACGCTCTTACGGCTGGGCAGCGTTCGGGAAACTGTTCCCGAACGCTGCCCAGCCGAGTTGGATTCGTCGATTGACCTCTTTCTTAAAGTTGGACCTATCTAATTGGATCTTTCATCTAAGGTAGACGTACTCGTTGACAACTTCGAGAGTTGAGTTTCCAACGGATACTGGAGTAGGTATAACACGGGAACTTGGCGTAATTTTCGTCTTTTCCATGTTTATTTTAAAGACACACCTGTTGGGATACTTTGTCGAGCATAGTGCCAAAATCATTCAGCGTCTTTACCACAACGACTATATCATCGGCAAACCGGAGGCGTGTTATGTATTCGCTATTGACGCAGATGCCGAATCCTTCTCATTCCAGGAGCTTGAAGGCGTCTTCCAATGCCGCTGTAAACAGTTACGGAGATGTAACGTCTCCCTGTCTTACACCTCTTCGCAATGGAATCGCCCTCGTTTTTTGTTCCTGTACTCGGACCGACCATGGTGGCGTTGTTATACAGACACTTAAACACCTATAGTCTATGTGACACCGCTAAAGAGACCTAAGCACCACCCAAGTTTTGATCGAATCAAAAGCCTTCTCATAGTCCACAAACGCTAAACATAGAGGCATATTATACTCGTACTTCTCGGACTTCTGTATTATTTGACTTAATGGATGTGGTCTATGGTACTGTAGACTTTTCAGAATTCGGCTTGTTCGGGAGACTAGAGGTCATCAAACCTACGTGCGAGACGCTTCGTGATTCACACATGCGCGAGATTAATCATAGCCTTTGTTGTACATGAAGATGCCGAAGGTTGAATTAGTTGTGGCTTGCGCTTTGCAACTTGTTAGTTTGTTTAAATACTTGAATATCTTGTGTAAGAAAGTGAAAAGGAACCGGCGACGCAGACTATGGTGTGGTGAATGATACGCTTAGCTTTTAGGTCAGTATGATAAGGGGCATTTTTTTCAAAAATTGTACCCTTTATCGTGATTTTCAGTTATTAAATTAATAACCCATATCACGAAAACTACTGGTTTTGATGGAACTTACACTGTAGGTACCCTAAGTAGCAATATATCTGATTGAACAAAAAAATAATCATCTCGCTATGACTTCTCGTTTTCAAGAAATCCGTGGTGATAAAACATCAAAACACACATACACTTACGAAATTTTGAACACGTGTTTAGAACTTTGGAAGCCTTAATAGATTACCCTACTCGAACAATATAAAATTCTATCAATATCACATACCCTATCATATCGAATTGATAACCTCTTTTTTTAAATAAACATTAATATGTTTATATTACAAACACAATATCACTCATAAATTAGAAAGCACAAAACAAAAATAAACCTAATAAATATATTTTTGTGTGATGTGAATCCAGCCCAAAAGTTCGTGTTCGTATTGGCATGTAAAGAAGTATAATCTTACTGAGACAGTAAAAATGAGTGAAATGTTATTCATGGTGATTTGGTAAAGGATTTAAGTATATTTATACATTAAGTTTTGTTAATTAAAATCATTTGAATATTTTCCCAGTCATCGGTAATTTTACCGAGTAAATTACGTGTTTTTGGTAATTTACGCGACATTGAGTAAATTACCGGTCAGAAACCCAACGCTAATTGGGACCAACAAGAGTGCAAGCCAATTTTTTGGGCGGATGACTGTCCGCAACCTAAAAATACAAACCATTTCAATTCTTTATTTGACTGTAACGACAATTGTAGAGGCTGGGCCTAGGTACAGTGGCCAGCACATCAGGTTACCCACTGTTTTTGCAAAATACCCCTTACTACAACTGCATAAGATATCGCAGTGTTAACCTTGACGTGCTGTTGTCTGTACATAGTTTAGACACAAACAAACAAGAAAATATACTAATAAAAGAACTTTGAAAATATGTTATCGAATTTTATTTCTTAACCTGTTTTTTTTGGTGATGTCGTTGTTTTTATATCGTGTGCAACAAATGATATTGTATTTAGAAGTAGATGACGCCTCGCGAACGAAAAGAGTATACAAATATGGTAACGTCTGATTAATGGATGTCAATGGATTGACATCTATCACATCAGATATCAGTTACGAAACAGAGCCTGAATAGAGTATCTTTCTTAATAGATTTTTTGAAGTGTGTAGTGTAGGTACATTACAATAGACTCGTTGGCCAAATTTGAAAATTGAATTCACACTTTAACTCGGTAGTATATTAATCAACAAAAAAAAACTATGTAACATTTAAAATATTGAATAATTATCTAATAAATGCAATTTTAATGTATCACGTGAATGCTTGAAATGACATGGCGCCAATATCAGAGTCAGGTTCACTGCTAGGCCTGCACGATCTCGTGACTACATGTATATTTTTTTACAAATTAAATTAATGAAAATATTTACATACTTTATTTAAATAAATAAGAAATATTTATTAAAACACCATAGTCATCTGGCATTATGTAAACAGGCTGATTCCTTCAAATAACATGCTAATAGTTAGCGTACATATTTTTTCTACAACCGTGAGCATCATCCCTCACTGATATGTTTATCATCAGTCTTTTGTTAACGCGAGCGCCGGTGACCGTGAGCGACTACGCTGTTACTTTAAAGAAATTGAAGGTGTACTTCATAGTTATATAACAAATACATATTAACATACATGTCCATAGATATATGTGCTAGGATCGTGAGGGCGGGATTCGAAACCGCGACTGCTTATCTTTTTGCTTATTGCTTAATTTTATTAAAAATACTTCAATCATGAATGATAGGCATCATTAAATACAATTTACTTAAAACAAAAATATGATATTCTGACTGTTTTTTTATTATTCAGTTAGTTGTTTCTGCAGTTTTAAAGGCGCACTGAGGCATTGAGACACTGACGCCATCAAAAACAGACTAATTAAAAGTTAAGACCTCACTTTGACGTGAGGTGGTGCTTTCTTGACTATCTTTTAGCCTCTCACCGGTGATCTAGTTCTTAATACAATATCATTGTGTGCAACTGATCTTTTGCCGCCGTGTGAACCGCCGAGCCGAACACAAGATCAGAGATAATATAATTTTCAACTTTTTTTCTTTTTTCTTCTCCGAATCTTGGGTTTGGCCACGTTCCGTTCCGCGAGTAATCGCAGAGCTCACAATGGGCTCACCAAGGTGACCCGAAAGCCAAAAATTAATCATTATGTAATTTGAGTACATAATCCAATTTTAATTTCTATATCAATGAATTTAATTAAATGATAATCTGAAATTTTAAATAATAGAATATGTCTGTTATTTTTATCGCAATCTTAATTTAAAATATTGTTAATATTATTTTATGTTATTTTTATTAGCTTGTGTTATTTTATGTGCTTTTTTTGTGTACACACAAAGGCACTCGCTGAAAATCAGCGTCGTGGTATGCGTTCTGCTGCTGCTACGACCAATGCTGAGCGGGGGCCTTTTTCGGGCTAAGCATATGTATTTTCTTTAATAATATTAACTTTTGATCGAATAAATTTATTAACTTTCTTTCTTTTGAAATTAGTTCGGCGGCAAAGACCTCGAACGCATATTTTTGGATGCCTACTTACCTTTGGTGGTAACCTTTTTTAGGAAGCTCTCCAAACGGCAAAATACATGTTGTTTCATTCGGCACTACTTTACAGTCATGTGCAGAAATTGCCGAGAAAATAGCAATGTTATTGCAGAAAATAACATATTGCGCTCAAATTAATAATTCTAACGTGTACGAACCGCTGCATAATGTGTAGTGTTTATTGAAACAATCGCAGGTGTTGAAACTGGTGCCAAAGTTGCACCTTTCAGACAATTTTAGCTTTGTTTTAATGGTGTAAAGTTCATAAAAATATCGATAAATACTGCTCTTAAATAATTCAACTTATACGATTATATTTATAAACTATCTACATACGCCTTGCATCTAAATAGGACGCAAAGAAGAAAACCAACAATATGAAAAAAAAAACTGTGAAAGCACTCCGGGAGTGCCGGCAGAAGTGAAAACTTGAATATCAACGTTGTGCATTTTTGATTTTTTGGAATAGATTTTTATAGAATACAATATTTATTTATTGCGCTATCGTACACAAACATTACAATTTATATTATATTAAATTACATTTAAAAGTTTATCTCTCAGAAAAATCAACTTACATCCATAATTTCGCCAACCGTCTTACGGTTTTTCGATCAGGTCACGTGTCCTGACGCGAGTTTCACATTTTTCCCCCATCCCACAAAAGTGCTCAACGCCGCTAAAGAAGTTTTCACTTCAAAAAAAAATAGTAGATTTTGCTGTAGATCTTGTTTAAAATGTATCATCTATATTATTTTACTGACTTATGTTAATAAATATATATAGCAGGGACAAATAACCATGAAATGCTAAAGCAAATTAATTTAGTCCGCGTTCGCTCTTTAGTCGTTAATTATGTATTGTATTATAATGTCAATCATGTCCTTGGAGATGGTCACGGTATTAAAGTGTGACCATTTATAAATGTCCAATGTATAAGCTAATCAACTTTCCTTGACCTTAACGCCTTGTTACTTTGTGTATTTTTTGTGTAACAAGACCAGCGGCTGAAGTCTGAAGCAAAATGTTTGACATTCCGAGAGACAACTTAAATTTTCTGATTTTCTTCTGCATCAAATATCCTTTTAACTCACGTAACTATAATATTTGGTAAATCTTTAAAAAAATGAATTTTTAACCGACTTCAAAAAAGGAGGAGGTTATCAATTCGACTGTACCTTCTTGTTGGTCCCATTTTTTCCATTTTGGGATCTGATGATGGGATCTTGGTGTAATCGAGGGAAACCCTCAAATTTTAAAGGCACGTATAGTGTTTCTTTACTAGAATCTTAATGTTGACGTGTTGTTACGTCTGATAGTCAACATCTTGTGGGACTGAGTTGATGGTGGAACTCCTTAACGCTTAGGAGTTCAGTAATTATAATGACGGAACTTATGATAGGTAATTTGTAGCTTCTTAAAAAATAGAATCATAAGGTGAAACTCCCCCCCCCCCTTTTTATGTAATCACTAAAAATGAAGAAATAAAATAAACTTTAAAAAAAGTAAAAACCGACTTCAAAACCAAAATGCACTAAAAAGTCTTAAATAAACTCTTCACCATTGAAAGGAAAGGAATCCATTTAAGGCAAACAATTTCTTTTTGGGTTTTTTTAAGCTTTATTCAAAAATTCTGCTCTATCAATTAACAAATGACACACGCAAAATGTCAAAAAATTTGCTTAAGACTACGCCCGCAACTCACTCATTATGAGTTAGATCATTGAGATCATAAGGACAATATCTGAGGTTCAGCTCAAAGTGTTAAGTATCCTCTTTTTTTTAACCGTCACTGTTTGTGCGTAACTTAAGATCAGAAGGCAGGTGCTGATTGAACAGGGTTTCGGCGCTTACTTAATTATGGCAAGCCAGCGTTAGATTTGCCAGTGGATTTGCCCTGCCAATATGTCACTTGTTGTGTAAGCAATACGTCAAAGATTGAGAGCATTCAGAAGTTCTATTCAAGATGGAGAGCATTCAGAAGTTATATTTTTGAATCACTCGTGTTAATATTCCGAGTGATTTCCGTTCGAATACCAACGAAAATTTAACAAAAACGCCAATAGTTACAAAAAATAGTTATCACTTAAAAATCACTGTCATGATCCAATTAATCTCTCATTATCGAAGATGTAATATAAATTACAGAAAAAACACGCAGTATGACGCGGGTAATTACAAAGGAGGTCTATTTTTGAATCACTCGCTTGTATATGGCGTGTAAGTTTCAATTGAAAGCGAGCTAAAAATCCACGAAAACCGAGCAAAATATATTGCATGCATACTTACAAATTGAGTTAGGTTTTTTGTATAATTTGGTACTGACTTGTTTAAAAAAAAACTGCCCTAATTAAAACGACATTACTAGAAAATGAAATATTTATTTCTTAATCAGACGTAGAACAATCGTAGGAAATGGGTCGCAACTCGTTTAAATATTTTAAAATTGTTTTTTTTTTCATTCCGGCTCGCCGTCCGTCACGCCCATCCACCGCACTGTTGCAAGCATTCGCGTTCGCTATCGAAGTTGTTGGTGACGGCAGGCGTCGGCGCGGGCGGACAGTGCGCCGACCAGCGGATCTCGAAGCACCGCTGAGTGCTCCAGTCGAACACGTATCTAAAACAATTGAAGGGCGATCGAATTTACTAAATTTAACTTTTAACAACACAGATTTCGTTCGATTTTGGTATGTTTTTTTACCAATAAAAAAAGGTATTGTGATTTTTGAGTATGTTGATCTAATAAGGCTTCCAAACACGTGTACTAAATGTCGTAAGTGTACGTATGTTTGTATAGCCATCCACGAATTTCTCGAAAACGAGCAGCCATAGCCAGATATTTTATTTAAGTTCAGTTAGGTATGTTTCAACTAAGGGGACAGTGTAAGTTTCATCAAAATCTGTCTAGTAGTTTTTGAGATAAAATAACTAAAAATCATGATCTCAAACTTACGTAACTACATCAATAGTCTACGCACATCATGCTTAAACTCCAAATGGAGTGTAAAAGCGTTATTTTTATCTATTTAATCCTTTTATTGAAGGCGGTTGAATTTTTAATTTTTAATTTTAGTTATTACTTTTTCTCGACTGTGGGAGAATATTTGTGTCTTGTGTCGTATGCAAGCCACATTCAGATGATGTGAACCGCCATGTGAGCAACGAAGACGAGACGGTTTTTGCCACTAAAGTAAAATTCTGACCGAGGGTAAAACTCGGAACTTTTTGTAAAGTGTAAAATACAATTGAATGTAATCTCATAAAACTAAATTTATAACTTCGTTGCTTTGTGCACACTTGAACTATGTTGTTTGATGTGGTAAGTAACTCTCTCCTCTTCATCATCATCACCAATGTAAGCCAAAGGACGTCCACTGCTAAACATAGGCCTCTCCTACGGTTTTCCAGCGTCTCCATCAAATGTGACCCTGGGATATGTACAATGTCGTTGGTCCATCTTGTACACCCTCTTTAAAGTTATCATCCAAAGTAAAAGACATAAAAAGTACATAAACAATATAAGGTGTTAATACCTGACTTGGTGAGGCCAGCGGTCTCTCACCATCCACTCTATCAGGCAGTGTTTCTCAGATGGCTTCTCTTTGCACAGCTGCGAATTAACTGTATGGAAACCAAATTATAACTTTTGACTTGAATTCTAAAGAATGGCGATCACTCCACCGACAAGAGCGAAGATCTTAATTCTATAGGTGTATAAATTGGACTAATTTGATTCCTGATTCGTTTTCAAAGACATATAACCTCACATTACCTGAGTAGCTATTTTTTTGTTATGTATTCTTAAACAAAAAAATAGATGCACCGCTCTATAAATTGTGCTTTATAGCCATTGGTAAAAGTTTTAAAACAATGCACCCGAGCATACGACGAGATCAGGGAGCGTATTGCGATCTAGCTTAATGCGTTCATTTTCTAGGCAGTTAAATTCCCACTCAGTGTGAACGAATATTGTCAATTTAATACAATTAAAATAATACTACTATTGAATTACAATTAAAATGTATGTTTTTACATTATATTAATATTACCAAGATAATGCTAATTTGACAGTAAATCAGAGCTGCATAACTGTAAATACTTCATCGCAATACGCAGATTAGAATTTAGTTTGGAAATAAAGAATTCATTCATTTATTTTGCGTTTGAAAATACCAAAAAATGATTTGGATACTTACATCTAGCATCTCTATCTGGGATGATTAATAGAACAATTACAATGATAACACAAAAGACCTTGCACATTTTATTGATAAAAAGGTTATCAGTTATCACAACAACACACGTTGTTTACAACACGCACAAATAAGAACAACTGATAAATTATAATCTCCCGTTGTGGTATTATTTGCGACTAATTAAGAAAAATCTGTTTTAAATATATCAATATTTTATCTGATTATTTGATATTGATATCCAAAGTATAAGAATCTTAATTAATATTCATTCATTCATTTATTTATTCACATTTGCGTACTAGGTGTATACATTATTTAGAGCCTGCAAGCGATAGATGGAGAGGACACTGTCCGATAATTATCTACGTGATCGAATCAGACATGAGAAGATACGTAGAAGAACTAAGGTAACGGACATAAATAATAAATAAATATTGGACACCAATCACATTCATTGCTCTGATCCCAAAGTAAGTAGCCAATGCACTTGTGTTATGAAAATCAGACACAACGGTGGTACCACAACACCCTCAGGAGGACATAGCGCTCTGAATTAGGAAGCTCAACTGGCAATGGACAGGACACATAGCGCGAAGAACTGATGGTCGTTGGGGCAGAAAATTTCTAGATTGGAGACTCTTTGACTGGAGACGCAGCGTAGGACGTCCACCGACAAGATGGACAGACGATCTTGTAAAGATCGCAGGATAAAATTGGATGCGGAACGATTGTAATCGGCCACTGTGGAAAACTGTGGGGGAGGCCTATATTCAGCAGTGTCCTTCCGCTGATAATGATGATGATGAGAGCCTTCAAGTGAATTCGACGGAACAAAGATGTGATGAATGTAGTGTGCTAGTTACCGATGACACACAGATGCATGCGCGACTGAGTGCTTCGAATGGTGAAGAATAGTCGAAATAACTATTTTGATCTTATATCAAACTAGCGAACCCAGCGACCTTTGTTTCGCTCCCAGCCCCATCCTGCCCCGGCCCCGTCCTGCCCAGCCCCGTTATTTTAAAAGTTAAGCGGTCCCAACGAACATTGTTTCGCCCGGTCCCGTCCCGCCCCAGCTCCGGCCCCGTTGAACGGGATAAAAAGTATACTATGCCCTTTTCCTGGTTCTATGCTACCTCCCCACCATTTTTTTGCGAAATCGGTTCAGCCGTTTTTGAGTTATAAATAGTGTAACTAACACGACTTTCTTTAATATATATATATATATATATATATATATATATATATATATATATATATATATATATATATATATATATATATATATATATATATTATACAGATAAAAATATTGATTCAATTGCATCTTAATAAGACTGCGACCTAGAAACTAGTTAGAGTAACTAAGTAAATATGATAGGTTTCTGTGACGCTAGTAGACAACAAAGTTTGCGATTTCAGCCAGTCAGTTCATAAAGCTAAGACATTAATTTTTAAATGTCACGACCGAAATCATAAGTATGTAAACAGGGTGTTTGGCGGAACAATGTAGATATTTCTCGGGCAAATAGAGGACATCTTTGCTATTATTTGATGTCATTTATGTATTTTATGGTGATAAGTGATAACTTTTACTATCTTCTTTTTTCACTCACGCCTTTTACTGTTCTGTGTTAGAGTAGTATTTTTATTGGTTGTTATGCGTAATACTAGTGGACCTCTGAACTTGCGTTCGCGCGTTTTGAGTTTGCTCCCTTCCCTCCCGCCGCAGCGGTACAGCGATTTAGCATAAAGCCTTCTTCGATAACTAAGCTATCTAACACAAATAAGTTTTCAAATCGGTCCAGTAGTTCCTGAGATTAGCTCGCAAATAAACTTATCAGCTGTATAATATTAATAGTGGTCTCAGTGGTGACAGTGTGTTCTCACCCCTCCAATTGTAGCGTGATGTTCCATAAGCCTTCCTCAATAAAGAAGCTATCCAACTCAAAAATATTTTTTGAAATCGGTCCAACAGTTCCTGAGATTGGCGCGTTTAAAGAAACCAACTCTTCATCTTTATAATATTTGTATAGATAGTATATTGAATAGATTGTCTTTCATTCTTTCTTTCAGTACTTACATACCTACTAAAAAAGAAGTGGATTTGGATAGATAATAATTCAAGCTCGGGTTTACTTTATTGTAATTGAATTACATATAATTGGTTACATACGCCCGCACACGGGCGGGACTTGAATCAGCAACCTCATGGCTGACCGGGCCAAACGCTCTACCAATTGAGCTACCGTGCTGTCAGTCCGACCTTGCGAAATTTGTGGTCTCTTATGCGGTCAAAGCGCACATTTTTATTTGCCCTAAAATATTATTGGACACTCGATGTTTTTTAACGATCCTTAGAAACCTTAATAAGAAAATTAAGATATTAGCGATGAAGGTGTCTACGAATGGCTAATCTAATTTTATTACCTTCAATTAGTGGAATCATTTGATGAGGGGCGAATGTGATTTATTTTAATGGCTCGCGATAATTCGTTTAGCTAAGAAAATACTCCCATTTTCATAAGAAGACTAGCGCTCTAGGTGAAAATTAACTTTTAGATTTTTTCTTCACAATGTATTTTTAAATACTCGCAAATACTTTAGGTGCTGAAAACTTTATCTTTTCTGTATTAGGTTTAAAGGTAGTTGTGAGTCTTTTTCAATAAACAAATAATTCTTATGCCTTTAAAAGTAGGTCAAGTTAGTGCAGTATAAATAAAATAAAAACTATAGCCCCACCGCGACAGTTTGCACTGCCGTGACCAGGATTCGAACCTGGGTTGCTACGGCCACAACGTAGGGTCCTAACCACTAGATGATCACGGCTACCGGCGCTGATGATTGCACTCTTCAAAAAGCTGAATACTTTCGTATGTAATAAAACAGCGCTGAATTAAAAAGGCGGACGAATTTGCTGTTAGCTAAAAGTCAATGAGTCATTCAACTTGGCTGGGTTTTATTGGAAACTGGAGCACTTTTTGCTTGTTGTGATTGTCGATAGTAATGTACCGTGTAATTAAATTCATTGATACCTTTGTTGCCCTCCACTCAATTGTAAGTAGGTATTGTGATAGTGGGTTCTTGTTTTGTTGTGATAATGCTAATGTATTATCGATCAGTTTGTTGAAGTTAGGTGGTGACGGGGGTGCGTACGATGGTGGTAAATGAGAGTCTTGGGTCTTCATGATAAATACTTTACTGGTACACCAAATACATAATTATAATAATGGATATGAGTGGTCAGGAAGCGGGGCGGGTGACGACTGCCTTATTTACATCGCGAGCCCCGAAACTGCTTACGATGCAAAACTGTAGCGTCATCGAGCCGCTACATCAAGTTTACTCAGGAAATATTTAGAATTATCTTTGGACATTGTTCCACCGTCATTTTTTACTTCCGTACATAAATTACAGATTTAATTTTCAGATTCAGCCTTCAAAACACTGTAGATCTCATGAGCTTCAAGGCTCCAAGGTGACCCGAAGACTGAACAAATATTATGTATTTATTATCATACGATGTAAATTACCTAATTAATGTTTCTTCGAATTGAATATATATTTTTTTATATATTTTATTTTAAATTAAAATGAAATCTGATTTATTATTAATTTGCGAAATTATTTTTAAAACAATATAACACTATTTTAATTCCTCCATTTAAATTCGTTTTTTTGCTTTCTGTGTTAGTATTCGTGTATGATTGTATTATGTTTGTTTGTTTTATGGTTTCTGTATTTTTTCTGTATACTTGTATTTTTGTATTCATTATTACTTTTGTTTTCTTAAACATACTATTCTGCTCACAAAGGCACATGCTAGAAATAAGCATCGTGGTATGAGTTCCGCTGCCACGATTTATGCTGAGCTTATTTTTCAATATCCTTTTTTCGGTCAAATGAAAGTGTTTCCCTGTTTTTTTCAAAGTACACCATGATCTACGAAGATAGACAATCAAATCAAAGAAGCTTTATTTCGACTTAATATTACTAAATATTGTAAATATTTAATAATTACTTCTTTTTTTCATTAAATATAGTTAAGTTGGTACGAGTAGCGTTTGAATTTCGGTTATTAATAAAGTGAAAGAATTCGCGCCGCGCAATGTCACGGTTGGCGGCACAGTAATTGTGAGTGACGAAACGGCGACTCACTCACCAGCCCCGGTAGCCGTGATCGTCTAGTGGTTAGGACCCTACGTTGTTGCCGTAGTAAACCAGGTTCGAATCCTGGTCAAGGCAGTGCAAACTGTCGCGGCGGGGCATATTTTTTGTGATATTATGTAAAAATGTAAGCTTTTGAGCTCCTGATTGCCCAAATATTGAATGTCCTTTAGCTTTATCTTCAAAATAGCAATATCTCTACACAAAATAGCATTATTTTAATGTTTTACCTATTTGGTCAACTTTTATATTTAGAACCGCACTAGATATTACTACCTGTACGAAAATTGGTTGCTATACCTAAATACTTACGTAGAGAAAATCGAGCTTATAATATATACTAGACTTACAGCCTGTTTCATAATGTCTGAATATTTTCCCATTAGCGTCATAAATTCACACTTCATACGAACGAAGTGACGTTCCATATTTGAATTATTCGTTGGTTACTAAGATCCGATTTTTCAATGGTCAGATAAAGCTTATCAGACTGTTAAATTAAAAAGCGACAGATTTTAAAAAATGAGAGGTTTTGATTGCTGTCAATTACGGGACGTATCAAATTAGCCATATTGTAATTTGTTCGACAAATCTTTCTTATCTGAATATTGAAAAATCAGCCCTTAGTGAAACAGTATCGTTACCATGAGTTTACGGCGGTCTTAAAGCTAGCGATGACGCATTTTTTTAATGAAAATATGAGTTCTGCAAGTGACCGCTAGAGGCGCTGTGCAATTTTCCGTCATAGAAGTACCATCCCCTTTCCAAAGGGATAATAATTTTATGCTTTTCGTAGACTTTATTAACGTCGTCGCTTGCGAGTAAAACCGCCGTAAACTCATGGTAACAGTACAGGCCCCTTAGCCTTGTTAAGGTTTAAAAGTTTAATTGGTAGTTTTTACCTGCTCTTCATATAAGTTACCCATAAAAATAAACTTAAAAGACCTTACCTGTAGAGCCCGGAGTTCTAGTTTGCTCAAATTCTAAAGCTTGGAGGCGAGACAAAGGCTTCACAAGCTCACGGTCTTAAGGAGATTTATACCGTGTTCAGGCTTTAGACAGATTCTAGCTTTCGAGATGGAGTCACGAACGTCTGATTTATGAGTGAAACTTTTGTCATAGTTAGATGCCATGTTTGACGGTTTATCAAATAATTAAGTAAATATTATGATTAAAAACATATTTTGAACTTATAATCCATGAATTCGACACCTAGAACAAAATGTAAAAAAATACGGGGTCTGTATCATTCGTGTGCTTTGATTCTATAATGCAATTTCTGTCTTTCGTACGAATGGTATTATAAAACGTATGCTTAGTGAAACAAACTTGAAAATGTGCCTTCATTATGCTGGTATTTAGTTTTAAATTGCCCTTAGCTTGAATTTCGAGAAGCTCATCCACAAAAAAAGATTCAGTAGAGTCGTATTACTTAGATTTACATCTATAATATTATATTGTTTCAATGGAATGCGCTGCAATGGACATTCAATAAACTTACTCACCTAGCATTAAGTTAGATCGTGGCAAAATGGCTTTAAAAAAAATTTTATGTGACCGGGACACTTTATATCAGCTGTTAGCTTTAAACTAGATGGTCCAAGAGCCAATGGAGCCTAATAAAAAGAGACTGAAGTATTAACTTGTATTAACCTTTAAAATGGGCCAATACTAAACAGTTATTATGTAATGCTTTAGAATGTTTTTAACACTCACAGTGTCATATTTTATATTCATAAAGATGAAATAAGAAACCAAAAATATGCGCACGGGCGGGACTTGAACCAGCAACCTTTTGGCAGACCGGTCCAAACGCTCTTACCAATTGAGCTACTGTGCTGTCAGTCCGACCCGGCGAAATTTGTGGTTTCTTATGCAAACGACAATTGCGTGACGCTTAGCGCCATCTAGCCGTCTGTTTATGAAACAGATGGCCAAAGCATTTATTCTTTACAGAATAAATTCAACTTGGAAATTGATGTCGCTTCGCTATCTAATGCTTTAGAATGATTTTAACTCTCACAGTGTCATATTTGATATTCATAAAGATGAAATAAGAAACCAAAAAAATTGCGCACGGGCGAGACTTGAACCAGCAACCTTTTGGCAGACCGGGCCAAACGCTCTTACCAATTGAGCTACCGTGCTGTCAGTCCGACCCGGCGAAATTTGTGGTTTCTTATGAAAACGTCAATTGCGTGACGCTTAGCGCCATCTAGCCGTCTGTTTATGAAACAGATGGCCCAAGCAGTTATTCTTTACAGAATAAATTCAACTTGGAAATTGATGTCACTTCGCCATCTAATGTAAATTAATAAAAACCTAAATTTCATAAGAAACCACAAATTTCGCCGAGTCGGACTGACAGCACGGTAGCTCAATTGGTAAGAGCGTTTGGCCCGGTCTGCCAAAAGGTTGCTGGTTCAATTCCCTCCCGTGCGCAATTTTTTGGTTTCTTATTTCATCTTTATGAGTATAAAATATGACACTGTGAGTGTTAAAAACATTCTAAAGCATTAGATAGCGAAGCGACATCAATTTCCAAGTTGAATTTATTCTGTAAAGAATAACTGCTTGGGTCATCTGTTTCATAAACAGACGGCTAGATGGCGCTAAACGTCACGCAATTGACGTTTTCATAAGAAACCACAAATTTCGCCTGGTCGGACTGACAGCACGGTAGCTCAATTGGTAAGAGCGTTTGGCCCGGTCAGCCAAAAGGTTGCTGGTTCAAGTCCCGCCCGTGCGCAAATTTTTGGTTTCATTTGTTGATTCCATGTGTACGAGAAATCCTCTGAACTAACTAGTAATATCCTAATTACTCCCTATAGCGCAGTTACCAGCTGTTATCGTCTAACTCGACCCTAAACTTTCTCCGTGCTGCATTTTTATGAACCACCTTTTAACTCCCTTTAACACATTAACATTCCACTAAAATGCTAATTAAAGTTTTTAACCGCAAAACCATTTCACTCCAGACAGGTCAAAACAAATCCCAAGGATAAATCAAAGCCATGACACGTCGTGATACGGCGACGTTCACGACGCTAATAAAACGAATTTAAGTGTTTCATACACTTTATTGCTTCACGGATATTATTCTCCATAAAATCTCAAACAACCACGATAATAACGACGAAACGAGCGGCGCTTCCGACGGAGGCGCCCGTAGACTATACGAGGCACTGAGAGACAGGAATCACAGATTGACAGAGCTTAGAAGATAGACGGACATCAATAGAGGAAGCTGGAGGGAGGCGGGCGCGGGGAGGGGGCAGGGCGGGCCAGACGAGGGTGGAAGGCTCCTAAAGCTGCTTCGTTGGTCGACGACGGTCGCTCTTCGCGCACTCTCAATTGCGGTAACCTCCACGCCGCGCATGCTGACGTAAGCGCATGGCGGTTCAACACCCAGTAGGCTACTGCATTCAAGGCGGAGTGGGCGTAACCCAGCAGCAGCGCGTATTGAGTAACTACTAAAGGTGCGTGAAGACCGAATGCGCTGGCAATAACAATAGCTGCATGTGGGCACCAGCAAACGGCGAAGATAGCAGCTATCCCGACGAGGACGTTACCGAGTCGTCTCCGCGAGCGAAGAGTCGACGTTTGGGGTTGTGGTCCAAGGAGGCTCGGTTGCAGTTTCTTTTTGGACCGGACGTCGCCAACGTCGACGGCGTCACGTCTTTCTCTGGGGCCGACGCCAGCGACGATGATGACGTGTGTGGGTCGTCTCATGAGTGGCACTGGTAGTGGCAGCTCTCCGTGTGCCGCTCGGGCTGTCAGCGAGAGCGCGGTAAGTTTCACGCGGACGGCCCAGTGGCACCTTGCCACCACTAATACTGGTAGGCAGTATGTGAGTAGCGCGTGTGCTGCTGCGAGTGGTGGATATGACATGCACGTCGTGATCACTGCTGCTGCTCCTGTAAAATCAAAATGAATCGTCAAAACTGATATAAAACTGGTCATCTTAGCTGCATTAACATGTGAAGAGTAATTAAACATCAAATACCTAATAGAAATGCCAAAATCCAGACGATCACTACGGCGATGGAAGGTCGGGCACATACGGATGTTCCTCGGCCTCGCCTTACAGCGCCACAGCGGTCTGCTGCGATCGCCACCAGTGATAGTGTACTGGCTGCCACGGGAAATGACTGTGGAAGATTTATAATCATATAAATATAATGCATTTGCGCCAAAAGTGTGACACTGGGGAAGGAGATATCTTTTTAAATGTCTTACATTATATATATACTGTACGTGGTCTTGGTATACATGAAAGACAAAAGTACGTTCTTATATATTTACATTCGCTACTGGAAAATAGCACCAATTTACACAGTGCCGTGATGATAGATTTAGCCCTATGATTGTAGCCATATGCATATACAGGCTGGATTTTAATCAGTACCGAAATTTTGTGCGAAAACTCCATTGATGAATATGAACAACTTATACTATGGGGGCGATACTCAAATGTAAAATAAAACAGCTTTTCTTTACATTTTGACCGCGCGTCAGTTGAACTTTTGTATGGAACAGCTGATTTTTTTTCTCGATTTCACTATTGCCCCCATGGTAAAAGTTGTTCATATTCATCAGTGGAGTCTTTACACAAAATTTCGGTACTGATTAAAATTTCTTCCTGTATATTATGCGCCATATATTTAACAGATGTTAGAAGATCGTACATCAGAGGTAGTCACAGCTTACTTGCTGCAGTCTGCCCTGAAGACGTTTGACTCTTACCTCGATGTAGTAAGTGACGTGGCAAGGCAGCTCGTGCACCCTGGCCGCACGGGTGGCTGCGAGCGGCGCGCTGGCCGCACACACCAGCAGGTCAGCTGCGCAAGCGCTGAGCAGCTGTGGAGTGCGAAGGCGAGCGGCCCCACCTGATGCCAGCGCTGCCATTAGGCTTACATTACCTGGAAGATAGTGTCGCTGTTATGGTGACTTCATTGCACATGGGACTGTTTAAGTCCTCTACTTTAATCAGTGAATGATCCCTAAAGGGAGGAATTGGTAAGGTACTTATTATAACTGCTTTTGTGCTCTTCCAAGATAAGGTTGCATTCATTTACTGTTGGTTCCCAATAGTGCGACAAGGTCAAATATTTTGTGTTATACATCCACTGTGCAACACTTAGCCAGATGATGTAGTGAAGATCAATTTTGATGTAAAATCGAAGCATTCAAAGTCATGTTAGTAAAAGCAATATCTATATGAATATAGTTTCCGGTTCTAGAAGCCTACTACGAAAAACGAAATCCGTCAATATTTGAGGCGGATACCGACTGTCAAGATATCCAGCATGGATAAACATACCACCTTCATCCAGCGTCCTGCTTCACAAAGCCCAATCTAGTAATACCATTACAAAATACATCTATCTCACTCACTCACCAACAATACCAACGAGTGCGACGAGCAGGTAGAGAGCGAGGAGGGCGGCGAGCGCGTGCGCATCCCCGCCCTGCGCGCCCGCCGCCTCCGAGCTGCCGTTACCGAGCATCACCACGCATCGTCTAGGCCTGGAACAAGGATAGGTTTAAGGTTAATTCAGTAAGAATAGTAGACATGGCTAAGTTCAGATGGATGCCCGACAGGCGTATTTCCTTTGCGTATCACAGGTACTGATTAACTGCATAATGATAATAAGTGAATAATTGCATAGTAATATTATTATTATACATATGTAAATATTATTGCTTTACTTATGCTTAAGTACGTATAATTATATATGTTTATAAGTAAAGTTAAAGTTACTAATTTAAAGTAGGTTTATCTAGGTACACCAGACGACCCGTCTGGTGTAGTGGTCGAGAAATCGCCTACTACGCAGCGGGTTGCGGGTTCGATCCCCGCACAATATAGACATTTGTGTGCATGAACATATCTGTTTGTATTGGCCTAGTTGTTTTCTATGTATATCATGTATGTATTTACAAACAAACAGTATTTAAGTATTATTATACAGTTGTCTGGCACCCATAACAAAAGCTTTGAATAGCTTAGTTTGGCACTAGATGGCGATGTGTAGGAATGTCCTTAGGATATTATTATATATTATTATATTATCTATTTATACAGGGTGACTTTGTTATCAGTACCGAAATTTTGTGTAAAGACTCTAGAAAAAAATATCAGCTGTTCCATCCATTTTGACCGCGCGCCAATTGAACTTTTGTATGGAACAGCTGTTTTTTTTTTCTCTATTTCACTTTTGCCCCCATAGTGTCGCAGTCACTCCCGGCTAGTGTGGACAAAGGGTGTTTAAAAGGTACTAATATTCGAATGAAATAAAGAAATCCGGGTATAGCATTTGGCAACAAAAGTTTATTCAAATTTGCTATTACACATCTACCTTTTAACACCTTTAAACAAATCAAATTCAAAACTTAATAGCTCAGAATACAGTAGAGACTAGGTTAGGTTCTAATTTAGTTATCAATATCTATTCTATTACAAATCTTAATGTTCCAAATTTCTAATTAAATAAAGATAAACCACCAATTTAAGTGTTTAATTACCTAGATAAATTCCAAAATTTATCCTCAAAGGGATTCCTAAATTATGCCTAAATTAATAGCTAAATTATCCCACTTTTCCTAAGTTAAAGTAAATACAAGAAAACCAACCTTGGATTTCAACGGAGGTTACTATTTCAAATCTTTGTTGCATCAAACTACAAACAATTCTGCAACATTACCCCAAAATTTCACCGATACCGATCCATCCTCAAAACAGCAGACAAGAAGCAAATCAATCCATAAGGAAGTTCTGACTTCAAAAATTAATCCAAATGAGGTCTAAGTAAGGTCTTAGTAAGGTCTAAGTAAGGTCACTGAAAAGAATTTACAAAAGGTTAGTTCAACGCACAAACCAAAGTAAAAGTTAAAAAACACTAACTTTTCATAATAAATATTTACCTGAGGTTACAACATGATCACCAAATTGTGACTGTTCAACTTACAGACACATATCAAAAGCGAAACCTAGAAATAAAAGAAAGTTCTAGTTAACAACCAATTTTTTTTTCTAAGTGAGGGTGGTTATACTTTTCATCACCCTATTTATGAAATCTATAATAAACCAATTTAATACCTGCAAAAGCTGGCTCGCCATATAATTTCTGAATTAATTACTAAACATTTATGCTAATTTTTCTATTTGAGACCTGAAATGATAAAAATTACAACTCTCAATACAATATGCCCAGATGTAGGTAGGCTACATTTTCTTTACAAGGATTTCCCCAAAATACTTACCATTTTCCAGTCATTTATATCAAATCATTTTCGAAATTAATTAATCCAAATTGACATGTTGGCGGCGTCTGAAACGATAAAAAGAACCATGTGCTCAGACTCTAAGAAATGTCTCGCAACAAACAAAAATCAACGCAACCTTTCTGCAGATACTTACCAGGAATAACTATCAAACTACAAAATAATTTGGGGCGTGCCCCATTATAATTTTCACTTCTAATACATTATTATAACAAACGTTCCACTCCGACGCACGACCAACCGTGCGGACCCGGAAAAAAAAGCAGATGTCACACTTGACACATGTCAGTGTCACCATCCATCTTATCTATGCCAAAATATGGACTGAAGTCCTACATCCATTTAGCTTTTCGTTTCACGCGAACTTAGACAAAAATATACAACGTTACAATACCCCCCTCCCAAAGAAAAGAGGTTCACTACAGTGAACCGAAAGCTGTCCCCAGCTTCCGTAACTGTAAAAATATGTACTGTTACCAAATGCCAAAATAAAATCAAAATAATTTCCTTCCACTATCCAACAAGTTCAAACTGACACTAATAGGGCAAACAATTTCACAAGAAGGATTCAAACTATTACTGTAGATCAAAAGTATATACCAAAAAAATGTATACCAAAAAAATATGTCCCAAAGGACCTCAAAAAAAGCTAACCTATGTTATTTAAGGGTGCTCTGCTAAAATTATTCAAAAGATCTACAAATAGAAACTCAAAATCAACGCTATTTAAGAATATTCCATTCCAAAATATCGACGATACCTCAAAAAAATCTTAACTCAAAGCTATTTAAGATTTTCTGTTCAAAATATCCAAAATAGCTACCTGAAAATATAAACTCAAAAACGCCGTTTTAAATTTTTTTTCCAACTAAAAACATTCATAAATACCTAAAGATCTCAACGTCAACGCCATTAAAGATTGTTCTGTTCAAAATAATCCAAAAGCTCATAAAAAAAACAAATTAACTACCTACATTGAATGTTCTGTTCAAAATTATCCAAAAGCCCTCATAATAAATTCTCAATATCAAAGTATATTTTTTTTTTATTTACTCATAAAGTTAATTAAGTCAAAAATCGGGCAACAAACACATTCAAATAATTCCAAAACGACCTCATGCTAGACAACAATTCAAAATCATAAGTTTCAAGCGACTAAACTTAAGGGTTTCCGCTAAAACATACCCACAAACAAATTAATTTCATTCTTCCACAAGCAAACCATCTTATCAACCTCGCCTTTCATACTTCATCATACAAAAACTAAACAGTTTTATTTCTCAATCTAAATAAAACTGAACCCTTTCACTTTTGTGTTTAGAATTTTCATCAATTTAAACACAACCAAAGAAACTCTAGTCGAATCAAAACTTATGTCTCAATATCCTTAAATGCCACGAACCGAGTGAACGACCATCCATAGCCTCCAACTCGTAAACAAAATGGTGAAAAATACCTCAGTGATCCCACACCAAACAAAAAAACAAACAAACTGGTGCCAAATTGGGCATCACCTGAGTGTAGCTGGACTTCCAAACTACATCACCAACCAAAAATCAAAACGCATTTCTGCGCCCTAAAACAACAAAATTTGTGGCATGTCTAGCACGGACACTAAAAACTTCAAAAAATATCCTTTAAAAAACCGAACTCACCGACATAATACTCCTTAGGCATAGTTACTGCGTACTCCGTCGCGGTATCCCTGTAAAATTATGTTAAGGAATGTTGTAACAAACCAGTGCCTCCCTGAATCACGATCCCATAATATGTGTCCAATTAACCACAATCACGGTTTCATTAACTCATGAATCACTATAAATGGTTTCTAAAATTTTTGGCAACATCTGTACCAGTAGCACGCCTAATAGGAAACAACAGAGTCAATTTACCAAAACAATGCATTACACCAAGAAAATTGTAACTGATTTCTTGGTTTATATACAAAACAAATGCAAGTAACATAATTTAATTCGTTTTCAGAACAACTCCAATAACGCTGACACGTAACCACAATGACCCTACTATTACTTCATAACTCATTTATCAATGTAACAACAACAAAAGCAATAATTAAAATCCAAAATTAATTCAACTAATTCTCAACGCAAACTCATATAAATTACACTGTAATATCACTGTTAAGTAACATTAATTAATCATGTTAACTATTATTTGGTGGTTTATATTTTTACAAATTTCATACAAAACATTACAAAGTGAGTCCAAAATATTACAACCAAAACAACTCAAAATATATCACAATACTTAAACAGGTTTAGAGTAATTTATTAATGCTAAGTAAAAGCAAACAAAAGGTTTTGGGATTTCACAAAATAAGGTTTACACCGTAACAACAACTTTTATTTGGTTAGTAAATACAAATTGTTTGATGCAACACTAAACATGTGGGATAATTCCTAACCAGTTAGTAACACAGGCAAAATAAACCTAAGCTAAATAATATGGTGGTTAATTAGCATTCCAAAAAAAATTCTAACAACAAAGTGCTCAAAATTGTACTAATAACTAATTCTAAAGTTGGGCGCCATTTGTCGCAGTCACTCCCGGCTAGTGTGGACAAAGGGTGTTTAAAAGGTACTAATATTCGAATGAAATAAAGAAATCCGGGTATAGCATTTGGCAACAAAAGTTTATTCAAATTTGCTATTACACATCTACCTTTTAACACCTTTAAACAAATCAAATTCAAAACTTAATAGCTCAGAATACAGTAGAGACTAGGTTAGGTTCTAATTTAGTTATCAATATCTATTCTATTACAAATCTTAATGTTCCAAATTTCTAATTAAATAAAGATAAACCACCAATTTAAGTGTTTAATTACCTAGATAAATTCCAAAATTTATCCTCAAAGGGATTCCTAAATTATGCCTAAATTAATAGCTAAATTATCCCACTTTTCCTAAGTTAAAGTAAATACAAGAAAACCAACCTTGGATTTCAACGGAGGTTACTATTTCAAATCTTTGTTGCATCAAACTACAAACAATTCTGCAACATTACCCCAAAATTTCACCGATACCGATCCATCCTCAAAACAGCAGACAAGAAGCAAATCAATCCATAAGGAAGTTCTGACTTCAAAAATTAATCCAAATGAGGTCTAAGTAAGGTCTTAGTAAGGTCTAAGTAAGGTCACTGAAAAGAATTTACAAAAGGTTAGTTCAACGCACAAACCAAAGTAAAAGTTAAAAAACACTAACTTTTCATAATAAATATTTACCTGAGGTTACAACATGATCACCAAATTGTGACTGTTCAACTTACAGACACATATCAAAAGCGAAACCTAGAAATAAAAGAAAGTTCTAGTTAACAACCAATTTTTTTTTCTAAGTGAGGGTGGTTATACTTTTCATCACCCTATTTATGAAATCTATAATAAACCAATTTAATACCTGCAAAAGCTGGCTCGCCATATAATTTCTGAATTAATTACTAAACATTTATGCTAATTTTTCTATTTGAGACCTGAAATGATAAAAATTACAACTCTCAATACAATATGCCCAGATGTAGGTAGGCTACATTTTCTTTACAAGGATTTCCCCAAAATACTTACCATTTTCCAGTCATTTATATCAAATCATTTTCGAAATTAATTAATCCAAATTGACATGTTGGCGGCGTCTGAAACGATAAAAAGAACCATGTGCTCAGACTCTAAGAAATGTCTCGCAACAAACAAAAATCAACGCAACCTTTCTGCAGATACTTACCAGGAATAACTATCAAACTACAAAATAATTTGGGGCGTGCCCCATTATAATTTTCACTTCTAATACATTATTATAACAAACGTTCCACTCCGACGCACGACCAACCGTGCGGACCCGGAAAAAAAAGCAGATGTCACACTTGACACATGTCAGTGTCACCATCCATCTTATCTATGCCAAAATATGGACTGAAGTCCTACATCCATTTAGCTTTTCGTTTCACGCGAACTTAGACAAAAATATACAACGTTACAATAGTAAAAGTTGTTCATATTCATCAGTGGAGTCTTTACACAAAAATTCGGTACTGATAACAAAGTCACCCTGTATAATATATAATATTAATTATAATATGTATATTTATTATTAAAGAATAATAGGATTATTGTTACTATGTTCCTTCTTTCTTTAGCTTTTCACAGAATCCGTTGACAACTTTCTGCATGAACTAAAGGTTTGACTGGCAGAGAATGCTTTTAGCATTAAGTCTACCTTTGTACATTTAATTTGTGTAATAAAGTTTTTAAATAAATAAATAATATATACTGGATGCAGACGTAAATATTTGGTAACGCAAGTTTGGTAGATGTGCAGCATTTCCTTAGCACTATAATTCAAAGAACCATTGTATGTTATGTAGGAGAAATAACTTTTTATGCAAACAAGTGACCGTATGACCAATATCAATGACTCGCGGCCACAGTCTTGAACAAAATAAATGTAAAGTTTTTGACATTTCGAAATGAAAGTCCAAATTTTTAAGTTTCTGAAAATATCCTTTTAACTGATGTACGAGTAGCTAGGTATATCTTCAATTAATCTTTAAAAAATGTTTGTGATGTTAAAGCTTATTTCAAAAATTCTTCTGAATCAATAGATACACCAGTTTTATATCAGCGTTTTTGAGCACCACTAGCTCTATTTTTGAATCACTCGCTTCAAGATGGCGAGCGATTTTCGTTCGAAGATGAATTAAAAGTCATAGAAAAAAACTCGTCGTCGAACGAAAATCACTCGCCATTTCGAAGCGAGTGATTCAAAAATAGAGCTCCTGGACCTCTATTTTTAAATCACTCGCTTCAAGATGGCGATTGATTTTCGTTCCAAGATGAATTAAAAGTCATAGAAAAAAATTCGTTGTCGAACGAAAATCACTCGCCATTTCGAAGCGAGTGATTCAAAAATAGGGCCCCGGGTTGTTTGACAAATAAAACTGTGACGAGACTACCGTTTAATGATTGTCAAACTATTAGAGACGGATGATGGAATTCTCTGTTAATATCATAAAATTATTATCCCTGTGGAAGAAATATTAGGAAATTTTATGGTTATTTGTAACCAATACTTAAGTGTTCAAAATAGGGGTAAAGACAACTGAATTTTATAAAGGTGTATATTCTTTTTTAAATGATACGATAGTCAGCAAACTATCTCCTTACAGACTTTACAATTTCCTTAACCCTCGTTGTACCGGAAAATTAATTGTAGACCCTATTATTTTAGATTCAGAAAATAAGAGTAGCTAAAATAATTTTCATTCGTCATTAATTTCCCCTTTGCATTGCAAACTTTTAAGGTTAGCTTAGGAACATTTTCAACAAACCATGATGGTTTTAATGAGTGCGCATTCAAAGAAAAAGTTATATTAAAAATCATTTAAAAAGGACCGCGTTTCTTCTAATTAGCCATTCTCGTGTACATTTTGTAAATAAGAAAAATCACTTTAAATGCTCTGTTCAAGAATTGAAGGGTTCCGTAGCCGAACGGCAAAAACCCTTATAGTTGCGTCAAGTCTGTCTGTCTGTCTGTTGTCATGATAAACAAAATTATATTTGCTGCCAACAAATATTCTGTTTTTTTTTTTGCTAAGTGGAGCTCTAATTCAGTTAAAGTTGGCACGGAACCCTTAGTGTGCGAGTCCG
Organism: Pyrausta purpuralis; assembly: GCA_963924145.1. NCBI lineage: Eukaryota > Metazoa > Arthropoda > Insecta > Lepidoptera > Crambidae > Pyrausta > Pyrausta purpuralis. The sequence goes on from OZ001659.1 coordinate 22,873,951, forward strand.
ACACGCATTTTGGCCGGTATTTTTCTTTATTTAGGGACTTTTATACTTTTGTACATGACAGTCCTAAATTAACGTTCAAAATAAGAAAGTAGTAAACAAAATAATTCCTGGATGTTAACTTAATATAACTAAGTACAAACTCTAGTACCGTTTTAGTGTGTTTAGATGTCGGCTCAGCCAAGATTTGTGAAACGCCTCGACCTCCAGTAGGTTAAGCCTCAACTAGAGCACCAGATCCTGTCTTTTCCATTTGTACCGGAGACATTCCATCAAAACATGCTGTATGTCTTCTACTCTGTCACAGATTTTACAGTTTGATGAGTCGCAAATGTAACCACGCATAAAGGGAATAGCACCGTATCAACTCGAGGCGTTCTGTATTCTTTGTATGAAACTCCATACAGCAACGCACACTATTAAATTCGTAGCGAAACCACTTCGGATTTGATAGGTGTGCATTCTATGGAGTTTCATACACAGAATACTGAACGCCTCAAGTTGATCAAGAGGTGCGAAACCCGCAAGGGCCAAACGTTTCTGTTATGTGCACGAATAATGGTATCAAAGTCATGGATGTATGGAAAACCCCTCCGTTATAATTGTTGCCTGGTATGCGTAACACAAGGAAGAAAATTCCTTACTTTGAAACCACGACAAATAGTGTGTTGTCTGTTGCATATTTATTTATTTATATGTAGTTTGTTGTAAATTGATTTATGGGTCTTCTTCTTAAGGGGCTACCCGGATTTTTAGCGCACTTACTAGCGCCACTTTAGTAAAAAAAACATAACTCGTTAAATAAAAGACCAATCAAAAATCTGGTAGATACGATTGTAGTACAGGTTTTGTAGTTTATTTAGTACGTTTAAATTGTTTCTAAAGTAGTTAACTGTAGTTAGAGTTAGAAAAACTGCTAAATATGGCCACTTTTAGCATTTTTGCTAACTGTAACTGCAGTACTGTAAAATTTTCAACGCGCACACTAGCGCCACTCTAGTAGAAAAATCATAACTCGTTAAAAAAAAGACCAATCAAAAATTTGGTAGACAAAATTGTAGTACAGATTCTATTGTTTATTAAGTAAATTTTAAATTGTTTCTTAAGTAGTTTACTGTAGTTAGAGTTAGAAAAACTGCTAAATATGGCCACTTTCGGCAATTTTTCTAACTGTAACTGCAGATAACTACTTTAGAAATAATCTAAAGGTACTAAATAAACTATAGAACCTGTACTACAGTCTTGTTTACCAGATTTTTGTTTTGTCTTTTATATAACGAGTTATGATTTTTCTACTACAGTGGCGCTAGTGTGCGCGAAAAAAATCGGGGTAGCCCCTTAAAGCTAAAGACAGCTGTCTCTAAAAATAAAATAAAAAATAACGGGGATTTTACGTACATAAAAAATATCATCAGTGCTATTTGTGCGGACGAATTCGCGTTTAACTTCTTGTTTTCTTAGTTGTCAGGGGACGAAGCGTTAAATATTGTATGAGCTTTGATATCGTAAACACGGTCCAACGCGGATTGTTAGTATAATGTTAAACGGAGCATACCACGGTCCTATTGAAGAACTGAAAACTGAAAAGATCCCGTTTTCATTTTAATTCGGTAGAAAACTCTGAATAAAAGAGCTTTGGATATTAAAACATGCCGCAAATTTCGTGTTTACATTCACAACATTATTTTTACGTTATCATTCGAAGATTTTTTAATAGCAGACTCTTGTGTCCAATACTCCATACGAAATGACGTTTCATATTTGAATCTTATTCGGTTACTGTTAATTCGCTTCGGCAGACATGTATTGTGTGACGAATGTTACCTATACCTAGTGATTTCAGTGCTATCATTTACTGCGTCGCTTATTTATAACTTAATTAAACAAAAAAGCAGTTATTTTTAAAAAAATGCTCCCCATTCAGAGTGCCGATTTGACGAGTTGGTATCGTCGTCGTTTTCTCGATAAAATCCCAATTTCACAAGAAACTCATCAAGCCGACGTATCGGGATTGGGTAGTGATAATTCTTATACAACGCGCATTTCCTAAACATATAGCGTGTTGGTATTTTTAATAACAACAAGTTTGGAATTCCATTTGAAGAGAAACTGAAAGAAATATTTATTAAATTCTAAAAAGGGTTATTTGTCTAGTACTTTCCTTTTCGTGTCGCGTCCTAGGCCTGTGATCTTCATTGATTAACGTTCGATTTTTTAATGAAAATCAGTTCAAAAACACACAGAAGTTATTAAAATAAAGATTTTTTTATTTCTTACGTCTGTATTTAACATGGTTAACGTTGACTTTTAATTAATTCTCGAACGAAAATCACTCAAAATATTGATGCAAGTACTTTAAAAATAGTGCCCCATTTTTTTGTAAATTAATGCGATTGATTACTTTATCACACATTATTAAACAGACCGTAATTTATAATCTGTAACGTCTGTAACACAAAACCATAAATGACAATATGTACATATTGTTAGTCAATTTCCTTAGTTTTGTCAAGATATTCGATCGTTGTACTCAATATTTAGTACATTTAAACGCTTACTTGAGTATGACTCCTCAAAAAGATAATATACCTAAAAACAAACTATCCAGACAAATTTTAACCCAGTCCGATCGTATAGCCCAGTCTAGACTATCAGTAATATCTGCGCCACTTGCACTCGGCGATTTCAGCCTTTTTATTTCACACTTAATTTCAAGATCTTAAAAAGACCAATAGCAAAGCTGTAATAACGGTGACGGAATGTCAAACCTGAATTGAAAAATTAAGTCGTGGACGTAAATTTAGTTGAAATTGAAAACCTTTATTCCCAAGAAAAAAAATACAGTGCCACAATGTTTTCTCAATTTTATCTTTATAATGTGCTTTCAAAATAAGAGGTGATTATATAGGTAAATTAATTAATTTAGAATATTTAGCAAAGGGTGCCTGTTTCAGTTAATGCTAAAATAAATTTAGCGTTGTTTTCAAACAGCCGGTTAAATGTATAACAATATTAAAAGAAGCAAAAGCTTATCAATATTTATATATAGAATACAATTTCAATAATGATGATTTAATAGTACATTATGATACAAGTGTGCTAAGTTGACCATTATATGCAAGGCGATATTGTGTGCGCACGAGCGAAAGCGAGTGCGCCATAAGAAAGCCGCGTATATAATAGGTCACGGCACACGTGTTTCATACGACGTTTTTCAACACACTTGCCATTAATCAAAACTTCATCACACCACAGCCGACAATTATTTACGAAAAATGTACTTACTAATCTGTGGAAAAATGGCGCGTTGCTTTTTTTCTTGCCGCGAAACAGATGCGCGCGCAAGGCTAAGGCGCGAACTAGATCGGCCAACAGCCAAGATTAAAAATGTAACAATTCGTGTTTAAAACACAAATTACAGAATGTTTTAAATGAATTTGAGTTATTTTTAGTAATATAGCTGTATTTACCATTTATTGAAATAAATATATACATACTGTAATTTTTCGAATATATATATACATTTTGTTCCTAAAATAAAAGTTATAACCCGACTAAATTATATTGCTTCATCTTCGTCCTTACTGCTTGGTACTAGGGTACAAATGTAAATTGGTTGAGTTAATAAACAAAAGGCACTAGTGCAATAATGTACAGAAAAAGCACGCGTGTTTAATATCTATGATTATGTGCCAAAAATCCGTGGAATAAAAACGTCATTTTGAGCAAGTGTGTTGAAAATGATATTTATTACATAAGCATAGACGATGGTACCTGCGGTTAAATGTAAATGTGTAATTTCGTACATAAAAGAAAAAACTTTATTAAGGTTTTATTTATTTCTCAACGGATAAAAATAATTCTAAAATGTAATACTTGATAACAATTAATATGGCTTGTTTATCAAGAATTCTAATGATCAATCAATGTAAAATAAGTTTGGAACATAATTATTCGCTTTTTTTTTTAAATTACCACCATACAATATTACATATAAGATGACTGCATTTTTCTTAACATATTTATAGTCAAAGGAGACGGTAACTGCTGGGCCCTAAACGTAACTAGTTGATTTATGGTTTTAAAAAATGGGCATATTTTTCCATCCTAAAATACCAAAAATCAGCCTATTTCTCTTTATGGAAACTGAGCAATATGAAAAACAAGATTTTAAGAATACACTACATTATCGATTAAATGAAATGTCGATTTGAGTCAATGTGATTACACAATTTAAAAAAAGAATCACTCTTGCTCTATTCGTGGCGATAAACCCAAAAAAAATACGTTACAGTAACTATTTTGGCTCATAAAACATATATTTTATATTTTAATTGAATTGAATGTAAGTGAATTGAAACATGATTGCTTAATGAAATAAAATCGATTCTTACTTTTTTTGCCTGTGCACTGATATTGACAGCTGCCATGTCAAATAATCTATGGATCACTCGTTTCGTTTGTATTTTTGTCTTGTGCGTGTATGCCTTTTGAGTGTTTTTTCGTAGACCGCTGCTTGGTTTTACGGATTCTGACACTGCCTAACGTGCTGTCGTCTATTTTGTGGCCTAATTGTAACTGCTGACGTTAAAATATCCTTTGCAGTTCGGAAATCAGCTGTTTGTTTTATAACCTCACTTTAACAAACCCCTAATTATTGGGCTCTCAGATTGTCAAAAAACATAGAATTTTCAGTGTAGGTCTACTAAGTATTAAGCTATTAATTGACACCATTTTCATCTTATTACATCCAGGCCCAAATTTGTATGTAATGGTTCCCATCTCCTTTCAGCATGCAAAAGGGTTTATAGTAAAAGTAAAAAAATAGCCCCACCGCAACAGTTTGCACTGCCGTGACCAGGATTCGAACCTGGGTTACTACGGCCACAACGTAGGGTCCTAACCACTAGACGATCACGGCTACCGGGACTGGTGTCTTAACCGTTGAAATAAGCAGCTAATATCTGCAAGAGGTAGTAAGATGGTGATTGAAAATGTACATATTTAGTACTAAAAGGTGCTACTTGTCGGTGACTGTTTATTTAGTCGGGTATGATCACAATTGGAGCACTTTCTCTGCCCCGCGGCGTTCGGCGAGATTGCGAAGGCGCTGTGAACGAGGAGGGCAAAGAAGTATATTTTAATACTAGCGGTCCCCCGCGACTTCGTCCGCGCGTTTTGAGATTGCTCCCTCCCCTCCTGTCGCAGCGTCATGTTTTATATCCTAAAGCCTTTCTCGATAAATAAGCTATCCAAAACAGAAATATTTTCTCAAATCGGTCCAGCAGTTCCTGAGATAAGCGCGTTCAAACAATCAAAATCTTTAGCTTTATAATATATTAGCGCAAGCACACGTTGTGCTTAAGCTGCGAACATTAATTTGGTGCGGAGTTATGTTAAAACTGTGATAGCTCCTAAGATATTTATTGAAATCAAATGACATAAAGGGCAACTTGGTTATAAATGAAATGCTCGTGATGATGAATGTATTTATTTTGATAAGAATAAATACCTGTGTGTATAATACACCTCTAAATATTGCATTATTTTTTTACAAATTTATTAACATAAAAAAGGTTGTAGTAAGTCAACCATAAAAGATAGACATATGCTGTCGCGGACTTTATTATAGAACTCTTAATGCTGAACAATCCTGTCATACATGATTTTTGTGTAACTTAAGCGGTTTCCGCAGCGTATGCAGCGGAAGCTCACAAAAGGAATATCTTTCTCCCGTTTTCGCAACATTTTTCATTTCTGCTGTGGTCTTATGAGTCGTATCTTTATGTTATATAGCCTAAAGCCTTCCTCGATAAATGGACTATCCAACGTAAAAATAATATTTCAAATAGGGCCAGTAGATTTTGAGATTAGCGCGTTCAAACAAACAAACAAACTCTTCAGCTTTATAATATTGGTATAGATAATCTCGACTCTAAGAAATCATGTCTTGTAAATGGCCTGTTTAGGGCATCTGCTTCTAGTATTATTCGATTGGTATACAACTTCGACAAATATGTAAGCGATATACTAATTTAAAACTCAGAAAACTACATCAGGTTTTGTAGATAAATAATATATTTACTTATTTTTCTTCTTATTTATTTCGCTTAAATATATTAGTGTCTGAATAATTTTTAAAGCCTTGTCCTCTGCTTCTATGACTTAGTCGTCAGTCTCATAGCATAGTGTAATTGGTGTAGTAATTACATGAACGATGTATTAGTTTGTATCGCTATGATTACCAAATCAGTTATGAACAATATTTATGTTATGATAATAAACGGAGTGATAATCTAATATCTATTGTTAATTTCCTTTTAAGTTAGGCACGAGTATCTGTCGATTTATTGTGATCTGTCTGTACTTATTGCAATGTGACGATTTGAGATGTGAGAATTTATACTTGAATTTTATAAAAATATTTTGCTTAAAATTTCCGACAAGCGACACCGGCGCAGGCAACTAACAACACAAACCGTCACCGCGTTGAGTATTAGTACAGGCAAATGTAGGATGCACCACCCGCCCTCCCTCAATACGCTTAATAATCTAGAATTTATGCTTTATTAGGTACTTATATGTCAAACTAACACAAATGATAGACGGGGATTCGCTTCACTCACTCTTATTCTTCACTTACCCTGCCCCACCACTTTACGTCACTGCGTACTTTATAACGTAAACTGAAATGACGAATCACTATATTTCTGTTTACGTTATAAAGTATGACGTTCGGTACAGTTCAAAATAAATCTACAGATAACAATCTAACTGTTTCATAACGGTGACGTACTCGTATACATATTAGTGTTTCTCTTTCCTAATACCTTTTAAGCAGATTCATAAATGCATATTACCTGACGTTTACAAAACTTCAGGCTCCCGCTGTTAATTTATAGCACATAACTCATACTTATCCTTTAGTTCCCAGTTAATAATAACAAATGAACCCTAAAGCACATTAATCTCAATCAGTTGAAAGTTGAATATACATACTACGACAAAGTTGCTCAAATAATTTACTAAAGTACTTCCAAAAACTGAGCGGTCACTGAGAGCCCGAACATTTTACTGGAATTTGAGTTTGTTGTAAAAGTTTCATGTATTTTGTGTGATTTAGCTACCCGTGAAAATAATTTTAATGTCCATTACATTTAAGTGGATTAGGTTTCGTGTTAAGTGATAAACAGAATGACATTTACCTAAATTGGCAAAAAGTTTCCAAATACACGTCTACGAAGAAATTTGACGCTATCGGATGGTAAATTATTGTGAGAGTTATTTTTTTACGATTAACTTAGAAAGTATTAAGGTATTGCAAGAGTGGAGGACCTTATATCAAACATTGTATTTAGATACATATTTTATCCCAAACAGTCCTACAGATATAAAAAAGTAATCTATACTAATATTATAAAGCTGAAGAGTTTGTTTGTTTGTTTGTTTGTTTGTTTGAACGCGCTAATCTCAAAAACTACTGGCCCGATTTGAAAAATTATTTTTACGTTGGATAGCCCATTTATCGAGGAAGGCTTTAGGCTATATAACATAAAGATACAACTCATAAGAACACAGCAGCAATGAAAAATGTTGCGAAAACGGGAGAAAGATATTCCTTTTGAGAGCTTCCGCTGCATACGCTGCGGAAACCGCTTAAGTTACACAAAAATTATGTATGACAGAATTGTTCAACATTAAGAGTTCTATAATAAAGTCCGCGATAGCATATGTCTATCTTTATGGTTGACTTACTACAACCTTTTTTATGTTAATAAATTGGTAAAAAAATAATGCATTATTTTTAGAGGTGTATTATACACACAGGTATTTATTCTTATCAAAATAAATACATTCATCATCACGAGCATTTCATTTAGAACCAAGTTGCCCTTTATATTATTTGATTTCAATAAATATCTTAGGAGCTATCACAGTTTTAACATAACTCCGCACCAAAATAATGATCGCAGCTTAAGTACAACGTGCGCTTGCGCTAATCTATACTAATATTATAAAGCTGAAGAGTTTGTTTGTTTGTTTGTTTGTTTGAACGCGCTAATCTCAGAAACTACTGGCCCGATTTGAAAAATTATTTTTATGTTGGATAGTCCATTTATCGAGGAAGGCTTTAAGCTATATGTATAACATAAAGATACGACTCACAAGACCACAGCAGCAATGAAAAATGTTGCGAAAACGGGAGAAAGATATTCCTTTTGAGAGCTTCCGCTGCGTACGCTGCGGAAACCGCTAAAGTTACACGAAAATCATGTATGACAAGATTGTTAAGCATTAAGAGTTCTATAATAAAGTCCGCGACAGCATAAGTCTAACTTTTATGGTTGACTTACTACAACCTTTTTTATGTTAATAAATTTGTAAAAAAAATAATGCATCATTCTTAGAGGTGTATTATACACAGGTATTTATTCTTATCAAAATAAAAACATTCATCATCACGAGCATTTCATTTAGAACAAAGTTGCCCTGTATATCATTTGATTCCAATAAATATCTTAGGAGCTATCACAGTTTTAACATAACTCCGCACCAAAATAATATTCGCAGCTTAAGTACAACGTGCGCTTGCGCTAATTATATTATAAAGCTGAAGAGTTTGTTTGTTTGAACGCGCTTATCTCAGGACTAGCTAGACCAATTTGAAAAAATATTTCTGTGTTAGATAGCTTATTTATTGAGAAAGGCTTTAGGATATAAAACATCACGCTGCGACGGGAGGGGAGGGAGCAAACTCAAAACGCGCGGACGAAGTCGCGGGGGACCGCTAGTATATTATAAAGCTGAAGAGTTTGTTTGTTTGAACGCGCTTATCTCAGGAACTGCTGGACCGATTTGAAAAAATATTTCTGTGTTGGATAGCTTATTTATCGAGAAAGGCTTTAGGATATAAAACATGACGCTGCGACGGGAGGGGAGGGAGCAAACTCAAAACGCGCGGACGAAGTCGCGGGGGACCGCTAGTTATAAATATTATGTTGGTAGCGTAGAATTACCAAAATGTAGTGACTTGTGCACTTTATATTATTTATTTTTAACACGTCAATATACGACGCTGAATGTTATATATGTTCGCGCTTACATAAAATAGTATTTTTTCACATTTTGACTGGCTTAGAAAATACGAAGAAAAAGACCAGAAAACCGCAATTTTTACGCGTTATTTATTTAAAAAATCGGTATTTTTCCTTTAAAAAAAATATACACACTCGGGTCCGAGTGGTCGGCAGACAGCGTGCTGGTGGCAAAGTATTTGAGCCAGAGTGCTATACATAAAATGACGTCTAAAAAAAAGTAAACACTCGGGCCCGAACACGCGGCACTAAACGAGTTAAATTCTTTAATCAGGAACACTCACTTGATAAAGTCTATCTGAACACAAATTATATTATCAATGCTCAAAATTAATGCACTTAAAGTTCATGCCCATGCTAATAAAATCGCATTAAATAATATTCAAAAACGACAAATTTATTACGAATCAGCAATCAATATCAGATCAAAGATTTTAGAGAGAAGATTTTTCTAGAACTAAATAATGACCGTATTCGTATGGAAATGTACTAGTGAAATACAAGTTTTTTGAGGAAATTGTGAAATCAACTTCCTTTCCTGTACCCACGATGTGTGAATAAATCAGAAAAAAATACTGAATTAAAAAATATATATTATAATGAACTGACATAAGAGCAAATATTCAACATTGTAAGTGCGATGTTAACGATCCCTCTCCGTAATGACGGCAAGTCTATACTAATTAGTTTCATAACGAATTTCGTTTGCCCGTAATTCTGGGCGGGAAAATTAAGACTAAATGTGCGTTTCCGAATTGTGTTTCACCCTTCACGATGGGCTTGAACTGTGTCTCGGCCTTGACGATGGGCGATGGGCCATTAGGATTATCGCTGCGATTCACCTCCGACACTCGACGAACCACGTCAGGGCTGTCTAATCTTTCGCAATTTAGCATGCAGGGACATCGTATAATCCCTATCATTCCTACTACGTTTAATAAAAATGTATAAGTATAATTTGGAAATGAATGTTAATTTGAATTTATATTTTATTTTATTTATTATCGTTATTTTACTGAAATATTTAATTAATTTTGATTTCTAATATATTTATTTATAAATTGATTTTTTTTTTGTGTAATTTTATTTTATTGATTTGTTATTTTTTGATTGTTTGTTATTAAATTCGATCTTGCTTATTGATAATTTTATCTGTGATTTTCTTTGGCTCCATTTATTGATTTTATTTTCCACTACTTAATAATATATTTTTTTTGCTCAATAATTTCTTTTTAAGACAAACTTGCGTGCACCACATGCGTTGAATTGCAGTTCCGCACCTATGTTTTAGATAATCATTATGTTACATGTTTAACTAACTGTAATTTGTTTTGTGTGCTTTGTTAATAAATGAAATAAATAAATGAAATATTGCACAACTACACATCTGTAAACGCTTACTTACCTACCTACGTCACATCTAGGATGTAATTTTTGTCAAGCAACAAATAATAATGGACACTGGCACTACAACACCTAGGAGCCCTATTTTTGAATCAGTCAAGATGGCGTGTGATATTCAAGGATTATGATCAGATTTTTGAATTAAAAACAGTTGAACTCCACATAAGAGTGCTTTAAATAGGATAATTATATTTTGTGAGTACTAAATATACTTTACGTGATTTTCGATGTATTTTAATTAAATTTTGAAGGAATATTACTCGCCAACTTCAAGCAATGATTCAATAATAAAGCTCCTGACCCCAAAAATATAGAAAATTATAGTAATTTTAAGATAGATTAAAATTATAGTGATTGAAACCCAGAAAGCGTCTAAACCACTGATGTCCTCATACTGGTAGTCGTAAAGTGTGGGTGAGTTGTGCTAGTAATATAAACATTTTTGAAAACAAAATGAAATATATTATTAAATAAATAACTTTACAGCTCTAGTTATTTCGAGGATTCTAAAAACAGTCCACCCGGATAGCGAGCGTTAAATCTTCCAAGTGCTGAAAAACATTGTAAAAATGATAAGATTTTATAGAGTCCTACAAAAACCTTTTTGGTCATACTTGTGACAACTGAGTAAATCCAAAACTATTATTATTTATTGATCTCATATTCAAACCTATTTTTAAAACATGTTTATTACTATTAAGGGGCTACCCGGATTTTTAGCGCACTCACTAGCGCCACTTTAGTAGAAAAATCATAACTCGTTAAATTAAAGTCCAATCAAAAATCTGGTAGATACGATTGTAGTACAGGTTCTATAGTTTATTTAGTACGTTTAAATTGTTTCTAAAGTAGTTTACTGTAGTTAGAGTTAGAAAAACTGCTAAATGTGGCCACTTTTAGCATTTTTGCTAACTGTAACTGCAGATAACTCTGTTTAATTGAACTTAAACATTGTGTTTAAACCACATAATCAGAGCTACAATCGTATCTACCAGATTTTTGATTGGTCTTTTATTTACCGAGTTATGATTTTTCTAGTAAAGTGGCGCTAGTGTGCGCGGTAAAAATCCAGGTAGCGCCTTAAGGTGGAAACACATTTGTCTGACGTGTCGTGTCGTAACGCATCAGAACGCAGTCGGTTCTATACAATTAGTATGGTAACGTTTATATTAGTATGATGTGACGTGTCGTGATGAAATCTGAACGTTTCCATACTAAATGAATGAAACCGATCGCGTTCTGATGCGTCACAAAACGACACGTCAGACAAATATAAATCCACCTTTAGTGTGTACCAAAAATTTTGATGCAGCCCAAAAATGATCGATACGGGTGTTTGCTCACCTGAATCCACAACTAATCGATTCAAATCCAAATTTCTTAAAGTAAACCAGTTTTATGTACACTTTTGCTCTTACCCAATCAAAAATTATAATTTGGCAGCCCTACTGATAACAAAGAGCGGTATCCCATCTCAATGATACGCAGGTAGTGAAGTGCCTCATCTATCGACAGAGATGTACAGGGCGAATCAATACTTTCCGATCAGAGGTTGCTTTGATTAAAACGTTACGGGTGGATTAAATGGATTCTAGTAATAGATATGATTGGTACATACATCTATTTATGATACTTACAGCTTTCTTCTGTTTCTGAGTTTTTCTGTCTTGAAAATACTCACAAACAAAACTAACATAACAGCTCGGAGTCAGGAGTTTTGTTGAGATAGCGTTCCCGTGCCTCGGAAAGCACGTTAAGCCGTTGGATCCTCGCCTGATCTTTCAATGGTCATGTCAGACTGCCTTCTCGCCGAATTAATGACAGTGAACGAACAGAAAGTGCCCTTGCATATACACCATAATATCTCCTGCGTACCTAGCCTAATTGTATATTTTTAGGGTTCCGTAGCCGAATGGCAAAAAACGGAACTCTTATAGTTTCGTCAAGTCTGTATGTCTGTCTGTCTGTGCGTCCGTATGTCACAGCCACTTTATTGTTTTTGATTTTGAAAAGTTCTTTATTTAATACATATAATACAAAACTTAAGACCTAGTGTACATTTTATTCCTAGGTAAAAGTGTCTTATGTCTATATTGTGGTTATGAGATCTCTATGATCTATTATAACTAATAATTATGAAGGCTTCATTTATCATTTTCATATTACAGTGATACCTACTAGTTGAATATTAGTATACTAACTACAGTACAACAAGCACTTCGTAATAGCACCGGTTTGTTTACAATGATGATGAAGATTTAAGTTTAAGCATTAATAAAAATGTAAAAAAAAAAGCACTTTGTAAGTAATTACGTACCTACTTCGAAGGTACTGACACCTACCTACGAGAGTAGGTAATTAATCATAACTACAAGTTTTTTGTGAACGAACTTTAACTATTTAACAGTTATTGGTTCTCTAAGGACTTATATGACTTATGCACAGAAAGATAAGAAAGCAAATTGTGCTAAGACGACACATAACGTGGTGGTTGATAAATAGGTTCAGACCTACCTTACATTTAAAAAAAAAAAAAAAAGTTTATTTAATGAGCACCAGCACATGTAGAACGATTACAGAAACAAACAGATAATCACGGTAAATAATATACATGAACAAACTGTAATGTAGGTATACAAATTATGAATATTGCGATGGTAGATGTAAATCTTTTATGGTATGCCAGTCTGGAAATAAATTAACAAAGATTAGACGCGTGTTTCCTTTAACTCCCAGTTAGGTACGCTCGGTACTCCATATTTGTCAGTGGCGACAGGTTATTATTTAGAACTGGGCGCGTGCAAGCATTTACGATGCCAATCGGAAAAATAAAGGAATTTGACGTACACAAAGATGATTGGAATCTTTATATTGAAAGGGTGGAACAATATTTCGTCGTGAATGAAGTGAAAAACGAGTTAAAAGTGCCAACGTTAATAACGGTTATGGGAACGGAAAGCTACGAATTGTTAGTGAATTTGTGTACTCCTGCGAAACCTAAAGACAAAACGTTTTCGGAAATTGTTGACGTCATGGGAAAACATTTACAACCTAAGTCCAGTGAATTGGCCGAACGGTTTAAGTTTAGACATAGAACACAAAACAAGGATGAGGGTATTTCGGAGTACGTAGCGGTGCTGAAAAAAATGTCAAAATCTTGTGAATTCGGCAGCTGGCTCGAAGTAAGCTTACGGGATCAGATGGTATGCGGCATAAGGAGTGAGGTCATCCGACAAAGATTATTCGCCGAGACCAACCTTGATTTCGCAAAGGCGTACACCATAGCCATTAGCATGGAAGCGGCGGAAAAAGATGCAGCCACGGTAGAAGGTCATAGGTCAGCGGCCGAAACCACTGTGGAATGCCAGGCGATGTCGGCGGGAACAAGGCGCGTCAGCAACGTGACAAAGACGTCGAGACGCGACCGTGGTGATGCCGGGGCGCGGGACTTCTCTTCGCAAGGCGCAGGTGCATGGCGGTCAAAAGGAATGCGTGCACCAGCTGCGTCCGGGCCAGGCCGCGCGGGTGAGCGGGATCAGCGAGGTCAAGGCTGCAGTGCGTGTGGTGGCAACTCACATGACTTATCCAGCTGTAAATTCCGTAGTTACGTGTGCCGTGTGTGTAATCGACCTGGGCACTGAAAACGGGTGTGCCCTAAGCTAACTAACCAATATCACATGCAGGCTTCGGTTGAAGGTGAAAATAGCAGTAACAGTGACCATAGTGAAGAGGTAATATTCATTGATGTAAATAAGTTAACCTTAAATGATTGCAAACCAATAATAATTAATTTCATGGTAGTATCAGGATCTGCGCCGATTATAAAATTACCTTAAATAAAGTGTTAGAAATTGACCGTTATCCATTACCAAGGGTAGAAGACTTGTTAGTACGTTTGCACGGAGGGCAGCGGTTTAGCAAAATTGATTTATCGCAAGCATATGCACAATTAGAACTGGATGACTCCAAGAAATACACCGTTATAAACACACATAAAGGTTTATTTGTCTATAATCGTTTAGTGTATGGCTTAGCCTCTAGCCCGGGCATTTTTCAACGTCGTTTAGAGGAAATGTTCGCAGATTTACCTAAGGTCGGGGTATTTTTGGATGATATTATTATTACTGGTAGAAATCAGGACGAACACATTGACAACCTGTATAAGGTATTCGAACGATTACAAAAATATGGCCTGAGGGTTAAAAAGGAGAAATGTGAATTTTTCATGGAGTCAATTAGTTATCTAGGTCACGTTATCAGCAAGGACGGGGTTCATACTTGCCCGAACAAGATAAAGGCCATTATTAATACAGCTGCACCACGTAATGTATCCGAACTTCGATCATTTATTGGAATGATTATGTATTATGCTAAGTTTGTGCCAAACGTTAGTACCTTATTAGAACCGTTGTAAAATTTACTTAAGACTAGTGTAAAATTTGAATGGAGCGATGAATGTCAAAGAGCTTTTGAGGAGCTCAAAAGTAGGTTGACTAGCAGTGCCGTTCTCACGCACTACTCGGCGACACTGCCGCTGGTGCTGACGGCGGACGCGAGCAGCGTGGGCGTGGGCGCGGTGCTGGCGCACGTCACGCCGGCCGGCGAGCGGCCCGTCGCCTACGCCTCGCGCTCGCTCTCATCCGCCGAGCGGCATTACGCGCAAATAGATCGAGAGGCATTTGCGATTGTGTTTGCTATACGTAAATTTCATCAGTATTTATACGGAAGGCATTTTATTCTGAGGACTGATCACAAACCGCTGACTTATATCTTGGGTAATAAAGTAGGTATTCCGGTGATGGCAGCGTCGCGCTTACAGCGATGGGCTGTACTTTTGTCGGGTTATCGGTACGATATTGAATATGTTACTTCTAAGAAAAATTGTGCTGATGCATTGTCGAGATTGCCACCGAATGTCAATAAGCAAACGAAAAATAACAAGAACGAGGAGGTAACTTACAGTAATTTTGTAGAAAACTTTTTGCCTGTAACTAACGCTATGGTCAAAGAGGCTACGGCGCGAGATAAAACACTAAATAGGGTCAAGATTTATATTGAATCTGGTTGGCCAGTGACTTGCCCAAAGGAAGCACTCAAACCATATTTCATGAGGCGGAACGAATTATATTTGGATAGTGGGTGCCTTATGTGGGGATATCGAATGATTATACCTGATACATTACGGTCGGTTGTATTAAAACAGTTACATATTAGTCACCTAGGGATCGTGAAAACAAAGAGTTTAGCTAGAAGCTACGTTTGGTGGCCACGTATTGATGACGATGTAGAACAGCAGTGCCGTTCGTGCGAGACTTGCGCGCGGAAGGCGGACGCGCCGCCGCGAGCCGCTCCGCGCCCGTGGCCCTACGCGCCGCAGCCGTGGACGCGACTTCACATTGACTTTTAAGGACCGTACAGAGGGTTTTCGTTTTTAGTTTTGATTGATTCCAGTTCTAAGTGGCTCGAGGCTTACGAAATGAAACAAAAAACTGCGGCATGTGTCATAAAAACACTTCGAAGTACATTTGCGCGATTCGGTTTACCAGTGGAATTAGTGTCAGATCAAGGACCACCGTTTACGAGCACTGAATTCGGGGCATTTTTACAAAACAACGGAATCAGACAATTGTTTTCGCCAGCTTATCACCCGTCATCAAACGGAGCTGCGGAGAATGCAGTCAAGTTGTGCAAGCGTACTATAAAAAAAGCCTTACGGGATAATGTAGACGTCGATACTGCCCTTCAAACCTTTTTGTTAACGTATAGGAACTCGATTCACAGTACAACGGGGGAATCTCCTGCTAGGTTATTGCAAAAGCGTTCGTTACGCTCTAGGTTCGATCTACTTCGTGGTAATTACGTAGTAGAAGAGCGAGTGAAACGATCGCAGGACAATCAAGTAAAATTTGCGGGGGGTGAGGAACGCAGTTTTTGTGTCGGTGAGCCTGTATGGGTAAGAGGTTACGGAACGCAGGATAAATGGGTCAAAAGTAGCGTAGTTCGCTGTGAAGGGTCGCGTAGATGTGTAGTGGAAAATGATAATGGTCAATTTAAAAGACACGTTGATCAAATTCGTCGCAGGTCCCGACTATCGGTACCGTACAACGATTCCTCAGAGAAAACACGAGACAGCGGGAAGGAGGATGTCGTGCCGGTCGAAGGTGCGGTGGTGGATGGGAATGGCGATGCTGCAGAACTACCTAATTCAGTTAATTCGCCGAAACAAACTCCCATACCTATCGCAGAAAATGCTTCACCAGCCACGTCCCATGCACCGCAGCAACCTGAACCTTGTAACCCTAAGTGGATTCGTAAGCCTGTAGTAAGATTTGGTCTTGAAATAGATTAAGTATATCATTTAAACAATTTTTAGTATCTTGCAGCTAAACCTCTATGTATGTAGCATTGTTTAATTAGAAGAAAAAAAAGTTTAGTATCATTATATAAATCTAGTATGTATAAGTTTTGATTTAATGGTGGAGGTGTAATGTAGGTATACAAATTATGAATATTGCGATGGTAGATGTAAATCTTTTATGGTATGCCAGTCTGGAAATAAATTAACAAAGATTAGACGCGTGTTTCCTTTAACTCCCAGTTAGGTACGCTCGGTACTCCATATTTGTCAAAACCACGTAGTAAGATAACATACTATTCACCAACCTAATTGGGTGACCATTATGCAGTCCGGGACCTGTGAGCGTCTCGCGCGGCGGTCACACGGGCAATGCGGCGGCGCGTGCGCACGCAGAGCGTCAGCCTGAGTCTAACATGTAGTGATGTGGTAGCCGCGTCAAGTATCGATATCGATTGACGTAAAGGGGGCGAGTGCCGCCGATACCAGAGACTAACACATTAACATGATTACTTTTAGTGACTTGGTAGAACCTTTTAGTTAGCTTTAAGATAAATTCGAAAAGAGTTGGAAATCTTAATGACTGATGCAATTTAAGAAGATTTGTCCTTTATTGTGTAACTAAATGCATCACACTGTTGAAATGTCGGCCTGTGTCAAAATGTCCTAATAAGTTCTAGTCATTGTTATCTGTTCAAAACTTCATACGAAATGTCGTTTCATATTTGAATTATTCGTTGATAATTGCCCATTTGGCAAAAGTGAAACACAACCTTATAAATCTTATGTTTAACCCCTAATTATTATCCCTTTACGACAGGAATATTAATTTTATGGTTGGGTCTGAGATAAACAGGCACTTTTTTAAAATTTGCAGTTGTTTTTAATTATATTTGCCTTAAAACTGCTTGAACACAGTGAAAATTTTGACAATCACAAAGTTAACAGTGAACGAAGTTTAAAAAACAACATCTTTTTAACTCTCTAAATATATGTATCAATCTGTATATTAATCAAATTGACGCAAATTGTGCTGACCCGGGAGTAAATAGTAATTAATGGGGTCCCTACTCAATGTGGTTACATTCAAAAAAGCTTATTCCTTACAAATGTTTATTGTATAGCTATATATCAGCACTAAGTAACGTATCAATATTTAACAGATACCTTTATTGTAAACCTTCCTTTCAATTTCAATATCTGTTAAATAAATAATTTGAAAACCATGACAAATATTTAAAATACATAGCTAGCGCGAATCTCAACGATTTTACAAAAAGAAAACAATCTCAGGTAAACAAATAAAAATAGTTATATTGCATTCAAAATATTATTATTGGTTGATTAAGTAGCTCAAAGCATTCTTTTGTTTTGAGTTTTCGATGTTGGTTGTCACAATTAAGAAATTTATATAAATTGCACTTGTAAAAAGCAACTTTGGCTGTGTGACAGACGAGGAATCGAACCCCGTGTCTCACGCCATCCGAGCGTATGCTTATACCACTCGGCCACCGTCACATTAGCAAGCTTGGTGAATTTTGCAAGCGCTTACTTTAACGCAAAGGCTGCGAGACATCATCAATGTTGCGAGATTGCTCTCACAATACACACACAATCTCACTATATCTGTCACACAGCCAAAGTTGCTTTTTACAAGTGCAATTTATATTATTAGGTTTTGATAATGACAAAACAATATAAAAACAAAAATGTAAGAATAAGCAATTTATGCTGAAAGTCTCATTAAATGAGAGGCCAACAATGTTAGATGATTCAACGTGGGAATACAATAGTGTCTTTACGGAACGGTCGTTATTTTGTATCACGAGCGAAACAAAAGGATTATAATTTTGACTTCCTAGAAAAGCGAGGGAGGACTAGTTATCTCTAGTATAACTTAGGGTAGGTAATAGAAAATCCTGAGAGTAGCGAAATATTCAAGCTCACCCAAGCCAAAGACATTTTTACTCGAGAGTTTTCTGTTTTCAATACCACTACAAAGCAATAAAAATTAAGACCATTGACCGCGTGCCATAGAAGATTTGACCCGTATTGGAGGACGGCATGTAATTTACTAATTACATGCGATTACATTCGATCAGTACAGCCCCTAAATACCAATAAGAGAAGTATAATTTATGCTTAAATTCCCCAAAAAAGTTATAGCTAGATAAAAATCCTGAATTTCGCTAAGAACTGTTAAATTTGAAAAAATCCTGAGAATATCTCTGAGAATATTAATATTTGTTTTAAGTAAAAAAAAAATAGCTTTATAATATTATAATATGGCTTGATCAAAATGGTTGTTTCCTTAGTTTTGAAATTTATCTTGAACGCAAGCAATGCAGTATTAGCGTGTTTTTTATTTTAACTAATAAAAAGTAATTCAGTTAAATAAATAGGTACATGTATTATTTCTGACAGAAACTAACTTAATGACTTTTTCCGTATAGGCACTAATTAATCAAGATGATATTTGTACCACTAACAACTAATGGTATACAACCTACCTACCTACGTTTTTCATACCATAATAATAACATACACAACGAAAAATTCATCCATATATCTTAGAGTAATGTTTAAACGTTATTTATTTTTAAATGTAAATTCAACCCTAAGTGTATTTACAAAACAATATTTTTTAAGTTTGTCATCGAACAGGCAATAAAATGTGGAGACATAACAGCATAAAGTATTTACACACAATTTTTCATTTCTTCAAGGGCTGGTCGTGGTCCACTTGATTTTCGAATCATGACCTATCTGGTGCGATCACACGTGCATACAAAATTCATATAATCCCTACAGAGATAATGGATTTTTATACAGTATACATCCCTAGAGATAGAAATATAATCTAATATTGCGATCAAATGTTTTTAAAAGTTAATTAGTTACTTGTTTTACGGCATTACTACACCTATGATCAATGCAAAATTGACATATAATTCATCGCAATCCTATCAATCCACACTTAGCTATATATCTCAGCGGGCGTTAACCGTTTAACCAACAAAAGGGGTCAATCGTTCGCGATTTACCCCGCGGTAACCTCGTTCGCGAGCCGAGCCCAGGGTTTCTCATCTCCCACCAAATTCTATTACCGTTTCCTGAAAAGAGACTTACGTTTCTCTTTGGTGGTGGTACAGTAGACGCAATTGATGCAATTTTTCGAAATAATCATGTGAGACCGTGCGACCAAATGTTTGGTTCTTTACGTAATTTACAGCTAAGTTCTTCAGCTTTAGTGACTAGTGAAATGCAGAAGCTATCGGGTTAAGTTCTTGGCGACATAACGTTAAAGGTTGTATCAAACGTCAGTCAGATACTTAAACTCTTATTACTAAATTAATCAAATTGATTATTATGACGTACATTCAAAGTAGTGTAGTGTGAAGTGGTTAGCGCTCCTATTGCGACGTCCATCCCGCGGGCTCGAATCCCGCAAGGCGCAAATGTTTGAGTGATGAGCACGAACATTTGTACCCAAGTCTTAGATGTTTATATATATTAAAGTATTTTTGGGAGATGCCCCCGTCATAATCGTTGTCTAGTATTCATGACACAAGGAAGAAAATTACTTGATGCAAAACCACGACGATTGGTGTTTTTTCTGGCGCTTATTTATTTATTTATTATATGTCAGAGTGTAAATACATTTAACTGATTGATTTTTGAATCTCCGATTTTGTCACTGACTGATAATCATCAAAAGTCTAAGCGACTTTCTCAAGTCATAGGAAACTAAAAGTTAGGATGTAAGCTAGTTAAAGTACATAAGTTTGTGGATTATTAATACTACGGCTTTTTGTTAGCCAGTGTAACCAGTCCTAAAACAAATAAATTTTTGGGGCATTTAATAATGGACCCTTCACAGGAAAGGAACAAAAAGAAATCAAAATGAGTTTGTTTCACATCTCGACCAGATTTGAAGTTGATTGGTACCCAGAAATTATTTTGTACTAACATACTTACTTATCTACTTATACGTATTAGATTGCCTGAAAATGAGTCGTGAAACATTTATTTAATAAAATTCAAATAGTATAGAAGTTAAGTAAAAATGACAAAAATGCTTTATCAAAAAGTACCCTTTTTAAAAAAACGTTTTACTTTGCGAAATAATTTATTTTAAAATAAGATTAACACAAAACTCACTTACTATATAGGTAAATCATCGTTTAGCAATGAGTTGTTATTAAATCAAATAGTAAATAAGTAAATTATTTTTTTACTGATATATTTTTTAATAGTTTGTTTACATTATAAGACTAGCAAAGAAAAACGGATTGTTTTTTATTCAACGCAGTTAGCCCTTCAATATAAAATTATTCACCCAGGGCGTAATGTGGTGTCTTCCGGCGCGGGCGCCACCTTGAATCACGAGCGAAGCGTGAGGATTGCAGATTTGAGGCCCGAGCGAAGCAAGGGCATTATTGGGTTTACACACGAGTGTGAGCGAGGGAGGTAATAGAAAATCCTGAGTGTACCGAGGGAATTAAGTTCGCTCAAGACAAAGACACCTTTGGTCCCGAGGTGAATACTCTGCTTTTCACGCTTTCTGTAAGGCAAAAAAATTATGTTAACTAAGAGGAGATAATTGAAAATCTACCACCACCGCATCTTTTATTGCCTTACAGAAAGTGTGAAAAGCTGCTAATCATGCTTTCTGTGAGGCAATAAAATTATGTTAACTAAGAAGTTATATGTATGCACTGGTGCGCCACGATATTTAAAATCATTTCAATAAAGTATATAAAAGTACGCATCAACTTAATTCTTTTGAAATTGTCTTTGCATTTAAAAAGTCATACAGGTGATTATTATTGTACATATAATCACGCAATGTTTTTTTCTCTTTCCGATGGTAGATCCGTGGTGGTAGATTTTCAAATATCGCCACTTCGCTGGGTGCCGGTGCCTGGGTGCTGGTGCGTCCTGCCCCGCTAATGATCTATTCGATAATGTGTTTGTTATATTTACATATTCGTTATGTTAGTTTGAGTATTATCTTATAAGTATTATCTTTACTTAATATTTTGCACTAATAATAACGCTATATTTCTCTGTCTGGCCGGCACGGGGTGGCGTATGATTTGTAAATTATGTTCTCGTCTCTGGATGATGTCAAGCTAATTGAGCCACACTACCGGCTATCGCGTAAGGGATTTTCATACACCATTTCGGCCCGTAGGCCGAGACTTACATGACACGTTATAATACGTTGCCGATCAGATATCGTGAAATAGTAGATTGTTATACAAGGGGAGAAAGTTACCCATTTCACTCGAGATGTTTCTGGCGCTCAAACGGAGTGAGAGCGCCATTAATTCGAGAGACCGCCATTTTTAATTTCGACGGAGAGGAAAAATAAATAGATTTAGCTGTGAGTTTGTGATGTGATGATGAGATATTAAGTTGTTTGGCGAGAGATGAAATCTCAAGTTTTTAAATCACATATCAGTTTATTTACTGTCTTTATACATAAAAACACGATAAGAAGGACAGTAAAGGGCACGGAAGACAACAGAGTACATAAAACGCGGACGATATCAAATCATTGTTAAAGCTAACTAACGATTTTTCTCACAGACAATAATAGTAGTAGAAGAACGGTACTTTAACCTTGTCACCAAACCACTACAGGTTATGTCAAATTCCAGGTTCAATTTTGCCTCATGAGATCTGTCTGATCTTTAAAGCTAAGCTAAGCTAAAGGTGGGAGTGAGTTAGACGATTAATGAACAACAAAATCGCGCCAAGTCGCCTCCGCCTGGTTAATAATCTGTGCAATGACAAAGACAATCAAAATGTGACAATTGAAAATGAAGAAAAAAAGTGTCACTATGTATGACGCGCAACCGAATATTATAATTGTATATTTTAAATTGTTAAAAATTTGATAATTTGTAATTTTACGTAATGTGATCATGATAAACTATAGCTTTTAATGTTCAGCTTATCTTAAAAATATGGAAAGCTCTTTTATTTTGATAATATGATGTCACGAGTGTGTCACTCAATTATCTTTAACTCCATGTCTGATCGTAGCAATTAAAACTTAATTACTTTCCACCCTAGGGATGGAAAAGCTAATTTCCACCCGTCAATCTTCACATGAAAGTTGAATTTTTCGAAGAGAAGAGATGAAAAAGACCAGTCATTCAAACGGGTTTCAGCTTGTCACATCCACAAAAGTCGATAGTTTTGGAACACTTTTATTTTTCACATGATAAAAGTTGGTGATATGCATGTGAAAAAAAATTGTGGTATTTTGATCTGAGTCTATTATCTAATTAGATATAAAGAATAAATGTCAAGCTTCAGACGAGGTTAATAATAAATGACTTAGGCTTAGGTCTTAGGCATTTCTGACAAATCAAACTCACAGATGTATGAAGCGTTCCAACGAAATAATCGAATTACTTGATGTTAAATTCAGATTTCAGACAACAAAAAGCTTTTATAAAAATTCTCTGACCTTTAATTTTTTTGGGCATCTGTAGTTGACGTAAAACGTTTAGTCCGTCCTCTCAATCCGTGCCCAGTGTTCTTTAAATTTCGAGTGATAAAAGGAGCAAAACTTTTCAAGGGTCGGTCTTTAGATCCCTAAGGGTCAGCCCTCTCGGTCTTAGAAGTTAATTAAACTTTGCAGGGTTAATCCTTCCTGTGTCCTGTGGGATCGACGAATTTATACCGTAGAGGGTTGTAATGGCTGTTAAGTAACCACGACTTGGCCCTTCTTCGAAGGTCAGTTGGATATTTTTTTAAGTTTAGCTTTATGTTGCACCAGTGAATTGGTGCAATATTAATATCGCATGAAAATAAACTTTAATTTGACGTTAAAAGACATAATTGGTGAAAATAAAGCTTGTCCACAATAAAATAGCCCGTAGAAGAAAGTTCAAAGTTATTTATGGGCGTTGAGTATCTTAATATTATTTAAGCACCGTACAGTTATTATAGAATAAACATAAAAAAAAAACTCTTATAGACATTAAAACCAATTAAGTCTGTCAGACTACTGAGGAGACATAACAACTTAACGCGGAATGCTGAAAGTGATGGGTATTCTCCAGCTACGAACAATCTGCAGATATAATAGTAGGTCCTTATTGGAATTATTTCCGAGAATACATAAAAGATTACGGACAACGAGTTAACAATCCATGTAAAGCTTACTACATCACAATACCGCACAGCGTTGATTACTATCTTCGCAAATCCTAAACCAATACAGAATCCTGCATACTTATGAAGCAACTTTTAATGAATACCGACTCCACCTGACGATGCCGAACTAATTACCAACTTTCGAACACTTGTTGCTCAAGCTGAAGGGAGTATCGCAAGTCTTATCTTTATTGAGCGACCTTGATTTGAGAATGGAACAAGTTAGCCACGTGACGTGAACAAATGAACAAAAGTATTCGAATATATGTAAGTTTATCTCTTTTAATAAGCATAACGACTTGTTTGTTAGACCCCTTACACACTGTGACTTTATGCATTAATGAGACGCGCGTTTCCAAAACGCGCGAAGCATCGCGACACACGAAATTAACAGAATTGGGCATCGATGCTGTCGCACGTTCGTAATTATGTACTGAAATGATGCAATCGTCAATTTGGAAATGTCAATGCCCAGCTTCTGCATCGCGACTGCACCGATACTGACGAGTGTAAGCATCGCGACTGTATCGATGCTTAAAGTCGCGCAAGTGTGTAAAGGTTGACATTTTGCAACAGCACCGATGCTGCTTCGCGACTGCATCGCTGCTAAAAGTCGCAGTGTGCAAAGGGTCTTAATGACCTTATAAGTAACGTTATCTGTCCATTACTTTATTAATTGTATTTTAAACTTCATACGCTTAAATTTCCACCAGTCAACCATAGGACTTCACAAAGAAAATTCAGCCGGCGCGAAGAAAGTAATAACAAAGGGTATTTAAAACAATGATAAATATACTCGTACATACTACTTACATAAATAGGTAGCACAATCATATACATATTACAGAATTATAAACATACACATATTACATATACGTCATAATAAATAAATACGAAGGTCAGCTTGTGGCGAGCTGTTGGGCAGTAGCAAACCCCGTCAATAATTACTCCTGGGAGAACTTCTGTTCTTCATCTCTGTCTTGCCTTTACAGGATCTCCTGCCTCTTGCTTGCCTTCATTGGCTGGCTTGAGAGGAGACTCGGTAGAGCAGAGATGCTCGGGGGAAGTAAGTGTGCCAATAAGATGCTTGTAGGAATCTACAACGATTTCCGGAATCGTCCTAAGAGCCGTGGTACACCTCTCCACTCTCCTAGCACCCCAACTGGTGTTGCCTTCTTGTTGTCTTCGTCACTTAGTGCTAGCAACTAATTTGGGGGGCCCATCGACTGAGTGTTCAAGTCACCCCCTGCTATTCAATCCGTGTGAGTAGCTCACATACGTCAGGCAGGGGCCATAGTTCTTCTGTAGTCCCAGTTACCCGGTCCACCTATCATCCACACCCATAACCTAGTAGTATCTTTGTATCCATATTTTGCAATACGCCCACACGAACCGGGGGTTGTCCTTTTGTGCACTTTTATAGTGCATACAGGGATAATCGTCGATTTGTGTCACACAGCTTTTAGATTAATGTTGTCAAAGGGGCCTCTGCGTGTGAGCTTCGAACCCATGTACGCCTTCCAAAGGTCCGGGACCCTATGGTCCCGAGAATGGAATAGACACAACATAATAATAATAATAATAATGGTACTAAATGGTTACATGAGAGCAAATAATGTCAACGAGACATGTCCGATAATTCATCTCTATTGAAGGCTCGTAAGGTCCTCTTGATGGAAAATTTAGAGGTGGACACTTGAACTATCTTTGGGAGGCCATTCTAAAGTCGAATAGCTGTGAGAGAGAAAAAATTGGACGTGAAATCAGAAGAGTGACGCGAAGTGAAAAGTTGGAGAGAGCTACTGGAGCAAAGGGACCGGTCATGAGTAGTATGGAGGCACGAAAATGATAATGCACGAATATGATAAAACGGAGAATTGGGATTGAATAGATGGAAGTACAACATACAAAGTATTTGAATGTGTCAACGCTGCTGGATGGGAAGCCTGCCAACCTTAGTGCAAAACTAGGAGATTTCATCGTTTTTGCGAAGAATATTTATATACAGGGTGACTTTTTTATCAGTACCGATATTTTGTGTAAAGACTTCATTGATGAATATGAACAACTTTTGCTATGGGGGCAATAGCGAATCGCGGTCAAAATTTATGGAGCAGCTGATTTTTTTTCTCGATTTCGCTATTGCCCCTATAGTAAAAGTTGTTCATATTCGTCAGTGGAGTCTTTACACAAAATATCGGTACTGATAAAAAAGTCACCCTGTATAAGAATACTTATCAGAATATTTATTTGCTCAAAAATACGGTATTTAATGATGATACATACTAGTAAATTAGTGCACATGTTTTGCTATTAACAACAGCATGCAAATTTTATACAAAGGCATAATGAAATATAAAAATGACATTAATTGAGTACAAATTACGTTATAAAAATCCTTATGCAGTTGTTATTCCTATAAACGAAATCACATTTCATATTTCAATGTTTTGTTAATAAGTGCTTTTTTTCGATGGTAAAACAGGCTCTTAGAGTAATATTTAAACAGGACAGCTCAGTATTCAGATTTTTGCCAGGGGGCAGTTTCTCGCGTCAATGGAACTTATTTCGTATAGTAATTGGATTAAGAGTATTACCGTTTTACCTAAAAAGTCTAGTAATATATCCACACGAAATAAAACTTCCGCATGGACGATATTAACACTTTTACGGACAGTACTCCAGACACAATAGAAGTTTTATTGTTATCCCGCCTATAGGCGGTCATTGTCCGTGAAAGAGTTAAAATGCATAGAAATCGTGGCCCTAAGAAATAAAAAATATATTTTATTTTCGTCACTAAAAATTCGATAACGTACACGACGTTTTTCGTATACGGACTGCACAAGAATCTGCCCCTAGGTCTAAAAGAAATTGAATTATTGTAATAATTGTAGGTAAAATATGATTGATTGAGTACCAAATAAAATATTTTGTTGCTTCGAATTGAAATAAACAGTTCAAGTGGAGAAATACTCGTAGATCACTAATTACTTGTAAATACTAACAGCATATTTCACAATACCTGAATAAGCTTCCATTAGCGTTATAACGCCAATAGTGGGCAGATATATATGCCAACTATTGGATGCGAAATGACGTCCAATATTTGAACCGTTGCAGCGTTGGTTAGTGCTTATTAATCGATGGTAAAACAAGCCCTTAATAAAATTACGTTAAAGTTGTGTGTGCACTACAATAATAGTTCGTAATTAGCGTCAATGATTTAATAAAGCAACAGATATAGAATTAAATGGAAACCCTTCACTCGTAGATAGGTAAACCCACATCACAGCCCGTTATAAGCCGGACAGCTCTATTCGACCGGAAAGCGATTCCCGTTAGTGTTGTCACTTCGCAAACACTATCGATTGATAACCGATAATTGTACGCAAAACTACAACGCGATACCACTTCGCAATAATCTACGAACTCACATGACAAATAGCAAGAAGTTAAAAACATTATTTTGTGCTGCTAATTCACTTATAGAAATTCAGAATGTATAGGGCAAAAATAACTCTACAGTACTCCACACTGAATGTACTTCTTACAAGAAGGGAGTTATTTTTCAATTGATATCTGTGTCCATATAATGTGTCCTAGAAAATGGCCCAAGATCGTCACCCACAGGCTGCCTACTGAAGGACGTCGTCCGAGAGGCAGACCCCGAAAGCGATGGCGAGACGATTTAGACCAATATCGCGAAGACTGTCAAACCCTTACAGCCGACACAGGGACACGTGGAATAATTTGGGGGAGGCCTTTTCCCAGCAGTGGGACAGTATAGGCTAGAGAAAAAAAACATAATAAAATAGTTTGGCTTTCAAAACGAGCAAGTCTTGTATACAATACAACAGCATTTATTTGAATACAACGGCTTCCAAATAATATCTTCAGAATTGTAATCTTAATAAATTCCTATTCTGTAATATCCATAAATATAATCTACTAAACGATAATTATAATCGACTTTTTTTCTCTCAACACTACTCCAAACGAATTGTTACTGAGTCGTGAATCACGGCCGAGGTGAAATATCGAAGCACCTCACAAAACCGATGGAGTACCTAAATGTTATTTTGTAAAATGAAATATGAAGCGCTGATGGGTAAGAAATTAGTTTCTAAAAATTAATCTTAAAAATAAAACATCGGATGATCAATTTTTTTGTATTTGTAAGGTTCACCATTCACCACCAAGGTTCATACAAATTGAACAAAGCAGCCATGTTGTATTAAAGTCTGTTTGTTTTTGCTAGTCAAACAATGTAAACAATCATTTTATAACGTTTAAAATAATATTCGTGAACAAAATTCATTTACTATATGATTTAAAAAGATCTCAGTGCTAAACGACGATTTACTTAAGCAGTTTGTGAGTTTGGTGTTTATCTTATTTTAAAATGAATTGTTTCGGTAAAAAGACTCGACGGAAATGCGATAAGCAAAACGAAACGGACTTTAATTGTGATTATTTCTTATCAGCTTCCATAAGGCAGTTGGTATTTTTGTCTTGATCCAATTTTTATATTCGCTATGATTCCGTAACATAAGGTTGCATGAGCAATTAACAACAATCGCGTAATTTCATTTTACGAAATCATCTTTACGTTTAATTAAGCTTTAGTGACATTGAGTACTAACAACGTATAGAAGTTTTAAAACGAAAATAAAAACAGTAATTGTTGAGATTCCTTATATAATTTAGAACCAATTTCAATCAAACCATCAGTGAAAATAGAATCAACCCTAGAGACGTCACAGTCACAATGCGTCCCATTGTTTGCGAATCAACAGGTAATCACCCCTCATCCCGTAAAAGGGAGCATCACCAGTAATCAAGTTGCGTAGACGTGGCTGACTGTACAGCGACTGATTGGATATTTGGTACGATACCTGCCTACGTCGGGGTTGGTTTTGTACGTGATGTAATTACAGCTGAGGCTGAACTAAACAACTGGACCTCAAAAAAAACACTGTCATTCCGTCAAATTCGATTAATTAATTTAAACTTATATTATAAAGCTTTTGAGGTTGTTTGAACGCGCTAATCTCAGGAACTACTGGACCGATTAAAAATATTTTTTTTGTGTTAAATAGCTTATTTATCGAGAAAGGGTTGGGGCTTTTTAACATCACGCCGATATTGGAGGGAAGGGATGAAACTCAAAACGAGCGGACAACGTCGCGGGGGACCACTCGTTATATTATAAAGCTAAAAAGCTAAGTAAAGAGTTTGTTTGTTTGAACGCGCAAATCTCAGGAACTACTGGCTCGATTTGAAAAATTATTTTTTCATACATATCAAATAAGAAAACGAAAATTGCGCACAGGCGGGACTCGAACCTGTAAATAACTGGCTAACCGGGCTGAAAAGTTTTGCCAGAAAGTTGTAGGTTCAAGTCAGTCCCCAGCGCATTTTTTTGGTTTCTTATTTGATCTTTATGAATATAAAATACGCCTGTGAGTGTTTAAACAATTCTAAACAATTAAATTATTTTTGTTGTATATCATATTTCTCGACAAAGTCTTTTGGTTATAAAACATTTCGCTGCGACGGGAGAGCCAACTCAAAACGCGCGGACGAAGTTGTGCAACCGCTAGTAAATAAATAAAATCATTCGCGCGAACTCCCTTACAATTTATTTCAAACTTTGCTACAATCTATTTACTGTGTCTTGTAGAGTGCACATATCGTACCTATTCGTCAAACTACATTAGCTAAGTGCGTCTTCAATGTTCGTCGAATTGTAGATTGTACGGAAGTGTTTGATCACCGTTCGCTTCATGTACTCTCAAGGGCTCATTTAACAAAGTCGTTTTGCGCGTGTGCTCCACACAGATGCATTATTCTCTTCCTTACCTTTATCTTGAAAACCGGCCAAGTGCGACTCGGACTCGCGCACTGAGGGTTCCGTGCCAACTTTAACTGAATTAGGGAATCCACTTACTTCCACTTAGCTAAAATACCACAACATTTTGTGAACTTTATATTGTGATATGAAATTCAGCCAGATCGTTTTCGTGGAACAATGTGGCAACACCTTTGACCCTTTACACACTGCGACTTGTAGCAGCGATGCAGTCGCGATGCAGAAGCTAGTAATTGTCAAATTATGTACTGAATTTTGACGTCCGTAGCATCGATGCATTTGCGCTTCTGCATCGATGCTAACGCGCGGCTGCATCGATGCTAAATTAAATCTGTTCATTGCGTGAGTCGCGATGCTGAAGCGCGTTTTCAAAACGCGCGACTACATCGATGCTAAAAGTTGCAGTGTGTAATTTAATTAGTTAAACTTTAATTCGCAATAACTCTAAAAACTTTGCTGTTTGAACTTATACTTCCTTTGTACGATATGTTTCACAAGAGCTATTATTCCAATACTAGAAGTATTATTCCAAGCAACGACCTCTATGTTACACTAGACACGCTGTTTAGAGCAAACTTTGTTCTACAGTAAGTTAAGGCCAAGTGGAGCATCTGTGTTTAGTCTGTTGCCAGAAACTACCATGTCAAAACATCCCTTACGTCAAAAGACGATATAAACAAATTACTTATAGCGCCCGTATTTTGAACATTTAGTTCTTTTTTGGTTGTATGTAGTAAATTTAAGTGATTAAAAGATTCGTTGACGGCGTGTAAGTAGTAATTTTCGTTTTCTCACAATTTTCATAGAAACCCAAAGATCAACCAAAAACAGACATGCCAAAACTCTTATAAGTAGAATATGTTTTATCCATGTGTCCCCTTCAGAATTATAGGGCCAAGTTATATCTATGAAGTTTGAGTTTTATTTCAATTGACTTTATCATTAAAGTCCGATTTTCTTAGCGAGCGATAGAAAATATCACAGTGTTAAATAATTATTGCCTATGAAAAATTTGAGTTTTGTATTTATCTTATTTTAAAATAAATCATTATTTAAAAAGGAATGTCAAGCAAGATTGTTTACAATATTAGACTAGAAAATAAAAACGGACTTTAAGTAAATATCTGTATGTACAGGAGTAGTATGGTAAGATAATTGGTACGAATTATATTGTTATAATATTTGTGGGCATACCCTTTTTTGTGGAAACAACATCACATAAACATTATCATTTAAAATTAAAAAAATAGACATGTTACTTGTACATATATAGAATCATAGGCAGAAAACTAAACACCAGCAAGGAGTCAAATCTGTTCGATTACTCTTTGCTACCTATGACAGCTCAGTGTTGTTGTTGTAATGGCTATTGACATGTTTGGAAGAAATGGGGAAAAAATATCGATGTGATATCTTTTTGGGATTTGTTTGTTTTTAAGGTGTTATGTTTTCTCTATTGCTTGAAAACGTTTTCAAATATCACGATGTTGAAATGTATTTGCTATAGTAGCTTAAGATTGATTGTCCACGAAGAAACACAACAATATTCAGCATCAAACAGGAGAAATCAGAAATATTAAATAGCAACCCTTCATACTTCTGTCATTTTAAAAATTTGACACAAAATTTGTTATGAACAGCGTGTCTAGTAGAATACATATAAGTCTATGATTCCAAGTTAATGTATAGTCCTCAGGAACACATCTATATTAATAATTTCGTCAAGGGGTACGGTAGACTCGATCGAATCCGTTTATGAATAACAAAACATAAAAATATATTGATTTCGAGTCGACAACATATATCCGCAAAATTCGGATTATGGAGAATTTCGTTAAATTATAATAGCACTGAAAAACAAACCGCAGTCGCCATTGACAAGGCGTATAGTGCATACATATGACACATATAGATTGGAAAGCTCTTGGAGCGTTTAGGACCCTTATAAAGTTTGGGGAAGCAACCTGTGGTGTCGCTAGCGTCGTTTTATTTTTATTTTATGCGGATTATATACAAGGAAAGGAATAAAACCATCACACATTAACTACAACTGATGACTACAGAAATATTTACCTACATTGTGTACCTAGATGTGTATTATGAGTCACATTTTACCCGAGCGGAGCCGGGTTTTCGTCTAGTATATAATATTCGCAAACGGATTACAACACATTCACGTTTAGTGCATAGTACTAATAATGGAATATCTAATGTTGTGGCGTGCAGTCTTGTGGTCATTAAATTTTAAGACATGGCGTATATAAGCAAGTAGATATATAACTACTTACTATATCTATTTACCGCCTTTTCAAACAAATGACATACCTTTAAATACATATAAAACAAAATGATACCATACCTTTTTAAAACAAAATGAATATCCATCTAATGGCGAGAAGCTTTTAAATACCTAATGAGTGATTATAAAACAAATAAGTAAAAAGCAATTTATTACTGTAGGTATACCTACAGGTTGTTGTTTTGATCAGTGACATCAAACTCAGAGATGATAATATGAGTTATTTTTATTCTCAAAACGTTTAAAACGAATGGAAAAACTCTCAAAGCTAGTGCGTATCTACGAAATACTACTCCGTAGCTAGATAGTAAGCTACGAAGAGACGACCTAGGGCGCTATTTTTAGTCACACTCGTCAAAATGGCGCGTGAAATTAATTTATAAAAATTTTCGAATCAATATCAGTTAAAATCCACACGGGAGGGCTTTGAACAAATATATCATCATTTTTTGAGTACATGATTCATCAGTATTCATATTTCATTAATAATTCGCGTAATTTTTGTTGATTTTAATTGGTTTTCGATCGAATATCACACACCATTCTAAGTTTGACTCGCTCGCAAGTATGGCAACAATAAAATTATTTTATGGGTTTTTTCATTTTTTTGGCATGAGTACCGTTTGTACAACCACCTCTGGTTCGTTCGTCGCTGACCAAAACAAGACCCTGTGTAGGCTATTTATTTCTCTAGAAGCACCTAAACATAGAGCAACATAGACACTACTAGACTGAGAGATAACTGCAACTGAGCCGAGTCATTCCCTATTGTTGCATGTATATAGCATCAATTGGGTACTTATATATTAAATTGAAATCTTAAGATTGAAAGTTACTTTCTTTCGTCATTACAATAAAGGAAGGCGTCTTAACAATAATCTTTCGTCATATTACAATAAAGGAAGGCGTGTAGGCAATCGCGCATTAAAAATCACGTAGCTCAGAAATTATCAGATTCGAGAATCTTTTGAGTTCAGAAGTTGTCAACTGCGTAGTAATATCGTTTCGTACCGAAACAAAGACATCAATTGGATATCAGCAAAATGGAGTTAGTCAATAACCGGGGCAGGTGGTTAGGGTAGCTTCGCAGGTATTCGGTCCGTTAGTGCGAGTTCGCAACTTTAACTAACAATTGTGACTAAACCGAAAGTTTTTATTATTATGATTAAAGACGCATGTAGTTTAATAAAATATAAGTCAAATTTTGGTTTACGGTCAAAAAAATTTACTTTACGGCAAAAATTATTTAGATTACGGCCACTAGTCTGACAAGGATATCTTAGGCTTCCTTTGAGCTCTACTACTTATTTCCGAAATATTTGACAAACACGCAACCCCGTCAAATTATGGCTTTAATTACTAACAAGCCTTTTTAATATCTGGTTACCGATAATTGTTTTTTCATAAATTTTAAATAGTCGCTAACCGTAGGAACTTAGGAATTTGCTTCAAACTTTTGGTTTACGGCCTGATTGAAATTGCGTATAATTCACAGATTCTTGAGATTTTGGTGACTGTCAACAAACCAAGACATTCAATAACGCAGTGTTCGTTATTGAATGTCTTGGTTTGTTATATAATAATCTAAGTAGCTACTACGAGGCGAACTCACTGAAGCCAAACCCGAGTAAAACGGAGTCTTGCGCATTCCACCTGCGCAACAGAGAAGCGAGTGGTGAACTCAATATTGTGTGGCAAGGGGTACCAATCTCGCACAACAACTATCCGAGATATCTTGGCGTTTCGCTAGACAGATCTCTTACTTATAAGAAGACCTGTGATAACGCCAAGAAGAAAGTGCACTCGCGGAACAACTTACTGCGTCGCCTTACTACCACCAAATAGGGAGCTATGCCGCATGTACTGCGGACGACAGGGCTAGCACTCGCCTTCTCAGCTGGCGAGTGCGCATCCCCTGTTTGGAGCCGCTCCGCTCATGCCAAGTCAGTAGATGTAGCCCTGAATGACACCTGCCGGGTCATCACTGGTTATCTAAAACCTACCCCAGTGTCAATGCTATATCCACTGGCTGGTATAGCACCTTCGGAAGTCCGCAGGGCTGTAATGAGCTCTTCTGAAAGGGCAAACGCAGATCACGACTCACGGCACCCTATGCACGGCTACGTCTCGGTGCCGAAAAGGCTAAAAAGTCGTCGCAGTTTTATTAAGTGTGTCGCCCCACTTTCTACCGAACCCGCACAGGCCAGACGTGATCTTTGGCGCGTAAAAGCTTTTCTGCCTACTCCCTTTGTCCCACTTGCCGAGAATCTCCCTCCTGGACATGATCTACCATGGCCGATCTGGAAGTCCTTAAACAGGGTTCGGACTCAGGTTGGCCGAAGTAAGGAGAACATGGCCAGGTGGGGATTTTCGGCAAGCTCCGATGTGGACTGTGTTTGCAGTGCAGTGCAAACTTTGGCACACCTAACATCGTGCCTGGCGTGCCCCAACACCTGCACGCCAGCGGATTTAATGAACTGCAGGCGATCTGCGGTACAAGTGGCTGAATTCTGGGCTGCAACGATTTAATTTCTCGGGTTCCATCGACACGCTAAGAAGAAGAAGTGTTCGTTCGTTCGAATTAGATACTAATTTAAGAATATTTGTTTTGTCTCTCAAACGGCCGTAAACCGACGCATGGCCGGGTACCGGTGAAGCGACCCTACGTGATGTCGTGATGTCACGTACACAGCAATTTGGTAGGGCAGCCGTGTTATTTGACGGGATAGAATTCAATTTGAGATGCAATTATACCATATTTTGTGTTCTGTGTGTTAGTGTGAACATTTTCGACAGTCTTACATTCACGATAACTATTATTGTATAGCTAGTTTTGTTGTGATACAACCTTAATGTCTTAATTCCGTAGACTTTTAACTAGTAAGTAACTCAACTTTATATGTAAACGGATTCCTAAACAGGGTTTAAAAATAGAGGTTAGCCCAAGGATTAGCATAGCTATCCAACGCGGCAACGCAGCCAGCATCATAGCCTCCTTGCTGCAAGGAAATGGTTTCGTTTTTGAATAGGTAGATATTAAGTTATTTTTTTTATGTTGCATGTCTTAGGTGTGATTTTTTTCTTGTTTGTTTTAATAAAGACATTAGAATAGGGTTTTCAAAATTGTTATGCTAGGTATCTAGTTTATGGTTGCGTAGAAAAAGGTACAACTCTCCGTGCACAGAGTAATAATAAGTTCGTCTTATGTGAGCAACTTTCGCCTTAAAAACATATTCCTAACCTAACCCAAAACGACTGTGTCGTTAACCTAGTTTTTCGGTACAAATCCAGCAGTCCTGATGCCCGTGACGTCATCCATACAGGGGGACATAGCTAGATATTGCCAAATTTTAGTAAGTGAATGAGACTGTGAATATTACAACTTTTACTATCGGGAATTATTCGAGTGGTTTTATTTATCTGAAGTGGAAGTGTAAAGCAATCATATTATAAATAAATATCCTTCCTTTAAATAAATATCCTTTGGACATTCCGACACATCGCCATCTTGCCCCAAAGTAAGCTACTCAAAGCTTGTGTTATGGGTGCCAGACAACGGATATAATACTTAAATACTTTTTTTTTTGTAAATACATACATGATATACATAGAAAACACCCAGACCAATACAAACAGACATGTTCATGCACACAAATGTTTGTATTGTGCGGGGATCGAACCCGCACCCGCTGCGTAGTAGGCGATTTCTCGACCACTACACCAGACGGGTCGTCAATATTCATTTGACATAACGTACAATATGATCTGTCAAACCCTTTGTCCTTCGCCGTTTGACAGATCATACCGTACCGTACGTTTTGAACTGCCAAATGAATACGATAGCTTTACACAATTCCACCTCTTGAATTTTACTGAAGCTTTTGATCTCTTTTATTAGCAACAGTATTGGGTCTCATTCACTGATAATTACTTTTTCTCCTTACTTTTTTTGCATTCATTAATAATAAATGATTATTATGTTTTAGCGTGATTGGGAAATTTTATTTCATGTATATTTTTAATGTTTTGTTATTATATATAATGTGCTATGAATTGCAATGAAATAGGATTTTCTAGTGTGAAGTAAGTACAAACATTTTATTTTATTTTAAAATTGATAAATTAATTTTACTTTTATAATTTTGGAATGAAATGGCGAGGAATAATTAAATAAAATATATGCGCCAGACAACACACCAATTGTCGTGGTTTCGAAGTAAGGAATTTCCTTCTTATGTTACGAATACCAGACAATGATTATGACGGGGGCGTCTTCCATAAATACTTAAATACATATTAAACATCCATGACTCAGTTACAAATGTTCGTGCTCATCACACAAACATCATGCCCATGCCCCATGCGGGATTCAAACCCGCGACGGCTGGCGTAATAGTCAGGAGCTCTAACCAATACACCAAACTCGTCGTCCAAATGACTGAACTTAAATGGTTACAATAATGACCTTCTTAAATTTGGCAATACCTTGCAATGTCAGCCTGTATATCCCGGTCTTGACAACAGCGAAACAGTTGCGGTTCGGTGACGTCGCTAACAGTTTGTCACGGGGTGTTCGAGGTTAACTTGGCAGAACCACCGTGAGTCGAGGAGATATTATGGATGGCGTGTCCGTTGGCAGAGGTTCTAACTGTTATTAAAGACCAAGCTTGGAACAAATGAACCATTTGTCATTTAAGTGGTGGTACTAAAGAATGCAATGCATAGCTTGGTGATTAACTGAATATGCATTAAGTATTTTTTTGTACACAAAGCATTTTGCAAGAATGGATTCGAATACGTAATTCTCTTTTTTATCTTCGCCGTATTTTGATGCGTATCAGCGTATTTGTGAATTAGTGGCGTCAAGATGGCGTGTGATATTAATTGATTTATGTATGATTTCCAAAAAAAAAGAGTATAATTTCACACGGGAGTAATCTAAAAGAAGATGACTGAATTTCGTGAGTACTATCGTCTTTATTTTCTCGTCTGATATTTAAAATCACACGCCATATTCAAGCGAGTGATTCAAAAAAAGGGCCCCAGGTGTTGTCAATTAATTATGCTGCAAAAGCAATATTAATTACACAGGTACCACCTAATCAATCCGTAATATAATCAATAATATTAAACGTGCAATTTTGTATGTACCAACTCGAAACATTAATCCTACACGAAGATTTATATTTTCTTAATGATGAATAAGTTGACGAATTGCTGCGCATCAATTTTTCGAAGACAAAGTTCATGTACTTATCTCTTACTTACTTACTCCGTTGGCTCAGCGACCCGAAGTGGATCTTGGCCTCCGATACGAGATGGCGCCAGCGCGCACTGTCTTGAGCGATCTCCTCCCAGTTTTCTGCATTCAGGGCGCGTAGGTCCTTGGCCACTTCATCTCTCCACCGGTCGACGACTGTACCAATACGGCTGCCCAATGTACGCCTTCCTTACCGCCCTGTCATCCGGCATTCTTTCTAAATGCCCGCGCCAACGGAGTCTTGCTGCTTTTATCTCCCCAATGATGTTCGGCTCAGACACTAGATCCTCCAGTTCTTGGTTCTTGCGGATCCTCCAGCCACCATCCTCTCTCTGTGTGGGTCCCAAAATCTCACGAAAAATCTTTCTTGCGGCAACGAGAAGCTTGTTTTCCTCTTTCAGGGTTACCGTCCAGGCCTCGCATCCGTACATTAAGATAGGTCTTATGACGGTTTTATAGACTTGTGGGAACCACATAAGTTACAAAAAATATTTTTAATCATAAAATTCATTTCAACATATTTACAATATTAAACATATCTATTTACATTATATAACACTAAACACTTACACTTAAATATTTATTTATAATATAAAGTACAGTTTATTTCAATATAATACCTAATACATTCATACATCACACTTGCAAAACATTATTCACATAAAAACACTAAAACATTAATAAAATTAATTACACAAGCAAACCCGCGCGATACTCGTAGTATGCGGCGAGCGTTGTATACCGATGCGCTATAGCTACGCGCGCGCACCGCGCACCGCTCGGAAGTTCGTTCGACTCCCGCGCACTGCGAATGCTCGCCAGTCGAGAGAACATCGTCTGACGCATAACCCGTGCCCCTCGCCGCGCCGCCGATGCCTACGCGCTCGGTCACGTAATTAGAAACTTAACGTTTTATTGTGCGCGTTCATCTTCTTGTGTTTTGTGCTATTGTACTGTGACTTCTACTGTGTAAATTCGTCTCTTTATGTACTCCTTCTTCATGTTCTGTGTTGTGTAAAATAAACAATATTAATAGTGATTTGGACTTGCTCACTTTAACTCCACACATACACAACTAACCGGAAGTGGCCCAAGCACTTCCATACTGGTGACCCTCCGCAAGAACACACAAGAGACATCACATAATGCCAAAGACTGATTACGAAGATTGCGAGGAGAACGTCAATACGTTGCCACGACGTCGACCTGAAATCGCCGCCGCAACCGAACCACCGCCGCCGCCCGTGCAGATTCGCATACCGCCATTTTGGCCAGAGAAGCCGGCGATATGGTTCGCGCAAGTAGAAGGTCAGTTTGCGATAATGCGGATTACTGATGATGCGACCAAATTTTACCACATATTGGCCACACTCGACAGGCAATACGCAGCAGAGGTTGAGGACATCCTTACCGGTCCAGCCGATTATGAGAAACTCAAATCCGAGCTTATCAAACGATTTTCAGTGTCACGAGAGAACAAGGTTAAACAACTGTTGATGCACGAGCAGCTCGGTGACCGAAAACCGTCACAGTTTCTCCGTCACCTGCAACATCTCGCCGGACCTGATATACCGACCGATTTTTTGAAGACGATTTGGATGAGCCGTCTACCCACTGGTATGCAACCTATCATCGCCTGCCAACCGTCGTTGAGCTTAGATGCCCTAGCAAAGCTAGCCGACCGTGTTAACGACATCGCATCACCAACCCAGCAAGTTGCAGCCGCGAGTTCCGCACCAATTGAAGAGCTCACACGTCAGGTGGCAGAGTTGACCAGACAAGTAAGCGCCTTGTCCACCCAAGTCAATCGCCACCCACGGTCGCGAGAACGACGTCAACCTAATCAGCGCGGTCGTTCCCCATCACAACGGTCGCACTCTAATTACAGACGTCACCCGGTCTGCTGGTACCATTACAAGCATGGTGACCAAGCCCGCAAATGCGTCAAGCCCTGCGACTACAAGGCGACGGGAAACACCCCGGGCAGTCGGTAATGGCGACGAACGACTGCCACAGCTCACCAGGTCGCCTCTTCATCACGGACCGCACCACGAAGACCCAATTTTTAATAGACACTGGCAGTGACATTTGTGTTTATCCTGTTTCTGCGCTCCGTGAGCGCCGGTGTAAAACTAATTACCATTTAAGTGCTGCCAATGGTTCGACTATCGACACATACGGTCACATTCAGCTTAATCTTGACCT
The DNA here is from genome assembly GCA_963924145.1 of Pyrausta purpuralis. Classification (NCBI taxonomy): domain Eukaryota; kingdom Metazoa; phylum Arthropoda; class Insecta; order Lepidoptera; family Crambidae; genus Pyrausta; species Pyrausta purpuralis. Next base: position 22,913,617 of record OZ001659.1, read on the forward strand.
AGGCTTACGCCGCAATTTTCCATGGCGCTTTGTTATTGCTGATGTGACGAAAGCTATTATCGGTGTAGATTTTCTTTCATTTTATCACCTCATAGTTGATGTCAGTAAACAGAAGCTGATCGATAGTCTAACCAATGTGAGCATGGTGACATCTTTATTTAAGCCTGATTGTTTAGTTTCTAGTGTGAAAATCTCGACTGGTGGTAATAGTAGATATCACAAGATTTTGTCCGAATATCTGGAGCTAACACGCCCAGCTGGTACTCCGGGTATCGTTCGGCATAACACTACACACCACATTCGCACTACACCAGGCCCACCTGTCTCATGTTCACCTCGACGTCTTGCCCCAGACAAACTCAAAATTGCCAAGCAAGAGTTCGACGCTATGCTAGCCAACGGGACTATCCGTCCCTCAGATAGCCCATGGGCGTCGCCGCTTCACCTTGCGTCCAAAAAGGACAATGGTTGGCGTCCATGTGGAGATTATAGGTTACTTAACGCTCGGACTATACCTGACAAGTACCCAATCAAACATATTCACGACTTCTCACACAGTCTGACTGGTTGTACGATCTTCTCCACCATAGATTTAGTCAAAGCGTACAACCAGATCCCGGTCTTCAAGGACGACATACCGAAGACCGCACTCACTACACCCTTCGGTTTGTATGAGTTCCCTTTGATGCCGTTTGGTTTACGTAATGCTGGACAAACTTTTCAGAGGTTTGTCGACGAATTGACCCGCGGACTCGACTTCTGTTACCCATATTTGGACGATTTTTTAGTATTCAGCAGATCGCCCCAGGAGCACGAAGAACACCTTCATCAGCTCTTCACACGCATGAGAGACTACGGTGTCCTCATCAACACTGCCAAATGCGTTTTCGGTGCTTCTGAAGTCACGTTCCTGGGCTACCAAATCTCTGGAAAGGGTACCAGACCGGTTGATGGCAGAGTTCAAGCCATCGCTGAATTCCCAGTTCCAAAGACCGTCAAAGAACTCCGTCGATTTTTGGGAATGGTGAATTTTTATAGGCGATTCTTGAAAAATGCCGCTCAAACCCAAACACCTCTGAACGCCTTACTAACCGGCTCTGTTAAAGGTTCACACCCAGTCGCCATAGAGGGGAACGCACTTCAAGCCTTTGAAGATTGCAAGAAGAGCCTTTGCAACGCAGCTCTGTTGGCTCACCCTGATACGCAAGCTAAGTTAGGATTGGTCACTGACGCCTCCGATACGGCGATAGGTGGAGTCCTGCAGCAGCGTAAGGAAGGAGCTTGGGAACCTCTAGCATTCTTCTCACGTAAGTTGAGCCCGTCACAAACTAAGTACTCACCATACGACCGTGAGCTCCTTGCGATCTATGAAAGCATCAAGTACTTCCGCCATATGCTAGAGGCGACCCATTTCACTATCTATACTGACCACAAGCCACTATGCTTCGCATTCCACGAGCGTAAAAGTAATTGTTCTCCACGTCAGTATAGACACCTCGACTTTATCTTGCAGTTCACCACCGACATTCAGCACATATCTGGCGCTAACAACGTTGTTGCCGATACACTTTCACGTATCGATGAACTGCAGATACCCGTCGATCTCGAGGAAATGGCCAAGCTCCAAACCACAGACCCAGAGCTCGCAGCTCACCTAGAAGGCGAATCATCACTTCGCCTAATAAAGACGAGCGTACCTGGTAGCCGTACAGAACTGTACTGCGATGTCAGTACACCGGCCCCCAGACCCTTCGTCCCACAGCAACTACGTCAGCAGGTATTCAATTGTCTCCATTCATTGAGCCACCCAGGACCCAATGCTTCAGCCAAACTCGTTGCACAACGCTTTGTCTGGCCATTAATGCGCAAGAACTGCCGTGAGTGGGCTAAGGCATGTTTGAACTGTCAACGTTCAAAGGTAAGTAGACACGTCTCATCACCTTTAGGCACGCTGGACTTACCTTCTGCGCGTTTCAAACATGTCCATATAGACCTGATCGGCCCATTGCCCCCTGCTGGTGTTTATCGGTACTGCCTCACAGCCGTCGATCGCTTCACGCGATGGCCGGAAGCTGTGCCACTTACCGATATCACCGCCGAAACTGTAGCCAAAGCGTTTGTCTCCTGTTGGGTGTCTCGATACGGCTGTCCAACCAACGTCGTTACTGACCGTGGTGCACAATTTCAATCGGCACTTTTCCAGCAGTTGTCCAAGTCCATTGGATTTGACCACCGCCGGACCACCGCATATCACCCACAGTGTAACGGCTTGGTGGAACGCTTTCATAGGCAATTGAAGGCAGCAATCACCTGCCACGCTAGCTCCAACTGGGTTGAGAACCTACCTCTTGTTCTCCTCGGCATCAGGAGTGCCTTCAAAGAAGACCTCCAGTCCTCATCAGCAGAACTAATGTTTGGTGAGCCGCTCCGCTTACCTGGCGAATTTTTTGGCCACGACGTTAACGGTTACACCACCGACATCACCGATTTTTCAGCCCGTATGAAATCTTTCGCCGAGAACATACGCCCAGTCCCAACTCAGCACCACACGAAAAATAAAATATTCGTATTTAAGGAACTCGCCACTTGCAGCCACGTATTTCTAAGGGAAGACGCGCTCCGTGGCTCACTCCAACCGGCCTATACAGGCCCACACGAAGTCCTAAAAAGAGGTGCTAAGTACTTTAAAATTAGCGTCAAAAATAAAGACGTGACAGTAAGCATAGACCGCCTTAAGCCAGCCTACTTACTGTCCGACGACACACATGTATCATTACAAGACGCTCCATCACCTAATCAATCATCTTCACACGATTCACTCACACAACCCCACAATCACAACTCTCCAGCGACAAAAACCACTAGGTCTGGAAGGAAAGTACACTTTCCTGACTTTTATCACCCTTAACCAGGTCTCTGGAGGGGAGTGATGTGGGAACCACATAAGTTACAAAAAATATTTTTAATCATAAAATTCATTTCAACATATTTACAATATTAAACATATCTATTTACATTATATAACACTAAACACTTACACTAAAATATTTATTTATAATATAAAGTACAGTTTATTTCAATATAATACCTAATACATTCATACATCACACTTGCAAAACATTATTCACATAAAAACACTAAAACATTAATAAAATTAATTACACAAGCAAACCCGCGCGATACTCGTAGTATGCGGCGAGCGTTGTATACCGATGCGCTATAGCTACGCGCGCGCACCGCGCACCGCTCGGAAGTTCGTTCGACTCCCGCGCACTGCGAATGCTCGCCAGTCGAGAGAACATCGTCTGACGCATAACCCGTGCCCCTCGCCGCGCCGCCGATGCCTACGCGCTCGGTCACGTAATTAGAAACTTAACGTTTTATTGTGCGCGTTCATCTTCTTGTGTTTTGTGCTATTGTACTGTGACTTCTACTGTGTAAATTCGTCTCTTTATGTACTCCTTCTTCATGTTCTGTGTTGTGTAAAATAAACAATATTAATAGTGATTTGGACTTGCTCACTTTAACTCCACACATACACAACTAACCGGAAGTGGCCCAAGCACTTCCATAGACTCTTATCTTAGTCTTCCGACGCATCACCTTGGACACCACGGACTTTTTTATGTACTTAACACGTTTTGTAGTTATCGATAAACGGCTTCAATAACTTTTCTCTAACTCTATTTTGTTTAGTTTGATCGTTTAAACCAGACCATTCGCTGGGTTGGACTAGTAATCCGATTGCCAAATTGATTTCGGTTCAAGCACGTCCCCGTAAAATTAAATTTGTTTTCCGGCTTTGGCCGTAATGAGCAACAAAATATCGGGTTTTCAGGGGCACTGATCACTTTTATCGAGAATTAGATATTAAAAGGTTTCCTATTATCCTCTCAGTAGAGGTAATAATAGTATGACTCTAGTTTAATAATTCCATAAAATAATAATTCACTTTGAGAAATTGCTTTTAAATAATAAACGGCAGCGGTTGTTTTTAAGTCAGTAATAAGTAAATATTGTGGTTAGATAGAGATTAGAGAGTAGATTTGTTTAATAACATTACAATGTTATTAAACAAATCTAAAGAAAACTCTTAAAGTGGCTAACATATTTATTTATGTAAAAACTTTATGGACAAAACATAGAATTGTACATATGGCGGACTTAATGCCAAAAGCATTCTCTACTAGTAAACTATAGGTCAGAACAGAGAAAAATATATATACCTACAGGCGGTGCAAGTAAAAGATGTGCGATGCGATAAAGATCGAATAAAACTATAATACGATGATAAACATACATACTGCCTATCACTTATATACGATTATATAAAAATAAATAAATATGTATTACACATAGGTATTATTTTGTTAAAAGTACTCGTAGCTAAAATATTAACATCTTTAAAATGAAATCATAGACATAGTAATTCAAATATCTATATGAGTTTATAGAAGTTACATTATAAAAGATTTCTTTGAAAATTATTAAATTTTAACCAGATTCATAATAAAGGGACTAATGAAACATAAATTTCTGAAGAGACGGAGAAGCTATTGGTATTCAATCAATGGAATTCATTACGTTTTCAAATTCAGCTCATTTAATTCAAAGCTTTTAAGATAATCCAGGTACATTAGTCGAATTCCAATTAATATCGACGGCTCCCGTAAAATTTGACCAATGCGCTGAGATTGCCAAAATGTCAATGTGGAAATCTCATTCATTTGCATTTGGATCTGCGGCCTTACCCATCGTATAAGTAATTTATATTTAGGGCTAAAATTAACCATATTTCTTAAGCAATAAGGAAATTGTGTGGTATCTAAATTGTATTTCTGTTACGGCGCGTGTGTGACATACTCGTATTATTTTAGGCACAGCACAGATAAAAAAGCCCACGAAATTTTCTTTCACAACAGTATTTTCCTTTGACAAAATACAAACGTAGGTACACAGAAGTTAATCGATATGGGACATGGAATCGTTAACTGGTGTAATTTATGTAAAGATTTGTATTAACCAAAATCCAGGTAGTATTTAAAAAGCCTATAAAATTTACAGTAACGTAAGTCTATCTTACTTTTACTTTTGACTTTTATTTTATCCTTCATGTTAATCGAATATCTGCGTTTAATATGCCGAAGAAGCGCCATAATTTTTGGCACAGGAATATTTCTTTCCTAAAAGAAAGTTTTGGTCATTATCTAATTGTGACTGTTTTAAGTGGAATAAGTGATTTATTAAATTATTATACTCAAAGTCTGTTTTAAAGTGTTTTCTGGCTGACGTTATAAATACATTAATTTATGTGTTGGTTAGTACTTATTGATGACGACCACCTATTGTGGCTAAAGACGCTGGATGTTAAAGCGTTGTCGCTCCGAGGTCTCGGGTTCGATTCCCGTTCGGGTCAATATAGAAAAAAATTTAAAAGAGGGTGTATTGGTACAACCGTTACGTCTGAATTCCAAAACACAAGTGCATTAGCTGCTTACGAAGTAAGAATTTAAGCAATGTACGTTTATGTCCAACATATTTATTAATTAAATATATATAGTATTAAATATATTAGTCGATGATGACACGGGCTCTTATAGAGTAACTTATTTAACAGTCTCAGAGGAAATACATTACATATCGTTCGTTTATCGTTCGTTTATATCGTTTGGACATTCCCGCACATCGCCATCTAGCCCCAAAGTAAGCTACTCAAAGCTTGTGTTATGGGTGCCAGACAACGGATATAATACTTAAATACTTTTTTGTTTGTAAATACATACATGATATACATAGAAAACACCCAGACCAATACAAACAGACATGTTCATGCACACAAATGTTTGTATTGTGCGGGGATCGAACCCGCACCCGCTGCGTAGTAAGCGATTTCTCGACCATTACACCAGACGGGTCGTCATATCATGGGTAGTCATTACATAACATTACGTTAATAAGCGTTCGTTATCACAATATCCGATAGTTGTAAACGAATTGTGTAATGAGCCTTGGAATTGAGATAATCTATCCTTAATTAAGCCGCTAATTCAGATAATTAATACCACGGGCTGATGGTTATGCCTCATTTTATCTTTGATTCCGCGAAATTTGTCGAGAAAATGTATTGTTTCTGTCTGATTTCTGAGAAAAAAGGTTTCTATTTGAATATTTCAAATTGCGTTATTTACCGTATAAAATCGAATGTTTATTTTAATGATAAATAGGTACCTAAGTCTTAAAACTACCGAAGGGATGTAATTGTATTCCGAAAGAAAAATAGGTAATCCTATTTCCATTCTAATTTTACGACATCAAAATTCTATTTTATAATTTTCTTGGTCTAAACTTACTTCTTCTTAAGGTCAAAAAAGGTTTTTCCACGTCCCAATATATAAATGCTACCACAGCTTCGGGACAATTGTAGGCTAGTGCTAAGAAGAAGCGGCGCAACAAACTCAGTCACTATTGTCAATGCCTCTTTTTAAAAGATTTACAATGTTTGTGACGATCATGCAAGTTCATACATTACTATCTTTGAAATAATCATCTACTTTATAAAAAACCTTTTGTCATTAGGGTTTCTTCAATGACAGTTAAATTATTTAAACCGGTAAGTTTACAATGTATTCCGGTAGTTATTAAAAAAAAACATTACCTCATGAAAAAAATACCAACATTTCGAAGCTTGAATTGTGGAATAGCAAGCTTACTCCTTGTTATATTTGCGTGTATCACTTTTTTGTAAATGAGTGTAAATTTTTGCGTACACACATTAAATTTTCATAAATATACTGAGATGCTACAGATGATGCTACAATTTCCTTAAGCACATCTTGTAAGGAATCTTGAGGCCTAAGAATACAAGGAGTATTCTATTCATTATAAAAAAATGGATTTTATAACAGCAGCCGAGCACTACAATAAAATACCGATGGACATTGTGCTATGGCAATAACTAAAATAAACTAATCTAGCTATTTCTACATCAGTCTGATATCTTATCTTCCTTACAGAAAAAGCAGCCGAGCTTAGTTTCCCTGACAAGGCCTCTATATATGAGGACCCCATTATAATTTGGAGTCTAAAGTGAAGTCCCAAGAATGTTGTGGAGTCAATGGTATCAAGTGATTTGTCTTTTATCTTAACCTAAGTTGATGCCTGTCGGACATTAGGCATGGTTAACTTAATAACACATTTGGTTTTAATATCAGAAGGAGATTTTTGACAATAAACCAATGTAGTACTAGTAATTGTGAATTAAACTGTACCAGAGTTTAAGGTAAAATCTCATCATACCTAACCAGCTACTATTCACAAACTAAAGTGGCGGGCATGAAGTGTCTTCTCGGCTTATTTACTTTGCCTATTTGAATTTGAAATAAGCCTCGACACTTCTCAAGGAAAATCCTGTAATCTGGACTCTTTGGTCGTGAAATTTATTCCACAGTTAAAATACTTGAGAGCTTTTGGAGTAGAACTAAACTACTTAGTTGATCATTGGTTCAATGGGCAAATCTTCGTTATAGGTCGTACTTCTGTAAAAAGATTGTTTTTCATAATTTTTTACAAATTTTTTGGCAGAATTCCGTATTTTTTATAAAAGATGTTCTGCTCAAGATCATGTGTTAAATAATTTTAAATTCGAGCCCTTACCGTTTAAAGTAATCCCATCAAAAACAATACTTGTCAAAAAAACCAAGTCTCGCAACTCAGTTGTTCTACGGTAAAAAGTTGTGAGATTCATGTAATACCAAGTCGGTTATTAATTTATTCAGTCTCTACTTAAGCGACTTTCTGTCTTAATACGTCCAGTCTCTAAGACCACGACCGTGGTCCATAACAATTGAAAATCAATTGTATCTGGAATCTCCGTACTCGAAGCATTAAGTTGTTACGTAAAAATTAACAGCATCTTATAGTGACGCATATCAATATAAAAATTCTTAAATGTTTTATGTAAATATATTGAGACTTGGCCATCGCATTAATAATTGAATTTACATGTGTTTTTAGGCGATTGAATTTACACGTGTTTTCAGGCGATGGCCACCCACTTGGTATTACATGGATCTCACAACTTTTTACCGTAGAACAACTGAGTTGCGAGACTTGTTTTTTTTTACAAGTATTGTTTTTGATGGGAACATTTCTTTTTGTATTTTGTAGACAGTTCTACTTTTTTCCTTTTCGGTACCTTCTACTTATTGTATATATGTATATCTACCAGCAACGAATTTTCTTAAAGTCCTCTCTCTGACTTATGAACTTTTCGCCTCGCGCTAGCACCGCGACAGCTCGCTCGGCGACATTCACCTTTCCGCTCGCCCCGCCACTGTCCCCGCCCCGCGCCCTCGCGCTAGCACCGCGCAGCGCGTAGTAACGGCCCGCGCTCACTCGCTAGCATCGCAGCGCGTGGTATAATAATTAATTTACAACCTTACGCACTCGTAATAAGTACGAATACGCAAGTAGGTACGTTTTTTGCATTAAATAATTTAATTTACACGTGTTTTCATGACGGGAATAACCATTTTTTGCTCGATTTGGCAGGGGCACTACCATGCGCCTATATTTATATAGGACTAGCTTAAACCCGCGGCTTCACACGCAATAATAATAACTGCCGTAAAACATCGTTACAAATAAAGCCAATATTGAAAAATTTAACTGAAGACTTGGCTGTATGGGCTTAATTTTCTTTGCGGTCTTTTCTAGATTTTTTAATTTTTCCTTGATTCATACACCAAACACTACTTATATTCCAAATTTGATGCTTCTAGGTCTGCTAGAAGTGCCTTAGCATTTTGATGATCGGTGAGTCAGTGAGTGACAAAATTAAGAAATTTGACCTGTCATAATTCTTAAAATACTGGTTCAAATTAAATGAAATTTGAAATATACCGTTTTTTTACAATGCTGCATGGTTACAGAAAATATCAGTCTTCTAGTTTTATCCACAACGAAGTTATAGGGGGTCGAAAATGGTCTGAAATGCTTCGAGAAAAGGATGGTACGGCCGTGACGCTTTTTTGCTCGACTTGGTGGGGGCACTGCCGTGCCCCCAGATATTAATAAACCTGTTTTGCTGCAATCGTGTAAAAAGTCTTAGGTCTTAGGAACCATCATATCATTTTAAAATACCTATCCATAAAACCTTCACGCACGGGTTTGAGAAAAAACTATTTTGATTTGTTTTAGTTCTATAAAATTGAGCCCCCTCAATTAATTTCTTTTTTTTTTAATTTTTGTAAAGGATATTCACGTCTTTTTTTGCCTTCCGACTACGGATCTCTAAAAGGATTCCACTGAACAGTTCTGTATGATAATAAGTTATTAGAGCTGCTTAATTATGAGCGATAATCAGAGCTTCACTTGATCTCAATCGCATTTACATACGTTGTATCGCTAAACCAGCTAAACCCCGGAAGTATAAGGGCGGCTACACACCAGTGACGAGATTAGGCTGCCTTCGCGCGTCAAATTCGATTTGCCGAACGAATGGGGTTGCGCATACACGTGTATAATTACGAAGTGAGGGAAATAAACAGGCATTTAATGTATACTTGAAGGCCGCGCCTACACGTGTTTTAAGGTACACAATAAATGTTAATCGGTATACACATAACTCTTGAACATTAAAAGGAATCACATTATTTTTTTCTGAGCCTTTATTGAGGTACTAAAAGTAATAGCCTGCATCACCTCAAGTTGAGGTAAGAAAGTATGAGCCGTACTCTACCACGCCAGTAGTCTACACCAGAAGGCATTTAACTGTTTTCAATTTCTAAAACTTCCAGTAAGTAGATACGTAGATAAAGGTACAACCATGTCCGACATAGGGTATACTATACAGGGTATCTACTACCAATTTTGCTATACATGTGTACAATGAAAACTTTTCCGATGAAAGCTGTGATACTACTTGATATATATAACCGCCTCTATATAATGTGTCTAGGCATGTAGTTATACAACTTTGTGACGTTGCCAATAATTCAAAACCTTACTCGTGACCCACGGCGACGATCTGACACCATCACCCCATACGATGAGTCACCGCCCGCGCGGCGCGCACGCACTGATCACGCATCGATTACGCGCCGAGCATTCGCAGTCAAGCGTGCACTCCCCTATCCACCGAATCCTTTATATAACACCGCAGAGTTTCGCTCCGTTCGAGTCTGGCCGCAGAGGCAAGACGCGCGCGTGCGTCCCTCTCAAGCGATTTTCTACAGCAAACCCTTTTCCCGTTTAACATCCCTTCCTGGTAGATCCAGTGTCAAAGCCGAAAGTCAGTGCGACACACTGGGAATTAGGACCGGCAGCGGACGGCGGCGAGACACGCCGGTGTTTAGGGACGGCCACATTCGTCGGCGACGCAGAAGGCCCTCGGGCCGAAAACTGCGCGAAAACCGTCGAAGGAACCGCTCGTGGAACGGTCGGTGGCGCCCAGATCGTAGCTGAAGGTCAGGACGACGGGCGGTCGTTAGTTGAGAGCATAGTCGGCGGCGCGGAAGTGTGGGACGAAAGCCGCTTGACAGCCGATAGCAAAGCTCTCGAAGCGAGAAGCAGCATGGAGGTGAAAACTGACACTACCGAGAGTGAGGCACGCCACCTGAGGGTTTTTTTTTTCATTTATTTGGGTTAATCAAACAACATCACAGTGTTAATGTCTATAAATTGGTGACTTTAGAAAACTAAGTATTACTGTGGCATCTAACAAGCAATTAGCATCAAGGATTAGCATCGTGCGTGCGAGGGCGGCGAGGAGGTTCCACACTGAATGCCAGCACGACAGGTTCAGAAGTACTCTCCCATATATATTTAAAAACGCTATCCGATATTCTCGTCTATGTACTATTAAAAAATAAATTGGCCGAATGTGCAAATGCACTGTAAAAGCAAAATATTTCGCCTTTCGGCAATTAACTAATGAGGGCGTCTGAATAGCGCATTTTATATGTAATAGTTACACCACACCTTTTTCTTTAAAATAACATAAAAATAACAAACCTCTACATGACGAGTGACTCAAACCGCTGTAAATATCACAATTTAGGTAATTTTTGAAAAAGTAAAAACAAAAATCACTGCAATATGGTAGAATTGAACCACCATATGGGTCATTTTCCTCGATGAAATTCATCGCTAAAATTGCCCTTATTTTTTTATGACAACCTTCCTAGACACACAACATAAACTAACTTTGCTATTCATGTTTGTAACTAAACTAGAAATAAAGTTACAAAGTGCTAATGTAAGACAACCTTAACGTTACTAATCTTAGGTGTTTCAGCACGTCTTTGCGTCGCGTGACGTCATCACAATCAATCCAGTCACGTCACAGATTAGATGGAGGTCGCGCGTCTGAGGTAGAATGTCACCGTGACGCGAGTTTCCAAGTCGTTACAAGTTTGCACGCGTGACATATTCATGTAATTATTTAACACTCGGAAAAGTAACGAGGAATTTGTGTAAAGTTTTGCGAAAACGACTTTAGAAGCCGTTCACTGAATATAATACTTATTATGCTCTGTGGTTTCTTCAATGCGTTTTAAGTACGTCTAATATAGATACAAAACTTGGTGATAAATTATGGTAAAAAAATGGATTTTCGGTAAATGTTCCATGAAAACACTCAGACCTTACGAGTACTTGGCTTCTTTGCGTAGTAGCGTCAACCCCTAACTAAATATTTCATTAAACCATTATCATCATCATTATCAGCCAAAGGACGTCTAATGCTTTCGGATGGTTTCAATAACAAGCTGTTATTGTAGGAACAACAAGACATCTGCAATTATAAGTTTATATAATTGCAGATGTCTTGTTGTTCCTCCAATATAACCACAATATAACCTAATTCTAAACAAATTCATAAACATTCCTATTCGTACGTACGTACGCAAGAGGCCTTATTTTTTATTCGCTTACAATCAGTCCATCAATCAGATAATACTAGTTTTCTTATAATATTTATTAGTTCTTCTCGTATAAAAATCCACACGGTAGTGATAAATTTATTGTAACTTGTGTCAAACGTGTAGGTACATTAAGCGTGATTTTTGGTTGTATTTTATTTGATATTCGAAAGAAAATCACTCGTAATATTTACGAGAGTGATTTGAAAATATAACCCTACGTGTCTCGGAAGTTTTACGGTGTCATTCTCATTTGCATAATATAACAAGTTACAGGTCCAAGTAAACCTGAGTACAAGCGCCTCCGTAAATGGTTGTAAAAAGGAAAATTAAAACTCGCAACGCCGTCTGAAGTTACAAGACATTTTAAATTTATTCTGAATCTTAAAATTCTGCAAAGAAAGGTTGATATTCGAAGTTAACAATTTTGATGAGATAAAACACCTTTTTCCTACAAATTTTGCTTTCTCAAGCAGTTCGCAATTTTCGTGGGGTGGGCTCCCCTAATTAGTGTTAATTACAATTGTACAGTAGGTAATTATATAATTTACTAGTCGCCCGCGACGTCACCCACGTAAATTTCGTATTTCCAATAAAATATTTCCACGCAAAACACAGGTTTTAATTGAAAGTGTAGTCATTTAATGATAAGGTGATAGGATGTCGAGGTGATAAAAAATGTCGTGATATAGGAGAAACGTTAACGTCACAATGTAAACGACCGATTTCGCCGAGTGGCTAATTTGCACTGATTTATTAGATAATTATAATAAATGTCAATATACCGAATTGTTGAATATGTGGCCGTAGTGCGAGTCGGAGCGAGACTTACTCGATCAAACGCATCGAGCGCGTTAACGTGAATTTATACGGGATTGAAGCAGCGCCGTCTAGTAGCTAACGGTTTTGCAACAGCCTTCGCGTTCAATGTAATAATGCTTTCAGGGAACTGCTGCGGCTGCTGCGATGGTGTAGTGCATCGGGCATGTTCGCGGATGCGCGGGTCGACAGTTTCCCGACAATACTGCCTAAAAAAGACGGTTCTTTGCTCAGAAGGGTCCGCGGCAGCCGCAATAGTGTTCTGGATGCCATAGCCAATCGTGGGGACTGTCCACTTATTGGCAAACTTATTCGTCGTGTAAAATCTATTGCGACTTACTGTGTTTTCTGAATTGTACTAACATAGGATATAAGCTATTGTTACTCACACTTTGGATCTTGTTGTCTGAATAGTAAATGTTTTTATTTTTATTTATTTTTATATATAGGTTTTCTTTTATAATACATCTAAAACCGTGATAGACTAGATACACAGGGAGAAGTTCGACGTCGTCCAAGAATTAAAAAAAAAAATGTGTAGCGTGTATTGTGTTTTTAGTTGCTCTTTAAACGCTTTTGTATCACCGCCTCACTAGCAAATAGTTACCTCACTGTTTGTTAACCTCGAATTCAGCTTTATTCCAACTGGTATTCGGTTGTGAATACAATTACATGCAGTAATTAATCAGCTGCCGAGCCTCACAGTAAAATGTCGTAGGATGTCAAGCTATGGAAATAACTGAAATAAACTAACCTAGCCGTTTCTACAACGGTAGAAACAGCTAGGTTCTAATTGTATAATTATTGATTTAGAAGATTTTTTGGATTAAGCTTAAAAAGCATATTTTTAAATTTATTAAAGACGTAGATAAGTCAGTTAAAATAAAATTGTATGCAGCAGAAAAACCAGAAAATTGAAAAACAAAATGTGTGTATATTTTACATTTCTTGTGCTTCAAACTTTGACTGTCTGCCTACCTCGCTTTCAAGTTTGGCTACTCTCTGTATTCCCAAGCGGTTGTCTGGTAGAGAACTCCCTAAGGCATTAAGCTTGTCAACTGTACAACAGACAGTGTAGTAAAGTGAAAACTCAAATTCATAACTAGCTACGACCTCACTGGCATGAAACTCCGAAGAACCAAAAGAATTCGGCAAAAAGTGCCTTGTTTGGTCAACTTTTCATGTTCGTGTTAGCAGAAATGAAATATGATAATGCTTTGTATACATTTTCCTTACAAATAAATGTCACGTCATGTTTGAATGTGAAGATGGCATCAAGTGGAATAAAGGGCGAATTATGAGGAGGGTAATGTTTCGAAATATTCAAGGAAATATTATTTTCTGTACATAAACATAACGCTAGGTATTTTCGACGACCACGGCCAGTTAAGGTAATAAGTAGGTTTGCAATAATGGGACTAATTAAATTCCCGGAAAAAAAACCATGACTCACGTCGTTATTTACAATACTTTTATTTACAGCTTGTAGCTGAAGTATACATAAATATAAACATAGCTTTTTGATGACGACATCAAAAAACCCCCAAACTGCGACTTAAAGCATCGATGCAGTCGCGCGTTTTGAAAACGTGTGACAGCATTGCCACTCATGCTATGAACAGATTTAATTTAGCATAGATGCAGTCGCCTATACAATGTAAATAATTTGTCAACTACTGTCCAACTTCTGCATCGCAACCGCAAGCAGAACCCTGCTTTGAATTATCATGTTGTTGTGTTATTAGGAGTTTCATTCAGGTGAGTAAATTTTAAGACTTCCATTTTATATTTTATGTGAACTAGAAGACGCATTGGATTTTTATGGGTGAAGAGATAAATAAAACTAGTTTCAACTCTTGTACAGTTCCCATTAAAAGTGTATTGCGTTGGCAGTCGGGCGATAAACTCAAGTTTTATAACGGTTGTCGGCACCTAGAGATCCGTCAGACACGTGTATGGATCTATCTTGCCTTGATCCACTTTGGGCTTTGGCAATCTTGTTACGTAGAAGATTGGTTTAAAAACACAATCCCACAGACCTGCTAACTACACCAGCTTTGAGACTATGCAAAAGTAGTTGTTTTGAAAACTGCATCTTCTCATACTTCTCTTCAGGTCGGCAGGCAGTTTTCAAAACACGTGACAGCATTGCCACTCACTCTATGAACAGATTTAATTTAGCATCGATGTCGTTGCGCGTTAGCATCGATGCAAAAGCAAGACTGCATCGATGCTAATGCGCTAATTGGTATCGATGCAGTCGCCAATATACATGTAAGTACACACTTTGTCAGTATCCAGCTTCGGCATCGCGACAACATCGATGCTAACGCGCTTAGTATCGCGATTGAATCATTTGGAGCATTTCGATGCGTTTGTACCGCAACTATCTAATGAACAGTTTGTTTATAGTTTCAGAACCAACGTTTTTGCTATAACTCAAGTTGAATTCAATCTTGCAAGTTTTATCTGGGAAAGGGAATACAATTAAAAACACCGCTATCTCTAATTGCGTTCTATTGTCAATTTGGGTAGAGATAACTTATTTATCCATAAAGATGCAGAAAACCATTAATTAGTCTTTATTTGACTAAATAAAGACAAAAAAACGTAAATTAAAGTAACTTGACTAATGAGAATATAAAAAAGCTCGGCCAAGGGCAAGTCGGAATCGCACACTGAGGGTTTTGTGACAATTATAACTGATACTTACTTCCACTTAGCTGAAATACTACAATATTTAGTTGAATTGAATTGAATTTGAATTGAAATCATTTATTTCAGAAACAGTTTTCATTCATTCCTAACCTAATACCATTATACAGAAATAAAATAAAATGGTACCCACTTAAAAAACACCCGAGCAGTCCGAGTGTTGAGTGCAAATATAACTTTGTTTTCATAGTGTTTGTAAAAAAGAACAAAGTTATGGTTGCAGTTGTTGAAATTGTGCTATATCTTCTTTTTAGATCCCGCCCAAACCAATTTTCGTTAAAGGTATTTGTTAAGATCTACACTATATATTTTTTCAAAATTTACACTCGCTTAGTTTTAAAGTTGAAGTAGAAGAGGGGGGGCATTTTACCACTTTGGAAGCGTCTATCTATCAAACGTTAGACTTTAAAAGAAAATGGATTTCATCATTAATCTCTCATTTCATTTAAAAAGACCCATCTATAAACACCCCACACTATAGGTTTGACTATTATTCTGGCTGTTCGAATTGACCAAAAGTTTTCTGATTGGTCCAATATCACAACTGGCGTTCCTCAAGGTGGTATTCTCTCTCCGCTCCTCTTTTCCGTTTTTATTAATACTATCACTAGCCGTCTTAATTGCTCTTATCATCTGTATGCAGACGATTTTCAACTGTACGCTCAGGCAGAGGTTTCCGATATAGACTCGGCCATATCGGCCCTTAATCATGACCTCGCCTGTATCGCCGATTGGTCCGAAAAATTCGGTATATCTGTAAACCCGTCCAAATGTCAGGCCATCATTGTTGGCAGTTCTCGACAACTGGCCAAGATCATCGTAGACTCCACTGCTCCAATCATATTTAATAATGCCGTGATACCATACAGTGAGAGTGTTAAGAACCTGGGGCTGTATATAGACAGCACCCTCAGCTGGTTTAAACACATTGCCGAGGTCAGCAGGAAGGTAACTGCCACTTTACGGGCACTCTATAAATTCAAAAACTTTCTCCCTCTTCACACGAAAACTCTTCTTGTCCAATCTCTCGTCCTGCCTCTTCTCGACTACGCCGACGTGTGTTGTACGAATATCAGTGAAACCTTTCTTAATAAACTTGATCGACTCCTCAACTACGGTATTCGTTTCATCTTCGGTCTCCGTAAATATGACCACATCTCTGCCTACCGTTCCAAGCTTAAATGGCTTCCCATCCGTCATCGCAGAGAAACAAGAATCCTGTGTACACTTTTCAACATACTTCGTAACCCTCACTCTCCGACCTATATGACACAGCGGTTCAACTATCTGACTTCTACAACTTCTCGCAACCTGCGCTCTTCCCATTTTCTTACTCTTCACACTCCTCTTTACAAGTCCGGCTTTATGTCGGACTCTTTCACCATCTCTGCGATTCGCCTTTGGAATTCTCTTCCCATGGAAATCAGAATGTCCTCAAATAAACTTTCTTTTAAGAAGTCTCTCCGCACCCACTATCTTAACCTTGGCTCACTTCAGAATTAACCACAATTTCGTTCACTGCTGTCGGTAATATTTTAATAGATGTCATCAATATCTTCACTTCCCTATCTGTAGTTTATTTTTTATTTTTTATTAAATATATGTATTCTATGTAAGTTTATTAATCCAATGCTTATATATTTACAAATAATTTTGTTTATCTATGTAATTTTTGTATGTATGTTTATGTTAATGCATTTTAAATTTTTGTCCCTCTCAGTACTTTTAAATATTCCGTCACTGACTTAACTCTCTGCATTTCCCAAGCGGTTGACTGGTAGAGAATGTCATAAGGCATTAAGTCCGCCAATTGTACCATTAACAGTGCAATAAAGTTTAAATAAATATAAATATTTTTTTTAGAATATAGTTTCACGTAAGGGAGCCCCCCTTAAAAAATATTTTTTTTTTGTATAAGAATCGTAAAGCGGTTCACAGGATACATCTTCCTACGAAATTTCAACAGTGCGATGATTATAGTTACAGAATAAAGTGGCTGTGAAATACGGACGGACAGACAGACAGACAGACTTGACAAAACTATAAGGGTTCCGTTTTTTGCCATTCGGCTACGAAACCCTAAAAAGACCCACATATTAGACTTTCTAAAGTTAATATTGTATTGTCTATTTTAGCACGGATCCTATGATATGCTTTAGCTATTTCCTTAATTACTGACATAACCAGAGAGCGTTAACTCATATATGCGCTACATATCACCTGAGGGTCGATCTCACTATCAAAATCGAGCCTAACATACACATAACCGATGACGATAGTCAATTGAACGTCACATTTTCAGTTCTACTAGATAATATAAATAACTTTATCGATCGGCCGAAGATGAGCCGATTCATATTCTACAAATTTTTTGACGTTTATTTGAAACGAACTATGAAACGTAACTGAACTTGAAGAGATAAACTGTCAAAGTTAACGTCGAAATCGAGTCTAGAAGAAGAAGTCGCAGGTGGAGAAGACTCGATGTGACAATTGTGTTCATTATATTTTCTTAATCACTTTACTTCTACCTTTAGCTGTCAATAATAGGGCTATCTCATGAGACAAAATCGAATCTGAAGTTTGACATTTTCTGAGGTAGTTGTCGTGACAAGGTTAAGGTTGCGTTTTTTCACTAAATAATAACACAACGTCATTCTGTTGTGTAACTCAAAAACATAATTAAATATGATTTTATTTTGCACTCAAACTTTCAAATTAATTCATCGTAGCCTAACTTCTAGTAATAGGTGTTATAATTAGAGTTATGAATGAGAAACAAAATTGGCCTACACAAAATCAGCACAAAAGGAAAATAAAACGACGCTAGGTACACACCACAGTTTGTAGCTCAAATGTTAAATGGGTCTTAAACACTAGAAGAGCTTTCCGATCTGTATCTGTCTGATCTG
Organism: Pyrausta purpuralis; assembly: GCA_963924145.1. Taxonomy (NCBI): domain Eukaryota; kingdom Metazoa; phylum Arthropoda; class Insecta; order Lepidoptera; family Crambidae; genus Pyrausta; species Pyrausta purpuralis. The sequence continues at coordinate 22,931,984 of OZ001659.1, forward strand.
TGACTTCAATAAATCATTTTTCGAACTTAAAAAAAGTTAACAAATGTGAAGGAAACAAACGGCGCAAACAGTTTTTTTATAAGTTTTTCGACATTGACAGGAATGACATAAAGTGAGAAAATCATTGTTATTTTTTCGTTTTAAAGCGGGCTTAGGTCATAGACTATTCTGCTTCGTCATTAGTTTTATTTTTATTTTGATACAAACACTAACGACCTTACCTAATAACATACATTTATATACACAAAGAAGTTCAGCGCGGGCACTGCGGGCAGCATTCATTTAAGAGCATTTTTTTGGCCATCCACACCACACACTGTATATTAATATACTTGAAAAAACTAGTCAACAGTAATGAAATAAATCGAGTTATGAATTATACACCGACAACAAATAATATTGCGAGTGAACCAAGTTAGCGTTATTTTTTGTCTATGGTACCATCTCCTTTCCTTGCCTGCTTAATTACGCTGGGTTTCAGCTTAGGTTCAGCTAGTTTTGTAAAATGAATTGCATATTACCGTTAAACGTCAAATTTACAAGCGTACCTTAAAACGAAATGCTACTTAAGCTAAAGACGAACGGTTCGTGTTAAATAGCGGAATTGGTGCCTAGTTCTTTCACAGGTCCGCGTCGTTGAAAATTATGAAATAATCCTTAACCAGTTTAAACTTGCGAAGTTTAACATTGCGAATCATAACTAAAAATGTTATGCCAAACTATTACTTTGATTCAACATCTTATGCATCCGAAGACGATGTAAAACAAGACGATACATACTACTATACTCGTATTATGTTTTTCGCAGGCCCCAGCTGTTCATTCGCGCAAATTGGTAAACTTTCAATTCAACTTTATTAGTCAAATTAATTGATAAACGCTTAGTTATCTTTCGTAGAAGTTCTGTATTAATTTGCAAAATTGTTTGAATAATTTAAAAATTCTAAGAGCAGCCGCTAGAAATGTTGCTTATTAAATTTAAATTTTAAACTTTACATTAATTGAAACAACGTTCAATTTACGAAACTCAAACTCAAGTTGAGCCAGTCGTATTCGTAAATCAGGTAAAAAAGATATAAAACTTATCGAAGGTATTTCTGAGAATGTTTCTATCAAAGAGATATGAGATAATAAAATATAAATACGGTACGTACAAGGCCTACCTATGTACAGTCGACAGCACATCAGGTAACCCACTATTGTTAAAAACTAGCCCTTATTACAACCGTATAAGATACCGCAGTATTTACCTTTACGGTACATCTTCTTTCAGGAGCCTCACAAGCTTTAACACAATCAAACCCAATCAAAAAGTACTATACTAATACATTCATTGCTAGGTCATGAATTCTGCTAACTGATGAAATTACTGCATAGCTATTGTTTGCAATACATCCAGATTCTCCGTCCTCAGTCAAAAAGTGATGATAAAGATAATTTCGTACCACTAGCCAACACTAGCATTTTTACTTTACTATGAATATTGATACTGCGTGCTACTTTACTGTGACACTAACATCACTAGTCTACGCAGACGGAATAAAAATGGTTGTATCCAATTCTTGTATCTGTGATGAGGAAAAGTAGGTTAAAATATCTGTTTAACACAAGATTCCTTTAGATTGTAGATCATCCCGGGATTTATGTATTTGCTGACGGTGGAAACTAAACACGGGGAATAAGAGTAATATTTGGTTCAATTTTAATTAGAACCTGCGGCCGAAGACTGAAGCAAAATTTTTGAAATTTTTACGTAGATAATTTTAATTTCAAAATACAAACGTGTTTTTTTTTTCAAATTTATTTAAAATGTAGCTACGTAAGTTAACCCTCTCGCCTTTACTCTCCCCATATGGGGTTCATTCATCGCATTCGCAGCAGTCGTAGCGTCTTACTGTCCCCATATCGGGTTCTCGGTACTGTTAGCGTCACGTTTTACTCTCCCCATATGGGTATCGGTTGAGTAGTCGATTTTAAATCGATGATTTAGCTATGTGGTGCGGACAATTGCATACTGGGAAGTCCTTAACATTTAGACGGTAAAATGAGCAATCCATAGATAGCAAAAAGTGGGTGTTCCGACTAGTTTTTAGAAGGTGGGTCTTGTGAATAGACCCCATGTACTTAAATGTAGTGATTACGAATTTCATTTATCCTGTATTTATAAAATTTGTTCTATGGTGATAAGTAATCTTATTTATATGAAAAATATTATGTTTCAACTTTGTTTCGAGGTATTTGAAGGTATAATTGGAAATTTATAACGTAAACATTTATTACAAATACGATGAGTCATGTTTTTTCCCGCGCTACCTTCTTTATCGCCTCAGTATTAATAAAAATATTTCAGAAACGTAATATTTGGTAAAACAGTGAGATAGTTAATACAATAAACAACAAATCCCCGTTTACAAAATGATGATAGCTCATTCCTACCGCGAGATATTTATATTTTTGTAAATTGCGCGGCCCGCCCGATGGCGGGCGCTTGGTACCAGACAGAGTCGAGGCCATGCGCGCGTTTGTCTATGACAGTTGCGCGCAGTTCTCGCAATTCTCGAAGCGGATTGACAGGTAAGGATATTTGAAGCAGCGGAAAATTGAAACAGTCTACGCGAAATGTCAAAATTTTGCTTCACTTCGCCCGCTGTCTCTAATATCCAAGTAAGATCTACCTAACAATTAATTCAAATAAACAAAGTCATTGTACAGGTTGTTGTTTTGGTCAGTGACATCTAACTTAGGGATGATAATATGAGTTATGCTTATTCTAAAAAAAATGTTTTCTTTAAATTCTGAGCAAGTTTTATACAAGAAAACCTCTTCACAACATTCAAAAAAATTACAGAACTAATGAGAAAACTCACACCCTAGCGCGTAGCTAGCGCTACGACGAGGCTATCTGATGTTAATAGTTTTAACTTGATCGCTGTACCACATAAAAAAAATGATTTTGTGTGTTTTTTCCATTTAAAAAAATAATAATAATATATTTTTTAGCATCAGTATCGTTTGTACAGCCACCCCAAAACAACACCTTTTATAAAGTACATCTTTAATAGGTAGACCGCTAAGTTGAATCTTCGCCTTCGCTCACGCACCCCGTTTATGAAGCGGCTTACCTATAGCAGATAGAACTTAACCGTAACTTACAAGAACATTGTGGAAGCCTCAATAAAATATATGCGATCCTAATTGCATACAATTACTTATTACTTATTCATGTTTTTTTATTTTACAATTTTTAGGAGACTACAGCTAAAACAAGATTGCTTAAAACTATAAATAGAAAGAGGGCCATTTACATTTCTTCACTGGAAGACTAAAAATTTAAAAGTAAAAAACGCTAGCAAATCAATAATCTGACGCTTAAAATTAGCAAAGCTAATTCACAAAAGCAAAGGCAAGTTCAACATCTAAAAAGGCGTTACATAAAAGGTGTACTGACATTCGTTAATTCCGCCTGTAAATTGTTTGGACGTGCAAAAGTTTGGGACTCCTCAGAGGTTACGCCACTACCAGTCACTGGCAGCAGTATAATCTCTTTTTACTTTTGTAGCTCCGCTGCAGAACCCAAGACTAAGACTTCCTCCCGGCACTACCTACGGCCTAGCAAAGTTATTTTACACTAAACAATAGAAAAAATTAGGCCATAGTAACAAGCTCACTAAAACCACATCACACATATCACAAACTTCTCAAAATTTCATAGATATGGCGTTGAAAGTTTGTCTGAGCATTGTATTGTAGCAATTAACTAAAAAACAATTGCAAACTGTGTTTTATAACACGACAAATTGCGTGTTGTAGTGGGCTACGATTCAATTCAGCCCGTCAATATTGAATCAAACTATTCGGGCTCTTCAAAGCTTTTCGCTTTAAAAAACGAGAGCCTATTTGTTTTTGGCTAAAAGCAATATCTGTTGGGTATCCTTTTCAGTTTAAGGTACTTATTTTTCAGAGGGTGTAAATATAGTTAACATTAATAAAAGTGAGGTTAAAAAGATTTTTGTGCAGATTTGAATTTTCTGTGAGACGTTAATAACCTTTGGCTTAGTTTATTCTTATTTTTACTCTTAGATTACTTTGAAAATAACGAAAAATACTTATTGAAAGCCTACACAATAGTTACCTCTTCCAACCGGACGCTATGAAAAACAGCGGCGAAAGCCTAAATTCAGCAGTGAGCGTCCTGTGGCTAACAACGATGTTAAAGCGTTAACATATTAAAAAATAAGTAATTAGCCGTTAGGTATTCACATCCCGGTATTTATTAAAACAAAAGACGAACGTATATTAATTAAGTTAAGCAGTGTCTGAAAAACGAACGAAAGTCTTCAACCAGTGTGTGTACCAGTGATGACATACGGACCCGAAACGTAATCTCTAACTATGGGCATTATAAAGAAGCTCAAAATCACACAACGAGCGATGGAGAGGGCTATGATGGGTGTTTCTCTACAGGATCTAATCAGAAATGAGAAGATACGTAGAAGAATTAAGGTAACAGACATAGCCTTGAGAATCAGTAAGTTCAAGTGGCAGTGGGCAGGGCTCATAGCGCGAAGAACTGATGGCCGTTGGGGCAGAAAAGTTCTAGATTGGAGAGCCTTCGAGCAAAAAAAGACGCAGCGTAGGACGTCCACCGACAAGATAGACAGACGACTTTATAAAGATCGTAGGATCAAACTGGATGCAGACCGCTAGTGATCGGTCGCTGTGGAAAGCCGCGGGTGAGGCCTATGTTCAACAGTGGACGTAATTTTGCTGATAATGATGATAATGATGATGACTGAAATTTACGCACGATTGCAATTAAAAGCGCGAAAATAGCTTGGTTCAGTTAAAATAACCCTCCACTTATCCATTTTGTTTATAATGTATCTAGTTTTGTAAATTAAATTGCATTCCCTGTATAATTAACCGAGAGCGTATTCATTACAGAATAAATACTAACGTTAAATATTTATACAGATAAAATGATTGCATTATTTTTGTCGTTTATTTTTATGCATTTGTACAACATAACAAAAGACGAAATATATCTTTAATAGGTATTACAATAAAAATGCAGTTTTCTCCACAGTATTTAAGTTTATAGTTTGACAGGATCTTAAGGAATTATTTCTTAACTTTCGAACACTGCGCTTCGTGCCAAAATGCACTGATACGAAACGAACACTACCTATTCCACGTACTGGGAGGAAACCTTAAATTACATTGTATAAGACTAAAAATACGTTACAAGGCTTAACGTCAAGGACGTAAAGTATTAGTTTTAATCAATTAATTAATCATAATCATTTATTTGCATCAAACATGGTATAAATAGATGGTTGTTACATAATTTGAGTCACATGTTAGGCTACAGGAATAGCATACAAATATGAAGAAAAAAGAATACAATCCACATTCATTAATTTAAGTTGAAATGTCTAAATAATTACATTATAAATACAACCAGGTGTTTAGGTAGTTATAATAATAAAAGATTCTTATCTTATCAAGGAGAAAAAAAATCCTTTTAAAGTCGGTTAAAGACAAATTTACTTTATTGCTGAACCAAATTTAAGCTAAGTTAAGGCTAAGTGCGACTCGGACTGAGGATTCCGTGCCAATTTTAACTGTATTAGGGAATCCACTTACTTCCACTTACCTAAAATACCACAATATTTTGTCGACAGCAAATATAACTTTGTTTTTCATTGTTTGTATGAAGAACAAATCTATGTTTGCGGTCGTTGAAAATGTACTATGTCTCAAAAACTACTAGTTCGATTTCGTTCAAACCAATTTTCGTTGAAAGTATTTGTTAAGATCTACTAGATTTATTCAAAATTTACACTCGTTTAGTTTAAAAGTTAGAGAAGGGGGGGGGACGCCCATTTTACCACTTTGGAAGTGTCCATCTATCAAACGTTAGACTTAAAAAAATGGTTTTTGAAACCTCTATGTCATTTTAAATTTTCTTTTAATAAATGTAAACTTCAGAAACATGTATACTTAAATACATATAAACATCCATGACTCAGGTATAATTTCTCCAGGAAAGAGTCATCATCATTATTAGCCAAAAGACGTCCACTGCTGAACATTGGCCTCTCCCACGGTTTTTACAGCGATCACAAGCGGTCTATATTCAATTTGAGCATGCTATCTTTACAAGGTCGTCGGTGGGTGTCCTACGCCGCGTCTTTGGTCGCAGGAAGTGCACACGCATTGAAACTCTCTGGCAAACTTAAACTTAAGTAAATTGGAGTTAGCAGTTCTAGAATAAGTGATTACTGGTTACAATTCGAAGTGCATTCATCATTATGATGATATTGTTAAGAACAGTCTCAATTCAAATTGCTAGCTTAAGTTCTTAACTTGGTTATTGTAGCTTATTTTGCAAGTCGATACGTAAGTAACTTTAAGCAATTCTACTATTCAGATGCAAGTTTATTCTTCGATCTGAGAAAGTAAAGTAAGTTATCATGGGTAAATATTTATTTTTTTGGTCATTTAAATAAGCATGATACTTGCGTTAGGTGCAAAAAATATCTTATATTCACTTTCAAAGGTTAGAGATAGGCATATTATATTTCTTCCAATATCTGTCACGTATACTTAGTTTAAATTAAAGAAGTTACGTTTTTAACTGACTTCAAAATAGAAGCAGGTTATCTATTCGCCTGTATGTTTTTGTTGTATATCTATGTTACCTTATATCACAGTGATTTGTGGACCGATTTGAATTTTTTTTCGCTTTGACCATCTCAAGCATCATCTATCAGAGCACCGACTCCAAGAGTTTATTTTAGTCTTTTAGTGCATTTTGGTTTTAAAGTCGTTTTTTGGTAATTGATTCTAATAACTTAAAACAATACCGTGTGAAATCTAAGAAACGTTTAACTTATATTTTAATGTCTAATGGATTCTGCTGTCCTCAATAGGTTCACCGAGTTGTGTTGCTATATGTGCAAGCGTCGGCAAATGTACATGTTTTATTATTATTTGTTTACTGTACCACCTTACTAACATTGTTTTTTAAGTATTTATTGTTAACAACGTGTAGTTTTGTGTATGGCCAGTTTTGGTCTGAGATAATCGTTTTTTATTTATTTATTAATTAAGTTATTACCGGCAGAATTAGTTTTGATCTTTAAGAAATAGAGCACTTACCGACGAACTCGGCTTGCTTAATTAAAGTACAATACGACTAAAAGACGAAAATTTACCTTTATAAGGTCTGTCAGCGTGATAAAGCCCTAAAGTTGTGTTTTTTATCTAAGTGGGAAACGACAATAACTGTAAAATAGCACTTTTGATCGGTTCGGTACACTTTTTTAAGTTCAAATGAAGGTATACCTGCTCTCGTCTAATGCATATCTCACTAGAAAGTTTTGGCAGATTTGATATCCACTGAATTTTACTGATAGTTCTCGTAATAACTAGGCTAGAAAATACATAGACAATATCATGGAAGAAAGTGAAATTGAAAGGTAGGTTGTAGTTTTTTATTCAACGCTATCATTTAAGCCTATAAAAAAGTAGCCTAGTAAATAGCCTATAAAAGTGTTTACTTGACGTCCTCCGTGGAGATACACCACGTTGGGTGTTCGATTTCCGGTAAGTTTAATTTATAATCATAATATTCTACATTGTCTCGGGTCTGGGTGTTGTGGTACCACCGTTGTTGTTTTACATAACAAAAGTGCATTAGCTTTTTACTCTGAGATCAGAGCAATATATGAGATTGGTTTCCAATATTTATTAACTTACTCCTTATATTTACTACCATGATGTGTATTAACGTCAATTGTCTGTCAAACACAGGTTAAACCTTTCAATTTCCACTAGAGCGGAAAGCGACCGAGACCGCCCGACTGTGCTTTTTGCCAGAGTATCCAATTAATCACTCAGTTCCCCACACTCTGAAGGGCCGCTAAATGAGAACAACTGCAATTACGAAAAAAAGGACAAAGGACAGTGAACATTTATATATTCCTTTTTACCTATACCATCCCACTGCTGGGCAAAGGTCTTCTCCATCTATCTCTATCCAAGGCCAACGACTCCCAATCCTTAGCGAAACTGACCTAATCGTCACACCAGTGCTTTTTGGGTCTGCCTCTGCGGCAATAACCATCTGCTGGTATCCATCGCGTGACGATTTTGGTTCATCTGTCCGAGTGCATCCTACTCGTACATATGCGTCCCGCCCACTCCCACTTCAGCCTTGCTGTCTTCTCGCCTATATCCATTATTCCAGTAGAGTGTATTGTGGTATTTTGAACCTTATCCATCCTGTTAATAACCAACACGCTCCTCTCCATGACTCTTTGGCAAGCCCTAAACTTGGATTTTTGACTTTCGGTTAATAGTTACAATACAGTAAAACAATTACTATTGTTTGACCTTACTTGCCATAAACACAAACGACGAGGGAATCATTTGAAGGGGCATGTAACGAAACCTAATCGAGAATTACGTGTAACAACACGTAATTCTCGATTAACGTAATACAATAACAATTAAATGTGCTAGTTTGGCACGATTATACACCATCTTGACGTCTAGACAATAATATTACGTTTTTTTGTCAAGATAAACATTGAAATAGGATGGTGCAGTCGTGTTTGTTAGTCCGAAAAGGGGTTTCAAATAAGTAGTACAAATTAGAATTGTCTAATTAGTTTCAAAGGCAGACGTAGGAATTATTTTCCCGTAATAATGAATGCTCATTCTAGCGTAACATATTCAGAAGCACAAGGAAATTAGAATGTATGAAATAGAAAAGCGAAGTGTATTTGACCTAGACTAGTTTGCTTTTGTTGTTGGAAAAGAGATTTTTATATTTAGAAAAAGCCTTTTAACGCATTTGGTATCCATCTCCTGCAGCTAAAATAGAGATGAAAAAGTTTTGTCTTAGTCCACAAATATATTTTCAGTATTGCGTTTTGATACTTGTCAGCAAATATATTGTTTTTAAGCAAATATGCTATCACATAAATAAGCACAGGCCTACTGAGGTATAATAATGACCCCCTTTTTTGTCGTTAAAAATAACCCGCTTATTAAATATCTGCCAGTGGTAGCTTCATAAATGTGTAGCCAAGCGGTAAATATACGTATTTTAATGGATACCATTATTTAAACCAACCTTTGAGAACCCAACCTTTCAGAAAGTAATATCGGTGGCCGTGCGAACAATATAAAGTGACTTAAAACCCGATCCAATATTCGCTTTTTAGATGAAAAATTACGGATTAGTGGAAGGCGTCAGCTCGATCATTCAATGTCATCTCGGCAAAGCCGCTTTACCTCAGATGAAAAGGTAGATAACGTGTCTTCGCCTGAGGAAAATTTATTCCGGAGCTATCGAGTGAAATCAAGGAAACCTTAGTTTTTTGTTAGCGTTGTCAATTTTGAGGTTCCTAACTCGTAACTAGTTAATTAAAAGCTTGAGTTTATACATCGCTGAGTTTATTCATAGTTAGAGCTATTCTGCACTTAGTAGACTTACTAAATACTTATTTCAGTATCCACAAAAGTAATTGAAGTTCATAGTTAGTAAATATGAAGCTTCTTAAGTAAATGAAAAACTGAATTTTGAGTGAACATGGAATCAATATCGACGTTTAACCTGCCATGGAATTAGTAATTTTTTGAAAACCCAATGAAATTTTCAAAGGACACTTTTGACTAAAACAATTCAAATAACTTTGCGAAATCATAACATTGTAATGCCAAAGTTCGGAAGGGTTGAGGTCCGATTATGCAGGGAGTTCGCAACGCCTTAATTCTGTTAATTAACATCAATTATTCCCCTTGCGAATTAATTCAGACCCTACGCCGTAAAATCATTTCGGATTCCGTGACCGCGGGTATTCGGATATATTGGGTTAACGATTTGTTTCGTTGCAAATTCAAATAGTATTTGGTTTCGATTTCGCATTGGTTCACTTCTTAGGCCCCGAACACGCATAATCGTAAATGTTCAATCATGGGTACTGAAATTTAACTATTGGTTGAGCTATCTATCACGCAACTGGCAAAATAAATGACTTTTATGACTTTTATGGCCTAACTGAAGTGGTGCCGGAACTCTTTCAGTACTCAGACATAACGCAACATCGGGTGCGCAGTGCATCAGTGTTGGGCTAAATAGATAGCAATCTTGCCCTAGTAGCTTTATCGGTTGGGAGTTTATCTAACGCAATTATTAATTGAGTATTGCAATCATATTACTTAAGGCTTACGTCAGCGCTGCGAAAGTCAAAATCAAAGTTATTTATTCCTTGACTAAAAAAGTTCAGGAAAACATTAAATTAAATAAATAAGCCATTAAAAATACACATCAAATATTGTTACAAATCACAAGAAAGTAGATTAAGTCAAATTAAAATATTACAATACCATTTAATTATGTTCATATAGATGAAAGAAACCAAAAACTGCGCACGGGCGGGACTCGAACCAGCTACTTTCTAGGCCAAACGCTCTTCCAATTCAGCTACCGTGCCGTCAGTCCGTCTGTGAGAAATGTATGGTCTCTTGTGAATACCTAGTATTCTTATTTCATTTTAATGAATATAAGATATGACACTGTGAGTGTTAAAAACTTTCTAAACCATTGGATAACTAAGTGTTATCAATTTCCAAGTTGAATTTATTCTGTAATGAATAACTACTACGCCCACTGCTGTTGTAAAATAGTTGGGGTCGATAGCGCAGACGTCGCGCGTAATGACGTAGGTATTCATTCAAATTTCGCACGGCCCGACGGCACGGGAAAGAGCGTTTGTCCCAGTAAGCCAGAAAATTGCTGGTTCGAGTCCCACCCGTGCACATTTTTTTGGTTTCTTATTTCATCTTTATTCAAACATTCTAAATTAACAATTAACTATATTCATAAAGATGAAATAAGAAACCAAAAATTTGCGCACGGGCGGGACTTGAACCAGCAACCTTTTGGCAAACCGGGCCAAACGCTCTTACCAATTGAGCTACCGTGCTGTTAGTCCGACCCTGCGAAATTTGTGGTTTCTTATGAAAACGTCAATTGCGTGACGCTTAGCGCCATCTAGCCGTCTGTTTATGAAACAAATGGCCCAAGCAGTTATTCTTTACAGAATAAATTCAACTTGGAAATTGATGTCGCTTCGTTATCTAATGCTTTTTAGAATGTTTTTAACACTCATAGTGTCATATTTTATATTCATAAAGATGAAATAAGAAACCAAAAATTTGCGCACGGGCGGGACTTGAACCAGCAACCTTTTGGCAAACCGGGCCAAACGCTCTTACCAATTGAGCTACCGTGCTGTTAGTCCGACCCTGCGAAATTTGTGGTTTCTTATGAAAACGTCAATTGCGTGACGCTTAGCGCCATCTAGCCGTCTGTTTATGAAACAAATGGCCCAAGCAGTTATTCTTTACAGAATAAATTCAACTTGGAAATTGATGTCGCTTCGTTATCTAATGCTTTTTAGAATGTTTTTAACACTCATAGTGTCATATTTTATATTCATAAAGATGAAATAAGAAACCAAAAATTTGCGCACGGGCGGGACTTGAACCAGCAACCTTTTGGCAAACCGGGCCAAACGCTCTTACCAATTGAGCTACCGTGCTGTTAGTCCGACCCTGCGAAATTTGTGGTTTCTTATGAAAACGTCAATTGCGTGACGCTTAGCGCCATCTAGCCGTCTGTTTATGAAACAAATGGCCCAAGCAGTTATTCTTTACAGAATAAATTCAACTTGGAAATTGATGTCGCTTCGTTATCTAATGCTTTTTAGAATGTTTTCAACACTCATAGTGTCATATTTTATATTCATAAAGATGAAATAAGAAACCAAAAATTTGCGCACGGGCGGGACTTGAACCAGCAACCTTTTGGCAAACCGGGCCAAACGCTCTTACCAATTGAGCTACCGTGCTGTTAGTCCGACCCTGCGAAATTTGTGGTTTCTTATGAAAACGTCAATTGCGTGACGCTTAGCGCCATCTAGCCGTCTGTTTATGAAACAAATGGCCCAAGCAGTTATTCTTTACAGAATAAATTCAACTTGGAAATTGATGTCGCTTCGTTATCTAATGCTTTTTAGAATGTTTTTAACACTCATAGTGTCATATTTTATATTCATAAAGATGAAATAAGAAACCAAAAATTTGCGCACGGGCGGGACTTGAACCAGCAACCTTTTGGCAAACCGGGCCAAACGCTCTTACCAATTGAGCTACCGTGCTGTTAGTCCGACCCTGCGAAATTTGTGGTTTCTTATGAAAACGTCAATTGCGTGACGCTTAGCGCCATCTAGCCGTCTGTTTATGAAACAAATGGCCCAAGCAGTTATTCTTTACAGAATAAATTCAACTTGGAAATTGATGTCGCTTCGTTATCTAATGCTTTTTAGAATGTTTTTAACACTCATAGTGTCATATTTTATATTCATAAAGATGAAATAAGAAACCAAAAATTTGCGCACGGGCGGGACTTGAACCAGCAACCTTTTGGCAAACCGGGCCAAACGCTCTTACCAATTGAGCTACCGTGCTGTTAGTCCGACCCTGCGAAATTTGTGGTTTCTTATGAAAACGTCAATTGCGTGACGCTTAGCGCCATCTAGCCGTCTGTTTATGAAACAAATGGCCCAAGCAGTTATTCTTTACAGAATAAATTCAACTTGGAAATTGATGTCGCTTCGTTATCTAATGCTTTTTAGAATGTTTTTAACACTCATAGTGTCATATTTTATATTCATAAAGATGAAATAAGAAACCAAAAATTTGCGCACGGGCGGGACTTGAACCAGCAACCTTTTGGCAAACCGGGCCAAACGCTCTTACCAATTGAGCTACCGTGCTGTTAGTCCGACCCTGCGAAATTTGTGGTTTCTTATGAAAACGTCAATTGCGTGACGCTTAGCGCCATCTAGCCGTCTGTTTATGAAACAAATGGCCCAAGCAGTTATTCTTTACAGAATAAATTCAACTTGGAAATTGATGTCGCTTCGTTATCTAATGCTTTTTAGAATGTTTTTAACACTCATAGTGTCATATTTTATATTCATAAAGATGAAATAAGAAACCAAAAATTTGCGCACGGGCGGGACTTGAACCAGCAACCTTTTGGCAAACCGGGCCAAACGCTCTTACCAATTGAGCTACCGTGCTGTTAGTCCGACCCTGCGAAATTTGTGGTTTCTTATGAAAACGTCAATTGCGTGACGCTTAGCGCCATCTAGCCGTCTGTTTATGAAACAAATGGCCCAAGCAGTTATTCTTTACAGAATAAATTCAACTTGGAAATTGATGTCGCTTCGTTATCTAATGCTTTTTAGAATGTTTTTAACACTCATAGTGTCATATTTTATATTCATAAAGATGAAATAAGAAACCAAAAATTTTTTGCGCACGGGCGGGACTTGAACCAGCAACCTTTTGGCAAACATTCTAAAAAGCATTAGATAACGAAGCGACATCAATTTCCAAGTTGAATTTATTCTGTAAAGAATAACTGCTTGGGCCATTGGTTTCATAAACAGACGGCTAGATGGCGCTAAGCGTCACGCAATTGACGTTTTCATAAGAAACCACAAATTTCGCAGGGTCGGACTAACAGCACGGTAGCTCAATTGGTAAGAGCGTTTGGCCCGGTTTGCCAAAAGGTTGCTGGTTCAAGTCCCGCCCGTGCGCAAATTTTTGGTTTCTTATTTCATCTTTATGAATATAAAATATGACACTATGAGTGTTAAAAACATTCTAAAAAGCATTAGATAACGAAGCGACATCAATTTCCAAGTTGAATTTATTCTGTAAAGAATAACTGCTTGGGCCATTTGTTTCATAAACAGACGGCTAGATGGCGCTAAGCGTCACGCAATTGACGTTTTCATAAGAAACCACAAATTTCGCAGGGTCGGACTAACAGCACGGTAGCTCAATTGGTAAGAGCGTTTGGCCCGGTTTGCCAAAAGGTTGCTGGTTCAAGTCCCGCCCGTGCGCAAATTTTTGGTTTCTTATTTCATCTTTATGAATATAAAATATGACACTATGAGTGTTAAAAACATTCTAAAAAGCATTAGATAACGAAGCGACATCAATTTCCAAGTTGAATTTATTCTGTAAAGAATAACTGCTTGGGCCATTTGTTTCATAAACAGACGGCTAGATGGCGCTAAGCGTCACGCAATTGACGTTTTCATAAGAAACCACAAATTTCGCAGGGTCGGACTAACAGCACGGTAGCTCAATTGGTAAGAGCGTTTGGCCCGGTTTGCCAAAAGGTTGCTGGTTCAAGTCCCGCCCGTGCGCAAATTTTTGGTTTCTTATTTCATCTTTATGAATATAAAATATGACACTATGAGTGTTAAAAACATTCTAAAAAGCATTAGATAACGAAGCGACATCAATTTCCAAGTTGAATTTATTCTGTAAAGAATAACTGCTTGGGCCATTTGTTTCATAAACAGACGGCTAGATGGCGCTAAGCGTCACGCAATTGACGTTTTCATAAGAAACCACAAATTTCGCAGGGTCGGACTAACAGCACGGTAGCTCAATTGGTAAGAGCGTTTGGCCCGGTTTGCCAAAAGGTTGCTGGTTCAAGTCCCGCCCGTGCGCAAATTTTTGGTTTCTTATTTCATCTTTATGAATATAAAATATGACACTATGAGTGTTAAAAACATTCTAAAAAGCATTAGATAACGAAGCGACATCAATTTCCAAGTTGAATTTATTCTGTAAAGAATAACTGCTTGGGCCATTTGTTTCATAAACAGACGGCTAGATGGCGCTAAGCGTCACGCAATTGACGTTTTCATAAGAAACCACAAATTTCGCAGGGTCGGACTAACAGCACGGTAGCTCAATTGGTAAGAGCGTTTGGCCCGGTTTGCCAAAAGGTTGCTGGTTCAAGTCCCGCCCGTGCGCAAAAAATTTTTGGTTTCTTATTTCATCTTTATGAATATAAAATATGACACTATGAGTGTTAAAAACATTCTAAAAAGCATTAGATAACGAAGCGACATCAATTTCCAAGTTGAATTTATTCTGTAAAGAATAACTGCTTGGGCCATTTGTTTCATAAACAGACGGCTAGATGGCGCTAAGCGTCACGCAATTGACGTTTTCATAAGAAACCACAAATTTCGCAGGGTCGGACTAACAGCACGGTAGCTCAATTGGTAAGAGCGTTTGGCCCGGTTTGCCAAAAGGTTGCTGGTTCAAGTCCCGCCCGTGCGCAAATTTTTGGTTTCTTATTTCATCTTTATGAATATAAAATATGACACTATGAGTGTTAAAAACATTCTAAAAAGCATTAGATAACGAAGCGACATCAATTTCCAAGTTGAATTTATTCTGTAAAGAATAACTGCTTGGGCCATTTGTTTCATAAACAGACGGCTAGATGGCGCTAAGCGTCACGCAATTGACGTTTTCATAAGAAACCACAAATTTCGCAGGGTCGGACTAACAGCACGGTAGCTCAATTGGTAAGAGCGTTTGGCCCGGTTTGCCAAAAGGTTGCTGGTTCAAGTCCCGCCCGTGCGCAAATTTTTGGTTTCTTATTTCATCTTTATGAATATAAAATATGACACTATGAGTGTTAAAAACATTCTAAAAAGCATTAGATAACGAAGCGACATCAATTTCCAAGTTGAATTTATTCTGTAAAGAATAACTGCTTGGGCCATTTGTTTCATAAACAGACGGCTAGATGGCGCTAAGCGTCACGCAATTGACGTTTTCATAAGAAACCACAAATTTCGCAGGGTCGGACTAACAGCACGGTAGCTCAATTGGTAAGAGCGTTTGGCCCGGTTTGCCAAAAGGTTGCTGGTTCAAGTCCCGCCCGTGCGCAAATTTTTGGTTTCTTATTTCATCTTTATGAATATAAAATATGACACTATGAGTGTTAAAAACATTCTAAAAAGCATTAGATAACGAAGCGACATCAATTTCCAAGTTGAATTTATTCTGTAAAGAATAACTGCTTGGGCCATTTGTTTCATAAACAGACGGCTAGATGGCGCTAAGCGTCACGCAATTGACGTTTTCATAAGAAACCACAAATTTCGCAGGGTCGGACTAACAGCACGGTAGCTCAATTGGTAAGAGCGTTTGGCCCGGTTTGCCAAAAGGTTGCTGGTTCAAGTCCCGCCCGTGCGCAAATTTTTGGTTTCTTATTTCATCTTTATGAATATAAAATATGACACTATGAGTGTTAAAAACATTCTAAAAAGCATTAGATAACGAAGCGACATCAATTTCCAAGTTGAATTTATTCTGTAAAGAATAACTGCTTGGGCCATTTGTTTCATAAACAGACGGCTAGATGGCGCTAAGCGTCACGCAATTGACGTTTTCATAAGAAACCACAAATTTCGCAGGGTCGGACTAACAGCACGGTAGCTCAATTGGTAAGAGCGTTTGGCCCGGTTTGCCAAAAGGTTGCTGGTTCAAGTCCCGCCCGTGCGCAAATTTTTGGTTTCTTATTTCATCTTTATGAATATAAAATATGACACTATGAGTGTTAAAAACATTCTAAAAAGCATTAGATAACGAAGCGACATCAATTTCCAAGTTGAATTTATTCTGTAAAGAATAACTGCTTGGGCCATTTGTTTCATAAACAGACGGCTAGATGGCGCTAAGCGTCACGCAATTGACGTTTTCATAAGAAACCACAAATTTCGCAGGGTCAGACTAACAGCACGGTAGCTCAATTGGTAAGAGCGTTTGGCCCGGTTTGCCAAAAGGTTGCTGGTTCAAGTCCCGCCCGTGCGCAAATTTTTGGTTTCTTATTTCATCTTTATGAATATAAAATATGACACTATGAGTGTTAAAAACATTCTAAAAAGCATTAGATAACGAAGCGACATCAATTTCCAAGTTGAATTTATTCTGTAAAGAATAACTGCTTGGGCCATTTGTTTCATAAACAGACGGCTAGATGGCGCTAAGCGTCACGCAATTGACGTTTTCATAAGAAACCACAAATTTCGCAGGGTCGGACTAACAGCACGGTAGCTCAATTGGTAAGAGCGTTTGGCCCGGTTTGCCAAAAGGTTGCTGGTTCAAGTCCCGCCCGTGCGCAAAATTTTTGGTTTCTTATTTCATCTTTATGAATATAAAATATGACACTATGAGTGTTAAAAACATTCTAAAAAGCATTAGATAACGAAGCGACATCAATTTCCAAGTTGAATTTATTCTGTAAAGAATAACTGCTTGGGCCATTTGTTTCATAAACAGACGGCTAGATGGCGCTAAGCGTCACGCAATTGACGTTTTCATAAGAAACCACAAATTTCGCAGGGTCGGACTAACAGCACGGTAGCTCAATTGGTAAGAGCGTTTGGCCCGGTTTGCCAAAAGGTTGCTAGTTCAAGTCCCGCCCGTGCGCAAATTTTTGGTTTCTTATTTCATCTTTATGAATATAAAATATGACACTATGAGTGTTAAAAACATTCTAAAAAGCATTAGATAACGAAGCGACATCAATTTCCAAGTTGAATTTATTCTGTAAAGAATAACTGCTTGGGCCATTTGTTTCATAAACAGACGGCTAGATGGCGCTAAGCGTCACGCAATTGACGTTTTCATAAGAAACCACAAATTTCGCAGGGTCGGACTAACAGCACGGTAGCTCAATTGGTAAGAGCGTTTGGCCCGGTTTGCCAAAAGGTTGCTGGTTCAAGTCCCGCCCGTGCGCAAAAAATTTTTGGTTTCTTATTTCATCTTTATGAATATAAAATATGACACTATGAGTGTTAAAAACATTCTAAAAAGCATTAGATAACGAAGCGACATCAATTTCCAAGTTGAATTTATTCTGTAAAGAATAACTGCTTGGGCCATTTGTTTCATAAACAGACGGCTAGATGGCGCTAAGCGTCACGCAATTGACGTTTTCATAAGAAACCACAAATTTCGCAGGGTCGGACTAACAGCACGGTAGCTCAATTGGTAAGAGCGTTTGGCCCGGTTTGCCAAAAGGTTGCTGGTTCAAGTCCCGCCCGTGCGCAAATTTTTGGTTTCTTATTTCATCTTTATGAATATAAAATATGACACTATGAGTGTTAAAAACATTCTAAAAAGCATTAGATAACGAAGCGACATCAATTTCCAAGTTGAATTTATTCTGTAAAGAATAACTGCTTGGGCCATTTGTTTCATAAACAGACGGCTAGATGGCGCTAAGCGTCACGCAATTGACGTTTTCATAAGAAACCACAAATTTCGCAGGGTCGGACTAACAGCACGGTAGCTCAATTGGTAAGAGCGTTTGGCCCGGTTTGCCAAAAGGTTGCTGGTTCAAGTCCCGCCCGTGCGCAAATTTTTGGTTTCTTATTTCATCTTTATGAATATAAAATATGACACTATGAGTGTTAAAAACATTCTAAAAAGCATAACAATTAACTATGTCAACAACTAACATGAAAGTAAGACTTGATTTCCAATTACCTACGTGATGATATACTTATAGTAGTACATTCCAATTGTTCTACGCGAATGTGTCCTTTGATATTTTCAGTAGGTTTTCAAAAATAGACTTATGCCTCGGCAGAAGGGTGTCCGTTATCCTAGCAGGAAAGTAGCTAGAGTAAATTGAAGTATACCGTTGAATAGTTCTCTAAGTATGCGCCGTGTACTTAGAGTCGTACATACTATTAATACTTGTGTATATCATCACAATATTTGGAAATCAGGCGTCTTTCATTTCGCAGCGCTGACAGGTAAGCCTTGTGCTCCGTTTTTATTGAAAGCTTTTTCTGCAGCCATGTCGCAAAAGAATTGCATGAGGGTTATCTCTGCGTCTGATTATTCACACCATAAACTTGTACTTGCAACAATGACCAATCTCCTCAAACAAGGTTTTTATAAACTGGCTTAAACCCAAGGGAAAAGTTTGTGAGTTTGTCAAAAGTTTTGCAAAAAACGAGCGGTTCGCATGGAGGGTAGACAAAGTTTTTGTCATGTTCTTAGACGCTAAATCGTTTATATAAAAAGTTTTTCCGTAAAAAAAATCATTTTTCAAAACGGTCCAGTAATTCCTGAGATAAGCGCGATGAAACAAACAAATAAACTCTCCAGTTTTATAATATTAGTAGATTACATAATTCGATCCAGCAGAAAAATAGTCCATAAATGGATGTGATTTTCGTCGCACACATCCGTCAATTCATTTGCCAACACACGCTTTTCCTTTGACAATGACCGAAGATTATCCCGCTGGCTCTTTATTGACTGAAGCCGACCATTCTGGCGTGTGCGGTTGAACGCCGACCAATTGAACTTCCAAGCTAGGAGACGATTTTCGATTAAGGCTGAGAGACGTTTGACAGTAGTACAATTAATGCTATTTGCTAGCATCATGTATGTTGACGACTTCCGTGGTCGAGTGGCTAGCACGCTGGTTTCAAGCGTCGCAATCTCGTGAGGTTCCGGGTTCGATTCCCGGTTGGGTCAATGTAGAAAACGATATTTTCTATATTGTCTCGAGTCTGGGTGTTGTGGTACCACCGTTGTGTCTGATTTCCATAACACAAGTGCATTGGCTACTTAGTTTGGGATCAGAGCAATGTATGTGATTGGTGTCCAATATATTTATATTTATATCTGTGCGTATGTAAGCTAAAGTGGCATTGCCAATGGTTTGGCTGATGAGACAAAATATTTCTAGATTAGAGACCCTTCGACTAAAGGCGCAGTTAGGACGTCCACCTACAAGTTGGACAGACGACCTAGTAACCTTTAGGTTGTAAATATCACGCTGCGGCGGGGATGGAGGGAGCAAACTCAAAACGCACGGACGCAGTTGCGACCGCTAGTGTGAAGATATTCAAATCCCTCTCGCCTCCTGTTTAAAAAGTCAAAGTCAAAGACAAGTCAATGACAGCTAATCATAACTTAAGTTTATTTAATTGATTTAATGATAATATCATCAAATATAATATAATAATCAGTATCAATTGATTAGAACTGTTTTATCTAGCTCTGTGACATACAGAAGTATATGATTTAATAATTAAAAGCATGTATTGATAAATAAATTAAAGTTTACTGGCTTGTTACTAAAGCAGATTAGCATATGAATTATCATATATGTATAATGAGTTTTGATTTTCTAATTTTCCATCCACTTAATAATAATACCTACTGTAAAGAAATTATAACACTGAGACTTCTTCAAGACTTTTATTCTTCGAACAGAGTACAACTTTAGGTACAACCTCATCATCTTGATGCCGCAAACCAACTGAACTCCGCGCTCTTCCCGAATACAAAACTCCCCTCCAAAAATATATCGGTGTTGCCAGTAAATAAATTTAAATTGAAAGTTATAAGTACCAGTTCGAATAAATGATAGCAGCTAATTATTTGAAAATTACGACATTCGGCCGTCCTACATCGAGCAGCCTCCTGGCGCTCGAATAGCTAGCAGTTCAGTTGGGTTGAAACGAGTACATAAATAACCAAACATTACCTTATGATTTTGAATATTAAAAATAGTAAGCAAGTGTAATTTAAGGCTTTCTTACTGATTTCAATTAATTTTACATGTGCATGAATAATTGTTTATGCCAAGAAAATAATAATAAAATAAATAAGACATTAATTTTTTGTTTTCACTTTTTTATTATTATTAAGGAATAACAAACAGTTACACATTACATGTTATAAATAATACGTTAACTAAAAGATTATTAAATGTATAACCCACTACGTTATCCACTAATTAGGTAACAGAGTTTACGCAAAGTCGCTAGGTGTTGCAACATACAGCAGTAGTAATAGAAAGAAGAAAAAAAAAACATTAATAGAGTAGGTACAAAATAATACATACAGTACGGTGCACTGTCATTTGCCTGCCTATAGACTATTGTTGACTAATTCCTTAAACTTAGGTGCAGTAACCGCAAATATGTCTATATTTTCAAAGTGATTATTATAAATGTCTACCAATCTGCACAATGGCGATCTTTTACCAGCATTAGTTCTGCAAGCCTTAATGAAAAACAGTTTCTTTGTTCGGCATACCCGACGGTGTACAGGTCTAGGGACAACGTAGCAAATTTGGTTGGTTAAAGCGACGCAATCGAAGTATCCTTTGCTTATTTTGAAAAGTAAGACTGCTTGTAAAAGGATTCGTCTAGATGTTAGCGTCGGAATTTTGTAAATTTTAAGTAGATTGGTGTAATTTAGGCGGTTTCTGTAGCATCTATAATGTAGAGTTCTTAAAAAATTACGTTGAACTTTTTCAATAAGTTCACTAGATGGTTTTGATTTATAAGTTTACTGCCCGCTGCTACTCCTGTGTAGCCAGGATCTACAGCATGGCTTAATTGAAAGTCCTAACCAGTGAAGGCTAGGGAGTCCCAGGAGGGAGTTAAAATGTCTTGGGCCCCGCAACGAAATTAATCAGAAAGAATAATAGAAGGAGTTTGAAAGACTTAGTTCCGATATCCATCCAGCTCAAAGCGGGAGAAAAGAAACAGGTTAGGTATACTTATAATAAACTATGCTAAATGGGCCTATTCAATGAACTGCTAGCTACCTGCCAGTAATAATTGTGGCAAAAACGCCGGAATTCCATAAGTTCAGTGTATTTAGTATAATAGGGATCCCAGATAGATACTGCGTACTCCAACTGTGATCTTATTAGAGATTTATAGAGCAGAATATAGGTGTCGGCCCTTTTGAAGTCTTTGGAGGCTCGCATTACGAATCCAAAAAGTTGATACGCTTTGTTAATGATGCATTCTATGTGCTTTTCTAAGTGTAATTTTGAATCAAGAAGAATGCCCAGGTCACTTAATTCGGTAACTTGTGTGTGTAACACGTATAATAATGAAAAACTAGTTGCAATGTGCTAAGAAAGCATATAAAACTTGTTATAGATAATTAAAATTTCCTAAAATATAATAATATAACATTAATTTCCTTGAGTCATTACGACATTCGCGCACTAATAGCAAAAATTCTACATTATATTACAACATTTTCTATATACCAGGTCGTCTAGTACTATAGTTAAATCGAAATACAAATATATCTACTTGTCTGTAAGTTGGGCTTAGTGACTAAACTTTAGGCAATTAAAGATGTGGTCTTAAATAAATAAAAAGTACAGTGACCTGCTTAGCCATACAAAACAGCATACAAATAATTTTAATATTACAATTGGGTAAGATTTACCATCGATTAAGTAATAATTGAAACTGTAATTCAATATTAATTTAGTTTTATTTGGGTCTTGTCATTTTTATGTAAAAAAAATGATTGAAACATTATTGTGTTATACAACATTAAACATGGCAGCGAAAATGTTTGTGCCAGCAGGGCATTGTTAAATATTGTTCCTATAGCGTCGCAAACGCCATCACTAGATGGTGATAATTTATAAAAAGATACGATATAGAGATAAAATGCTATAAATACCTAAAATTATAAAGAAATAAAAATGCTCATCGATTTGATAACACAGCAACAATGTCGACAAAGAGTTATTATAAGCCGTAGAACTAATATTTAAAAAATATATTTTGGAATCGTACAGATTTGTATACCCCTTTGCCTTAAGCTTATAACCTACTAATAGTATTTAACGTATATTTTAGAACCAATTGTGTTTTTATTAAAGGCTGTCAATTGATCTGATCATTCATCAAAAGCAGCGATTTTAACTATAGTAAGTTTGCTTTTGCGTACTCTCAACTCCAATACGGTATTCTGTTATAAGGGTAAAAGCACTGACATGGCAGACCCGTTTCTAATGCAAGAAATCCTTGTAATAATAATTACCTACTCTGAACAATACATAACCCTACTTTTGAACCTTACTTTAAAAAAAATACCACCGACGCTACCATCCTTGTAAATTTATGATGTCCGCATTTTCACTTTCAAAAGTACGAGACATTTCTTTAAAGTTACATAAAAACACTAGCGGTCCCCCGCGACTTCGTCCGCGCGTTTTGAGTTTGCTCCCCTCCCGTCGCAGCGTCATGTTTTATATCCTAAAGCCTTTCTCGATAAATAAGCTATCCAACACAGAAATATTTTTTCAAATCGGTCCAGCAGTTCCTGAGATAAGCGCGTTCAAACAAACAAACTCTTCAGCTTTATAATATATTAGCGCAAGCGCACGTTGTACTTAAGCTGCGAACATTATTTTGGTGCGGAGTTATGTTAAAACTGTGATAGCTCCTAAGATATTTATTGAAATCAAATGATATAAAGGGCAACTTGGTTCTAAATGAAATGCTCGTGATGATGAATGTATTTATTTTGATAAGAATAAATACCTGTGTGTATAATACACCTCTAAAAATAATGCATTATTTTTTTACAAATTTATTAACATAAAAAAGGTTGTAGTAAGTCAACCATAAAAGATAGACATATGCTGTCGCAGACTTTATTATAGAACTCTTAATGCTGAACAATCCTGTCAAACATGATTTTTGTGTAACTTAAGCGGTTTCTGCAGCGTATGCAGCAGAAGCTCTCAAAAGGAATATCTTTCTCCCGTTTTCGCAACATATTTCATTTTTTCTGTGGTCTCATGAGTCGTATCTTTATGTTATATAGCCTAAAGCCTTCCGCGATAAATTGACTATCCAACGTAAAAATAATTTTTCAAATCGGGCCAGTAGTTTTTGAGATTAGCGCGTTCAAACAAACAAACAAACAAACAAACTCTTCAGCTTTATAATATTAGTATAGGTAACACACCACAATACACAAGAACAGACTGTACCTTCTACAATACAGGATTAAAATACTAAATACCAGTCCTTTCTACACGACGGTTACAATATTTAATAATATCCCCTCAATATTCATAACGAAACCAATTTTAAATTAAATTACATTCAAAATCCCTTAAAACGTTCCAAAAACAAATGTAGGTAACTTGTGACTTTGTAAGCGGCTACTTATACCTAACTTGTAGATACAATACATAATACAGTTTATTTTTAGTCATTAACTAGCGGTAGCTAAGTTTTAAATGCAATTTGTTAATAAAGTTATTTATATAACGCTAAGCGCCCATTTAAAGAATAAAATTGAATAAAATACCCTTTAGAATGTTTTGACAGATTAAGTAGTAATCTGTAAATAGTGATCTCACATTTACTTAACTTCAAACATAGGTGTTTTTGTTTTTTAATTTAACCTACATAATTCTTATACAAAGTGCAGTGTATTGCATTTATAAAATCGAGGTGTACTATACCAATAATTAGCCAAATTGCTAAGTAAGTAAGTAAGTCTTTATTGTGTATATGAACAAAGGTTACAAAAGCTCTTATCAGTAGGTGCACATCTCTTAGTTCTACCTTTTCAGGCGTATACACACACATGCACACATAACATATTCACTTCATATGTTTAAAATAATAAAAAGATGTCATACGACATTTTCTAAAAGATCCTAATATAATTTAATATTTTACATTATTCAATTCAATTCAAGTTATTTATTTCAGATTAAAATCAATACAAATATTTTTTTTATCAATTTAGATTTAAAGTTTATAACATTGATTATTTATAAAATTATAAATAATAAATAGCAGTTGCAGTTACTCAGTTACGTAATACGTTTCGCAAATGCGACCGGAGAACCGGCTAGGGCGAAACTTTTATCAAACCCACCCGCAACATTATTGACACTTAACGAATGACTCGTTTCTTGTTAAAAATAAGTCAAAAGTAATATTGTTATCTTTAAATAATAAAAATAAAAATAATCTGTGTACATGTGAATGCACCTGTTTGCAATTCCTGATACCTCTTGTGTTTTGTATATCTTTGGTTAAGTGAATTGTATTCTTAGGGAGCAATAAATGATTAAGTTTTATCGAGCAAAAAGCTGTGATGTACTTTTTTTATATAACCCTCTCACCTTATTTTGAAACAAAAATCCAGCGAAAACAACCAAATGCAAATTAGGATGAATACAGACAAAATAAGCATTCTTTTCCCAAATTAAATAACCTTATTCTGAATAAAGTAATCGTTTTTTTTAGTATGATGGGGAAATTATATTAAATGGTTCTAATTTAATCCACTGAGACCTAAGTAGTAAGATACGGTACTTGTTTTCATAGTATGAAAACAAAGATAGTTTAGTAACAGAAACACTATAATATGCTTATAGAACTTATTGATAGAAAAATATACAATAATATAAGGTACAAGAATTGAAAATGAAAGCTTGCGTTTATGTTTAATTTTTGTTGTTCTGAAGGTAATCATATAATGCAGTATTTGAATAAAATATGTCCTTATTGTAGTCTGATAACTACAACAGTAAAATAGAGCATGTGGCAGAACCTTTAATATGTACTTGCTAAACGATTTACATAAATTAAATTTTGAATATTTCGTCTAAAATTTTAAAAGCTTAGGCTGTTTTGACTATTCACAAGAATGTCTTTAAAAAGAATAACTGAAGCTTTACTATCTGCTTAATATTGCTCTTTGGGATTATTTGATTGATTATTCCATGGGGCAACGTTTATTTAAATCACTAGAATGTGTTATACACTACACTAAAAAACCAACCAATACTACATTAAAAACAATTGTTACAAATAGGAAACCCTCATTAGGGTAGGTCATTACAAAAGTGTATTATAACGCAGAAAATTATTTTAATGTAATTACAATGTACAGACTTAAATTGAATAATACAATATAGTAAACTTTTGGAAAAGAGGCATTGACAATAGTGACAGTTTCTTGGGCTGCTCAGCATTGCCCCAAAATTGCCCCAAAGCTGTATTAGGGTATAATTTGGAGTTTTGAGTGGGTCCAGCCAGCCACACGTCTTCCTTCTGGGTTCCACCTCTCAGTGACATCCTCCATCGTTCACCGTGGGATCTTTGCCTTCTTTCGAGCTCATGCGCGACATTGCGTGTGATGCAGACTCCTCAGATTGCAAGAAACAAAATCATTAGGATTCATCAGATGCCTTTATTGTATAATTATCAAAGACTGACTAAAATAAGATTGGCTGAGAAACGTTTTCATGATTTAGTAGAATTAATTATTATAAAATATTAATAACTTTGTCATGTATTGATAAATTAGATTCCGTAATGGGATACAAAATATTGTATGACCTTTAATAAAGTTTTCACGCCTTTCATTGTTTTTTGTAAAACATGTGTGCTGTTAACTAACATCTTTTATTTTACCATAATTTTGCTCGTAATTGATTTGGATTTAGTCAAGTAGGGACAAAATATTTTTAATTTTTAAGAGAAACATGTATACAAAATGTATTTTTAATGGCAAAAAAGGTTTGACTGGTAGAGAATGCTTTTAGCATTAAGTCCACCTTTGTACACTAAATTTGTGCAATAAAGTCTTTACAGCTTTATCAGCTTTGCGAAGCCAGGGTGTGTCGCTAGTTTCAAATAAATCATGGACACCCTATCGAGCTTTGTTCTTTCACTTCCCAGTGATCTATACTGTCAGTATTCAGACCACATTGTGGTAATAATGTTACTCAAAGTGCTATATATATTTTTGGGATATTTGCTTGTCGATGGATTCATTTTGAATACTCATGGAGGTATGAAATTGTTGTATTACTATTTAACTTCGTATAGTTTCTGACTGAGATATGAGTAGACGCATTTTCAATTATCGTAATTCGAAAATTATTATTATTTTTTACTTTATTATTAATTATTACTCAAACCAAAAACTGTGTAAAAAACCAGCTAAGTGCAGATCGACCTCGCGCATTGAGAGTCCAACTTTGACTGAATTAGGGAATCCACTTACTTCCACTTAGTAAAATACCACAATATTTTGTTGACTTTGTTCATTCTTTAATAGAAAATTAATTTAAAACCAGAAAACTTCAATTATAAATTCGAAGTTATGGGTAAATATTTTTTTAAAGGGCCTTAAGAAGTAAAAGCAATAATAATACAGCACTGGGGCATAAGGTACACTGTGCAAGTGATCAAGGCCTCTGATGTAAACGTTTAGGTATTCTGTAGTTCTGAAAATTGTATACCAATAGGCAACTATTTCGCTTAATTATATCGATTATTACTGTTTTGCAGTTCTCGATCTCGGGTTTACCCATGTAAATGAAAACGAACAGGAAAGAAGTTATCTGAATGCCCTCTAATGTAAATACTGCGAAATGATGACGCAATAAGCGGATTTGTGTTGTATCACATGACTCATTTAGCACAACGGTATGCTGCGATAAAAGACCGAATGGCTCAGTTTGTAACAAACACTCGCGCAGTCACGACATACATTACATTGCAAAAGTAAAAATCCTGTACCGTATTGGTTATGGTTGATTCACAAGACCCACCGCAGGAAGACTTGCCACGCGAAAATTACCTGCGGCAAGATGACGAGCGTCCTTCAGACATGGAGCTGCAGCACGAGCATCGGCGAGAGCAGTATTGGCGAGCTAGGGAGCAGCATCGGCTAGCTGAGGAGAGCCGTAGAGAAGAGGAGCGTAGGCGATATGCGCTTCTCCGACAAGAAGAACTAGTGCAAGAATATGCGGCGGCATGTCGCAGACGGGAAGAAAAAGCTAAGGAACAACTCGAGGCAGCCCAGCGACATGCCGCCGAAGCTCGAAGAGGAGCAGAATGGGCTCAAGCAGGGGCGGTGATAGCTGTTGCTGGTGCAGTTGCGAGAGCGTTCTTCAGAAGATAAATGAACTTTTGTTACTATCCAAATCGACAAGTGATTTCTCCTCAGTGTTCTCTCTAGTTTTGTCTTATGGTTTATAAAAGTCTCATTCTACCTCATGATAGAATACCGTCAGGTTTTGTTAGCAGCTTTTAACACATTAGTATACTCGCCTATTAATGTGGGCTTTAAAGATCAATAAATGGATGAATGATAATCTCTGTTTTTTTTTACTCTTCCTAATGAAAGTTAGTTAACTCATGAAAAGTAGGTAGGAGATGCAATCGTAGACGCTCTTCATAGGCTCTTAGCGCTCTGACACTCTGCTTGCAGTCATGAGCTGCAGTTGCCAAGACCCTGCAGTATGTCAAAGATACTACCATATTAGATACTGCACGGCAGCCATTCCACGTTCACACAGGGTCTTATTGCTACAGGCTAGACTAATAGCAAAGTAGATTTGCTGAAGTAAACAAAGAGCTGCATCCCCTTCACTATCCTCTATTAAGGAAAGGAGGGTGGTGGGGCATATCTGCTTGTTTTGGCTGAGTCATCCAATGTGTATCTTGATGCCTTCTTTCGTTAGGTATTTATGCATGGTGACCGTTAGATCTTGTTATGCACATACCGTTATGTCTGTGACCTATTAGAATTGACAATCTGGTACGACATATACCGCATTACAAAAACCTTGATGTGGAAGTCATAGTGGTATTTTCTGCAATAGGTATTCAGTTGAGGAATACGTTACGAATTTACCTCAAAAACAATGAAGGGATCATTATGCTTTTGTTCTAGAAATGGCATAACATTAAGCGATTATTTTGCGTGGCCATGTCGACTCTTGCGGTTTCCCTGTTATCATAATTATTGTGTGTTATTATAATTAGTGTGTGGAGTCCAAATAGGCATACAGTTCCGTTAGTTTGAGTTGATTTCCAGCAACATGTGGGAAGTTAGTTTAACACATTGATCTAAGGCTCCAAAAATACAATTCACAGCAGATTGTTGCCTCTGCTATGATTCTGGTACACGAAGTAACATGGCTGTTGCATTTAAAACTTTGTAGAAGTAGGGACACAGAAGATTTTTGAGTGCAGGTATAAGATCTTAGCAAACGTTATCTAAGAGAACGGAAACAGTTACATTCCTGTTTCGGAGCGCAGGTGACGTAATCAACGGGTAACTGAATGACTTTTCGATAATTAGATTCTGACTCTCCTTATCAACATCCGTAGGTATTTTTATTTCAGGAATACAATGGAGAGTTGAATGTTAGAAGCTGCTAACAAAACCTGATGTTATCCTGTCATGAGGTAGAATGAGACTTTTATAAACCATAAGACAAAACTAGAGAGAACACTGAGGATAAATCACTTGTCGATTTGGATAGTAACAAAAGTTCATTTATCTTCTGAAGAACGCTCTCGCAACTGCAGCAGCAACAGCTATCACCGCCCCTGCTTGAGCCCATTCTGCTCCTCTTCGAGCTTCGGCGGCATGTCGCTGGGCTGCCTCGAGTTGTTCCTTAGCTTCTCCTTCCCGTCTGCGACATGCCGCCGCATATTCTTGCACTAGTTCTTCTTGTCGGAGAAGCGCATATCGCCTACGCTGCTCTTCTCTACGGCTCTCCTCAGCTAGCCGATGCTGCTCCCTAGCTCGCCAATACTGCTCTCGCCGATGCTCGTGCTGCAGCTCCATGTCTGAAGGACGCTCGTCATCTTGCCGTAGGTAATATTCGCGTGGCAAGTCTTCCTGCGGTGGGTCTTGTGAATCAACCATAACCAATACGGTATAGGATTTTTACTTTTGCAATGTAATGTATGTCGTGACTGCGCGAGTGTTTGTTACAAACTGAGCCATTCGGTCTTTTATCGCAGCATACCGTTGTGCTAAATGAGTCATGCGATACAACACAAATCCGTTTATTGCGGTATTTACATTAGAGGGCATATTCATCATTTAGCAGTATTTACATTAGAGGGCATTCAGATAACCTCTTTCCTGTTAGCTCGTGTTCATTTACATGGCTAAACCCGAGATCGAGAACTGCAAAACAGTAATAATCGATATAATTAAGCGAAATAGTTGCCTATTGGTATAAATTTTTCAGAACTACAGAATACCTAAACGTTTTTTTGTCTGGCAACATTACCGCTAACACCTGATCGGCTTTTGTCCCATAAAATAATTTTAATTAAATTAGTTTTTAAGTTTTTAATAGGTCAAAAACGTAAGAAAAACGTTTGATAATCGTATTCTGTGTGCGTTTGTGATAATCAGTGTTTTAAATACGTATTTAGTGCTAAGTGCTATGCTAGTGATATATCTCGCAACTGAGCCTAACTGAAGTGGTGCCGGAACTCTTTCAGTACTCAGACATAACGCAACATCGGGTGCGCAGTGCATCAGTGGTTGCGCTAAAAAGATAGCAATCTTGTCCTAGTACTCGTAGCTTTATCGGTAGGGCGTCTACCTAACGCAATTGCTTTGGTATTGCAATTCATATAACTTAAGGCTTACCTCAGCGCTGCGAAAGTCAAAATTAAAGTTATTTATTCCTTGACAAAAAAAGTGCAGGAAAACATTAAATTAAATAAATATGACATTAAAAATACACATCAAATGTTGTTACAAATCACAAGGAAGTAGATTAAGTCAAATTTAAATATTACAATACCATTTTAATATGTTCATATAGATGAAATAAAAAACCAAAGACTGCGCACGGACGGGACTGCGGATTTCCGGTCTCTTATAAATACCTACTTTTCTTATTTAATTTTAATGAATATATGATATGACACTGTGAGTGTTAACAACTTTCTAAACCATTGGATAGCGAAGCGTTATCAATTTCATTCTGTAATGAATAACTACTACGCCCACTGCTGTTGTAAAATAGTTGGGGTCGATAGCGCAGACGTCGCGCGTAATGACGTAGGTATTCATTCAAATTTCGCACGGTCGTACCGACGGCACGGTATCTCGATTGGAAGAGCGTTTGGCCCGGTTAGCCAGAAAATTCCTGGTTCAAGTCCCACCCATTTTTTGGGTTCTTATTTCATCTTTATGAATATAAAATATGACACTGTGAGTGTTAAAAACATTCTAAACCAATTTAATTATGATTAAATTAACAATTACCTATGTTAACAACTAACATGAATGTTAGGTTTGATTTCCAATTACTGTATTGATATTACTTATAGCAGTACATTCCAATTGTTCTAGACGAATGTGTCTTTTGATAGTTTTATAAGGTTTTCAAAAATAGACTTATGCCTCGGCAGGAAGATGTCCGGAGGTGTTATCCTAGCAGGAAAGTATAGTAAATTGAAGTATACCGTTTAGTAGTTCTAAGTATGCTAAAACACTGCGCCGAATAAAAAACTAGCGGGAGTTTAACGACGTTTTTACTTATCTATACATACTATTGTCGTAAATTTTAAATAAATAGCTGCTATCATTTATTGGAACTGGTACTTATAACTGTTAAACTTAAATTTATTTACTGGCAACACCGATATATTTTTGGAGGGGAGTTTTGTATTCGGGGAGAGCGCGGAGTTCGGCAGTTCAGTTGGTTTGTGGCATCAAGTTGAAGAGGTTGTACCTGAAGTTGTACCCTGTTCGAAGAATAAAAGTCTTGAAAAAGTCTCAGTGTTGTAATTTCTTAACAAGTCCGAAGTGCGCAAGAATCTTCAGCCCACAAAGAACAAGGTACGTGAAATAGTGTATGCTTGAATTATGACCAAGTTAGTGAGAATATGAAGTGATACAGTTAACTATCAGCAAGTGAAATTTATTTTTAAATAATACGATTTTTGTAGCACGTGGTCGGGGCTACCCTCCGGTCGTGCTACTTAAATTCAAAGCTTTTGAATCCACGTGTGCCGTAGTGTGCTCTGTTTGAGGTTGGGGCTACTCTCCGATGAAACTGGCACAATATGAGGGCACGTGTAGTTGAAAGCAATGATTAAAAATTGGTAAAATTATTTCTAAAACCTAAGAAATACGGTCGCATATTTTAAAACAAATAGTTAAATGAGGTTTTAACCTGGTCAAAAGACAAAGCGTAGCTAAGATTAGGACGTGTAAGCTAAATTTAAGTGTGGAATTCGAATGCTTATACGAGACGTTGTTTTGTGCATGGTCGGGGCAACTCTCCGACTGCGTTAAGCATAATGCGAAGCGCATTTGCATTCGAATTATTCGAATTCTTGTGTAAGACGTTGTATTTTACTCATGGCTGGAGCTACTTTCTGACAGCACAAACATGATACGGAGCGTGCTTGTATTTGAATAAGTTGAATCTGTTGGTATTAAAGTGTTGGTTGGTGATTAAGTAAAGCGTGACTAAGGCAAGGCAGCTTAACTTAATTCAAGTGTGACATTCAAATGCTTATGCGTGTCGTTGTGTTATGTGCATAGCCACATGGGCATGATACGAAACGCATTTGTATTCGAATAATTTGAATCCTCGTGTGCACCGTTGTGTTTTGTGCATGGCCGGAGCTACTTGCCGACAGCACATGCATGATACGGAGTGCACTTGTATTTAAATAAGCGTAGGACGTATAAATTTTAAAGTGTGAATTTTCGATGCTTATGCGTAACGTTGTGTTCTGTGCATAGTCTGGACAATTCTCAGTCTGCATTGGCATGATACGAAGCGCTTTGCATTCGAATTATTTTAATCCTCATGTGCGACGTTGTGTTTTGTGCATCGCCGGGACTATTCTCCGACGGCACAGGCACGATACGGAGTGCATTTGTATTTTAATAATGTATGGTGTCTGGGATTATTTAAGTGTGCTATGATCCTGCTGAGAATAATTTGCCTTAGACTGATTGAGTGTCAGTTTGTACTTTAAGATATATTGATTTCGTAGCTTAGTGTTCTACTTAGTTGTTTTCTTTGTTGGTAAATGGTTAATTGTGCTATGACCGTCAGAATAATAATTAAGACTAGGGTGATTAGGTATCAGTTTGTACTTTAATATTAATTGATTGTGTAGCTAAGTATGCTACCTGGTGGTTTTCTTTATTAGGGATTAGTTACGTGTGCTATGAGCCTGACAAGAATAATTTGCCTAAGACTGATTAAGTGTGTCAGTTTGTACTTTAATATGAACTAATTTCGAAGCTAAGTGTGATACCTGGTTGTTTTTTTTGTCGGGAAATAGTTAAGTGCACTATGACCCTGACGATAATCATTTGCCTTAGACTGATTAAGTAGGTCAGTTTATACTTTAATGTGAATTGATTTCGTAGCCAAGTATACTATCTGGTTGTTTTCTTTGTCGGGGAATAGTTAAATGTGCAATAACCCTGACAAGAATAATTTACCCTAGACTGATAAATTCTGTCAGTTTCTACTTCCATATGCATTGATTTCGTAGCTAAGTATGTTACCTATTGGTTTTCTATGTCGGGGAATAGTTAAAAGTGCTATGACCATGACTAGAATAATTTGTTTATTACTGATGAGTGTGTCAAGTCAGACCGATTAAGATGTACTTAAAAATGAATTAATTTCGTGGCTAAGTATGCCACTTGGTTATTTCCTTCCGCACTAAATACTTTAATGTGCTTTAACCCTAACGAGAATAATTTGCCTTTATACTGATAAGTGTGTCAGTGTCAGACTGATTGAGACATATCTTAAATATGAATTTATTTCGTAGCTAAGTATGCTACTTCCTTTTCTTCTTTCCTTTCTTCCATGCCGGGAAATAGTTGAGTGGGCTATGACCCTAGCCCTAATTTGCTTTAGAGTGATTAAGTGTCACTGTCAGACTGATAAAGACAAAACCACTCCATGTAAAAGTTGTCAGTGTAACTTTTACATGGAGTGGTTTTGTAGCAAAAAAAAATGCCAACTGGTTATTTTATTTGTCGGGGAATTTTTAAGTCTAATATTTTAATATGGACTGATTTTGTAGCTAAGTGTGCAAATTGACAGGGTCCTTTGTTAGAGGAAAGTTAAGTGTGCCATAACTCTAACAGGGGAAATGCTATTTAATTTCTTTTAATGATATAGTTTTTTGAGTTACGTTAGTTGACGTAAGTTATCGGTAAAGTAAAAAGTGATGTTAACCAGAAAACAATCCTGATGCTAGGCAAAGTTATAATGGTGATGAAGTTTTGAGTGCTACTTAAATACTATGAATGAAAGATATTTTTTTATATGAACAATTTTATTAAAATATGCTAAATTTTATATTAGTGTACCTTATGCCCCAGTGCTGTATTATTATTGCTTTTACTTCTTAAAGGCCCTTTAGAAAAATATTTACCCATAGCTTCGAATTTATAATTGAAGTTTTCTGGTTTAAAATTAATTTTCTATTAAAGAATAAATATCTTGTCCCTACTTGACTAAATCCAAATTAATTACTAGCAAAATTATGGTAAAATAAGATGCTAGTTAAACAGCACAGGTGTACATGTTTTACAAAGACCAATGAAAGGCGTAAAAACTTTATTAAAGGTCATACATTATTTTTTATCCCATTTAGGAATCTAATTTAGTAACGCATGACAAAGTTATTAATATTTTATTATTATTAATTCTACTAAATCATGAAAACGATTCTCGGCCAATCGTGTTTTAGTCAATCTTATAATAATTATACAATTAAGGCATCTGATGAATCCTAATGATTTTGTTTCATGCAATCTGATGAGTCTGCATCACACGCAATGTCGCGCATGAGCTCGAAGAAGGAAGGGACCCCACGGTGAACGATAGAGGATGTCACTGAGAGGCAGAGCCCAGGAGGAAGACGTGAGGCTGGCTAGACCCACTCAAAACTCCAAATTATACCCTAATACAGCTTTGGGGCAATTTTGGGGGGTACCCAATGCTGAGCAGCCCAAGAAACTGTCGCTATTGTCAATGCCTCTTTTCCAAAAGTTTACTATGTTGTATTATTCAATTTAAGTCTGTACATTGTATTAACTTTAAAATAATTTTCTGCGTTATAATACACATTTGTAATGACCTACCCTAATGAGGGTTTCCTTTTTGTAATAATTGTTTTAAATGTAGTATTGGTAAGTCTCTATAACATCCTAGTGATTTAAAAAAACATTGCCCCAAAAGACATTCTTGTGAATAGTCAAAACAGCCTAAGCTTTTAAAATTTTGGACGAAATATTATTTAAAACTTTCAGAACAACAAAAATTAAACATAAACGCAAGCTTTCATTTTCAATTCGTATACCTTATATTATTGTATATTTTTCTATCTATAAGTTCTATAAGCATGTCATAGTGTTTCTGTTACTAAACTTTCTTTGTTTTCATACTATGAAAACAAGTACCGTATCTTACTTAGGTCTCAGTGGACCATTTAATATAATTTCCCCATCATACTAAAAAAACGATTATTTAGAATAAGGTTATTTAATTTGAGAAAAGAATGCTTATTTTGTGTGTATTCATCTTAATTAGCATTTCGTTGTTTTCGCTGGATTTTTGTTTCAAAATAGGGTGAGAGGGTAATATAAAAAGTACACCACAGCTTTTTGCTTGATAAAACTTAATTATTTATTGTTCCCTAAGAATACAATTCACTTAGATAACCAGAGATGTACAAAACACAAAAGGTGTCAGAAATTGCAAACAGGTGCATTCACATGTACACAAATTATTTTTATTTTTATTATCTAACGATGACAATATTACTTTGGCTTAACTTTAACAAGATAAGAGTCATTCGTTAAGTATCAATAATGTTGCGGGTGGGTTTGATAAAAGTTCCGTCCTAGCCGGCTCTCCGGTCGCATTTGCGAAACGTATTACGTAACTGAGTAACTGCAACTGCTATTTACTATTTATAATTTTACACATAATCAGTGTTATAAACTTTATTGGATGATCAAACGAACTTACCTTAAGTGAAGTTCGATCCAAATTGTCCTGACTTCGACGAAGAGATTTAATTGACCATGTAGTATGCCCTACTACGCGTCTATTCACTCGCACACAGGTTTAGCGCAAGAAAGAGAAAGTAGAAAACCTCACTCCCTCCCACGCCTCACAGCACTGCCAGCCGCCTGTCGCTCATTCATTTCAGAGCAAGGAGCATAGCAAGGAGACCGATGTATGATATGTACAACATTGATTATACTTATTGTAAGGGTGACGATTATTTTTGCATAAAAAACGTACACGGGAATTGGGAAGGGTGGGACCTTAAATCTCTTCGTCGAAGTCAGGACAATTTGGATCGAACTTCACTTAAGGTAAGTTCGTTTGATCATCCAATTGTCCTGCCTTCGACTCTGAGATTTAATTGACCATGTAGATGTTTGGAGTAAAATCAATGTTGTTACAATAGAATAAGTTGACATCTCTGATGTTAGTAGTGATTGATCATTAGAACAATCATATTAAATAACAATTCATTGTTCATGTCACTATCTTTGACATATACATGTATCACTATTACTAAAAAACATTAGTTGTATGATAACTATGATAAGTTATAACTTTCTACTATAAAAAAATTTTCTTTATTAGGAAGAAAGAAGATATTTGTTAGAATTTTTAATTAATGATTAACTAAAAATTGATAATTTATTTATTTTAGTAATTTTAAACTGAAATAAGGCATTTTTGTTTAATTGTGGCATGTTATAAAAATTGTAAACAATACAGAATACGTATTGTTGGGCTGAGACGGTTTGCGAATAATATAGTTTTACACACTGAATTTGGCACGTAAAACAAATAATAATTTTATTACGAAGAAAGTCACATACAGAAAACACTTTTTAGTTAGCGCCTTATCTTTGGTGAGGTAAAGGGCGTGAAGTTAAAGTCGTCTGACAAATCGTTATCTTATTCTTGCAGTATTTAGCATATTTTATAATTATAGTTTTGAAATACGTATGTACATGATATTCTATTGCTTTTCAGTATGGGATATTTAGGTATTAATGCGACTGTTTGAAAGATATTCGAACGAATACCAAACACATAAATAATATTTTATACATTAAAATTTCGAATACCTGAGAAAATTTATTTGCTTAATTTAGTTATAAAATGTGTTTAATGATTTGTATAAAAGTAATTGATTAAAAAATTCATTCTTAGGAATGTAATTCTTTAAAGATCATGATTATATTCACGGGTGTCTATCAATGATATATAATTATTTGCTGTGTTAGAAAAAGAATACGATAATTCAATGGCTTTAAAATATTATCGTTATCAGAAAGTTTAAGGCATAGGTAGGTGGGTAATGATTTTTTAATGTATTATTTATATTTCATTAAGTATATTAGTTTTTTTTTTCTAAAAAAGATTTAAAATCGGCTTCTGGGAGCTTTATAAGGGTAAACGACCGCAAACGATTTCTCCGATATAAGTTTTGGTACCACCCGGCCCTGACTAAATACGTTTACTATACGCCTAATATTCGACTAAACTACCAGGAATGTTCGCCGAGTATTCGATAGTCGGCACATGTTCAGATTTCTCGTTGTAAATTTAATCATAATTTTATTGCCTGGGTAAATGTCTGGATTACTTTTAAGGATTACAATAAATATAAATCCTATGTTTCGAGTTGGTTGCTATGAGTTTTTTATTTATTTAACTATATTTATATTTTTAAGTTTGACAAATATTTGTAACATATTTGGCTACAGATGAGACTTGCTTCAATATTATGAACTGTGTCAAAAAAAATCTGATGATGATTCAGAATAAGGGTATCTATTTTGACACGAAATCCAAAAATAAACGGACATCGTATTAAAAGTACCTATGTCATATCGAGATCCCAAGGGTAAACTGGTTTTAAAAACATACTTAAATATGGTTAATAAAAAACATAGATAATTTGGTTTGAAATAATTAATTGATTCAAATTTTAATAAATGGTCGAATCACATGACGTCCTCTGGCGTAAGAATTAAGGAAAAGTACTATAAAAAAAATCATTTTCAAAATAAAATACTTTTTCTCAACTATACCACCCGACCTATTTTATTATTAATTTTTATTTGCAATTGTTCCACCATATGTAAGTAACTGGTGAATATCAAGACAAAATGTCCTTCGAAAATTTATTAAACACAGTATATCGAATACTGTAAACATCAAACAATAAAATGTATATAATAAGTACCTGTTTTATTGTTTATTAGAGCAACATTTTCAAGGAATTGTTCCTTAATAACTTAGTGGCTTTCTGGGGAAGATTGTTGGGGAGTGGGTGGATGTAATTGATTACAAAAAACTGATGATTAGAGAATATATTTACTTGATGTAGTTTATTCTTAAATCACAGAATAAATAGTAGGAAAATAAACATGGTTCATATTTCCAATAACTCGAATTAGATGATTATAGTGCAATTTGATTCTTATGCTGGATTGCATTTAGGATACGTCAGTTTTTTTATATATATATAAATAATAATTTCCTAGCCTTTTGTTAAAAAAAATATTGATAGTGATATTTTTGTAATAATGAATATGGCTTGTATTTATTTCACGTCAAACGTAGGTGTGTGTGTAAATGGCAAATAAAAATAATCGAATTATATGAAATATTGTAATATTACTTGAGAAAATAAAATTGTGTCAATTGATGTGCTTTGCTTATACATTTCCATAAAAAGCAAAAAAGGCATTATCTTCATAAAATGAGCTTGTTTCAATTTAATAGCTACCTACTCTTATGGTATATCTAACAATGTGTCGATAAGTTTTGGTTTGTGCTATCTGCCGCATACTTCAATACAAAAGAACGTTTTATTTGAATTATTCTTAGGTGGTGCTCGTGGTAGGTAGTAAATGGTAACAAAAAAAAAGGTCATAGAAACAAAGGTCAATTTCAGGTGACCAAAGGTTGTCACAATTTTTACTGGGTGGTGGCTGGCTTTTCCAAAGATAAAGGACACAGATCTTTATCAAGTTTTCTCAACTCGAGATTATGTACCGAACTTTGCGACGGTTAAATGAACGCATTCATAAAAAAGCATATCACTTTCACAGCATATTTTTCGATAAACGAAATTACCTCTAAAACAATGGAATACAGCGCACCCTAATAAATCTAATATGACGGTAGTACTATATTGATTTCGGGATTTGATAAGATGTCTCATTGGTATATTTATTGTAGTTATATATGGTAGTTGTTATTGCTTCAGTAAATAAAATCTAAGCTTTACCGAATTATTTACTGAGAAGTTGATTTAATCTTAGTTGGATATAAAATAAATACGGCAAATTTTTTACCATTCAGAATCATACATTTGCCAGGTATTTAGCAAAGCTCATTCTCATTTTCATTATAGCTGTTAAAAGTAAAAGCATTTTATGGAGTTTTTTAAACGGACTGGTTTTTATATGGACCCAACCATATTTTGGTACGTCCTGGGCAAGCTTACAGCTTGCTTGCTTGCTAGTTATAATCAAAGAGCCAACCACAAGCTAAATAGCTATAGGTGTGAGCAGGAAGCAGAAATGTATGTAGAAAAATCTTGCTTTTTTAAAAAGTACATTGTTTTCTTTTTACGAAATCTATTAAATTCAATATTATAAGTAGTATTATTAAGCAATTTATGTTTACCATAGCATTGTCTAGTTAGACAATTTTATAGCCATTGGCAAGAAATAAGTACAAAAGAGTTGTGATCAATGGATAAGGACCCAAACCACCCATAACTATGTGAGCTATGGTGGGATGCTATGCTACCGTTTTTAGAGCTTTGTGGAAAACATATTAGAAGCGTGTACTACAGGTTGCAGAGTACGTGTATTTATGATTAAGGTCTAGGTTGTTAGTGTTTTTGAGTCTCTCATGTTTACTATTCTGAGTAAAAATTTACAAAATAAATATTAATTTTTTCGATTTGAAATAAATCTTCTGCCACTATTATTTTTCGATACTTACGAAAAAGATACTTGGTAAACCATTTTATTGCTATTTTTGTTTGTACGTGTGATAGCTCACATTATGCTCCATTTTAATCTTTGCCTAAATATTGGCTGAGACAAGTGTTCGGTCGTGGTTTTGCCACGAGTGAAATACGGTAGCCCGTAATAAGTACATGTACGTACGGCCTTAAGGTGATATAACAAAGCATTCACAAGAACACATACCTTTTTTGGTCGGATTCTGATTCCGAGTGCGAGACGTTGAAAACACGCTGGAATTGTGACGGTAGATCACCGTTGCGACGCAATTCGCGGCGCGTCATGGGCCGGCGCGTTGGCACAGGTATGGCCGGATGAGAGCGGGCGAGGGCCGCTGATTCATACTTAGAGGCCATAGTGGCGCATCGTCAGCGCTGCTTAATATTAATCATGAATGTCTTTGGCTGTAATTTATTATTAGAGCATCAAAGAACAATTGGCTGTAACTTCAGCTAACTTGTTTCCCTTTTTTCGCAATGAAAATGAGGATAGGATATTGGAAGCAACGCATACCAAAAGTCTCAGATAAGATCTAGAATAATCTAGATAATTAGGACTGGCTGACCTCACGTGTCAGCTCTGCCAGTATTTGCTACAGATCAATATCGCGTATTGATTCGGAGCGGAAAATGCGGACTGGCTAGCATCGCGTGCTAGCTCGGCCGCGAAGCGTAAAGCATGCATGGTGCAGCCACGCTGGGTAGTGCGTTTTACTTCACATTCACTTGTTAAATAAACAAAAACATTTTTAACTAACATGTCACTATAAGATAAAATTCGTTTAGCACGAAATAAAAACTTAACGATTATATACTGTGGTTACTGCGTGCGTTGGAACGGCGCGCGCGCACGGACACGAATGAGCGACAGGCGGCTGGCAGTGCTGTGAGGCGTGGGAGGGAGTGAGGTTTTCTACTTTCTCTTTCTTGCGCTAAACCTGTGTGCGAGTGAAAAGACGCGTAGTAGGGCATACTACATGGTCAATTAAATCTCAGAGTCGAAGGCAGGACAATCTTTATCAGTGATCTAATTTGATGATTTATTGGATTTGAAATAATTTAAACACTATTAAATATCGGGATCTTTTAGTAAATGTCGTATGACGTATTTTAATTATTTTAAACAGATAAAGCGAATGTGTTTTTTTCAAGCAGTTTGGCAAATGATTGGTATATTACACCTTGATGATATAAATGCAATACACTGCACTTTGTATAAGAATTATTTAGGTTAAATTAAAAAAAAACACATATGTTTGAAGTATAGTAAATGTGAGATCACTATTTACAGATTAC
Source organism: Pyrausta purpuralis (assembly GCA_963924145.1). Taxonomy (NCBI): domain Eukaryota; kingdom Metazoa; phylum Arthropoda; class Insecta; order Lepidoptera; family Crambidae; genus Pyrausta; species Pyrausta purpuralis. Next base: position 22,972,909 of record OZ001659.1, read on the forward strand.
TACTAAAACTCTCAAATCATTCTAAAGGGTACTTTATTTAATTTTTATACTTTATAATGTCCGCTTAGCGTTATATACATAACTTAATTTACAAATTGCACTTTAAACTTAGAAACCGCTAGTTAATGAGTAAAAATAAACAGTATTATGTAGTGTATCTACAAGTCAGGTATAAGTAGCCGCTTATAAAGTTAAGGTACGTTTGTTTTTAGAACATCTTAAGGGATCTAGGAGGTAATTTAATTTAAATTTTGTTTGTAGTTATGAATATTGAGGGGATATTATTAAATATTTTAACCGTCATGTAGAAATGACTGGTATTTAGCATTTTAATCCTGTACTGTAGAAGGTAGTCTGTTTTTGTCTATTGTGTCATGTAATATTTTTTTTGTAACTTTAAAGAAATGTCTCATACTTCTGAAAGTGAAAATGCGGATATCATAACAAGGATGGTACCGTCGGTAGGATTTCTTTTAAAGTAAGGTTCACAAGTAGGGTTATGTATTGTTCAGAGTAATTATTATTACAAGGATTTTTTTGCATTAGAAACGGGTCTGCCATGTCAGTGCTCTTACCCTTATAACATAATACCGTATTAGAGTTGAGAGTACGCAAAAGCAAACTTATTATAGTTGAAATCGCTGCTTTTGATTAACGATTAGATAAATTGACAGCCTTTAATAAAAACACAATTAGTTTTAAAATATACGTAAAATGCATAGTACTTAGTAGGTTATAAGCTTAAGGCCAAGTAGTATACAAAATCTGTACGATTCCATCATATTTTTTTAAAATATTAGTTCTACGGCTTATAATAACTATTTGTCGACATTGTTGCTGTGTAATCAAATGTTTGAACATTTTTATTTCTTTATAATTTTAGATATTTATAGCATTTTATCTCTGTATCGTATCTTTTATAAATTATCACCATCTAGTGATGGCAATATTTAGCAATGCCCTGCTGGTACATACATTTTCTCTGCCATGTTTAATGTTGTGTTATGCAATAATGTTTCAATCATTTGTTTTTGTTTTATGACAAGACCCAAATAAAACTAAATTAATATTGAATTACAGTTTCAATTATTACTTAATCGATGGTAAATCTTACCTAATTGTAATATTGAAATTATTTGTATGCTGTTTTGTATGGCTAAGTAGGTCATTGTACTTTTTATTTATTTAAGACCACGTCTTTCATTGACTAAGGTTTAGTCACTAAGCAGATATATTTGTATTTAGATTTAACTATAGTACTAGACGACCTGGTATAAACAAAATGTTGTAATATAATGTAGAATTTTGCTATTACTGCACGAATGTCGTAATGACTCGAGGAACTCATGTTATATTATTATATTTAAGGAAATTATTAATTATCTAAAACAAGTTTTATATATACTTTCTAAGCACATTGCAACTAAATTTTCATTATTATAAGTGTAAAATGAAAACGAAAATTTCATGTCTTATTTATTTAATTATTATTTTCTTGGCATTAACAATTATTTATGCACATGTATTAATTAATTATATTCAGTTTGAAAACTTTAAATTAAACTTGGTTGCTGTTTTTAATATTCAAAATCATAAGGTAATGTTTGGTTATTTATGTACTCAGTTTCAACCCAACTGAACCGCCTAGCTATTCGAGCGCCAGGAGGCTGCTCGATGTAAGACGGCCGAATGTCGTAAATTTTAAATAAATAGCTGCTATCATTTATTCGAACTGGTACTTATAACTGTTAAACTTAAATTTATTTACTGGCAGCACCGATATATTTTTGGAGGGCAGTTTTGTATTCGGGGAGAGCATGGAGTTCGGCAGTTCAGTTGGTTTGTGGCATCAAGTTGAAGAGGTTGTACCTGAAGTTGTACCCTGTTCGAAGAATAAAAGTCTTGAAGAAGTCTCAGTGTTGTAATTTCTTAACAGAATATTTACGTGAAATTAAATAAAACACCGTTAAAATATATTAGCGCAATTATTATTATTTTTAAAAGATTGACCGAGTGGGCACTAAACGAGTTAAATATTGTAGATAATTATATTATGTGCAATTACTTAGTCTACAGTAAGCCGAGTACATGCATCATTTGAATCTAATCCTGCCCAGCAAAACACCTGTATCCGTAAACGGTCGGTATTATGCAGGACGGCAACCATTAGGATTTGCAGCGGCAGCTAATGGCCCGTTGTGGTTAAAACCAGACACGTTCAAAATGTTGAAAGTAGAAACACATAGGCGGATGGAAATGTCGCGTACAGAATAGGTAAATGGATCTAGTTTGTAATTATACTTAACCATACCATTAAATAAATATAAATATTTGACACCAATCACATACATTGCTCTGATCCCAAAGTAAATAGCGCACCTGTGTTATGGAAATCAGATACCACGAAAACCAGATCCGAGACAATATAGTAAATTTTGATTTCTACATTGACCCGACCGGGAATCGAAACCGGGACCTCAGAGCAGCGACGTAAATCTGCGTGCTTAGCCACTACACCACGCAGATCGTCATTCAACCATAGATGACGCGTTAAGTGTAATGGTTAGACTTATAACTACTATGCCGGCCGTCGCGGGTTCAAATCCCGCTAGGGGCAAATGTTTGTATGAGCACGATGATTTGTACCTAAGTCATAGATCTTAATATGTATTTCAGTATTTATGGGAGACGCCCCCGACATAGTCGTTGTCTGGTATACGTAACACAAGGAAGAAAATTCCTTACTTCGAAACCACGATTATTGGTGTTTTGTCTGGCGCATAGTATTTTTTTCATATTATAGATAAACACCTACTATTAGTAGTAAAATATCTACTAGTTCTAGTGAATCAAAAAGTAAGTTCTGGACCCTTATTTTTTTAATTACTCGGGTGAATATGGTGACGATTTTATTTGATTATATTTGAATTTGGAATGTGAATAATTTGAAATCTATACGCCAGGCATTTGAAAAGGATTATTAAATTTTGCAACATATTGTCTTTACATTTAGCGTGATTTTCGTTATTTTTGATTTTAAAACGAAAATCACTTGAAATATAGACGTAAGTTATTAAAAAATAGAGCTCCTGTTTGTTGAGCCATATCACAGCAGTGGACAGAGGGTAATCGCGGAGTTTGTATTGAGTGCGGCCGATGTGTGAAGCACAAAATGTCATTTATCTTTCTGCTCCATCATATACTTTTAACTAACGTAGCAAATATCTTTAAAAAATCGTATATTTCATTTTTGCATCTATTTCTCAATCAATAAGTACAATTTTGTCCCAGCGTTTTTCGAGCTGCACGTGGTCGTTCGACAGACTATGTTGAGACTTCCATAAAAATAAATAAATATCCTTTGGACATTCCCACACATCGCCATCTAGTCCCAAAGTAAGCTACTCAAAGCTTATGTTATGGGTGCCAGACAACGGATACAATACTTAAATACTTTTTGTTGTAAATACATACATGTACATAGAAAACACCTTACTTACAAATATGGGAGCCCCAAGCCCAAGTAGTCCACAAAGTAGTGGACATGCATATCAGCATTTCCACCGGAAATAAAAAGATTTGTTGTTTAGTGACGTAAAAAAATTAGATATTTTTCTTTTCCAGGTTCTTGTCTGGTTATCTGATATAATTTTATATTATATACACATCATCAGTTTTAAATAATAGTCCCCCTAGCCGATTTCGACTACGGTGGCCAGTCACAACGACTAACCGACTGCGAGGGACATATTATAGTGCACAAGTGTGTGCGCAAACTCCGGGACAACCGGGACCTCTGGCGCAGCCTTCGCTGTAAAGTGCTATACTTTACAGCGACGGCTGCGACAGAGGTTCATACCCGGGTTGGGCCAAAAATATATAACTGGGTTTTTCGTTTCGTTTTTAGGGATCTGTCTCCGGTTGTGTCAGATTGCTGTCCCATTTCGCTATATGAGAGAGAGGAATAGAGAGTGCACCTGGGTTTGCGTACATACTTGTGCACAATATAAATGTTACGCGCAGTCGGTTAATCATTGTGACTGGCCACCGTACCTAGTCGAAATGGACTAGGGGGACTATTATCTAACTAAATTATTTAATCCCTATTTACTTATGCATGAAGTGCACACGCATTAAAACTCTCTGGCAAACTTAAACTAAAGTAAATTGGAGTTAGTAGTTCTAGAATAAGTGATTACTGGTTACAATTCGATGTGCATTCATCGTTATGAAGATATTGTTAAGATCAGTCTCAATTCAAATGCTAGCTTAAGTTCTTAACTTGGTTATTGTAGCTTATTTTGCAAGTCGATACGTGAGTAACTTTAAGCAATTCTACTATTCAGATGCAAGTTTATTCTTCAATCTGAGAAAGAAAGGTAAGTTATCATGGGTAAATAATTATTTTTTGGTCATTTAAATAAGCTCGATACTTGTGTTAGGTGCAAAAAATCTCTTATATTCACTTTCAAAGGTTAGAGATAGGCATATTCTATTTCTTCCAATATCTGTCACGTATACTTAGTTTAAATTAAAGAAGTTACGTTTTTATACGAATTCAAACAAGAAGCAGGTTATCAATTCGACTGTATGTTTTTTGTGTATATGTTATCTTATATCACAGTCATTTGTGGACCGATTTAAATTTTTTTTTCGTTTTGACCATCTCAAGCATCGTCTATCAGAGCACCGACTCCAAGAGTTTATTTTAGTCTTTTTAGTGCATTTTGGTTTTGAAGTCGTTTTTTTGGTAATTTATTCTAATAACTTAAAACAATATCGTGTGAAATGTAAGAAACGTTTAACTTACATTTTAATGTCTAATGGATTCTGCTGTCCTCAATAGGTTCACCGAGTTGTGTTGCTATATGTGCAAACGTCGGCAAATGTACATGCTTTATTATTATTTGTTTACTGTACCACCTTACTAACATTGTTTTTAAGTATTTATTGTTAACAACGTGTAGTTTTGTGTATGGCCAGTTTTGGTCTGAGATAATCGATTTTTATTTATTTATTAATTAAGTTATTACCGGCAGAATTAGTTTTGATCTTTAAGAAATAGAGCACTTACCGACGAATTCGGCTTGCTTAATTAAAGTACAATACGACTAAAAGACGAAAATTTACCTTTATAAGGTCTGTCAGCGTGATAAAGCCCTAAAGTTGTCCATAAAGATGAAATCAGAAACCAAAAATTTGCGCACGGGCGGGACTTGAACCAGCAACCTTTTGGCAAACCGGGCCAAACGCTCTTACCAATTGAGCTACCGTGCTGTTAGTCCGACCCTGCGAAATTTGCGGTTTCTTATGAAAACGTCAATTGCGTGACGCTTAGCGCCATCTAGCCGTCTGTTTATGAAACACATGGCCCAAGCAGGTTAGGCAGCAAAAGGTTGCTGGTTCAAGTCCCGCCCGTGCGCAAATTTTTGGTTTCTGATTTCATCTTTATGAATATAAAATATGACACTGTGAGTGTTAAAAACATTCTAAAGCATTAGATAGCGAAGCGACAACAATTTCCAAGTTGAATGTATTCTGTAAAGAATAACTGCTTGGGCCATCTGTTTCATAAACAGACGGCTAGATGGCGCTAAGCGTCACGCAATTGACGTTTTCATAAGAAACCACAAATTTCGCAGGGTCGGACTAACAGCACGGTAGCTCAATTGGTAAGAGCGTTTGGCCCGGTTTGCCAAAAGGTTGCTGGTTCAAGTCCCGCCCGTGCGCAAATTTTTGGTTTCTGATTTCATCTTTATGAATATAAAATATGACACTGTGAGTGTTAAAAACATTCTAAAGCACCCTAAAGTTGTGTTTTTTTTCTAAGTGGGAATCGACAATAACTGTAAAATAGCACTTTTGATCGGTACGGTACACTTTATTTAAGTTCAAATGAAGGTATACCTGCTCTCGTCTAATGCCTATCTCACTAGAAAGTTTTGGCAGATTTGATATCAACTGAATTTTACTGATAGTTCTCGTAATAAGTAGGCTAGAAAATACATAGACAACATCATGGAAGAAAGTGAAATTGAAAGGTAGGTTGTAGTTTTTTATTCAACGCTATCATTTAAGCCTATAAAAAAATAGCTTAGTAAATAGCCTATAAAAGTGTTTACTTGACGTCTTCCGTGGAGATACACCACGTTGGGTGTTCGATTTCCGGTAAGTTTAATTTATAATCATAATATTCTATATTGTCTCGGGTCTGGGTGTTGTGGTACCACCGTTGTTGTTTTACATAACAAAAGTGCATTAATTTTTTTACTCTGAGATAAGAGCAATATATGAGATTGGTTTCCAATATTTATTAACTTACTTCTTATATTTACTACCATGATGTGTATTAACGTCAATTGTCTGTCAAACACAGGTTAAACCTTTTAATTTCCACTAGAGCGGAAAGCGACCGAGACCGCCCGACTGTGCTTTTTGCCAGAGTATCCAATTAATCACTCAGTTCCCCACACTCTGAAAGGCCGCTAAATGAGAACAACTGCAATTACGAAAAAAGGACAAAGGACAGTGAACAGTTATATATTCCTTTTTACCTACACCATCCCACTGCTGGGCAAAGGTCTTCTCCATCTATCTCTATCCAAGACCAACTACTCCCAATCCTTAGCGAAACTGACCAAATCGTAACACCAGGGCTTTTTGGGTCTGCCTCTGCGGCAATAACCATCTGATGGTATCCATCGCGTGACGATTTTGGTTCATCTGTCCGAGTGCATCCTACTCGTACATATGCGTCCCGCCCACTCCCACTTCAGCCTTGCTGTCTTCTCGCCTATATCCATTATTCCATTAGAGTGTATTGTGGTATTTTGAACCTTATCCATCCTATTAATAACCAACACGCTCCTCTCCATGACTCTTTGGCAAGCCCTAAACTTGGATTTTTGACTTTCGGTTAATAGTTACAATACAGTAAAACAATTACTATTGTTTGACCTTACTTGCCATAAACACAAACGACGAGGGAATCATTTGAAGGGGCATGTAACGAAACCTAATCGAGAATTACGTGTTGTTATTAAATGTGCTAGTTTGGCACGATTATACACCATCTTGACGTCTAGACAATAATATTACGTTTTTTTGTCAAGATAAACATTGAAATAGGATGGTGCAGCCGTGTTTGTTAGTCCGAAAAGGGGTTTCAAATAAGTAGTACAAATTAGAATTGTCTAATTAGTTTCAAAGGCAGACGTAGGAATTATTTTCCCGTAATAATGAATGCTCATTCTAGCGTAACATATTCAGAAGCACAAGGAAATTAGAATGTATGAAATAGAAAAGCGAAGTGTATTTGACCTAGACTAGTTTGCTTTTGTTGTTGGAAAAGAGATTTTTATATTTAGAAAAAGCCTTTTAACGCATTTGGTATCCATCTCCTGCAGCTAAAATAGAGATGAAAAAGTTTTGTCTTAGTCCACAAATATATTTTCAGTATTGCGTTTTGATACTTGTCAGCAAATATATTGTTTTTAAGCAAATATGCTATCACATAAATAAGCACAGGCCTACTGAGGTATAATAATGACCCCCTTTTTTGTCGTTAAAAATAACCCGCTTATTAAATATCTGCCAGTGGTAGCTTCATAAATGTGTAGCCAAGCGGTAAATATACGTATTTTAATGGATACCATTATTTAAACCAACCTTTGAGAACCCAACCTTTCAGAAAGTAATATCGGTGGCCGTGCGAACAATATAAAGTGACTTAAAACCCGATCCAATATTCGCTTTTTAGATGAAAAATTACGGATTAGTGGAAGGCGTCAGCTCGATCATTCAATGTCATCTCGGCAAAGCCGCTTTATCTCAGATGAAAAGGTAGATAACGTGTCTTCGCCTGAGGAAAATTTATTCCGGAGCTATCGAGTGAAATCAAGGAAACCTTAGTTTTTTGTTAGCGTTGTCAATTTTGAGGTTCCTAACTCGTAACTAGTTAATTAAAAGCTTGAGTTTATACATCGCTGAGTTTATTCATAGTTAGAGCTATTCTGCACTTAGTAGACTTACTAAATACTTATTTCAGTATCCACAAAAGTAATTGAAGTTCATAGTTAGTAAATATAAAGCTTCTTAAGAAAATGAAAAACTGAATTTTGGGTGAACATGGAATCAATATCGACGTTTAACCTGACATGGAATTAGTCATTTTTTTAAAACCCAATGAAACTTTCAAAGGACACTCTTGACTAAAACAATTCAAATAACTTTGCGAAATCATAACATTGTAATGCCAAAGTTCGGAAGGGTTGAGGTCCGATTATGCAGGGAGTTCGCGACGCCTTAATTCTGTTAATTAACATCAATTATTCCTCTTGCGAATTAATTCAGACCCTGCGGCGTAAAATCATTTCGGATTCCGTGACCGCGGGTATTCGGATATTTCGGGTTAACGATTTGTTTCGTTGCAAATTCAAATAGTATTTGGTTTCGCTTTCGCATTGGTTCACTTCTAAGGCCCCGAACACGCATAATCGTAAATGTTCAATCATGGGTACTGAAATTTAACTATTGGTTGAGCTAACTATCTATCACGCAACTGGCAAAATAAATGACTTTTATGACTTTTATTAACTGGCTTAAGCCCAAGGGAAAAGTTTGTGAGTTTGTCAAAAGTTTTGCAAAAAACGAGCGGTTCGCATGGAGGGTAGACAAAGTTTTTGTCATGTTCTTAGACGCTAAATCGTTTATATAAAAAGTTTTTCCGTAAAAAAAATAATTTTTCAAAACGGTCCAGTAATTCCTGAGATAAGCGCGATGAAACAAACAAATAAACTCTCCAGTTTTATAATATTAGTAGATTACATAATTCGATCCAGCAGAAAAATAGTCCATAACTGGATGTGATTTTCGTCGCACACATCCGTCGATTCATTTGCCAACACACGCTTTTCCTTTGACAATGACCGAAGATTATCCCGCTGGCTCTTTATTGACTGAAGCCGACCATTGTGGCGTGTGCGGTTGAACGCCGACCAATTGAACTTCCAAGCTAGAAGACGATTTTCGATTAAGGCTGAGAGACGTTTGACAGTAGTACAATTAATGCTATTTGCTAGCATCATGTATGTTGACGACTTCCGTGGTCGAGTGGCTAGCACGCTGGTTTCAAGCGTCGCAATCTCGTGAGGTTCCGGGTTCGATTCCCGGTTGGGTCAATGTAGAAAACGATATTTTCTATATTGTCTCGAGTCTGGGTGTTGTGGTACCACCGTTGTGTCTGATTTCCATAACACAAGTGCATTGGCTACTTAGTTTGGGATCAGAGCAATGTATGTGATTGGTGTCCAATATATTTATATTTATATCTGTGCGTATGTAAGCTAAAGTGGCATTGCCAATGGTTTGGCTGATGAGACAAAATATTTCTAGATTAGAGACCCTTCGACTAAAGGCGCAGTTAGGACGTCCACCTACAAGTTGGACAGACGACCTAGTAACCTTTAGGTTGTAAATATCACGCTGCGGCGGGGATGGAGGGAGCAAACTCAAAACGCACGGACGCAGTTGCGACCGCTAGTGTGAAGATATTAAAATCCCTCTCGCCTCCAGTTTAAAAAGTCAAAGTCAAAGACAAGTCAATGACAGCTAATCATAACTTAAGTTTATTTAATTGATTTAATGATAATATCATCAAATATAATATAATAATCAGTATCAATTGATTAGAACTGTTTTATCTAGCTCTGTGACATACAGAAGTATATGATTTAATAATTAAAAGCATGTATTGATAAATAAATTAAAGTTTACTGGCTTGTTACTAAAGCAGATTAGCATATGAATTATCATATATGTATAATGAGTTTTGATTTTCTAATTTTCCATCCACTTAATAATAATACCTACTGTAAAGAAATTATAACACTGAGACTTCTTCAAGACTTTTATTCTTCGAACAGAGTACAACTTTAGGTACAACCTCATCATCTTGATGCCGCAAACCAACTGAACTCCGCGCTCTTCCCGAATACAAAACTCCCCTCCAAAAATATATCGGTGTTGCCAGTAAATAAATTTAAATTGAAAGTTATAAGTACCAGTTCGAATAAATGATAGCAGCTAATTATTTGAAAATTACGACATTCGGCCGTCCTACATCGAGCAGCCTCCTGGCGCTCGAATAGCTAGCAGTTCAGTTGGGTTGAAACGAGTACATAAATAACCAAACATTACCTTATGATTTTGAATATTAAAAATAGTAAGCAAGTGTAATTTAAGGCTTTCTTACTGATTTCAATTAATTTTACATGTGCATGAATAATTGTTTATGCCAAGAAAATAATAATAAAATAAATAAGACATTAATTTTTTGTTTTCACTTTTTTATTATTATTAAGGAATAACAAACAGTTACACATTACATGTTATAAATAATACGTTAACTAAAAGATTATTAAATGTATAACCCACTACGTTATCCACTAATAACGTAACAGAGTTAACGCAAAGTCGCTAGGTGTTGCAACATACAGCAGTAGTAATAGAAAGAAGAAAAAAAAACATTAATAGAGTAGGTACAAAATAATACATACAGTACGGTGCACTGTCATTTGCCTGCCTATAGACTATTGTTGACTAATTCCTTAAACTTAGGTGCAGTAACCGCAAATATGTCTATATTTTCAAAGTGATTATTATAAATGTCTACCAATCTGCACAATGGCGATCTTTTACCAGCATTAGTTCTGCAAGCCTTAATGAAAAACAGTTTCTTTGTTCGGCATACCCGACGGTGTACAGGTCTAGGGACAACGTAGCAAATTTGGTTGGTTAAAGCGACGCAATCGAAGTATCCTTTGCTTATTTTGAAAAGTAAGACTGCTTGTAAAAGGATTCGTCTAGATGTTAGCGTCGGAATTTTGTAAATTTTAAGTAGATTGGTGTAATTTAGGCGGTTTCTGTAGCATCTATAATGTAGAGTTCTTAAAAAATTACGTTGAACTTTTTCAATAAGTTCACTAGATGGTTTTGATTTATAAGATTACTGCCCGCTGCTACTCCTGTGTAGCCAGGATCTACAGCATGGCTTAATTGAAAGTCCTAACCAGTGAAGGCTAGGGAGTCCCAGGAGGGAGTTAAAATGTCTTGGGCCCCGCAACGAAATTAATCAGAAAGAATAATAGAAGGAGTTTGAAAGACTTAGTTCCGATATCCATCCAGCTCAAAGCGGGAGAAAAGAAACAGGTTAGGTATACTTATAATAAACTATGCTAAATGGGCCTATTCAATGAACTGCTAGCTACCTGCCAGTAATAATTGTGGCAAAAACGCCGGAATTCCATAAGTTCAGTGTATTTAGTATAATAGGGATCCCAGATAGATACTGCGTACTCCAACTGTGATCTTATTAGAGATTTATAGAGCAGAATATAGGTGTCGGCCCTTTTGAAGTCTTTGGAGGCTCGCATTACGAATCCAAAAAGTTGATACGCTTTGTTAATGATGCATTCTATGTGCTTTTCTAAGTGTAATTATGAATCAAGAAGAATGCCCAGGTATCTTAATTCGGTAACTTGTGTGTGTAACACGTATAATAATGAAAAACTAGATGCAATGTGCTAAGAAAGCATATAAAACTTGTTATAGATAATTAAAATTTCCTAAAATATAATAATATAACATTAATTTCCTTGAGTCATTACGACATTCGCGCACTAATAGCAAAAATTCTACATTATATTACAACATTTTCTATATACCAGGTCGTCTAGTACTATAGTTAAATCGAAATACAAATATATCTACTTGTCTGTAAGTTGGGCTTAGTGACTAAATTTTAGGCAATTAAAGATGTGGTCTTAAATAAATAAAAAGTACAGTGACCTGCTTAGCCATACAAAACAGCATACAAATAATTTTAATATTACTATTGGGTAAGATTTACCATCGATTAAGTAATAATTGAAACTGTAATTCAATATTAATTTAGTTTTATTTGGGTCTTGTCATTTTTATGTAAAAAAAAATGATTGAAACATTATTGTGTTATACAGCATTAAACATGGCAGCGAAAATGTTTGTGCCAGCAGGGCATTGTTAAATATTGTTCCTATAGCGTCGCAAACGCCATCACTAGATGGTGATAATTTATAAAAAGATACGATATAGAGATAAAATGCTATAAATACCTAAAATTATAAAGAAATAAAAATGCTCATCGATTTGATAACACAGCAACAATGTCGACAAAGAGTTATTATAAGCCGTAGAACTAATATTTAAAAAATATATTTTGGAATCGTACAGATTTGTATACCCCTTTGCCTTAAGCTTATAACCTACTAATAGTATTTAACGCATATTTTAGAACCAATTGTGTTTTTATTAAAGACTGTCAATTGATCTGATCATTCATCAAAAGCAGCGATTTTAACTATAGTAAGTTTGCTTTTGCGTACTCTCAACTCCAATACGGTATTCTGTTATAAGGGTAAAAGCACTGACATGGCAGACCCGTTTCTAATGCAAGAAATCCTTGTAATAATAATTACCTACTCTGAACAATACATAACCCTACTTTTGAACCTTACTTTAAAAAAAATACCACCGACGCTACCATCCTTGTAAATTTATGATGTCCGCATTTTCACTTTCAAAAGTACGAGACATTTCTTTAAAGTTACATAAAAACACTAGTGGTCCCCCGCGACTTCGTCCGCGCGTTTTGAGTTTGCTCCCCTCCCGTCGCAGCGTCATGTTTTATATCCTAAAGCCTTTCTGGATAAATAAGCTATCCAACACAGAAATATTTTTTCAAATCGGTCCAGCAGTTCCTGAGATAAGCGCGTTCAAACAAACAAACTCTTCAGCTTTATAATATATTAGCGCAAGCGCACGTTGTACTTAAGCTGCGAACATTATTTTGGTGCGGAGTTATGTTAAAACTGTGATAGCTCCTAAGATATTTATTGAAATCAAATGATATAAAGGGCAACTTGGTTCTAAATGAAATGCTCGTGATGATGAATGTATTTATTTTGATAAGAATAAATACCTGTGTGTATAATACACCTCTAAAAATAATGCATTATTTTTTTACAAATTTATTAACATAAAAAAGGTTGTAGTAAGTCAACCATAAAAGATAGACATATGCTGTCGCAGACTTTATTATAGAACTCTTAATGCTGAACAATCCTGTCAAACATGATTTTTGTGTAACTTAAGCGGTTTCTGCAGCGTATGCAGCAGAAGCTCTCAAAAGGAATATCTTTCTCCCGTTTTCGCAACATATTTCATTTCTTCTGTGGTCTCATGAGTCGTATCTTTATGTTATATAGCCTAAAGCCTTCCGCGATAAATTGACTATCCAACGTAAAAATAATTTTTCAAATCGGGCCAGTAGTTTTTGAGATTAGCGCGTTCAAACAAACAAACAAACAAACAAACTCTTCAGCTTTATAAAGTATAGGTAACACACCACAATACACAAGAACAGACTGTACCTTCTACAATACAGGATTAAAATACTAAATACCAGTCCTTTCTACACGACGGTTACAATATTTAATAATATCCCCTCAATATTCATAACGAAACCAATTTTAAATTAAATTACATTCAAAATCCCTTAAAACGTTCCAAAAACAAATGTAGGTAACTTGTGACTTTGTAAGCGGCTACTTATACCTAACTTGTAGATACAATACATAATACAGTTTATTTTTAGTCATTAACTAGCGGTAGCTAAGTTTTAAATGCAATTTGTTAATAAAGTTATTTATATAACGCTAAGCGCCCATTTAAAGAATAAAATTGAATAAAATACCCTTTAGAATGTTTTGACAGATTAAGTAGTAATCTGTAAATAGTGATCTCACATTTACTTAACTTCAAACATAGGTGTTTTTGTTTTTTAATTTAACCTACATAATTCTTATACAAAGTGCAGTGTATTGCATTTATAAAATCGAGGTGTACTATACCAATAATTAGCCAAATTGCTAAGTAAGTAAGTAAGTCTTTATTGTGTATATGAACAAAGGTTACAAAAGCTCTTATCAGTAGGTGCACATCTCTTAGTTCTACCTTTTCAGGCGTATACACACACATGCACACATAACATATTCACTTCATATGTTTAAAATAATAAAAAGATGTCATACGACATTTTCTAAAAGATCCTAATATAATTTAATATTTTACATTATTCAATTCAATTCAAGTTATTTATTTCAGATTAAAATCAATACAAATATTTTTTTTATCAATTTAGATTTAAAGTTTATAACATTGATTATTTATAAAATTATAAATAATAAATAGCAGTTGCAGTTACTCAGTTACGTAATACGTTTCGCAAATGCGACCGGAGAACCGGCTAGGGCGAAACTTTTATCAAACCCACCCGCAACATTATTGACACTTAACGAATGACTCGTTTCTTGTTAAAAATAAGTCAAAAGTAATATTGTTATCTTTAAATAATAAAAATAAAAATAATCTGTGTACATGTGAATGCACCTGTTTGCAATTCCTGATACCTCTTGTGTTTTGTATATCTTTGGTTAAGTGAATTGTATTCTTAGGGAGCAATAAATGATTAAGTTTTATCGAGCAAAAAGCTGTGATGTACTTTTTTTATATAACCCTCTCACCTTATTTTGAAACAAAAATCCAGCGAAAACAACCAAATGCAAATTAGGATGAATACAGACAAAATAAGCATTCTTTTCCCAAATTAAATAACCTTATTCTGAATAAAGTAATCGTTTTTTTTAGTATGATGGGGAAATTATATTAAATGGTTCTAATTTAATCCACTGAGACCTAAGTAGTAAGATACGGTACTTGTTTTCATAGTATGAAAACAAAGATAGTTTAGTAACAGAAACACTATAATATGCTTATAGAACTTATTGATAGAAAAATATACAATAATATAAGGTACAAGAATTGAAAATGAAAGCTTGCGTTTATGTTTAATTTTTGTTGTTCTGAAGGTAATCATATAATGCAGTATTTGAATAAAATATGTCCTTATTGTAGTCTGATAACTACAACAGTAAAATAGAGCATGTGGCAGAACCTTTAATATGTACTTGCTAAACGATTTACATAAATTAAATTTTGAATATTTCGTCTAAAATTTTAAAAGCTTAGGCTGTTTTGACTATTCACAAGAATGTCTTTAAAAAGAATAACTGAAGCTTTACTATCTGCTTAATATTGCTCTTTGGGATTATTTGATTGATTATTCCATGGGGCAACGTTTATTTAAATCACTAGAATGTGTTATACACTACACTAAAAAACCAACCAATACTACATTAAAAACAATTGTTACAAATAGGAAACCCTCATTAGGGTAGGTCATTACAAAAGTGTATTATAACGCAGAAAATTATTTTAATGTAATTACAATGTACAGACTTAAATTGAATAATACAATATAGTAAACTTTTGGAAAAGAGGCATTGACAATAGTGACAGTTTCTTGGGCTGCTCAGCATTGCCCCAAAATTGCCCCAAAGCTGTATTAGGGTATAATTTGGAGTTTTGAGTGGGTCCAGCCAGCCACACGTCTTCCTTCTGGGTTCCACCTCTCAGTGACATCCTCCATCGTTCACCGTGGGATCTTTGCCTTCTTTCGAGCTCATGCGCGACATTGCGTGTGATGCAGACTCCTCAGATTGCAAGAAACAAAATCATTAGGATTCATCAGATGCCTTTATTGTATAATTATCAAAGACTGACTAAAATAAGATTGGCTGAGAAACGTTTTCATGATTTAGTAGAATTAATTATTATAAAATATTAATAACTTTGTCATGTATTGATAAATTAGATTCCGTAATGGGATACAAAATATTGTATGACCTTTAATAAAGTTTTCACGCCTTTCATTGTTTTTTGTAAAACATGTGTGCTGTTAACTAACATCTTTTATTTTACCATAATTTTGCTCGTAATTGATTTGGATTTAGTCAAGTAGGGACAAAATATTTTTAATTTTTAAGAGAAACATGTATACAAAATGTATTTTTAATGGCAAAAAAGGTTTGACTGGTAGAGAATGCTTTTAGCATTAAGTCCACCTTTGTACACTAAATTTGTGCAATAAAGTCTTTACAGCTTTATCAGCTTTGCGAAGCCAGGGTGTGTCGCTAGTTTCAAATAAATCATGGACACCCTATCGAGCTTTGTTCTTTCACTTCCCAGTGATCTATACTGTCAGTATTCAGAACACATTTTGATAATAATGTTACTCAAAGTGCTATATATATTTTTGGGATATTTGCTTGTCGATGGATTCATTTTGAATACTCATGGAGGTATGAAATTGTTGTATTACTATTTAACTTCGTATAGTTTCTGACTGAGATATGAGTAGACGCATTTTCAATTATCGTAATTCGAAAATTATTATTATTTTTTACTTTATTATTAATTATTACTCAAACCAAAAACTGTGTAAAAAACCAGCTAAGTGCAGATCGACCTCGCGCATTGAGAGTCCAACTTTGACTGAATTAGGGAATCCACTTACTTCCACTTAGTAAAATACCACAATATTTTGTTGACTTTGGTCATTCTTTAATAGAAAATTAATTTAAAACCAGAAAACTTCAATTATAAATTCGAAGTTATGGGTAAATATTTTTTTAAAGGGCCTTAAGAAGTAAAAGCAATAATAATACAGCACTGGGGCATAAGGTACACTGTGCAAGTGATCAAGGCCTCTGATGTAAACGTTTAGGTATTCTGTAGTTCTGAAAATTGTATACCAATAGGCAACTATTTCGCTTAATTATATCGATTATTACTGTTTTGCAGTTCTCGATCTCGGGTTTACCCATGTAAATGAAAACGAACAGGAAAGAAGTTATCTGAATGCCCTCTAATGTAAATACTGCGAAATGATGACGCAATAAGCGGATTTGTGTTGTATCACATGACTCATTTAGCACAACGGTATGCTGCGATAAAAGACCGAATGGCTCAGTTTGTAACAAACACTCGCGCAGTCACGACATACATTACATTGCAAAAGTAAAAATCCTGTACCGTATTGGTTATGGTTGATTCACAAGACCCACCGCAGGAAGACTTGCCACGCGAAAATTACCTGCGGCAAGATGACGAGCGTCCTTCAGACATGGAGCTGCAGCACGAGCATCGGCGAGAGCAGTATTGGCGAGCTAGGGAGCAGCATCGGCTAGCTGAGGAGAGCCGTAGAGAAGAGGAGCGTAGGCGATATGCGCTTCTCCGACAAGAAGAACTAGTGCAAGAATATGCGGCGGCATGTCGCAGACGGGAAGAAAAAGCTAAGGAACAACTCGAGGCAGCCCAGCGACATGCCGCCGAAGCTCGAAGAGGAGCAGAATGGGCTCAAGCAGGGGCGGTGATAGCTGTTGCTGGTGCAGTTGCGAGAGCGTTCTTCAGAAGATAAATGAACTTTTGTTACTATCCAAATCGACAAGTGATTTCTCCTCAGTGTTCTCTCTAGTTTTGTCTTATGGTTTATAAAAGTCTCATTCTACCTCATGATAGAATACCGTCAGGTTTTGTTAGCAGCTTCTAACACATTAGTATACTCGCCTATTAATGTGGGCTTTAAAGATCAATAAATGGATGAATGATAATCTCTGTTTTTTTTTACTCTTCCTAATGAAAGTTAGTTAACTCATGAAAAGTAGGTAGGAGATGCAATCGTAGACGCTCTTCATAGGCTCTTAGCGCTCTGACACTCTGCTTGCAGTCATGAGCTGCAGTTGCCAAGACCCTGCAGTATGTCAAAGATACTACCATATTAGATACTGCACGGCAGCCATTCCACGTTCACACAGGGTGTTATTGCTACAGGCTAGACTAATAGCAAAGTAGATTTGCTGAAGTAAACAAAGAGCTGCATCCCCTTCACTATCCTCTATTAAGGAAAGGAGGGTGGTGGGGCATATCTGCTTGTTTTGGCTGAGTCATCCAATGTGTATCTTGATGCCTTCTTTCGTTAGGTATTTATGCATGGTGACCGTTAGATCTTGTTATGCACATACCGTTATGTCTGTGACCTATTAGAATTGACAATCTGGTACGACATATACCGCATTACAAAAACCTTGATGTGGAAGTCATAGTGGTATTTTCTGCAATAGGTATTCAGTTGAGGAATACGTTACGAATTTACCTCAAAAACAATGAAGGGATCATTATGCTTTTGTTCTAGAAATGGCATAACATTAAGCGATTATTTTGCGTGGCCATGTCGACTCTTGCGGTTTCCCTGTTATCATAATTATTGTGTGTTATTATAATTAGTGTGTGGAGTCCAAATAGGCATACAGTTCCGTTAGTTTGAGTTGATTTCCAGCAACATGTGGGAAGTTAGTTTAACACATTGATCTAAGGCTCCAAAAATACAATTCACAGCAGATTGTTGCCTCTGCTATGATTCTGGTACACGAAGTAACATGGCTGTTGCATTTAAAACTTTGTAGAAGTAGGGACACAGAAGATTTTTGAGTGCAGGTATAAGATCTTAGCAAACGTTATCTAAGAGAACGGAAACAGTTACATTCCTGTTTCGGAGCGCAGGTGACGTAATCAACGGGTAACTGAATGACTTTTCGATAATTAGATTCTGACTCTCCTTATCAACATCCGTAGGTATTTTTATTTCAGGAATACAATGGAGAGTTAAATGTTAGAAGCTGCTAACAAAACCTGATGTTATCCTGTCATGAGGTAGAATGAGACTTTTATAAACCATAAGACAAAACTAGAGAGAACACTGAGGATAAATCACTTGTCGATTTGGATAGTAACAAAAGTTCATTTATCTTCTGAAGAACGCTCTCGCAACTGCAGCAGCAACAGCTATCACCGCCCCTGCTTGAGCCCATTCTGCTCCTCTTCGAGCTTCGGCGGCATGTCGCTGGGCTGCCTCGAGTTGTTCCTTAGCTTCTCCTTCCCGTCTGCGACATGCCGCCGCATATTCTTGCACTAGTTCTTCTTGTCGGAGAAGCGCATATCGCCTACGCTGCTCTTCTCTACGGCTCTCCTCAGCTAGCCGATGCTGCTCCCTAGCTCGCCAATACTGCTCTCGCCGATGCTCGTGCTGCAGCTCCATGTCTGAAGGACGCTCGTCATCTTGCCGTAGGTAATATTCGCGTGGCAAGTCTTCCTGCGGTGGGTCTTGTGAATCAACCATAACCAATACGGTATAGGATTTTTACTTTTGCAATGTAATGTATGTCGTGACTGCGCGAGTGTTTGTTACAAACTGAGCCATTCGGTCTTTTATCGCAGCATACCGTTGTGCTAAATGAGTCATGCGATACAACACAAATCCGTTTATTGCGGTATTTACATTAGAGGGCATATTCATCATTTAGCAGTATTTACATTAGAGGGCATTCAGATAACCTCTTTCCTGTTAGCTCGTGTTCATTTACATGGCTAAACCCGAGATCGAGAACTGCAAAACAGTAATAATCGATATAATTAAGCGAAATAGTTGCCTATTGGTATAAATTTTTCAGAACTACAGAATACCTAAACGTTTTTTTGTCTGGCAACATTACCGCTAACACCTGATCGGCTTTTGTCCCATAAAATAATTTTAATTAAATTAGTTTTTAAGTTTTTAATAGGTCAAAAACGTAAGAAAAACGTTTGATAATCGTATTCTGTGTGCGTTTGTGATAATCAGTGTTTTAAATACGTATTTAGTGCTAAGTGCTATGCTAGTGATATATCTCGCAACTGAGCCTAACTGAAGTGGTGCCGGAACTCTTTCAGTACTCAGACATAACGCAACATCGGGTGCGCAGTGCATCAGTGGTTGCGCTAAAAAGATAGCAATCTTGTCCTAGTACTCGTAGCTTTATCGGTAGGGCGTCTACCTAACGCAATTGCTTTGGTATTGCAATTCATATAACTTAAGGCTTACCTCAGCGCTGCGAAAGTCAAAATTAAAGTTATTTATTCCTTGACAAAAAAAGTGCAGGAAAACATTAAATTAAATAAATATGACATTAAAAATACACATCAAATGTTGTTACAAATCACAAGGAAGTAGATTAAGTCAAATTTAAATATTACAATACCATTTTAATATGTTCATATAGATGAATAAAAAACCAAAGACTGCGCACGGACGGGACTGCGGATTTCCGGTCTCTTATAAATACCTACTTTTCTTATTTAATTTTAATGAATATATGATATGACACTGTGAGTGTTAACAACTTTCTAAACCATTGGATAGCGAAGCGTTATCAATTTCCAAGCTGAATTCATTCCGTAATGAATAACTACTACGCCCACTGCTGTTGTAAAATAGTTGGGGTCGATAGCGCAGACGTCGCGCGTAATGACGTAGGTATTCATTCAAATTTCGCACGGTCGTACCGACGGCACGGTATCTCGATTGGAAGAGCGTTTGGCCCGGTTAGCCAGAAAATTCCTGGTTCAAGTCCCACCCATTTTTTGGGTTCTTATTTCATCTTTATGAATATAAAATATGACACTGTGAGTGTTAAAAACATTCTAAACCAATTTAATTATGATTAAATTAACAATTACCTATGTTAACAACTAACATGAATGTTAGGTTTGATTTCCAATTACTGTATTGATATTACTTATAGCAGTACATTCCAATTGTTCTAGACGAATGTGTCTTTTGATAGTTTTATAAGGTTTTCAAAAATAGACTTATGCCTCGGCAGGAAGATGTCCGGAGGTGTTATCCTAGCAGGAAAGTATAGTAAATTGAAGTATACCGTTTAGTAGTTCTAAGTATGCTAAAACACTGCGCCGAATAAAAAACTAGCGGGAGTTTAACGACGTTTTTACTTATCTATACATACTATTGTCGTAAATTTTAAATAAATAGCTGCTATCATTTATTGGAACTGGTACTTATAACTGTTAAACTTAAATTTATTTACTGGCAACACCGATATATTTTTGGAGGGGAGTTTTGTATTCGGGGAGAGCGCGGAGTTCGGCAGTTCAGTTGGTTTGTGGCATCAAGTTGAAGAGGTTGTACCTGAAGTTGTACCCTGTTCGAAGAATAAAAGTCTTGAAGAAGTCTCAGTGTTGTAATTTCTTAACAAGTCCGAAGTGCGCAAGAATCTTCAGCCCACAAAGAACAAGGTACGTGAAATAGTGTATGCTTGAATTATGACCAAGTTAGTGAGAATATGAAGTGATACAGTTAACTATCAGCAAGTGAAATTTATTTTTAAATAATACGATTTTTGTAGCACGTGGTCGGGGCTACCCTCCGGTCGTGCTACTTAAATTCAAAGCTTTTGAATCCACGTGTGCCGTAGTGTGCTCTGTTTGAGGTTGGGGCTACTCTCCGATGAAACTGGCACAATATGAGGGCACGTGTAGTTGAAAGCAATGATTAAAAATTGGTAAAATTATTTCTAAAACCTAAGAAATACGGTCGCATATTTTAAAACAAATAGTTAAATGAGGTTTTAACCTGGTCAAAAGACAAAGCGTAGCTAAGATTAGGACGTGTAAGCTAAATTTAAGTGTGGAATTCGAATGCTTATACGAGACGTTGTTTTGTGCATGGTCGGGGCAACTCTCCGACTGCGTTAAGCATAATGCGAAGCGCATTTGCATTCGAATTATTCGAATTCTTGTGTAAGACGTTGTATTTTACTCATGGCTGGAGCTACTTTCTGACAGCACAAACATGATACGGAGCGTGCTTGTATTTGAATAAGTTGAATCTGTTGGTATTAAAGTGTTGGTTGGTGATTAAGTAAAGCGTGACTAAGGCAAGGCAGCTTAACTTAATTCAAGTGTGACATTCAAATGCTTATGCGTGTCGTTGTGTTCTGTGCATAGCCACATGGGCATGATACGAAACGCATTTGTATTCGAATAATTTGAATCCTCGTGTGCACCGTTGTTTTGTGCATGGCCGGAGCTACTTTCCGACAGCACATGCATGATACGGATTGCACTTGTATTTAAATAAGCGTAGGACGTATAAATTTTAAAGTGTGAATTTTCGATGCTTATGCGTAACGTTGTGTTCTGTGCATAGTCTGGACAATTCTCAGACTGCATTGGCATGATACGAAGCGCTTTGCATTCGAATTATTTTAATCCTCATGTGCGACGTTGTGTTTTGTGCATCGCCGGGACTATTCTCCGACGGCACAGGCACGATACGGAGTGCATTTGTATTTTAATAATGTATGTTGTCTGGGAATATTTAAGTGTGCTATGATCCTGCTGAGAATAATTTGCCTTAGACTGATTGAGTGTCAGTTTGTACTTTAAGATATATTGATTTCGTAGCTTAGTGTTCTACCTAGTTGTTTTCTTTGTTGGTAAATGGTTAATTGTGCTATGACCGTCAGAATAATAATTAAGATTAGGGTGATTAAGTATCAGTTTGTACTTTAATATTAATTGATTGTGTAGCTAAGTATGCTACCTGGTGGTTTTCTTTATTAGGGATTAGTTACGTGTGCTATGAGCCTGACAAGAATAATTTGCCTTAGACTGATTAAGTGTGTCAGTTTGTACTTTAATATGAACTAATTTCGAAGCTAAGTGTGATACCTGGTTGTTTTTTTTGTCGGGAAATAGTTAAGTGCACTATGACCCTGACGATAATCATTTGCCTTAGACTGATTAAGTAGGTCAGTTTATACTTTAATGTGAATTGATTTCGTAGCCAAGTATTCTATCTGGTTGTTTTCTTTGTCGGGGAATAGTTAAATGTGCAATAACCCTGACAAGAATAATTTACCCTTGACTGATAAATTCTGTCAGTTTCTACTTCCATATGTATTGATTTCGTAGCTAAGTATGTTACCTATTGGTTTTCTATGTCGGGGAATAGTTAAGCGTGCTATGACCATGACTAGAATAATTTGTTTATTACTGATAAGTGTGTCAAGTCAGACCATCTTAAGATGTACTTTAAAATGTATTAATTTCGTGGCTAAGTTTGCCACTTGGTTATTTTCTTCCGCACTAAATCCTTTAATGTGTTTTAACCCTAACGAGAATAATTTGCGTTTATACTGATAAGTGTGTCAGTGTCAGACTGATTGAGACGTATCTTTAATATGAATTTATTTCGTAGCTAAGTATGCTACTTCCTTTTCTTCTTTCCTTTCTTCCATGCCGGGAAATAGTTGAGTGGGCTATGACCCTAATAAGAATAATTTGCTTTAGAGTGATTAAGTGTCACTGTCAGACTGATAAAGACACTGACAACTTTTACATGGAGTGGTTTTGTAGCAAAAAAAAATGCCAACTGGTTATTTTATTTGTCGGGGAATTTTTAAGTCTATTATTTTAATATGGACTGAATTTGTAGCTAAGTGTGCAAATTGACAGGGTCCTTTGTTAGAGGAAAGTTAAGTGTGCTATAACTCTAACAGGGGAAATGCTATTTAATTTCTTTTAATGATATAGTTTTTTGATACAGTTACGTTAGTTGACGTAAGTTATCGGTAAAGTAAAAAGTGATGTTAACCAGAAAACAATCCTGATGCTAGGCAAAGTTATAATGGTGATGAAGTTTTGAGTGCTACTTAAATACTATGAATGAAAGATATTTTTTTATATGAACAATTTTATTAAAATATGCTAAATTTTATATTAGTGTACCTTATGCCCCAGTGCTGTATTATTATTGCTTTTACTTCTTAAATGCCCTTTAGAAAAATATTTACCCATAGCTTCGAATTTATAATTGAAGTTTTCTGGTTTAAAATTAATTTTCTATTAAAGAATAAATATTTTGTCCCTACTTGACTAAATCCAAATTAATTACTAGCAAAATAATGGTTAAATATATAATATATAATATATAATAATATATGAGTCTGCATCACACGCAATGTCACGCATGAGCTCGAAGAAGGAAGGGACCCCACGGTGAACGATGGAGGATGTCACTAAGAGGCAGAGCCTAGGAGGAAGACGTGAGGCTGGCTAGACCCACTCAAAACTCCAAATTATACCCTAATACAGCTTTGGGGCCATTTTGGGGGGTACCCAATGCTGAGCAGCCCAAGAAACTGTCGCTATTGTCAATGCCTCTTTTCCAAAAGTTTACTATGTTGTATTATTCAATTTAAGTCTGTACATTGTATTAACTTTAAAATAATTTTCTGCGTTATAATACACATTTGTAATGACCTACTCTAATGAGGGTTTCCTTTTTGTAATAATTGTTTTAAATGTAGTATTGGTAAGTCTATATAACATTCTAGTAATTTAAAAAAAAAACATTGCCCCAAAAGACATTCTTGTGAATAGTCAAAACAGCCTAAGCTTTTAAAATTTTGGACGAAATATTATTTAAAACCTTCAGAACAACAAAAATTAAACATAAACGCAAGCTTTCATTTTCAATTCGTATACCTTATATTATTGTTTATTTTTCTATCAATAAGGTCAATAAGCATGTCATAGTGTTTCTGTTACTAAACTTTCTTTGTTTTCATACTATGAAAACAAGTACCGTATCTTACTTAGGTCTCAGTGGACCATTTAATATAATTTCCCCATCATACTAAAAAAACTATTACTTTATTTAGAATAAGGTTATTTAATTTGAGAAAAGAATGCTTATTTTGTGTGTATTCATCTTAATTAGCATTTGGTTGTTTTCGCTGGATTTTTGTTTCAAAATAGGGTGAGAGGGTAATATAAAAAGTACACCACAGCTTCTTGCTTGATAAAACTTAATCATTTATTGCTCCCTAACGGCCGTTCCCTATATCCATTCTAACTGTGGTTTTGCCCTACTAGAGTTAGAAATGGTTATCTACCTTTAGATTTTTTGTTTCTATAAAACTACTGGCAGTAGGGTAAACTATCTCTGGATGCATCTTATCGATGGGAGGACGGATAGCTTACTAGAGATAGGCATTTGTATGAAATTGACATTTATTGCGTTCCTATAATGTTTTTCATCTGACTGTCAGTCAGTTTGACTATCTCTAGTAACCCCAGAATTCAATCCTAGGATTTTGGAGGATAACGCTCTTGTACACCCTGGCAAATGACTAGTTTTAAATGTTTCATTGATTTATTTATGTAAAAGTCCTGCTGCTCACAAGGTTAAGATAGAAACATTCTCCCTAGTGGCGAAGATGTTCCTTTACCCTAAGAAACTGACCCTAGCCATAACCCCGCCTAACAAAAGATACTTAGATATAATAAGGATGATGTGGTAGGAGAGCTGCGTTCAGGTCATCCAGGGCAGCAGCCTTAAGATGGTAGGTAGGTGGTGGGACCCGCTACCAGTCTGACAGACTGCCCAAACTGATCATAGGGACGGATAAAGGTGTCTGCTGCAGTGAAGGGAAATGAGAACAACAAGGACGGATAATATCTGATTTATTGGTAGTAAATTAGTTTATTTAAAATATTAACAGATACATTAATAGGTGGGCCGCCAGTGTGAGTTCCGACGGTGCTGGATTCTGCTATGTAGGTCACTGACGTGTTCGTAGTTGTAGAATGTAAGGTGCTACCTCGTACAATGTATGAAAAACATATAAGTTTCGGGTGGCGAACAATATTGAATCCAAGTTCAAGCAGTCAACTTTTTCTCTGGGAACAGCTGAGTGACTGGAAAGGTACCCGATGCTTTGCATAGCATTCGATGAGCCTGAAATAATTCCACCAGCATCATCATCTATTCCTTTGTCAAGGGAAGGTGGACTTTTTGCTGTGGCTGAAAGAAGTAAATAAAACAAATCAGTATAACATGAAAACAGCTGGTATTTAAGCAAAGGATATTGACCAAAACTCTATAGAAACTCTGCACACTTTGCGGCAGCATGCGTCTTTACAAAATGTTTGGATAAAATATATACCTAAATATTTGAAAGAATACACACAAAAAATATTTTTGATAAATAATCAGGTTAACAAGGAATTCAATGGCAGATTAGGCATTTTGAGGTTATGTTTTGTGATTGCAGAGTTAATGCACCTCACCTACATTCATTTTGATACATTCAGAAGGTAATTGTTATATTTTACTAAAGTAATTCAATACTTAATAACTTAGTTACCCTTAAAATACCAGTACAATTATAATTCAAACAAGATTTTTAAAATATAAACTACAAAGACGCAATCTGGACCCGGCTTTGGTCAATATCCTTTAAAAACCGTACGTAAACGACTTGTTTGTGAAAGTACAATTGATACTCACTCACTGCACTTATTTTATGGAAATAAAGTCCTCCTTGAATACATTGTTTACCAGCTGGACACATTGTTTTTTCTAAGCAATCGGACTGATAGCATTCTGAAACGTTTGCGAAAATAAACTGGAACTATAACTTTCTATCTCTTTTCAATCGGTCGTTTTGAATTTTAAAATTTATAAATACTTTTTACGTTAAAAAGTATTAATTTTCAATCAATTGACGTAGGTATGATGTCAATCAATCAGCTGTCTGTCAGAGCTCAAAAACGTTCCATTTTACGTAAAGTCTATGCATGCTTCACATAATATTTTTACCCAAAATAGAACATATATATAATTAGGTACATACCAATAAAAATAAATATTATTTTAAACGTATTTTATAAATATTATCCTTGGTGTATCATAATGACCACAAATATCGTGAAAACGTTGACGCGACGTACTTGAGAGGGTTTTGTACAACTGCGTAATTCGAAACGTAAGGGAGGGCTTGGATAATGTGGCCTATCTTCTGCTAACTGGAGATAAGCAACACCTATCTGTAATATAGAAACTGTTTATTATGGTCGATAGCTGGTGACAACAGTTCGAGGATAGCTATCTATCTTTGATCTTAGTTTGCATATAGGGGAACGGCCGTAAGAATAAAATTCACTTAACCAGAGATGTACAAAACACAAAAGGTGTCAGAAATTGCAAACAGGTGCATTCACATGTACACAAATTATTTTTATTTTTATTATCTAACGATGACAATATTACTTTTGGCTTACCTTTAACAAGATACGAGTCATTCGTTAAGTATCAATAATGTTGCGGGTGGGTTTGATAAAAGTTCCGTCCTAGCCGGCTCTCCGGTCGCATTTGCGAAACGTATTACGTAACTGAGTAACTGCAACTGCTATTTATTATTTATAATTTTACACATAATCAGTGTTATAAACTTTATCTTTATCAGTGATCTAATTTGATGATTTATTGGATTTGAAATAATTTAAACACTATTAAATATCGGGATCTTTTAGGAAATGTCGTATGACGTATTTTAATTATTTTAAACAGATAAAGCGAATGTGTTTTTTTCAAGCAGTTTGGCAAATGATTGGTATATTACACCTTGATGATATAAATGCAATACACTGCACTTTGTATAAGAATTATTTAGGTTAAATTAAAAAAAAAACACATATGTTTGAAGTAAATGTGAGATCACTATTTACAGATTACTACTTAAACTCTCAAATCATTCTAAAGGGTACTTTATTTAATTTTTATACTTTATAATGTCCGCTTAGCGTTATATACATAACTTAATTAACAAATTGCACTTTAAACTTAGAAACCGCTAGTTAATGAGTAAAAATAAACAGTATTATGTAGTGTATCTACAAGTCAGTTATAAGTAGCCGCTTATAAAGTTAAGGTACGTTTGTTTTTAGAACATCTTAAGGGATCTAGGAGGTAATTTAATTTAAATTTTGTTTGTAGTTATGAATATTGAGGGGATATTATTAAATATTTTAACCGTCATGTAGAAATGACTGGTATTTAGCATTTTAATCCTGTACTGTAGAAGGTAGTCTGTTTTTGTCTATTGTGTCATGTAATATTTTTTTTGTAACTTTAAAGAAATGTCTCATACTTCTGAAAGTGAAAATGCGGATATCATAACAAGGATGGTACCGTCGGTAGGATTTCTTTTAAAGTAAGGTTCACAAGTAGGGTTATGTATTGTTCAGAGTAATTATTATTACAAGGATTTTTTTGCATTAGAAACGGGTCTGCCATGTCAGTGCTCTTACCCTTATAACATAATACCGTATTAGAGTTGAGAGTACGCAAAAGCAAACTTATTATAGTTGAAATCGCTGCTTTTGATTAACGATTAGATAAATTGACAGCCTTTAATAAAAACACAATTAGTTTTAAAATATACGTAAAATGCATAGTACTTAGTAGGTTATAAGCTTAAGGCCAAGTAGTATACAAAATCTGTACGATTCCATCATATTTTTTTTAAATATTAGTTCTACGGCTTATAATAACTATTTGTCGACATTGTTGCTGTGTAATCAAATGTTTGAATATTTTTATTTCTTTATAATTTTAGATATTTATAGCATTTTATCTCTGTATCGTATCTTTTATAAATTATCACCATCTAGTGATGGCAATATTTAGCAATGCCCTGCTGGTACATACATTTTCTCTGCCATGTTTAATGTTGTGTTATGCAATAATGTTTCAATCATTTGTTTTTGTTTTATGACAAGACCCAAATAAAACTAAATTAATATTGAATTACAGTTTCAATTATTACTTAATCGATGGTAAATCTTACCTAATTGTAATATTGAAATTATTTGTATGCTGTTTTGTATGGCTAAGTAGGTCATTGTACTTTTTATTTATTTAAGACCACGTCTTTCATTGACTAAGGTTTAGTCACTAAGCAGATATATTTGTATTTAGATTTAACTATAGTACTAGACGACCTGGTATATACAAAATGTTGTAATATAATGTAGAATTTTGCTATTACTGCACGAATGTCGTAATGACTCGAGGAACTCATGTTATATTATTATATTTAAGGAAATTATTAATTATCTAAAACAAGTTTTATATATACTTTCTAAGCACATTGCAACTAAATTTTCATTATTATAAGTGTAAAATGAAAACGAAAATTTCATGTCTTATTTATTTAATTATTATTTTCTTGGCATTAACAATTATTTATGCACATGTATTAATTAATTATATTCAGTTTGAAAACTTTAAATTAAACTTGGTTGCTGTTTTTAATATTCAAAATCATAAGGTAATTTTTGGTTATTTATGTACTCAGTTTCAACCCAACTGAACCGCCTAGCTATTCGAGCGCCAGGAGGCTGCTCGATGTAGGACGGCCGAATGTCGTAAATTTTAAATAAATAGCTGCTATCATTTATTCGAACTGGTACTTATAACTGTTAAACTTAAATTTATTTACTGGCAGCACCGATATATTTTTGGAGGGCAGTTTTGTATTCGGGGAGAGCACGGAGTTCGGCAGTTCAGTTGGTTTGTGGCATCAAGTTGAAGAGGTTGTACCTGAAGTTGTACCCTGTTCGAAGAACAAAAGTCTTGAAGAAGTCTCAGTGTTGTAATTTCTTAACAGAATATTTACGTGAAATTAAATAAAACACCGTTAAAATATATTAGCGCAATTATTATTATTTTTAAAAGATTGACCGAGTGGGCACTAAACGAGTTAAATATTGTAGATAATTATATTATGTGCAATTACTTAGTCTACAGTAAGCCGAGTACATGCATCATTTGAATCTAATCCTGCCCAGCAAAACACCTCTATCCGTAAACGGTCAGTATTATGCAGGACGGCAACCATTAGGATTTGCAACGGCAGCTAATGGTCCATTGTGGTTTTATCCCGACACGTTTAAAATGTTGAAAGAAGAAACACAAAGGCGGATGGAAATGTCGCGTACAGAATAGGTAAATGGATCTAGTTTGTAATTATACTTAACCATACCATTATTATAAATATAAATTTTTGACACCAATCACATACATTGCTCTGATCCCAAAGTAAGTAGCGCACCTGTGTTATGGAAATCAGATACCACAACAACCAGATCCGAGACAATATAGTAAATTTTGATTTCTACACTGACCCGACCGGGAATCGAAACCGGGACCTCAGAGCAGCGACGTAAATCTGCGTGCTTAGCCACTACACCACGCAGATCGTCATTCAACCATAGATGACGCGTTAAGTGTAATGGTTAGACTTATAACTACTATGCCGGCCGTCGCGGGTTCAAATCCCGCCAGGGGCAAATGTTTGTATGAGCACGATGATTTGTACCTAAGTCATAGATCTTAATATGTATTTCAATATTTATGGGAGACGCCCCCGACATAATCGTTGTCTGGTATACGTAACACAAGGAAGAAAATTCCTTACTTCGAAACCACGATTATTGGTGTTTTGTCTGACGCATAGTATTTTTTTCATATTATAGATAATGTTGCAAATTCTAGAAACATTCAAAAGCGCCACCTATTGGACGCTTGTTACATCTGCATGTACCTAGCTATTTAGCGCCACCGTGTTAGCTAATCATACCCAAGGTGCATAGATGGCGCCACTAGTATTATATTCTGCTTAATCTTTTACATTTTTTGAACTGTTTTTCCGATTCATGTCATCTTTCACTTTTGCTCTGCGGCTTCCTACGAAACACAGCAAACAATAAACTGCTTGGCACATTCCTTTGGGGTTTTATTATCACCATTTTTTGGTGACCCCAGTGCAGCGGTGGAAAGTGGTTACGGGGCCGACCGACGACATAGTTCGCAAATAGCGATTGAGGCGACCCCGAAGCATCAGATTGCCGGTGCATCAGAAAAATCCGGTACTGAGACCACGTACCACAGAACGGAACACGAAGTCGCGACGTGGGAACCGAGTGCCACGCCGTGAAAGCTGGTGATACGAGCTTCAAAAGGACGCCAGGCCGACCGTCAGGTGCAAGAAGTCACGAAATCGCGAAGGCGAGCGAGACAACGCCCACGCGACAACGACCACGTGCAACCACGTGCTGAAACAAAAAGGCGGCGATACCGGGGACAGCAAGAAATCTGGTGAGCCGGTTCCTTTATCTTTCCTTACCTTTTTAAATCTCTATCTGGGTAATATTTTTAGAGAAGTTTACTTACGTTTCGATCATGGCAGACGAAGAAACTATCGAACCCACACATATCGACAACGAAATTCAACAGCTCTCGCGCAGTAGAGCCTCCTATAAGGGTAAACTTACCCAATTTATAAATTTTTTAAATAAAATCCCTACGCCACCCACTGTAGATGACGTTTTGAACGTAGAGTTACGTATTAACAACATTGAATGCACTTACGACAAATTCGATTCCATTCAAAGTAGATTAGATACTTTATCGGACGACACCGAGTCCCAAATTCTCGAACGTTCCAAGTTCGAAGAGCCATATTTCAAGGCTCTGGCCAGAGCCAAAGGCCTAGTTAAGACCGTCAAGGTCGAAACTAAGGAACCTGAGTCCGCAGCTTGCTCATCAGAAGTGAACGACTGCATTAAATTTCCAGAAATTACACTGCCTAACTTTGGTGGTGATTTTAAAGAATGGCTCGAGTTCAGGGAAACATTCGATGCCTTGATTAATCAAAGCGGTCTAAAACCTATTCAGAAATTTAAATATCTCCGCAGTTGTTTAAAGGATGGTGCTCTGGAGGTTGTCAATTCCTTGGAATACAGTAGTGAAAGCTACCAAATGGCTTGGAAACTGTTATGCGAACGCTATAACAACCCAAGATTACTTGTATCGAACCACCTCAGAGCTCTTCTGGACACTGAGAAAATACAAAACGAAAGTGCCCAGTCACTTAGAAAACTTATTGACAATATGAATAAACACTTACGCTCACTCCGAATGCTCAATATTTCCACCAATGATTGGGATTTACTAATCATTTATTTTATGTGTAATAAATTGCCCCCACCCCTAAGAAGATCTTGGGAGGAGCAACAATGCTCTAATGAACTGCCTTCGTTACAGGAATTCAAAGGCTTCCTAAGGAAGCGAGCTGACATACTAGACAATGTGAGATTAGACACTACTAAATCCGGAGGACTGGATGCACCCAGGAAAGCAATGGTAACCACATCTTTGAAGTCCAATGGTGGCCTTGCATGCCCACAGTGTAAAGGTAGGCACTATCTTAACCAATGTAATTCCTTTTTGGCTCTGAACGCAAGGGAACGCTTTAGAGTTGTAAAGTCATTCAAGCTGTGTACTAACTGTCTAGGTAACAATCACACCGTAACCAACTGTCGCTCTTCACATTGCAAATACTGCAAGGGTAAGCATCATACAATTTTACATATTGATAGTGTGACACCCACTACACTTCAGAGTGAACCATTCACTACAAGCACCTCACTGCATTCGCATCAAACGAATCAACCAAATAACCAAACAGCAACCAACATGCATACAAATACAACTTCAACTAGCCACACACATAGTAACACTGTTACTGCAGCTCATGACACCAACAAATTAGTAATTTTATCAACTGCTGTAGTCCGAGCATACGACTCGAGACAGCAACCACATAATTTGAGAGTTTTACTTGACAGTGGCTCACAATCCAATTTCATATCAAAACGAGCCTTTCAATTATTAAACTTACCCAAGAATAATGTGAATATGGAGGTTATTGGATTTAACAATAATTCTACTGAAATTAAACATTATTGCAATCTCAATATTGAGTCAAATGATACAAAATACCAAACAAAATTGTCCTGCTTGATTGTACCACAAATTTGTAACTTGCCAAATTTTAGTTCAGCAATAACTAATTCTTCCTTTAACATTCCAGCTCACATCAAGTTGGCAGATGAAAACTTTTCCTCAATGGGTGAGGTGGACTTACTTATTGGAGCTGAATTATTTTATAATCTATTATGCGTTGGACAACATAAACTAGGAGATGGGTACCCTATACTACAAAAAACTAAACTAGGCTGGATAGTATCAGGATCTTTTTCTGGACCAAGGCAGGTACGATGCAACTTATCTTTAAATTCACAATTGAAACATTTTTGGGAAATGGAAGAGTGTAGTGAGAATCCATTCAATGTAGATAAAGATCAGGAGCTGTCCCATGATGACAAACAATGCGAGGAGGTGTTTATGAAACACACCCGCAGCTCCGAGGGCAACTTTGTGGTCAATTTACCACTTAAACAGCCAGTTTCAGCCTTAGGAGAATCCAAACACATAGCTAAACAACGTTTTCAATCTTTAGAAAGAAAATTTGCTAAAAATAACGAACTTAAACAAATGTATGTTAAATCCATGAGAGACTTTGAGCAAGCGGGACGCATGGAGAAATGTACTTCCTCTGACGTCCCTCTCAATTACTTACCCCATCATGCTGTTGTTAACCTAGAAAAGTCCACCACTCCACTGAGAGTTGTTTTCGATGCCTCATGTCAAACCACTTCTGGGTTATCTTTGAACGATATTCTGCACAAGGGTACAATAAACCAGGACAAGCTTAACCATATTTTATTACGATTTCGATTGCATAAATATGTCATTAATGCAGACATATGCAAGATGTTCTGTTGCATACTAATAAACGCTGAACAGCAACCCCTGCAATGCATCCTATGGAGGGAAGAACCCCACCATGAGCTTCAAACTTACAAACTTACAACACTCAGCTTTGGACTGAAACCTGCACCACACATTGCAACACGATGCTTACTGCATTTGGCACATGAAACTCGCACTGCTTTGCAACTAATTTCAGATACAGTCTCAGCATCCCAGCGGTCAACTAGAGTGACAGCTGCAGCAGCCACGGCGATCGAGGAGCAGTTCTACGCGGACGACCTGCTTCTCACTGGGGATGATGAAGGCCTGATCACGCAGGTAGCCCTGGAGGTAGACAAGATCCTAAGTACAGCCAAATTTCACCTACGTAAGTGGAAATCCAACTCGCCACACATTCAACAATCATTACCTTCACATACTCCAACACAAGAAAACGTTCCACTCGGTCGCAGTGACAATGACATTCACAAGGTATTAGGACTTGAATGGTCAAACCATACTGATATGTTTCATTATTCTTTTAACTTGCAACCAATACCTAAACACGTAACTAAACGTGTTATTTTATCTCGAGTTTCAAGTATCTTTGATCCCTTGGGTTTATTATCTCCATGCTTGATTCTCGCCAAGTGTTTCATCCAACGTCTGTGGCTGGAAGGGTCAGACTGGGACCAGCCAATTTCCGAAACTCTTTTAAATGACTGGTTAACCTTTTACAACAAACTTCAATATTTAAAACAAATACAAATACCGCGAGTAGTTACGATAAGTAAATATGTAACATTCAAACTGCATGTGTTCGCTGATAGCTCCATACAAGCATATGGGGCGGCCATATATGTGCTCACAACTGATGCGCTTGGCCAAACTCTAATTAGATTATTATTTGCAAAAACTCGAGTAGCGCCATTAAAAACGCAAACCATACCGCGGCTCGAACTGAGCGCGGCACTTTTACTGGCAACTAATATGAAGGATGTGCAGTCAGCACTTAAAGTACCTATCAATGACATACAATACTGGTCCGACTCAACCATCACGCTGGCATGGATAAACACAGAACCTCACAAGCTGAATACATTTGTGGCCAATAGAGTTTCTAAAATTCGGACCTTAACAGATACATCAAAATGGCGCTGGGTCCCTAGCAACGAGAACCCAGCTGATTTATTGTCTAGAGGGATTTTAGCAGACAAGTTAGTTAACTGTACTGCCACTTTTAAACTTTGGTTTGAGGGACCTGCCTATCTGAGTAGACCAGAAAACGAGTGGCCTCAGAACAAACACCAAGGCCAACAAGAAACTCCTGAAGTAAGAACAAAACAAGACTCACATAAAACATTTTGCTATACCACACATACACGGGGTTCTGATAACAAATTTGTTAATGATTTAATATCAAAATGGTCTAATGACAGTAAATTGTTTCGCGTGTTCTCATATGTTTTAAGATTCCTGCACAACTGTAAGAACAAAAATAACAAAATTACAGGTGCAATTTCTTGCGAGGAACAAAAACAAGCCACCTACAAATTAATAAAATTCACACAAAGAGAGTCATTCCCTAATGAGTATAAACTTCTCCAAAATAATATGGAGTTACCAAAGGCTTCAGGAATTCAGAAGCTTAAACCCTTTATGGAAAATGGTCTCATAAGAGTGGGGGGACGCCTCAGCCAATCGCAATATGAATATGACAAAAAACACCCTATTATACTCCACAGCAACCACACACTAACAAAACTAATCATGACAAATGAACACATCCGTCTTATGCATGCGGGGCCCCAGTTGCTGTTATCCAGTGTCAAGGAACGGTTTTGGCCAATAAAAGGTAAGCAACTAGCAAATAGAGTTATCCGAGAATGCGTGCCATGCTTCAGAGCCAAACCAGAGACACCTACACCTATCATGGGTGACTTACCAAGCAGCAGGGTGCATCCTGCTCCTCCATTCTATACTGTGGGCTTAGACTATGCGGGTCCTTTCTTACTGAAAGACAGACAAGGTCGTGGTTACAAAACTTACAAAGCTTATATTGCAATATTTATATGTTTTTCTACGAAGGCAGTCCATATTGAGCTTGTTACAGGTCTAGATACTAAGAGCTTCCTAGCGGCGTTTAGACGTTTCATAGCAAGGCGCGGGAAACCTCAAGTGGTGATAAGTGACAATGGCACCACCTTCCGTGGGGCTGACAGGGAAATCAGGGAGTTATACGATTTTCTTACCACAAACTCTGAGGAATTGACAGCCTCAGGTACCGATCAAGGTATTGTATGGAAATTTGTACCATCATACTCACCTCACATGAATGGCCTAGCAGAGTCTGCTGTTAAGAGCTGTAAATTTCATTTAAAGCGCGTTTTAAAACAAAGCTTACTTACCTATGAAGGTTTTGCAACCATATTGACCCAGATAGAGGGTATCCTAAACAGTAGACCTTTATGCCCTATCCCATTCTCTGATAATGAACTGTTCCAAATCCTTACACCGGCTCACTTTTTGATTGGAAGAACCCCAACAACACTACCAGACTACCAATATGACGAAGTCCCTACCAAAGACTCACATATTTTAAACAACTTCAACAGATCTACCAAGCCTTCTGGAAGGGCTTCTCAAGAGATTATGTGGGGCTCCTTCAACAGCAAGGCAAGTGGCGGAGCTCCAAGGGACCCAGCCTGACAACGGGTACAGTCGTCCTCATCAAGGAAGGCCACACATCACCCTGTCAATGGAGATTGGGGAAGATCATCGAAACACACCCCGGGGCCGATGGAGTAGCTCGCGTGGCCACAATCAAGACATCACAGGGCACCATTACGAAGCGATCCTTCGCGAAGATCTGTCCTTTACCAACCCCAGAAGAAACTTAATAAAATAGTTTTAATTAAGTTAATACTTCTAATGTTAATGCTCATTAATTTCAAATTAAGATTATTCTCCTATTTGTGAAACTGTAAAATAAATGCTTATTACTTTTTGGGTTTCAATAAATTCCCAAGGATTAGTCAGGTAAACTATTAAATTCAAATTAAAGCAATTTAAGTATATTGTAAACTTATTCCAGAAATAGCTTCACTATTTCTTTTCATTCCTATTGATAGGTAGGTAACCTATAACCTC
This sequence comes from Pyrausta purpuralis, assembly GCA_963924145.1. Taxonomy (NCBI): domain Eukaryota; kingdom Metazoa; phylum Arthropoda; class Insecta; order Lepidoptera; family Crambidae; genus Pyrausta; species Pyrausta purpuralis. The sequence goes on from OZ001659.1 coordinate 23,009,399, forward strand.
ATAGTAACACAATAGGTAGGGTACTTAACTAATTGTAAACCTTATTGAAATTACTATTTCAAGGGGGAGCATGTTGTAAATTCTAGAAACATTCAAAAGCGCCACCTATTGGACGCTTGTTACATCTGCATGTACCTAGCTATTTAGCGCCACCGTGTTAGCTAATCATACCCAAGGTGCATAGATGGCGCCACTAGTATTATATTCTGCTTAATCTTTTACATTTTTTGAACTGTTTTTCCGATTCATGTCATCTTTCACTTTGCTCTGCGGCTTCCTACGAAACACAGCAAACAATAAACTGCTTGGCACATTCTTTTGGGGTTTTATTATCACCAGATAAACACCTACTATTAGTAGTAAAATATCTACTAGTACTAGTGAATCAAAAAGTAAGTTCTGGACCCTTATTTTTTTTAATTACTCGGGTGAATATGGTGACGATTTTATTTGATTATATTTGAATTTGGAATGTGAATAATTTGAAATCTATACGCCAGGCATTAGAAAAGGATTAATAATTTTTGTAACATAATTTGTGTTTACATTTAGCGTGATTTACGGTATTTTTGATTTCAAAACGAAAATCACTTGAAATATAGACGTAAGTTATTAAAAAATAGAGCTCCTGTTTGTTGAGCCATATCACAGCAGTGGACAGAGGGTAATCGCGGAGTTTATATTGAGTGCGGCCGATGTGTGACGCACAAAATGTCATTTATTTTTCTGCTCCATGAAATATACTTTTAACTAACGTAGCAAATATCTTTAAAAAATCGTATATTTCATTTTTGCATCTATTTCTCAATCAATAAGTACAATTTTGTCCCTGCGTTTTTCTAGCTGCACATGGTCGTTCGACAGACTATGTTGAGACTTCCTTACAAATAAATAAATATCCTTTGGACATTCCTACACATCGCAATCTAGTCCCAAAGTAAGCTACTCAAAGCTTATGTTATGGGTGCCAGACAACGGATATAATACTTAAATACTTTTTGTTGTAAATACATACATGATATACATAGAAAACACCTTACTTACAAATATGGGAGCCCCAAGCCCAAGTAGTCCACAAAGTAGTGGACATGCATATCAGCATTTCCACCGGAAATAAAAAGATTTGTTGTTTAGTGACGTAAAAAAATTAGATATTTTTCTTTTCCAGGTTCTTGTCTGGTTATCTGATATAATTTTATATTATATACACATCATCAGTTTTAAATAATAGTCCCTCGAGCCGATTTTGACTACGGTGGCCAGTCACAACGACTAACCGACTGCGAGGGACATATTATAGTGCACAAGTGTGTGCGCAAACTCCGGGACAACCGGGACCTCTGGCGCAGCCTTCGCTGTAAAGTGCTATACTTTACAGCGACGGCTGCGACAGAGGTTCATACCCGGGTTGGGCCAAAAATATATAACTGGGTTTTTCGTTTCGTTTTTAGGGATCTGTCTCCGGTTGTGTCAGATTGCTGTCCCATTTCGCTATAAGAGAGAGAGGAATAGAGAGTGCACCTGGGTTTGCGTACATACTTGTGCACAATATAAATGTTACGCGCAGTCAGTTAATCATTGTGACTGGCCACCGTACCTAGTCGAAATGGACTAGGGGGACTATTATCTAACTAAATTATTTAATCCCTATTTACTTATGCATGAAGTGCACACGCATTAAAACTCTCTGGCAAACTTAAACTAAAGTAAATTGGAGTTAGTAGTTCTAGAATAAGTGATTACTGGTTACAATTCGATGTGCATTCATCGTTATGAAGATATTGTTAAGAACAGTCTCAATTCAAATTGCTAGCTTAAGTTCTTGACTTGGTTATTGTAGCTTATTTTGCAAGTCGATACGTGAGTAACTTTAAGCAATTCTACTATTCAGATGCAAGTTTATTCTTCAATCTGAGAAAGAAAGGTAAGTTATCATGGGTAAATAATTATTTTTTTGGTCATTTAAATAAGCTCGATACTTGTGTTAGGTGCAAAAAATCTCTTATATTCACTTTCAAAGGTTAGAGATAGGCATATTTTATTTCTTCCAATATCTGTCACGTATACTTAGTTTAAATTAAAGAAGTTACGTTTTTATACGAATTCAAAAAAGAAGCAGGTTATCAATTCGACTGTATGTTTTTTGTGTATATGTTATCTTATATCACAGTCATTTGTGGACCGATTTGTTTTTTTTTTTCGTTTTGACCATCTCAAGCATCATCTATCAGAGCACCGACTCCAAGAGTTTATTTTAGTCTTTTTAGTGCATTTTGGTTTTGAAGTCGTTTTTTTTGGTAATTAGGTTAGGTTTAAAGAACTTTATTCTCATAAGAACATAACAATTCACTTAAAATGAGATAACAAAAATAAATTAAATGATAGTATGTAATATTACTCGCCGGAACCTGCTTCAATGTGAGATTTAAGGTTCCTTTTGAAGGAATTTAAACTTTCACAATTACGTACATCAGGTGGTAATTCATTAAACAGCTTTGCTCCCTCAAATAAAATAGTCTTGCTTCCGTACTTTGTCCTGGGTGTAATTAGATTGAGTGTTTTTTGTTCCTTAAATTATGTGTGTGCTTTCTAACCTGTAAATTGGTATTAGATTTTATGGTGCCCTTAGTTATTTTATATATTAAGAGACATGTGTTATATTTATAAAGTTGGTGTATGTTCATTTTTTTAGTTTTTTCGTACAACTGCTTTGTTGGTGTGTGAAATGAGTAGCGATATAATACTTTAATAATCTTGTTTTGAGTCCTTTGTAACGAGTTCAGATGAGTTGCCGCTGCTGATCCCCAGATTTCGATAAGGTACTCGAGGTGTGATTTTACCAAAGCATTATAAATAATTGGTTTCACTTTATTCGGAATGCAATGCGCTATCTTACGAAGTGCTCCAAGAACTGATGTTAACTTAGATTTAACCTGCTCAATGTGCGGCATCCACGTTAATTTGTCATCAATATATAGCCCTAAATACTTTTCTAAATTTGAGCTCTTTATCTCGACGTTATTTATTTTTAGTGGTTCAAAATCAGGAATAACTTTGTTTTTAGCAGCCAAAATCATAAATGATGTCTTTGATGTATTTATTGTGAGCAAATTACGCAACAACCATTCATTGAGCATGTCCAGATCTTTTTGAGCATTAGTAATAATTTCGTGGATTGATTCGCCAAAGTAAAACATGCATGTATCATCAGCGTATAGTGATAAATGACCGGTTAATCCTACCTTGTTCATATTATTTACATATATTAAGAATAACAGTGGCCCGAGTATTGATCCTTGAGGAATTCCGTAAGTTACTTGTTGGCAAGAGCTCGTAAAGTTGTCTATTTTCACTACTTGCCGCCTATTATGTAGGTATGATTGAAACATATTTAAAGCTGTGTTTTTGACACCTATATTATTAAGTTTTAATAATAGTTTTTGATGACTTACAGTATCGAACGCTTTCTTTAAATCAATAAATACACCCAAAGTAATATGCTTATTGTCAATATGCGTTTTTATTTTAGTGATTAAGTCAATAGCGGCTGACAGTGTACTAGATTTTGCGCGAAATCCGTATTGTTCGTCAATTAAAATTTTTTTTCTTAGTTAGGTAGTCATTAAGTCGGTTATATAAAAGCCTCTCAAATATCTTCGATAAAACAGGGAGAACTGATATTGGTCTATAATTACTTGGGTCAGTTCTAGACCCTGTTTTATATATGGGACTGAATTTATTCTAATAACTTAAAACAATACCGTGTAAGTGTAAGAAACGTTTAACTTATATTTTAATGTCTAATGGATTCTGCTGTCCTCAATAAGTTCACCGAGTTGTGTTGCCAAATGTGCAAGCGGTGAACCTACATGCTTTATTATTGTTTGTTTACTGTAACACCTTACTAACATTGTTTTTTAAGTATTTATTGTTAACAACGTGTAGTTTTGTACATGGCCAGTTTTTGTCTGAGATAATCGATTTTTATTTATTTATTATTTAAGTTATTACCGGCAGTTTGACACAATTAGTTTTGATCTTTAAGAAATAGAGCACTTACTGACGAACTTGGCTTGCTTAATTATAGTACAGTACGACTAAAAGACGATAATTTTTAATTTACCTTTATAAGGTCTGTCAGCGTTTTTTTCTAAGTGGGAATCGACAATAACTGTAAAATAACAAATATAATTCGGTTCATTTCGGTCAATTATTTAAATTCAAATGAAGGTGCCTACTCTCGTCTAATGCCTATCTCACAAAAAAGTTTTGGCAGATTTGATACCAACTGAATTTTACTGATAGTTCTCGAAATAGGTAGGCTAGAAAATACATAGACAAGTTCATGGAAGAAAGTGAAATTGAAAGATAGTTTGTAGTTTTTTCATCATTTAAGCCTATAAAAAAGTCTTTACTTGACGTCCTCCGTAGAGATACACCACGTTGGGTGTTCGATTTCCGGTCAGTTTAATTTATAATCATAATATTCTATATTGTCTCGGGTCTGGGTGTTGTGGTACCACTGTTGTTGTTTTCCATAATAAAAGTGTATTAGCTTTTTACTTTGAGATCAGAGCAATATATGAGATTGGTTTCCAATATTTATTAACTTACTTTATTTATTTATTACCATGATGTGTATTAACGACAATTGTATGTCAAACACAGGTCAAACCTTTCAATTTCCACTAGAGCGGAATGCGACCGAGACCGCCCGACTGTGCTTTTTGCCAGAGTATCCAATTAATCAATCAGTTCCCTACACGCAGAAGGGCCGTCAGCAAATGAGAACAAATGAAATCACGAATAAAAGAACATAGTACAGTTAACAGTTTTTTAACTATACACCATCCCACAGCTGGGCAAAGGTCTTCGACCGATCCGTGGCCAACAACTCCCAATTCTTAGCGAAACTGACCAAATCTTCACACCAACGCTTAGGTCTGCCTCTGCGGAACCACCTGCTTGTATCCATCGCGTGATGATTTGGGTCCATCTGTCCGGGTGCATCCTACATATTTGTCCCACCCACTCCCACTTTACCCTTGCTGTCTTCTCGCCTACATCCACTATACCAGTTTTGGAGCGTATTGTGGTATTACGGACCTTATCTATCTTTTTAATACCCAACATGCTCCTCTCCATGGCTCTTTGGCAAACCCTGAGCTTGGATTTTTGACTTTCGGTTAATAGTAGTAATATAGTAAAATAATTAATATTGTTTGACCTTGCTTGCCAACGACGAGGGATCATCTAACGAAACCTAATAGAGAATTACGTGTTGTTATTAAACGTACTAGTTTGGCACGATTATACTACCTTGACAATTTGACATAAATATAACGTTTTTCTAAGATGAAATTGAAATAGTATGGTGCAGCCGTATTTGTTAGTCCGAAAAGGGGTTTCAAATAAAGATAACCAATTAGAATTGTCTAACTAGTTCCAAAGGCAGACGTATGAATTATTTTCCCGTAATAATGAATGTTCATTCTAGCGTAACATATTCAGAAGCGCACGGAAATTAGAATGTATGAAATAGAAAAGCGAAGTGTATTTGACATAGATTGTTTTGCTTTTGTTGATGGAAAAGAGAATTGTTATATTTAGAAAAAGCCTTTCAACGCATTTGGTATCCATTTATCTCTTGCAGCTAAAATAGAGATGAGAAAGTGTTATCGTAATACAAAATCATATTTTCAGTCTTGCGTTTTGATGTTAGTCAGCAAATAAAGTATTTTTTAGCGATACAAAAGTTATCAAATATCACATACATAAGCACAGGCCTACTGAGGTATGATAATGATCCCCTTTTTTTAAGTCGTTAAAAAATAACCCGGTTATTAAATATCTGCCAGAAGTAGCTTTATTAATGTGTATCCAAGCGGTAAATATCCGTAATTTAATAGATATCATATTTTTAACCAACCTTTGCCTTTTCAGAAAGCAATATCGGTGGCCGTGCGAACAATATAAAGTGACTTAAAACCCGATCCAATATTCGCTTTTTAGATGAAAAATTACGGATTAGTGGAAGGCGTCAGCTCGATCATTCAATGTCATCTCGGCAAAGCCGCTTTATCTCAGATGAAAAGGTAGATAACGCGTCTTCGCCTGAGGAAAATTTATTTCGGAGCTATCGAGTGAAATCATGGAAACCTTATTTTTTTGTTAGCGTTGTCAATTTTGAGGTTCCTAACTCGTAACTAGTTAATTAAAAGCGTAAGTTTATACATCGCTGAGTTTTTTCGTAGTTAGAGCTACTCTGCACTGACTCACTAAATATTTCAGTGTCCACAAAAGTAATTAAAGTTCATAGTTAGTAAATATGAAGCTTCATAAGAAAATAAAAAACTGAATTTTGGGTGAACATGGAATTAATATCGACGTTTAACCTCCTCCTGCCATGGAATTAGTCTATTTTTGAAAACCCAATGAAACTTTCTAAGGACACTTTCGCCTAAAACAATTCGGATAACTTTGCGAAATCATAACATTGTAATGCCAAAGTTCGGAAGGGTTGAGGTCCGATTATGCAGGGAGTTCGCGACGCCTTAATTCTGTTAATTAACATCAATTATTCCCCTAGTGACTTAATTCAGACCGTGCGGCGTAAAATCATCTCGGATTCCGTGACCGCGGGTATTCGGATATTTTAATATTTAATAGCTGTGTATCTATTGGTGTTGTCCTGTTTCAGTGACTTGTAATTATTAGTATTTTTTTTAATTATTTGTGACTGATTTAAATTTTAAGCTTGACATATTTACATTAATGACTTCAATTTTCTTTTATTGACACTATTTATATACTTTAATAATTGATTAAAATTGACATAAATAAAATTACCTGTAATAATACATTAACATATTTGCATGCAACATTTGTTAGCTGAAGATGTGAATCAAAACTATTTATAAGACCAAAAATGTACCCTCTTCAAGTGCAAATAAATATAAATATCAAAAATATATAATAATATATTCGGGTTCACGATTTGTTTCGTTGCAAATTCAAATAGTATTTGGTAATAGTATTTACCTAACGCAATTGATTTGGTATTGCAATTCATATTACTTAACACTTTGAACGCCGACGTTATAATCCAATGCCGCACTCCGACAGCCGATCACGAGCTCCACTCGTGATGCTCTTGCGCCCAAGTACGCCGCGGGTTTTTTAAAGCGTCATCTGCGGTTCGCCGGCGTTTTTCGGTGATATTTTAAGATTTATAAAAAAATTATTAGCGTATATATAGGAACAATTCTTTTTGTATTTGGAAGGTGATTTTATATATTTTTAGGGTAAAATTAAAACAATGTGCTTACATATTTATTTTTATTTTGAAACTATAGTAAAGTGAACACGTTTTTTGAAAAAAAAAAAACTCTAACATGTGTTTGCTCTTGCTTTTATACAGTATAATCTTTTTGTGTGTGATATTTTTTGAAGCAAGGGTAATTACATAATGGTACTGAACAGTCAGGACAATAAAAAATTTCATTACCACTAAAGAGCCATTTCGCGCCAAAACTTTACACAATAGTGTCCACGTAGCGAGCCCGCGGCGCACTGGCGAGACAGCGCGGGCCGACGCATTGTCACGCCACCTCCAACCAAATACGTTAATGAATTGTATGTGTGCGTGTAGCTAAATCGTTCCTCTATACGTTGCTACCAAGCGGATCACGAACTGTTCTCGTTATTTTGATACAAACAGTATGGAATTTGATCACGAGTACTATTCGTCATCCGCGACTCTAAGAGAAAAAGTGTAACGAGTGGTATTCGTTATCGGCGAATTACGCGTGGCAGTTATTTAAATGGCCGGCGAAATGGCGGCAAAACTGCATAACGAATGGTCCTCGTGAACGGCGTGCAAAGTGTTAAGGCTTACGTCAGCGCTGTAAAAGTCAAAATCAAAGTTATTTATTACTTGACAAAAAAAATGTGGGAAAACATAAAATAAATTAAATAAGACATTAGACATACACATCAAATGTTGTTACAAGTCACAAGGAAGTAGAGTAAGTCAAATTAAAATATTACAATACCATTTAATTATGTTCATATACTCGTAGATGAAAGAAACCAAAAACTGCGCACGGGCGGGACTAGATCCAGCTACTTTCTAGGCCAAACGCTCTTCCAATTCAGCCACCGTGCCGTCAGTCAGTCCGTGCAAAATTTCTGGTCTCTTATGAATACCTACTATTCTTATTTCATTTTCATGAATATAAGATATGACACTGAGTATTAAAAACATTATAAACCATTGGATAATGAAGCGTTTTCAATTTCCAAGTTGAATTTATTCTGTAATCAATAACTACTTGGCCCACTGCTGTTGTTAAATAGTTGGGGTGGATAGCGCAGACGTCGCGCTTAATGACGTAGGTATTCATAAATTTCGCACGATCGTACCGACGGACGGTATCTCGATTGGAAAAGGTTAGCCAGAAACTTGCTGGTTCGAGTCCCGCCCGTGCGCAATTTTTGTTTTTTTTATTTAATCTTTATGAATATCAAATATGACACTGTGAGTGTTTAGAGTGTTGAGATTCTAAACCAATTTAATTTTTATTAAATTAACAATTAACTATGTTAACAACTAACATGAATGTTAGGCTTGATTTCCAATTACTGTGATGATATTATTTTTAGTAGTACATTCCAATTGTTCTAGACGAATGTGTCCTTTGATAGTTTCATAAGGTTTTCAAAAATAGACTTATGCCTCGGCAGGAGGATGTCCGTTATCCTAGCAGGAAAGTATAGTAAATTGAAGAATACCGTTTAGTAGTTCTAAGTATGCTAAAACAGTGCGCCAAATAAAAACCTAGCGGGGGTTTAACGACGGCGTTATTACTTATATATACATACTATACGTAATACTTATGTATATTATCCATCCCAGTAGGAAATCAGGCGTCTTTCATTTCGCAACGCTGACAGCTAAGCCCTGACGGCGCGTTTTTCTAGTAAGGTTGTTTTGCAGCCATGTAGCAAAAGAGTCGCAATCGCTTTTCACACCACAAACTCTTGTACTTGCGACAATGACCAACCACCTCAAACGAGGTTTTTATTAACTCGCTTAAACCCAAGGGAAGAGTTTGTGAGTTTGTCAAAAGTTTTGCAAAAAACGAGCGGTTCGCATGGAGGGTAGACAAAGTTTTTGTCATATTCTTAGACGCTAAATCATTTATGTAAAAAGTTTTTCCGTAAAATAATTTTCTCTTTTGAAAGTCTTCAGTATTTTGTAACATGTTTTTTACGCAAAAGTATGCAGTAGTAGTTTAGTAGTTGTATTTGTATGTTGCGAGTACTTTGATGGCTTCTTTTTTCAATTCATATTGAATAATATTCTTGATAATGATTTTAAGTACCTTACGATTATTATTATTATGTTGTGTATTTTCCATTTTTGGGACCATGAGATCCCGGACCTTTGGAAAGCGTACATGGGGCCGAAGCCAACACGCAAAGGCCCTTTTGACAACATTAATCTAAAACCTGTGTGACACAAACTGACGATTATCCCTGTATGCACTATACAAGTGCACCGAAGGACAACCCCCAGTTTGTGTAGGGCTATTGCAAGTCGCTCTTTGTGTCCATATGGACACAAAGGTACTGGGTTATGGGTGTGGGTGTCAGGTTGATCGGATAAATGCGACTATGGTAGAACTATGGCCCCTGCCTGACGTATGTTTCTCACACGGATAAAAAGGCAGGGGGTAACTTGCATACTCAGTCGATGGGCCCCCCAAATTATTTGCTAGCACTAAGTGACGTAGGCAACAAGGGGCAAACACCATTTGAGGTGCTAGGGGAGTGGAGAGGTGTACCAGGTGGCTCTCAGGGCAATTCCGGTAATCGTTCAAGATCCCTACAAGCATCTTACTGGCACACTTCCTTCCCCCGAGCATCTCTGCTCTAGCGAGTCTCCACTCAAGCCAGCCACTGAAGGCAAGTAAGAGGTGGGAGTTTCTGTCCCTCGCCTGCGTTCACTCTGCCCGGCCATTGAAGGCGAGACAAAGATGAAGAACAGGGGTTCTCCCAGGAGCAATCAGGTACGTGGGGTCGTTATATTATTATAGTATTTATGAAATATGATTCATTCAGACATAACATAAAACAAAATAACAAACAAGTTTTAAGAATATTTTTCCCGTAGTTCAATTACGTTGATGACAATGCAGTATTTTGACGTGCAACTTTGTTCATAAATATAGATAATAGAAATAAAAAATCCACAAAAGTGCTGATACAACAAAGCATGTTTGCCAACTAGGACGACACTATCCATCACAGTAACATGGACAACAGCAAACGGAATATGTAACGATAGCGGAAAATAACGATGACGAAAAACGAGATGTTTTGTGATGAAATATTCAAACCGTCAGATGAATACGAAATGAAAAATATTGGGTTAAGGTAAATGCGGCTGAAGTTTTGGTTGGATTGCTATTCCTTATATATAGAGTTTTCCTTATCTGCCGTTAGTAAAATCGTATTAATTATGGTGAAAGATCCTATTCGAATAAACAACGCCGAGTCATTGTATTTTCTTATTTTAACCTCATATACTCAAACCAAATTGTTCGTTGTAAAGAGAAAAAGAATGGATCCATAATTTTGTTTCTATTTAACGTACAATTTTAAGAACGCTAGCCAATTATTCCCAGGCCGATCTTTTCACAAACCCATGAGACCGGGCCCGACGTTCTCCTTTTACTCTAGGAATTTCTTAATAAAAACCTACCTGAATCTAAAGAACATTGTTAACAAATGGATTTCAAAAGAGGCTTTATAAGGCTTTGTATACCTGAGGGACACTGGGATGTATCCGGGAAAACGGGCACGCAAATATGTCTCTCAAAATGTATTATATAAATAAATTGGTTGTGTGACGTGAATAAGGTGACAAATAAGATATTTGGAATATTTTTGAGAGTTCCCCACCTTCCTTCGTCAAGTTATTAGTGGCAACGGTCTCTGACTATTACTACTCCATTCTGACGTAGCCCGGTCATAGTAAAAAAATGAGGGCATGCAATTATTCAACTTGACCCAAAAACCTATAAAATAATTATAGTTTAAAAAACTAAAAAACCACGCATTTAAAACTGATTGAACTAAAAAACGAAAAATAAAACTACAGTTATCAATTGAAAAATTCAAATTATTATACAAAACACGTGGGGTGCTTGTTATAATATCCACAGATTATTATTGATAAAATGTTTACCACAATCGAAATCAAGCCCCCCACGCTTTTTATAAAATATTTTTTTTTGAAATTGATAACTGTAGTTTTATTTTTTATTTCAATCCGTTTTAAATGCGTGGGTTTTTAGTTTTTTTTTTTAACTATAATTCATTTTAACTTTTTTGTTTGGTTTATTAGATTTGCATTCGCAGATCACGCGATAGCTCTATCTTTCTTACTCCCTTACAGAGGATCCACGAAAGAATTTATTAATCCTGGCGGTCCTTATAAGGATATGGGAAAATTGTTATTAAATTGCAATCATTGCCATGGGTCCTTGATACCTGTACAAAGTTACAAATTAATCAAATTTCTGTAAATCAGTCAAATTAATGCTCAAAGATTCCATTACATACTCGTACATACATACATAGGATACATAGAAACAACCCAAGCTTATAATAAAAGCGTGGTAAAAAGCGTGGTAAAAATGCAGGTTTGTTAGCTATATTACTTAAGCACATTCAATTTTTATTTTAACTGCCTCGGTGGTGCAGCTGTTAGAGGGTCGCACTTTAAAGCGACGGCTGCGTCAGAGGACCCGGGTTCGATCTCCAGGTCGGGCCAAAAATATGTACCTGTGTTTTTCTGTTCAGATTCTCAGGGTAGCCCGTAGTTTGGAAGTTGGAGGTGTTTAACCCCCGTGCCTCGGAAAGCACGTCAAGCCGTTGGTCCTTCGCCTGATCTCTCTCTGGTCGTGTCAGCTTGCTGTCCCATCGAGCTATGAGAGTGAAAGGAATAGAGAGTGCACCTGTGTTTGCGCTCACACTTGTGCACTATTATATGTCCCGCGCAGTCGGTTATTCGTTGTGACTGGTCACCGTAGTCGAAGACGGCTAGGGGGACTACAATATTTTAGATACTTTACAAGGTAAGAGGCGAGGCATGCTATTATAAAGTTGATAAAATGCTTTAAAAGGACTCACGAAAAAAAGCGTAGATATTTACTGAAAAAGAACAATTTGGCTGAAAAATTGCTCAGTCCGTAATCTATGATTTGAGGGTTCAAATTGCAACAAATCGTCGGAAATAGCGCATTTGTTTCCAGCACTCTGATAATCGCGATGATTTGCCGCAATTATGGGACGTCTCCTCCGCGTATTTTTTGATGCTCACTCAAAAATACGAGCAAATGAACTGCAGTTTGTGCTTTATTTAATTTTTACTTCATCGGGCTATTAAAAAAGATTATTGAAATATAATCCAGACTCACGTCTCCCAAAATCTTAGTGCAACAATATTTTATTTAATATAGCTAGTATGAGAAAGAGCGTCATATGAACCAGTAACTTAAGTTTGAACGTTTGATTAGTTATGAGACCAGAAAAAGCACTTATCTTGTCAAAAAACACCGAATAAATACTATTTTATGTTTACTACAAGGATACCTACTTGGCCTTTTCGCGACTTATTTTAACCGGATTAAGAAAAAGGAGGTACTTTCAATGTGTACGTATGTGATATCATTAGAATTTAATAATATTTGTGTAGGTAGGTATGTTGATCTAAGGCTTCCAAACACGTGTGGTTTTTTTCGTAAGTGTATGTATGTTTATTTATTTGTATGGTTGTCTACGTTTTTCTCGAAAACGAAAGGTAGAGTATAATTCAACTTAGATCACAATGTAAGTTTCATCAAAATCGCTCTCGTTTTTTTTGAGATATGGCAATAACTTCATGAAATAATAAAAAAATTAAACCGCGTTCAAAAACTGAATAAAAAACTGAAAATAAACGTAACGTTTGCGCACTGTGGGCAAATGTGTTATTGTGAGCTTTTTAGTTAGTTTTTGAATGTGTTTTTTTTCTGTAAAAACCTTCATCCTTCATAAAATACATCTCATCATTCAACGCAAACTCAACTTAACCTGACATCATACACGTATTTGCATAAAAGCTAAGACGCAAGTACAAAGTTATGTCGTTACTTTTCGCACATACATCATACGAGGTTACACAGAACCATCTTTAGTTGAACTTTTTTGAAAGGGAGTAGCGGTCGAATTACAGCTCTTTCCAAATTGGGCTTGTACAAGTTAAGGTGATGCCATGTTAACAAGCCTATTCGAAATGTGACTTTCGAGAGACAAATTACCTCCATCTCATTACAAGATGAGAAGAAATAGGATATTTGTGTATTCATGAATCCCTTTATATAAAATTTTATTGGGTATTTTTAAATTCCAATATGCAGTAAATAGATGAATTTCTGCCTCGGTGGCGCAGCGGTTAGAGGATTCAACTTAAAAGCGATGGCTGCGCCAGAGGTCTTGGGTTTGATCCCTGAGTCGGGATAAATATATGTACGTTTTTCTGTTCAGAAATTGTCAGGGTAGCCAGGAGTTTGGAAGTTGGCGGTGTTTCACCCCCGTGCCTTGGAAAGAACGTACAGCCGTTGGTCCTGCGCCTGATCTCTCTCCGGTCGTGTAAGATTGCTGTCCCATCGGGCTATGAGGGTGAGAAGAATAGAGAGTATTATTAAATAAATAAATATATTGGACACCAATCACATACATTGCTCGGATCCCAAAGTAAATAGCCAATGCACTTGTGTTATGGAAATCAGACTCACGACAGACGGTGGTACCACAACACCCAGACCCAAGACAATACAGAAAATATATTTTTCTACATTGATCTGACCGGGAATCGAACCCAGAACCTCACGAGATGGCGGCGCTTGAAACCAGCGTGCTAGCCACTCAACCACGGAGGTCGTCATTATTAAATAGATAAATACCTTACCATTAGAAATAACGTGTATTTTCTAACTTATGTTATATAAATATAATATTCCGTGACCGCCTAAAAATATCTGCCTTATTATGATGCTAATTCATATTTGTTAAAGAATTATATAAAAATGGCCTGTCAAAATAAATCTAGTTTGTTTTTTCTGACAGATACTTAATACGAAAAGGCATCCTAAATTGAAATTATTCGTTGCTTAGTGCTTATTTTGTTTTGATTGTGATAAGATAAGGGCTCGCCTTAATGCTTGTACTTTAAGTCTGATCAGTCTAATTTTGTTTTATGAAGAAAAACTCAGTGCTTTATTTGAGTTACGATTTCCTTGCAGTCGGCATTGTTTGATTTTATTTGACACTGCGACTTTTAGCAGCGATGCTTTTGCCATGCTAACGCGCGTTAGCATTGATACAGTCGCGATGCACAAACTGGACATTGTCAAATTATGAAATGGATTTTGTCGACTGCATCGATACTAACGCGCCTTAGCATCGATGCAGTCGCGCTTCTGATTCGATGCTACCACGCGACCGTATCGATGCTAAACGTCGCAGTGTGTAAGAGGACTTTCATGTGCTTTTTTCGTAAATGTTTGATTTGAGATGTTCGGTAGAAACGGTCGTAGCATGAGAATCGAGCCCTGGTCAAGTCGCAATATCTTCTAGAGTTACCTTTCTTTATGGAGCTGAGTTCTGTTAGGTATTTTCTCTAACTAAGAATATATGATTTTGTTTAAAGACATTTGCACTTGATTCCACTTGCAAACGTATTCTCTCGTCCTAATCAAACACACTCGTACCTAAGTATAAGTGAGACTCTTAAATAATTAATACACGTACAGAAAGCATGGACAATTACAATAGGGGAGAATTCTGGAGCTTGAATTGTTAATTATAATATACTATTTGGTAAGACTTATGTTTTTTAACATTTGCTCTAAGCTGAATTAAGCTTTGGACGTTTAAGCTTAGTTAAGCTATGAGATAATTCTGACGCTACATTTCAATAGTATATTGAATTAGACTATGAATACCTACAACTCTAATTATGAATCAACAATCGAAAAAAAAAACTCGATACATTCTTGACAAAATATCTCTGAAGTTTTATTTATTTATCATCATAGATTAGCCCTAGTATTTTAGATTGAGGCCTATATTATAAATACCTTATGAATTTAAATAAATACAAAATTAAATTAAAATAATACACTGTAACACTATTTTGGTTTAGCTTTCAACCATGTGCAGTTTTTTACCCCATAATAAAAGCTGTATTTATTTATGATCTCATGCACCTGCTAAAATTTTGCAACAACTTGATCAGCAAGACCTGGAATAAGATCAAACATTAAATACAAGACTGATCGCGATGGCGGAATGTTGAGGACATCTTCTGCCCCATCTAGGGGACATAGGACCTTTAAGTCAAGTAAGTCAAACACATGTTTAATATATAACAAACATGTAATTTTCAGTGATTATAACAATTGCCAGTGGGCATGATAACTGTCGAATTTTTCAAACTGACATTATTCGATTCATCAAAGTTGAGCTCTGTGTTCCACTTACTTGACTTAAAAAGGTCCTATGTCCCCTAGATGGGGCAGAAGATGTCCTCAACATTCCGCCATCGCGATCAGTCTTGTATTTAATGTTTGATCTATAATGTTTTAACTATCTCTTAGTATAAATCATCAAAAAGAGCACTATAATATTTTTTTTGGAAAATCAAGATTTTCATTATTTTTATTATCTCTAACAAAGTCAATCACCCAGAAAATTTTAAAAGTTATTTACGACATCAGTTTCGCCTACCTCATTTCAATGCCCTCATCCTTCTTTTTCTCGAATCTTAACCTTAATCAATTAAAAAACAATTTGTTCTGCAAAAAATATTTGCCTTAATCTCTAATTTTATCAAAAACTTCTGTATAATAACCTAAAGTGATTTTTAAAAAAACCTTTATTGAGCCCCTGAAATATTATCACTTAAAACGAGGTGACCTTCTATACACCGGATGAACTCTAATGTTATAGATATAAATCTAGCAGGACAAGCGTCATTGGGTTAGCGCTAAATGATATGAATATTGGCAATTGCAAAGAGCCAGCTTGTATCTTTACTTGTGTCAGCAAAACTACTACTAGAAAATATTAAAACTTCTTACTAAATAAAAACTGCTGTAAGATTAGATACACAATGTATAAAAAAAGTTGCATTTTTGGACGAAAATATGGCGATGGCGGCACATAAACGACAAGTTCAGAAATGAGAAGATACGTAGAAGAATTAAGGCAACGGACATGGCTCTGAAAAATCAGTAGGCTCAAGGAGTGCCAATGTACAAGGACATTTCGCGAAGAAATGATGACCATTGGGACGGAAAAGTTGTAGATTGGAGACCCTTTGACCAGAGACGCAGCGTAGGATGTCCACCGACAAGATGGACAGACGACCTTTTAAAGATCGCAGGATTACACTGGATGCAGACAACAGGTCGCTGTGGAAAACCGTGGGAAAGGCCTTTGTTGCCAGCAGCGAACGTCCTTTGACTGATAATGATGATGATAAAGTATGTTGTGTTCTTTGATAATATCGTACGTAATGAGAACAAGTCCAACTCCCTTGTTACGCTAACGCATTGTAATGAAAACATAGCTATATATATAGCATATGAGATTAACTATGTTGCTCTTAATTAACTTGCTAATTCAATGTAAACAATGCGTAATAATAACTGTGCCTTTTGTTATAGACCTTATCATACCTAAGAACCTAATGTACATTTTATTTCGTGGCTCGTATTTTCACAAGCATATCCTAAAAAACTCCCATTTCAACGAAAGTTTACGTTAAATCCGCATTGCAAACATGAAAAAATATGCAAATTCACAGTATGTAAAAATATTGATCCAGACCACTTATCTGGTACTTCAAAGTATTTGCACAGGCGGACTGTTTTTTGTTTCGTTATATCTTACTTTTCCAGAATACAGGTTGTCCCGAAAGTGAAGGATAATCCTGTGACCTGTCATATTATTATACGCCAAAAAGTAAATGTTCCACTAATTTTGAGATACCCACAGCTTTAATATTTTTATTTAAATCGCGACACGTGCATTAAAAAAAACATGCCTATTCCACATTTGTCATCATTTATCGTTTTCAACGTCCATGAAACTGAATTGTAATAGAATCCGAAACACTACCTTTGTGCATTAGACTGCCATAAAAATAATTTTAAAAGTAATTGCTAAATAATTATTACCATTGGTTTAATGTTGTTAAAACTCACAGTATCATATTTGATATTCATAAAGATGAAATAAGAAACCAAAAATTGCGCACGGGCGGGACTCCTGCATTTTTTAGGGTAACCGGGCTAAATGCTCTGAAAAATGTCCCGATAATTTTAACCTTGAAAATGACTTTTACAAGACAACATTTTTGGCATAAGCCATAATGTGACCTATTTGCTGTTACAGAATTATCCTTTATTTTTGTAACATCCTGTATACAGCAATATCAAACCCAAGATTTTTAAAGAACAAAAATTTCTACTTATGCCTCAAAGTCCAAAAGATTGTTACATAATACTATTGGGACTATTCCGTATTTTTTAAATCAAGTTCTTCCTTCAATTAATTTCCATATTTTCCTACTAAATTGAGTAATGACCTAAAGACACAATCTATAAACCAGAACAAAAATAAGCCTACAAATAGCAAATACGACTCATACAGAGTCTCGGCGAGTTCCGTAGGCTTAAGTTTTCGAGAGTCTTCGGGAAAGGGGCCGCTCTGCTCTGAAAGAAGGCTATTGTTATAGGCACTGCAAGGTGACAAAACAATGCCTGCTTGTGAGATCTTTTTTTTTACCTTCTCGTGTTGATGTCGCGGTGTTTTATGAAGGTGGTTTCAAAGGTACTTGTTCAAATTAAGCTGAAAATATGCTTATAATATGGTTTGGGCAGAAGAAAAAGCTTTATAGATAAAATCTATATACAGTGAAACTTGGTTAAGTGGGACCTGGATAAGTGAGAAACCTCCATAACTGGAACTCATGCTGAGGTCCCAACACTTTGGCACTGAATTACCTCTGTTAGTGGGACGAGGTAAGCCTCTATATCTGGGATTTGTTCTTTCGATTTATCATGATAGTTACCTCTATAACTGAGACAGCGAGTAAATTTTATATGCATAAACCTCTCTAACTGAGATAACAATGTTTGTTTACTCATTCTTATTCTTCCCACAAATTCGACACGTAATTCCAAGTAGTGTATATTAAAGAAAGTCGTGTTAGTTACACTATTTATAACTAAGAACAGCTGAACCGATTTGTCTAAAACTTGGTGGGGAGATAGCTTAGAAGCAGGAGAAAGACATATGATACTTTTATCCCGTTCGACGGGGCCGGGGCCGAGGCGGTACATGGCCGGGGCGAAACGATGTTCTCTGGGACCGCTTGTTTAATAAATAAATATGTCTATTGCTATTGTCTATATAGTGTTTTGTCTAACACAGTTGCTTTTCACTATTGCAATTTATAATATTATAGGATAAATACTCTAAATTATTGTAAAAAAATATTGCAAACTTTACAAAAACGAAGAAGAAACTTGTTACCGACGCTCATGTTTTTTTAATGGAATAATGAAGTCGATAAAAAGGTTTAGTAGATCTTTTCTCGTTTCTGATAAACTACCCGAAACAAATAATAAGTCAAGCAACAAAGACACTACATCACGATCCGTCATGATCCCAACTGTTTGTCACGTTATCTCTCCTTTTATTTATGTATTAACTAAATCCCCTCCCATCGCAGCGTGATATCTTATAGTTTAAAAAAAAAACTTTATTTCAGGCATCTTGGCCCATAAATTAAACAAAGAAAATAAAAGCCTTCCTCGATAAATAAGCTGTCCAACACAAAAATATTTTTTCAAATTGGTCCTGTAGTTCCTGAGATAAGCGCGTTCAAACAAACAAACTTTTTAGCTTTATAATATTAGTTTTGTCACTAATATTAATAAAACTGCGACATTTAAATCAAACGGTTTTAAATCCTAATTATATGTTAATGTCATGATTAAAATGTTACGATTTATTGTAAACAAGCTCGTGAATTTAAGATAGAGCATGTTTTTTTTTGGTACTTACATGACTTCCTAAAACACGAATGTAAAAGAAATTCGCTTCACTAACCCCGTTTATCCTACCCTGACCCACCACTCTGCCTAATAATTCGTTATTTCACATTATGTTACAATTTTTGAGTGTTTTATCTTTAGATTACAATCACGCGGTTTTCACAAAATGATGGTGACATATTTATCCCTGGTATAGATCGTAGTATCAGAATAATGATCCACAAAATGACGGTATCATATTTACATCTAGCATTTATTCTGACCCTACAAATGTACCTTCAATGTCCCCGGGCGAACATGTCTTGCGATGTTTGACTTAGGACCAAAGGGAATAAATTTATCTTTGTCCACCGCACAGACAGCAGCAGCACCTTAAAATATCCTATAGTTGATAAAAATACGCTCGAAAAGTTGCAACCTTTTGCTTAGAACTGTACAGAGCTTGTTAGCCACGGCAATTCTTTACAAGATCGGCGAAAAAGATTTGGCGGAGTTGCGTAGCTCGGCAAATTATTATCTGGTATATACACAGGTAGAACTTTGAGGCATATTCAGCTTAAACTACATTGAGTTTGGGCGAGATTTGAAACGGGTTGATTTAGCTCTTTATAACATAAACTTAATTCTTCTAACTTGTTGAATAAAAAAGTAACGTTTTCACGTTAATAATAAGGCAGAAATGTGGGGCTCATAGTAAGGTTACCAAAATAATAACAGCTAGAAAATTTATTTTATTTTTATTTTATTTATTTCAATCAATTAACACATATTTAAACAACATAAATGTTCCAGATTGTAACACTTAAACATGTATACACAGAGTTATCAACACAGTACTGAAGTTAAATAACAACAAACAAGCAACTAAAACAAACAAAAATTAAAATAAAGGCCGTAACGATGCACCACTAAAGGAGAATATCATCTAGACTCCAGATGATATTTATTTACATATCATGTATCTAGAATCTAGAGTGATGCATCAATGATGCATTCCAGCATGTATTTCTTAAATTTACACAAATTAAACCTATTAAGATCTTTGCTTTTAAGAAACAGATAATAAAACATTTCGACACATCCTGACAATCGGATTGTAAAAAGAGGTGTTATTATTAAATAATGGATTAAACTTACAGTGAAAGCAATTTAGTTGCGTCCTTTATCACAGATACTTTATCTTCATCTAAAAAAAAATTCAAAATTCAAAATATTTATTCAATTTAGGACACAATATGCCACTTATGAACGTCACTTATGAATAATAAATCTTGGTAGAGCATTTCAACTCACGAGTATGTCTATCTTCTGACATCTTTATAATGGCGTGTGATATTGGTTTGAAAACCAATTCAAAATCAACGAAAATGACGCAAAGTATTAACGTAAGTCTCACAAAATAGAGATACCTTACCTTACCCATTTTTTTTTAAATTTCGTTATCTTAACGGCCTGTTCTTTTTGTCTTACCAAGTTCACATTAGCGTTCATACATAATGACTTTCCTTATTGGAATTGTTAGTTGGTAACGAGTATTATTCTTAAGTCGATGATGAAACAGGCCTTTAATTTTTTTTTTCCATGAATTTTAGTCTAAATCAAACATTGTTTCGAATACGTATACATTTTTTTTCAATTGTGATAAATTATTATGAGCAAAATATTTTGTTTCGCAAAATCTTTTATAAATCGATAATTAAAAATAAAAAAATACCCTAAAATCAGAATGCCCGGACCTTTTACAAGCACAAATGTATATCTTGACAGTGCTATTAGCTCTTATCGTAGGTTTCAAAAACATGAACAAAAAACTGAAACCCCCTTTAGTGTTTTAACAAACCTAACGAGTGAACGTATTTTTTCAGCATTTTTCCAGCAGAAAATAACATCAATGTTCATGGATATTTTTGCATCAGAATAGTATTTGTTTGTTTTATATCATACCTACTCTGTAGCTCGAATATTTATTGTGAAGCGTTCGAATATCGTGGATATTTCGGTACTTTGTGGGAAGTTCCTCAGTAAGTAGTCTTTTAGCTGAGGTATCAACACAAAAACTGTTTTATCTCATACTGACCGAAATATGTGTTTCTAGCTGTTTCTAGCTATACTGACCGAATTATGCGTTTCTAGTTAGATTCTCTTTTCTTTTTAGGGTTCCCTAGCCGAATGGGAAAAAACGGAACGGAAATAGTTTCGTCTAGTTTGTCTGTCTGTCCGTCCGTATGTCACAGCCTCTTTTTTTGTAACTATAAGGATCACACTGTTGAAATTTGGTAGGAAGATGTATCATGCGAACCGCTTTACGATTCTTATATAAAAAAATGAAATCTAAGTAGGGGTTGGGGGGGGGGATAAGTGGATCCCTAATTCAGTTAAAGTTGGCACGGAACCCTCAGTGGGCGAGTCGGACTCACACTTAGCCGGTTTTATTTATTTAAATAACAAAACAAAACAAAACCATACAAGACTCTCCCCGAGTTGTTTTTAAACACTCTTGCGGCTTACAAAGCTTGTGAAATTGTATTGTTTGGAAAACACGCACACCCCAAAATAAGCGACGATATTATTCTACAGTTTAATTTTCTTTTGGTGTGTTACGATAACCTTTAGTTTTTTTGTTGAGTTAACTATCGATTACGAAACCAAGCCTACGAAACTAAAAAGAGGAAATAAACTTTTTTCAGTAACCAACATCATTTTGCACTTTGCCATATTTTAAAGGTAAATTGCAACTTTTACTTGGCTGGAAGTTGAGGAGGAAACTGTAAAAGCAATTAAAGTTTGTGAAAAACATTTTTGTAAGGGGACTGACTAAGTAAGTACCTACTTACGAATACGTATTGATTCTGCCGTTGTTTCACTTCCCTTTTCTCCGTTTAAGCATTCTTTATTACGTAACAGTGATTAGTACTCTAGCTTTAATGCATGACCAAGTTTGCTATTTGGTATTATCAATCAACAATTTATATTCATTTTAATAACAATCGAAAGAAAATATTCATTATTTCTCTTTTTGTTGCTTTGCCAATTTTAAACGGCTAATGTAATACTAGTAGTCCCAAGCGACTTCGTCCGTGCGTTTTGAATTTGCTCCCTTCTCCTTCCATCGTAGCGTGATGTCTGATAGCCTAAAGGCACCCTCGATAAAAATAAATTGAAATCGGTCCAGTAGTTCCTGAGATTAACGTGTTCTAACAAACAAATAAACTCTTCAGCTTTATAAATATTATAATTCGATAGTAGATTTCATAATTCGATCCAGCAGAAAAATAGTCCATAAACGGATGTGATTTTCGTCGCACACATCCGTCAATTCATTTGCCAACACACGCTTTTCCTTTGACAATGACCGAAGATTATCCCGCTGGCTCTTTATTGACTGAAGCCGACCATTGTGGCGTGTGCGGTTGAACGCCGACCAATTGAACTTCCAAGCTACGAGACGGTTTTCGATTAAGGCTGAGAGACGTTTGACAGTAGTACAATTAATGCTATTTGCTAACATCATGTAGGTTTTGCTACCTATATGTGCGTATGTAAGCTACAGTGGAATTGCCAATGGTTTGGCCGTTGGGGCAAAAAAGTTAAAGATTAAAGACCCTTCGACCAAAAACGCAGTGTAGGACGTCCGACAAGATGGACAGACGACCTTATATCCTTTAGGTGTAAATATCACGCTACGGCGGAGATGGAGGGAGCAAACTCAAAACGCACCGGTTGCGGAGACCACTAGAGTGAAGATATATTCCCACTTGCCTCCAGTTTACAGTTTAAATAGTCAAAGTTACGTGCAGTGATCATAACTCATTTTTTTGTAATTGATACAAAGATAATCATCACTATTAATTGGTAAGATCTGTTTTATCAACCTCCTGGAGCGTTCAAGTATAACGTAACGCAATTTTCTAAGATTTTCACCCCCCCCCCCCCCCCTTGACTTTGTCGTAATTATACTTAATAAAACAAGAGATTTTTACTCCATGTTTTCATAGGTAGCTAAAAATGTATAATACTTATGACCAGTTGTTTAATGAAAAATCAAGGTTTGGGTTACATATAATACTAATGTCATTTTTACATTTTAGCAGTTAACTTACCTGTGTAAAATAATTAAGCATTATTGCTTTCTTCTTCGCGGTCGTCACGATCAAATTTCGTATAATATTTATAATTATGTTCTATAAACTTTTCTTTGTTTTTTCTTCTGCTTTCCAAATTGCGTTGGCATTTTTTTGACACAGTTGCGGTGGCAAGTCAGCATGAGAGCCTTTATAGGCCAAGAACAGCTGGTACTACAAATCTCCCTCTTTTGATGACATTACAGTATGAACACTATGAACTCACTTTAATAACACCGACTACAGCAATGTGCTTTTGCATGCATACCAACGAATACTGACAACGAAAACAATATTAAATGATGTACAATAAAATCTAGGAATTTCTCGTAAAATATAGACGAAAATGTTTGCCAACTTGCGACAAATTCAAAATGACGACCAGACTAATAAAATCAAAGGATTCCCCGTAAAACGTAAATGAAAAGGGTTGCCAATTTGGGAGGTTTCATGCCCTAATTAGTTTTTTTTTAAACGTTACGTAACGTATTGTAAGTAAGTCTCCCTCCCGCCCCTGTAACGCATCGTAACGAATTGCGAGACACCCCCTTCCCCCCAAATCGCGTTACGTAATAATTGAACGCCCCCTGATACAGCAGTATATGATTTAAAAATTAACCGCATGTATTGACAAATAAATGAAATTTTACTGGCTTGTTACTAAAGCAGATTAACATTTGAAGTATCAAAAAAATATAGACATAAAGATGAAATAAGTAACCAAAAATTTGCGCACGGCCGGGACTCGAACCATCAACTTTCTGGCTAACCGGGCACGCTCTACCAATTGAGTAACCGCGCTGTCAGTCCGACCTTGCGAAATTTGTGGTCCCTTATCGATACGTCATTATGCTTGACGTTTGAAAAAATATAGAGTTATGCTTATCTAATTTTCTATCCACTAAATAATAATATCTACAATCAAACAAAAAAAAAATCTGTAATAAAATTATTTTTAATAATATTTATACTTATAAATTTAAGAATTAATATTGAAAATTATTGTAATTAAAGTTATGTATATTCTTGTGATATTTTATCTTATGGAAACGTAGTTTTGATTTCATAATTTTCAGAATCATATGTATGTATATTCTTACACGAGTTTGTCCGCTTCGCGACTGAGCACACGATAAGGTCTTACTTTTTATTAATATTCCGCCACTGATTAAACTCTTTGCATTACCAAGTGGGTAGAAAATGCTACAAGGCATTAAGTGCAATAAAGTTAATAAAAAATAAGTTCAATAGAGGAACTTCTTTTGCCTCTGAATAGAGGTTAGTAACAGAAAAGTTCAAAATAGTAAAAGCTGTGCTGTATTTGATTCTGTCAAATGCAGTTGTTTTCCTTTGGTGACTAACAAGAACGTTTCAAATGTCAAAGGTGTTTGTAATAGAATTCATAAATGTCAATAGTTTGCCCCGACACTCTGGTGCAAGATCATTGTGCAAGCGCTATGAATAAGCAATTGCATATAGCTCTAGCGCGTTTATTTATATTTATTACTCGTAAGATGATAAATTGGGGATTTTAGGGGGTACAAATGTTAAGCCATGCCCCTGTCATTTGTAGAACAAATTTCGCCGAAAAGTTTTGTGTGGGGCTGCTCGTAGGGGGGAAACTAACACTGACTTTCAGAATGTGAAAATAATGTATTTATAACAAACGAGAAAAAATAAAACTAAGACATGTAACATAAAACAATAACATAAAATCTACCTATTCAAAAACGAAACCATTTCCTAACGGCAAGGAGAATATGATGCTGGCTGCGTTGCCGCGTTGGATTGATATGCTAATCCTTCAAGCTAGGAACCAGCCAGCTTTATTATTAGCTGTTACATAATTTAATTTTTGCGCAATTTTTCTAAACAGCAAATTTAAGAATTAATGATTTAATTATGCGTGGCCCTTAATACTTAATTGCACAAGTAATGATGAACGAAGGTGGACTGAATAATGACTAACCGGTTAATTTCGTTTAACCATGATTAGTGTTGTAAAATGATATATCTGACCAGTTACATTTATAATAAAATATATACGACCAATCAAACACTGTCAAATTTAGTCAATTTAACCGTATTTGATGAGCCGTCAATCAAAATTGACTCAAACCTTGACTTATATTTCGCAAAAAAACATTTTTTTGTCTTTGTGGGAATTAGTTGTGATTACTTATTATGCCTTTTTAGTGTATTTACCTACTAAAAACATTGTCATCATACATTCATAAATAAGAAATTTCGAACTAAGAACTTGTATAACACTAAACTAGACTTCAATAGTTTGTTAATTAGGTCGAAGAAGATGTTAAGACCGGGAGTTTCACAGAATTGCGCGAAAGTCACATTACCTATCGATTTCGACCAATCGCGTACGCACAACCGTAAAAAGAAATAATATATCACTGAAATCAATATGATTGAAAACTATTTATGACTGCTTTTGACCAATTTGGCAGTCACTATAGTCATTTTTAACAATCAATCGCAACTACTAGCAATTGATGATAGTCAAGTTCCTACAAAACATCTCGAGAATAAAGCATCTAGACTAGACATATTACCGTTATATAAAGTTCAAAATCAAGAAAATAGCCCCCTTTTTCAGTTGGTTAAGTTGATGTAATGTACCATTTATACTTAAATCGTCTGCTTTATAACTGGCATACGAGTAGAGCATCCTATTCGATATTTCAGCAATACAAAGCTTCACTTTTTATTTTAATTGCCAAAATTTCGTACTTACTTTGCATAATAATACATCATATTAACATGCACTATAAATTCTAACTACCTGCACGACCATTTCTTGTTTCCAAGCTCCTAGTTAACAACTAAAACACAGTACAATTATTAAGTCCAGATAATGTCACTACACAGCAATTAAACGGGATATTGAGTCGTCCCTATGCATAGATTATACCGCTAACTCATTTGAATCAACCTTGACAGTTCTGTGTGCTAACGTTGAGGTCGAAGAAAATTATCTTCGCATTCAAGAGCTTTTCACTGTAGTGTGATATATGCATCCTAATCTGTTCTGCCCTGAAAAAGGCGCTAGCTTTTAGACACTGCGCAGGTGTTCAAAATTGTTAGTTTATTAAGTTAAACGGACAAAATATACGATGCCGAAGATACGCTTAGATGGCTTCTATTAGTAAGCATTTTTACCAATTATTTTGACTTCAGTACCGATATTGGCAATGATTTTGGATGAGGTATAGTTCCGTATATGATTTTGCCCCAATATCTGGAGCGCGCTCACCCAACAAATTCGTTCATTTTCACAGATGTTCCATCACGTATCCCAGTCCTAAATGGAGTGTCCCATGTGTGAACAACAGTATCTCAAATTGCGACCCTAGTGACCGGTCGTCGCTGCTGGCTACGTGACGGTCGAAGTGATTTTCCGGTAAATACAGCCTTTTTGGGAACAAGTGTCAGTGTGGTAGTTAACAAGATTGTGAGGAATAGTTAGTTCGTGCGTGAATATATCGAGATGGCTACCCTTCGTGTGAGACTGTTAGAGACGATTAAAATTTTTTTTTACTAAAAAAGTAAAAACTGACATCAAAAATAAAATGCACTAAAAAGTCTTAAATAAATTCATGAAGTCATAAAAGAGGGTATAAAAGTAAATTATTTTTGCAAATAGGCCCATCGAGGAAACTTTTACACGTCCCAATATAAATCCTACCACAGCTTCAGGACAATTGTGGGCTAGCGCTGAGAAGCAGCTGCGCAACAAACTCAGTTACTATTGTCAATGCCTCTTTTCAAAAGTTTTACAATGTTTGTAGAATTCATGCAAGTCCATACATTAGTATCTTTTAAATTTTCATACCCCCATATAATACCCTTTCGTTATTAGGGTTTCTTTAATGACAGTTTTAAATTTATTGACCGGTAAGTTTACAGCGTGTTCTGGTAGTTTATTGAAAAGTTTATTACATTTCCCTATGAAAGAATTACCAACCTTTCGAAGCCTAAATTGTGGAATAGCAAGCTTATTTTTATGCCTAGTACTATACGAGTAATTGTGTATATCAATTTTTATCGTGAATGAATGTAAATTTGTGCGGACATATATTTAATTTTCATAAATATACTGAGAGGCTACAGTTAATATTCTAATTTCTTTAAACACCTCTCGTAGGGAATCTTAAGGATTTAGATTATAAATAGCTCGCACGGCTCTTTATTGTAATACAAAAATTGATTCTATATCAGCAGCCGAGCCCCACAGTAAATACCGTAGGATATCAAGCTATGGAAATAACTAAAATAAACTAACCTAGCTGTTTCTATATCAGTCAAACGTCTAATCTTTCTAACAGCAAAAGCAGCTGAGCTTAGTTTCCCTGACAAGGTGTCTATTTGAGGACCCTATTATAGTTTGGAGTCTAAAGTGATTCCCAAGAATGTTGTGGAGTCGATAATATCAAGCGATTTGTCTTTTAGCTTAATGACATGACTCTTTAAAGGACTCCAGTTTAAGCGAACGATTATTTTTGAAATCTGTGCCTGGAGGGATGATGCTTGAGATGGCCAAAGGACAAATTACCTTAGTTCTGTCATTATAATCACTGAACTCATAAGCGTTAAGGAGTTCCACCATCAGCTCGGCCCGAAACAACGTTGACTACCAGACGTAAAAACATGTACATTAAGATACTAGCACGAAAATACTGTACGTGCTTTCATAATTTGAGGGTATCCCTGAGGGAACAAATTTTCCAACTCGATCCACAAATGACTGAGATATGAGGTCACATACATACAAGAAAAACTTGATGCTAATGTTTTCAACGGCTATGTTTTCTCAAGCCTAGATTATTATTATTATAAATTATCAAGGTAAGAAAAGACTGAGTGGATACATGACCTAAATACACATAGAGGTCATCTTCAAAAAAAAAGCTGCAGATGATAGACAGTGTTACGCTACATGAATATATTTAAAGTGTTAGTGGTATACATTTAACTACTATTACCGGAGTATGGAACTGACAAAACGAACAAATCTCGTGCGCTATAAATTCACGCTTCCGATCATCAACTCATACAAATGATTCCATATTTAAAATTCAAATTTTAAGTAATGTATCTTAATCTCGTCGTCGAATTTTCCCCGCTTTTTTACTAGGCATAGGTTATCTATATATGGTAAAAACAACACACTGTTGGGTGGTATACAACAAATAATCTGAATAATATATTTTTGCTTCTTTCCAGTTTATTGCACAAACTCGCCAATCATAACAATATATCTTTTAACGTCCTCATGGAATGAGTCATAAATGTTTTATGATAGAGAAAAAGCTCCGAGATAGAAGCTGCAAAAGATATAACAATAATTTAAAAAATGTATTCATTTACTGACCTGTGTTTATTATTACAATAGTTGTAATATGAACAGATATCATGTTATTTACGTTATACTAGCTCCAGCGATCTTTGTTTCGCCCCCTGACCTCGTCCCACCCCGACCCTGTAATTTCGTATCTAACTCCGGACGGTGACGAATTTAACAAAGTAAACATCATGAAAATCGGTTTCGCCGCTCAAGTGTTTTTCTTTAATAATATCCTTCTGCTGACAGTAAGGACCCCAACAAAAAATGCAAAATCGGTCCAGCCGTTCACGCGTAATGCCGTAACCAAGGCAAATATGACTTCATTTTTATATAAAGAGATATTTGGACAATGCCGTATTTATTTTACTACGTATACGGAAGATTTACTCCAATGCTGATAATTGGCAGACACACAGCTCCCTAGGGCCCGATATTTATCGTCCAATCAGTACAATGAACGACTTAATATACATCACGTACAGCGGGCATTTGTGGCTTCTTTTCCAACAACCCATCTCATTTACATCACAATGAGGCATTCAGTGGTTACGAGAATGTATTTAGGACATGCTTGATAAGATTGCTATGCTCAAATGATGATACATACAGAAAAAGTTCTTCTTTCCAATGATTTAATTTAATTTATTGAATGTATTTATCACGTAACTTTGACATTGTATTTCAAGATGAAGAAGAAGATTCAGGATTGATTATTTTATTATATTGACTTTAAATGATCCTTGAATTATAATTATTTTTCAATTTGCTTTATTTATTATAATATATTTTGCATGCCAAAATTTTGGTAAAAATTGTGGACTTATGTAATTTACCTACCATCTATTA
This sequence comes from Pyrausta purpuralis, assembly GCA_963924145.1. Taxonomy (NCBI): domain Eukaryota; kingdom Metazoa; phylum Arthropoda; class Insecta; order Lepidoptera; family Crambidae; genus Pyrausta; species Pyrausta purpuralis. The sequence continues at coordinate 23,038,906 of OZ001659.1, forward strand.
AAATCATGTTTTGAGCAAATAAATATTAATTTAATTTCATGTTCCACCATTGATCCACTTGCACAGAATAAAATATTAGAAAAAAAATATTTTTAAGAGTGACAGATAATGAATATATATTGTATAGATATTTCATATTGAACACCGCTGCATCTAGCTGATTTTGATAAACAAACTTAATTATAACCATATAAAAAAATGGGTATTCATATATTTTTAAATAACCGCTTCCGTTTTCCCTCGAGTTCCGAATTGCGTCATTTTCTTAACACAAATGACTCACTTATAAATTGTCAGACGAACAGACTCCGAACTAAGATTTATAACCTAATCTGAACCAAGGTCAGCTTAGTACACTTTTACGTCTCAATAGGCACCTTCGTAGATTGGTTTCCTGCTTTAATTAAGTTTATTAACTTTTATCTCATTTGGCATTATCTGAAAACGTGTTAAGAGTTTGGGTCGTAAGGCTGTAAGGTATAGTAAAGGGCTATTTGTTATTTCGCCAATTCTATATATATATTTCTATTATATTATAATGTTGTTTTAACATTATAATATACTAGAATATATATATATATATATATATATATATATATATACCACTTTAACATTATAATAATTTATTTTAGCTCCCACACAAAACTTGAGTATTGCATATTTAGTGTTTGCAAGGTTTGTTAGTATCACTTAAACATTAAAATTTTAATATTAATCAGGCACAATTAAAACAAAATCTATTCACTTCAAAGATCAACGCACTCAACACAACATCAAATCAATTTATTTTCGCTAAAAATATTACTTACCAACAGAACTCAAAACGAAGATGCAACCAGCTTGCTCCATGTCACCGATTCGAAATCCACACAATTTTTCATTTAGAAAAAAACAAAAAAGCTTGAAGCGCACATCGTCACAAAATACTAGCCACTCACACGATGTTTATTTGTTTTTGAGTTACGTCTCTACGTGGAAGGGCGGGCCGGGCGGCGAGCGTTCCTCCCAGCGAGCGACCGACTACTGGGGCTGAAACCGCCCAAGCTTCGCAACGTAAACAAAGCTTTTAAGGCTCAGTTACACTGGCTTAAGTTTTTGTCGTAGCATTGCACTTGTTGCAGATAATGATTTTTTGCATTAATTTAGCTGTACCTACTGATACTAATAATAAATCCCGTTGGAGAATATGTTCCTCAAAATAAACTGATGATGTCTTATCAATTTACTCGTTATTTTATTACCTTTGGTCATACCTAGTTAAAGTTACTTGAACTAGTTTTTAACAAATTCTGAGATCATAAACTAATTACGAAAACATAGTTCAGTTCACTGTTCTATTAATTTTTTATTTATTTTGTCACTATCTTAATAACCTTAAAAATTCTGGTGAGACTACGCCTCATGGGCGTGCATTTCATATAGGCAGTTAAGCAGTGCCTACCTCGTCATTATAATAGCAAATCAATATTACAATAATATCTTTAAACTAAAAGCATTTTTATTATCAACTTACATACATTAAGTACTAACGCTCAACTTTTAATCGAAAATATTTAGGTAGTAGGCTGCCCAGCGGCTGTTTGCTAAATACACGCACACTCTTGCAATCGCCCCTCGTACCTACAATGTCACACAATGATGATATAAACCCGACCGAATTGCTGTTCATATCATTCAAGGTCACAGGTGATATTCGCATCATGGACTTCTAAAGTAGGCATGCATACTATCTTCTTTCTCTATCTGTTCCCACTGGAGAGAGATTTTGTCCTACTCGCGCGCACATGACGTAAAATAATTCGGAGTCTAATCAAAACACATCTCTTAGGAGAAACTTTAATTTGGAATTAAGGTAGAAATGATTTATATTAATAAACCATGGTTTTAATTTAAAGTGATTGTGATATACAAAAAGTAATGCAACATTAATTAAAAGAAATATAAATCTTTCAAAGAAGATTATGTGCAAGCGGAAATTTCGTCGTTACTCGTCTATCCGATAGTAGATGGCGCGACGTTGCAATTTCCTACGCCTTTTTCCTAATTCATAATCTTTAACAATTCTCAAACTAACGATATTATGAACACAGGAAAGTCCGTAATTTTACTTTAATTTATTTTTCTTATGCAAGTAATTCAACCAAGCTAAAGTGTTGGTTTCAAAATAATGCAAACATTCTTTAAAAGTTTGTGGCAGCCATTTTTATCTATGGAGTTCTTGTTTTGCTTTTCGCTTCCTTCCCGCAAGTGTTAAAAACCTTAAATTTCAAGTAAACAGTTTAATTTCGATTGAATAAAAGTGTTTTCGGGGTTTGTTTATTTTGCATTCGAAGCGATAGTGAAATTGCAGTGTTACTTTGAGTGCCATAAAATTCATTTTGTGTGTGATAAGGGTTCAAAAGAAGATTCGTTTTGTTTTGAAAGTTTTAACCGTGCGCTGATGCCGTAACTAAAGGCAAGACCTTTGCTTGTGAATAAGGAAGGCCAAAATCGTATCATAGCCACTATGGGTATCAGTTAAATTGGCATGTCATTAGAAAATCATCCACTTCCTTGATACTTGTGTGTGGTGTAAAATCATCTTAAACACGGCTTGTTTGCTTCCTTCATAAATAGCAGAGAAAAAAACCTAGGTAAGCTATTATTTGCTGGTATTACACCGTCATTTTCATATAGCTCTATACTAGACACAAAATCTAAGAACGATATTGAATTTGTTAAGAAGTTCGGAATCAAAATTAGTATGTGCCTACTCCATTAAAAATTTAATGCACGCCCCTGCTACGCCTCAACCCATGAACTTTATTGTATCATTAGTTATCCCTAGATTACTGTTGTTAAAGCTGTAGCATTTGGTCGCAATGTTAGGAAAATGACAAATGAGCAATTTTGGTATTGTACAAGGGATCTAATTTGTGGGTATAAGTTTAGAAGGGCGGTTTGTTTAGGCGCGTAGTTCATTTACTCCATTTATTTAAGGACGTACTGTGGAATTTACTAGCACCTGCTCACTTCGTAATAAAATAAAGTTCCGGATGATATTAAAAACTGAAATATTAACAAATTTTAATTAAAACTATATAAATGGCTGATTGATCAAAAAAATATACGACCTGAAAGATTTTATTCGACCCTAAAATAAAATTTTATTTTTGCCCTCGTTTGAAATGCTTTCATTAATTTTTATTCGAATCAATCACTTTTTTCTTATCCTATCGATGTTAAAATTTTGTGTGCCATTTGGAATAGCAAAACATGTACACAATGTTTTCTAGAGGTAACCCCCTTCATATACCATGTTTTCGTACAAATAATGTTTCTGATTTTTTATTTACTCCGTCATGTTATGTTCATGTATTTGATACAAACCACGTTTTTAATAAACGTTCAATTATGTAAGAATAGTTGCACCACGTTTTGTCTCATTCAAATATTAATCATTTAGATGTGTGAAAGACACGTTTGCGACGTAATCTTTACATCCTTATCGTTGTACGTTGTACAATGTTCTTTTAAATCCACGATCTCCCCCCTATCGCAAAGACGTTTCCACTTTCTGCAAACCACCAACGACCAGGTTAACATGCGTTCTTGCCGTCGACTACACCTTTCCTTTCCCCCTTTCTCCTCCCAATGCTACTCACACTCGTTTACTGTTCAGTCCGTTCGACTGTAGAATTCTCTACCACTGCATATCCGACAATCCCAGTCCCTTCCGGTGTTCAAAGCTAGGGTAAAAGCGCACTTCCTTTCGCTATAAAAATTGACGGATTTTTTTTCTATAATATATTTCATAGTATGCACGTATATTATATGTATTTTATTAATTATATGTATTTATTAATTATATGTATTTATTAATTTGTTCTGTATTTATTCATTTGGTTTATTGTATTTGTGATATAAGTGTATAGTATAATATTAAAATTCCAGCAATATTTTTGCACACCGTTTCTACCTCACTGATAAACGTTGTTTCCTCTACCCAATGGTTGTCTGGAAGAGATCGCTTCCAGCGATAAGATCGCCAATATTGTAAAAATGATTTGCTTGAATTGTTGTTGTTTCTTGTGTCCTTACTTGTGCAATAAAGAATATTTATTTATTTATATATAAAGTAACTAAACATGGTATAACTATTCATAAGTTATTCAACGTTTATAAGTAACGGTGTTGGGGTTAGGGGTAGGGGTAAGGCTTAACTTGTAATTTATAGTTATGTTAGAGTGCTTGGTGCAAACCAAATTGATAAAATACTTCCGTTCAAATTTAAGAAATTGACCTTCACCACTAACACATATGTACTCGTATGTCCAAAAACGCCTAGTTGACGTGCTCTTGTTATACGCATTCTCATGCAGTATTTTGAATTTGTGCTGTCAGCGTTTCTGAAACCATCAAAGTGCTGCAGTGGAACCATAAAACATAAGCCAAGGGCACTAGCAAGTTTATTATACATTCATCAAATATTTAGGTACAAATATCTTCTCAATGGATGTACTGTAAACCCTTGTTACTGAATCAAAGTAATAACTCAATATAAGCTAACAACCTATAACATTACAATATCTATATATGTATCAGCAAATAAGCTCATTTTGATGATCAGAACTTAGTAGACTCTAGCATAAGTCAAAAGATCCGTCCGCACACATAAATTTTTCTTACCAGCAATTTCCTAACGCAATTTCTGTTGAAACCAATATATTCCGGTGACTTGCGTTTTTGAAAACACCTCTATAAGGCTAAGCGCTCACAAATTAGTTCATTTTACAAATTAAATAACTTTTCCATTAAAATAATATCATTCATAACTGGTTAGAATTTTCATTGCCATGTTCAAAATATTAAACTGAAATCATATGACATACCTACCTCTATAATATACCTTCTTTGGCTTCATAATCACTGAACCAGTGGCCACAAGTAGGCGGCAGGAAATGTTATTACATTTTGCCTCGATAAGTTTAATTTTCTGATTTCCTGCTCCATCAAATATCCTTTTTAACTTATGTTTCTATATATTTAATAAATCATAAAAATCTCATACTACACATTTAATTGATTGCCTCCTTTTTTGAAGTCAGTAAGAATATTTGTAATTTTAAAAGCATTAAAGAAATCTTCCAAAACAATAAGTGCACGAAAACACGAACTTTGTTTCGGCGCTTTTGAGCGCCACTATTTTTGAATCACTCGTGTCAAGATGGCATTTGATTTTTTGGAATGAAAATTAGCTGTAATCGACACCGGAGGAATTTGACAGAATATAACTCAATTTAATGAGTACTCACGTATATATTTCACGTGATTTTTCGTTGTTCTTTTCATTCGTTTTCGAATGTACCTCACACGCTATAGCCAAGCAACTGATTCAAATAAAGAGTTACCGGTTGTACGACAGGTAAAACTGTGTCGAGACTTACGCCACAGGATAAACTAGTTGAGATATATTGTTTGTTGTGAAAGGGAAATGGAAATCGATTCTAGAGCACTTAAGGTTCTAGCACAAGGTGTGTTGGGAAAATGGAAAATCTTTACGTTGGTTGTTATTGAAAAGATTTCAATAAAAGCTTTCTGCTTGCGTTGAGGTGCGCTGAATAGGTACCTGGCTACTCAAGATTTGTGATCGTTTTGCTCCATGAACAGCTTAAAACTTGGCACAAACAGAATTATAAAAACTATCTGGAATCAAAAATATTGTGCAAGAGGATTTAGAGAAGCCAAGTTTCAGCTTCATGTTGTTGTGTATGTTACGGACGACGGCCTCTGTGGTGCAGTGGCTAAACACGCTTGTTTTCAAGGCGTCGCCGCTCCGATGTTCCGATGTCCGACGTGCTCCGGGTTCGATTCCCGGTCGGGTCAATGTAGAAATATAACTTTCTATATTGTGTCGGGTCTGGGTGTTGTGGTACCACCGTTGTGTCTGATTTCCATATCACAAGTGCTATAGCTACTTACTTTTGGATCAGAGCAAAGAATGTGATCGGTATCCTATATTAATAAGAGGAGAAGAATCATTTGAAAATGTTAGCAGAGCTCTCTCTAAGATATTAAATTGGTTCACTAGCAATAAATGTATTAAATTTACCATGCCTAACGTGAAGCAAGCTACCACAGAAATTCTACTCAACGGTGAAAAATTAAATCTTTCAAACTCCTCTGTTTTTCTGGGCATTACATTGGATTCGAAATTGCAGTGGGGACCACATGTTGACGCTCTGGCTGGGAGACTCGCTTCAGCTGCCTTTGCGGTTAGAAAAATTAGACATTTAACTGATGTTGAAACAGCAAGGCTTGTGTATTTTAGTTACTTTCATAGTCTAATGTCTTATGGTCTTCTCTTGTGGGGTTCTGCTGCGGACATCGATACCATCTTTATTTTACAGAAAAGAGCCATTCATGACATTTACAAACTTAGTCCTCGCGAATCCCTGAGAGAATTCTTTAAGGAAATTAACATCCTCACTGTCGCTTATCAATACATATATGATAATATCATGTAAATACGCAAAAATTTAGATTTTTTCATAAAAAAGTGACATACATTCGTATAACACACGAAATGAAAACAAACTTGTCATTCCAAACTTCAGGTTAGATAAAACAATGAATTCATTCCTGGGAAATTGTGTCAAATTTTTCTACTATATACCTAATAATATTATCGAACTACCTATTCATAAATTTAAGTTACATGTCAAAACTACCCTCATGTCGAAGGGGTATTATAAAATTCAAGACTATCATAATGACGAAAATGTATGGACAGTCCAGCCTGCACCGAACTGATGTACCTACCTGTTTATTTTGATTTGTATCATTTTTGAGGCAGCTAGTGGTGACTGAGTTTGTTCCGGCGTTTCTTCTCAGCACTTGCCAAATTGTCTGTGTCTTGTCTCGAAGCGCTAGTAGCGCCCAACATAAGGAGACATGTTCTAGCCCCACACGGGCCATAATTAATTGATATTACACTTATTATTGACGTTCATAAGTAACATTTTGTGACCTAAATTGAATAAACTATTTTTGACTTTGACTTTGCTTTTGAATTTATGAATTAATATGATTATGTTTGGAAAAACACGAATTCTAGAAATTGTACACAACTTCTAGGAAATGTTTACAATTCCGAAGGTATTTAGAAAATGTATAAAACGAACAATAGGCGTAAAAAATGTATACTTATATGTAATATGATTAATAAAGTATATTGATAGTATGATTAATATATAATATCTAGATTTTTTACTATTTAACGGATCAGAGTTTTATTAAGGCGCTTATTGAGACAATCAAGCAGCAATCAATAAAATATATTAAATTTCCGATTGCTGTTTAGGAGATGTATAAATGTTGTGACATATATAACTTTTATCATTAATTTCCCGATGAATTTAGGAAATATATACATTCCTAGGTATTGTATACATATCATACATTACCTGTGACATGCATACTGTGATGTAAAAGAGAAGCGATGTACAGACTGTGACCATATAAAATAAAATAAAAAGGAAGTATAAAATAAAAAATATATGATCTTGACAAGACTTTCAACAAAAATGAGATTGAACTGGTAATTTTTAAAATGCCCTATTTAAAATTTTTAAACATTTTCAATAACCGCAATCATAACTTTGTTATTCATACAAATACTATGAAAAACAAGGTTATATTTGCTACCAACAAAATATTGTGGTATTTTGACTAAGTGCAAGTCAGTGGATCTCTAATTCAGTTAAAGTTGGCACGGAAACCTTAGTGTACGAGTCTGACTTTCAATTGACCGGTTTTTAGAGAGTTCTGATCCGACGAAAAGTGCACCTGGCTGCTAAAACTGTAGCGCTTCCACATTTTACCTGACTACGTAAGGCAAAGGAATACTGATAGAACAATGATCAATTAGTATCACATTAATATGTAGATCTATAAATTATAAGTAGGTTTACAAAGTTTATTATTATTGAATACTTCAATGTCCAAGATGACGACGACGCGTTTGGTGTATTGGTTAGCGCTCCTGCCAGACTATTACGCCGTCGCGTTTTCGAATCCTGCAAGGGGCAAACGTTTGTTTGATGAGCATGAACATTTGTACCAGAGTCATGGATGTTTATTATGTATTTAAGTATTTATGGGAGACGCCCCCGTCATAATCGTTGTCTGGTATTCGTAACACAAGGATGAAAATTCCGAAACCACGATAATTGGTGTGTTGTCTGGCGCATATTTATTTATTTAAATGTACTATCATTCACTTATTTGTGTTGCCACTTATCGCGCCAGCTTATTCTCTTGCGCGGAAGCGCTTCCTTTTGAAGTACAGCGCTGAAATTGGAAGAAAAAAAAGGCGCGATGTCAGACCGTAACCGGGCGACAAGAAGCGTTTTTTGGTTGAAACCATGGATTCAAAGGGCGCCGAAGTAGTTAATAATAATAATATATATATATTTATTTCTCTTCACAAATAGGTAATTACAAAGCAACTTTACATTAACTTAAGGGTACACATGAAATTTTTTACCAGTAATTTGTGAAAGACTGGTGTCTGAAGTAGGTTTCTGAAAAACCTGTGATACAGATCACCAGGCCCCCCTCACAGATGGCTTAAGTAAAGTATTAAGAATACCTTATGCATTAGTATTAAACATAAGTTTTGTTTAACATAACTAAAATTATGAGATTGTGTTTGTACGTGCATAATTTGGATGTGTGTGTGTGTTTTTGTTGGTTTACTGTTTGTCAGAGAGGTAGCGAATTTGAGCTAATTTATAAATATAAAGGTATTGAGAAGGTAAAGCTTTTATGTGTCGATGAGTATCTTTATAAAACCAGTATAGTAAGAAGGTCTTCGGTAGTGTTGTAGTCTAGCATTTTAAGATGTTGGGTTATGGCTATTTTGCATGCTCGTCTTGGGACCGAGTAAAAATTTGAGCGAAAAAGAGAATACTATTGAGCGAACAATTGAGATATCGTGTGCGGAGCTGGACGACTACATTATTGTCTGTGTTTATAGACCCCCAAGTGGAAACTTTAAATTATTTGAATCTGTAATGGAAAATGTGTTAAACAAAATATGTAAAACTACAAAGAAAGTAGTTGTATGTGGAGATTTCAATGTGGACATTATAGATATTTCGGAGGAAAATCGCGTTCGGTTTTTGAGCATTTTCAAATCATTTGACCTCACTCCGATTTTCGCTGAGCCCACTAGAGTAACTCCTACAACAGCTACTTGCTTAGATAATATTCTCTGCAACTGTAAAATCATCAAACAATCTATTATTAATTTTGTAAAATCGGATCATTGCGGTCAGATAGTTACACTACAGAACCGTTTTATTCCACCCCGTCTAGAAATCAAATGCAGGCCGGTCACTGCATCTCGTAAGGACAAATTTAAAAACCTTGTAAGTGATAAAATACCGTCTATACCCTTTGATAAAAAAAATGCTAGTGACTTGTATGAACAATTATTTCAGGTAGTTAAAAAACAATTTGATGATGATCCCTCTCATGATTCTTTCACTTTCTCGCCTGTGTCTGTTGATGAGATCCGCAAGTACATCACGTCCATCAAATCGAATGCGACCGGCTGTGATGATATAGGTAGAACTATGGTCTCACTCGTGCTAACCCAAATTACCCCAATCCTAACGCACATTATTAATTTCTCTCTCGACTCTGGGGTGGTTCCTGCTGTGTGGCGTAAAGCCTACGTTCTTCCTCTTCCTAAATTATCTAACCCTAGTCAACTTACTCATTTTCGTCCTATCTCCATTCTTCCTTTTCTTTCAAAAGTCCTAGAAGCAGTCGTCCATAAGCAACTAACTACTTTCCTACTTAACAATAACCTCCTGAATGATTATCAGTCAGGATTTCGTCCGGGACATAGCACAACCACAGCACTTCTTAAGGTGGTTGAAGACATTAGAGAGGGCATGGATAATTCAAAAGTGACTGTTCTAGTTCTGACTGACTTCTCTAATGCCTTTAACAATGTCGACCACGACGTGCTCCTTGCAATTATGTCCCATTTGCGGGTCTCACATCAAGCACTGGAATGGTTCACCTCATATCTTCAGGGACGCCAACAAACTGTTAGGATTGACCAACAGTTTTCTTATTGGTCGAGTCTCACAACTGGCGTTCCTCAAGGTGGCATTCTCTCTCCACTCCTCTTTTCCGTTTTTATTAATTCTATTACTCGCCATCTTAATTGCTCTTACCATCTGTATGCAGACGATCTGCAACTATATGCTCAGGCAGAGGTGCCTGACATAGGCTCGGCCATATCAGCCCTTAATCGTGACCTCGCCTGTATTGCTGACTGGTCCGAGAAATTTGGGATATCAGTGAATCCATCCAAGTGTCAAGCCATCATTATTGGCAGCTCAAGGCAGTTGGCCAAGATCGACATGGACTCCACTGCTCCGATCTTATTTAATAAGGCCGTGATACCTTACAGTGAAAATGTCAAGAACCTGGGGCTATACATGGACAGCACCCTCTGCTGGTCTAAACACATTTCCGAGGTCAGCAGGAAAGTAACCGCCACTTTACGGGCTCTCTATAAATTTAAAAACTTTCTCCCTTCTCATACTAAAACTCTTCTTGTACAGTCTCTCGTACTTCCTCTTCTCGACTACGCCGATGTTTGTTGTACGAACATCAGTGAAGCTTATCTCAATAAACTTGACCGTCTCCTTAACAATGGTATTCGCTTTATCTTCGGTCTCCGTAAGTACGACCACATTTCTGCTTACCGGTTCAAGCTTAAATGGCTTCCCATCCGACATCGCAGAGAAATAAGAATCCTGTGCACTCTCTTCAACATACTTCGTAACCCTCACTCTCCGACCTATTTGGCACAGCGCTTCAACTATCTGGCTTCCACTACTTCGCGCAACCTTCGCTCTTCCCATAATCTTACTCTTTTCACACCACTTTTCAAGACCGGCTTTATGTCGGACTCTTTCACCATCTCTGCGATTCGACTTTGGAATTCTCTCCCCAATGAAATCAGAATGTCCCCCAACAAATTTACTTTTAAAAAGTCTCTCCGCACCCACTATCTTAACCTTGGCTCTCTTCAGAATTAACAGCCATTTTCTTTTATTTGTGTTCTTTGGATGTCGTCATTATCATCAGCTTTATCATTCATAATTTTGTATTTATTAAGTTTATGTATTCTTTGTATGTTTATTATTCTTTTGCTTATGTATCCTATTATATATTTGTGTAATATTAGTATGTATGTTTATGTTAGTGCATTTTACTTCTTTTTCTTACCACTCTTCTCACATATTATTAATATTCCGCCACTGATTAAACTCTCTGCATTACCAGGTGGTTGACTGGTAGAGAATGCCACTAGGCATTAAGTCCGCCAATTGTACAACTTACAGTGCAATAAAGTTTAAATAAATAAATAAATAAATACTTTCCCTCAAAAGAAAATACTTATCAATAACTGTAAACCGAAATTCAGTGACTGGGCTACACGAGGAGTTTATACAAGTAGGAAAAAAATGTTTGAATTGTATAACAAAAAAGCATATAGAAAGGATCTATCGTTTCATGAGTACGTTAAGAGGTACTCAAAAATTTTCAAAAGAGTTTGCTATGTAGCTAAGTCGAATTACATACGCGATAAAATTAAAAAATCTAGTAATAAAATCAAAGAAACATGGAATATTATAAATAAAGAAACATGTAAAACGAAATCTCATGATAACAAATTTAGTCTAGAAATAAACAACAAGCTTATTAAATCTGATGACGAGGTAGCAAACGCTTTTGAGGATTACTTCTGTAACATTCCTATAGAGACGACTAAACAGTTCAGTTCTTGCTCAAGTCACGCGAAATCATTACTTGTGTCGAGTGTTCATAAGTGCGAATCCTCATTTAAATTCAGAAATATTAGTCCTTTAGACATCATAAAAACATTTAAAGAATTAAAACAAAAGAAAACAGAGGATAAATCGGGTATATCAATGGACACAATAAAACTCATTATACCTCTAATAGCTCCTTACTTATCTTATATCTTTAATGAATGTATTAACCAAAATCAGTTTCCAAATTTATTGAAACATACTAAGGTTGTCCCTTTATTTAAATCGGGAGACAAAAGTGACCCCAGCAATTTTAGGCCTATTTCAATATTACCCACAATAAGTAAAATTTTTGAAAAACTCATTTATAATCAATTGCTTTCCCATTTTAAACTTAATAATTTACTACACGAAAAACAGTTTGGGTTCTCTAAAGGTAGAAATACAACTGATGCCGGAGTAGCACTCATCAGACACATTCTTGATGCTTATGAAGACAAACATGATGCCGTAGGTGTATTCTGTGATTTATCAAAGGCGTTTGATTGTGTAGACCATCAGACACTGCTCATTAAGTTAGAACACTATGGTGTCTCGGAAAACTCATCTAAGTTGTTAAGTTCGTACTTATCAGGTAGAATACAATCAGTTAACATAAATGGTACCTACTCTTCCGGAGCCCCTCTTCAAATGGGGGTCCCCCAGGGCTCAATATTGGGGCCTTTACTTTTCCTGATATATGTAAACGACCTGCCATTTTATTCCACAAATCTTTGTGAGATAGTTCTGTTTGCTGATGATACTTCTTTGATTTTTAAAATGAAAAGACATGAAGAAAATTTTGACGAAGTAAACAATACTCTCTCCAAAGTATTGAATTGGTTCACCACCAATAACTTGTTGCTGAATGCTAGTAAAACTAAATGTGTAAAATTCACTTTGCCTAATGTAAAGCAACTTACACCAAATATTGTACTAAATGGTAATAATCTAGTTTTAATAGACTCCACTGTATTTCTGGGCATTACACTTGACTCAAAATTACAGTGGGGACCTCATATTGAAGCCCTAGCTAGGAGGCTAAGCTCGGCTGCCTTTGCAGTTAGAAAAATAAGGTATCTGACTGATGTTGAAACGGCGAGGCTTGTGTATTTTAGTTACTTCCACAGTATTATGTCTTACGGTCTTCTCTTGTGGGGTTCTGCTGCAGACATTGATACCATATTTATTTTGCAGAAAAGAGCCATTCGTGCTATTTATAAACTAAGTCCTCGTGACTCCCTGAGAGAGGTCTTTAAGAAAATCAACATATTAACTGTGGCTTCTCAATACATTTTTGACAATATAATGTACGTCCGTAAAAATTTAGATTATTTCATGAAGAAGAGCGACATTCACTCATATAACACAAGAAATAAACACAAGCTTGTCGTTCCTAACTTCAGATTAGTTAAAACTAGTAATTTGTTCATGGGAAATTGTATAAAATTCTTTAATAATATACCACACAATCTTGTCGAATTGCCGGTTGATAAATTTAAGAAACACGTTAAAAACACGCTTATGTCTAAAGGCTATTATAAGGTTCAAGACTATCTGAACGACACGAATGTGTGGTCTGTCCAGCCTGCACCGACTGATGTACTTACCTTTGATGATTTTGATTTTACGGCAGCTAGTGGTGACTGAGTTTGTTCCGGCGTTTCTTCTCAGCACTTGCCTAATTGTCTGTGTTCTGTCTCGAAGCGCTGGTAGGGCCCAAAAGATAAGGAGACATGATTCGGCCCCTTCAGGGCACAATTATTTTTATTTTATTTTTCACTGTACATTTGACGTTCATAAGTGGCATATTGTGTCCTAAATTGAATAAATATTTTTTTGATTTTGATTTTGATTTTGATTTAGTAAGTTATTTAGCTTATTGTAAAGGTAATCTCCCAAGAAGCAAAAGAAGTTGCGAGATGTTGCGGTTAGAATAGACAACAGAAAAATAATAAGAAACTAGCTCAATCAACCTACTCCAGTCTAGTTCCACAACCGTTATCATCGTATTTTACACATTGCGCTTCCGTTCCGAATAACTTACGTGATTCAGAAACTTCTTTGTCATCCGAATCCTTTCAATATTTTTGCGTATTAGGGCGACCTTCCCAAAAGGCGTCTGAATTGAAATCAATGAATCGGAATAAAGGCGTTATCCCCTAATATCGCGTCAAGTCGGTAATTTAATGGACCTCGTTCGAATGTATAAATTGTTAATACGAGTACACAATTTTAGTCCTTATGTATTTTCAAAGTTTCTTAAATCAATTTTGTAAGCTACGTATGTAGTTAATTGCGATGCGTTTAGTTTATCGCGTAGAATTATCAGGAGGCTGATTCTCGTGGTAATCGAACTTTTTTTCGTGTGATAATTTTTTTAACCGTTTTATCTAAAAATCAAGTAAATCTACAAAATCTTGTGATGTATGTAATTGGTGTCCAATATTTTTTTTAAAAAATACTTTGTTGGGATTTTACTGCTGGGTGATACTGACATGGGTATAAGTAAATATTTCGTCACTTTTTTCCATAAGTAGATTTAAATTTGAAAGTGTCAAATGGCAAATGGCTGGCTGACTTTTCGAAAAGAAATAAAACCAAAGTTTTTTTTTATGAAATATGGTATATTTATTTATTCTATTCAATTAGGTTAATTTTAGTGTCGATTTTTACGTATTAACAAAGTATACTGCACGGGTACAAAAATTTTGTGTTAAAATTGTTAGACAGATGGTTGTTTTTTTTTGGTTACTGCTAGCGCACACAGCGAATTTATTAATTCCACCGAAGTGCATAGATAGATAGAAAATTTATTATCACATTTAATCACCGCGTTTACTACCCCACCGCATACGAACAACTGTGGTAGGTATCCAGAGAACCAAAGCGCAGTGATCGTTATAAAAATAAATCGTAAACCCAGTGGCGCACTTTTATAGAAAACCGATAGTGTTTCGTCATTAGCCCATAAACAAACGCTCTATAAAAGAGGACGCCTTCAAAACATCCGGGTGAACACCGGACTTTGGATTTAAGCCAAAATAGTAAGTTTAACTTTGTGTCGTAACATGAGGACAACGACTTTTTGATACAGGATGTTGTTTTGGTCAGCTACGAGCGACTCAAGGGTGGCTGTGCAAACGATACTGATGCCCAAAATATATTTAAATCTCAAAACCCACAAAATCAATATATTAATGCAATACAGCGATCAAAATTCAAAATTCAAAATTCAAATATTCTTTATTCAATTTAGGACACAATATGCCACTTATGAACGTCAAATGTACAGTGAAAAATGAAATAAAAATAATGTGCCCTGAAGGGCCCGAATCATGTCTCCTCATCTTTTGAGCCCTACCAGCGCTTCGAGACAGAACACAGACAATTAGGCAAGTGCTGAGAAGTAACGCCGGAATCCGAATCGAGTCAAAACTACCGAGACCAGTACCGTTACCATGAGTTTACTAGATAGCGACGACGGTTTCACTCGCTAGCGACGACGTAACTTTTGTATGGAAATTTTTAGTTCTGTCAGTGACCGCTAGAGGCGCTGTGCAATTTTCCATAGACTTTTTTACGTCGTCGCTAGCGAGTAAAACCCTTGTAAACTCATGGTAACGGTACTGGTAGCCTCTTCGTAGCTTACTAGCTACGGCGTAGTATTTCGAAGATACGCGCTAGCTACGCGCGAGGGTGCGAGTTTCCCCATTCGTTTTGCCATTTTATAGAATATTGTGAGGAGATTTTCTTTTATAAAACTTGCACATAATTAAAAGTTTTTTTTTAGAATAAGTATAACTCGTATTATCATCCTGACTGTCAATGACCTGATGTCAAGGACCACAACAACATCCTATATATCTTGATTTGAATGTGATGATTAAAAAAAATAGTACCAACTCAAGTCATAACTTAAATGATTTTGTGTGGGATAGTTTTCCTTAACTTTTAATTGTGAGTAGATAAAATGACTCTTCTATATACATAGTAATATCTATATATAGTAACTACTATAAACTTGAGTAGCACATAAAGACACATGATAAAGTCATGAAATATAGACATGTATGGTAAAAAAATGATTTTTTACAGCCTACACATTCAACATTATGTTACCGGATGTGGTAAAGAAAGACGTAAACGATATTTTCTCATCTGCAAAATCTAATGAGATTAAAAATATCTCAAGCATACCAAAGTGTCTAATAAATAAATAAAAAATAATTATCTTAGTCGGTACTTATACACATAAATAGAAATATCTCTTTAAAAATGAACAAAGAAATCTTTGGACGCGCCGACACCTTGTTCTAATAAGCGTCTTCTTTCTTTGTGCAACATTCCAATCCTTACAATCTATTATTCCTGGAAAATAGCTTTGAGTACATAAAAGCCAATCAAGCTATACACTACCACTCTAAAATTGACTCTAATTTTGAACGAATTCAATAAAATAGAGGCTCCTTATAGAATGGAATTGTTTATCGTGTCATGGAGTCGTTTGTATACGAAAATTTTATTTCCTTTGTGAGTTAACTCCTTTGTCGTCGCTCGTACGATAATCCCAATTAATTGCGTTCGCAGGTGGTGAAAGAAAAAGCACAGAAATTGTGGTAATAACTGAAACAAATTATTCTAATTGTTTGATTTATTTACTGACTTGCGCTGTGCCTACCTATTCTGTTTGTGTAGATTTAAAATTCCATTTTCAGGGTTCAATAGTCCATCAAGTTCCTTGTTGGACTACTGAATCCTAAAAATGGAATTTAGTTTGGCCATGTCCGCGCGTCTGTCCGACCTTTCGCAGATCAACTCAGAGACCTTAGGCACTAGGAAAAATTCAATTTGGCGTAGGTATAAAAAAATATTTTTGAATAATATTTTTATGCGGTACCCCTCAGTAACGAGTGGATGATTTTATCCTAACCCGTCATGTGGAATCTTCGTATAGGTCTTTTAAAATGATTTTGAATTTGATAGTATATTTTTTTGATAAAATGTTTCAGAAACAGGTGTTTCTGAAACATTTACTTTTAAAGGGCAAATTTTTCTTAAGAGTCCAATGTCTCAACCCTCTATCGACTAAACGGTAGTGGGTGGATACGGCAAAAAAATCACAGCAGTATCATAAATGATGAATTTAGAAGATAAAAAACTATCACGGCTATGGTAAGTAAATAAATTACAGATTCGTAGTCCATAAACTTGAAGCAACAAATTTACATGTTAATTTTCCATCAAAAAATTGTTCCAAAACACGTAAAGATATGAAATAAAACTAAAGTCAAATATAATATTGATTGTTTTTTGACTAAAACAAAAATCTAAATTGAAAGGCAGTGCCATTAAAAGATATAACCGGTTTTGTCTAATAAATTCGAATATTGTGTTATTTCAAGGGAATCCTAACCTTATAAGGCAATCTTAATAATGTTTTTAAGGACATATTATTAGGGTAGTTTTAGTGCTTACGTACACAATAGACACGGAACCTTGTGTGCGCGAGTTCGACTCGCACTTGGCCGGTTTTTCTTTTTTCATCGTTTTTTACACCGCCTCAGTCTGGAAAATATAAGTTTACGTCTCCGCAATATACTTTGAGCTATTTCACCTGAGGTTATAAATAATTTAGCTGTCATGCACGGCTCGGCAGACGCGATATCATTTCGTTATCCTTATCAGACCCCGTTCTCGCAATTTTTTGCCCGACTTACTTCGGGATTTACCTTCATTCAGTCTGAAATTAAATCAACTTGATTATAAATTCCCATTTTTATACGTTCCAATAAATCTGTTGTTAATATTGGTGTTTACTTGTAAGATCTATAATAGGTACTCCCGGTGGTAAGTTACACATGTTTTCCCTCACGAATTGTTTTGAGTGATCACCGCAGAATTTAACTTGAGCAGAAGTTTCTGACACAAGACCGTATTCACTTGCGGGAACGCAATTTTCACACCCTAAATTATAAAATAATTCTTGTTTAGTAAAATATAGCTTTAAAATCTGCAAGCACCAATTGTATCATTAACAGTGCAATAAAGTTTAAATAAATAAATAAATCTGTATAAGACTCCATTACAAAAAAAAGAATCTTATTGCTGAAACAATGTGATTAAAGCTCTCAAGCTACGTTACATTCATATCTTGAAAAATGAGAAATGAAGAGGTATCTTACAACAGAACAAGTTTAAGATTGGAGTCACCGTTCAAATGACCGATTAGTCAAATATTTATTTGTCAAATGTGTAACTACTTCATACCTATTTTTTTATACTGAGGCTTAGAACGTATAGTTAAAACTTCGGAGCAATTTATATAAACCTAAATTAAGTTCGTTTATAGTTGTGCAAGACCTATTTTAAAGTAACCTTGAGTCAATTGTTTATAAAATAAACAAAACTTTACGTTACAACTAGAAATTTAATATCCTGTTTTAGGATTTTTCCTAGATAAACCTACAAACAACGAAAAAAAAAGCAAAAAATGTGCCCCGCCGCGACAGTTCGCACTGCCGTGACCAGGATTCGAACCTGGGTTACTACGGCCACAACGTAGGGTCCTAACCACTAGACGATCACGGCTGTCGGGTCTGGTGAATATCTTGGCGAAATATTTGGTCTCATTCAACCAGCCGAAGCACTTTCGTAATCGATTCGTTACGGTTGCGATGGCGGCTGCAAAAAGAGCCGACGTGACGGTCAGCGTTACTTAGCTTCATTACTTGTTTAATATATTGTACTTGTACCGAATCTTTAATATTTATCTGTCCTGTATAATTAATTGTTTATGGTGTGCAGTAAAGTAATTTTATTATATTGTTTTTATTACTCAACTTTGGGCTTCAGTTTTGTCACGTATTTATAACGGTATCTCTGTATTACGAGTAGTACAGGCAGTTCCCCACTACTTTCCGCATAATGTTTTATAGCCTTAAGCTTTCCTCATTAAATAAGCTATCATCACAAAAATATTTTTTTTAAATCGGTCTAGTAGTTTCTGAGATTAGCGCGTTCAAAATAACAATCAAACTGAGCTATCAGCTTTATAATATAAGTATAGATGAGTCCTACAGCTGGGAAAAAGTACCAAATTCTTCCGTATGCGACACCTACCTAGGTGTCGCATTTGTAGAATCGCAGGTGTAGAATTTGATGCATGAACGCACAAGATTGGTAGGAGGCCTTACCGTCTCTAAACTCGAATTTATATGTTTTAGGCGACAATACCTCATAGTATTAAAGAGTCTTACGTCACTTTAATCAACTATGGACGGAATGGCATCCATTGGCTAACAGTACCTAATTTAAAAGTGTAAATAGCTTAATCTTGGTGTTTCAAGCCCCTTATAATGTCGACAATTAACAAATAAGTACTTCTGCCCGTAAGCGTGATACAATTTTAGTATAGCCGCTAGCAACATTCGTAAAAGCAGCAGTGAAAGTGCTCCAGAATACGCTGTTTATATTTAAAATTTTGCTAGCGTATATTGACACCAAGAACAAATCTCGTGCGCCATGAATTGACGCTACTTGTCATTTACTCATTCAAATGGTTTCATATTTGAAAATCTTCAAGGAACACGTCATGATGTCGTATTTACGACACATTTTTGCTTGGCATAGCTTACCCAACGCATAACACACACAATCGTTTCATTCTATGGCACGCATTGTTATGTCATAATCTCCCCTTATCACGTTTTGCAAAGTGACAAGGGGTCAAGCGTTAATCTTTTGTTAAAACAAGGACATTAGATGGGTGATTATGAGGCTTTTAAGTAGTCAACAGCTTTTGTGAAAGAGACACATTTTGATTTAAATAATATTTTATCATATTATCTGATGCATAAAGGGATCTCGAAACCCGTTAAGCGTACTGTTATATCAGAATTAACGTAGTAATATCATAAGCGTAAATTCGCTAAAGTTGCATTTCTATTGCATTGACGTCAATGCAATAGAAACCTCAGTTTTCATTTTTTATTCGGGGCGATCGATTAGTCAGTTGAGATTGGACCGTCGCTTGAAACGCCGTTATTCTGTTACTCTGTTAATGTAACATTATTTTCGTGGGTTTTTTAATTAAATTAATTCGGGTTTAAATAAAAGTGTTTTTTAAAAAGCTTATCCTGACCCACCCCGTAACAGTGGTGTCAGAAGTGGGATACCAGCAAATAAATCGTCTCGTTTCGCTGGTATCTCAAACGCGCGTTGCGACGAAACTCTGAAGAAGTTCCAGCCAACCCAACTCCGGTGTAGCTCAGTGCAGCACGCCGACAAACTCTGTCCGTGTGGTCATCGTCACGACAGTAAGCCTTCCAATCGAAGCCTGCTG
Organism: Pyrausta purpuralis; assembly: GCA_963924145.1. NCBI lineage: Eukaryota > Metazoa > Arthropoda > Insecta > Lepidoptera > Crambidae > Pyrausta > Pyrausta purpuralis. Next base: position 23,059,132 of record OZ001659.1, read on the forward strand.
ACGGGCCGCCCAAAGACGACCATCCAGGCGAGCCGTCCGAGCCGCCCTATCCAGTTCTTGCCGCCCGCCCAGTGCGTGCCGCCTCATCGCCATCGTCACCAGGAGAGTGACGTCCTGATCGCCGCTGCTTCCGTGGGTCTGTTACTTGGCCCCGTAACTGCAGTTTTCACCATCAGCGCGCCACTCCACGTCTCTGTCTACGCTGTTCCTGATAGCCGCTCGTCCAGTCTGCGTAGCCCGGTGCCAATGATGTCCTTCTTGTTCGCGATCCTGTTTACCCTGTAAGTGAAACATTTTATTAACTGTTATCGCTATTTCTTTAAGTCCTACATAATTGTGTCCGTAATATCATCGGTACTTACCTTACTATATTAAATCTAACTTCACCTAATTTTTACAAACATAAATCGCTAAACCTATTTCCTTAACTTACTTGTTTATTTTCTTACGTGAATTATCTTAGAAAACTCCAAAATGACTGACAGTAAGCCAGCTGATTCCAAAAGGAACGCTGTTACAGAAGTCCTCACTATAGAACCTTTTCCGATTCAAGTTTTATGCAACTTTATAAATCCCTACAAGGGTGAGCGTGAAACCCTCACAGCCTTTTTAACGAATTGCCAGAATGCCTTGGACCTGGCGACACCTAACCAAAGGGTTATCTTATTTAAATATATTATTGCCAAATTAGAAGGCAAGGCACAAATAGCCTGTTCAAATAAAATTTTTGACAATTTTGATTCCTTGAAAAGTTTCCTCAAACAAAATTTCGGAGAAAGAAAACATTATAATCATCTTTTACTTGATCTTCAATCATGCAAACAGCAGTCCAACGAGACGGTAGCTGATTTTGCCTTACGCATAGAAAGTTGCTTAACTGACCTTCAGTCAGAAATTCATAATTCAGACTCCCTTAAGAAAGATCTTTCAGGTCGAATAGCTATGACCGAAGATCTCGCGCTGTTTACCTTTAGCTTAGGCTTACATCCGCGTCTGAGTAACAATGTTAGGTGCAGAAGCCCCAAAAACTTGAATGACGCTATTAACATTGCATTAGAAGAGGAGAAAATTCAAAACCTCTTATCCAAAACTTCAAATATTAAGCCCAAATGTAGAATTTGTGGAAGGTCAGGTCATTCCGAATCTGATTGCCGAAATGATAAACGTATGGGCCAGCCAAGTGCTTCTTTTCAAACTTCAAATCGACCTTCGAACTCGCAACAAATATCGAGCTCAACTTACTGTAGATACTGCAAAATTAAAGGTCACGATATTTTACAATGTCGAAAACGACAATATAATGAATCTAAAAATCAAAGTAATTCCAAGCCGGTTCACGTTTCTTATGATGAACCGCCGCCGTCGTCGGCATCATCGCCAACTTTGGATCAAATTCCGTGTGAATATGACGGCGAATCCGATTGTGATTTAAACTAGGTGGTCGGGTTACGAGTCAGTGCCGTCGTATTCCGATAAACTTAGGCACTAAGCCATTTCTTAGAAACATGCATGAATGCCATTCTATTTTTAACAAAAAAACACCTAATAAAACTACATTTATTATTGAGCGTAATCGTTCAAACGCAACTCAATCGACCCCTCAGGAATCTAATAAGTCATTGAGCATTAGCGTAAATAATAAACCTCAGTCGACCCCTTCGGGATCTTCCAAGTCACTGAGACCCTCGAGCGAACTAACTCAGTCGACCCCTAAGGGATCTGCCAAGTCACTGGGTCTTTCAAACAATCGAGCTAAGTCGACCCTGTTGGGATCTTCTAAGTCACTGAGTCCTAATAAACCTCAGTCGACCCCAATGGGATTCTCTACGTCACTAAGCTCCAATAAACCTCGGTCGACCCCTCTGGGATCTGATAACTCGCCGATTCCCCTTAATGACAAATCTCAATCAATTCCTCCGGGAATTTCTAAGCCATTGAGTCTCGAAAAAGAAAACTCTGATAGTACACCGATACATGAAGTTAATTCGTCCCTGAATAAAATATCTTTACCTCATATCTTCTTAAGGACTAAATACGCTCAAAAGCCACTTTGTTTTTTGATAGATACAGGTTCAACTGTCAGTATTCTTAAACTGACCAACCTTGATATTAGACCATCCTTATCAAGTGAGAAAATAATTCTAAGGGGTTTAAGTAATAATGATTCATCTTGCGAAACCCTAGGCTCTTTACAGTTAGAACTTCAATGCCAAACAAACAACTCACTCAACCCTGCTAAACTCACATTTAAATTCCATACTATTGATGAGAATGTTAACCTTAGATACGACGGAATTTTGGGGAGCGATCTTCTAAAAGAACTGGACACCGACATCCAGTATTCCCAAAATTGCCTAATCATTCAAGGCCATTCACTTCCGTTTCACTTTAATCAGCCTGCTTACACTATTCCTGCACGTTCAGAGGCAATCATTGAATGCCCACTATCTAATCCGTCATCAGAATTATTAAATATTACTGAGGGTTTAATTCTCGATCACAGTATCTCAGATGGAGTTATCTTAGCAAACTGCATAGTATCAGTTAAACCCAATAAACGAGTAAATATCTCAGTTCTTAACACTACAGACTCTGAAGTTCTTATCAGAGATTATTTTGTCCATCTAGATCCTTTTGACAGTCAGCCATCAATGCCTCTCGAACATTCTCACAATATTCAACAACAGTATACATCTGTTAATAGGAACCGAAAAGTCCTTGATCTTATAAGAACTTCACATCTCAATAATGAGGAAAAAGATGCACTTTTAGACTGTTGTTCTAAATACACAGATATATTTCATCTCGAAGGCGAACCGCTATCATGTACTAACGCTATCGAGCATTCAATCAATACAAAAGATGCTGCTCCTATACATGTCAAATCATACCGATTCCCAGAATGTCACAAAAACGAAGTCGAAACCCAGATCAAACAGATGCTCGACCAAAAAATAATTCGTCCCTCAATTTCACCTTGGAGCGCCCCAGTATGGGTAGTCCCGAAAAAGCTGGATGCATCTGCTAAGCAAAAGTGGAGGATAGTCATAGACTATCGGAAGCTTAACGACGCAACAGTTACAGAGATTTACCCTCTTCCTCTAATAACCGACATCCTAGATCAACTAGGACACTCCAAATACTTCACTACTCTTGATTTAGCATCGGGGTTTCATCAATTAAAACTCAAGGCCGAAGACGCCCCAAAGACAGGTTTCACCGTGATCACCAATGGTGATGCGTCAGGCCACTACGAATTCACAGGTCTTAAAAACGCACCATCCACCTTCCAAAAATTGATGAACACAGTGCTATCTGGCCTTCAAGGTCTTCATTGCTATGTGTACCTTGATGACTGTATCCTGTATAGTCCTGATCTGAGTTCTATGATCAATAAACTCAACCTTGTTTTCGACAGACTTCGTAAATTCAACCTCAAATTACAGCCAGACAAATGCGAGTTCTTACGACGTGAGGTCGCCTACTTAGGGCACATCATAACTGATAAAGGTGTGTCCCCTAATCCTGAAAAGATCAGAGCAGTGACCGAATTTCCAACTCCCAAAAACCCAAAGGACATAAAATCATTCCTAGGACTAGTCGGATACTATCGACGTTTCATAGAAAACTTCTCTAAACTAACGAAACCTTTAACTTCACTCCTTAAAAAGGATGCTGTTTTCCAATGGTCTCATGATCAAGAGCAATCTTACAATCTGTTAAAGGAGAAATTAACTTCTGCCCCTCTTCTGCAATATCCGGATTTTAGCCAACCTTTCCTTTTAACAACTGATGCCTCAAATTATGCAGTAGGCGCTATTTTGTCCCAGGGTGAAATAGGTAAAGATAAACCTATAGCATACGCATCACGCACTCTTAACAGGGCCGAAGGTAATTACTCCACAATCGAGAAAGAGCTTCTAGCTATCTTGTTTGGAGTAAAAACCTTCCGTCCTTACCTTTACGGTCGCAAATTCCGCATTGTTACTGATCATAGGCCTCTAGTATGGTTATTCAATGTCAAAGATCCTGGATCCCGACTCATCAGATGGCGTCTCAAATTAGAAGAGTACGATTATGAGATAGTATACAAACAAGGCAAACTGAATTCCAACGCCGATGCGTTATCTCGTTTCCCTATTAATACTCTAGATTCAGATTCATTATTATGTAACCCAACACAAACCATTCATAATAATGACTCAGACAACTCACGTTCATTATCTGAGACATACGAGCAATACCTAAAAGTATCTAAACAAACAGGTGCTTCCTACGACACTGTAATTCAAGAGTACAATGAATCCTTACTCAAGGCCAAATGTCGCCTTATCGCATACCCTACGTCGGTAGACCTTGATGAGTCAGTCCCCTATTGCTTAGACATCATAAACTTGTCTACAAGCAATCCAGACATTCGCGAGCTAGAACGCGAACTACACACTTACTATTCAACCTCTAACGATAAACACGTCTATACTCATTTGTTTCTGAGAGCAAATCATTTTGACGAAATGACGTACACAGATATTTTTAACATACTCCGAGAATATCGAGACATGATTAAATATTGGTACATGGAAGAAAAGGAATTTGCCATATCGGATTTTAATGATCCTTTCAGTAAATTATCCTTTTCTAAAATTTATAACATCATATCCTTTCTCTTTCACAATACTGGAATTAAAGTCAATATTTACCACAATTCTATTAAATATCCTACTCCAGACGAAATCAAGCAAATCCTTAAAGATAATCATGACTCCCCTTCAGCTGGTCATCCCGGTATCTCCCGTATGTTAGATAGGATCAGGTCTCAGTTCTGGTGGAAGAATATGCGACAAGACATTGAAGATTACGTTAAGAACTGCCGGTCTTGTCAAATTAACAAACCGAGCTCCAATGATAGTAACTTCTACCGCTACTCGTCCCAATGAAAAGTTATTTTTAGATCTCGTCGGTCCTCTACCTGAAACATATGAACATAAATATAAATTTATACTTACCTTACAAGATGATTTAACCAAATACTCACAGGCCTATCCGATGCAAACGTGTTCCGCAGAAGAAACAGCTAGATCATTTGTTAATTATATTTCACACATAGGTATCCCTAAAATGATAGTAACTGATCAGGGAACCAATTTTTGTTCAGAAGTGTTTACACAGTTAGAAAAACTATTCGGCATTAAACACATATTTGCATCTCCCTATCACCCCCAAACCTGTGGCGCCCTGGAGCGGAGCCACTCTACCCTCAAAGAGTACTTAAGATCATACATAGGAGAAAACCAACATACTTGGGATCTCTACATCCCAAGTGCGATGATCGCTTACAATTCTAATGTGCACAGCACAACAGGGTTTTCACCCTTAGAACTACTATTTGGTTATAAACCATACATCCCTAGTAGTATAGACGCTCTGGATAATAATACCAATACTGATTATATTCGCGCTCTCAATCATCGACTTTATTATTGCCGCCTTAGGGCTCTCGAAAACATTCAATCGTCTAAAGAGAAATCTAAGACGTATTACGATGCGCGAACTAAACCTATTAAATACAATATTGGCGACATGGTGTATATTCGTTGTCACCACAAGCAAAATAAAGCCTTATCTCCCGTATGGAAAGGGCCATTTAAGATAGTTAAGTTGAACGGTAATCATACCGTCACCGTTTTAGTTAATCGTAAGCACATACGTCACCATTATGACGAGATAAAGCTCGCCGCAGATCACACCTCGTCATAGTTAGTTAGTAAACAATCGACCTACCTCAACAATATCGTTCTCTTGCAGGTCAGTACAGCCGTTGGCCACATGCGACTATGTCACAACTATCGTATACAGTCCAGGCTTGCACTACGACAGACTTTTAGATGCTAAGTTTACTAACAGCGACTGGAAAATAGTAACATACATTGACATAGGTCACATTAGCCCTAACCTAGATAAAGTAGAATTTTTATTTGAGAGAATCAATTCATTTTGTAACTCCTTTAAATCTTCCAAGATTTCATCTGATTGCGGTAATTCACTATCAGCCTTAAAAAATCAACACCTTAACAATGTGAATAAATTCTCATCTGTATCATATTTGATCTCCGATGATAAGCCTAAAACACGTGTAAAAAGGGGTCTAATCGATTTTGGCGGATCAATTCTTAAGACCTTTTTCGGTACATTAGATTCGGAAGATGCAATTAAATTCTCCCAAGCAATAGACGAAGTACAGTCGGATGAAAATAAATTAGCACATCTCATGAAAGATAATATCCATGTAATAAAATCAACCATAAAATCTTTTAACAACTCCATTTCGAAAGTTAACGAAAATCAACATCACCTCATGGAAAATATTGAGATAATTCATAATATCTTAGATAGCATTTCAAAGACAAGTGATAAAACAGAAATAAAAACACAAATAAACTCCTTACTCAATTCATTACAGTCAATAATCTTAACTTTGTCCTTTGATATTGACGATGTTAATAACGCTATTCTATTTGCAAAAATGAATATTCTGCACCCGACAGTACTCAATCCGTATCAGCTGTATAGCGAATTAGATAAACACAGGAATAGCCTGCCAAAGCATTCTGAGCTCCCAGTGTCATTGACTTTGCAAAATGTCCATGAACTGATAGACATATCAGAATTAGTCTGTTACTACCATCTCAATAAAATCATTATTATTGTCAGCATCCCATTAGTTTTGCCTCAAACATATAATTTGTATAACATAATACCGCTACCTGTACCGTATGATATATCGAAACCAGACACTTTTGCACTCATCGAGCCAAATACCAACTATTTAGCGATAACTGTTGATCATATGTTTTACTCACAGATCAAAACGCTAAGTGAGTGTAAAGTGATCAGTGAGAAGTGTTACGTCTGCAAATTGATGAACGTTTACTCGACAATAGCGAGTCCCGCGTGTGAGACGATTATTTTAACGGAAGTAGTTAATAAGTTACCAGATAGTTGTAATGTTAAGTTACTACATGGATCAGTAGACGTTTTTCATAGGTTAAGTAATAATAGATGGATATTTGTTCAATCAGACCCTAGCAAGTGTCACATAACGTGTAATAATCAAGTTGAAAGTTCGGATGTAATTTTGTTTGGAACCGGTATCTTGACACTTCCAAAAGAATGTACAGCATTCTATAAAACCTTGCAGTTTATCCCCGATGGTATAACTATCAAAAGAAATGTATTGAATATTCTTCTTATCTTATCTTATCTAACCTACATCATCCCACTGCTGCGCAAAGGTCTCCCCCAACTTTTTCCATGTGTCTCTGTCAGCGGCCAACATTTCCCAATCCCTCGCAAAGCTGGACAGATCGTCACACCACCTCTTTTTTGGTCTACCCCTTCGTCGATAGCCGTCAGGTGGTATCCATCGCGTGACAATTTGGGCCCATCTATCCGGGTGCATTCTACACACATGTCCCGCTCACTCCCATTTAAGCTTTGCCGTCTTTTCGCCTACATCTGTTATGCGAGTTCTGGAGCGTATTGTGGTATTCCGGATCTTATCAATCCTTTTAATACCCAATACGCTTCTTTCCATAGCTCTTTGGCAAACCTTGAGTTTGGATTTTTGACTTTCGGTCAATGACCACGTTTGCGCTCCGTAAGTAAGTACGGGCAGGATGCAAGTGTCGACGAGTTTTCTTTTCAGTGACAATGGAAGGTCTCCCTTCATATACGTTTTCAGGGACCAAAAGCTCTTCCAGGCGTTATCGATACGACGACCGATCTCTTTATCCTGCCTGTTTTCGAAGGACACTATCTGGCCCAAGTATATGTACTCGTCGACATATTCCATTCTCTGCCCGCAAACTATGTCGTTTTCAGTGGCATTGGTCATGACTTTAGTTTTTGACCTATTCATCATCAATCCAACCTCAAGGCTCGCCTCACTCAGCTGTTCGAGCATGGTTTCGAGCTCTGACGATGTTTTTGCAAAAAGAACTATATCGTCGGCAAAGCGAAGGTTTGTAAGCTTCTTTGCCCCAACATTGATACCCATCGTTTTCCAGGGATTGACCAGCTGTTTAAATACCTCTTGTAAGGCGCTGGTAAATAATTTAGGGGAAAGTGGATCTCCTTGCTTGACGCCCTTTAATATTGGGAATGATGTGCCTGGTGCATGAAGTTTTATTTCTGCTGTACTCTGTTGATAAATGAGTCGCAAGAGTTGTATGTAGGTGGGGTCCACATCCTGGCGTTCCAGAGCGTTGAATATAGGCTCATGTTTAAGGCTGTCAAACGCCTTGGAGTAGTCAACAAATCCCAGATAAAGTGGTTTATTGAATTTGAATTGAGTGGTGTATCGAATATTATTTCAGATTTTAATATTGTACTTGACGACTGTTGCGAAAAAACTAAGCACAATAAATCTATTACAAATTTACCATTTTCCAAATTAGATAATCTTAATAGTCTAGACTCATTACTGCGAGCCAGCATTCATCTCGACAGTCTCGAACGAGAACTGAACCACCTCAAAAGTCCTTCTCATTTTGAAAAATTTGGAGTTCATTATCTTTCAACTAGTTATTTTGTTTGTGGAATTTTGCTTATTTATATAATTTATAAAAACAGGAAAATGTTTTGTAAGAGAAGGCAGAACTCATGTTGTATACAAATCTTTAACCAGTGTAATAACAAAAAATCTGTGAGAAACTCTCAATGTATACGAGATTTTGAAAACGAGTCACCATCCTCATCTTCAGATGTTGAACCGGAGATGAAATGCACACCAACTCCCTTAAGGAGAAACATTATAATTTCAAATTAGAGTCATTACTCAAATCTGCATCCATCTAGATAGTTCATAAGTAATTATAAGATAATAAGATTGGTAGAAATAGCACCAGGTAATAAGTCCAATCACTTATTCTTTCTCCATTATTAAATATTATTACTCTTTTGTGTAACGTAAAAATAATAATACCCGGTGCTACAGCTACACACGTGCTAATCAATGATGGTCTAAACTCTTAATCTCTCATCTCTTGAGATGTGATGAGAGATCTTAACGGGGGGGTTGTTATATCGGAATTAACGTAGTAATATCATGAGCGTAAATTCGCTAAAGTTGCATTTCTATTGCATTGACGTCAATGCAATAGAAACCTCAGTTTTCATTTTTTATTCGGGGCGATCGATTAGTCAGTTGAGATTGGACCGTCGCTTGAAACGCCGTTATTCTGTTACTCTGTTAATGTAACATTATTTTCGTGGGTTTTTTAATTAAATTAATTCGGGTTTAAATAAAAGTGTTTTTTAAAAAGCTTATCCTGACCCACCCCGTAACAGTACCCTCCTCATCCACTCATTCATCATTAAAGATAACGAAAATTAGTTATCTATATATCTACATATAACAAAAGAAAGTCGTGTTAGTTTTGATGACTTCCGTGGTGTAGTCGCTAAGCACGCTGAGTTTCAAGGCGTCGCCGCTCCGAGTTCCCGGGTTCGATTTCTGTAGAAATTATAATTTTCTATATTGTCTCTGGTCTGGGTGTTGTGGTACCACTGTTGTGTTTGATTTCCATGACACTAGTGCATTAGCTTTAAATTTCACACTACGCTTCGAATTTTCAAATCATGTTATGTATACTATTGTTGGACTACAGTTTCGTCTGTAATAACTGGTTATGTCTCTACATTTCTAATAATTCTTATTTAAAGGGAATCGAATAAGCAAAAAAAGTTAAACTCAAGAACGGCTGCACCGATTTGGCTGAAAATTAGTGGGGAGGTAGCTTAGAGAAGGACATAGGATACTTTTTGTCCCGTTGGACGGGCCCGAAGCTGGGTCCACTAGTATTTTATGAAATTGTTTCAGGTTTCACTGAATAGGCCGAGGCGGTCTCACTCAAATGTAATGAATCATTATCATTCATCATTATCAGCCAAATAACGTCCATTGCTGAACATATTCCTCCCCACGGCTTTCCTCAGCGACCGGTCACAAGCGGTCAGCATCCAGTGTGATCTTGCGATCTTTACAAGGTCGTCTGTCCATCTTTTCGGTGAACGTCCTATGCAGCATTCAAAGGGTCTCCAATCAAGAACTTTCCTGTCCCAACGGCCATCAGTTCTTCGCGCTATGTGCCCAGGCCATTGCTACTTGAACTTAGATTCTCAAGGCTATGTCCAATACAATAGTTCTGCTACGTCTCTCCTCATTTATGTTCGTTGTATTAATTTGAGCTTGAAAATAAGGCTGGGCAAGGAATTATTGCCACATCAATATTATCCTGTAAATCGAGCTTAGGTAGAAGCATTCAATCAAAGAGTACCTACCAAAAATTTAATAAGTAAAACAACTCTCACATTACCTATACGTCGTTATATTTAAGATGTTTTCTGTTATTATTTGTTGTATATGGAGTTCAATAAATAATATTTATTATTATCATTATTACCTTCTCACAAGTCGTAAAGTGCATCACATAGCTTGCTTGTCACTACCTATCAGTAGCGGTCTCACGCGACTTCGTCCGCGTGTCTTAAGTTTTCTCCCTCCCCTCCCGTCGCAGCGTGATGTTTTATAGCCTAAAACCTTCCTAAATAAATAAACTATCCCATATAAAAATTATATTTCAAATCGGTCAAGTAGTTCCTGAGATTAGCGCGTTCAAACAAACAAACTCTTCAGCTTTATAATACTAGTATAGTTATAATATAGATAATCTATATACATAAAAATTAATTGCTGTTCGTTAGTCTCATTAAAACTCGTGAACGGCTGAACGGATTTATCTTATCTTAGTCTTGAAATGTTCGTGGAGGTCTAGGGAAGGTTTGAAAGGCGAGAAAAAATCGAAAAACGAAGTCGCGGGGGACCACTAGTCATTTCAATATTATTATAACGCACCATGTAATAAGTATGCAATTAATACCTGATCGGCTGCAGCAGTTTGATCGATAAGCATCATTGTCGCGTGCCGATGATTGCCCGGCCACTGCCTGCTGCGTCACTTTTTGCACTACTTGCGCGCGCGCACCGCTACTTATTTTGTTACGAAACAACCTCATTTCTTGGAATACGATGCAAAGTTTCGCACGCACCGTCACCAGCCCCGGTAGCCGTGATCGTCTAGTGGTTAGGACCCTACGTTGTGGCCGTAGTAACCCAGGTTCGAATCCTGGTCACGGCAGTGCAAACTGTCACGGTGGGGCTATATTTTTGTGAAGCCTTTTAGGATTGCGCCTTGATACCTTTATAATTTATTGTTTTTTTTTTAAGTATATCGCATTATCTTTGATTATTAGTAATAGGTTGTTTTCATAAACCTTCGATATATTGTTTTTTTTTCGTTTTTTTTTAGGAAAAAGGTGTACTAAGGTTTTAATGTTAGTAGATACACGACTTATCTCCTATTGTCTAAAACTATTGAAAAGGTTATTATGTATTTATTTATCTTATGTACGAATAAATGTAAAGATTGTCATTATTCGGCAAGCCATAAGAAATGGACTTAAAGGGATCATTGAGTAATTTACGAAAAGAGTTTGACGAGTAGACAGAATAAATATTTATATATAAATAAATATTTAAAAATCAAATCGCTAGAACATTGTTATGTTTGCAACAAAAAGCGACTAAGAAGACGTATATAATATTAACATTAAAACTAGGACGATAAATTTCACAATATAGCAGTTAAAACATTGAAAGAATCTTTCGACACGTGTAGTGTATTTGCGATTACACATTCAAATATACGCAAAAGTATTTTAAATTGAATACTGGTTTAAAATACAAGCATTGTAACAAATAGACATGCTATATAAGCAGGTATTAGTGTTTTTTTTTATAATGTCACAAAAGTAATATTATATATTGTGCAAGTTAAATATTACTTGGTAGTAGATATGTGTATGATAGTGTAGTTGATTAAGTACATTTTAAATTATTAAAGTTTATATGATAATAGTACGCCCTAACAAAGTGAAGTGAAGTAAGGAATATTTACCTACTGGTCAAAATGGAGTTAATAAATAAATCAACGTCTACGCTTATGCAAAAGTTTTAAGCGTTGATATATTCTTTAGACAAAAGTAAAACTTATAATAAGTCGAGAACTTCTCATACGAAAGTCGTAACTTAATTTGAATATATATCAATCTGACCTAATTCCTGCTTCACCTACTTTAGAATTTTTGTTCAGTGAATGAATGAATGAACGTTTATTTTTCCAAAGTTGAAAACTTTGAAAGCGCGTTGCGTCGGTGTTACGACTGAGGTCGATTACAAACCATTGGCGATTTTAAGTTTTCATACTTGCATGTGGACAAAAAAGGGCAATATTAAAATTTTTTACAGTCAGGAAATTCGTTGATTTATGAGGATAACCAGGGTTTACAAGATATCAGTAAACTACAAATTATACAAGTTTCATACCACTTCTTGGTTATCACAAATAGTAATAACTTTAAGAAAACGAACGCAGAAAACGAAAACAATCTCAAGGTACACTAAATCAAAATAGTTATATTATGCCTTATTAAAGGAATAACAAATTTAGAAAGCTTAAGTAGTTAAAAAAGCAATAACAATGTCACATTATGCAAGCGCGCCAAATGTAACTATTTCGCCTGTAATTCGAATGCACCGTTGGCACATGAAGTGAAACATTTCATCACATGCGTATTTGATCATCGACTATACAGTGTGTCCCTGGATAAAGTGCAATCCCGAAAGGGGATGAAACTAGACCATGAATCATTGACTAGAAAAATATTTAAAAAAAATATTAAAAATTATTGTAGGATTTATTGGTACTTATTTTAAGATTTTCATGTTTCATTAAGGACTTTATGTACAAAAGTATTGATTTCTTCCAAAATAATAGGTCTATTACTTTGAAAAAAAAAAACAGTATGCCTAATATCTGGCGATGACCATGAAATAATAAATTGTCCGCAAAAGAGTAACTATCTTGGGTAAAAAAATGTATTTTTATGAAAAAAATGATTTTTTTAGACGTTTATTTTAAAAAACTTCAAATTACTAAAAAAATGTGCCCTATAACTATGTAATTTTATAGCTTACTTTTATTCTTTACCATTTTAGCTTCCAAATAAAAAAAAACAATGTTCTAACTAAAAAAACACGCTATCTACGACCTTTTAAAGTGGAGCCTAATCGTGTTACCGTGCAGGTAGAGACAGTTTTTTTTTTATTTGGAAGCTAAAATGGTAAAGAATAAAAGTAAGCTATAAAATTACATAGTTATAGGGCACATTTTTTTAGTAATTTGAAGTTTTTTAAAATAAACGTCTAATTTTTTCATAAAAATACATTTTTTTACCCAAGATAGTTACTTTTTTGCGGACTATTTATTATTTCATGGTCATCGCCAGGTATTAGGCATACTGTTTTTTTTTTTCAAAGAAATAGACCCATTATTTTGGAAGAAATCAATACTTTTGTACATAGAGTCCTTAATGAAACATGAAAATCTTAAAATACCAATAAATCCTACAATAATTTTTTATATATTTTTTTAATATTTTTCTAGTCAATGATTCATGGTCTAGTTTCATCCCCTTTCGGGATTGCACTTTATCCAGGGACACACTGTATAGATTTGTATAAGCCTATCTATCTAATAGACCATCAACCATACTACAATACCTACCTCATTAACTAAGAGCATTAGAATGAAATGCTCTCCCATCAATGTGCTGTGACGTGTGCTTTCAAGTGATATCTTTTCTCGTAGAGATTACGTGAGAAATGCCATTTAGCAGTTTTTATTTTCGCCGTTAAACCAAGCTGTTGTAAAAAAGCTGTAAACTATTTTATTACTAACTATTCTTTATCTCCGAGTAATTGATAGCGCATTGCTAATGTTATTCTTACTGAACTAATGACCAAAGGGAACGACAAGACTCGTGTATGTATATTTTGCTTACCTTTTTTAAGACACAATTTGGGCATCACAATCTTGGGTGTATAGCGTTTAATTTTAAGAAAATATTTCAAGAAGATTCCTCTCACGTTTTTTAGCAGTCACGTTCCACAGTATCTATTCAAGGATATAATATTTTTTGTTTTGGATAAAAACTATGTAAAATACACCGTTATTAAAATAATATTTCAGCTGAATCTTTTCTGGAAAGATTTATTCATTTGTATAATAAAGGTAAATACTAAAAATAAGCTAAAAATTCGATTTCTTTTCATGAATGGTGAACTTTTTTCGTTTACGAATTGCACGAGAATCGGCCTCCAGATATCGAAATTCCGCTTGTCACTATACTTGTACAACTGTGGTTAATTTTAGACCCAGATACTCGTAAGTTTCCAGCATGATTTGAATGAATAAAACAATGTTAGAAAAGTAAGTTTTTTTTTACTATGCATTAGAAGGGAGGATCACCAAAAAATATTGAGATCTAAGTAAGGTAAGATTAAAATAAGGCATTTCTGAAATATCGATTTTTGCAGGATAATTGTATCGCGTGCGTCAATTGAGCTTTTATTTCAGATTCCAAAAATAGAATAGCTCGTGGCAGCAATCCAAAGGTACTACTAAAAAGATAATGTGCTGACTAACGTTTTCAAATATCAGCGATTCGCCCCGGCTCTACCACTAAAACTAAAAGCTATGTGTACTAAAAGTAAAGCAAAATACTGCATGAATTGTTTCGTTAATTCTCACAAACTTATGTGTTTTCAATATGACAGTGTATTACTTATTACTTCGTGACAGTGTATTCGTTATAATTTAAATTCCAAAGTTTTGTACTCACATAAATAAAAGGGCTTATAAAAACTGACCTTTTTTCACCTCAAGCCTTTTTGGTTTGCCCCGACCCGGGAATCTAATACAAGCTCAATTGCCCAGGGCAAACCGCAGCGCTTATTGGTTTTCTTCGTTGAGATGATTGGGTAGTCAAAGATTGCTATAGCGAAAAAAAGTAACCTGAGATAATGTTGCACGGTTTTTATGTCTTTAACATGTACATGTTTGCTATGTGCTACCATCCTATTTAAGATTAATACTTAATATATATATATATATATATATATATATATATATATATATATATATATATATATATATTCGGCTGTTAATCGAAAGGTTGGTGGTTCGTGCCCACCCGGGGGCGCCAAAATTATGTGCACGAGGGCACGGGAGATGTGAAATGATACGAAGAAAGTAACGAGTAATAGATTTTATGCAGGTACTAGTTACATAAATGAATCAATAAATATTAGTGGGCGCGCGTGTGTCGTGCGTGGCTGCCAGAGCCGAATAGGCCGACCGCTGTGCTGGAGCCGGCGCTTGCGGTGAGGTCCCTCCCCGCGCGTCTCGCCCCGCAGAAACTGGTCCAGGCGCGTACATATTGGGCCCCTTTGAAAGCTCAGGTTTCAAGAGAGGTTTCTTGAAGTAGACAGATTCGGTTGAGTGCGCGCCTGATGGTTCCTCTTGAGGTCTCTATGTCTGCGACACGGGGTACTCCGTCCGTGCCAGGATGCAAAGCCTTGACTCGCCCCAATCGCCAAAGAAGTGGGGGAAGGTTTTCTTCCTTCAATATAACAAGGTCTCCTTGCTGTAGGTCTCTGCTGCGTGCTCTCCATTTTGAGCGATGCTGCAGCTCAGTAATGTATTCAGCCTGCCATCGCTGCCAGAAGTGCTGTCTCATTTGCTCTAGTAGTCGGAAGCGGTCCAATCTTGAAGCGTTGATTTCTCGGAGATCTGGGGCCGGAAGCGACATCAGTGGCCTGCCAAGGAGAAAATGCCCTGGTGTAAGCGCTACGTAGTCGTTAGGAGAGGAAGAGAGAGGGGAAATAGGACGACTGTTGAGGATAGCCTCGATTTGAGAAAATAGAGTCGATAGCTCCTCAAATGTTAGATGCGTGTTCCCTAATATGCGCTTTATATGAAATTTGGCGGACTTAATGCCTGCCTCTACATAGCCATTGAAGTTAGGAGCGTAAGCCGGCGAGAAAATAAATTGAATGTCATGATCAGATGCAAATTCTGTTATAGAGACTGAATGATGCTTAAAAAAATCATTAACTTCCTTCGCAGCTGCAACAAAGTTTCTACCATTGTCGCAGTATACTTCTCTAGGCTTACCCCGGCGCGAAATGAAGCGGCGGAGAGACAGTATAAAAGATTCCTTAGAGAGTTCGCTTACAGCTTCTAAATGGACACATTTATATCTAAGGCATTTAAAAAGACAAAGATAACATTTAGTGATTTTACATCCTCGTCCCCGCCGATCCGTTATGAGGAAAGGCCCAGCAAAGTCAACGGAGACAGATAAAAATGGAAAGTCAGGAGTGACTCTATGAGAAGGTAAGTTACCCATAATGTTAGTCATTGTTTTACCATAATGACGAGTGCACGTGACGCATCTGCGAGCCGTGCGTCGCGCCAGGTCTCTACCTCCAATGGGCCAAAACTGCTCGCGTATGGATGCCAGCATGAGCTGTGGTCCCGCATGTAAGAGGCGTGAGTGTTCATGTGTAAATATGAGCTTTGTAAGAGAGTGCTTTGGACAAAGAAGTATCGGATGCCGCTTAGAATAATCGCATGTAGATTTATCTAGCCTACCCCCCACTCTCAGGACTCCCTGAGAGTCGATAAATGGTGCAAGGCCATGTGGTATGGCGGTTTCAATTCATGATTCTGGGAAAGACGTATAGTATAAACGTATAGTATTTTCAGTAAAGTGTTTTTCACTTTCTGTTATGAATATATATATATATATATATATATATATATATATATATATATATATATATATATATATATATATATATATATATATATATATATATATAAAAGTACAATAGGCCCTCCAATTAATTCATCAATATTCAAGAATCAGGAATTTAAAAACACCGATACATTAAAATGGTAATTGATTTTTTGTGTTTCACTGGGCGCGTTGTTTACCTGAGAAATGTAAACAGAACGATAGTACAGTCAGCTCTAAAATAAATCTATATATATAAAAATGAATTGCTGTTCGTTAGTCTTACTAAAACTCGACAACGGTGGAATGGATTTATCTAATCTTAGTCTTGAAATGTTCGTGGAGGCCTAGGGAGCTTAAAAGGCGAGAAAAAAATCGAAAATCGCGCGGACGAAGTCGCGGGGGACCACTAGTAAATAATAAATGTTGCACATTAATCACATACATTGCTCTGATCCCAAAGTAAGTAGCCAAAAAGCCTAAACAAGTATTGTTAAGTTTATGGTAAATGAACACTTATTAGGAGTGGATTTGACCAAACTAGAATAAATGTTAAGCTTAAAATAAATAGCTAGTTACCTGAGAGTGTACCCATTTTACATTTTACCACGTACTGTTCTAGAATATCGCGTTTATAAGGAAGTAACTTTTATACTTATCCAAGTAAAACGAAATGGCTTGCCATATGATTTATGTCATTATGTCAGAATGTTTTGTCAACTTCAAAACTTTTGACAGGTGGATATTTTCTCACAGTATAATACAGGTACCTTCATTAGTTACTTATGAGTTACTTTACGACAGCTATTTTAAAAGCGTTTGACCCAATTAGCCAGTAAGTTGCTGGTTCGAGTCCCACCTGAGCTCAAGTTTTGGTTTGTTATTTCATCTTTATAAATTATAAAATATGACACTGTGAGTGTTAAAAACATTCTAAACCGAGAATTCCTTCCGTATATATTATAAATGCGATATTCTAGCACAGAAGATGGTACTCGTAAAATGGAAAACTGATATACTTTCGGATAACTAGCGATTTATTCTAAGGGTAACATTTACTCTCGTTTTGTCAAATCCACCCTTAAACACATAACTTTGCAATACCTATTAAAAATAGGTATGACAGTACTCTGTCATAACGTTATCTATAACATTAAAGGGAAAAGTATCAAATTCACAGCGTATCGGGTGCAAATTACATTGAATTGATAACGCGGCGGAACTCATCGAGTAGAAAATGAAATTTCAAATGAGAGGATATTTCGGGGTATCCTTTGTAAATTGGAGCTGTTATTTTCAGCGTACAATTCAATCGTTACAGAAATATTAAAAGGCAATAATGATGTTGACTGTCAAATAAACATGTGAATCAACCACATTTCTACTCTATTTAGCAGCACTTAACACTATGCAGGCAGTATCCTGAGATACTGTGTCTGAACACAATAGAAGTTTTTATTGTTTTACGGCTATAGCCGTTAACTGTCACGACAGAGTTAAAACAATTATTTTTTAACGTTGCTTAAGCTACTGTCTAAATTATAGATAATATTTTTGTGTCTCTATTTTTAATCAATAAATTAAATAGTAGTCATAAATGTAAGTTAAGTTATTATGCAATACGAAACGTTAAATGCGCATAACCTGAAAATAGTTTGATTGGAATAAGGAGCACATTCAATTAAACCACTTTTTATTAAGTCACATTTTTAATTAATCTTCGATAAAGTGTTGCCTGTCCATTCATTTATAAGACAAGCCATCACGTGCGCAAGTAAATCCGCCATAATGCGAAAACAAGCAATGGTTAGTTCTTTATGAGCGTAGATAGTAGTAATAATAAAATTGTAGATGATACTAACATAACTACCTACCAGGATGTCTAGTTTGTGATTTTCGTACAAAAACGATCAAAAAATTCACAAAACCCGAGCATAATATAAACGTAAATACTCGTAAAATTTGGTAATGTTTTTAGGGTTCGTAGCCGAATGGCAAAAAACGGAACCCTTATAGTTTCGTCAAGTCTGTCTGTCTGTCTGTCTGTCTGTCTGTCTGTCTGTCTGTCCGTCCGTATGTCACACCCATTTTATTCTGTAACTATAAGCATTACACACTTGAAATTTGGTAGGAAGATGTATCTTGTTAACCGCTTACCGATTCTTATATATAAAATAAAAATTAAAATTTAGGGGGGGGCTTTCATACATGAAAATAAAAACAAAAAAATAATTTATTGTCAAATCTATGCGTGTGGGGTGTCTATGGATAGGTCTTTTAAAATGAGATGGAGGTTATAAAAACCATTTTCTTTTAAAGTCAAACGTTTCATAGCTAGACGCTTCCAAAGTGGTAAAATGGGCGTCCCCCCTCCCCATCTAATTTCTAAACCAAGCAAGTGTAAATTTTGAAAAAAATATATGATGTAGATCTTAATAAATACTTTCAACGAAAATTGGTTCGGACGGGATCGAACGAGTAGTTTTTGAGATATAGCACATTTTCAACAACCGCAAACATAACTTTGTACTTAATACAAACACTATGAAAAACAAAGTTATATTTGTAGTCAACAAAATATTGTGGTATTTTACTAAGTAGAAGTAAATGGATTCCCTAATTCAGTTAAAGTTGGCACGGAACCCTCAGTGCGCGAGTCCGACTCGCACTTGACCAGTTTTTTTTAACCAATCGAGTATGGAATAAAACAGTTTTTATTCGAAAATCTGACGCAAGTTTGCTAAGCATGATATGATCAGGAGTTCTATTTGTTAATCACTCTCTTGGATATGGCGTTTGATTTTCGTTCGAAACCAAACTAAATTTCAACGAAAACCGAGCAAAATTTGTATGTAAATACTTACAATATTGAGTAATATTTTTTTTAACACTCCTGTGTGGAATTGAACTGTTTTTCATTCGATAATCGGACATTATTATTATATTAATAATAAATGAATATCACACGCTATTTTGGCGCAAGAGATTCAAAAATAGGGCTCTTGAGGTGCCAGTATAACTTAAAAAATACCACATAAAACTTTTTTTCTTTCAGAATAAGGTCAATTGAATTCAAAATAATTTGAGGTGCCTGAAGTTTTACGCATTTAACATTACTGCACGTTGTTTATTTGCATTCTAGATTAAAGATTAAATCAAAACACTGTTAATAATTTAAAATATAAATCGTAATTCATCGCTTAAAAACTGTTGTTTGTTATTAAAATTGTAATAAACAGTGATAACAGCAACTGCCCGGCAAACGCTACAAACGGTTTCTGGTCTCTGTACACGCAATCTCGTTGGTGAAAGTGCTCTTATTTCGGCAACAAAACACAAATACCACAACAGGTAAGAAACTCAGTCGGTTCTCTACTAACGTTTGTTAAATTTCTTCTCAGCACTTGCCAGATTGTCTATGTCTTGTCTCGAAGCACTAGTAGGAGCCAAAAGATAAGGATACAAGTTCTGGCCCCATATGGGCCATAATTGATTGATATTAACTAATTATTGACGTTCATAAGTGGCATTTTGTGTCCTAAATTTGAATAAAATATTCGTGACTTTGTCATATTTTTGACTTTGGCGTTACCAATACTCTGCCAGTTAATAGAATCAATAACACTACAAGTGCAAGATGGTAGAAAGCGTGTCATAACATAAGTTATCCAACTTTGTTATCACAAAAAATGTTATTTCTCATACGAGTCTATTTGGCCAATCATACCACACGCATGTTTCGGAACTTACCTAAAGTTATTATATATGTATTTCCTTATTTCTGATATTTTTAAAGGTGGGAACATTGCCACAACAAAAAATATATATTATTAAACGCACATTAAACAAGCGTGAAAGTGATGATTGGAGTGAGGCTACTGCTTTAACTTGCAGTTTAAATGATCTTAACAGAACAGATGCCGATATTCAGCTTCACAGTCACCAGCTCCGGTAGCCGTGATCGTCTAGTGGTTAGGACCCTACGTTGTGGCCGTAGTAACCCAGGTTCGAATCCTGGTCACGGCAGTGCAAACTGTCGCGGCGGGGCACATTTTTTACATCGCAATACGATTTTAAGCCATGCGTAGGTATTGTTTTACTACTTAATATCCAGAAATTAGAATTTTTAATAGTTTAATAAGATCACCTCATGTTAAGTGATAATATTAAAACGGCCGATTCAGCAAAATATTTTTTTAAATAAACTTGTTGGGTTTTTAGGTGCTCGTTTTTGAGAAAATTAGAGATTAAGGTTTTTATTTTAGATTTTAAAAAATATGAGGACTTAGACATATGAGTTAGTATATAAGTTTTGAAGACTGTGAATGTTTTTTGCTAGTGAAAAAAAAACTCGTTTATGAAAAAAGTTATGATAGTGTTCAATTTGTATGATGTATACAAAGACACAGTAAAAATATCATTACTTAAAACGTTTTGACTTTGTATTAATACAATTATCCATATACTTTGTATTAATAAATTGACATAATTGTCCTCTGGAGAAAAAGGTAAAAGGTTCTTTTTATAACGCATTTTATCTAAATCGGAATTATCAGCCCTTAAAGCTGGAGCAGCAGCTTTTTGGTTGAAAACGCCAAGCGTCGCAAGTACGTCTCACTTGCAAGTGATGATGTGTTTGACCCATAAAATTATTATCCCTTTGGAATAGAACGACAAAAGCGAGATGTCACTAGCAGCAAACTGTGTGATAAAAAAAGATGGGAGATACGAAGTAGCAGAACCATTTTTGGCAGATGTCAAACAGTTGACCGCCCCGAAGAAGCTCGCTGAAAATTACGTGTATTTGATTTTTTATATATAAAAGTGAAATTGTGTATATTTTGGAGAAATAATGCATCTGAAACATGGTGACTTGATCGGTGATTGATTGTTATTCATTACAGCGGCATAACCCCAACAAATAATCATTCAACAGGTAAATTAGTCCAAATCGAAGCCTCTTAATATACAACTTTATTTACCAATGCGCTTCAAATTTAAAGTACGCAGTTTGATTATTCCATTCTACAAACGTTAATTTACGTAAAAACTAAAGACAGAATAACACAGGGAATGTATATCGACGAATATTTTGTACAATGAAATAATATTTAGTTTTACACTAGAGCTGCATGTTCAATATTTTGTGTCGACTGTTTATCATGCAGTAAACTACTATATTTAACTTAGGAACATTGTTATAAATCACCTGATCGAAAGGTCATCTCATTTAAAGCTACAAATGTTACTTACTTAAGTTAGTTACTTACATCTTAAATCGGTTTCATTTGACAGCTTTTACTTGTCCTTCTATTCCGATAGGAATATTAATTTTATGGTTTGACCCATTTGGCGTTGAAACGTTTGGGCCGTGCGGACCCTCTGCTAAATTGCTGTTTAGAAAAATTACGCCAAAATTAAATTATGTAACAGCCATTTATTAAGCTGGCTGGTTCCTAGCTCAAAAGACTAGCATAGCTTTCCAACGCGGCAACGCAGCCAGCATTATATCATCCTTGCCGCAAAGAAATAGTTTCGTTTTTGAATAGGTAGATTTTAAGTTTATTTTTTATGTTGCATGTCCTTGTTTCAATTTTTTTCTCGTTTGTTATCTTCGTTCTTGTATGAATCATAATTATCTTTTGATGCAATCGTTAAAATCACTTTTTTGTAAGAAGCACGAGTAATTAAAACATAATACATAGGTAATAAATTTTGACGCAAACTTAGGATTATCTTGAATAAATAATAAGCTAACCTTAATAGCAATTAATATTCTAACTCCTTTTGGCGAGCAAACTTAAGCCTCAATACACTTTTCTTGTCCAATTTTCATCTTTACGTCTAAACAATAGAGTTCAACCTAGTAACATTGATGTTTGTGTAGGGCTGGCATGATGTGACGTATGTATTATCGAACAGTGTGTCAATACATGCATAAGTTATGCCTCCATCACCCTGAATGGATAATACCGAGTGAAATAACGCCGATCATCATTAATAACTGATGAACACGTAAAATTTTCTGATCCTATATTTTACAATAACAGGGTGAATTTATGGGATATAATTTTGATGGCGTGTTTCTTTTGAAAGTATTTGTTTTACCATCCATAAAACAGAGAAGTGTTCGAATTGTATATTTAGCAGGTGTGACCGCTTGTGATCACATCACATATGAGTCTCTAATTCGTCATTTTTAGGGATCAGATCAAATACGAGATCTTCACAGATAAAATAACGTCATAAATGTTGAAAATCTTATATGCATGCAGCATTAGTTTTTAAACTGAAATCTGGCTAGGTTATTTTCTAAAATTCCCAAAACATATTTAAATTATGCGCAACTTTGAAACCCGGCTTGTTGTTTTGAAACATCCGTTTTTATCCATTTCTGAGTTGGTCACGAGATGATTTTACACGGCCGCGTTCTACTAATTAAATTGGGTCCCCGTTTATTTAGAAAGTTTTTTCAGGAAATTTACATTGCTCCTAAAATTGTGTTAATTTCAAACTCAAATTAGCTTACCGCTGTTTTGATAATGATGCTTTTTCTCGTTTGTTTTATTTTTGTTGTCAAAGCGAAAGTTTTGTTATTATTAAGTAATCTACTTACTTTTTTCTCTCTTCAAATTATAGCGACTGATTAACGAACATAGTACTACAAGCAAAGGTGCGTCAAAGTATCACTGTATTATGTAGAGATTTATCAAAGTCCACACATGTTTTTTTGTGGTTTAATGGACCTTGAAACCTTGCAATACTGTACGTATTGCTATTACTTAAGCTACAAATTTAATTAAAACTTAAGCCGATGAAAAGAGCTTTGTTTAAATTAGCCTTATTTAGCGATCTTTTGTATGGTAAAAAAATAAGAATAAAGTTTATTCACAACAAAAATTATCATCAACAAGAATTCAGTACAATAATAATTTGTCAAGTTTTGAACTTTATTGACAAAAAAATATTTAAATGCATTTCCGGTGGTCCTCAAACTAGGTAGACAGACCTGTCTTGTAATGTTTTAGGATTACAGCCTCTTCAAGTATTGTAATGTTTTACAGTTCCTACCCATAAATAACAAATGGAGGCCGAAACCACATTTCCTAAGTACGGACAAAACTTTCGCTTTCGAATCCCACTTGTTGAAATCAAACAATCCGTCTTTACCAGTAATATAACTTGGACGTTTGGAGTTAAAGTGGGTTCCTGTGTTGAATCAGCGGGGACTTGTCAAAATAATCACGATAGTACTCACAGTTTCCAACTGAAAGATAAATTACACTCAACTTTTAGACAAGGGTAAAGTGAGCTTTGCCTTGTTAAATTACCTGGGTTATTACCCATTATAAATTAATTAAAAAGAAACAGTCATTTTTTTCAACAAACCATGTGGTATTAAAACGGCTTAAAAATAGAGGCGTTTATCAATGCCACCGTATGTTTTTAACCGACTTTAAAAAAGGAAGAGGTTATCAATTCGACTGTATGTTTTATTTGTATCTATGTTACCTCATATCTCAGTCGTTTGTCGACCGATTCAAAATTTTTTTTCGCCTACCTAGAGGGTAAACCTTCTAGTTGGTCTCATTGTTGCCAATTTTGGATCTGATAATGGGATCTTGGTGTAATCGAGGGAAACCCTTAAATTATAAAGGAACGTGTGGTGCTTTTTTACTAGAATCTTTTAATATTGACGTTTAGTTACGTCTGATAGTCAACATTTTGTAGGGCTGAGCTGATAGTGGAACTCCTTTACACTTATGAGTTCATTAATTATAATGACAGAACTTGAATCTGATGATGGGGTCTTGGTGTAGTCGAGGAAAACCCTCAAAATGTAAAGGTACTTATTCAAGAATGATTACTTTAGCTTATTAAAGAACAGAATTAAAATGTGCAACCCCCTCTATTGATAACTGAAAAATTAGCTAAAAACAAACTTAAATACGACTGCAAAAACAAAATACACCAAATAAACTTTTCATAGGACTCCATTTTAGTCAAATCATTTCTTATTGGAGTCGGTGTAATCGCATTGCCCATAAGCGTCATTGGTCTAGGCGCCGACTCCAAAAATAAATGGTTTGCCTAAAGTGGAGTCCTTTGAAAAGTTTATTCAGACTTTTTATTGTGTTTTGTTTTTGCAGTCGATTTTTATGATGGGATTCCTTTTTATTTTTAGTTTAGTAAATGTTATCAAAAAGTAAACTTGCGCAAGATTCCGTAAAGAGCAAAAATATCTAATATCACTCGTAGGGGATAATTTTACCAAATGATCGTTCCATTTATTGCATGCTACGGGACTACGGACTGCCGTAGTTGTCTACGAATGATTCCCTATTTGGCTATGAAACGCGCTGTACTACGAGAGAGCCACAAACGCGCTCGTAGTAATTCGTAGTCGGCGTGAATGAAAAAGTTGTTACACCGTAGTTTAATGTGTCACGTGACATGTTCAAAGATCCTTGCAGTGACATGTTGGTACAAAATAAAATAAGTTGAAAGGATAAAATATTCTGATCAATTATAACTCAATTAATTATAACTAATCAGGTCTAAAACAATACACGAGCAGGGAACCAGCAGTTAATAAATAAATACACTTCGATTAACATGCAAGAGGTCACTTCCTAACTTTTTAAACGTTTTATTAATAAAATAGTTTTCTACAAAAGACAAAAACGTATAACAAAGACATTGCATGACACCTCGAAAGTATCACCCTACACAACAGTCGTCTAAATGTATTACCTCAAGAGCCATTGGCGGAAAATTGCCACTAATGCGATTGGGTGCAGAGACTCATCTATAATGCATGCACTTACTTCGGAAATGCAGTTTGCATTAAGCAATTTAAAGGGTTCCTTGACATACAAGGAAGGACATGATACACCCTTGGTTTTGAAAGATACAGCCATTTTGTCAATAAAGCCAGCTGGCTTCTAGTTTCTTATGAGCCATTATAATATATTTAAAAAAACGAAAAAGGATGCAGGTTTTGTATTATCTGTTCATGGTACTGATGCCTATATAAGCCACTTATTGAAACTGTACCGCTGCAAAACTTGCTATAATCTTAAACCTTACTACAAATAATAATCATGACATAGACTTGGTAGTGCATGTGTACTAAACTTTTAACGTAGGACTGAGAAAATTTACCAATAGTAGTTTATTGCTAAATTAGAACAAGTATTTTACAATCGCAACATTTTATTAGCAGAAGCGACTCTACGCCTTTATCCGCTCAATCGCCGTTCCCGTGAAGGATGCCTTATCAGCATGTCACCGGATTCTGCAATTTCACAGAACGTTTGCAGCGATACTGACAATATTGACAAGCGAATAGCGCAATATCACATGTGGGTTATTCTGCAGCTGCACTTTAAGCCACTGAATAGAGAATTATCTCGCGTTTCGGATCTCAGAGCGATTTGCTAGAGTTACGAATATGAGGGTACACGGAGTGGAAGCAGTAAAATGATATTGCCGCAGTCGCTTTTGTTTTATCTACGTTGGCAATGCAGTGCGGTCTAACCTTTGACACAGATTAAAGATAAGCTAAGTGTAAAGACAGTTTGAGCGAATAAGTTACTTCTTTAACTTACAAAAATATGTTAATTAAAAAAAAACCTTATTTAGGCCAATTTACAACATACACATGTATACAAATTTTATAAAGGAGGATATGAGGAGTTTGTTGGTTTGAACCTGAGAATATAAACACCTAGAAAGAGGGTTCTTAACGACAATCGTTCTCAAAACTGCGCACAATTTGTAGCTACGTGTGCGTAAACAATACCTCTGTCACGTGCACTAGTAAAAGAATAATGCTGACAGAAAATGACATTTCTACTAAATGGTGGTAGAAAATTAAAATGTTAGGGAACCCGAGTAAAAAAAAACGAACTGAACCTTTTTTATTCAATGGTTTTATTTATCTTGACCTACTTAGTACTTTGTTTGGGTCATAATCTAATAATTAAAATTATATCCTTTTCTGGTTTACCTAAAAATACACCTTAAGTTCTGATGACAATACATTCGAACATTTTGTACCATCGTAAAATCTAAGATGGCCACTGCTACAAAATTTCGGATTCCTTATTTTATCACTACTACTTCAACATAGGTATCAAATGTAAGGGCTTGATTAGTAGAATAGAGTGAACTACAAAAAAAAATGCAAACCCTGATAAGGCCGCCAACAAATAGCGAATTGGAATGTCAGATTACTTGAGCTTAGATTCTCAGGGCCATGTCTGTAACATTGTCTGTTCTGCTACGTGTCTCCTGATTTCTGATTCGATTTCGTAGATAAACACCTAGCATAGCCCTCTCCATCGCTCGTTGTGTTATTTTGAGCATCAAAATAAAGTTGGACAAGGAATTATACCCACATCAATAGTTTCCTGTAAATCGAGCTTAGGTAGAAACTTTTAATCACATAGTACCTATCAATCATTTAATTTTACCATATTTAATAAGACTATCATGTTACCTACTCATAAGTGGTAAAGTGAATCACATAGCTTGCTTGTCACTTTACTTATCACTAGCGGTCCCCCGCTACTTTGTCCTCGCGTCTTGAGTTTGCTCCATCCTCTCCCGTTGCAGCGTGATGTTTTATATTTTAACCTTCCTCGATAAATAAGCTATGCAACATAAAAGTAATATTGAAATCGGTCCAGTAGTTCCTGAGATAAGAGCGTTCAAACAAACGAACAAACTCTTCAGTTTTATAACATTAGTATAGATAATCGTTTCAATATTCTAATAACACACCATGTCATTAGTATAAGTATGCAATTAATACCTGATCGGCTGCAGCAGTTTGATCGATAAGCGTCATAATCGCGTGCCTGAGATTGCCCGGCCACTGCCTGCTGCGTCACTTTTTAGGGTTCCGTACCCGAATGGCAAAAACGAAACCCTTATAGTTTCGTCAAGTCTGTCTGTCTGTCCGTCCCTATGTCACAGCCATTTTATTCTGTAACTATAAGCGTCATACTGTTGAAATTTGGTAGGTAGATGTATCCTGTTAACCGCTTTATGATTCTATTATAAAAAAATAAAAAATAAATATTTAAGGGGGGGGGGGGGAGGTAAGAGATCCGTGTGGGGTGTAAATGGATAGGTCTTTTAAAATTAATGGAGGTTCCTAAAACCATTTTCTCTAAAAGTATAACGTTTGCGAGATATATGCTTCCAAAGTGGTAAAATGCCCCCCCCCCTTTTACTTCTTAACTAAGCGAGCTAATTATTATAAAACAAAGTTATATTTGCTGTCAACAAAATATCGCAGTATTTTAGCTTAGTGGAAGTAAGTGGATCCGTAATTCAGTTAAAGTTGGCACGGAACCCTCAGTGGGCGCGTCCGACTCGCACTTAGCCGGTTTTAGCACGCGCTCTAGCGCGCGCGCACCGCTACTTATTTTGTTACGAAACGACCTCATTTCTCGGAATACGATGCAAAGTTTCGAACGCACCGTCACCAGCCCCGGTAGCCGTGATCGTCTAGTGGTTAGGACCCTACGTTGTGGCCGTAGTAACCCAGGTTCGAATCCTGGTCACGGCAGTGCAAACTGTCGCGGCGGGGCTTTATTTTTGTCAAGCCTTTTAGATGTTACGCCTTGATACCTTTATAATTTCTTGTTCTTTTTTAAAAAATAATATCGCATTATCATGAGGTTTGATTATTAGTAATAGGTTGTTTTCATAAACCATCGATATGTTGAGTTTTTTTTTTTCGTTTTTGTTAGGCAAAATGTGTACAAAGGTTATTATGTTACTAGATACATGACTTATCTCCTCTACTTACCTAGTAAAATAAATCAATCAACGTCCAGGCTTTTGCAAAAGTTTTAAGCGTTGATATATTCTTTAGACCAAACTAATACTTCTTATAAGTCGAGAACTTCTCATACGAAAGTCATAAATTAATTTGAATATATATCAGTCTGACCTAATTCCTGCTTCACCTACTTTAGAATTGTTGTTCAGTGAATGAATGAATGAACGCTTGTTTTTCTAAAGTTGGAAAACTTTGAAAGCGCATTGCGTCGGTGTTACGACTGAGGTTGATTTCAAACCATTGGCGATTTGAAGTTTTCATACTTTAAAGTGGAAACATAATGTGGAAAAAAAAGGCAAAATTATATTTTTTACAGTCAGGAAATTCGTTGAATATTATGAAACGTTTCATCACATGCGTATTTAATCATCGGCTATATTGATTTTTATTAGCACTGCTATCTAATAGACAATCAACCCCCATACTACAAAACCTTACTCATTAACAAAGCGCATTAGAATAAAATGCTCTCACATCAATGTGCTGTGACGTGTACTTTCAAGTGATATCTTTTCTTTTAGAGATTACGTGTTATTTTCGCCGTAAACAACTATGTTGTAAAAAAGCTGTAAACTATTTTATTACTAACTACTCTTTATCTCTGA
Organism: Pyrausta purpuralis; assembly: GCA_963924145.1. NCBI lineage: Eukaryota > Metazoa > Arthropoda > Insecta > Lepidoptera > Crambidae > Pyrausta > Pyrausta purpuralis. The sequence continues at coordinate 23,088,355 of OZ001659.1, forward strand.
GTATATGACCGGGCATTGCTAATGTGATTCTCACTGAACTAATGACCAAAGGGGGTTGACAAGGCTTTCGTGTATGAATGTGTATTTTACTTGCCTATTTTTTAAGATCCAATTCGGGCATCCTTGTATCTCGCATTTTATTTTATGAAAAATATTTCAAGCAGATTCCTCTCACGTTTCTTAGCAGTCACGTTCCACAGTATCTATTGAAGGATAAAATATTTTTCGTTTTGGACAAAAACTATGTAAAATACACCGTTATTAAATTCATATTTTAGCTGAACCATTTCTGGAAAGATTTATTCATTTTATTCATGTGTATAATAAAGGTTTATACTAAGAACAAGCTAAAAATTCGTTTTCATTTCATGCATGGTGAACTTTTTTCGTTTACGAATTGCACGAGAATCGGCCTCCAGATATCAAAATTCCGCTTGTCACTACACTTGTACAAGTGTGGCTGATTTTAGACCTAAATAAGTTCCCAGAATGATTTGAATGAATAACATAATAAATAAATAAATATCCTTTGGACATTCCCACACATCGCCATCTAGCCCCAAAGTAAGCTACTCAAAGCTTGTGTTATGGGTGCCAGACAACGGATATAATACTTAAATACTTTTTTTTTTGTAAATACATACATGATATACATAGAAAACACCCAGACCAATACAAACAGACATGTTCATGCACACAAATGTTTGTATTGTGCGGGGATCGAACCCGCACCCGCTGCGTAGTAGGCGATTTCTCGACCACTACACCAGACGGGTCGTCGGGTCGGGTGAACTTTTTTCGTTTACGAATTGCACGAGAATCGGCCTCCAGATATCAAAATTCCGCTTGTCACTACACTTGTACAAGTGTGGCTGATTTTAGACCTAAATAAGTTCCCAGAATGATTTGAATGAATAAAATAATGTTCGAAAATTAAGTTTATTTTTAAAATATACTAAGCATTAGAAGGGAGAATTACTAAAAAATATTGGATAACCTTTCAATTTTAAAGAACGAATTGAGATTTAAGTAAGGTAAGATTAAAATAAGGCATTTCTGAAATATCGATTTTCTCAGGGTAATTGAATCGCGTTCGTCAACGGAGAATTTAATTCAGATTCCAAAAATAGAATTGCTCCTGGCAGCAATCCAAAGGTACAACTAAAAAGATAATTCGCTGACTAACGTTTTCAAATATCAGCGATTCGCCTCGGCTCTACCACTAAAACTAAAAGCTCTGTATACTTAAAATAAAGCAAAAATCTGCATGAATGATTCCGCTTATTCTCACAAACTTATGATTTTTCAATATGATAGTGTATTACTTAGATTCGTTCGAATTTAAATTCCAAAGTTTTGTACTCACTTAAATAAAAGGACTTATAAAAACTGACCTTTTTCACCTCAAGCCTTTCTTGGTTTGACGCGACTCGAGAATCAAATTCAAGCTCAATTGCCCAGGGCAAACCACAGCGCTTATAAGTTTTCTTCGTTAAGATGATTGGGTAGTCAAAGATTTCTATTAAATTGCGTAAAAAGTAACCTGATGTAATTTTGCACGTTTTATGTTTTAACATGTATATGATTTCCATGTACTACCATCCTATTTAGGTACTCGTATTTCACGTACATTCTATGTTAATATTAATATAAAGCAAAGTAGGCCTTCCAAATAATTTATCAATATTCAAAAACCAGGAATTTAAAAACACCGATACATTAAAATGGTGATTGATTTTTGTGTTTCACTGAGCGCGTGCCTGCATGCAGGCTGAATACAATTACTACCTATTTTTAAGATCTGCAGTTTGTAACTTGCATACTTTTGTCAAATAAATGTTTGATTTGATTTGATTTAACACGAAACGTTAAATGCGCAAAACCTAAAAATAGTTTGATTATAATAAGGAGCACATTTAATTAAACCACTTTTAATATAAGTCACATTTTTCATATAAGTGTTGTTAAAACAATTTGACTTTGATTAATACAATTGTCCTAATACTTTGTATTAATAAAAGGACATAATTATCCTCTGGAACTGTAAAAGGTTCCATTTATAATGCATTTTATTTAAATCGAAATTATCAGCCCTTAAAGCTGGAGCAGCAGCGGATTTGGTTGAAAACGCCAAGCGTCGCAAGTACGTCTTACTTGCAAGTGATGTTTGACCCGTTTGGCGTTGCAGCGTTTTGGGCCGTGCGAACCCTCTGCTAAATTGCTGCTTAGAAAAATTGAATTAAATTCTTTACAGCCAATTATAAAGCTGGCTGGTTCCTATCTCAAAACATTACATTAGGTACATTTTAAGTTTATTTTTTATGTTGCATGTCCTTGTTACATGTTCTTGTTTGTTAAGTGGGTCTTAAAATATACATCGAGAAGACGAAAATTATGTCGAGTTCCCTTGTTGTACCCACTCCAGTATCCATTGGGAACTCAACTCTCGAAGTTGTTGACGAGTACGTCTACCTGGGACAAGTGATCCAATTGGGTAGGTCCAACTTCGAGAAAGAGGTCAATCGTCGATTCAACTTGACTGGGCAGCGTTCGGAAAATCACGCAAGAGTGTCTTCTCATCTTATTTACCTCAGTGTCTAAAGACGAAAGTCTTCAACCAATGTGTGTTACCAGTGATGACATACGGATCCGAAACATGGTCTCTAACTATGGGCCTTATAAAGAAGCTTAAAGTCACACAACGAGCGATGGAGAGGGCTATGCTGGGTGTTTCTCTACGTGATCGAATCAGAAATGAGGAGATTACTTATTGAACTAAGGTAACGGACATAGCCTTGAGAATCAGTAAGCTCAAGTGGCAATGGGCAGGGCACATAGCGCGAAGAACTGATAGTCGTTGGGGCAGGAAAGTTCTAGATTGGAGACCCTTCGACCAAAGACGCAGCGTAGGACGTCCACCAACAAGATGGACAGACGACCTCATAAAGATTGCAGGATCAAAGTGGATGCAGACCGCTAGTAATCGGTCGCTGTGGAAAGCCGTGGGGGAGGCGTATGTTCAGCAGTGGACGTCCTATGGCTGATAATGATGATGATGACGACGATGTCCTTGTTTCAATTTTTTCTTGTTTGGTATTAATCAAGATTATTTAAAATACAATACTCAAACTTACGGTGTAAACCGAATCAAAATCATCTTTTGATGCAACCGTTAAAATCACTTTTTTGTAAGTAGTACGAGTAATTAAAACATAAAACATAGGTAATAATTTTTGACACAAACTTTAGGAAACGTGTTAAACTTAGGATTACCTTGAATAAATAATAAGCTAACCTTAATAGCAATTAATATTGTAACTCCTTTTGGCGAGCAAACTTAACCCTCAATACACTTTTCTTGTCCAATTTTCATCTTTACGTCTAAACAATAGAGAATCAACCTAGTAACATTGATGTTTGTGTAGGGCTGGCATGATGTGACGTATGTATTATCGAACAGTGTGTCAATACATGCATAAGTTATGCCTCCATCACCCTGAATGGATAATACCGAGTGAAATAACGCCGATCATCATTAATAACTGATGAACACGTAAAATTTTCTGATCCTAAATTGTACAATAACAGGGTGAATTTATGGGATATAATTTTGATGGCGTGTTTCTTTTGAAAGTATTTGTTTTACCATCCATAAAAGAGAGAAGTGTTCGAATTGTATATTTAGCAGGTGTGACCGCTTGTGATCACATCACATATGAGTCTCTAATTCGTCATTTTTAGGGATCAGATCAAATACGAGATCTTCACAGATAAAATAACGTCATAAATGTTGAAAATCTTATATGCATGCAGCATTAGTTTTTAAACTGAAATCTGGCTAGGTTATTTTCTAAAATTCCCAAAACATATTTAAATTATGCGCAACTTTGAAACCCGGCTTGTTGTTTTGAAACATCCGTTTTTATCCATTTCTGAGTTGGTCACGAGATGATTTTACACGGCCGCGTTCTCCTAATTAAATTGGGTCCCCGTTTATTTAGAAAGTTTTTTCAGGAAATTTACATTGCTCCTAAAATTGTGTTAATTTCAAACTCAAATTAGCTTACCGCTGTTTTGATAATGATGCTTTTTCTCGTTTGTTTTATTTTTGTTGTCAAAACGAAAGTTTTGTTATTATCTAAGTAATCTACTTACTTTTTTCTCTCTTCAAATTAAAGCGACTGATTAACGAACATAGAACTACATGCAAAGGTGCGTCAAAGTATCACTGTATTATGTAGAGATTTATCAAAGTCCACACATGTTTTTTTGTGGTTTAATGGACCTTGAAACCTTAAATACTGTACGTATTGCTATTACTTAAGCTACAAATTTAATTGAAACTTAAGCCGATGAAAAGAGCTTTGTTTAAATTAGCCTTATTTAGCGATCTTTTGTATGGTAAAAAAATAAGAATAAAGTTTATTTACAATAAAAATTATCATCAACAAGAATTTAGTACAATAATAATTTGTCAAGTTTTGAACTTTATTGACAAAAAAATATTTAAATGCATTTTCGGTGGTCCTGAAACTAGGTAGACAGACCTGGCTTGTAATGTTTTAGGATTACAGCCTCTTCAAGTATTGTAATGTTTTACAGTTCCTACCCATAAATAACAAATGGAGGCCGTAACCACATTTCCTAAGTACGGACAAAACTTTCGCTTTCGAATCCCACTTGTTGAAATCAAACAATCCGTCTTCACCAGTAATATAACTTGGACGTTTGGAGTTAAAGTCGGTTCCTGTGTTGAATCAGTGGAGACTTGTCAAAATAATCACGATGGTACTCACGGTTTTCAAATGAAAGATAAATTACACTCAACTTTTAGACAAGGGAAACAATTAAACAAGGCAAAGCTCACTTTAAGCTTTGCCTTGTTAAATTACCTGGGTAATAAAAGACACAGGTAATTTTTTCAACAAACCTGCAGTTTTTAAACGACTTCAAAATAGAGGCGGTTATCAATTTGACTGTATGTTTTTTACCGATTCGTATATATTCGGGTATACCTTCTAGTTGGTCCCATTGTTGCCAATTTTGGATCTGATGATAGGATCTTGGTGTAATCGAGGGAAACCACCAAATTTTAACGCATAAACACCGAAGCGGTCGCATGCGACCGCATAACAATAGAATATCCATTGTGTCTCGTTTACATATGCTTGAGGGATTAAAGGAACGTATAGTGTTTTTTACTAGAATCTTCATGTTGACGTGTTGTTACGTCTGATAGTCAACAGTTTGTGGGGCTGAGCTGATGGTAGAACTCCTTAACACTTAGGAGTTCAGTAATTATAATGACAGAACTTATGAACGGTAGTTTGTAGCTTCCTAAAGCACAGAGTCATACGGTGCAACTTCCCTCCCCTCGTCTCCTGTAATATCTAAAAATGAAGGAATAAAATTAATTAATAATTAATATCCTTTGGACATTCCCACACATCGCCATCTAGTCCCAAAGTAAGCTACTAAAAGCTTGTGTTATGGATGACAGATAATGAATATAATACTTAAATACTTTTTGTTTGTAAATACGTACATGATATACATAGAAAACACCCAGACCAATACAAACAGACATGTTCATGCAAACTAATGTTTGTATTATGCGGGTATCGAACGTGCAACCCGCTGCGCAGTAGGCGATTTCTCGACCACTACACCAGATGGGTCGACGTACACGAAAAGGCCTTTCCCTTTCAATGATCAAAGGTTTATTTAAGACTTTTAGTGCATTTTGGTCTTGAAATCGGTTTTTACTTTTTGAAAGTTAATTTGTATATATGTTGCCTCATATCTCAGTAATTTGGGATCCCACTTGAAAATTGTTTTCACCGTCTTATGGGATTTATCTCCTAGTTGATCCCATTGTGGCCAAATCTGAATCTGATGATGGGGTCTTGGTGTAGTCGAGGAAAACCCTCAAAATGTAAAGGTACTTATTCAAGAATGATTACTTTAGCTTATTAAAGAACAGAATTAAAATGTGCAACCCCCTCTATTAATAACTGAAAAAATAGCAAAAAACAAACTTAAATACGACTGCAAAAACAAAATACACCAAATAAACTTTTCATAGGACTCCATTTTAGGAAAACCATTTCTTATTGGAGTCGGTGTAATCGCATTGCCCATAAGCGTCATTGGTTTAGGCGCCGACTCCAAAAAGAAATGGTTTGCTTAAAGTGGAGTCCTTTGAAAAGTTTTTTTCAGACTTTTTATTGTGTTTTGTTTTTGCAGTCGATTTTTATGATGGGATTCCTTTTTATTTTTAGTTTAGTAAATGTTATCAAAAAGTAAACTTGCGCAAGATTCCGTAAAGAGCAAAAATATCTAATATCACTCGTAGGGGATAATGTTACCAAATGATCGTTCCATTTATTGCATGCTACGGGACTACGGACTGCCGTAGTTGTCTACGAATGATTCCCTATTTGGCTATGAAACGCGCTGTACTACGAGAGTGCTACGAACACGCTCGTAGTAATTCGTAGTAGGCGTGAATAAAAATGTTGTTACGCGTAGTTTAATGTGTCACGTGACGTGTTTGTCAGATCCTTGCAGTGATATGTTGGTACAAAATAAAATAAGTTGAAAGGATAAAATATTCTGATCAACTATAACTTAATAAATTAAAACTAATCAGGTCTAAAACAATACACGAACAGGGAACCAGCAGTTAATAAATAAATACATTTCGATTTACAAGCAAGAGGTCACTTCCTTACCTTTTAAACGGTTTATTCATAAAATAGTTTTCTACAAAAGACACAAAAGTATAACAAAGACATTGCATGACACCTCTAAAGTATCACCCTACACAAAAGTCGTCTAAATGTATTACCTCAAGAGCCATTGGCGGAAAATTGCCAGTAATGCGATTGGGCGCAGAGACTCATCTATAATGCATGCACTTACTTCGGAAATGCAGTTTGCATTAAGCAATGTAAAGGGTTCCTTGACATACGAAGGAGGACATAACACACCCTTGGTTTTGAAAGATACAGTCATTTTGTCAATAAAGCTAGCTGGCTTCTAGTTTCTTAGGAGTCATTTCAATATATTCCAAAAATCGAAAAAGGATGCAGGTTTTGTATTATCTGTTCATGGCACTGATGCCTATATAAGCCACTTATTGAAACTTTACCGCAGCAAAACTTGCTGTAATCTTAAACCTTACTATATAAATAATATTAATCACATAGATTTGGTAGTGCATGTTTACTAAACTTTTAACGTAGGACTGAGAAAAGTACCTGATTAGTAGTTTATTGCTATACTTGAACAAGTATTTCACAATTGCAACATTTCATTAGCAGAAGCGACTCTACGCCTTTATCCGCTCAATCGCCGTTCCCGTGAAGGATGCCTTATCAGCATGTCACCGGATTCTGCAATTTCTGCAGAACATTTGCAGCGATACTGACAATATTGACAAGCGAAAGAGCGCAATATCACATGTGGGTCATTCTGCAGCTGCACTTTAAGCCACTGAAAAGAGAATTATCTCGCGTTTTGGATCTCAAAGCGATTTGCGAGAGTTACGAATATGAGGGTACACGGAGTAGAAGCAGTAAAATGATATTGCCGCAGTCGCTTTTGTTTTATCTACGTTGGCAATGCAGTGAGGTCTAACCTTTGACACAGATTAGAAATAAGCTAAATGTAAACACAGTTTGGGCGAATAAGTTACTTCTTCAACTTTAGAAATATGTTCGTTATAAAAATAATAATCTTTATTCCGCGCCAATTTACAACCATACACATTTATCTGTACACATATTATTAAGCTGAAGAGTTTGTTTGTTTGAGCACTAATCTCAGGAACTAATGGATGTAATTGGAAAAAAAATGTGTTGGATAGCTAATGTATCGAAAAAGGCTTTAGACTTTAGTATATTACGCTGCGACAGGAGAGGGGGGAGCAAACACAAAACGCGCTGACGAAGTCGCGGGGGACCGTTAGTATTGCATTAAAATTGATTTTATTTTTATTCATAATTCAAAACAAATATCATTCTATCAAAACACGACGGAACACAGTGATGTTCAACAACAATGCCCTGAGAATACCCCTTGTTACGCTAACAACACTTGGAATATGGGTACCTGTAAATAAAAGTGTAAGTATTTGGAAGCCTTCGCGAAATTGCATTCTGTGCTGCAGCTAGGGCGAATGCAGCGCGCCACTCGAGAATAACAAGACCCAGGGCTGCTGTGTCACAAAAATATTTTACCTGTGATACATCAAAATTTGCAAGTCTGAAGAAATGTTTTGACATTTCGCGTAGATAATTTCAATTTTCTTCTTTTAAGTAGCTATGACCTTAAATCTAAAAAAAATGTCATTTTTAAGCTTCATTCTTCAATTCTTCTCATTCAATAAATACACGTAAACACCAACTTGTTTCCAACATTGTTTACGCGAAATGTAAAAAAAATTGCTTGTTGCGTCGTTCTATTTGGTACTGGAATTGGTCTTAGGGCCGATTTTTCAATAGTCAGATAAGAAATATTCGTCGAACAAAATACAATATGGCTCATTTGTAAACGTCATCTAATTATCAGCAATCATACGTAACTGTCATTTATTAAAATCTGCCGCTTAATAATAAATCAGTCTGATAAGATTTATCTGACCATTGAAAAATCAGCCCTTAGTGGAGTGCCACTAATAAGCAATCAGAGATTTTCTTCACAAAGATATTTTTATCTGACCATAACATGCCTCTTTACTTACTTGTTTGAAGAACAAAATTAAATTATCAACCCTAACAAGTACTTTTACAAGGAAATTCACTCCTATTTCTGAATAGTTACTTACAATGTGCTAAATTGGCTCTGCGGCGTCTGGTTTATTTATTAGATGTTGTCTCGCTGAACAAGGTCTAACTACTAGGGTGTTGATATGGTCAGAGACATCAAAAAAGGGAAGGGAAAAAAAGGGAAGTTTTAGAAGAAAAAAACTAAGGCAACGGAAATACCCTTGAATATCAGTAAACTCAAGTGGCAATGGGCAGGGCACATAGCGCAAAGAACTGATGGCCATTGGGGCAGAGAAGTTCTAGATTGGAGACCCTTCGACCAAAGACGAGCGTAGGGCGTCCACCAACAAGATTGACTGACGACCTTGTAAAGATCGCAGGATCAAACTGGATGCAGGCCGCTAGTGATCGGCCGCTGTGGAAAGCCGTGGGTGAGGCCTATGTTCAGCAGTGGACGTCCTTTGGCTGATTATGATAATAATGATAAAAAAAAACAACGTTCTAAATTTTTTTTTACAAACGGGAAAACTCGCACCCTCGCGCGTATGTAAGAAATACTACGCCATAGCTAAACAGCTACGAAAAGGCGACCTGGCGTTGGTAGTTTTAACTTAGTCGCTAGTATCGCAAAAATAATTTGATTTTGTGGGTCTTTTCCATTTAAAAATCATCAATCAAGCAATCAATTAAGCATCAATCAAGCAAGCAATCAATCAAGCATCAGTATCGTTTGTACAACCACCCCTGAGTCGGGCGTCGCTGTACAAAACCACACCCAGATTAATAATATTCGAATGTAAACATTGGTGGCACTTCCGTACAAATTCCAGAGAAAAACATAGACATGAAACGAATAAATAAATAAAAAAAAATTTAACAGTGGTCAAAAATTTTCCATATTATTTTTTTCAATGATAATAAATAAACCGTGACACATTCCAAAGGCTTATCAAAATATAAATCATATCAACCAGCAAAACGTAAACAACGAAACGATGAACAAATATACAGGGTGACATTGCAAGGCGGTGCCAAATTTTCTGAGTGGCTTCTACTCGTGATTATTTACAATTCTTACTATGAAACCAATGAAAAATTATAGCAATTCGACTATTAAACTATACGACTTCGTTGTCACATTTGGGATGTGGATATAAATGTCTTTCTACTGTGTCTCAATAAACATCTAGAGAAAGAAAGAAAGAAAGAAAACACTTTATTCGACCGAAAACATTGATAGAAAAAAAAACATGCAAAAAAAACAGGACTATTCGAGTCGAAAAGGCACCCACTCAGCATAAGTCCTCTACAGTTTGTTTATCATCACGTTGTCTCACCGAAAACTTAAGCGCGGCTTGACCTTTTTTAAACCCAACAAAGTGTAATCCCTGTTGCTTGTGAGGTGTTAAGAGGAACAAGCGAGGCTTTACGACCCTTGTCAATCTCAAAAAACCCCGCTTTTATACAAAGTGGTCACTTTTTATGCACTTTTCTAGTTTACCGCGTACTTCAGTGAATCGACGCTTACTGAGAAACGTGATTCAATCCGTCAACTTTTCTTAAAGGATGGAAATCATTTTAGTTCATACAACAACATAAAAATATTTAAAAAACCTAAAAATAACTTTCAATTAAGTTTTTAGATCTTCATTGCTACCATGCAATATGGTATCTAGAACCATTATTCTACTGGTAGAGGTAATATTAAGTAGTGAACGGACATAAATTGAACCTTTTTACAATAAAAATCATAACCGCAGTAAGGCAGTCTTGGATTTCAATAGCCCATAAGCAAACAATAATATTGAATTCACTATTTCGAAGACCATCGTTTGTGCAAGAGATTGCTCTATAATTTAAAAGCAGATAGTTCGCTTGCAAATTGGCGAGAGACTACAGATGTTCATCTACGTTCTAGGAGTGCAGCGCTTGCAAATCACGCTACAGTAAAATCAGGGCAGAATAATAAGACTCACTGAAGTAAACCAAATTATACATAGCAAGCATTCGCATTGCCTAAGTGAGATGCGCTCGAAAGGACTAACGAATTACATAACCTTTCTATTAAAAGCCTTGGAAACATTAGGTTGTTTTTTCAAAAAGGTCTTTATTAAAATAAGAGTAGGTAGTGCTTAATGCAATTTAGAACAAATTTCAACAGCGGCCTTTCGAAATGATAAATTGGTATGTCGCATATGCTTCTTAGCCTTTAATATTTAAATGTGTCATTTGTATCTTATGCCATAATTCCTCATTCAAAAATTAAACGCTGTGGTTATAAGCGACAAAAACTACTTTAAATAACGTCAAATCACTAAAACTAAGAATACCAGTAAATAATCCATTTCTATCTGATTTTATAACTGTTTCGCTTTTCACAATATCTTAATAAATGACAAAATACGTCAGTTTTTCTAAAATTTAAAACTTTGAACGGCTCTCCTGAACATTTCATTTTTGTCGCTTATCCCCTATATCCTTTTAACCGTCGAATGTTGCCTCATATCTTAGTAATTTGGAAACCGAATTAAAAAATAGTTTTCACCGACTTATGGGGTTTGCCTCCTAGTTGATCCCATTGTGGCCAAATCTGAATCTGATGATGGGGTCTTGGTGTAGTCGAGGAAAACCCTCAAAATGTAAAGGTACTTATTCAAGAATGATTACTTTACCCTATTAAAGAACAGAATTAAAATGTGCAACCCCCTCTATTCATAACTGAAAAATTAGCAAAAAACAAACTTAAATACGACTGCAGAAACAAAATACACCAAATAAACCTAAATAAACTTTTCATAGGACTCCATTTTAGGCAAACCATTTCTTATTTGAGTCGGTGTAATCGCATTGCCCATAAGCGTCATTGGTCTGGTCGCCGACATCACAAAGAAACGGTTTGCTTAAAGTGGAGTCCTTTGAAAAGTTTATTTAGACTTTTAAGTGTGTTTTGTTTTTGCAGTCGATTTTTATGATGGGATTCTTTTTCTTTTTAGTTAATGTTATCAAAAAGTAAACTGGCGCAAGATTCCGTCAAGAGCGAAAATATCTAGTATCACCCGTAGGAGATAATGTTACCAAATGATCGTTCCATTTATTGCATGCTACGGGACTACGGACTGCCGTGTTTGTCTACGAATGATTCCCTATTTGGCTATAAAATGCGCTGTACAACGAGAGAGCTACGAACGCGCTCGTAGTAATTCGTAGTCGGTGTTAATTAAAATGGTGTTATGTGTAGTTTAATGTGTCACGTGACATGTTCAAAGATCCTTGCAGTGATATGTTGGTACAAAATAAAATAGGTTGAAAGGATACAATATTCTGATCAACTATAACTTAATAAATTAAAACTAATCAGGTCTAAAACTATATACAAGCAGGGAACCAGCAGTTAATAAATAAATACATTGATTTCGTAGAAAAACATGCAAGAGGTCACTTCCTTACTTTTTAAACGTTTTATTAATAAAATAGTTTTCTATAGAAGACAAAAACGTATAACAAAGACATTGCATGACACCTCTGAAGTATCATCCTACACAAAAGTCGTCTAAATGTATTACCTCAAGAGCCATTGGCGGAATATTGTCAGTAATGCGATTGGGCGCAGAGACTCATCTACAATTCATGCACTTACTTCGGAAATACAGTTTGCATTAAGCAATTTAAAGGGTTCCTTGACATACAAGGAAGGATATGACACACCCTTGGTTTTGAAAGATACAGCCATTGTCAATAAAGCAAGCTGGCTTTTAGTTTCCTATGAGACATTACAATGTATTTGAAAAAAACGAAAAAGGATGCAGGTTTTGTATTATCTGTTCATGGTACTGATGCCTATATAAGCCACTAATTGAAACTATACCGCTGCAAAACTTGCTATAATCTAAAACCTTACTACAAATAATAATAATGACATAGACTTGGTAGTGCATGTGTACTAAATTTTTAACGTAGGACTGAGAAAAGTACCTGATTAGTAGTTTATTGCTAAACGAGAACACGTATTTCACAATTGCAACATTTCATTAGCAGAAGCGACTCTACGCCTTTATCCGCTCAATCGCCGTTCCCGTGAAGGATGCCTTATCAGCATGTCACCGGATTCTGCAATTTCACAGAACATTTGCAGCGATACTGACAATATTGACAAGCGAATAGCGCAATGTCACATGTGGGTCATTCTGCAGCTGCACTTTAAGCCACTGAAAAGAGAATTATCTTGCGTTTTGGATCTCAAAGCGATTTGCGAGAGTACGAATATGAGGGTACACGGAGTGGAAGCAGTAAAATGATATTGCCGCAGTCGCTTTTGTTTTATCTACGTTGGCAATGCAGTGAGGTCTAACCTTTGACACAGATTAGAAATAAGCTAAATGTAAACACAGTTTGGGCGAATAAGTTACTTCTTCAACTTTAGAAATATGTTCGTTATAAAAATAATAATCTTTATTCCGCGCCAATTTACAACCATACACATTTATCTGTACACATATTATTAAGCTGAAGAGTTTGTTTGTTTGAGCACTAATCTCAGGAACTAATGGATGTAATTGGAAAAAAAATGTGTTGGATAGCTAATGTATCGAAAAAGGCTTTAGACTTTAGTATATTACGCTGCGACAGGAGAGGGGGGAGCAAACACAAAACGCGCTGACAAAGTCGCGAGGGACCGCTAGTATTACATTAAAATTGATTTTATTTTTATTCATAATTTAAAACAAATATCATTCTATCAAAACACGACGGAACACAGTGATGTTCAACAACAATGCCCTGAGAATACCCCTTGTTACGCTAACAACACTTGGAATATGGGTACCTGTAAATAAAAGTGTAGGTATTTGGAAGCCTTCGCGAAATTGCATTCTGTGCTGCAGCTAGGGCGAATGCAGCGCGCCACTCGAGAATAACAAGACCCAGGGCTGCTGTGTCACAAAAATATTTTTCAACACACTTGCTCATAAAGACGTCTTTATTCCACCGATTTTTGGCTCATAATCGTAGATATTAAACACGCGTTCTTTTTCATTATATTATTGCACTAGTGCCTTTAGTTTATTAACCCGACCAATTTAGGTTTGTACCCTAGTACCAAGTCGTAAGTAAGAAGAAGAAGCGATATAATTTAGTCGGGTTATACAACACTTTTATTTTAGCAACAAACAGTATTTATGCGAAAAATAACAGTATCTACATAGGTATTTATTTCAATAAATGGTAAATCCAGATTTATTACTAAAAAATAGCTCAAACTTATTTAACATTTTCTGTGATTTGTATTTTAAACATGAATTATTACATTTTTAATCTTGGCTTTTGGCCGATCTAGTTCGCGCCTAAGCCTTGCGCGAGCATCGGTATCGCGGCAAGAAAAAAAAACAATGCGCCATTTTTCGTAAATAGGTAATTGTCGGCTGTGACGAAGTTTGCATTATTTAAGAAGTTTAATATTAATGAAAATGCCTACTTCAAGTGAAGAAAATGAAAACCTATTATTTACTCCGCCGGACATACGTAACGAGGCAAAAAACGCATGCGAAAGTCTTTGCCATCAAAATCGAGTGAAATGTATTTTTACTGTTTTAATAATTAAAAACTTAGTAAATGAAGAGTCTTGTATTTTCCTCGCAAGTGTGTTGAAAAACGTCGTATGATACGCGTGTGCCTGTGAACATTATATACGCGGCTTTCTTATGGCGCACTCGCTTTCGCTCGTGCGCACACAATATCGCCTTGTATATGTATAATGGTCAACTTAGCACACTTGTATCATAATGTACTATTGTATGTACCTGTGATACATCAAAATTTGCAAGTCTGAAGAAATGTTTTGACATTTTGCGTAGATAATTTCAATTTTCTTCTTTTAAGTAGCTATGACCTTAAATCTAAAAAAAATGTCATTTTTAAGCTTCATTCTTCAATTCTTCTCATTCAATAAATACACGTAAACACCAACTTGTTTCCAACATTGTTTCCGCGAAATGTCAAAAAAATTGCTTGTTGCGTCGTTCTATTTGGTACTGGAATTGGTCTTAGGGCCGATTTTTCAATAGTCTTCAATAAGAAATATTCGTCGAACAAAATACAATATGGCTCATTTGTAAACGTCATCTAATTGTCAGCAATCATACGTAACTGTCATTTATTAAAATCTGCCGCTTAATAATTAATCAGTCTGATAAGATTTATCTGACCATTGAAAAATCAGCCATTAGTGAAGTGCCACTAATAAGCAATCAGAGATTTTCTTCACAAAGATATTTTTATCTGACCATAACATGCCTCTTTACTTACTTGTTTTAAGAACAAAGTAAAATTATCAACCCTAACAAGTACTTTTACAAGGAAATTCACTCCTATTTCTGAATAGTTACTTACAATGTGCTAAATTGGCTCTGCGGCGTCTGGTTTATTTATTAGATGTTGTCTCGCTGAACAAGGTCTAACCTTGAAAAGTTTAAATTTTCAGTTCTTGAAAAGTTTAGCACAGCCTACTGATACAGGGTGTTGATCTGGTCAGGGACATCCAACACAGGAAACCCAAGAAAAAAAAGGGAAGTTTTAGAAGAAAAAAACTAAGGCAACGGACATAACCTTGAAAACATTACCCCAGTAAACTCAAGTGGCAATGGGCAGGGCACATAGCGCAAAGAACTGATGGCCATTGGGGCAGAGAAGTTCTAGATTGGAGACCCTTCAGCCAAAGATGAGCGTCGGACGTCCACCAACGAGATGGACAGACGACCTTGTGAAGATCGCAGGATCAAACTGGATGCAGGCCGCTAGTGATCGGTCGCTGTGGAAAGCCGTGGGTGAGGCCTATGTTCAGCAGTGGACGTCCTTTGGCTGATTATGATAATGATGATAAAAAAAAACAACGTTCTAAATTTTTTTTTACAAACGGGAAAACTCGCACCCTCGCGCGTATGTAAGAAATACTACGCCATAGCTAAACAGCTACGAAAAGGCGACCTGGCGTTGGTAGTTTTAACTTAGTCGCTAGTATCGCAAAAATAATTTGATTATGTAGGTCTTTTCCATTTAAAAATCATCAATCATGCAATCAATCAAGCAATCAAGCAATCAATCAAGCATCAATCAAGCAAGCAATCAATCAAGCATCAGTATCGTTTGTACAACCACCCCTGAGTCGGGCGTCGATGTACAAAACCACACCCAGATCAATAATATTCGAATATAAACATTGGTGGCACTTCCATACAAATTCCAGAGAAAAACATAGACATGAAACGAATAAATAAATAAAAAAAACTTTTAAAACGGTCAATAATTTTCCATATTATTTTTTTCAATGATAATAAATAAACCGTGACACATTCCAAAGGCTTATCAAAATATAAATCATATCAACCAGCAAAACGTAAATAACGAAACGATGAACAAATATTGCAAGGCGGTGCCAAATTTTCTGAGTGGCTTCTACTCGTGATTATTTACAATTCTTACTATGAAACCAATGAAAAAATATAGCAGTTCGACTATCAAACTATACGACTTCGTTGTCACATTTGGGATGTAGATATAAATGTCTTTCTACTGTGTCTCAATAAACGTCTAAAGAAAGAAAACACTTTATTCGACCGAAAACATTAATAGAAAAAAAAACATGCAAAAAAAACAGGACTATTCGAGTCGAAAAGGGGTGCCTCAGAATAAGTCGTCTACAGTTTGTTTATCATCACGTTGTCTCACCGAAAACTTAAGCGCGGCTTGACCTTTTTTAAACCCAACAAAGTGTAATCCCTGTTGCTTGTGAGGTGTTAAGAGGAACAAGCGAGGCTTTACGACCCTTGTCAATCTCAAAAAACCCCGCTTTTATACAAAGTGGTCACTTTTTATGCACTTTTCTAGTTTACCGCGTACTTCAGTGAATCGACGCTTACTGAGAAACGTGATTCAATCTGTCAACTAAATGGAAATCATTTTAGTGCTCACAACAACATAAAAATATTTAAAAAGGCTTAAAATAACTTTCCATTAAGTTTTTATTAGTTTAGATCTTCATTGCTACCATGCAATATGGTATAACTTTTCTTGAAGGATGGAAATAATTTTTGTGCTCACAACAACATAAAAATATTTAAAAAGGCTTAAAATAACTTTCAATTAAGGTTTTAGATCTTCATTGATACCATGCAACATGGTATTTAGCACCATATTACTACTGGTAGAGTCATATTAAGTAGTGAACGGACATAAATTGAACCTTTTTACAATAAAAATCATAACCACAGTAAGGCAGTCTTGGATTTTAATAGCCCATAAGCAAACAATAATATTGAATTGACCATTTCGAAGACCATCGTTTGTGCAAGAGATTGCTCTATAAATTAAAAGCAGATAGTTCGCTTGCAAATTGGCGAGAGACGTACCTACAGATGTTCATTCACGTTCTAGGAGTGCAGCGCTTGCAAATTACGCTACAGTCAAATCAGGGCAGAATACTTACTGTTTTTTTTTTTTAAAAATAATACAGAGCATAGCAGTGCAAGCATTTACATTGCCTTAGTGAGATGCACTCGAAAGGACTAACGAATTACATAGCCTTTCTATAAAAAGGCTGGGAAATATTAGGTTGATTTTTCAAAAAGGTCTTTTTTAAAATAAGAGTAGGGAGTGCTTAATGCAATGTAGAACAAATTTAATCAATATGATCACGATTAAAGCTTTTCTCTACTTAATTGTCACATTACTTCTGCAACTCTCACTATCGTGTCTGGTTTTCATGACCTAAGTTGCTGTTGAATCTGTACTGTAGACTCTCCAAGCGAGCATTTCTGGATCCCGTCGGGACTGGCTTCTGGAAAACAAACACGACTTATTAATCTGCGAACGAAAACCTGGTGTTTAAAACCTTCTGTATTTCTATTTCCAGCCGTCTCATTTGCTCTAGTAGAAATGCTAGCTTGTGAAAATGAAAAGTAAATATCTGAAAATATGAATATCGGCTAACGTCGTAGAAGCGCTTTGAACATCCAACTATAAATCATCCGCTAAAAGCATACCTATCAATGCAATGAACTTCCCGAACTTTGATCTTATTCTGATAAAAAAATAAGTTAAAAATATACATACAGCCTCCTATTTTTATCACATTATGAATATGATAAACGATGTCACTGTCCCTAATAAAAAGGGTTCAAATACTCGAGCCTTTTCCAGGCAATTTCACTAAGTGAGTCATTAGCAACACAATAATGTCACTTGTGAATCATCATTTTCCTAAAGTGCGACATGGATCTTTTGGCTTACGGCAAAAAACAGAACTAACGCTGTCAAATTCAAAAATGCGGTTGCCAGATCTAGTGTAGCCAAATCTCCGCGATTATATTATATTATTACAGGCGATTTTCCGATTTTCCCTAATGTTTTATTTTCGTACATATTCTGTGTACCTTATAAAATGATTCTCTTAAAATACCGTAGAGCTAAAATCCTTATATTAATTATAATTTTCAATAGTTTTTATTCTTAACTGTTTAGCAGGTTAAAATCAGTGGAACATTCATGATACAAACAAACATGCTTATACTGCTTTAAATTAGTAACCTTCTGTTTGACATTGCCATGGTTGGGTACATAACTCTTTGTTAAACAGCTTCTTAAACTCCTTAAATCAAGGGAATTTTTTGCATTGGATATCCTGATTGAATGCTAGCGCCCCCTGTCAGTGTCATGAAACCCTGCCACAAAACCCTTGTCGCACTGTAGGTACTCAGAAAACTTTCTCATAGCACCTACAAATAATGAGAATGAACCTAATCACAATGATGTGATATTGCTGTTAACACGGAAGCAGGAGAAGTATCATTATTCATTAAGAGAGGATTCAGAAAAGGTTGTCTTAAATAGTAATAGTCATTACTCATGCGTTGTTTGTATCTCGAATTAAAGAAATCAATGAGCTAAGTGCTAACTAATTAGAAAAGTGTAAAGTTTGTCGGCAGACAGGGGAATTGCGTTAGCTCAACTGAAAGCGCCTAACAAATAATTGGCAGCAACAAAAGTTAGTGGAGATCTGTTGCCGTGAAGAAAATAGATTGTACCTTTTTGTCTATATGTATATATGTGTACCTCTGAATTAGTATGTATCTTCAAGTTTGGTATCATAACGATCACTTTTCCTTATTTTTGTAACGTGAAAGAATTGTTAAAATATTTGGGTTCATCAACACTTATTAAAATGCATTGCGTACTCATTTAAGAAATTATACTTTTAGTGTTTGCTTTTGTATCATGCGGTAAATTACTTAGGTGCTTCGAGAACATGGGATCGTTTTCGCGTAAAGTGAAAAATGTTGTAACTAATGGGCCAACAGTTGCGCTGCGTTGTTTGCCTTGCAAACAAGCTGGCGAATGTGATGGTATGTATAGCACTTACTTCTCGCAATACATATACTCACGACAGTGACTAATATTGGCAAGTAACCAATTAATATAATAAGACATTGTTAGTACATTTTACTGATATTAATTAAATTACTACTACTACAATTTGGACGTTTTCAAGAATAGGCTATTACTAGGCAGATATGGTCCATCATAGGATACATTGTCACTTAACATCTGAGGTGGAATTGTGTAAAGCAATCGTATTCATTTGAAAGCTCAAAACGTACGGTATGATCTATCAAACGGCGAAGAACAAAGCGTTTGAAAGATCATATCGTACGTTATGAACTGTCAAATGAATACGATTGCTTTACACAATTCCACCCAATATTCCACGCAATCAATGCAATCGTGGCCAAATGTCTGGCTATCTAAATTAAAATAAATAAATCGTTGCAACCTCACTTCATTTGAAAAATTCCACACAACTGTTCATAGTAATGTGAGCTTCGTGAAACGATTATAACTGAGCCAGTCTGTGTCGACACTTTACCTAGATAAATTCTTGTTTTAAAATACAGCTTTATCTCAGCAAGTGACGCCGCCATACTTTAGTTTATTGGTCGGATACCTCCATTGACACTTATTCATGTGAAACGGCACTCCATTAATGGAAACGGATAATAAATAAGAACCAATTCGCTAATGGACCCGTCTTGTTACGAATCTGGAGCGTTAAAACATTAAATATTTTCGAGGAACCTTAAATTAATAGGTTTTTGCGGCGACAGGTATGATAAATCATTCAAAATTTCCAATTATTTATTAAGAAGCACGCTTTTAGTGGTGCGTTTATTAATCTATTGTTTCTTGAATATCAGCCAAAGGACGTCCTTTGCTAAACAAAGGCCGCCTGCGAAGCTTTTACAGCGACATTGGTTGTGCGGACATAGCGGTTGCATGCGATCTGCATCCAGAGTGATAGTGTGATCTTTACAAGATTGTCTGTTTATCTTGTTAGTATACCTATATCTATGTCTAGAATTTTCTGCCCTAGGGGCCATCAGTTCTTCCTGCACCTGCTCATCTCCGCTTGAGTTTTTAACAATTTAATAATATAATATCTGTCAGATAGTCATTCTATTGTGTAAAACTTTAGTTTTTAGTAATAGACTTGATAAGCTAGCAAAATTTTAGATAGTTACGTTACCTCTTTGGTTCGCAGCTACAAATGACTTTCTTTAGCTCCGCCATAACGAATTTTTACTATTACATCTAGTTAGATACTTCTACTAATGTAAATTTTGAAATACCTGTCAGGGGTGAGGGATGCGACCCTCCCTTGCGTAGTATTTTATCGATGAAAATGCCGTAGAATACGTGGGCTAAGTGTGAGGTGTCCGATTCAAAACATACTGTATAGTTATCACACTAATACTACACCTCAATATGTTGCCTGGAGCGATTCTAGAATGTAAATCGCGGAATACAATTAAGTGTCTAAACACACTTTACCGAAGTTACGCGACTGAAGTTCCGCGGCTGATTTTACGTTCCAACGTATTCGGCTGATGTGACACAGTACAGCGCCGAACTTACTGAAAATGTGTGCTCTTCGTGTCTAATAAAACACTATGCCGAAGTTACGCGACCAAAGTTCCGCGGCTGATTTTACGTTCCAACGTATTCGGCTGATGTGACACAGTACAGCGCCGAACTTACTGAAAATGTGTGCTCTTCGTGTCTAATAAAACACTATGCCGAAGTTACGCGACCAAAGTTCCGCGGCTGATTTTACGTTCCAACGTATTCGGCTGATGTGACACAGTACAGCGCCGAACTTACTGAAAATGTGTGCTCTTCGTGTCTAATAAAACATTATGCCGAAGTTACGCGACCAAAGTTCCGCGGCTGATTTTACGTTCCAACGTATTCGGCTGATGTGACACAGTACAGCGCCGAACTTACTGAAAATGTGTGCTCTTCGTGTCTAATAAAACACTATGCCGAAGTTACGCGACCAAAGTTCCGCGGCTGATTTTACGTTCCAACGTATTCGGCTGATGTGACACAGTACAGCGCCGAACTTACTGAAAATGTGTGCTCTTCGTGTCTAATAAAACACTATGCCGAAGTTACGCGACCAAAGTTCCGCGGCGGATTTTACGTTCCATCGTATTCGGCTGATGTGACACAGTACAGCGCCGAACTTACTGAAAATGTGTGCTCTTCGTGTCTAATAAAACACTATGCCGAAGTTACGCGACCAAAGTTCCGCGGCTGATTTTACGTTCCAACGTATTCGGCTGATGTGACACAGTACAGCGCCGAACTTACTGAAAATGGGTGCTCTTCGTGTCTAATAAAACACTATGCCGAAGTTACGCGACCAAAGTTCCGCGGCGGATTTTACGTTCCATCGTATTCGGCTGATGTGACACAGTACAGCGCCGAACTTACTGAAAATGTGTGCTCTTCGTGTCTAATAAAACACTATGCCGAAGTTGTGCCAAACTGTGTGATAAAAAGAGATGGGTAGCAGAACCATTTTTGTCAGATGTCAAACAGTTGACCGCCCGGCAGAAGCTCGCTGAAAATTACGTGCATTTGATTTTTTATATTTAAAAGTGAAATTGTGTATATTTTGGAGAAATAATGCGTCTGAAACATGGTGACTTGATCGGTGATTGATTGTTATGCATTCCAGCGGTATAACCCCAAAAAGTAATCATTTAACAGGTAGATTAGTCCAAATCGAAGCCTCTTAATATACGACTTATATTTACCAATGCGCTTCAAATTTAAAGTACGCAGTTTAATTATTCTATTCTACAAACGTTAATTTACGTAAAAAATAAAGAGAGAATAACACAGGGAATGTATATCGACGAATATTTTGTATAATGAAATAACATTTAGTTTTACACTAGAGCTGCATGTTCAATATTTTGTGTCGACTATTTTATCATGCAGTAAATTACTATATTTAACTTAGGAACATTGTTATAAATCACCTGATCAAAAGGTTATCTCATTTAAAGCTACAAATGTTACTTACTTATGTTAGTTACTGACATCTTAAATCGGTATCGTTTGACAGCTTTTACTTGTCCTTCTATTCCGATAGGAATATTAATTTTATGGTTTAATCTACGCTGTTAACTGTCAATACGCGTCTACTAAACACTGACTGCCTCGGTGGCGCAGCGGTAAGAGAGTCGCACTTTTAAGCGACGGCTGCGCCTGAGGTCCCGGGTTCGATCCTCGCGTCGGGCCAAAAATATATACCTGAGTTTTTCTGTTCAGAAATTCTTAGGGTAGCCCGGAGTTTGGAAGTTGGCAGTATTTCTCACTTTTCACTCCCGTGCCTCGGAAAAGCACGTAAAGCCGTTGGTCCTGCGCCTGATCTCTCTTCGGTCGTGTCAGATTGCTGTCCCATCGGGCTATGAGAGTGAAAGGAATAGAGAGTGCACCTGTGTCTGCGCACACACTTGTGCACTATAATATGTCCCGCGCAGTCGGCTAGTCGTTGTGACTGGCCACCGTAGTCGAAATCGGCTAGGGGGACTACAAATACTAAACACTGATCGTGTGCTCAATATTAATCGTTGATATAGGAACTGCATCGTCAGTGAGTGCGCGTAACTGGGTGCCTTTCTCAGAGGTGATTTAAATATTTTAATCGCTTGTCGACAGGTGCCGCGTTTGACTCGCAAATCACGGCTGCGTCCGGGCTGTTATTAATGTTGACATACGCCAGTTTATAAAGAAAAAGGTTCCTACTTCAAGACACTTTAGGATAATCATCATCAATACATCTTTGAATTTCTGTATAATTAAAGAAAATGATAAAAACCTAAATGGAAAAAACACTTCTTCTCCGAAACGGCTTGACCGATTCTCATGAAATTTTGTGAGCATTTTGAGTAGGTCTGAGAATCGGCGAACATCTATTCTTCATACCCCTAAGTTTCTCTGAGACCGCTTAAAATTTTAAATTACGGGACGTGCGGGATGGGGCCGGGGTGAGATGAGAATGGGGGCGAAACAAAGTTCGCTGGGTCCGCTAGTTTTATATAGATATTGTTGACAGTTATAGGTAACAATCAATTAATCAATAGGCCTTTTTCATCTTGACATGATTTAAACAGCGCCTTCACAGGAGGAGCATTGTCGCTCGTGGCTAAACGAACCGATCCTCGAACGACACTTTCGTACGCACTTACGGCACACAAACTGAGAGTCCGTTGTGACGGAACCCTCTGCACGAGCAGGTTATTTTTCCGTTTTTGGCCCAGAATTTAAAACCAGGATGTATCATGAGTCTCACAGCCCTCGTAGATGGCTTTTATCCACTCATCGTGGTCGGTAGCCAGATCCTCCTATGTGTCGCGATCGATGATGCATGCGATCATGTCGCGTTCTGTCCTTACGCTTCGAGAAAGCGACTTGGCTCAACACGATTTAAGGTGATTTGGTGCACATGCCCTAGCCACCGCAATCGTCTCTATTTAAGTAGGGCGGTGATGTTAGGAAGCTGTGCAATCTCTCGCACTCTCTCGGTTGTTGGTCTCTCTTTGTCCTTCCATGTTATGTTGAGAATGCTACGAAGACAGCGCATATTTATGGAAGGTATTATGTTGACGTTCATGTTTAGCATACGACGTCAAGTTCCAAGACGCAAGTTTGGTATACGATCACCTTTGTCCTGATTCTAATACGTAACGTACGTAATATACTCTTGTACGTAGTTTTCCAAACGCCATGGCCGCCTTGCGAATATCGATCTCATCCCCAAGTTCTGTCATAGGGATTGGGAAAAGGATATTAATACCTATTGTAGTTGTCTCATCGGACTTGATTTTTCTCGACACTACAAATCAGAACAGCATCCTCCTATCTACCGTTATTTTTATAATAACTTTCACCCCATTTTGGGTATCATTTGCGTATTTCCTTAATGGACTTTTTCTTTCTGCTAGTCGGGCAGCATTTATGTCCTAGTATTATTTTTATTAATGATATTAAAACACAAGACGCGCTTGCATTAATTAACCAAGAAAGGATTCCAGAAATGAACAGTCACTTTAAAAGAAAGCCTTTAATTTCCATATTAATGTCTTCATTCATCAAAAAAATGCATGGAAATGAAGTATCACGTTTATTAAATTAGTGCCAGATATAATTATACCGTCTAAAAACAAACAATAACTTATTACTATATTTTTATTCACAAGTAACTTCGTACAGGAGGTAGCCATTTGAAATGGACCACGCTGGACTTTGCCTGTCAGCGTAAAGGAATAGTGGACATAGAACCGGCGTAGGATGCACTGCCACATCTTATTTATATTTATACACATATTATATCCAAAAATAAATTATGCCCAAAATGCCTGGAAATTGTCTTTTTATTCTCGCCGGGCAGATAGTTTTCCCATCTTTAGTTACAGCGGATTGAAGTTGCTTCAAAAAGGGGAGTATAAAATCATTTGCACATGTCTGCCTCTGAGGTTCATGGTCACAATCACCTTGGAAAATAAGAAAATCAAGGAAGCAGACTCAGGGCCCTGTTTTATCATAGTAGAGAGTTGTTAAAATGATTGAAAAAAGCTCTACTAAGTAATTTGCACACGGTTCACATTGCGCACATTCGTTTCATTATGACTTCGTGGATGCAAAAAAACATTTGACAGACATTTTGGTCACCAATTTTTAGGTGTATCAGTGTTTGAAATTCATTCTAAGGAGTTATAATAATAAGTTATAGTTGTACTTTGTTACTTTGTTTCATGTTATTCGCTGGACTCACGGATAATGATTCAACTTTTTCTGGTGCTGAAACCTGTGCAATCATTATTTTTTCTAAACTACCAAGAGAAAACGATGTGCTTCTGAAACTTTACCTGAAGAGTAGTGTTTTAAATGTATGCTTGAATTTAATTACACATTCATACGATATACAGACTTCAACTTATTCTAATCACGGTTTATTTGTATTATAGGCTTTAATTAGGTTTCCGTAGGCGCAAGCGTCAGATTGAAAAAAAAACAGCCAAGTGCGAAACAGAGCCGCGCTTTGAGGATTCTTTATTTATTTTGTTTTATTTTTACTTTTTCTACGTAGGTATGTACAGGTATCCTTACAGAAAAATAAGATCGAGAATTCATAACATAAAAGTCATTACAACTACGACGACTCGCCCCGGCTTCGCACGGGTGCAGTTATGATCAAAAATGTAGATTTATGTATAATTAACATAGCGCCATCTATTGAATACTTATTCAATCCAGTCAACAGATATCGCCATCTGTTAGAATCGTTTGGAGCTAACAGATAATTGTGACTGCCAAATTATAGACAAATAATTTGCAATAAAATAAATGTTGCGACTTTAACTTAAGATGTAAGCTATCTTATCTTTCAAGTCGGATCAAATTGCACACATTGAAAAATTTGATTAAAATTGGTTAAGTAGTTTAGGAGTCCATCGCGGACAAACATGTGACAGACACGTATTTTTAACCGACTTCAAAAAAGGAGGAGGTTCTCAATTCGACTGTATGTTGTTTTTTTTTTGTATGTTTGTTACCTCATTTCTCAGTCGTTTGTCGACCAAATCGAAAAAAAATTTCGCTTACTTAGAGGGTGTACTTTCTAGTTGGTCCCATTTTTTCAATTTTGAGATCTGATGATGGGATCTTGGTGTAATCGAGGGAAACCCTCAAATTTTAAAGGCACGTATAGTGTTTCTTTACTAGAATCTTAATGTTGACTTGTTGTTACGCCTGATAGTCAACATCTTGTGGGGCTGAGCTGATGGTGGAACTCCTTAACGCTTAGGAGTTCAGTAATTATAATGACGGAACTTATGAAAGGTAATTTGTAGCTTCTTAAAAAAATAGAATCATAAGGTGCCCCCCCCCCCCCTCTTATGTAATCACTAAAAATGAAGAAATAAAATAAACTTTTAAAAAAAGTAAAAACCGACTTCGAAACCAAAATGCACTAAAAAGTCTTAAATAAACTCTTCGCCATTGAAAGGAAAGGAATCCGTTTTACGCAAACAATTTCTTTTTGGAGTCGGTGCCATCACTTTGACCATCAAGCATCAACTATCACAGCACCGACTCCAAAAACAAATTGTTTGCGTAAAACGGATTCCTTTCCTTTCAATGGTGAAGAGTTTATATAAGACTTTTTAGTGCATTTTGGTTTCGAAGTCGGTTTTTACTTTTTTAAAAGTTTATTTTATTATAAATAAAGATAATTCACAGAAACAGTCCCATTAAAAATTCATTACTTACAATCATTCAACATTAAAATTTTAAATAACTCTGTAAAATATAAGGTGTGATGTCACTCTTTTAAACTCGGCTCGTGAACAAATAAATAAATCGAGGCAACCGAATTTTGATCCCTAAAAATCAAATGGTCTGTCTTTGGAATACCAGAGGTCTGAGCGTCTGTCTCATTGAGTTTCTTGGTTTTTATAGGAAACCCAAACATCAGTCCAAGAGCCAGACATGTGCGCATCATATTACTACTACTTTTTTAAACATTTTTAAAGTGCTGTCATTAGTGAACGCAGAGGCAACTTGCTGGCATACTATTTTTCGTGGTCTCATTGTTTTTAAAAAAATAAAAAACTACAAAAGCCCTGGATGTAGCATCTTCGATTTTTTGTGTTTACAGGATGACTGTGATCATCAGCCCCAGATGCATAAATGTGCACATAATATCGCCCACTTCTTTTTTACATTTGTGAAACGCAGTAAATTGACAACACAGTATCACTATGGTAGCACGCGAGGTGGATGTAGCATCTTCGATTTTTAGTGTTTACAGGATGACTGTGATCATCAGCCCCAGATGCATAAATGTGCACATAATATCGCCCACTTCTTTTTTACATTTGTGAAACGCAGTAAATTGACAACACAGTATCACTATGGTAGCACGCGAGGTGGATGTAGCATCTTCGATTTTTAGTGTTTACAGGATGACTGTGATCATCAGCCCCAGATGCATAAATGTGCACATAATATCGCCCACTTCTTTTTTACATTTGTGAAACGCAGTAAATTGACAACACAGTATCACTATGGTAGCACGCGAGGTGGATGTAGCATCTTCGATTTTTAGTGTTTACAGGATGACTGTGATCATCAGCCCCAGATGCATAAATGTGCACATAATATCGCCCACTTCTTTTTTACATTTGTGAAACGCAGTAAATTGATAACACAGTATCACTATGGTGGCAGGCGAGGTCCTTGAAGTTTCTTAGAGTATAATTATCGCTATTAATAACTTCTGCCACGTGTACTGATCATGTTGTAATTTATCTTGTAAAGACTAATTTATCTGTAACTACGAGTATATGCCCCTTTAAACATATCATTAAAATTAATATTTCGAAAATATTAAAGATTTAAAATATAGGAATAGTGGTTGCGGCCTAGCATCGGTACAGGCCGGGGCCGGGGGCTTAGATTTGAACGTTGTTTGCTTTTCACATGGCCAATTTATACCTACTGCTCTATCAAAATTAACATGTAAAGAAAAAAATATTTGTATTGTCTAATCACAAAAAAATACTCTAATTGTTGCATAAAGACAGCATTATCAGAATTGCACCCGTGCGAAGCTGGGGCGGGCCGCTAGTAGTTCATACAAGTAAGACTCAAGAATCGAAAACAAATTTTTAGCAACAATAATGTATGTAAAATTTAATTATTCCTATGCTATTTAGCATAGGTACCAATTTTACAAAATAACATGTAGAATATATTTGTCATGATATAATGAATCACTGAAATAGATGTACATCTATGCCTGATGCCAATTATATATTTTTAAAACAAGCTTTTATTAAGTACTTGTTTATTTAAAAAAAAATAGTTACGAAAATTACCAATTACCATTTTTATAGATAAAAACATAGTCATTGAAAAATAAATAGCAGAAAGGTGTTTATATGCATAATTTATTACAATGTAACACGTTTTGATTAATAAAAAAACAAAAAGTAGTTTTCTTATCAGGGTACAATTATTAATACCTTTTTAGTTATTTTTTAACAAATATTAAAAGCATGTTTTAAAAACAATTTTTAATTTTAATTTTATTTATAGTCTGTTACGTCATTTTATTCTGTCTGTATGTGTAAAATGCACCAAATGTAATATCACAGCCGCGTTTTAGAGTGCATATAGTTCAAAGACTGCGACATTAAAAGCAAACTATGTTTGAGTCAAGAGACGGACGCCATTATAATATACATATAGGACCCATCGAGCTTCGAATAAGTTTGCACTCATGGTACATTACGTTTCAAAACAAATATGACTTAAAATGGACTTTAAGCCTATTATTTAAGGTTCAAGGACAATGCATTCTAGATTTTGTCTTTACAAAACTTCTATACAGTTAATATGAATAGGCTTGAATACAAGGCCGAAAGAAATTCTTAGCAAACATTTTTGCATAGTAACTATACGTCAATCTTCATGAAAATACATCTACGTATGCAAAATAAATACATCAATAAAACATTGAACTGTTTCAGAGTTCAACGGTAGTAATATTTTGACTAGGTATTTGCTAACAATGAATCGAAGTGATTCAGTGTTAGCATAATTAGCTTTGTCACGTTTTATCATAAGTAAATATACATTTTTCAATGTATTCGTACACTTACATTTTATTTTTACTTTTTAAACGTATGCACTATAATGATGAAAGGGTATAATTGTTGTGTAATAGTTGTAATAACAATGCTTGCGTAATTTTTAGACCTTCATACACTTAATTTGACGATCTTTGTCACAAAGCCTACTCAAAAAAAGCAAGCAAAGCACTCAAATAAAATCATAAAGCTATCGTTATACTACAGAAACTATTATAAACTATAAAGAAATGAGATTCCTCCTGCAGCACCAGTTTAATTTGCAGTCTGTCACTGCAAGCGGATATAAGATGAAAATCTCTGTGATTACTTAATGGGATTATGCACGTCTGCCAGATCCAACTCACAGCGTTTGTGGCACAGAGGCGCAATTTCAAACTTCTTACGTGGATTCAATCTAGAGGTAAAATGTCATAGTGCTCCCTCGCGGTTTCGCCTGCGCAAATATTGGATTTCAAGTATCTTCGAAAATATTAATTTTAATGACATGTTGTAAGGGGCCAATTACTCGTTGTTACGGAGCTGTCCAGCTAAATTACAATATGATCAGTACACGTGGCAAACGTTACTAATAGCGATAATTATACCATAAGAAACTTCAAGGTCTTCGCCTGCCACCATCAATAGATATTAGTGATACTGTGTTGTCAATTTACTGCGTTTCACAAATGTAAAAAAGAAGTGGGCGATATTATGTGCACATCAAAATCGAAGGCACAAAAAATCGAAGAGGCAGACATCCAGGCTCCGATTTTTGTATTTTTTTTTATTTTATTTTAAAAATAATGTGTAGGACTACCAAAAATAGTCTGCCAGCAAGTTGCCTCTGCGTTCAGTTTTGAGAGCGCTTCAAAAATGTTTAAAAATAGTAGTCTATATGATGCGCACATGTCTGGCTCTTAGACTGATGTTTGGGTTTCTTGAAAACCAAGAAACTCAATGAGGCAGACGCTCAGGCCTATCATATTCCAAAGACAGACCATTTGATTTTTAGGGATCGATTTTTTTTGCTCAAATCTATGCATGTTAGGTATCCATGAAAAGGCCTTTTAAGTTGGCATTGGCACTTCTATTTTTTTCTAAAAGTCTAACATTGCAGTTAGAAGATAAGCGCTTCCACAATGGTAAAATGGGCGTCCCCTGCTCAAAATTGCACGTAAACATTTTGAAAAAGAAATGGACTATGTGAATTTTTACAAAAACTTTCAACGAAAATTAGTTTGAAATTAACTGACGGGCAGTTTTTGAGATAAAGAACATTTTCATCAATCGCAAATATGACTTTGTCCTTCATAGAAACACTATCCAAGTTATTTTTGCCCTCAACAAAATATTGTGTTGTGTTGGCTAAGTGGAAGTAAGTGAACCCTTAGTTCAGTTAAAGTTGGCACAGAACCCTCAAAGCGCAGGTTCGTCTCGCTCTTGCCTGTTTTTTTTTCAATCTAACGCTCGCGCCTACGGAAACCTAATTAGAGCCTTGGTTAAAAATCTAAGTAGATTACACAAATAAACCGTAACTAAAATAAGTTAAAACTGTAAATCGTATGAATCTGTAATTAAATTCAAGCATACATTTAAAACATTACTCTTTAGTCTAAGTTTCTGAAGAATTTCGTTTTCTCTAGGCATTTTGGACAAAATAACGATTCCACAGGTTTCAGCACCAGAAGAAGTTGAATCGTTATCGTGAGTCCAGCGAATAACATCAAACTAAGTTACAGAGTTAAACTATAAATAATTATAAATATCCCAAATAACACCAGGTTCTCCTTAATGAAGTGAATTTAAAACACATATCGCCTCTTAACAAAAACAACGTGACATTGTATTAAAAACGATTTTGATACGATGTCACGTTGTTTTTATAAAGAGGCGATATAGGTACATCTAAAAATCTGTGACCAAAATGTCTGCCAAATGTGTTTTTGTATCCACGAAGTCATAATGAATCGAATGAGCGCAATGAGAACCGTGTGCAAATTACTTAGTAGAGCTTTTTTCAATCATTTTTACAACTCTCTACTATGATAAAACAGGGCCCTGAGTGTCTGCTTCTTCGATTTTCTTCTTTTTCAAGATGATTGTGATTTGTGACCATGAACCTTTTAATACTCCTCTTTTTTAAGCAACTTCAATCCGCTGTAACTAGAGATGGGAAAACTGTATCTGCCCGGCGAGAGTAAAGAAAATTTTCTGGCATTTTGGGCATGATTTATTTTTGGATGTAGTATATGTATAAATATAAATAAGATGTGGCAGTGCAACCTACGCTGGTCGTATATCAATGAGCTTTTTGAAGGCTTTTTCTTTATTTAATATTTTTTCATTTCATGATTTATTTATTTAGGTGGTTATGACTCTTAATTATTACAGTTATCTTAATACCTCTGGATCGATTTTGATGAATCTTACACCCTAAGTTGAAATCTACCTAATTGAACTAAAAAAGAAACTTCTCGCTTTGAATTCGCGTTTTTGAAAAATCCGTGGACAAAAATACAAATATACAAACGTACATACATTTACAAATTTTGCACACGTGTTTGGAAGCCTTATAAAATCAACATACTTAAAAATTATCAAAATCTTACGATACTAGTATAAAATATTAATATTATAACTTAACTTCACACACAAATTAAGTTCAATTTAGTTAAGGTCCGTTTTCTTCGCTAGTCGAATAATGTAATCAATATTTTATAACTCTCAAAATAATTTCAAAAAATCTACTACTAATTTTGATTTGAAAAGATCTCATTATGATAAATTGATGAACTTTTGAAACCAATACAATTGATGAAGTTTTGTGTTTATATTATTTTAAAATGAATTATTTTGAAAAAAAGGAATGTCTGATTGTTTAAAATATTCGACAAGCAGAAAAAAACAGGCTCTAATCATTAACTAAAACTATGTCACTGGTATATAACAAAGTTAAATCAAGAGTAAACCATACCACATTATTTTGTTAATTTTGACGTGTCTTTTACTTCTCTTCAACTCTTCTCTTGTTCTTTCACGGCCATTCCCTATATGCAAACTAAAGTCAAAGTTTTTTTCAGTTTTAACGCGTCTACCTTTGACTATAGTCTTTGAGTATAGCTATTTTCGTTCGGAGATAGGATTTCCTCGACCGGAGATAGAATTTCGTACTGCCTGAAGTTATATAGGGACAAAAAAATCTAATTCATCCATTTTTTTTTCTAATAGGGCAAAACCACAGAATTGATATAGAAAATAGCCGTTAGTCTTCATAACTTGTTCCAGTTTGAGTAAATTCTTCTTTTTCTTTCTTCTTTTACAACTTTATCGCTTAATCGTCGTCGCAGACGGCACTTAACTCCGGTAACCTAGCTTTATGATGTCTACAATACTCATACAGCTAGATAACCAAAGATAATTGACCAATCTACAGCAAATCTTCATTTTCTGGAAGTAAGTCGTTGATTTCTTCATTCTTTCTTCAATCTTCAATCAATTCTTCATTCTTCAATCTTCGTTTATTGATCCAACTTTTGCTCTTCTTCTCTTGTTTCATTTTGTATTTAATCCATATTTAAGGTGCCATTTAACTATAGGATATAAGGTTATATTTATATCCCGAAATATATCTTTATCACGTCAATACTATGGGATATGTATTTTCTTCATTTTGTGCGGGATCTTCCATCGCCGTAAAGGTAAAGTGGGGGGCGTGCGGGGGTGGTAATTATATATTTCTCGAATCGCTCCAAAACATATTATAGCTCTGAACATGAAATATTTTATTTGTCAATGAAAAAAGTTTACTATGGTGAGCGACATCAATTTTAATCTTGGAATTTTATATAGATTTCACAAAGTTTATTAACATTTATTTTTGTGGTGCTGGTATTGTCTTATCGAGTTTGAAATTATTTACTTAAAACTAAGTGCCAACAGAGGCTGAATGTTAAAGATCATAAAAACACATTAAAATTAGTAAGTCCAGTGATTAAGAATCATTAGAAATAAATAATTAATATACACACATCTATTATGTATACAATATAAGAACTAAACCTAAAAATAAGTTATTGTAATCTTTATTTAAATTAATAATTTGTGTGCATTGCATATGAAGAGTATAATATACCTAGACATGAGTCACTATGCTTTGTTACTTACTTCATGCATTTTACCACAGAATAAATATTTGTTTGGATAGTTGCCAAAGACTTGGGTCATATTTAACATCATTTTACACTAACCTAGTCTTGTGAGCAATAACAAAAATAGGCAATGTATATACCCTAAACAGTAGTAGGCGAACTTAAAAAAATTGCACTTCACAAAATTCCTTCTAGTCTTAAGCTTTAAAGTCTTGCATGTACAATTTCTAATCAAAATATCTAACAGTTAAAACAAGTTCATTCGACATACATACCTACGAGTACTAATACTTTTTAATACTCTATCGATAAACTTGAACCATTACCCGCCGTCCAATTCGCCATCCTGATGTTAATTGACAGCTGTCAGCTTGACAAGACCGGTGCTGCAATGGCGGGAATTTTCTTTTCTCTATTCCTGGAGGCCGACGAATGCTGGAAAGGTGTGCCCTGAAAAGTTTCGGAAAAGATTGTTTAATATTTTTTATAAACAAATTTAAAATGCCGTTTTATTTGGTAAATAAGAACTTAATGAAGTGCCTATGTAAAATCACAATATCGATCAGTTTTTGCAAACTTACATTAGTGTCAATAATCCTGACTAGATCAAACAAAAGTCAATCAAAAAATAAACAATAGATTTTACTAAACTTACAAAAGAGTTAATATTAACTGTGTTCACAGAAGAGCTTTTTAAAAACATTTCATTTAATCAAGACACTTCAGTAGGTGTGCAATTTTAGAGGCACAAAGGAACATAATAATTAAGAATCGTTTTAGGGTCCCGTCGTGGGCGTTCTGGGAAATTTGAATAAATAACAGTGTTTAAGGGGAAGATCTCGTTGCTCTATTATGTGATTTATTATCATTCTAAAGCTACTCGAAAGGTTATGTGAAATAGTTTGAAAATTTCAAAATAATATCTCACACAATAAATAAACTGATCCTGGTCAATAACTTTACTCATGCGAACATTTAAAAATAATCACAATAGACACAATATTTTTAAATCTTCACATGTATATTTAAAAATAAAATTTGAACTGGCCACCAAGAACTATGCACATAAAAAACAAAACGTCAGGTTATTGTGCCGCGAAAGGAGTTTCTACACTAACCCACCGACCACAGTCGGTGTGGTCACTCGACTGCGAATGAGTTGTGTAAAGATATTCGTCAGTTCGCGGAACTGTTTGGTTAGGTTAATACACTGTTGAGTAAACAAAGACCAGCATGACAGACCTGTCGTACCTCCCGCGTTTCTCAGTAAACCCGCAAAACTTTGTACAGACACTTCAACTTAAGGTGCCTGCTAAAGCTGGCCGATGAAAACGCATGACCATGACAGAAAAGACGTGGAGGAAATAGCGCCCTACAAAATGGAGGCTGTCTGTTAATTTTCCTTGGAGATTAGGATCCACCGTGAATCTCCGGTTGTTATTGTGTTGTAATAATTGAATTAATTTGCAAGCAATTTAAGATCGCAAACCCTCTTCGTCGCGCAATTGAAAAGCGCTTAATCTTCCAGTTAAGTAAATGGCATTTAAAACGACGCTACTATTAATGGGACCCATACATAGGAAATGTCGTAAATGAACCGAATCAATTTAAGAATCATATTGCTGTCTAACCACAAAAGGTTACAACAAACTAAGTCGCCACCTTCCGAAAAACCTTGACTTGCCGCCGAAACGGCTTTGTCAAGTAATAGTAAAATTAGTTCGTGACACCGCCATTGAGGTAACGTGCCCGAAATGGTAAAAGCCTACAATTACCACGCAGGGTACGGTCAGTTTACACCGAACGACAAACAAACCTTGATATTGTCACGACTTAAAGCTTTTGCAGAAATAAATCCGATTGCAAGTAGATAGACAGTCAACAATGTCAATGCATAGTTTTTGAAATACTGGCAGTTTGGATTCATCTACATTTTCTGATAACATTGTAGTCTTTATTCTCTCCTCTCATTAGTTCCGTAGAACTACTGACATTACAGTTAGATAATTTAATAATCAGTTCAATCACGAATTGATCAAACATTGTGTTTAACAAGATTAGAAAAGCAGATTTATTTTTGGCGGTTAGAGACTGGCTGAAAAAAATATGCGGCCTTGTAGTATTAAATACACAGACAAATAGCACAATTTAGAAGTTATTTTAATCAGTAAGGCCTGATTTTACCAACGTCAGATAAGGAATATTCATCAAATAAAATTCAATTCATATTTGTTAGCACTCATTTATGTAAATGAAACTTTTTATCGCTCGTTTTTTACTTATTTTGTCAGATAAGTCTTTTGACGTTTGTAAAATCTGCCCTAAAACATAAATTACGTCTGGTTAAAAATCTTACTACGTGAACGTGTTTGCCGTCGAAGGCAACGACCAACCACGGCCTTGCCGCGACTCCGCTTAGACACCTTTGTTATATTTGCCCGGTTATTTAGCAGCGCGTTAGTTTACACACAATGGATAACGTCTATTTCCATCTCGAATGATTTGTTCGTATGTTGCTCCTGACAGTCATGGGTATATTTGATGATTCAAATTTTAAACGGTTTTTGTGCTTTACGCAATTTCTTTTTAATTCAATTTGATGTTGATAAGGGAAGTTCATGTTTCTATAGAAATCATAAGCAGTTCAAATGTGGGTCTGACGTTACATATTTAGCCATGTGATTTTGATTTAAATCACTTATATTTTAGTGAAGAAGTGGCTGAAAATCGTGTTAAGACTAGAAAAACCTATTCACAATTTTCTTGACAATATCTTACGACCCTTCTCTTGCTCTGCTATTAAGTAAGGTTTCATGTTTAAATTCACCGGTATTTTGGTTAAATTCACTCATGTCTGGTATCCTGGATAGCATGTATTTGAATGCCAGCGGCTACGTGACGTCATCACCTGTCACCTTCCATACCAAGTAATAGACAGTTCCCGGTACCAGGTTGGAATTTTCACGGCGCCAGGCGAACGTTAGGCGCTCACGGCGATCATACAAATGACTGCGTACCTGACTAGAATCTATAGCCTCTAGGGCTAATGTGCTTAGCCCTTAAACTTGAGAACTTGAGATTGTGTGAACTAACTTTGATTTTAGGTAAGGAAGGCCAGTAACAGCGTCAGGGAAGGAACGAATAAGGGTCATTTGAGTCTATATTAAACATGGCGTGATACGAAGTATCATCGAGGTAGATAAATTGTTGAGGAGAATTTGGATTACAGTGTTTTAAGACGTAAAACAAATAAATTGACTACTTACCAGTATTTGAAGTCCTTATCGTTAAATTAAAACATACTGTTCAATCAACACAACATCAATCAACAGAACAAACAGCAACAACTTCAAATTGTTTTGATTAAATCGTTTAAACGCTAAATAACTATTTCAGTAGCCAAGAACATTGAATAAACTCTGGTCGAAACAATTTTACGATCGCGTTTTATAAACTTTTCAGCTTCGCCACTTCAAAGCTCGCAACTCCCAAATTGAACGATGAACAGACGATAACAATATTAGACATTAAAGTTTGTGTAAACGTATTTAAAATTTAAAAATCTAGAGACAAGCAAATATTTGAAAATTCATTTTATTAACGATGGCTGACACTGATATCAGTGTCTATAACTAGGCACTGTGATTAACTTTGAAAATTATGCATCAAAAACCGAACTTTAGCTTAAAACTTCTCTTCAGCATGAAATCACACAGTTCATTTTGTGATAGAGTTTAGGAAATCTGTAGTGTTTTTCACAAAATAACCATAAACATGTATTATTACATTCATCCGTATTTAGGTATGCACTTCAGCGTTTAGTTTCCAAAAACTCGAGTTTAGTGCCAATGCGGAGTTATGATTCAGTTTTTAGGGCTGTCCAAACTCAACGAAATTTGACATAACACATCATAAAACATCTTTATCTGAAGCCCAAAAAGTCACAGCGTGTATGTTTTGCGGTCCCAAAATGGATATTTTTAATCTTCTATCTTAATTCAGTGCGAGATGATAAATAAAGTAAGCTTTGTCTTTACAAGTATATACATGAGTTAAATAATAATTTTCTTTGTTACCGCTACCCATAAAAAATCGAGCAAAAATCATCATAATTTTGGTTAACCATAATAGGTTCCCCTAGCTACCTACGCGTCCGTTCACATCACGTCCACACAAGGCGATTCTGACTAGGTACAAAACACGTTATTCAAGCGCGTTTACACATGAATACTAATCGCAGACGGAATCAAGTGTTGTTTGTGCAGTTGGCTCACGAAGAACGAAGGACGAGCGTCGTCCGATATCGCTCGTGACGTCCTGTTAACGAACTTTGTGACCCTAGTATTAAGGCATATAAGGAAATATTCAGTTTTTTACAAGGTGCTGTTCTTTTGTAATTTGACTAGAATAGACCTCGAGCTAGAAGCTCACTAATTAGCTTTTGATAACGCAAACCTTTTTGATCAACTAAATTTTACAATAGTGTTTTTATTTTCGATTCTGTCGTTATTGTTATCTCTATACATTTAGAGCATAAGCTTTTTGAGCGTCGAAAATTACATAAAACTAGAAAAGTTATGTTTCAAGGTAGGTTTAAAGTATATAAATAAATATATCATTTAGAGCTGATTTTTCAATAGTCAGATAAAAAATATTTGTGGAACAAAATAAAATAAGGCTCATTTGAAAATATCACCTAAGTTTCAGCAATCATACTTAACTGTCATTTTTTAAATCTGTCGCTTTATAATTTATCAGTCTGATAAGTTTTATCTGACCATTGAAGAATCTGCCCTTATTTAAATAATGCTTCCTACCAACCAAAACTCCTTACCGTCCATTTACCGAGACCGACCAAGTCTTAAAATATGTGCATTCAGTATCGGATGGATAATCGACTATCGCTAATAGTATCAGCAATTACACTCCATTCTCCAAACAATGAATCCAAATAAAACGACAAGCTCGTCGCTCGCTGCGCAAGCGCATGCGACCGGCGTTGCCCATATATGGCCATAGTAATTGCCACAGAAAATCCTGTAATAGCTTATTCAATCGAACGGGCCAGCGATGTTGCCATACAGGGATGGCTGGTCTAGAAAGAAAAAAATGCTGCAAGCCGCTTTATGTGTTGCCGCAAGAAATAATTTGACGCGTTTTCGCAACGGAATGAAGGCGCGATGGTAAAGCAAAGAGCGCTTTCATGTTTGCAGATGGAGCGTCGTTCATACAAAACTTTGTGGAGATTTAATATTTCTATGAATTACGAAAAATTTACTCTTTACCAAGATATATTTTAATTTTTTGCTTTTTCGTACTCGGTCAATTTTAAAATGCAACTGCAAAGATTTGTTAATGATTCGTAAAACTAATAATAATCCTGCCTCTATAGAGAGGGATCAAAACTGTGCACATGAAACCACTTCAAATGAAGACGGACCCTTTTAAACCAGAAAATTTCTGTCACGCAGTTACCCATAACTCTATTTACGCGACCTTCGATCAAAGGCCCTCGCCACTCGTTTTCGGCGGCGCGTAAAAGGAAGACCCATTGTGTGATCTTTGAAATAAAAGAACGAATGATTAACTATGTCGAGGATGATAAAATCGGATTATAAGAACTTAATCTGACTTAAATCTTGAAACGAGTCTGTAATATAATATAATATTAGCTTTGTAAGAATTGATTGTACGAAAGTGCTAAACCTATAACAAAACAAATATATTCTCCATATTATGGGAACTTAATAATACACTGGTATTAAATCTTACAACTAAATGTAAATTATATAGAGCTTAAAAATGAAATGGTGAATTTGAAACTTAATCATATGAGACCATCCCGAGCTTATCTCCACACTATCTTATTAAGTATAATCTTAGCACGAAACACAAGTTTCATCCGCAAAACTTATTTAAAAGTTTGGACTTATTTTATTTTCAGCGCACGTGTTATTTGTTACAAACGCCAGTAGACTAAACAGAGTAATTGTGACTGACTTCCATCCACACAAATCTCTCCGTTCACGAACAATACAATGCACCTGCGAAATTGAAATCCGAATCAACGCTTTTGTTTCTGAATTTCGAAAAGCACGGACGTATCTGCATTCTAGATCAAACTGGTAAAGAACGTGATTGCGTTCGGAAACCGAATGTTCATAACACGGTAGTCGAGTAATTCTATCGATTGCGCACATTAGCACCGATAGTCCATTCATCCTCGCATTATAATCGATTCATTCATTACTCGGCACTATTGCAACGATGTTATTACTGAGGCCATTACGCTAAGCCGCGTGCGCTCTTTGAACATTGAACAATATAATTACCGTGGTAATTAGAATTTCTGAATTATGGTAATGTTGCTTTTTGTTCGGCGTCTCCGGAGATGGAGATGGTTGTAAATTGGCGGTTTTATTTTCGAGTATTTGAAAGCGTGGATGTTCTCAGGAGGACACAAAGAGGGTTTTTGACAAAGACATAATGGCCACAGGTGCGCGAATAAAAGGTGAGACA
This sequence comes from Pyrausta purpuralis, assembly GCA_963924145.1. Taxonomy (NCBI): domain Eukaryota; kingdom Metazoa; phylum Arthropoda; class Insecta; order Lepidoptera; family Crambidae; genus Pyrausta; species Pyrausta purpuralis. The sequence goes on from OZ001659.1 coordinate 23,127,826, forward strand.
GGTGAAAGAAGTCTCACGCGAAAAAACGGACGAATAATAAAACTCATAACGCTGGAGTATCCACGTTTCCTTACGTATAACCAAGCAAGAATGATGTTATTTGTATTTTAAGATTCATTTGTGCATTCCACACCTTATGATCTTAAATACAACGTAGTGTGACGTTTTCAGACTTTTTATTTTCTTAGAAACGCATCTTGACGAACAAAGCCTTGGACGCCACTCAACAGACATAAGCTGGCACTTAAAAAAAATCAGAAAAAACACATACCTGAGAACGTCGACACAATAAAGCACTTAATCACTACACTTCGAGCCGTGTTTCCCTCACAGGTGGCTACACAAGACTGGCCAGGCTGGTCTCGTCTGCCCTGCCCCCCGCGGCACACACGACACAAGACCCAAGAGGGGAACAGGTACAGATATCACCAGGTCATCGAAACAGGTGGTCGTACCTGCTTACCTGCCGACGTACCTGCGATCCTGCCGAGGATTAATAGCTCGAGACGGACAGAAGGGCCCGAACATTCAAATTTTGGTCGCATTTGCATAGAATTATTAATGAAGACATAAACAGCTCGGTTTGAGAGATTAGGATCTGAATCAAAAGACCGGGGGAGCCTCACCTAAGAATTTAATTTGCTACGAAAAAAAACCACAAGCTCAATATGCATTGAATATAAAATGAAAAATATGTTGACATGACGAAGAACTACACTTTGTAGATCGAAAACTGTGGTAAACCACATTCTAAATTGTCGTAGTACATACGTATTTCACTAATTCATCCCTATTATTTATTAAGTCCATTGAGAAAAGCTCTTAATCCAAATAATTATGTTCTAAGCAAGGGACCCTACAATATTTTACCTAATGTCTCATTTTGAGCTCCAGTATTGCCATTAATATTACGACTACCGATTTATTACATAACTGCTCCGAAATTGAATCTTACAGAAATTTTAAGGTGAAATTAAATTTATCTTTGGGAACTTAATTGGCTATCGAGTATCGACTATAACTTTTAATGCATTTCGAAAGCTCATTGTATTTTACAATCGCAGGTTTTATTTTAACGTAGGTACTTGGTAATTAAGTTCGTTGGCGAGTTTCATCATTCAAGTCTATTAAAATAATTTTATTAAAGTGTTAATTGAATTTTGTATATTGGCTCTTTCCTGAATTGAGAATGAAAGTATAAATATGCAGTATATTTTTATGGTGTTTCAGGGTGGTTTGCTATTAAGAATAATTGTATAATAATAGGCGTAAAATTTTGCGTTCATAAGTAAAATACGTTAATAACTGCAATTATTACGCCTACCAGCTTACATACGCCCAACCTCTTTTTTTTAGACACGAATCATATACATCGCTCTGATCCCAAAGTAGGTAGCCAATGCACTTGTGTTATGGAAATCAGACACAACGGTGGTACCACAACACCCGGACCCGAGACAATGTAGAAAATTTTGATTTCTATATTGACCAGACCGGGAATCGAACCCAGGGCCTCGGAGCGGCGACGCCTTGAATTGAAACCCAGCGTGCTTAGCCACTACATCACGGAGCTGGTTATCAAGTCTTACGTAGGACATACCTATTTATTCTAAAGTAAGAACGGCAAAATAGCAACACATAGAAACGAATATATTTTAAATCATACCTCCTCCGCCAAAATTATCGATATTGTTTAAAAGGAAGCAGCCGAATCAAATTCAATTGTGAAAATGTTATTGCTTAACAGTATCAATCACTCCAAAATGACTCATGCAGCGTTTTGGGCTAAGCGGCTTATTACGCACAATAGTCCATTCCCATGGTTAAAACAATCATTCTGCCCACTGAGATTTTAAGCTGTAAGCCCATACTTGGACTTTACGAACCATTAGGCTCGTTACACAGAGAAATTGACCGTATCAAGGTAAACTCATTTGCATACACGAAAACGAAGCGTTGGTATCAACACCCAAAATTGTAGAAACTACAAAGCCGGCTTCTCGTTTAAGCGTTATCTAATCATTCCCAGTATTGTGCTTGGCTTTTGCATGTCCCGTTTTGTTGTTGAATGGTATTCCGGGAACACCAATACAAATAGAAACATTTAATATTTCTGATCAGGGCCCATATTTTGATTCTCTCGCGTCAAGATGGCGTGTGATAATGATTGTTTAATGCCCATTTGTCAATGAAAATTAGTATAATTCCATTCCGGTTCCATTTTGTGACTACTATTGGATACATTTTGCGTTATTTTCATTGATTTTTAATTAATTTTTGAATGAAAATCATACGCCATCTTAAAGCCAGTGATTCCATAAAACGCTACAAACTAGGACTCAATTCAGACGAACTAAAAACGAAACCAGTATTGAAAGTTATATAGGTAGACTCCGCTGGTCAATATAAGTGTATGTTAATTTTTCTAGTGATTGTCCTGGAGTTGAAGTAAGTTGTAACACAACAGGAATAAGTCGACGATAAAACACAAAATCATTGGTATAATGAACTAATAGCAAAAAGCAAATACTGAGGCAGGGACGGCATTAAAAAGTGTTTGATCAACAAGAAGGCACGTGCTCGTCTTGTGTTGTAAGAACTAGTTGTTGTTTTTTTTATTTGCCTCTTAAGAGCATAAAAAATTTGGTATTCCACTGCTTAATAGCGTGATGAATACCTTGACAAAGATTGTTATAACTTTATTGAAATTATTTATTCGCTTCTTCCATTTTTGGTTTCTTTCGGAATTTCGGAATCTTTACATTCTTTCAAGAAGTATCAGAACTTCAATAAGTTAATTAATAGTATGGAAAGATAATTCTGGCTTTCTCGTAGGTAGCGTTACGTTCTGTAGTTAACCACAAGAGAACGGTCAGAACACTATAACAATATGCGTGAGTATAATAGAGTTGAGGAAAAACCCAGGCCCGTAAAATTTGCTTTGAACAAAGTATGTAGATGGAGATAGTCACGCCGCACGAGCGCGGTGTCTTGTCGACGAAACGATTCATTTTTAGAAGGAAAATATCAAGTTAGATGAATTACAAACGAGGAATCAACGTATTGAAGATGTGGAAGATCGTACTTTCTTGTGCGGATCAAAAGTATTACTGGTTTTACAATAGTTGGAAACTAGATTGAGAAATATCTGACAAAAATTTCAAACAAAACGAACAAAGTAATTTATTGTGAGCTACGAAAAAAATACGATGTGTTATACGCCACTTCATGTTCTTTTATAGAACAAACACTAAAATTCCTTACCTAATAATAATTACAGTAGCTACCATATATGATTATCGCTGATTTTATGATATTTCGTAGGTGAGGAGATAAAAATATGAGTGGGATGATTATAAAAATTGCTACGATTCTAATAGCATTCGACAATCCAAGGTTAACAAGATAAGAGATTTAATTAACATACGTACCTTTATGAGATATTTTAATTCTTCTATCTGTCATAGCATCGTATAAATGAGATTTCAGTCCACATTAAAAAAAAATGTCTCAATATTTGATTCAAGTACTTTTTGTAAACAGATCATTTGTATTACGTGTAAATAAACAAGTTTTTTTTTAACCTAAAGACTGTATTGGAAAAAATAAGGTTTATTTTCATTAAAACATAAAATATCGCAATACTTCCATCGCTTAAAATAATCACAGAATTTTCAATTTCCTCTTCATTCCTTCGTCCAGTCAATTTCAAAACGGATCTTTTATTCAAACTTTTAGAAACGTACAAAAGCTTATCTCTAACTTTTAAGGTACTTAGGGATTCCCAAAAATATATTAAGTGTACACTCTTGTTACAAAAGATAATATATAAACTTAAAGTCGAGTGTTTAGCTGAGTGTAACTTTTGTTTAAAAACAAAAATCGGACAAAGGATGGGCTCTTCAGTTCGCAGCAGGTATGTATTCTTAGAAATAGAAGGTAGCATTCTAAAGATTTGGGAATGTCAAACGTTATTTTATTACCACAACTAGCGGTCCCCGTGACTTCGTTCGCGCGTTTTGAGTTTGTTCCCCTCCTTTCCCGTTTAAGAGTGATGGTTCATAACCTTAAGCCTTCCGCGATAAATAAGATATCCAACACAAAAATATTTTTAAAACTCGGTCCAGTAGTTCCTGAGATTAGCGCGTTCAAACAAACAAACTCGTTCAACTTTATAATTTTAGTATATATAAGGATAAGTTGTTATTTTTAACACAGTAGATATATATTTAAATTTGGAGAATTGGGCTTTTCAAAGGTTGAATAATTTAGTGGAGAACCGAAGGAACCAGTAACGATTTAAGCCGATTTCAAACTTTTTTTTAAATTTATTTAAAAAAAAACTAACATGAATGGGAAGTAGATGACTAAATAGTACATATAATGCACTTTTGCTAATTTCCGTACCCCTAAAAACGAAGCCTACAAATGTTTCTGGATTTTCTCTTTTCGTGTTTTGCGTTTTACAAGCGTATTTGTTTCGGATACTACTTTTAAAAGAAACATTTGCATAATGGTTTAGCTGTTAAGATCGGTTATAAAGATTACCGAAAAGAAGACATAATAAAAGTAAAACCAGTAAAACACACATTGAAAGGAGTCATTCAAAGTTAATTTTGGAATAATTATAAAAACCTATCGTTTTTTTATATATAATACCTGTGCCTCTTATCCTAATAGGAGCTAGTAACAACCAAAACATCGGTTTTTTAGTTAATGGAACCAATAGATTATTCAAAACTTGCACACATTCATAAGTTTTTAGAAGAGCAATGCGGAATACTAAATTCAAAGACAAAACAAGAATTTTTATGACTTAAAACATGACTCGCCGGTCACGCACAACTCTAAATTTAGATCACACCTCATGAGTATCATGACATTAATGAATTTAGGAATAAACTTTGCCAAATACACTCGTATCACAAGCGCCATATTTTAAAAGTAAATTACCTACCTATTAATTTTATTTCATAAGAGTAATATTTATCATCTTCAATTTATTATGAGCAAAATAGCATGGAAACTATATAGGCCCAAAATTTGATGAAACTTAATGTTAAAACCACCAATTATTCCTTATTAAGGGGAACTTAATTTAACTTGTCCTATGTGAATACGCGTAAAATTCTTGGCGTGTCTAGATAACGAAATAATAAGTGATAATATTTTTAAGTTACACCAACTTAAGGTGTGTCCAGTCTCTTGTGTCCAGTTGGTGAAAAACTCACCAATTGAGTATTAATAGTCATAGATAGATACTAATGTATTATATAGCAAGAGGAACAATTGTACTTTCGTTGGTGAATTGATTTTTTCAACTTTGATTCAGTCCTGAACGTGTCTAAAAGGCTATAAAAATATCCTTAGTTAGGAAGCCGATTCTCGCAGCAATCGATATTTTTTCGTGCGGTAATTCGATTGGGAGTTTAATCATTGTACCTAAAAAATCAAGTAAAATATCTACACGTAAAAAAAAACTATCGCGCGAACCAAATCTAAATACATTGAAATCGTGACACTGCGAAATCAAAATTTTTTTTTCGAAAAAAAAAACGATCAGTGAACTTTTTTCGTATACGAATTGCATGAGAAGTGCCCCTTGGTCGTAAAGTGAGTTTAGTTCTCGATAGATAGACATCGCACATCGCTGGCGTGCGAACGCCGATGGCTGATACCGCGATCGCGGGCGTGACGCCACTTCTAATGCACAGGGGTAGGGACTCCATATTGCAAGACACAGGTGGGATAATACAGGAATATAGAAAATCTTGTCAATGAAACTTGGTCTTTAAAAAAGCTCAGTCGTTAATGCGCTACGCAACTAGGCTTGTAATATTCGTAATGGAACTTGAAAATTTGCAAAAGAATCTCATGGCTAGAAGACATTGAGCGTAAAAAAAATACTAGTCTGTCTAAACATATTTATTTCGTCCCTGTCCATGACATGTCTAGTATAGTCTAGAGGCAAGAGCAAACCCGTTACATGTTTTTTTTTTTTAAATAGATACGACTTCAATCGAGTTTGAATTCTTCGAGTTTCAACGCGCACAGATCGAATGAGCGCGTTGAAACGCGAACAATGTATGTTAAATTGGTTTTCTATGCTGCTTCTGAAGTTTAGTTATTAAACTTATCTCATAGTTATGAAAAGCAATAAGACACTACCAATCTATGAAATCTATAAACCTACAAAAAAACGCAATAACAGAAAACCGCAAGAATCGCAATCGTTAAATAGTTATCCACGCCGATTTCAAGGCATACGATTCCTAATTCAATTTAGTTGTCAGCATCAAGACGGAGTGAACGCTCCGCCGCAGTTCAGTTTCATTCAGTTCACACGAGAAACTCACGGTCACTGACTATGTAAATGGGAGACGCACCAATGACTAATTCTGAGTTAGACAGTATACAGTTAGAAGAACAAAGGGGAAATGTGATGAATGCCCCAATTAGTGAGGCAATTTTGGATTTGGTGTTCAGTTTCGTGGCGCCTTATAAAGTTACAGAGCTCGTGGTACAACACGCTTAAGGTGTTGTGCTTTGCAAACATTTTGCATAAAATATTAATTTCTTAGACAATATATCAGCTGAACCGCATTTAGCATCATATGCAATAAACCACAGAGCTTTACTTTAGCTTAGCTTTTACTTTAATGTTCTGAAGTTCACTGCTTGCTTAAGCAGTAAACGACCGGACAGCAACAACTTTGCCTTAAGTATTTTGATATTTTGGAGTTACAGATTTTGAATACACATTTAGGAAACTTCTCTTACATAAACACAAACGAATGTTATAAATAAAAGTAAATTTATTAGTTTTTATATTCCTAAAAGATGAAATCAGAACCGAAAATTTGCGCAAGGGCGGGGACTCGAACCTGCAACTTTTGCCTAACAGGGCCAACGCCCTTCCAATCGAGCAACGAGCAGTCGAACCGATTGCACGGTCCCGCTCGTGCGTAATTTTTGGTTTCTTATCTTAAAATACACTGCAATATTGGAAAGATAAATACTTCTATTTGCCCAAATGACGGGCACTCTAGTAGGATTGTTATATTTTTCCGGGCGCATTCTTCGCGGCGCGGATTCACACGGCTCGCATTCACGGTCAGTGCCTATGTAAATAATGTAGGAACCCTAAACAATGGGGTTCTTACGGCCCCATTAATTGGACGCAATTTGAATTAATTAATAGCCTTCTAATTAGCCGCGGCGAACCTTTTGGAGACGAGTAACAGATTTATTTTGGTATTTTTTCTTTAAAAACTCTAGTAATCAAATATTTTACAGACTTCAAATAGGGATTCATAATTTTGACTTGAATTATTGCTCAACCTAAAATTAGTGTTCCTGATTTATCAAATTAAAGATTTTTATCGAATAACCATGTTTTAAATTATTATAACAAAATAAGAAGTCATAATACGAACAAGAAAAATATCCTTAGTTTATTAGTATGTAAGTATTTATTGAACAAATTCATATTTAAATGTAGAATTGAGCACTTCACACATTAAGACGACGAGTATCATCATTATCTTGGCACCTAATTTGGATAGTCATTAACTTACGAATACAGAAATCGAAAAATACTGGAATTTTCCATTCAATGAAATGAGAAACTGTTATCTTAAAAAAAACTTACGTCGTAGCTTCCAGCTTACAATTAATACCTTTTTCGATTTCATTATTTAAAACGCAGTTTTTTACACAGCATGGAGCCTTAAATTCAGATAACAAGGTTACTCTTACGCAGTCTCCCAATTACAACAATTAAGGTACAAAAATGTCAGCAGCGTAAACGAGAAATCGAACCCGGCGTTATTAACAAGTTGAGCAACGATTCTGATATGAAACTTATTCGTAAGTGCATAGTGGCGAAACCTACGGTCTGCAAGTATGTCGAAAGTAGGCCTTTGAGTTGTCGCGGTTATTTTAAAAGCTATTTTTAAGATTTCTTAAAGGACACGGACATGTGTGACCGAATAAATGTTCACGTGTGCACTTAGTGTAGTCCAGTGGTCAGCACATCAGGTTACCCGCTTTTGTTGCAAATTAGCCCTTATTAAAACTGAATAAGATACCACAGTGTTTACCTTGACGTGCTTTTGTCCGTATATGTCTACATTACATGATGGAAATAATAAATATAGATCAATAATTATGCGCCAGATAGTTTTAAACTCGCTGTGTGTACACTAGCTTTAAAAAAAAAATACGTGGATTGTTTAAACGACATGTAAAATTTCTAATTAATAAAATTTAGCTAAATAAAAAGGACGCCTAATTCATCAGTGGGCGTCTTCTGACTGATAATGATGATGATGAAGTAAATTAAAAAATCTGATTAACATTCGACGTTTTCCCAAAAAAATATCAAAATAAATCTCAAATGATGTAGTTTTTCTGCTATCCGTCATACATTAGCCGCGGGTATGCCTACATCATCAAATACACATTAATAGCAGCCGGTTGCTGCCTATTTCGTAACTAACCAATAAGTCTGCGGTATAATAAGTTTTCCGAACTGTCAATCCGGCTGATTTATAACGTAGATTTCATATATGGTATAATGTATGTCCGTAGTTTGCCTAAATAAATGATATTAAACACATCTACGAGTATGTGCGCTAAAATATTGTTTACAGTTTTTTCTACTAGGTATATTCTTTCAGCCTTAATGATATCAAAAGAAATGTATATGCAGTTAATCAGAAAAGGTTTTTCCTGTGTATTTCTATCGAAAAAATGTAATATCGAATCGTAAACATTCCGAATGTAACTCACGAAAATATCCGCTTCTAATACAATCTACTCCGGAATGTCATAATAAAATATTTGCGCCAACGAGGAAAATAAGGGAATAATATAAGGATTCCGATGACATTAGTACTAATATTTATGTGTACAAAATGTAATTTAATCTAACGCAGAATACCTGTATTTATAACAGAAATAAATTATTCAGTTACATAAATTTAAAAAAATTAAAAGCTGTCTTATACACAATTTTACTGAAACCAGGATTTATATTATGATTTTAGAAAGCTTGTAACTTTGAAATTAAAGACGAGATTTGAATTGTGATTTCGTATCTTTATAATTTGTGGAAAAAATCGATATTCTAACCACACAAACACATGACCACAATTACTACTCAAGTGAAAAGAGCTTAATACAAACACTATAAGAACTTTATAATAGTTTAACTGTATTTAAAACATGTGTAAATTCGAATATAGTATGATAATCTCATACAGACGCGGCCCGCCCCTTCCCATACAAAAGACATCAACGCAATCCTCTTTGCTACGAGTCATCCATACATTTTTTGGTCATAGGTGTAGCGTAGCAACGCCCAGTTGATGCGATTACATTCATAATATAGTTAACTTCCATATATTTTATGTCATACATGTATGTATGAATTATTTACATATTAATTGAAAAAGATTCCAAATTGTTGCCAAAATCCTAAAGATACATTTAAAAGGATCAGAAAACCATCGAAACATTTACTACTAACCTTAGTAATAATAATCTTATCAAAATCTATACCACGATATAAAATAGATAAGAAGATTTGGATTCAAGTTAATGATAGCCTTATAAAAGATATAACCCTATCATGGATTTTTTTATACATAGGCTATTGCTAGCACTTACGCGTTCGCAACTCTCAAGACTTCTGACATACCTACAGGTTTTTTTTCCTATTCATCAGTTCAGACGTTCAAAAATGTAAAGAAAATCGTTATGATCTCTGCTGATTCACCAGACGGAGGCGGTGTGAGTTCGCGCCGGTCAAGGCTGCGCAGAGAACCCGGATGTCTATCATATTAGGCCTATCTATAGGATTCTATAATTGCTATTCTTCATGCTTCAAAGAGGTATCACATATCTTTTCTTCGCTCAAGTTTTTCTATTCAGATTTAGCCCACTTCAAACAGCATTCATCTTTTTTTTTAAAGGGTAGTGCCTAGGAAAATAAAGACTTCCGAGAAAAACCGCTATAACCTTAAAATATAATTGTACGCAAAAGGTCTTTACTTGAGGAAAAGTGAGCAACTATTGCAACTTTGTGATATTATGTTTTAATAAATCATATAGCACTACGAATTTGTCATTATTAATAAAAAAAAATGCTCAGGAATGTATCATTGGCAGGTATCTTTAAGAATCTATTCGGACGTAACTAATATTTCCTAACATCAAAAATGTGCCATAAATGAGACAAAAAAGGTATTTTCTCTATCAAATACGAACATTTCCCACTTAAGAACTGTAAGAAAATGTGCTTAGTAAATACCGATGCACTATCCCACGCTTTAGAGGGAATAATTAAGCAGTCTGATTAACCGGTCCTTTACATCGCACGTTCTTTACAAAAAAATACACGAATTACGCTACTAAAATAGCGTTGTCTTAAATGTGATGTTAAGATTTTTCCCAATCAACGTTTGACAATTTAAAATGATCTCTTAACCGGTTTCCTATCTAGGCGAGATCTTCAAATCGGTTTACCGCCTAATTGCCGTCCCACAAAGAAAAGTGATTGGAAATTAAAATACAGCTTCAAAAATGGATTGACTTACCACAGTTCGAAAGGGTGACCCTGACGTATTCTCTTGCGCTCCAATAAAGAAACACACACTCACTGGGAATGGCCAGGGATGTTGTAAGCCACGACAAGGCACAGGCGTCCGGGGCGGGCGGCGGGGCGCGACTGGTGCGCGTTGCGCGGACGCAGCCGCCCCGCGCGCGCGCCGACGCCATTGGCCGACGCGTGGTGACGTCACGAAGACCCCACCGGTGCGGTTTGACTGCCGAAACCAGTGTTGTCCAGATTTTAGGGACTTCTCTTAGTGTTCTTGAAAATTGGAGTTGGAGATGTGATGGTTTTGATCATATTCGTTAACGCTTCATCATCTTTTACAAAACAAATAAGAATATTTTCTCGCTTTAATCCATTCAACCCAAAAACTAACTAACGAACTAAAATATGTACCTACCTACTGTAGTGATGTACTTAGATGTAGTGTAATTCCAATTAAATTGCTGGCTTTATAAACAGGCTTTTCTCGTTTTTACAGCGAAGTGACCAAATGCTACGAAATGCTGCGAATAATCCCAATCTACGTGTCCTATGAACGAAAAAATAATTCTTCAATGGATATGCTAATGAATCTTAATGTTATTTGTAGTTTTTAGTTTATTTTTATGGTCTTTTGAGATTCATACACGTTTTGCCCAAAAATCTCCTTCTTTTTATGGACTACGTTGTTTTTTTATTATTAGACAGCGTAGATTGTAACGTTTTTAACACTCTATGACGACGGAATATCTTACTTTCTGTGGCCAGACGCAATTTTTCGTATCTAAAAACTGCGGCAACTGCTGCTGTGTCATTCACAACATAACACAATATACCTAAGTAATATAACTTGGAAATGTTGATGAACTTGCGGTCTACACGTGTAGCAGATTTTGGACTGCTTGCGGTGCGTTGAGGTCAGACGGTGACTTATACAAGTTATGATGAAAAGGCGAGTACATTAATCATTCACTTCCAATTAGGCTGCTAAAAAATATCTAATTTAAAAACGACTCAATTCAATTTCCATCTATTAAAATTATTATTATTATTATTGCCGTTTAGTAAAATTGCGCCAAAATTAAATTCTGGAACAGCCAATAAAAAAGCTGGCTGGTTCCTAGCTCAAAGGATTAGCATAGCTATCCAACGCGGCAACGCAGCCAGCATCATAGCGTCCTTGCCGCAAGGAAATGGTTTCGTTTTTGAATAGGTAGATTTTAAGTTATTTTTTTTATGTTGCATGTCTTAGTATATTTTTTTTTGTTAGTAATAAAATCATATTCCAATTCAGTCGCCAGTAATATCCTCTAGGGTGAAATACGAGTTATCGGTAACACTATTGACATGTATAAACTTGCATAATCGATTGTCTAGATACCAAACAAGTTGTGTATTTTCGATTCATAAATTTTTAAATATTCGCTAAGTTGCAAAACTTAAAAAAGCTGCAGTCCCAGACTCGAACGTCACGTTTTTGCCGCCAATACAACATGGCCGAAATTTCGCAACGGCAATGGCGTCTTTGCCAAACCGGCTCGAAACCAGTCCAGCCGCGATCGCCGAAGGACCGGCGAAACCTCCGATTTTATGTCCACTTAAACACTCGTGAACTGGAATGTTCTCATTTCTTTTGAAGTAATTTTAAGCTCAGTTTTTGCGACCGTTTATTCAGTTACCAATTCAAGTTCGAGCATGTTAACAAAAAACTAATTCTGAACAATATAAAATTGTGGTGTACTGCATTAATCTTTTTTTTAAATGTTCCTACTTTCATTTTTACTTCTACGCAATCTAAACCGTAGCATACGTTTCATCTTACGCTACTGATTAAAAATACTATACCTATACAGTTTGAAGTTGTAGTAGTTACGAAGTTATGATTATAGTTAAATTTAATGTCAGGTATACTGTGAATATCAATCCAGTAAAACAACGCTAATTATCGTATTTGTGTTGTAGTCGTGTCTTTGAACTTGACTACACAGATCGCACGGCCTCGTTTGAAGGTGAAGATTATGCAACACAGACTCGTAGTAAACATTAGACTGAGAGGCCGAAAGTCAAACACTTGTTTCTTGTACATTCGCCAGCACGTCAGGTTACCTAATTTTGTTGCAAACTAGATCTTCTTACAACTGCATAAGATACCACAGTGTTTACCTTGACGTGCTGTTGTTTGTACTCCAGCCTGCATAAGTAATGTCCATCCTCTCATATAGTTTGAAAAAGCGTGGACGTAGACTGACCTTGGCTCAACCCCAAAGGATTCATACAACTTTTGCTAGACGTAAATAATGTTGTAAATCTATTTTAATTTATAAAAAAGTTAATAAATTTTTAAATGTATATAATATGAAAACATATGATTGCAAAGAATGCATAGTAAAATGGTTGAAATCACTTACATACGAAGAAACTGAAAATTTACTTGAAAGAATGGTATACTTTTCATATAGTTTTTACAAGGATACACACATGCATTACACAATAACATACAAACACACACACTATTTTTAAAACATTTAATATTTCGTAATTTTTGATCCTCTTATTTTTTTCATGTATTTAATTTTCATTAGCATACCTAAGTAGGTACGTAAGTACGTACCGTTGCAAGGGCTTTGAGCGAAACAAACAAGCATTACTCAAATTGCTTAATCGGGTGGTTTCATTTATAAATATGTAATGGAAATGTTTATGCATATTAATTAATTTTCCTTCCAAATATCAGCAAAATGTTGTTCAAGAAAAGTTTTCATTGCAAGAAAAATATAGTGTCCCTGGAAATTAGCTTTTCATAAATAGAAAATGAAATCAGCAGTATTAAACTCAGAGTAGATGACATGAATTGGAGTCACAAATACTCAATAGTATTTGTGACTCAATAGTATTTGTGAAACACCAAGATCTCGGTGGAATTTATTCACCTAGTAAATTTCAAAAAGATCTTCCAAAAAGCTCGTCAGGTAAAGAGGGTTGGTCAGGTAAGCCGAATGCCGGATGACCTCTGGGCCAAAATCTGCACCAAGTTGCCACGCGATAAATCCAAAAAAAGATGGCGTGACGAGCTGGACTCATTTAACAGGGGCTGGCAGCCAGTTGCCCAAAATCATGGAGAGTGGAGGCTTAGGGAGGCTTTTGCCCTGCAGTGGGACACTATGGGCTCATAATAATAATAGGAGTAACTTGATACAACAGAGCCTTAGCATAAGGCTTAAAACTATGCTATTCTCGTTATAAACTGATTTGGCCATTTTGTTAAAAACGCAAATTTTTGTAACGTCCTCATCCAAGTAATTATTCTCGACACGCAGGCGGGAGCAGACAACATGTCGGCGAACGCACGGAATTCTAAATAAAACGGACAGGTGATGGGAGGGTTCTGTCATACAAATTAGATCTAGGAACCCTTGATATTCCGGGCGTAGTAGAGACCTTAACAATCGCTGCTAGAAAAATAAGCAGATTATACTTGACCTTACGTTAATGTTACGATTGACCGAAATCAATATAAATAACAATGCTTGACGATTTTCGGATATTTTATTGAGATTTGTGACTTTCTGCCGAGAATAACATTGATACTTTTTTAAACATCGATTTTACTTTTTATAACAGGACGAACGTCTCTATTTCGTATATACATTCCGAAGCCGAATACTCTTTTCATATAAATAAACGCAAATAATGATAAGACATGGAGGAAATTAAGTCCAAAATAAAAGAGAAATGCCAAACTTACTTAACTATTGCTAGGGATCTTTGGATTAGTCTTTGTCCCCAGGACATCATGTTACTTTAGCTAACAACTTAATGTAAAATTTTAAATTAATATTGGAATCACCAATCACATTCATTCTTCTAATTCCAAAGTGAATAGCTAACGCACTTGTATTGTGGAAATCTGATACAACGGTGGTACCTACCACAACACCCAGACCCAAGACAATACAGAAAATTTTGATTTCTATATTGACTCGACCGGAAATCGGACCCGGAACTTTGGAGCGGCGATGCCTTGACACCCAACGTTCTCATAGCCACTACACCGTGGAAGTCGTAAATGTAATATTTTTATGCACTTTTAAATTAGTTAAGCAGTTTTTTTTCGTAGTTTTAGTATCACACTTAGAGTAAATAATTTTAATAAATTACTTTCGGCTAGCTTTTAAACTTTTCTTCCGGAATTCGTGAACGCGATAGCATTTCTTTACGCCGACGAGTCAAGCGCTCGCCATTTAAAATGCCAGACGCGTCGTGATCCGGAGTCATGACTTAAACCGTATGACACATGACTGTTTGACCTCAAAGTAACGATCCTGTTTGTTTTCTTATAAGTACTGGTTCACTAGCGGTGCGGTTTAAATTGATTTCCCATGCTCTAATGATGAGGTCAACGGTGTTACTGTTACTTATTCGGAGTTGGAACAAAACGTTTCCAAACTTTTAGCTTTACTTTTTTTTCTTCAAAATAGTAAATAAATCGATGGATTTTTGGAATCAGCATTTATTTACGTTAACGTCTGCTGTAAGCTGTTATTATTATGAAGTGAACTTCTGTTTCTTTTTTGTCTTGTGTCATATAAAACAGCAGCTAATCCGATGCATTTTGAACTTCTGACCGTACTACATAATTCATTTACAACAAATCCTTGAACAAAAATATTTTAATTTAAAAAAATACAAAATTGTATCTTGTCTATCTTGGACGTTGTGTTCACATTATGCTATTATTTACGATCATCCGCGACTGCGTCCACGCGTTTTGAGTTTGCTCGCTCCCTTCTCGTTGCAGCATGATGTTTTATATATTACGCTATTCATAACAAAAATCTTCTTTTAAATGGGTCCAGTAGTTCTTAAGATTATTACGTTCAAACAAACAAACAAACTCTTCAGCTTTATAATATCTATGACGACCTCCGTGGTCGAGTGGCTAGCACGCTGGTTTCAAGCGTCGCCATCTCGTGAGGTTCCGGATTCGATTCCCGGTCGGGTCAATGTAGAAAACGATATTTTCTATATTGTCTCAGGTCTGGGTGTTGTGGTACCACCGTTGTTTCCAATTTCCCTAACACAAGTGCTTTAGCTACTAAGCTTGGGATCGGAGCAATGTATGTGATGTTGTCATTTATTTATTTATTACTAGCGGTCCCCCGCGACTGCGTCCGCGCGTTTTGAGTTTGCTCCCTTCCCTCATAGCGTGATGAGCTATAGCCTTCCTCGATAAATAAGCTATCCAACACAAAAATATTTTTGCAAATCGGTTTAGTAGTTCCTGAGATAAGTGCGTTCCAACAAACAAGCAAACTCTTCAGCTTTATTATATTAGTATAGATTCTATGATATTCTATTTCTTCATTATGAGCATGCGTTTCTTCATCTTCAAAGGACTATAGTTGTATTATTTGTGTTGCTTCACAACACAGACCGCCTGCGGGCTTCCTTTGTACAGAGCAAATCAGGCTAGATAACATAATACATATTATAATCGTGAGCATAGTGTGTAGAATCAAAGGAGATGTAGTTACATAAATTAATGTCTATTTTGTGTATCGCTGGGAGAGATACAATTTAATTTCATGTAAGGCAAAGTAGTGAATTCGACATGAATATTTCATACTAGAACTTTTGAACATTGTCATGTCTTCCAGGACTTTTACGTAAGAAATTGCTGAAAAACCTATATTATTTAAAAACACATAAACGAAGTGCCTACACGGTTGCCATTTTATCTGCTTTGTTGACCAGTTTGAAACTTAAAAATAACAACAAAAACCTGCCAAGTGCGAGTCGGACTCGCGCACTGAGGGTTCCGTGCCAACTTTAACTGAATTATGAAATCCACTTACTTCTACTTAGTAAAATACCACAATTCTTTGTTGACTGCAAATATACAACTTTGTTTTTCATAGTGTTTGTATGAAGTACAAAGTTATATTTGCGGTTGTTGAAAATGTGCTATATCTCAAAAACTACTAGTTCGATCCCGTCCGAACCAATTTTCGTTGAAAGTATTTGTTAAGATCTACATTCAATATGTTTTTCAAAATTTACAGTCGCTTGGTTTAGAAGTTGGGCTCATTTTAGCTCATTTTACCACTTTGGAAGCGTCTGGTTATGAAACGTCAGACTTTAAAAGAAAATGGTTTAAGGAACCTCAATGTCATTTTAAAAGACCTATCTATAGACATCCCACACGCATACGTTTGTCTAAAAAAATTTTTTTTTGCTTTTAGTTTCATGTATGGGAGCTCCCCCTTAAATGACATTATTTTTTATTTTTTGTATGAGAATCGGTAAGCGGTTAACAGGATACATCTTCGTACCAAATTTCAATTATGTAATGCTTATAGTTACAGAATAAAATGGCTGTGACATACGGACGGACAGATAGACAGACAGACAGACAGACAGACAGACTTGACGAAATTATAAGGGTTCCGTTTTTTGCCATTCGGCTACGGAACCCTAAAAAAGCATTTGTGGCTATTGTTTTCTTCATTGTGGTTAAGGGTCAGCCTCGGGAACAAAGCTGTTAACTTTTAATTTTTGACCAACATCTAACTCACAGCAGAGCCGCATTGCCGAGGGCTGCGCTGTGTTGAATTATATTTTTAAGGAACAATCTTTACTTATTACCGACAAAAAAAACAATTCAATGTGTATGTATGTGATATAGTTAGAATTTTAAAATATTTGAGTTTGTGGATCTGTTAAGGCTTCCAAACACGTGTGGTAAATTTCCTATGTGTATGTATGTTTGTATATTTGTATGTTTGTCCACGGATTTCTCGAAAACGTGAAGCGATAGTGAGATAAAACTTTTTAACTTCGATCAGGTATATATCCACTAAGGATACAGTGTAAGTTTTATCAAAATCGATGTTATAGTTTTTGAAATATGGGAAATAGATAAAAATCATGAAATAAGAAATAATAAAAGTGCTGTTTTATGAAAGCAGTTTTTATGCCTGTTTCATGCAAAAGCATGTCTACTTGTATTCAGTACTTAAATTTACTAAAGGAATGATCTTTTTGATGATGTTTTTTTTTAATTTAAGTGTATTGAATTATCTGCTTAAAATTAATTGTAATTTTACTAGTCTGAGGCAACTTAATTGGTTTTAGTGTTATCTTTAAATAATATTTATATTCATTTCATAATAACTGATAAATAAAAATGACATAAAATAAAAATTGAATTAACTTGGTACTAAAACAATCTCAAAGAGCTTAAACTTGTTTCAAAGGTATATGAACTTTCAAAAAGCCCATCGAATAACCATTCCAAACTAAGAAACATCGTATTATTGCAAGAAAATTCCGCAGCCTCCTTAAAACCATCGGCAATAACTCTTAAGAGGCTGTAGCTGGGTGTCCCGCCACAGATAACAGAAGAACAAAGCGCGCAAATAAAACAAAATAACGCTTTGTATGAGATAAGCACGCACAGGGATTCCGATCCGTACAAGGCTTACAGGATCGGGTGGGTGAGCTTTTGATACAAGGCGGCTAAGAGCGCTTTCACATTAAGGCGACTTTAGCAGCGCGGCAGCAGCGCGACTTACGCGCGACAGTCGCGCTGCCGATGATTTCATACTATACACGGCAGCGCGGCAGCAGCGCCGCAGCGGTGCTTAAGTTGCGCGGTCCGCCCCACTATACCCATTACCCATTGCAGTCGTAATACTATCCCCGTTAGCACTGAAATTGGTAATGAGTGTAGTAGGTTCGACCCAGTCGCGCGACCGTCGCGCTGCTAATGTAAAGGCATCCGCTGCTGACGCTCTAATGTGAAGGGGCACTTACTTAGTGGTGTAAGTTTAGCGGCCTGTTTCAAATGTCTGAATATGTTGCCATTGGCATGATGACGTGGCGTAGTCCGTGGTGTAGTGGCTAAGCATGCTGGGTTTCAAGGCGTCGCCGCTCCAAGGTCCCGGGTTCGATTCCCGGTCGGGTCTGCATCGAAATAAAAGTATATTCTATATTGTCTTGGGTCTGGGTGTTGAAGTACCACTGTTGTATATAATTTCCATTATACAAGTGCATTAGCTACTGTTCTGGGATCAGAGCAATATATGTTATTGGTGTCCTACATAAAAATAAAATTAAAACATTCTCTGTGCAATACTTTCGACGAAATGACGTTTTATATTTGAATGATTCGTGGGTTAATACTTATTTGTCGACGGTGAAACATGCCCTTAATCTGAAACTTAGCTAGGCGAATCGACACTACATAACGTTCAGAAAATTCAATATAGTAAAATTTTGACGTAATGATCATTTGAATAGTAATAGGTATGACAGTATCTAAAAAAGCAGCTAATAATTTTTAAGAAAAGTTTTTATTGAGACTACAAATCGTTAATATTATATAATTCTCACATACGCTTAAACAATAGCTTTGACGTCCCTTTATAGAAAAATCTTAGGTCAGCCCTAGCCCTGAATACCTCAAGTCTATAAATGTGTGTCATCATCATCATCATTATCAGCCAAAGGGCGTCCACTGCTGAACATAGGCATCCCCCACGGCTTTCCATAGCAACCGATCACTAGCGGTCCGCATCCAGTTTGATCCTGCGATATTTTTAAGGTCGTCTGTCCATCTTGTTGGTGGACGTCCTACGCTGCGTTTTTGGTCGAAGGGTCTCCAATCTAGAACTTTCCTGCCCCAACGGCCATCAGTTCTTCGCGCTATGTGTCCTGCCCATTGCCACTTAAGCTTACTGATTCTCAAGGCTATGTCCGTTACCTTGGTTCTTCTACGTATTTCCACGTTTCTGATTCGATCTCGTAGAGAAACACCAAGCATAGCCCGCTCCATCGCTCGTTGTGTAATTTTGAGCTTCTTTATGAGATATAAATGTGTGTGCACCCTAAGAATGCATTGCGGGGAGAAATTGCAACCAGCCTGCGAGATAAGACGCTGCAGAACTAAATTTGCATGCGCTGGCGCACGATGGGCAAAGACGAAAAATACAGAACAGTCATTTTTGTTATAACCTTAAATTATCAGAATATTTTTTAAGTATGAATATGCATAGTTAAACCAAACACTAAGACTTATCTGAAGAATTATGTATAAAATGACCAATTTTCAAATGAAATTTACATAAATGATTGCTGAAAAATAAGCGACGTTTTCAAATTAGGCGTATTGTGCTTTATTTGAAGAATATAAGCTCATCTGACGAAGGAAAAATCAGGTCTGAATAAAATTTTAAAAAAATCGCTTTATTCGAATTGAAAGTGATTGACACTTGAAATATTATGAACTTTACTTAATTTATACAAATACTATGAAACTGAAAAGTTGGTGTTGGAAATCGGTACACGCAAATCTCAAAAATGCAGAATACAAATATTTTTATGCTAAATAGCTTATTTATAAAAGATAAAGGCTAATAAAACATCACGCTATGACTACTTGTTTAAATTGAAATAGGATTCAACTGAGCCTTAAAGTATACAACTCGATTTCAGTCGCAGCAAGTCAACATTAGTAAAGTTGACTGACTGAATGTTGACTATTAAAACAGTGCGACAAGAAGGCGTTATGAAAATACGAGTACACTATGAATGAAATAAAACACATCAACGCAGATCCATTATAATCAGTCACCACTTGAGTCAATGACAAAGATTTCCTATTAATATTTTGCATTTTCCATTACACAGTATTATCATCGCTTCCGCATATATTTCTCGAAACTCTAATGAAATTAAACACTCGAACAGTCTACGTCAGAGCAGTGACTTACCGCAAACACGTAAATACTCTATGACATCACCGATATCGCGTCTCTTTAATGGTACAGCTATTACACCTCATTGTTGTTGGAAATTCTTCCTTAATACCATTGCTTACGATTAAGCATATGTTGAGCTTGATGTGCTGTTGTCCATACATCGACACTGGTCACGTGGACTTGCCATTATCTGCTATTGCTGTGATTTGGTTTGAGGCTAAATTTTATGTGTATTAAATTACAATAAGTATTATCTTCAGAAGTCAACTAGGAGATGCAATCCTCCTTGTTATGATGATGAGATGTGGCCCCCCTTTAGTTGCGGGACTACACATCAGACACATCTAGCTGTACTGAGAGGCATCTGATTATTATTTGTGTATTCAAATACTTCATACGTTAACCTTTTTTTTTCAATTTAAAAACATAATAAAAAGATGAGCTAATTGTGATGACCTCATCATCTTTTTAAACAACCTTTACTAGTTCATAACATCTATTGTTATACCTAATTAAAATCCATTAGCCTGCTTTATCATAAAGATAAAATATACATTCAAAAAAATATACATTCAAGTTGTGAATCAGGTTTCATCAGCTTCTAGTGAAATTGCTGAAAAAAAAATCGTTGTCTTAAAGACTATCTATCATCAACTCTCAAATATAGCGGTTCCCCGCGACTGCGTCCGCGCGTTTCGAGTCTTCTCCCTCCCCTCCCGTCGCAGCTTGATGCTATATAGCCTAAACTCCAAAAACCTTCCTCGATAAATAAGCTATCCAACACCAAAAATTTTTTTCAAATAAGTCCTGTTGTAAGCGCTGGTCCAAGATTAGCGCGTTCAAACCAAAAGCTCTTTAGCTTTATATCAGTAGATTGCAGTTAACTGTATTACTAAGTATAAAGTTAGCGTGTATCTGACTTGGATACTTTAATTTTATTTTAAACGTAGTTTTCTTTTATTATACCTCACACAGTATCGGACTGACCGCCGATTTAATAAAACTTTTATAGCCGCTGCGAACTATTTGCTAACAATAACTAATCCCAGTGATGTGTAAAAGCGTTTTGATTTTTATTTTATACTCTCAAGGCCACCGTTTGCTGTGTACAAATAAAATGAAGGTTGTGGACTTTCTTTCTACATTGCATTCGTTGTTTATAGATACAGCAAAACTCAGCGTAGATACTATGCTTTTCCAAGACATTACAAGTCATATGTAAAAGTAAAGTTCGCCTGTGACATCCCACTGCAGGGCAAAGGCCTTACCTCAACTATGATCAAAAAAATCAAAAACAATTTTTTCAATTTAGGACACAAAATGCCACTTATGAACGTCAATAATTAGTGTAATATCAATCAATTTTGGTCCGTATGGGGCAAGAACATGTCTCCTTATCTTTTGGGCCCTACTAGCGCTTCGAGACAAAACACATACAATTTGGCAAGTGCTGAGAAGAAACGCCGGAACAAACTCAGTCACCACTAGCTGCCGCAAAAATGATACAAATCAAAATAAACAGGTAGGTACATCAGTTTGGTGCAGGCTGCTGGTGCTATGAGGTAGTTTAAGCCAAACTCCACAACGCGGGCGCAGTACAGGTTAGTGGAGGGGTGTTTGCAAGGCAAGCACTAACCCTGCTGTCAGATGTTATCAAGCCAAAGATGTTTAAGTCCAAATAAGTCATATGCCAGTACCTAAATATTTTAGTTTCAACTGAATATTTTTAAGAGCATTTCAATACTGGACACCAATCACATACATTGCTCTGATCCCAAAGTTAGTAGCTAATGCACTTGTGTTATAGAAATCAAACACAACGAGGGGAACCACAACACCCAGACCCGAGACAATAAAGAGAATTATGATTTCCATAGTGACCCGACCGGGAATCGAACCCGGGACCTCGGAGCGGCGACACCTTGAAACCAGCGTGATTAGCCCCTATAACACCATGGAGGTTTTCGGCTCTTCATACAGAATTTTGTTTTGTTCAACGACGCCCCACTCAGGCGTGATTGTACAGACGATACTAATACCAAAAAAAATGAAAAAAAATATATTTTATGGAAAAAATCTCACAAAATCAATCTCTCATCAATGCGATACCAGCGAGCGAGTCAAAACTGCCAACGCTAGGTCGCATCTTCGTAGCTTTCTAGCCAGATGCGAGTATATTCATTTATTTTGAAGTTTTTTAGAATCTTGTGAAAAGGTTTCGTTTTGTAAAACTTACTAATTTAATAAAGTATTTTTAAGAATAAACATAACTCATACCATCATCCCTGAGACTATACTGACCAAAAAAAAACCCTGTATGAAGAGCCGAAACCCTGTGAAATTAGTAAGGGAGTCGAAATTTATGCGATTGAACATTTGAATTAATATCTTTCATTTGCAGCTTACTCAACATATTACACGAACTGTTGCTTTAATTATTGATTAATTCTCGCACAAAAACTAAAAAAAATCCAACTAAACATTACCTTTATGGGACAATAAACCATCTTTAAAATTAAATGCTAAAACGTTCTCAGCACCCGATGCAAAGTAATTCACTCCTCGTTCTCATCGGTCTGTTAATTAAACTTTAACTTTAACTAATGACGTGCGCTAATCGCGATGTAGCTGAGCAAAGGCTTTTGTGGAGATTACTTATCAGTCCCGTTGCTTCGACTATGCGGGCTTAACTTTGCTAACTCTTTTAAAACACGACGAAGTTTATTCTGGAAACTCTGCAATTTATTTTACTTTTTAGGGAGGCTTTGCTATTGTGATGCCCGCTTTTAAACTTTATGAACTAGCCGCCAATTTGATGTTAAGGTCGAAAACACACAAACTCGATCACTTCCATCGATGAGAGATATGAAGTCTTGATAATGTAATTAATGTGTCATATGATTACTACACAACTTAATTCCTCTGTATTCAGTTTACCAGTGAAGAAGAAAGAAATTAAAATATAGTGTAGCGGGTGAGTTCTATCATGAATCTGTCTGCTAAGTTGTCAACGCATAGTCGGACTTAAATGTTCCCTGATCAGTCGAAAAGTAGTTGATACTTATGGGCTAATAAAAAGTATATAACATCATTATAAAGAAACTTTACAGGAGGACAAAACAAATATACTTTAAAATTTAAACCGCAGACACCGTCCACGACGAAAATAAATACAATTGTCGAACAAAAATAAATAATTTTAAGCTAAAACAAAGTTCCTCATTAAGCATACCTTATTTTAATTTGAAACTGAAACTCGGCCCAAACAAGTAACTAAACAACTAAAGCTCCAAATTTTCTCTTGAGCGGGCTTTGTAAAGGGATAAGTTTTTGCTTGTAATTACACACGCTCTGGCTTTTTTGAATGTTTATTAAAACGCGGCATTACGCAGTTACGCCATTTTAGCGAACAAATAAGCTTACTAATCAAGAACTGGCGTTTGGTAACAATTAAACTCAAGAAAAATTGGCTTAATAAAGTTCTTTGCTGACTTTATCATATAAGCTAACAAAACTTTATCATAATGTTTAAGTTAGAAAAAATAAGTTTTGTGTAGGCTCAGAGCCAAGGAAGTTGAAACTCGCAACCTCTCTTATGAGGTCTTCATCTCTTAGCCACCGTATCTTTAGAAGTACGTAGAATAGCAAGCCAAACTAAAACCTTTGTTATTAAATGCGGTTGTTGCTATTTCTTACCTAAATTCCCTGATGTACTGGTGACTCTACATCAATAATCATATACTTCAACATCATCGATATTCAAAAATGAACTCAAACTAGCGGTAGCTTTTTATCTTTTCATTTGTAAGTGTATTCTTTCTATCTTTTAAGACTCGTTCAAAATTCGCGCCATTCAAAGCGTCTATTCTGAAGTCTATAAACAAATCCAGTGGAAATGGTTCCGCTAACATCCGTGGGAGTATTCGGAGCAGTTGTATGGCTAGTCAGGGTTGCCAGGAGACAGTCTTGAATACGGCACGTGTCAGTGCCAATTTTATAGGCAATTGTGTTAAGTCTGAAAGAATAAGGGTCTGCAGGAAGTTTTAGTTTTCTTTAGCAGGCGTACCTGGTCAAACTTCTGCAAGGAGATTCTTCTACAGAGATCGCATTAGTTAGGTCATGTATTTCGCAGACAAAAAGTGATGGAAAACTCCTGAATTCTTGCACCACCTAGGAATATGTTTACCTATAATGAAGCAGTTTATGTCCAGCAAAATGGCTCCTAGGTATTGTTTGTTTAGCACCGGATGAACAGACTTGGAAGCATCGTTCTGAAGTTGTTTATCACCAAGTAAATAGCTCCATCTAGGTATAGTTAGTAGGCTTCGGATGGTCAAACCTGAAGCCTAACATTCACGCCTCGATACCGTTTATCGCGTCGATAAAATAATTTTATTTCCTTAACAACCTGTTTCGCCAAATATTTTCCACTTGTTAATAAATAATTGCTTATAAAAACAAATGATTACAAAAAACTTAGTGAAAACCTTTTTAAATATGATAAAAATGATGATTAAAATTTATCGATGGCCGCGATAAATGATAAATCGGCGCACACACAGTGGACTTCTGTCAAAATTTAAATGGAACCCCATTGTACTGCTCACAAACTTTTTAACGATTTTTCTAGTTGCTTGACAGGATACTAAAGCGATGCTGGGTAAGAAAGAGCCTCCGTCGTCTCACTTAAAGTGGTATGTTTGAAACTCTGGAGCTTTATTCCGTAGACCTGAAGGAGTCAGATGTATGAAGCGAAATCTATTTAATCTTTGGCAACCCTGGCACGCATGCACGTTCGTTGCCGAACCCGCTGTGACCTTCTCGGTGGTCGTTATAATCCGACCGGGGTCGACGACCCTGGTGCAGAGATGCGTTGGCCGTTTCACATGTAGTGTTACAACCTCCCACGTGATTCGGCGTGAGGCATAGGCGGAGGCGGGGTCACAAGGTCAGAATGAGTTAAGTCAAATATGTTATTAGCTCCGGGGGAACATTCATTTCCCCTGAAGCCGGGTGGCGCTCGCTACCTAGCAAGCTACAGCCAGAGATCGGGCTGCGGAAGAATGCCCAGGGCACATGCCCAAGGCGCTAACTCGTGGCTCCTTCGTCGATATCACCGGTGGACGCCGTCAGGTTTTAGTTGGTATATCCACCCTGTACTGGGAGCTGGGAGCCTTACATAACCTACCGGCAGCCCCCGCCGTTGGTGTGGTATGCGTACGACATTTTCAGACAAAAAAAGTATTTGCTATTAAGTGAAACATATATAATATCCTGAGATGTCCAAACATGTACTCGTAGCCTAGGTCTGTGCCTACTTCCCGTAGTTTACTGTAAAAGCAAAATACTGATCAAAATGTTAAAGTTTGAGAAACGTTGCACCCTCGCCCGGACAGTAGCTCTATCGTAACTCATCAAGACGATTTATACTGAAATTGTCTACAATAGTTCAACTCGTAATATTTAACCTATAATTTTTGACGTCTACAAAACGTTTCTTCAAAACTTTATTTTCTTTGTATCGTGAAAAATAGTCACTCTATAAACTTATAACTACTAACCCACAATCTGCGCCTATGTAGACTACATATTTACCTATGCAGACTTCCTAATATTTTTGAATACGATATGGGTTTGCTCTTGTCTCTAGACTATACCAAACGAAGCAAAGACAGGTTAGTTTTCAGTGGTTTAACGGCTATTTGCTATTCATAATCTTTACTAAAGCTGAGCACCTTGTCACTCAAATCATTTTACAAACCTCAAATCACAGCAGCTTATGACTCACACCAAACTCGTTCATAAGAAGTCCGCCTACACAATGAGTTTTGGAACTAAATCCGAGGTGATTTGTAGAGTGTAAGTGAAAATATTGAGATGTAGAGTGATTCAATCTGTAACGCGTAATTCGTTCCTTTTACAGGTCAGACCTGTATGTAATAATAATAATAATAAATACTTTATTGCACACCATAAACAAAATAATTACACAGGATAATATCTTATATATTCACTATTAGTACAATTTAGGCGATCTTATTACTTGAAGCGATTCCTTCCAGACAACCTTCAGGTAAGGAAAATGAAGAATGAAAGAAGAGACATGGCGATGAAATATTTTGAACTAATGATCCGCTTGCCAACTAATTGCGTGTATATGGAATCGTTCTTAATAAACGTTAACATTACGTAATCAGCTCTCTATGACTGACGAAGTCAAATTATTATATTACCACGTACTTATGTACTTACTCTCGTGACTAATTACTTTTGGTGCTTCTAAACATACTTTTGAGGTTCTAAATTTAATTGAGTATTACACACATGAGTGGAAAGGTGTGCTTTTACGCACTGCGACTTTTAGCAGCGATGCCGTCGCGATGCTTACGCGCGAAAGCATCGATACAGTCGCGATGCAGAAGCTGAAAATTGACAAATTATGTACGGAATTTTGGCGACTGCACGATACTAACGCGCGTTAGTATCAATGCTAAATTAAATCTGTTCATTGCGTGAGTCGTGACTGCATCGATGCTAAAGGACGCAGTGTGTTAGGAGTCTTATTGCTATATTGTAATTAACCTTGTCGATTCCCAACTAATTGCGTGTTAAGTCATCTTAGACATCTCGTTAGAACCAGCGTTTCTAGGAAACTAGCAGCTTTAAACTTATAGGCTAGCAATTATGAAGTGAAGCGATATGAAATTTAAGTGCTAATAAGCAAATAACTAATTTCATACGCCTTGTTAGAGAACGTTAAAAGAGTAATTAGAAGTTAAGTACCTTAATAATAGAAATACTTAAATCGTTGATCATCCGTAGGATTTTAACGTATAGATTTATAGAAACTACATACCTAGGAATGATTCTGGATACGGTTTAAGTATTATTGGTAGATTATAAATTGGTTAACTATAATCCCCTCATTTGAATTTAATAAAATACGAGTAAAATTAAAAGCAACATTATTGACAACAGCAATATAGCGAAATATGGTATTAGCTAAGCATACCTTCTAAAGACAATTAGGCGCTTAAATGAATTTCAAAATTAATGTTCTCTCATAACTGCCAAATATGGAATCATGCATAATATAAACAAAAATACTACTAATAAAATATACATAATAGCTTCTCGGAAGCCGGCGTCTGCGCAGCACCAGTCGGAATTAATCTTCACCCACCGCTCTTAACACTTTGCTCTGGCACGCGAGATCCGAAACACGTTTGATTTAGTGCCTCTGCGTGCTCAGAACTAAACGGAGATAGTGACAGATAGACAGCAGCGCTGCAAGGTGTAGAATTCCTTAATAGGATCTGGAGATCTTGGTATAAGCTCATGCCCCTTATTCCAAATACTCAATACCAGGTTCAGAACCGTACTAAGGTATACCTATATACAGACCAATTTAAAAATAATAACATTGAAAAATGGCGGTATATTTTTTAGTTGGGTAGCCCTAAGCTTGCAATAAACACTTTTAAACCTTCGGGTTCCATTATAAATACACTGACACTTGCATTATAACAACGTGAAACCCGATCGAATCGTTTTCCTAAAACACGGTATTTATGTTTTATTTTATCGCGATCATGTTAATCCCCGTATGACAATGTATTTATAACCCTAATGTTGGTTGAAACCTCGTGCCATGTATTTTGTTATTAGATTAAGAAGGGGTATAAAGTATTGTGAAGTTTAAGTAGAGTATGATAGAGTGCCAATAGATACAGTCAATTACTGAAGAGAGCGTTTCTGAAGAGAAGCGGATTTTTGAGTGCAGTTTCAATAACTAAGGTCGTATAGACCACTACACCAGACGACCCGTCTGGTGTAGTGGTCGAGAAATCGCCTACTACGCAGCGGGTGCGGGTTCGATCCCCGCACAATACAAACATTTGTGTGCATGAACATGTCTGTTTGTATTGGTCTGGGTGTTTTCTATGTATATCATTTATGTATTTACAAAAAAAAGCTTTAAGTAGCTTACTTTGGGGCTAGATGGCGATGTGTGGGAATGTCCAAAGGATATTTATATATATTGCAAGAGTGAAAAGGTGGTGAAACAAAATTAATTTAATAAAAAAAAAAAAAAAAAAAATAGAGGTAAATGATACGAGGCTCTGATCTTGCGCTATTGCCAGTTCCTCCAAAGGGGCAAGGTTGTGCAAGGGCACAACGCCAGTATCCCTACTATGTCAGTGTATTTATAATCCAACCCGAAAGTTTAAACGTGTTTATTTCAAGATTAGGGTTACCCGACTAAAAAGTATACCGCCATTTTTAAATGTTGTTATTAGGACATTATTTTCAAATTGGTCTGTCTATTGGAAACGTGCACGATAGTAGCGCCTCTGGCAAACGAAACTTTCAGGGCACCTGTCAAATTGTGACTGATAAGTGTTTGTTCAGAAGACGGATCAGTAGCATAGCGGTCCAATATTTTTACGGGGTTACTATTTTACGAACGGTATAATGTCACAATTTGAATATTTAGCTACTTTAGTATAACCCTACCACATACCGCAATTTGTTGTAAAACTTACTGCTAATCACAACAACTATTCTAAAAAATCGGGATTGTGATTTAAAGAGTAAATTCCAAGATATTCAAGATAAATAACCAAGATTCAAAGCCCACCAAAAGCTGTCCTAGGTAATTAGTCAGATCAAAGGAGAAAATCTTGATATTATAGGTATTGGCAGCTTCAGTTACTTAGGTAACTTTTATCCAATTACATAGAACGACATTCATTCAACTTATACGTAAATTAAATACTACATTAAGGATACGAGTAGCTTCCTGAGTCGTGTCTACGAACATATCTGATTAAAGATTTTTTATAGAAACATTCGATTTAATTTCATACTGTCGTTTGTCAAAATTACTTAGGCACTTAGTTAGTACCTACTTTTAGACGGATATTTGATTATGGCATTACTATGGCAGACAACACTAGCATTCATGGACAGCACTTGACTTGCCAGATAGATCGTGTTTGGCATGAGATTTAGTGTTGTGGTATTCTCCCGCGCAATTTTACTTTCTGCATTAACTATTGTTTAATTATTACCTTTGTTATAAAATAAGAATATTCTTCAGCACACTGAGTTATCTGTATATATACTTGGTATCGACACAATTGAGTAACTGAATGAGAGCTTTATTTATTATGTTGCCATGTCATTTAGTATCGTCGACATAACTGAGCAATTGAATGGCTTTATATGCTGTATAACCATGCCTTTACAAAGCTCACCGTTTGTCTAACTCAAAGCTACACGAATTAATCGTTGCATTTGCACTGCCATAGCAGTGAATACCGGGAAAGTTTTATCGTTGATCGAGTAAGGTAGCGACAAATCGTTGTTCGCCCACACAAATGCCTTCTAGCTCCGTTATAATGCCAGATGGTATATTTGAAGTTAGTAGAAGACAAGCGCGTCTCGATTTGTCTAGGGTCTTTAAGGTATTTGACATCAAAGACCAAGGTCTAGTAATCGTTAAAAAAAATGTACTAAATATACACTAGCAAATAGACTACATACATAGAAGAAGCCCATTCAAAAAAGGTTAATGATATACATATATCGTATATGTTGAAGCCGTATATGTTAACAAAATATTTGAATAATAAAATGTATTACGTAATGTAATAGTTTTTCATTTGGGAATACTAATTTGAGGCCCGATTAATTTATAGGTTTAAAGACATTTATTTTCATAAAGATGAAATAAGATACCAAAAATTTGCGCACGGACGGGACTTGAACCAGCAACCTTTTGGCTGACCGGGCCATACGCTCTTACCAATTGAGCTACCGTGCTGTCAGTCCGACCCTGCGAAATTTGTGGTCTCTTATGAAAACGTCAATTGCGTGACGCTTTTGGTTTCTTATTTCATCTTTATGAAAATAAAATATTACACTGTGAGTGTTAAAAACATTCTAAAGCATTAGACATTTACTAATTAAAAATGCAGTTCATTTACAATAAGAATTACTTAAACTAAAAACTTTGTTATCAAATAGAGCTGAGTCATTGGGTATAAAAGAGTTACAATTTAAATGGTTATTTTTTAATGATTGATTTATGATTAAGAGTTCACAATCTACTTTGAGGGCAGAAGACTTTATTATAATGTTTGTACATATTTTTTCACTTTATTTCTAAATATGTTTCGGTTAGTACGTTCTTTAATTTTGTTGGGTAGTTTGTTATACATCGGAAACACCTTCATACATAGCGCTTCACATCAACTATCATAAAGTACACAGCAAAAGTGTGGCTCTTTCTGCCTGCATCTGTGTTTCCAAAGTATACAACCAAGTTATTTTCAAAAAAGAGTGAACAGGCTTCTAATGGGTGAGCTCGCTTTATCGTCGTCCCTGTCTTTGCCTCGTCTGATGTACCTAGTCTAAAGACAAGAGCATATAAAAAAACCGGACATTTCGCTGGTTTTTACCAGTGTTGCATTTTAGACTTTAAAAGAAAACGATTTTATGAAACTCTATGTAATTTTAAAAGACCTATCCATAGACACCCCACACGCATAGGTTTGTCAAAAAATGTTTTCGGTTTTAGTTTCATGTATGGGAGCCCCCCTTAAATATAATTATTTTTCATTTTTTGTATAAGAATCGTAAAGCGGTTAACAGGATACATCTCCCTACCAAATTTCAATAGTGTGATGCTACAGAATAAAGTGACCTTCAGAATAAAGTAGCTGTGACATACGGACGGACAGACAGACAGACAAATCGAAACCCTTATAGTATCGTCAAAACTATAAGGGTTCCGTTTTTTGCCATTCGGCTACGGAACCCTAAAAAGTCTTTCCCGTAGTGAGTTGGTCCGAAATGTAACGATTGAATGTAAGCAACGCAGTTTCACAACAGTCGCATGTCTACACCAGCCTTAAGATAAAGCCTCGATACGTGTATTTGTTAGAAACTACTAACTAACCGTTTAGCCAGTGGAACTGACAAGAACACGATAATGTCCGGCTCTATCTCGGTGGGATCGTTAGACAAAGTTACATTCTCCCGATAAAACGTATTTACGACTAACAAAACTATTGGGGAAACTTCCAACTATATTATAACAGACATGCTAACGGCTTGCGTTTCTCTTCTGTCAGATTGAATTTAGTTTTTCAGATCGTTTTTATTTGTACTACCTCGGCCTCTATTTTTAACCGACTTCAAAAAAGGAGGAGGTTATCAATTAGGCTGTATGTTTGTTTTTTGTATCTATGTTACCTCATATCTCAGTCGTTTGTAGACCGATTTCAAATTTTTTTTTGCCTACGTAGAGGGTATACCTTCTAGTTGGTCCCATTTTTTCCAATTTGGGATCTAATTATCGGATCTTGGTGTAATCGAGGGAAACCCTCAAATTTTAAAGGCACGTATAGTGTTTCTTTACTAGAATCTTAATGTTGACGTGTTGTTACGACTGATAGTCAACATCTTGTGAGGCTGAGCTGATGGTGGAACTCCTTAACGCTTAGGAGTTTAGTAATTGTAATGAAAGAACTTATAATAGGTAGTTTGTAGCTTCTTAAAGAACAGAGTCATAGGTACCACTCCTCCCCCCCTTCTCCTGTAATCTCTAAAAATGAAGAAATAAAATTCACTTTAAAAAAAAAGTAAAAACCGACTTCAAAACAAAGTACAGTCGGAAATCGGTGCTGTGATAGTTGATGCTTGATGGTCAAAGTGGTGCCATCACATTGACTACTTTTTTTTGCCTAAACAGGGTTCCTTTCCTTTGAATAGTCCACATTGACTATTTTTTTTTTGCCTAAACAGGGTTCCTTTCCTTTGAATAGTCAAGATTAAAACTTTTTAGTGCATTTTGGTTTTGAAGTCGGTTTTTACTTTTTTTAAAAAGGTAATTTTTTAGTCACTCGCATCAATATGGCGTGTGTTTTTTGTTAATTTATGGCCAATATTCGAAATTTATACGACAGAGTTTTTAAAAATGATTTCTCAATTTGCTTTGATTTTCGTTGAAATTATTTGGAATATTAACGCGTATGATTAAAATTAAGCTCCTGGTTATCGTTGAATGTTCTGCTGCACGGTGAGAAAAGTGTCGCAAAATGACCTGGGCGTCTATTTTTGAATCACTCGCTTGGATATGGCGTGTGATTTGCGTTCGAAAATGAACAAAAAATCAACGAAAATACCGTAAATAGAGACGTAAGTACTAACAAAATTGAGATATATTTTTTCAAATCCCTTCTGAATGGGTTTCAACTGATTTTCATTCCAAAATTGGACTATAATCAATGGATATCATACGCCATCTTGTCGCTAGTATTTCAAAAATAGGGCCCCTGAAGGATACAAAATACAATGGGCGTAAGAGGATGTTGAATAATACAAAAGACTGATGGACAACGCTTTCTACAGAAAAAGGTTTTTACCATTTGAGAAAGACATATAATTTTAAAATCCAACATTGTTTCTGGGGTATTATTCGCGGGTATCAGCAAACAATGATGCGTTTTGGAGTCGAGATAAAGTTTATGGCCGTTTAATTATAGTCTTTGCGCGACTCAAGCCTGTGTACAACAAAAGCATACAAACTTAACTTTAATTTGTATGCTTTTGTTGTACACAGTTAATTAACTAAGAATTTTTAGAAACTAAAGTAGTAATATTTACTGGTTATACAATGAGTCATCGTGTTCCATTTATTAAATATCGTTAGTTATAAGTTTGAAAATAATGTAGATGATGAGAATAATATCATTATTTTATAATGGACACTCCGATTATATTTCATCTGTAAAACAGAATCCACGGACTAAAATAAAAAATAAAAAACATGTTATTTATAAACAGATAATTCTAAAATGTACATAATCTCATGCCTATTACGATGCAAATTAAATTCACATCATTACCCAAAACTCAAAAATCCTAAGTAAAACAAACCTATGATACCCAAACAATCTTACCTAAATAATAAATGATAACATTATAAAAAAACATTATTTATTATTAAAAATATTAATTCGCTAAATTTTCTTCTATTTTTTCCATTCACCGTCGCAGTCTCATCGGACAAAGCGCGGTACAACTGTAAATAGATAATATTATTGCTATGAAAATTACTGCTGTACTCAAATGGTTAGCTTCTATTTATTTAAACACCCAACAATGCACTAACTGTTGTTCGGAACCTCGCTAGGTAGTAAATTAATTTATAAATGTTTCCTATAGTACCTTCCCAGCTAAAAATTTATAAGAACTTGTTAGTTCGAATCTAAAGAAAACAAAAGAGAACGGGGTTTGTGATTGGTAAAGGGAATTGGGATTTAAAGTTCCGTTACGAAAAATATTTGAAGTAGGTACCTATTTGTCAAAGGTTTGTACACAGTAATATAACCTGTAATATTGTACCTCTACGGAACTTTTGTTGAATTTTTTGCTAAAAACTCTTTTCTTTCTTATAATGGCTGTGTGCGATGGTGCATTATCATGGTGCATCCGTGTGTTGTGTTGCCACAAATCTGGACGTTTTCGGCGGATACTCTCACACAAACGCTTCATGACGCCTAAATAATTTTATTTATTCACTGTTTCTCCCTCTGGAAGGAATTCGGAGTAAACCACACCACGGTAGTCAAAAAAACTGTCAGCATCACCTTGATTTTGGAGCGACTTTGCCGCGGTTTTTTGGGTATCGGCTCATTTTCGAGACGCCATTCTGAAGACTGTTGGCTTGTTTGCATGTCGTACTCATAAACCCATGTCTCGTCGCCAGTTATTATACGTCTCATAAACCATGTCTTCAGCGACATGCTTTCGCTGCACTTTTTGAACAAAATTAAGCTCTTTTGGAACGAGTCGAGCGGCGACGCGTTTCATGCCTAAAATGTCAATGAGAATGTGAATGAGAACTCTTGCCATCCCTATCATAGACTACGCAGACTCTTGCTGCACTAATCTTACTGAAGTCCTTATCGACAAGCTTGAACGTCTCCTCAACAACTGCATCAGGTTCATCTTTGGCCTCCGTAAATATGACCATGTCTCCAGTTTTAGAGCACAGCTTAACTGGCTCCCTATCCGTCAACGTAGAGACTCCTGAATCCTTTGCATTTTACATGCTATTCTTAATAAGCCCTCGTCGCCTTCTTATCATAAAGATATATTCCCGTTTTTATGCCAAACTCACGATCGGTCTCTCCGTTCCTCCGACAATCTCCGGCTGGGCACGCTGGCACACCGCTCCACATACGTCTCCAAGTCATTTGCAGTCACGGCAACACGACTGTGGAACTCTCTTCTTTTGGATGTCAGGAGGGCCGAAGGTATCATTTAAGAGGAAAGTCCGACATTTTCTTAAAAAATAGATAATTGCAAAATAATATTTATTTATTACGTGTATTATTTATGTATTTTTTTATATATTGTATTTATTTTGTGTAAGTTTAAGTATATTTATTGAATATAAAATAATTTGCAGTAATTCAAGTACGTTTATTTGTTACTATAAATATTAGTTAATTGTTGATTTTCTCGAAATTTCTTTTCGCCGCACCCATTGCCATCTCTCTGCATGACCTAAAGGTTTGACTCGCAGAGAATGCTTGTAGCATTAAGTCCACCTTTGTACACTATGATTTGTGCAATAACGTCTTTAAATAAATATAAATAAATAAATGTTGTGGACGGACTTAAAAGATATGTTCACCTCATTAGCCAACTCTCTCAGACTCATACGTCGATTTTCGAGCACTAGCTTCTTGATTCTCTCGATGTTTTCTTTGGTCGTAGCGGATGAAGGTCTACCAGAACGAGGCAAGTCTACTACTACTTCTTGGCCTTCTTTAAAAGCCTTATACCATTCATAAGCCTTTTTTTTTCGATATACACGATTCGCCGTAGGTATTCCGCAACATTTTTAGTGATTCATCAAATGGAATATCATTCGAAACACAAAATTTAAGGCACACTCTTTGTTCAACAATATTTTCAATTGTAAAAATCGCCGAGAACTCAAAACTATGACCAACAAAAAGTGTAGTTTAAAACAAATAAAATGACAGATCCCGCTCAAATTTTGCGCGCTTAATCAATACAGTGCTACCAACATGCAGTAAATAAATAGAACGACCTCTTTTACGCGGGTCTTTTTATTGACGTTCTCCCGATACTTTTTACACAGAGTAGTATATGTGTTATTGAAATAAATTTGAAATTCTACGTATAGTGGAAAACACCCTTTATTTTCACATATTATAAGTTCCCACCTCGTATTATGTCTAGGTTATATCTCGCTCTTACGTTATCAAATCTGCCTACAAACTAAAACAAATCGTGGACCACAAACGTGCTGGTCACAAGGCCGCCTCGGCCGTTACACAAAGCCCCGAGCTAAATCGCAAAAAACGCGGAACGCCTCTACGGCTGTCTAGTCACAATCAGAAACGCTTTATTTGTGTTTTTTACGATTCCTAAAACATTTTTAACGGATTCTAGGTCGCGTGGATAGATGATATGGCCCGTCTAGACTGATAGACCCTTTGTGTTTAGAATTCCTTGTTCGTTTGAGCTGTAGAATTTGGTAGCGTTTCGTCTCTTCATTTTATCTTAAATTTTGGGATTCATCTTAGTAACTGGTTTTATGCCATGTGTATGTGCCGTTTCATCTTGTCCTTTTTATACGATTTGCTTTATTTTAGTATTTTCATGCATCTTCAATTCATCTACATCACAGACTTCACCACGACATGTACTTACTAGTACGATAAACTTTCATTGTAAGTGTACATGTATTGATCACTGGTCATGCACCTGTGCGATATATTAAAGGTGTGACCAGTGATTGTATTTTGCAAAATGAGTAATCAATTTTTAAAAAATGACAAGCTTTGTTCAAGTCGAGATTTCCTTGAGCAGACTAGCTTTTTGACTACCAAACGCTCAAGCTTGCCACCTGTTTGCCCAATCAAACTATTATCTGTACACTTTAGTCTCACGTCTTCCGTCTTCCCCTCAAGGATTGTCCGTGTGAGCCGTCACGGGAGGCGGGTGTCTCGCTCACTTGCGCCCGCGCCGGTCAGTGATACGCGAGAAATTGACAATGAGGGTTCCTTCCAAATTATAAATAAGAAAATGCTCTGGTGTGGTAAAAGAAGAATACTTTTTTCAACAATGTAAGTATTATTACTCACTCTGTTGAGACATTCGAAATCAATTAGCAACCAGACATCACACCAATTGTCTTGGTTTCAAAGGAAAATACCTTACTTCCTTGTGTTACGAATACTAGAAAACGATGATGACGTGACGATACAAATGTTCGTGCTCATCACTCAAAATTTGCCTCTTGCAGGATTCGAACCCGCGACGGCGAGTATTCTGGAGCGCTAACCACTACGCCAAAATCGACATCGAAATGTAGAATAAATAACACCTAATATAAGACAAACTAATCACATGACAACCCACACCCTTTAAAATAAGGGCTTCTTACGCTGTAACAATCCCATATACATATACTTACAATGCAAGTTTGGTATTGTTACTGAAGAGAAGAAAACCCCAAAAATGCAGAAATACTTTAATTTGTTAATCGTACGTGACATGCCGTCTGACCGTCGACCCCACACACAAACATACATACAAAACCAATCAATTAAACCTTGGATTGCGCACATGCATCGAACAAAGCGCAATTTGGCACGTTCGGCGCGGATCCCCAAAACAATGCGCCGAAATACGAGTAGTCACGAAAAATGTACAAAAATATGACTTTATTGCAACTGAATAGGGTTTTAAATGGTGAACGTAGGTGTGTGCGTATGCGCCGAAATCTGAGCACAAGTGGCCAGGCCGTGGGAGAGCTACTAACGAACCCGGCGAACAATGAAGTCACTCAACTCTTCCGGAACGTTAAATTTCATATTAGATTACTTATGAACGTTTCTTTTTGAGTGGCGAATAAACACGGTTTAACAAATTTGTGCTACGAATCTATTACTACGTCTAATTACGTATTGCTAACAGTTCGCTGCTATAAAAGCAAACAGAATCTAGACAAGTTTACTTCTTGTTAGTAGCACATACACGTAAAAAGTATTTTAACAGCTATGACACAATATCTAAGGCTCGATTGCACTATATAACTGTAAGCCATATTTTTTGCAGAGTTTGATGGCTAATAAAATGGTCAACCAAGTTTTATTTCATGTCAGCTTTAGACGAAACGTTTTCTTTACATTAAATCAGGACATGACTGCTAAGTCGTTTCTAAGTTTATATACTGAGCTATAAAGTCTGTCTGCTCAATTCGTAGTATATAGTGCGGCAGACATCAATCGCTACTCAGGCTCAACAAGGTCACTTCCTGGTTTATGAGTCTGGGCACTTAACAGCTTAAGTTAGCGACTGGTGGGTCAACGCGCTTAACCCAAAATTAGATTAAAACGTTGTATGAGATTATCAAGAAAGATTTCAAGACAGGACAGATTGGTCGATGAAAGGTTTAAACCTCCAGAAAACACCATTTTTAAAGTCATAATTAAAACAAGTGTCATGTCATATTCATTACAACACAGTTTTGTCTATATAGTGCACTTACAAACGAAATCGCTTACATCAAACAAAACACGACTCGAGGTGCAAGCGAATACTGGTAAGGCGACAGTGTCCTCGATTGTACGTGTAGCGAATTTTTTATATGTATAATTGTATAATGAACACAACCCAGTTTAACCACGAGTAATATCATAGTCCTTCGGAATAAGTGAAGCACTAAAACATAATAACTATTCAGTGGACACTCCCATCGGCTTCTCATCCGCTTGCCTTGAAAATCGCAGATAATGCAATATCGTCCTAAGGTCAGGCATAGCAGACCCTAGCTTATGGTTCGTTTTTTTATATATATTCAGCGAGGCATTTCTACGCTTACACCGATATTTTATGTTACGATAGGCTCTTGTTGGTGCACGTAACTAACAAAGATGTTGAGTGGAGGTCTATTTGTTGAAACTTCAGTAAAATTAATGAATAATAATTGTATTTTGACTGACTGCAATATTTAGATGTAAAGTTATAGAACGTAACTTACGTTGATAAATGTAATGCGGGTTTTTCTTGTTTCATTACTTCCTCAATGGTAATTAATGCATACTTAAGTTTAAAAAAACGAGCTAAATGTTCTAAGGCTCCGTAGCACGAAGTCACAACATAAGCCTGTTTTACCATTGACAAAGAAACTCTAATCAACGCCATTTCGAATGAAATATTTAGCAGAGCACGCGAACCAGAAGTTATTAAGATATTGTGAAACATGTTGTAATTACACTTCTAAACCTAGCGTTCTAAAAGTGGTGTTATAGAATCTGACACATTTTTGCCATTTGCTATAGAAGACACTTTATACACTGCGATTTTATTGTCGATGTAGTCGCGTGTTAGTATCGATGCAGTCGCGATGCAGCATAGATGCAGTCGTGATGCAGAAGCTGGACATTGTCAAATTATGTACTGAATTTTGACGACCGCATCAATACTAACACGCGACTGCATCGATACTAACGCGCGACTGCATCGATGTTAAACAAAATCTGTTCTATTAAATAAGATGAAACGAGCTCGCCCAGAAGAAGCCTGTTCACTCAAATTTTAAAGAGATTCGGATTGTAATCCCTTGGAAACACCGACGCGGGCAGCGAGTTCCACTCCTTTGTATTGTATATGGAACAACGACCAATCACTAGCTTAGAGGTAGGTTTTCAATATCAAAAGCGGTACCTTCACTCCCACTCTCCTGCGCATGTAAATATCCAGCAATTGACGTCAAACGTACGGTTAGCCTAAACAATGGTTGGCATTCTGCAGCACGCGCTTTCTCGAAATAAACTGCAATTGCAACTATGCATACAATGGGTAAGCCACATCCTAGCGTAGGCCGCGTCGTGACTCAGTAGGATACCGGCAATCTAGGCTCTAGCCTGGGCATGTGTTTCTCAAACTGTTATGTCTTAGTTGTCATGTTCTGGGCCCTCATTTTCATGCTAATCAAACTTTTTTGTTCGTTTTACCAAAAATGTTTTTATTTGAAAAAGAAAATGTATGATAAGTGAACTTTTTTGAATACAAATTGCATCAAAATTGGGGCCGTGTCATCTGCAACAACTTTTCCATTTGGGGTATGTAATTTACTTAAATTTCGTAATAATAAAAACTTCGTCCATCGATTTAAATTTAGTCGAATTGCTAGCGATACTTACCGTAGGTTAGAACTAGAGGACTATGTAGTAAATAAATATTAAATAAATATTGGACACCACTAACATACATGGTCTGATTCCAAAGTAAGTAGCTAATGCACTTGTGTTATGGAAATCAGAATCAACAATGCTACCACAACACCCAGACCCGAGACAAAGTAGAAAGTTCTGGTGTTTTCATTGACCCGACCGGGAATCGAACCCGGGACCTCGGAGCGGCGATGCCTTTAAACCCAGCGTGCTTAGCCACTACACCACGGAGGTCGTAGTAGAAAATCAAAGTTAATTAAGCACTTCAGCACGGTCAACAAAATCTACGTACGATCCTCTCACACGATCAACTTTAACTACACCATTTGAGAAGCATCGTTCTAACTTGACCTAGGTGCAGCCAGTTTGATACCAGACGTAGGCGGCGCCTTTCTATCTGACGTAACTAGAAAGCTTAATATTAAGTCTACGCAGCCTTACAGCGTGATAATAACTGCCTTATAAGGCAAGCCGAGTTTTCTACACCATTCTTGGGATAAAAACTATGGTAAGCTGTGTTTGGCGAGATATGAGATTAAGATACTAAAAATGTGATGGTAAGTTACGAATGCTGATGTTTATTGTGTGAAAAAGCAGAACTATACAACCTTCTGGACTAGGGTGTATTCGATGATAGGATGGAAAAGTTTGCCGCCGCATAAAATAACCGATGTATTCAATATTGCTTTTAAAAGACAGCCAAGAGTCAAAGGTTGATTCTCGCGGAAATCGCACTTTTTTCGTGTGGTAATTCGATTGCGAGTTTAACCGTTTTACCTTAAAAATCACGTAGAATATCGACACGTAAAAAACGATCGCAGTAACAAAATTTAAATACATAGTAATCGTAACCTTGAGTTATCAAAAACTATTCTTTTTTCGACTAAGAAAATTCGATCAGTGAACTTTTTTCGTATACGAATTGCCTGAGTATTGGCCTCCAGGTAAAATAGCACCGATTTAAGAAGTTTTTGGCTTTTTAGATTAGTCGCATTATGTACGTGTATCACCTCATTCTACGTACGTACGCCCCCGTAATAATCATTGTCTTGGTATACGTAACACATTGAAGAATATTCATTGGCACAAAACCACGACAATTGGTGTTTTTTGGCGAATATTTATTTATTATTTATTATTCTTGGTATCGTATCCGATTTTAGATTAGTAATATTTAATGAGATTTTATCGAAGAACCTTGAAAAATGATCTTTGCGTTTAATTCAAAGAACTTATAAACAAATTATTTGATCTATTTTTGCGTCCTGTTTAGCTACTAAAACGTGTACCCATAAAATATGAGAAACCATTATAATTAAGCCATTTCATAATATCCGTATTTAGATCCGACGCTCTATAGATACTTACATATGATTATAATACATCGATGGTTAGTATAACTAGTTGTCAGAAATCCGGTTCAGTACAATAGTTGTTATAAGGGCACGACCACATGAGACGCATTCACCTTCCAATATCAAAAGGATAGATACATGCCTTCTCGAAGCTATATCGACTATATTGCTACGATAGTTTAAGTGTACTATGGCGTATAAAACCTACATATATCGGCTGTAGTTTTCATATCGCGACAGTCCGTTTAGAAATAAATAAAGTGTTTCAACATCCTGCTGATTGCCTAATTGCTATATTATTTCCTACTCTAAAAGAAAAACAGGGTAATTGGAAAGTTGACGATCTAATGCTCCAATCTACAACTATGACCGTTATCTTATTACCGACTTCAAAAAAAAGTAGGCAATCGGTTGAATGTATAAATGTGATATTGTTGGCATTTTATAATATCTGTACGTTTGTCCACGGATTGCTCAAAATTGAAAAGAGATGATTCTTCAATCAATCAGACGTATTCCAAACTAGGGTACAGTGTAAGTATCATCAAAATAGGTCTTGCATTTTTTGAGATATGGGTAATAATAAGTTAATAACTACATGAAATAAAAAAAGATTCAGAAAAATTAAACGAGACATCATGTTCGTACTCCAAAATAATTGTCTCTCTTAAATGGAAGACAAATGAGTTATTCTTAAACAAACAAAATGCTAGTATATTATGATGTGCCTGTTGTGTGTGCTCACAGCTTTTCTTCGTAGGCGTCCAAGCCGAGCTATATTTCACTGCGGACTGACTTGCCTCGCGGCGTCTCTTGTTTTTTCTCCTTTATTCTTATGAGGCTGTATCTGCCTTTCTTTCGCCCGAGAAATGCCGAGCATTATTCGCAACAGACAAAAGCTGTTTGGCGAACACGCAGAAAAGCCTTAAACAAAATGACTGTAATAAACTGAGCAGTAACTTCAGTTAACCGCAGATGATTCCCAAACTATTATTAAGATTAGACATTTCTGCAATGGGCACTGAAAGAGCTGTATCATAAGGTGTTATTTAACAGACAATTGCAGGTTTATTTAAAAGTTATGAAGCCAATAACGTGGTGAAATTTTATTTTTGCGTAAACTATGGGTAGTAAAACTGAGAACAGATATGCGGATTATGGCTCGGATATCGCATTTAGCATGCCACACACCACAACCGTATTATTTTCTTACGTGCATCCACAATTTACATCCACAGTCAGCAAATTACGCCCTTCAAAAGGAAAAAAAGGCTTAGAGAAACACCTAAAGTGCAAATAACAAAAACGTATTTTCCACTCGAGAGTTAAAAGGAAATGAACCTGATTGTTCCTTTACGCGTTCGTAACGACCCTCTTATTTATACTTTGTAAATATTTTTCCTTTGGCATTTGAAGTAACCCCTGAAGTATTTTGAGCAGAAAACAGAACAGAACTACTTTAGGAAACATATCAGAGATTTCTTGAAAGTTTTGGGTAAGATTGATGTTATTTATTATAGTTATGTAACTTATTTCAGGCATTTTCCCTCGGGGTGGATTCAAGCCTATTCTAAGACCACTCTCGCGATGTTATTGGAAAATAAGAATAGGGAATAAGAGGTACATAGTGGATATATTTGATTAAGAAAAATAAGTTTTAGAAATAAAAATGAAATTCTACAAGTACCAAATATGAAACAACGAAAGGTCTTGATCAAAAACAATTCGTAATGTCAAGATGAAAAAGATTTTTCTACATCTGCGTTTAGGTTCTACCAAAACTAACATATACATTTATTCAAAGTCTCAAATTGAAGATCTCTGCACCAAAAATTTTAACCATTATAATATCCGAGACTATCACAACAAGATTGAAGAGCCGCGATAAAATAGTTGCCTACAAAAAGCGTTTGATTATTTTCCTCTTGAGCACGATGATCAGGGGCTCTATTTCTGAGTCACTCGCTAGAATATGGCGTGTGAAATTCGTTCGAAAATGAATTAAAAATCAATGAAAATCAAGCGAAACATAGACCTAAGTACTTACAAAATTCAGTTATTATTTTCCTAAACACTTCCCTGTGGAATTATTCTATTTTTTATTGGAAAGTCGGACATTATTTAATTAATATCACCCGCCATATTGACGAGAGTGATTCAAAAATAGGGGCCCTGGCATGGTTCGTTAGTGTTGTATATCATAGGTACACTATGTAAGTGTGCCAACTGCCAAGCCGTGTCTCTGCCAAACAGGTCTGAATGTCGACGACCCCGCTTAGATCCGTCGACAAAATATTACGATACAGTTTAAGTATCGTCTCGAACATTCAGGGATCAAGATTGATCGACGACCGTTCATTGATATGGATCTATTTAAGTATTCACATTATGGTGTTGCCATGGAATCTCATTGGCGTGGGTTTCGATGGTCAATGTTACAAACCGCTTTAAACTACAAGCTGTATTCAAGCTCTTAGATGCTGCGTCTGCGCATCTAAGACAGTTCCAAGACAAAAAAAGACTGGAAAAGGATGGGA
Source organism: Pyrausta purpuralis (assembly GCA_963924145.1). Lineage (NCBI taxonomy): Eukaryota > Metazoa > Arthropoda > Insecta > Lepidoptera > Crambidae > Pyrausta > Pyrausta purpuralis. Next base: position 23,171,371 of record OZ001659.1, read on the forward strand.
GGAATCCAATAGTTTTCATCTCAAGTCTAATAATACAAAACCATATTTTGTATGAACCAGGGAAATAAGAATACTTTATTTTTAAGTTTAAAACATATAATCTAAATCTTCTTACAGTAGCCGTAAAAACTAGATTCTAGTAGGTGGTCTCTATAATAATTTATGTAGGTGTTCACGGAAATCGACATTGCCAATAAACCATAATCATACATTGGGCTAGAACTTATTTTTGAATCACTCACTTGAATACGACGTGTGATTTTCGTTCAAAAACTAATTAAAATCACACAAAATAATATAGACGGTAGTACTCACAAAATTCAGTTGCCTTAATTAAATCACGTCCGTGTGGAATCATACTAATTTTCATTGGGAAATTGGACATTAATAAATGAATATCACACGCTATCTTGACCAACTGATAAAAAAATTGGGGCCCAGCGGTTTTATGTTATAAAAAACTTAATAAGTGAACATTTGAAGCAAGCACGTAATTAGATATTTTGTACCATGTCCTTTTAAGCAGAGCTAAGACACATGATTAGGCAATAGAACAACATTATTTTTGCCACATCACGTGCGTGTCGCGTCGCCTACGCACCTCCTTTGTACGCATGCGTGATTTGTATTACTGAGGCGTTTTTATCCTTCCTTAAATTACGAGCTTTGTAAAACAAACATCGATGGTGCGATGTTGAATGTTATACAGCATTTTTAGGGTTCCGTAGCCGAATGGCAAAAAACGGAACCCTTATAGTTTCGTCAAGTCTGTCTGTCTGTCTGTCTGTCCGTCCGTATGTCACAGCCATTTTATTCTGTAACTATAAGCATCACACTGTTGAAATTTGGTAGGAATGTGTATCCTGTTAACCGCTTTACGATCCTTATAAAAAAAAAATGATATTTAAGGGGGGGCTCCCATAGATGAAACTAAAACCAAAAACAATGTCAAACCTATGCGTGTGGGGTGTCTATAGATAGGTCTTTTAAAATGACATATAGGTTCCTAAAACCATTTCACTTTAAAGTCTAACGTTTCAAAGCTAGACGCTTTCAAAGTGGAAAAATGGGCGTCCCGCCCCCCCATCTAACTTCTAAACTAAGCAAGTGTAAATTTTGAAAAAATATATAATGTAGATCTTAACAAATACTTTCATCGAAAATTGGTTCGGACGGGATCGAACGAGAAGTTTTTGAGATATAGCACATTTTCAACAACCGCAAACATAACTTTGTACTTCATACAAACACTATGAAAAACAAAGTTATATTTGCTGTCAACAAAATATTGTGGTATTTACTCAGTGGAAGTAAGTGGATTCCCTAATTTAGTTAAACTGGGCACGGAACCCTCAGTGCGCGAGTCCGACTCGCACTTGGCCGGTTTTTATTAACTTCTTTTTCTTTTTAAGCTGTTAATGACCAAGTGTAAAAAAGGTACCATTATATCCACACTTTTGGGTTTTCACTAAAGCAAAGGTTTACTTATTCTTCTACTGTTATACAGCGTGTAGCCTGTAATAAGTGCATAAATTTTAATCAATGATTCTACATGGTATTCGTAGTTATCTTGACCTGGTCATAATGCTCTAAAATGCTTTAACTGAAAGGTATAGTAATCATAAGTTATATTTCCTAATCAGTGTTTATCAAAATCGCTGACTTGAAGTAGGTAAATGATAATGTCAAATTCTATGACTGGACACATTTGTTTTCAATACATTGCTGGTTCGATTGATATAGTTAGAAAATTGCAATTTTATATTTTCATACAAATTAAAACCATTTAGAATTGATTACTTGATAGGCCTATATTTTTAATTTTTGCTTGCTCCTATCACATACCACAGGCTGTACTTATAATTTTTGTTTATTGACGTCCTCCTACAGAAACATGCTGCACAAAAAATCCCTCTTGTCTCTAATCGGACTCGAATGGCAATTCTGGTACTACTACACATAATAAAGATTGAATATTCAAAGGCAACCACAGGTGGCGTCTTCAATTTGGTTACAACTAAGTCCAAATGGTAAATTTAACCACCCCACCCACATAAGACTAACTTGAATGTGAGAAAATATTCGAATGAATAAGTTAATCCTATCCCTGAGACGCGTGGGCGACTGTCCACTCCTGCGCATAGAAATTGGCGTCGAGATAAATTAGTACCGAGAACTGAGGTGATTAAAGAAATGCACCGTGTTGTCTGCCAGGAATGTTCTGAAGGTGCAGTAGATGCTAGAATAATGAGCACAGTAACAACATTAAATTAATGATGGTTTTTTTTCTGAAATGAAATAACTTCAGAGGGTTGCATAATCAGATCATCAAAGCATCTCGTCATCACCAAGTTAAGGAAACGGATATTTAAAAACAAATTTATTATGAAAGGATATTAGAGCCGGGCTCTAGATTGCGTCTTTGTAGTTTATATTTCAAAAATCTTGATTTAATTATAATTGTACTGGTATTTTGAGGGTAACTAAGTGAGTAAGGAAGTACTGAATTACTTTAGTAAAATATAACAATTACCTTCTGAATGTATCAAAACGAATGTAGGTGAGGTGCAATAACTCTGCAACCACAAAACATAACCTCAAAATGTCTAATCTGCCATTGAATTCCTCGTAAACCACTAATTATTTTTCAAAAATATTTTAGTCTGTATTCTTTCAAATATTTATATATTTTATCCGAACATTTTGTAAAGACGCATGCAGACGCAAAGTGGGCCGAGTTTCTATAGAGTTCTGGTCAAGATCCTTTTGAAATAGATTTTTAGACGTTCACTCGTGTTGCACATTCATTTTCAGTCTTGTCCATTTCGCTTTCGGTCTGAATATTATATACAGTACCTACTCTATATTCTTACATTAAATTATACCTTTATGTGTGAAATAGACATTCGATAAAGAGTTCTGTTCAATATTATAAAGCCGAAGTGCATGAAACTTCGAATTATTTAAGAAAAAAGAAACAAATGCCAACTACCACGAACTGGCCAGTACCAAGTACCACTTCACCTCGAGAGGTTTCAAAGAGTCTGAATCATGAGGCATTTTAATTTATCGAACACAACCGGACCCGACTTTGACTCACACGCAGGGGTCAACAACCTTGCGAATTCTCGATGATCATTTAATTGAACGAGTGGAACCAAACGAAATGTGACAGCCGAGAGGAGGAGCCAAAGATGGAAAACTGATTAGGCCACGCCCATCAGTCATTGTAATAGATGGAGCATGACAGTTCGCCGACTGATACATGACAGTATGAGCTTAGAACGGGGCTTAGTTACTGGTTTAGTTTAGAAAATTGAGGTCTATCCACTTGCCACAGACAGAAATAACTCATGTTTCATTCTGATGTTGTCAGTAGTTATCAGATTATTTCCATGATTGTGCCATTTGGATATAATGTAAAGGTTTATTTGAAGGCACATTTGGTGATCATGTCAGAAGTGCCGTCAAAAAAGAAAATTCTCTACATTTTTGTACTTACTTTCCATCAAAATTGTATACAATTCATGTTCCTACAAAAATAAAAAGCAAAAAATGGATTCTTTTTATTTCTTATCATGAGCCTTACGTATTTCCGGCTAATTTAATTTTCGAGTTCCCAAAAAATACAACGGTATTCCGTACCGGTTGGCAAAAATGTGCGCACCTGACGTTATGCTGTATTTCCCCGTTTGCTCCTATCAAAATATTACCCGACACTAATAATGTTTGCCGCGGCCCGCTTGAGGGCCCGAGTCAACACCGAACTGCAAACAGTCGCCAGGGCCCGTATTTTTTCTTCCACAACCTGGGAAATAGTTACCGGTACTTTATTTGCAGCGGTCACAATCCTTTGCAACGTTTCCGTTTTACAACCAAGATTGAAATGGAGGTGTCTAAAAATCCACGTTTTATTTAAGCACTGATATGATATTCGAACTGAAATATTTTTATTTAGTTAGTTGTTTCTCCACTATTTAAAGGCGCATTGAGTCATTGAGACATGAACGCTGACGCCATCAAAATAGACTAAGTCAAAGTTAAGACCTTTGTTTGCTTGACTATCTTTTAACTCGCGATAATATCAATGCAGTTGCCAATATACGGATCCTAACGGAATTGTAATTGTAGCATCACTGTTAACCATTTGCACTTAAAATTGCTATTTTTTACCGGAATTTTAATGATGATATTATAATATCTTACTATCTTCAGAAGCTGATAACTTAATTTATGTCTCACTGCAGATGTCCTCCTTTATGTTAGCTATTCAAATCCTCCACTACCGCACGGAACAGCGCCCATAATTAGATTTGCACATAAATATTACGACTGGATATTAGAAAGCAATAACCGACATAAGCCGAGTAAATTAGAGAGACTGCAAGTGTCCTACGTCTGGGAATATCGATAAAGAGCAATCGTAAAATAAACTGAAGTGCCAATTTACAACGGCACAACTATAAGGGGCCGTAACTCAGACCCAGTGGACAATACGCGTCAAGATTTTAATCTCAGAACAACGTGTAGCCATATACAACCGCACTTAAGATAGTGCGACTCTAGGATCGAGGCCGTAAAGATGGGAATCGCGTGTCATTAAAATGACTTTAAAGTACTTACGTATACAGCTTATTGTCGAGCACATCGTGATTATAAAATAGCGATTAAAGATGCGCTATTCACGCGGAAAAAGGATAATTTATCGGGTGACGTGAATAAAAACTATAATTATAAATATCCTTGAAGTCAAATCCATTTTTGTCCCAGTGTGTTTCTGAGCACCTACAAAAATCAGAATTTATGTTATTTGTGGTTCAATTGTATCAGAAAAACTTATATCTAAACCTATCGAAAGCCAGCCAACGCTATCTGCTTGTCGCAAATAAAGACCCGTTAATAAAATGGCATTAAATCTCATACCAGTGTGTAAAGACACACTGCGACTTTTAGCATCGATGCAGTCGCGCGTTTTGAAAACGCGCTTTAGCATTGCGAGTCACGCAATAAACAGATAGATGCAATCGCCAAAATTCAGCACATTTGACAATTTCCAGCTTCTGCATCGTGACTGTATCGACGCTAAAAGTAGCGCAGTTTGTAAAGGTTGACATTTTGCGACTGCATCGATGCTAACGCGCGTTAGCATCGCGACTGCATCGCAGCTAAAAGTCGCAGTGTGTCAAGGGTCAGACTTTACAAAATCGAAACTACTTATAGATTGAATGCAATAACCATAATTTAACCACAATAAAATCAGACTGGATACAAAACCTCAAAAATTCAAAGCAAGCATTTAGTTCCTAAGTGCCTCATACATCCTTACAACGTACACTAAAAATATCGCTCTACATTTCTAAATCACTGAGAAATTGCGTGCAATTTGAAACTAGTGCTGGCTATTCTGCGCTGTTGATCAGTTAATAAATATGCTAGTGTCACAACTATTCAGATAGGAGTCCATAAGCTTATCTGATAAATAAACGACATATCTCGCCATTTCATCTACCATTTAACATAGTGGCAATAAATACACAAAATGCGTCGTCTTTTGTTTTCAAACAACTACTAGCTACCAATTAATAAAAATCTGTTAGATACAGATTAGTATTTTATTATTTTTCATTTGTATTCATAAAAATATCTTTAACCTATACTTTTAATTAAACTACAACATTTTATAAATACTAGTAGTAGTTCTATCAAAACAACACTATTCGAAGCAGTTAGAGTCGTGAATAATCTCGCCGATAGAGCGAGTCGTGCGATCCGGTAATAGAGCACTCGTTAATATATCACGACGCCTGCGCAGCTTTGTACCTTTGTACCTTTGTACCTTTGTACCTTTATTCCTCTAGAAAGCTAAGGCTTAACCACGTGAACAAAGAAGATTATGAGAGCAACATTATAATAAACCCTAGTCTGTGGGACCGCGACCTAGATTTTACTTCGATATTTTTTGCTAATGTACGTTTATGTCAGAAAGTACAGTTATCCGCACATAACAATAATATCTGAAAAGGTTATCGATGACTGATTTTAGCTTAAGAGCATAAATATTTGGATCAATGTAATGGGTCATCTTTTCTGTGTAAGTCTTAAAGCAAACTGCAAGAACAGTCGTTTTGAAATAATTTTCGTAAATATAAACACATTGAACATCATCATCATCATTATCAGCCAAATAACGTCCACTACTTAATAGAAGCCTCCCCCACGGCAAGCAAGGGCTTTCCACAGCGACCAATCACAAGCGGTCTGCATCCAGTTTGATCCTGCGATCTTTACAAGGTCGTCTGTCCGTCTTGTCGGTTGACGTGGTCGCGCTGCGTCTCTGGTCAAAGAGTCTCCAATCTAGAACTTTAGTGCTCCAAAGGCCATCAGTTCATCGTGCTATGTGAGTTTAATGTCAGCCATTGCCAAATTATGCTAAAGACTAAATACGTGTTTTAAGTTTCAATACTTTTAAATGAATAAACTATACATATGAATATAATGACACGTTTTTCTTGTCTCTAACAGTTGTAGTGTAATTGGTACTACTCCTTACACACACTTACCAGAAAACGAGACATAATTTAAGGCGCTGTCGGGACGTATAGCCATAAAGAGATATCGTGGCCAACTGAATGCACTCCGGGCAATTACCTGCCTTTCGTGTGGCCATTTTCGAGCGCGTACGACGTATCTATAAATTTAAAAACATCTTAGTCTAGGCCCTAATGTTCAGGCTCTTTATGCAGCGTAAGAGTAATTGTATACCTCCATAAAAGTACTAAACGTATGTCGTGGCTTGTTAACATCAGTCCTTTTCCCTCTTTTATTTGTATCGAACACGACTGATATTCTAGTTTCATTTGTGAAAAATAGTTTAAACCTCTGTTGTAATTCAGGGTGATATTAAAATGACGAATAGTCATGCTGTTCTATTGGCGTGTATCTAATTAGAACTCTACCGTAGCTTCCAAGAAAGTAGTTTAGCTTTAATTATCACAATTTGTCGACCTCCGTGGTGTAGTGGTTAAGCACGCTTCAAGGTGTCGCCGCTTTGAGGTCCCGGGTTCGATTCCCGGTTGGGTCATTATAGAAATCATAATTTTCTATATTCTTTTGGGTCTGGGTGTTGTGGTACCATACCACCGTTGTCTCTGATTTCTATAACACAAGTGCATTAGCTACTTACTGGGATCAGAGCAATGTATGTGATTGGTGTCCAAAAAAAAACAATTACTTGCTTAGCATAAAAATGTGTTAAACTGCCTGACAACTCTTAATTCACTCAACTTTCATCAAACAATGTCTACGTAACCGTATCACAAGAACAAAGCCGGGCCAACTGAACCCAAATACAATGATAGTCAGAGACCGAGCAATAAAATCTGATAACAAAAAACAAAATTACTTAAGGTCAACGCACTTTCTAGAGCTGTCAAAATTTAAATAACGCCTCTTGACCTTACAATAGACGCATAATGTGGAGTGGAACAGTAGTGTTACTTGACGAAACTTATTAATTCATTCATACGTCATGTATGGTCAGTCAGCTTCAGTTTTACAGAGCTATGATAAAAATAGAATATGTTCAGCTTGCAGGTAATGCCACTGCAGAAGAAAATATATTTATGTCTTTGAAACACTAAAATAAATCGCTTGGCGTAATTAATACTGGACGTATAAATCTGGTAAGATTCCTGCACATTTAAGATACAAAATTTATACGAATATGAAATTATAGTTAGTCTTTTTAATATATTAAAATCTTCTAAGAATAAATTGGTTCCATTAATGCCACTTTGGGTCTTATCATAACGGTGCAAGGTTCGTAAAGCGAAGGGTTGCTAAAGGTATATTGTCTCCTGGTGGTATCATTAGCAATTTGAGCCGCTTCACACCGACAAAGAAACACGCGTCTACAGACCACCCTAGAGAAGCTATCGCCGCAGTGTAACAAGTATAAAGGAGGACCTCTCATCAGCTACAATATATGCTAATTCCAATTATAGTTCGTTTGTTCTCTAGTAAGGTAACTTGTAAACGAATTTCACGTCTTTTAAGCGATGGTAGGTTTGTTTAAAACGCTTTTTTCAAGTCGTTTGTAGTTTACGAAAACCTGCTTTAACAGCAGCACTTTTCCTTGACACATTCTAAAAATAAAACATGCCCGCGATACTCATTACGTTCATCATCGTTTTTAATAACAGCAAAATAAAGTCCATTTATCTTTACTAATCCAATATTGTAAACAATCTTTTCAATGTTTTTAATCTTATATGAGCTAAACAACAAATTTACTATTTAATTAAAAAAAGATCTCAGTATTTAACAACTATTTTTCGAGGTTTTCATTTTTTGTTTAACTTATTTAAAAACTATTAATTTTGATGAAAAAGACTATCAAGATTGTTTACAATATTTGACTAGCAAAGAAAAATTGACTTTACATACTATTTTGAAATTACCCCCATAGAACGAACAACAGCACGTCAAGGTAAACACTGCGGTACTTATTCAGTTGTAATTAGGGCTAGTTTTCAACAAAAGTGGGTAACTTGATATGCTGGCTACTTTACTAACTAACAATTCGGCAAAAAATAAACAGTTCTATTCTTCAACGTGATACGCACGCACCCAGTTCTGCAGTTATCCTACTGCGTGCACTTACACTGTGATCTAAGACTTAATTAAAATAAACTCTGGCGTGCTGCTTTTGAATTAGGCTCGACATCAGAATAATTTACATAATTTACCTGAAATTATCTCAGGAATGAGGATGTGCCCTAAGCTACTAAGAATACAAAATTCCGGACCCATAAAGTTTATGAAATAACTACCCCACCTGCATTTTACTGCCTCTGGGCCATAATACGTAAAATTCCTTTAGTCATTTGCAATATTAATATAAATGTAAATAATGTACTTAAGAGAAAAGTTATCACGCAAATCGCTACATTCAAATTCATAACAAAATATTTTACTATGAACCTCCTGAACGCAGGGCCCACTCAATTGACAATAATTATAAGTTAGTAGTAAATTGTTAGAATTGTATGAACTGGCAAATAAAAAATGCGAACCCTGTTTATAATAATAAAACAGCTACACACCTTGCAAAGACTGCTACATGGCGACATTCACGCAAACTAGAACAAAATACTTTAAAATAATATCTACCTTAATCGAGAAAGAATTCAGAATAATAGTTTTGCTATTCCTAAGTAAGTAATTCATTTATCTTGCCGGACACTTCTTAATCAATTTTAGTCTGTCTGAATCTGGGTCTTTGTTATTTTCAATGACATAAATAAAAAGTGATTTATGTGTTTTGTAGCACCTTTTGTGTAAAAAAAATCCTCGCATTTCCTACGATTTAGTCGCATTTCTTACGAGTTAGGAGTAGATTTGTGTTAATTCATATAACTTTAAATAACTAGATCAATACTCCGTAGCATAAGGCATACTTTAAAAATCTGCAGTTCGTTATGTAGTCGCAATCAAAATGTAATCCACAGATATACCTAAAATACAAATACAAATACAAATTCTTTATTCCATACAGGTTTTTACATTTCTGCGTTATGATTGGGGATTTCTTTTGAGTAAAAAATACTTGTGATAGAAAATCCTCGCTCTCCATTACAGTAGGTACATTCATAACAAAACAGTGATAACCTAATATCTAATCTATTTTAGCGAAAATAATAAACAAGACAAAGAATTAAAATGCTCTTCTAATTTGCCCCATTTATTAATAGTGCTAACGAAAGTAATAATATTTCGAATGATCTACGAGGACGGCCTAGTCCGTTAATTTATATATTATAATTCTGCAATCAGATATTTTTGACTATTACAAACATCCAAGATCTTCTCAGAGTGTCTTAAACAAGCAAGTAACATCAACTACATCGTCGAAGCTATTGTGCTTGGAGGCTGATACTCCTAGCTATTAGCGAGTTCCGGGTCGGGCTAACGGTTCTCGCATTGAATATGTCCGGCGCTGAGCTAGCGACGGTTAATCTCTGCGACTGTAGTACAGGTATACGTGGTAGGTTCATACAACATACAAAGGGAGAAGAAAGAAAAAAAGCAAATGAATTTGTTGGACTAAAATAATATTCATTTGTTAACATACTAAAATCAGGCTACTTAAGTCAAAAAAGGCACCCAAAGGGAAAAGAAAGAAAGAAAATAAATTTGTTCGACTGAAATAATATTCATTTTTTAACATACTAAAAACAGGCTACTTAAGTCAAAAAGGCACACGCTCAGCATAAGTCGTGGCAGCGGGACGCATACCACGACGCTGATTTTCAGCGGGTGGCTTTGTGGGTAGAATAGTTGGGAAATTAATTACTATTATAGTTATTATTATACAATGAAACAAATATATAATAAAATTAGCCTTCTGGTTCATCTTTGTGAGCTCTGCGATTTGTATCGCGCGAAGAAGGTCTTGAAAGGAAGAGGAAAGCGTTGGTTATACGTGACTCAGATAAAAGAAAAGTTCGGCTTCAGATCGTAGAGAAAAACGGAAGAAATTCCACGGAAAAGAGCACAGTGTCGGAAGTCTCGACATAGTTCCGTGTAAAACCACCAGGTGGCGCTCGAAAAATGCTGAGACAAAATTGGTGTTTTCGTGTATTTATTGATTGAGAAGAATTTTTGAATGACGCTTAAAAAACTACAAATATTTTTTTAAGATTAATTAAAGATATAGCTACGTAAGTTAAAATGATATTTGATGAATTAGAAAATCATAAAATTGAAATTGTCGACGCGAAATGTCAAAAATGATGCATCAGACTTCGCCCGCTGCTCTTTAGTAAAGAAGAAAGGCCTAGTAATACAAGCATTCAATAGCCAGTTTCAGGTCACGATGGATGTACTCGTTAATCTCAGCTAAGCTTAGGTAGAAATAACTTGTTGCACTAATCCTCTAGTAAAATACCGGAGGATAAAAAAATAAACTTTAAAAAAAAGTAAAAACCGACTTCAAAACCAAAATGCACTAAAAAGTATTAAATAAACTCTTCACCATTAAAGGGAAAGGAATCCGTTTTAGGCAAACAATTTCTTTTTGGAGTCGGTGCTGTGATAGTTGATGCTTGATGGTCAAAGTGATGGCACCGACTCCAAAAAGAAATTGTTTGCCTAAAACGGATTCCTTTCCCTTTAATGGTGAAGAGTTTATTTAATACTTTTTAGTGCATTTTGGTTTTGAAGTCGGTTTTTACTTTATTTTAAAGTTTATTTTTTTTCTTCATTTTTAGTGATTACATAAGAGGGGGGGGGGGGGGAGTTGCACCTTATGATTCTATTTTTTAAGAAGCTACAAATTACGTATCATAAGTTCCGTCATTATAATTACTGAACTCCTAAGCGTTAAGGAGTTCCACCATCAGCTCAGCCCCACAAGATGTTGACTATCAGACGTAACAACACGTCAACATTAAGATTCTAGTAAAGAAACACTATACGTGCCTTTAAAATTTGAGGGTTTCCCTCAGTTACACCAAGATCCCATCATCAGATCCCAAAATGGAAAAAATGGGACCAACTAGAAGGTACACCCTCTAAGTAGGCGAAAAAATTTTTCGATTCGGTCGACAAACGACTGAGATATGAGGTAACATACATACAAAAAAAAAATGATAAAAAAAAACATACAGTCGAATTGATAACCTCCTCCTGTTTTGAAGTCGGTTAAAAATATCCTTTGTTAAAAAGTAGGCAATCACCACACGTAGCTCAGCTGAATACGTGTTACTTATTACTGAAAAGATAAAGTTATCAATCAACAAAGACAAATTTGTTTCACCAGTTTCTGATATGATAATTCAGTTTATTAAATGAGCCTATTTATTTCGCTTGTAATCTCTTATACCCTAGGGAATCTGCGCGTTTCACGTCTGTTGGCAAGTCGTGTATGAGCTCGTATCTACTTAATTAAAGCCTACACGCAATAAATACTTATTTCAGAAATCTATTCAATCTATACTCGTATACTCGTATTATAAATGAATATGTGCCAAACAACACACAAATTGTCGTGGTTTTCTAATTAAGGATTTTTTCTTATGTTACGAATACCAGACGACGACTATGACGGGGGCGTCTCCCATAAATACTTAAATACATATAAACATCCATGTCTTAGTTACAAATGTTCGTATTCATCACATAAACATTTGCCCCTTGCGGTCTTCGAACCCGCTACAGGCGGCGCGCTAACCACTACACCAAACGCATCGTCAAATGTGAAAGAAGAATGCGAATTTGTAAGTACTTCGACCAAAAAGTTAACCTTGTTATAAGAATGACCAACATGATATTCTCACAAAATGAACCTTATTTCTAAACTAACCGTGCTTCGCATAGTAAAATAGGCCGCGTCATTATTCATCAACATAGCAAAAACTGTACCATCCACCTGGGATCGTGATAACGGCGTATTCATGAGCGAACAAACCTGCCATTCCCCGCCAATCAACCAAACTAATTAATTTCATTGAGTTACACGTCTGACGTCGTAATTACACCTACTCTCTATGGTAAAAGGACAGAGAAGTACTCGAGGTATTCCCCTGGGGCCCTACCGGATTTCCCTACCGAATACATATTAAGCCAAATTCACATTCTATCCTATATTTGAAGTATTCATATCATTACACAATCATATTGAAGTAATTTAGCCCGCAAAATTCGTTAAGAGATAACAACCCTATATTTTAATCACTCGCATCTATATAGCTCACATATTATATATTATTTTAAGCAAGCAAAAGAGGTTTACTTGAGAAACACGAGGAACGGCAATAGACTTGTTGCACATGTCATACCAAAAAGTGCAAGATGTCAAAACAATTGTTACTGGATGTGCACGCTTATATATAACAAAATAACACAGAACATAAAAGACTTGTCCTTAAACAGATTCAAATGTGTAAAAAATTTGCATGCTGTTTCTGATAGCTAGAAAAGCTGAACCGCAATGTTCATAATACCTATACAAAAATGTACCCTTTTCCAAACGCAAATAAAATATTTATTTCATTTCATTCATTTAATTTCATTTCATTTCACTGCATTCATTTCATTTCATAAAAATCACTAGGCGTGCGGACGGAATATTGTAGTCACGCGAGTGATACAAAAATAAAGCTCCAGATCATACTTAATTTAGCCTCTACGGCTAAAAGTTACATATTTCATTAGATTAACGTAACGTTAGTTAAATTGATTCTGAAGTTTACGCAAATAATAACTAATGTAATGTATTTTTATCCCATGTATAGATTAAAGTAACTGTCACTAAAATAATCACCTGTGTCGATATATATGTCAATATATATCCCATAACACAAGCTTTGAGTAGCTTACTTTGGGACTAGATGGCGATGTGTGGGATATATGTATGTTCTTTTATTAATTGTCTATTAAAATTCATTTTTCTCTCTACTCACACATTATAACTATGTTGACCTATCTCCTTCGGTTGGACCAGGATAATGATCCCCAAACCGCCCTTACTACGTCCCCTTGCGAACCCTTCCGCACGTCTCCCCAGATGCGTACTCAAGGCAGGCCGACCGGACCGGGTTTTTTCTATCCGCACTATAAGAGCCGCCATGATGAATGATGACGCTGAAAAGGCTCAGAAGGAGCTTAGGGTCATTAGCAAATAAATGCTTCATAGAATGTAGAGATCTTGATTATGTAAAGGGGAAGAATATAATAGAAAAGGCTTAAGAGTAATGATTGTGCAATGACGTCGTAGTGTAGTGGCTGAGCACACTGGGTTTCAAGACGTGGCCGCTCCGAGGTCCCAGGTTCGATTCCCGGTCAGGTCCATGTAAAAATCGTTATTTTCTATATCGTCTTGGGTCTGGGTGTTGAGGTACCACTGTTGTGTCTTATTTCCATAACACAAGTACATTGGCTACTTACTTTGGGATCAGAGCAATGTATGTGATTGGTCCAAATTTATAATAATTTAATGGAAAGAAGATTTTTAAACTGATATTTTGTAAGTTAAATAATTCGGTATGTCATTATCTGTAACTAAATAGAAACGCAGAAATATACCAATATACAAATCAAACCCATGGTGCGTATCGAGAAGTTGCTATGACAGTTAAGCAGCTCTGCTGTTGAACGGATTAGCAAATTCATATTGCGATTTTCTATATTCCACCCAGCCGATTAGCGAGGAACAGCACTACACGAGAGACTGAAATAGAAATACTTCAAATTTTCCTTAAATTACGATGCCAATTTGACAGCTCAACTAGTTGAGTAGGAATTGAACTGCCTGGAATCTGAATGGATTAAAGCAAGATCAAAATAAGCCCATGACGACCATGAAAAAAATGTAGGTAAGTAAAAAATCCATTAGAAAATGTTGTGAAAACTTTAGTTACATAGCAAAGTACCATTACAACACATTCACGAAATACTTGTTGAAATGTCACCAATATTATAAGTTTGTTAACTTAGTTGTCAACTTTAGTATTCTACAACGGTAACTTCACTTTTTCACATTGATTGATTTCGTTCGGGCCGGGTAAAAGTGGCATATTATATTCATTACGGACCGAACAAAGGAACATAAATCTATACAGAACTATTACTATTTCTTTTTTAGAGTCTAGTTCGTGCACATAACGTAAAAGAACTCTTTATTTTGTAACTACAATCTATCAATAACAACCTCTCCACAGTGAAATAAAGTAGTAAACAGTTAAGCGTCTTTAAACTTGCTCATTGTAGGTAAATGACATGTCCTATAAAAATGTCTTGAAGTGGAAAAATCATCAATAAAGACAATTTCTATTTTTGTGTATTTATTTATTCTGATCTATTGTTGGATAACACCTACTTGAAATAATATTACTAAAACTCAGTCTTAATGGTTTTCCCTGTAACGTACCTCGGTAAAAATAGTAACTATGTGTGTATTATTCACTAAAGAACAGTCTTGTAATCCGCAATATAAATCAGATACATTAATTTCCTTAAACCATACTTAAACTACAGCTTCACTTTTTAATTTTTAAAATTATTTATCCACTCGTTATGGCTACACGTTCGATTCAAATCAACCTACTGCAACTGAGTTTTATTGGCTGTGGCTCTGACATCTCAACGGCCGTTTCTGTCAGGGCGAGCCAGCGAAAAAATAAGACAAAAAACACGAATAAAAAGCAGACCCCGCCTGTGGTCGCAGCCTCACTCCACCACACCTTAGCAGTCTTATTTCTTAAGCCATAAAGACTACTATACAGCCTTCTCGTATCGGCCGAGTTGATCGCACTCGCATATTTTTAAACCAAGGTTACCTTTTCGCGACTCGGAGATACCACTATAGTTCGATGTGTTTGTGTACCTATATTGTATCGGCTATCACGTCCGGAGATCTGATATAAAATCAGATCGCATGTACGCAAAGGAATAGGCACAGCTCAACCTGGGAAGTAATCGCGTGAGATTGAGAAATTAAAATTATAAGAAGTCGTAATAGTAATAAATAAAGCCACATTATAGAGCTTTAACGTTATTCGTTTATTTTTTTCTTAAAATGCATTTTCTCGTATAGCTCTTAAGGATCATTTTGCAACATGACCCTTGCGTAAAGATGTTAACATAATAAAAAAATACATGTAGGTAGATAGTGTAGTAATTTATAGCCCTTTTGAAATTGGAACTTTTAATTTCCATTGAGCAAAAGAATGTCAATTTAAGTGCGTTAAAAAGTCCCGTTCGCGTATTTGTACAATATTTATTGCACCAATATAATTTTTAGCGTTGCGCCCAACCGTTCGCTTTATAACTTAAGCCCTGGAGACAGATTCTCGTGCAGTTTGTGTACGAAAAAATTCAAATCCAAACGATTTGAATCCGATCGAATTTTCACTGTCGAAGAAATGGTTACGATTTCTATGCATTTCGATTTTATCTGCGCTGTACTTTTGGACGTGTGAATTTACTTCATTTTGTAACCGACTTCGAAAAAGGTCTTATCAATTCGACTGTATGTTTTTTTTTATCCATGTTGCCTCATATCTCAATCATTTGTCGACCGATCTTATTGATCTTAAGGGGCTCCCCGAATTTTTGACGCGCACACCAGCGCCACTCTATTTAAAATAATTATTTCTCCTTAAAAACAAAAACAATCAAAAATCTGTTAGACACGATTGTAGTACAGGTTCTTTAGTTTATTTAGTACGTTTAAATTGATTCAAAAGTAGTTTACTGTAGTTAGAGTTAGAAAAACTGCTAAATATGGCCATCATTGGAAATTTTTCTAACTGTAACTGCAGATAACTCTGTTTTATTTAACTTAAACATTGTATCTAGACCACATAACCAGAGCTACAATCGCATCAATCAGATTTTTGATTGGACTTTTATTTAACGTGTTATGATTTTTCTACTAAAGTGGCGCTAGTGTGCGCGTTAAAAATCTCGGAGCCCCTTAATGAAGACTTGTTGTTGCGTCTGATAGTCGACATTGAGTTGAGCTGAGCTGATGGCGGAACTCCTAAACGCTTAGGAGTTCAGTAATTTTAATGACAGAACTTATGATAGGGAATTTGTAGTACAGAGTGTAAA
Organism: Pyrausta purpuralis; assembly: GCA_963924145.1. Taxonomy (NCBI): domain Eukaryota; kingdom Metazoa; phylum Arthropoda; class Insecta; order Lepidoptera; family Crambidae; genus Pyrausta; species Pyrausta purpuralis. The sequence goes on from OZ001659.1 coordinate 23,187,985, forward strand.
GTGAAAAGTGAAGTGAAGAAAAAGTGTAAAAAATGGAGTCAAAAGGTAACCCCTCCTGTAATCACTAAAAATTACCAAATAAAATTTACTTTAAATAAAGTAGACGAACAATTTAATTTTGGAGTCGGTGCCATCATTTTGACAATGACTCCAAAAATACATTGTTCGCCTAAAAAGGATCCTTTAAAAAGTCAAGAGTTCATCTAAGACTTTTTAGTGCATTTCGTTTTGAAGTCCAATTTTACTTTTTATGTAGGTAAAACGGTTAATCTAGATATTGAATTATCACACACAAAAAGATCGATTGACGCGAGAATCGGTGCCCTATACCGATGAGTAAATGTGCCCATTCGTCTTAGCCCATGGGAGTTTTGTGACCTTTAGTATTTTTGTCCGTGTTCGAGATATCTCCGTGATCTATTGCGATCGCCTGACTTCGGCTTTAAATGTCATCGAAGTGCATCTGATTGTTATCTGGCGTTACAGTATTCTTCAATTTAGGTCAGATTAATGCAGCAAGATTAGGTTTATCGAACTTACAGAACATAGCAATGAAATCAAAATCAACTACTAGTCAGACCGTCACTGACCATCAGATAAGATTGTGGCCAAATAGCTTTTTATATTTACTTAATTATCGAATAAAAATAGTAACACAAATTGACACTAATGACATTCAATAATCCAATGAAATTTGTGACGAATATCATGATAATTTACGACGTTATACGTTACAGTCTTTAAGAAATATTAACTTAGTTTTCTTCTGGCTTACTTCATTAAAAAATTAAGTAAAGACTGAATAAAATTTCAGTTGAAATCACAATAGTGCCTTTAACTGGCTATGTTTGACCACGAAGTCGGTACGATTGTGCCTTAAAACACAAGGTTTAACCACGTCTGATCTCACCGGCGTGCAGCCCTCTACCGACCACAAATAATAGCACGTCTCACATAATTGCCAGCGGTTTGCACCGACGACCGAACCTGTTGCCTCTTCTGCTCTTTTTACCCTGTTTCGGTAGACTCTGGGAAGCGAGGGTACAGCCAAACAAGTGGATAAGTTCCGAAAAATATCCATCTGCATTTTTAATTAAAAGATACGTTTTTGTCATGATAATTTTGATAATCTGCCAATATAGCCCGATTTCGTGATCGACAGTTAACTCAACTAATAGTTACCAGCAGCCATAAAATATTTGAAAGAAAGAAAGAAAGAAAGAAAAGCTTTTATTGATTGATTAGGGACATCACAATCACACACACAAACAAACTTACAATTGTGCGTGTTTTGTAGAAAATATACCCTAACCAAAATTCAGAAGGACTGTTTTTTTGACCATTGGTTAAACATTTTTTCTTCATAACCCGCACAATCGGAAATAATCAACCGCTAGTTATGATATTAAACCAGTTGTTGAGTTTACAGGCAGTAGTATTTCAGTACCTACTGACCTTTGAATTCATCTTATTACTATAGTTATCTCACAAAATCATTGTCTAATTAATGTAAAACTAAACGAAAAACAAAGAAAAATACTACGTCTCTACAAAGAGACGTAATTTATCTTAGTGAAGCAAAGTGCGATCTCTTGCTAGCAGCCAGACAACGGCTAATGCAATAACTAAATATTTTTATCTTGGCTGGATGACATCTGAAGAAATATCGTTTCTCTGTGGAAAGTAATTACTTATATTTGCCAGCGTACACTTTACCATTTTCAATGAACACTTTTAGATATAAACTAAAATAATAGGTAATATCTACCTCTTTGTCTTAAATAACTAAGAAATTTACTTTTTAGTTCAGCTCAATGTTTTAAAAACAACAAATATTGATTTTTTACAAAAAGTACTGTACTAGAAAAGTCAAGAGTTTATTTAAGACTTTTAAGTGCATTTTAGTTTTGAAGTCGGTTTTTACATTTTTGTAAAAACTAAATTTATTTAATATTCTTTGGGGAGGAGGAGAGGATTTTTCATTTTAGTTAAAGTAAATTTTAGTGATATAGGAGAGGGTTGCACCGTTTGACTCTTTTCTTTAATAAGCTACAAATTATCTATTAAAACTTCTGTCATTATAATCACTGAACTCCTCGGCGTTATGGAGTTCCACCATCAGCTCCGTAGACTATCAGACGTGATAACATGTCAATATTAAGATGCTAGTACGAAAACACTTGACGTACTTAGGCGAAAAAAAATCAATTCTGTTTACAAATGACTGAGATATGGGGTAACATACGAGAATATACAAAAAATACAACAACATACGGTCGATTTGATAACCTCATCTTTTCGTCCTCAAAAATGTGTTATGAAAAATCAATGGAAGTTATCAATTCATTTTACAGGTATTCTCAAAACATGAGAGTAAAAATAAAAAAAAGGTAATACGTTACCCTAGAAACAGATTTCCATGAAATTTTCCAACAGGGGCTTATCTCTACGTGTTCGTATATGAACAACTCTTCTTCCAAACAAAGACGTAGTTATCCATGTATAACACAAAACGAAGTATTATAAACTTCCATTATCTCGCAGTAACATACGCAGGGTGTCTCGGAATAGCATTATTTTCGCTTTGGGACTGGTTTCTGCTATTTTTATCCCTCCGGCCCACAATTAACTGGTACAGATACCTCGGCGATTAGTTTACTATTTTTACCCTGCAGATATAAATAGACATCGCTACGCTATACTTAAATAGCTCATAGCTTCCACTTGACAATAAGTCTAGAAGTTACTTATTAATATATCAACCATTCCTTTGAAGTTTCCTTCATTGTTATCCCAATTTAGTATCTAATTTTACACCATATAAACTGAAATTCTTATAACAGCTAATGCCAAATTATAATTTATGCTCAAAAGCTCAGAATTTTCATTTGTTTCCACTTAACGAAGTAGGTACTTCCAAAAAAAACGTTTCAATTAATCGAAATCCGGACTTTTTGTTCCGAAAAAACATTTCAAGAGACGCTAAGTCGGATTACAGAAGAAATTACAATTTCAAATGAAACCAACATCTCCTTTAACGATCCCCTCAAACAAGAAACGATATACTTTTTATTCAAACGGCTACATAGCCAAAAAGCTGTTTTTAAGATGCGGCATTTTATATAGGTATATACCAAGTAGGCCTTAACAAGTATTTGAAGAAAAAAAATGGTAGATACTGTTCTTATGTAGAGTTTCTACGTTTGTGACGATGTCTGGATTAGGTAGGGATAAAATCAGAACTATATACCGTAAATATTAGTATCAGTATAAACATAATGACCCCCAAGGATTTTGTCTAGTATATAAACTATTCATACTAAATTCTTAGTTGAAACCATGAGTAGATGTTAGTCTGCAATAAAATCCAATTTAACCACTTTTTTATAACAGGAATAAATTGTAAGAACATCCTTTGTTTGAAGTTGTTACACAAGTAGAACCTTGGTGCGGCCTTAAACCTGAATAAATTGGATATTAGCTATTTCTACGCCAATGTTGGCAATTCTAAAACACTTTTCTTTCATTTTCCGCAACATGACATTACATTTCAGGTATGCTTAATTATTAAGTCCAAATACATGATCCTTTTATTTATTGTAATTTGACACGTTATTTTTCATATTTGACGAAAATAAATAATTGATTAATACGCGCTAGAAATTCAATTATGTATCTACTCAAAATAATTAGGTGTATCATGTAAAATCTGTGATTTCAATTCAAATAATGTAAAGAACCTATTGAATTCGGTAAAAATAACTGACCTTGTAACAAGTGCTAATGTGTAAATATAAAAAAGGGTTTATTGGACACATATCAATGCTTTTTTTTTTGTATTTTAAGGTGAATACTTGGACAAGATAAAGATGTTTTAGTGTGGCCACATAAAAATGAGGGCATTGCACTCGTATGATTTGTAAGTTTTCTTTTTTGAGCACCACCACAAATATTTAAGTTGATTTCGATGGTCATTCCGTACGATGACTCTCAAAAAACCTTTAAAATTATTCGAAGCTACACATCGTTTAGGTACATAATTTACGAGAATGTGGTCAATTGAGTCACTTATTTTAAAATCGGCGATGACACATTTACGAAAATAGTCAAGCACGTAAGATTTATTTATTTATAATTGGAACACAAACAGAATTACAATCGATGCATATATAATTAAATCACTAAGTTAAGTAAAGACAGTAACCTAATTACAGTGTCCACAGCTTGATTAATTACAAATGATATACTTACTGAATACGGTATCAAACAATTTCATCAGAATTAAATAAAAATTAAATCACAATAATAGAAATTAACAATGTATATAATACAAAATTAAAATTAATCTTTAATACATAAAAAAAATACAATAATTATTTTTGTTAAATTAAATAATAAAAACAATACAAATTTAGTTAAGTCCTGGGACATTTAAGATCAACTGAAAGTTATTATTTAGACTTCAACTACGCTGAGGTTAAGGATAAATTAGCAATAACAGGATAGTTCAAAAGATTATACTAATTACCAGGTAAGTGATCAACCAAAAACTGCAGTTCCAAAGAAATAAATAAAGATTAACTAATAACAAAGAAATAATGCTTAAATCGGGACAAAGTCTGAACATCAACAAGACATGTTTTGCTTATTAGAGCGCAACACAACAATCGCTAAATGAAAACAAAGAAGCGTAATTCCCTCGGAATACACAAACGGTCCTCGAAACCGAGTTCCTTAATAATATTTAATCGGATTTACCTCATTGACTGCCCGCCTTAACCACGACGCTGCGGACTTGGGATAATATTTTTTAAACCGTTTTTATTTAAGCTGTTTGAGAATTAGTCGTTATTCCAACTCTAGTCGGAAAGGACCTGTACTATTACGATCAATTTGCAAAAAAGGAGCTTAGTTCGTCATTCGTATCAGTTTGTTCTCATTTCAAGAGCAGAGGAGTTTTAAGTGATTATTATCAGTCATAAAAGGATAATTATCAATATTAACTAATATAGTAGATAAAACAATAAACTTTAAACTAAAACCTCAAAATGAGCATGAATCAGATTTCTCATTTGTAAGTTATTATCAACCTACAAATAAAAAATGGTCACTGTCCCGCGGAAAGGTGCCCATGAGGCTGGCCACATTGCCTATTTAAATGGCCAAGCTTTTACGCTGGCCAAGGTAGAGGCCAGCCTTTGCATCGTCAGAATTCAAAACTAGGCGTAGAATCATACAAGTTATTTTCAAGATTTTAAGAGAATGTCCTGGTACATGCCAGAAGCTTCATAATTGTAGAGAATGCTTTTAGCATTAAGTCCGCCATATATACCTTTTGTTGGTACATGAAGTGTTTTAAATAAAAATAAATCAATAATTGTGTTCATCTACTTGATAGTCTTTGCTCGTCACCGACTAAAGAGACGTGTCAAACGTCACGAAAAAAGTCATTTACCCACCGCAACCTAAACAAACTGCGTTTTCTGGGGCTTAGTGTAAATGGTCGCACCGTTTATGACCTGGATTCGGCTCCCATACGCGGCCGCTTTTTATTTTGATTCAATACTTTACTTTTACTACTCGGCTGACCTCCGCCGGCAAACGAGAAAAAAACTAAAGGGCCTCGATGGGTATACTCGGCTGCCATGTTAACGATGTAGGAGATTGATTTCTTATGAGGAAAATGAGCGTTTTCGTTTAGGAAACTCGGTTAACTGTGCGATTAACACTTTGGTAGTTCGGGCCTAAGCGTTTCTAAGCGGCTTTTGCTCTGCAATTTTCTTCCAAAAACTGAATTGTAACGAGTTATTAGTTACAATATGTTTTTTTTTCATCTGCAATCTGCCCCTGAGCTTTTATCAAATATTTTCTCTTCCTTTCAATTACGGTTTTGAGATTATTTACATTCTGTGATGTTCATCTCCATAGTATTAAATGGTTTAAATTGGGTTGAGGTGAATGTACTTATATTGATGTTTTTTTTTTCTGATTGAGACGGTTCACAGAACTCGAGGATTTCAATAGTGTCACAGCGGGTATGTTTTAATTGACAATATGCTATGAGATTATTATTATTAGAAGGGTGTGAACCCTGCAGATACTATCTACACTGGACATAGACAAAAAATGTATTTTTTTAACAAATTAAAACAAATTAAATGTTGACAGCAACTGTAACATGACTCTTTCTTGTAGACAAGACAAATCACTGACAGTTTATAAAATTACACGTGGATCGAAGGAAATACCTGGCGTTGCAACAGCAAAGCTCCAATACTCACTTAAAAAAAGTTTAAAGAAAAACTCGCCAGTATAGCCCTAGCAACGCGGGACGCGGGCGCGGAGGCTGCGGCGCGCCTACCTGCGCAGACGCTCCCAAAACGAACAAGAGCCTGCATTCCTGTACCCCTGCCCCGCACCCCTTACTCTCCCGCCGCCCTCGCCCGATGCGTAGGGGTGCCGAACCCAACGTCTTTTTCTTCGCTTTTTAACGCGCGTAAAATATTTTATTATTATTTATCAACCGTGAACTCTAAGTCGAAGTCCTAATGAATGATACGTTTTAAAATCATTTTAATAAGCCTGATTTTTATGCGATGCCACTCTTGGTGTGATATGACAAGAAATTATAAGAATAAATAATCCTTATCTTCCTGAATCAGGTCAGATAATACTTATTTTGATAAAGTACAATTAATGTTCATGTATGTATGGTTGCGATATAACAAGAATATAAATCCAGCATCAAGAATTCGGCCTAACTATAGAAATTGTCCGCTTCAACCAAATTAGGAAATCAATTTAGTAAACATGCCATTTGACAGATTTACTAATCTCTGAATTCAATAGGCATCTACAAATCAAGTGACAAGGTATAAATATCTATCACCTCAGGATAAATTTACGAGTGACAGTCACTTGATTCCGAATAGCACAATCGAATATTTCTGTTGGCCGATTTTGCCAAAGTCAGATAAACCGACCGATTTTAAAATGACGTTTCATAAATAAATGCTAAAAAATAGGTGACGTTTTCAAACTAGGCGTATTGTATTTTATTCGACGAGTATTCCTTATCTGACGTTGGAAAAGTCAGCCCTTAAACAAACAGTAGCACGTAAATTATTGGTGTTTACCGGAATACGTAAATATATAATTATAAAAATGAAATAAAAATCATTTCTTTCCGACATTGTCCATTAAAAGTATTACTAACAATTATACCTAATAAGCTATGGAATACAATATTAAAAAAAAAAAGTAATTCTAGTGCCTTTGACTAGACAGTCCACTGCTGCTTGATGGCACTGTCTACGCCCACCCTCGCCGCGATACTTTGCAGGCTGTTTGAGCTGTCATATAATATACAAAATAAATGAAGTTAATACGTAAGCTGTAACGTAATAAAGGAGCGCTTCCTAAACCAAAATCACAATGAACATGTTTTGGAGTTTTGATGATATTTAGTAGCTCAATATTGCATGTGTAAAAGCTGAAATATGTGCTTGTTAGCTCTATCCGACGCTGACGAGCACATACATTCAAAATTATTCGCGTCCCACTGCTTTTTCTTTATTTCTCAGTGGTTATTAAAGCACCATGCAAAATGACAGAACCTACCAACTACTGCCCCGGATATATACACCATAGACACTACTGTGTTTGTAAATTAGTAAACCTAGAGGTAAGTTAATAATTAAACTTAACACTGATCTCCATTGCCAACCCTACGCCCGTCCGCATCCCTGGATCTCGATACAATGTTGATGGTGGACCTGTTGCGTCCGCGCAGCCACCATAAATAATGCATCGCGATTAATTCAAGAGTTGGTTCAACTGTCAATTAATGAGCAAGAAAGCAGCATTGCCATAGTCCACTCCTGAAGACGAGTCAATCAGGACAACACTTACTTTGTAAGCTGATTGATGCAAATATAAGGTCACCTCGTTTTAAGTGATAATATTTAAAGGGCTATTTCAGCACAATAAATGAATAAATAAATAAAATCAGAGAGAAAGGTAATTTTTTTCCGTTTTTTTTTTTATTAATTAAGGTTAAGATTAGAGAAAAAAAGGATTGGGCATTCAATTAAGAGAGGCGAAGCGAATGTCGTAAACAACTTTTAAAATCGTCAGGGTGTGCTGTTTAAATAAATGATATTTTCTTAGCTGAAGAAAAAAAAAACGGTATTTCCAAAAAATAATGACAGTGTCCTGTTTCTATGATGTCTACAAAGACTCAAGTAAAATATTATCACTTAAAACGATTTGACCTTATATAAAAGGGATAAAAATAAATGGATAAAAAATAAAAGGGATGATAATTTTATGCAACAAAATCAAGTGTTTTATATTTTAAATTGCATATTCAAAAAGCAACTGTGTCAGACAAGGAATCAAACCCTGTAGCTTATACGCTATCCGAGCGCACGCCTATACCACTCGGCCACCGACACATTTAATTTTGAAAGTCTGCGTCACCATAAGGTGAGTTTCTTGTAACATTATCAATGTTGCAAGAATACTTTCTCAACATCTGAATGAAAATACTTTCTCAACATCCGAATTAAATAAATATTTTACAATCCATACTAATATTATAATTTGAAGAGTTTATTGTTTGAACGCGTAACTCAGGAACTACTAAACCGATTTGAAAAAATATTTTAGTGTTGGATAGCTTAATTATCGAGGAACGCTTTAAGGTATAAAACATTATGTTGCGAGGGAAGGGAGTAAACTCAAAACGCCCGGACGAAGTCGCGGGGGACCGCTAGTAGGTTAATATGAGATATGATTCCTCGTTTGACACATTTGCTCAACAATTGTAATTTCAAAAAAAAATGTTTTTAGATTTTATCAGCGTTTTACTTCTTCAACCTGGAATGGACGAATATACCACAAGAGCGACTGCCGTCAAACTGCGCAGCTATTTGGCAGACTAGAGTTAAGAAAAACTATGTGTCTTTAAAAGAAATAAGAATGGCTATGAAATAAGAATAACTAACTATGGGCCTCATAAAGAAGTTCAAAACTACACAACGAGCGATGGAGCGGGCTATGCTCGGTGTTTTTCTACGAGATCGAATCAGAAACGAGGAGATACGTAGAAGAACCAAGGTAACGGACATAGCCTTGAGAATCAGTAAGCTTAAGTGGCAGTGGGCCGGGCACATAGCGCGAAGAACTGATGGCCGTTGGGGCAGGAAAGTTCTAGATTGGAGACCCTTCGACCAAAGACGCAGCGTAGGACGTCCACCAACAAGATGGACAGACGACCTTAAAAAGATCGCAGGATCAAACTGGATGCAGACCGCTAGTGATCGGTCGCTGTGGAAAGCCGTGGGGGAGGCCTATGTTCAGCAGTGGACGTCCTTTGGCTGATAATGATGATGATGATGATGACATTTAAAAGAATCATTCCGCTGTGACTGCTCGTTTTTAAGAAATCCGTGGATAAACATACAAATAATCAAATATCCAAACATACAGACATACGTGCCCTAACAAAATTCAGCATACGTGTTTGGAGGCCTTACTACATAGATCAACATACTCATAAAATATCAAATTCAAAAAATATTTATTACATACATACATACATATTGAATTGATAACCTATCTCCTTATTTGAAGTCGCAAAAAAAGGCCTTATATAAGAAACTTTATGTGAAACCTCCCCTTCAGAAACAATACCTATCCTCTGATGAGGTAACTCAATTTTCTAAACTCTTTATTTCGCAAACAGCTTTCAAAAAGAAGTCTCCAGAGCCCTAAAGACACTTAACGCATTTGTAATGCGTACTTTAGGACCCTGAAATTTTCTCAAAGGGGTTATCCCCTTTGTGACACAATTTATTCTTCGTAGTAATATAAGTACCTAAATAAAGTAACGTATATGTAAGTTAAGATGCTAGAAGTGAGGGTATCTGTATACGAGTATATCTTTCTTTAGTGCCTTAAGGCAATATGTATGTACTTAGCAAGTCAGCAAGTCATCGTTGGAATCTCCACCTAGTAACGAAGTTAGGTCCTAGTGATAAATGAAGGGCTTTTTAACGATATTTTTTGTTCCGACAGAAAGGGTCATGGCGCGTAATCGGTCTCGGAAAATGGGTCCTACTGTGTACACCTGACCGCAAACCTATCCGCAATTTCGGATATATGTGTAGTCATTCATTTGGCTAGTCACACTAGTTAGTGCAACAGAGACAGCTTGAGAATACTTGTAAATAATCTAGGGGAAAGAAGCCAGCCGATCTACTAGGTACGGCCACCAACTGAAAATAAGCATTGTTTTTTTTTCTTCCAAGCTTTTGCAGCAGTGATCTTCCATTGCTTGTCACAGCTCTGACATATGATGATAATCTTGGAAGAACCTTATTTCCTACAAAAAAGGGCGTAACCCGTAATGGAATTTCGAAGCTTATCAGCACTTGTTCGCCGCAAATCTCTTCTATACTTATATACTCGTAGATAAAAGAAAGGCCGTAGTTACATAAAACAAAGGTTAGTTAGTTATAACTCAAAAACGGTTCGACCTTTTTTATGATTTTTCCTGTTTTTATTTGCCCGGCCGGTTTATTTGGCCCGGAATTATATGATAATAACAATCAAACGGTGTCGGAGTTACATGACGTTTGCTGGGACCGCCATTTTTAAATAAAATAATCTTACACAGTAGAGCCCCCGAACGGCTATGATCGATGTGTTGTGTGCTCACCATTAGACGCGATCTTTGTTTTAAATCCCTTCCAAAACAGGCGGGAAGGTTTTTAATGGGAACTGTCAGGTAAGCTGTTGATGGCAGGATAAGCTGATGGCGGATTTAGTCATTTATTATTTAAGATAGATCAGCTGTAGCTGATAGAAAAAAATCTACATATATGTGGACGAAAATGATAGACAATATTTAAAAGGCAGATTTTTTTGACAATAATTCCGATACTATTTGTATTTGGATTACCATTTTCGAAACAACTAATAATTATAAGATTAAAAATTGTAGCGTCTGATAGTGTCCTGACTCTAAAAGTTTTAGATACTTTGTAATGTCGTTATAAAGTAGCTTACGAAGGGTATGATGGATAATGTCCTCATAATAAACCATCTAGGGCAACTTTTCTACGAGAGACATGTTCTAGTTTAAGCAGCTTTTCTAAACATATTATAAAAACCAGCATAATCCCCACTCTGAGAGACGATCACTATTTTAACCGACTTCAAAAAGGAGGTATTCCTATGTTTGTCATATAAAATTTATGATTTCAACTAGATCCGCGCGTTTTGAGTTTGCTTCCCCCACCCCCCTGCAATGTGATGTCTTATAGCCTAAATCCTCCCTCGATAAATAAGCTATCAAACAAACAAACAAACTCAGCTTTACAATATTAGTATAGATTGGTAACTTCTATACTACTTACTCAAGCTTTTATCATGGCGCGAGCAAAAAAAGCATATACTGATCATTGGAATTAAATAAATCGTGTAGAGTCACACTATAGTACTTTGATCGAAAAACCATGATCAGGAAATAGCACCAAGATAAGACACAATACTTATTCCTTATTGATTCAAAACCAGTCGCTTACAAAATTACATTTCTCGAACAAAATGTTGGGAACAACTGCTCCAAAGAACTTTCTAGCCGCCCTGCGCGCGCGGCGCAGTAAAATCGTATTTATATCTGAATAAATTTGCAGGCAGGTTTCACTGCCGAGTTGTTCTAGCCTCGATCTAATTTACTGCAATTGCCTCGGAGAAGATAACGTCGTCATTCAGGAAAAGATAGTATTTTAAGTGCAATAATAAAGCGGGATGGCTTTTGTGGACATCGTTACTTGTCACGGATATTAAGTGCGAGTTCTTAGGCGGAGTTTATGTTGAAGGGATCTTAAATTATTAGACTAAGAGGAAACTTTGGCTTTGTTGCTGCGTTTCATGTCAAAACTTTACTATCTCCAGTTCTTCTTGGAACTTCAGTTCGATAACTAACCTAGTTAATACTGGATTTAACTCTTTGTTTATTGTCACGTCACTTAAAATCAATTTAAATTGATTAATAAATGTTCGCTTTTATATTTGCCTCCGAACACAGAGTAGTGCGTGATTTACAACATTGAGTGATTTTACGAGTACTCGAGCGAGTCAGTATTACATTTTTTGCCTATTTTTGTAAAGGAAAATAAATACACTTGTATACACATACATGTTCACCAATACAACGTTCTAAAAAGTCGTAGTTACGACCTTCGTTTTCGTTTGCAAGACAAAGTCTACACACTAATTTTTAATCATTCGAATTCTTTCTACAACTTGCTTTACTTAATCTCTTAGTGTCTATTTAGCTCGTGTTAAAATGAGCTTTAATATAAAACCTTAACACTTACTTCGACTTACGGAGACTAAAATATAAATATCATTTTGATATTTTACAACGTAGATGTCACGAGAGTCGCAGATAAATCACGTTTCACGCTGGATTTTATCTGATATGAAACTATGACCAATTGCTGGCTCACCGCAGTATATTTTAGTTAAATAAAGTGAAGTATTTATGATAAAATTTAAGCAGCAAATAAGTAGTTATCTTGGTGGGTAATAAATAAATATTTTACTGGCTCCCATTTAATCTTATAAGAAAATACTCAAAGCTACGTTATTTTTTTTACCTATTTTAAACATTTTTTTTGATAATTAATGAAATTACTTCATAAAGTTAAGCTGTGTTATTTTAGAAACCATGTTTCAAACTACATTTGCAATTTGGTTTTTCGCTAACTTTTGTACAAAATTTGCCATCGCCAATGTAGAAAATTAATTAAGGCAAAATTTAATGGACAAAACTAATCAAGGAAACAATCTTGTAATCCTGTGCTGAGATGAGATATGCACATTCTTGAAGTCTGAGTGCAAGTTACGGGCCATTTCTGCATTCCCCGTCTGAGCCTGAACTAACTCCGCAAATGCAATTAGTTTTTTCAAAGAACACAAACGCGTATGTGTGTAGGATGACTAGAAGTTAAATATGTTTTGGGACAGAAAAAATCTTTTTTTTTTCCTAATCTTTCATAATGCTAGCGAGAATAAAATCGAGAAGCATGAAACGTCACTAGAGAATCGAATGATGGTGCCCCCCCCCCCCCCTCTGCCTCTTTACGCAAGTTACTCAATCTGTCACCGACTCCGTCGCCAATTTCCGCGCACTAATACTTTGAATCTGATCTTACTCTGTTTTCAAAAATAAATAAATAAATAGATTCATGTCAAAGTGTGTTTCAGTGTTATTCATACATAATAGACATATAAAATGTAGTTGAAAAACGCAACTGTGTCAGACCAGGAATCAAACCCCTTGTCTTACTCTATCCGGGCGTATGCCTATGCCGCTCGGCCACCGACACATTGGCAAGCATGTTGGATTTTGCAAGTGCTTTCTTTAACGCGTAGGCTGCGTGACCTCATCAATGTTGCGAGATGGCTCTCACAATAACCAAAGGAAACATTTTTACAAATGTTTAACAATTGGTTAAGATAAAGTAAACCATCTTTAATTACATTTTTATTTTTATAGTGTTTGGTCACTATACAAATAATATAAAATGCACTTGAAAAAAGCAACTGTGTCGGACGAAGAATCGAACCCCGTCTTACGCTGTCCGGGCGTATGCCTATAACACTCGGCCAAGAAAGTTGGCCTAGAAAAGTTGGGTAGTGGATTGTTTTTATACAAATTTATAATTACCTGAATCCCAATATTTCCAAATACAATCCTGTAGTGTGGCCACCCCAACATTTGCGTACGCGCTCGCTCAATACAATTTATTCCAATTACACGCGCGGTAGAGTGAGTGACGTCTCGTCTCTTGTCACCGTCCCCCTTATACTTCCTGAGACTTTGGGGACTAAGACTCTTTTATTTTTTGTTTTACAGGTGTAATGCGAACTTCGCTATTTAACAAAGTTTTTGCAAGCAATAATAAATCGTATGATGATCACAATATAGTTCATCGGGATATTAAGATTAGTTTGGATAGTAACTCTCGTTGTTCACTCGTTGTTCAAGGTAGGGAAGGAAGATAGCGTGAGAACTTGTATTCAGTGACAGTCAAACATGGTTTTGTTTCATTTATCGATTATAAAAGAGTTTACTTAGTTAAGAATTTTTATGTTAGATACCTTTATTTATCTATATCGAGAAAGACTAAGCTATATACGTCGACGATACGACTTATAAGTCCAGCGCCGCAACGAAAAATGTTACGAAAACGGGAAAAAAATATATTCCTTTTGAGAACTTCCGCCGCTTATGTCCATATACCGTAATTTACACAAAAATCATGTATGACGAGATTATTCTGCATTAACAGTTCTATAATAAAATCCGGTACGGTATATGACTATCTTATATGGTTTACTTACTAACCTTATTATGTAAATAAATTTGTTAAAAAATAATGCCCTATTTTCGATATGATCGATTTTTGTTTTATAAACACGCGTACTTATTAATTCTTATCAAAATAAATTCATTTGTCATCACGAGAATTTCATAAGTCACGGGGTTCGCTAGTACATACATCATACGTGGCAAGTTGTCCTGGGTAACTTATTCCGAAGATAGCAATCAAACTAATAACTTCACTTTTTCAAATGTTGTAAATGCTACAACTACAACAACAACATCTAGCAAAATAGTCGACTGGCCTATCGTTACGATGATAGACAAGAAATTATCTCATGAACATTCACCCGAGCAATGAAGGCCGAAAGTCAATAATGAGTTATAGGACAAGTGTTAAAAAATGCGAGAATCAACACTACACAATATTTTTTTATCTATCGTACCCAGAGCTGCTCCTCACCTAACCCTCACTTCGACTACAACAAGTCTGAAATTTAACATTAACATTGGACTTTCTCATTTCTTCAACCCATAATTTTTATCTCCGATTTGATCATCCCAGCATCCTAATTATCCGATTCCCTCGATCCCCATCGGAATGCCATTCGCATCGAACTGTACGAGTCATCGCGAACAATAGGCACATAGCATAGACTATGTAGATCAGACCAGAACGTCCAAATACCGCAAAACACCATAAACAATCAATCAGTTTTCATCCTTACTTGTTTTGATATAGACATCAAAATTGTGTGACAGCCAACGACGTTTGGGTTAAGGTTTGTGTGCAAGCTGGTATTACATAGACGGGGCCTAGACAAGGGAACGCAATCTTCGTGTAATCTCGGGTCTGCTCGTGACTGACCCAGGGCTGACGCGGTGGAAGCTTCGCTGCGATTTGTTAGATCATTATCTAGAAGATAACCGATATGACCAGAAGGAGTCTTTGCGGTGTGAACTTTGCATCTATTTGTCTGGAGTAAGCTCCTCAATTTATTTTTCACTTAACTCTTATTTCTGGTTCGCATTATGATTGTAGAAACAAGTGCTTGCGCTAAATCCACTGGTTTGTTTGTACAGTGGTCAGCACATCAGGTTACCCACTTTTTATTATATATTATGATTTATAATATGGCTAAAATCACTGAAAAGCTCATGTAAAAGAGTTGCAATATAGTTATAAGAAGATATTTGTAATGTATTATTATTATTATTAAAGCCTTTTTATTTCCATGACTTGAAAAGTTACATTAACATTACATTACATCAGAGTTTGATTTAATAATGGATGTCACGGCCGGCGGCCCCTTTCGGGTATAGGCCTCCTCCAATAGCCTCCATTTCTCCCTGTTGTTGGCGCTTCTAAACCAGTCCTTTTCTAAAGATGAAACTATGTCGTCAATCCAGCGAGCGTTTGGCCCACCCAATTGTCTAAAGCCTTCTGGGCCCGTCCATTCAGTGGCGCAGTTTTTCAGCGTATGACACAAAAACTCTGGCAACCCTACGAGTATTACATACGTATGTGAGCACATTTCCACGCATGTGTGTGTGAGCGCGTGCGCAAGCCTTCTTTACCATTCGTGTTACGATCCAGCGGAATGACATACAGAACACTACTAAAACTATTTATAATTAATATAATTGCTTTATTTTTGACGCGAGGCATAGGCGGTGGGTGGCACGCACATCTCCCTGTCACACTACAACTAAATTAAGGTCGAACACCCATTCTTTGCAGCACTCAAGCAATTTTATAGAAGACTATCAAAACCAAGTTATATTAATATATTATATTGGACACCAATTACATACATTGCTCTAATCCCATAGTAAGAAGCTAATGCACAACGGTGGTACCACAACACCCAGACCCGAGACAATATAGTTTTTTTTATTATTTCTATATTGACCCGACCGGGAATCGAACCCGGGACCTCGGAGCGGCGACGCCTTGAAACCCAGCGTACTACACCACGGAGGTCGTCACTCAAGTTCACACCCAAGTGTCTTCAAGTTACCTATGATAAGCCAGACTTAATTTTATTAACTTTATAGATTTACTAGCGGTCCCCCACGTCTTCGTCCGCACGTTTTGAGTTTGCTCCCTCCCCTCCCGTCGCAGTGTGATGTTCGATAGCCTAAAGCTTTTATCGATATATAAATTATCCAACACAAGAAATATTTTTCAAATCGGTTCAGTAGTTCCTGAGATTAGCGCGTTCAAGCTAATAAATAATCAAACAAACTCTTCAGGTTTATTTATAATACTAGTATAGATTTCATATTAATTAATCTTAACGACCTCCATGGTGTAGTGGCTGAGCACGCTGGGTTTCATGGCGTCGCCGCTCCGAGGTCCCGGGTTCGATTCCCGGTCGGGTCAATATGGAAATCAAAATTTGCTATATTGTCTCTGGTCTGGGTGTTGTGGTACCACCGTTGTGCCTGATTTCCATAACACAAGCGCATAGCTACTTACTTTGGGATCAGAGCAATGTAAGTGATTGGTGTCCAAATACATTTTCTTTAAATCTAAACGACCAATTCCAAGTCAGTAAGGTCCGCAACTGTTAAAATTAAATGACATCCAATCAGCCACAGAACGTCGGTACCAGGAATCGACCACCCCAGAGCGAATTAAGAAGTTATGGCGAAGGAGTCATAAAATAACTTCCTTTACTAAACGGTCGGAAAATTATTATTCCATTTGCGGACAAAATTAATCGGGAATGTTTTTATGCAGACAGATAAATAAATATCCTTTGGACATTCCCACACATCGCCATCTAGCCCCAAAGTAAGCTACTCAAAGCTTGTGTTATGGGTGCCAGACAACGGATATAATACTTAAATACTTTTTTTTTGTAAATACATACATGATATACATAGAAAACACCCAGACCAATACAAACAGACATGTTCATGCACACAAATGTTTGTATTGTGCGGGGATCGAACCCGCACCCGCTGCGTAGTAGGCGATTTCTCGACCACTACACCAGACGGGTCGTCAAAAATATATATAAAGTACCCAATCTAAATACTCGAGCGAAACTCAGGGGATGGGGAAAATAAAGCGAGGAGCGGAAAATGAGAAGAACTTGGATATCCAATCGAAGTAGATACGGCTTGCTGAATCACTAGTCGATGGAACAGGGTCCCTGTTTTTGAATCACTCGCGTCAAGACGGCGTATGATATTCATTGATTAATCTAAAATTTGGGAATAAAACTCAGTTAAAATTTACACAGAAGGTTTTTGAGTTATGTTGTTACAATAGAGTTATCGCGTTTCCTTTTTTAACACAGCGGTATACACTATCCTTGCGACCCATATCTAAAATAAATAAAAGAAGGTATTTGAATGATTTCCTTTGATTATTCATTCATTTTCGTACGAAAATCACACGCCATTTCCAAGCGAGTGGTCCAAAAATAGAACTTCAGATTATATACTTTACATGGTGAAGACGGGGCGCAATCTAGTCAAAACTAAATGACATTATCAGTAAAGTTTTGGTGCAGCTAAAAGATTTTGCGAGCATACGTGCTTTTGTAAAGATTCAAATTTCAAAGTGCAAAATTGGAATCGAAAAATGAACAATACCTTTCATTAAAAACTTGCCTTTTTATTAGACATCTAGTCAATACGTAGTATAACTAACATTGCTATGGCATTTTGTCTACAAAACTCTTAACCCCATCCCTTTTAAATGTGCAACGGAAACTCGTCCGAAACTCGTTTTCGTACATGAGGACTAATACACGTACCCTCAACTGCAGATGATCACTGATACCTATTGCCAAGTTTATAAAGACCATTATGGAGCTCGATATTTGTGTTGCCCTGTATACAGAATTGGCTAAATGGTCTATCGGAGTCAACGCTCTGCAGATTCGGCCATCTTGTATTTTTGGACAAGCTGTTCAAGTATCGAGATAAGAGTATTACATAAATTGAGGTCTAATGTATAGTATTTCATCATGTTTATTTACTTAAAACCTTTTGTAAAATACCTAGATTAAGAATAGTTGAAAGCACCATCACGCCCGCTGACTATTTTCAAATGAGCCTTAGAAAATATCCAGGAAGTAAATAAATAATCATTACAGAATCTGTAATAATAAATAATCTAATGTAGAAGACGAATGACAGAGCAAAAGCCAAAATTTATAAATTAATAAATGAATATTGGACACCGATCACATACATAGCTTTGATCCCAAAGTAAGTAGCTAACGCACTTTTGTATGGAAATCAGAAACAACGGTGGTACCACAACACCCAGACAAGAGAAAATCCAGAAAGTTCGGATTGCTACATTGACCTGATCGGGAATCGAACCCGGGACCTCGGAGCGGCAACGCCTTGAAACCCAGTGTGCTTAGCCACTACACCACGGAGGTTGTCAATTTTTCTAAGCAAGATGCATATGGCAGTAAACATATACCTACCACTACCCCAAAATTTTCCTCTGGAGATACTGCGTATCATGCATCATGCGAAAGTCAACACGTAAAACTAAACATTGCAGTATCTTATACAGTTGGAATAAGGGTTATTTTTTACCAAAAATGTATAGCCTTATTAGTCACATTCTGAGCTATACTTATTGCTTATGTGCTGCAGAATCGCAAACCCGTGTGGGAACACGGCGAGCCAGGAAGGAGCGGGTTGCGAAAAAACAGACCGGTCAGCCGAACCGGTCCACGCCAGCCGTCCATATAGCTCGACCACTTTGGAATGATCACCTAGAGTCTACGAAACGTTCATCACTAACAACATATTGGTATTGATTTCATATTGGTTTGTGCATATATTATTATGCTTGATTATTATTGCGTTGGTATATATATATATTAATCACTTATATTTTATAAACATGTGTATTATTTATTTATATTATTCTTTATTCGTATTTATTTTTAATATAATTATTATACAGATATGTTTCTATTTCACTTATTCAGCTCTTCATTTTCTATGCACAAAATACCCCTTCCTATAAAACTCATAATTTATTTACCCAAAGGTTGTCTGGAAGAGATCGCTTATAGCGGTAAGATCGTCTAAATTGTACATTTCCGAGGTGAAGTTTTTTCGTATAAATTGCACGAGAACTGGCACCTAGGTAAGGAATATTCGTCGAATAAAATACAATGCGCCTTATTTGAAAACTTCATCTTTTTGTAATCATTTATGTAAATGATATTTTAAAATTGTTCGTTGTATACTTATTCGATCGGATAAATCTTATCTGACGCTTGTTAAATCGACCCTCAGTAAGTTAAGACTTTGGTTTTAATAGTTATATCGATCAACTCAAAGTTGTCAAACTATACAGAGTAGCATCCAATGCAAATCGGACTTCGATTTTTAAATTCAGCGAAACCGTTAAAGTTTTTGAGTTTCGCAATCTCCCGCGCAGCGTCGTGCGATCATCGCTGCAATGAAAAGAGGTTAGTTGGCGTCGTTAAGTGCGTGATGCAAAACGCATTTTACAAGCTGAGAAAAAATGTCAATATAAATAATGTTGTGTAAATACGAATGAGAAAGAGGACACTTTTCGGCGCTGGATACTGATTCAAAATGGCACGGTTCTAAAAGGATCAAGACGAGATAACTTATAGATAGTGTTACTTCAAAAAACTGTTATTACGTATTGCATTTTACTCTGAAAACTGTCATTGGAATAGTAGAACTAAATATAGTATTAATATAATCTTATTAGTTATGCTGACTAAATAAATAATGAGCTTAATTTTCCCTACTGATAATTAAGGAGACATAACATCAAACACTATAGTAGTTTAAACAGCTAAATGTCTTAAAACCAATTAGCCTAAAGGTCTTAAGTACTTATTTATTAATTTATTTCAAATTCTCACACAAACATTTCAGTTTGTTAATCAAGCTGGTATTCTCGGCCATTAGGAGAACTATTCTGTAATTTAAATAAGCGTTGAGTGATAGTAAAAGACATGATTAGCTCCCTAGGTAGCCACAACTCACCGCCCGCTGTTAGCGACGAAGTGAGAGGAACGAATGCACCCGCTATCGTAATCCACGACAATTATTTAAGGACAATCGTGAAATTGCTTGAACACTGTTTGTGTCCCAACGAATGAAACCCATTGTCCCGAACCAGCTCATAGAGAATGTTGTTTTGGTCAGCGACGAGCGACTCAGGGGTGGATTTACAAACGATACTGATGCTAAAAAATTTTTTTAATGGAAAATACCCACAAAATCAATGTATTATTGCGATTATATTAGCGAGCGTGTCAAAACTACTCGAAGTTTACTAGTTACGGCGTAGTATTTCGTAGATACGCGCAAGCTACGCGCGAGGGGGCGGGTTTCCCCATTCGTTTTGTTTTTTGGATGTTGTGAAAAGCTTCTCTTTTATAAAATTTGCATTTATTTTTTTTACTGTTTTTATATAAGCATAACTTATATTATCATCCCAGAGTTAGATGTCCGACTATTAGGTGAATCTATTTAACAGATTTACCAATAATTCGGGGACAGTAGATCGATTCTGAAACGTTGCACCAATTTGTTCCGTATCTTCAAATGTTTGTCCCGTTATGCTCAAGCACAACACTAGACTTAACATCGTTAGTATTGCTGCTTCATGCGATAACGCATAGTGCAATTTCCCGACAAGACAAGCGTATTTGCTTCCAGTGGTGAGTGGACACAATTCCATTACGAACATTCCGCTCACCGTTCTTTAGTGCCTCACTAACTCCGTAATTCCTTAGCTCTGTAATTCCTAAGAACGGTGATCGAGTTAAATTCTAACAATCAGCTTTAACTCAGCTAGTTTGGGCTTGTTTTATTTGTAGAAAATGTTCTGATTTTATTTCAATTCTTTAGAGAAATGTAGCGACTGCTTCTTGCGTTTGTTTTGATTCGCTTTAAACAATTCTAATGCTGTCTTCGATTCGTTTTTAGTATTATTAACTTTTAAAGACTACGTTTATGTCAATATCCGAAGTATTATATAACGTAATACCTTTTATTTGTAAGTACTATTAAATATTAAATTCTATTCGGAAAACACAAATCCCCATAGTGCCTTATATGTCATTGGAATAGAAGATTATTATCATATTTTAGTATGTACTTGATCCTCTAAACCCGCGTTAAAATTTGCTAAACATAAATCCGTAAGCTTATGTTTCCTATAGATGGCCGGAAGCTTTATGAATAAACTACGGGTCTTTCAAGGGTTCTGTGTTTTCAAAACTCAGTTTCCCAAACAAAAGAAACCCTTTGCAACCCCAGTTTCGTTGAACAACAGCAAACTACAAGCGACTGCGATGTTTCTCTGTAATCTGCTACACGTTGAACGGAACTTAACGACAAGCCTCCTCTAAACAAACGACTAACTATAGCTAGGGCTGCCAAAGTAAGAATCAAAGCTTAAATAAGTACTCTTATGCAACAGCACCATGACGTCATAGGTGATGGTGATTTGATGAAAAAGTATGGATGAGGTCAAGCCAGCAAATTATCTGTTCTTAAGAGATTGTGTGTTTTGTACAAATTCTGGAATCAAGCGGACAAATGAGACAATTCGGCGCAATGTCGATGAAATTGTTTATGACGTAATTCGGAATGTTGCAAGGATAGCATGAAATATGTTTAGATAAGGTTTTGAAGTCTTAATCAATACCTATGTATTGACGTTCATATAGTGCCCTTTTTACTAAGGGGCACGTGCAGGAATAAATCACTATCATTTGTTATAAAACTAGGAGATTTACTTATTTTTTTTAAATAAGTAGTATATAAACAAATTAATCAAATTATTTTAAACAGTGCGGGACAGCCCTAAAATTGAAAACACAACATAAACTATCGAAGCAAATAAGTACACAAAGCATCGCTATGAGAAACCAACAGACAGAAGATCAAGGCAAGATTATTATCGCAATTCAATTACAACATTAGAAATAGTATGTAGTAAAAAAATAATTATATTCTCTTTTATCTTTAAGATCTGATCTTTATCTGCTTATAAACGACTTCAACATTTTAAAATTATATAAGCATACCCTTACAACCAAATATCACCGTCAATCAGCGTTATATTTGCCGGTGTGCGTCTATCTCAAGAATTCATCTGTTGACGACAGATCCTTTGTACGAGTAAGTAGATCCTCACTCTGCCTTATCAACCAAAGGATTTCCAAACGACCGATCAAAGAAAACCTCTACAACTTCAAAATCAAATTACATGAATCACTACAACTGCCATACCAGACCATGCGTGTGACCTGCAATAAATTAAGCTCTGTGTGAAATGTTCTCATTCGTTCCAAACACGCGTAACTCCGTTGGAAACAAGATAACTAATCAAGCTTGGTGTCCACTAACTTACTGGTACTGAATAGGACTCGCTGGCCTGACCACATCTCGGACTAACGAGGTAATTGCGTGAACGCAGATCGCAGGGTTATTATGTAACTTATTGGAAGCATGTGATTACAATCCGTGTGTGCTAGATTTTGCAAATTTTGGTGAACTCAAATGTATTTATAAACATACGCTAGCAACGCCATAAAAGAGTGTGAAATTATCAATAAATTTAAAAATAAGCTAAAATTGTATTTCGATTCAAGTACCGGTTTTTTTTTAATGTGGATTATCTCATATTTATTTAAAAACTTTATTGCACAAATAAAAGTGTACAAATGGTGGACTTAATGCTAATAGCATTCTCTACCAGTCATACCTTTAGATCATGCAGAGAAATTGTTATGGGTGAAGGAGAATATTGTAAATAGAATTCAACTCATTATGAATTAAATGTAATTTTGTTTGAGCATAAACATCTTTAAACATTTAACACCCAAAATACGCAAATTAACCATGTGTATTTTATTTGTGATATGGAATAAATGGTTACCCAAAATGAAACAAGTGCCTTCAAGTATATCCAGGCAGAGTACTTGCAGTACTTGACAAAGAGTACGCGCTTACTTTGGAGCTTTTAAATAATGCTATGTGCTTTTAGACAACTTGC
Organism: Pyrausta purpuralis; assembly: GCA_963924145.1. NCBI lineage: Eukaryota > Metazoa > Arthropoda > Insecta > Lepidoptera > Crambidae > Pyrausta > Pyrausta purpuralis. Next base: position 23,211,426 of record OZ001659.1, read on the forward strand.
AAACAACTCTAATGCAAAAGTTTCTCTTATGAGAAAATACAATCCAGAACGTCAAGACGAACATCAAAATTTCATGTAGCACGGGCACAAAATGTATAAGAATTTTCCTTATAATTCGATCAGACGTCATAAACTTGCTATACAATGGCGATTCGTTTAGGTAATAGCCGTCCGGTATTAGCTTTGCTATTTGCTATGGCTTCATACGTGCTAACTGCACTTTACGCAACTAGATACTATCAGGTTTAGGTGTCTGTGCTTTACGAGAGCGAGCTTTTATTGTTACAGCCAGTGCTTTTAGCGATTAAACTGAAAAAGGACTTATTAAGTAAATGATGCAAAGGCAATTCTTTTAAAAGTTTATTTATAATTTATTGCACAACCAAAAAGTACAAAAAGTGGACTTAACGCCACACGGCATTCTCTACCAGTCATACATTTAGGCTAAGTAGAAATAATTATTGTGGGCGGTGCTTATACTGTAAGTGTAATCACAGTTCGACGGATAAGTGAAATTAAAAACACATTTTTTTTTTTAAAACCTCTCATATAGGTATAAGAAAAGCCATAAGCCTCTTTAAGTCCAATGTCCGCTACTAAACTGAACGTGGTGTTGTGACTATAAGTTATCGCCTAATATAAAGGACTACTTACGAGGTTACCATTTCCATTAATGGCTCGTTCTTAGATAACGAATACTTAAATAGATAGCATGCATAAATCACGTCATCGGGTCTACACGTGAAAAAGCTAGAACGATTCAAATGCAAATGACAGTCGCAAATAACTGCGTTGACTTAAATTTCCATCGCGAGAAATGTGATCTAGAGATAGACGTGGCACGCAACAGATAAACTTGGAGGAAAGTGCTCTATCGGGGCTGTATTATGAAACAAAATAGCAATTTGCTAAACAAAAAATTATTAACCACTTTACGGGGCGCTGAACAAAACAATAAAAAAAATATTGTGTCTGGATACCGCCCCGGAAAGAGTTGAGTTGAGAGTGGTAGTACTCTAATTGCTGTCATATGTACGGACAACAACTTTCCCCGTCTAGGTAAACACTGCGGTATCTTATTCAGTTGTAATAAGGGATAGTTTGCGACAAAATTTTGTTGGGTAGCCTGATTTGCTGGCCACTGTACAATAATACATACACGCTTTTGAACATCCCTTCTATATTTTCTTGGTCTTACATTAACTGCACAACCAAATTTTTAACAAACACGGCTATTCGCTAATAATGAAAAAAGATGGTGGGAGAACCAAAATACAACATTGGAGGACTTCTGTCACTATTTCTCTAGCAATTTAAATATACAAAATTTGCGTATACGTGCATCATTTTTTATTAATAAGCAAAAATCGAGACTATAGATTCACGTTATTGGAAAAAAATGCAAAATACAATATTTAATTGAGATAACCTCACTTCATTTAACAACTTTTTCTTATGACATCCAGCTATTTGACATTTCTATGTCCGCAAATAGTCTGTGACGTCCCAATAACATACATACTTGAAGCTTGGACTTGAAGTCATAACTTTAAAATACACAATACAATACAAAATACAATAAAATACAATACAATTTAAAATACAATTCATCGCTGTACCTGCGGAAAGGTGGTCGACCAACTCGCTCACCATGGCATCTCGTGTAGCAGAAGCGCCGGCAGGATCCCCCGACATGCCAGTTTGAACGATGTCATCCGTCGGGCGCTTGCTAGCGCACGTATTCCAGCCGTTTTGGAACCTAACGGCCTCGTGCGTAGCGATGGTAAGCGGCCCGACGGCATGACTCTAGTTCCTTGGATGATGGGCAGGCCCTTAGTGTGGGACGCTACTTGCGTCGACACTTTGGCACCCTCTCATCTTCCTTTAACTGGTAATAGGGCTGGATCAGCAGCTGCTTCTGCTGAAGTCCTCAAACGGCGCAAATATGAATGTCTAAGTGAGACTTACATGTTTGAGCCGTTTGGGGTCGAAACTCTGGGGCCGTGGGGACCAAGTGCCCATAAATTGTATCGTGAGATTTCAAAACGCCTAGTTTTGAATTCTCACGATGCAAAGGCTGGCCTCTATCTTGGCTAGCGTATAAGCTTGGCTATTCAAAGAGGCAATGTGGCCAGCCTCTTGGGCACCTTTCCACGGGACGGTGACTGACTCAGGCTCGTTTTGAAATTTTAGTTTAAAAAAAAACTGTTTATTTTTAAATAAAATATAGCATATTAGCTTATTTAATGTCGAAATACACTGATATGAATTGTGGAAGGTGCGATAAAATATTAAAGCTGCCAGTCAGCAGTCGCAATGGCATTTGTACAGTAATATCACTTCGATACTGACAATGATAAGTCGTCGACGACAATCCGGTATCGCCACCCGTTCATCCGTCCCCCGCATTTGAATACTCAAGGTGTTCTGTTTGCACCAATCACGGGCTGATAGCACCTCATTTATTGCAAAGAGACAATTTCTCACTGCGTAAGTAAAAGAAAATAAATGCAGCCAATTTGTTGAGCGATTCGATAAAGTTGGGATAATACGTTAGGTAGTTAGGTTAGTGTCAGTGTTGATAAACTTTCGAACTCGTAGGAGTAAGCTTATGGTTGGATATATGTTTATGCTGAAGACCTGGTAATGTTGATAATAGATGGTTGGATACAGTACAAAAATCTAATGACCAATGAAGATCAGCATAAAAAAGTTTCACTATAATTTCAGAATTACAGAAAGTACAATTATTTTAAATTATTATGTGACAACGTGTTTGGTGTATTGGTTAGAGCTCCTGATTATTACGGCGGCCGTCGCGGGTTCGAATCCTGCAAGGGGCAAATGTTTGTGTTATGAGCACGAATATTTGTACCTGAGACATGGATGTTTAATATGTATTTAAGTATTTATGTGAGACGTCCCCGTCATAATCGTTGTCTGGTATTCGTAACACAAGGAAGAAAATTCCTTAATTCGAAACCAAGACAATTGGTGTGTTGTCTGGGGAATATTTATTTTATTATTTATCCGTAGATAAAACTTTGACAAAACTGATTTGATTCGTCCATCCTAGTACAAAACCTAGTACATAACCTAAAACAAAATAATAATAAGTAAACTTACTCACACCCATTTTGACGACGACGACGATTTGAGACGAATGCAGAATATGGCTTAAAATACTTAATATACCCTGTTGAATCACTTTTGACCGGCGCTTTATGAAATTATACACTTTAACTTTGTGCATGTTGACCTTTATGAGTAAAAAAACAGATGTTTCTACACCATAGACCGCAAACAGATCCGGTTGCTGTCAGTTATTGATTAAAATTCGATTTTTTTTTCTCGCAATTTTTTTCGTATATGTCGTCACCATACCACGAATTTTTTTGGTTCTATTTTTTCATTTTTGAATACATTTTTTTTATTACAAGCATAGGTTATTTATTCAGTAACAATAAGCTTTTTACAGAATGATAATAGGTTGTTTCAATAAGATTTTATAACTGTTTACGTAACGTGTAACCTGACACCGCGCGAATTGCGAACGCGCACGCAGTCCACCGCGGAAACGCGACCGCCACCGCAATTGCGCCTTAGGAGGTTAAGTAAAAATATTTTTAAAAATTAAACCGCCTAAAAATCCCGAGTCTAAAGCTTAAAATTACGCATTCTCCCTTTACTTAGGAAAAACAAATTCATCTGGAGTCGGTGCATAATGATGAGTATAGACTATTGGTGTAGGTAAGCTTAATACTATTTTTAACCGACTTCAAAAAAGGAGGAGGTTATCAATTCGACTGTATGTTTTTTTTTATCATTTTTTTTTTGTATGTATGTTACCTCATATCTCAGTCGTTTGTCGACCGAATCGAAAAGTTTTTTCACCTACTTAGAGGGTATACCTTCTAGTTGGTCCCATTTTTTCCATTTTGGGATCTGATGATGGGATCTTGGTGTATTTGAGGGAAACCCTCAAATTTTAAAGGCACGTATAGTGTTTCTTTACTAGAATCTTAATGTTGACGTGTTGTTACGTCTGATAGTCAACATTTTGTGGGGCTGAGCTGATGGTGGAACTCCTTAACGCCTAGGAGTTCAGTAATTATAATGACGAAACTTATGATAGGTAATTTATAGCTTCGTAAAAATAGAATCATAAGGTGCAACTCCCCCCCCCCCCCTCTTATGTAATCACTAAAAATAAAGAAAAAAAATAAACTTTAAAAAAGTAAAAACCGACTTCAAAACCAAAATGCACTAAAAAGTCTTAAATAAACTCTTTACCATTGAAAGGAAAGGAATCCGTTTTAGGCAAAGAATTTCTTTTTGGAATCGGTGCCATCACTTTGACCATCAAGCATCAACTATCACAGCACCGACTCCAAAAAGAAATTGTTTGCCTAAAACGGATTCCTTTCCTTTCAATGGTGAAGAGTTTATTTAAGACTTTTTAGTGCATTTTGGTTTTGAAGTCGGTTTTTACTTTTTTTAAAGTTTATTTTTAATAATACTAGCTAAATACTAACTATGTTCACTGCGCATTGTAATTGTCCATGTACGCCGGTGCAAGCTGTAGTGATGTCCACTGATGTCTCGATAATCTTCTGAGACATCGTCAAGCCTGTAGCTGTGCCTTTACAAGATATGATCAACACAATCGACATGCCTAATAAACAAAGAGGTATTTTATAAAACATGTAGGTAATAGTAAAAAAATGTGAAAACTTAGATAATGTGTAGTCTTGTTCTGGAAAATCGACGATAGGAAAAGGTAATTGTCACCCGCTGAAAAACATGTTCGTGGCACACATCTTGCTAGACCTTAGCTGCTGAGCCCTTAGGATTTTCCATTTACTTCATTTTCTTTCTTATCGAAACGTTCCAGAAATAAAAATGAACAACGGTATAGTGTAATGTTATAATTGTATATTAAAACAAGGTACCACTTTTACCACCCACATACTTCAAAATGCTACATCTGCTGAACTTAGAAAAACTATATTCTTCATAACATAAACGTCTAGACGCGCATAAAAAGGGTCCTCAGACAATGTTCCCGCTTCGAAGATGGTATGCAAACTAGATACAAGCTAGCCGTTTAAATAAATATGCCCGTATATTCCTCGCCAGATTTACTGTAATGACACATTTGCTCCGGCTAGTTTATAGCACATTGTGAACAAATACTTAAGCCGCTTGCTGTGGGGAGGTTCGCTATTTCAATATCGATAAATTTAAAATTGAAAATTTACATCTATTAGATTAACAGTCTGCTGTGTATAGGAAAACTTCGTTAGTGCATACTTAAAATTTATTAAAAATCTAACTGTTGTGCATTCGCGCTTATTTCAAAGGCATAAAGAGGACGTCAGTTGTCTTAAAATGTGTCAGACTCATCAAAGATTCACCTACGATGAAGAACTTTATTATTTTTGTTGCATTATTGAAGTAAATTTACTTTTTAGCTCGGGGAACAACTGCTCAAGGGAAGGTACTCTCAATTTTGAAACTAACCCACGCCGATGCTTGAAATAGCCAAAACGATGGCACCGACTCCAAAAAAAAATTGTTTGCCTTAAGAGTGAAGAGTTTATTTTAGACTTTTTAGTTCATTATGGTTTTGAAGTCGGTTTTTACTTGTTTAAAGTTAATTTTATTTGCTATTTTTAAGTGATTCCAGGAGGGATTGCATCTTTTGACTCTGTTTTTTAATAAGCTACAAATTACCTATCATAAGTTCTATCATTGAAATTACTGAACTCCTTAGGCGTTTAGGAGTTCGACTATCAGCTGAGCTCCACTCAATATTGACTATCAGACGCAACAAAATGTCTTCATTAAGATTCTAATACGAAAACACTGCCTTTTATATTGTAGGTTTTCCCTTTATTGCACCAAGATCCCATCATCAGATCCCGACTTGGCAACAATGGGATCAACTAGACAGAATAACCTCTAGGAAGACGAAAAAAAATTTCAAATCGGTCGACAAATGACTGAGATATGAGGTAACATAGCTAAAAAAACATACAGTTGAATTGATAACCTCCCTTTTTGAAGTCGGTTAAAAAAACTCATCGATCGTGCTCAAGATCTCATAGACATGATTTAAACCTGCTGTAGGATATTCCTATTCACACCTGCAATTACAAAACACGGATAATAAGCCCAAAGGGACGCCAAGTCAACAAAATCGAAAGTCTGTTTGTAGCAGCCACGTGAAATGCCCCATCATTTCACCAAACACAGTTCAATTCCGATACACTTTACATAAATACCAATATTGCTCTTAAAGATTTGGAATAGGGTAGCAAATAGCCTGGTGGTGAAGAGAAAGATAAATATAGACAAACATTGAGTGTGAACAGTTTACACACACTGGCAATGTGTGGGCTTCAAGGTTGACCCTTTGGACAAGGATGATTTAAATCAGGCAATTTTCATGGCATAAGAGGCAAATATTATTAAAGCATGAAAAAACTCTTCACGTTAAAAACAGAGGGAAAATGAAGAGACCTACAAATTGAAAATTCCTATTGGCAATATAATAGAAACACCTGATACGGCTTGACAGGTTCTTAGAGAAGAAAGAAGGCCCAGGACAAGTGTACAAAAAAATCAATGTCACATCGTACCAAGGGGTCAACAGGAAAGCAGGAAACAGTTACTGCACCGACAAAAGCGCAGCTCTTAAAAGTTATAAAAGAAAAAGTCGATTGGTTAAGTATCACTATAAAAATAAATCCATGTTGGATCCTCAATTGTCAACCTAGAACTTAGTTGCGTTTAATTTATTTGTGAGCATAGAAATAAAGTCTACTATATGCCCAGTAACATAAAAATCTTAACAAATTATGCATTTGGTAGCAACCCTAGCCACCAAGCTCCTTACTGAAGTGAAATGTCTTCGTGGGCGATATTATTCGTTGTCGTCTCGAAATTTTCATTAATATTCACGAATTTTACTACCACTTTCAACCTTATTGTATATTTGAGACATTTATGGAACAATATTGCAAATGAGACTGCTACTGAGATTTCTATTGAAAACAAACGAAGCTTTGAAAACTGAAACAACATTTATCGAAACTGCATACCTTGGTTACCGAAGAGACATTCATATCGGTATTTTATCGAGCTGAATGAAGATCATTACAATGGTAAGTGGCATAGGTAATAACAGAAATGCAACCTTTAAAAAAACGTGTCCTTATTGCGATTTTGCTTAGACAGTTAAAAGCTTTGCTTTTGAACGGATTAGCAAATTCGTATTGCAATTTCGTAAAATCCACTCTGCAGATTAGCGTGGGACAGCACTACACGAGTGATTGAAATAGGACTTTTAGGTGTTCTTGTTGTTGTTGCATCGCAATACCAATTAGGTGACTCTACTAGTTGAGTGGGAAGTGAGATTTGAAGCAAGATAGCAATACGCCCCAAGGTTCTTACAGATTCCTTCTAGTCAGTATTTACATCGAATAACTGCATTTATTAAGGTATTATCGATTACAACCCTCTAAAATTGGCTCTAATATACTGTACGACAAAACAACATTACTAGCCGTCAGTCAGCAAAAACATAAACGGATGTATTACCGTTCCACCTAGACGGATGTGGTCTGATGCTCGCATAGAATAATGTTCTCCGACTCATCAAAATTCCTTCCTAATACACTACTGTCCATAATGATACCTTTTCTGACAAACAAATCAATAACTTTAGGTAATTATGGCTGCAAAAGACCAAATGACTTGAGAGAATAGTAGCACAGTTTAGACCTTTGTCAGTGATTCCTGTTAGTAGATCGTTAGTGTAAAATAAATAAATTGCTTGAAAGTTAGTTAAAACAGAATAATGTAACTTAATGAATTTAGGTACGAGTATAAATTATTGTGACAGAACGCTTTTGCCTATTTCTTACGATGTATGTACGTCTTGCTTTCGGTTGTTTATGTCGTTTTTCGCACATATCTAGTCGAATAGAAGCCCATTAAAAATAATAGTTAAAAATATGGTTAAGAGTACAAAATAAACTGGGACCGACACTTTGGCTCACAAAAGCTCTGGTTTTAACTTCCCACCAAAGTCCAGACATCTATTTTTGTTTCTTGTTACTAAGAAAATACCAGAGAGCACATTAACTATCTTTCATAGGAAATCCAATGCGCCACGGCAGTTACCGCACAATAGACCTGTGTTTTCAGCCATTCGACCAGCCTTTAAAACCGATTACATTTGTCACGCACTCTGGAACCCTTACTACAGAACGTGACTTAATCTTGTCTAGTATTTTTTTAACAACAATTAAGAATCTAGAAAGAACACCTGATTTATAATTACATTTTTAGGGTTCCGTAGCCGAATGGCAAAAAAAAGGAACCCTAATAGTTTCGTCAATTCTGTCTGTCCGTCCGAATGTCACAGCCATTTTATTCTGTAACTATAAGCATCACACTGTTGAAATTTGGTAGGAAGATGTATCCTGTTAACTGCTTTACGATTATTATAAACAAAATAAAAAATAATGATATTTACAGGGCTCTCATACATGAAACTATAACTGATTTTTTTTTGTGTTTCTAAAACCATTTTCTTTTAAAGTCTAACGTTTCATAGCTAGACGCTTCTAAAGTGAAAAAATGGGCGTCCCCCCCTATATAACTTCTAAACTAAGCGAGTGTAAATTTTGAAAAAGAATTATATTGTAGATCGTAACAAATACTTTCAACGAAAATTGGTTCGGACGGGATCGAACGAGAAGTTTTTGAGATATAGCACATTTTCAGCAACCGCAAACATAACTTTGTTCTTCATACAAATACCATGAAAAACAAAGTTATATTTGCTGTGAACAAAATATTGTGGTATTTTACTAGGTGAAAGTAAGTGGATTCCCTAATTTAGTCAAAGTTGGCACGGAACCCTCAGTGCGCGAGTCCAACTCGCACTTGGCCGGTTTTTGCTTTTATATTGTTTTGTCACAATACAAACTTCATAATATAACTTGCACTTGTAAAATCCAACTTTGTCTGTGTGACAGACGAGGAATCGAACCCCGTGTCTTACGCTATCCTTCCTCCATCTTAACCGATTGTTAAATATTTGTAAAAATATTTCCTTCGGATATTGTGAGAGCAATCACGCAAAATTGATGACGTCGCGCAGCCTACGCGTTAAAGTAAGCCCTTGCAAAATTCAACAGGCTTGCTAATGTGACGGTGGCCGAGTGGTATAGGCATATACCCGGATAACGTAAGACACGGGGTTCGATTCTTCGTCTGTCACACAGCCAAAGTTGCTTTTTACAAGTGCAATAAATTTATTACACCTGATTTGTTGTGTTACATTATTTCTTTTTATGGTATAATCAGAATTAATTCCTGGTTAGGTCCATAGTTGCTTGACACATCATATGATTGATGTGGTAATGAGCTATCTCCCACGTTTTTACTGGAAGAAAATGCTAGGCCCGCTCTTGACCGCATATAAGTAATAGTTCCGCCCCAAATACATTTATTCTTTGAGAAATCACCTCTTTTTTGGCAGATGTCAACGCTGCTGTTCGGCTGTATTTAGAAACACACTGGTTTGTATAAATAGTAGTCCATACCATGTAATTCACAACATATTTCTTTTGCAAAGTACATGCTTAGCGAACATGTTACGGGACATGTGGAATGAGATAGATTTAAACTCTTTATCACAGGTACTGTGAATTACATTAGATGTTTCAAAAAGTATATATAATTACGGCGATTGTCCGTCAAGATCAATGTCTCATCAGACAACGAATACCCTAACACATAACGGTAGCTTGCAAATCAATATACAACTTATATCTAGAGATAAGGTAACTTTTATTAATACGAGCCTATGTCGGAAGCGGAGTAGAACATAATGGCAATCGAACTTTTAATTACGGCTACAGATGGGTAAGTGATTTCGAGGGGAATTGAAAACTTTATATTGCCTCTAAAGTTGGGCAACAGTTGGTTTATGAACACTAAAGAAACATCGCTCGATCTAGCTAGCAAGACATTCGGCTCATTGAAATTTTTGCCCCATTGTTAGTATGGTCTTCGTTTGAAAATAACCAAGTGTTAATGTAAAGTTAGCCTGTAACGTTCCACTTCAGGGCAAAGACCTTGCTACAAATCTAAGGTAGTTTGAGCCAATCTCCACCACACGGGCTCAGTGCGTTTTGGTAGAGGGGTGTTGTTTGGAAGGTAACAAAGGCCTCTGACTAGGCTTGACCACTAATATCAACCGATATTAGCCGAGATCGATCGACCGGCTTAACGTGCCTTCTGAAGCACGGAGATGCTCGTGAAATACGTCACTTATATGGTCGGAGCGGTTACCTATCCAAACACGACCGCATCGTAGGTTGTAGTAAACTTTGGTATCGCTACCAAAGCGCTGCTACTACTGCGCTACGAGAACCCATTTAACCTTGCCTTCACGATAAGGATAAACCTTTTGTGGATAAAAATATTATTCCTTGCGATAGTGCAGTTTGCTAAGAAGCATTAGAAAGAATCATCGCTTACAGGAAACATGTTTCCATTTAAAACCCTAAAAACCCTTCCTAACCGTCATGGTTTATTTGGATGTATTCGGAGGAGACAGTGCTTTTAGTCGTTTATTTAGTACCTTATTATAAACATATACAATTCGATAGAGCCAACTCACCCAGAAAATTATAAAAACATTTGCATTTCACATGTGATCAAGTCATAAAGGTTTATAACGTCTACTACACTCTCATAAGTACAGCCAGATCTCGTATCACTGAACACTCCAGTCCAGACCAGCTTTCTTCGTGCGCGTGACTTTATCGGCGCGGGCGCATAGTCACGAGCGACGTCGTTCGGCGGAATACATTTACCCTCATACTGAGAGATTGTATCCCCTAATAAAGACTGTTGCGACATAGGAAGTAAGTTATATAAAATTGAAATTTTTTTGTACATTTAAGACCCTTTACACACTGCGACTTGTAGCAGCGATGCCAGACGCTGGAAATTTACAAATTATGTACTGAATTTTGGCGACTGCATCTATTCTATCGCGCGACTGCATCGATGCAAAAATAAATCTGTTCATCGCATGAGTCGCGATGCTGAAGCGCGTTTTCAAAACACGCGACTGCATCGATACTAAAAGTCACAGTGTGTAAGGGGTCTAATCGGTTACAGTACGAAACTCACAGACAACTTCTCAGTGGTCGAAATCTCCGCAAAAGCTAGTTCACCCTAAAACATCTAATGAATGGCTTTATTATTACTTCCAACAAAACTTTCTGCCCTTATCCAATAAGCTTTAAGTAGTAACCTTTCACACAAGCTTTGAATCTCAAGTTACAAAATTTACAAAACAAATAATGACAACTATACATTGTTTGCCGAATAATGCTCATGTGAATTGACGATCACATATTTGGCTTTCTGTTACCAACCTCGAAGAACTAACCGCAGTACTGACATTGGAGCTCGCTAGCCAGCTCTTATAATAGACAATTTGCCGTGGATTCTTCACACAAACTGGTTGCAAATGAACAATTTATTTTTAGAGTACCGTTGGTCGGACATCACAATTATGATGTTTTGTCTTGATCTGCCGCTTTGCACGTGGTTGAACTGGATAGTAATTAGGTTTATTCAAGTAGTTGAGTCACTATATGGGCACATCTTAGAAAGTCCATGCGTTATTATAAATTGAGTCTATTTCTGATAAATGATTTATAATTTATAACACGAAGGGTTTTATTTCATGGAAAATCAATTGTTGGAAATTGGCTTGCTGCTGCACTGAATAAAAAGTTTCACGGGTAACTGAGGGAAACACACTGTATATAATTACTAAATCAAACCGCGCCTGAACAAAAAAAACTCAGCAATATATTACAGTATTTAAAAAATTGTATATCATTCGATTTTTCTTCTTTTTCTGACACAGTTGCTTTTTATAACAATTTGTAACTTGTATATCTTAATAAGGACATATACACCAAATGATCTGAAACCATAAAAGAATACTCACAAAAATCTTTTTTCGTCACAAGCACATCTGATGGTAAGCCTGCCGCCGAGACGCTGTAGTCTATAAACCTGATATTATCAATAGTTTAATGTAATTAAGAGGCCCAATATGACCAGTACCTCAAAGAGCCTATTCTACCGATAAGTGATACAAATGAATCGCGCTGGATTGTAGGAGCGGTCGCCGACCCTGCCCAAAAAGCTGGCCGTCGAGACCGAGTGCTCTTGCGCTCTTTATGTGAAAGGTGCGGCTGCAGTCACTGGCAACTTAAGAAAGTAATAAAAAAGTCAATTACACTACCTTTAGCCTAAAAGGGGCTAAAAATCTGGCCATTTGGGATAAACCACTTATTAGGCGCGAGAAAATTTACCGGCATACACAATCCAGATGTAACCAATTATCATGCTAAAAGATGCAAGTTTTTTAAACAACTGCCAGATCATCGGAGTTAAAACATACGATTACTATGGAAAAATATCGAACGTTTGTAAATATCTAACACAGACAAATAAATTCAATAAACGCAACAGAGTTTATAGTTGGTTTTTAACCTCCTTCAAAAAAGGAGGAGATTATCAATTCGACTGTATGTTTTTTTTGTATCTACGTTACTTCATATCTCAGTCACTTGTCGACCAATTCGAAAAAAAATATTTATTTATTTAAAAACTTTACTGCACAAATAAAAGTGTACAAAAGGTGAACTTAATGCTCATAGCATTCTCTCCCAGTCATACCTTCAGATCATGCAGAGAGATTGTTATGGGTGCAGCAGGAGAATATTGTAAATAGATATTAAAATTGCAACAAATACTATTGTGTAAAATTATACATACCATAATATACATAAACAAAATGTACAGTATAAAAGAATTACGATACATAACTACCAAATGCATACATAACATAACATTTTGTCGCCTACTTAGAGTGTATACCTTTTAGTTGATCCCATTGTTGCCAATTCGAGATCTGATGATGGGATCTTGGTGTATGAGTTCAATAAGTATAATGTCAGAACTTATGAAAGGTAGTTTGTAGCTTCTTAAAGAACAGAGTCATAATGTGCAATTTGCCCCCCCCCCCCCCTTCCTGTAATCACAAAAAATGAGTAAAAGCCTCTTCAAAACTAAAATTCACTAAAAGTCTTAAATAAACTCTTGATCTTTAATTGTTAAATTAAATTAAATTGTTTGACTAAAATGGAGTCAAGAGTTTATTTAAGACTTTTTATTGCATTTTGGTTTTGAGTCGGTTTGCACTTTTTTTTAAAGTTTAATTTTTATAACACACGTGCATTTCGCGAATAGACATTACTCAATGAATGGAACGTGACGTGTAGAGGAGCTCTTCGGGGGAGCTCTACAAATTAACTAAAGCTAGCTTTACAAATACTTTCTAAACAGTACCACTTTGAACGCTTTACATGTTTTATAATTCTAACTTAAAATCATCTCATAAGTCTCGCTACTCCAAAGTTTACCGAGTCATCCAGCACCTACACGATATAAAAGCTTATACAGATATCAATACACGCATATAGCCTATGGGGTATCTCAGCAGACCGCATTCCAACGCTCCGCCCCGCGCCTACCCGCTACATGTTACTACCACCACAACCACATTATCCAACACAAAAACCTTGTAACATCTTAACGTCTTAGTAATAAGGTTGCAATCGCAACGGCAGAAGGTTTCGTAGTTGTAAAAAACGTCGATCAGTCGTTTTTTAACCGCCGCGAAACCACGGAAGGATTAATTCGAAGCAAATAAAGTGTTATGTGGAGACGTCGGTACAAATATCGTTTGGTTAATGCTCCTCTGTCGCCTACAGGAGATTAATTTCGCTAAGCCGATTTCGACGGCGCCATTTCGTTGGAGAAAATTATTTATGTGTGAACTTTTTCAGGATTTACAAAACAAAATACAAAATGGAATTATTTATTTGGGTATTAAACAACAGGATACGAAGGATACTTAGACATAGATTCGCTTAGATAGGTAATCGCTTTGAGTCTACTTGAGTCTGAATTAAATATTTGCATGCTATTTTTATATGGCTGAAAAAGATGAACTTAATACTTAATGAATGCATCTAAACTGTTTCCTTTTTCAAAAGCAAATAAATTTATTTATTTTCTTTTTTGAGTTTGTGTGTCGTCCTCATTATTAACGCTTACATAACGCGTTACACTCCTCTGGACTCAGCTTATAACGTGTCCCTGTCGTGTCATGTGCTTACAGAAATCTAAAGAAAGGGTTAAAACCGCATCTCACTGCACATAAATGTTTGAAAGTGCATCGTTAAGTGCAGTAGGTAATAAGCGCATCGCGATGCCCTTTACCGCGTCACGACCACAGCTTAGCCTCGATTTGAGAACGTTCTCTGCAGTTAGTTAGTCATCGAAATTTTCACTATGACTTTTAATTTACTTTGCAATCCTACATACACACATCTGTTCCGTTACCATGAGTTCACGATGGTTTTACTCGCTAGCGACGACGTAAAAAAAGTCTATGGAAAATTGCAGAGCGCCTCTAGCGGTCCATGTTCCATACAAAAAGTGACGTCGCTAGCGAATAAACCCGTCGTCGCTTTCGAGTAAACTCACAATAGGTAGAATTTCTGTAATTTAATCCTTTTACTGTTTAAAATGCAAAAGTGACTCCTAAAGTACCAATAAGTCGTACTTATATTTAATCCAAATTATTATGAGGCAGAAGTCTAAGACATGACTTATTTGGAACATACGAGTACATTATAATTTCAATTGAGTAGTATTGAAATATTTAACAAACTTTTGTTTGACAATTAACTTTCTCACTTTTACCAATTTATACTCTGTGCCGCGTCAACAAGATTTGTAGGCGAGAGAAAATGGGCGCAAACTCAGATTTATATGTCTGGAATTATACGTCTGGCGTAGGGATTAGAAAGTTCTCGAAGCTAGTTTTCTTCTCAGATCTTGGTTAAGACGAGCTTTAGAAGTTTAGGATTTACTTTTGCTGTAATTCTTCAATGGTTAGGTTAGGTACTGAAATACAACCGTTTTCTGTGCTGTTTTTGGATAAGACGGTCGGAATATATGAATTCAAAAGATATGTCTCAGTAAGTATTTAAACTTTTTTGTTATAAATGTAATAATTGATAAGTTGGCATAAGAATAATATGACAATTTCTTACCGACAAACAAGAATTACTTAGGACTTAACATTGTTTCATCAGTTTAATTTTGCGGAAATCCATTGCTTTTTGTTTGTTTTTTATAGTGTTTTGTCACTATACAAACTTAATATTATAAATTGCATTTGTAAAATACAAATGTGTCTGACAAGGAATCGAATTCTCCCCCCGATTCAGAACCATTCCATTACGGATTCGGTTACGATTCGATAACTTTCAAATATTAATAAAATTATTATAACGTGGATTTATCCGACGGAACTTTTTTATTTTGTTTTTTTATAATATTTTTAACGGAAATTTCATATCGATATCCGTTCAAACTGTGTCGCAGTTTGATCGAATGTCGATATATCAGTTAATTTAAAAATAATAGAAAATCAAGCCGAAACCTAAGTCGAATCGAACGTTCTGAATCGCCCTGCCTTTGTCTTACGCTTTCCGGCGCATGCCTTTACCAATTTTTACAAGTGCAATTTATAAATCCATTGTTATTTATCAGGTAAGTTATTGACGACTCAACTCTGACAACTCATCTTAGTGTCAGCAATCAGCAACTTAAATCTACGTCCTGACATTCAACATGCTGAGACGAGGTTTTAACCAACAAACAAACCGGGCTTACATTCAGTACTTAAGAGTCAACTCAGTATTTGTGCGCAGGAGTGCATCGTCACCACAGATATTATGTGTCCAATGATAGATGATGCACTTAGTTTGTCAAAAAATGAGTTAAAGGTAAACATCGCCCAGCGTTGCGCTAGGTTTGACGGGAGGTTGTTTATTCCACGCTCTGCATAATTGAATTATTCTAAAGGTCTTTTTCACCATCAACAAATAAGCAGTAACCAACGAATCTATACTAATATTATAAAGCTGAAGAGTTTGTTTGTTACTGCTACTGCACCGATTTGAAAAAAAAAGTGTTGGATAGCTTATTTATTGAGTACATTACGCTGCAACGGGAGGGGAGGGAGAAAACTCAAAACGCGCGAACAAAGTCGCGGGGAACGCTAGTAATTCAAACATAAAACGTTGTTTCGTATGAAGTATTGGGCAGATAACGCTAACCAGAACTTAAATGGACAGTATGAAACAGGCCGTACCATAACATATAGAAGCAACATTATGAAACAGGCAGTTAGTGTATTAATAACATATAGTTGCAACATTGTCTCTCAATTTAATTTTCTTGGCGAATATTCCCCACCACACTTCCATTAGAGTCGAATCCGAAACGCTTGGTTCTTACACATTTGGTGCTATAGTGTCACCTATTCAAACAGTTGTCTTTGCATCGTCACCGTCCAGTAACGAGCTAGTGTTTGTGCAAGCTCTTGAAAGCTCTCGAGGCTCTGCCTAGCCCTCGACACGCCTGCGCCCTGATGAGGAATTTGACGTGAAGCTAGTGGGTACAGAGGTACAAATAGAGAAATATCTATTTAGTAGAAGCAGTAGTAATAGTAGTCAAATATAGTGTTTGACATACTCCCATTTCTTAAGAACGGTTAGTAAGACGAAGATCTTTGCACTGTCAAGAATGCGTAAACCAAGACTGTCTATACGAAAATACTTTCATCATTGTACCTATGCATTTCTTCATTCTTTCAGTTTTCTGAAAATTAGTTTGTGACCATTTGTGATAGATTTTTGAAACTTGCCTTCAAAAAAACTGTCAAAAAAGCTCAAAATCACGCACGGTAACATAAATAACAGTACTGCATTTGCACTTTGTTTAGGAGAAACGAAGGCGGTATTTCTTTTTAAATATATTTTTTGGTGTCTCATTTTGCCAATATCGAAAGTACCTTTCCACGAACAACTCTTGGGTGCGCGCAAAAGTCTATCGTTTAACTAAATATTACAAACGGAGGTTTCATTAACGTTGAGATTAGTTTGGACATGTAACTTCTACTACATCTACCAAACAAAGTCGCGATAACTTACAGAAAGATGAGAAAAATCGCCTCATTTGTCTAGTCCCGCCTACTCCAGGTCGCGGGGTCAACGAATCTTTTATTCAATAACTTTTGATATATTATGAGCGGCGAGTGTGGCAAATCGCGAGTCGTGGGGGTCAACGACCAGCGCGCCAGGCGCGCTAGATCAGAGCTGAATACATTCTAGCTCAGTCTCAGCGGTTGTCAATTTTGATACGGAAAATTTTTGTGTGATAAAAAGCTAAGGCTTGGTTGAATCATCTTTTTACGGTTCTAGGAAGGTAAAAAGAATATATAATATAAAAAGAATAGTAGTATTTCAAACAGAGACAGGCACAGTAAAGCCACCAGCAGGTATGCAACAGGAGTATTACACTACGAAAAAAATGTGCAATCCATACTACAAAAGTTTTTTGTAGTGGTCTTCTACTTCTTCTACGTTGCAAGGTCCACAATAGTAAAACTCAGGTAGGGGACTTCAAGCCATGACATGTTTAATTTCTTTGATCTTCCTTGATCCACAGGGAACGCAGCAGCTCCGACAGTCTCCTGCAAAGTGTTGCGGTGAGGCTGGATGTGTACAGTGCCATCATGCAGCACAGCCTCCTTACTCAGGACACAAAACCCGATCCAATGAATATACCCATCCCTGTCACACGCGTACACAGCCTGGTATGAGTGACAGGGATGGGTATATTCATTGTATCGGGTTTTGTGTCCAGCTCCAGAGTGAGGGGGCTGGACACGCTACCACCTAGCCAAAGACTCTAGGATTACTTTTTTAATTAAAAAATAAATGACATCAAATGAAAGTATAATTATTACTTACTAACTTTTTATGGGCATCGCCTGAAACAAATTGTTTTTATTTTTATCATATTCTTGAGCTTTTATCATTGTACGTCCTAGCTTGAGGCAGAACACGGCCACGTACCTTTACCCTCGTTCAGCTTTAACCTGTGTCACATTATTTTTTTATTATTTATTTAATTTGTTTTCTTTAGGTTTTTTTTCAAACCCTCAATAAAACCAAGTAACAAGGTCTCCTTCTTTAAGAAACCTTAAAGTTTGACGTGCACTGCCAAGCTTATAGCCTTAGTTCGTGAGTTGACGTAATATTTACGTTTGATCGGAATTTAGGATATTCCAGTACATGATTTATTTCAAGAAATACTTTAATTAACCATAGTTCAAGGCTTTATGATGTCATTCTCCATATAAACTGTAGCCATAAATTTTACAACATAGCAATTACTTTTGAATCTTTCGCACAACATAAAAGTTAAATGGCTATTAGAAGTAAGTTTTTAAGATAAGATAAGTTTTACAACATAGCTTAATGTTAGGTGGTCTTAACTATTTCTATAAAATTGCGGTATTAAGTAATTATCCAGACGAATACTAGTCAAAGTTGAATGATTAGAAATGTAGAAGTGGACGACCTATGAATTTGTCTTCACTGGTTTTTTTTATTATTATTTTTTTGAACAATACCATATCAATCTTTATTATTTTAAGGAGGGCCTAATACATCTTTAAATCAAACGTTTTCCACTTAAGGTCAGTGTATTGGAGTTATCCACAGTGACATTTTAATTTCGTTAGTGAGAAATATTGATCAACAGAAATAATCCACCACACCCCGCTCTGCGCAATGTTCATGTGCAAACGCAGATAAAATGATGCTATATCCGTAGCCCCATGCAATAGACATCAACGCGCTACCTGCGCCCGCGCACCGCGCTCGTTATTTCGGCTACACCATTTAATCGACTTGAGATTTGCTCTTAAGGTTTCTGTTTTATTTTTTGATGGTAACCTTAATAAGTGGATTTGTGTAAAAAAAACATTCTTACTTTTGGTAGTCACCTAGGTTTATAGCTGAGTTTTGCGCGGGAAACGAAAAGGGAAGGGCGGACCTTATTGCTTCGTTTTAGTTATTGGGTTTTTTCGGGTCAATTATTGTGATTGTGTGGTGGAATTGTCATGATAATTTTAAAGCTTTCTTGTAGAGCATTGAAATGCGAACCACCTCACATTTCAATGAGTTAGGTTAAGATAGGCTAGTTTAGGGTTAGTTTTAGTTGTAAGTGTTATAAAGTTAAAATCACTAAAGAATTGTCTGTATGGCGTCAAGCCAAAGACGTAAAACTTGTATTTTAAAAAAAATAGGTTTATAGCTTTGAATTAATACGAGTACCTACTCGTATGTATTTATACCTCACTGTTAGTGTAAGCAAAAAAAAAAGTATTTAATAGATAGAAAAGAAGGTAGATAGACTCTGTATTGCATACGATAACGGACAACGGTCAGTTACAAAATTGTTTACATAAACCCGCGAAATTTGGCAATGTATACATTGCAAGTATTTATATCACTAGAATGCATGCAAGTGTAGACTGTACTATTATGCAAAGATCAAGATTACGAAAATTTTACAACACCCAACACACCAACAACTGTCTTAGTTTCGAACTAAGGAATTCCCTTCCTTGTGGTATGAATACCGGATACCAGACAACGATTATGACAAGGGCGATTCCCATAAATTTGCTAACCTAAACTAAGGATAACTAAAAAGTTAATAATTTTATTCTGCAATAAAATATTTGTACTTAAAAAAAAACTCAAATAGGTACATACATAATAAAACTATAATAACGAAGATTTATCCGATGCAACTTATTTATTTTATTCTTTTTATTATATTTTTTACCGAAGTGACATATCGACATCCGATCAAACTGCGGCTTTAATTTAAAAATGAATAGAAAATCTAGCCGAAACCCAAACCGAATCACTTATTAAACGTTCTCAATTACCCTGCCGAAGCGCTAAAAGGTTGGTATCGACTTTTTAGCGCTTCGGCAGGGTATACAATAGCCGTGTAAGAAAATGTACAATAATATCCTTTTCGTGAATTCCAAAACCATAAGGTACATATTCATCATGTACCCATGTCCAGGGCCTTAAATCGAGATTATTTATCGCCTCCGTAGCCCAGTGGCGTGTGTCGTGCTGTTCTGTAAGGGCTGGCACAGACAGTCGTGACGCCGGCCCCGTTCCCAGCGATTGCGCTCTAATTTATGCCACGAGGAACAGGCGAATCCAGGTGACAGCCAAGTATGGACCAACGCAAGTGTAACAGCGCACGCAATTACTACTACAACTCGTACTACTACAAACAAGGTGTTGATTAGTTTTCGTTGTGAAGTAAACTTCTGGTACTTAGTTTGCCTTAAGACCTGCAAAGTGTGCATAAAAATGTGTTCGGTCACTAAGTAAAATTTGTGCACTATGGAGGATCACTCGATCTGCGTAAATAAATTGCTTTTGTACTGCAATCATTTCTACTTTACGGACAACAACACGGCAAGGTACTGCAGTTTCTTATGCTGTTTTAATAAGGACTAGTTTGCAACAAAAGTGGGTAACCTGATGTGCTTGCGACTGTACATACCTACATACGTTTTTTACTGTTCTTTTGTCGAAATAATGTTATTTCATTGTCATGAGTCATTGTTGCAATTACATTTAAGTCCGAAACTTAAAATCATCTGCAATTAGCAGCTCATAAATTCGATAAACTCTTATAAAACGCCTGAATCATATTCATTAATCAACAACTCACATTAGCATAAAATAAATAAAGACATAAAATAAAACAAGAACAGTCCTAATGAACTGTTTTCATACCAATCGCAAAGTCATTATCAAGCAACCAAAAATAAGCTGTCAAAGAGTTAATGCAAATTAGATTGTTGTTGTAACCCGACCCTAACTTCTAAGCAATCACGAAATCAATGTCAACTCCTCAAAATAATGATGTCGTGACTTGGTTAAGGGAACGTCAGGGAACGCCAACTGATTTCCATAAAGTAACTTCGAAACCTGAGAGATCAATCAATAGTGGTTTTCTTTTAAAACAACGTTCAGACTTCATCGTAACGTATATTTTCAAAAGATCTACTTACATATAATTGTAGGAATACCTACCTACTACTTGAATTGGATTACACGATTTGGCAAATTTTAAGTAATAAGTCACGTATCCTTAAAACCGTCCTTAAAAACGTACCTTAAAAACTATCAAATTTAGAGATAAGAAAAGCTCTAACTGGGTAACTAAGGTCCGTATCTTTGTTCTTTTCAAATATTGTTAACAAACGTGACATTCCTTTTTACCGAAATATTTATTCTAAAATGAGATAAACACAAAACTTACCAACTGCATCATTCAGTAATGGGATATTTTTAAATCAAATAGTAAGTGAATTTTATTTTACTGATATTATTTTAAAAGTTGTAAAAAGAATGTTTACAGTATTTGACTTAAAAAGAAGAACGAACTTTATGTTCCTAACGCGTTAGTAAACCTGTATTCTATCATTTCCTATTACTATAGTATTACGCTGAACTATTTAAAAAGAAAGAAAGATATATTTCGTTAAATAAACGCACAGTTCAGCTGCCTCTGTTATTGGAACATGGACTTATTATGATGACACAATCAATACAATGTATACAAACGAAGCAACAACAAAACAAAGTCAATCTCGAATTTCTTTGTACACGAACAATTGTAAAAGTTTTAATTTCGCTGCTCGTGTTTCGGTGGGCCGCTTAAGGCTCCGTCTCCACGTCCGATATTGCAGTTTGAATTTAAAAAAAATTTTGATGTCATTATTATTACACGCATTTTCTGTGTGCTCTTTACGTACCTATCTTTAAATGAAGAATGTTATCAGAGTATGCAATCTCATATTTTTTTTTCATTTTTCAATAGCCACACGTATAATTTATTTAGCGCAATAAATTTCCGATCAATAATACCGTCGTACGAAAAAACAGCGCCTTTAAGCTCGGATGCTAAAAATTTAAAAGATTTCACAGCCTCGGTGATACGAAACGTTTTCACGTGTATGGCACCTCGCTTCCTATTGTACATAATCTATTAATTGACGGGATCAGAGGTTCTTTTTGCCTTTTTTTATTGGGAAGCACCTGTGCCTAAGAGCGGTCCGATGACTTGTTATTTTTGGACAAATAAAACTATCAAAACTCGTCACAAGTCAAAATAAACTATAGGGCCATATTTTAGGGTTCATTTCTGTTGAACGAGCTGTGATTTAAAAAATTAGTCCTTTAGAATAGAGGGTGAGAACACTCGGCCACTGACAGCCTGGGGCAAGCAGGTAGAAAATCGATTGTTATTCGATGTCAGTCCGACGCACAATAAGATAAATACATTTTATTAAAGTCAGTGATTTTTTGGTACAGGCAGCTGGGTCAAGTTGCTTGAATGATGATAAGCAAACGTTTATTTATAGTTATACGATCGGTACTTACCTGCAGTTTTTCTTAACTACCACTACTTTTTCTAGGTGTGTGTAAGAGTAGGTATTATTAATATGACATGAGATAAATAAGCTTCCATCTATGAAAACCTAAAGAAATAAGGGGAGATAGGACCTATAAATGTAACTTTCGTAAATAAATAGTTCTATTCCTCTCAATCACATTAGTCATATTGAGTACCAACAAACGTAGGCGTGACCACCACACGACCGGCCATTAAAGAATACTCATAGCTCATAATTCACACCGATATCAAGAGAGCATCTCTTCTAATCCTTAAATCCAGACCCTTGACATCCCTAAGAATGGCTTGCAAATCCTTGCAATCTGGTCCCGCTGATTGCATTACTCACAGATGATCTCGAAATCTTCACGGACGTCCTGATTCAAGCTACAGCATAAATCGCAATTACTGCTGCGCCTGCGCTTGTCACGCCGTCGTCTCAAGACGCGGGAAATTATCGGCTATTAATTTTATAACTACCGACAATTACGCGAACGAGTTGGTGGCAGGAAAACCTACTTACCACAAAAATTGTTAAAGGAATTTAGTGTATACTAATTAGGTATACATAGAATGAAATGCAGTTTGTCCAAAAATCTCCGATTAGACAACTTTATACATAAGATTCATAATATGGTCTCTTAATTTATTGAAGCCAAATTTTCACTAATAAGGTAACATTATATAGAAAAAAGTACCTACTCAAGTTAACAGTTCAGTAAATCACTACTAAATCACTATAGTTCATGTCACACATTAAACGTAACCATTTTCGTTTCAGAATTACATAATAGGCCAATACCAGTTTGGAATAATTTTAATTTTAATTATCATAATAGGCGCCAAGGCGTCACCGTGGTGATATGATATGTGAAAATATCGGATATTCGTTGCCGTAATAAAAAGCCGATTCGGTGGTGACGATAACGAAACGAGTTCCATTCGAGTGAAGTTCAATTTGGCGGCGCTCGAATATTAGGGGCGCAGCTTGCTTCGCTGGACCAGACTCGATCCGGCTCACGGTGTTAGTTACCCAAGTTTAAAGGAAACCTAACTTTAGATCGACGACAACAAAATAATGTAAATAAATATATATATCGGAGCAGTTAAGGTTCCTGCTCATTTAACGCTGCAGGAAACAAAGCTTTTTATGGGCCCTGTTCTTGAAACTTGAAAATCGAGATGGTAGCAAATGCCAAGAATCACATAAAAACCATCATCGTCAGTTCAACCAGTCTCTGAATCTTTATATTACTAGATTACTATATTCCCTCAATCGCATCTAAACGAAACACAATAGATATTCCATTATTATGCGGTTGCATACAACCGCTCGGGTGTTGAGGCGCTATTTTTCCCCAATTTAGATCTAGATATAGATACGGATTGAGAATGTTGCCAAAACCAAGATATCTCAATTAAATTCTAGGCTAAGCTATATGCGGACAAGCTATACAAAAGCTATAAGCAGCCTATTATAACGTAGGTTTTAAATATACAGTGCAAAGCCTTTGATACTGTTGCGCCGGATCGCGCGCCGATCAGACAGAAGAAAGTGCGCAGGCGCGGGATGATAGCGGCCGACCGACCCGACCGGTTATGCTAAACCCAATTGTGGTCAGTTTTTATACTCACCACCAAGCAAACCACGATCACCTTTAAAACTAACAGTTTAAGGCTCACAGTACTAGAACAACATCACAAAGCCTCCGCCGTGGACGTATAAACTACTGCGCTCTTAATTCGAAAGCCATAAGAGTGGAAATTAAATAACACAAAGGGAGCAGCAATTGGCGTCCAAGTGTTTTCGTACCCCAACCGATTCGATTTTATTTCTCTTATTAAATACCTAATGAAATAAATTTGAACCTAAGGCGGCAGCTCCTACCCTATCTAGCTGCTTAAATTACAACCATGTTGCAAATAAACATTATTGAGCAAAGTTAAACTTCTACATTTGTTTAAAATGTTAGTAATACTCAGTGTCATATTTTATATTCATAAAGATGAAATACTACATTCGTTATACAGTCTGAATCACCCGAACATTAATATAGGTATTATTATTATTCATTATATTGAATAGGACAACAATATATCCAACTAGGGTTAGTAAACAATGCATCTTACACACTATGTTAGTACCTTAAAACTAATTTGGTGCATGTACTTTGACTTATGTGCCACATCAAGGGACAGACATAATGTCGCCCAACAATTACTTTCAGGATACCGTTGGAGCTGTCACATTATTATAATTATAAAATTATTTTAGATACGGATAAATCTTTCAATAATCTAGTTATTATAAAAATAGTGCAAGAAAGCCAGCACAGTAAATTGTGCAACCTGTAAACTATGTGCTATTGCATTTTCTCTTACTACCTATATCTATCTAAGATTTACATGAACTTCTCAAATGTTGATGTAGTGCTGTAGAGCGTCAGGTATATTCTTATGTTTGTTTTTTGTTGCTCACCAACGTAGTATGAAGTCATTTGCAATTAGAAACCATGGTACGAATTTTATTTCAAACAGTAAAAAACGCGGATAATCAATCCGTATACTGGTGATACTGGTAAAGTAGATGCTCCAACGAGTTCTTCTACCCGCAAAAAAGTATAGTTTAAAACTACTAGCGCCATCTATTAATTACTTTGAGAAGTACCGTTTAATCAAATGCTTTTACCTAGTATTTGTAACTGGTACTTACTTCGTAAGGGTGTTCTCTACTTTTACCAACATGATAATAAAAATATCGAACGTAAAGAGCATAGAGTAAAGAGAAGGTAGTCAATAGTGACAGCTTCTGTCAGATTTCGTCACAAGGTTGATGGAAATGTCAAAAAATGGTTTTTTGAGGTGCTTTGCCAAATATTATTTGAATAACACATTTTTATAAACATGGGCGGCTCTCAAAGCACTCGAAAAGTTACCGTGGACAATGAAAATGCTATACAAGTGTCTCAAGAAGCTCTAGATCGGATACAAAACCAATTGTCAGCAAGAGTAAATATGATTATTTCATTACATAATTTTAGCTCAATGTCAACTGCTTGTAGATAGTAAATAAGACAAATAACATTACTTGATATCAATACTATCATTTGCGGAACTACTGAATATCCCGGCGTCTCTTCAGCTTTGTATTTGACATTTCCTTCCAATGATGATTTCTCGATATATTTTAGGTTAGTTTCTTTAGAAAAATATGTTAAACTTGATAAGTATTATATTGATTGCCTTCTCCAGCAAGCTGAACAGCCTCAGCCTCCACCCCAGTTTGCGCCACCGCCTCCTCAATATGACCAGAGGCGACAAAACGAATACGCATCTGAAGAAGCTTACTGGGCCCGCCGCATTGAAAATTTGAAGAGAGCACATGAAAAAATCAACTCTGGTATGCTTCACGAGTACCAAAAGACATTAAAGGAGGCTAATGAGCTCTTTGAGCTTACACAGACTGATAAAGTTGTCAATAAGTTACCTCCATGTCAGGAAGAGAAAGCTAAGGTAAATAACCTTGTTTTTTCTAGTAATAAAGTAATAACTAAATAATAATAGTCTGACTAGTATACCAACCAAACAAAAACATCTCAATAATTGTATGATGTCAGAAAATCATCAATCATCATTGAGAAAGTTTGTAAACAAATATGTATGTATGTAAATGGATTGATTAATTTAATGTGAAGCATCTTACATGTTACCATTATAATTAAAATGTTGAGACTTCACTCACTTGAATCATGTTTTTCAGGTCCTTGAGTGCTACAGTACAAATCCCAACAAGTCACTATCATGTTCAGCACTAGTGAATGAATTCAATGATTGTGTCTGCAAGAGCCGCGTTGCTGCAGTCTCTGCTTCGTCCTGAACTGAGCAAGTTGTGTAAATAATAGTCACTGAAGACTTCATGCAATACTATCAGTCAACAGAACATATGGGATGGTCAGCTCTGGATGTAGATTTAATATTATTAAAACTGTATGAATAAACTGTTAATTTAAGACTGATTTTTCTTTATTGTGGTGAAAAATTCCTATTTAATAGTAAAAAAATTTTTTTCTATTAGGTCTATCAACTACAGATACCTAATATATTAAATGTAACATAGGTCCTAAAATGACCCCATGATGTTGTTTCATGGGAACTCATGGGTGCGATTGTGTAAAGCAATTGTATTCATTTGACAGTACAAAACGTACGGTATGCTCTGTCAAATGGCAAAGACCAAAGGGTTTGACAGATCATATTGTACGTTTTGAACTGTCAAATGAATATGATTGCTTTACACAATTCCACCTCTGGTTACCGTATAAGACCTCAGAACAGAAGTGTTTGTTTTAGGTTTAAAAATATTTTTTTCACATTCCCAATTTGCTAATATGCTATCATTTTAAAGGCATCATGATTTAACAGTCTGTTGCTAAAGTCTGTTGTGCCTGTTATAAAAAGTTTTAGTTGGCATAGAAACAAATAAGACAGTTATTTGTTTATATTGATTATTTGGCATTTGACACTGTAACACAAAAGTAAACAATAATGATGGCTTCACCTCACCAAGAGGAAAAAAAACGAAGGGTTCCTCTTTATCCAGGATTTCCAGAACTTGCCAGATCTGATGTCAGCATCTACCCTTCATATTCTAAATTGGCATTGGCATAGTAAGCACTGTTACATAACCAATCCTCTTAATGTATTTGGAATATCTGTTATCATGTCTGTTTGTATTGGTCTGGGTGTTTTCTATGTATATCATGTATGTATTTACAAAAAAAAAGTATTTAAGTATTATATCTGTTGTCTGGCACCCATAACACAAGCTTTGAGTAGCTTACTTTGGGACCAGATGGCGATGTGTGGGAATTTCCAAAGGATATTTTATTTATTTAATATCCAGATAAATACTGTTCAACTCCATTCTATGATGAAATGATAAGAACTAACTGTTTTCAGCCGTGTTGTATGCAGACATCGTTACCACTGGGCAAGTGTAGCCCAACGTAAACAATTTATGAGAGAACTGCACAGCTTTGAGAGACTCCAGCCTAATGCTCTAGATGGTGTGCGTGTGCACCGCGAGTTCTCTCAAGGGATCCTGTCGCATAAGATACCTCCACGACGATACATACAAAAGCTAACACCAGACCCTCTAAACTCTCATCAAAGAATGAGAGTTGAAGAAATTATAAGTGGCAGAGTGAATTTTAATGAAAAATAACTTCTCAGACTATATGAAAACCATGAATATATGTAACTAACAAACTGTTATGTTCTCTGTAGAAATTATAGTTGGAATTCTAAATGAATCAATCAGAAATTATATTCCTTTGGATACTCCATAATTAATTACAAAAATAAACTTTCTTTACACTTCATTTATTACAATTTTTTTAACTAAAAAATATTAAACCTATTCTGCTTCTGCAGCTTTTCTTTTCTTCATTTTTTTACTCTTCTCAACATTGGTCTGCAAGTAGTGTGCCTCCTTCTTAGCTTGAGAGATCTCGGCCCTCAACCTCTGTTTATATGCAGCTCTTTCATATGCCAGCCTCTCACTCAAGTGAATCCACTTGAACCTAGGTATGTATTTGATGTTCCAAATCATGTCATAGTACCGTGACTTTTTTCTAGTTCCAATTTTAGTATTATTGAGCTTTGATGCAACCTCTTTAGCTACTCTCTTCTTCTGAAATTCTACCCAACCTTCTGTAAACTGGTTAGGTACACGCTTGCGCTTCTCCCCTGGCTCTGAAATAACAATTAAATATCTGTTAATTTTAGTTTTGACTAGGTACATACCTCCTTTTGCTACAACATAACCTCAAAATACGTACTGGCACTTGGCTGAAGATAAATTCGTCCTACATCACCGAACTGACCAAACACCTCACGAATTTTAGCAACATTCATGTAAGGGGGTATCGTAGACAAATAAATAATGCCTTTCTTCCTTATTTTCTTTTTTGTTGCTACATTTTCGGAGTCAGATAAACTGTCTCTGGTGCCACAATCAGATCCGTTTTCTGGGACTCGATCCATCTCTGCATCCACGGCAGGAGTCATTTATATAGATTGTTCGTTCCTGCTTACAAGTATCTATCTACTTCCAGTAATTTAGTTACGAAATCAAAATTTCTAACTTATCGATTGCTTCTCTGAAATTAATTCTCGTATGATGGGTTTGTTGCAACTTGCAACTCTTATTTAATCTGTGGTTTGTTGTTGTCATTTATTGACATACAGTCTGTCAGTGTCACTGAACACATCAAATGGAGTTTTGCGCGGAAAACGAAAAGGGAAGGACGGACCTTATTTTCTTCGTTTTAGTAATTGGAGTTTTCGAGTCAATTATTGTGATTGTGTGGTGGAATTATCATGATAATTTGTGCTTTTGAAGAAAACAATGCAATTAAAGTGGGGAATCAAGTGAAGCGATCATCGCGCCGTCTTACCCGGATCGCTGTTCCTGCGCTAAGCTTCCTTGTTGAGCATTGAAATTTTCTTCAAAAGCACAAATAATCATGACAATTCTACCACACAAATTCCCGTTTCGTTTCCCGCGCAAAACTCCCACTTACCAATCTACTTGAGTTTAGCGCGGGAAACGAGAAGAGGAAGTTGGTTTTTTTTATTTGTTTTTTTTTAATAAAGACGCATAACACGCAACGGCGGATCCAGGGGGGGGGGGGGTCATGGGGTCATGACCCCCCCCCCTGAGCTGGTTCCAGGACTTAGGTGGAACACTAATTAAACATAATGATTTTATTTATATATTTTGTCACCATACAGATTTTTTGTAACTACATATCTCCAGTATTTCATTAATAACTTTGCGTTATTACTAGATAACACTTCAGTTTCTGTAATTGTAAATGAATATCGGCTGTGGATGGTGAAGTGGCAGGCGTGGCAGCGGAGCCAAGACATACCTCAGTCGATTTCGGATCTTATTTTAAATTGTGACATCGATATGTATCCTAATATAAGAAGAATTCCTAATTTTTATGCATTATGGCTACACTACCTGTCAGTGTAGCGACAGCAGAAAGGTCTTTCTCCAGGTTGCGCAGAATGAAATCGTGGCTAAGATCTTCAATGGTTGAAGATTGCCTGACCGGACTGGCACTTCTCCACGTTCATAAAAACGTACCCATTGACGTAAATGACGTAATAACGCGTTTCGGGAGAAGACGTCAAAGAAAAATTGATTTTGTTATTTAAATAATTGTATGCATTTTGTCCGTTTCTATCCCTTGTCGTACCACCTTTTCACTTTTGCGGAGTTTTGCGTCATACACCTCGACATCTAGCTGCTATGACTGACAAATCATTCACCACGGTTATGGCTTCTCTGGACTGGATGTCTTTAAGAGAAGATAGCAATATGCACGTATATGTACAAGTTATTATGTGTTTAGTTTTTCAAGTGTACAATAAAGAATAAATATTTAGCACAGTACTTACGCACATTAATAAAATACCTACTTTTTACTTGTATCTATTGTTATCAAAATTAAATTGTAGGTTCTTGACTTGACCACGACTATGTGACCCCCTCCTGGCAGCAAAGCTGGATCCGCCCTTGATAACACGTAACGATTATAATCAATAAAGTATACTTAACTAGACCATAAGAGCTAGATTGTAACCTTACAAAAATGCATCCTAGTAGTTACGTCTTGCGATATAAGCTTAGAATTTGCTGACGTCTAAAGCTTTATGAACATAAAAATGTAAAAAGTGATTGAATGCGAGGATGATTTTGTCTCTTCATTTTAGTAATTTTTTTGCTAGTCATTTATTGTGATTTTGTGTTGGAATCATCATAATAATGTGTGCTATTGAAGAAAACAATGAAGACAAAGTATCTAGGACTCAGATTCGGATCGTTTTTCTCGTGCTCTTGCGCATTGAAATGCGAACGCTATCCCTGCACTTAATGAGTTAGGTTAGGCTAGGCTAGTTTAGTGTTAGTTTATAGTGTTGTGTAAATATTGAATTTATTACTAAAAAAATTGTCCGTATGGCTCCGTCCGAGGACGTTAAACTTGTAAATAAAAAAAATAAGTAATGACAGTGACATTAGACTCTTACTAATCTGTGGACATTAGTGAATGACGAAAAAAATATAAGAAGTCTTCATAATTCTTGCACAGAAAGAGCGAATATTTTTGATTGATTCTTGTCTTGTGTTTTTTATAGATTTTGTTTATCTAGCAAAATAACAATAACTAATTAACGTACTATTATCAGCATGGGTTGCGATGGTGGTACTATTCCACGTCGAGACGAACTTGTACGATTGAAAAAAAAGCCTGAACAGGTAAGTGAACCTTCCCGTAGTATTTCCCGTTTCCCGACAAAACCTTCTCAATAGAGCACTAATTAATTAAGATTTCTATTGTAGAAAGACAAGGATGCAGAGCGTACATTTAAGTGGCGCAACTGTGCGCTGTCGCAACAACCACTTCAGGAGCCAATAGTTGCTTGTGGTCTTGGGAGGCTTTACAGTAAAAGCTCTGTTCTAGAAGCCTTATTGGACAAAGAAAGCAAACCCGAATCTATCAACCATATCAAAAACCTTAAGGTAAGCTAATCACTATTTATCTTTTTTAACATAAATCTAATGTAGTAATGTTGTTAATTAATAGGTCACTACTTATTTTTTTTTATATTACAGGACATCAAAGACTTGCAGCTGGCTAGGAACCCTGCCTATGTAGCAACAGAACACACAGATGGTGCTGTGGGTGAAGGTAGCGCCCCATACATTTGCCCCATCAGTGGTCTGGAGATGACTGGCAAGTTCCGCTTTGTGTTCTTATGGAACTGTGGCTGTGTTCTAGCTGAACGAGCCTTGAAGGAGGTTAAGCAGAATATTTGTCATATGGTAAGGTTTACTCAATGTGACATCATCTAGCATGTGTATGTTGCTAAAGTCAGTTTTTCTTTGCTAGTTCAATTATGTAAGCAATCACTTTATAACTTAAAATAATATCAGTGAATAAAATTCATTTCAATATTTAATTAAAAAGATCTTAATATTCAACAATATTGTTTCTATATAAGTTTGATGCCTATTATAAGAGGACAAAATAATGATACTATTACTAAACATGTGTTTTGTTTTTCATTTTCAGTGTCAAAAACCATTCACTGACAATGACATTGTAGTCCTGAATGGGACTGATGAGGATATTGAGAAGCATAGAGAGAAAATGGCAGTGAGGGTTGCAAGCCGCAAGAGCACTAAGAAATCAAAGGCAGACAAAACTAACAAAGTTGAAATCAAAGTTGAACCATCCACATCAGCAGGTCCATCAACATCAGAGCCATCTTCATCAGGTATTAAGAATGAGAATGAAATTAAAGAAGAACCAGAAGCAGGACCAAGTCAAGCCACCAAAAAGGAGATCATTGACACAATACCATTATCACTGCCAAAGTTTAACCCCAACAAGCAAGCAAAAGGACACTTTGGCTCCAGCAAGAGAGCTCACCCAACGGAACTAGTTGAAGACCCCTCATATAAGAAGACTAAGAAAGCTTACAGCATAGCAAAGGATCCACAGTCAAGTGAAGTTTACAAGTCGTTATTCACTTCTCATAAGACTGATCAGGAGCAGCAAAGAGCCCACTGGGTCACATACAATCCATTCTACAATTAATTTGTGTATATTTATATTAGTGTAAAGGATTTGTCAATAGGTATAATTCTGCTTATTACACAATAAAACATGAATTTCATCAATGTATTTTTATTTCTATACTACATAAATAAGAAACAAAAAAAAATATATTTTTAAGTATTGCAGACACCAATGATAGCATACACATGGTGAAAACAAAATTTATTAGATTACAGTAATATTAAACACTCGCTTCCTTAAGGCCATAAATCATTCAGGCCTTGGGGACTGACCCAAGCGCGCACGTGCTTATTGATAACTCTGCAGAGTGCAGTGCAACACTACGCCTCCCTATAAGGCCTATGAGTGTAAAAGAGAGAAGAATGCGCTGTAGCAAACCCACATTTAATTGCCGCAGAGGAAGCGAGTGTGTAATATTACTATAGTATTTCATTAAGGTTATATGATGTAACTCTTTAGCTCAATACACCTGTGTCAAGTATCCTCTTAATAGCAGAAACAAATATTTGTGCTTTCTTTGGTTTTAAGAACTTAAAGTAACAATTTGTAAATAAATTCATTTGGAATGTCTGAAGCAATACATCAAAACATTGCACAACACATGCTTATAGCAAAATGCCAAGTCATGGTTAAACTATGTTTTTTTCTACTTTGGGCAATTTGATCAAAACACTTAACATTTTGATCAAGTACATACATACTACACTTGTCCTAAAATTAGATTAATAAATATCTTTTTTGGTGATGGTTGAGACCTTAAAATAAATTGTACTGAAAATGATTCTGATGATATGGCAAAAATGTGGAGATTGAAACATCTCCGAATCAAGCTTACTGTATGATAAGATGCAGGTTTAATTTATTACAGATCTACGCAGGCATACAGGTTCTTATCTATTTTTTCACATCAAGAAGTTGAAGTCCTTTGGTGATGATAAAGATGAAGTATGCAATATGAAAAAAAAAACCTGTCCGACAAATAACATAACCAAAACAAATATTAAAATACGTTACTCATGAAGACATTTATTTTATCGATTTTTAAAGTTAACAAGTTTATCACCTATTTACCCTAAAACGGGGGAATTTTCTAAATGCGTTATCACTCCCGTCGCGCTACCTGCGAGTAACTCCGCGCCACGGTAATTTATGTCTATACATAATATTACCGTGTCCGCGCCTCCTGCGCGTCCCGTCAACCCCCTTCGGATTGCCAAGTAGGTATGCTTTTTAATGTAGTGTTTTTTTTTCTTAAGTATTTTTTTTCTAATATTTTATGAAAAAAAATACAAAATTAGAACCTAATCCCGATACCTAATAACCCCTTAATGGATAGGACAAGGTTTGTTTACACACTGTATAGCTTATAATTCAAATCTATGCTTGAGGGGCTTTAACAACACTGTCAGAAATAATATTGTGTTGATAAACAACACATTCTTTTTTAATAACTGAATGTGTATATTGTGGAACATAATTTCACATTAGTTGCCAGATGAATAAGTTAGTTAAATGTAGGGGATAGAACTAAATTTCAGACTACCGATTCTCTTATGCTGCAGTTTCCGGCTGGACCGAAGCTAGCGTGGCCTCGATGATGAGGTTGAAGTCCAGCTCGTTGAGGCTCGCTTTAGCTGTCAGCAGGTCCAGGAATGTGTCCAGAGGGGACAGGCGCTCGCCAGAAGGTAATGCTGCTATGCCTGTAAAAAAATTGAAAGTAAGTAAGCTAGCTCGTCTAAATGATTTTTTAACAAACCTCTGTAATGTGTAATGGAGTTATTTATCTATCTTAAAGCTAGATTTGTAACGCATTTCATGACAAAAAGCAGCCAAGACGAGTCCATATCATATACCTACTCCTCTACAGGAGTTAGTTCTACAGCTAAAGTTTTTAACTATTTAATATACATATGCCTTTATCACACAAGTTCCACCTTAGAGCGAGCCATATTGGCGTTGCGCCGACGCTGCGACGTCGGAGCAGTGCAGCCCTGTCGTTTCACATACAACACTGAACGTCATGTCACACGGTGCGTGCCGATATGAACATCATTTACAATAATTATGTGGCTTGGCAGTTTCGTTACGACCCCCAATAGTGAATAAACGTCTATAGGAAGACCGCTTCAATGACCTCGCCTGCGAGGCACAGGGGCACGGGGGAAGGCGACAGTAGAGGTATAAAAGGGTGACCTGCACACCAGTTCCTACGTAGAGACTCAAGTTGATGATCGCCCTCTTGTGGACTTCCACACGAACCCGCTCTCTCTTCTCCGCGCCCCTGTGCCCCGCAGGCGAAGTCTCAATGAAACAGTATAACTACATACACTATACTTAAATACATTCATTGGCGTACTTTTCTTTCAAACATTACGTCTTTTATAGTCTATTTTTTATGATGAGTGCTGAGACATTTATTGACATGACACATTCCAAGAACGAAAATATAATTTTACAAAGTCGATAAAATAAAATTTTGATATTACTGCCAAAGTATAATAAAACAATACCTTATGAAATATAAACATTTATTTTGATTCACCATGAATGATTTGTAATTTGTTTTTTTTAATAAAAAACGAAAATTATGCAGGAAACGAAACTCAAACTATAGTGATTGACTAAACCTAATCGCTCTAAAATCGTGTATGTCCAAAAAATTGGTATCACCGTAATAATCAATCACTATATTCATCTATGAAAACCGCATGAATAGTTTATTGTTATACAAGGGGACAAAGTGATCCATTTCACATTTTCTAATATTTCGAGAGTGAAATGGGTGCTTTCACCCGAGTTAAACATTCTATTTTGCATTTCGACTGTGAGGAAAAATAAATAAATTTAGTTATCGTTATGCAATGATGAGATATTATGTTGTTTGGCGAGAGATGAAACCTCAAGTTTTCACATATAAAACACCCGATTAGAATGACAGTAACGGCACGGAACACAACAGAGTACATAAAACGCGGACGATATCAAATATTTCAAATCATATCGATCGTTTTTACCACGCTTTTATTAGCTTGGGTTGTATGTATATATGTATGTATGTATGTAATGGAATCTTTGAGCATAAATTTGACCGATTTCCAGAAGTTTGATTAATTTGAAACTTTGCACACGTATCAAGGATTTGCACACGTATTGTCATCGGCAATGCAATAATTTAATAACAGTTTCTCAATATCCTTATAAGGACCGCCAGGATTAATAAATTCTTGCGTGGATCCTCTGTAAGGGAGTAAGAAATATAGAGCTATTACGTGTCGCATGTCCGCAAATAAGTAATTGAAACATTGAACTAAAAAATAAAAATAAGTTATAGTTTAAAAAAACTAAAAAACCACGATTTAACAAAGAGTTAGAGAATAATTCAATTCAGAGTAAAAAGCGTGGGGTGCTTGATATATTAAATGTTACAATTATTCTACATGCAACTATCTATGTGCGGAGAGTTACGAAAAAACATAGTAAAAATTTATGAAAATATAGTAAAATGCAACCCACGTTTTTTACTCTGAATTGAACTATCTCTAACTCTTTGTAATTAAAAAATATTTTCTACTTTTTAGTTCGGTTAGCTATAAAAGCGTGGTTTTTTAGTCTTTTTTTTTAAACTATATTTTTTTTTACAGACAATAATAATAGTAGAAGAACGCAACCTTAACCTTGTCACCAAAACTACCACAGGTTATGTCAAATTCCAGGTTCAATTTTGCCTCATGAGATAGCGCTATGAGTGACAGCTAAAGGTGGGAGTGAGTAAGAAGATTAATGAACAACAAAATCGCGGCAAATCGCCTCCGCCTGCTTAATAATTTGTGCAATAATCGAATAAAATGTATTGTCGCAGTACCAGTAAACTAAACGCTTGTTTCCAACCTTATAAAGATCGCAAGATTAAACTGGATGCAGACCGCAACTGATCGGTCGCTGTGGAAAGCCGTGGCCTATGTTCATCAGTGGACGTCCTTTGGCTGATAATGATGACATAGTAATAAAATGTAACATCGACGTACCGGTGTGCACGGGCCGGGGCCGGGGCTGGTCGTGCGCGGGCGCGGCGCCCCCGCTGAGCAGCGTGGCGGCGTGGTCGCGCGCGCGCAGCAGCAGCGCCGCGCGGTGCGGCCACGCGGCCAGCGCCCGGCGCGCGCGGCCCTCGCCCGCGAGCTGCGTCATACGTACCGGTGTGCACGGGCCGGGGCCGGGGCTGGTCGTGCGCGGGCGCGGCGCCCCCGCTGAGCAGCGTGGCGGCGTGGTCGCGCGCGCGCAGCAGCAGCGCCGCGCGGTGCGGCCACGCGGCCAGCGCCCGGCGCGCGCGGCCCTCGTCCGCGAGCTGCGTCATACGTACCGGTGTGCACGGGCCGGGGCCGGGGCTGGTCGTGCGCGCGCAGCAGCAGCGCCGCGCGGTGCGGCCACGCGGCCAGCGCCCGGCGCGCGCGGCCCTCGTCCGCGAGCTGCGTCATACGTACCGGTGTGCACGGGCCGGGGCCGGGGCTGGTCGTGCGCGCGCAGCAGCAGCGCCGCGCGGTGCGGCCACGCGGCCAGCGCCCGGCGCGCGCGGCCCTCGTCCGCGAGCTGCGTCATACGTACCGGTGTGCACGGGCCGGGGCCGGGGCTGGTCGTGCGCGGGCGCGGCGCCCCCGCTGAGCAGCGTGGCGGCGTGGTCGCGCGCGCGCAGCAGCAGCGCCGCGCGGTGCGGCCACGCGGCCAGCGCCCGGCGCGCGCGGCCCTCGTCCGCGAGCTGCGTCATACGTACCGGTGTGCACGGGCCGGGGCCGGGGCTGGTCGTGCGCGCGCAGCAGCAGCGCCGCGCGGTGCGGCCACGCGGCCAGCGCCCGGCGCGCGCGGCCCTCGTCCGCGAGCTGCGTCATACGTACCGGTGTGCACGGGCCGGGGCCGGGGCTGGTCGTGCGCGCGCAGCAGCAGCGCCGCGCGGTGCGGCCACGCGGCCAGCGCCCGGCGCGCGCGGCCCTCGTCCGCGAGCTGCGTCATACGTACCGGTGTGCACGGGCCGGGGCCGGGGCTGGTCGTGCGCGGGCGCGGCGCCCCCGCTGAGCAGCGTGGCGGCGTGGTCGCGCGCGCGCAGCAGCAGCGCCGCGCGGTGCGGCCACGCGGCCAGCGCCCGGCGCGCGCGGCCCTCGTCCGCGAGCTGCGTCATACGTACCGGTGTGCACGGGCCGGGGCCGGGGCTGGTCGTGCGCGCGCAGCAGCAGCGCCGCGCGGTGCGGCCACGCGGCCAGCGCCCGGCGCGCGCGGCCCTCGTCCGCGAGCTGCGTCATACGTACCGGTGTGCACGGGCCGGGGCCGGGGCTGGTCGTGCGCGGGCGCGGCGCCCCCGCTGAGCAGCGTGGCGGCGTGGTCGCGCGCGCGCAGCAGCAGCGCCGCGCGGTGCGGCCACGCGGCCAGCGCCCGGCGCGCGCGGCCCTCGTCCGCGAGCTGCGTCATACGTACCGGTGTGCACGGGCCGGGGCCGGGGCTGGTCGTGCGCGCGCAGCAGCAGCGCCGCGCGGTGCGGCCACGCGGCCAGCGCCCGGCGCGCGCGGCCCTCGTCCGCGAGCTGCGTCATACGTACCGGTGTGCACGGGCCGGGGCCGGGGCTGGTCGTGCGCGCGCAGCAGCAGCGCCGCGCGGTGCGGCCACGCGGCCAGCGCCCGGCGCGCGCGGCCCTCGTCCGCGAGCTGCGTCATACGTACCGGTGTGCACGGGCCGGGGCCGGGGCTGGTCGTGCGCGCGCAGCAGCAGCGCCGCGCGGTGCGGCCACGCGGCCAGCGCCCGGCGCGCGCGGCCCTCGTCCGCGAGCTGCGTCATACGTACCGGTGTGCACGGGCCGGGGCCGGGGCTGGTCGTGCGCGCGCAGCAGCAGCGCCGCGCGGTGCGGCCACGCGGCCAGCGCCCGGCGCGCGCGGCCCTCGTCCGCGAGCTGCGTCATACGTACCGGTGTGCACGGGCCGGGGCCGGGGCTGGTCGTGCGCGGGCGCGGCGCCCCCGCTGAGCAGCGTGGCGGCGTGGTCGCGCGCGCGCAGCAGCAGCGCCGCGCGGTGCGGCCACGCGGCCAGCGCCCGGCGCGCGCGGCCCTCGTCCGCGAGCTGCGTCATACGTACCGGTGTGCACGGGCCGGGGCCGGGGCTGGTCGTGCGCGCGCAGCAGCAGCGCCGCGCGGTGCGGCCACGCGGCCAGCGCCCGGCGCGCGCGGCCCTCGTCCGCGAGCTGCGTCATACGTACCGGTGTGCACGGGCCGGGGCCGGGGCTGGTCGTGCGCGCGCAGCAGCAGCGCCGCGCGGTGCGGCCACGCGGCCAGCGCCCGGCGCGCGCGGCCCTCGCCCGCGAGCTGCGTCATACGTACCGCTGTGCACGGGCCGGGGCCGGGGCTGGTCGTGCGCGGGCGCGGCGCCCCCGCTGAGCAGCGTGGCGGCGTGGTCGCGCGCGCGCAGCAGCAGCGCCGCGCGGTGCGGCCACGCGGCCAGCGCCCGGCGCGCGCGGCCCTCGTCCGCGAGCTGCGTCATACGTACCGGTGTGCACGGGCCGGGGCCGGGGCTGGTCGTGCGCGGGCGCGGCGCCCCCGCTGAGCAGCGTGGCGGCGTGGTCGCGCGCGCGCAGCAGCAGCGCCGCGCGGTGCGGCCACGCGGCCAGCGCCCGGCGCGCGCGGCCCTCGTCCGCGAGCTGCGTCATACGTACCGGTGTGCACGGGCCGGGGCCGGGGCTGGTCGTGCGCGCGCAGCAGCAGCGCCGCGCGGTGCGGCCACGCGGCCAGCGCCCGGCGCGCGCGGCCCTCGTCCGCGAGCTGCGTCATACGTACCGGTGTGCACGGGCCGGGGCCGGGGCTGGTCGTGCGCGCGCAGCAGCAGCGCCGCGCGGTGCGGCCACGCGGCCAGCGCCCGGCGCGCGCGGCCCTCGTCCGCGAGCTGCGTCATACGTACCGGTGTGCACGGGCCGGGGCCGGGGCTGGTCGTGCGCGCGCAGCAGCAGCGCCGCGCGGTGCGGCCACGCGGCCAGCGCCCGGCGCGCGCGGCCCTCGTCCGCGAGCTGCGTCATACGTACCGGTGTGCACGGGCCGGGGCCGGGGCTGGTCGTGCGCGCGCAGCAGCAGCGCCGCGCGGTGCGGCCACGCGGCCAGCGCCCGGCGCGCGCGGCCCTCGTCCGCGAGCTGCGTCATACGTACCGGTGTGCACGGGCCGGGGCCGGGGCTGGTCGTGCGCGCGCAGCAGCAGCGCCGCGCGGTGCGGCCACGCGGCCAGCGCCCGGCGCGCGCGGCCCTCGTCCGCGAGCTGCGTCATACGTACCGGTGTGCACGGGCCGGGGCCGGGGCTGGTCGTGCGCGCGCAGCAGCAGCGCCGCGCGGTGCGGCCACGCGGCCAGCGCCCGGCGCGCGCGGCCCTCGTCCGCGAGCTGCGTCATACGTACCGGTGTGCACGGGCCGGGGCCGGGGCTGGTCGTGCGCGGGCGCGGCGCCCCCGCTGAGCAGCGTGGCGGCGTGGTCGCGCGCGCGCAGCAGCAGCGCCGCGCGGTGCGGCCACGCGGCCAGCGCCCGGCGCGCGCGGCCCTCGCCCGCGAGCTGCGTCATACGTACCGGTGTGCACGGGCCGGGGCCGGGGCTGGTCGTGCGCGGGCGCGGCGCCCCCGCTGAGCAGCGTGGCGGCGTGGTCGCGCGCGCGCAGCAGCAGCGCCGCGCGGTGCGGCCACGCGGCCAGCGCCCGGCGCGCGCGGCCCTCGTCCGCGAGCTGCGTCATACGTACCGGTGTGCACGGGCCGGGGCCGGGGCTGGTCGTGCGCGCGCAGCAGCAGCGCCGCGCGGTGCGGCCACGCGGCCAGCGCCCGGCGCGCGCGGCCCTCGTCCGCGAGCTGCGTCATACGTACCGGTGTGCACGGGCCGGGGCCGGGGCTGGTCGTGCGCGCGCAGCAGCAGCGCCGCGCGGTGCGGCCACGCGGCCAGCGCCCGGCGCGCGCGGCCCTCGTCCGCGAGCTGCGTCATACGTACCGGTGTGCACGGGCCGGGGCCGGGGCTGGTCGTGCGCGGGCGCGGCGCCCCCGCTGAGCAGCGTGGCGGCGTGGTCGCGCGCGCGCAGCAGCAGCGCCGCGCGGTGCGGCCACGCGGCCAGCGCCCGGCGCGCGCGGCCCTCGTCCGCGAGCTGCGTCATACGTACCGGTGTGCACGGGCCGGGGCCGGGGCTGGTCGTGCGCGCGCAGCAGCAGCGCCGCGCGGTGCGGCCACGCGGCCAGCGCCCGGCGCGCGCGGCCCTCGTCCGCGAGCTGCGTCATACGTACCGGTGTGCACGGGCCGGGGCCGGGGCTGGTCGTGCGCGCGCAGCAGCAGCGCCGCGCGGTGCGGCCACGCGGCCAGCGCCCGGCGCGCGCGGCCCTCGCCCGCGAGCTGCGTCATACGTACCGGTGTGCACGGGCCGGGGCCGGGGCTGGTCGTGCGCGGGCGCGGCGCCCCCGCTGAGCAGCGTGGCGGCGTGGTCGCGCGCGCGCAGCAGCAGCGCCGCGCGGTGCGGCCACGCGGCCAGCGCCCGGCGCGCGCGGCCCTCGCCCGCGAGCTGCGTCATACGTACCGGTGTGCACGGGCCGGGGCCGGGGCTGGTCGTGCGCGGGCGCGGCGCCCCCGCTGAGCAGCGTGGCGGCGTGGTCGCGCGCGCGCAGCAGCAGCGCCGCGCGGTGCGGCCACGCGGCCAGCGCCCGGCGCGCGCGGCCCTCGCCCACGAGTTGGATTAGACGGAGCTTGTTGTTCACCGTCGTTTTGTTGTCGTCGTCTTTAGCTGAGACAAAATGAAAAGTCAAAGTCAAAAATAATTTATTCAATTTAAAACACAAACAAAATGCCACTTATGAACGTCAATAATTAGTTTAATATCAATCAATTATGACCCATATGGGGCTAGAACATGTCTCCTTGCCCTACTAGCGCTTCGAGACAAGACACAGACAATCTGGCAAGTGCTGAGAAGAAACGCCGGAACATACTCAGTCACCACTAGCTGCCACAAAAATGATACAAATCAAAATAAACAGGTAGGTACATCAGTTTGGTGCAGGCTGGACTGCCCATACATTCTCGTCATTACGAAAGTCTTGGATTTTATAATACCCATTCGACATTAGGGTAGTTTGGACATGTAACTTAAATTTATGAATTGGTTGCTCGATAACATTATTAGGTATATTATTAAAAATTTGACACAATTTCCCAGGAATGAATGAATTGTTTTGGATAACCTGAAATTTGGAATGACAAGTTTGTTTTTATTTCTTGTGTTGTACGAATGAATACCACTTTTGACAGACAGGCTTGACAAATTATAAGGGTTCCGTTTTTGCCATTCGGCTACGGAACCGTTAAAAGGAACATGACAAATATATCAGCATTAAGTATGGTTAAACTCCCTACTCCTACTACCTCTCCTACATAGTTGGTTTATTTCAGCCAAGAGACAGCTCCAAAGACGATTTATCTTAACGTGTATCTGTCACCGGTCCTACACTCATCTAGATAACACATCTCTTCTTGTAACCTTTACTAAGTTTTGGGGTCACCCGCCTTTTACAATAACGGTCTGTGTAACTTCAGAATACTCACAAGCAATAATAGCCTTCTGCAGTTCGAACACGTTTCTGTGCACGTAGAGCACGAACGCGTGGAACGGCAGCGTGCGGTAGCCCAGGTACGTGAAGAACGAGCTGAACCCCTGCGGCAGGGGGTACGCGATGGAGTCCGCGGCTAAGTAGTATTGCTCTAGCACCTTGAACACTATGAACGCGTGGCTTGGCTCCATATAAAATGAAAAGTGTTGGTGTAATACGAATAACGAGATTTCTATAGTAACTATGGAGCGTTTTTGCCGGTGCTGAAACGCTCCGTGCATGACACGCAACGGAGTTGGTCGGTGAAGGAACGGTCTGATGTTTGAACACTTTGATTTGATGTTAGAAAATAATTACTTTTTGCCTGACCCATTCTAAGCACGGTCGTGGTATGCTACATTGTAGTGTAGTGGGCAGAAACTTTAAAAAAGGAACATATATAAGCCGTAGGAGATATCAACCGCCCGTGTCTGTTCTCATTTCCCTCCGCTGCGGCCAAACACCTTTAGCCGCCACTATGATCAATCTGGTGAGCCTGCCAGACTGGCAGCGGGTCCACGCCGCCTACCTACCGTCCTGACGCTGCTTCTCTGGGCGACCTGGTAGCAGCTCTCTTACCACATCATCCTTATTATATCTAAGGATCTATTGTTAGGCTGGGCTAGGGCTCTATGGACTTAGTATCTTAGGCAAAGGGATATCTACGCCACTAAGGGCGTTAGTTTTCTTCCTGACCTTTTATATACTGAACAGACGGGACCTCTTCACGCCTGCACAGGTGGTGGTTTAACTCCCGTACATAGTTGGTACGTTTCAGCCAAGAGACAGCTCCAAAGACGATTTATCTATACGTGTATCTGTCACCGGTCCTACTCTCATCTAGCTAACACATCTCTGCTTGTAACCTTTACTTAGCTATGGGGTCTCCCGCCGTATAAAAATATATAATGTAGATATAATGTACAAATACTATCAACGAAAATTGGTTCGGACGGGATTGAACTAGAAGTTTTGGGAATATAACACATTTTCACAAACATAACTTTGTACTTCATACAAACACTATGAAAAACAAAGTTATATTTGCTGTCAACAAAATATTGTGGTATTTTACTAAGTGGAAGTAAGTGGATTCCCTCATTCAGTTAAAGTTGGCACGGAAACCTCAGTGCGCGAGTCCGACTCGTTATGGGGTCTCCCACCTATTACAATATCGGTCGGGTCTCCCACCTATTTCAATATCAGTCTGTCTGTATAACCTCAACAATAATAACACATCACTCACAAGCAATAATAGCCTTCATGACGTCTATCTGCAGTTCGAACACGTTCCTGTGCACGTACAGCACGAACGCGTGGAACGGCAGCGTGCGGTAGCCCAGGTACGTGAAGAACGAGCTGAACCCCTGCGGCAGGGGGTACGCGATGGAGTCCGCTGCTAAGTAGTATTGCTCTAGCACCTTGAACACTATGAACGCGTGGCTTGGCTCCATCTCGTCACTGAAAAATGCGATTAATGTCACAGGTAAGATGTCAGAAAGAGACTGGATAAATATGTTGTAAATGTTTGAATTAACAGATGAGAGTTGAGAGTTTGCAGATGATCAGTTCTACATTATATTTGTAAATTAACTTTTTTTTAAATTTTTGCGTTCCTGATAATCTTTAGACCTTTCCTTACTTTGCATGAATGGCCACTAAGGTGGACTTGCACACGATAATTTTATCAAGAGTTACGCTAACCCTG
Source organism: Pyrausta purpuralis (assembly GCA_963924145.1). Taxonomy (NCBI): domain Eukaryota; kingdom Metazoa; phylum Arthropoda; class Insecta; order Lepidoptera; family Crambidae; genus Pyrausta; species Pyrausta purpuralis. The sequence continues at coordinate 23,254,953 of OZ001659.1, forward strand.
GATTAAATCTTCATTCTGTCTCTGTCAATGTCAAATAAACTGACCAAGACAGATTGAGATTTATCCAGGATTGATTTAATCCTAGGTTAAATCATCAAGCGCAAGTAAGCCTAAGTGTTTCAACAAATCATATGGTATGTTTTGATTATGGATCATATTAAAATACTGACCTTATAATAAATCATGGGGTAATTTGAAAACAAATTCAAACCCATAAGCTGTGGATCGACCCGTGAAAATGCATGTGCTAACCATTTATTAGCCATGATGAATAGTGCTTAAATGTAAGATAATGATCTGATATTTAATTTACCAATAAACCTTTATTCGTGGTAATGTTCATGGCGATTGGTGCAAAAAATAAATAAAAAACTTTTTTTAAAATATTACTGTATGAAAATATATAAAGCTTAAAAACAAACACCATAACGTGTAAACGAATCCCAAAACTGCGTGTAAATAAACAAAAACAAAACACCACACAAATCAAAACCTGCTAATAAACAAAACACAACTAAAACCCTTTTTAAAACAACACCGAGCCCTAAAACCAAAATCAAAAAAAAGAAACACCGTCACAAAAACGAAGCCAACACACAGCCTGAAACCTAAATGTAGTCAAGGGGCCAGCAACGTTGTACAGTCGACACATCAGACTATACATTTTTGATGAAAAATAAACCTTATAACAACGGCTTAAAATACCGCAGTGTTTATCTTGACGTGCTGTCGTCCGTACCTATGTATGACATAATAGTTAAGGTTCACCATTTCATATCACGAACACGTAATAAGTAGAGCCCGAAACAATTTATGTATTAACTTTTTTTATGAATATTTAACACTTTCAGTGGTATTTATAATCTAATAAGATTATATAAGAAATAATGTCATAGTCTTAAGAGACCAGAAATTTCACGCAGGTTGAGTAATGGCACGGTAGCTCGATTAGCGAGAGCGTTGGCTCGGTTTGCAAGCGGTTGATGGTTCAAATCCAGCCCGTGTATTGGGTTTTCTCATTAAAGAAATGTCTTGCAAAAAGAAGTTGATTCGTTTTTTTTTTTCTTCGAAATTCAATATTTTGTAGCTTTTGGTTTGCTCAAACTGAAATGTAATATAAGTTTGAGTAAACTTCATAAGTTTAAGTGTTATTTATGATGAATGTTTTTTTGAGTTGAATTGTAAACAAACATGACATTCCTTTTTACCGAAATAATTCATTATCATTAGTGATTCATCGTTTAGCACTAAGATCTTTTTAAATCAAATAGTAAATGAATTTAATTCACTGATATTATTTTAAAAGTTATAAAAAGATGTTTACATTATTTGACTAGGAAAGAAAAACTTAATTTATATTCATTCCACAATAAATGTATGTTTCCCAAATCATAATAAAAAAAAAACATAATTATCACGGTACATTCAGTTTGTAACAATGTTCAAATACTTTTTTTTTGAGATCATAGCATATTTCTAATCCAAATAACGTTGCCGACCCCTAACCACCAGCTAAATCACATCACAGTACATGAAAGTGAATCCCCTCTGCTGATTGTTGGCCGGTGCGGCCGCGATGGCTCGGCACAGCGCGCGGCAGAGCGACCGGCTCGCGTCCAGCTGAGCCGCGGCCCAGCGCGTCGCCACTGCGTGGACGCCGCTCTCGACGCCTCCCGTCCCGGAGCCGGCAGTCGACTGCATCAGGTGGACACTGACCTCGCGCAAGTTCTAGCCCGTGAAAAAGAAACGTGTCAACTCACTGAGTATCTGAGTATCTTACGCGTAAGTAAGACAATTACGCATTGCTTTACCTCGTTGAAAAACGCGAGTAGACCTTATTGAAATCTCTTTAGATACTTTAGTGTTTAAAGGACAATATTTTTTTTGTATGAGAGTTGGGCTTAAAATAAAATTCTAACTAACAGAAACAAATGATACACCAAATGAAAGAATAAATTCATACAAACAAAAAACACTCATTTTTGTTAATTTTTCGATATGGGTTTTGTTTTTATTTTCAATCTAAGTCTTTTGTTATTGGCAAGTGCAGCAGAGAGTTGCAGCACTGTCCGCAGTAAGTGCGTTTTGTTTACAGTTATAGAAACATTTTATTTTGTTTATCTTTGAGAAAACGAATACAAAGATACTTAAATTACATTAAAAATCCAAAAAGAGAAAATGCCCACTTTACAATCAGCTTGATACTTATCCTAAAACAAAGATTTTTACTCTTTATTTTTTTGAAATTCGACGAACAAAACGCTGGTTTGGTTCCATCCACTTCTTCGTAAATATTGACATCTGTCATATGTCAGTGCCAGCAAATCAAATGTCAAAAGCGGTATAAATCAACGTTCTGTTCGACGCATTTTCAAGAATAATAAAATGTTTTCAAAAAGAAAACGGGCGTATTAAAAAATCTAAAAATAATGTTAAATGAAAGTATTTAAGTTTATAAGTAATCCACAACTTAATATGACCCTGTTAAATATTCACGTATTTTAGGCCCAAAAAAAATGATGTCCTTTGTCAAAATAAGGTCCTGAAAAGCTAAATCTAGGCAGAGCGAACAAGTCGCGTCTAGTCTAACGCGTCGCTACTGCGTGGACGCTGCTCTCGACGCCTCCCGTCCCGAAGCCGGCAGTCGACTGCATCAGGTGGACACTGACCTCGCGCAAGTTCTAGCCCGTGAAAAAGAAACGTGTCATCTCACTGAGTATCTTACGCGTAAGTAAGACAAAAGAAGGCAGCTTAGCGTGGGCAGTTTACGCACGCACAAAACTACCGTGCGTGGACGCCGCTCACGACGCCTCCTATCCTGGGGGCTGCGGTTGACGGCATCATATGAAAACTGACCTTTTAGAATTCTATTAATAATGTTCGCTTGTGAAAGACAGATAACGAATCTTTAATTTCAAGATTGTTAGACACTAAAGCGACCACTTTTAATACATAAGGTTCTAAATAGAGCCATTGCTCGCGGCTCCCGTCCATGGACGCGACGGACGGATGGTCAACGCCTTGACCTGCCACCCCCGTGTAGCTATTTCATTGAGCGCTCGCCACCTCCTGCTTCTGAGCCTAAGCTCCAAAAAGTACTAACTGACCTCACGTTAATAATGTTTAATGCATAAGTTCATTAATATAACAAATAGGTCTTATATAAAAATAAATTACATACTACTTTAGGCGTTAAATCTATCATGGCAAAACGCAGTCGCATCCTATTACTGTAGACGTCAAGCCTGAAGATGCAGCGAACGAGCGAACACACTAAAAGTTTATGTGTTCTATCCTATATTCGCGTCACTTACAGCTATGCTTAAAAACAATAAGAACAGCTAGTGTACACTCACCGCGGCTATAAAGAGTTTCGGCTTATTCGCAGTGCAGACGTCGAGCTCGAATAAATAAAGGTTACAAGTCTGTTCCCGCTGCAGGACAGCGAACTGTATGTTTTCTAGTTATAAGGCCTGGTTCCACAATAATATTGTCATTTTCTGCACAGAAGGTATAGCACACAAGATGAAAAGACGACCTTGTAAGGATCACACTGCATGAAGTCCGTTTGAGATAGATATGAGCGCCGCGCCGGCGCGCCGCCGTCGCCGTGACTAGACGTCAGCGCGCCGCCGCCGCGCGAAACCCGCGGCGCGCCGCCGCGAGCCTGCGACATGTCCAAACCGGTCTGTCTGCGGCCTGCGCTCGCTCAGTCGAGTTGAATATTTCCCCATTACGAACGTGTGTTATTTATTGTTAAGTGACGTAAAATCGCGGCAGTGTCTGCGACTAGTGTTGATGTTTATAAAAAGTAAATAAATAAAAAATATAACACCACTGAAGAATCTGTCCACAAAACATAAACATAGTTTTTGCTGGACTTAATTCGGACAATTATCAGTGGAATTAAATGGGAAGCGAAGAGCTGTTTTAAGTGATCAAGTATTTCGCCTACGAAATGCAAAAAAGAAGAAGACTATAATACTTTCTTTTCAAAGTAAGTTTTTTTATTGAATTTAGTATTTGAAAAGTGAGTTCAGTAATCCGAAATCCCAGACTCAATCGGCTCATTTTATTTACGTAATGGAAAATAAATTTAAAAAAAAAACTTTTCAGAGCCCAAGTGAAAGCTTACTCTAAAGGAATAGCCACAAGTAATATGAAAGATGCACATGGTGTAGAAGATACACAAAGGTCGCAGCCCTCGAGCATTGTACAGTTTTTTCACTGAAGTCGTTTTAATATTACAAATTTGATTTATTTTATTTCTATTAAAAAAGTATATTGATCTCATAAAAAATACCTATGCTTGTTTTTATGGTAAAAAAAATATTTATTTTATTTTTGTTAATAAATATTAAAATTTAAGAAGACATTTTATTGCTAGTACATCAAAAAAGCGATGTATGTAATATGAATAAGTAATCTGAACGATTATAATATCTTCTATTCCTTTATTAAAATATATATGCAGTTTGAATCAACAATATGTTTTGTTTTTGTTACTAATCCCCCTCCCCTTATAAAAATACAAATCGCGCCGGCGCGCCGCCGCCGCCGCGTAAATTTTTAGTCCACGCCGCCGCCGTGGAATTGGCCCACGGCGCTCATATCTAGTTTGAGATCGGTCGCTGAGAAAAGTGGTGGGGGAAGCCTAGATGCAGCAGTTAGAAGTCCTTTGGCTGATAATGATGATAGCACACAACCAATGGAAATTCACAGATTCTAGTTAAGTAGCAGAGCACGGTGAAGCTCACGACCCGTTCGTAAGAAGTCAACAAAAACCTAACTGAAGTCTAAAAGCAATATGGCCACCCGACCTATTGAGTGAATGAATATTTATTGTTGGGAACTGTAAACGCACGCCGCGTCGAGATTTAACGCCGTACCTCCGCCGATCGGCCACAGGGCGTACCTTCGAGAGCTAGAGTATGTTATTAAGTTCTCACCCACGATGATTCGCGGGCCCAGTCATGAAATATCACACATATCAAGCCCGCACGTGCGGTGTATGTCGCGGGCTAGCTAGCGCAAGATCAAGCGTCTGAGTAGTTGTTGGGTTGTGTTCATGTCGACCTTTCAAGCGACGGCTGCGCCACAGGTCCCGAGTTCGATCCCCGGGTCGGGCCAAAAATATCCCATCAAAAACAATACTTGTCAAAAAAACCAAGTCTCGCAACTCAGTTGTTCTGCGGTAAAAAGTTGTGAGATCCATGTAATACCAAGTCGGTTATTAATTTATTCAGTCTCTACTTAAGCGACTTTCTGTCTTAATACGTCCAGTCTCTAGGACCACGATCGTGATCCATAACAATTGAAAATCAATTATGTCTGGAATCTCCGTACTCGAAGCATTAAGTTGTTACGTAATAATTAACAGCATCTTATAGTGACGCATATCAATATTAAAATTCTTTAATGTTTTATATAAATATATTGAGACTTGGCCATCGCACTAAATAATTGAATTTACACGTCAGGCGATGGCCAAGTCTCAATATATTTATATAAAACATTAAAGAATTTTAATATTGATATGCGTCACTATAAGATGCTTGATTTTCAATTGTTATGGATCACGATCGTGGTCCTAGAGGCTGGACGTATTAAGACAGAAAGTCGCTTAAGTAGAGACTGAATAAATTAATAACCGACTTGGTATTACATGGATCTCACAACTTTTTACCGCAGAACAACTGAGTTGCGAGTCTTGGTTTTTTTGACAAGTATTGTTTTTGATGGGATCTCATTTCTTTTTGTATTTTGTAGACAGTTCTACTTTTTTCCTTTTCGGTACCTTCTACTTATTGTATATATGTATATCTACCAGCAACGAATTTTCTTAAAGCCCTCTCTCTGACTTATGAACTTTTCGCCTCGCGCTAGCACCGCGACAGCTCGCTCGGCGACATTCACCTTTCCGCGCGCCCCGCCACTGTCCCCGCCCCGCGCCCTCGCGCTAGCACCGCGCAGCGCGTAGTAACGGCCCGCGCTCACTCGCTAGCATCGCAGCGCGTGGTATAATAATTAATTTACAACCTTACGCACTCGTTATAAGTACGAATACGCACGTAGGTACGTTTTTTGCATTAAATGATTTAATTTACACGTGTTTTCATGACGGGAATACCCATTTTGTGCTCGATTTGGCAGAGGAACTACCATGCGCCTATATTTATATGGGACTAGCTTAAACCCGCGGCTTCGCACGCAATAATAATAACTGCTGTAAAACATCGTAACGAATAAAGCCAATATTGAAAAATTTACCTGAAGACTTGGCTGTATGAGCTTAATTTTCTTTGCGGTCTTTTCTAGATTATTGAGTTTTTCCTTGATTCATACACCAAACACTACTTATATTCCAAATTTGAAGCTTCTAGGTCTGCTAGAAGTGCCTTAGAATTTTGATGATCGGTGAGTCAGTGAGTGACAAAATTAAGAAATTTGACCCGTTATAATTCTTAAAATACTGGTTCAAATTGAATGAAATTTAAAACATACCGTGTCTTTACAATGTTGCATGGTTACTAAAAATTTCAGTCTTCTAGTTTTATCCACAACGAAGTTACAGGGGGTCGAAAATAGTCTGAATTGCTTCGAGAAAAGGATGGTACGGCCGTGACGCTTTTTTGCTCGACTTGGTGTGGGCACTGCCGTGCCCCCAGATATACTTTGATTTTTCTGTTCAGAAATTCTTAGGGTAGCCCGGGTCCTGCACCTAATTTCTCTCCGGTCGTGTCAGATTGCTGTCCCATCGGGCTATGAGAGTGAAAGAAATAGAGAGTGCACCTGTGATTGCGCACACACGCGTGCACTATAATATGTCCCGCACAATCGATTAGTCGTTGACTGGCCACCGTAGTCGAAATCGGCTAGGGGGACTATTATCTCGACCTAGCCCAGTTGGGTAAGGGGAACCAGTTACAAACGCGTAGCGGCTAAAGCGCCAGCAGCATCAAGCCAGCGCATTATAATATTGGACACCAATCACATACATTGCTCTGATCCCAAAGCTAATGCACTTGTATTATGAAAATCAGACACAACGGTGGTACCACAACACCCAGACCCGACAGACAATATAGAAAATTTCGATTTCTATATTGACCCGACCGGGAATCGAACCCGTGACCTCGTAGCGGCGACGCCTTGAAACCAGTGTGCTTAGCCACTACACCACGGAGGTTGTCATTTTGGAGATGGTTTGAACGTGTGCATGGACTAATAAATTGTTCAAGCATTGGAGCATCACTCACCGCGGCTATGACGTGCTCCTGCTTACTGGCAGTGCAGACGTCGAGCTCGAAGAACGGCAACAAGTCCGTCCCCGCGGTGGACGCGCGCCGCGTCGGGCCCGCGCCGAGAGCCAGCGCGGTACCCCCGCCGGTCGGAGACAGCGGCGTGCTGCAGCGAGATACTGCTTCTGGCTGCAATAAGATAAAATAAATAAAAATAAATAAATAATAAATATCCTTTGGACATTCATCGCCATCTAGTCCCAAAGTAAGCTACTCAAAGCTTGTGTTATGGGATGCCAGACAACGGATATAATACTTAAATACTTTTTGTTTGTAAATACATACATGATATACATAGAAAACATTCCCACACATTGCCATCTAGTCCTAAAGTAAGCTACTCAAAGCTTGTGTTATGGGTGCCAGACAACGAACATAATAATTAAATACTTTTTGTTTGTAAATACATACATGATATACATAGAAAACACCCAGACCAATACAAACAGATTTGTTCATGCACACAAATGTTTGTATTGTGCGGGGATCGAACCCGCAACCCGCCGCGTAGTACTTAGGCGATTTCTCGACCACTACACCAGACGGGTCAGCAAAATATTTGACAACATCACATACATTGCTCCGATCCCAAGCTAAGTAGCTAAAGCACTTGTGTTATGGAAATCGGAAACAACGGTGGTACCACAACACCCAGACCCGAGACAATATAGAAAAGATCGTTTTCTACATTGACCCGATCGGGAATCGAACTCGGTACCTCACGATATGGCGACGCTTGAAACCAGCGTGCTAGCCACTCAACCACGGAGGTCGTCAAAGGGTCATCAAAGATAATAACTCTTATTACGAAGCAAACGACGATTAACGACGAGCATTCCGATCAGATAAGTGACGTATATCACAAGCAAGGAAGCTTCGGAAGGCACGTAAAGTAGTTGGTCCTGGCTAATATAGGTTGATATTAGTCGCCAAGTTGAGTCAAAGGCCCTATGGCCAATTTAATAAAAACTGACTTCAAGTAAAATATATCTTGTTTGAAACAATATTTTAGTAGAAAAAGTGTTGGCCCGGTTTGCCAGAGGTTGCAAGTTCAAGTCCCACCCTTGCACAATTTTTGATTTCTTATTTCACCTCACAAGAGCACAAAAATAACACTGTTAGTGTTAGAAATCTTCTAAACCAATATTTTAGTCGTTAAAGAAAGTCTTTTGTCTCCGGTCCTTATTTCAATTTGGCGTACGAATTTCTAAAATATTCTAATATCAAAATAGACAACTTGGCACATCACTAGTCGGTACTAGAGTTGGGTAGTTACTGAACAAATGCTCCAGTAATCTAGTTCCTTCACTCACTCGTTCACTATCGTTCAATACGTCTCAGTAGTCCAGTACTTCAGAGCTTACTGACAGAGAACGTACGGATATAGTAACTGAGCGAGAGCGAGACGGTACACGGCTCGTCTTGCGTGAGTTTCAAGCCAAATTGATGTTTTAGATAGCGCAAGCAGAAATCTTCTTTAACATCATTGCAATAAGACTTAGTTTTTAGTATTGTTTCATAGATTGATGTTTGAGGTGATTTTCAGAGTAAGTTTGTTTATTTTTGTTTATTAAGCTGAATGAATGTAAAATAGTAAGTGATATTGTGATAGTAGATCTAGTGAGATAAATGAACTATATGAGTGATGCATATTTTCGCCTCCCTCCTAGCCGATGGACACTAGCATCCTGCCTACTTTAGTGCCACTGTCCACGGAGGCGTAGCTTCATAGACGCGTATTCGTCATTATACGCTTGCAGCTTACATACAAAACAATGTAACTCTGTCGACGGAGCGGCAACGTCGCAGCAAGCTTCATGACGCCTGCCGTACGCGCCGCTGTCATACGCCAGGGCGTACATGGATTGAATGCACGTGTTTTTATTTATTTTAAAAATGTATTTTGTTTTTGTTATAATGGACCTACGATCTGTAGTAAATTTTGATAAATTGTTTTACTCATTCTATAGAATGAGTGAAATACGAGGGGCACTCAATAATTACTTAGCCTCGCCGCCCGATGGCGCTGTTGTTACAAAAGAGTTTTACTATCATCGTGCAGTAAATACTTTTTGAAGTCTACTATGTAGTTTTCAATCTTTTCCCTTCATTTGTTTCGTTTTGACAGCCTTTGGAAGCGAGCGTGTCGGTCGGTTTGACGAAAATGGAAAAAGAACAATATCGTTCAGTGATAAGATTCTTGTTTTTGGAAGGGAAAACGCGGCTGGATGCTGTGACTCTTCTCCTTCAATGGTCACCGTCAAAAATTGGTTTAACGAGTTTGCTCGTGGCCGCACGACGGTTTTTGATGAGCCACGCCCAGGTGCACCAAAAACGGCTACTACGGAGCTTGACGTAAAAAAAATCCACGATCTCGTGTTGACAGACCGGCAATTAAAGATTCGATAGCTGAGACTGTAGGCATCGCAGAAGGGACAGTGCATCATATGCTGCACGAATAACTGGGTATGAAAAAGTTATCGGCGCGTGGGTGCCGCGTTTGCTCATACCAGACAACAAGCGCAACCGTGAGACCACATCGGCGACATGTATGGCGCTGTTTCAACGCAATCCAGCAGAGTTTTTGCGTCGTTTTGTGACCGTCAACGAAACATGGGTTCACTGGTACACGCCAGAGACCAAAGAACAATCGAAACGGTGGACTTTACCCGGCGAACGATCTCCAAAGAAGGCGAAGACTGTTCAATCGGCCGGAAAGGTGATGGCCAGTGTTTTTTGGGACTCGCAAGGTGTGATCTTAATCGATTACCTTGAGAAGGGTAAAACAACCACGGGGCTCCACTATTCTGACTTATTGGGCCGATTCGACGCCGAATTGAAAAAAAAACGGCCCCATTTGGCAAAGAAAAAAGTGCTGTTCCACCAAGACAACGCGCCGGCTCACACCTCGGCCGTCGTCATGGCCAAATTGGTCGTATTGCGCTACGAATTGCTGCTCCATCCACCGTATTCTCCAGATTTGGCTCCCTGTGACTTCTTGTTCCCAAATCTGAAAAATCACTAGCCGGCAAGAGACTTGGGTCGAATGATGAGGTCATCGTCGCCACAGAGGCCTATTTCGAAGACCTCGGGAAATCGTATTTTTTGGACGGGTTGAAAAAGTTGGAGTATCGCTGGGCCAAGTGTGTTGAATTGGAAGGAGACTATGTTGAAAAATAAATCTCAACTTTCTCAAAATTTTCTTTTTTCTTTTGTAGGCTAAGTATTTATTGAATGGCCCTCGTACACTGTCATCTTCTAATAATTATCTTGCCGCTATGATCTACAGTTGATATTTCTTTCTATATATGGATGGGCCCAATATAATCGTCGTTTTCGTCGACTTTAAATGTAATGATAAGCCAAAATACCGTCTTCGTCGTCCGACTGCATTGCATTCTCACAAATGATTGACAATGTACGCTTGTAATACGCCTATAATTGATGACCTCCGTGGTCGAGTGGCTAGCACGCTGGTTTTAAGCGTCGCCATTTCGTGAGGTTCCGGGTTCGATTCCCGGTCGGGTCAATGTAGAAAACGATATTTTCTAAATTGTTTCGGGTCTGGGTGTTCTTGTAACACCGTTGTGTCTGATTTCCATAACACAAGTGTATTGGCTACTTACTTTGGTATCAGAACAATGTATGTGATTGGTGTCCAATAATAATAATAATACGCCTCATGGATAGAGATCAGTACGCTGGGCTGCTGAAGCGTCTATGAAGCTACGCCTGGACAGTGTGCCTTACCGGCCACTGCACGCTCGTGTTCACCGCGCTCACCTGGTAGCAGTGCAGGCTGACGCGCAGCTTGTCGAGCACGCGGCGCGGCGCGAGGCGCGGCGGCGGCGCGGCGTGCAGCGCGGCCCACACGCGCGTCCACGCGTCCTCCGCGAACTGCAGCACGCGCTGCCGCGGCGCCAGCACCGCCGCCGCGCCGCTCCACAGCTTCTCCTGGCTCACCGACACCAGCGTGCCGCCCACCTGAGCCAAACGATATCATCACGTGTGGATAGAAACCTTCCTTAAGGGGCTACCCGGATTTTTAACGCTCACACTAGCGCCACTTTAGTAGAAAAATCATTACTCGTTAAATAAAAGACCAATCAAAAATCTGGTAGATACGATTGTAGTACAGGTTCTATAGTTTATTTAGTACGTTTAAATTGTTTCTAAAGTAGTTTACTGTAGTTAGAGTTAGAAAAACTGCTAAATATGGCCACTTTTAGGAATCGTTCTAACTGAAACTGCAGATAACTCTGTTTTATTGAACTTAAACATTGTATCTAAACCACATAATCAGAGCTACAATCGTATCTACCAGATTTTTAATTGGTCTTTTATTTAACGAGTTATGATTTTTCTAGTAAAGTGGCGCTAGTGTGCGCGGTTAAAATCCGGGTAGCGCCTTAAGACCTTACGCATAAAGCCCGTTCCTTTTTGCTTGTCGAATATTGTAAACAATCTTGACATTCCTTGTTACCGAAATAATTCATTTTCAAACAGAATAAAAACAAAAATCACCGACTGAATAGGTAAATTATCGTTTAACACTAAGATCTTATCATATATCGTCTTAAGCGGTCCATTGTTACCCCTGTGTTTAAGAGTGGAGATAGCGACGATGTCAACAACTATCGCCCGATCTCTGTGTTAATCTCCATTTCTAAAATCATTGAGAAACTCCTAAACTCCAGAATAATAAACTACCTGACTAAAACAACGTATCTTGTCGACCCAGGTTGCTATCATAGAGCTCACTTTTGTTGTTACCAAATTAAAAAGGGTAAAAATGCCTTGTGGCTTTTCTTGACTTAAAGAAGGCTTTTGACACCGTCCTTATCGACATTCTCTAAATAAATGTATTTATTTTTACTCACAGTCGAAATGAAAAATAGTGTGTTTAACTCGGGTGAAAGCACCCATTACACTCTCAAATTATTAGCGCTCTCACTGCGTTCGAGCGCCAAAAACATCTCAAATCAAATCAAATCAAATCAAATTCTTTATTTCGCTCAAAAAGTGGTACACATAAAGATATAGAATAAGAAACAGGTTCTCACTTTTTACCAGACACTGGCATGCAAAAGGTAATTTTTTAAGAGTTTTCAATTAAAAAGTTAGAAATTTCAATAAAATAGTCATCAGTTTATCACACTGTTATTGAATAAGTCACTGTAGCTCAAATAAATATTATGCTCAGTAAAATTACAACAAATTAATTAAATGTCATTAAAATTTAGTCAAGGTTTAAGGTCGTTAATTAATGACTGTTAAGATATTCGTCAACTGAGTAGAAACCACCGCTTATGAGCCAGCATTTTAATTCCCTTTTGAATTCATTTAATGTTAGATTCTTTATATCATCTTTAAGCCTGTTAAAGATCCGTACGGCCATTTGGTAACTATTGTTACTATTCACTGCCGTGGTCATAGGTAGCAGGTTAAGTTTGTTGGGATGCCTACAGCTGTACTTGAATGTTTCGCTTCGTTTTTTGAATAGGTTTGGATGAGTTTTGACAAATACACATATCTCAAATATATATAGGCAAGGCACTGACATAATTTTCAGCTCCTTAAATAAGTCGATCGCCTTAATATCTCGAGTGAGATGGTTCACTTTCTCCCCTTGTATAACAATCTACTATTTTCACAATACTTTCTGAGTGACCTGCATCAACATATGAAAGCACGTTACGTAAAGGGATCAGCAATGAGCAAAGCCACGGCATCTGATCGACTACAGATAGCAGACTCCTCGACGGCAACATTTAACAGTTCTTCTTGTAAATGACGGCACCTTTGACAGAGTGGATAGATAGTCGACGAACATCCGACGATGTAGAATGAGTCTTGAGTTCATCTCCGATCTCTTGATCCGAGGTGATTACGCTACAAATTTGGATGTGCGTTGAAGTGTATGGAGTTTTAACAAAGAATACTGAACGGCTCGAGTGGATATGGAGCTGTTACCTTAAGAGTACATGTTGACAGGATGACAGATAAAGATTTAAAGGAATAAATATGGCCCAACCAGATGCACCATAGTTTATCTTTCCAAATATTACAAACATGTTAAAAACAATCAGGTTAATACAACTACAGCTGGAACCGCTGGAGGAATAACCTTTAGTTATAGTAAGTGCTATTATTTTATCCCAAAGCCGAATGAAATAATTAATTTTAAATCGTAATTATTTTCTGTTACCTTAACATCAGCGACCTTGGCGTGCAGCGTGAAAGGCAGCATCCTCATAAGGGGCACTGCAGATGAGGGCAGCGAGCGACGCGTGAGTGCAAAGGTGGTGGCCACGAGGTACTCCTGCATGATGCGCTCGAACGCGCCTAATCCGTCGCGCTGGTTCAGGCACATCCAGGATATTAGCTGGAAACATTAATTTTGTTACAACTTGACCAATGTGGATTACAGATTTGAAAATAAATAGCTATGCGTTAACATATTTTTAAGGTTCCATACACAAAGGGTTAAAAGGGGGACTTCGCTGTCTGTCCGTCCGTCTGTCTTTCCGTGAGTCCGTCTGTCTGTCACCAGGCTGTATCTCAAGAACCACTAAAGCTTATACTGTTGATACTTTCTATTGCCGCTATAACAACAAATGCTCAAAATAAAATATAATTAATATTTGAGTAAATTCACCTTCTTTTCAAGTACTTTTGAAGTACTGTCTCCTATTCATCAATTTAATATAATAAATAAATAATATTATATTAAAATCTTATTCTTATAAGTTATATCCAGAATTTTATATGACTTTTTCTGTATCATTAAGTTAACATAGAGTGAATGTAAGCCATTCAGATGGCATCTTACTTCGTTGTTATTTTAACTACATGTCCACATTAGAGAGAAAAGTTGCTTAAAACACATTACATCAATACAAAAGGATAGGTGAAGAAGCAACACTCACCTCTTCAGCCAAGTCCAAATTCCCCTCATGCAGTATCAGATAGTGCATAATCGCCAGCTTATTCTCTATCACCGTTCCACTTTTAAACGTAGCCGCCAAGTCTTTCTCCTGCACCGTCATCGTGACCACATCCAGCGTCTTCAAGTCGACCATAGCGTGGGGGCCCCAACCGATAAGCGGGGCGAGACTGGGCCCATCTTCTGACTCCTCTAGGGGTATCACGATGTGGCAACACGGCTCGTGGTAGAGGCTGATGTCGATTAGGTGGGTGAACAGCATTGGGATGTTGACTAGGAGGTGGTTGTCTGTAAAAAATATTAGTAGCTGGAGTTTTTTTACAGAAATGTAAAGTTTAATTTATGAACGCACTGAAGAAGCTTTTGTCAGTAATAATCGCTATACCATGTAGGCTGTGCACTCTTTGACCACATACATTCCACGTAAGTCTTCGCATATCGCTTATAGCTCCGAGGCAACGGAGGCAATTATGATGCACCATGTGTTTTTTATGAAGTAATTAGTTAACTCGTACTGTTATCGGGTCCCAAGAATAAGCTTTTTAAAAAAAAGTGCAAAAAAGCACACAAAAAAAGAAATACACGAAATTGAATGGGATCCGGGAGCGACCGCGCTCTAACACGGCTGGCGATAGACTCACCGAGGGGTGCCGGGAAACAGACTGGCTTGGGTGCAAAGTGCATAGTCAGCATTTAATATGATTGTTCAGCCCATCTTCAGACATAGCCCAGGTGTAACATTACGACTGTCGCAGCCTCTTGGTCTTGGCCCTGGGCAAACCAGGAATGACTCTGTGCACGCACACACTTTGCCGAGTTACAGCAACGTTATGAAGTACCTATGCATGTTGTGGCATTCGTTCATTTACTCACGGGCGTAAAGAGCGTACGACAGCCACTATGGCAAGTCTGACACGACGCTATGTTGAAGTAATGTGATGGAGTAAGCAAAGTTTAAATTGTTCGTTCATTCACTCACCAGCATAAAGAGTGTATGACTACCGCAGAGACTTCGCTTTTGTCCATGGCAGGTCTGGGATGACGCTGTGATCTAGGCATTCGTGTTACAGCTGCGTGACGCAGGAAACAAAGTCTCATTCGTTCGTTCCTTCGGTCACCTCCGTAATGAGTGAACGACGGCTGCTGACTTTGCCTAGGGCAGGTCGAAGACCATATCTATGCTAATTGTAGCTTTTATGGGGTAAATGTAGTAAACTTGTTCTTATGTTCATTAACTTACCAGCATAAAGAGTGTATGACGGGCGCAGCGATTTTGCTTTTGCCCAGGGCAGGTCAGGCACGACGCTGTGAACTATGCATCCGTGTTGCAGCAACGTGATGGAGTACGCAAAGTTGACGCCAGAGTCCTTCAAATCCGCACTGTCTTCCAGGACTAGGGATGTCGTGGAGTCATCCAGGGGCTGCAAAAGAGGCTTGTGTTTTACAAAAGGTTATTGAAGAACATATTGACATAAGAAACATCTGTTGTTGCTGCAGATAGGCTATGATTGGAAGTAGGCATCTACATGCATCTAACTAAATTTTTAAATACACGGTGTGACCTAAAATTTTAATTATAAGCCTTTCAAGTAACCAGTACTCAATTCTAAATGGTTTTATTTTATTACAATAAAAAAATAATTTATTGTTATTTTCCAAAAAAAATAATCGAATCCGCAATGTATTGCAAACAAATGTGTTCAGCAGTCAAGGAACTTGACAGTTCACATTGTCATTCACTACGAGTTACCGATTTAGATGTACATGGATTAGGGATTATAACTTTGGATAACGATATCTCTAAGTTTAAGCATTTTAGCGCACTTTGATCAGCTGTTGAAGTCAAGTGAAATATTTGACATATCGCGTCGACAATTTCAATTTTCTGATTTTCTGTTTCATCAAAAATATTTTTTTACTTACGTAGCGATATCTTTAATAAATCTTAAAAAACGATGTAATTTTTTAAGCTTTATTGAAAAAATCTTTTCTAGCATACATGAAAACACCAACTTTGTCTCAGCGCTGTTTACACGAATTTTCAAAAATTTTGCTTTTTTTAAGGTTGTATACTCTGTAGAACCATTGATTAATGTTTCTGCTTCTATTACTGGCCACACGCTGTATTGGTGTGTATCTGGCCTAGGATATTAAACTTTAATTAAAACTCCTCATTTAGGTATGACAACTACTGGTAATGAAAGTGTGGATTCTTACAAGGAGCGTGTCTTATTGGAATATTATAAGTATGCTTATAGCTTATGGATGACGAGCTGTTGGCCCGAGTAAAAAAAGATTATGTGTAGAAACCTTCATCCTTATCTAACTTCAAATATAATTGTTCTAATTCTTCATATAATGTTAAACTATCTGCGTATGGCAATACCATATTTCAGTGTAAAAACGTTACAAATTGAGGTTGACAGTTTAACATACACTTTTATGATATAATTTTTTATTTTAATTTTATTGCACTGTAAGTTATACAGTTAATGTCTTGAGGCATTCTCTACCAGTCAACCACTTGGGAATGACGGGAGAGAGTTATAACATAAAGGTCTAATGAACAAACATAAAAAACACATAGTTAACACGTTCATGTACGCATACCACAATAGTCATCTTTTGTGCTGTGGCGCATTAGAACTGAATACAAAGTTTGAGGACGTCTACGCTCGTATCGCCGTATAGCAAACAAAATATTGCCTATTGTATGTCGGTAACGTCCGTAGACGTTGACTGGCAGTACAACCGAACACTACGTTTGACGACGTTGTTCATGTGTGTGTGCGTATTTCTATATGCGTGTGTGAATAATGTTCAAGTACCTAACAAAAAAAATAATGTATTGTAGCGCTAGAACTTTGAAAATTGGACACGATGCGGCGCAATGACGTAGCTACCTGAAGATTACACAGAGATTCGACGTCGCCAGCCGTTATGCTTTCAAATAAAATAAAACTTAGGACGTGGTATAGACTATGTGGCTCATCACAAAGATCATTTTTGGATGTTCTATAACGTTGTTAGAACAAAAGTGTTAATAAATACGAAATTATGAATAAAGATATATACGACATCCAAAGCGACATAACAAGTAAAAGATTTAGGGCGCGGAGAAACTTAAAGTAAACATGTTGGAGGACATTCTGATATCATTGGGGAGAGAATTGCAAAGTCTAATCGCAGGGATAGTGATATTATGTAATGGGAAAGGGGGTGGCAAGTCAAAAAAAAAGGTGAAAAGACTTACCTTATACAGATAGTGGTGGCAGATGCACAGCACGCCCCGCTGGTCGCACAGTATCTGGAGGTCGAGACTGCAGTCGTGCACCCTCAGGGGCACCGGGTCGTCTTCGTACGCGCCGCACGCCGCGCCCTCGCTCGAGCTCGGCACGTGAGGCAGGCTTAGGGGAATGTTCAGCTAAAAGAGGAAATAAATGTAGGAAAAATATACAAAACTTTTGGAGGAACGATGTAGATATTTCTGGGGCGAATAAAGGAGAGAGAAGATCATTTGTATGTGTTATGGTGATAAGTGCGATTAATTAACACGACTTTCTTTTATGTTTATACACCGTGTTCCTAAGGTTATACATTAACTTCGACATGTAATTCAGACCATAAAATTGATATTTTTTTACTCTTTTTTTTTGATTTTTATAAAAAGTATCAAAAAGGAAAAAAAATCGTGTTCATCTTAGATTACAAACTCAATTTATAACAACACAACAAAAAATGCCTCTTACTTCATTGAGTTAAATACAGAGAATATATATCAATGTCTAACTGAGGTTATTTTGTTCACAATTGTAGGTACTCTACATTGCGATATGATATTCAGTTTATGATAGTGTTGGTTGCACAAAGTGGCAACATCTCACAGATAGACTTTTTCTCACTGCTCAACACTATGAAATTGGTTAAACTTAAATTAGCCATAACTTATAAACTATGCTATTTAAACTTCTACTATGTTACGATTTGTTTAACAAGAGCTATAGAAGTTAATGTATATCCTCAGGAACGCGGTGTAGATGTAGAGTTTGTAGGATATAAGCAGCTTGCAGATATGGGGCTAGGTAACTAATATGCCGTGACTACGGCGGCAGCAGGTGCAGGCCTAGGAGCGCATAATGACGAGACCAAGATATGACAATAAATTATAAAACAATTAATAAAAGAGCATGGTGCATACTACAGTATGAACTATTTAAATCTTTAGTGGGATTTGATTACCAATCATGTACATTTGATATAATCCATAAATAAATTTTCAAAAAACTGTCTAGTTGACCAAAATTAGGAAATAGTTCAGCATCAAAAGCAGGCCCAGGAAGGAGGCATTTATGATCAGACCTAAATGATAATGTCTGAATAATGGTAATAATAATTATTGAAATAAGCCAAGTGCATACTATAGCATGTACTTGTTTTATCTTTAGTGGGGTTTGTTTTCAATATGTACCGTAAGGCTGACTTCAGTTAGGCAAGAAAATACAAATGAATACATACAACAGTCTCATGAGGCAAGTCAGCATGGAACTGCAAAGCCGATAGCGTTGGAGTCATTTCTGATGGTGACTTCACTTCCTCACCCTCAGCAAAACTCTGGGATGGTAGCCGGTGATGGATGTAGTAAAGAACCTGAAAATGATAAGGATAGGTATTTATTACTGCTCTTTCTCTCTACTGTCTACAATATCTGTGCTACCTGTATTTTTTTTTTTTAAAAACAACCTTTGTTTTTCAAGAAAACCATTTTTTTTTGTTTTTATAGTGTTTTGTCACTATACAAACTTAATGACATAAATTTTACTTGTAAAAAGCAACTGTGTCAGACGAGGAAATAGAAAAAAGACAAAATCATTGAAGGATGGTTTCTTGATTGACACAGTTGCTTTTTACAAGTATGTACAATTTTTGTTATCCATTGCAGTAATTTAGAGTACAGTTTTTTTTTTTAATATTATTCATCCGATTACTGTGCCCTTTTTTCGCTTGGAAAAAACTGTGTATGTACCTGTAATTGTTAATACACCTGTATACCTTTTAAATCAATATACTGAATTTGTCTTATGGTTACCTGAAATTGGAAATACTCCTAAAATCTTTTCATCATCTAAAAACACCTTTAGGTTACCTGATTGACACAATCCCACTGTGCCCATGAGAAAACCTTAACAATGGTTTCAGGTTCTGTGTAGATGCCATCAAAACCCCACTTTTCAGATCCATCATCACATTCATTCAGAAACATTGGTGTCCGGTATATCTTAATACCTTAAATGACAATATTTTAGTTTACTTGGTAAATCTATTTGAAATAGAAAATTAATTTGATTTTAACAATTTAAATTTTAAATCTTACATTGCAGATGTTTGAACAGCAAGAATCTATCATTCCTAATGCCTGGGCTGTATTTGTTACTTTTCCCATAAACATACTGGACCATTATTTGTTTCGTAGAGCTCTCCTCAACTTCTACCGGTACCTTGTCTTTATCATTCAAAAGACAAATCAAATAAGGACAATATAAAGGCTCCTTAATATCATTGTTATCTTCAGGCAGCAACTTCACCACATACGCCAACAAACTTCGGGTAGCGTTCACCGACGCCTGTATAATATTAAGTTTCTCATCGAACGTATGAAGAGTTGTCAACGTCTTTGTTTTGTTTGTATAAACGCCGATGTTAAATACTTCTTTTTCGTGGTTATCCTTAGAGACCCAAGTTAACATTTGAGATCCATCTTGTTCCTGCCCTAACAACCGCCATTCTTGGGCAGTTACTTCTGAAAACAAAAAACAGCAGAATCTTGTAGACAAAAAACAAAAACAGTTAGTGAATAAACAATGTTCAAATCTTCTGTATCTGTTTAAGTACCTTCCTCTGATTGCGCCTGGAGCACTCCACACAATTTCACGGCAATATTTTGCGCAGCCATCTCGTTTAAAAGTAAATGGGTCAAATACACCTGTTTATTTAAACATAATAGTGAAATCTCACTACTTCGCCACGTTATCAACAAAAATAGCGCACCTTTATTGACTTTTCTCGCTCAATTTTCTATCAGCTGGCGCCCAGCTGTATTTTAACTTGAAGTTAGTTATTTCAGTCAAACCAACATAACAAATCTAATTTCAGCTACCAACGCCATCAATATGGCGCTGCCGTTAAAAGTTAACCAATCAGAAGCCAGCATTGAAATAACGAAAAAAATCCGTTCTACGGAATATTAACAAATATTAATTTAAGTAATTGAAAAACGATTATTTTTGTGTTAATTAAACCTGCAAACTGAGAGAAATCACCAATATTGTAACGACAAAAATGAGGAAGCTTTTCGTATATACTACGCTAGTAAAGGAAACACGAAAGAAAAAAAGATTTTTTTTTCAATACTGTTTATACAAATCATTTTGTTATTCTAAAAAGGTTTTTGATACAATTTGTGTCAATTACTGCATATTTTATATAAAAAGTAAAAATATGTTTAAACTGTCTCTGCGTAAACAGAAACATTGTAAAAAGTGACATTTGGTTTCAGTAGAAAATAACACTGAAGTTAGTCATTAGTCTACTTGCTGAGCACCGAAGTTTTACCGCGACATTTTCGCGCGGAAAGCCGGGCGTTATCCAGCCGTGAAAAACTGAAAATTCAGTTCTAACTTGAATTAGTTGTTCTATGTGTAATAGCTATAATCGATAATAGTGTTGCTGAAAGTGAATGTCTTTAAAATATTGTATAAACAGCGTAATTTGTGGTTCAATTGCCGTCCTCGTATCTAGTGCCCAAGGAAATTTTGTTTCGTGGAATTTGATATAATTTTTGAATGACCAGGTATGATTAGATTTACTTATTGAGGTATTCAGGATTTGATTAACCTTTTCTTCTAAGAATTTCTAATATTTTTGTCAATCTTTACAATAAATTTAGGTTATAAAGCTTAGGGGGGTGATAAGCCAAGCCAATAATATGATCGACGGTTATGTCCCTGAAATGGCCTGATAATAGTTTCTAAGTGCTGCATTACAATTTCAAATTAGTTTTGTGAATGTGTCATGTCGTCTATGTGCTATTTTTATCAATATCCAAAAGTGGATGGGACGAGAAACCCAAGCTATCGACGTGTCTAATGGCGCTGACGGAGGATTTCGCGCGCGATTGTGACGGATTCGTGGCATTTTTTTAGACAGCTGATTAGCCTCAAGTTACATTTTAACGTAATTAATCGATACTTTAGCTATTCTAGCGAATAAAGAGTGCAGTTATTATTCTATTTCACACCAGAATCGTGTCTAAAAGTGCTCGTGAAAAAAATCTCCCGCCAATCAGCAGGGGGCACGCTGAAGGTTTACGCTATTGCCGGACCCTTTTTTACCCATAATTTACTATGATGTATGGAACTGAAGAGTGTATCCGGTATCTAATATTGTGCTAAACAACCGTAGTTGTTAAATAATGTTGATTTGTGCTCTCAATACAGTTGTCAAGTGACATAACCCTATTTGCAATGTGAATACGGCATGCGGTAATTTTAGGTCATTAATCCTTATTTTAGAGTACTTTGGTGGTACCATGACAACATAAACCTAATTTTCACTTTGTTTTAGGTACAAAAAATAGAGTGCCAGCAAACTTGTACCACCTACAATGGCACAAACTGGGTATGTAACCAGCTGATAGCTCACACACATTTGCTAGACGACCTTGATAAGTTCTTGTTTACATAGTCTTGTCACCAATTGTTTGCAGTTCTTCCAGTGAAGACAATGAGAGACGTATGAACTTGAAACGGAAAAGGAACTCCTGTGACGATGAGGTTAGTATTTTAATAAAGTGAAACAAGTCTAGTCAATTTTCTTACCAAGTTTAAAATATCTTGTTTTTTATTTTAGGTAGAGAATATGCCTCCAGTGAAAATCACACAAAAACTAGAAGATGAACTCTATGACCAACCAGCACACAATGTAGTAGTAGAATCTTCATCATGCTCTAGTGATGATGAAGGATATGGCAACCTAGAACAGCCTAGGAGTGTGTATACTGACTTGGAATTTAACGCAGACAGTTTATTAAGCCCACAAAGTATACCTGAGTTGCCTAATTGTGTGTTGAGTCCATTAGAAAATGTTGCTAGAGGAGAGTCTACTCCTCACTCAAATAAAAGGCCTAGGTAAGTCTTACATATTCTCAAATGTTAACAGTATGATGTTTAAGTTAATCATGTTTGATTTCCAATGATATCTTCGTGAACAAGAATTATTCCTTAGAGTCCAGATAAAAACCATAATCCTCCTTGTCCACCAGGAATGAATTACACCAGACACCCTTTGAAGCCAGTACAAATAAATCAGACTGTCCCTTGCCAAAACGGAAATGTCCTCTGCCTGGGTTATCCTGGGCAGACCCCTCAGATGTGTGGAACAGCATGTGTGAGTGTGATGCCAGGTCCAAGACCAAGAAGAACCCTAACATGTTTGACAAGCACCCCAGCCTGCAACCACGCATGAGGGCCATACTACTGGACTGGTTAAATGAGGTAAGAATCAATTAATGTTAGAAAACTGCAGTATAATGTGTTGTATATTTGTAGGCCATTGAGGCCTCAAGCTGTTGATAAGTGGAGTCTCAGTTATTACAGATCTCATATCATGTAGATTTGACATACCCCTATCTTTCATTGATTATGAAATTAATGAATGCACATATTATGTCATTTTTTTTTTATAATAAAATGAATTTATTGCTTCCATGCTGCTTTTGAAGAGACCTAGATAAAAATGGTAAGTAATTTATAGAATAAAATTACAACTGTAGTGATTCTTGTAACTGGATTTTGCAGGAACATCCTTTTTTCGTTAATAATGATTTTACATGTGGAAATGACGTAATAGAGGGTTCATTGACCTCTTTTTTACAGTGTTCAATGACCTCTCCAGAACCAACGTGTTTGGTTGTGCACTATCTTTCCTAGCTATCCATTTACTAGATTAAGATTTAGTACACGTTTCTCATGTAATTATGTATGCTTAACAAAACATTTCCTTTTATTGACATACATTTTAGAAGGGTAGCAACAGCGGTAGCATTGTAACTGTGCCTATTTTTAAACTGGCTCCAAGTTTGTGCCATGGATTGCTTAAAATTAAGAGGTCAATGAGTTAAATGTAAACTCTGCAATTTAATGAATTCTATTGATCATTATAAAATAGATATGATGACGTCTGAAGAAAAAAATGTGTTAGTAGGCAGCACTTGATAAACACATGTTAGGTACCATTTCTTGCGATATCACGCGTATTCGGAAGTAAAGTTCTGTGAGCAGTTTAGGTAAAGAGCCGTGTATCAAGTGACCGTTATTTTTAGGTCGTCGTTTAGTGCTAGCGATTTTTATTCACGCCTCCATGTCTCGTACCCTCTTCGGGCCTCAGTGCTTTATTGATTTGAATACATTCTGATAACTATTCACGACCTGGCTCGAACCCGGGCGACTGCGTAATGTCTACTGTTTTAGCTTTTCAGGTTTTGTTAGGTCTTGCGGTGTGCGAACTCACGAACTCTTATAATCAACCGTGTTTAAATGATTATGAATGGGTTTAGCGTATTTATTAAATGACTGTTGAACATTAATAACTTCTTATTACGTAATTTGAAAAAAAAACTGTAATACGTTATATAAATAATTTCCTCGAATAATCGTTAATAGAGTCGATATCGTGATGTTGATGTTATAATGTGCTACTAAAGGCAATCAATTAATTTAAAAATTGCAAATAAAGCAATCACCGAAGAATACTGCCAATAGACATCTAAAAACAATCTTAATGAATAAATATAAATATTGGGCTGTTGACAAGTGAGTTAAAAGCGGCCTGTGAAGAGAAACTTACCGTTACATTTGGCACAATGCTAGAAGGATAAAGCAACTTTTTGCTCAACAACAAAAAGTTCTTCTCCAGTAAATTGCGATCGTGTTTGAGAGCTTCATTTCCACTTTGTCTAGAATGCCTTTTGACATGTTTCATTTAATAATTTCTTAGCAAACGCGAATTGTATAACAAAAAATAATTGCATTATTTGAAAGGCGACAAAACTACTAATTCTTACCAGAGTTTTTATCGTGTCGGTTTTGGATTTAAGGAACCCACACACAAAAATTACGTCACTGACAATGCTTAGCTCTTTGACTAAAATATAACAATGTCAAGGCCAATCAATACAAATCTTATGAATCAAATACGATACCGGAAAAGATTTCTCAGATTGATACATACGAGTAGTCATTGTTTACTCTTTCATTTTCTGATGAAGTTTCTTGAAATCATATGTTCACTAATTTCATGTTATGATAACTATAAGTCAGCGTAGCCTGCGGTGCCATGCCAGTGTGTTCTATTTCTAGGAATATTGAACCCCCACGAAGGGTTAAATAAAGATTGATCAGGTGTGTTGAAAACACACAAATTATGGGGTGTGAAGACTTTTTTTTCTGGTTAACCCTAAGATATGACTTGTAGAGAAAACCACAATGAGTTAGGTCGAATTTTTTTTGTTCATGTCTTGGGTTGTGCGATTAAGCTTAAATAAGATTTTCATGTTATTAAAGGTTTTTAGTAAATACAGGAAGGATAGCTAATAATTTAGCTCTCATTCAAAAAAATAACAGGGGCTCATAAGCTCTCGACATTCGTTTCCACATACAGCATCAATATTTAATTTACTGTTAGTACGTTTAGCCCTGCATACACTCTATTCTTTGCTCGCACGTTAATTTTCACGACGCCAATTAAATCGAGTTGGTCGTTTCGTGTCGTCGTGTCTTTCTTTTCTCTCCAACCTCCGACTAATGATCTCACGATCGTCGTAATTAAAACACGACTGTAGATTCACTGTAAAGTCCCAAGTTCACGATTTTTCAAACTGTCTCATTTCACACCTTTTTCTAGTAAGAAATAAATACAGCCTTTTTACAAATAACTTTTGGATTAGTTTATGTCCATCAGATAGAGTATTGTCAGTATACAAAAATATATTGAAAACTGAACTTTATCAGTAGCATACCGGTCGACAATACGGGCTGGTGTTAGCAGTATAAAAAGTGCATAAATTCTGCAGTGGCGCCTGCGACGGTTGCAGCGACTACTGATATGGCCCGCTCTGTAAAGCTTCGTCCGCACTGAAGTTTGAATTATAGAATCCTCTTACTGGCTTAATTAATGCCTTTGAAAAGTTGCCTCGAAGTCCGATAATGTCATGCACTCTGATCATACCTGCTATATGGTTATATCATTGATATTAGCTTATGAAAGCGCACTTCAAAATTGACTAATACACTGAAAGCTATAGCCCACCTTTAATGGACTTAACTAGACGCTTAGTTATATACCTTTTACAAAAAAAAGTAAAAACCTACTTCAAAACCAAAATGCACTAAAAATTCTGAAATAAGCGCTTGCCCCTAATAAGTTTATAGAAAAGGAATTCATTTAAGGCTAACAATTCCAAGCTTGATATTGAGATGGTCAAAATGATGGCACCGACTCAAAAATAAATTATTTGCCTAAAATGATTTCCTATCCTATGAAGTGTCAAGAGTTCATTGAAGATTATTTAGTGCATTTTGGTTTTGAATCCGTTTTTTTGTTTCGTAAAAGTTAATTTTATTTGTTATTTTTTAGTAATTATAGTAGGGGGCAAGGGGGAGGGCGTTGAACCTTATGACTCTGTTATTCAAGAAGCTACAAATTACCCATAATAAGTTCTGTCATTATAATCACTGAACTCCTAAGCGTTAAGAAGTTCCACCATTATGCTCAGCTCCACACGATGTTAACTTTCAGACGTAACAATATGTCAACATTAAGATTCAAGTGCAAAAACACTATACATGCCTTAAAAATTTGAGTTTCCTCCAATTGCATTGCGTTTGATTGCAACAATGGAACCAACTTGACGGTATAACCTCTAGGTAGGCGTAAAAGTTTTTCAAATTGGTCGACAAATGACTGCGATATGCCGCAATGCGTTTGCAGCCTTATTCCGGCTCACCTTTATGTCTCTTGCACCGTGATTAAGTTTTATCGTCACATTCGGCATGTTTAAGCACCAGGAATGCACACTTTGCAATGGATTTGTCACCTGTAAGTGCTTGTTGAGGTTAATGTTTATTGCCGTTCCTAAGAGCCCTTTGCTGAAAGCCTCGACGTTTCACAATGCCCGGACGAAGGAACTCTTTAACAATTAGTTATTGAATATACGCACGCACGCACTTGTAAAAATTGATATACTACTTCATTGGTACTTATCGCCTTGTGTGAGATTGAAAAAGTTTGAGATCTTTTGAACCGATTTTAGGATTTAAATTTAAAGAAGTTTAAATACATTTTCAGAATATATATTTATCAATGATTGTAATCGTATTTTAGTCTATATCCAATACTCATAAATAAATTGCATGTGACGTCGACCTCCTCCTCCGTGGACGAAGCCTCGGGGTCGATGACGACGCGGAACTAACATCTACAAAGAATAAGAATTCTGTTTGGACTGAACAATGACCGAACAACGTCTGTCTATTCTCTAATTTAATTGAGATTGTTGCTATCATTAGCCGGCTTTGTTGTCGTTCAAATCCGTGTTAAATCTATACTAATATATTAAAGCTGAAGAGTTTGTTTGTTTGTTCGAACGCGCTAATCTCAGATACTACTGGACTGATTTGAAAAAATATTTTTTTGTTGGAGAGCTTATTTATCGAGAGAGAGAGACTTAAGGCAGTACATGACGCTGCGACGGGAGGGGAGGGAGTAAATTCAAAACGCGCGGACGAAGTCGTGGGGGACCGCTTGTTATATTATAGACGAGTATAAAGCATTGGCAATGGGCACGGCACATAACGCGAAGATCTGATTGCCGTTGGGGACCCTTCGACCAAATACGCAGTGTAGGACGTCCACCGACAATATGGACAGACGACCTTGTAAAGATCGCAGGACCAAACTGGATGCAGACCGCTTGTGATTGGTCGCTGTGGAAAACTGTGGGCGAGGTTTATGTTCAACAGTGGACGTTCTTTGGCTGATAATGATAAGCATCTATGTATGTATGTAGAACCTCTTCATATTCTTCTGCCGCTGTTCGTTAAGCTTATCCTCATTCATCGTCGCAATAAATGTAGTCAAGACGATTTCAATAACCGCAGTTCGCTCACCGCAGCCCTTTCCGTTATTTCGTCTTGTGGCCAAGAGTCAAGATCTTCAGTTTCAGCCTCGTACATAGTCGTTTCGACTAATACTTAAGACGACCATCATCAGCCGCAGCCCCGTCCATTGAGTCGTCTCGGCTGATAATCAAGACGACTTTCTTCAACCGCAGTTAGCTCGCCGAACCCTTATCAAATCGCTTTTGAAAAAGTCAACATTATTTCGATAATTGAAATGATGAAATGAGTATTAAGGCTGCACACGTTATTTTGTAAACTACTCTACAATAAGTTTATTTTGTCCTAGGTGTGCGAAGTTTACAAACTACACAGAGAGACGTTTCACCTAACAGTAGACTATGTAGACCGGTATCTATCAAACACTGAAGACGTACACAAAGGCCGGCTACAACTAATAGGTAAGTACAGAAAACATACAAAACCTTAATTTCATCAAGCCTTAACGAAAAACATTTTGTAACTTTTTACCGACTTCAAAAAAAGAAGGTAATCAATTCAATGTGTATGTAAGTTATATCGTTTTTGATCAGGAAGGGTTCCAAACACGTTTGCTATATTTCGTTAGTGTATGTAAATTTGTAACTTTGTTTATGGATTTCTCGAAAACGACAAGTCATAGCAAGATGATTATTTTTTTTTGTTCAATCAGGTATATTTCAACATAGGGTACAATGTAAGTTTCATCAAAATCAGTCTAGCAATTTTTAAGATATGGGTAATAATAAGCTAATAACTTAAATCACGAATAAAAATGACTACAATGTTTAAAATAACGCATTTGTCTTCTATTAAAGAGAAACAAATTATTTTGGAGTGCACGATATCAAGCTTACGTAAATAAACAGTGCACATCATGCACCGACAAAATAATTTGTTAAATAGAAGACAAATTCGCAATTTTAAGCTTTTTAGACAGTCTTTTTAAGTCGGTTTAATTTTTATTTAAATAATGCTTTATTTTGACGAATGTTAAATGACTACTTTAGGTATTATTTATCAATGAACTCTTTTCGCCATCAGTATCAATAAAGATAAGCTGACCACAAACTGACGTTGTTTACGATATGGAAATACTTTTTAATCTCTGTTATTCCCACCAAAATGCTAAGCTTTATATATACAGAATATTCCGCAATGTATTTAGAACTGATGAAAAAATGAAAACACAATATTATGAACGCTAAGTAACGTACTTCTACAAGTTTCATCTATTCCTAGATCAAACACTGTTTAAAGGTATCGTCTAGTTATCGCATGTAGGTTCTCCTAGTAGCAAGCTTTAACAGGAAACGCGTATTATCAGCGACGCCAATGGCACATTAAAGCGATAACGTGTTTCTACTGTTTTCTACTATACTGCCTACCGTACTTCGCTTCTATTCAAGGAATTGGGATGTGAGTTTAGACTACATCCGCTCCAGAGGCGCGGAGCGGGGTGTGTCACTTAAGCTCTAGTAAATTTAAATACTTTTTACTAAAGCATTGTTACAAACGGGTACTGAGCCAACTTACATCTGTATCCGCGAAGGAACGAAGAAAATAAATGATGAAAACAGACGTGTCCAGATTGAAGGATGTGTAGATGTAGTCGTCGAAATATTATCTGTCTTACGACACAGGTATAATAAAGAGCTCTTTCACCTTACGCGACAATCTTTAGTCCAAAAGTGAGAGAAAGTAGACTTCATACTAAAAAACTTTTTTATGTAGGTATTGTATTTAAGAAGTATTTATGAAGGTATATGTAGTTCATTCTTAATTAGGTTAGTTCCTTTTTTGATCTTTTACGACGCCTCAACTGTTTCTACCTCACCCAATGGTTGACTGGTAGAAAATGCTTTATTGAAGCATTTAGTCCGCCATTTGTACTTTATTTTGTTTGTGCAATAAAGAATATACAAGTAATTTAAAATATTAAACCGCGTTCAAACAACTCACCAAAAAGCTTTAAATAACGCATTTCATAACAGTCTCAGATTTAGGAGAAACGAATTCATTTGGAGTCGGCGCATGATGTGCCTGTTGTGCACTTGTGCTGTACGTAAGATTGCAATCAAGTACAGACTCCAAAATTCTAAATAAATTGTTCCTCCAAATCCAAAAAAAACGTTATTTTAGTGAGTACAATTGATTTATCTATTTTGAGTTTTTCTAGCACAAAGCTCAAAAACTGGTGAACTGATTTTGATGCAACTTGTATCATACACACATACAGTAAATCATCTCGAGATTACATTTCGTTTTCGAGAAATCGGTGGACAAACATACACACTTACGAAGCATAGCATATGTGTTTGGAATTTTAACTAGATCATCCAACATACTCAAATATTATCCAATTCCATCAATACCACAAACATACATGTCAAATTAAATACTTCCTTTTTTAACGTAAATGTGTAAGAATATGTAATGCGGCACAAAATTGCCAAAGTGTACGACAGCAGCCCGGCAGTCGCGTGCTTCTTTCCTAACCTAAAGAAATGGCGCGGCTATTTAAACGCGTGTACTGTGACCTAACGAAAAATAGCTCTAGCCAAAAATTCAATTATCAACAAAACTAACATTGACCAACATTGCAGGTATAACGTGTCTCTTCATAGCGGCGAAAGTGGAAGAAGTGTACCCACCGAAGATCGGCGAGTTTGCGTACGTGACAGACGGCGCGTGCACGACGGAAGAAATCCTTACCGAGGAGCTGCTGATCCTGCGGAAGCTGTCGTGGAGCATCACGCCCATAACCATCAACAGCTGGCTCAATGTGTACATGCAGTTGGCGAGTGAGGGGCGGAGTGCGAAACGCAGGTACGAGTTCTGATTAAGCCACAATAACTTCAGTTGTTGATATTCATATCGTTTTTGCTCTCTGACAATCCAAAAACATCCAGAGCAGTCGTATTTGGTCAGAGGGTTAGACACTATGTTAAGATAACTCTTTATTGCACATGACATTGGTCAGTTCATTTATTTTATGCTACTGGTAACATATACTTTGACGACCTCCATGTAGTAGCTAAGCACGCTGGGTGTCAAAGCGTCGCCGCATCGAAATCCCGGGTTTGATTTCCGGTCGGGTCAATATAGAAATCAAAATTTGTGTCAAAATGCTTACTTAGATTATCGCAAAGTTAATCATTATTTCATTTTTGGCAGGGACCCATTATACTGTTAGTAATAGTAATTACTGATGGCCACGGAAAACATTTCCCATTCCCAATAATCCTTCCCGGAAACTTTCCCAAAGTTTCCAATGACATAAAATGAATATGATTATAAAGTAATATCTTCAAAAGTAAGCAGCGGCTTACAATGCAATTTTTATGAATAATACATTCCAGGAGAAGGTTTTTACATGCACCACAGTTAAAAAACTAAAAACCAAGAACAATGACAAGTTTACGTACACCAACAGCCTACGCACATAACTTTGAGACAGTTTCCCGGGCATTTACTGTAAATTTCTGGGAAATAAAATCAAAAAATTCCCAGTTACAGCACATCAGTATTTTTTATGAGTTTAATTATAAATAAATAAATATAAATATGCGCCTGATATCCTTACTTCGAAACACCAATTGTCGTGGTTTCAAAGTAAGGAATTTTCTTCCTTGTGTTTCGTATACCTAACAACGATTATTACGGGGACGTTTCCCATAAATACTTAAATACATATTAAACATGACCATGACTCAGGTACAAATATTCGTGCTCATCACACTAACATTGCCCCATTCGAACTCGCGACGGCCGGCGTAATAGTCAGGAGCTGTGAGCAATACACCAAACGCGTCGTCCTAATTAAAAGAGACTTACACTAGCCAATTTATTTTCCAGGCTACTAAGCGAGAGCGACGTGGGCGCGAACGCGTTACGGGGCTACACGTTCGTGTTCCCGCAGTACTCGTCGCTGGAGTTCGTGATCTGCGGCCAGCTGATAGACCTCGCCGTGCTGCACGTGGAAGTCAACCGGTTCTCATATAGCGCGGTCGCGGCGGCGGCTATAGCGCATTCGTTCAATAAAGAGCTGGCGGTCAGGGTATCAGGTGAGTCGAAATATTTATTAATTATGATTAGTGTTCCTGAGGGCTATAGGCTTTTAGGCTTTTTTGAAAGGGTTGCCTATAAATTAGGGGCTACAGCGGAATAAAAGCCTAAATTAATTTTCCTCCCTTTAGGCTAGGCCTATTTTATTTATTGTTCGAGTATAATAATCGTCAACCTGATTTACGTTTTTCTACCGCCCTTATGTAACTTTTGAGTGTCTGAGTGTAACCGTACATCAGACAAATCGGGCAAGCGCGTATTTGCTTATACTCAAGCAACGTATGAATGTCGCACTGTGAACTCGTGAATGATTTTCAAACTACCCTCAAAATAATGTATGACAATACTTCATTTCAAACATTATTTCAAATATCAAATAATATCGTTTTCATGTAATTTGAAAATAAATTCTATACAAAAATACCTGTTTAAATCATAAAAAATATAGTTTGAATAATGACTATAGCCTTATAATGAGCCTACTACTCGAAAAAGACTTTAGTCGGCAATAAAGCCTAAAAGGCTATATACAGGTTTTTTTAAACCTATAGTCTTTTTAAATGAGTAGCCTTTTAAAAGCCTAGTAGTCTATCATGGCCATTAAAAAGAACTAATAGGCTTAATTTTAGGCCTAAAAAAAGCCTATAGGCTCCGGCAACACTAATTATGATACTTCTAAAATACATATTTATTAAAGAAAATCACATGCAAAAATCACAAACAAATTCAGCCACAAGCGTCGTCAAATTAACTATTCTATATAAAATATCGTAAAAATTAAATAGGTACAAAAAACAGCTGCTCTATGGTTCATCTCGACCACAACTAATCCCCCTCCGCGCCCCGATCGATCCAAAAGTTCCCATTATGCATAGCTATGGAAACCTGTTGAACTAACCAGGACCTAGAGCGGGGATCGTTGCCCCTATCTCTCAACCTTCGTCCCAACTCCCTAAAATGTTCGCGTGCTTCATCACCCCAAAGCCCAGCCGTCTCCACAGCGATCGGCACAAAATCATAAGCAGTCTCCAAAGCAGCATATTTGGAATGCTTTATTTTGGCGGCATTTTCCGCAGCTGAACCCGCTGTATACCCTATTCACAAGGCAAAGTCCATGAAATGTAAACAAACCATTGACTAACCTTTTCACGTCACATCAGAAAAATCTCGGTACATACACACGTAAACTTCTTCACAGATCTCACAAACACCTTTGCCAATTATGCCGTAACAATATTGTTATAATAATCATATTTATATAAATATGATTATTGCATTCAAACACTTATTTAAAGCAAAAATCGTGATTCATAGGAAAAATAGCACCATTTTGACAAAGACAAGAAGATGACAAAAAATTTCATATTTTTTAATTTACGGTTGGGACACCAATTTCGTTCAATTGATTGATTCAATTGGTTATTCGAAACTCGCATGTATAGTAAAATGAGGGTCAATATTACAAAACGTGCGAGTTTCTAGAAAGGAATGATATAAAATTTTGTTCATGAAATGGTTTGTTGTTAATCATTGTAAGTAAATTGTTGTACACAAATAAAACTATTATAATTGGATATACAACGCGTAACGTGTTGTATACGCGAAACCTGATACTTGTATGATTTAGATTTAGTTTACGACATAAGTCTATGGAAAATTGTACAGCACCTCTAGCGGTCTAAAATTATTGTTGATACAAAAAGTTACATCGTCGCTAGCGAGTAGGTCCCCCGTAAGCTCATGGTAATATAACTATGCTGGTGATATAACTACCTACCGAATCCTATCTCGACAGAGCGTCGTCCGCAGAGCAAGAAATGATCAGAAGTGTCAGTAAAACTATTACACCCCATTAAATCTTAAATTATTTATAAATATATATATTTTTATTAGAATTTTGTCATTTGAAATAAAAATCGTATGTCTTGTCTGAGTTTTTTTTTTATAATAATAAACTGCAATTATTTTTTCCAATTACTAATTAGAGTTATTTAAATATTATCCGACGTAAAAATGAGGCAGGTATATTTCTGCGATTATCCAGCATTTGGATGAACCGATTTTGATGCGGTTTTTCCGCGGTTATCTAGCATTTTAATGCACCGATGTGAATGCCGTTTCAGCAAAGTATTCTGACTTCAAAAAATCTCACTAAATAAACTTAAATAACACTTTTAGGTTTCTAATTTTCAAATTGTCGAACGTGCTTATTAATTAATTGAATTGCTTAAGCATGGTGTTATAGAAATCATCAATTGCAAGTAAATAATACGTATTTTTTAAAATGAAGGATTAATAATTTGTGCTTACCTTTTTAAAATTACTTAATACTATCAGTCATCACCCATACAAACGTTTGATTAAATTTATATTCAATTTCTATATACAATTTCGTAATTGTGTGTGACTGTTCCTCTTTTTTGATTGGATGTGAATTTTGTTTCTAAACGTAAGATATTATATTCACGAACATTTAACCTTAAATTATTCATGACTAAAGTATCTTTAAATTATAATAAAATCACTTCTAAATTTCCTATGTTTCGTTTACACGTAATAAGACCGACATTAAATATTTGCATAGTAAATCCTTTCACTTTTCTTTATTTTTCATTAATAACAATCGATTTTAAATTGTATCAGTTCAATTGACTAAATTCCTCTACTTTTTCTCAGCACTAAAGTTTGTCTATGGTATTGAAGCCGCCATGTTTGTTTACATTTATAGACTTGGCCTGGTGAATAGGGTATAGTTACGGTATGCCTTAAATACTCCTTGGTCACGCCAGAAAAAGCAGTTTGGATAAATTTTTGCAGAATTATTGTCCTTAAATAGGTCTATTTAGTCCTTACTTTAAAAATTGGCCTGGGATTCAGAAATATTGATCGAAATTAGTGGCGTGGCTGGAGAACATACTTCCTGGCCATGCCACCTTGAAAATCGTAATAAAAAGGCATTTCCAATTTCAATGATAATATTATTTCAATTCAATGCTATTTGGCAAAACAATTGTCCTCAAAGAGTCCTTGTTAGACCAAGACTTAAAAACAATTGTCGGACCAAAGGAAAGGATCGCTTCTTTCCTTTCTCCTCCTTGCTGTAGTGGCTAAGCTCGTTGGTTTTCAAATCGTTGCCACTCCGAAGTCCCGGGTTCGATCCCCGGTCGGGTCAATGTAGAAATCAGAACTTTTTGCCATTGTCTCGGGTCTGGGTGTTGTGGTACTACCGTTGTTTCTGTTTTCATAGCTTCTTACTTTGGTCCCAGATAATATAGTACTGCTTTGGTGTTAGAGCAATGCATGTAATTGGAGCTGAAAAGTTATTTAGTTTTTTTATTTCGAATTTAAGGAAAAAAAATATTTGCTGTGTGATTGTAGATGAGGTATTATCTTTTTTGGCGAGAGATGAAGCCTCAAGGTACATTAGATTCTTTAATTAATTTCTTCGATCTTCTTGTTTTTCATATTTATTTAGTGATTTTCTTTCTTCATTCTTCTTACTTCCGTCGAGTTCTAAGGCAGGGTCGCCATGAGGTGTGTTCTGCAGATGGTGAGGGTGCGTCGCAGACGAGGATTAAGAGCAAGACATGTGTGTCCAGTTTGAACTTCGAATATTTATTATTTAATTAAAATCTATTACATATCTTGAAAACACAATATGCTAACTTAACATAAAATTGACACTATGTTGCAGACACTTATTAAAATATTCATGTTACGGTACAACTTACAAATCACTATACTTCACACTGATTGGGATAGTTAGTGTCTAGCCACTCTCTGACCCTCCTTCTGAAGTGCGCGGGACATCCACCGTGTTGAAACCACATGTCTTGAGTGACGTTTAACGGAATATCGTCGAGCAAATCTCATAAATCTTCTTTCAAAAAATGTGCGCTGTTCTCTCCATTCAAATTTTGAGGTAGAAAGTAAGGCCCAATCAAGTGGTTAGAAATTATTCCTATCCACGCATTAAGGCTAAAACGTCTCTGTGATCCCTTAACCAATTTTTTATTGAGATTTCTTTTTGTTTATGGAGACTAGATTTATTACGATTGTGAAGATGAATCTCGGATCATCTCGTAAGCCTTGTTCATCTTAGCGCGGTGATCTATAACGTATTGCTGTAATAAATGCTCTGTTAACTCAATTTCTATAGGGTCTCGGGGATCGTAATGTCCAGTTATTATTTCTAACGGTCTGCATTTGGTGAAACTGTGTATGGAACTATTGTTAATAGTGCTAATATAGCGTATGACATTAAGTTTACTACTGATTCGCCGCGATGCTGTAACTTTAACCATTTTAGATGCTCTAAGGGTTGAATGAAAAAGTTCTACTATGCTGTTTTCGTTTGGGGCGTGAGCTAAGATCTTGTGATGCTGGATCTTATGAACACGGTGAACTCAATCAATAGTTGGTTGGTACATTCGGTGCCGCGATCAGAAACTATGATGGAGGGAATTCCGTGATGAGTGCAGTATTTTAATAAAGCTTGTACTACACTAATAGCGGTACCGTCGCTTAGGTTGGGTGTACTTAGAAAATGCATCAACTAAAGTCAGTTATTTTTCTGTCTCGACTGTAAAAAGATCAATATGTAAAACTTCGAATGGCTTTGATGGTGGTGTAACGATGTGAAACTGTTGCTTTATGGAAATACGGTCGTATTTTGCTTGACCGCAGATGGTACATTCGTTAATGTACTTCGCGATGCTTTCCTTCATCTTTGGCCAAAAGTATTTATGAGATAAAGGTAGGTAGCATTCAGTAGTGCCATAATGGTTTGTTTTACCCTCATGGTACTTCTGTATTAATTCCTGTTGTCTCAAATATTCTTTGACGTTCCCAAGTTTAGTTTTAGTTAGTACAAGATTCATTACCGAACTCTTAAAATGATTTTGGATGATAGGTATGACAGAGTACATTTCTAATGGCGGGTGTATGATAATACCTGTTTTTACTTTTGGGTTAACATATTCCTTGACAGCATTAACTACGTCTTGTTCGAGATTAGTTTTAGATAATTGCATGGTAGTGCATGTAAGACTTTCGAACGGTTTAGATACTTTAGTTTTTCATTTAATGTCGCAGACTATAGTAAAACAGATTTGCCTGTGGAATTTATTAAATGGCTCATCTGCAATGGGGATTTCTTAAAATTGGATTCTCAGCATCCGTGTGCGCTGTCATAGTATCCGAGTAATGAAAAGGCTTTTTCTGTTGGGTTGGCTACTATTGAACTGATCTCCTCATTGTGGATTTCTATACGGGACAAAGCATCGGCGTTTGTGTTTTGCCTTGCTTATAGATGACCGTAAAATCATACTCGCTCAGTTTTAATTTCCAACGAGTGCGACGAGAGTTAGGCACTTTTAAATTCATAACCCATTGTAAGGGATTATGATGTGTGATGATCCTGAACTTCCAGCCGAAAAGGTAAGGGCAAAAGTATTTAGTTGCCTAGACTATCGCTAACAACTCCTTCTCAATCGTATTATAATTTATCTCGCTGGTGTTTAAGATTCTGGATGCGTAAGCTTTAGGTTTATCGTTTTCAATTGGACCTTGAGATAACACGGCTCCTATTGCAAGATTTGATGCATCGGTCGTTAACACAAAATCTTTAGAGAAGTCGGGATACTGCAAAATTGAATCATTGGTAAGAAATAATTTACATTTTTCGAAACAATCTACATAGTTTTGATTTAGAGTAATTTTGGAACCTTTCTTCAAACACTGTGTTAAAGGTTTAGTTATGCGTGCGAAATCTGGGATAAATTTTCTGTAATATCCTAACAATATTAAGAATCTCTTAATTTCAGTTGGGGTTTTCGGAATTGGATATTTTTTAATTCCCTCTATTTTATCCGGGTTGGGCTTGACTCTGTCTTTACTGATAATATGGCCTAGAAACGTCGTCTCGAGTTTGAGGAACTCGGCGTTGTCCATCTGTATTTTAAAATTCGAGTCGCGTAACCGTTTGAATACTTTCTCTAGGTTAATTATATGTTTCTGAAGGAAGGTGCTGAAAATGATGACGTCATCAAGGTACACTAGACATATGACGTTTTGTAGTCCTCGTCCATTGTCCATTACATGCTGGAAGGTACTTGGTGCATTTTTGAATCCCATTGGCATCAGTAAAAACTCGAAGTGACCGTGTTCTACGTTAAAAGCTGTTTAAGGTATATCCGAGGGTTCCATTTCCACCTGGTGGAAGCCACTAGCAAGATCAAGGGTGGTTAAATATTGACAGTTACCGAGTTTGTCTAAAATATCAGCTATGTTAGGGATCGGATATTTGTCATCGATGGTCTTCTCATTTAACTTTCTAAAATCTACAACGAGACGCACTTCTTGGACGAGATTCTTTGGCACTACCCAGATGGGTGACCTCCATGCAGAATTCGATGGTCTGATGATGCCCTGCTCTAACATTTTACGGATCTGATCCCTAACTTCTTGCCTATCGACGTATGGATTACGATAGCTCTTGGTGTAAACTGGTAGTTCGTCAGTGGTCTTAATTGAGTGTTTTATTTGATTAGTGAAAGTAAGGGCTTCGCCTTCGATATAAAAAACGTCCGCGTACTGCGCGCAAAGATTTTCTAAGTTGGCGCGTTCTTCCGCGTTCAAATGACTAGTCCGTAGGCGCGAGAGCACGTTCGTAGCACGCCTAGACCGTGTCGTAGCATTTTTGTGACGTAAGTCGCTCGTAGCACCACTAAATTCCGTAGCATTTATTTCGGTGCGCGTGGACTCTACATTATAGATCTCGGCGCTAACCTGATGGTCGACTGAGAAAATAACGTCATGATGACTCGGGTTCGATATTTCTAAGTATCTGCAGTTATCTCTAACGGTTGTTAAACATTCACCTATGATACAATTACATAAGATCTGTTCCGGAATGTACGCGTCTCCGTCTGGGATATTGATAGGTAATTTAACTAATTTAGATGAACGCCCTGGGATAATATCCTCATACAAATTAATGTTTCGCGAATCATAGACTTGGATAGGGTTCGATGCGTTTTTTGTAACAAACATTTTATTTTTAAAATCAATTGAAGATTCCCATTTATTTAAAAGGTCGGATCCGATTAAACCGTCTAAATAATTATGAAACTTATACGAATAGTGTGACATCGGTATCGTCCTTGAACTCCGGAAAGCACAGTAACGTGATCGAATAGTCGCATCGGCTTACTGCGTGCACATTTACTACCTTGAATAGATCATAATTTAGCTCTACATACGGGAAACATTTTTGTACGGCTTCTGGGCTAATAAATGACTGATTGGCTCCAGTGTCTATAAGTAATTTTAACGATGGGTTTGCTATTTGGATGGAAGGAAGCTGTCTCTGGGTTTGCAAATTAAGTTCTATTTTTGTTTTTCTGACCGGTCTGGGCTTTGAAAATCCTCAGCCTTGCTAGGCGAAGAATTTTCCTCCAGCATTTCGGTAACACACTCAGAATAAGGTAATTCTGGATATCTATACTAATTAGGATCGTAAAACTCACACTCGGGATATTCATTGTTATCGTAATAATAGCATTCCGGCTCCGCATAATAGTAATCTGAGTACGTGTCGTAGTGAGGGCCATATTCATAACCAAAGCAATCATTAAAGTTCATTTCTCGCGATTTCGAATAATTACTTAGTGGCGGGTTACCAAATTTATGCCAATCATGCCCGCTAGGCGGTAAAGGCTTGGTCACAAAGTGGCTTACGCCACTCATGGGATTAGGTACCTGGTTGTTAGAAGCGGCTGTTGGGTTCCTATTAGGCAATCTAAATACATTGCTCTGCGGGTTATAATTGGGGGGTGGAGCCCCAAATATCTGCTGGGTACGTGTCGGTCCACGGTTTAAGTGTGGAGGAATAGGGTAAGGTCTCCAGTGCTGGGATTGTTGTGGCATTTGGAATGCTTGAGGTCGGGAAGGTCCTGGCATACTTAACATAAAAGTTTTGGCGGATTGCGCTGGTGGTAAGTACACAGGTGGGCTATAAATTGGTTAAGTTGACTGTAGGGGCATCAATGGTAACTTCTTATCAGGTAAATGGTCGTTTCTTTGTTGCAAATATATTGTGTTGATTTCCTCTTGTACAAAAGTTAATGCTTGCTCTATAGATGCAGGTCTCATGCATCTGATACGCGAGCCTAGCGGCTCCTTTACTCCACGCAAATAAGACTGCAATGTTATTTTTTTGTACAACTGACGCTTGGCCTCGACAGTAGTTTTAACATCGTCATGTAAAGTTACGTATGTCATAATTGTGCTAAAAAGGGTCTGACAGCGCTCAAATTATTAACTAATGAGCTTTTAATACCTTTTCAGTCGCTCGGAACCCCGTTGGAATTTATTAAACAGGCTGCGGGCCCTGTGACTTTATTCAGAATGCCATTTAGCACTGCTTGATTTTGTAATTCCTACCCCTCGGCTACATTGACATGCTTGAGTACTATTTGGTCACATAAGTTAATAAAGCAAGTTAATACGTTGGGGTTCCCGTCGAATTCCGGGACCAATCTAAGGGCTTTAAATATGGCATCAATGGGATCAGCCATGTCGACGATCTGTTCTTCCTGCTCATCAATTATATCTAAAACAGGATCTAAGTTCCTACTTTCGTCTAGCCTATTATTTCTACCTAACCAAGGGGAATCGGACCCGATTGCCGGGTTTTGCCCGATTGTCGGAAAATTTTGAAAAAGGAATATTACACACAGGGAGAAAAAATAGGATTACACACTAAGAAAGAAGGGAGCAACACATGAAAGATTCAGTGTACTCACAGTTTCATTTGTCTTGGTATCTTTGCCTCCTCGGTATCGATGTCTGGATGCCTGTCGCTGCAGCACGTCGTGGTTGTGGATACTCGTGATGTGACTTGAGAGCCACACGGGGGCTTCGAGTCCGAAACGAAAATCTTCTCGATGAAGCGCGAAACCGACCGCGAGTATCCTACCGACTGCGCCAATTACGAACGGCCACAGCGGTGCATACAAAAAAAAATCAAAACTAATTTATTAAAAATATAAATTAATTTAAATATAATTAATTAAATCTAAAAGCGAATGACAATGTTCAATGTTGGAACAAGCTGCCAATCAATTTCTTGATCTGTTTAAATCTTTTTTTTTAATTTAAAAAATCTCTTTAGGAAACCAACGAGGGTGACCCCTAGTACGGCCACTTGCTTAGATAATATTTTTTGTGATGAAAATGCTGGTGTCGTTGACAAAGGTATCTTAATTGGTCTCAGTTCTGACCATAGAGGTCAAAAGGTCTTTTTTAAACATAATTATACCGTAATAACACCTGTTGAGACTTTGTATAGGCCTGTTACAGTAAATAAGTTGGATAGATTTAGGGTTACAATAAGCGATAGTGTATATGCAACTAAACAAAATATTGGTAGTAGTGTAGATAAGCAATATGAAGATCTGTTTTATTTAATTAAAAACGAATTTGATGAAATATTTCCTTTAAGGAAGACAAAACAAACAAGGCCAAATGTCATTTTAATAATTGGGCCACGACAGGGATTCATAAAAGTAGGAATAAACTATATGAATTGTATAGTCTTCGAGAAAGCTCGCAAGACCCAAACTTTATTGATTACGTCAAAAATTATTCAAAAATATTAAAAAAAGTAGCTACAGCTAAATCACATCACCTTCGTAAAATAGTATCTAGCTCCAAAAATAAAGCAAAAGCTACATGGAGCATCATAAATAAAGAAACCTGTAAAAATAAATTAAGAGATAATAAATTTACATTTAAAATCAATGATAAAACACTAAATTTAAATCAAGAAGTTGCAACAGCTTTTGTATCGATTTTTTTACATAATGCGCCACCACAACAAAAGAACTTGCCTCTTCTTCAGTAATAGCCGAATCTATTCTAAAATTTTATGTCAACGAATGCAATTCTCAATTTCACTTTAGCCATGTAGGACCTGAAGTAATAATAAAAACATTTCTTGAGTTGAATATGAATAAAACTAAGGATCTGTGGGGACTATCTGTGCATATTATAAAAAACAATTATCGACACAATAGCTCCTCAACTAGCAATATTTTTAACAAGTGTATTGATGACGGCCAATCAGGGTTGATATGATTTAAATCACTTGATTTAAATCACTGATTTTAATCGTGATTTTAATCAAGTGATTTTTTTTAAAAAATCATTGATTTAAATCAATAAATTTTTACTGCAACCAAATCAGCCAAAAAGTGTCCAGGGACTTGTGAAACACGCGATGTGGTTTGCTTTACGCTCTGTCATTTGTTATTTATTAGTGGAAGAGGGAATATGGCAAAAATTTCTCGAAGAAAAAAGATGCTGTGTGGGTTTATTTTAAAGAAAAAAAGTCCGCTTGCGGAAAGTTCAACAAACCGGTGTGTAAATGCTGTCATAAGAATTAATGGGCTTTTTTACATTAAACAATATAAACCAAAATACGTTTTTTTCTTTAAATTAATAACTGACTATTAAATTAATAAAAAAGACAAGAAAGTACAAAAAAATCTGATTTAAATCAAATTAATCCGATTTAAATCAAATAAATCCGTTTAATTTGATTTCTTTAATAAAATCATGATTTTTATCAACCCTGCGGCCAATTTCCTAGTTTAATGAAGATTAGTAAAATAATACCGCTTTTCAAATCGGGTGACAAATGCGACCCCTCAAACTTCAGGCACAATATCGATTCTGCCAGTCTTGATTAAAAAATATATGAAAAGATTATCTATACTAATATTATAAAGCTGAAGAGTTTGTTTGTTTGTTTGTTTGAACGCGCTAATCTCAGTAACTACTGGCCTGATTTGAAAAAATATTTTTATGTTGGATAGTCCATTTATCGAGGAAGGCTTTAAGCTATATAACATAAAGATACGACTCACAAGACCACAGCAGCAATGAAAAATGTTGCGAAAACTGGAGAAAGATATTCCTTTTGAGAGCTTCCGCTGCGTACGCTGCGGAAACCGCTAAAGTTACACAAAAATCATGTATGACAGGATTGTTCAGCATTAAGAGTTCTATAATAAAGTCTGCAACAGCATAAGTCTATCTTTTTTGGTTGACTTACTACAACTTTTTTTATGTTAATAAATTTGTAAAAAAATAACGCATCATATTTAGAGGTGTATTATACACACAGGTATTTATTCTTATCAAAATAAATACATTCATCATCACGAGCATTTCATTTAGAACAAAGTTGCCCTTTATATCATTTGATTCCAATAAATATCTTCGGAGCTATCACAGTTTCAACATAACTCCGCACCAAAATAATGTTCGCAGCTTAAGTACAACGTGCGCTTGCTCTAATTATATTATAAAGCTGAAGAGTTTGTTGGTTTGAACGCGCTTATCTCAGGAACTGCTGAACCGATTTGAAAAAATATTTCTGTGTTGGAACTTATTTATTGAGAAAGGCTTTAGGATATAAAACATGACGCTGCGACGGGAGGGGAGGGAGCAAACTCAAAACGCGTGGACGAAGTCGCGGGGGACCGCTAGTATTTAATAAAATTTTAGCACACTTTTCATTGAACAATTATTACATAGTAAACGATTCGGTTTTACTAAAGGTAGAAGCACTAAAGATGCAGGAGTTGCTCTTTTAACACATGTATTTGATGCCTATGATAATAGGCATGATGCTTTAGGTATTTTCTGTGATCTATCCAAAGCATTTGATTGTGTGGACCATGAAACATTGCTGAAAATAATGCGTCATTATGGGGCATCATTGAACTCATTAAACTTAATTAACTCTTATCTATCAGTTAGAACGCAAAAGGTATATGTAAACGGAATTTTGTCTTCTGGAGCGCCTCTAACAATGGTTTTGCCCCAGGGATCTATATTGGGACCACTTTTATTTTTGATACATATAAATGACCTCCCGCATTTTGTAGAGAATCTTTGTCATATAGTATTGTTTGCAGATTATACTTCACTTATATTTATAATCCCAAGAGGTGAAGGAAATTTTGACGGTGTAAATAATACTCTTTCACAAGTATTACACTGGCTTACAGTTAACAATCTCCTTCTTAATGGAAGTATAACTAAATGTGTAAAGTTTACGATGCCTAATGTCCGACAGACATAAACTCAGGTTAAGATAAAAGACTAATCGCTTCATATTATCGACTCCACAACATTCTTGGGAATCACTTTCGACTCGAAACTACAATGGGGTCCTCATAGAGAGGCCTTGTCAGGGAAACTAAGCTCAGCTGCTTTTGCTGTAAGAAAGATTAGACGTTTGACTGATATAGAAACAGCTAGGTTAGATTATTTTAGT
Source organism: Pyrausta purpuralis (assembly GCA_963924145.1). Lineage (NCBI taxonomy): Eukaryota > Metazoa > Arthropoda > Insecta > Lepidoptera > Crambidae > Pyrausta > Pyrausta purpuralis. The sequence continues at coordinate 23,298,825 of OZ001659.1, forward strand.
TATTTCCATAGCTTGATGTCCTACGGCATTTTACTGTGGGGCTCGGCTGCTGATATAGAATCGATTTTTGTATTACGAAAAAGAGCTGTGCGAGCTATTTATAATCTTAAACCTCAGGATTCCCTACGAGAGGTGTTTAAAGAAATTAGAATATTAACTGTAGCCTCTCGGTATATTTATGAAATTTAATGTATGTACGCAAAAAATTACATTCATTCACGAAAAAAATCATATACACAATTATAATACTAGGAATAAAAATAAGTTTGCTATTCCACAATTAAGGCTTCGAAAGGTTGGTAATTCTTTCATAGGGACACGTATATTTTTTTTCAATAAAGTACCAGAACACATTGTAAACTTACTGGCCAATAAATTTAAAACAAGTTTTATGTATCTTTCTATTGGGAATACTGTTATTTCACTCTTACTTTAAATCTATCTTATTCCTCTGGGTGTACTCGTATCTATACTAATATTATAAAACAGAAGAGTTTGTTTGTTTGAATGCGCTAATCTTAGAAACTACTGGACCTATTTGAAAAATTAATTATAAACGTATTTATAATAAAGGGTATGTATATAAAGGTAAATAAGGGCATTTTTTTTTGTATGGGAGCCCCTTCTTCTTAACCGACTTCAAAAAAGGAGGAGGTTATCAATTCGACTGTATGTTTTTTTTTTGTATGTATGTTACCTCATATTTCAGTCGTTTGTCGACCAAATCAAAAATTTTTTTCGCCTTCTTAGAGGGTGTACCTTCTAGTTGGTCCCATTTTTTCCATTTTGGGATCTGATGATGGGATCTTGGTGTAATCGAGGGAAACCCTGAAATTTTAAAGGCACGTATAGTGTTTTTTTACTAGAATCTTAATGTTGACGTGATGTTACGTCTGATAGTCAACATTTTGTGAGGCTGAGCTGATGGTGGAACTCCTTAACGCTTAAGAGTTCAGTAATTATAATGACGAAACTTATGATAGGTAATTTGTAGCTTCTTAAAAAATATAATCATAAGGTGAAACTCCCTGCCCCCCCCCCCCCCCCCTCTTATATAATCACTAAAAATGAAGAAATAAAATAAACTTAAAAAAAAAAGTAAAAACCGACTTCAAAACCAAAATGCACTAAAAAGTCTTAAATAAACTCTTCACCATTTAAAGAAAAGGAATCCGTTTTTGTCAAACAATTTCTTTTTGGAGTCGGTGCCATCACTTTGACCATCAAGCATCAACTATCACAGCACCGACTCCAAACAGAAATTGTTTGCCTAAAACGGATTCCTTTCCTTTTAATGGTGAAGAGTTTATTTAAGGCTTTTTAGTGCATTTTGGTTTTGAAGTCGGTTTTTACTTTTTTTTTATACAAAGACAAAGTTGAATTTTATTAAATTATTTTACTTTAAATTTCCGCTAAGCAACGCCGGCGCACGCAATTAACAACACAAACCGTCACGCGTTGAGTATTAGTTCTGGCAGCAGGATGCACCACCCGCCCTCCCTCAATACGCATGCGGCACAGGTGATGCAATTATTAGTACCCATCACTAACGTGCAAAAAACCTCGACGCGTTTCGGAGACGACTGACAGTCGTCCGTGCTCCCTCGAGGCGACAACATCTCCTGAAAATGCCACGTGTAGTGGTTCATCAAAATAAAACTCTTTTTTACGCATTTAAATTCGCGAATTTATTTAATTTTATCCCAACGTTTCGAACACTCTACAGCGTTCGTGGTCATGGTAGACTAAGTTTAAGCGCGCCAATAGTTTAATGCTATTATACAACAACTTTGTCCGCAGTAACTTAGATTACGGTTCAATAATATGGAACCCTCACTATACAGTTCACTCTGAACGCATTAAATCCATCCAGGCCAAGGTTTTACGATTATTAAGCCTTCGTACCGGCAACAATAGGGCTTCAATCTTACGAAGAGAGACTTGATGACTTTAATGTAACAACACCACTTCACCTCCGACGCTCCGAAATGGACCTTGTTTTCCTCCATAAAATAGTGCACTCGGAATTGGACGCACCCGAGATCTTGGAGAGGATTCATTTTAATATAAAACAAAATCCTAATAATATCCACAAGATATTTGACTTACCCCTCTACCGCAATAAAATCTCACAGAATCAACCCCTGGCCCGATTATGTAAACTATACTAGGAATACACTCTTCACTTCAGCGACCTTAACATCTGCATCGCCAATATAACCCATTTTAAAGCAGTCTTTAGGAATATCCTCAGGAGTCTTCCTAGGCCCTAATTAGAATATTTCCGTAGTTATTATAGTTATATTATGATACATTGTGTATAACTGTGTGAGGTACTTCACCAAATAGACTTGTGTTTAATAATTTGTATCACGTAAGTAGACATCCTGTCTCTTAACACCAATCTTAGCATGCCGTGAAAACTCGTTTTAGAATTATTTTCTAGCTATAACTCTATTATAATCATGTATGTCTTAATTTTAAGTCTCGATGTAATCTGTTGTGTTTTCCAATACAGGTAAATAAATTGCTTATACATTGGAAAAAAAAGTAGGCTATATTTCGTAAAGTTTTTTAATAGTGAAGATATGACAGTAAATGTTAATGAAGCCGGAAGAAATCTGTAACTTTCGAGATATTATTGCGTACGTTACACCAATCAATGTGATGTTGCTTAAATGTTTGCCTTCAACAGCTATACAGAAAAGTCAGCGACAGCATATACCTATGGTTTGATCACCATAACCTTTATTATGGTAATGAAAATTGATTCAAATATATTCCTAACCTAACCTTATCTTATAACCTAGTCCTGCCATAAATATGGTCACAAAGAAAAAAAAATGCAAATAATATTTATTACTTTTACAGTGTGTTAGTTTTATACATAAATATAAAACAATTTAAAATATAAAAAACTTATTCGAAGTCGTCTCCATTGGCTGCAATACAGTCCTTTAAACGTTGAGGCCAGTTATCAATAGAAGCACGCACTTTTTCCATGGGAAAATTCTTCACTGCCAATCGTATGGATTGTTTTAGGGACTCCACATTATCATGGCGTTTAGAGCAAGCCGTACTCTCTAAAACTGAACATCAATCAGAATCCATCGAACTTAATGTTCGGGACTAGACGACGGCCAGTCTTCAGCTCTGATGAAGTCCGAAACGTTCGCTTCTAACCAAGACTGCGTGGACCGAGCTTTATGACCCGGCGCCGAGTCTTGTTGGAAAGACCATGCTTGGTTATTGAACATGGTGTTGTTAAGGGGCTTAGCTACCTTCTCAAGAATGGTACCTTGATACACTTGTGCCGATGTTTTGATACATTTTTCACAAAAATATGGCTCAGTCACTCCTTCATAGCTAACACCTCACCAAACCATCACTGAAGTCGGGTAATGCCCACGTTGCACTCTGCCGACTAATTGGGAAGCTTCCTAAGAGGTTTGAGTATAAATACGGTCATTATGTTCGTTAAAATGTTGCTCAATTGTAAAGATTTTCTCATCCGTAAACATAATTTTTCTGTGACCTTTCTTTGCGTACCGCTTCAGTAGTTTATTCGATTTTACCACCCTATTCATTTTTTAAATTAGTTAAAAAATGACTAGTGCGTCTCTTATAGGCTGCTAGTCCTAAGTCATCTTTTAAAATACGCGACATGTTTCTGTGTGCTATCTTCGTCTCCCGAGATAAAATCTTTTGCTTTCGGACAGGATTTCTGCGAATTTTTTCCCTTACTGCTTTGACCACCTTTTTCGAACACTACGTGGACGGCCAGGTCTTTTTCTGCCACTAACAGAGGAGGTCTCATTGTACCTATTGATAGCCGGGTACACAAACATTTGACTAATACCAAGTGTACGAGCAAGTACATGGTATTTTAGTTGTATCTGAAATCTGCTGACAGAGGCTTACCCGCGCGGCTTCGTATTACTTTCATTGCATTTTGTATTCCATTATAATTTAGTGTAATAAACGCTCTCTACGGAATCGGACACAGTTTTACTTACCACATCCCGTATCGTAGAAAAACAACCTACTTACTACAATCAACATCTAACATCCTGCATCTATCATATGTAGGGGTACATCATTACACCCCCTACATTTTGGTCCTTCGAGCCGGATGTTAGATGTTGATTGTAGTAAGTAGGTTGTTTTTCTACGATACTTGGAATGTAAATTGATCGGTGTGCGGATTCCACGTAAGACCGAGTGTTTTGTTACTTTCCGCGTCCTTAAAGTTGAACATATTTTGACTTATTTGTTCGTTAGGTAGTATTTTGAGTAAACTGGGGTGGTTACTAGCCCATTTTCGCAGATTAAATCGAAATCGAATCGAAATCGATTAAACGCACCAATTTCCGAGCACTATCTAGGATTATTCGCAACATCAAAGTACAAGAATTAACTGAAAAGTGGGAAATAGTGGACAAACTTAACGCATTACAGTCTCGTTGGAAACTCATTGACGAACTACACTGGCAAATTGACAACCTTGTTTCTGGCTCTGACAGCAGCTACGAAGACGAGTTTACTACATATGAAACCCTGTTTGAAACTACAAAAAGGAATCTGAATCGGAAACTCAACTCAACATCGCAACAATATCAGCAAGTACCTACGATTGAGATTCCAGCCTTCTCCGGTAATTACTCACAGTGGCCTACCTTCATGGACCTTTATTGTGAAGCCATACATAACAACGTCATGCTGACGAAAACACAGAAGATGCAGCACCTTAAGGGCAAACTTAAAGGTGAGGCGGAGCGCATCGTGCAGCACTTAACTATCTCTGCCGATAACTACGACACCTGCTGGGAGATACTCAACCACAGGTACAATAACAAACAACTGCTATTTACGAAGCAGATCCAAATCTTTATGGGTCAACCAACCATACAAAGGCAAAATGCGTACGAGCTAAAGAAACTGCATGATACAATGTTTCAAGACCTGTAGACATCTTACTAGACGCAGGTGTCTACGCTGACATTATCATGAGTGGCATGCTTCGAGGCCCCTCGCACGCGCCCTTGGCCCAGCAAACCAAGGTCGGATGGGTGCTACTAGGAAACATAAAAACATACAACTGCCACGTACTTCTGAACATCGACGACGTCTCTCGGTTCTGGGAGATGGAAGAAATATCAGAACAGAACAATAACCTAACACTTGAGGAAGAATATTGTGAATCTTTATATTCGGCCACAACTACACGTCGAGAGGATGGGAGATACATAGTCAGACTTCCGATGAAAGTTAATTTCGAAGAAATCTTAGGCGCTTCTAAGCCACAGGCAGTCGCACAATTTCGTCAGTTAGAAAAACGACTAGCCAAAGATGAAAATTGGTCAACATCGTACAAAGGCTTTATACATGAGTATCTTGAACTCAACCACATGAAGCCATGTACTGATCACAAGGAACCCAGCTGCTTTTTGCCGCATCACGGTGTCGAAAAGCTGGACTCTACAACCACAAAGCTGAGGGTGGTCTTCAACGCATCAGCCAAAACATCATCAGGCCATAGCTTGAATCAACTCATGGAACAAGGACCGAACCTGCAACAAGACCTGCAGGCCATGATACTGCGATGGAGAGCATTCCAATATGTTTACACTGCCGACATAGAGAAATTCTACCGCCAAATACTCATCCACGATGACGACCAACAATTACTCAAGATCATATGGCGTGACGCACCCACAAATCTCATCAAAGAATACCAGTTATGCACTGTAACATATGGTACTAAAGCAGCACCATTCTTGGCTATGCGTACCATAATACAGTTGGTTATTGACGATGGAAACCGCTACCCTCTTGCGGCGGCAATCCTAACTAATCAGCTGTACGTAGACGATTTGTTGGGAGGCAGTAATGACCTCATCGAGGCACAAAAAGCTCAAAAACAGCTGATCGACTTGTTAAGAGGCGGTGGATTTAATCTGCGAAAATGGGCTAGTAACCACCCCAGTTTACTCAAAATACTACCTAACGAACAAATAAGTCAAAATATGTTCAACTTTAAGGACGCGGAAAGTAACAAAACACTCGGTCTTACGTGGAATCCGCACACCGATCAATTTACATTCCAAGCGCCCGTTAGTAACAACCGTGACGTCACAACGAAGCGAACATTACTCTCAGACCTATCGAAGCTATATGACCCACTTGGCTGGCTGTCTCCGGTCACAATGAAATCGAAGCTCATATTTCAACAAGCCTGGACCGCAACAGCTGATTGGGACGAACCTCTTCCGAGCGACATACAACAAGAATGGGTTGAATTTCAAAACGAACTACCATCTATCAATAACATTGCCATACAACGCTGGATTGGTGACACTACACAACCAATTGAGCTACATGGGTTTTGTGACGCATCCGAGAAAGCATACGGATGCGTCATATACTGCAAATCTACCAATGAAGCAGGTCAGCATCAAATCAAGTTAGTCGCCGCGAAAACAAAGCTGGCTCCATTGAGAAAACCCCCATCACTGCCACGCCTCGAGTTATGCGGTGCCTTCTTACTATCGCGACTAATGAGTAAGGTCATAGAGTCAATAAACTCACAGACAGTAACTATGTTTGGATGGACAGACTCTATGATTGTACTAGGCTGGCTACATGGAGAGCCCTCACGATGGAAAACGTTTGTGGCTAACCGAGTCATCAAGGTCACAAACGTCATGCCTCCTGAATGCTGGAGACATGTCAAGTCGGAAGAAAACGCAGCCGACAGCGCTAGCAGGGGTCTCAGCCCACGTCAACTAACCGAACACAACTTATGGTGGGGACCTGAGTGGTTAAAGAACTACAAAGCATGCAATGAAACATATTCAACAAACGAAGAAGTGAAAAAATCCAAACAAGTCTGCTCAACGCAAGCCAGCGAGCCACTCGTCGAATCACTTCTACAAGATCATAGCTCTATGTCACGGGCAACCCGTGTATTGGCCTGGATCATGCGATTTATAAACAATGCTCGAGACAAAACCAACGCCAAACAATTCTCGCACCTATCGCTCAGTGACATAGAGAACGCTGAAGCAATCATAATTCGAACTGTACAACATAAGCACTTTGCCGATGACTTATATCAGTTACGTAAACATAACAAAGTACAGTCATCGAGCAAACTTTTGACACTGTCACCTTTTGTGGACGACCATGGAATACTCAGAGTTCAAGGTCGACTTCAACATGCAAGCCTTGGTCAATCACAGAAACATCCTGCCATTTTACCAAATAACACCAGATTGACAGAGCTATTGATCAATCAGGCACATCAAACAACGCTTCATGGCGGTGCGAGATTGACATTGTCACATCTTCGAAACAAGTACTGGATCTTGGGTGGACTGCGTACTGTCAAGAAACAACTTTTGAAATGCGTGAGATGTCACCGATTCAAAACACAACAGAACGCCCAACAGATGGCAGATCTACCTAAACCACGAGTAACACCTTCAAGGCCATTCACACACACTGGCGTAGATTTTACGGGTCAAGTCGAAGTGAAGGCTAACAAAGGACGAGGTATTAAAACGAGCAAGGCCTACATCGCCATCTTCGTTTGCTTGTCCACCAAGGCCGTCCATCTGGAATTGGTGTCCGACTTGACCACCACAGCATTCCTCGCTGCACTGAAACGACTATGTGCTCGAAGGGGGACTCCAAGTGACATGTATTCCGACAATGGAACCAACTTCGTCGGTGCAGCGAAGGCCTTAAACAAGGAACATGAGCAAGCATTAAAACTTTACATAAACAACGAAAGCATCAGTGACATGGTGAGCTGTGGAATCCAATGGCATTTCAATGCACCGGCCTGGGCGTCGGCTGGAGGGCTATGGGAAAGTGGAGTAAGAAGTTTGAAACATCATCTCAAACGAGTCCTCGGAGAGCAGAAGCTGACGTATGAAGAGTTTGCTACACTCTTAACACAAATCGAGGCTTGCCTTAACTCTAGGCCGCTGGTAGCTATCACAGATGACCTTGGAGACCTGGACTGCCTAACGCCAGGTCATTTTTTAGTTGGAGGCTCTGTGCTATCTCCACCACCATCTGGACACATTGATGACATAAGCTTAACTACCAGATGGAAACAAACCGAAAGAATGCACAGAGACTTTTGGAAGCGGTGGTCTAAGGACTACTTGCAAACTTTACAAACCCGTGGCAAGTGGCAGTATCCAACAAGAAACCTCAATGTCAATGATGTTGTGCTGATTAAGGATGACAACATACCACCTGCGAAGTGGCTTTTGGGAAGAGTTACAGCAACGCACCCCGGAGCCGATGGGTACGTGCGGGTCGTGACTGTTAAGACGAAGACAAACTACATGAAGCGCCCAGTGACGAAGCTATCTCGTTTACCCATTGACAACGACATCACGGCCATATCTCAATCTGACCCTCAACCAAAAGACACACTGCCTACGAAGACAACACGATCGTTGAGACCTAAGAAGAAAAAACCAATCCTCTCTAAGATACTCACGTCACTATTAGTATTTATGACGTGTATTGGCCCTTCTGTGACTCAGTTAGCCAACGTGACGCACCTACAACCAGGGAAACTGATGTACTTCGACAAAATCGGCGAGATGCAAATTATTCAAGACGAGTGGAAACTAATAGTATACTACAACATGTCTACATATTGGCAAAGCTTTACAAACATTGAAAAGTACGTCAGTCATTTAAATAGTCTCTGTACTAAGGAGCCAGCATTCGTTACAATTGCAACACAATTCCAACACGAGCTAAGAGAATTAAGCCATTACAATGACATCCTACAGTCAGAGCATGGAAGACGCACCAAACGAGGCTTAATCGACGGCGTTGGTTATGTTGCGAATTCTCTGTTCGGCATCCTTGACCAAAGATTTGCTGACAAGTATGAAAAGGACATACGACTTATTCAAGATAACGAAAATCATCTAATCAATTTATACAAGGAACACACATCAATAATTGAGGGCGAGTACAACTTGTTAAAACGAAATGAAGAAGTCATGAATAAACAATTCACCATCATCACCCAGCATCTGGCAGCCACCGAGAGCAAAGTCCAACAAGTCCACGACAATGCAATGTACGTCACCGCTACAGCACTTGCTGCGAACATGATCGTCACTAACCTACGTCACATACAACAACTACTACTAGATCTTGTGACCGACGTGCGCAACGGCAGGGTTGACACACACTTGCTGAAGCCAGATGAATTCGAAGCTCAATTGAACGTCATATCGGGCCAGGTACCAAAAGGTTTATCTTTGCCCTGTATAAACAGCTACAAATGTACAAGAGAAATGTACAAACTTTCGAGAGTGCACATTCGATTGACGGATACATTTTTGATATTCGAAGTTAAAGTCCCCCTTATATCTACGGAGCAGTACGAATTAACCCGTGCTATACCGATTAATAACGTCAAGGAAACCACGATGATCTACATACAGCCGAGTGCAGAATACTTCGCAGTGAGTCTCCAAAAGGACCTCTTGATGCCTCTCATGTCTAAAGATGTATCGTCATGCATCAGTTTGAATGAAAATCAACTTTTGTGTGCAGCCAATTTACCGATTTATGATATCAAAACCACCGACTCTATATGCGAAGCGCAAATTATAAACAATAGAGCGATAAGCGCGTGCCGCACGGTAGTATCGGGTTGCCGAGATGAGTGGATCAAGTTGCACACTCAAGGCGCTTGGATGTTTACATGTTGCAAGGAACGTTCCGTGCGCATATTCTGTCCAGCTGGTGTTACGTCACAGATACTACACGACGCAGGGATCATAAAACTCGCTGAAGGCTGTCTGCTCCGAGGTGATCATCATTTCGTTCACTCACACTACAAACTACAAAGTGAAGTCAAAATCACCGAAGACGCGATGTATATGCCTGAATCAGGAATAAACACACTGCTATCTAACAACAGCAACATTACCTTCCATCCTGAGAGTCATGAAGCACAGCTAAAGACACTCAAGGAGAAGATAGAGTTAATGAAGAAGGAACAAGAGATGCTTCACGTCCAGGCAGACTCGCACAATTATCATCAATACGCCACCTATGGAATTTTGATCTTGTGTGGAGCTGTCATTGGAGTTTGTGGGGCACTCAAGATGAGAAAACGACTGCAAAAACATCGACGTCACGCGAAATCACCGCAAGGCGATAAAAACACAAGTCAGCGGGAGCATGTCGGCGCAGACGTGGACCACAACATCGAAATTCGCTCGATCAGCAAAAGGGTCGACACGGCGAGCTCACCGTTCCCGACGCGAGTCAAATGATTTCATATATAATACTTTTTATCTTAATTCTTTTCTTGACTCGGCAAGATGTACGAGCAAGTACATGGTATTTTAGTTGTATCTGAAATCTGCTGACAGAGGCTTACCCGCGCGGCTTCGTATTACTTTCATTGCATTTTGTATTCCATTATAATTTAGTGTAATAAACGCTCTCTACGGAATCGGACACAGTTTTACTTACCACATCCCGTATCGTAGAAAAACAACCTACTTACTACAATCAACATCTAACATCCTGCATCTATCATATGTAGGGGTACATCATTACACCCCCTACACCAAGCGTATGGAGAGTTTTAAAAATTGCATTTGGCTCCATACCAACTCTGTGTAATGCAATCACAGCGATTCGGTTTTCTTTATCACCCCACTCCATTTTAATATCGCAAAATATTGTACAATGTATTGGCGCCAAAATTAGAAAAAACAAAGAGCAATCGTATAAAAATGACAGATTCGAAATTCAAATGTAATATCTTTGATATTTTTAATTGAAACAGTGTTTATGGCCAGACTGTGTATTTATAGGAACACGGAAAGATCGAACGTGAATTTGGCATAAAAACGCATATGTTCGTGTTAACTACATTAACATTTGCCCCTTGCGAGATTCAAGCCCGCGACCACTGGCATAAAGGTCAAGAGCGCTAACCACTACACCAACCGCGTCGTCACAAACAATTCTTATGTTCCGAAAGCAATCAATTCAATTAACTGTTTTTTATTTCCAGGGTACAACTGGGAAGCGATCGAGCCGTGCTACTCGTGGCTGTCGCCGTTCGTGCGCGCGGTGCGCGCGGCGGGCGCCGTGTGCGTCGTGCGCGGCGGCGACGGGGAGTTCCTGCAGCGCGCGGCCGGGCTCGACCTCATCTGCCCCGACCTCAACCAGGACGAGAGCCACCGCATACAGTCGCACAACGTGTCGCTCGACATGTTTGTGAGTATATACACGAGCTCCTGCAGCGCGCGGCCGGGCTCGACCTCATCTGCCCCGACCTCAACCAGGACGAGAGCCACCGCATACAGTCGCACAACGTGTCGCTCGACATGTTTGTGAGTATATACACGAGCTCCTGCAGCGCGCGGCCGGGCTCGACCTCATCTGCCCCGACCTCAACCAGGACGAGAGCCACCGCATACAGTCGCACAACGTGTCGCTCGACATGTTTGTGAGTATATACACGAGCTCCTGCAGCGCGCGGCCGGGCTCGACCTCATCTGCCCCGACCTCAACCAGGACGAGAGCCACCGCATACAGTCGCACAACGTGTCGCTCGACATGTTTGTGAGTATATACACGAGCTCCTGCAGCGCGCGGCCGGGCTCGACCTCATCTGCCCCGACCTCAACCAGGACGAGAGCCACCGCATACAGTCGCACAACGTGTCGCTCGACATGTTTGTGAGTATATACACGAGCTCCTGCAGCGCGCGGCCGGGCTCGACCTCATCTGCCCCGACCTCAACCAGGACGAGAGCCACCGCATACAGTCGCACAACGTGTCGCTCGACATGTTTGTGAGTATATACACGAGCTCCTGCAGCGCGCGGCCGGGCTCGACCTCATCTGCCCCGACCTCAACCAGGACGAGAGCCACCGCATACAGTCGCACAACGTGTCGCTCGACATGTTTGTGAGTATATACACGAGCTCCTGCAGCGCGCGGCCGGGCTCGACCTCATCTGCCCCGACCTCAACCAGGACGAGAGCCACCGCATACAGTCGCACAACGTGTCGCTCGACATGTTTGTGAGTATATACACGAGCTCCTGCAGCGCGCGGCCGGGCTCGACCTCATCTGCCCCGACCTCAACCAGGACGAGAGCCACCGCATACAGTCGCACAACGTGTCGCTCGACATGTTTGTGAGTATATACACGAGCTCCTGCAGCGCGCGGCCGGGCTCGACCTCATCTGCCCCGACCTCAACCAGGACGAGAGCCACCGCATACAGTCGCACAACGTGTCGCTCGACATGTTTGTGAGTATATACACGAGCTCCTGCAGCGCGCGGCCGGGCTCGACCTCATCTGCCCCGACCTCAACCAGGACGAGAGCCACCGCATACAGTCGCACAACGTGTCGCTCGACATGTTTGTGAGTATATACACGAGCTCCTGCAGCGCGCGGCCGGGCTCGACCTCATCTGCCCCGACCTCAACCAGGACGAGAGCCACCGCATACAGTCGCACAACGTGTCGCTCGACATGTTTGTGAGTATATACACGAGCTCCTGCAGCGCGCGGCCGGGCTCGACCTCATCTGCCCCGACCTCAACCAGGACGAGAGCCACCGCATACAGTCGCACAACGTGTCGCTCGACATGTTTGTGAGTATATACACGAGCTCCTGCAGCGCGCGGCCGGGCTCGACCTCATCTGCCCCGACCTCAACCAGGACGAGAGCCACCGCATACAGTCGCACAACGTGTCGCTCGACATGTTTGTGAGTATATACACGAGCTCCTGCAGCGCGCGGCCGGGCTCGACCTCATCTGCCCCGACCTCAACCAGGACGAGAGCCACCGCATACAGTCGCACAACGTGTCGCTCGACATGTTTGTGAGTATATACACGAGCTCCTGCAGCGCGCGGCCGGGCTCGACCTCATCTGCCCCGACCTCAACCAGGACGAGAGCCACCGCATACAGTCGCACAACGTGTCGCTCGACATGTTTGTGAGTATATACACGAGCTCCTGCAGCGCGCGGCCGGGCTCGACCTCATCTGCCCCGACCTCAACCAGGACGAGAGCCACCGCATACAGTCGCACAACGTGTCGCTCGACATGTTTGTGAGTATATACACGAGCTCCTGCAGCGCGCGGCCGGGCTCGACCTCATCTGCCCCGACCTCAACCAGGACGAGAGCCACCGCATACAGTCGCACAACGTGTCGCTCGACATGTTTGTGAGTATATACACGAGCTCCTGCAGCGCGCGGCCGGGCTCGACCTCATCTGCCCCGACCTCAACCAGGACGAGAGCCACCGCATACAGTCGCACAACGTGTCGCTCGACATGTTTGTGAGTATATACACGAGCTCCTGCAGCGCGCGGCCGGGCTCGACCTCATCTGCCCCGACCTCAACCAGGACGAGAGCCACCGCATACAGTCGCACAACGTGTCGCTCGACATGTTTGTGAGTATATACACGAGCTCCTGCAGCGCGCGGCCGGGCTCGACCTCATCTGCCCCGACCTCAACCAGGACGAGAGCCACCGCATACAGTCGCACAACGTGTCGCTCGACATGTTTGTGAGTATATACACGAGCTCCTGCAGCGCGCGGCCGGGCTCGACCTCATCTGCCCCGACCTCAACCAGGACGAGAGCCACCGCATACAGTCGCACAACGTGTCGCTCGACATGTTTGTGAGTATATACACGAGCTCCTGCAGCGCGCGGCCGGGCTCGACCTCATCTGCCCCGACCTCAACCAGGACGAGAGCCACCGCATACAGTCGCACAACGTGTCGCTCGACATGTTTGTGAGTATATACACGAGCTCCTGCAGCGCGCGGCCGGGCTCGACCTCATCTGCCCCGACCTCAACCAGGACGAGAGCCACCGCATACAGTCGCACAACGTGTCGCTCGACATGTTTGTGAGTATATACACGAGCTCCTGCAGCGCGCGGCCGGGCTCGACCTCATCTGCCCCGACCTCAACCAGGACGAGAGCCACCGCATACAGTCGCACAACGTGTCGCTCGACATGTTTGTGAGTATATACACGAGCTCCTGCAGCGCGCGGCCGGGCTCGACCTCATCTGCCCCGACCTCAACCAGGACGAGAGCCACCGCATACAGTCGCACAACGTGTCGCTCGACATGTTTGTGAGTATATACACGAGCTCCTGCAGCGCGCGGCCGGGCTCGACCTCATCTGCCCCGACCTCAACCAGGACGAGAGCCACCGCATACAGTCGCACAACGTGTCGCTCGACATGTTTGTGAGTATATACACGAGCTCCTGCAGCGCGCGGCCGGGCTCGACCTCATCTGCCCCGACCTCAACCAGGACGAGAGCCACCGCATACAGTCGCACAACGTGTCGCTCGACATGTTTGTGAGTATATACACGAGCTCCTGCAGCGCGCGGCCGGGCTCGACCTCATCTGCCCCGACCTCAACCAGGACGAGAGCCACCGCATACAGTCGCACAACGTGTCGCTCGACATGTTTGTGAGTATATACACGAGCTCAACATGTTTCCTCATCTGTCTTCTGCATCTGCAATCTGTTTATGTATATCAGATAAACGATAAACAGATGATTTTTTAAAATATCTTATTGGAGACACAAGCAATCCAATCGTACAATATCGCGAGCGAGTGGAATTAACGACAAGACGGGTTAATAAATAATTAGTCATCATACGCGATTACGACAAACCTCTGTCCTGGTTGTCGTCATCTTGTAACGGTCGATAGTCGTCCTGAAAAAACTGTGAATACAACTGATCTAACTTAAGCTGTATTCTTGTTGCATTTAAATCTTAATCGTGGTTTGGAACTTAAATTAATTTTATTATATTTCATCTGCAATATTTTTAAAATCTATCTCGATATCACATAAAATGGCAATCGTAATCTACAACAGCATTATTTGTCAACAGGACCAAGTGTACCAGCAGATGCTGGAGCAGGCGCAGACTGCCGCGGGCGCGTCCACGTCGCACGACGCGCAGCACGTGTACCCGCCCACGCCGCCGCACTCCGACCAGAAGAGCCCCAAGACCCCCACCACCAAAACCCCCTCCACGCGGCAGCTCGACGCAGACATACTCTACGCAGAGGTCGAATGATCCTGGTGCGCTCTGGCGTAGTACAGGTGAACCGGTTCAGTCCTATATATTGACTTTACGCTTTCTGCAGACTACAGACTCAATTGTGGTTAAGTAGACGCGTCTCCTCTCATGCCCTCGAGACGGCCCACCGTGTGACACCTCTATTGTGCCTTGGTGTTTTATATTACTCCTTGTTGTTATCACCCTGTATAAGTACATGTCTCGTTGTAGAAGTTATCGATGAGTACAATATACCTCGTTTTATGTTGACGTTGACGTACCGACGGAAATATTTTGCCAAGTGCATGCTGTTGTAACTATTGCATAATTCTATTGATTATGCATTTATGAAATCTAAACGGTTGAACTCGAATAAAATAAACCACCAACTTGATAAAATAAAATTGTCCACTTACAGTAATTCGATTTAAAGATTGTTTATATCAATTTGCATGACCAATTAATAATTCATAAATGTGATTATTCTCATCACGCTGTATGCATAAATAGGGCAATGGAATTAGTTGTATAAATGTTATAACAAAACGAACACAATATCTACCAATAGTGCCTGTACTGCCTCTGGCAAGAGTCTGCAAGCGTTATGCACAAACAACATTATGACGCCTAGCTCCGTCATTCTAATCCTTCGCTACTTCACGCTTGATGCAGTACCGGCAGTCATTATACATTATCGCTTAGATCACACTACTACATATTAAGTTTTTTTTTCTACTTGATGGAACCAATTTAACTCGTTAATGTTATGACGCCAAAGGGCAATCTTGTTCTAAAATAACTGCAACAATCCTAGTTTCTTTTTAAGCAAGAATAATTCTATCCACATTTAAATTGACTAATTAAGAGTGTCTTTTTTAACCGTTTGACGTGGGGGTGTAGCTTTCTCACAAACTAATAATAATACTTACTGCTATTTTGCATGTTACTAATCTAAAATGTGGGTAGAAATATCTGGAATTCAGTATGTACTTCATGCCTTATATTTTATTAATTATTTCATACTCAGATGTAGAATAAGTAGAAATATGTTGGTATTTTGTGACATACGTATGGTATTTGTTAGCATGCTTATTTATGCTAACCAAATTTATAAGGAAACTGTACATATTATTACTATGGCTTTTTTGGGCCTTATAATTGCCAACGCCATCTAGGTTTGTTGTTTGTTAAAAGTACATAACATCTCTTATGCATTCTGTAAGTGGACAACTTTTTTTTTAACACCTATTCATAAAAGATGAATGATTTGGAATCTTTGAGACTGAACTACTGAATACAAATTCAAGTACATTGTTTGTTCCTAAATCCAAACTAAGGATTCTACCCTAAACATGTCTAAAGTTATAAACAAATTATTATAGTTCTGACTAGAAATGGGCGTAATTGCCAAGTGTTGAATAACATTCCACGTGTTGTAATTAGTTGTTTTCAATAAGCTAATGATGCGCTTTTCCCGCAGTGTCGACTGCTAATATGCAAAATTTTCCTTCTAATTTAATTCTTTGCGTATTTTTTATAACTTTTTGTAAATAAAAGTATGAATGCATTGCAATATTAATCACTTCCCAATCAACATGTATATTGCGATCCGAACGTAGTATCAACTTTTTTTAAACAATACTTTAAACAGAAATTAACAAATTGTTGTTTTACAATATTTTAATCTAGGAATTAAAAAACCGAAGTTTTGTATGTTATTGAAGCATCAGAATAAAAGCCTATAATATTATAATGATAGGTAACTATAATTACTTGCATTTGCAAGTTGTATAAATCAATTTAAGTTAATCTGAATTAATTTAACAATTATTCATTTCTATCAACCTATCTATGATACTCTTGTATGTTTTATAAAGGTTTAGGGTTTTCTATGTTCTTGCTAATTCTGTAAATATAAATTACTTAATTTATCACTCTAAGTAAATGAACACATTGTTCACGAGACTGATTAATAAAAGTTAGAAAAATTCATGAAAATATCTTAAATGTTGTAGAGAATTAATAAAATGCCGTTCATGTAATTAGCATCGTTTTAACCAAAGACCTAGAGGTGAAAATCTCGAGTTGCTAGCTAATTAATCGGTAAACTCCAAAATGAAAACGAATCCTTTTTATGATTAAAAAAGATGAGGTCCTAGCTATTTTTTAGTTTTATCAAAGTGTATTTTGTTTGGTACTCTCGAAGTATGGATGACACTCATATTCACAAAAAAAACACATGTTTAATCTTGTGTGCATGGTTCTCTGCAACTACTTTCCATTTATAATTTTAATTTATATCCTTAAATTTATTTCTTATTTATATTCAAACTCTGCGGATATATTATACTGAACAGTAAACAAATACGACACGCACAATAACATAATGCAAACAAATGACAAAACACAAATGGCTATTAATTTTATAATAATGATGAAAAAGATTGCATGTGCCGTATTAATAGCGGAGATGACTGCAGAGAACCAGGCCCATTAAAAATAATACTTAATACTTAGAAACATTGCTTTTGTAATCTTTTCATGCACATATCTTACGTTTTGCTTTTGTACTACCTTAACCGTTCAATTTATTATGGTTTTATTATTATGGTAAGTGATAATAATAATAAACGGCCGTTCCCTATGAAGATAAAAACGGTTATCTTACTTTAGTTTTTTGTCCCTACAAAACTTCTGACAGAAGGAAATCCTATCTCCGGTCGAGGATAGCTACCACCTACCTCGGACTAAGGTTTGCATGTAGGGAACGGCTGTAAGTCTACTACACGCTTACCTTATCCTGAATAATAATATGTTAATTGATAGAAAAAAAATATAATTTCATTTACTTTTATTTAAATTAATGAGATATTATCTATCATACATCAGGTTTAACCTACTTCGTCAATGTGTTTTTCATAGTTTAAATTATATCAATAAATACTTATGGTGGATGTCTTGCATTTCTAGAGTTAACTGATGATCATAGAATTAAGTCCAACGATTACGCTTATCTTTTAAGGCATACTTTGGCCTTTTGAATAAGACTTTTAGGATTACTATAAATAAAAATAATTCAAAATGTAATTATATTATTAACTATAATTTTAAGGCGCTTATAGATATAAGTAATATCACATAGAATTTGAGCTAATATAAAAAAGTAATCTAGTAGAATTTTCAGTTGTATTTCCGAATGTGTGTGATCTCAGACTGCTCTATAGGAAGCCATAACCATATTTGTTCAGAGTCTTATTTTATTTTGTCACTTGTGCAATAATATGCATTGATCACATTTTGTGCGTAAGTTCCGATGTGTGAATGTTTCGAGGTTATAGTATTAAATAAATATGGTGTTGATTTATTGCATTTTTGTAATTAAAATAAAACAAGTTTAAAAAATTAAAGTATATTAATCATAACCTTAACATTATAAGATCTTTTAAGATCTGTGGTTGCAAAATGCCGAGATGTTGAACACCGTTGGACATTCCGACTAATTTGAGGTAACAAAAGGCTATTTCTCACTGGTGGGTGTTTTTATCGATTGTAATTATATTTAAAAAAAAAAAAACATTACTGTACTTAAAAAGTACGTTTTCCTATGGTCGTGGGTCCTTCATTCTGCAAAGAAAAGAATAAAGTAGGATTTAGTATGGGATTACCGCTGGTGCTGTGCAAAAAATATACAGGGTGGTCTAAGTAGTGACGTCAATAAATTTTTTTTAGATTCCTCTCACCTGGGGGTATCCGAAAATACCCCATGTATGTTCCGCGATTTTTTGTAGTTTTCGAGTTATGATTTTTTTTTGTGTTTTTTTAATATTCTCTACCCGCGAGGATTCAAAAATTCATATCTTTTTTTCTATTATGTATTTTGCAATGATTTTTCTTGTGCCGTGGTCGTTGTTAATGCTGTCTTAATAATAAAAATAATGCATCTTTTTAAACTTACTAAAAGGCACTAAAAAAAACTTGAAAGTTCGAACTCTGATTTTTATTAGGATTTAATCAAAAATTCTACTTCAATTTAAAAATACAAAAAGTAGTTTCCATAGCTTCTGCTTAGGTTTAAAAACTTTGCGGGGTCCTAAGCTCCTAAGATCATTTAAAAAAAATGGTACTTAGTTGGCCTTTTTTTGTTGTAATCGGCCTTCGAAGGCGGATAGGCTAAAAATCGTTGAAATAAAATTAAAGCGTTAAAAATTCTTTTATCTACTTTTTATCACTCATATGGTAAGTTTAAGTTAAAAATGTGATTAAAAGTCAATTTTAACTTAAAATCCTGTAAAATTACGGTAGCTCGTGTTATTTAACAATAATTTCGGTCTCAGTAAATTTTATGTTTCAAGTTGTGATGTTTGTGAAATAGTCGCGCACATGCCATCAGGTAGCAATGGGACCGGTTTTTATCTGCTACATGACCCGCTCTTTGTGCTATTCTATTCAAAGGTACATTTTTATTTTAGTCGTTTCTTGCCATCGCGCGTGTTAAGACTGCTCGCTCTCGTTGACGTTATTTTCTTTCCCTTGAACTACTTACGCTGTGTTACTGGACTCTGATTTGCCTCAAGATTTACTTTAGTTGTGTTTCGGACCCTGATTAGTCTTACAAACGACTTGTGCTTGAATTTTGGACCTTGATTTGCCTTACGAACTACTTGTTGTTATTACTCAGTGATTCGGATTCTCTTTGTGCAGTACCATGAGCTATTCACTAAGCCAATATGCAGAGATGCTTTATTTTTATGGCGTTGCCCAAGGCAACGGTAGTGAAGCTGCGAGGCTTTATCGAGAGGCATTAGTGAGACGAGGAGATGTAATGGAGCATTACCCGGATCACAGGATTTTTATTAACACATACAACACCATGCTGGCTGGACGCATCCCTGGGCGAAATCAACCTCGCGGAGCTGTACCCCTGGATCCGGATCAAGTGGAAGAAGTTCTAGAAGAAATTCAAAGAGACAGCAAATTGAACAGCAAATTTCAAATTATTTTACTCGTGTAATTTTTAAATAATTTTGGTGACGAACTACCTGTTGTTATTGATTCAGTAATAATTTTGATTTTCAATAAAAAAAATAACAGGATTTTAAATTAAGATGATTTTAAAATATCTTTTTAAACTTAAATTTACCATAAGAATGATAAAAAGTAGATAAAAGAATTTTTAACGCTTTAATTTTATTTCAACGATTTTTAGCCTATCCGCCTTCGAAGGCCGATTACAACAAAAAAAGGCCAACTAAGTACCATTTTTTTTAAATGATCTTAGGAGCTTAGGACCCCGCAAAGTTTTTAAACCTAAGCAGAAGCTATGGAAACTACTTTATGTATTTTTAAATTGAAGTAGAATTTTTGATTAAATCCTAATAAAAATCAGAGTTCGAACTTTCAAGTTTTTTTTTAGTGCCTTTTAGTAAGTTTAAAAATATGCATTATTTTTATTATTAAGACAGCATTAACAACGACCACGGCACAAAAAAAATCATTGTAAAATACATAATAGAAAAAAAGATATGAATTTTTGAATCCTCGCGGGTAGAGAATATTAAAAAAACACAAAAAAAAATCATAACTCGAAAACTACAAAAAATCGCGGAACATACATGGGGTATTTTCGGATACCCCCAGGTGAGAGGAATCTAAAAAAAAATTATTGACGTCACTACTTAGACCACCCTGTATAAGAAAGCACGTCGTAGTAGTATTTAAATGAAAGGTCAAATTAGATTTTTTATGGATTAACAAAGGGCCTGTCTAGTATAATTTTACATGGTATATAACGTGCAATATTAAATGCGCAGACACCCCAAATGATTTTTTATTTAAATGACGTAATTTTGTTACCAAAATAAAAATAAAAAAATAATTTAAGGATAAAAAGTACGTTCTCCTATGGTCGGGGTCCTTCATTCCGCAAAGAAAATAATAATGGGATTGGTGGTGGTGATTACCGTTATTTCAATCAAACTATTTTTCAGGGTATGCGCATTAAACGTTACACGTTGTATATACCTTATCAGGTCATAAGTTCTGTCACATGTGTAATATGAAATAATTTAGACATGATTTTTATTTATGTAACCATTTATATAGCAAAATGAACTGAAGTAAACATAGATTCATATGGTAGTAAAATTTATTCAAAATGACCCCCGCGATTTTAAATACAAGCCTCAATCTGCGTGGCCAGTCGTCTATCGCAGCACGAACGAGGTCCAGTCAATATCGGCGGCTGCCTTAATCAAGGATGCCTAGAGTGACTCCAGGATGAGGCTTTGAGCAGGCCTTATCCTCCAAGTTTTGCCATATCTTGTAATCTAACGGACTCAAATCTGGACTGGAGGAGGGCCATCGTGCCAGATGAAGTCGATTTGACGCGCCGCCAGCCAGTCTTGTGTGCTTTACGCTTTAATAGCTGGCGCAGAATCTTGTTGGGATACCCAGTGCCTGTTACTAAACATGGTATGAGAGACAGGTTCCACTACGTTCTTGAGGACAGAGGCAGTTTGATACACAACACAACTGCATTCGTTTTTACGCCTTTCTCACAAAAATGTACCTCAGTTAAGCCGCAATGAGAGACTCCGAACCAAACCATGAGCGAGGATGGAAAATGACCTCGTTGGACACGCGGAATACGGTTCCTCGCATCTTCACTGCTGTGTGCGTACACCTTATCATTTTGTCTCTTACACGGTGAAATTTTTTTCATCCGAAAAATGTATTTCCTACTTTTTTCCCGCGAACCGCTTCAACAAAGCGCAGCATCTCTTCAGTTTCAGGTCCATTAAACGAGCGTCCAAACGATGTCCTGTTTTTCTTCGATGTGCCCTAAGCCCTAAGACTTCATTTAACACCGTTTTCCACGTGGTCCTGCTTAACCCCATCTGAAGTGCCAACAGTTTCTGCTTACGTATGGGATTTCTTTGAATTCGCGCCTTCACAGCTTTCATCACTGCTAGAGTCCTAACAGAGCGAGGGCGACCACTTCTTGACCTGTCATCTACACTAGTATTCATTGTATCATTTTATGGCACGATAAACGAATATTTTGGTTATATTCAAAATTTTCAGCAAGTCGAAAATCTGAATTGTAACCGCAACGATGCAACGCAATAACCGCAACAAGGTCTTCTTTAAATGTCCACTCCATATTTAAAAATTAGGAAAATTCTAAAAAGTACCTATACTTTTTTTCATAAAAAAATTGAAGTTTTAATTCATCAGCATTCTAAATAAATTTTTCTTTATTGTGTGACAGAACTTATGACCTGACTATGTAATAATAAGCAAGAAGTCATACACATATGCACAATTTAGGTTCCAGAATACAACTGTATTCTTTTGATTTCGATCAGAAATGTAGACGCAAGTAATCCTTGGATTACTTTCCCAGTCTTGACAGGGCTGATGGCATATCGGGTAAGTGCGTACTCAGATAGGGTTAAGATATTAAGAGGCGGGTAACCGTTATTGAAATACCGACTAACTAGTGATGTACCGAATTGGCTATTTAATGTAAATGGAATAATTTGGATTTCTTTATAAAGTCCCTACCCTAATTTGAATTATGTTTTTAACAATAATCTAAAAATGTTCGTTAGTCTTCTGACTCCGGTCCTTATATGTTGTTTCACGGCAAATTCTCGGCAAACTGCAGTACTGAAATTTGAAACTAAACTAAGGTGTGTGAATCATCTTTTGTAATATTCTTCGCTGTAGATTCCAGCTAGAGGCTAGAACTATCTCGATCAATGGACAGCCGATTATCATTTATTTATTTATTTTATTTTTAAATATCAAATAAGACGACTTGGCACATCACCAGTTAGTCTGTACAGATCGGTACCGGTTACCGGCCTCTTCATGTCTCCACCCTCACTTACAGGTGTATGCTGAGCTTCGGGCTGGCGGCGAGGGAAGAGGCGTCCTGCGGCGTCAGGAACACGAACTGCCGGCTCGTGTTCTTCAGCGCGTGGGAGATCAGTAGGTCCATCACGATCTTGCGGGTCACGGTGTCCTGGTGATTGATGTATATTTTAGTAAGGATAATGATCGTTCACGAGTGCAGGATGCAAAGGACTAGACATCACTGTACTCGAATTTTTTTTGTTTATATTTTTTATAATGCCACATTATACACAAAACCCCTTAATTTTTACTATTTTATCACCAACCCCTATTTTTTATAGCCATTTAAGTAATTTAAGGGCAAAACAAAAAACGGCGCCGAAAAGCAGTTCGCGGGGACCGCTTATTATTATTACAAACAAAAATTACTAAGCCCCATTACACCTCCGGAACACAAGACGCGCGCGCACCAAACAGTTCCGATCAATATTTCTGATGCGGACAGCTAAGGAATGTAATGCGCTACCGGCTGAAGTGTTCCCGAAACCTTTAATTTGAGAATTTTCAAGAGAAGAGTGATTAAGCAATTACTGATCAGACATGAGCCATTCTCGACGACATCATCACTTACCACATATATATAGATAGACTATAAAACTATGTAGGATTAAAAGTAATCATCCACTGAATACCATGTATTTTTATAGCTCAAAGGATTTTTGTCGAATTTTACAAGAAAGTTTAAATATGTATGTTACAAAATGTATGTACGTTTAGAAGTAAATCACTCGTTTATTGGAAGACGTATTACTTTCTTTAATGAGTTGCCTCAAAATATAATAGAATTACTCTAAGATAAATTCAAATCGATTGTTAAACAATGTTTAATGACTAAAGGATATTATAAAATAAATGATTATATGAACGATAACAATGTATGGTCTAGTTTGTATGAACATTTAAATTGTAATATTTAAAAAAGAGGCATTGACCATAGTGACTGAGTTTGTTGCGCAGCTTCTTCTCAGCACAGCCCAGCGTAATTTATTTATCATAACTCATAACTTCAGTAAAACGAAGTTTTACTGAAGTTCTGAGAATAAATTACACTAGTTTACAAAATGTTACTTTTTATTTATACCCCGAACCGAATGTATGTCAATATGGTAATCTACCTTCCCTAAACCTAAAAGTGTTAGCAGAAATATTTTATCACGTCGGAATTTTTTTCTGCCGTCAATTGTTTTTTTTTAACTACCCGACGTGGTGGTGATATTTTATTGTTTATTCGTTCGCTTCAAACGACAGTTACTTTGCTTTGGATTGATTTAAAATGGCTAGCAGAAAGTGCAAACAAAGTTCTGACCGTTTTTGTTATGTTTGTGGACAGTTTATATTTTCAAAAAAGAGAAGACCTATTGTAGATTCGTTAAAAACTGCATATCTTCATTATTTTGGATTTCCTGTTGCAAATCAAGATAAAAAGTGGGTGCCTCACGTGTTTTGCGAAAGCTGTAGAATCATCTTACTCCAGTGGTCATCAGGAGAAAAAGTTTACCTTCCATTTGGTTCGCCAATGCTGCTTGGAACTCATTTAAAGTGCTTGTAGAAAATTTTTTGGGAAATAAAAAAAGTGAAAATTATGAAGAAATTGTTAACAATTTATTGAAAAACTTTCATGATATGGGAGTAAACATGTCATTAAAGATTCACTTTCTACACTCTCATCTGATTTTTTTTCCTGAAAACTTAGGAAGTATGAGTGACGAACAGGGTGAACGTTTCCACCAAGATTTAAGGACTTTCGAAGAACGACATCAAGGATTTTGGGATGAAAATATGTTAGGGGATTATTGTTGGTCTATCATAAGAGAAACTGATTCAAATAACTATAAAAAGAAAGCAAAAATTAGTCATTTTAAATTTATTTTTGTATTAATCCTAAAATTTTTGTATTTCCCTTCAAGAAAATAAATATATTTTAAACCAGACGTGACAGAATTTTTATATTATTTTTTCTGGATAGTTCTACCTGAACACAAAATAAAATAACAACTTTCAGCTGGGGTATGAAAACCGTGTAAACTAGTGTTATTTTTCCGTATTGTAGATATGACATTAGGGACTTTTAAGTTAACCGGTAACTTATTTTTTTATTTTACTTTTATGTTATATAAGGCCAATAAGACAACCTTACCCTTCTCAGAGTTCAGTAATTTTGTATGAAATACTTAGAAATTTATTTTAATATTTAATTAACGCTGACACTAACAATTACTTTATCCGGTAGAACACAGTCAAGAAATGTGCTACTTCCTAGACTACATTATTTTATATGGGTAGCGCGTTGTATATACCTACGCGTATGCTCGTACCAGCCAGCCAGCGGCGCGGCTCGCAACCAAACCATTCAAAGCCACGAAAAAGCGATAACGTTACGCGTTAGAAAGAGACACGCATAATCGGAAGATGAAACAGTCTTGAATAAAATTCGGGCGAAGTGAATTGAACTTTATTGCGTTCCAGTGAAAGTGGCTTTTACTTTATCTTTCTTAGCACACTGATCCTTCTGTACGTAGTACTATTATATTTTCTGTGCCTTCATCCTCATTTCTTACCTAAATAAATCAATTTTATAAATAATTTTATTTAGCTTTTTCAATACTACAAACTGACACAGTTATATTTGAGTACTACACAACAATATGGAACTGTACTAAATTGGTCATGATAATTATCTTGCCCTGTTCCCAGTTTATTTAGGGTCGTCACTGGATCAGCCACATCTTTCACACTTACTATCTGTACCCTACTAAATTAGGTAGTTAACATGTTATCATAAAATTAACATTCCTATCGGAAGAGAAGGACAAGTGAAAGCTTTGAAACGAAACCAATTTATTATGTCATTACTAATTTAAGTAAGTGACATTTGTAGCTTAAAATTAGAGTATCTTTCGTTCAGGTGATTTATACCAATCTTCATAAGTTAAACATATTAGTTTACCGCCAAATAATATCGAACATGCGGCTCTAGTGGAAAACTAAATATATTTTTCTTTCAAAATTTTTTGTAGATATGCGTTACCTGTGTTATTCTGTCTTTACTTTTTACTTAAATCAACGTTTTTAGAATAGAATAATCAAACTGCGTGCTTTAAATTTGCAGCGTATTGGTAAATATACATCTTATATTAAGAGGTTTCGATTTGGACTAATTTACCTGTTGAATGATTATATGTTGGGGTTGTTTCACTGTAATGAACAACAATCAATCACCGATAAAGTCACAATGTTTCAGCAGAACTATTTTTTCGAAATATACACAATTTCACTTATTTAAAAAAAATGAAAGAAATTTTCAGCAAGCCTTCATGGGCTTCCATACTGACTGACAATCGCCAAAAACGGTTCTGCTACATCGCATCTCGCATCTTTTTTTATCACACAGTTTGCTGCTAGTGACTGTGTGATAATTTTATGCATTTGATCAATCTTATATATAAAATTCTCGCGTCACAACAATGTTCGTTCCCGTACTCCTCCGAAACGGCTTTACCGATTCTTACCAAATTTTATATGCGTATTCAGTAGGTCTGCGGATCGGCTACTATCAATTTTTCATACCCCTAAGTGATAAGGGTCGTTCACGTTATTTTTTATTTTTGGACGTATTTTTTTGTTTTGATTTATATTTATAATGTGGCATTAAAAATAAGTACAACCCTAAATTTTTACTTTTTTATCACCAACCCCTATTTTTTTATAGCCCCCTATATTTTTCATGTCGCTCGATAACTGATCAATTATAGAGTTTTTCTTAACTTTTAAAATTACGAGGCTGGACAAGAAGGGGCCGGGGCGGGACGGTGCTAGGGGCGAAGCAAAGTTCGCTAGATCCGCTACTATAGCATAAAATTACAAATAACAGAACAGTGCTAAAGTTCAACCGCGTACCATAAACACGTCGAACTCGTCCATGCAGTAGAAGGGCAGCTCGACGCACTCCCAGAGCGCCATGATGAAGGCGACGGTGGAGTAGGAGCGCTCGCCGCCCGAGAGCGAGCTGGTGCTGGACGCGTGGCGCCGCTTGGCCTCCTCGCGGCCCGTGCCCCTGATGTCCAGCGTGCCGCGCACGTGGTCGATTGTGAGGCTGCCCTGAGGAATCACCGGTTATATTTGAAGTGAAACTTCTTTATCGTCACATTTTTCGGTTACGCATCACATTTTTCCGTTACGCGCCATCTTTTTCTTGCCCCTACCACGGTTGGTTCAGACGAAGAGTACTTTCACTTTCTCATGCTGTAATAATCTTAGTAGCAAAAAGGTAAAGTGAAATAATTGTATTATTTGTATTCATGCCTATGATAATAAAATCCTTTTGTTTAAACTTTATCTAATTTAACTTTATTTAACCAATTTCTGGAAAGTTGCATGTAGATCATTTTTCGAAAAATATGGCCATAAAGTAGTTTCACTTCTTACGTGTGTACACTAGTACACGCACACATTTTTATTTTATTAAGGTTAATATGCAAAGGACATGTTTACGTTTGTACGAGGAAAATGCCAACACCTTGAACATGTTATTAAAAATAGCTTATGCAAAGCTTAATCGTTTTGAGAATCATTTTCGTCCGTAAAATATTTAACTTTTATGTAATATGTAATGAAAAAAATAAAATCTAGCAATATTTCATGAAGTATAATAAATCTGTCAAGTACGTGACAGCCAATCAGCTGTGTATAAAGATTTAAAAAGATTGAAAGCGGAAAAACAAAATGACATTTAATAATGACAGATTTACTTTTTTTGCACGTTATGACGCGATTTTGGCGTAAGAATAGAAAGATGGAGTTGCCAGTATTTTAAAAGTTTATAGCATTACCTAAATATTGAGAATTTAATAAAGATTCCATATAGTCTGTCTCAATACCTGTATATTTTCCTATTTTCACAGATACTGTACATGATCTTGGCATTTTTATAAACATCTCTTTTATTAGCCTAAGTTTAAATTATATAAGAATAGTCTTCCGTTTCAAATGACACAAAACGAAGCTTCTACAATTTTCGCATATAGTATGAAATACTTCTTTACGCCTGCGCTTGCGTATCTCGGCTACAACGCGAATGCTTCGTTCTCCTTTGTTAAGCTACCCGCGCAGCTGTAACATTTTATCATGTGAATGTTGTCCGGACGTCTACGTTATAGTTAAGACGAGAATCATTACTTTGCCGTAACACAGTTTGAAACTAGTACGGAAAGTCAAGGTTTCTTTGCCTTCTACCGACTAAACACATATCTTGTCCAAATGTTGTTTACCTTTTATTTTAAGGTTTATTTCTTTATTAGTGTACAAACCAAATCTTGTATACACAATAAACGGTTTTGTATATTTTTTTAGCTCGTGTCGTGAGATCTTTTACCCCCGACGCAAAAAGAGAGGGTGATATAAGTTTAACGTGTCTGTCTGTGGTAACGTTTTTAAAAAAATTATCCGGGTGTTCTTAGCCATGTTTTCTGAAAATGTGTTCAGCCGTATTGAAGATCATCAGCACTTTTCTTGTTTTTAGCTGCCCAATCGATTCGAAATCATTCATATTGTACGTATATGGTAAGGTAACCATGACTTGATCAAACGTTAGAAGATCATCAGCTCTTTCATAATTGACGAGGGGATCTAACTACTTTTCATGTATCCTATCGATTCGAATTTAGTAGCGTGTTAATTTAATGATATCGAAATGAAAGGTAACCATGATTTTACATATGCGTGTGTTTTTTATATATTTAATTTTGGGTTATTATCACCAAGAGATGGCGCTCTCATATCTTTGGGAATAAAGGCTTGTTGACACCACCAATCGTCGACGCACTTTTTATTAACTGTCAAAAGGCTACTCTTCCATAGTTTTACTATGGCGATTTGATTGTTTTTTTATATAACTAATCCTGTTAAAAAAGAATGATTAGTTAAAGTTGGTCTTAAATATTATTTGTATTAATATCTAATGCTTTAGAATGTTTTTAACACTCACAGTGTCATATTTTATATTCATAAAGATGAAAATAAGAAACCAAAAATTTTGCGCACGGGCGGGACTTGAACCAGCAACCTTTTGGCAAACCGGGCCAAACGCTCTTACCAATTGAGCTACCGTGCTGTTAGTCCGAGCCTGCGAAATTTGTGGTTTCTTATGAAAACGTCAATTGCTTGACGCTTAGCGCCATCTAGCCGTCTGTTTATGAAACAGATGGCCCAAGCAGTTATTCTTTACAGAATAAATTCAACCTGGAAATTGATGTCGCTTCGCTATCTAATGCTTTAGAATGTTTTTAACACTCACAGTGTCATATTTTATATTCATAAAGATGAAAATAAGAAACCAAAAATTTGCGCACGGGCGGGACTTGAACCAGCAACCTTTTGGCAAACCGGGCCAAACGCTCTTACCAATTGAGCTACCGTGCTGTTAGTCCGACCCTGCAAAATTCACATTCTAAAGCATTAGATAGCGAAGCGACATCAATTTCCAGGTTGAATTTATTCTGTAAAGAATAACTGCTTGGGCCATCTGTTTCATAAACAGACGGCTAGATGGCGCTAAGCGTCAAGAAATTGACGTTTTCATAAGAAACCACAAATTTCGCAGGGTCGGACTAACAGCACGGTAGCTCAATTGGTAAGAGCGTTTGGCCCGGTTTGCCAAAAGGTTGCTGGTTCAAGTCCCGCCCGTGCGCAAATTTTTGGTTTCTTATTTTCATCTTTATGTATTAATATCGTCGAATAGTAATGGACTGCAGGAAATTGAACACATAGGCTAGCATCAAAACTTAGTGCCACAGGATACTTACAGAATATTTTCGACACGTCAGAATACATTGGAAAGACACCTGGACGTTTCTCGCGATATGTTTCTGCAATCGGTGACAGAAATCTAGATGTTGGGTAGTTGTCTCTTGTATCTGTAACAAAATTATAAGTTTAGACACTGATTTGTTTAACTATTATCAACACAACAATAAATATGTAGCACAAAACATATAGAAATACCACCACGTTGCCGTAGTCGATAAATTTTATTTTATTTGATCAGATGTACAAAACTGGTTACATTCATATACAGTTAAAAAATATATAGTTATATTGAAATCTTCGGTCTAGGTTGCTGCCTTTAATAGGTACATACTTTTACAAAATATACAGATAAAGAAGAGCACAATTAATTCTAGTGATGCAACGATTACGATTACGATTAATCGTAATCGACGATTATTGCTATTTAACGATTTATCGTAATCGTCCAATCGATCGATTATTTAGCGATTATTTGTGAAATTTAATTATTAACTTTCCTTAAAAAAATATTTAGTTATCATACTTCGTAAATGCGTCTTTTCTTTATACGTGCGTGTATCCAAACGTTATCTAATTAAATTAAATTAATTAGCCTGACGTTTTGTTTCGGGGATTTCCCGCGCCGTGCGCGATCTTGTCATTGTGTGCTGTTGTTTAGTGAGTTATTGCAAGGATAGTAATTGTATTTCCTGAGGTGTATATAAATTATTTTAAAGTTATTTTTTTCTTGCCAAAGCGAGTTAAGTGTAGTTAAAATTAATAAAAGTACCTAAGTACTGCAAGAAACGACAAAAATGTCATCGAAACGAAACCTAAAAATTAGTGATATTTGGCAACACTTTGAAAAGTTAGCAGAATCCACTCAAAAGTCGAAATGTAAGTACTGTGACGCCAAAAGCTCTTGCATAGGAAATAACACTACACATATGTGGAACCATGTTAACTGCCGGATTGATCCAATCCGAAAAACTGAACAGATGCTACAAATGTTATGTTTTTTGAACAAAAATTTAAAATACCTTAATTTTAATTATTGATATCTCATTGAAATTATTTCTTCTGATAATAAATGTTATGTTGATTCATGGAAAGTACGTTTTTTATTTATAAATGCAAATAATCGTAATCGAAATCGTAATCGTCGATTAGTAGGTCTAATCGTAATCGCTATCGTAATTTAAAACATACTTATTTTACACAATACTGCTATCGTAGTACCTCTAAAACATAGTGTTTTGCCTTATAATTAAGAAAATTTTATTCCAATTTAAAAGTCTCTTAAATTCTCCTTGCTCTGAGAATATTCTCTGTTTAAGAGAAAATTCCAGAATATTACCGATTGGAGAATATTCTCACGTGGAGAATTTTCTCATGAACCCATCACTATACATAACACAAGCAATAAATAAATACATCAATAATACATACATATACTATATATTATGACAAACGTTTAGATAGATGTTATGGAGATGATTCCGATATATGAAGGAAGTGTACCGACGGCGACGACCAGTCTCTTAAATGAGAACAAAGCTAAGCTTGTTGAATATTTGTAAGTTGTATAATATAGAAGTGACTCACGCTATTTATAAGCGACTTGAGTTTCTCGAGGGTCTGCTTGGTGCGGCGGTACTTGCGCTCGACGTCCAGAAGCTTCTCGGCCACCTGCGCCTTCGAGAGCCCGTCGCTGCGGATCGAGCTCAGCTTCAGTTGCGTCTTCTTTAGCTCGTTCGATACTATTGCTAGGTCCCTGTTTGAGAGGAACGAAATGATCAGTTGTAAATAAAAGACGCGATGGTGATTGTTAAAGTTGTAGCTGTGTTTACAGAGACGCGGCGAGTCGTCGCACGCGCAAACACAAACGTATTCAAAATCGGTTTCTCTGATTCATTCAATATAGAACAGGCAAACACGACATCGGCTACTTGTCGCGATACAGGAGACATCATATGCTACCTTTATACAAGCGCAGACAGATAGCAGATTTGTCTTATATTCACAAGATCGCTGGTGGTTTAATAGACTATCCTGAGCTGTTAAGCGAGCTGTGCATTTGCACACCAAGGAAGCCTCTGAGGAATCCCAACCTTTTACACGTCCCTATAGTTACAACACCAATTACAGGCGGAAGTATTTTTTACTTAGAGCAGCTAATTTATTTAACGAAAGTTTAAGAAACGATTATCTAACGAATTTTTTTGAATGTTGAACTTGCCTTTGCTTTTGTGAATTAGTTTTATTAATTTAAGCGACATATTGTTGATTTGCTAGCGTTTCTTACTTTAACATTTTTGTTTTATCAGTGGAGAGATGTAAATGGCTTTCTTTTTATTTATAGTTTTTAAGCAATCTTGTTCTAGCTGTAAGTCTTCCAAAAATTGAGAAATAAAATAAAATAAAAATAAGTATGCCAATGTACCGAGTGGTTTACGCGGAAGTAGGGCGTTGTGTAGCGCGTCGTGTCGGACGCTGTTTCGTGTAGTACACCTCTACTATCAATTTTGGAAGTCTTCCTTTGCCAAATAAGTTCGCTTGCAGCTATCAATAAGTATTGAACTGAAAGACTTTACGGATTTATTTCGCGCACATTTTATTAAAATTATATCCCTGACGTTGTCACAGGCAAGACTGACCTTGACTGAGTCTTGCCTGTGACCACGGATGCTGTAAAGCATTCGAAATGTCTGGCATATAGTTTTATTAAAATGTGCGCGATATAAAATCGTAAAGTATTTCATTACAATGAGTAGTATTCGCGTAAACTTCAGAACCGAATATAGCAATAAGCAGTTTATTGCAATCTTATCCAATCGTTTTAAAGTTCATAGAAACATAATATTTAAATTCAAAACTACTGACATGTGAAAGGTCGCGCTTGTTGTCTGACAAAACGCGCAAGAAATGCTCTCTCTGTTAACATTCATGAGAACATCAAACACATGAAAATGATCTCATACGTTTGATTTGCCCCCTTCATTTCGCCGCATCTCCGTCAACCGAGTTTCAGTTCCGAGTCAAGCCGAAATTTGTTACCTGGGGTTCTCTATCCGGTCGCACAGAGCGCGCGCGTCCGAGGCGAGCTTGTCCCGTCGCGCGAGCTTCTCCTTAAGAACGGCTTCGAGCTCGCTTCTCGCGGCCGTCTGCTCCTTCAGCTTGTGTTGCAGCGCCTGGCGAGTGCTCGCGCCTGCGGAGAGCTTCATCTGTTCTTGGTCTATCTCCTCCTGCGGGATAGACAGCGGGCTAGTAGATAGAACTTAGTGGACGGAGAAGGAGCCATCTGCTAAACCACTGACACAAGATACACGCGTTCTCTTTTTACCTGACTACGGCAAAGCAAAAGGAGGGCTATGATTTTGACAGGCTATGTGTGTACGAGGGTGGGTCAAAAAGTTCGCGGAATGAGGGGTATGAACGGGGGAAGAGCAACTTTTTACTACCTACACTAGTTGAGACACTTATTAAGAGTATAAATACAAAGTTTAAAAAAAAATCGGTCATAATTCACTGAGCTACACATCAATCAACAAGTCAATCCGGAAGAAAATTTTCAACATGGAGAAAATTGAATTTCGCGCAGTCATCAAGTTCCTTACCAAGCAAGGAAAATCTCCCCAGACTATTTTGGAAGAGATGTCTTCTGTTTACGGGGACTCTTGCCCTGGTAAAACCATGGTTTTCTGTTTAAGCAAGGCAGGGATTCGATTGAAGATGATCCGAGGCCGGGGCGGCCTGTCGAGGCAACCACGGCAGAAAATGATTGGAGTATCAGCTTCAACCATTTTGAACATCCTACACGACCATCTTGGCATGTGAAAGGTATGTGCAAGGTGGGTGCCAAGAAAGCTCACGCCACACAAGAAGCAGCGGCGAGTTTAGAGGATGAAGTTTTGAACCGGATTATGACTGGAGATAAAACTTGGGTTCATCATTATGAGCCTGAGTCCAAACAAGACTCCATGCAGAGGCACAAAAAGGGCACACCACCCCCGAAGAAATTCAAGGTGTCTCCGTCGGCTGGAAAACTCATGGCTACTGTTTTCTGGGATTCAGAGGGAATCCTCCTTATTTATTATAAAGAAAAGGGTGTTTCTATAACTAAGGAGAACTATACTGCACTATCAGAACGTCCGCGAGATGCTGTGAGGGAGAGAAGACGGGGAAAATTGACCAAAAGTGTGCTCCTTTTGCACGACAATGCACCCGTGCACAAGGCGCAAGTTGCGATGGCTGCTGTTCAAAGAGTGGGCTTTGAAATCTTGGAACATCCACCCTATAGCCCAGATTTAGCTCCAAGTGATTATTATGTGCTTCCAAAAATGAAAAAAGAGCTTCTAGGGAAGAAATTTTCTAGCGATGAAGAAGTGAAGAGCGCAATTTTGGCCTATTTTGACGACAAAGAGAAATCATTTTTTTCGAAGGTATTAATAAATTAATTGATAGGTCTAATAAATATATTAGACTTAAGAGGGAATACACTGAGAAGGAAAAATAATTTTGTGTTTTATTTTTTACTTTTTATTCTCCATTCCGCGAACTTTTGACCCACCCTCGTATGTAATAATAATAATAATAATAAAAATACTTTATTGCACACCATAAACATAATTACACAGGATAGTATCTTTGATGTTCGCTATAAGTACAATTTAGGCGGTCTTATTGCTTGTAGCAATTTCTTCCAGACAACCTTCAGGTAAGGAAAAGCATGAAGAATGAAAGAAGAGGCATGGCGATGAAATTATTCTAAACAAATTTGAAGTGGACAGGTTTTTATAAAGAAACATAAAAGAAGATGATAAGTGCACATTATATAAAAATTAAATGTCAATAAATGATCATAAAATACACACCATAATACAAAATATATAAACTAATACATATTTAAACACATTTACATAAACATATATATAAATAAATAGGTAAAAATAAATGCATAATCAGTTGCAACCAGCATATCCGAGAGCCAATGAAGAATAAAAAGGAGTAGTAAGTAAGTAAGTAGATATTGTTAAGACTATAGAAATTATAAACGAGAAAGGAAAAAGGCTTTTACTTTACGTTTAAAAGTAGGCAGCGTTTTGGACTTTCTGACTGAAAGGGGCAGAGAGTTCCATAAACGGATAGCCTGTATAGTAAAAGATTGTGAGTACGTACGAGAAGCATGAGGAGGAAAAAGGAGGCGAAGTGTTTTGGAGGACCGCATATCACGACCCTGGGGCGGCTGCATGAATTGGAAGCGCTCTTTCAAGTATGGAGGAGATTTAGGGTTGAAAAGAATAGTGTAGAGAAGGGATAATACGTGTAAGTCACGACGAAGGCGAATGGGCAACCATTTCAGCTGAGATGTGAGATGTATGTATGTTCATCCGTTCCCTCGTAACTTCTAAACTACTTATCAGATCCGAATTTTATCTTGGAAAGGCGTAGTCACACGTTACATACCTACCTACCGTAGCACTTTGACAACGTGTGACTGCGGTTTTCCAAATATGAAAATGTATCTCTATACATAGTGAATATGGCATACTTTAGAATATTATTGTATGACATTATCGTCAATTTACAACGAAGGCATCTTGGTAGAGTCTACTGTGTCAATTTACTTGCAACTACATTAGCAACTTTGTTCAGTTCAGTATTCTGAAAATCTTGTTTTATACTTTTTCAGCGTCGTTTTTTGTCGTAGTTGGGTTTTTTAAATCCTGAATAGACCAAACGAAAGTCAGTAGCATAGCTTTTTTAATGCGAGTTATAAGAACAGTAGAGTTTCGGTACGCGCGAGCGATGTGGTGCTCCGAGCAGAAACAACAACTAGGCTGCCGTTCGCGGACCGCGCAGCACGCGCAACAAAAATAGATAGATTGAATTATCTACTTAATACTTTTTCGTGCAATGTCTTAGTAATGCAATATTGTCGGACGTACAAATAAATTCCAATACTAAACGATTCAACCCTATCACAGTCAAGGCATGAAAGAGGGATAAGAGACACGCATTCACGGCAGATTTAACAACCTTAAATGAAAGTCGTGCGAATTGAATAGCACTTTATTGCGTTTCGCGAAGATTTATTTTCTATTCATCTATCTTAGCGGAGTTTCAATGCGCAAAATCGTTCATTGAAGTGAAATGAGTGATATAGTTCAGTGGGGGCCGAAGATATGTACGTGGGGTGCACTGAACGTTTTTAGAAAATAGAGAACTGGATTAGGAGGGGGCAGTTTTTATTTTTGTTGTACAATTGAGTTGACTTAATTCCATTCTGTATACCACCAATTAAGACGTAACCAGAGATATTTTTAATCGAAGTTCACACTAACTAAGTGATATTTGCGAGACCGTTCATATGAAACGACGTTCTATGTTTCAATTGTTCATTTGATGGTTTGTGCATTACATGCCCATAATGTAATTTATTATTTTGGTGATAAAATTTAATATAATTTTACAAAAGATTCGTTCATTCATTCGTTCAACACATATCGATAAAAAATATCGACACTCATGCACTAAATGTCAATGAATTTCACGACAAGGTCTCTTCGCCCCGCAGAAATTAGTTGATGATGTTTTCATACATTCGCTCTTGCGTTTCATATCCAGTGGTTAATTCATCCAAGTGAACGAGTGATATAAAGGAACTAGATCGCTTTAATTGAAGCATTCATTCAGGAACTACCCAACTACATTACTATTAAATCTTTTCTTCTGTAATAATAATATGAGAAAATGGAGAAGTTACGACTAAATACTAAAGAAGACGGGTCCATGCTGTTGTCTAACAGACAGTCATATAGTGTTATAGACCGCCGACGGATCGTCGCTTTTGCGTTGCAAGGTTCGATACTTTTGACAACTTAAAGGTCAGCGTTTATTGTAATGCATTCTCATCATACCTAAAGCATTAGAAAAAGACATCAAAAAATGATCTGTATAAAAAATATAATGCTTCAACTCACACCAAGAGTCCTGCAGACCGCGGCCACCTCGGCCAGCTTGTTCTTCACCTTCCGCATGTCCGTGTCGAGCTGGTCCAGCTTCTGGCGCAGCTGCTGCTCCTCCTGCGAGTGCGCGGACACTTGCTGCTCCAGCGTGCGCAGCTTGTCTTTGGAGATGTTCAGCTCGTCCACCTGTATTGGTTAAACTAATATAAACAGTCTGGCCATTAATACTGTCACAATTAAAAAAAGAAAGATATTACATTTGAATTTGGAATATCTCATTTTTATGCGATTGCTCATTGTGTTTTCTAATTTTGGCGCCAATACATTTTATAATATTTTGCGATATTAAAATGAAGTAGAGGTGTGATAAAGTGAACCGAATCGCTGTGATTGCATTACAAAAAGTTGGCTTGGACCCAAATGCAATTTTTAAAACTCTCCATACGCTTGGTATTAGTCAAATGTTTGTGTACCGGGCTATCAATAGGTACAATGAGACCTCCTCTGTTTGTGACAGAAAACGATCTGGCCGTCCACGTAGTGTTCGTACGAAAAAGGTGGTCAAAGCAGTAAGGGAAAGAATTCGCAGAAATCCTGTCCGAAAGCAAAAGATTTTATCCCGGGAGATGAAGATAACACCCAGAACCACGTCACGTATTTTAAAAGATGGCTTAGGACTTGCAGCCTATAAGAGACGCACTGGTATTTTTTTAACTGATAATTTAAAAAAGAATAGGGTGGTAAAATCGAAAAACTACTGAAGCGGTACGCAAAGGGACGTCTTTATTTCTTAGAGATTTTATTTGAATTACAAGGTGTTGTTTTGGTCAGTGACATCCAACTCAGGGATGATAATATGAGTTATGCTTATTCTAAAAAAAATGTTATCTTTCAATTCTGAGCAAGTTTTATACAAGAAACCTCTTTACAACATTAAAAAAAAATACAAATTTAATGGATAAACTCGCAGCCCAGCGCGTAGCTAGGAAATACTACGCCGTAGATAGTAAGCTACGAAGAGTCTACCTGGTGTTGGTAGTTTTAACTCGATTGCTGTATCGCATAAAAAAAAATGATTTTGTGGGATTTTTCCATTTCAAAAAAATATA
Source organism: Pyrausta purpuralis (assembly GCA_963924145.1). Taxonomy (NCBI): domain Eukaryota; kingdom Metazoa; phylum Arthropoda; class Insecta; order Lepidoptera; family Crambidae; genus Pyrausta; species Pyrausta purpuralis. Next base: position 23,336,740 of record OZ001659.1, read on the forward strand.
TATATATATTTTTTTGTCATCAGTATTGTTTGTACATTAAATAAGAAGCGCATTGGTAAATAAAAGTCGTATATTCAGAGGCTTCGATTTCGATTAATTTACCTGTTGAATGATATTTGTTGGGGTTATTTCGCTATAATGAACAACAATCAATCACCGATCAAGTCACCATGTTTTAGGAGAACTATTTCTTTAAAATATACACAATTTCACTTAAATTTAAAAAAAATCTTAGCATAGAAATTTTCAGCGAGCCATCATATGGGCTTTCAAACAGACTGACAGCCGCCAAAAACGGTTCTGCTACATCGCATCTCCTATCTCTTTTTATCACACAGTTTGCTGCTTGTGACATGTCGCTCTTGTCGTTCTATTTCAAAGGGATAATAATTTTATGAAGAAAACTAACCCATCTATTAAATTATCAAGCAAAGCGAGCGCTCAGCTCGCAGCGCGCTCACTCTATAGGCGTACATACTTGGGCCATTATTTGAGCACCGTTTTTTGATGGTCACACGTTTGTTATTCCAAACATATTCAATGTTTAATTTAAGAATAAATTTTGTATGTTTTATCATGTATCTATTTATATGAATTCACTTTAAAATGTGTTATTATGTTTGTAGTTTTGTAGGAAAAAATATTTTACCATCGGAATCGGGAGTAAAACTGCTGTTCTTTGCGCGTCACACTGAGTTGGCGCTCAGTTTAAAGACTTATATCTTGCTGGGCTTTTACATTATATAAACATAATATATGTTGAAAAATTGGACATATAGTCAGGATAAGTTATATTGAGGTGGAAAAAATCCCTCTTTAGATCTAAATTTAATAAAAATAATTTTGTGTCGGTCACACGATTTTACCATTTTCGAAAATGTGACACATTAATGCTCATAACTTCAAAAATGTTCAACCTATCGACACAAACCATAGGTCCGCAGAAACTTCAGACGTGTCAAAACACCAATAGAAGATAAGATTACATAAATATTAGTTACTTAATTTAATATTTCTGAAAATGAAAAATTTTCGGCACTTGCGTGGCACAACTTTCGTGGTCAATTGCCCACGAAAGATACAAATCATTCGACGAAAGGTTATCAAAGTGATCTCACTAGAATTTATATTTTATGGTTTGTAAATGTAGTTAAAATAACCGCCTTAACGTTTCAAACTTGAATTCTTCTACTAAGACAGTTTCCAGAGGCACAAATATGATTTATAGAAATAATTTAGCTTACTAGAAAAATGTGTAGAACATGACGTCTTAAATCTTGATTTTCATTCGGCTTTGAATCGCCTGATTAATCTATTTACTAATTATATAAAGTAATCGCAATATGTTACTCAAAAAAAGCATACTCATTAATTAATTAATTTTCGTGCATTATTCGTAATTTAACCCCAATTTGTGTAGTTTACATGAGAAAATAATGAATATCACAAAACTTTGAAAATAATTCTTTGCCTCTAATAAGAATGATAGGAGTAATGCCAGTCGTCTTAATTTATTCAACTAAGTGGCATGGCTAAAATTTGAGCCTGGTCTAAAGCTGGAAAATTGTCCTCTAGACCGATAAAAGAGTCAACTTTGAGGCTACTTGATAAAGACTGGAAATCATGAGCTTGCTTTACGGGAAAAAAACTACAATTAACACTGATACTAAAAATTCCAAGGTTCGGCAATAAGCGCGTGACGTCTGGTGTTTATTTCCAAAGATTCTAATGAAATAGTTTAATTCTTTATTGGATAAGAAAAGGTCATATTTTGAACGCTCTTACAGCTATGATCCCGCAGCTAGTAGTCTAAATAGTCTCACTCCAGGCAAGATAAATATCTGGAAGACTAATTTATTGCTTGTAAAGTTTATAAAGGGCCTGACCTATATACCTAATAAAACCTTATGCATTTGACTTTGAAAATGAGTTGATAATAGCCGGCAAGTAGTTAGACTACTAAAACGGAGGGTTACCTATATGTAATTTGAGGACTACTTTGGAGGGTAAAGAGTTGATTGCTACAGATTTGCTACTATGTACCTTAGCTTACCCTTACCTTAATAATCTCAGATAATTTCGACAGAATGCGACTACTTACCAAAATTGGTCAAGGGAAATTACAAAATACTAAAAATTCGATCGTAAGTATGGGTTTAAATTGTCGAATGTCAAAATACCATTGCTTCGAAAGTGTGAAACCGTAAAATTAAACAAAGTGTCCTATCGCTGACAAATACTGTCAGTGTTGTGTGTCGAGAACAAACAGTGAATTTGAGGTCAGTGATACCGAAAATGAGTGCAATAAAAGACTTATAAGGAGGGTAGACCATTAAGTCTGCAAATAACAGCTCACTCGCAACAGTTTTAGGTACGCTGTGATCATGGCACTTGCAACAGTGTCGAAATATCGGATACTCATAAATAATTTAGTACGTAGTAGCATTGTCGAAGGTAACATACTATTATTATGTTAGTGTTCATAATTAATGTTTAAAAATATATGTAATACCTAACCACATTACTTTTTGTCTCATACATATATAATATTTCAAGTAATTGATACTTTTATTACCGAATTATCTATCCAAAAAGACGCTGCGTAACTTTCGTGTCATGGTGACTAACTTTCGTGGCTTACAAAATTTCAATATTAAATATCTACATGAATAATGAACCGATTCTCATGATTCTTACAGATTATGTTACAGTTTGATAGTTTCTTTAAAGCAGTATTTTTTTCGTTTAAATTATATTATTATTAATTTTCGCCACGAAGGTGACGCGAAGAACACTTTCTGAAGAAATGCCCACTTCAGTTACACTATACTCACCAACACGGCGTGGTGCGGCGTCTGCTGCTGCTGCTCTAAAGCGGCTGCAGCGCTCCTAGCCGCTTCGTCCTTCTCGTGCCGCTCGCCGACGAGCGCTTGAAGCGTCCTGCTCGCGGCGCGCTCATTCTCTCTAGCTTGCCGCGCTTCTTGGGCCAACTCCTCGGCTTGGGCTTCTAGCTCTCTGAGGCGGGACTCGGCCTCTTCTATTTCCGCTTGCACTTGTCTGTGTTAAAATAAATAAGTAAAGTCACAGAGTTCATAGCGTTTGATGATTTGTTCATTTATTATAACCAATAAACAACAAGCTAGTTGGCCCTTATTAAAAAAACTAGATAATTATTAACATTATTAAATATATTAATCAAAATAACTTGAAATCTTAAAAAACATGTAACATGATTCAATTATGACTTACAAATTCAATATCAATGGGCCTCAAAAACTTTCGAACTGTCATGGCGTCGTAAATGACGTCACTGCTTACAATCGAAAGTGTTCCTGACAGCAAAATATTATGAAGAGTTGTCTATGACAGCAAAACAAGCAATGATATTGTATTAAGAAGTAGATGACACCTCGTGAACTAAAAGAGTACACAAATATGGCACCGTCTGATTAATGAATGTCAATGGATTGACATCCATCACATCAGACATCAGTTTTGGAACAGCGTCATAGAGTATCTTTCTTAATATATTTTTAAAGTATATATAGGTACATTACAATAGAGTCGTTGACCTAATTTTAGAAACAAGTTAACACTTTAACTTGGTAGTATATTTATCAACAAAAACATTTTTTTTTTTAAATATTTAACATTTACAATATTTTATAATGATCTAAATACGCAATTTGAATGGGTCACGTGAATGCTTGAAAGGTCATGGCGCCAACATCAGAGTCACGTTTACTGCTAGGCATTATCGATCACGTGACCACATGTATACAGGGTTTAACAAAATCTACTGCATTCCTTCTCGGAGGTGATTCTGTTGCTAAAATACAACAACTTTTTGTATGGAACCAATATCGAAATCCCAAGATTTTTTATTTATTTCTCTAGTATGGGAAAGTGATTTTTTGGGGATTACGATGTTAGCCCCATACAAAAAAATTGTATTTGAGGGTCAGAATTAACCCCTAGAAGGAATGCAGTTAATTTTATTATACCCTATATTTTTTTTAAAAAAAACAATGAAAATATTTACAGCCCTTATTAAATAAATAAAAAAATATTTATTAATACACAATAGTCTACTGGCATCATGTAAACGGATTAATTCCTTCAAATAACATGCTAATAGTTAGCGTACCTATGTTTTATCTACAATGGTGAGTATCATCCCACACGGATGTGTTTATCAACAGTATTTTGTTATAATTTTGTTTACGCAACCGCCGGCGACCTTTTGATCCGTGAGCGTCTACGCTGTTGCTTTAAAGAAATTAAAGGTGCCCTTTGTATTTATATAACACAGAGCAGATAATAACATACATGTCCATAGACATAAGTGTTAGGGTCATGCGGGCGGGATTCGAACCCCTATGACGATCGAAATTATTGTTAAAAAAAATATAGTAGCAAACTACTCCATGCATGGCACTGTCTTAGAAAATCGACTTCTGACAACAAAATATCGACCATGTTGGTACGTGGGTTGGCTAAGAAATAAAACTCGCTAATTTTTTTTAAATATTTCAATCATGAATGATAGGCATCATTAAATGAAATTTACTTAACGATAATATGATATTCTAACTGAAACATTTTTATTTATTTAGTTGTTTCTGCATTTTTTAAAGGCGCACTGAGGCATTGAGACACGTATGAACGCTGACGCCATCAAAAGCAGATTAAGTCAAAGTTAAGTTCTTAATAAAATATCATTGATAAAAGTCACGTGACTAAATGTGTGCTTTAAACATATTATTTTGAAATACTAATAATCCTTATTAACATTCAAAAATAAATAAGTCTTTTAATATCCACCTTACCATAATTAATCACTAGAAATGACCAACATTGTGATTGGTTCTTAGTGGAAACTAGCCTATTGCACATTGGCATACGCTTGATTGCTTGCGTCTAAAAGTTTTTATGTGTAGGAAATTGCAAGTTGGCGCATGATTTGTTATCAATATAACATTTGTTTTTTTTTTCAGTTTTGCGACCACTTTCACTCGTCTCAACCAAATGTTATAGTATGTGTTGGCATCGTGAAACATCGGGACTCTTCGGCCCTCGTCGTGCGCACCAGCGGCGCGAGCACAGTCGTAGGTGCTCCGTCGGCCACTCACTCTCACGATCTTCAGCGGCACCGGACGCGTTCCTCCCATATAGGCGCGATACATTTACTAGCAATAAACCGATAAATTTACAGTCCGCTTTCATCATTTTATACTCCTAATAGTCTTAGGACCCTAACAAATGGTCCATTCGCCGTCTTTATCGCTGTGATTGCGCATATTTCCGTGTCAAATACCGCAAGAAACCACGTCGTGCGTGGGTCCGTGGACTTTGTCCGGGCCACGTGGAATCGCTGCCACCTTAGCCGTCTTGAAGAGGATCCAGAGCCTGATGTCACCTTCTGTTGGGGAGTATAGTACGATTTTTGCGTGAGTCGTTCCAATTAATTGCTTTCCAATCGTAAATATTGCCCTTTTTTATGTTTTAGCCTTTTTCCCCTTCATAAATCACTTCTACATTCATCGCAAGCTTTTATCACTTCTCCATTGTCTCTTTAATTGCCTATTACGCATTGTTAGTTTTATCTGCCTATCATTTTTTTGCATGTGTTGCGCACACGCACGAGGTCCTTGACCGTGACCGCATGGTAGGTACGAACGGTTCGATCGATAACGAGCCTTCTTATCCCTTCTGCATACCTCAATTAGCTGTTTATCGTGCTATTCGCATCATTTCACGAGTGATAAATCCTTCTTTCATTGCACATTCTTTAATTTCAAATATTTGCTAACTTCATCAAAATGGCTGACATGAAAACTTTAGTCATGAAACGAGGCACTTTAAAAACGAAACTTACAAACTTTGCCAAATTTCTTAACTTAATAAATAATGGTTCTGAGCTTTCTCAGGTGCAACGTTTAGAGCTTGAGGAACGCTTTTACAAATTCGATCTTATGTACACAGAATTTGATGCATTACAGGGAGAAATCGAGATCCTTGCCGAGCAATCCGAGGCCGTGACCTTGGAGCGCGAGGAGTTCGAGCAGCAGTACTTCAGCCTGGTAGCCCTCGCACGATCTCTGCTTGGCATTTCCGCAAAAGGTTCAGTAACTCACTCCAATCACACTAATGCACCTAATCAGAATTTCGTTCGATTACCTCAGATCAGTCTGCCTAGTTTCGATGGGAACTATCAATGCTGGCTCGAATTTAGAGATACATTTATTTCATTAATTCACAACAATAGTAGTATTGATAACATAAATAAATTTCATTACTTGCGAGCTTCCCTACACGGTAATGCAGCCTTAATAATTAAAAATATTGATTTTATTGGGGAGAATTTTAACATGGCGTGGGACTTATTATGCGAGCGTTTCAATAACAACCGTCTTTTAATTGACAACCATTTGCAAGCATTATTTGATGTTGAGCCCGTGCTAAGGGAGTCCAGCACCTCTCTTCGCAACCTTGTTGATGTGATTAATAAAAACATTAGGGCACTTACAACACTTAAACAACCTACCGAACATTGGGATACCCTTCTCATTTTCATTCTAGCCAAAAAGTTGGACATAACAACAAACCGTCACTGGGAAGAGTATCGCAATGAGTTGTCTACTAACCCCACTTTATCTCTATTTTGCACCTTTGTAGGTAGAAAAGCAGACTTATTGGAATCATTGGAAACTAATCATAAAGAATCAAATAATAATATAATAGTGGCCTTAAATAATAGTCATTCACAAAAAGATTCACAAAATAAAAAAAATAGCAATCAAAATAATCAAAAGTCACGCAATCTTAATAAACCTAACTCGTTAAAATGCTTACTTTGCTCCCAGCCACATTCATTATTTTCTTGTCAATCATTTCGAGCATTGCCAATTGAAAATCGCATACAAAAAGCAAAGGATTACAATGTTTGCCTTAATTGTTTACGCCCAGGTCATAATGATAAGCAATGCAAACTCACACATTGCAAGTATTGCAAAATAAAACACAATACTCTTTTGCACTTAGAGTCATCGAATTCAAAACCTATTGTTAATCCTTTGCCCTCTGAAGTTGAAAACATCAGTCTTTCAGCTACATCGTTGCAGCTTGCTACTTCTTCGCATATTTTACTATCCACAGCTCTGGTGAACGTCGTAAGTTCGTCGGGCAAGAAGTACACTGCGCGGCTACTTCTCGACAACGGTAGTACAGCCAACTTCATTACGCAAGGCCTCTGTGACAAGCTGGGTTTGTCACGACACGGTACGAGCACCATGGTCACAGGTATCAACAGTCATATCTCTTCATGTACACAGTCTTGCCACCTAACAATCGAGTCTTTATGCTGTGCTTACAATATAGATATTGAATGTCATATCTTACCTGAGATCACTAAAGTATTGCCTACTTCTTACGTAGACATTAGTCACGTTCCTATTCCCCCAGGACTTACGTTAGCTGACCCGAATTTCAACATTCCGTCGGTCATAGACATCCTGGTAGGCGCGGAAGTCTTTTGGAACGCTTTAGGACGCAATTCAATTGATTTAGGTACAAAACTTCCAAAATTATGTGAAACTAAATTTGGATGGCTGGTATCAGGCAGTGTACCATGCCACAAGGAGAACACTCCTCTTTTATTTTGCAATTTCACTAGCCTAAATCCCACACCCGATCTTTCTCAATTTTGGGAGCTCGATCATGTTCCCCCTAAGCATTCTCTGTCACTTGAGGAGAAATCTTGTGAGAAAAATTTCTTGGAAACTACCTTTCGCAAGGACGACGGTCGTTTCGTTGTCTCCATGCCCTTAAAACAGGATCCAAGTTTATTAGGTCACTGTTATGAAAACGTACATTTTCAAGGACAAGTACTGTGACTTTATGCACGAGTATGAGTCACTAGGCCATATGTCGTTAGACAAAGACTGCACGGCTGTACCTAACAGCCCGAATGGAACTTATTTTATTCCACACCACGGAGTCATTAATGAGTCTAGCTCCACTACAAAGCTTCGCGTGGTGTTCGACGCTTCGGCAGCCACCTCTTCAGGAGTGTCTCTTAATGACCTTCAAATGGTCGGCCCTGTCGTTCAAGATGATTTATTTTCTATTTTGATACGCTTTCGCCAACATAAATACGTCGTTTCAGGTGACGTTGAAAAAATGTACAGAGCAATAGAAATAAATCCCATTCAGAGGCCCTTACTAAAAATCATTTTTCGGTTCGACACAAATGAACCTCTTAAAACGTACACCTTAAATACAGTGACATATGGCACTTCTTCTGCCCCTTATTTGGCAACCAAATGCCTAACTAGCTTGGCTGATAACATTAGAGACACTAGGGTCAAGTCAGCCATACAACGTGACTTTTACGTTGACGATTTTTTGCATTCCAATGGAACTATTTCTGAAATCGTCCAGGTTTCGAATCAGGTTGCATCTGTCTTAGCTTCAGCCCAATTCCATCTTCGTAAATGGAAATCTAATTGTCCTGATATTTTGTCCCAAATTAATGGTACACCGCATGGTGACCCTACTAGTTCGTTAGACTTTTCAGAGCAAGGTCAAGGCAATGCTCAATCAAAAACATTGGGTCTACACTGGCTATGTGACAACGATATGCTTACCTTTTCTATTAATATAGAACCGTGTGAAATAGTCACTAAACGTCACGTTCTGTCTGTCATCAGCCAAATCTTCGATCCTTTAGGATTAGTGAGCCCGTGCGTCGTCGAGGCTAAAATCATTATGCAGCGTTTGTGGCTTGACAAATACGACTGGGACGACACGGTCTCCACCGAGATAAGGGATTTATGGTCTTTATTTGAGCACGCTTTATCTCATCTTAATAAATTAAATATACCAAGATGGATTTCTTTCGCTGATTCCACTTCTTATGAAGTTCACGTATTCACTGACGCATCTGAAAAGGCCTATGGGGCCTGCATTTATATTCGATCTTGTAGCGAGTCAGGTAATACTCACGTTCAACTCGTTGCATCCAAAAATCGAATTGCGCCGCTTAAGCCGACTACTATTCCGCGACTTGAACTTTGTGGTGCGTTGTTGGGTGCAAGACTGTGTACCAAGGTGGTGGACTCGCTTTCATTGCACATAGACAAATGTAGGTTTTGGTGCGACTCCACTATAGTACTAGGTTGGCTGTCAACCAATCCTACTCAATTGAAACCTTTTGTGCGAAACAGAGTCAACGAAATACAAGAGACTACTTGTGGCCATACCTGGGGCTACGTGCCGTCGAAGGACAACCCCGCCGATCTCGTTTCACGAGGCTTACGAGCTGATGTCATTGGCGATACTGCTCTGTGGTGGAGTGGACCTTCATTTTTACTCAAATGTGAAAATGAATGGCCCACGATGCCCAATATCGTGAAGCGCGAGTTACCGGAAGTAGTGTCTCACGTCATTAGCACTAATGATAGTGATGATAATTCTGATAGGCCCGCCTTTGTTACACCCATTAACATTTCAATTATTCAAAATTTAATTACTAAATATTCAAGTTTTTCTAAATTGCAACGAGTAGTAGCATTTATGTGCAGATTTGTTCACAATCTTAAAAACAATAAAAATAAATTGTGTGGCAATCTATCTTTAATTGAACTTCAAAACTCACATAATTTAATCTTACGTTGTGCTCAACTTCAAATCTTTCCTGTAGAATATCAACTACTTAAATCTAGAAAAACAATGCCTCGTAAAAATAGGCTGATTTCTTTATCGCCATTCTTAGATAATAATGGCCTAATTCGCGTGGGGGGAAGGCTTGATAATTCTCCTTACGATTTTAACACAAAACATCCTATTTTGCTTTGTGGTTCACATTTCTTAACCAAACTTATATTTCAAATGCAACACATTAAACTTTTACATGCCGGCCCTCAATTATTATTGGCAAGCATTCGTCAAACCTACTGGCCTCTTAAAGGCAAAAACTTATCTAAATTAATCGTAAACAAATGTGTTATTTGTTACAGACACAAAGCTCAAAATGTACAACCAGTCATGGGACAGCTCCCTCGTAATAGAACACAGTTAGATTTTCCTTTCCATAACTGTCATGTAGACTATGCCGGCCCAGTATTGATAGCCGACCGAAAGGGACGAGGTTGTAAATTACTTAAATCTTATTTGTGCATTTTTGTGTGTTCCGCAGTTAAAGCTGTTCACTTGGAGCTTGTTACTGACCTTACCACCGAGGCTTACATGGCTGCTCTAAATCGGTTCGTGGCGCGCCGAGGTAAACCTCGAAGTATCACGTCCGATAACGGAACCAACTTTGTCGGCGCATCTAATGAAATGCAAAGGTTCCTACGTAGTTCAGACGTTGCATCAGAGATGGCGCAGGAGGGCATTCAGTTTATTTTTACTCCTGCGCACTCGCCTCATTTTAATTCTTTGGCCGAAGCTGCTGTAAAATCATCTAAATTTCATCTTAAAAGGCTTTTACAATTAACTAATTTCACTTATGAAGAAATGTCTACATGTTTATGCCAAATCGAAGCAATTCTTAACTCGCGCCCTCTTACCCCTATTTCTTCAGATCCTAATGACTTCTCTGCTCTTTCACCTTCTCATTTCTTGATTGGACGACCACTCTTAACTGTACCGTACTCATCACAGGTGGCTGACGTCAACATCACCAGGCTAAACCGGTGGCGACGTATACAGCACGTCCAACAGCACTTTTGGCAGCGGTTTAACATAGAATATGTTTCTCTGCTTCAGACAAAAACCAAATGGGTCACATCCACAGGCGAGGTCAAGCCAGGGCAACTGGTCCTCATCAAGGAGAAAACCCCACCGCTGCTCTGGTCTCTGGGCCGGGTCGTGAAGACTTACCCAGGCGTCGATGGCGTCACGAGGGTGGCGGAGCTGAAAACGAAGAAAGGGACGATTCGGCGGGCGTTCAATTGCATCTGCCCTCTTCCACTTGATTGAAGACCTTCACCCTTCAACCCGGGGAGTATGTTGGCATCGTGAAACATCGGGACTCTTCGGCCCTCGTCGTGCGCACCAGCGGCGCGAGCACAGTCGTAGGTGCTCCGTCGGCCACTCACTCTCACGATCTTCAGCGGCACCGGACGCGTTCCTCCCATATAGGCGCGATACATTTACTAGCAATAAACCTATAAATTTACAGTCCGCTTTCATCATTTTATACTCCTAATAGTCTTAGGACCCTAACAGTATGACTGTAGAGTGTCATATCACGTGTACAAATTTCGGTTGTGCAATAAGTTTAAACGTTTTGTATTTGTGTTTGTCAAAGCTTAAAATTGATAATAATTATAATATTTAAAAAACACGTTTTTTTTGTATCCCATTCAGCAAACCCTTTCATTTAATAACCATATCAAGGGGGTGCATTTCTAATAGCCAATCCACTATCTTGGATGTCCGCCAATCTGGTTTAGGTCACGCACGTGACTATGTTTTTCGTATATCTGACAGCAAAACCCATATCACGAAGGTGCATTTTAAATAGCCTATCCGCCATCTTGGGGAGGCCACCACATTGGATTTGTAATGACGTTTCTTAGCTAGTCATGTATTGCCATCAAAGCTCAAAGCAAATGCAAAATTTCATCCTAGTCGAAGACCGGAAAATGGGTCACATTAAGATTAAAAGATTATTTACATACATAGTTAGTTACAAGTGAAGCTTATGTATAAGGTCAAGTCGTTTTAAGTGATAATATTTTAACTGTGTATTTGTATACATCATAGAAACAGGACACTAGCATTATTTTTTGGAAATTTGAGTTTTTTTTCTCTAACAAAGAAAATATCATTTTTTTTTAAAACAGCAGCCTGACGATTTTAAAAGTTATCTACGTCATCGGCTTCACGTCTCTTAATTCAATGCTAAATCGTTCTTTTTCTTAATCTCATACTTCATTCATTATAAAAAATGAATTACTGAAAAAAATAATAATCTTAATCTTTAATTTTCTCAAAAACCAGCTTATAAAATCCCAAAGTGTTTTCTACAAAAAATGATCCAGTTATTGTGTTGAATCAGCCCTTTAAATATTAGCACTTAAAACGAGGTGACCTCATATAAACGTGTTTCAACGCTTGGTGTACCACAATTACTGTAGCGCGTCCACCATGTTCGCGCACGCGCACACCGATTCATTCCACACGGTACTTCGGCGCCGCATCGCCTCTCCCCAGCGGCGGGTGCGCGGCAACGAGCCAGACTGCCCGCTAGGCATGTCGATTTGAAATCGATTAATCGAAAAATCGATTATTTTGAGTAATATAATCGATTTTTCAGATCGATTTTGAACCCTACATCGATTCAATGGATGAGCGATTAGATAAGTTATTTTTGTTAAGTCACTCGACTTAAAATACTGGGAAATATAATTTCTTGTTAAATTTGTATTTATCTTTAAAAAAATATATTTACTTAAAACTTGGTTAATTTATTAACCGACTTACGAGTACTTATGCGAGACTAGAAATTTAAACTGCCACATTAGTTTAGTAGTCACAAGCACTACTGCTGAGCAAAAGATCCTGGGTTCGATTCCCACCTTTTCTACCTATTCTTTCAAAGGAATATACGCGTGATATTATGTTCATTAATTTAATAATACTTCTATCCAATTACTAGGTTACTCTTTATTAATAACAAACAAGAAAAAATTAAACTAAGACATGCAACATAAAAAAATAACTTAATATTAATACTTATTCAAAAACGAAACCATATCCTTGCGGCAAGGAGGCTATGATGCTGGCTGCGTTGCCGCGTTGGATAGCTATGCTGATCCTTTGGGCTAGGAACCAGCCAGCTTTATTATTGGCTGTTAAAGAATTTAATTTTGGCGCAATTTTTCTAAACAGCACTTTAGCAGAGGGTCCCCACGGCCCAAATGTTTCAACGTCAAACGGCGCACACACATAATCACTTGCAAGTGAAACGTACTTGCGACGCTTGGCGTTTTCAGCCAACTCCGCTGCTGCTTGTAATTACTTGTATTTGCAGTAATTGGTCATCAATAATGTCCTGTTAGGCAATTAGTCATATTTGAAATTGACGTATACGTTACCCCAGCCAGATTTTGTCGAAAATCACATTTTTTTTTAAGTAGATAATTAGAAGTCCAACTTCTTCAATTGTTGTGCTGATTTTTAAATTTGTTTTGCTTATGGTTTTTTAGTTATTTGACAAAAACAGATCTGGCTGGCGTAACGTTACCCCAGCCAGATGTTTTATTAATTAAAGGGTTTATTGAAATAAACTTTAGGTACATAATTAGTATTCTGAACGAGGTAAATGTTGCCACAAAATTTGAATTTGTATCGTTTATGGTTTCGGAGATATTCAAAATCCTGCTGGTGTAACGTTTACGTGTTCGCTGTATCTCCGAAACGGCTAAGCGAATATGTATAATTTTTTGTACACAGCTTCTATGAATTTGTTATAATTTGTTTGCCAATAAAGAAAAACAAAATAATGCACCGTTTAGAAGTATTTTAATTAATAAAAAAACTCAAAAATAGCTCCTAGCTCTTCAAAAAAGAGGTCTAAAGCCTTATTTGAAACGTCATTTTGTAGCTTACAACTGCCTTCAAATGTTTGTAAATTTTCATTAGAATCCTGTAGGTATTTATTAAGTTACAACGATATTTAATTCAGTTCTCGTAACGATGCGCTCCGGAGATTTTAAGCCTCCGATTTACTGAGTTCCTTGTGGATTTAAAAGTTGAATAAGATATCATTAATTAGTATTTTAGTTCAATTTTCTACCTGTAAAATTTCAGCGTAATACGATTTGTAATTACTGAGATAATTAAAAGAAAGACATTAGGTAGTGCATGATCATGGCAACCCGACCAAGTATAGATGGTTACGAAAAAGCGGCCGCGTAGTACTTTATGCCTACCTTTTAAAACGTATAGTATAATAACGCTACATGCTCAATACAGTCGCGTACAGAATTAAACTATTCAGCCTATAGCATAGTATATATCTTGAAATGAATTAAATTATATATTTTTAATTTGTGTCTACTTATTTATGTTACCTACTTAAAATACTGTACCATTCATTACCTATCTTATTTAACCTGTTGTGACGTAAGCGCTAAACTTATATATTTATTAACAAAATAGTGAAATATTTAATTGGCACAAACACGGTCCCGTTGCAGTTTTAAAATAATATAGATAGAGAGATAGAAGACTTTGTACTTAGCGCGCTGCATTCGCGCGTGTTCTATGTTCTTCACAGTTATGCACATGAGACGACATCATTGCAACTTACTGAAGAAAGAAAGAGAGCGTCGATAACGCGTCCTTGGGACGAGGGACGGAGGGCGGATGATTGTTTGTCGCTCGATAGAGTTAGTCAAAGATTTGGTTTCGTTGAATGAGTGCGCATACGCTTCCTTCGCAATTTCGTTTAATTTAAAGTGAACTACTATGAAGTACTTCTATTGCGGACCATAATACCTGAGTTCGTGAGTTACTAATGAAAAAGGTAAGCTACTTAATGTATAAAAATAATTTTCCTTTTTAATCATTACATAGTAAAAATAAAGTCGCTTTATCTGTCCCTATTTCCCCTTGAACGCTTAAATCTTTAAAACTACGCAACGGATTTTGATGCGGTTTTTTTGATGATGATGATTGATGATTAAAGAGGAAGGTTTTATAATAACTATATTAGAGCTGTATCTATGTCCGAAAGTTTATTTTGATATTTAAAATCGAACATTTTACTAAGTACAATGTGATTTAATTTAGTTTTAATAATGATCTGTGATTTTAATAATAAAACTATTTTTATAAGAATACTAGCCAGCCAGTCATCGTAATGTGCTCTTAAAATAATAATGTCAGTCAATAATTTATTATGTGATTGTTAGTTCATGATTTGAAAATCAATGTTAATCTTTTGGAAGTTAATTTATAATTATGTTGAGCCAATGAACATTTATTATGCTGCTATAAGAAAATATATAACTAAATTAAAGTGTTTAGGTACTTCGCATTTTTCTTTGTAAGTTTATAAGACATGATTTGTAAATAAAAATACTCAAATTAAGATGATATTGTTTTCGTTTTACACTTCTGTACGTAACTGTACTTTACGTTTAAAACTATCCTATTAATTTCAAAAGGTAGGCATAAAGTACTACGCGGCCGCTTTTTCGTAACCATCTATACTTGGTCGGGTTGCCATGATCATGCACTACCTAATGTCTTTCTTTTAATTATCTCAGTAATTACAAATCGTATTACGCTGAAATTTTACAGGTAGAAAATTGAACTAAAATACTAATTAATGATATCTTATTCAACTTTTAAATCCACAAGGAACTCAGTAAATCGGAGGCTTAAAATCTCCGGAGCGCATCGTTACGAGAACTGAATTAAATATCGTTGTAACTTAATAAATACCTACAGGATTCTAATGAAAATTTACAAACATTTGAAGGCAGTTGTAAGCTACAAAATGACGTTTCAAATAAGGCTTTAGACCTCTTTTTTGAAGAGCTAGGAGCTATTTTTGAGTTTTTTTATTAATTAAAATACTTCTAAACGGTGCATTATTTTGTTTTTCTTTATTGGCAAACAAATTATAACAAATTCATAGAAGCTGTGTACAAAAAATTATACATATTCGCTTAGCCGTTTCGGAGATACAGCGAACACGTAAACGTTACACCAGCAGGATTTTGAATATCTCCGAAACCATAAACGATACAAATTCAAATTTTGTGGCAACATTTACCTCGTTCAGAATACTAATTATGTACCTAAAGTTTATTTCAATAAACCCTTTAATTAATAAAACATCTGGCTGGGGTAACGTTACGCCAGCCAGATCTGTTTTTGTCAAATAACTAAAAAACCATAAGCAAAACAAATTTAAAAATCAGCACAACAATTGAAGAAGTTGGACTTCTAATTATCTACTTAAAAAAAAATGTGATTTTCGACAAAATCTGGCTGGGGTAACGTATACGAAATTGACTCGATTAATCGAAAATCGATCTTTTAATGCTCGATTTAAACAAGAATCGATTCTAGTACGTCCGATTTGAATCGAATCGGAGATCGATATTTTATAAAATGAATCGACATGCCTACTGCCCGCTGCGGCGGCACTGGGTTAAAGCGCATGTGCTGGTGCCCGGTGCGCCCGCCGGGAGTCGTTTTATGAATTAGACTACTACTTTTATTTATTTTCTTTTTTTATTTCTCTTGTAAAATAATTTGATATAACTGAATAATAATGTGAATTTCATTTGATTTTCTTTTTAGCCTGAAAATATTTTTTGATTTAGTTGTTCAATTCTTCTATAATTAAAAAAAACTGTATGGACAATTTATCTGCAATAAAATTATTTTTATTTTATTTTATTTTATTACCTCTTCCTCTCGGCGGTGCTGACCTGCAGGTACCGTGCGGCGCGCGCGAGCCCGCCGTAGCAGCGGTACGCGGGCGCGGGGTAGTACTCGCCGCACTCCAGCGTCACCACGCGCGAACAGTTCTCCGGCACGTTCTCCACCGTGTCCGACAGCCGGACCGCCTCCTCTGGGATACCGATAAATAAATAAATAAATATCCTTTGGACATTCCCACACATCGTCATCTAGCCCCAAAGTAAGCTACTCAAAGCTTGTGTTATGGGTGCCAGACAACGAATATAATACTTAAATACTTTTTGTTTGTAAATACATACATGATATATATAGAAAACACCTAGACCAATACAAACAGACATGTTCATGCACACAAATGTTTGTATTGTGCGGGGATCGAACCCTATAATAATACCAATGTTATCATCGTCATCATTTATTTGCAGGAATATTTTTATTTTTTAAATATTAGACACCAATCACATACATTGCTCTGATCCCAAAGTAAGTAGCCAATGCACTTGTGTTATAAAAATCAAACAACGGTGGTACCAAAACACCCAGACCAAGACAATATAGAAAAGATCGTTTTCTACATTGACCCGACCGGGAATAGAACCCGAAACCTATCGAGATGACGACGCTTGAAACCAGCGTGCTAGCCACTCGACCACGGAGGTCGTCTATACATGACAAGATGATTACGTGTGAACACAGTAAGTGTCAAAGTGATTAAATAAAATTCGGTCAGTGCATTCAGCCAAAAATAGCACGCAAACATTCCAGTCAAGCCTAAATTAAAATACTATGATACACGTCTAAATTATAATTGTACATATAGCATGTCATGATTGTATTATTTAAAACATAAATTGTTTAACCAAAATTTGTGCCAAAAAAGCCTTAATACTAGGTAGTATAGCAATAGAAATAATGTTGTAGTAGCCAATTAGTCACTCTGTATTGGAAAATTATTTTGGTCGTCAATTAATTCAATCGAAGTTTTTTTTTTAAACATTGGTTTTAAAAATCAAATACAGTATTTTTTTTAATACATTAAAAAAAATATTCTCTGTCTTGTCAAACTTGTTTAGTCGTTGAGAAAATGGCATTGACTCGAGAAAATTCAAGAGATTTATTATGACTTTCAAAGTAGTTAAACACAAAAACCATGTGTTGACCACATGTTTTCTGCATTTGGTAATGAAGCCCCATCCAAAACCACAATTTATCGCTGGTTTGCTGAATTTCAAAATGGACGTGTCATACTCAGTGATGACCCCCGTCACGGTCGTTCAAAAACTGCAGTCACCCAAGAAAACGTTGATGCTGTGTCCAAGCTGATTGAGGAAGATCGACATGTGACATATCGCGAAATTCAGGCAACTTTAGACATTGGCATGAGTCAAATTCAAATAATCTTGCATGAACAATTAGGTGTAAAAAAATGGTTTTCCCGATGGATACCGCATTCGCTCTGTGAAGAGCAAAAAGCGGCTCGCTTTACTTGGTGCGTCTGCACTCTCAAAAGATTCCACGCAGGATCCTCAAATGCTGTATACAATATCGTATCAGGTACAAAAAAACAAAACAACAGTCACGAGTTTAGGTATTCGAAAATGAGTTAAAGCCAACAAAAATTGATCGATCACGGAGTGTTGCAATAAATAGTGGCCACGTTTCCTTCCAAAACCGGTCATGTTGCGACTATTTCTCTTGAGGGACAAAAAACGATTAATGCAGAATGGTATACTAGCATTTGTTTGCCACAGGTCGTTTCTGTACTCCGTAAAGAGAACTGCAACCGCCGCATCATCCTCCATCAAGACAATGCGAGTTCGCGCACAGAAAATTCAAGTGATCCAGAATAAGGCTCTTAAAATAGCATATAATACTCATTTTAAAACCAACCTATTAGAATTACACAAAAACATTACTTTACCTCTTTTGTACGATCATGTTTTAAAACTGTCAAAAAACTTTTATTTTAGAATTGATAAAAATTATCATAATGAATTAATTTCATCAATAGGTAAGTCGCGACCTGCTAAAAACTAATCGATATCGATACGTCACAAAGCTACCACATCACTACACATTGACCGATGCCGGGACTGACGGCCCGCATTCCGGTCCCAGCGCTCGCACTGCTTATCTATGCGACTCGAACAATAA
Organism: Pyrausta purpuralis; assembly: GCA_963924145.1. NCBI lineage: Eukaryota > Metazoa > Arthropoda > Insecta > Lepidoptera > Crambidae > Pyrausta > Pyrausta purpuralis. The sequence goes on from OZ001659.1 coordinate 23,355,346, forward strand.
CTATAAGAAGTTAACAAGTTTAATCGAAATGATAAATTTACTGCCAAATTTTAACTTATAGCCCTCTTTGATTTTACTCGTAACCTTATTAAGTATAACACAGTACTTATTGCATGTAAATAGTCAGTGGAAAATGATGGTGCTAAATGTTATTAATAGCAACAAAATATGATAATTTATTCTCACAAGTAGTTACTTTTAGTGCAAAAGTGTGTAAGTGTGTTTGAATGTACTGATATTTGTGTTTCACAATTCTTAACAGAAGTCATCATAGGAAAGAGTAAAAGGTAATACTTTTTACAATACCCACTTTATAACAAAATGTCGTAAACGAGCAACTGTGCAAAGTGTTCGTAGGTATTGTTAGACGGATAATCGATTATGGCATTACTATGATAGACAACACTAGGACTTGTGGTCATCACTAGATCTGTCAGATAGATTTTGTTTGACATTAGTTTGATTGTTGTGGAATTGTCCCGCGCAATTTTACTTACTGCATTGATTATTGTCTAATTAGTAACTTTGATATGAAATAAGAATATTCTTCAACACACCGAGTTATCTCTTTCAGTATAATATATTAATGAACAACGTACCTATGCAATATTTTATTTTATTTAATGATGCAAATAGTTATAATAGGTATGTGGCCTCATAAACTATCTTGAATTCCGCTGTTTTAGACGTAGGATTAATGTATACTAGACCTAAGACTACCACTGTAATTATTTTATAAAAATGAAGACCTTTGAAAAACAAAACAAACCAGCTACACGCGCTCACCGTGAGTGGGCACCAGCAGGACCCGCTCGACGCCGAGGCTGTCGATGAGGTAGTTGGCGACGACGGGGTCGGCCACGTCGAGCGCTACATACTACACACGTAGACACGACACTAGCTACACGCGCTCACCGTGAGTGGGCACCAGCAGGACCCGCTCGACGCCGAGGCTGTCGATGAGGTAGTTGGCGACGACGGGGTCGGCCACGTCGAGCGCTACATACTACACACGTAGACACGACACTAGCTACACGCGCTCACCGTGAGTGGGCACCAGCAGGACCCGCTCGACGCCGAGGCTGTCGATGAGGTAGTTGGCGACGACGGGGTCGGCCACGTCGAGCGCTACATACTACACACGTAGACACGACACTAGCTACACGCGCTCACCGTGAGTGGGCACCAGCAGGACCCGCTCGACGCCGAGGCTGTCGATGAGGTAGTTGGCGACGACGGGGTCGGCCACGTCGAGCGCTACATACTACACACGTAGACACGACACTAGCTACACGCGCTCACCGTGAGTGGGCACCAGCAGGACCCGCTCGACGCCGAGGCTGTCGATGAGGTAGTTGGCGACGACGGGGTCGGCCACGTCGAGCGCTACATACTACACACGTAGACACGACACTAGCTACACGCGCTCACCGTGAGTGGGCACCAGCAGGACCCGCTCGACGCCGAGGCTGTCGATGAGGTAGTTGGCGACGACGGGGTCGGCCACGTCGAGCGCTACATACTACACACGTAGACACGACACTAGCTACACGCGCTCACCGTGAGTGGGCACCAGCAGGACCCGCTCGACGCCGAGGCTGTCGATGAGGTAGTTGGCGACGACGGGGTCGGCCACGTCGAGCGCTACATACTACACACGTAGACACGACACTAGCTACACGCGCTCACCGTGAGTGGGCACCAGCAGGACCCGCTCGACGCCGAGGCTGTCGATGAGGTAGTTGGCGACGACGGGGTCGGCCACGTCGAGCGCTACATACTACACACGTAGACACGACACTAGCTACACGCGCTCACCGTGAGTGGGCACCAGCAGGACCCGCTCGACGCCGAGGCTGTCGATGAGGTAGTTGGCGACGACGGGGTCGGCCACGTCGAGCGCTACATACTACACACGTAGACACGACACTAGCTACACGCGCTCACCGTGAGTGGGCACCAGCAGGACCCGCTCGACGCCGAGGCTGTCGATGAGGTAGTTGGCGACGACGGGGTCGGCCACGTCGAGCGCTACATACTACACACGTAGACACGACACTAGCTACACGCGCTCACCGTGAGTGGGCACCAGCAGGACCCGCTCGACGCCGAGGCTGTCGATGAGGTAGTTGGCGACGACGGGGTCGGCCACGTCGAGCGCTACATACTACACACGTAGACACGACACTAGCTACACGCGCTCACCGTGAGTGGGCACCAGCAGGACCCGCTCGACGCCGAGGCTGTCGATGAGGTAGTTGGCGACGACGGGGTCGGCCACGTCGAGCGCGTCGAGCGCGGCGCTGTAGCCGCTGGGCGCGCGCACCTTGTTCCGGCGCACGTCGTGCTGCTTGCTCAGGAATTTGCTTGCCGTCACGGACGGCTTGGCGGCACGCCCGTATACCTAGAAAAGAATAGTAAATAATAAAAATCTGCACGATATATATACATTTGAACTAAAAAAAAACTAACATCATCATCATTATCAGCCAAAGGACATCCACTGCTGAACATAGGCCTCCCCCACGGCTTTCCATAGCGACCGATCACTAGCGGTCTGCATCTAGTTTGATCCTGCGATCTTTTTAAGGTCGTCCGTCCATCTTGTTGGTGGACGTCCTACGCTGCGTCTTTGGTCGAAGGGTCTCCAATCTAGAACTTTCCTGCCCAACGGCCATCAGTTCTTCGCGCTATGTGCCCTGCCCACTGCCACTTAAGCTTACTGATTCTCAAGGCTATGTCCGTTCCTTGGTTCTTCTACGTATCTCCTCGTTTCTGATTCGATCTCGTAGAGAAACACCCAGCATATCCCGCTCCATCGCTCGTTGTGTAATTTTGAACTTCTTTATGAGGCCCATAGTTAGAGATCACGTATCGGATCCGTATGTCATCACTGGTAACCAGTAGCGGCTGGTGGGTTATCGAACTGGTAGTGCACTTTAAGAAATTCGAAGCAAAAACGTGTCTGTTACCAAGCAGTGTGTGTTACCACTGGTAACACACACTGGTTGAAGACTTTGGTCTTCAGACACTGAAGTAATTGAGACGAGAAGACGCTCTTGCGCAGTTTCCCAAACGCTGCCCAGCCGAGTTGGATTCTTCGATTGACCTCTGTCTCAAAGTTGGACTTACCCAATTGGATCACTTGTCCCAGGTAGACGTACTCGTCGACAACTTCGAGAGTTGAGTTCCCAACAGATACTGGAGTGGGTACAACAAGGGAGCTTGACATAATTTTCGTCTTTTCCATCATTTTAAGACCCACTTGTTGGGATACTCGGTCGAGGTCTTCGAGCATAGTGCCAAGATCATCAGCGTCAGCGTCAGCGAAAGAAAAACTAACATCATATCATAATTAAAATAAAAAATGGATAAAGACAATATTTTTATCTCGTTACTTTTCGTTATTACCCATATCTCAAACACTATGATAATGAAACTTACACTGTTCCCTAATCTGAAATATATATGATTCAACTCAAAAAGATGCATCATCGCTGTAACGAAGACATTTCGTTTTCGAGAAATCCGTGGTCAAATACAGGATGTTGTTTTGGTCAGTGACATCCAACTCAGGGATGATAATATGAGTAATCCTTATTCTAAAAAAAAGGTTTTCTTTATATTCTGAGCAAGTTTTACACAAGGAAACCTCTTCACAACATCCAAAAAAAATACAAAACGAATGGGAAAACCCGCACCCTAGCGCGTAGCTAGCGCTTATCTACGAAATACTACGCCGTAGCTAGTGAGATACGAAGAGCCTACCTGTAAGCCTAACATGCACGCCCCAATACCGTTTATCGCGTCGATAAAATAATTTTATTTCCTAAACAACATGTTTTGACACATATTTTTCACTTGTATATCAATCCTTTTTGCTTTTTAAAACAAATAAATACAACAAAATAACTAAAAACCTTTTTTAAAATGATAAAAAAGACGTTTGAAATTTATCGATAAATGACAAATAGGAGCGCATCTTAGGCCCGCTGGTGTTGGTATTTTTGACTCGATCGCTGCACCGCATCAAAAAAATGATTTTGTGGATTTTTTCCATATCAAAAAAAAACATATATTTTTATATATTTTTTTGGCATCAGCATCGTTTGTACAGCCATCCCTGAGTCGCTCGTCGCTGACCAAAACAACACCCTGTATACAGACATACACTTGAAATTTTGCACACGTGCTTGAAAGCCAACATTCTGAAATATTATCCAATTCCAACAACTTAAGTCGATTTTTTTACATTCTCTTTTGAAATCGGTGTGAATAACGAAAATAAATATCGGAGTCGTGTCATGCAACATGGTTACAGATTTTCGAAGGATGGAGAAGTCGATCATTTTTTTTTCTTTCATGTTTTTGAACAGCATTGCTTCGACAAAGACAAAAGAAATGTGAGTGAACAATTCTGAGCTTGAAATAACCGCGACAAACAAACGATAACGCGTTCGAGTAAAGGCCGAATCATGTCACTCACCTGTCCCATGATCTCGAACAGCTTCCTGGAGTCCTCTTGCGAGTTGACGCAGAAAGAGTTGAGCGAGCCGCCCAAGATGTGCTCCAGCACGCCGCCCCAGCGCCGGTCCTTCGCCTTCAGATATGCCCCTGTAACGAACCGAGTCAGGTTACATTCGGAAATGAAACAGCTTTAGACCTCAGCTAACGGAGCTATTACTTCTGCTTTTATATGTGTGGCTCATCGATACGATAATTTAATTTTTAATAATTTAAATAATTAACTAAGCCAGAAAGTTGCTGGTTCGAGTCTCGGCCGTGCGCAATTTTTGGTTTTTTATTTCATCTTTATGAATATAATATTATGTTCGTCTAATGGCTGATTTTTCAATAGTCAGATATAAAATATTCGTCGACCAAAATAAAATATGGCTAATATTGAAACATCACCTAATTGTCAGCAATCATATGTAACTGTCATTTATTTAAATCTGTCTCTTTATTTATCAGTCTGATAAGTTTTATCTGATCATTGAAAAATCGGCCCTAAAACTCACATTTGATCACATAAACGCCTACCAAAGAATGTGACGTCAAGCCTCACACGATGGTGGGATTTTTTGCTGTCATGGACAACTCGTCATAGTATTTACTATCAAGAATACTTTCGATTGTAAGCAGTGAAGTCATATAGAACGCCATGAAAGTTCGAGCGTTTTTGAGGCCCATTTAAATTGTTTTTGTTTTTTAAATCCTAATTTAACAATGTAAATGGAGATTCTGATTCATGTATTTACTAATGTTAAGTATTGTCTTGTTTTTGAAGTTAGGTCAACTAGCCTATTGTGCACTACATAGTATTTACATACACAGCGACAGACCACGTAACAACATATTATTATTCACATGCACAGTAGCAGTAGATGTTCAATAAAAGTGCGTTATGTGTGTATGTGTGTGTCTCACCGATGGGCCCCCTCGGCGGCGCGCTGAACTTCCCCTCAGCAACAGCTTTCTTCACGCGCTGGCACAACTCCACCATGTGGTTGCCGTACACCGCTAGAGAGTCGTTTCCGCGCGATTCCAGTTCACGGTACTGCTGCTTCAGTTGCTCTGAGGGAAGCGAAAAAGATTTAGAAGAACATAGCAATGGAATAGTGATCTTAAGCCTTGCAGATCAGAAATCTCGAATGGCAATGGCCCAAAAAACGCGAAGGATCAACGATCTGCGGGGCATAAAAGTTCTATAGGTAAAGTAGGTAAGATAGGTACGGGAGATTTTGATCAAAAGCTTCGTCCGAATCCGAAAAGATTGACCGACTACCTTATATGTTTTGACGTTTATTATAATCATTAATACTTTCACAAAGGGTAATGACCATTCCAAGAACCGCGATAAAACAAATTCCTGAACTATTATTTATTTTTTGAATGCTTAAAACGAATATCAATATCCTCTGTGATTTTTACGATTTTAATAGAATCGCAAGTAAAATTAAGATCTAAAATGTCATTTTGGTCATTTTTGTCATTCGTGTGGTATCATTTTATCAGTATTCGCTGCCGAAATAAAAATATTTTTTAGACGATATGATAAGAAAAATTTAATATCTGGTAAAGTGACATTCATTTAACATCATTGACTTGTTTATTCGCTTCTTATTGACGCACTAAGACTACTTATCGTGTGTAATTCGTTAATTTCGATGAAAATCGCTACGATCCAGATCAAAATGTGTTCAAATCTACCGACGATGATCGTCTACAAAAGAATTCTAAACCTGGTACCCACCTTCCCATGGCATAGGAAAACGTGGATTGAACATTTTCATTATAAATACTAGGGTTAGTAGTTTTATCCTCGCCTTGATAAAACCCGAGGATTCCTCGAGTTTTATCTAGCTTAATTTGAATTAACACTTTTCGTGACAGTGAACGGCTATAGCCGTAATACTATAAAAGTTCTATAGTGTCTGGGATACTGCTGGATACTGAAAAGTGTTAAGGAGATTTTAACATGAATTATAATTCTCTCATTGGTATTTAAGGCTACATGCTAACTGAAAATAAGTAAACTCGACGGTGTCCAATATTAGCCAAATCTAATCCATGGCCAGTTGGAACTTTGGTCCTTAGTTCGAGAATAAAGATGATTGGCATGATAGAAAATGAATTGGTGTTGAAAAGTTATTGAAGCGATATTCTAAGCCCCTATAGCACTCACTGAGGGAGTCTCTCTTGCGCTGCGCCGAGGCGGCCGCGAGCTCGTGCTGCGCCTGCGCGCGCTCGTGGTGGCCGCGCGCCTGCGCCGCGTCGTGCGCCGCCGTGTCGTAGCGCGCGCGCGCAGCCAGCGCCTCGTCTGCGGCGCGCTTAGCTCGAGCCTCTAACTGCGCGCGCTGGGACGCCGAGCGACCCGAGCTACGACAAAAACCATCAGCACATGATCATGATGATGAACAACGTGATCATTATGTATTTGTAATTGTGTATCCACACGCGGCTGCCATACCGCAGCGGCATTTTCCATAATATTTTATAGTGTATGGTGTATTAAAGTCCGTTTTTCTTTGCTAGTCGAATGTTGTAAACAATCTTGACATTCCTTTGTGAAGAAATTCATTTTAAAATCTATATGTATATTTTATACTACATTAAATAAAAAAACAAAATCAATACTTATATAGGCAATTAATCGTTAAACATTGAGATCCTTTTTTAATTAAATAGTAAATGAGTTTTGTTCACTGATATTATTAGTAAAGTTATGAAAAGACTGTTTACAACATTGGACTTGCAAAAAAACGGACCTTAAATATTTCCTTCGGATGTTGAAAGAGCAATCTCACAACATTTAATGATGTGACGCAGCCTACGCGTTAAAGAAAGCACTTCCAAAATTGCATAGGCTTGCCGATGTGTCGATGGCATGCGCCCGGTAGCGTAAGACACGGGCCTAGTCTGACACAGTTGCTTTTTAAAAGTTTTAAAATATTAAGTTGGTATAGTGACAAAAACACTATGAAACAAAAAATCTAAATTTAGACCTAATTTTTTCACCTAAACCCGCAAGTGATGAGAGCAAGAACGTATTTTGCCTGGCTCTTTCCCATTTCATGTGAAAGAAGAACATGCGAAAAATAGGAAAATATATATGGTGATAATATATTAAATACAATACACTCACTCGACATTGTTGATCTCTCTCTCGATGTCTGCTATCTTCCTCTTCTCCCTACTGATCAGATCGGTCTGCTTGCTCGCCTGTTGCTGCGCGGCGCGGTGAGACACCTGCAGCCCTCGGGCTTCGCCCTCCAAAGCCCGGAGCTCTTGCTCTAGCGCCGTCTTCTCGAGCGTCTTCTCGTCCAGTTGAGCTTTCAATGCACTAGATAGAATGAAGTGAGGTTGTTGTGGTTGTAGTATCAGTGTATATTGCCTGGTTATTATTATAAGAATAGATCCGTCACATTCACTGCGCGGCGAGAAAATCATACAAAAATGAACTGTATTGACACGAAATAAGCGAATCGCGGGTGGGTAAGCGGTGAAGGTGAAGTCTACGCCACATAACAGATCGGAGTACAATCCTTACAGCTTATCATGCTTATGTCACTTCTATTTTGCGCTACGGGTTGATACTCTGGGGAAATAGTGTAGATGTACATAAAGCATTTGTGACACAAAAAAATGTGTACCAGCAATATTTGGTATACAACCATACCAAACATGTAGACCTCTCTTCAAATAGCTTAAGCTGTTAACATTGCCAGGTCTTTACATATTTGAAATTCGTAAAGTTCCAGCAATATTTGGTATACCACCATACCAAAGATGGAGACCTCTCTTCAAAGAGCTTAAGCTGTTAACATTGCCAGGTCTTTACATATTTGAAATTCGTAAATTTGTTAAAAATAATCTTGTTTTATTTTGTAAAGCTCGAAATGTCTATCCTCGAAATAAGAGAAATCCCGATCGACTTGTGTTGCATTTTTCTCCCAGAACTGCACTTTATACGAAAAATTGTTTAAATATGTGTATAAAAATCTACAATAAAATACCAGAAAATATTAAAACACTGGGACCAATATTATTTAAAAAGAAATTGTTTGAATGGCTTTTAGAATTTAATTTTTATAGTGTTAAGAAATTGACTGAATAATATGACTTTAATGATGCAATTCAAAATAATATAATAATAATCTATAAAATAATATTAATAATAATGTTATCTATCTACTTATAAATTTTACATGCCATACAATGGCGAGACATGTCGATTATTTATTCTCATAATGTATCCATCTTATGTACCGTGTCTCAAAGTAAATAAATGATTTGATCGATTGATTGATTTGAAGCGGGACGTGCGTAATATGTATTGTAAATAAATATAGTATTATTCTATTCAAAGTAATATAGTAAATTATTTTATTCAAAGAAGTAACTTTATCATTTATACTAGTCTAGCAGTTAATATTGCTATACCCTAACAGGGTGATGTATGTTCCCTTAGTTTTTTAAGATTAAAAACATGTATTGTTATGTTCGCCATTATGCAATAAATAAACATGTAAATACATTACATTTTTGGCAGGTCCATTTTTACAATAACTGGGTACCTATAGTCCATTGAATAAAAAGTTCTAGAGTGCGTGAGTTAGTAACGTAAGATGTTTCTTCGGAAACATGTCAAGAGTCCCTAGGTAATAAACATACTAAAACCCTGGGACACTAGGAGGAGCCCTGGAGTGGGGGGAGGTGGGGAAAGGGTCCATTTTTTCATTTTTCGCTCAAATCTCAAAAACGGTACATGTTAGAGAAAAACTTTCAAGGAAAATTTGAAAGGCCATAAAATTATCTACAAGTTGTACCTGAATATTTTTTTCCTATATCCTACCGTTTCGGAGTTACATGCAGTAAAAAAAGATTTTGGCTCAAACAATTTCCCCATACTACATACCCATGTTTATCACATCAATCGATCAAAAAATATTACTTTCTTCCAAAAAACTCAAATGTGCAACTTGTGACCGGTACTGATAGATTGCTCTTAATTAGGTCTATAATTGGTAAAATAAACACATTCCTTCATGGAAGCCTTTAGGAGGAATCGATTGTCAAAATATTATATTAGGGTAGTTTGAGTTACTGAACTTGACCTTTTTATTTTTTTTCTTCCAAAAAGCTCAAAAGTGCAACTTGTGACCGGTACTGATAGATTTCTCTTAATTAGGTATATAATTGGTAAAAAAAACACATTCCTCCATGGAAGCCTTTAAGAGAGTTTAGGAGTTCGAATTTTTCACCTTTCATGGGATGTAACTCGAAAACGGCTGCGAATAGAATGCGAATGATTGAGGTACAACTTGAAGATAATTTTATGGCCTTTCAACTTTTTCCTGAAAGGTTTTCTCTAACATGTACCGTTTTTGAGATTTAAGCGAAAAATGAAAAAATGGACCCTTTCCCCACCTCCCCCCACTCCGGGGCTCCTCCTAGTGTCCCGGGGTTTTAGTATGTTTATTACCTAGGGACTCTTGACATGTTTCCGAAGAAACATCTTACGTTACTAACTCACGCACTCTAGACCCCCCTTGGAGGGATTCATTCAATGGACTACTAGTAGTTATGTAACTAAATGTTGACGAATTCTTAATATATTTGCTAGTTATTTTATTATATCAATACAACTGTCTGCATTATTCTTAGTTAAGTATTTTATTCCTATTTTTTTTATCATATTTATAAGTATCAATATTGACATTATATAGCTGAAGAGTTTGTTTGTTGGTTTGTTTGGACGCGCTAATCTGACGAAGTTCTTGATTGATTTGAAAAATCATTTTTGTTTTGGATCATTTAGCTCATTCATCGAGTAAGGCTTTAGGCAATAAAACATCATGCTGCGATGGGAGGGGAGGGCAAACTCAAAACCGACGACGATTACACCTCCATTCCACACAGTCGAACGTCGTGGTGTTAATAAATACTTAAAGAGGTCAGTTTCAATAAAATTTGTTAATAGTGAACTTATTAAAGTTTCTGCAATTATATTATCAACTAGGTTCTAGTATACCCAAATTATAAGATACCGTCCGTGTCCATAGAAGATATTGATTATATCTTTTTATACGGATTAAATGAATAAATGGATCATTTGGTCTTAATTGCAAAGATATAAGGAAGGATGAAGATACTACACAAGCGTATGTCAGCTACATAATTAAGAAAGTTTGTTTGTTGTTGTGGAAATAAATTGATTTATGATTTTCATCTTTTGATTACTTTCTAAGTAAATTTCGGACAACAACTACCGGATTCGATTCCAAATAAAAATCTATCTACGTTGAGATCCATCATGTAATCCGTTATTTATGCATAAAATCATGCGCGGTACTGCGGATCCAGTCACCCCGCGGCAGAATCCGCGCGAGGGACGCGAGGGGGCGCGTTGTCAGTGTGTTGTGACAAGTGATGAATGAGACTCAGTCCTTTAAGTCGTTTAAAATAAGACGATCCTCTTTGCTTTAATATTAGGACGTTAGCTGTTAGTCTTAAATAATACGACTCAGTCAGGTAACGAATAGGCCTTATAGACTTATAAACGACTTAAACAATTGAAACAACTTAAACGACTTAACAGACCCGGTCTTTTACAAAAGGGTGCCGCGGCGTTCGAGTAAAACATTTAGTTTGCAATGAGATATTTTTTTATACTGTACACACACATACAAGGTGTTACAAAACTATCCGTTACAAATGAAGGGGCTCCTCAGAACCAACACCTAATCAACTTTCTCCTAGAAACATTGGTGGAAATATCAAATAATTAAAAATTCTCTCCATACAAATCACACGGGTCACGTGACCGATTTAGTATGGGAAGTCAAAAATTTTTTGTCGTTTTTCAACCCATGTTTTTAGCAGGAAGTTGTTTACTCGTAGTTATGGATTCTGAGTAGCTCCATTAATTTGCAACGGGTAGTTTTGTATCACTTTGTATATGGAGTGAAACTATGTATGTACATAATATTACATAATTATCATTTATCCCATAACAGGTGATAAAGGACATAATTTATTTTGGGCCTAAAATACGTGAATATTAACCAGGGTCATATTTAGTTGTGGATTTCTTATAAACTTAAATACTTTTATTTAACATTATTTTAAGTTTTTTTAATACGCCCGTTTTATTTTTGAAAACATTTTATTATTCTTGAAAATGCGTGGAACAGAACGTTGATTTATACCGCTTTTGACATTTGATTTGTTGGCACTGACATATTACAGATGTCAATATTTACGAAGAAGTGTATGGAATCCCCTGGCGTGTAAATGTTACACACGTGTCTTTGGCGGAACGGTACACCAGGCACCTGGTAAACTTATGTTCGTCGCCACAAAAGAAAAAGAAGAAGAAGAAGAACCCAAGATGGAACCAATCCAGCGTTTTGTTCGTCGAATTTAAAAATAAAAGAATAAAAGAGTAAAAATCTTTGTTTTAGGATAAGTATCAAGCTGATTGTAAAGTGGACATTTTCTCTTTTTGGATTTTTAATGTAATTTAAGTATCTTTGTATTCGTCTTTTCAAAAATTAACAAAATAAAATGTTTCTATAACTGTTAACAAAACGCACTTACTGCGGACAAAGCTGCAATTCTCTGATGCACTTGCCAGTAACAAAAGACTTAGATTGAAAATAAAAACAAAACTCATATCGAAAAATTAACAAAAATGTGTTTTTTGTTTGTATGAATTTATTCTTTCCTTTGGTGTATCATTTGTTTCTGTTAGTTAGAATTTTATTTTAAGCCCAACTCCCATACAAAAAAAATATTGTCCTTTACATAGTCACGCCTTACGACTTTAGACTTCTCAGGCGATGAGTCGTTAGTCTTTTAGTACTTTAAGCTGTTTAAGTAACTGCTGAGCGTTTTACGTTAGATGTCTGGGACTAGAAAAGCTATGACTAAGAGTTGGGGACTAAAAGACTGACTCAGTCAAAAAGGAGGAGAGTCTTTATTAAAAGCCTAAAAAGCCTGAGTCTCTTTCATCACTAGTTGTGACCCACGTGTTTTCTACACACACTGAGGTACTTGCATGCAATGATCAAATCTGTCGCCCCGCGCACCGCTGCGAAGCGCGGCGTAGTGGGGGAATCGCCTAGGTATTGTTGTTTCAACTGAATACTTAATTGACACCTACAGTACAGTTTTCTATCTATTCATCTATGCAAAAATAATACCACTCACTCAATTGCCTCACTGCTGTTCCCATAATTATCCTTTAACTTGGTGAGTTTTGCTACAAGCTTTTCCACAATAGCATTCTGGCTGTCATACTGTGCCTGTACCGCTGCCACTTCACGCTCGAAATCGGCCACCTCGCTCCAATAATACTCATTTTGCAGTGCTTGCTTCTGCGTTTCGATCTCGTCCCGCGATTGCAGTTGCTCATGACTTGTCTTCCACTTTCTGTACTCTTTTTCCAGTTCTTTACAAGCCTAAAAGTACAGTTAAAAAAAAAAGTAAATATTGCTAGGCAGGAAAATATTTTTATGGATTTTAAATAATTGACTTCACACAAAATATACCTACTCTGTATTTAATCTGAATTGAAACAGACTTATTAAGCTAGTATGTACATATTTTGGTATGTGTAACAAACAACAATTTAATCTTTAATTTCATATATCTAGTGACAATAATTTAACTCACATCAGTTTTTCTACTCCAAATATCTTCCGCTTTTTTGCAATTTTCAAGAGCTCTTAAATAATTTGCTTCAGCTTGATCCAAGTTTGTGGCTTTGCGGAACAGGGAATATTTTTTCTTGGCATCTGAATTAAGGAAGCTTTTTGCATCATCCTGATTCAGCACTGATATTGGGTTGTCCACTTGTATGTCATGAGCCAAAATTATAGAATTGACTTCTTCAAACTTTGTTGATATAACTTCCCCTGGATACATTAGATTTTGTTATATATAAATATATACATAATTTTAATAACAATTTACCGAGACATGGTAACATAATAACTATTTTCAGTACCTTAAACTGACAATAGTCTACAGTGTGTTTTGGATCAAACTCCTGATACTTCTCCTGCATATTCTTTGGCGAGTTTAATTGATAAAATACTATACTTAAAAGGGTTGCATCCCTCACTCGTCTAAATAAGAGAGCTTTTAAGAATTAATTTTGTAAAACCTTATCACATCTTCATATATGAGGTGTCACATTTGTGTGTGTGCGCTACAGACAATAAAAATTAAATGAGTTTGAATTGGTGTTGGGTGGGTGGAATAAAATGAGTTAACTTTTTAAGATTAATTACTAACATAGGTTTATAAGTCATTTTACTAACACAATGGGCCTTGTAGTCTCCATTTAATCAATAAATTATAAATTGTAGAAAATGGCTCTCACTCAGAGGGTAAGGGATCCGACCCTCCTTGGTATAGTACTTTATCAATGAAATTTGCCATAGAATAGGTGAGTGAAGTATCAGGAGTCTGATTTAAGACACACTGTATAAATAAATTTATTCATAATAAAGAATTTAGATATAAGGTGATACCTGATGCAGACTTGACTTTGTAGCTGGATCCTCCTGATGCATTTATGGTCCTAACAATAGTTATGAAATCTCCATAGACATTATGTTTGTAAGCTTGTGGACTACTATTTTTAATTTTAATTTCCACTGTAGCAGAGTTTGCACCTTTTTTAATAAATGCTGTAATAAATAGATATACCTAAGTAACCCAAGTAAAAATTTTGAAACCCATGTAAAACATGTCATAAAAACTAAGACATCACCAATGAAACACTGAGAGAAGAAACGATTCCTATACCTTTACCTAATTTAAGGGAATATTTTTTGCTGATTTAAAACCTACAAATATCTTATTTGTAATGTTGTGCTGGTAAATATATTTGTATGATAGAGATGTGGATCTTACTTAAAAGGGTGAGTGCTTTAATATTGGCATTTCAAGTTTAAATGACAAGTATGCAGTAGACTAAGCTTTGCTTGATTTTTTTGTTTCAACTTTTACTATCCTTACATGATAGCTTGAAAATTGTTGGAGCCATTTCAGAGATTTAGATTAAACACATACTTAATACTTTCTTGCTCCATAATATATATTTATAGGTGTTACCATTTTTTAGGCAGTGTGCAGAAGGTCATTACGGATCCTCTCGGGCTTCGCAAAATAAGTGATTCAGTGTATCATTAGAAAACAATAAAAAGCGAATATAATAAGTAGTTGAAAGTATGTTAGGGAATTCCAGGAAAATCCTGGTTGAAGGACATTGTACAAAACTTAACTTACATGTTAGGTTATTCCCACGATTAGTAGCTGAAGCTCTGCCTCCCAAACCAACAACCAAGGCTGTTAAAATAGCACTTTTACCACTGCCATTACGACCAACGATAAAATTTACATTCCTGTTCAAATTTATTTCCAAGTTGTCGTGACAAAAGAAGTTTCGGACGTGTATACTATGAATACTCCCGTCAATATCCTGTTGGTATGATTCTTCTTCCATTGCTGTTATTGTAGAAAACCACACAAATACCTCGAAACGGATACACCAATAGTTTTTAAGAAGCAATAATTAACATTTCCATTTCATTTTCCCTCTTCTTCTTCTTTTTCACAGATTAGTAAGAGTAGTATAAATTACTGGGGACATACTATTACTAATCTGTGATCTGGGGTAGGAGTATGGCTGCGTTCCGTTTTGCGCCAATAATAAACTTATTCGTTATTCACGTTTCGTAAATCAACACTCCAAACATGTCCGGACGCGGCAAAGGTGGCAAAGTAAAGGGGAAGGCAAAGTCTCGGTCCAAGCCGGTACTACTGTGAGCGACAAAAGCCGTTCCGTTTTGATTCGCGTGCTGACAGCGCTGTTGACGCAATTTCATTTCGGACATTTCGGAACGGTTATTTAGCGCATCGTAAGCGAGCGATTTATTTTGTAATAAATGATAACATAACTTAAGACCTTGCTAAAAACAAAGAAAGAGTACTAAATAAAGGAATAATAAATTATTATGGATATTCATGAAATAATTACTGTATTATTAGACAGCGATGATAATTGTGACAGTCAGTCATCAACGTCTTCGAAATATGATGAGGATTTCACAGTAAGTACAATTTAACAGTAAGAAATCTAGAGAGCCAATACCTAGAATAAAAGGGTATGTGAATGATGTTGCATCCAAGTACAACTTTGCAACATTTAACTTACATTTGCTGTTCTCATAAAATTATTATCCCTTTGGAATAGAATGAAAAAAGCGAGATGTACCCAGATACTAAGTTGAAATTTATAAAATTATTTTGCTTTAAATTTCCGCGAAGCTACGCCGGCGCAGGCAACTAACTACACGAACCGTCACCGCGTTTAGTATTAGTTCAGGCAAATGCAGGATGCACCACCCGCCCTCCCTCAATACGCATGCGGCACAGCTGATGCAATTAATAGTACCCAACACCAACGTGCAAAAAACCTCGACGCGTTTCGCCACTACACGTGGCATCCTCAGGAGATGTTGTCGCCTCGGCGGCAGTGTTGCCACCTCAGTCTTAGTAATTGGGGCTGTTGAACAAGCTAAAAAGGGCTAGATAGGGCTAGATGGAGCACAAATTACTAAGCCTTGCTGTAAAATAGCTAATAAAACACCTTTATACTGATTTCAATTATTTGTTTAATTTTGGTTTTAATAAAAATAATATATTTTAAAACTCGAACAAATTTTGTAGATTTAATCAATCAAATAGGTTCAAACATTTCAAATATTATTAAGTTAACGAATAATTAAAATGATTCATATTTAACCAAAACAAAAGAATAAAAATTTCAAACAATTATTAAATAAAAAACATTAACAAATGGCAGACAGAATAAACCTACAGATGGCTCGTTAAAATCTATGGTATTTTTCAACAATTTGAAAGTATATTTCAAATTACTCCCACATTTCGAGATATACAAAACCAATTGTATATCTCTCGGACTAAAAACTCATGTTTCATGGAATAGTCTTTTGCGAAGCGTGTGATACAATGAGTATGGAGTGGCAAACGCACATATTCAAAACCAAATGTGGTTAGTTATATTCTTTTTCCAGAATTGGGATCACCCCATTATTTACTCCATTACAAAGGCGTTATCTATCGGTTTTGATTCCCATTTGTTTTGTTATGTCTTATTCAATAAGTCGCGAAAATATTGCACGAAAATTACGAAAAAGAATTTTCGTGCAATATTTTCAATTAAATGAAAAGGGCTAGATAGCTCTTTCCGGGCTAAATTATTTAACAACGGGTTCGCATATAGTAAAAAGAGCTAGATCTAGCCCCAAAAGGGCTAAGGTGGCAACACTGCTCGGCGGAGCACGGTATTTCCGCAAAGTAACGCCTGATTCCATTAAGTACCCAGATACATTATTATTATTCATCTGTGAGATGTACTAGCAGAAAGCTGTGTGATAAAAAGAGATGTGCGATGCGATGTAGCAGAACCATTTTTTGCAGATGTCAAACAGTTGACCGTCCCGCAGAAGCTCGCTGAAAATTACGTGCATTTGATTTTATATATTTACAACACGGACGAGTAAAAAAGAAAGGACTCCGCACCGCGATATTAGCAAGTGAAGCCACTTTTATGCTGTATGTGTGTGCGTTACTGGGATACCAGTTGACACAAATATTTCTCCTTTTATTGTGTAGGTGTAAATTTTACTGATTAATGCATGTGAGCAATGTGCGTAAAATTTGAAGTAACGTGCGTTTCAAAACCACAATTAAAATTTAAATAATGTAAGTCGCCAACCTGTGATCGGAATAGCTAGATACATTTCATACCTGTTATTCTTTTGGTTGGATTTCATTATATTTTTATTTAAATAAAAAGTGCTTGCTTTTTCTTCCAATTATTATTACGAATACAAAAAAATATTAAACTTGCTTGATTTTCTGTTACACAAACACTACATTTTTTTTAAATGCCAAAAAATAAAGAACTGATTAAATTTTATCATTAAGTAAAAAAAAAGTTATGTTTATGAAGTAGAATACTGCTTTAACACAGCTTTTTGTATGGGACCAACAGCGAAACCTCATTTTTAGGGTTCCGTAGTCGAATGACAAATAACGGAACCCTTATGGTTTCATTGTCTGGCTGTCGGTCTGTCTGTCCGTATATCACAGTCAATTTATTCTGTAACTATTAGCATTACACAGTTGTAACTTGGTATGTAAATGTATCCTGTTAACCGCTTTACGGCTTCTCACACATGAAACTAAAACCATTTTTTTTTTGTCTAACCTCATAAGCCTTTTAAAATGACAATAAGTTTCCTTAACCAAAAGACCAAAAAGCTTCCAAAGTGGTAAAATTGGGGTCCCCCCATCCCTCTTTAATCTTTAAACATAGCAAGTGTACATTTTGAAAAAAAAAAACATGATGTAGAACTTGACAAAAACTTTCAATGAAAATTGGTTTGAACGATATCCAACTTGTAGTTTTTCAGTGCGCGAGTCCGACTCGCACTTAACCCGTTTTTTCGGGTAAAGTCCCTATTTATTTCCCGGCCACACTGGCTGTTACTGTCACTGGCAAATCACGTGGAGTGGAGGTTTTGTGTTCCAAATAAATGATTTTTGTATTTTAAAAAGAACAGAAATTAATGTAATAGGTAATGGGTAGCCAATGAAAGGTAATTCCTTGGCACTTTTTTTGTAGAAATGTAATATTTTTACACTGTTTAACGGCACACGCCGGATTTTTTTTAAATTTTTTATACGCGAAGGTTTGCACTGTCACAGACAATGGCAGAGAGGGTAATGGCGGCCGATCGGCTTACTTTTGCGTCAGTGTGTGCGTGGAGGTTCGTATTTTACACATATGCTGGCTTACTTTGGGTGCTTCACTTTTTATGTAGGTGACGCGGAGTCCTTACTTTTTTACTCGTCCGTGATTTACAAGTGAAATTGTGTATATATTGGAGAAAAATGCGTCTGAAACATGGTGCCTTGTTCAGTGATTGATTGTTATTCAACACAGCGAAATAATCCGAATCATTTTACAGGGAAAATGTTCCAAATCGAGTCGTCCTAATTCACGATTTATTTTTGCCAATGTGCTTCAATTTTTAAGTATTGAGTATGATTACTCTTTTCTATAATAAACGTTTATTTACGTAAACAGCAAAGATCAAATAACATTAAATACGTATTTACGATTATTTGTGTAAAGAAATAATTTTCTTTTTACACTAGGGATGCATCACGTTATCGATATTTCGTGTCGACTGTTGATCATGCGGTAAACTAATATGTTTAACCCATCATGATTTGGATTGGTATTAGTCGCCTAAGCGGAATGTCATCTCATTTATAGTTACTTCGCTGATTGACAAAACATCTGAGTATTTTAATGTTTGGCGCATATATGGCAGTCATTAAAGGTTTTGACTATTATAATAGTGTAGGAATAATGCAACCGTTATTATATTGTTAAGATATTAATAGAATAGTCAAAAATACATGTGTAATTTATGTATCTTTTAGTTTTCCTACTGATTCCGCGGTTCCCGCGCGGGTAGGTAACCCGAGAAATATTTCGGATCTCAAAAATATCGTTATGAATTATAGCCTATATACTATTCTGATGTATGAGCTATAGTATTATAAAGTTTCACCACAATCCAACGAGAACAATTGGCGAGAAGGAGTAACAAACATTCATCCATTCATCCATCATCACAAACTTTTGCATTAATCATATAAGTGTTTACTTGTATGGTATAAGTGGAATTATTTAATACAATCAATATAATATAAAATAGTATTCCTTTATGACCAAATCGGAACGGTTTGTAAGCGCGATATTATCTGTGGCCAATGTCCAGTGAGCTTTTTTTTTAACTTATAATCATCTTATATACAGTGTGAGTCTTCATAAAGTGCACATATTGAAATATGGCATTCTATGCTTAATTTTATCGACGGAAAACATATAAAAAAAATCGCTTTTTTTGTATGGATTTTTTAAAGTTTTTGTTCCCTACTGTGTCCTTCGTGTAAATAAAACCTTGTTTCATTCAAATTAATTGGTTTGTAACAATGAATTGAACTTAACGATAATCGTAGATGGTCAGGCGTCCTCATAAAATTTAAATCCGTGAAAAAACTGCCCACTATACAGAAATAAAATGTGTTTTTGAGCAAAAATTTGCTTTTTTTAAATCTTTTTTTTCAGTAATTGCTAAATTGCATGTTGCATGTTTTATAGTTTCTATATATTTAATTTCATATTATTCTACATTGTATTAGCTGTCCAGTAGTAAAAATGTCGTGCTTATAACTTAATTACAACGTTTTACATCAACTGTTAAAGAATGACACTCAAAAGGCGCCACTTATTACTCTTTTAGAGAAAGTTTATTCTAGGTGTTATTAAATGAAACAAAAGAATTGAATTGAAATTATTTATTGACTTATTATCAAATTTAGTCCATCAGGTGCTCAAAATGTCCTCTTCGTTGTTGTAAGCACATAGTCGAACGAAGTAAAATTTGTTGTGTCGCTCTCCTTATCATGTCGGCTTCATTGTGTACTGTAGACGCGCTGCTTCATAGTCCCCCATAAAAAGTAAACCAGAGGCGTCATATCGGGTGAGCGCGCAGGCCACCCTACAGGTCCTTGCCGGCCGATCCATTTGTGACGATAATTTTCGTTGAGAAAAGAACGTACAATTTTTGCATAATGGGCCGGACATCCATCCATCTGCAAATACATTCTTCGGCGTAAAGCCAGTGGTACATCCGCCAACAGTTCAGGAAGGTCATTTGTTAAAAGGCTTAAAAAAATTTCACCAGTCAAAGTTCCCGGCAATATTACTGGTCCAATCAACATATCATCGATTAGACCAGCCCAAACATAAATTGAAAATCGCACTTGGGATGTGGATGCATGTTTCAATTTCGGGTTTTCACCTTTAGGAAACTACTTGTGCAAATTTCGGCAATTGGTGATGCCGTCTCTAGTGAAAGTGGCTTAGTCCATCCACAAAACTGTTGCGGCGGGAAAGTTCGGGTTTGCTCTAATTTTTCTTAATATCCAGGTAGACATCACGCACCTTGGACGCCAGTATATGTCTTCATGTAGATGCTGCACCCGTTGGTAGTGATAAGAATGCAGCCCTTCTTTTCTTAAAATGCGCCAAGCTGATTTTTGTGAAATTCCATGACGTAGAGCCAGACGTATTGTACATACTTAAGGTTGGATCAGCATACAAATCCCTTAAGACTGCTTGTTCAATAGCCACGTCAATAATTACTCGACGATCTCTACTTGACCCAAGTCCAACAAGAGATAATCTTCTGTGAACTTCCTGGAAGTTGCGGGCAGAAGGCATGGGTTGCCTCAGAGGAAAAACAGCCATGTAAGCCGCGAGTGCAGCTCTGGCACTTCCACGTCCCACTCCATAGTAAAAGTGAATATCGGCAATGTGTGCCGGGGAAAATTCACTTAAACGCGGCTTGATGTAGCAGGTAGCGACCGAGCGAAAGTAGCGAAACACAAGTAGCAGCGACGAATAGTTCGGGGCGACTGACTGACTGCCTGTCATAACACAAGATTATTTTGTCCTTTGACTGACCGGAAGACCCCGCACCCTAACCCGAGCGTATTTACATCTAAATTCCCAAAAAAGGGTCTCTAACTGCTAAACAATAGGGCATGGCAACGCACTAAACCCTTTTTAGTTTTTACAATTCATTTGACGCGTGTTATGCTTCAACACCCGAGCGGTTGCAGGCAACCGCATAACAATAGATTTTGCATTGTGTCTCGTTCACATACGCTTGAGGGATTAACTTAAAAATAAGTTATTTTTACTTCTCTATAGCTAATACGAAGTAGAATAATTAAAAATTATAAAACATGCAGGTAAAGCATAGGTTTTAATAAGAAATTTAGCAATGACTGAAAAGAATGATTAAAAAAAAGCAAATTTCTGTATTGTGGGCAGTTTTTTCACGGATTTAAATTTTATGAGGACGCCTGAGGGCTTAGTTGAGAGTTTGTTTTCCACTCACGTTCGATTGCGAGCGCGTTAGAATTTTGTATGGAGAAATTACAGCGCCATCTACCTTAACTTTGTCTTTCCCATACAAAATGTATCCAAAATCCTAACGCGCTCGCAATCGAACGTGAGTGGGAAAACTCAAACTAAGCCCTCTGATCATCTCCGATCATTTTTAAGTTTAATTAATTGTTACAAATAATTTATTTCGAAAGAAACAAGGTTTTATTTACTCGAAGGTCACAGTAGGGAACGAAAACTTTAAAAAATCCATAAAAAAATATAGTTATTATTTTTAGGTTTTTTTTATATGTTTTCCGTCGATAAAATTAAGCATAGAATGCCATATTTCAATATGTGCACTTTAAGAAGACTCACATCACACTGTATGTTCGATGGTACCTTCATAGATCTATATTTACAAAATGTTTTTATGTCTGGCAACATTTTTGTCATACGCCATTTTTTAGGAATGTTCACGTAAAAAAAATATCGATATTTTTTATGATATAATATATCGCAATGTTATATCGATACTTTGCGATATATCGGACAAATATATCGATATTTTGAAAATATCGTAAATAATCACTTGTATTTAACTAGTCTATAATATAAAATAGGGATCAGGTTAATTATAAGTAAAAACACTTTAAAGAGAAGAAACAAATAAACATAATTTCATACATAACACGAAAAAGAATTCAAGGCCATACGATCCAAAAGCCATGTGTACCTTAGCCATGTATAGTTTTATACATCGTTATTTATACACACTTAACGGTATTATTTATATATATTTATTTAAACAATAATGAACAAACAGATAACTTTTAAAAGTAATATTGCATTGAAAACGCAACTAATAAAACAAGTGAGCACAGATCACATAATATGTTTATGTCTAAAGCAAGTGAGTGACCATAGACACTACAGATCATAAAAGTTTTACTACTAGAGCTGCCATCACGGAGGGTATCTTCTTCCATGTCTGCGTATAGTTATTGCAAAAGCTAGTTTTCTATAATTTTCGTTTTATTTTTACTCAAATTAACAAGGTTGTAGATTTAAAGGGAATAAGTCTTAGAAAATAAATAGAAATAAAGAAAAGATGGAATGGGACTCGATATTTTTTGTATCGGATGAAATATATCGATATTACATTCGATACTAGTCGATTCGATAATATCGGATTAAAGCGATATATCGAGTACATGTATCGATATTTTTTGAAATATCGATTTATATCGCCCACTACTACCATTTTTGCTTGAAAAGAAAATCACGAGAAATAAATGTTTTTTTCGATTTGCTGATACCTACGTATATTTGTGGAATTCTGAAGTTTGAGTGGATTCTCACAGAAAAATAATTTGCTGGCGTCTTTCATTGATTGAAAAGTTCAACGGATTAGGATAGATAGCCACCAATATCAAGGTAAACAACTTTTAACGCATGACTGTAGAAAAGAAAACATTGTTTGGTGTTCATCGTTTGTGTTGACTTGAACTTTAATGTCTGGAATTACGTATGTATTAGATCAATACTGTGATTCTTTAGCCACAAACTACTAATAGAGGATATTTTACTCAAACATTGCACGCACAAAACTTACTGGTTTGGGGGTAAATGACGAAAGTGCTTCTTACCTACTTGCTCTAGAACATTGAGTAACCGACATGCGAGATGTTATTATTTTCTCCTTGTTCCAATCTTATCTCTAGACTAGACCTCAAGGTAGTGTTTCTGGACGTTCTGCCCTGATAATGAACATATCTTTTTTTAATAAGATCTATTTTACATGAAACAAAAAGTAGGTAGTTCAAATCTTTATCAGTTTCGAAGATATGATACTAACGAATAATAATTAAATTTATTGCATTTGTTTTCATATTTCAGGTATCAAAATGAGTGATTCAACAGATCAGAATGAACCACCAATGCGTCAGGATGTAAGTTCTCTACATTGACACTTTACCTTGTACATTGTTGTAGTAACAGTATGCTTAAGCTTCATTTATAATTACAGCCCAAGGAATTGGAGAAACTTGAAGAAGCAAAACTCAAGGCAAAGTTTCCAAATGCCATGTTAGGAGGAAGAGGTCCTGGAGGACATTCTGCATTTCTGCAGAAGAGACTTGCTAAAGGAGTAAGTGAATTAAAACTTTAAAAATCTAATTCAGGGTTACTGCTAATTATTATCTGTATACTACTACTGGTTAATATTTTTTAATAGTCTTTATTGTAATTGCAAGTTTTAATGTTGTACTTACATAGGTATTAATTTATTTCAGCAAAAATTCTTTGACTCTGGTGATTATCAAATGGCAAAACAGAGGCCTGGAAATCTTGCTGCTCCTTTCAAGACACCTGCAGTCCCAGCCAAGCTGCCGACTGGTGATGCCATTCCTACTCCAGAAACTGTGCCAGTAAGAAAAACATCAATCATCCAACCCAAATTCCAGGCTCCAAGTCAGACTTCCTAGCCTCACCCGCCTTTCATAGGCATGAGGCATGTCAGTAATTAAATTTACTAAATGTTACTATTCCAAACTTCATTTTGCTAATGCATAGCACTGATGCATTGCTTTTAATTTCATTTACACCAAGTAGCGTATTTGTGTTAGTTCAGTTTTTCATCAGATCACTTGGGCTCTGACACATATTCTACTTCAATTTTTCATCATATTAATTAATGTGTGTTGAAATTTATCAAAACTTCTATAAGAACAATTGTTACTGTATAAAAGCAATTAGGTGTAATGTTGCATGTTTGCGAGCGAGTATTGTATGTATGTACTTTCAATGTGTGCAGTAATAAAACTTTCTGTTGCTGGCTATTCTTACTGTTTGTTATTGGATAGATTTGTAAAAATTGCACACATACTTACCATAAATTATCATCTACTGTCCAGCCAGATATTGTAAATCTATAAATTATTGCAAGTGATATTCATATGACCTCTGACATTATCAGTCTTGTAAAACATGTATGCGAAATTCAATTGTATCATCTGTACACAGCCTAGCTGTAGCCTTTTATCATACCATTACATCAGCAAAAAAAAAGGCAATACATTATGCCATGATTTAGTGATAGGTTATTAGTGTAAGGAGGTTAAAAAATTTAAACTAACATGTTGAGTCATTGTTGTCTGTAACATGGTAATAAAATAATAACTTTCTTGATTTTTAAAGATTGTACTTTCTTGACTATCCCAAAAACAGTATTCAATTGGTCCTTTACATAATATTACTGAAGGTATAGAAAATAATAATCTGCTCTCTAGTGGGGTACTAGAAAACACTACATATTGTGCTAGTGTTGTAACAGTAGATGTAATGGGAATTATATTTTTTTATGTAATATAAGACATGATTGTCAATCATATAATATTTAACCTAGAAATCTGTTTGGTTTGTGTACCATCCTTCAATGATACGTTTATCCAATTTTTTTTTCACAATGTTAACTTCAAAAGTAGATTGTTTTTTTATAGATCGACATTACTTTAATTTGTATTATTAAAGCACGTAGATGAAACAAGCAGATGGCAATCTACTTCATATCTTTTACACAAATTAAGTAATTTCGGGTTTATTATGAATTAGGTTCTTTATAAGATTTTGTGTCCCAAAATAAAAATGAGTACCTATGGAAAGAATGACTTCATGTACAAACCACAAGAGTGAAAGCTCACACAAGTGATATAGTATGTGTATACAGCAGGTGGAATGTTGAAGAGTTAGATTACATATTATAAATAAAATTCTTGATAACAAAGCAAAATTATTTTATTTCGTCTTCCTGTGAGTACATCTACTCTATTCGAGAGAAAAAATGAGATTATCAGATTATTAATAACAAATGGCACAAGAGTACAACCTTAACAACAACTGTGAGTATGTCCTTCAAATTCGCCTGAATCTCACTTTGCTTTCTACTGTTCCGTCTTGTCATCTTAGTTCCAATATTTACATGTATATTAGCTGTTATATTTGACTGCTATCTGAAAATGGTAAACAATCTGTAATTAGAATCATGAATACAGCCATAGAAAAAATAAATAAGGTTAGAATGGCCTCGGTCGGTGCGGCAGCGTGCTAATATTGTAGGCATATGCCTGCATTGAGCCGTAGCTACTTCAGTCGCGTGACAAGAGCGTTGCATTATTTTTTGTCAAAAATGCCGTCTTGTGCTATAATTACTTGCAGAGCGTGAAGCCAGGTCATACAAAATGAGAGTGGAAGTGTATCTTTTCAACGGAGAGTAATAAAATGTAGTTATTTCGACATTATTTGCAAAAAATCACTTTTAAATTATGATATTTCAAATGACAGCGGATTCGTTGCACCAAGTTTAAAAAAAATATTCATTGATGACAGTCCAAGCATATTTCTAACATATTTGCTATCTTAGTACGCAATGTATCGCGTCCAATTTGGTTGGTTCGCTTGCATACGCATCACTAGGGATGTAACTCACAGCACAGTAAAAATATCGATAAATGGTTATATCCGCACTGTTGTATTAAGAGATTAACAATAAATATTTGCAAAAATAAGTAATGTTTATTATTTTTTTGAAATACAATAAATAATTAAATGTAATTAAGCTGAAGATGAAGATTTGTATGTTGGGACGCGCTTATCTCAGGAACTGCTGGAGCTATTTAAAAAAAAAAAAAATCTTATTCGTGCAAGCAAAATAACGTATTCCTGCAATAAAAATATAACTCGGCAAAAACGCACTGCTTAATTCACAACTTTTGTACTTTCGTTGTTATTAATTTCGATTTTAATTTATCGGTTGATCTATTTATTTGTAAAATAGGGTACGACAATTTAATAAACACACAGTTAAATAAATAAAATAAAACGTATTTAACAGAAACATGTCCATAAGTGTTAGTAACATTTTCTCTTAATAACTATGTCAGTAAAAAGCGATTATATAGAATTATTTTTGGTGTCTTTGGTGAGTTGAACCTGAATCCAGTGTCGTATAATGACACTGACCGTACTGTCAACAATGTACTTCCTTCGGTAGTAATATCGAAGTTAAACAACTTACTCGTGTTTTTAATGGGTGACCATTCCGACCATATAAGTGACTCCATATAAGTGCTCGTGGCTTACCACCGTGCATCTCCGTGCTTCTAAAAGCACGTTATGTTGGTAAGTTAGTATCGGTTGATATTTACTTACACTATCAATAAGAAAATTTCCTCAGAAATGGTTGAATTTTGACAGTGCTATGTAAAAATACTTTTGTAAGCCAGTTATTTGAAGTCAGTACCTACATATACATTTATTGTTAGTTTGCATATAATTCTGTAATTTTTCAAACCCCTACAACGCTCCTTTGGTGACGTGATTAAAACACGAACAAAAACACTGCAAAGTTAACTGTTAAAATCTTGCAGTTGTGCGATTCTTAAACTTAACCACCATACTAACTTGAGTCATATTTATCATACTTGGCCTACTGTTTCATAAACAAGACGGGTAGATGGCGCTAAACGTTACGCGTAAGGACGTATCCATGAGAGGCCACAAATTTCGCAAGGTCGGACAGACACCACGGTAGCTTAATTGGTAGAGCGTTTGGCCCGGTTAGCCAGAAACTTGCTGGTTCGAGTCCCGCCCGTGCGCAAATTGTAAGCATTGTAAGATATAATACCTGAATAATTTAGACCATGCAAATATCTTTAAACACTTTTCTTACCCTTTCTTTACATTGGAATCTATATGTCTTATATAAGAAATATTACTTATTTTTTATACATAGAATGATTCAATTCTACTAATACAATTATTTTTAGATACTACTCTTATGTTTACGGGTATTAGTTACTATATTTCAAGCAACGTTTAGCAACTTAATTTTTTCTTTTATTGTTTTTACCGAAAAGCAATAGTAAAACCCTTTGCTGCGATCCAATGAGCTGTGAAATTATCCAAATTAACTCAAACTTAAATCCTACATGTTGTTTCATATTGAGAAACAACATTACACCGGTAATTGAGTTTATCAACGGAAATAATCGACTTTTACCACATCCTTAGTATTTTGACATAAAAGAACGAACGTATCTGAATGAGGATTGGTGGTTTCACCGCTAGCAGCTCTGTGATTGGTAGTTGGTTTCAAGTACTAATGACACCAATCACAGAGCTCCTAGCGGAAAATGTGATTGGTTTGTAATATAGATGCGTTGATTCTTTGATTGGTACTTGAAACACTGCAGCAACAGCGCGGTAACTCCCACCGGCGACAGAGGTTCCCATACAAACGAGCGATCAAACCCATTCTAACCTTATTCATTTTTTCTATGAATACAGCTACATAGTTAATAGAAATATAAGTTATGAGCCTGACAAGACAACATACCACAACTGTTGTGGTTTTGAAGTAAGGAGTAAAAAATATAATAAGGTACATGGTAGCAATCCCGTTACAATCGATTCTAATGTTAATGACCATGTAAGTTTAAATCAACAGAATGTACTACACAAGTCTACTGACCGGGGTTCCAATGCACGTAGTCGGGCGTGGCGGCCGCCTGGTACTCGCGCACGAGGTCGTCGACGACGGCGCGCGACTCGTCGAACTCCTCCAGCGACTCGCGGAACATCGGCTCCTTGCGGAACACCTCGAGGAACGCCTCGCGCTTGCGCAGCTTGTCGTACTGCTGCAGGCAGCGGTCGAATAGCTGGGGACGAAGATGTCAGATGAATAAGGCAGCCCCTACAATAGACTAGTTGACCAAATTTCAATAGGTAAATAACACTACATTAGTAAGGGCCGATTTTACCAACCTCAGCTAAGACTTATCTATCCGTCTGAATAAGTATTAAATAACCGATTTTAAAATGACATTTACATAAATGAATGCTGACAAATAGGTGACGATTTCAAATTAGGCATATTGCGCTTTATTTGACGAATATATTAATCAAACACCTTGATATTAAAAAAAAAACATTTACATGCTACAATTATGATTAAAACAAAATTTGGCCAAATGTGTATTTTTGAATAACTAAATTATTTAAAATATTAATAATGCTAATTTTAATCCAGAAATAAATTCGTCGTTTTTTTTCTTCAAACCATAATCAATCACTATAGAATGTACACACATCGTGAATTGTTCTTAGTAAAAACGAGCCTATTCGAACCTTATAAAAGTGCGAGCAATATTCATGGAAGGGTTTTGTTATAGTTTTTGATTGAACTGGATTGGATTCGGGGGTCTAAATTTGATAGGGATATTATAATATCTATGTAGAAATTCATAAATTTCTGCA
Organism: Pyrausta purpuralis; assembly: GCA_963924145.1. Lineage (NCBI taxonomy): Eukaryota > Metazoa > Arthropoda > Insecta > Lepidoptera > Crambidae > Pyrausta > Pyrausta purpuralis. The sequence goes on from OZ001659.1 coordinate 23,384,237, forward strand.
TACATTTACTTAAACAGAAAATCATTTTTAAGGTAGACTATTTCTTGAGAACAAGTCATGTAGACTCATCAGAGGGGTTAAAGGGAAGTAAATTCATTTAGATAGTATAAAATTTTATGGAGTCTTGCTTAACTGACTGCTTCATATAGCGCTTTTACATTTAGGCGGCTTTGGCAGCGCAAAGGTTGCGCTGCTTATAATTCCTTACATAATTGGCAGCATTGGCCCGATTTTTAGGATTCCGTAGCCGAATGGCAAAAAACGGAACCTTTATAGTTACGTCAAATGTGTCTGTCTGTCTGTCCGTCCGTATGTCACAGTCACTTCTGAAACTATTATCATTACACATGTAAAACTTGGTAGGTGTATCCTATAAACCACTTTACGATTCTCATATAAAAATTCAAAAATAATGTAATTTGCTCCCGTACATGAAACTAAAACAACATAAAAAATTTTTGCTCAAACCTATGCGCGTGGGGGTAGCAATTTGCTCGCTACCCTTGGTCAGGTCACATAACATCACTTGTAGTTTGTGTCAAGTCAAACTGTGTCAACTTTGATTATTGCTTGCTATATTTATATAAAATAAATTCATTATTGGCTGTAAGTCTAGAACGTAAAATAAGTTTTTGGAATAAGAGCTGTGAATTTCATAATAATAAAAAATAAAAAATGGATCCCAGTCGCAACTGAGACAGGCCGCATCATCAACAAAGGTTGCTACAGTTGTTTCAGATAACTGGGGTAAATCACTGGTAAATATATCGCTGGTTTGCGAGAATAGCGACGGAACTAAAAATGATAAATTTTAGGGAATGGCGTTTTTAAATTTTGTGATAATATATAGGACCCGTCCAAGTAGAGAGGATCTTGCTTCACGAAGCTTCACCTGGAATTATCTGTCCCTGAGGTCCATAAGCAAGTAGAAGGAATGAGTTAGGAGCTTCTTAATTTTGAAAAGTACCCCCTTATGCCTAACCCGATCTAAGGCTTGTTGGACATCAAGAAAAGCAGCCGAGTTGTACTGTCTCCTTTCAAGGCATTGTCTGATTGTACAATAGACTACTATTAAGTGGTGTTTTGGAAACCAAAATGGTGGTCGGGTATCACATGATTTCCGTCCAAGGGAGATTAATCTTGCAAGGATGATCCTTTCCCACAATTTTAACAAAACAGGTGTAAGGCTTATAGGTCGATAAGATGATACGTTGGTCTGCGGTTTGCCAGGTTTATGAATCATAAAGATTTTTTTAGTTAAATTAGTTTTGTTGTTTTTGTTTTTATAGTCAGCGTGGCATTAACGAGGATGGTCAGGTAGACGATGCACTTCTTCGGTAGCTCCTTTAGCAGCCTGGGTGCGATTAAGTCGAATCCGGGTGCTTTGTTGGGTTTCATTTTGGCAATTTCACGAGCCATCTCCTTTGGTGAAGTGGGTTTGAATGGAACGCAGCATTGTTGCGGCTGCGGGAGATATTTTGTGGCATTTCAAAGATCAGTCAGTTAAAGTTGGCACGGAGCCCTCAATGCGTGAGTTGAACTCGCAATTGGCCGGTTTTTTATGTAAGGGCATCCGCTGCTGACGCTCTAATGTTAAGGCGCACTTAGTTTTTACACAAATTAAATTATAAAAGATATTGTAAAATAATTAAATCGGTAGTAAGGAAATCAAAAAAGATCGCAAATACAAAATATATAAGCGAAAGTACAAATAAGAGTAAAGCTACTTGGGAAATTATAAAACAAAATACTACTAAACTCAATCATATTAAAGAAACTATTGACTATATAAAAAAAGATGACATTTTAATTAACCAACCTAATGACATAGCTGAAACCATTAATAATTACTTTACAAATTTAAATATTCCCTTAGTGACTAAAAGTGACTTACAATATAAACCTATTACCCAATCAAACCCAAACAGTATTTTCATGTACCCGGTAAGTATTACAGAATTTAAAAAAGTTATAAAGGACCTGAATAATAAAAAAAACACAGGCTATGATGGAATTCCTATGGCCGTGATAGTCATGTATAGATTATATAGCTGAACCGTTAATATATATTATAAATCTGACTTTAGAGACCGGAATATTTCCTGACGACTTAAAAAAAGGACTAATAAAACCATTACATAAAAAGGTGCCAAAAACGATATAGCAAATTACAGACTGATTACTTTGTTGTGAAATTTTTGAAAAGCTTGATAAATATGAAATATTAAACTCAAATCAATTTGGATTCCGGAAAGGGAAAATACGACATTAGCAATATTCAAAATTCTCAAACAAGTCTGGACTGATCTAAATGACAAAAACAGTTGCATCGGCTTTTTTTTGGACTTATCTAAAGCTTTTGACTGTGTGATGCACAATGTACTTCTAAAGAAACTTGAACATGTAGGACTACGTGGTATTGCCCTAAAACTAATGGGATCATATTTGGCAAATAGAATGCAGTCAACGATATTGGATACATATGACAAAAAAACGAAAAGTGTAATAACAGTGCAATCCAATTACGATAAAGTATCCATTGGCGTACCACAGGGCAGTGTACTGGGGCCTTTATTATTTTTAATATACATCAATGAACTTCCACTGATTATAAATCATTCATGTGTCATGTTTGCTGATGATGCTACATTGTTTATGTCAAAAGATCGAGCAAAAAATGACGAACTTGTATGTGAAATTCACGATACACTAAAAATTGTAATTAACTGGTTAAAAGCTATAAATTTGACTGTTAGTCTAAAGAAAACCAAGTTATTAGAATTTAGAAATTATAAAAATGATCCACTAGAATTATGTATTAAAATTGTCAATAAATTTATAGAAAAAGTGCCTGACATAAAATTCTTAGGTTTAAATATAGATACTCATATGAACTGGAAGGCACATATCGAGATGATAAATAAAAAAATATTAACTGGTCGTTATGCCTTGTCAATTTTAAGCAGTGTTTCCTCAGAAAATGTAACTAAGAACGCATACTATGGGTACATATATCCTCTATTGACATATGGCGTAATATTCTGGGGCAACTCTGTCAATGTTCAATCGACATTCTTACTTCAAAAGAAATGCCTTCGCGTGATGTACCACATTGACAAATATGAAACTTTAAGAAATGTATTTAAAGATTATAAATTTCTGACTTTGACGAGTATCTATATACTTGAAACATGTGTATTTGTAAAGAATAATAAGAATCATTTCTGTGAAAAAAGTAAAATTAAAAAGAATCTTAGATCTCAACATGCTTATGACATTTGTACTTTGAAATCTTCAAGTTATATTTATAACAAGAGTACCTTGATTACAGGAACTCGAGTGTTTAACCATTTGCCTAACTATATAAAAGCACTAGAAAACCCGCAATTTAAACGAAAATTGAAAGAATGGTTGATGCACAAATGTTTTTATAACCTAGATGAATATTTTAATAACTTTTGACATAATATTATTGCTTGACATCTTATATTTTTTTTATTTTAAATTTTATATTATAATATTGCACATCCGTAATGGATAACTGTTGGAACTTATAAATTATTGTTACCACCTTTTATACACAGTATTGACAATAAATTTATGATTATGATTATGATTAGTCTTCAATTGGACAATTTATCTTTCACTGACGAGAGTGTTCAAGTGTACAGAAGATAAAAAGTTAACTTACTTTGTCTCCTTTTATTTGTTATTTCACAACCTTTTAGTCGTATTTCAACACATTTCACTCTTTTAGGCTAAACTAAAATAAATCGTGTCAAATTTAAGTAATTTACAGCAAAGTTTCACAAAACTGTTTCTAATTCCTTTGTATTCTTCTAATCTCTTGTCAATCTGTTTCAACCTGACGTCACCTCAAAATTGATAAGAAAAGAAAGTTTTTCGATGCATTCCAAGTTTGATTCGACGAACTGAGACATAGAGGTTATACGCGAAGTTCCAAAGGCCTACAAACCCTATACAGTACACGTACCGAGCAGATGTTGGTGTGGTTGGCGAGCAGCAGGCCGAAGACCTTGTGCGAGGCGTGCACGTACGGCGAGCGGCGGGACAGCGCCACTTGTATGGACGCGCTCCAACCCTATACAGTACACGTACCGAGCAGATGTTGGTGTGGTTGGCGAGCAGCAGGCCGGAGACCTTGTGCGAGGCGTGCACGTACGGCGAGCGGCGGGACAGCGCCACTTGTATGGACGCGGGTCCCCACGGGATGAACGACGCCAGCTTGCGCTCGCGGATGCGCTGCAGCGACTTGTGCACTTGCGACGGGTCCACCTCGCCCTGGCGATAAACAACATGGATAACACATCGAGCGCTATAGTGGCCACCTGACCTGAAGCTGTCTACAGTGTAAGAAGCAATAAAAAGTCACACCATCAGATATAAAGAGAGGCTTTCACTCCACAGCTGATGAGCACTAAGGGATTCCTATTTAACTGACTGCGCAGAATTTATCCCAAATTAAGGACAACAAAGTTGCTGGACTTCCCCCCCTAAACAAGACAGATTACAGTCTCCATACAGCCATTGGAGAGGATTAAAGTGGAATGTTACAGATTGCCTCTAAGCAATAAAATTCAAAAATGAAAAAAAAAAACACAGATGATCGCAAAACAATATTTTAATATTGTGTCTGTCTAGTTCCGTGGCAGACAAAGCCTTAACTACATTGTTAAATCGTTATGACTCTGTTTCTTTGATGTTGACAGATACGTTGATCTAGTTGTAAGCTAGTCCTGGCAAGTGTGGGCCTAGTATCTCAGGCCTATTGTTGACAAAATTAAATAGTTACGGATAATAATGCTAAAAATAGGTGACAAGTCAATCATTTATTTTAAAGAATATGGTAGCATAATACATCTCATGCTAAAAGTAAGTATCATATATGCTATCGGCCGCCATTACTTTTCACATGATATTAAACTGTTTTTTTATTCTGAAAGTAGATTTGAGTCAAAAGTTGCTTTGCATAATTATTTTATTTATAAAATTTTGAAATAAAAATAAACAATTACGATTTAACAACTATTACTAGCGTATGTTACTGACACCACGAACAAATTTCGTGCTCCATGAATTGACGCCACTTGTCATCAACTAATACAGATGGTTTCGTATTCGAAATTCAAATTTCAAGGATACGTCACAATCGTGCCGCCGTCTTTAAGTAGCTTTGATGTCATCAAAGCAACGTAGTTATTAAAACTCACTGGCTTTTACCTGTATTATGTTCAATATGGATATGTAGCAGTGCTGATTCGTCCTGTCGGGGCTGAGTGAGACCATCATGTTCTTTGGCTGGAGCAGTCTTTGCATCACGTCTAGGACTGTTGTTTTTCGGATCTTTGGTGCCTGAAACATAGCATGAGATTAAATATTTGACAGACAAAATATACAATAATACTATGTTTAGTGCGTGCGGATAAACTAGTCACCGTCTGGGGTCTGTCATGGGTGTGAATGTCAAAACGCATACGAGACATGTCGTTTTTTTATTTTTATTAGCCAAACTTATGTCGACCTTTACAGGTTAAAGATATAGTGCGATAGTACAAATTAAAATACATTGTACTTATAACTAACTACTCATAAAATACTAGCGGCTCCTTGCGACTTCACTTGCGAATTGAATTTGAATTATTATGAATGCCTTTGTGTTATTCTTGTGTATGAACTACAAGGTATTAAGTCCGCTTCCATCAAAATCTATTCAGTAGTGTTTGCTTGAAAGTATCATAAATTCACCGTCTCAAACTTTCGCCTTATTTTTATTAGTAGGATAGGATTTGTACAGACAGTCTGACGTTTGACTACCGCCCCCCTCCCCGCTCACGTACCTCAGGCGGCGGTTATCCGCGCGCATGTGGTACAAATGTATAGTGTTACATACTAGAGCTGGCAAAAGTGTCTTCATTATGAACGGATCATTTGTATCCGTATCACTTAAAAGATGCGACTCCGTAAAACCTATCTGCATCATTTGGAACAGCGACTCTCGGAACAACCTTTGTCTATCACTGTCTCATCTGCATCATGCGCATCGCTACGCACGTAGATGAGATCGGGGATGCATTCAATTCAAAAGATACGTTTCATGCGGTTATTATCTGATGCGGCGATCTCACAGTACTCCATCAAGCAACCTCTCTCTCGGTTTGGCTAATGTTTGCAAATGAAGATGTCGATTCAATCAAGATTTTTGCGTTTCATATAGTATTGTGTTAATTGATTCGATTAATGTAATTTATTTGTATTAACAACAATTTTCTCAAAGTAGGTATTTCCGCAACCTTAAGACAACTGAAAAATAATAATATTGTGTAATGCGTCCTCCCTTTTCTAAGCGCGTCAGTGTGTGTGAGAGAGAAGGCAAGCATAAGCTCTAGAGACGCCCGTACCGAACCGATCAAACCGCGCGCGTCTTACTATCTCAGCAACATCTTCGGATCTTTCGCTTCCTGAGCGACGAACGCCGAACTCGAGTCCAAGTTGCAAATGATGCAGATACGTTTTGAAGCCGCGTTTGGGTTTCGGAACAGTGGCACATCTTGAAGTAACGACTCAATGAGTCGATTCGGTAAAGAGTTACACACGTCTATTACATACGGTGTTCAGTTCGTGATCTGCCGTGAGCGGCGTGTAGCCCGTCATCAGGAAGTGCAGTCGCGGGGTCGGGATCAGCGGCGCGACCAGGCTGATCAGATCGTTGTTCATGTAAGATGGGTACCTGAAAAGTGGGGAGTAAAATTGTAATTGGTGTTTATTGCGCTGTTACCTGTAGTTACCGATCCATGATTGATTGATTGGGTATGTTATTCTAACCACTAAAAATAACTACTTTGACTAGAATTATGTGATGAGCATTAGTTAATGTCAAATAGCTTTTAGTTAAAAAACTTCAATACCTTAATAACATACAAATATCTTCCATAGAAACTTTATCATTACAGTTTAGAATATTTTTAAGTTGTGTTTTTTTTTGAATTCTTAAAAAAAAAAATAAGAAATAAAAAAATGCGAACGGGCAGGTCTCAGAACCCGTAACCTCTAGCTAACCGGTGGTTTTATCATATTTTAACCGTCTGAAAGCATCTTAGTTAAAAAACTATGTTAAGTTATTCCCTCCCAAAGTCTGATTGACTTGTTTTTATGAATCTGGTTCAGTTGTTTAGGTTTTAGGTATAAAAAGATACGTCAGTTTCTGCTTACAGACGTATTGTATACTTCTGTTGTTACTTGTGGATGTCAGTATAAATAAAGTACCTGAGCGTAGCAGTACTGGCACTCATGATGGTGGACACCAGGGTGTTGATCTGCGCGAACGAGGGGTTCTGTATGTGCAGCCGGTCGCTGGCGATGCGGTTGAGCGCTGTGTTGTCCAGCACCATCACGCAGTCCGCGCTCTCCGTGAGCCGCTTCAGCGTCAGCAGCGAGTTGTACGGTTGGACTACTACGTCGCTGAAAGATTATGTTTACACTATACTAAATGTAATATTAAATGCGCAAAACTTAGACACTACAAATGATTTCAATTGTAAAAAAAAGGTTTTATGTGGTGATTTAGTTTTACTGGTACTTCTGATCATTTCTTGCTCTGCGACGACGCTCTGTCGAGAAAGGGAGTCGGTAGGTAGTTGAACGCAGAATTACCCGAGCCGAACGCGCCGAACGAAACGAATTTTAGAATTCTTTATATGAAATCTAATGAACCTCGCACACTAATCCGCGTGGAATCGTCCGAATCTGGAAGAACCCCAGAAATCCTAGACGAATCCGGATGACGTCATCAGATTCGGCGCGGCTAATGCAGTCAACTCGGACGACGCCAGGTGTTCAATTCTTACTCACTCCCACCTTAGATGTCGCTCATAGTGCTATCTCATGCTTTCTTCGTCCGATTCGGCCGAATCGGCCAAACTGGCGAGGCCTGCTTGACTTCGATTCGTTCGGCGCGTTCGGCTCGGATAAATGTGGGTTCACCTTATATCACGGGGCCGATTTGCCGTGCTGACATTATTATTACCTACACTCATAAAGAACTTACCATTGCTTTACGTATTTTGGCGGGTTTGCGCACATGATAACTTATCTTATTAATAAATAGACAGGGCAAAATTTGTGTATAGATTTTACGATGAATGTGACCCATATTAAAAAGTGGTTATTGATTTTACTCGTTATTCCCATAAACTTTTTTTTAAAGATTTAACGAATTTAGCGTTACACGTTGCATGATATCACTTCAACTGTTGTATGTTACTTGTTACGTGCTACATAACTATCAGGAATGCTAAGTGAATGTATATACACACGTTAATTGAATGCCATAATTATATCTGATGGATTTTCATAAACTATATGCTCATTTTGAAAATTCATTCATATATCCTTACCTTATTTCATCCAAATTTGGGAAGACACTGTATGTCTGCACCAGTTTCTTTGGGAATCTATCTGACAGGTGTTCCAGAATGTATGAGCCCATGCCTGAACCGGTACCACCAGCTATCGAATGGCACAGCACAAAACCCTGGTAACAACAACATTTAATTAACTGCGAAGGACCGGATCCTTTAATATTTTAATAGTATTATTATTTTACAAGATTTCTTACTCGACCAAAAAATTACAGGTACTGTTATTAAATGCATAATTTTCATTTATACATGGTGTTGTGGATTACTCTAATGATTGGAAATAGCATAAAATGGGTTGGATAAATCAAAATACTATTTGATTGCTAATATATAAATGAGACATCGCATATTCAAACCACCTCAGCCTTTATTATCTGACCTTGAAGGTGCCCTGTATGTGCTCATTTCAGCCTTTATCTTTAAGGGTACTCAAAAAGAAAGTGTTAAAATTAAAAAAATAAAACAGCAAATACCTCCAAATTATCACTACCATCAGCTTCTCTGTTGATTATATCAAAGACTTCTTCATTGAGTTTCTCTCCCTGAGCATAACCAGATGCCCAGTTGTTTCCTGCACCTCCTCCGTGTTTTGACAAATATACATTCTCAGGATTGTATAGCTAAAATTTTAAAAACTTACAATTTTGATCCTGTTTTGAATAAACATGATTGGACATTTGTGTGATATAAACTAATTCGTGTAATAGCGCACGTACCTTAGCGTAAGGAGAGTTCATTATAGTATGTATTACACGGGGTTCCAAGTCAAGCAACACAGCCCTTGGGATGTAATGATCATCATCGGCTTGGTAAAAGAACACATCTTTGCGATCCGATCCGGCCGAAGCGAATTCCTCAAGAATGCCTTCAGGTGATATGCCATGTTCTATGCATAATTGTTTCCAAAATTCAAAGCCGACTGAAATGTGATCAAGAGTAAAAATGTGCTACTACAAATTAAAACGACAGAGTTCAATAAGGGTAGGTTTAAAAACTTACTCTGATTGCCGCATTGGCCCAGTTGCAACGTTATCATTTCACTCGGCATAGTGTTGTTTAAATATTAATCTATTCTTTATCAATAATTTTCACGTTTTACGAGCAAAATTATACTAATTTACAAATTGAAATACGTACAAACAAACACATCAACAACACAACACAACCGCCTTCCATCACGACCACGAGTCTGTTTTCATTTCCAGCATTTTTGACATTTCGTCATACATAGTCTATCCTGTCTATTCCATTGGCTCATTCAAATAAAGACACCAAAAATGCCAATAAACAGCAAGAAATATATATTTTTTAAACTTATACGGAAGAAGAACAAATTGATACATTTATAACTGCGTTCATGCTTAATGAAAATTACTAGGTAGGTAACATTGTTAAAATCTGTGATTCAGACAGAACATTATAGCCATCAATAATAATCCAATGGTGTTTTTTTCACCTCGTTAGGGGCTCGTCGATAGAATCAATAATGTGTGTGTATTGGTATTGTGTGTATGTTGTGTGTGTGTTGGTTGATAACTTTTGTTATTTTTACATGAACGTGCTTTTAAGCGAAAGCTGACAGCTGCGCTGCAGTGACAGTGACAATGCTGACAGCCTGACAGCTGGAAAAAATAAAAAAGTTTCTTCCTCGGCAAAACTTGACGAGGTTTTTTAGCTAAAAATGTTGAAATATAATTCATGAGCTCTTTTTGTTACTTAAATTATCGACCAAGGAAGCTTATTTTCATTAATGTACTGTATATTAACAACTTTTAACATATGATTTAGTGTCGCAGGGTAAGTACTTTTAAGCTAACTTGGCATGTTGATGGCCTTCGATTAGCATATTTCTCAACTTTGTCGTAGTCCACTGCCTACGACGTGAGAAGTTTTGAGGATAATGTCATCGTGGGCGTATATTTCGTAAATCACAAGGCTCCCCAATCACTCCACTCCAAAAAGTTTAAAAGTTTTTATTCAGAACAATTAAAACTTCAATGGTCAGGTAATAGTGTGTGACAAAGTAAGCTGGTTAGTCAAATTACATAATTTGTTTAATTAGCATAAATAAACATTTTGTGTATCTGTTTCATAGGGAGTGCCAGTGGCAGTGTAAATTCGTTTATAATTGTTGGTGAAGGAGTGTTCCAAGATCACGCAAAAAATATCGAAAATGCCGAAAAAACTGTTGAAATTTCTTATCGTATTCGATAACACATCACTATTATACTTTCCTGGCCAGTTCCTTTCTGGGAAAGTCTTGATGGAGTTGCAGGATGACACTCCTGTTTTAGGTAAGTTACAAATTACATCATTTCAGTGTGCAGAAGATACATGCACAGATCAAACTGAATGTGCTATGAGTTTGATCAGTGCCACAACTTAAAATATATAAACTAGTAGAAAACATTAAGACATACTCTTACAAGGTACTTCTAAATACAATACTTTTAAATTCAACTACTTTTTACTTATAAAATAATGTTTCCCTTACAGGTCTACATTTCCATGTTGTTGGTGAAGGAGTGGTAAGAGTTGGCTCTGGAAGACATGAAAGACTGTTTGATAAAGAAAATTATATTGATTTTAGGATGAGATTGCTTGGAGAACCAGGTAATAATATTTAAGTAATAATAATAATATTTAAAAGTATGTCTTCAGTTGTGTCATAAATTATGTGTCCAACATTTGGTTTTTGATGAAATCGCTAAACAATTCAAATTGTTTCTAGGCCATGGAACCTCAGTTCTATCACCAGGCATCCATAGCTTCCCATTCAAGCTGGGTTTGCCCATGGGCCTGCCTTCAACTTTCCTCGGAACACACGGTTGGGTACAGTACTTCTGTAAAGCAGCACTAAGAGAACCCAATGGATTGACACACAAGAACCAACAAGTTTTTATTGTGATGAACCCTATTGACTTGAACATGGAACCACCAGTACTGGCAGTAAGTATATTAACCCAATTTAACAATGACCCACTAAAATATGAATTTTATGACTATATTCAGTTCAGTAACTAAATATATCTTAATATCACATAACAGAAATATTGTAGATAAAGATTAAGTGTCAAGGTGTGCTCACTCGCATGTAAATGATCCTTGAAGATGTGTATTATGTATTGATAACTATGTGTATGTATTAGTGTTCATTGTTCTGTGACTGATTATTTTGTTCCACCCAGTTGCTTCAAGAATGTGATAAATTGCAATCTGCCATGAATTGCCATCTCTGTTAGTAGATGTTTTGGTTAAATCAATTAGAAACCAAATTAAGTATGATTTTCTCAGCTACAATAACTAGCTCATTCTATTATTTACATTAATTTTCATACAAATATATTTCATATATACATATATATAGCAGCAGAGCTAGAAATATACTGTTCAAAGGAGGTACACTTATAAATATTCCATATTTACTGTATTACAACATTGTAACTAGGTGTCACATGAGTTGTTAGTTCAATACATATTTGAATTGGGTTACATACAATTTGTTTGAATAGCTGTTCTGTGTTGTTAAGGGCCAACCTTTTAAAGCCTCTATTATAAGAGTATATTAGATAGATAAACAATTAAAAATATAAATAGCAGAAATATCCTACTGTCCTAATTACGAACGCTCATATTGTGCAGCCTATAAGCTGCACCCATGTATTTTATGTTTGTTGCAGAACTGGTGATATCATAAATAAAATGCACACTCCTTGACACGGACCTCACTACGAGGTATAAGGCTGAAGAGTTTGTTTGTTTGTTTGAATGCGCTAATCTCAGGAACTACTGGACCAATTCGTTATTTTTTTTGTTAGATAGCTTATTTATCGAGAAATGGTTTAGGATATAACATTACATTATTGTTCCTCAAATTAAACTGAAAGGCTGTCCCTTAAAAGTAGTCGATAGATTTAAATACCTTGGGCATCTTGTCACCTCGGACTTGAAAGACGATGCAGACATAGAGAGAGAGCGTAGGGCCTTGTCTGTGCGTGCTAATATGATTGCCCGCAGATTTGCTCGTTGTTCGAGGGGCGTCAAAATTACTCTGTTTAGAGCGTTTTGTACGTCCTTTTACACGAGCAGTCTGTGGGTGAGCTATACGCAGAAACAGTACAATGCCCTACGTATACAGTACAACAATGCTTTCAGGGCGCTGTTGGGACTGCCCCGCTCCTGTAGCGCGTCAGGGATGTTCGCCGAGGCCCGAGTGGATTGCTTCTATGCAACAATGCGCAAACGGTGCACATCCCTGGTGCGCAGGGTGAGGGCCAGTCGCAATAGCGTACTGAAGGCATTCGCAGAGCGATTTGACTGTGTTTACTTGAACCATTGTGATATGGTTCATGCGACCTCAGTCAATATTCTTTTCTAATTGATATTTTTTAATTCATATTATTTTATAACTAATTTATTAAAGAATGTAATTGTATGATCCTTTTGATGATTGAAATAAATGACATATAAATATAAATTACGCTGCGACGGGAGGGAGCAAATTAAAACGCGCGCACATATTCGCTAGTAAATAATAGTACTACTCAATAGGCATACGCCCGGATAGCCTCAGACACGGGGTTCGGTTCCTCGTCTGCCACACAGCCAAAGTTGCTGCAATCAATCAATCATTTTTTGTATAGGTATATTTATGTACATTAAGCAGATCTTAATTAAGCTTACATTAACTGAATCACTATAAACTGCCTTCAAGGCGTAATTACAATTATAGAATTTATAATAATTTTAAACATATAATTATTTTAAACAAGCTTACTAATAAGAATCAGACATGACATAAAAGTTTTAAATCTTAAACAACATATGCATAATATAACATTTGAAATAGCGTATTTAAAAGAATAATTTATATTCATCTATAGATATAGATAAAGAATATCAAACACAATAATAATAAAAAAACTTGGTATGTAGTGATTTTATCATTTAAATAATCCTGAAGGGAATAATAACATTTATTTTTAATAATTTAAAATAATGTTTTTTTGAATCTATTGAAGGTAAGCTCTTTCAGAGAATCGGGAAGGTGATTAAATATTTATGTGCCATACAATATACACTATTGGAAAAGAAACTTGTACGCGATAAGTAGTGGGGCAATACGTCGATTTTATTTCTTGTTTTTCGCGGATACTTATCTAAATTATGTTTAAAATGATGGTGCTTTTTACAAGTGCTTATAGTAGTACTGTTCCTAATCCAGCAAGAGTTCGAATGCAGCATCGAGCACCGGCTCGGCGTGGGCTGCGTGGGCGGCGGCGCGGTGGCCTGCCGCGTGGCGCTCGACCGCGGCGCGTACGTGCCCGGCGAGAGCATCGCGCTCACCGCGCACCTCGTCAACAACTCCAAGACCACTATCAAGGCGACCAGAGCGGCGCTCACTGAGGTATCCTTGATATTCATATTTCTATTAACGGACAGCACGGTAGCGCAATTGGAAGAGCGTTTGGCCCGGTTAACCAGAAAATTGCTGGTTCGAGTCCCGCCCGTGCGAAAATTTTTGGTTTCTTATTTCATCTTTATGAATATGAAATATGACACTGTGAGTGATAAAAATACTCGAAAACTATTTTTATTAAGTTCAAGTTTAAAAGCCCGTTATTTTTTTAAGTTAGAAATATGCTTATGTAGTGTACAGAACGTCTTACTTAGGGCCGATTTTTAATAGTCAGAAAAAACTTATTAGACTGGTAAATTATAAAGCGACAGATTCAAAAAATGACAGGTGATTGCTGACAATTACTTGAGTTTGACGAATATTTTTTATCTGACTATTGAAAAACCAGCCCTTAGTCGAACAAGAATTTCGCAGCACATATACTCACTGTCATGAACAAAATATGAAAGATTAAATATGCGTCTCCTTAGCCGCTCGCTCGATACACCTATCTGGCTAACAATTCGTAATCATTTAATTTATTCGGGTTCGAGTCCCGCCCGTGCGCAAATTTTTGGTTTCTTATTTCATCTTTATGAATATAAAATATTACACTGTGAGTGTTAAAAACATTCTAAAGCATTAGATAGCGAAGCGAAATCAATTTTCAAGTTGAATTTATTCTGTAAAGAATAACTGCTTGGGCCATCTGTTTCATGAACAGACGGCTAGATGGCGCTAAGCGTCACGCAATTGACGTTTTCATAAGAAACCACAAATTTCGCAGGGGCGGACTAACAGCACGGTAGCTCAATTGGTAAGAGCGCTTGGCTCGGTTGGCCAAAAGGTTGCTGGTTCGAGTCCTGCCCGTGCGCAAATTTTTGGTTTCTTATTTCATCTTTATGAATTATCGAGGTTTTTTTAAAAAAATGAAACTTTTGTTAGTCTTAGTTTTAGAGATCTCATAATTTCATCTGAGTTAATTTAATTTATAAGGACCATACTGCAATACAAAAAACCGACATAACACCATAAAAAGTGAAGGAATAATTTGTTTGAAATTTGTCAAAATTTGCGAAAAAAATATCTCGAAAACTAACGAAAATTCGGCTAACATAGGGTATATTTGATAGCCCTGGATGAAAAGTTTCCAAAAAAAATTTCCAAAAATGCTGTAAACATTCGTCCAGCGGCTCCAGCTACTATGTTAAATGTCGTTCGCTGAATTGAGTAAATTTAAAAAAAAACTTTATATTTGCATGAAAATATATAGTACGTTTTGAATTCAATCTGAAGTAAAAAAAAACAACTTATGAACATCACAGTTTTATTACGTTGGAACTATTAAAACGGCTCAAAACCCCATTGGTTGCAGGCAACCGCATAACAATAGTATTTCTGTTGTGTCTCGTTCAGCTACGCTTGAGGGATTAATAGCGATGCGATGCGACTAGCACCTCGGGCAGCGCGCTGCTTCGGTGGCTGTCGAAAAGCAAGAGTTTTTTTTTACTTGTTCTGATAAATATTATTTTAAATTTTATTAATATGCCTTACAACACAATCCTGATTTTATAACATAGGAGTTAGGTGTACACCTTTTTAATCAAAAGTACTTACTTACTGGGGTGACTCAGCGACCCAAAGTGAGTCTTGGCTTCCGACACCAGATCACGCCATGCATCTCGGCCTTGCGAGAGTTCCTGCCAGTCGCTATGGCCGAGGTTGAGCAGGTCTTGAGCTACGACGTCTTTCCAGCGGTACCTAGGGCGTCCAACCGGGCGTCTCCCATTTGGTCGTCCCAGGTACGCTTTCTTCACGGCACGATCCTCTTCCATTCTCTCTAAGTGTCCGAGCCATCGAAGCCTAGCTGCTTTGGTCTCTCCTATAATGTTGGGTTCGGACACTAGGTCTTCAATCTCCGTGTTCTTCCTGACTCTCAACCTCCCATCACCAGTTTCTTCGGTCCCAGAATCTTTCGCAGAATTTTCCTTTCCGCCACTAACAGCTTATTCTCCTCTTTCAAGGTCAGTGTCCAGGTTTCGCATCCGTACATTAAAATTGGTCTAATAACAGTTTTGTAGACTCGAATTCTAGTTCTTCTGCGTATCAGCTTAGACACCAGAACCTTGTGAAGAGCTGCCGTGCATCTGAGAGCGTTTTGGATACGGATATCAATCTCTTCCTCTCTGTGGTTAGTATCTGTAACGGTACACCTTCTATTTCTTCTTCGGTTCTAGATCTTTCCTCTTTTCTCTTGTGTTCCTGTATCTCTTCATGTGAAAGTATTCCGTCTTCTCACGGCTAATTCTGAGACCGACTTTCTTTCCTTCTTCTTCCAAGACTTCTGCCATAGCCCGCACATCGATTCGCACTGTCCAAGGAGTGCCAAATCGTCGGCATATCCGATGATTTTGTGCATGCCATTCAACTCCACTCCGCCATCGACTTCTATTACTCTCCGGATGACGTATTCGAGCACCAAGTTGAATAGCATCGGCGATAATGCGTCCCCTTGTTTGAGCCTTGTTACCACTTCAAACTCATCGGTTAAGCTGGAGCCTACACTGACCCGCATCTTGCTGTATTTTGTAGCAACCTCGACCAATTTAACTAATTTCAGTGGTAATTTGAATGATCTTAGAATTTTAAAGAGTGTATCCCTGTCCACACTATCATAGGCTTTAGTGAAATCAACGAATAGTGAATGGATACTTTGTGCATATTCCCACTTTTTCCCATCAGTTGTTTTAGTAGAAATATTTGATCGGAGGTGCTGCGATTACGACGGAAGCCACATTGGTAGTCTCCCAATATCCTCTCAGAGAGGGGCTCTAAACGGTTTAAAAGAACGTATGAAAGAATTTTGTATGCTGTCGGTAACAGTGCAATTCCCCGATAGTTTGGGTATTTCCTGCTACATCCTTTTTTGTGTATTGGGCAGATGATGCCCACATTCCATTCGGCTGGTTGGTGTTCCTCCTCCCATTTTTTTATGATAATTTCATAAAGTCTAGATTGCACCACTCGTCCACCATATTTCCACATTTCTCCTGGTATCCCATCAATCCCGCATGATAGCTTCCCTAACCTCTTCAAAGTCAGGTTTCTCCACCACCCCGTTGTCCTCCTCCTCTGTGATTGGCATGTCATTTTCTACAGGGGGGCAGTTCAGTAGTTCCTTGAAGTACAAGCGCCATTTTTCCTTCCTCAGGATCTGAAACTAAGTTTCCTTCGTCGTCCTCGAGTAACTGGGTGGTGGATTTGTATGCTTTTTTCACTGAATTAAGTTCGTGGTAAAATTTACGTGTCTCGTTAGCTTTCAAGAATGTCTCCATTGTTATCAGTTTCCTTTCCAATGCTTTCCTCTTTTCCAGTCTCACTAATCTTCTAAACTCCCTTCTAAAGTAATTATGTTTTTTTTTTCAAATCAGATTCTTACTAAAACGGGTTTTCATACCAGTCCCTGAACGAATTTCATAGTTTTTTCAGGTCAGACCGTAAAAATTGTGATAATGAGTATGTAAAAGTTGTCTACTAATTATAAGATTTTTTTTGAGATACGTTTTAAGGACGGAGGTTATTTTAGGATCTCCTTTTGTAATTTGATGTGATTAATTAGGTCAAACAACAGTAAACCGATCTCTTTAGCCACAAATCCAATATGTATCCAGACGATCCAGTACTCTGCACACGGCAAGGTGGCCGCCAAGGAAGTCCGCGAGCTGGCGTCGCGCGCGCACGGCAAGGTGCGGCCCGGCGGCACCGACGCGTGGCGCGCCGAGCTGCTGTACGTGCCGCCGCTGCCGCCCACCAACCTGCGCGGCTGCCACCTCATCGCGGTCACGTACGACGTGCAGGTGAGCCTTAATGCGACGGGAATCGAATGCCGAGCGGAGGGCTCGCGAGTGGCGCGCCGAGCTGCTGTACGTGCCGCCGCTGCCGCCCACCAACCTGCGCGGCTGCCACCTCATCGCGGTCACGTACGACGTGCAGGTGAGCCTTAATGCGACGGGAATCGAATGCCGAGCGGAGGGCTCGCGAGTGGCGCGCCGAGCTGCTGTACGTGCCGCCGCTGCCGCCCACCAACCTGCGCGGCTGCCACCTCATCGCGGTCACGTACGACGTGCAGGTGAGCCTTAATGCGACGGGAATCGAATGCCGAGCGGAGGGCTCGCGAGTGGCGCGCCGAGCTGCTGTACGTGCCGCCGCTGCCGCCCACCAACCTGCGCGGCTGCCACCTCATCGCGGTCACGTACGACGTGCAGGTAAGCCTTAATGCGACGGGAATCGAATGCCGAGCGGAGGGCTCGCGAGTGGCGCGCCGAGCTGCTGTACGTGCCGCCGCTGCCGCCCACCAACCTGCGCGGCTGCCACCTCATCGCGGTCACGTACGACGTGCAGGTAAGCCTTAATGCGACGGGAATCGAATGCCGAGCGGACGGCTCGCGAGTGGCGCCCGCTAGCCGTGAGCGTGCGCCCGCGCAATACATTGCTTAGTGTACCGTATAAGGTCTGTTTACGAAACAAGCACTGAAAATGTTGAACATGTTTATTAAGAAAAACTTTTGTGAGTACTAATAGAAGTTATTTTATTTCAATAACTCAGAAAAAAAAACACTGACTGTCTATATCTCAGATTTGCGTCGTTTTCTACGAGAAAAACTATCGTACAAATGGAGGAAATTCGTAGTTTTCGGCTTCTTTAAGCCTTTTGTGACACTGTGTTTGAAGAATAGTCAACCTATGTCTTTTGTTGATGTTGCTACATGGGACTTTGATAAATGATAACTTAAATTTAGATATAGTAAAGTTTGTTAATTTTTAGCATCTCAGGGTCGGGTTCGTTTCGTACTCGTAATTTGGTATCACCAAAACTTCTCACGATACTGTCCTTGGTGCGCCGAACCGTCCAACATCCATAGGTGAGTCCAACATAGGTCCATAGGTAGTTCTGGTAGGTAGGTTGGTATTTTTGATGATATGGTTGGTAATTCCAAGTATTGATACTGCAGCCGACGGAGGGTAAAATTGCCCAAACCAAGAACCCTGGAATTCCAGAAGTTGGCCGTTTAGTGAAATGCCAGATTTTTCACCCTGACTGCAACATGGGGATTACGTGGGGTCTTAAGGCGACAAGCGCAATTCCCGAAGATAATAACAGCATCGTGATTATTATTTATTCCATTTAGTAATCGAGATGAGGCAGTCAGGGTCAAAGATAAATAGGAAAGCAGAATGGCCTTAGGCATAAACCAAAACAAACAAAAAAATTAAGTACAATGTTCTAACCACAATAAAGTACACTTTCAATAATGCAAATATTGTAAATATAAGTAATATAAAATATGTATGTTTATGCTAAGCTATATTAGTAGGTACATTGGTAAAAGGTAAAATTGTTATTCTGATTATTGTATGTATTTTTCTTATTATGTTTTTAACCTAACATTTATTCATGTTTTTTTTTAAGAATGAGCTACTATTTATTTAATTACTTTGTCACATTCAAGATGACACTAAACTTCCCTTTAGGACATTCTATAATAACTGTATGTACTAGTAGGTAGGTAGAAACAGTAACCCATATTACATATTCACTAATTGACTAATAGGCATACTAAACAGGACACCGTAAAATATACATATTTTTAAACAAGGACTTGGGATGCAAATCTCGCAAAATTACATTAATTCTTAAAATTTAACTCATACAAAACCCAAGTTTAGGTTATGCATGAAAATATCTAAATACGCACTACTATACATTAAAGTAAACTTCATAACTTACCCAATCATGGGGTTTTAAACACACGACAACATTTATGGAATCATTCGATTAGGTTTCGAGCAATAAACGAATAAATTAGATTCACTTTAACGTGGCACGCACACATAGAACGCGTTGCACACTGTCGTTCACCATCCGGACGCAAGTCGAATTCATCTCCAGGTAAATCGCGGTGATACACGAATGCCTCAGCGCACGGCTAGTTCGTTGTCGGTAAGCAAAATAACAATTTACCCGTTCATTAGGATAAAAGAAAGATGAGCGTACTGGTGAGTTGATCTTTAGCCCACTTCATTCAAAGGGAGATTTGTATCATATTTTAAATTATGATGAGATTAATCATAACTTAGTAAATAATAGTATTTATTTAATTAAGTTTTAAATACCCAGTGTTAGCCAAGTAAATAATAAAGACATGTTGCGTTAAACGTAACAATACCCCCCTCTCTAGGAAAAGGATTTTACCTCATTAAAATCCGGCAATAAGTGTAGTAGCTAACTATGTTAAAGCTTCTTCTTTAAATCTTTAATATGCTAGGCACCAATATCACGACCATCTTTGTCTTCTAAAATGTATACGAGAGGTGACCGTTTTCCTATTATGCGACACTTTTCGAATTTTGGAGCCAGTTTTTTCGAAAAGTGTGCGCTTTTATCACTCTGAAAGAAACACCTTTTCCAAACAGTGTCACCCAAGGTAAACTCAAAGTCTTTTCTTCTAAGGTTATAACGTTGCGTTGTTTTTTGGTGACTGTGCCAAAGAGCAGCTTGCACTTTATTGAACACCTCGCTTAAGAGGCCGAGGTTCTCTGCATATAAGTCTCTTGGTAGTAATACGATTTCATTCGATACCTCATTGTCCACGTAATGTGAACCACAAGATACCAATTCACGGCCATGCACCAAGAACGATGGTGTAAAACCGGTCACTTCGTTTACTGAATTGTTAATCGCGAATTGTATTTTAGGGATCACAGTATCCCAAGCCCTATGATCGTTATTAATTAGTGTTGATACAGCTGTTATTATTGTTTTATTGTACCGTTCGACGGTATTTACTTGAGGAGTATACTTTGGTGTGAAATGGATGTTTGGTATTTTATATTTGCCTAATAGGGTATCTAATTGTTTACTAATAAATTGGGAACCGTTATCCATTATTATGGTTTGTGGAATACCATGTACCAAAAACACACTATCCTCTAGGATTTTACAGATAGCTGTAGAAGTTGCTAGCCTTAGGGGAAACAAGAGACAGTATTTGGAGAAACAGCAGGTAATTACAAATAAATAAGAATTTTGCTTCCTGCTGATAGGTAACGGTCCGACTAGATCAATAGATAGTGTTTGGAAGGGCCGGGAACACTCCTTTGGCCGTCCCATCTTCCCAAGAACACCATGCGTTGGATGTTTATATGCAAGACATATTGAACAATTAGTGACAAATTTAACGACATTACTATACATTCCAGGCCAGAAGTATCTTAGTAGCAGTCTTTGATAGGTTTTAAAAACTCCCAAATGTGCAGAAGTTTCTGTTGCATGGTTATCTATTATAATTTTTTCTCGATATTCCAATGGAATCACCTCCTTCCAACTGGATTCAGATACGAGTGTATTTTTACATTCCATGTAACGATAGAGGGTATTTCCTTCAACCCTGTAATTGGCAAAATTTGATGGATTTTTCTGACAGCCGTTAAATATATTTAAATACCAGCTGTCGGTTGTGCTAGGGGGTGAAGATGCAGCGACAGTTTCGTTAGTAGCAAGGTTAGAGATTTCAGCCACAGTACAGCGCGATAAGGCGTCTGGTATAATATTGTCCTTACCACGACGATGCTTTATTTCGAAATCGAAAGAAGATAATCGAACACCCCATCTTGCAAGGCGACCAGTAGGGTTTGAGAGTGACAGAAACCATTTCAAGGCAGAATGATCTGTGTAGACTGTAAAAGTTTGTCCATTTTCAAGGTAGCAACGCCAGTGTTCCAAGGCGGCCAAAACGGCAAGAGCTTCTCTTTCTGTGACGCTATAGTTGCGTTCTGCACCTGTGAGAGACCTGCTCATGTAGGCAACCGGGTGTTCTATACCGTCTATAGTTTGTGACAGCATGGCTCCCACGCCGAAATTGCTAGCGTCCGTATGCACATCAAAGGGGATGTTGAAATTAGGACATCTTAAAATTGGCGCTTCCACCAGTAGTGCCTTAAGATGCTGAAACGCTTTATCTGCCTGAAAAAGGGCGGGCTATTCTTTTTAGTTGAAGTAAGTCGATTTAAAGGGCCCGCGACGGTACTAAACTGTGGAATAAACCGTCTATATCACGATGCGGTGCCCAAAAATCGTTTTACTTCCTTCTTAGTACTAGGGGTAGGAAAATTCATAATTGCTTCGACTTTTTCTGGGTCCGTACGTAAGCCTCTTTCATCTACTACGTAACCGAGATAACGCAGTTGACTACAAAAAAATTGACACTTGCTGAGGTTTATAGTCAAATTTGCGTGTCGCAATTTATCTAAGACACGATCAAGAAGTGCTACATGCTCCACAAAAGTTCTACTTATAACAATTATGTCATCGAGGTAACAGAATACTTTAAGTTCGAACTCAGGACCAAATAGAAGGTCAACTAGACGCTGCTGAGTAGCAGGGGCATTTGTTAAACCAAAAGCAGTGACCTTAAACATTAGAGTGCCGCGGCCTGGAACATAAAAAGCAGTTTTTTCACGATCAGGAGGGTAGATAGGGATTTGCCAGAACGCCTTTGATAAATCTAGCTTAGATATGTATCTGGCTTCCCTTAGGTTATCTAATATCTCGGAGATATATGGTAAGTTATACGCATCCTTCTTCGTTACCGAGTTCAGTTTCCGGCTATCAAGACAGAAACGTGGCTTCCCATCCTTCTTTTCTACTAATAGCACTGGGGAAGACCACGGGCTTTCACTAGGTTCAATCACATCTAAGGCCAACATTTCGTCTACTTGTTCCGTAATAATCTTTTGTTTCAACGGAGACATGCGATAGTACCTCTGTTTAATGGGATTTGCATCACCCGTATCAATTTTATGGCATATCACATTAGTTTTTCCTAAACCTTTGTGCTCAAATGATATGTCCTCAAAGAGTTTAATAGTTTCATCAGCTTTAGTTTTTTGCTCAGCATCGAGGTTTTCATAGGATAAGATTCCTTCATTAAGTGACAAATGCATTACTTTAGGATCATCTTGAGAAAGGAAAGACAGTTTGGGTAGATTGTTTGGCAGCATATGGAAAGAACACCAAAAATCGATACCGAGAAGTAACGGGATGTCAATATCTGGTATAACGTGAGCCATAATTGTAGCACTTATATTATTATATGAAATTGGCAGATGCATGACTCCTAAAGACTTCATTTTTTGACCCCCCGCAGCTATAACTTCAATAATGGGGTTGTCTATAGTCTTAAAATCATAGTTTTATATGCTTACCACAGATCCAGAATCTAAAAGACCATACATGACTATAGGTTGGCTGCTAACAATATTAATTTTAACGTACGGTCTTGGATCATTATTTGGTTTAGTATATAGGATTGTAGCTACTTTGTAAGTTTGAGAAAAGGTTTTTATGAAAGACAGCCAATCCTCCCAGTCTCCCTTATCAAAGAACTTGCTACAATCCGGCTTAATTAGTTTTTTGATTTTCTGTGGTCAGGATAGTTAGGAGGCTTTTCGCAATCAGGACATGTGGGGTATGTGACATCTTTTTTCCCGCACTTAAAGCAAATCAAAAACTTAGGCTCTTTACAATTTTTAAGGGAGTGACTGTACGTACGACAACGAGGACAATATGGTAAACGTGCGTCAGTGTTATTATTCTTAATAGGATTAACTGGGACCGGGGCAGCTTCAATAGCGTTAGTGTTGTTGTTAGTTTTATAAAAGGTATTGTTAAATGTCTTACTGTGTGATGTTGTGGGTTTATTATAAGCGAATTCAGGGGCAAGTGTCTCTGCAGTTACTCGCGGGGGTTCGCGAAATTGTAACAGCCTAGACTGGTAGTTTTCAAAATTGCGGCACTGGTTCCTTAAAGTGTCAATTGATTTGATTTCTGGAGAGTTAGCCAGGACATTTGCGTAACATGGTCTAATATTGTGTAATAATATCTCCAATTTCTCATCTTCCGATAGTGTTCGAGATAAACGAGAGAACATGCAGTGCATGATGGACAAATAGATAGTTATGTTCTCTCCTTCACCCTGTGACCGTGACCGGATGTCCGACATTAACCTATAGTCGTAATCAAACTGTCCAAAATCTTTTTTTAAAATCACAACAAGATCTTCCCAGGTAGTTACTGTGTCACGAATACTACGGAACCAATGTAGGGCATTATCTGTAAAGATTTCTGCAGCAAATGATAGAACCCTGGCAGATGTTATATTACGGGCCTTTATAAATTCATCTACCCTTTCTATGAATGCCCTCACACAAGTTTTACCATCATATTTTAATTTAAATAGGTCGGAACTAATGCCACGGTCACATGTTACTGCAATGTTTGTGGTAAGGTTAGTATCTTTATTATCTTTAGCGAGTTCTTCAATTAGTGACGTCGACTGTGTGAGAACTAGGAGCTTCAGTTCATCTAAATGAGTGTTTAATTGTTTATTTAAATCCGAATAAAGTGTGGTGTCGTCAGGGGTTTTTGGGTTTATTCTTGAAAGACGATGGTACACGTGATTTATTAAGTTTTCTGTACGGTTGAATAGATTTTTGTCGTATCTATTTTTTAGATTGACAATAGAACTTTGGCATTTTGTTAAAGTGTCTTTAGCACCTTTTAGGTCCTCAGCAGATTCAAGGTGTGATTCAAGGATGTCTTCCGAGGCAAACCCACGGCATGATTTGATAATTTGCTTCCGCAACTCGGCGACGCTATCAGCAGGTGTATCACCACGTAAAGCTACTTCATATTCGAGTTCTGATTTTTGAAGTGAGAGAAACTTAATAGGATGATCCATGTTTATTTTTGTATATAGCTTGTATTCTTGGCTCAATATAAATATTAAATAGTATAGCTAGTGTATTGTATACGTAATATCTCTATTCAATCCGTTGTAAAATAAATTCTTATATTTTATAGATTATTATCATTTATAGATTATCATAACCTCTAAGAGCCCATTCTGTAACATCAATCAACTATGAACAGAACGATTGTGTTAGTTTAAATAGTGAAGCAGACGAAATAATTTACAAAACTAATAATAAGAGATTAAAGTAGTACCTACTATTTATATATTTACTTACTCACTAACCGTAACAAAAATTAAATGTTGACCGCTAACAATATCGTTTTACAGTAACCAATCACCAAGACAAACCAACACCAAGAAAACTAAGTAGAAAATAAGTCTGTTAATACCAAATTACTTTCAGAACCGCGAGCATGGGCGCCACTTGCTACATGGGACTTTGATAAATGATAACTTAAATTTAGATATAGTAAAGTTTATTAATTTTTAGCATCTCAGGGTCGGGTTCGTTTCGTACTCGTAATTTGGTATCACCAAAACTTCTCACGATACTGTCCTTGGTGCGCCGAACCGTCCAACATCCATAGGTGAGTCCAACATAGGTCCATAGGTAGTTCTGGTAGGTAGGTTGGTATTTTTGATGATATGGTTGGTAATTCCAAGTATTGATACTGCAGCCGACGGAGGGTAAAATTGCCCAAACCAAGAACCCTGGAATTCCAGAAGTTAGCCGTTTAGTGAAATGCCAGATTTTTCACCCTGACTGCAACATGGGGATTACGTGGGGTCTTAAGGCGACAAGCGCAATTCCCGAAGATAATAACAGCATCGTGATTATTATTTATTCCATTTAGTAATCGAGATGAGGCAGTCTGGGTCAAAGATAAATAGGAAAGCAGAATGGCCTTAGGCATAAACCAAAACAAACAAAAAAATTAAGTACAATGTTCTAACCACAATAAAGTACACTTTCAATAATGCAAATATTGTAAATATAAGTAATATAAAATATGTATGTTTATGCTAAGCTATATTAGTAGGTACATTGGTAAAAGGTAAAATTGTTATTCTGATTATTGTATGTATTTTTCTTATTATGTTTTTAACCTAACATTTATTCATGTTTCTTTTTAAGAATGAGCTACTATTTATTTAATTACTTTGTCACATTCAAGATGACACTAAACTTCCCTTTAGGACATTCTATAATAACTGTATGTACTAGTAGGTAGGTAGAAACAGTAACCCATATTACATATTCACTAATTGACTAATAGGCATACTAAACAGGACACCGTAAAATATACATATTTTTAAACAAGGACTTGGGATGCAAATCTCGCAAAATTACATTAATTCTTAAAATTTAACTCATACAAAACCCAAGTTTAGGTTATGCATGAAAATATCTAAATACGCACTACTATACATTAAAGTAAACTTCATAACTTACCCAATCATGGGGTTTTAAACACACGACAACATTTATGGAATCATTCGATTAGGTTTCGAGCAATAAACGAATAAATTAGATTCACTTTAACGTGGCACGCACACATAGAACGCGTTGCACACTGTCGTTCACCATCCGGACGCAAGTCGAATTCATCTCCAGGTAAATCGCGGTGATACACGAATGCCTCAGCGCACGGCTAGTTCGTTGTCGGTAAGCAAAATAACAATTTACCCGTTCATTAGGATAAAAGAAAGATGAGCGTACTGGTGAGTTGATCTTTAGCCCACTTCATTCAAAGGGAGATTTGTATCATATTTTAAATTATGATGAGATTAATCATAACTTAGTAAATAATAGTATTTATTTAATTAAGTTTTAAATACCCAGTGTTAGCCAAGTAAATAATAAAGACATGTTGCGTTAAACGTAACAATGTTTGTCGCAATTTCGTCTTCCTAACCTAACGGGAAGACTTGATTTTTCACTCTATACTTATTCCATATCTATTATGATTAGTTATATGCCCATATCTTTTATGAACCATACCTTTACTTTACAAAGGATACGGGCGACCTAATCATACTTACTTTCTTACTCTGCTTCGTCCCAGTCTTTCATTGTCCCTTTAGCTCATCTTTATATCAACATTGAAGGAAGCATCTTGTGTATAAATATTTTCCAAAGTTCTCTTAACTATTAATCGGTCACATATTTATGTAACTTGCATTTTCGCACAACACTTCATATTTTCATCAACTCCACATACATTCAATCCAAAAATTACTGCTACCTAAATTTGAATCTTCCACCGTACATCTACAGTTCATAATCGAGCCGAAGAGCATGGAGAAGCCGGTGAAGCTGCAGCTGCCGGTGCTGGTGGGCACGTACCCGTTCCGCGAGCCCGGCGCCGACCCGCCGCCCGCCATCTACCCCTCCACGCTGCCCGTCTTCCGGCCCTGGCTGCACGACAAGCCCGCGCACTGATGCACGCCGCGACGAACCCTCCTCACGATACAGGACGACTTATAATAACATTTCGAAATAAAGGCACGGCAAGGCGGTTATAAGATGAAATAAAAAACCAAAAAATGTGTAGGAGTGGGAATAATGAGCCCATTGTTGCAATACAGTATGGGTAGATGGCGTTGACGTCACGCGGAATGACGTAACGTATTCATATTTCGCTCAAAAAGATTAACTGCACGGTGGCTCGGTTGATAAGAGCGTTGGCCCGATTCGCCAGAGGTCGTGGGTTCATATCCAACTCGTGCTGAATTTTTGGTTTCTTATTTCATATTATAAGAGCCGAACGGTAAGACAGAAGGCTGTAAATCTGTTCAGTGGTCATAGAAGAACGTATCGTGTTACTTTTCGTGTCTGATACGCTCCTAGCACGGTGTGGTATGATTTGGTGTAGTTGGCCCAGACCTTTGAGGTTATAATGTCTTCCATCGAAACTTGAGCCCCACACCCACAGTTCATAATGGAGCCAAAGAGCCGTTTATCTTTTTACTTCCCATCTTCTCACCCTGGCCGCATGATAAACCCTCGCCCAGATAAAGATGATGACGTCTTGCTGACTACGAAACTTGAAGCGTTTCACCCTTACAGGTTACTTTAGTAACAGAATTAATCTTTTAATATAGTCTCCCACTAATAAATCTGAACAACTTTTATCGTGGGACGTCAAATCATGAAAAAAAGTCGGCCTGTATACACCACCGTTCATAATCGAGCTGAAGTACCATTCCTTCACGCCGTCCGTCTTCTGACCCTGGCTGCATGACCAAGCCCTCGCACTGATAGAGGTTAAATAATGTTCTGATTATACGTAGCGAGTTGAGCTTCGAATAGGTATTACCCGGTTATCGTAAGAATGGAACTGACAAACATGTCACGTACCTCCCGCTTCCCCGCTCACCCACCCTCGTTCATCCGATTTCGTGTCAATACAGTTCATTTTTGAACGCTTTTCTCGCCGCAGTGATAGTGACAGATCCATTCCTAAAATATCCAGGAAGTACTATGGGAATGTTCAGAGCTACAGTTTTACAGCTTATGAGAGCCACTTGTTAATTGTTGAGGCAAAGGCGTTGAATTAATCCACCTTTAAACCAACTTGATCAGCATGCCTTACTGAGTAGGCTTTTTAGCCTATACCAGTGATTATATTTTGATATATCGATTTTATGTAATAAAAAACATCTGCGTGAAAAATAGGATATGCGTGCATTTATTAAAGCTAGTAATATATTGAATAAAATAGCTACTGCTTTAAAGTGTTATAATAAGATTGCACGTACATTGTACCTATGTGTTCAGAGTTGCGTTGGTGTAGGTAGCGGTTAGTTGCTGATCACTACCCAGTCTAAAGGACTAGAGGTACTAGGTCGGGCCTACATTTGTTTCTGGGTTAAATGTCTTGAAATACCGGAGTCAGGAAGTTGATGGTGATGATATCATGACACCCCTGTGAGTCGGTGCGAGCGTTAAGCGGTTGGCCCTGTGCCTGATCTCTTAGGGCATGTCGGAGCCGTCTCACTGAATTGATGAGAATGAAGGAATAGATGGCCACTATAATAACTAGCGCGTACCTGCCCTATCTCTGTTGAGACCGCCACTACCGAATTTCGGTAGAATATTATTGCGGTACGTTCATGAATATATTTATGTGTGCAACACAAAATATACTAATTATTTTAAAGTTATATTGCTGTATTTAACTATTTACACTTTTATATAATATAATTTATTACCAATATTTTAGTCATAAAAGTATTATGCTCACTAATGGGCAGTTTTCATGTCATTAGATGTTTATATCATCGAGAGATAGCGCTAGCGTGACTTCAGGAAATAACTTTTGAAGCTTCAGTTAATATATTATAGTATAATATACCAATTGCTTTTTGCCAACGTAAATAATAAACAGTAAAACAATAATAATTTGTATCGTTAGTAAATATTGGACTTTATTATGACCGAAAAATAGTATCGAATTTAATATTTTTTTGACAATGATTTTGCGTAAGCACTTTTTTCTTTGTCTATGATTTTCCGCCAAAATGAAAAAGATATTCCTAAAGCTATCCTAACGCCACCTAGCTATAAAGTGATGGGAGAAAACTGCTCATTGAATACACAACATTTTTATAATACTATTTCTAGTTCTTATAAGATATTATTTTAAGGTCAATTTAAGCAGGAGTAGAGCTTTTTCGTCGTATTTTATAATGTTTACAGTATAAAAAAGTGTTTTATATTTAAGAATTGGTTTTAATTTACAAAAGTATACTAAATATCAGGAAATGAAGTTGCTGCTTTAGAACTGGAGCTGGAACTGGTATCTTTGTGACTTTGTATTTTATCTTGCGTGAGAGATATTAGAGGAGGATATAATCTCATTAAAAAAACATACTGTTTAGTGTTTGATGGCATGTTTGAGTAGTTTGGTGCTGTTTATCTTACTAAATTCCTATCACTGGCTAAATGTGCATTTGTGTGTTTCAAGAAAGTTGTGTTCATAAAGTTACATATCAATATTTGCTGTAATAAAAATCTAGATTGCATTTCTGTTGTCAACGTTAAAATGTGCTAATAAACTCATGTTAGTGCCATTCAATAATTATATTATAACATAACTTAATGAAAACTAAACTTAAACACTCCATGATAGATAACTTTGAATAATTGTACTTAACATTTAGATTCGTAAAAACTAACCTGTGATATTCCAATCCGTCCATTCTATGCTGTATTTTTACAATAAAACTATGTACTAGATTATTATTTTTGTATCAAATAAAAGAACAATTATATTTAAAATGTGTGTATTTTTCAACCAATTGCACTGGGAAGTATACATCTTCATAATTCATTTTTGTTAATTTGATGCCAAAAAATACATGTTTTTTTACTATTTGAGGCTGTCACGGTAATGTGGTAATATTGGCAAAGAATAGAGTAGGACAAAGTTTTCGGCCAAACACTTGAATGTAACATTGTAGTAGTAATAGTTTTACACATGAGGCAATACGTCCAAGTGGGCGCAAACAACTGTATGGCTTGATGCGCGGGCACTAGAGAACTCTGAGTTCAAATTTTAGAATAAATAGTATACAAAATCTTTCGACTAATATTTACACAAACAGAAATGGCTCGATACATTTGAAAAAAATAACAAAAATGCTAGGTCTGGCTTGATTGCACAACAAAACATCTATAAAATAGTTCACAACACTGGACTTGAATATGTAGTTATAATTATGCCTCAAATATGGTAAGTCTGTTTTTCATAGCTAGTGCAATATTTTTAACAATATTTTCGTAACTTTTATAGAAATGTCAGTAAATAAAACTAATTTACTATTTAATTTTAAAAGATTTCAGTGTTTAACAATAAAAGTATTTCTTTTTAAAGGAATGTCAAGATTGTTAACAATATTCGACTAGCAGAGAAAAACGGTTACTACTAAACGTTGAATAATGTCAGAATAATTGTACCATGTTTTGTCAATTTCTGACTACTTGCATAACTAAAATATCTGAATGAGACAAAACATGGTGTAACTATTCTTGTGATATTTAACGTTTATCAGTGACAGGGTTATTGTACATCAACCACTATTCATTTACTGCCCACAAAATTCATAAAGCATCGCAATTTAACGCGAACACGTAATCTATCGACGCAAAGGCATAGTTCACTTACACAAAACTAAGTACAGGTATGACTTTCCAAGTGTTTGTTTTATGTGTGCGATTTTTAAACTGATATCACATACATGAGTATTCACTTAATGTTGAACACGATTGCAAATCTTCAATTTGTTCTCGAAACACATTCTTTAAACTAATGCTATAAATCTTATCACTCAAAAGTCATGTTAGAGAAATGTTAAAAAAATACAAAAGCGTATTTAGAAATAATTTATGTTACGAGAACAGTATTGTAGATCACAAATGT
The DNA here is from genome assembly GCA_963924145.1 of Pyrausta purpuralis. Lineage (NCBI taxonomy): Eukaryota > Metazoa > Arthropoda > Insecta > Lepidoptera > Crambidae > Pyrausta > Pyrausta purpuralis. Next base: position 23,415,312 of record OZ001659.1, read on the forward strand.
ACAGTCAAGCCAGTCTGTCTGTAAGCGTAGCAATGCAATACAAACTGGAGATATGAATCGGGTTATGAACCTTTTGTTTGCTAAAGACGAGACGACTGTCTTATGATGTTTCGCAACTTCTTTGTTGATTCTGCGGTGTCAAACCCGAATTCACACCGAACCAAGAGTCAATCAAGATGGGATTAAAATTTGAACTACCCGGTTGTTCTGACGTTTCGATCACAAAAACGTGCAATATTACAGCAGTTTTTATAGTATTGGGTCCCTGAAGGTCCCTTTAGAGCTGACATTAGTCAGCTCTAGAGCAAGCGCACATTGCTGGAAATGAACATCAGTGGTGATGAGTTTTTTTTCATACATGATGCAGCATTGGAAAGCGGGCGTTCGAGCCCTAATCGCCCGCGCACTGGGATACACGGTTTTTTTTTATGTAAAATCAAGCAGTATGGAACGGCACAGTCAATCGAGCGATGGTGCCTCTTCCACGCGACCTGTAAATCTAACAGGGAGTGTGGCATATTCCGCGCGAAATTATTTAGTAGGTTAAAAAAGTTAGCCTGTCCCACTTATGGGCAAAGGCCTTTCTCTCGATCAAAGTAGTATCTCGTAAAGTGTGTATCATTGCTCTCAACAAGTAGCGCAAACTTTCGCAGCTTTTAATATTTTGACCAGATTTGCTCTTTTGATAAGGTTTCTATAAAACATCACAGTAACCATCGCAGTTACCTACGATCAAAACGTCACAACAAGCAAGTAATACGTCTACGCCATCTTGTTGGCGAGCGCGCGGTGCAGCGCGTGCAGCTGCGCGGTCCACTTGTCGGTGGCGCCGTAGCGCGCCGCGCCGCCGCCCGCGCCGCCCGCCAGCTCCAGCACGGCGTTCACCTGGTCGATGCGCCCGCTGATCGTGCTGGGAAACGATTCACACTTTCAACACGACATTCTTACACGTAAGACGCGTTACACACTGCGACTTTTAGCAGCGATGCTAACGCGCGTTAGGCCTCATCCTGGACGCCAGCGGGCGGTGCGGGGGAACCGGGCGGCGCGGCCGGTGTTTGTGGCCGCCCGAGCCGCTGTCGTCGAGAACAGCTTCTCACGAATCTATGAACTTTGATCAAGACGCGCGCGCCGTCGCCCGTTCCGCCCGCTGGCGTCCAGGACGAAACCTTAGCATCGATGCAGTCGCAAAATGTTAACATTTACACACTGCGCTACTTTAAACATCGATAGAGTCGCGATGCTAACGCGCGTAATAATGGATATGGTTTGTCATAAATACTTCAATTCATATAAGAAGTCATCGGAAGTAAATAATTCTATTCTATCCATGTCTTAAATGCAAATGCTCGTGCAAATCACGCAAACATTTATCCCTTATAGAATTCAAAACCGGGTTTTAATCGTCTTAAGCACGAACCACTACATCAGACGTGACGCCAAAATCAAATGATGATAATTATCACGTAAACTAACCGTCTATCCACAATTAAGTTAAAAACTGCAAACGGTGATGCGACACCCTTACTTTACTCCCCATATGCCACTGACGAAATACGTTCATAGTATGTGACAGGGGGGTGTCACGAAGTTTAGGTACGTTCAAGCCAATAATATTGTATTTAGAAATAGATGACGCCTCGCGAACTAAAATAGTACAGAAATATGGCACCGTCTGATTAATGGATGTTAATGGATTGACATATATCAGTATATCACTTTCGGAACAGAGTCTTAATAGAGTAGCTTTCTTACTATATTTTTTAAAGTATGTAGGTACATTACAATAGACTCGTTGGACTAATTTTAAAATTGAGTTTACACTTTAGCTCGGTAGTATATTAATCAACAAAAACATATTATTTTCAAACTATTTAGCATTTAAAATATTGAATAATTATCTAATAAATGCAATTTGAAAGTATCACGTGAATGCTTGAAATGTCATGGCGCCAATATAAGTCACGTTCACTGCTAGGCATTCACGATCACGTGACCACATGTATATTTTTATACAAATTAAATTAATGAAAATATTTACAGTCCTTATTTAAATAAATTAAGAAATATTTATTAATACACCATAGTCATCTGGCACCATGTAAATAAGATGATATCTTCAAATAACATGCTAATAGTTAGCGTACATATTTTTTTCTACAATCGTGAGAATCATCTCTCACTGATGTGTTTATCAACAGTCTTTTGTTAACGCGAGCGCCGGTGACCTTTTGATCCGTGAGCGTCTACGCTGTTACTTTAAAGAAATTGAAGGTGTACTTTATAGTTATATAACAAAGACATATCAACATACATGTCCATAGACATATGTGTTATGGTCGTGCGGGCGGGTTTCGAACCCGCGACTGCTTATCTTTGTAGTCTGGAACGTAAACCACCACACTATGGCGGTCGTTAAATTATTATTAAAAAAATATAGTACCAAACTACTCCATGTATGGCACTGTCGGACACTATCGACCATATTGGTCCGTGGGTTGGCTAAGAAACAAAAACTAATTTTATTGAAGATACTTCAATCATGAATGATAGGCATCATTAAATATAATTTCCTTAACAAAAATATGATATTCAGACTGTTTTTTTTTGTTTAGTTAGTTGTTTCTGCAGTTTTAAAGGCGCACTGAGGCATTGAGACACTGACGCCATCAAAAACAGACTAAGTCGAAGTTAAGACCTCACTTAATACAATATAATTGGTTCGAGCGATTCGGTACGCCGAGCATAAATTAGCGCGGAGCTGCCGCTCGCGGACCGCGCCACTCGCCCGTGACAGTGTTTATATTCTCAGCCTGTGACTGACTACGTTACAACGAAAAACAAATTTTGTAGGTATTCAACATTTAGGTTTGAGTTCTAGATACCTACCCAGTTACTTACGGCAATCTAACTTTTAAAATAAACAGAAACAGACCAATAAACTTACTTTAAATTTAGCATAATATTTATAAGTACCTACCAAAGTACTTAAGTAATTTTGTGTTAGGATTTTACGTAGTCCAAAATCTAATAGTCCAAGAGCTACAGTTCATTATTTTACTTTTGCTAAATAATATCACCCTTAGGTATACCAATAAAATTAGTCTTAAATTTCATCACATTTATATAGGTACGATAGATAAGGCTCACATTAGTAAAAGTTCGTTTTTGTAGTTCAGTACGGACAACAGCAAATTAAGGTTAACACTGTGGTATCTTATGCAGTTGACGTTAGGGCTAGTTTGCAACAAAAGTGTATGTAACCTGAAATGCTGGCGAATGTACTACAATTTTATATGGTTAAGTGTGATGTACATACATGTGTGTTTGGTTTGTACTTTCATTTCTCCGAATTCAGTAATTTTGTACCAAATAATTAGACAGAGTAAACACTTATACATTAAACGCTGACACTATCAATTATTTTCTACGATAGAACACAGTCAAGAAATGTGCTAGCTCCTAGACTATTTATTTTATTTGAGTAGCGCGTGTATGTTCCTGCCACGCGCCGCTCGCAACCCTGACACATTCAAGGCTACGATCAGCGATAGCGTTACGCGTTAGAAAGAGACACGCATAATCAGGAGATGAAACAACCTAGAATGAAATTCGTGCGAAGTGAATCGCACTTTATTGCGTTGCAGCGAAAGTGGCTTTTACTTTATCTTTCTTAGCACAGTGATTCTTCTGTACGTAGTACTATTATATTTTCTGTGTATCTGGCGGCGCCTACCACTTTTCAAGTAAAACCGCTTGCACAGACACGACAGAAATACGGGTATCACTTCAAACTACAAGCGACGAAAGATGCAAGAGATTTGGAACCTACGGTATAATAACTTACCTTGACCGAAATACAAGAAGTATTTTGTCACGGTGGCTTAGTGGGACTGTGGTGGGACCAGAGGAGTGAGCCCAAAATTATACCACTTGAATGAAACAAATTGGTCTCATTCATTTTCATACATCTTAAACTGAGCTTGTACGTCTTCGATTTTTAAAAATTAGGACTTGATTGGTTAAAAATAAACGAAATTCTGCAGTTTTTTTTTTCTCTCAAAAAAAAAATAATGTTTAGGAATAAAACATTTTTTTAAATAGAGATGTACGAGCAGTGTTCCAAAATATCTCAAACATGTAAAACAAAATACAATATCGGACAACATGTACGGGGTGAAAAACATTGTCACTTTATGTATGGAAGCTCGCACGCAAACTATCCTCTTCACAATAATTTTAAAACACATTTATGTTAAATTTAGAATAAAATACTTAAGCACTCACTTGTCTAAAATACAGGTAACGAGTAAATTCTCGACTTCCTTCTCGTCGATGTTCAGCTCCTTAGATATGAAGGGTATGTGGATCCTGGTGTACGGGCCTATCAGCTTGATCAGCACTTGCGTTCTGATATTCCTGAGCAGGTCCTCTATGTGTTCTCTGATGAAGGGGTCGTCCATGATGTTGTTTCTGTTAAGATAGTATGCGATTACTCATTAATACACATCATAGATTAAGGTCGGTAATAGTAGATTGTTATAGGGGAGAAAGTGACCTATTTCACTCGAGATGTTTTTGGCCCCGAACGGAGTGAGAGCGTTAATAATTCGAGAGTGAAATGGGTGCTTTCACCCGAGTTAAATATACTATTTTTCATTTCGACTGTGAGGAAAAATAAATAATGTGATTGTGATGCTATGATTAGATATTATGTCGTTTGGGGAGAGATGAAACCTCAAGTTTTTACATGACAATATCAGTTTGTTTACCTTAGAAGAAGAATAAAATATATATAATAAATAATTATAATAAAAGGACAGTAACAGCACGGAAGACAACAGAGAAAACACGGCGATATCAAATATTTCAAATCATACATTTACCTGTTGTGTTTGAGAATGGATTCGAAGTCGTTGATGTCGTTGTTCTGGTACGCCATCACCAAGTTCGTCATGGCGAGGATCTCGGGGTCGTTCTTGTAGGGCTTCGCTTCTTGCGAGTCGAACGGGTTGATGCCGGACTTCATGAGCCTGAGGTGAAAGTTTCGCATTTCGAGATATTGGCAACAATTTATTTCACGATACTGGCCATTGTTAGTCAATCAATAGCCTATTTACGCGTATGTATACTGTATACTACGTATTTACTATGAATACTTTAAGTAGAAATCAAGACCTCGCCTGCGGAGCGGTGGGGCGCGGGCGGGAAATTTCCATAAAAGTTTATACGGGAAAGGTATTTTTACTATAAAACGTTATGATTAAGCCTTAAAAGTAAATATCAAGTGAAATTATAGCAAAAATTAAAAGAAACCATAATGATATGTTAAGGATTTGGTTGCTTAGATAATGCTCAGTAACTCCGAAAATACACGATTCAAACAAATCAATGATTTTAGATTGTTATGTATCGGTATGACTGGTTAATTATGGTATCAAATCATAGACAATTTTATCGCCTTAAATAAGGTGTTATTTGTGTGGGTGTGGGCTACAGACAATGAAAATTAAACGAGTTTGAATGAGAACTCCAAGTTTTGCTAAGTGGATTTTTAAAGAGCCTCTCTCTCTCAGAGGAGTGACGGATGCGACCTTCATAGTATTTTATCTATGAAATATTACGTACAATAAGTGGGTGAATTATCAAAGGGTCCAACCAAAGCACACTGAATATGTTTATTTTAATGCTAAAAGACGTATATTGTAAGAATACTCACATATTAGCTAAGACTAAATATTTCAGACAGGTTGTCCTCCTCGGGCTGCCAGACTCGTCGTAGTTTTTGAAGGCTTCGAAAAAGTCTGTGTGCGCTTTCTCGAATTCGCCCTCGCGTAAGTGCATTTTGCCCCCGCATTCTACAAGAAAAAAATGATTTGGTTTCTGAGAGGGATTATTCCCTGCCCACCGGCATCGCTCGTGACTGGGAAATTAAATGAATATGCCCAGTTACCAACATGTCTCCTTGCTCCGTTGCCCCGTTATGCACCGAAAGCAACTGGGCCATTTTCAAATTTCCAATTGCCCCCACTTGGAATAACCTCTTACGCTAAATCATTTCAGTTTTCACTCATTAAGGTTTCTGCCCTCTACACCGTATCATACCATAATCGTAACAGGAACATGTGAGGCAAAAAAATATTATTTGCATTGAAAACCATGACTATGTATCGTGTTGTTTTTCGTGTCTTATACGCTCCTAGCCTGGTCTTGATATGATATGGTGTAGTGGGCCCAGACCTTTAGGCTTATTTAGTTTAATTAGACTCACCTCTGATGACGCCCATGATAAGTGGATGCGGTATCGCAGATTTGATGTGTAGGGACTGTTCATAGAGAGCCTTTAATTTCTTGTTGTTCTTCTGGGCAGTGTACATCTGAATCTCCAACGCATATATTTCTAAAAGCTGTGTTCCTTTCTTGAGGTCATCTTCACCTTCATCTGTCTAAAATGCGAAGATGGTATGAAATTTAACATGTAGTTTCTCATCATGGTATTTGGAACCATTGTTAGGTATTAATCAATATACTTATGGGCATAGCATGATTCACAATGTCGAAATAAGTTTCGATCAGCTTTTTCTGTCTACTATTTCATACCAAATGTTGTTTCATATTAGAATTATCCATTGGTTAGTGCTTATTTGACGATAGTAACTAACTTGCCTTTATTATTCTGCATGTTGTGCTGCCTTTTGCTCAAGGTCCACATTCAGAAATTCACACCGTCAAACAAGTATTGGAAAAATCTGAAGAATACAACTTACCTTTCTACTGCTGCTTCATTGACTACAGCAAAGCCTTCGACTCTCTCGAACACAATAAAATTGGATAGCCCTTAATAACCAAGGCATAGAAGGAAAATACATCAGACTTATAAAAACATATATACGGGGAGCAGGGCAACAATCCAACTAGAAACAGAAGGAGATATCATTGAGATTAAGAAAGGGGTACGCCAAGTAAACTCCCTGTCACTAAAATTGTTTACTTCAGTGCTGGAGGAATTTTTTCGCAACATCAATTGGACTGAACAAGGCATTACAATCATCAATCACGTGTTACTTACAAGAGGGCAGAGTTGTTTAGATCACTTTATATTAAAACTAGATAGCAGTGTATTTTTGGCGTCAATCATTGTGTTTGACAGCACTATAACTGACCATAATATGATATTTTTAAAATTAAGCAATAAAAGTACATGTAAGCCACATGCAACAAAATATAAGTCAGTTATAAACTATGAAAAGGCCCTATTGAGTCTAAAACAAAGTAGACTTGATTGTCTTCTTTTGAATGATAATCCCACAACGCTAACTAATGAATTAATAACTAAGATACAGCAGAGTCTTCTCGACAACACCGTTACAAAGCGAATATCATCTAAGTATCGCTTAATTAAACCTTGGATCACACCTGGTATTTTAAAATGCATTAGAAACAGAAACGACATGCAGCGCAAGCTAAAACTTGATCCATTTAATGAAATTTTAAAAATCACATACAGGAGATACCGTAACTTTTGTACTACCCTTATAAAAAAGTCAAAGACACAGTATGAAAGGGAACTCTTAGCAAAAAGTAAAAATAATTCAAGAACTCTATGGCAAACAATAAATAATATAACAAGCCGAAACAAAAACAAAAGTAGTAACATAGAGTTACTGGACTTAAAAGATTCGCCGCATTCATCAGTAGATTATGCGAATACATTCTTTTCAAATGTTGGTAGAACTTTGGCTGAAAACATTCCACCGGTGTTGTCTTCACAAAGGCGTTATAACTTTAATAGGTCTCACAGCTCACCAGTCAATTCCTTTGCATTTATGGCCACTGATCCTATAGAGGTATACAAGATACTCATGACCCTAAAGTCTGATAGCGCTCCGGGTTGGGACAATGTGACCACTCGGTTCTTGAAATCAGCTAATGAACTAGTGGTTCCAGTAATCTCACATTTGGCCAACCTATGCTTTGAAAATGGTATTTTTCCAGCTGCACTAAAGAAGGCAATAATTACACCCGTATATAGGAATGGTGACAAAAGTGAAGTATCAAACTATAGGCCAATATCAGTCTTGACGGCAATATCTAAAGTTATAGAAAAATTAGTGAACGATAGATTAATAAATTATTTAAGTAAAATTGACTTCCTGTCGAAATCACAATACGGTTTTCGACAGAAACTCTCGACTCTAGACGCAGTTACAGCATTAACTTCACATATTGTAGAAAATGTAGACAGGGGACAGAAGTGTGTCGCGGTATTTTTAGACATTAAAAAAGCCTTCGATACGGTGTCGGTTCCCATTTTAATAAAAAGACTGGAAGATATTGGCATTAGAGGAGTCACTCTGTCCTTGTTTGCAGACTACCTAAACGAGCGCACACAACAGGTGAAAATAGGTCAGTATATTAGTAGTGAAAACAATGTAGCATATGGTGTCCCGCAGGGCAGTGTTTTGGGACCCACTTTGTTTTTGATATACATAAACAGTCTCTGTAACATGAATATCAATGCAGGACGTGTGTTTTCATATGCAGACGATACTTCGATTGTATTTGTTGGTAAAACATGGGATTCTGTGCGTCGCGCTGCAGAAACAGGACTTGCTGAGGTGGCCTTTTGGTTAAAAGCAAACCTTTTGACCTTAAATACAGAGAAAACTAACTTTATAGCTTTTACAAATTACAATTCAACTCAACCCGATAACTCTTTTAAAATTTATATTCATCATTGCTCAGATCAAAGTTTGTTATGTTCATGTAGTAGTATAAACAAAGTTAATGAAACCAAATATTTAGGAATTGCGATTGATCAGAGGCTTTCTTGGCATGCCCAAATTGAACTTATGATTCTTCTTCTTAGCGTGTCGATGAAACCCGAGGAATTAGATCGTTGCAGCCCAGAATTCAGCCACTTGTATTGCGGATCGACTGCAGTTCATTAAATCCGCTGGCGTGCAGGTGTTGGGGCACGCCGGGCACGATGTTAAGTGTGCCATAGTTTGCACTGCACCGCAAACACAGTCCACATCGGATCTTGCCGAAAATCCCCACCTGACCATGTTCTCCTTACTTCGGCCAACCTGAGTCCGAAGCCTGTTTAAGGACTTCCAGATCGGCCACGGTAGATCATGTCCAGGAGGGAGATTCTCGACAAGTGGGACAAAGGGAGTAGGCAGAGAAGCTTTTACGCGCCAAAGATCACGTCTGGCCTGTGCGGGCTCGGTAGAAAGTGGGGCGACACACTTAATAAAACTGCGACGACTTTTTAGCCTTTGCGGCACTGAGACGTAGCCGTGCATAGGGTGCCGTGAGTCGCAATCTGCGTTTGCCCTTTCAGAAGAGCTCATTACAGCTCTGCGGACTTCCGGAGGTGCTATACCAGCCAGTGGATATAGCATTGACACGGGGGTAGGTTTTAGACAACCAGTGATGACCCGGCAGGTGTCATTCAGGGCTACATCCACTGACTTGGCATGAGCAGAGCGGCTCCAAACAGGGGATGCGTACTCGCCAGCTGAGAAGGCGAGCGCTAGCCCTGTCGTCCGCAGCACGTGCGGCGTAGCTCCCCATTTGGTGGTAGTTAGGCGACGCAATAAGTTGTTCCGCGAGTGCACTTTCTTCTTGGCGTTATCGCAGGTCTTCTTATAAGTAAGAGATCTGTCTAGCGAAACGCCAAGATATCTCGGGTAGTTGTTGTGCGAGATTGGTACCCACTTATGATTGGGAGAACGAGAAAACTTATGTGGATTTTTAAAAAGCTCAGACATATTGCTGATCAAAAACTATTAAAACAACTATACGTCGCACTGGCTCAATCCATATTGGTCTATTGTATCCCTGTCTGGGGTGGTGCTAGTAAGGTTAAGTTCCTTGAATTAGAAAGAGCGCAAAGAGCACTCTTAAAAGTGATGCATTTCAAAACCTACAGATTTCCGACATTAGATCTACATAAAATAAGTGATACGTTGACAGTTCGGCAGCTCTATATACTTAACTTAGTTCTAAACGTTCATAGGACTTTGCCTTATGATAGTACTAAAATATCCAGGAGACGAAATTACAGGGTAGCTCCCACCCCTAGAATTAGAACCACCTATGCTGGGAGGCAGTTTAAGGCACGATCTGCAAGGTTGTACAATAGGATAAACAAAATTATGGACATCTACACTAGAAATTACTACACTTGCAAAAAAAGTGTAACCGAAACGTTGAAAAACTGGACCTATGATGAGACTGAGGCATTTATAGAGCAAGATAATTAAAAATAAACTTAGTTATAACTACCTAGTTTTTATGGCATATTCACAGTGTTATAGAATCATATTTTAGTAACGTTAATGAAGCATTTCAAGTATATAAACGGCCAAACACACACACACACACACACACATATAATTATTTTGTAGCACATAATTAGAGTACTTTGTCACGATAATTAAAATCTTGTAGTCATTTCAAAACTACTCTACTGTATCTCTTTTGTTTTTGTATTATTTTCGCTAAAAATAGATCATGATATTAGGTTACCACTGTTTTGTTATTAATGTACTGTAATGGAGAGCGGGGATTTTCTAACACAAGTATTTTTTTACTTAAAAGAAATCCTCAATCGTAACGCAGAAATGTAAAACCCTGTATTGAATAAAGAATTTGTATTTGTATTTGTATTTGTATTAAAGATAAGCTACGGTTAAAAAAAAAAAAAAAAAAAAAACAATCAATAGTGAAAAACTGCAAACCTAAAATTTGCAGATGATATCATCCTCTTTGCCAACAATGCCCTACAACTGCAAGACTTTATAAATGATCTTAACAAAGCGAGCAAGAAAGAAGGCCTGGAAATGAACATTGCCAAAACTAAAGCAATGACCAATGGGTCAGAGGACCCAATCATAGTTAATGGTGATCAGAAGATCGCATATGTCAAAGAATACACATACCTAGACCAAATCATCTCAACAAAGAATATTACCCATAAAGAAATATAGGAATGTATCCAAAGAGCATGAAATCTGTACTGGATGCATAAAGAAGTAATGAAAAACAAAGAAATGAGTGTGGAAGTAAAAGGTAAACTATTCAACAAATGTATACTGACGGTCCTAACTTACGCATGCCAATCATGGGCTCTCACAAAACACAAATGAGTAAAATAAGAACATGTCAACAAAGTATGGCAGTCAACAAAGTAAGGAACAAAGCATGACCAGAAAGAGGAAAAAAGATAAAATAAGACATAGCACAATCACTGAACAGACAAAAGTACAGGATGTGACTCTCAAAATAAAAACATTAAAATGGAAGTGGGCAGGTCACACAGATAGATGCCGCCAGAAGAAAAGGTGGCAAGATGAAATTGTGGAAATAGCAGGAAAAACATGGACTAGGACAGTACAAGATAGAAAGGAATGGAAAAAATTGGAAGAGGCCTTTGTCAAGAGGCAGACAGAAATCAAAAACAAATATTGATAAGACAACTCTGTAATGGAAAAAGCTAATTTCTGAAGAGACTATAAAATAAAAAATAAATAATTATCATAACCGCTCGGCATTCCAATGGCACTACAGTGCCATTTTCTTTTTTACGGTAAACTGTCCGTGGTACTACAGTGCCCACCACTTGAAAATTATGTATTAAGTATAGTATATATATAAATTAAGTATAGTATATATTATAGTATAGTAAGTGTATTAGATTTTCAACTTTTTATATATTTATAACTATTACCTATCTACCAGTATTTTTGTTTTCGTAATCACAACTATACTTTTCTTTATATAATCGTTTTTAACGCGCGACATGTCGCGCGATTTTTATCATGCAACCGTCGCGCGATATCGCCGGACAGTTTTCCCACATCATAGTCTGACAGCGCGGACAGTCGAGTGGATAAAAAGAATATCTCTTACCTGACAGCTCTGATGCAGCTGTTTTAGTATTTTTGCTAATTTGTTGAAGTCTCCCCTATCATAGTACAGCTTGCCAAGTTTTGTGTTGGTCTTGAACCACAACCTGTCGTTTTTCGCGTCTTTGAGCGCTTCCAGTGTGGTCTCATAGAAATCTTGTAAAAGTTCCATCTACAAAATAAAATACATTATTATTATTATTATTATTATTTTGGTTCTGAAAGATGAATTGAGTAGTATAAAAATGTAGTGCATACATTTCTAGATGTTGAAATGTAGTCCAGGATGGAGTTAATAGATTTTTCAGAGTGGTTCCTTGTGACTGCACTCTTGATGTATGTTAGAAGTTGTTTGTACCTCGCCATCATTTCTGTAAAATTATTCTGCAAAACACAATAATAAAATCAATTTGAATGAATTTAAGATCACAAGTCTAATAAAGATGTAAAAAATGAATATTACTCTTATGGGGCCTTCAAAATCACACATGTCTCTATAACTTTTGAGCCCCAAATATTTAGGTATGTAATAAACAATAATTATTATGTACATAATATACACTGTTACATAAACAGCTTGATAAAGTACTTACTAATTTAAAATTTATCTTAATCATTTGCTTGAGAGCTTTGAACCCCCACTCCCCTTTATCGCCACCCTCCAGCTCCAGAACTTTCTGGAAGCTAAGCAGAGCGGCCTGCGGCTCATCCTCTTTCAGCGCCTTGCTGTTGTAGTACTGGTTCTCTAGGTCTACATCCGGCTCAGAGTTGCTGTCTTCTGAGTACTCCTACAACATAAAAATTGTGTTACAATGACTGCTAGAAGCCAGCTAACTTCTAGAAGTCATATTCATAGGCTTCTAGAAATGCAGGACCTTACAATGTTGACTGAAAGAAACAAATATAACTGTTAAGTAAAGAAAGATAAATAAGGCAGACTAAAATTAGACATGAAACTAGCAAGAATCTATTAAAATAAATCCTTAATCATACCACATAAGAATTCATAGTTGTTTGGAAACTAAAAATTTTGGTAATGGTTATTCTTAAATAAAATATGAAATGTAGCTGAATCTGTTTTATTGATTTAAGGTTGACACATTTTTTTTAAACAGGGCACTGTATCAGTTATTCACAAAGTTTTTATTTGTTTTTATAACCACAACAATACTCTTTTTTATCTATATAAAATTACAAAATAGTATTCTACTTCAATGGCCGTCTCCAACACCAAAGTAGCATTTACGTTTGTGAGTAGACTCTTTTTAAGTTATTAACTTATAAACATAACAGTTTGTATTGTTTATGAAAAAAAGTTGTGCTTGCTTGAATACAAAAACAAATATAATGTAAGTTGTGTTATACAGGTGTAAGCTGTGTGACTCTCCTTTAACTGTTTTATGTTATGGCGAATGCTGTTTATGTCTATAATTAGTGTAATGTGCTAGAACTAAGCTGTATATTAATCCTCAAGCGTATGTGAACGAGACACAATGCAAATTCTATTGTTATGCGGTTGCCCGCAACCGCTCGGGTGTTGAAGCATTAATCTAAGTAAGTGCTGTGTATATTATACTGTTGATGTACCTAAATAAATAAATAAGCTATGACCATTGCCTGTATAAAACAAACAAAACAAAGCAATCAAAAGTGGCTCCTCAAAGAAATCCACTTAAATAGTGTCTAACAGATCTTCACTATGCAATCATTAAAGCTATCATTTCAGCGTAACAGCTACGGTAACTGCAAGAATTGATACTAAAATATAGATAAAGATGCTGATCCTACGTGAAATTAAAGATAGACAACGAAGGAAGTTGTAGTACTACTTTAAGGTTATTAAGCTTACCAAGCCATAGTCCTCCTCTTCTTCGCACATATTATAGTCGTCATCGTTATCGGACATGTTAAAGATTGATTAATAATATTTATAACGTATTTTTACTACGAAAAAATCCTAAATGCCGTAAAATAAACCAATGACGGGAAACAGCCAAATTCCCGAAAGTGACGTTATACTTTTTCTGATTCCAATTTGATGTTGCGGGCAAAGACTCTCTACTCTAAGTAGTCTTACTCTTACTAATCTGTGCTAACAAATGAAACAAATAACCATTCCTTCGTTGCGATGTTGTTACGCTAGTCTATTTTCGTATCACTAACAAAATAAATTTAAGATAAAATTATGTTGACTTAAGAAAGTTGGTGAATGTGGCCGTTTGGAGTCGAACTCTGGAGCCCGTGGGGACTAAGTGTCCATTATTGTATCATTTGAATGAATATACCCATCCCTGTCACTCATAGCCCGTGTACGCGTGTGACAGGGATGGCTATATTCATATGGGTTTTGTGTCCAGAGTAAGGGGGCTGTTTGCATTCTCATGATGCAAAGGGATCTCTACTAGAAACCCAAAATCAGAAAAAATCCCAGGAAGATTTCTAAATGGGAAAATTTTCAAGTTTTTACATTAAATTCGAAAAGGTTTTGGAACAAATCTTTAGTATATACGCAATTCCGAGCTCCCAAAAATATGAAAACAGTGTTATGGATGTCGATTAAAAAATAAAACATTTTTTTTTACGTTAGATATAAATGCCTTCAGGGGGATGTTGGGTCTGCCCTGGCGCTCTAGTGCCATTCCGCGAAAACGAGTGGCTGGATGGTGCGGCTCCGCACTCGCTCCCACTGGGAGTGGGAGCGAGTGCGGAGCCGCACCATCATTCTCATGAGGGCTATTGCTAAGAGGAGAAACCGCCCTATCACCGCTTACTGAGCATCCATCCACGTCCGGTCTTATCCTAGCTTTAAGCTTTGTAGTGGTATTAGGTTAAGAATGTATGGAAACTGTTTCTGAATTTTTTTGTTTTGTGTATTCTGATTTTAAAATTACTCATTTCGTAAAAAGGAATGTCAAGCTTGTTTAAAAAATTCGACTAGCAAAGAAGAACGGACTTTTAATAGTTGGAATATGTGCTAGGAAACCTTTATTTTTTACCTGAGTAAAATTCGAAATTACAATGAACGAAGGCGGTGGCTTTTAAGATGTTTATCTCTATTGACTTATGTTATGATGTTTACACAATGTATCTATCTCGATAGTCTCGAGTAGAGTTGTTTCAGATTCTGTGGTACCATTAAAACATTCAAATTTTCTAAGAAGACCAAAGTAAGTTACTCGAACAATATTGAACGGATGAAAGTCTGTAAATTAGTGATCTGAATAGAATTATTAAAATGTGACACATTCATATCCAAAATATATAAGAAGTCAACAGTTTTATAAATAATAAAAAAACATCATTTGGGTTTTTTCCCAGTTAAAAAAAAAATCCAAATGGGAAAAATACCGATTTTTTCCTATCGCCCATTTCTAGTATCTACCTTTGCCCAGCCAACGTATAAACTTGGCTTGGCCATTCAAAGAGGTAATGTGGCTGTGGCCAGCCTAGCCTCATAGGCACCTTTCCGCGTGACTTGAATGGAGTAACAATTTTATTTGGGAGCAATTGCCGCAGGAGAACATTAATAGTCTTATCGATTCTATAAATAATAGGTGCCAGCAAGTTCTCAATAACAGAGGAAGCCACCTTTTTTTTTGTTCTACATTTTCACCTTTAGTTGATTATGCACCTTACTTTGTATGTACTCCGTACACTTTTTCGTAATTATTGTTAATTAAGATCATTAAAAATAAAATAAGAAAACAATTGTTTATTATCAAAAGGGCTTAAAAAATATAAATAAGAAAATACTTAGGATTTATGCGAAACACATTGTACATTTTGCTTAGACTTTTTTGATGTGTGTAAATTGAGTTCACCAAAATTTTAGTCAGTGTGCAAATACTAAGACATTCCGACCATCAATAAATACTGAAAAACTTTGGTTCAGGCTGCAGCAGACCGCAGGATGATGGGCTGGGATGACAATATGCCCGTGCTACTAAACTAAAAAAACTTCTTAAATGAATTTAGAATAGCTCTCATTATTTTAGGTATGGTTTTACGAGTAACGGAACGGTGCCCAGTGATGGTGTGGTTGGTTGCGGGTGTGTGGGTGTCAATGTGGTTTGCTTCACTGCCAAGAAAATTCAAGTATTTTTTTTAAATACCTACCACTAGTTGGTATTCGTTTGGCGAATGCTACACGCTCGATATTTATCGTGATATTTGGATCGTAATCCAGGATCACGATATTTATCGAGTGTGTAGTGTAGCGTATTACGTATCGTGATACGGATCGCTGGATTTCTAGAAATCCAGAAATCCACGATCTGTATCAAGTATCGTCGATAGATATCGAGCGTCTAGTCTCTAGTCGATATTTATCGCGTCAGTATTCATTCTGTCAGCGATGGAAGAGGACGCGCATATTGAGGCGGCGGAGCCCGCCGTACCTCAAACGAACGATCAAAAACACTTGAAAGAATTCATACTTGTGTTAAAAACATTACCTGAGGTATGGGACAGCTCAAATGCAGACAGTCTTAATAAAGTGAAAAGGGCGAATGCCTATGAGCAGCTGCTTGAAATTTTTAAAAATATTAAACCACGCGCAACAACTAAAGACGTTATTGCAAAGATTAACTCATTGAAATCTAACTACAGAAAAGAATTACCGGTTTGTATCTACGAAATTGACATCGCCATCACCGAATAGTGTACCTCCGCTCACGCCGTCACCGGTTTATTCGAATTCACAGTCTGTTTCATCTCCGGAAAATTGTGTTGCAAGTTGCAACCTACCCCAAAACAAATGACGTTCCAAGTTTTACTCAAATGTATGACAACAATGTAATCACTTCGGGCGTGCCTTCTAATTTGATCATAACAAATACGAACAATGTACGTAGACACAGTGAGGCAAGTTATATGTTGCCTATTCCGTCTACATCAAGCACTGATTATACTACTACAACTACAGATTATACTGTACGCTTTTCTCTTCTTACCAAGCACGGACGAGTAAAAAAAGTAAGGACTCCGCGTCACCTACATATAAAGTGAAGCACCCAAAGTAAGCCAGCATACGTGTAAATACGAAGCTACACGCACACACTGACGCAAAAGTAAGCCAATCGGCCGCCATTACCCTCTCTGCCATTGTCTGTGACAGTGCAAACCTTCGCGTATAAAAAAATGAAAAAATACCGTCGTGTATCGTTAAACTGTGTAAAAATATTACATTTTTTCAAAAAAAGTGCCAAGGAACTACCTTTCATAGGTTAGCCAGTACCTATTACGTTAATTTCTGTTCTTTTTAAAATACAAAAAATATTTATTTGGAACACAAAACCTCCACTCCACGTGATTTGCCGGTGATAGTAACAGCCAGTGTGGCCGGAAAATAAATAGGGACTTTACCCGAATAAACAGGCTAAGTGCAAGTCGGACTCGCGCACTCAAAAGCTACAAATTGGTTTTAAAGCAGTATTCTACTGCATAAACACAACTTTTTTAAGTTTTTAAATTTAACTTCAATATAATTTAAACAGTTCTTTATTTTTTTGACATTTAAATAAATTGTAGTGTTTGTGTAACAGAAAATCAAGCAAATTTATTATTATTTTGTATTCGTAATAATAATTAGAAGAGCTGGCAAGACTTTTTGACGTGACAACGTCTTAAATTAGGTTGCGGCTGGGAGTCACTTATGAAAAAGTGTAACGCTCGGTAACGTTACGATGAGTCACCGAACGAGAGAGAGGCCCGCGCGCGCAGCACTGAGAGCGAGTGAGAGGCACGCGTAAGAACGAGAGAGACAGACATAAAAAGTCGTTGTCACGTAAAACTTTCGCCCGTATACCGACTTTACAGGCAACCATTTTTTTTATTTACATAAAAATATAATGAAATGTAACTAAAAGAGTTACAGGTATGTAATTTATCTAGCCATTCCGATATCAGGTTGGCGACTTACATTATTTTAATTTTAATTGTGGTTTTGAAAGGCACATTACTTCAAATTTTACGCACATTGCTCACTTGCATAAACGAGTAAAATTTGCACTGTTGTCTCACTTCTGCCAAGTGTTTCCTCTCTTAAGATTATGATTAATTGTTGAAGTGATGTTAGCAAACAAAATAAAGGGAGTAATATTTGTGTCAACTGGTATCCCCGTGACGCACACACATACAACATAAAAGTGGCTTCACTTGCTAGTATCCACGGGTTGGAAACGGCCATAGAGATGACATAGAGTTAGTGGGCAGCGCATTATAATCTATGCAAAAATCAGGAGCCACTATTTCGCACAGACTATATAGCGATACGACATCTGGTGATAAAAATCAGAACTAAAAAAAGTATTTTAATAAGGGTTTCCACTTTTGGTATAATCTCCCTGAATATTAGGGTAATTATAACGGTGAAAGGGGAAATGAGTAGAGAAAATATTTAAGGAATAATATGATTTTTGTAAATAAAAATGTAAAAAACAACAATTTTAAGATAATTATAGTAACTTTTGACATACTAAACTCAACTGTCGGTATCATCATTAAACTGCTTGCATATGCTGGTGTATTACATCAAAAACAAGCTTTGACTATTTTATGACTATTTTATTTTATTATTTTATGGCCCTTAATGCATTATTTAGAAGACAATACAGACGATTTCATCATATTTTTTGACTTTGGTTACTCTGGAGCGGTAATTTTTTTACTAATGCTTAGGGAAAAACATATTTAGTTGTTGGCAGCCCTATCTGACATTGAGTTTTCGACACGGGTTGGAAACGGCCATAGAGATGACATAGAGTTAGTGGGCAGCGCATTATAATCTATGCAAAAATCAGGAGCCACTATTTCGCACAGACTATATAGCGATACGACATCTGGTGATAAAAATCAGAACTAAAAAAAGTATTTTAATGAGGGTTCCCACTTTTGGTATAATCTCCCTGAATATTAGGGTAATTATAACGGTGAAAGGGGAAATTAGTAGAGAAAATATTTAAGGAATAATATGATTTTTGTAAATAATAATGTAAAAAACAACAATTTTAAGATAATTATAGTAACTTTTGACATACTAAACTCAACTGTCGGTATCATCATTAAACTGCTTGCATATGCTGGTGTATTACATCAAAAACAAGCTTTGACTATTTTATGACTATTTTATTTTATTATTTTATGGCCCTTAATGCATTATTTAGAAGACAATACAGACGATTTCATCATATTTTTTGACTTTGGTTACTCTGGAGCGGTAAATTTTTTACTAATGCTTAGGGAAAAACATATTTAGTTGTTGGCAGCCCTATCTGACATTGAGTTTTCGAATTCGGCCGTTTATTTATTTGCATTTTCTATTAAGTTCTTGCAAATTGTTTTAATTGTTAATAACCAAATCTCTTTTATTTGATATTTATATGCCGAGATTCTGCGTGATTCCGGAGTGCCCATCCAACAAGAGGAAGTCTATCAGGACGTTTCGGTTGCCTCGTACTGATCGATTGCGAGCAATTTGGATGGAATATCTTATTCCTATTGTTCCCGAACTAGCATCACTCACTAAAGATCAGCTTATTCACTGCAAGGTTTGTACTAAAGTTTACATTTATCGATACACATGATATCTCTGAAATACCTAGAAATTGATACACTTGCCTCTAAAGCGAAGAAAGATCCTGTGTAGTATCATAACACACCTAGTAAATTATACTAAGAAAGCTTTTTTCAATAATCCTGATGAACAGAAGATCATCTTGTTATTCTCTATTCACTATTCTACAGTCATAGCACTCACACCCTGTGTATGTTTATTTTATAGGTTTGCCAACTTCATTTTGAAGAAAAATATATACAGAACAACAGAAGGCTATTGATTTGTGGTCCAAAATTGTTTACACCAGCAGAAATTCTTTCGAGGCAGCCAACCTAACCATTTCCTTCACTATGTGAGTAGTTCAAGAACTTTTTATATCCTGTTCAGTGAAATAGTATGAAAAAGGTATCAATACAAATAATGTAAGCTTACTTATCTACACATACTAAAGAAGCTACAGAGGTGTAATGTGCTGCCATAAATTTATTCATCAAATTACTTTTCATATTGTGTGAAACATTTCATACTTGCCCGCTTGATCTGAAATAATCATAATAAAATGGAAAGTTCTAAAGATTGAACAAATAAAATGAATCTTTGCAGATGTGAGAAATGATCATTCATATACATCGCCTTGTTATACAAGAAATTCTGGCCCTGACGGTATATATTTTTCTTAATTTTCATGAATAATTTTACTAGTCTTGGTCATTTTCGATTTTCTGGTGTTGAATTATCCAATGTCTTGCAGATGTGATTAGGAAGGTGATCACAATCACCCGTGACCACAACTATTGTTTGGGTAATAATTGTAGAATTTGGTTGTACAATTCTAAACATCTAGTTGTATTTTATACAGGGTGGTTTTGTATGCTAGTTGTAGGAAGAAAATTTTCAATAGACACAAGAATTTCCAAAAAAAATTAGCCTTAGTATTAGTAGTATATAATCTAACATATTTAGGTCAAAGCAGACAAGGTGAGGTTTAATATATTTGTGTTGGTAAGCAGTAGATTGTAGCATTAATTTCAAACAAATACAAAGTCAATGAATTGAAAACAAAACAAATATTATCATCAATCATAACGGATATTAAAGGATGTGTGATTATTAATTATCAACAAGGATTACCGGTGCCTTACATAAATGCTAATGCTTCGTAGAATTGGTTTGTGTAGAAGTTTAGGGTTTGTTTACAAACTGCTCTGGTAAAGCAATGATATTAATAAAAAAGCTATAGCAAAAAAAGTTTTTCTGCTAATACTTTAATATACTATACTTTAAACGAGCAATTCTTGTATAAATAAATAAATATATATATATACCTGTATGTACCTGTACCTGAATGGAGAAATGGCGATGGTTGCAGGCAAACTAAGGAGGCTGTTCCGGAAGCATCGAAAAGGCTTGCCCGCAACCTCATCCGATTACCAAGAGACAAACTACGCTTAGCCATAGGCACCATAACTGGTCATAGTCTCTTAAACAAACACCTTTTCACAATAGGTGTCACAGACAGCCCCCTATGCAGAGGGTGCATGGGGGCGGAAGAAACACCACATCATGTGCTCATGGAGTGCACAAGTGTGGCAGAACAACGGGCAAATATTCTCAAATCCCCAGCTACTTTCCCAGAGGCCTTTTGCAACCTGAGCAGGTTGCTAGCCTTCTGGGAAAGCCTGGGTTGGTTAGAATAGAAAGGAGGGACATACGCACAATGGCCCAATCATGAGGCTAAGTGCGGAAATCACCCCAGCCAAACTAACTAACTAACTATACCTGTATTTATATATTTTCGTATCTCGGAAACGGCTCCAGCGATTTTCGTGAAATTTTTAATACTGGGGTTTTTACGGCAAAAAATCGATCGGTTTTATTTTCAGGAAATGATGATAATCACCTTGTTTTCAGTCACTGAACAACTACTACAAAATCATTTGAATGTGAAGCTAAATTTCGCTTTTATTCTCAATGTTTCGATAGCTCAGTTGAAAGACGCGCGCTTCAAAATCTCGGATGCTTGGGTTCAAATCTCAATGGATACAATCTTTTTACTTTTTTTCAATAAAATACCGAGCAAAGCTCGCCCACCCAGATATTTTATTATAAAGCTGAAGAGTTTACACACCCACCTTTATTTATTTTTTCAGGTGAATTCTTGGGACAACAGGAAAATATTGTGCTCAGTTGTCTTTGATGAAGTTGCTCTAACTCCTGGACTTACTTTTGTGGAGGCAGAAGACAGAATAGATGGCTTCGTGATCTTTGGCACAGCGGAAAAAAAACTATGCGATCACGCTCTTTTTTTCATGGTACGTTTTACACAATATTTATAAAGGCATGTAATTATATTTTAATATTAATATACCTCATATAGTTTAGGTAAGGCCTTTGCCCAGCAGTGGGACGTTACAGGCTCACTTAACTTATTAATCGAAAATATACTGTGGTAAAACTACGTCAAGTGGCAAAGGACGTGAAGAAGGTGTTGTTAACATGACGGCTTAGTAGATTTTATCATAATATATTTTATTTGTAAATTAATTTTACTTTTGTACAAAATAATAATGATTGCTGAAAAGTTCCATACCCATTTAACTTATTGATTACTTTTTAACCGAAGCTGCGAAGACGAGAGTAAAAAAAAATTCACTTTTGATGTCATATTTTCATCTTTTTCAATCCATAGGTCCGTGGGATAGTCGCATCCTGGCGACAATCATTTGCTTCCTATTTGTGTGAAGGTGCTACCCCTGCTGCGAAACTCAAGAATATAATTATTAAAGGTAATTGTTATAAAAGTATCACTCGTCCCTAATTTATATTCCACCTTTCTCTTATTAACAATTCTCTGAATAAACTAGCGGTCCCCCGCGGCGTTGCTCGCGTACATTTCGGATATCCCGTCAAATGTTTCAATGCAAAAACTAAACCTCTTATTATGGTTACTACGGTCGAGGTCTCTGCCGCCTAACCACTTGCTCGACGAAAATCGCATGCGCACACTACACATAAACGGGCTTCACTTCAAGCAAAAGACGACGCGTGGTGAATGCAATTTTGGTTCTTGAGGTGGTTAGGCGGCGGTGACCTCGACAGTACCTCCTCGCAGAGTCCAGTACAGTGACCATGGTGTCTATCTACGTCTTGTAGGGTTACATTACTGCGTTGTAAGCAAAAATAAATACCGAGTCGGGCGCGCAGCCAATACACGCCAGTCGTCTCCCGCTCGTTCTCGAATCTAGACACCTAGGCATACTTACTAGGCTCGTAACATTTAAGTTATTTTCGGACTGTGTAACCTCCAAATTAAGAGACAATATACCCGGACATTCGTGAACTGACTCTGTTGTTTTCGTCATTCCCTAAAACCTTCTGATAGTCTCGGAGTGTAGTAAATACCGCGCCCACACACACACACACGCGCAATAGTCTCATGCTGTTTAATACTTCAGAGCCTTTCCTAAGAAATAATCTATCTTTCACATTATTATAATCAGTTCAGTTTCCTCGTTTTATAATATTATAGTAGGCGAATAAATAATAGCTACTTAGTAGGTACCTAAATGGTAATTTATATATTTACCTAAATGGTAAATTACTCAGTGAGGACTAAATCCAACTAGAGTTTTTTGTGAATATTTCATGCATGTATCTAACGTCGCGACGTTGCTGCTCTTATTTAAATCTCAAAAATACTGTTCAGATACCAGCTCTTTTTAAGGTACCTGAATATTGCGGTATCCATATTTTTTTGAGACATGCTTTTCTGATACCCATATTACGCGGTATCGTAATTTCAGGTATCCTAAAAATACCGGTTATCGGTCCCTGGTTCAAACAAACAAACTCTTCAGCTTTCTTATATTAGTATAGATATTCTCTATTTTAAAGGAAGGTCAATTATTATGCCAGGTTGTGATAGTTGTGTTATTTTTGTTTTAAATTACAGGATGTATTACAAGCAGTCACTGAAATTGGCTTACGACCCAAAGTCCTTGTATGTGACCAGGGCACCACTTTTCGGTCCTGTTTCAAGCAATTGTTGGAAGATGCAAGTAGATGTAAAGAGCAGCAAAGGTTGTCAGGTAAGAAACTAAAACAATTTAATGATTTCGGCAAACCCTCATCAACTTTTCAAATTGTAACTTTTTTTAGACAACCAGGTCCTTATCAATGGACTAGTGCTCAACATTGTATATGACCCTCCACATCTTATAAAAGGAATCCGGAACAATTTCCTCGTGAAGGATATCCTATTCCATGGAAAGTTGGCCAAATGGAGTGACATAATAACAGCTTACAAAGCTGACTGTGAGGTAAATACTTTGAGAAAATTTAAGAATTTGCAAAATGTAGGGTATTTCTCTCGTGGTAGCATAAACAATTCTACCATTTAATTTTTTTGAAAGGTTCAATTCTCTCTTAAGCGGTCGTTTAAATATTATTTCAGGTCGGAGATATACGTATGCTGAACAAGTTGACCGATGAGCATGTGATACCTGAGAAGATAAAGAAGATGAAGGTCAAAAACTGCACACAAGCACTGAGTGAGAAAACTGCTGCTATGTTGCAGTACAGTTCCAAATTTGGTAATCATTTTTAATTATTTGGGTTTATTGTACACCCGAAATCAGTGCAACCAGTGTGATCCTGCGATCTTTTTAAGTTTTTCTGCCAATCTTGTTGGTGGATTTCCGCTGTGCCATTCCAAATACTTAGTTTCTATTCGAAGTTTGCTTCCAAAGTTGAAGATTGTTGTTCAATAGTATACTTTGCATGGTGGTGCCAAATTTTTGA
This sequence comes from Pyrausta purpuralis, assembly GCA_963924145.1. NCBI lineage: Eukaryota > Metazoa > Arthropoda > Insecta > Lepidoptera > Crambidae > Pyrausta > Pyrausta purpuralis. The sequence continues at coordinate 23,439,582 of OZ001659.1, forward strand.
AGGTGAATGAAGGTCGCAAGGTTAAAATTATTTTAGCAATCAAGCATACTTGGTTGCTTATTGTTCTTTTGAAAGAAAGAAAGAAAAGTAATTTATTTGCTTCACTACAAAACACAAAAAATATAAACATAAAAATAAAAACATATTATAAATAGTGAATCCAAATTGGTTTCCACTCAGCTTTATTGCCTTGGCAAGCCATGGCGCTGGTTTTCAGTGGAGACCATTGAGGTTGAGATGTCACCACCAGACCATATTAAAATTAAAATAAAGAAAAACTTAAACAATCACAAAAAATCCAATGTTGTACTTACATACTAGGTATTATTAATTAAATAACAAATCAGACGTGCCACGAGCATGCATGCGTGCGTGCGTGCGTGCGTGTTTAACTTTTGACCTTTTGGCTCTCGATTAGAAAATCTCCGATACGGTGTTTAAAGGAAACTAAACAATTAATTCAATATACTTTTCAATATACATTTTTATTAAAAATTACTAAATAAAGCATTTGGTACATAAAAATATTGATATTGGTGCGCCCAAGAAATTACTGTCCACATTTAAAAAAAATATCAATAACTATTAAGGTTTTTAAGTTAGGTTATCTTTACCAAGTATATATTATTGTTAGATCCTGTGGTATCCCAGTGCAAGGCAAAGTTGTTAGTAATATGCCAAAACATTTTTTTTTATTAATACACTAGTAGTTAAGATAATAATATGCATATTCGTTAAAGTAAAAAAAATATTAACAGGCCATCACGTGGACGGCACACCAGTGAGCAGCACCATGAAGACCACGTCCGAGCTGTTCTTCGACCGGCTTTTCGACAGCGTCAATGGCGCGCGCGGCGCCCCGCCAGGGAAGATGCGAGGACCGGTAAAAGAGGTTGAGGGCGTATCACGCCATATCGAATTTTGGCAAGAAGCCATTCGAATTCTTTCTTACCATTTGTATTTTGTGCAGCCTGGTACGGTCCAAAGAATGTATGTTCCGAGCTTGAATAGCTGGATCATCACCCTTAAGAGTTTCATTTCGATTTGGTCGGAATTGAAAACTGAAGGTGTGCGACTATTTTACACCCGTTCTATTAATCAGGATCCGCTCGAAAACTTCTTTGGCCGCATTAGAGCTTTAAATTATAGGAACAATAATCCAATCCCCTACACGTTTCAATGTAGTTTCAAATCACTTTTATTAACAGACATGTTGGGCCCTCAGTCACAAAATACTAATTGCGAAGTCGATGTAAGAGAGATGTTGATTGATCACAATTTTTTCAGTGACGAGAATACTAATGAACCTCTTTCTGTTGCAGGTCCCTCCTCGAGTATTTTCCCTGCGTCTGGGCTTGGTGAAGCAGAGGAAGAAATTCCGCTGCTTCAGCAAGCCCGGATGGAAAGGCTGAACGTTCATTCGTCAGCTTTTACAGCCGGATACGTAGCCAGAAAACTTAAAAAAGCTATTCAGTGCCCAAACTGCAATAAAACAATAGTCACTAGAGACATTTTACCGATTCATTCTTTTATTGAACTTAGGGAGCGTAGCTTACTAAAAGGCAAAAACCTTTGCTACCCTTCTTCAAAATTTGTTGAAATCTTTCGTGAATTAATTAAATTAATCAATAAACATTTAAACGAATTTGGTCATATGCCAAACATAGCTTACAACATTCGACAAAATTTTCTAAATTCTGTAGACACAAATTTTATGGGTTGCTCAGATCATCATTCTATATTAGTAGATCAGTTTGTAAAAATCGTTTGTCGGGTTCAAATACACTATTGGTGTAATGGTATAAATAAAATCCTTCGCGGTTCATTTTCAGAGAAACTTTCAATCCGTTTAAACAAACCAATGCAACGTATGGCCCTGAATAAATTTAAGTCTTCTAGGCTACGTAAGAAAGTCAATAAATAATGATTACCAGTTGATTTTTGTAAATATTAATTAAGTGTACATATTTTGTTTCAGGTTCGGAGGGGATCATGAGAGCCGCAGCCGTCTAAGCGTACAAGATCGAAACGTGGCTACACAGCTACCAATTCGAACCTCCACGCTTAGTTGATAGGATGGGAGAAGGTCATGGTGTAAATTTTACTTTAATTCTGTTTATTTTGTTACAGGTTCTGATGAAAGCAGTCATTCTTTTCTAATTGGACCTAGCAGCTGTTGAGATACGGGGTTCTTACCATTTGCATTGCACGGGGCCATTTAGAAAAGAAACGCAGAGATGTCACTTAGTGTTCCAGTGACATCTTTTGTACTTCTTAGGTGTAGAGGAACACCTCGGGGTTTTTAGCCGGTAAAAGTCCGGCATAACCACATCTTTCCCCGTAGATGTGGTATCCATGAGGATTTTCCCTGAGTTTTCAATGTTATTATTATTTATGTTTTCTTCTTCACTCGTTACTTAATTAAGTTCTGTATTTGAGTTTTTTTTATAACGTTAGTTAGGCAAACTTAGTCGTCAAATGCTTAGTAATGATTCTGTAACAACTGTCACTATTTGATGTTAATTGTACACTTATTGTAACTTTCACAAAACCTGAAGGATATTATGATGATGCATATATATCCATATATATATACATATGATTCGCGGACTCATCATTATCATAATATCCTTTTTGTCTTGTTACTCATTTGTATGTATTCCGCATGTATAAATTAATAGGAGTTTAGCTTTTTTATATTTTTTTAAACCTATGTTCTTTTTTATAATAATTTCTCTTTCATGCTAGTTAATCAATAATCTATTTGATAAGTTAGTAGTAGGTAGTAGTTAATCAATATTCTATATGATGTATCTCATCGAAGTATTCTAAAATTACTAGTATGGTGTACTGTGTGATTTTGGCATTGTTATTAGCCTATAGTTTTAATTAAACCTTTATGTATTTTTTTTGTTATTTTGTTGCAAATAGTTTTCTTTAATGTTGATACTGATTTAAGTTTATAACAGTCGAGCCGAATCCTAAAGTTACGTATGGCAGCTCAACCACAGGTCGCTAAAACCTTGTTACGTCGCCATCTTTTCAAATCAAAATTCAGAAATACCAACTAATTACAAACAATAGATATACATCATAATGTATATTTATTGTTATCATAATAACTCTAACCTAAAAAATAATGTTTTCTAATATTATTATCATTTTTAATGCTAGAAAATTGAAAATTAAAATTGACAAACCTCATACGTAACTTTAGGATTCGGCTCGACTGTAGCTTAATTCTTGGCTTAGCTTGACACTATTTTTTGAGACAGTCTGTATAATTTATTTGGCTGAAATAGTTAATATTTTTAGTAAGTTAATAAATTGTACAATATTGAACGAATAGGTCTCTCTATCCACAATAATATTATAAATGCAAAGTGTGTGTGTGTGTATAAGTGCAAAGTCTCTAAATCTTAGATCTATGTACTGTCGAGGTCTCTCGCACCTTATAAGAGCAAAAATGTTTTTCACCTAGCGTCGTCTTTTATTTAAAAATACGCCCGTTGTTGTGTTAGTATTTTATGCTTTAAAGTGGTTAGTAGGTAGACACGAGTGCGAGAGAACTCTACCGAAGTTTAGTCGTTGTATGGTTTGTTTTTATAATACTTCAGATGCAGTTATCAGTTGAATCCAATCGAGATAGCAATTGATTGTAAACAACGATGAAAGGGATAAATAAAACTACATTGTACATTTTTTCTCACAATTTAACGGTTAGCTATAAAATTAAAACTTAGGAACTTATGATGAAATCTGTAACGACGCTTTATGGTTTGTGTTAGGTGTGAGTGTACAATAATTATGTCAGTCGTCACTCTACTAAATGTAGTTTGTCTTATTTAATGTAGGTTAGTTATTATAGCTCTCCAATTGCACTCTACGTATACATAATTATTGTAAACTTTGAATATTTATGATACGTCTGAGCAATTCCGTTCTGCATTATATTTTTATTGTATTTTTTAACAATACAAGTTTTTCCAGTGTTTCTGACTGTTTTATTTTCAGGATTTGTCACACTAGATGCGTTCTGCGGTCAGGTCAATGTTGCTCGTTCTTAGTGTGGGCTGAAATTAATTTGAACTGATCGCAGAACGCATCCAGTATGACAAACCCTTTTTCTGAGCCAAAAATAAAAATAAAAAAGTGAGCAAAGATATAATCTGTGCCAGAGAAGCCATGATAAAAAAACAGCTGTCATCGGTCGTGCGCGAGCTGTCAAAATTTTCCACTAACTCAGGCGCCCATAAAGGGCCGTTTCCTATCTGTCTTTAGACATACTCTTACTAATCTGTGGTTTTCGAATCGCCGTTTATTTATTTGCATTTTCTATTAAGTTCTTGCAAATTGTTTTAATTGTTAATAACCAAATCTCTTTTATTTGATATTTATATGCCGAGATTCTGCGTGATTCCGGAGTGCCCATCCAACAAGAGGAAGTCTATCAGGACGTTTCGGTTGCCTCGTACTGATCGATTGCGAGCAATTTGGATGGAATATCTTATTCCTATTGTTCCCGAACTAGCATCACTCACTAAAGATCAGCTTATTCACTGCAAGGTTTGTACTAAAGTTTACATTTATCGATACACATGATATCTCTGAAATACCTAGAAATTGATACACTTGCCTCTAAAGCGAAGAAAGATCCTGTCATAACACACCTAGTAAATTATACTAAGAAAGCTTTTTTCAATAATCCTGATGAACAGAAGATCATCTTGTTATTCTCTATTCACTATTCTACAGTCATAGCACTCACACCCTGTGTATGTTTATTTTATAGGTTTGCCAACTTCATTTTGAAGAAAAATATATACAGAACAACAGAAGGCTATTGATTTGTGGTCCAAAATTGTTTACACCAGCAGAAATTCTTTCGAGGCAGCCAACCTAACCATTTCCTTCACTATGTGAGTAGTTCAAGAACTTTTTATATCCTGTTCAGTGAAATAGTATGAAAAAGGTATCAATACAAATAATGTAAGCTAACTTATCTACACATACTAAAGAAGCTACAGAGGTGTAATGTGCTGCCATAAATTTATTCATCAAATTACTTTTCATATTGTGTGAAACATTTCATACTTGCCCGCTTGATCTGAAATAATCATAATAAAATGGAAAGTTCTAAAGATTGAACAAATAAAATGAATCTTTGCAGATGTGAGAAATGATCATTCATATACATCGCCTTGTTATACAAGAAATTCTGGCCCTGACGGTATATATTTTTCTTAATTTTCATGAATAATTTTACTAGTCTTGGTCATTTTCGATTTTCTGGTGTTGAATTATCCAATGTCTTGCAGATGTGATTAGGAAGGTGATCACAATCACCCGTGACCACAACTATTGTTTGGGTAATAATTGTAGAATTTGGTTGTACAATTCTAAACATCTAGTTGTATTTTATACAGGGTGGTTTTGTATGCTAGTTGTAGAAAGAAAATTTTCAATAGACACAAGAATTTCCAAAAAAAATTAGCCTTAGTATTAGTAGTATATAATCTAACATATTTAGGTCAAAGCAGACAAGGTGAGGTTTAATATATTTGTGTTGGTAAGCAGTAGATTGTAGCATTAATTTCAAACAAATACAAAGTCAATGAATTGAAAACAAAACAAATATTATCATCAATCATAACGGATATTAAAGGATGTGTGATTATTAATTATCAACAAGGATTACCGGTGCCTTACATAAATGCTAATGCTTCGTAGAATTGGTTTGTGTAGAAGTTTAGGGTTTGTTTACAAACTGCTCTGGTAAAGCAATGATATTAATAAAAAAGCTATAGCAAAAAAAGTTTTTCTGCTAATACTTTAATATACTATACTTTAAACGAGCAATTCTTGTATAAATAAATAAATATATATATATATATATATATATATATATATATATATATATATACCTGTATTTATATATTTTCGTATCTCGGAAACGGCTCCAGCGATTTTCGTGAAATTTTTAATACTGGGGTTTTTACGGCAAAAAATCGATCGGTTTTATTTTCAGGAAATGATGATAATCACCTTGTTTTCAGTCACTGAACAACTACTACAAAATCATTTGAATGTGAAGCTAAATTTCGCTTTTATTCTCAATGTTTCGATAGCTCAGTTGAAAGACGCGCGCTTCAAAATCTCGGATGCTTGGGTTCAAATCTCAACGGATACAATCTTTTTACTTTTTTTCAATAAAATACCGAGCAAAGCTCGCCCACCCAGATATTTTATTATAAAGCTGAAGAGTTTACACACCCACCTTTATTTATTTTTTCAGGTGAATTCTTGGGACAACAGGAAAATATTGTGCTCAGTTGTCTTTGATGAAGTTGCTCTAACTCTTGGACTTACTTTTGTGGAGGCAGAAGACAGAATAGATGGCTTCGTGATCTTTGGCACAGCGGAAAAAAAACTATGCGATCACGCTCTTTTTTTCATGGTACGTTTTACACAATATTTATAAAGGCATGTAATTATATTTTAATATTAATATACCTCATATAGTTTAGGTAAGGCCTTTGCCCAGCAGTGGGACGTTACAGGCTCACTTAACTTATTAATCGAAAATATACTGTGGTAAAACTACGTCAAGTGGCAAAGGACGTGAAGAAGGTGTTGTTAACATGACGGCTTAGTAGATTTTATCATAATATATTTTATTTGTAAATTAATTTTACTTTTGTACAAAATAATAATGATTGCTGAAAAGTTCCATACCCATTTAACTTATTGATTACTTTTTAACCGAAGCTGCGAAGACGAGAGTAAAAAAAACTTTACTTTTGATGTCATATTTTCATCTTTTTCAATCCATAGGTCCGTGGGATAGTCGCATCCTGGCGACAATCATTTGCTTCCTATTTGTGTGAAGGTGCTACCCCTGCTGCGAAACTCAAGAATATAATTATTAAAGGTAATTGTTATGAAAGTATCACTCGTCCCTAATTTATATTCCACCTTTCTCTTATTAACAATTCTCTGAATAAACTAGCGGTCCCCCGCGGCGTTGCTCGCGTACATTTCGGATATCCCGTCAAATGTTTCAATGCAAAAACTAAACCTCTTATTATGGTTACTACGGTCGAGGTCTCTGCCGCCTAACCACTTGCTCGACGAAAATCGCATGCACACACTACACATAAACGGGCTTCACTTCAAGCAAAAGACGACGCGTGGTGAATGCAATTTTGGTTCTTGAGGTGGTTAGGCGGCGGTGACCTCAACAGTACCTCCTCGCAGAGTCCAGTACAGTGACCATGGTGTCTATCTACGTCTTGTAGGGTTACATTACTGCGTTGTAAGCAAAAATAAATACCGAGTCGGGCGCGCAGCCAATACACGCCAGTCGTCTCCCGCTCGTTCTCGAATCTAGACACCTAGGCATACTTACTAGGCTCGTAACATTTAAGTTATTTTCGGACTGTGTAACCTCCAAATTAAGAGACAATATACCCGGACATTCGTGAACTGACTCTGTTGTTTTCGTCATTCCCTAAAACCTTCTGATAGTCTCGGAGTGTAGTAAATACCGCGCCCACACACACACACGCGCGCAATAGTCTCATGCTGTTTAATACTTCAGAGCCTTTCCTAAGAAATAATCTATCTTTCACATTATTATAATCAGTTCAGTTTCCTCGTTTTATAATATTATAGTAGGCGAATAAATAATAGCTACTTAGTAGGTACCTAAATGGTAATTTATATATTTACCTAAATGGTAAATTACTCAGTGAGGACTAAATCCAACTAGAGTTTTTTGTGAATATTTCATGCATGTATCTAACGTCGCGACGTTGCTGCTCTTATTTAAATCTCAAAAATACTGTTCAGATACCAGCTCTTTTTAAGGTACCTGAATATTGCGGTATCCATATTTTTTTGAGACACGCTTTTCTGATACCCATATTACGCGGTATCGTAATTTCAGGTATCCTAAAAATACCGGTTATCGGTCCCTGGTTCAAACAAACAAACTCTTCAGCTTTCTTATATTAGTATAGATATTCTCTATTTTAAAGGAAGGTCAATTATTATGCCAGGTTGTGATAGTTGTGTTATTTTTGTTTTAAATTACAGGATGTATTACAAGCAGTCACTGAAATTGGCTTACGACCCAAAGTCCTTGTATGTGACCAGGGCACCACTTTTCGGTCCTGTTTCAAGCAATTGTTGGAAGATGCAAGTAGATGTAAAGAGCAGCAAAGGTTGTCAGGTAAGAAACTAAAACAATTTAATGATTTCGGCAAACCCTCATCAACTTTTCAAATTGTAACTTTTTTTTAGACAACCAGGTCCTTATCAATGGACTAGTGCTCAACATTGTATATGACCCTCCACATCTTATAAAAGGAATCCGGAACAATTTCCTCGTGAAGGATATCCTATTCCATGGAAAGTTGGCCAAATGGAGTGACATAATAACAGCTTACAAAGCTGACTGTGAGGTAAATACTTTGAGAAAATTTAAGAATTTGCAAAATGTAGGGTATTTCTCTCGTGGTAGCATAAACAATTCTACCATTTAATTTTTTTGAAAGGTTCAATTCTCTCTTAAGCGGTCGTTTAAATATTATTTCAGGTCGGAGATATACGTATGCTGAACAAGTTGACCGATGAGCATGTGATACCTGAGAAGATAAAGAAGATGAAGGTCAAAAACTGCACACAAGCACTGAGTGAGAAAACTGCTGCTATGTTGCAGTACAGTTCCAAATTTGGTAATCATTTTTAATTATTTGGGTTTATTGTACACCCGAAATCAGTGCAACCAGTGTGATCCTGCGATCTTTTTAAGTTTTTCTGCCAATCTTGTTGGTGGATTTCCGCTGTGCCATTCCAAATACTTAGTTTCTATTCGAAGTTTGCTTCCAAAGTTGAAGATTGTTGTTCAATAGTATACTTTGCATGGTGGTGCCAAATTTTTGAAGGTGAATGAAGGTCGCAAGGTTAAAATTATTTTAGCAATCAAGCATACTTGGTTGCTTATTGTTCTTTTGAAAGAAAGAAAGAAAAGTAATTTATTTGCTTCACTACAAAACACAAAAAATATAAACATAAAAATAAAAACATATTATAAATAGTGAATCCAAATTGGTTTCCACTCAGCTTTATTGCCTTGGCAAGCCATGGCGCTGGTTTTCAGTGGAGACCATTGAGGTTGAGATGTCACCACCAGACCATATTAAAATTAAAATAAAGAAAAACTTAAACAATCACAAAAAATCCAATGTTGTACTTACATACTAGGTATTATTAATTAAATAACAAATCAGACGTGCCACGAGCATGCATGCGTGCGTGCGTGCGTGCGTGTTTAACTTTTGACCTTTTGGCTCTCGATTAGAAAATCTCCGATACGGTGTTTAAAGGAAACTAAACAATTAATTCAATATACTTTTCAATATACATTTTTATTAAAAATTACTAAATAAAGCATTTGGTACATAAAAATATTGATATTGGTGCGCCCAAGAAATTACTGTCCACATTTAAAAAAAATATCAATAACTATTAAGGTTTTTAAGTTAGGTTATCTTTACCAAGTATATATTATTGTTAGATCCTGTGGTATCCCAGTGCAAGGCAAAGTTGTTAGTAATATGCCAAAACATTTTTTTTTATTAATACACTAGTAGTTAAGATAATAATATGCATATTCGTTAAAGTAAAAAAAATATTAACAGGCCATCACGTGGACGGCACACCAGTGAGCAGCACCATGAAGACCACGTCCGAGCTGTTCTTCGACCGGCTTTTCGACAGCGTCAATGGCGCGCGCGGCGCCCCGCCAGGGAAGATGCGAGGACCGGTAAAAGAGGTTGAGGGCGTATCACGCCATATCGAATTTTGGCAAGAAGCCATTCGAATTCTTTCTTACCATTTGTATTTTGTGCAGCCTGGTACGGTCCAAAGAATGTATGTTCCGAGCTTGAATAGCTGGATCATCACCCTTAAGAGTTTCATTTCGATTTGGTCGGAATTGAAAACTGAAGGTGTGCGACTATTTTACACCCGTTCTATTAATCAGGATCCGCTCGAAAACTTCTTTGGCCGCATTAGAGCTTTAAATTATAGGAACAATAATCCAATCCCCTACACGTTTCAATGTAGTTTCAAATCACTTTTATTAACAGACATGTTGGGCCCTCAGTCACAAAATACTAATTGCGAAGTCGATGTAAGAGAGATGTTGATTGATCACAATTTTTTCAGTGACGAGAATACTAATGAACCTCTTTCTGTTGCAGGTCCCTCCTCGAGTATTTTCCCTGCGTCTGGGCTTGGTGAAGCAGAGGAAGAAATTCCGCTGCTTCAGCAAGCCCGGATGGAAAGGCTGAACGTTCATTCGTCAGCTTTTACAGCCGGATACGTAGCCAGAAAACTTAAAAAAGCTATTCAGTGCCCAAACTGCAATAAAACAATAGTCACTAGAGACATTTTACCGATTCATTCTTTTATTGAACTTAGGGAGCGTAGCTTACTAAAAGGCAAAAACCTTTGCTACCCTTCTTCAAAATTTGTTGAAATCTTTCGTGAATTAATTAAATTAATCAATAAACATTTAAACGAATTTGGTCATATGCCAAACATAGCTTACAACATTCGACAAAATTTTCTAAATTCTGTAGACACAAATTTTATGGGTTGCTCAGATCATCATTCTATATTAGTAGATCAGTTTGTAAAAATCGTTTGTCGGGTTCAAATACACTATTGGTGTAATGGTATAAATAAAATCCTTCGCGGTTCATTTTCAGAGAAACTTTCAATCCGTTTAAACAAACCAATGCAACGTATGGCCCTGAATAAATTTAAGTCTTCTAGGCTACGTAAGAAAGTCAATAAATAATGATTACCAGTTGATTTTTGTAAATATTAATTAAGTGTACATATTTTGTTTCAGGTTCGGAGGGGATCATGAGAGCCGCAGCCGTCTAAGCGTACAAGATCGAAACGTGGCTACACAGCTACCAATTCGAACCTCCACGCTTAGTTGATAGGATGGGAGAAGGTCATGGTGTAAATTTTACTTTAATTCTGTTTATTTTGTTACAGGTTCTGATGAAAGCAGTCATTCTTTTCTAATTGGACCTAGCAGCTGTTGAGATACGGGGTTCTTACCATTTGCATTGCACGGGGCCATTTAGAAAAGAAACGCAGAGATGTCACTTAGTGTTCCAGTGACATCTTTTGTACTTCTTAGGTGTAGAGGAACACCTCGGGGTTTTTAGCCGGTAAAAGTCCGGCATAACCACATCTTTCCCCGTAGATGTGGTATCCATGAGGATTTTCCCTGAGTTTTCAATGTTATTATTATTTATGTTTTCTTCTTCACTCGTTACTTAATTAAGTTCTGTATTTGAGTTTTTTTTATAACGTTAGTTAGGCAAACTTAGTCGTCAAATGCTTAGTAATGATTCTGTAACAACTGTCACTATTTGATGTTAATTGTACACTTATTGTAACTTTCACAAAACCTGAAGGATATTATGATGATGCATATATATCCATATATATATACATATGATTCTCGGACTCATCATTATCATAATATCCTTTTCGTCTTGTTACTCATTTGTATGTATTCCGCATGTATAAATTAATAGGAGTTTAGCTTTTTTATATTTTTTTAAACCTATGTTCTTTTTTATAATAATTTCTCTTTCATGCTAGTTAATCAATAATCTATTTGATAAGTTAGTAGTAGGTAGTAGTTAATCAATATTCTATATGATGTATCTCATCGAAGTATTCTAAAATTACTAGTATGGTGTACTGTGTGATTTTTGCATTGTTATTAGCCTATAGTTTTAATTAAACCTTTATGTATTTTTTTTGTTATTTTGTTGCAAATAGTTTTCTTTAATGTTGATACTGATTTAAGTTTATAACAGTCGAGCCGAATCCTAAAGTTACGTATGGCAGCTCAACCACAGGTCGCTAAAACCTTGTTACGTCGCCATCTTTTCAAATCAAAATTCAGAAATACCAACTAATTACAAACAATAGATATACATCATAATGTATATCTATTGTTATCATAATAACTCTAACCTAAAAAATAATGTTTTCTAATATTATTATCATTTTTAATGCTAGAAAATTGAAAATTAAAATTGACAAACCTCATACGTAACTTTAGGATTCGGCTCGACTGTAGCTTAATTCTTGGCTTAGCTTGACACTATTTTTTGAGACAGTCTGTATAATTTATTTGGCTGAAATAGTTAATATTTTTAGTAAGTTAATAAATTGTACAATATTGAACGAATAGGTCTCTCTATCCACAATAATATTATAAATGCAAAGTGTGTGTGTGTGTATAAGTGCAAAGTCTCTAAATCTTAGATCTATGTACTGTCGAGGTCTCTCGCACCTTATAAGAGCAAAAATGTTTTTCACCTAGCGTCGTCTTTTATTTAAAAATACGCCCGTTGTTGTGTTAGTATTTTATGCTTTATAGTGGTTAGTAGGTAGACACGAGTGCGAGAGAACTCTACCGAAGTTTAGTCGTTGTATGGTTTGTTTTTATAATACTTCAGATGCAGTTATCAGTTGAATCCAATCGAGATAGCAATTGATTGTAAACAACGATGAAAGGGATAAATAAAACTACATTGTACATTTTTTCTCACAATTTAACGGTTAGCTATAAAATTAAAACTTAGGAACTTATGATGAAATCTGTAACGACGCTTTATGGTTTGTGTTAGGTGTGAGTGTACAATAATTATGTCAGTCGTCACTCTACTAAATGTAGTTTGTCTTATTTAATGTAGGTTAGTTATTATAGCTCTCCAATTGCACTCTACGTATACATAATTATTGTAAACTTTGAATATTTATGATACGTCTTAGCAATTCCGTTCTGCATTATATTTTTATTGTATTTTATTAACAATACAAGTTTTTCCAGTGTTTCTGACTGTTTTATTTTCAGGATTTGTCACACTAGATGCGTTCTGCGGTCAGGTCAATGTTGCTCGTTCTTAGTGTGGGCTGAAATTAATTTGAACTGATCGCAGAACGCATCCAGTATGACAAACCCTTTTTCTGAGCCAAAAATAAAAATAAAAAAGTGAGCAAAGATATAATCTGTGCCAGAGAAGCCATGATAAAAAAACAGCTGTCATCGGTCGTGCGCGAGCTGTCAAAATTTTCCACTAACTCAGGCGCCCATAAAGGGCCGTTTCCTATCTGTCTTTAGACATACTCTTACTAATCTGTGCTAGTATCGCGGTGCGGAGTCCTATCTTTTTTACTCGTCCGTGTTACCAAGGTGAATAAATCTAAAATTAGTTGTAGGTGGTTTGTTTACATATTGTGATTCGTACCAATAAATAATTAAAAACATTAAAATTATATCATGAAGTTTTTTCTTACCTTTATATATTCCCGTAGAACATATGTAAGTGCTTCACAAGTACTAATGATTGCTTGACTCACAGATTCGGATGACATTATTCCTGCAAATCTCATATTTTTAAAATATCTCCCTGTTGACAGATAATGTAAAGTCAGAGCTAGCTTTTCTCTCACAGTAATAGCCTTTCTCATTATTGTACCTTTTTTAATCAAGTATGGAGTAATCAACTCCAGCAGATGTTCAAAGCGAGCATCGGGCATGCGAAAATAATTTTCGTAGTCATCCATTTCTTGGTATTCCCGAATCTGATTTAATAAATTCAGATGTGTATATTTTTCTCTCTGTTTAAACCAACATTTCGCCCATTTTTTTCGCTTTGAACGTTTTTTCAATGCTATCGCTAATATAATAGCAACGCAAGCTTTATTAATATTATCACTCATAGTTTATAATATTTGGACCAAATACGAAACGAAACGAACAATATGAAACGCACAAGTGTACTCAATGAAATTTACCGTCGTACTGACGCGATTCGTATCGTATGTGTAGTATACCAAAATATTACTCGATAAATATCACGGTAAATATCACGATAAATATCGAGAGTGTAGCATTCGCCTTTGATGGACCCCTTAATTTCACTTATTCCGATGCTTGTTGAATAGGTAGTATAGGTATACACATGTTTTCAATTTCCAACATTTGGGGAACACCTTTCAATAAACCCGGGCTTCTCTCAAATATTTTGGAGTGATTTCTAATAAAATGATTGGTTAAACGATCGACCAATGATGGTTACGGGTTTTGTAGCTTGTTTTAGGCGGGAAAGTTTTTTACAGAAATCTCGTGGAACCTTTGAAAAATATTACCAAAAGTACATAAAACAAGATTTAAAGGAAAGACACGATTACATAAAATTATTATTAAAGTTTTCTGTTCACTGAAATATTCATGATTTTGCATTTTCTTAAATCATGGTGGGAGTAGATTATTTCCCGCTGTTTATATAGGATCAGCTGTGAATGGTTCAATGAACTTTGAAGTATAGTTCCGAAAACGCTACATGCAAAATACGTGGAAAACTTTTATAAACTAGGTGTCTCTTTATTTTTCTGTAACAATCTTAAGGAATAGTTTTTGAACGTAACAGAGATATAAAAGTCTATTTTACTACATTCATACACACTTCAGAAGAGATTTTTGTTAGAGGTTCGAGTTTCTATTTTGTTGAGTGATGAATTCGGACCGTAGCTATTTCCCGCCAAAACAACGTCATTCAATATTGAAAGCGGTCAAAAAAACTCGTACCCTGACTGAATCAGTAAAATAAATTCGTTCAACTCGAGTAATCTTCCAGTATAGTGGCCTGGCTCTTCGTCCATTGTTAAAGCATTCAGTGAACTTAATAATTTACCAAAATGACTACTATTAATGACAAAGAAAACCTTACAAACGGAATCAACAATGTTCACATCAAGGTATGTTATTTGTACGTTTACAAAGGTAATTACTATAAACGTATATATTTAGTACATACTGCATGTTGTATTGTAACTTAATATATTTAATTGTCACTTCATTGTCACATACTTACCGCGACATATTTACATCAAGTCTAGATTTGTTTTCAAAAGCGCTAACCTCAACGTAGCATGCGTGCGATTTTTATTGGATCGGTCGTACTGACAAATCAATTGTTACAGTCACCAGTTAAAAACAACATTCTGACTCAACGAAACGAGAACGTGTCCGATGATAAAATGGAAGTTGAGAAGGAGCCCAAGGAGGCAGAATTCGACCCCCAGTTGGAGCCGCTGCTAAGAGAGAACCCGCGTCGGTTCGTTATCTTCCCGATCAAATACCAAGACATCTGGAACATGTACAAGAAAGCAGAGGCTTCTTTCTGGACTGTAGAGGAGGTTGACCTATCTAAGGTTAGTTTATCCTGTTTTTGTCAACATCATGGTATTTTCCTTACACTAAGGCTCTAATCCAGATAATTGCAGTACTAATTGTTATTGTGAACAATCCATTGTGATTTTCTTGTAAAATATCAAATTATGTTGGATTATGTTGCTCATATTTTTTTATTAAACCTATCTACAGGATTTATCTGACTGGGAAACCCTGAAAGACTGTGAGAGGCATTTCATCAAACATGTGCTGGCCTTCTTTGCTGCCTCAGATGGAATTGTTAATGAAAACTTAGTAGAGCGCTTTTCGCAAGAAGTGCAAGTGACTGAAGCTAGATGCTTCTATGGATTCCAAATTGCTATGGAGAATGTTCATTCTGAAATGTACTCATTACTCATTGACACATACATCAGAGACCCAAAGGAAAGGTGTGTATTTTTATTTATCAGAATTGTATCATAATGTATCATTGACTTTAAATACTGTTGAATCTTTGTGTAAATACTGTTGACTCAACACATTTCAGCTGCTTCCATTATACATGTAGTTACATGTTCCTATCTAATTGCACTTTATCCTGTTAAAAATAATAATTTCAATGTGTGTAATCAAATGAATGCCCAAGTAGGTTGTTTGTGTGAGTCATAATAATTATCATGTATTTTTCCACCAGGGATTTCCTTTTCAACGCTATTGAGACACTGCCATGTGTGAAAAAGAAAGCTGACTGGGCACTTCAATGGATCGGCAGCAAGACCGCGACATTCGGCGAGCGTATCGTGGCGTTTGCCGCCGTCGAGGGCATCTTTTTCTCGGGCAGTTTTGCATCCATCTTTTGGCTAAAGAAGCGAGGTCTGATGCCTGGCCTGACTTTCAGCAATGAACTTATATCTAGGGACGAGGTGAGCTTTCCTATCATACTGTGTCAGAACTCATGTACATTTTATCTGTGACTGTAAAGTGTTGAGATAAGAAAAGGTATTTTTCAAAATTAGGTCATGTTATCTTTATGACATCAGCATTGATTTTCCTTACAGATTTCATAATCTATTGTTTCAAGTCTTTTTACACCATATTTACTGTTTTCTGTAAATACTTAAACCTGGTTATTTTGTACACAGGGCCTCCACACAGACTTTGCTTGCCTCATGTTCAAGCACTTAGTCCAGAAACCGAGCAAGGCGCGCGTGCTGCAGATAATCAAGGACGCGGTCGTCATCGAGCAGGAGTTCCTCACAGACGCGCTGCCCGTCAGGTTGCTAGGCATGAACTGCGAACTTATGTCCAACTACATCGAATTTGTCGCGGACAGGCTACTCGTGGATCTTATTGAAGAAAAGGTTTGTAGAAAATTAATGTTTCACATGATAGTATGCATAGAAGTTGATACAGTTTTGCAAGTTCTAACATTTGTGTTCTGTTTCAGCACTACAACACCAAAAACCCATTCGACTTCATGAATCTCATCTCCCTGGAAGGCAAAACCAACTTCTTTGAGAAGAAA
Source organism: Pyrausta purpuralis (assembly GCA_963924145.1). NCBI lineage: Eukaryota > Metazoa > Arthropoda > Insecta > Lepidoptera > Crambidae > Pyrausta > Pyrausta purpuralis. The sequence continues at coordinate 23,456,390 of OZ001659.1, forward strand.
GTAGGAGAATACCAGAAGTGGGGAGTCATGGCTAATCCTATTGACAATGTATTTACTCTTGATGCTGAATTCTGAATTGTTTGACATTGAACACAGATATTTCTGACTACAGTATTATGATCCTAATTCCAGTTTATTGACTTAAAAATACTGACATACTCCACAGACATAGATTTAGGGATATTTTGAATATCGGTTGATCCGTAGTTACTTACATATTCTGTATGCAATGGCTGAGACCAATTCTCTTATTTTTAAGATGAATGCATGTACCTGTGTCTGACTGATTGTATGGTTGAGAAGAGTGCTTTAATGATAAAAGATATTATTGTGTATTTTGATATGAAGTAATAAGTGCCTGCATTTAGCAGTAGACATACTTAATTTCTAGATTTAATCCCTCAAGTGTATGTGAACGAGACACAATGCAAATTCTATTGTTATGCGGTTGCCTGCAACCGCTCGGGTGTTGAAGCATTAATTATAATTTTTAGACATATTTAGTTGTATAAAAAATCATTGTGCAAATGATGGAAGTGTGTGATAGTAATATAATACTAAAGAATTAATCTTTTTTATGAATAAAGTATATCTTGACAAGACTATCTTTCTAGTTTCTATTTTAAAAATTCTATGAATAAGGAATTTTGCCAAAATGCATGCTTATTAACCAGATTATTAAAAATAATTCCCAGTTCTTAGTGTCCTGTCTTTAGACCTGTCTTAAAAAGTGCGATGTGATGCATTATTGAAGTCTCCTCTCATATACCCACCATATATACCAGAAAGTTTTAATGGGTAGTAGAAAAAATACCCAGATTTCAAACAAATCACATTTTATTAAAAATTACGATTTAGACACTCCTTTCCACAATGATACACCTTAGGACGTATTGGATACAAACAGAGAAAGAGATGCGATACAAATTACACGCACACGGCATTCACCCATCTTATTTTACCTTTTAATTACATATTGCAATATGCCTACAGAGGAACCTTGAGATAGTAAAACGGGCTACCCATCCATATTGAGCCCGATACGCTTTATAAATGTCGACGAGGCGTCTTGTTGACTCATCATTATTAGGTACCTACCTACCTATCATATCATCAGTATACTAAGAAGCAACGGTTACACCAGCAGTCAGGTCATCAGTCTTGTCCGAATGATCGTGTAACCTACACGCACAATGGCCTAGTCTTGCTGCTAACTGCAGGAAAGACCCAAGCTAAACTATTTTCTTCTCTTTTATAGCAAATCTGTGATGACATGTCACATTCGCCAATGTTACGTGAGTAAAGTTTTTACACTGTTGGGAAACAGTCAAAGTAATAGTTAAGCCGCTCAGAGAATGCTTATTGACACAAAATGCATGGAAATAATGGCAAACTTCCGGACTATCACTCAAAATTGAAAACATCAGGATAGCATTTTCTGAGCGGAATAATTATAACCTACACGGACTGACTGATTGATAAAAAATAAACCGTGATAATAGTAGGAGTAGAACCGTTGCCTAATACGTCATCCATATAAAACGAGCAGCACAATGTTGTCTATCCCGAGGTCCCCTAGTGCGGTGCCTAGCGCTGCTTGTTGGCGACGAGGCGCCGCAGCAGCCGGTGGCCGGACAGGAACGTGAGCCCGCCGAGCGGCAGCAGGTAGCGCAGCGTCTCGAACATCGACAGCTGCAGCCACAGCGCGCAGTACAGCAGGAGCGACGCTGCAATATGAGAACACTGTCAGTACAAAGTACCTTCATAAAAATATGATTAGTTCAGAGAGATTTCAAGGTATCAGCAGACTTTTAACCTATTGAACGCCAATGACAACTTTAGTTGCAAAAAGTTCCCGTAACTGAGACGCCATTGATAACTAAAGTTGTCTAAATTTTGCTAGTATTATAACAATATTTTTTTTTTTGTACAGGCCGCCATACTGAATGTAAATTGTATTTTAAACATTGTTATTAATGTTAAAATACATTGTCAATTAACTAGATGATTTCCCCGCTTCACGGTCATGAAGCGAGGTCGAGATCAAACGGATGACCATTTATAACTTTATCGATGGTTTCATGAATATTTGCATGTGCTTTGTATTTACTCCAATGGGAAATGATTACCTTTATATTATAAAGATAGGACATAATCGATAGTATCGTTTCTGATATTGTTAATATAGTTTGCGCCGTAAAGACTCCCATTCTTTCGATAATATTGATATTAATGTTATATAACGTCACCTCGTTTTAAGTGATAATATTTAAAGGGCCGATACAACACGATACAAGAATCATTTTTTTGTAAAAACACTTAGGGTTTTCATGCGCTAGTTTTTGAGAAAATTTCAGATGAAAGTGTTTTTTTTAAATTTATTTTTTTATTAATTAAGGTTTATATTAAATAAAAATAGGGAATAGGCATTAAATTAAGAAAGGCGATGCCAATGACGTACATAACATTAAAAATCTACAGGAGGCTGTTTAAAAAAAAACTGTTCAAGATAATTTTAAAAAATAAAATTCCGATTTTCCAAAAACTAATGATAGTATCGTGTTGCTATGATGTTAACAAAGACACAGTTAAAATATTATCACCTTATATTTTAGTTTTTGTTCAGCTATCGAGCGGCAACACTAGCCTTGCCTCACACACACACTGCAGTACCGTAGCGTATCACTCACCTCCGAGCGACAGATGGAAAATCAGCGAGCTGAGCGCGAAGGGGAAGTTGCCGAAGTTGATCCCCAGCCGGAGCCACAGCAGCAGCAGCAGCAGCAGCGGCGCGGCGGCCGCGGCGGCGAACACGTCGGACACGAGGCGCGCGGGCCGCGGCTCGGGCGCGCGGAACTCGTGCGCGATCTCCGGCCGCGGGCCGCGGTGCCGCGCCGAGCTGAGGGGGAGCACCTCGCCTGCGCACCAGAACGGTGTTCAAATTATTAGCTATGAAAAATCTGACTGGGAATGACCACCACCAAATTTTTGGTAACTACGAGGTAAAATAGAAATATGTTTATTGACAACAACACTTAAATCAATAACCTTAACTTAACATGTAATAGAAAGCACCTTAAATCTCTCAAATTATCAGAGGCTCTCAAACTAGGCTATGCCTGTATTTTGGGAGACCAGTAAAATTACTTGACTAGGTTGTGTGGCACGTTCTATTCCAGTGTGTGAGTGTGTGTGTTTGTGTGGGTGAATATGAGTGAGTGTTTGGGTGTGTGAGTGAGTGTGTGGGTGTGTGAGTGAGTGTGTGTGTCGGTCTGTGTGCATGTATCTATGTGTGTGTGTGTGTGTGAGAGAGTAATTGATTGATTATGTTAGCTATTACAGGCTAGTAGCTCAGTTTGTGCATAGTCGAGTGAGCAGAGTTATTGTATTATGCGTCTCTTAGCTTCGTTTGTGGAGCAGTTTTTTAAATTGTAGATAGCTGCCAATCTGCCATGTTGTTATATTAAGCAACCTGACAGTACCTAGGAAACCGCTTCGCAAAACTTTTCCTAACAGCAGACCGAAATTTCGCGGAATGAAACAGTTTGTCGATTCGCTGTTGCTTTAGCGGTGGCGTGAAAGTTCTGGGTTATCATCTTGCACTGACTTTTGTCATAACGGTCACGCAGAGTCTTCAAATAGACAATTAGATTGTCCGACTAATACAGATAGCTGATTATGTTTTTAAAAAAAACTTTCAAATCATTTTTTCCAGCCTTGCAATATTTTCCAACGCAGACGGCCGACTAGGCTTGTGGCCGTCATCAATGGATGTGATGTGATGATCAGGCTTGTAAAAGTCCATGTTATTTGTTGCCCAACGCTTATCTACGGCAACAAACACGTTCGTTCGCGTTTCGTTTAACATGCTTTGAACGGTTTTTCCAGCTTGTTTCGGAATTTTAGCAGAGCACGAAATCCAAATTGCTACGTAATTATAATTAACTTCCAGGTTTACTTCTTAGTTGGTCTATTACTCGTAAACGAATATAACTATGAGGTTAGGATTTGACATTTACAGTTCTCGAGAGCTCGTGAACATGAGAGAATCAAATCAAATATTTATTTTCGCACTCCTTTCCGCGGCTTTTGGACCTCCCCTCATACTTTGTTGTAAATGTATGTGCGGGTAAATTTTCTTGCAATAAAACCGAGTAATAACTTTCGTTTGCGTTAGGTTAGGTTCTTTTTACAGCTGAAAGTTGAGACGCGAGTAGGCGCCTAATTGTTTTGTAACACATCAGTTGACTAGTTGAATATCTAACTGCAGTTCTGAGAACAAAAAAGAATTCCTTTTTTTTAATAGATAGGTTGCTTTTTTATCTCCTTTGGGGGTATCGGTCCCTAAAAAGGACTATTACAAAATATTGATGAATCGTGTCGCCTTATGTGTTTAAGACTCAACTGCCTCGGTGGCGCAGCGGTTAGCACTTTAAAACGTCGGCTGCGCCAGAGGTCCCGGGTTCGATCTCCGGGTCGGGCTAAAAGAATATATATACCTGAGTTTTTCTGTTCGGACATTCTTAGGTAGCCCGGAGTTTGCAAGTTGGCGGTGTTTCACGCCGGTGCCTCGGAAAAGCACGTTGCGCCGTTGGTCTTGCGCCTGATCTCTCTCCGGTCGTGTCAGATTGCTGTCCCATCGGGCTATGAGAGTGAAAGGAATGGAGAGTGCACCTGTTTGCGCACACACTTGTGCACTATAATATGTCCCGCGTAGTCGGTTAGTCGTTGTGACTGGTCACCGTAGTCGAAATAGTCTAGGGGTCTATTAAGCCAGATGTTCCTACTGTTCGTTAAAAGACCCAGCTTAGTTATTGTGAAATGACATGTAGTTTTATCAAGGATCTGACTATTTATCACTTTTACGTGTTCTTCCATATAAAGTTAGTTCAAAAAATTAACTGTTCTATGTTCTTAATTCAATAACAAACCCATTTATTATAAATATAATCTTTTGAAAAGATTCTAAAACTATGTAATAACTTATTTAAAATAAACAAGTTTTGTTACTATTTGGCACATAGTACCTTATGTATCTAAGACATATTTTTTCCGGAATATCTGGGTTAAGTGGCCTCACCGAGCGCGTTGGCGTCTTGTCCGAAGCTGAGCAGCAGGTCCCCGAGCGGCCAGGCCACGGGCGCGGCGGCGGCGCTGTCGCCCACCAGCAGGCTCAGCTCGAACGCGCCGCGGGCCGCGCGCACGTGCTTGCCCAGCGAGCCCACGTTCTGGTAACAAAACGTTTTAATAAACGTCTGTTCCTTTTTGCTTGTCGAATATTGGAAACAATCTTTACATTCCTTTTTATCAAAATAATTCATTTTAAAATAAAATAAACACAAAAATCATCAAGTACATACGTAAATCCAGGGCTTGAAACCGGTTCAAGATTTACCAGTATTATAACGGTTAAACCGGTGTTATCGTAAAATTCCGTTCCAAAGCGGAACCAAATAAGAGTGACACTGTGAACCCAAATAAACCGGTTAATTCCTAGCCGCTTGCGACTCGTTTTTTGACCAAAAATTCCTCGAAAGAGGTTATTTCCTTTTGCCATTTTATTGTTTTTATAATATAATTAACATTTACAAAAATATGCCGAACAATTACGTCAGTACGTATCTGAAAGGATATATAAACAAAATACGTTTTATTGAATAAAAACAAACGTTAATCAGTTACCGCCCGCAGATCTTAACGAAGTTGAGGTGGTTGGCCTACCTGAACGAAAAGTTGAACCGGTTAATGAAAAATACCCATATTTATCCAAACCGGTTTAAGAACCGGTTCAAAAGAACATAACCTTTTTCAAAAAGTTCCACCTATATTTTCGTTAACCGGTTCAGAAAAAATACCGTTTCCAAGCCCTGGATAAATCATCGATTAACACTGACATTTTCCTTATCAAATAGTTAATGAATTTTATTCATTGATATTATTTTAAAAGTTATAAAAATATTTATTACAATATTCGACTATCAAAGAAAAACGGACTTTAAATTTCTTTTTTTTATATTGGAAAACGAGACTGGTACACTGGCTCTTTTATTGCCAGTAATGGTTAAACCATCCGAAATTGACAATTGTTGTCGTTGAAGAAAGGCTTTAGAGATGATACAATTTTGAGAAAAGTTTGCGCGCATTCGCCCATACAATAAATGATAACGTTTTTTACCCTTTAAATGATTACCGATTTCGCTTTTGTTTACATATTTGAGATATTTTCAAAAACAATGCTCGGGTCTTGATTTAAAAAAAAAAGCAAATACTCATGGCGTTGTTTTGTTCAGCCACTTCCCTGTCGCCATTGACTGCACGCACGAAGGCCTGCTCCACCGTAACTGGCTTTTTCCACTTGTCATTCACCGTGCAACTTTGGGTCGTATAACGCGGAAGGTCAAAGGGAAGGGAACACTCACCAAGTCGACCTTGTACGCTTTAGTATTGTCGGGTTCAGCCACGAAGATGATCTCGTCGTCCCCGTTGGCCACTCGCACGAAGGCCTGCTGCACCGTCACCGGCTTGTTAAACTTGTCGCGGACTGTGAACTTGAGGGTCACTCTGAGAAAAAAAAATAGTGATTAAAAAGACGTTATAGAAATGAAAATTGTTTGTTAAACTAACTGGATATATGTAAACCTCATAATTCGAGAACGGATGGATCGATTCATATGATTTTTACTTTGTTGTGAATGTCTTGGCCCCGAATAGACTGATCTGATACTCAAATAGTATGAAATTTTAACGACATAATATACATACAAGTCTATTTTATCACCTCTTGTTTTAACTGAATAATTGAATTTTTGCACGACTGTGAGCAGACTGAAAACATGTAAATATTATCTTTAGGTCTTTTAAAATGTCATAGAGGTGTCTAAAACTATTTTCTAAAAGTCTAACGTTTGAAACACTCCCCGAGTGGTAAAATGGGCGCCTTCTAACTTTTAAACCAAGTAAGAAAAAAAATGAAAAATACTTGATGTAAATCTTAACAAACTTTCAACAAAAATCGGTTTGAACGAGATTGAACCAGTAGTTTTTCAGATATAGCACATTTTCAGCGGCCGCAAATATAACTTTGTCTTTCATACAAACACTATGAAAACCAGTTATTTTTGCAGTCAACAAGTAAGAAGACCTCTAATTTTTAAGTTGGCACGGAACCTCTTAATGCTCGAGTCCGTCTCGCACTTGGTCCGTTTTTCTCCCGAAATTCGCCACAAAACAGCAACAAAGCAAAACTCACTTCTGCAGATGATCTGCCTGCAGCTTCTCGGCGAGCCTGTTGGGGAACGTGACGCTGGTGACCTTGGGGCTGGTGGTGCCGTCCACGTCGCCCACGCCCACCTCCGCGGAGGGCACCGCGATCTCGCCCAGCACTGCGATGTTCAGGTTGGCTGCCTTGCCTGCCGCACTGGTTCAACAATTCAAAGATTAACTCATTTCTGACGACCTCCGTGGTCGAGTGGCTAGCACGCTGGTTCTAAGCGACGCCATCTCGTGAGGTTCCGGGTTCGATTCCCGGTCGGGTCAATGTAGAAAACTATCTTTTCTATATTGTCTCGGGTCTGGGTGTTGAGGTACCACCGTTGTGTCTGATTCCCAGAACACAAGTGCATTGGCTACTTACTTTGGGATCAGAACAATGTATGCAATTGGGCTTTATTGTTGCAAACTCGACCAGGTATGATCTTGTCAGCGTTTCAGCGTTAGCACTTAAATAAGTCATAATTATTTATTTGTCATAAAAGATTCTCCAAAAGCACCATCCACTTAATTGCAATAATATTGATGGATCGCATCCGTTTGGAAGAAATAAGTAAGAGATAATTATTATTTTATAAGTTTACTGAGTAACTTGCACTGTTGTTATGCCTGTTTATTAAATATTGCTAATTATTGTTATCTTGAGTTATGATATTTAAAAAAAACAGCTCTTTTCAATTCTAACCCTCCCGTTTGAATTATTATTCTATCTCAACTGCTCATAAAATAATAATTACAGTAATCTATAAATGAACAGATGGTAAGATCACAATCTAATGCCTTTATATTATGTAGCCTGCCCTACCCTGTGCTAGGTCTAACAAAAAAACCAACCAAATGTCAAAGTCTTACCTCAAAGCAATCTTGTACAACCCATACTGCGCCTTAATCTTGCTAAGATTAAGCACGAAAGTCGTGGGCTCGTTCGGCTTCTGCGTCAGCGGCTGCTTGGACAGCACCACCACGTCATCGGCGAGCCGCGTGCCGGACTGCGCCACCACGTCGTCAGCGCGCAGGCCGGGCACCGGCCGCCCGATCAGGTCGCTGATCGAGATCTCGATGCTGTCAGACTCCGATGTCACGTACTTCTTGCCTTTGATCGAGATGCTGATTGGGGTCGGCTGGTGGGGAAAAGTTGGATTATGGAATTGATTGGTAAAACATATTAATTGTTATAAAACCTTTCAAGTGATTTGAGAATAATATTAAATTATTTAGTTTCTTTGCTGGCATTGTAAGATTAATAATTGGCGGACTTAATGCCTCCGCAGTCAACCGCTTGGGAACTTTAAATACCGTCTGAAGAATTAAAAATAGTTAGATACGGAAGGAATTGTTCCTTTTTTGTTGCTTTTTAGGGTTCCGTAGGCCAAAAAGGAAGCCGTACAGTTTCGCCATGTCCGTATTAGCGTCCGCAATTCAGCGCAGAGTGAGGTGCTAGAAAACTGTAATTTGGCATGGGTATGTATTTTAATCTCCCAGCTAAAGCGGTAAAAAAAATGAAAAACTTTTTTTTTGGGGTACCTCTCATACAAGTAACCTGGGGACGATTTTTTGTTATTGTCCAAACCAATCGTTGGGATATCGTCGACTAGGTGTTTTAAAATTATTATGAATTTGCTGTATGTAAAAATATGTATTTTTTTGATATAGTGTCTTGTTTCCGTAACGTTCAGTTTTAAAGGGGTAGTTGTTGTTAGAGTTCAAAGTCCCCACTCTCTCCCAACTAAACGGTAGTGTGTAAAAAAAACTATAGCAGCTATGATAGGTAAACAATTGACAAAGCTGTAGTCCATAAACTTATAGCAAAATAATGTTCATGGTAATTTTCGAATTTAAAAAAACTTCAAAACGAGTTAAGATATGAAACTCAAACTTTAGTCAAATATTGAATTTGATTGAGACAATCAATTCAAGCTGTAAAATAACCAAAATTGTGAGTAAGAGCCTTCAAAAGATACAACCGGTTTTGTCTCATAATTTCGGATGTTTTAAGGAAAGGCCCGTCATAACGACTATCCGACTGCGCGGGACATATTATAGTGCACAAATGTGTGCGCAAACACAGGTGCACTTTCTATTCCTTTCACTCTCATAGCCCGATGGGACAGCAAATTGAAACGACTGGAGAGAGATCAGGCGCAGGACCAACAGCTTTACGTGTTTTTCCGAGGTACGGGGGTGAAATACCGCCAACTTCCAAACTCCGGGCTACCCTAAGAATTTCTAAACAGAAAAACCCAGGTATATTTTTTGGCCCGACCCGGGGCCTCTGGCGCAGCGGTGGCTTTAAAGTACGACCCTCTTACCGCTGCGTGGCAAAACAAGTGGCAAATAAAAAAAAACGATTGACAACAGATCACACAGATTTATTCCATTGGAAAATCAATAATACAATAATGGGTGCCCAAACTAGCAGAGTTTCAGCTTATTCAGTGGATGCGGCATGCAAGAGAGCTTGTCTGAGCTGTCCAGCGCTTATATATATTTTTTTTTTTTTAAAACTGTTAAGAACTTTATATACTTACATAAAAAGTCATTTTGGGTGCTCATTGTCTGTTACATTTTTTTTACCAGGTTTCAACCATACGGAAGTATGTAACGTAAAGAGATCAAAAACGGCATGAGATCGAAACAGGATAGCAAACACCTCGCCTCGGATCGCGTTTACTACAACAACGGGCTGTCATTTGCAAGAAGGACTGTTCGAACAGTCCTAATAACAGGATTGGCGGATAATTGACCACTATAACTATCGGGCGACTAGCATAGCATAGGAATGGAAAAAACCCACAAATCATTTTTTTTGCGGTACAGCAAGCGAGCTAAAACTACCAACACCAGGTAGCCTCTTCGTAGCTTACTACCTACAGCGTAGTTTTTCGTAGATAAGCGCTAGCTACGCGCTAGGGTGCGAGTTTTCCTATTAGTTTTGTAACTTTTTTTGAATGTTGTGAAGAGGTTTTCTAGTATAAAACTTGCTCGGAATTTAAAGAAAACATTTTTTTAGATTATGCATAACTCATATTATCATCCCTGAGTTGGATGTCACTGACCAAAACAACACCCTGTATTTTCTGGGTTCAGATGTTTTTACAAAGGAGCTTGACTTATGTAGGTATGTATTGGTATAGCTTCTGTGTGAGTATACTCGTACCAAATGGGATATGCATGATTTATTATGTAACGATAAAACTCAAGTCTTTTCGTCAGCCAGGGACCCAGAAAATTGTGAAAATGAAATGTTAAAAGTTGGCGACTAGAGTAGAATCTAAAGCACATAGAGGATACTGTATTCGCATGTAACGGGTAAATAACTATGAAATGCTATCAATTCATTTTAAAAAAAATGCGAAACTTCGTCTAAGAAAACCATGGCTGAAATGGTTCTAAATGGTTTATACTACTTTCAGCCAGGGTTGGCCTGGATAATTATTGTGATAATTATCTTGATAATTATCGTTGATAATTATCATGATAATTACGTATTGATAATTATCGTTGATAATAACGAGCAACTGTTATTGTACAAAACAAAACAAAAAATATATAATGTGCATCCAAACGCATGTTTTTTCGTCACAACATCCAGAGTGTATCCAAACGAACGCCAAATGTCATTCATCTACAGGGGAATTCCCCTCACTGTCACTGTTATTTGTTTTCCTTTTCGTTAACTGTAGTTTGTGCGCGAAATTAATTAAAGAATAACATTATGCCTAGAAAACTTAAACCAATATGGTGAAAGTTTGCCTGCATTAAAAGTTCACATTAAACTAAAAGTAATATCTAAATATAGAAAAAGAAATTATATACCTTATTTGATTTGATAGTTGGATAATTATCAGATAATTATCGGATAATTATCAGAGAAAATAATTATCTTGATAATAGCCAACCCTGCTTTCAGCTCCGAGCTTTGCACCCATCTTCAAGTCACCCTGTATGTGCCTTCAGTGTTATGGATTGATGTTTTTTTTAAAATACTAGTTTAACGTCTTTGGCTGTAAGCCATACAGACAATTCTTCATTATTATTTTCATTTTTTAACTAACTCATTGAAATGCGAGGTGGTCCGCATTTCAATGCTCAACAAGGAAGCTAAGCGCAGGAACAACAATCCGGGTAAGACAGCGCGATTAGAGCTCGCTTCACCATAATTCTCACTTTAACTTCATTGTTTACTTCGAAAGCACTAATTATCATGAAAATTCTACCACACAAACACAATAATTGACCCGAAAAAAAAAAACAATTTCTAAAATGAAGAAATATGGTCCATCCTTCCCTTTTCGTTTCCCGCGCAAAACTCCGGAGTGACGTTTAGAGGGTAGCTGTACAGACCTGTTCGTCGGCGAGCGCCGCGGCGGCGTCGAGCAGGAGCGACGCGCCGCGCGGGGACGTCACGGAGCGCCGCGACAGCACGTACTCCGCGAACTTCAGCCGCTGCTCTTCAGTTAGCGGTGACGGCTTCTTTTGTTGCTTGTACGTCCTGTGGAGTGTTTGGAAATTAGTGTAAAGAATTGTTATTAGCGTAAAAGTTGGTAAAACAATTTTTAATATGATAAAAAAGTTTATCGATTGCCGCGATAAACAATTAAGGGGCGCGCATCTTAGACCTGCTGGTTGAATTGAATAACTAAAATTCACTGTCTGTAGACTGAAAAATGCTATGGACTTTGTACATCAGAAGTACCCGCATTTAAGCTTATACATTTTTAGCAACAACTAACAAGACCGAATATTCAGTAGACGCTCACGGATCGAAAGCATGCCGTAAGTGATTGATACAAATTGTCGGATAAAAATATTACGGTATTAGGAGCAATGTGTACAGAATTTCCGCAATTTCGGTCAAGTGATTTCAAATCACTGCTGTAACAGCCTACATACCTAGAGATAGTAGTGAGCAGCAGTGCAGTAACAGGCAGGCCTCCGTCAAAGTGTAACGCGCGCGCATCACTCTCGTCTGCCGCCAGCAGCACGCCCTCAGCGTGGCTCGTGGTCCACGCGCCGCAGCCCATGTGCTCGCACAGACCGAACACGTAGCCATAGCTGAAAAGAGACAAAAAAGCATTTAACGCCTCAACACACGAGCGGTTGAATGCAATTGCATAACAATGGTATATCTATTGTGTCTCTTTTATATACGCTTCAGGGTTTAAATACATGTAACAGAATAAAACCAGAAATATTGACAGTAGAATGTTTGACACAATTGCTTTCTATTTTATTTAGAATTGGTTTATTCTTGACTCTAATAGCAATACTAAAGGACTTACACAAGGACACACAATAACATAACTAAGATTAAGATGGCATCACTTCCATTCCAATTCATTCATTTAGGAACTTAGATGACCCAGGTATTCAGACATCAAATCAAATATTATGCAAACTTGAAGATCACAAATGTTAAATTAGGTTCTTAAGTTTCTTAGTAACCTTATTTCACAATTAATTCCAGTTCATTGAATTTAACCTAACATTATAAACATGTAAATAACTGAGATAATGCTCACTCCTGCCTGCCTAACTAGCATTGTTCCAAAATTTGCATACAAGATAAGGTAATCTGGTGACTATAACCATTTTTTAAGGCAATTCTTTCACTCATGTTGTCAATTACAAAATATCAGTATTGTGATATGCCTTGCGCTGTCACAAATTATGCTGAGCGGGCACCTTTTTGACACATAGGTACCTTTTATTTATGTATATCTATTTAAACTGATGTCGATACCTATCTAATAATATTTTTAATAAACATTTTTTTATTGTACTAAGCATGTGAATTATGTGTCAAATATAATAATTTCTATTCTAATTAGCTTCCAAAATAAATAAACTGGCTAAAAATTCATATTCTTTTATTTAATTATGATAATATAGGTAAACTGCGAAAATGAGACCTCAACTGCTGGAAGGCAAATTTGGTATGCGTAAGCGATGTTCGCAGGAGTATTTGCACCACACCATTCCTCACGCTCTTCCCTTTCGAATCCACTCGCGCCTCTGTGCCCCCACAGGCAAAGTCTCAATGAAGCGGTTTACCATTAAATATACTTACTTAGCAGGGGAATCATCTTTCTTTAACAATTGGATGAGATTCTTAAGCCCATCCTCTTTGTCATAAACGGAGCCCTTGCCTAAGGCCTTCAATGAGTACACAGCGTAGTACAGCTCTGGTATGGTGGCATCTTTCTTGTCTAGCACTGTAGCTGGGGCCTTGAGGATTTCTGGTCCCAAAGAGTTCTGACATCCAGACAATGCTGCAGCTGAGGTCAAGTAAAATACTTGTTCTATGTTTTTGGGATCATATTTGGCATTTTTGATGTCCTGTTATTAAAAAGAAATGTAAAAAGTGGTTTGGGTAACGAAGAATATAACAAGCTGGGTTATCTATAAAATTATTTAATTTGAATATTTAGATTTATACGAGGGTCAAACTGAAAGTTCTTAGAAAATCAAAAACTGATTACATTAGCCAGTTATTAGTTTTATTATATCTTTTCAAAATATTGTCCATTGACGTCAATACACCGCTGCATGCGATGGAACCACTGGGAAAAGCACTTTGCCCACTCGTCCTTAGGGGTCTCTTCAATGGCATCGCGATACGCAGCCACCGCTTCTTCAGCATTCATAAACCGCTTTCCTTTAAGTTTTTCTTTAATTTTTGGAAATAAATAAAAATCACAAGGCGCGAGGTCGGGGCTATACGGCGGGTGACCCAGTAATTCAACGTTTGATGTCGCCAAATAGTCGATCGTTCGCTTGGCGGTGTGCGACGAGGCGTTGTCGTGGTGAAGGAGGATCCTACTGCGAGGTCGTTTCTCTCGAACTTTTTCCAAGACAAGTGGCAAACAATTGGTAGTGTACCATTCTGCAGAAACTGTTTTTTGATCCTCTAACACAATTGTTGCGAAATGACCTATCCTTCCAAAGAACGAGGCCACCATTTTTTTTCCCGCACTTCGATCTCTCTTCACTTTAGTTGGCAACTCCTCGAAAGGAAACACCCACTGAGCAGATTGTCTTTTGGTTTCAGGATCATAACAGTAAATCCAGCTTTCGTCACCTGTTAGTATGTCGAACACAGCATTTGAGTCACCTCCGTTAAATCTTTCAATCATTTTACGGCACCAATCCACACGATGGAGTTTTTGAGCCTTAGTCAAATTATGAGGTATCCACCGGGCGCAAAGCTTCCTGACCGCTAAATGTTCGTGGAGGATTTTGTGCACTTGACTCATACCGATGCCTAAGCTTGTCCGAATCTGCTGATAGGTCACTCTTTTGTCAGTCTCTATCATACGCCGCACAACACAGATGTTATTTTCAGTCGTCGCCGTAGAAGGCCGTCCCTCACGTACATCATCAGTGAGATTAGTGCGACCACGTTTAAACTCATTAAACCAGTTGTAAACAGTCGCACGAGATGGGGCTTCATCGTGAAAGGCCAATCGTAGTCTATCATAACTTTCTTGTTGACTTAAATGACATCGAAAGTCATAAAAAATCATTGCAAGAAAATTTTCTCGTGTTAAATTCAAGTTGACGTGACACAGACAATTTTCAATTTGCTGCCAAATCGTAAAACAAATGACAAATGAATGAAATATATACCCAGTAATATTGGCAAAGAGTTCTAATTTCAAATTTTAGAATATTTTTTTTATTATATTGTTTATAAGTGGCCAGTTCTAAGAACTTTCAGTTTGACCCTCGTATAGATTCAATTATATACATTTATATACTTAGATTCAATAATGCTTTCACCTGGCAGACATCAGGGATGGGTGCTTTTAGATCTTTCAAACCCTTTATAGAATAATAAAGTGATGAGATATCCTTATTTTTGAGACCATCTTGGAGGATAGTCTGTAGGCGTTTCAAGTCTACAGTGCCTTGAAGAGTATTAGCACTGGTCCATCCAACCAGGAATAATAATAGAACACTGCTCAGTACTAAAACAAGAACATAAGTGTAAAATTTTAGACATGAAGTACGGCCCAAAGATTGAATAATTTGAGTCAATTATTATGAGAAATTAGAAGTTAATAGTGGATCTATAACCTTTAACACTAAACAGACCGGCGACGCGTCAAACGATAGACTGACGTGTCCCAACAAATATTCCCTAAACAATGGATCTTTCTGATATATTTATTAAATTAATCAATGCGGCTACTAAAACTAACTTTAATTGCACATCAGCCAAAGCATTCAAAGGAAAATAATCTAGTTTACTGATAAAATCACACAACGATGAGACCCGCAGGTAAAAGCTAAAATTTTAATTTTTACTTACTTCTTAAGTGCATCTTTTCCACACTAACGATCAGAAACGAGTCTGATCTTTATTAAAAAAACGTTATTAGTACAATATTCTTAAATTAGGCTAGAATAACATTGAAATAATTAAAGCCGGCGGTGCCCCGTTTTTTAGGACAATTTGACAGAAGTGATCGACGTAGCAAAAAATGTTACCAATGTTAAAATATCTAGGGTTCGTACCACATGGTCACCACGGTTGCGTCGATTGCCAGCGTGCCAGCTTGTGAACGCTCCGCGTTGACGTTCTTTAGACTATTCTGGAATAATAATTAAATTAATTAAGCCCCAACGACAACATATCATATTGAGATGGGATGTTGGGAAGTGACGCTATAACAATTGATATGCTATCGTGTGTGGAATTAGAATCTCGGTGATTAAATTAAGTTAGTCACTACTTTAGGTGACGGTAATCTTCTTCCGTAGTGGATATCAAGTGGATCGCACAGCACAGATAAATAAATAACGCTAACCGTTATTTCTTATCATTAGTCTATGAAAGTCAATAGATGGATTAACTTTTTTTGACTCCTTGAGTCGTTAAAATAATAAGAACTTTTGACAGTTTAACTTCCGACATTCAGTCATCAGCCCATCCAGACACTCAAAAAAAATCGAAAATCGAATTTTATTCGAAAATTATCGGGGCTCTGTGATTATTGCAATTGTTTTAGTTAATTTAACACAATGGCCGCAGTAGCCAAAATACCGTCTCTCATCTCCTGTGCGTATAAAACTATTTTTTTAAATTATGCTTAGGATATTTTAGATTATGTAATTACAAATGTATGTCCATATATTCATGTTTTCTTTCTTTTTCTTACATTATAATTCAGTAAATCAGTTTATTTTCCTATTGCGCATAATATTTATTCCATATCCATTTGTTATCCAGTAAATTTTATGTGTATTTCAATTCACCTTAATTTTTGGTTATGTCCGATAATAAGTAGTTTTTTATTCATTTCAGCGGCGATATCACAGGCACGCCCCAAATTTAACATCTTCATGAAATATGCGCGAGTTGAGTTGGCTCCACCTAAGCTAAGCGAGATCCCACAGATCAAAGCTGGCATTGGCAAGCTCCTCTCGAGTGCCAAGTCTGGTGCCTGGAAACAGCAGACAGTAAAGCAGGCTACCCTTAACACACTGGTCGGCGCGGAGGTGCTGTTCTGGTTCTACGTTGGAGAATGTATTGGCAAGCGTCACCTGGTCGGCTACGATGTTTAGATTTTCCGTTAAGTGTTAATGTGTAGATATAATCAGGCATGAAATAAATCATGAAATCTATTATTTGTTTCTTTCTAGTGTGTATTTAAATATTAGTTTGAATAAGTGATTTTTATAAATCCACAAACATTCAATTTGTATTTTGGCTTTCAGCAAGTGGCAAATTGATTTAGAGTAGGCGGAAAGAAAAGTAAGCGTCTTACATGAAAGTTGTAGATTAAAATTCAGATAATTATGTACATTAATTTATTAATACAAACTAATCATATTAAAACTACATTTACAATGGGGCACATTGTTCCATAAATCTATAAGGGTTGCATGCACTGGTGAATTTCAGTTCTGATTCTATTTCTGGTGGGCCACGTAGCCACAGGCGGTCTCTGTAGTAACTAGCACAGGATAGGAATTCCTTTTCACTGTATCTTCCAACTTCCACTGGGACAAAGGGGTCCAAATGTTCAAAACCCTAGAAAAAAAGATGTATATCAGATCCTCTATTCAAGTGTTGTAATAGCACAAATATTATATGAATAGCAGAAATATTATTTGATGTACATTCAAAAGTACCTTTTTGTACAGTAAATATCTCGGAAAATGGCTTTCTTGATGATCATCAGGTACAGCCAGCTGGTCTAGAGTTAACAGTATGACTCCATTTGTCTGTAACAAAATAAAAATTGAATAAGTACACTGGACAGCAAATAAACCGGACCACTAACTACCCTGGAACTTGGATTCCATTATCTCAAAATGTAAAAAACTTACAACTATCACAGTTATACCTACACATTTTTTTTTCATGTTAATTGAAATTACAAAATTTAATGCTAAAGTACTGTCAAATCATACAATAATCAAGAAATAAAAACAAAACTAATAATTTGCTCCATTTCAACATGAGTTCGCGATCAGCATTTTTTTTATACAATGAGGGTAATCAGATATATCTTATTATTTTAGTTTCCTCCATCGTTTACTTTAGAAGCGTATATTTTTGCTAATATCTTATGTTAAGAAATGGACACGACATGTCAGGAAGCAGCTTAAGTTGTAGCACTACTTCAAGCAGGTATTTCGCAGGGTGAGGTCGCTCGGAGACTTCGAATTAGCAGATCTTCAGTACAACGGGTTTACATACGATAGGTACACGTTTACAGCAGCAAATGTAATGTTATCAGCAGCAAATGATCACTATAAACTCACTGTTATGCGAAATCGTCGCCTGAATTCCGTTCAAGTCCAAAGAAGTCGTGACGTGACGAACGCCAAGTGGTGATAAGTTCATATCAGAAAGAGACCTACTGAACGAAACCTGACTCCAAAACGAGCTGCAACAGGCCCAAAATTAACAGTAGCCTACCGTCGAGCACGACTTGAATTTGCTCGAAAGCACAGGGATAGGACATTAGACCAGTAGGCAAATGTATTCATCACTGATGAGAGTATATCGTCACCCTGGAGAACGTTATTCTCAGTGTTGCATGGAGGAAACTGTTCTTATTGTGGGTGATCTGTAATGGTCTGGGGCGGCATCTCGTTACAGAGCACATAGGTACAGCGTTAGTTTTTATTGAATCAACGGGCCACGTGGATTGACGTCTCACCGCTACATTACTAAAATCCTCGCAGATCATGTGATACCTTACGCAGGATATATCGGGCAAGCCATGCAGTTAATCTACGATAACGCACTACCTCATGTTGCACATGTGGTGACCCAGTACCTGCGCGACGTTGGTATTCGTACGATGGACTGACCAGCTCAAGTCTTGAATCCGATAGATCACATTACAGGACGAGCTGAAACGTCAGGTTCGAGCCCGGATACCTGCTCTAACAAGCCTTCACGAGCTGCGAATCGCAATTGAATAGGAATGCAATTCCTCAAGATTTCATGGTCAGACTCGTGAGGTCGATGAATACGAGGATGCTGGCAGTTATCAGAGCACGAGGAGGGAACACTGAATACTAATCAAAAACTTTTTGTTTTCTGGATTACTTTCTTTTTTAACCGACTTCAAAAAAGAAGGAGGTTATCAATTCGACTGTTATTTTATTTGTATCTTTGTTATCTCTTATCTCAGTCCTTTGGTATTTTGTCGACCGATTCGAATTTTCTTTCCGCCTACATATAGGGTTATATTTCTAGTCGGTCCCAGTGTTGCCAAGTCGTGATTTGATAATGGAATCTTACTGCAATCGAAGGTAAACCTCGAATTTAAAAGGCACGTTTAGTACTAGGATCTTAATGAAGACTTGTTGTTGCGTCTGATAGTCTACATTGTGTGGAGCTGAGCTGATAGTGGAACTTCTAAACGCTTAGGAGTTCAGTGTTTTAATGACAGAACTTATGATAGGTAATTTGTAGCTTATTAAAGAACAGAGTCAAAAGTTGCAACCCCTTCTGTTATCACTAAAAATTAACAAATAAAATTAACTGTCCTGATCTTGATAGATGATGCTTGAAATGGCCAAAGCGATGGCACCGACTCCAAAAACAAATTGTTCGCCTAAAATGGAATCCTTTCCTTTAAAGAGTTAAGAGTATCTTTAACACTTTTTAGTGTATTTTGGTTTTGAAGTAACTTTTTTTAATTGTTAATTAATCTAATGATTTAAGGTGAACGCACACTTATCCGAGCCGAACACGCCGAACGAATTGAAGTCAAGGAGGCCTCGCCTTATTCGATTCGGCCGAATCGACCGCATCAAAAAAATTATGAGATAGCGCTTTGAGCGCCATCTTATGTGGGAGTGAGTATGAAGATTATATCAGGCGAGTCGTCCGAATCGTCCGAGTCAACCTATGTGGCTATAGTCTGATATGTGTGCGAGGCCTCCTTGACTTCGATTCGTTCGGCGCGTTCGGCTCGGATAACTGTGCGTTCACTTTTAGCCGCACGGGGCACCGAATCTGATGACGTCATCGCACTCGGACGATTCGACGCGGATAAGTGCGCGAGGCTTCATATAAAGAATTCTAAAATTCGTTTCTTATGGCGCTTTCAGCTCGGATAAGTGTGCGTTCAGCTTAACAAGACATTTCATTGAATTATTTCAAAAATACTTTACAAGTTGATTAAACCAAATGAATTTCATTCATGTCATTTTAATCATCATAAAGTGCACTTTCTTGAAGTTATTACTTAAATGTTTGTTAGTTTAATACTTTTTGAGAAAATTTAATCAGAATCCTAAGGTAGTGGGTGGCCCTGGTTTATTTGCAGTCCAGTATATTTCTTTAAAAGATAATCATAATTATTTGTGTTTGAGCCAATAAATCATTCTTACCCAGTCATTCTTTGTTATTTCCATGAAAGATGTAGTGAGGGTGACTTCTTCAGGTGTCACTTTCTTTTTGGTTGGTGTGCTCAATCTGGTCAGAGGGTAGAAGAAGCTGTTGAATCCATCTATCGCCACAAAGGTCTTACATCTGTAAGAAATAAATATATTCAATAGTTTAGTTTAGATCTAAAAACCGGCCAAGTGCGAGTCGGACTCGCGCACTGAGGGTTCCGTGCCAACGTGAATTGAATTAGGCAATTCACTTACTTCCACTTAGTAGAATACCACAATATTTTGTTGACAGTAAATATAACTTTGTTTTTCATAGTGTTTGTATGAAGAACAAAGTTATGTTTGAGGTTGTTGAAAAAGTCCTATATCTCAAAAACTTCTCGTTCGATCCCGTTCGAACCAATTTTCGTTGAAAGTTTTTGTTATGATCTTCATTATATATTTTTTTCAAAATTTACACTCGCTTAGTTTAGAAGTTAGATGAGGGGGGAAGCCCATTTTTCCACTTTGGAAGCGTCTAGCTAAGAAACGTTAGACTTTAAAAGAAAACGGTTTTAGGAACCTCTATGTCATTTTTAAAGACCTATCCATAGACACCCCACACGCATAGGTTTGACTAAAAAAATTTTTTTCGGTTTTAGTTTCATGTATGGGAGCCCCCCCTTTAATATCATTATTTTTTATTTTTTGTATGAGAATCGTAAAGCGGTTAAGAGGATACATCTCCCTACCAAATTTCAGTAGTGTGATGCTTATAGTTTCAGAATAAATTGGGTGTGACATACGGACGGACAGACAGACAGACAGACAGACAGACAGACAGACAGACAGACAGACAGACTTGACGAAACTATAAGGGTTGCGTTTTTTGCCATTCGGCTACGGAACCCTAAAAATGCCACTTGAGACTGTGAAAGTAAAGTGTGTGTGGTCAGAGCTATGTCTTTTTCTTTATCTGCACTGGAGCCACTGATGATAAGACTAGACAAAGAAAATCCTGCCATAGATAGGGCCATCCATGAAGGTGTGGGCCCACCATTTGTTGTAATACATGTGTGCAAGTTGTTTGCAATACTTGATAGCATAATAAACAATTTATTGTTTGTCACAACCCACACCCCGAGCTTTCCTCAATCAAAAATGAGTGGCGATGCCTTTGTGGATGGTTGTCACTATACTAACTAGCAAAATGCCCCTTAGGCCGTTCTAGTATTACGTTAGCACTACAGTGTAGCGAGGCGTCTTTTATTTGCTTATTTTTGATGACAGGGGGGGCCGTGCCGTTCCACATTGGTGTTGCTTGAAAAACCAAACACATATTTGAGGATTCCCATAAATGATGAATACGTTTAAATCAGGGATGCACAAACTGTGACCTGCAAGTACTATTTGAGTAACCTACCAACAAAAATACACCTCAAACATTTAAAGAAAAAATTTAAGGCATTCATTCTTTTCTTGCGCTCACATTGCTTAAATTTTGCCTATTTATTATTATTAGGTAGTGTTTACGTAAGCATGGGAGGGGGGAGTAAGAGCTTTGCTTACTTTTGCTGACAAGGGGGAGAAGGGGGTAATTGTCATAAATATGTGTATGTAATACTTGAACAGTCCCCTCTCCCTGTACTTACTGTTTGTTACTAGACAGTGTTTTGATCTCGTGTACAAGTGCGTCGACAACATCGCAGGCGTACTTGACGCGGCTGATGCCGAGCTCCACCAGCTGCGCTAGCGGCGCCCCAAGCTCAGTCTTCTCTCTTTTACTCCAAACATACTCCTTTGAAACTTTCAGCTGAAATATACACAAAGTTTTATCATTTGTTGTAGTCAGTAAATTGGTTATTTAGACATTACATTGCATTTATTTATTATTGAATATTGATATATTTTTCAAAACTTACAAATACAAAATATCATTAATGATCATCCACTACAAAATATTATTAATGATCATCACTCACCATCAGATGGGATTGTAAACAAATGCCTAATCATTAATTATCATTAAAAAAGACTCCAAGGCACATTTAAAAGCAAAGATTCAACTTACATCAGCATTCTTCAGGATATGTTGGTTCTGTCCCTTGAAATGAAGCAGCCATGATGCCGCATCCAGGGGCAAATCAACAAACCCTTCATGAGTTGTGGAGTTTGACATCTCTTTGCTTCTGGGCAATCTCCTCAGCCATTCAGATACTGTTAAATGATACAAAGCTATTGAACTATGATATTTATTTATACTTTATAGTTTTCCAATTGGAAGGCAGCCTGAGTTAAATCTTTGGATGCTTGCTTCAATTATATTATACTAGCGGTCCCCCGCGACTTCGTCCGCGCGTTTTGAGTTTGCTCCCTCCCTTCCCGTCGCAGCGTCATTTTTTATATCCTAAAGCCTTTCTCGATAAATAAGCTATCCAACACATAAATATTTTTTCAAATCGGTCCAGCAGTTCCTGAGATAAGCGCGTTCAAACAAACAAACTCTTCAGCTTTATAATATACTAGCGGTCCCCCGCGACTTCGTCCGCGCGTTTTGAGTTTGCTCCCTCCCTTCCCGTCGCAGCGTGATGTTTTATATCCTAAAGCCTTTCTCAATAAATAAGCTATCTAACACAGAAATATTTTTTCAAATCAGTTCAGCAGTTCCTGAGATAAGCGCGTTCAAACCAACAAACTCTTCAGCTTTATAATATAACTAGCGGTCCCCCGCGACTTCGTCCGCGCGTTTTGAGTTTGCTCCCTCCCCTCCCGTCGCAGCGTCATGTTTTATATCCTAAAGCCTATCTCGATAAATAAGCTATCCAACACAGAAATATTTTTTCAAATCGTTCCAGCAGTTCCTGAGATAAGCGCGTTCAAACAAACAAACTCTTCAGCTTTATATATATTTTATATTTATAATATATTAGCGCAAGCGCACGTTGTACTTAAGCTGCGAACATTATTTTGGTGCGGAGTTATGTTAAAACTGTGATAACTCCTAAGATATTTATTGAAATCAAATGGTATAAAGGGCAACTTGGTTCTAAATGAAATGCTCGTGATGATGAATGTATTTATTTTGATTAGAATAAATACCTGTGTGTATAATACACCTCTAAAAATAATGCATTATTTTTTTACAAATTTATGAACATAAAAAAGGTTGTAGTAAGTCAACCATAAAAGATAGACATATGCTGTCGCGGACTTTATTATAGAACTCTTAATGCTGAACAATTCTGTCATACATGATTTTTGTGTAACTTAAGCGGTTTCCGCAGCGTATGCAGCGGAAGCTCTCAAAAGGAATATCTTTCTCCCGTTTTCGCAACATTTTTCATTTCTGCTGTAGTCTTATGAGTCGTATCTTTATGTTATATAGCCTAAAGCCTTCCTCGATAAATGGACTATCCAACGTAAAAATAATTTTTAAAATCGGGCCAGTAGTTTTTGAGATTAACGCGTTCAAACAAACAAACAAACAAACAAACAAACAAACAAACAAACAAACAAACTCTTCAGCTTTATAATATTAGTATAGATTAGCGCAAGCGCACGTTGTACTTAAGCTGCGAACATTATTTTGGTGCGGAGTTATGTTAAAACTGTGATAGCTCCTAAGATATTTATTGGAATCAAATGATATACAGGGCAACTTTGTTCTAAATGAAATGCTCGTGATGATGAATGTATTTATTTTGATAAGAATAAATACCTGTGTGTAAAATACACCTCTAAAAATGATGCATTATTTTTTTACAAATTTATTAACATAAAAAAGGTTGTAGTAAGTCAACCATAAAAGCTAGACCCATGCTGTCGCGGACTTTATTATAGAACTCTTAATGCTGAACAATCATGTCATACATAATTTTTGTGTAACTTGAGCGGTTTCCGCAGCGTACGCAGCGGAAGCTCTCAAAAGGAATATCTTTCTCCCGTTTTCGCAACATTTTTCATTGCTGCTGTGGTCTTGTGAGTCGTATCTTTATGTTATATAGCTTAAAGCCTTCCTCGATAAATGGACTATCCAACATAAAATATTTTTTCAAATCGGGCCAGTAGTTTCTGAGATTAGCGCGTTCAAACAAACAAACAAACAAACAAACAAACAAACTCTTCAGCTTTATTATATTAGTATAGATTAGCGAAAGCGCACGTTGTACTTAAGCTGCGAACATTATTTTGGTGCGGAGTTATGTTAAAACTGTGATAGCTCCTAAGATATTTATTGAAATCAAATGATATAAAGGGCAACTTGGTTCTAAATGAAATGCTCGTGATGATGAATGTATTTATTTTGATAAGAATAAATATCTGTGTGTATAATACACCTCTAAAAATAATGCATTATTTTTTTACAAATTTATTAACATAAAAAAGGTTGTAGTAAGTCAACCATAAAAGATAGACATATGCTGTCGCGGACTTTATTATAGAACTTTTAATGCTGAACAATCCTATCATACATGATTTTTGTGTAACTTAAGCGGTTTCCGCAGCGTATGCAGCGGAAGCTCTCAAAAGGAATATCTTTCTCCCGTTTTCGCAACATTTTTCATTTCTGCTGTGGTCTTATGAGTCGTATCTTTATGTTATATAGCCTAAAGCCTTCCTCGATAAATGGACTATCCGACGTAAAAAAATATTTTCAAATCGGGCCAGTAGTTTTTGAGATTAGCGCGTTCAAACAAACAAACAAACAAACTCTTCAGCTTTATAATATTAGTATAGACGGTGCACAAACGACCTAGAAATATTCACAAAAAATCCTAACAAATATTCAATAAATCCTTACCCCATGGAATGTGTACTATCAAGTAACCATCTTCATGGGCATAGTGTAGAAGGTGTGCCATTGTCAGGGACTTACCAGACCCTTTCTCACCATCTGTATTTATACTACTAAGGAACATTATCAATGTAAGTAATATATAATATTATAAATGTCTTTCAAGAACATTGTTATGGGCTATTTATTGATAGGCTTTGTACAGAATAATATCGGAATATTAATTAATATAATCATAATAAACAGGTTTTTTAAAAGGATACAGAGAACATATCTGATCGCTGGTTTATCCAAATCTGAAGACTTTATACAGTTGATAAGGTCAAGCGCAGGCTGTCGGATCATTATAGCTGTTTCTGTAAATGTTTTAGTCTGTTTTTGGAAACTTTTTGGGAAACCACCTTGGCTAAACAACTGCTTACACGTATCTTGGTTCAGTGTGTAGAAGAGACCAACTTGTTTCTCATTTTGCTGCGCCTAAAAAATAGTAGTAAACTTAACATGTACATTATCAAAAATATATATGTCACTGATTATAAAAACGATGATTTGTTCACGTAAATACAAGATTATATGCACAAGAAGTAAAGCCCTTACGGGAGATATTTCACTCGTTCTAAATGTCACTGCTTGAGAATAACGTCGGCATAAGTGCCTCCAATTACGGGACAGCATTTTGTACTGTAAATGAGTTTTTTTAATTTATATTTTGTGGAAATTCACGATATATCTGAACACCTAACCTCAAAAACTAACTTGTCAAAATTGACAGTAGTAGTAGTATTGAGGCTGCGTTCCGTTTTGCGCCAATAGTACTGTTAGCACTGTGAGCGACAAGAGCCTTTCCGTTTTGATTAGCGTGCTGACAGCGCTGTTGACGCGATTTCATTTCGGAACGGTTATTTAGCGCATCGTAGGCGAGCGATTTGTTTTGTTATAAATGATAACTTAAGACCTTGCTAAAAACAAAGAAAGAGTACCTAATAAAGTAATAATAAGTTATTATGGATATTCATGAAATAATTACTTTATTATTAGACAGCGATGATGATTGTGACAGTCAGTCATCATCGTCTTCGGAAGAAGATGATGAGGATTTCGCAGTATAATTTAACAGTAAGAAATCTAGAGAGCCAATACCTAGTATAAAATTATTTTAAAGTTGCCTGCAAGTACAACTCTGAAACATTAAATTACATTTACGCTTAGTTTGAGTTTTTCCAATCACGTTCGATTGCGAGCGCGTTAGAATTTTGTATGGAGAAGTTACAGCGCCATCTACCTTAACTTTGTCTTTCCCATACAAAATGTTTCCAAAATCCTAACGCGCTCGCAATCGAACGTGAGTGGAAAAACTCAAACTAAGCCCTCTGTTCTTTGAAGCAAAAAGAAAACGTCAAATGCATCAATTTGACAGTCCGCTCACGGTGCTAACGCGGCAAAACGATTGCACTGTGAACGCAAGATGGCGGTGATAGTGACGTCAGCCGTGACGTGACTACAGCTGTCGTTGGGGTTCCCTCTATCTGGCAGAATCTTTTTTCTCCGAAAGTCACTTGGCATAACATACTTGGCATAACTTTCTTTAGTCGAATATTATTCAGGCAGAATTTTCTGTTAGCATAATTATTGTTTGTTCGAATATTTATATGCCCGAATTTACAATGGCATACTTTTAAGATAGTAGAAATTTATGAGGCATAATTACCTTTGGCAAAATTTTACTTTGCATACTTTCGTTAAGCATAATGTTTATTAAGTACGATGTTTATTTGGCATAATTTGACTAGACGTACTTTGAAGAAAGCAAAATTTATTTTAGAATAATTTCACTACGCATATTGCTATTTCTTTTAAATAGTATTTTACCCTAAAATTGAATTATAAAGTCATTAAGTTGTGGTACAAACGTTAGTGACAGAAACGAATCGGTGCATAACCGACTCCACGCAGTCTTGTTTGCCCCACCCCTAGAGTGTAATTCAAAATCGCGTAGGCGCGGAGGGGCGAGGCAGCCCACGAGCTGAGGAGCAGGTGGTGAGCGAAAACCATCTGCGACGATAAGTTCGCATGGGACTGCCGGAGCCTCGCAGCATCGGAGCCGTGACAGAAACCATGCATGTTGCATGCTGCATGCATGCTTACTTGCATGTTGCATCCTTGCTTGCATACATGCAAGCTGTTGTGCATGCATGATTGCTTGCATGCTTGCTTGCTTGCTGCATGCTTTGCTTGCATGCTGCTTGCTTGCTTGCTGCTTGCTTGCTTGCTTGCTGCATGCTTTGCTTGCTTGCTTGCATGCTGCATACTTGCTTGCATGCTGAATTACTATGAATTCCATTACTATGTTTCAATTACTTGTTTTCAATTACTATGGATATGAAATGTATGCCAAAAGATGATTATAAATGTAGAATTTCTGAGATATGATAGTTCTGCCTTGTAATGATTTTAAATATGAAAAATATGCCAAAAGACGATTCGAACTGTGAACTTTCTGCGATAGGATGATTCTGCCTATTAATGACTACTAGCGACCTGTCCCGGCTTCGCACGGGTGCAATGCTGATACTAAATACACTACAGAAAAACTGTAAACGTTGTATATAAAAACATAGCGGCCCGCTCCGGCTCCGTGTACCATATGTTTCTTTACGATTTCGTACAGGATCTTCATCTTTATCCGGTAATTCAGCTGAAATAACCCTGTCAATTTGGTTTGGTCTAATTTTGTTCAATAACCACACCAACAGGTGTACATGTGGCAAGCCACGTTTCTGCCATTCTATTGTGTACATATGACAGCGCAGCGGACATCTGTAATATCTTCGAAAATATTCACTTAAATCATACGGTGTAAAGGGCCATTTAGATCTATATTAAATGAACAAGGTATTTAATTGGTTAAGGATCAATGCTGTATTGGTTAAAATCGCTTCGAAATTAGCCATTATTTGTCGTAAAAAGTAAATGACAAAAAAAGTTATTGTGGTTTATCCATAAGAGATAGACATATACCATCTCGGACTTTTCTGTAGACCTTTTCAATGTGTACAATACTTAGTACATTATTTTGATAAAACTCGTAGGGTTGTAATTATTTACGACATCACATTAGAAACCTCAAAAATAACAGTACTCCTCCACTATTTTATGGATGTTTTTATACATATAAACCTTTCTCTTGAATCACTCTATCTATTAAAAAAAAGCCGCATCAAAATCCGTTGCATAGTTTCAAAGATTTAAGCATACAAAGGGACATAGGGAGTAGGGACAGAGAAAACGATTTTGTTTTATACTATGTAGTGATACATACGAATTGTATTCCACAACACGATTCTAACTGTGAACTTTCTGCGTTAGGATGATTCCGCTTTAAGACTATTATGGATATTATCTGGACTATTATAGACTATTTTGAGCATTTTCAAATCATTTGACCTCACTCCGGTTTTTGCTGAGCCCACTAGAGTAACTCCTACAACAGCTACTTGCTTAGATAATATTCTCTGCAACTGTAAAATCATCAAACAATCTATTATTATTTTTGTAAAATCGGATCATTGCGGTCAGATAGTTACACTACAGAACCGTTTTATTCCACCCCGTCTAGAAATCAAATGCAGGCCGGTCACTGCATCTCGTAAGGACAAATTTAAAAACCTTGTAAGTGATAAAATACCGTCTATACCTTTTGATAATAAAAAAGCTAGTGACTTGTATGAACAATTATTTCAGGTAGTTAAAAAACAATTTGATATTACTTTCCTTCAAAAGAAAATAGTTATCAATAACTGTAAACCGAAATTCAGTGACTGGGCTACACGAGGAGTTTATACAAGTAGGAAAAAAATGTTTGAATTGTATAACAAAAAACCGGCCAAGTGCGAGTCGGACTCGCGCACTGACGGTTCCGTGCCAACTTTAACTGAATTAGGGAATCCACTTACTTCTACTTAGTAAAATACTACAATATTTTGTTGACTGCAAATATAACTTTGTTTTAAATAGTGTTTGTATGAAGTACAAAGTTATGTTTGCGGTTGTTGAAAATGTGCTATATCTAAAAAACTACTAGTTCGATCCCGTCCGAACTAATTTTCGTTTAAAATATTTGTTAAGATCTACATTACATATTTTTTTCAAAATTTACACTTGCTTGGTTTAGAAGTTAGATGGGGGGGACGCCCATTTTACCACTTTGGAAGCGTCTAGCTATGAAACGTTAGACTTTAAAAGAAAATGGTTTTAGAAACCTCTAGGTCATTTTAAAAGACCTATCCATAGACATCCCACACGCATAGGTTTGACTAAACATTTTTTTTTTGGTTTTAAATTCATGTATGGGGGGGCCCCTTAAATGTCATTATTTTTTATTTTTTGTATGAGAATTGGTTAGCGGTTAACAGAATACCAAATTTCAATTGTGTAATGCTTATAATTACAGAATAAAATGGCTGTGACATACGGACGGACAGACAGACAGACAGACAGACAGACAGACAGACTTGACGAAACTATAAGGGTTCCGTTTTTTGCCATTCGGCTACGGAACCCTAAAAAGCATATAGAAAGGATCTATCGTTTCATGAGTACGTAAAGAGGTACTCAAAAATCTTCAAAAGAGTTTGCTATGTAGCTAAGTCGAATAAAGAGTCGTATGTAACGCGATAAAATTAAAAAATCTAGTAATAAAATCAAAGAAACATGGAATATTATAAATAAAGAAACATGTAAAACGAAATCTCATGATAACAAATTTAGTCTAGAAATAAACAACAAGCTTATTAAATCTGATGACGAGGTAGCAAACGCTTTTGAGGATTTCTTCTGTAACATTCCTATAGAGACGACTAAACAGTTGAGTTCTTGCTCAAGTCACGCGAAATCATTGCTAGTGTCGAGTGTTCATAGGTGCGAATCCTCATTTAAATAAAATAAAAAATAAAAAATAAAAAAAAATATTTATTCAATTTAGGACACAATATGCCACTTATGAACGTCAAATGTACAGTGAAAAATAAAATAAAAATAATTGTGCCCTGAAGGGGCCGAATCATGTCTCCTTATCTTTTGGGCCCTACCAGCGCTTCGAGACAGAACACAGACAATTAGGCAAGTGCTGAGAAGAAACGCCGGAACAAACTCAGTCACCACTAGCTGCCGTAAAATCAAAATCATCAAAGGTAAGTACATCAGTCGGTGCAGGCTGGACAGACCACACATTCGTGTCGTTCAGATAGTCTTGAACCTTATAATAGCCTTTAGACATAAGCGTGTTTTTAACGTGTTTCTTAAATTTATCAACCGGCAATTCGACAAGATTGTGTGGTATATTATTAAAAAAATTTATACAATTTCCCATGAACGAATTACTAGTTTTAACTAATCTGAAGTTGGGAACGACAAGCTTGTGTTTATTTCTTGTGTTATATGAGTGAATGTCGCTCTTCTTCATGAAATAATCTAAATTTTTACGGACGTACATTATATTGTCAAAAATGTATTGAGAAGCCACAGTTAATATGTTGATTTTCTTAAAGACCTCTCTCAGGGAGTCACGAGGACTAAGTTTATAAATAGCACGAATGGCTCTTTTCTGCAAAATAAATATGGTATCAATGTCTGCAGCAGAACCCCACAAGAGAAGACCGTAAGACATAATACTGTGGAAGTAACTAAAATACACAAGCCTCGCCGTTTCAACATCAGTCAGATACCTTATTTTTCTAACTGCAAAGGCAGCCGAGCTTAGCCTCCTAGCTAGGGCTTCAATATGAGGGCCCCACTGTAATTTTGAGTCAAGTGTAATGCCCAGAAATACAGTGGAGTCTATTAAAACTAGATTATTACCATTTAGTACAATATTTGGTGTAAGTTGCTTTACATTAGGCAAAGTGAATTTTACACATTTAGTTTTACTAGCATTCAGCAACAAGTTATTGGTGGTGAACCAATTCAATACTTTGGAGAGAGTATTGTTTACTTCGTCAAAATTCAGAAGTATTGGTCCTTTAGACATCATTAAAACATTTAAAGAATTAAAACAAAAGAAAACAGAGGATAAATCGGGTATATCAATAGACACAATAAAACCCATTATACCTCTAATAGCTCCTTACTTATCTTATATCTTTAATGAATGTATTGACCAAAATCAGTTTCCAAATTTATTGAAACATAGTAAGGTTGTCCCTTTATTTAAATCAGGAGACAAAAGTGATCCCAGCAATTTTAGGCCTATTTCAATATTACCCACAATAAGTAAAATTTTTGAAAAACTAATTTATAATCAATTACTTTCCCATTTTAAACTTAATAATTTACTACACGAAAAACAGTTTGGGTTCTCTAAAGGTAGAAATACAACTGATGCCGAAGTAGCACTCATCAGACACATTCTTGATGCTTATGAAGACAAACATGATGCCGTAGGTGTATTCTGTGATTTATCAAAGGCGTTTGATTGTGTAGACCATCAGACACTGCTCATTAAGTTAGAACACTATGGTGTCTCGGAAAACTCATCTAAGTTGTTAAGTTCGTACTTATCAGGTAGAATACAATCAGTTAACATAAATGGTACCTACTCTTCCGGAGCCCCTCTTCAAATGGGGGTCCCCCAGGGCTCAATATTGGAGCCTTTACTTTTCCTGATATATGTAAACGATGCCATTTTATTCTACAAATCTTTGTGAGATAGTTCTGTTTGCTGATGATACTTCTTTGATTTTTTAAAATGAAAAGACATGAAGAAAATTTTGACGAAGTAAACAATACTCTCTCCAAAGTATTGAATTGGTTCACCACCAATAACTTGTTGCTGAATGCTATTAAAACTAAATGTGTAAAATTCACTTTGCCTAATGTAAAGCATCTTACACCAAATATTGTACTAAATGGTAATAATCTAGTCTTAATAGTCTCCACTGTATTTCTGGGCATTACACTTGACTCAAAATTACAGTGGGGACCTCATATTGAAGCCCTAGCTAGGAGGCTAAGCTCGGCTGTCTTTGCAGTTAGAAAAATAAGGTATCTGACTGATGTTCAAACGGCGAGGCTTGTGTATTTTAGTTACTTCCACAGTATTATGTCTTACGGTCTTCTCTTGTGGGGTTCTGCTGCAGACATTGATACCATATTTATTTTGCAGAAAAGAGCCATTCGTGCTATTTATAAACTTAGTCCTCGTGACTCCCTGAGAGAGGTCTTTAAGAAAATTAACATATTAACTGTGGCTTCTCAATATATTTTTGACAATATAATGTAGTTCCGTAAAAATTTAGATTATTTCATGAAGAAGAGCGACATTCACTCATATAACACAAGAAATAAACACAAGCTTGTCGTTCCTAACTTCAGATTAGTTAAAACTAGTAATTCGTTCATGGGAAATTGTATAAAATTCTTTAACAATATACCACACAATCTTGTCGAATTGCCGGTCGATAAATTTAAGAACCACGTTAAAAACACGCTTATGTCTAAAGGCTATTATAAGGTTCAAGACTACCTGAACGACACGAATGTGTGGTCTGTCCAGCCTGCACCGACTGATGTACTTACCTTTGATGATTTTGATTTTACGGCAGCTAGTGGTGACTGAGTTTGTTCCGGCGTTTCTTCTCAGCACTTGCCTAATTGTCTGTGTTCTGTCTCGAAGCGCTGGTAGGGCCCAAAAGATAAGGAGACATGATTCGGCCCCTTCAGGGCACAATTATTTTTATTTTATTTTTCACTGTACATTTGACGTTCATAAGTGGCATATTGTGTCCTAAATTGAATAAACTTTTTTTTTTTGAATAAATGCCCGAACGATTCCCGATAAGTACCCTATCAGGCATTTTCAGGATTTTGCTTACCAGCTCACAGGCAGCACTATGTACTCCAAGGTTGATCTCGTTAAAGCATACAACTAAATACCGGTAAATACAGAGGATATTATGAAAACAGCCGTCACTACACCATTTGGACTCTTCGAATACGTGTTTATGCCGTTTAGGCTACGTAACGCAGCTCAAACCTTCCAGCGTTTCATAGATGAAGCACTCAGAGGCTAACCATTTTGCTACGGATTCCTCGACGATATTCTCGTATTTTCAGAATCGGAAGCTCTGCATCTTCAGCATCTTTAGCAGCTTTTTCAGCGCTTAAACGAGTACGGTATAGTCGTTAATACCGCTAAGTGTGAGTTTGGTCGATCACACATTACCTTTTTAGGACATGAAGTGAGCTCAGACGGCCTGAAACTACCCAGTTCCCAAGACGGTTAAGGAGTTGCGTCGTTTCTTCGGAATGTACAACTTCTATCGTCGCTTTGTTCCGGGGGCAGCTCAGATACGGGGACCCCTGAACGTTCTCATTTCTGTATCGCTAACGAAAAGTACGGACAGCATAGCACTTACCCCAGAAATGCTTCAAGCTTTTGAGAACTGCAAAGCGAGCCTTGCACAAGCAGCTATTTTAGCCTTCCCTTCGCCAGACGCTAAGCTAGCTGTTCACACTGACGCTTCCGATACTGCTATAGGAGCCGCATTACAACAGCGAGTCAGAGATGGCTGGAAACCGCTAGCTTTCTTCTCTCGAAGCCTGACTTCTGCACAGAAGAAATATAGCCAATATGATCGCAAACTTCTGGCTATATACGATGCTATCAAGTACTTCAGGCACATGGTCGAGGCCAGACCGTTCTCTATAGACACCGATCACAAACCACTGACGTACGTATTCCAGAATAACCGTGAAAAATGCTCTCCGAGGCAATTTCGCTATTTGGATTACATAGGACAATTTACCACGGATATTCGCTATGTCGGCAAAGATAACGTAGTCGCAGATGAGTTCTCTAGAATAGACGCCATTTCCGTACCCATGGACTACGAGGCTCTCGCACGAAGTCAGAACGCTGACCCTGAACTGCAAGAATTGCTACAATCAGGCACTATTTCATTAAACCTAAAAAAGTAGAGATCTCCGGATTTGAAGACTGAGATAATATGCGATATCACTAAGCATCCACGACCATACTTGACGGTTAACTCCAGAAAAGCTATATTTGTCGCATTACATAGATTGAGCCACCCGGGTATCAAGGCAACTGTCAAACTGGTATCGCAGCGTTTTGTTTGGCCTGGAATGAAGAAAGATTGCCGAATTTGGGCCAGAGAATGCACAGATTGCCAAAGAAGCAAGATTTCTCGGCATACACATTCTCCCACCACTCACTTTCCTTTTCCTTCTCTTCGCTTCTCTCATGTCCACATGGACATAGTAGGGCCATTACCTTATTCATCTGGTTACAAGTACTGTCTCACCGCAATCGACCGCTTCACTCGATGGCCTGAGGCGTACCCCCTGGCTGACATCACCGCAGAGACATGTGCTCGCGCTTTCATCGCTGGCTGGGT
Organism: Pyrausta purpuralis; assembly: GCA_963924145.1. Classification (NCBI taxonomy): domain Eukaryota; kingdom Metazoa; phylum Arthropoda; class Insecta; order Lepidoptera; family Crambidae; genus Pyrausta; species Pyrausta purpuralis. The sequence goes on from OZ001659.1 coordinate 23,490,716, forward strand.
GTCTCGCTTCGGTTGTCCTACCAAGATAACCACCGACAGGGGCAAGCAGTTTGAGTGCGAGCTCTTCCGCACCATGGCTGCTATACTCGGTATGCAACATCGTCCCACAACGGCATATCACCCTGCTTGCAATGGCATGGTGGAACGCTTCCACCGCCAATTGAAGGCAGCCATCATGTGCCACTCCTCTTCAACCTGGACAGAAGCTCTTCCCCTTGTCCTTCTGGGCATCCGCAGCGCGTGGAAAAAAGACCTTCAAGCATCGACCGCCGAGCTGCTCTACGGAGAGCCACTTCGACTCCTCGGCGAATTTTTCGTCCCCGTAACCAATGTTCCCCATGACCTGACGAGCTTCACTTCACGACTTCGTCTCCATATGGCGAGGTTGACTCCAGGGCTCGCTAGCCACCACGACAACAAGACTTCCTACGTACCCAAAGATTTGGCCACCGCAGAGTTTGTCTTTCTTCGTCAAGACGCTTCCAGACGATCGTTGGAGCCCCCATACACAAGCCCATAGAAGGTTTTTGTACGACGGGAGAAGACCATGAAACTGACTGTAAGAAACAAAGAGGTTACAGTATCCATTGATCGAGTCAAGCCAGCATACATCACCAAAGATGACATCCATACAGCCAGAGACCAGAGAGCAGAGACCAGAGATGACACTCGTCCCATCACCACAGCGCCGAGTCAGACAGCAAGTCATGATGACAGTCACACAAGAATAACCAAGAGTGGTAGAACAGTTCGCTTCCCGGACTACTATCGACCTTAGCAAGCATCGGTCTCAGGAGGGGTGTAGTGTGGTGGCATGCACACACATTAAATAGTATATACATTATTAGGAAAAATTAATTTGACTTAACTTGTAAACTTTGTAATTTACAAATTTAGTCAAAATTTAGTCGAAGTGGCTCTCCGTAGAGCAGCTCGGCGGTCGATGCTTGAAGGTCTTTTTTCCACGCACTGCGGATGCCCAGAAGGACAAGGGGAAGAGCTTCTGTCCAGGTTGAAGAGGAGTGGCACATGATGGCTGCCTTCAATTGGCGGTGGAAGCGTTCCACCATGCCATTGCAAGCAGGGTGATATGCCGTTGTGGGACGATGTTGCATACCGAGTATAGCAGCCATGGTGCGGAAGAGCTCGCACTCAAACTGCTTGCCCCTGTCGGTGGTTATCTTGGTAGGACAACCGAAGCGAGACACCCAGCCAGCGATGAAAGCGCGAGCACATGTCTCTGCGGTGATGTCAGCCAGGGGGTACGCCTCAGGCCATCGAGTGAAGCGGTCGATTGCGGTGAGACAGTACTTGTAACCAGATGAATAAGGTAATGGCCCTACTATGTCCATGTGGACATGAGAGAAGCGAAGAGAAGGAAAAGGAAAGTGAGTGGTGGGAGAATGTGTATGCCGAGAAATCTTGCTTCTTTGGCAATCTGTGCATTCTCTGGCCCAAATTCGGCAATCTTTCTTCATTCCAGGCCAAACAAAACGCTGCGATACCAGTTTGACAGTTGCCTTGATACCCGGGTGGCTCAATCTATGTAATGCGACAAACATAGCTTTTCTGAAGTTAACCGTCAAGTATGGTCGTGGATGCTTAGTGATATCGCATATTATCTCAGTCTTCAAATCCGGAGATCTCTACTTTTTTAGGTTTAATGAAATAGTGCCTGATTGTAGCAATTCTTGCAGTTCAGGGTCAGCGTTCTGACTTCGTGCGAGAGCCTCGTAGTCCATGGGTACGGAAATGGCGTCTATTCTAGAGAACGCATCTGCGACTACGTTATCTTTGCCGACATAGCGAATACCCGTGGTAAATTGTCCTATGTAATCCAAATAGCGAAATTGCCTCGGAGAGCATTTTTCACGGTTATTCTGGAATACGTACGTCAGTGGTTTGTGATCGGTGTCTATAGAGAACGGTCTGGCCTCGACCATGTGCCTGAAGTACTTGATAGCATCGTATATAGCTAGAAGTTCGCGATCATATGGGCTATATTTCTTCTGTGCAGAAGTCAGGCTTCGAGAGAAGACAGCTAGCGGTTTCCAGCCATCTCTGACTCGCTGTTGTAATGCGGCTCCTATAGCAGTATCGGAAGCGTCAGTGTGAACAGCTAGCTCAGCGTCTGGCGAAGGGTAGGCTAAAATAGCTGCTTGTGCAAGGCTCGCTTTGCAGTTCTCTTGAAGCATTTCTGGGGTAAGTGCTATGCTATATTGATTTAAACTTACATGGTCATTAACATTAGAATTGAAAGTAACGGGATTGCTACCATGTACCTTATTATTTTTAAGTTTCCGATATTTCGGCACTGTTGCAAGTACCATGGTCAACATGACCATGACCATCGTGACCATGGCACTTGCAACAGTGCCGAAATATCGGAAACTCAAAAATAATAAGGTACATGGTAGCAATCCCGTTACAATCAATTCTAAGTGCTATGCTGTCCGTACCTTTCGTTTGCGATACAGAAATGAGAACGTTCAGGGGTCCCTGTATCTGAGCTGCCCCCGGAACAAAGCGACGATAGAAGTTGTACATTTCGAAGAAACGACGCAACTCCTTAACCGTCTTGGGAACTGGGTAGTTTCAGGCCGTCTGAGCTCACTTCATGTCCTAAAAAGGTAATGTGTGATCGACCAAACTCACACTTAGCGGTATTTACGACTATACCGTTCTCGTTTAAGCGCTGAAAAAGCTGCTAAAGATGCTGAAGATGCAGAGCTCCCGATTCTGAAAATACGAGAATATCGTCGAGGAATCCGTAGCAAAATGGTAAGCCTCTGAGTGCTTCATCTATGAAACGCTGGAAGGTTTGGGCTGCGTTACGTAGCCCAAACGGCATAAACACGTATTCGAAGAGTCCAAATGGTGTAGTGACGGCTGTTTTCATAATATCCTCTGTATTTACCGGTATTTGGTTGTATGCTTTAACGAGATCAACCTTGGAGTATATAGTACTGCCTGTGAGCTGGTAAGCAAAATCCTGAATATGCCTGATCGGGTACTTATCGGGAATCGTTCGGGCATTTAGACCTCGGTAATTGCCGCAGGGACGCTATCCATTATCTTTCTTGGGTACGAGATGTAAGGGAGACGCCCAAGGGCTTTCTGACCTTCGTACGGTACCAGCTGACAGCATATCTTCAAACTCTTTTTGGGCTATTTTCAATTTATCAGGCGGAAGACGTCGTGGACGAGATGTGACAGGCCGGCCTGGTGTTGTTCTGATATAGTGGACCGTTTGATGCTTAACCACTTTCTCTATACTGGCTGGTCTTGTTATGTCTGGATACTTACGTAACAGCTCGTGATCTTTGGTGTTACCATTTACAGCTTTGACTGAGGCCACGTCCACTGTAGTCGATTCGGCTGATTGGGCTGCTGTAGAAATTGTCGTTAGGCCGTCGATCAACCTGTGGCTTCTCAGATCTACAAGTAGATTATAAAATCTGAGAAATTCTGCACCTTTAATCGGCTTGTATTCGTCAGCCACTACAAACCTCCATCTAAATACACGGCGGAGACCTAGGTTTAGTTGCAGGTGGATCCAGCCATACGTGTGGATGCGAGAACCGTTGGCAGCGAATAATTCGTAATCCTCTCTTGGACGTGGTTCTCGGAGCGCCGAACGTGGATACACGCAGCGGTCTGATCCTGTGTCAACCAAAAAAGACATTTTAGCGGTACGTTCATCTCTTCGACCGTGATATTTTTATTTATCTTCCATGTAGACTTATGTTCTTTATACTTCAAAACTTTTCTGCAGTAAGACAAAACTCTCAACATTCTCGAAAGATTGGAAAATCTTGTCCAAATGTGTCTGTCGATTGAACTAAGGTTGTATGACTTTTGATGGGCCTTTCTTCTTGGTTGGTACTAAATTCCAGTTCAGTAGAATAAATGTGATTATCTGTCAGACTTCTGGGACCATGCCACCACAGATGGTGTTGAACTATCTCATCAACCGTCGTGCCTCTAGACGCACAATCAGCCGGGTTTTGATCTGTTGGCAACTGGTTCCACTGGTCACTATCGAGAATATTGCGAATCTCAGAGACTCGGTTGCTAACAAACGTGTTCCAACGGCTCGGTTCAACTCGGAGCCAAGCTAGCACAACCGTTGAATCTTTATGTAAACGACTGCTGCATAAGCTGCTTGAGAAGCATCGACAAAAACATGTAGTTCTATGGGATTACCTTTATTCAAATTCATCCAACGGGTTATCCTAACCCTTTCCACATTGTTTAAATCATCTTTAAAATTAAGCCATTCATTCATCAACTCCGCTGGTAAATTTTGGTTCCAATCTAAACCGAATTTCAACAGTTTTTGTATGTAAACATTTGCAGTAATTAAAACAGGTGCGACCCAACCTATAGGATCATAAAGTCTCCCAATATTTGACCACACATTAAGTTTAGTCATAGGCTCCTCACAGTCTGGTAAGTTGTATTTGTAGTGAAAATTGTCATCAATTTTATCCAGGCAATACCTAAAACTTTGATTGTGTCGTTGATTTTGAACGTGTGTGATTCGTTTGAACTCTGTTTGTCCTTTTGAATGTAATTCAGCAAGACTTGGCAGTTACTAAACCACTTTTGGAGTTCAAAACAACCGTCTTTCATCAGTTTATTCATTTCATTGTAAATATTTATGGCATCTACCTCCGTGTCACATCCTGTCAGCAAATCATCCATGTAGTAATCTTCTAGTGTTATTTTTGCAGCTAACGGGTACTTCGCTTGTTCGTCCTTTGCTAGCTGTTGGAGAGACTTCACTGCCAGGTATGGTGCACAAGCAGTTCCAAAGGTAAGTGTTAATAGCCGGTTATGTGCGATCGGTTCCTTGGGATCAGAACGCCATAATATCCTCTGAAAATCTGCATCATCATCACAAACTAAGACCTGCCTGTACATCTGAACTATGTCTGCCACAATACAAAATGGATGTGTTCTCCACCTCATAAGTACCTATGTGACGCAAATCTTGTTGCAGTTTTGGTTCGACAATTAACGAGTCATTCAAAGATACGTGGTAAGCCATAATCAGTGTACAGGACGGCGTCTATATGTAAAATAGTATACATTTGTTGTTTGATGTGTAATTTGTAAAATAGTGTATTTGTTAATTTTGTTTAAAAAACTTATTGTAAATATTTGTATGTTAATAAATAAAGTAACAGCCGGGGGTATAGGAAACACATTTAGTAGGCACACACCCTCGTATAGGCTAGCGAGGAAAAGAAGAATCATAGGGAAATAGGACGCGGCTCTCTTTACGGTATTGCCTTTTTAAATAAAAATATAAGCCCGCTCTATTTCCCTCTCTTTCTAATCATGAGGTGGCACGCCGCTTTCCTTACGGTATTGCCTTTTGACCGCGAATATCACGCACGGCCATCTCCCCTCTCTTTCTGATCATGAGATGGCACACGGCTTTCCTTACGGTAATGCCTTTTGCCCGCGAATATCACGCGCGTGCCATCTCACCTCTCGCTCCCACTAACTTCCTGCTCACACATTTGGACACAAAATTGTATAAAAGACGGGCAGGAACACGTAGAAAATGAGAAAAGTGTAGTAGGACGTTGGCTGTTGTTGCGCACATACCTCCCTGTATAGGACGCTGGTTGTGACACACCCTCCCTGCTACGAGTGCCCGCGTACCGCGTTGACACGCCCCCTTACGCATAACTTGAAACTTTTATTCCGCGATTTGACGCTTTGTGCTTGTGTAGTTTTAAGTTTTGTGTTTAGTGTACGGATATTTTAGTGTTAAAATATTTCGTGCGACCATTAGGCTAGTCTTTTTCCCAAGTACCTTCAGTAACTTTTATTTTGCACATACCCTCTTTTTTATTAATATTTTCTTTCGTGTATTTCGTTCATTGTGACTTAGTGTTTTGTAAACATGAGTGACCGTGACCGCGTCCCACCGGACCCAGGACGCTCGTGGCCCCGTAGGACCACAGCGCCCATCACCACCAACCCACCCGCGAGATCGGCGATCCCGATCCTAGCTGCGCCGCCTAGACCGCCCAGAGCGAGCACCGAGCTGCGCCCGGCTGCCCCGTTCAGGCCGATCCAGCGCCCGGACCCAACATCGGAGATTGCTGAGCAATCATCCGGGTTGGTCCAACGCGAGGCGCACCCGCGCGACCCACGCAGGAGGCCCCTACCCGAGGACAGCTTTAGCTCGGCCCAGGAGGAGAAACGCCTCTGCCAAGAGGTCCAACCCGACGTCGAGTCGTCCTCCTCGGAGTCGGACGACGAGTCCGACGAAGTGGACGACCACCCACACCCGTCCACATCGGCCTCGCAGCCCTCGGCATCGTCCGCTATGGCGTCCTCATCGACGTCGTATGCGACGATGGCGTCCCAGCCGCCGTCTGCCCGTGCGCTGCGGGAATGGAGGAGCCCGCCTGCCTCCCCTCGCCGCACCCCGACGCCGCCGGCTACCACCGGGACCGACGCCCAGTCGGCCACACCACCTGCGCAGACTAAGGTAAGGGGCTATCCCCCTATCGTAGTAGAGTGCTTACCGAATTGGTGCGTTCATTTTGAACGCATCAAGCGGGCCTTGGGCCATCCGCCCAACGCACGGCCTTTTGGGAAAGGGGTTCGATTCCTCCCCAAGAGCCCCGAGGAGTTCCGCGCCGTCCAGGCCTACCTGACGGAGGCCGAAAAAGCAGACCCATCAGTGGCTTGGTACTGCTACTCTCCGCCCGAAGAGCGCTCTTCTAAGGTGGCTATCAGAGGGCTACCGGCTGACACCCCACACGACCTTATCCGCGAAGCCCTCGAGGAGCGCGGTTTTTACGCCTCCCACATAAGGGGGATAAGAGGCAAGAGGGGCAACCCGGCATGCCTTTTCCACGTCGAGCTTGAGCACCTGCCCAATCAGGAGCTCGCTCGCCTCTACGCAGTCGACGAGCTGCTCAACATGCCCGGCGTCATCGTCGAGGCATGGCGCCCCCGCAAGGGCCCCGCGCAGTGCCATCGGTGCCAGGCGTTCGGCCACTCGTCGGTGAATTGTCACCGACCTATCAAGTGTGTGCGTTGCGCCGGCAACCACCCCGCCGCCGACTGCCCACGGCCGAAAACTGACCCGCCGACCTGCGCCAACTGCGCACAGGCCCACGCCGCCAACGACCGTCGCTGCAAGGCGTTTTTGCGCGAGGCAAGGCGGATGGGGACTACGGTCCCCCCGCCGCTCCCCAACGCCCCCGCGCGCCTGCCTGCCCGACCCCAAACCGACGGCCAGAGGCGCGCCCCGGCGCCTTTAACACAGGCTGCTACGGCGCCCGTGATCATCCAGACGGGGGCTACCTTGGCCCCCCCGGCCAACCCCGCCACCGCGAGGGGCGCCCCCGCCCCCGCCGCATCCCGGCGCAGGCGCCGCCGACGCCGCCGCCGCACCGAGGCCAATACCGGCCCACCTGCGGCTGCGTCCACCCCGACGCAAGCCGCCAGACCACCTACCCCCCCCCAAGCACCCCAGGATTTTGCCTGCGGGGGGACCAACACCGCAGCCCACGCCATCCCCCCACAGGCAGTGGCAACACCCCTCCCCCCTCCGCGGAGGACCACCGAGGCAGCCCAGCCTCCCCGCCCTGCTTCTCGGCCCTCTCAGAGGCCGAAGTCGGGCCAACGAGGCCCGCCCCCCGTCAGCCGACCGGCCTTCCGGCCCCCCCCTCGTACCCAATCGCCTTCTCAGGCCCCGAGCGGGCTCGCAAGTCGGGTGCCCCCAGCCCCGATTTCATTCATGAGGCCCCAACCTCATCTAGAGGCACCTCAACCCCGCCCCCACCCCCACCCCCACCAACAACAGACGGGGGCAACCCCCACTCTCCCCCTGCAAGCAGTAGTACAGCTGCTGCACACCCTGCTGATACAGATCGGCCAGGGGATGGACCCATGCGCAGCCATCATCAACGGGCTAGCCCAGCTCGTGATGAACCACTGCGCATGATCTACTGGAACCCCGGAGGGATCAGCGGGAAGCAGCAGCAACTTCGGCAGCTCGCCCAGTCGCAGGACGCCCACATCGTCCTCCTGGGTGAGACCCACCTACGGCCGTCCACTCGCTTCTCCCTGCCCAACTATACCATCTACCGCAGGGACGAAGTGAGTCCACAGGGTGCGTCCTACAGGGGCACAGCAGTAGCGGTGAGACGTGACGTGATCCACGAAGAGTTGCCGTGGGCGGAGCTTAAGACCCTGAGCGCCCTGGGAGTCAGGGTCAACACCACAGCTCACGAGCTCCGCATATACGCCGCCTACCGCCCACCGACCGCCGCATTCCATCCGTCGGACCTCGACGGAGTATTCGTCGAGGATCACCCTACAATCGTAGCAGGCGACTTCAACTGTAAGCACGTGCAGTGGGGCTCCCGCCTCACACGAGCCGACGGCCGTCGCCTGCTCAACGCCACCACCTCCAGAGGCATTGAGGTGGTGGGCACGGATGCCCCGACCCACATCCCCAGTGAGGCAGACCACCAGGCGGACGTAATAGATGTGGTCCTACACAAGGGCCTGCGCGTCCCCCTGGCCACCGAGGTGCTGTATGAGGGAGACACCCAGCACCTCCCCCTACTGATTACAGTGCCCACCTCTCTAGCGGCGGTGAGAGTACGTCCGCCCAGGTCCCGCGTAGACTGGCCGGCCTACAAGGCGGCCCTCAGGGACCTGACATTGGAGGGCCCAATGTCAACACCAGATGACATTGACGCCGCGGTGGCCCTCCTGACCCAGCGGATGAGGGAGGCGAAGGAGGCGCACACCCAGAAGGTAGCGCCCCCCTCCCAGAAACGCCCCCAACTCCCGCTCTTCTTGAGGGCGCAGATTCAGAAGAAGAAAGCCCTCAAGAAATTATGGTGCCACACCCGATGCCCACGGGTCAAGGCAGAACTAAATGCCATGACGGCCAAGGTCACCGAGGCGGTGAGAATGTGGCAAGGTCGCGAGTGGGAGGAACTCGTCGACAGGGCAGGAGAAGACCTGCCCTCACTGCACCGCCTCAATAAAGCCCTCACTGGGGAGAAGTCCTCCACGCACCCCCTCCTGGACGCGGACGGTCAGAGGAGATTCGCGGCTGAGGACAGAGCCCGAATCCTTGCCGATCACCTGACCGTCCAATTCAGGCCCCACCCGCCAGCCCCCAGAGCCCTCCAACACCACGCTGATGTGGTCCAGAGAGTGGAGGAGTTCCTGGCCACCACCCCACCTCCACTCCCGGGCGACACCTTCATCTCCCCATCGGAGGTGAAGAAGATTGCCGCCCGCCTAAACCGAAAGAAGGCGCCGGGCCCTGACGGCCTGCCACCCGCGGCCCTGGCGGAGCTGCCCAGGAGGGGGATAGCGGCGTTGACCCGCGTCCTCAACGCCGCCCTCAGGACGAACCACTTCCCCTCGCCATGGAAGAAAGGGCGGGTGGTGATGATCCCCAAGCCGGGGAAAGACCGCCGCCGCCCGGAGAGCTACAGACCAATCACCCTGCTGGATCACGCCGCCAAGCTGTTTGAGCGAGCCCTGCTGCGCCGACTGCGTCCCCACCTCGTCCCGAGGGACGAGCAGTTCGGCTTCCGCAGCGGGCACTCCACCACGCTCCAGCTGGCCAGGGTGATCCACCATCTAGCGGAGGGCCTGAACAAGAACCAGGCCTCAGTGGCGGTCTTCTTAGATGTGGAGAAAGCTTTCGACCGGGTTTGGCACCCCGGTCTAATATCCAAGCTCGCCACGACCACCTTGCCGCCTGCCCTCGTCCACCTGATAGCGTCCTTCCTCAAAGGACGCTCCTTCCAAGTAGCCGTGGAGGACGCTACGTCCGCAGAGGGCCCCATAGAAGCTGGGGTCCCCCAAGGCAGCTGTCTATCTCCGACTTTATACGCTGCCTACACAAATGACGTTCCCACCATCAACAACCATCTCCGTGAGTGGGAACCCAAGGTCGAGCTGGCGCTGTTCGCGGACGACAGCGCTTTCTACACCACCGCCCCATGGGTCAAGGCGGCGGTGAAAAGGATGCAGAAGCAGCTCGACCTACTGCCGGACTGGCTGGAGAGATGGCGGATAGCGGTCAACGTGGGCAAAACCGCCGCCATCTACACGGGCCCCTCAAGACGCAAGATGCCCGAGCTGGTCCTAAATGGCCAGAAGATTAAGTGGCAGCGCAGTACCAAGTACTTAGGCTGCCACTTGGACCAGCGCCTCACCCTGAAAGACCAGGTCAAGCACCTGGTCAACTCCAGCCGCGGGGCGCGCGCAAGATTGCGCCCCGTCCTCCAGTCCCGCCTGCCCGCCAGAACAAAGGTGGGCATATACAAAACGTACGTGCGCTCCAGGCTGACATACGCGGCCCCAGCCTGGTACGCGATGATAAGCGCAGCCCACCGTACGCAGCTCCAATCCCAGCAGAACATAGCGCTCCGAATAATAACGGGGGCCGGGCGCTATGTTCGCAATGCCGTCATACACAGGGACCTCAAGATGGAGGCCCTGGAGGGATTCGTGGTCCGCACATCCAAGCGGATGTACGAAGCCGCGGACCACGGGCCGCACCCCGGGCTACAAAATATAGCCCCCATGGCCATGCCCACGGTACAAGAGTCGAGCAAGAGGCCAACCCCACGACAGGTCTGCTCCTTAAATCCGCCCTCCCACCTACCCGAGTCCCAATCAGAACCCCCCCCGCCCCCTATCTCTCGTCCCCTCCTTAGCCAGAGTCAGCCGCAGTTAGCTTGCCCTGCTCATCGGGCCTCCCCGAACGGGGTCTCACCTGATGGGCAGCCCGCAGCGACTGTGCAGCTGGCTCTGGCAGAAGATGAAGATACAGACCTGTCGTCACAAGACGGCCGCAATGCGGCTCCCAATACCGTGGGCCAGTAGGCCCATGAGATGAAGCCCGGGGAAGGAGCTGAGGCTCGAACCCGAGCCGCCCAGAAGGGGCGAGGAAACCCGACGTAGAAAATGAGTTCCACGAGTCCCACGAGCCCCACCAGCCGCAGCTAGAAGAACCATCTCTCCTAAGGAACAGGAAGAGCCCTAGAACACAGAAGAAAGAACATTCAAGAAAGAACATTCTAGAAAGAACGTTCAAGAAAGAACACTCAAGAAAGATCATTGAAGAAAACAATTAACGGCCACCTCACCGCACACAATACAGTCCACATTAGAACATTGGGTCGGCTGTTACTCTGAAACCTGACATAGGAGTTTCTCATTTACGCGTCCAACATCAAGACACAAACGGGCGACCGACCGTCTGACTTCGCACCAAACCCAGCTCGTGCCGTGTTATCCGGCACAATCAGGATCTGCCAAAGGAAGATTTTTGAGATCTGGCCAATCAAAAATGGAAGTTTTGCTCGATGGAAGTAATGAGGTTAATGACGATAAAACATACGCATCAACTGATATAGAAAAGTCAGGATTATGTAGTGATTCCAATTCTAAATTTACAATGTTTCTAGTCTTAAGTTTACCGTCACCTACGCCGGTCACTAAGCCATCTGGAAAACGTTTAAGGCTTAAAGATTGGACCGTACTCTCACTAACAAACGAGGCATCCGAGCCTTGGTCAATCAAAAGTCGCACCATTTGCGAATGGCCATTTGATTTGACCTTGGCTAGGGCCGAGGCTAATAAAACTTTACCTTGCTTATCTTCTTTTACAAAATATGCTACGACCTTCTTTTCGTAACATGGTGGTGACTGCTGAACATTGTTTGATGACTGCTTGCCGCTCGTACTCGAAGTTGGTGCCATCACGAGCACTTGGTGCTCAACCCTCTTGAGGTGCAGTAGGCTGAGGTGCCGTCGACCACATCGGCGACAGCACGTGGACTGGTGGCAGCTCTTTACGTTGTGGGTGGACGAAAAGCAATTGAAGCAGAGTCTCTTTGGTTGAATAAACTCTAATCTTTCTTCAGGAGACTTGCTAGCAAACTGCTTGCATTTATATAACAAATGTTGGTTAGAACAAAATACGCAGACTCTATATTGTTCTCCTTTTTCTCTTCTTGTACAGTAGAGTGAAATGTCCTTTGATTCGTGACTTGCTTGGTATTTGGATTGTTATTGCTAACTGGCTTCGCATTTGGTTTAGTTCCGCTTATCATCTCTAAGGTTCTGAATCTCGTTTCCAAAAACTGAACTAGTTGATCCCACGTTGGAAAATCATCAGTACTATACGACTTATGAGTATCTCAGTCTCCCACAATCGTCGAGTTTCATAATCTAGCTTTGAAACAATCAAGTAATTGATGATAACATCCCATGATGTGATGTCAACACCTATGTTCTTCAGCGATTTGAAACAAGCTGACGTGGTGTCAAGCAGCTGTTTAATTGCCAACGCAGATTCATTACCGATGGATTTTGAGAAAATAATCGTTTCAGAGTCTCATTCGAATTGTACCGCTTATTATTGTATCGACGTGTTAGTTTCTCCCATGCTTCGTTGTAATTTGTCTCAGTAGTAGATAGGATTTTTAATTGATTTTCAGGTTTACCTTTCAGACTACTTTTCAGGTAAAGAAGCTTCTGTACTGCACCTAGGTTCGCGTTGTTATGTATAAGAGCGATAAACATATCTTGGAAACTTTGCCACTCTTCGTAAGCACCCGAAAACAATGGTAATTGAATTTGAGGCAGCTTTACTTCAACATTCATTTGGATATTTCGATTTTCAGCATAACTCGAACTTGTCTGTATAGGGCTAATAGCACTGCTTAATTGATTTATGCTTATTTTCATTTTAATCTTACAGTCCGTGTAAATGTTTTCGACGGAATCGTACGTATCTTCCGAAAAATAAGGCATAGCAGTACGGGCTTCTGTGTTCACAGACCCTATTATTCTAAAATGATTGCTAGAAAACTGTCTCCTAGAATAGTGTTTCTAAAGTTACCAATCTTGTTTGAATGTATACCAAATTGAATATCATTCGGTGTCTTTTTATAATTTTAAAACGTCTTTCTAATTTATTCTTGTAATTCGGTTTGTTGCAGTAGTAACGGCTCCAGGATGACAGAGAATGAATTCAATTCACGGCGGATAACTCACTAAATTATGTTTGAATGGAAATTTTTCTAAGTCCAGTATTGGGGTGTCAGTTCGAGGTTACCTCCACGTGACGACTGGGATGTTACTGAATCCACTCTGACTCGTCAGAGGGGAAGCAGTAGCGCCTGTCGCGGTTCACCCTGGGCAACGCCAGGTAGTGCGGCATTGAGATTTCACTCTGGGATCTCAATGACATGGTATCTGGCGGCTAAAGACTCGATACCATCCCCAATCTAAGATATTATCCGTACCGTGCCGAGAGATGCGTGGCTGAGGGGGAGCTCAGTCGTTAACGGTGGGCCCTGGATACCAGGCGACCTCGAGGTGTATCTAGCCTTACTCCGGCATGCGGAGCTCCGCCGGAGTGGACCTACTTTCCCTAGCTACTCGTGGGACCAACATGAATAAAGACTTAAAAAACAAAGACGATGGTAACCTGGAAGACCTATGCCAGGAACTTATGCCTCTGATAGAAGGAGCAGAGCAACGTGCCCAAATATCGGAGCAACTCTCCATGGAGACAGAAGACTCCATCAGCACGGCGGAAAGGGCTGCTTGCGGCTCACCCTCGCCGCCTGATGAATCCACCGCCTCCAAACGTAGTGACAGGAAACTGTCAAGTGCTGCCAAAAAGCGCTTCGTGGCTCTGAAACAGCTGGGAGTGGAGCCGAGTATGGCTTCAACACTAGCGTTAAAGAGCTTCGCTGAGCTAAAGCAGATGGGGTATAAGTTTAAATCCTCACAATCTGAATCTGCGCGCAAACCGGTCAAACGGGTTCGCTCAGAGGAAGAATCACCAAAGGGACATATCACCAAAGCCCCAAAGGTGAGTGAGGACTTAGACACCCCAACCACCGTAGCCTACAGCGAGGCCGTACGCTCAATCCGGGTTGGCATAAAAGAAAGTCCTTGATGACTGACACACAGCTGGAGTCGCTGCGCAATACCATCCTGCAAAGCATCGCTCATTCCGGAAGGGGTGAAGTGTCTAAATTTAAAAGCTGCTCCTTCAAGCCAGGCTGGATTCTCATTACATGTGAGAATGAGTGGTCTAAAGTATGGCTTGATAGAAAAATCCCCCCCCCCTCAGACCGTGGCCGGAGGCGATACTCGTTCTCATGAACGAGGCTGACATCCGGAAACCTAATGTGGGGGTTGTATTTATTCCAAGCTCTGAGGCAGATTGCGCAAAGCGGGCCTTAGAACTTTTCGGTGCTCAGAATGAGGGTCTGAACACCGAACATTGGAAGGTCCTCAATACGAAGGTCGAAAAGGGAGGTCATACTTTGACCTTATCCTTGGACGACCACTCGTTTGAGGCCCTCAAGATTGCGGACCTAAAGGCCAACATTGGCTTTAAAAAGGTCCAGTTCAGGATCAGGGGCCCTATCACCTTGGCCATTGATCCACCTCCCGCTGAACCCTCGACCTCCACCGCAACCAACACCACCCCAACCCCCATACCTACAACCACTCCCACTGAGGGCACCGTGCAGGTCCGTGCAGGACCACAACGAAACATCCCTCCTCCAACTCCCTCCACTTTCACTTCGACAGGGACTAATAGGGGAAGAGGTACGCGGTTTCCCCTCCATAGGGGGGCCACTAGGGGCGCACATCCGTCCAGAGGAAGGGGACACAGCAGGGGAACAAACCGAGGACGGCGGGGCACACAAGGGCGCCGCGGCTCCCACAGCCAGTTATCCCCACCAACCTCAACGCCCAAAGGGGCTGGTGGTGCTCCAGGTCAATCTACACCACGCTATTGCAGCCTCTGCGGTTGTAGAGAAGATCTTCAGCGAAGGTGGCCTGGACATCGCTCTCATTCAAGAACCATGGATAAACGCTGATTCCGTGGTAGCCGGTCTGAACAATGCGGGTAAGATACTTGTTTACGAAACAGGCCTTAAACCTAGGGCCTGCATCGTATTATCAAAAATATTAACTTCTTACCTATTCCAGAACTTTGCAGCGAAGATACAGTCACCGCATACGTAGAAGTCAAAGGACCGAATAGGTCCAAAGTACTTTTCTGCTCGGCATATTTTCCTGGTGATAAGCAGAATCTCACTGAAGAACTGACTAAAGTCCTGGATTATTCTAGAAGACAAAAGTCGGAGCTGATAGTGGGATGCGATGCTAACGCCCACCATACCATCTAGGGGAGCTCGGATACGAACAGAAGAGGTGAGCTACTATCCGATTTTCTACTAACTAACTGTATACATGTGCTGAACAATGGCCACACGCCAACATTCGTAACAAAAAATATTAGACCTAACATTCGCAACAAAAAATGTGTCATAATGTGTAACAAAATGGCACGTCAGCAGCGAAAATTCAATGTCCGATCATAGACATATACTTTTTGATGTTTCCGGGTTAGCAGAAGCTCAACACATAGGAGTGAGAAATCCAAAAGACACCTCCTGGGATATGTATAGAACCATACTCAGCGAGAATCTAAAGGACATGCCCAAAACTATCAAAACACCTAACTCTCTAAATGCCGCGGTCAAGATGCTCAACAATGGCATAATAGATGCATAACAAATGTGCAGAGATAAACCTTGAGAAGAGACTCCGGAACCAACACATTTACGTCAACTAAGATAAATATATCCTTTGGACAGCCGGAGCCGATAACCCTCAAATCGGCGTAGAACCATTCTGTGGCATCACCAAACAACGCGCCTCTACGCTTCTAACCACCCTATGTAAGCAAGTGGCTATTGAGTCGTCTACACAAGGACAAGAACACTCGAAAGCACTTATTCGAGGTTACAACAACAAAGTAGCTAAAGAACTGTTAAAGTTCTTAAGATACAAAGCTTGTGCAGTGACCAGAATACTAACTGGCCATTGCAAACTGAACAAACATTTGGCCAATATGAACATGAATTGACCGAAGACGCTCTTTGTAGTTTCTGTAATACAGAAGAAGAAACGGCCATGCATATCCTCTGCTCATGCGGACCGCTTATGAGCAAAAGAAGTATCCATCTCGGGCGGCACATCATGCACCTGTTAGATTATTGTAAAAGACCTAAATTATTAAAACTGCAATAATTTTCAATATTTATAAAGACTATTTTAAGAGCATTTTTTCTAATAACTAAAGACTTCAAAATAATTTGTAATTGAAATAAGTCTTGTGACTTCCGCTTTATAAACGACGTCACTTTTAGAATATTGTTAAACTGATTAAATACTAGTAATTTCTTATTTTATAAAATGTATCAATTAAAATTAATAATTTTACAAATTTCTATATTAACTGTAAACGTAAAAATAATTTGTTATTGAATTAATCCATCTGGCTTCCGCCGGACAAACAACGTCACTTGTTGTTTGACGGTTCGAGGCAAGTGGGAAGAGCCTTCTAAATACGGCACGACCGATCAGTAGGGCACACACGCAATTCTTGTATCGGAAACGGTTTTAAAACCTAACCTCCCTTCAACCAGTTGTAGTCTCCACTTATTTTTTTTTTTAATTTAATTCAGTTTGTAAATAAAAACCAAATGAAACACTAAGTACATGTAATAAGCAATAATACTAAAAAAAACTGCATAAAAAATACCGTCATTTTTGGAAATTATAACCAAATTTGTAAGGCAAGGTAACGATTTTTAAAAAAAATAATAAAAATTTTTTTTTTAAAACCCTGTACATACATTTTTTTTAAATACTGGTATGTGGTGCTTCAGTGTACAGTGTATCCACACCTTTGCTTTGGACCACTATTTACGCCACATCCTGTATAAGACTCAAACTTCGTAATGTTGTTATTTAAAGATTAAATAAATAGTCCTCAATAATTGAGGACTATTTATTTAATCTTCTATCTATAATTATTATATACTCGCCTTTGGACTTATATACCTTAACCGTTTAAATGTAACAGCTGTTTAACTTTCAGTGAGTAAGTGATTTACATGATTTGTACCTTATATAATCACATTACATTATTATATACTTACAGTAAACTTAATATTATTAATTGATTTACCCTTAATCTATCTTTTCTACTATATAATTAGTTATATACATGATAATAATCAGCTAATAATTGATTAAATAAATACACACATCAAAAGTGTCTAGGGATCAACATATATTTTTGCAATAACTTTTCTCCTGATTGATATTAATTAAAATTTTCTTTAAGGATTCATCAAATAAAGTGTTTTCGTTTGTCTACAGTAACGATAAACCAAGTCACCTTTGCATTAATAAAGAAATTTGCCATTTTCCTAATAAAGGGATTTTTGTCATTTGAACCACTAACATTAAAGTTCGAAAAAAAGACTGAAATAACAGTTTTCTTTAAAATTTTATTGGGTAACTTAAACAATTAATAATCCGTGTTTCTACCGCGAACACACAAGAACATCGGTTTGGCATACTCAAAATGAGTTCATCCAAATCACGCTGTGGAATGGCCGCCCATGTTCATTGCAACAACAAAAAAAGGTCTTCTTGCGACTGGATACCCTCCATATTCGGCAGAGCTCTTCTCTGTAGCATATCCCATGCATGCTAAATCGGGTTCAAGTCTGGCGACTGAGCAGGCCAGGGCAGGACATTGATGTTAGCTGCGGCGAGAGTCTGTCTTACAACTCTTGCGGTGTGCGGTCATGCATTATCATGCAATAACTGAAATAAGGGACCGATTTGCACTTGTAGAGGAACGATGACGTCTGATACAATCGTCTCAGCATAAATTTGAGCGTTGAGGTTGCCTCTGATCCGAATCAAATCAGTTCTTCCACCGATCCAAATACCCGCCCATACCATGATGGTTCCACCACTATAAGGATGGACTTTCTGGCAGGATTTTAATCGCTGTTGGCGTCCAGGGGTTCTCCAGTGTCGTATACGTCTCGTATCCGGTCTCATACCAAAACGAGACTCATCAAAAAAGCACACGAAACGCCATTGTTCTTCTGCCCAATTTCTGTGTTCAAGAGCCCATTGATATCGAATCCTACAATTGTGCATTGCTATAGGTGGTACCCGTAGCGGTCTTCGGGAATGAAGGTTCACTTCATGCAAGCGGTTTCTGACTGTTTGGTCGCTAATTAAGTTCCCTGAAGAGTGATGAAGCCTCACGGCTAACATCATGGCGGTTATTGTTGGAGCTCTTCGAGCTGTGATTTGAATGTATCGGTCTTGTCTCCGTGTGGTGCAGCGATACCGTCCTCCAAGGCGCTCAGCCACGGTACCAGTGCTTCGGTAACGTGTCCAAAGTCGACTGATAACACTCTGACTTGTATTCAGAGCTAAAGCCACAGTACGTTGCCGGGAACCAGCTTCTATCATTCCCACGGCTCTGAGCATTTCTTCCCTGCTTAAATGACGTCGTCGCTCCATAATAACGTTGGTTTTAATCAGTTTTTCAATTCAAAAATATTTATTCAATTTAGGACACAATATGCCACTTATGAACGTCAAATGTACAGTGAAAAATAAAATAAAAATAATTGTGCCCTGAAGGGGCCGAATCATGTCTCCTTATCTTTTGGGCCCTACCAGCGCTTCGAGACAGAACACAGACAATTAGGCAAGTGCTGAGAAGAAACGCCGGAACAAACTCAGTCACCACTAGCTGCCGTAAAATCAAAATCATCAAAGGTAAGTACATCAGTCGGTACAGGCTGGACAGACCACACATTCGTGTCGTTCAGGTAGTCTTGAACCTTATAATAGCCTTTAGACATAAGCGTGTTTTTAACGTGTTTCTTAAATTTATCGACCAGCAATTCGACAAGATTGTGTGGTATATTATTAAAGAATTTTATACAATTTCCCATGAACGAATTACTAGTTTTAACTAATCTGAAGTTAGGAACGACAAGCTTGTGTTTATTTCTTGTGTTATATGAGTGAATGTCGCTCTTCTTCATGAAGTAATCTAAATTTTTACGGACGTACATTATATTGTCAAAAATGTATTGAGAAGCCACAGTTAATATGTTAATTTTCTTAAAGACCTCTCTCAAGGAGTCACGAGGACTAAGTTTATAAATAGCTTAATGGCTCTTTTCTGCAAAATACATATGGTATCAATGTCTGCAGCAGAACCCCACAAGAGAAGACCGTAAGACATAATACTGTGGAAGTAACTAAAATACACAAGCCTCGCCGTTTGAACATCAGTCAGATACCTTATTTTTCTAACTGCAAAGGCAGCCGAGCTTAGTTTCCTAGCTAGGGCTTCAATATGAGGTCCCCACTGTAATTTTGAGTCAAGTGTAATGCCCAGAAATACAGTGGAGTCTATTAAGACTAGATTATTACCATTTAGTACAATATTTGGTGTAAGATGCTTTACATTAGGCAAAGTGAATTTTACACATTTAGTTTTACTAGCATTCAGCAACAAGTTATTGGTGGTGAACCAATTCAATACTCTGGAGAGAGTATTGTTTACTTCGTCAAAATTTTCTTCATGTCTTTTCATTTTAAAAATCAAAGAAGTATCATCAGCAAACAGAACTATCTCACAAAGATTTGTGGAGTAAAATGGCAGGTCGTTTACATATATCAGGAAAAGTAAAGGCCCCAATATTGAGCCCTGGGGGACCCCCATTTGAAGAGGGGCTCCGGAAGAGTAGGTACCATTTATGTTAACTGATTGTATTCTACCTGATAAGTACGAACTTAACAACTTAGATGAGTTTTCCGAGACACCATAGTGTTCTAACTTAATGAGCAGTGTCTGATGGTCTACACAATCAAACGCCTTTGATAAATTACAGAATACACCTACGGCATCATGTTTGTCTTCATAAGCATCAAGAATGTGTCTGATGAGTGCTACTCCGGCATCAGTTGTATTTCTACCTTTAGAGAACCCAAACTGTTTTTCGTGTAGTAAATTATTAAGTTTAAAATGGGAAAGTAATTGATTATAAATGAGTTTTTCAAAAATTTTACTTATTGTGGGTAATATTGAAATAGGCCTAAAATTGCTGGGGTCACTTTTGTCTCCTGATTTAAATAAAGGGACAACCTTACTATGTTTCAATAAATTTGGAAACTGATTTTGGTCAATACATTCATTAAAGATATAAGATAAGTAAGGAGCTATTAGAGGTATAATGGGTTTTATTGTGTCTATTGATATACCCGATTTATCCTCTGTTTTCTTTTGTTTTAATTCTTTAAATGTTTTTATGATGTCTAAAGGACCAATATTTCTGAATTTAAATGAGGATTCGCACCTATGAACACTCGACACTAGTAATGATTTCGCGTGACTTGAGCAAGAACTCAACTGTTTAGTCGTCTCTATAGGAATATTACAGAAGTAATCCTCAAAAGCGTTTGCTACCTCGTCATCAGATTTAATAAGCTTGTTGTTTATTTCTAGACTAAATTTGTTATCATGAGATTTCGTTTTACATGTTTCTTTATTTATAATATTCCATGTTTCTTTGATTTTATTACTAGATTTTTTAATTTTATCGCGTATGTAATTCGACTTAGCTACATAGCAAACTCTTTTGAAAATTTTTGAGTACCTCTTAAGTAGTAGGGAAACAGTAGCACTAATAATGTCTTCAATTCGTTGTATGTTTTTATAGGGAAAATATTGACAGCTGATGATTTTCATCTTTTACTCGAACTTGATTGACAGTTCCTGTTTCAAATTATGAAATGCACCAAAAAGGATCCATATAAATTTATAAAATCATAACTTTATTACAAAGCCACATCTCAATCTCAAGAAATCCGCATAAAAATGCTTGATCCCTAGATACTTTTGATGTGTGTAGTTCCTAATTATATACTTGCCTTTGGTCTCATATACCTTAACCGTATAAGTATGACAGTGGTATATTTTCAGTGAGCATGTGTTTTACATGATTTGAACCCTATTTACTCACATGAAAACTATGATATACTTACGGTTAACTTTATTTATTTCATTGATTTAACCTTAATCTATCCTTTCTACTATACAATAGGTAATAAACATGACTATGACATCTAATACTTCAATTATTCGATGATTATGGCTTTTGAACCTATATATTGTAACTTATTTTGCTACAGCTTAATTATAATAATAAACAGCTTTATATCAACATCTCCTGGGCTTCTTAACAACTAGCTTCTAAATCTTAACTAGCTCCATGATATTTTTCACCATTTAAATTTAATCTAACACACCCGTATGAGAATTGAGATAGCAGATATCACGCTCCAAAGAATCTGGCAATTTATAGACTCAACGGAACTAAGCAATGAAATTTAAATATAAGGGCGCCACAACAGATCATACCTGGTCGAGCTGGCAACAATAGAGCCCAACAACCAATAATAATAATAATAAGTCCAGTATTAGTTCAATCTCAAAAAAAATACAAGTCCCGATTTTGCTCAATACACGTTAAGTCCAAAGTCCATACAAAATCGAACCGATTTATTTTACGGCACGCAAATCGCTCCTTTCAGTCCAAAATATCAAATTCCCAAAATGTCAAGCGGTTTCAAAATGTCAAGTTCCCGGAATGTCAAGTTCCCGAAAAGTCAAGTTCCCGGAAAGTCAAGTTCCAAAAATGTCAAGTTCCCGGAATGTCAAGTTCCCGAAAAGTTAGGTTCCTAAAATGTCAAGTTTTCAGATAGTTGAAGTTAATGGAGTTCTTGTTCAATAAATAACCGCCCCATTCCATTTTTGATTCCCCAATATCATTGAACGTTTATCATGATTTAATAGTTTTTTATTGATAACTTGACAAAAAAATCCCCTATCAATAATATAATAATATTTTTTATGATGTAACTATCTTTTCAACACACTTGCTCATAACGACGTCTTTATTCCACCGATTTTTGGCTCATAATCCTAGATATTAAACACGCGTGCTTTTTCAGTATTATGATTGCACTAGTGCCTTTAGTTTATTAACCCGACCAATTTACATTTGTACCCTAGTACCAAATAGTAAGTAGGAAGAAGAAGCGATATAATTTAGTCGGGTTATAACTTTTATTACAAACAGTATTTATGCGAAAAATAACAGTATGTACATATTTATTATAAAAATGGATAATCCAGCTTTATTACTCAAAAATAACTCAAATTCATTTAATTTTTTTCTGTAATTTGTGTTTCAAACACGAATTATTACATTATTAACCCTGGCTGTTGGCTGATTTAGTTCGCGCCTCAGCCTTTCGCGCGCATCGGTATCGCGACAAGAAAAAAAAACACGAACGAAAAATGGCGGGCATTTTTCGTAAATAATTGGAGTAGGTATTGTTTCTTCCTCGCAAGTGTGTTGAAAAACGTCGTATGAAACACGTGTGCCTGTGACCATAATATACGCGGCTTTCTTATGGCGCACTCGCTTTCGCTCGTGCGCACACAATATCGCCTTGTATATAATGGTCAACTTAGCACACTTGTATCATAATGTACTATTAAAGTATCACATTAAAATTCAAGCTATATTTTTGCACACCGTTTCTGGATTTCTGGATGATGGATGGACCGTCACCTGCCGTCACCGTACTCAATCTACTACGAATATGGTTTGAAATTATGGGTTACTTATTTATCGTGTTTGTAAACGTTACATAATGTTTTATATTTCGACCTGGACTTAATGCAGAGAGCATTTTCTATTAGTAAATTTTAGATAAATATCAAGTAAACATTAAACCATTTAAGCCTACTTCGTACTAAACAACCTATTTTTAATCGTTTTTTTATATGCAGCGACGCTTGGTGGCCTAAAGTGGGCTAAACACGACCCTAAAACCAGACCCGATATCGGGACAATGAAAGTTGGAACGATTTACAAATAATAAAATTAGGCTTCCGATTTGCCAATACACGAGGCGATTTACGGTACGATCTAGGGTCCTCCCCACCACTTCCCCGATATCGGGTCTGATTTTAGGGTCGTGTGTAGCCCACAAGTGAGCTACACACGACCCTAAAATCAGACCCGATATCGGGACAAAGGTGGTGGGGATGAAATCGGCTGCTACTCTACACACGTCCCTGCTAGTCAGTCAGTTCTGAACTGACCGTGCAACAGACTACTCTTTGATCCGAGATGCCGCCGCCACTTTCAAAGCAGCAAAAACTAAGCATTGCCTTGGCACTTACTATGGTGCCATTTAACCAGAAACGAAAAAGGAAGACCTGGGTTAAAAACTGGTTGATGCACGTCATGAACTAAGCCATATGAACGTGATGAGATTTTTAGAAGCAGATGAATTCAGGAACTTTTTGAAAATGGATTTTAAACACTCAAAATCCATTCTCAAGAAGTTTCTGAAGTGCTTTGAAAAGCTCCTGAATAGTTATTTGACACCATTAATACGAAAATAGGATACCGTAATGCAAGAATCGATAAGTCCAAGAGAATGACTTACAGTTACTTTACGTTTTCTAGCAATTGGACAAAGCTATGAGGATTTAAAATTCAGTGCAACATACTCGTATGTACACAATGAATGATTCCAGCAGAGACATGGTCTTCTATCTATAAATGTTTAAAATACTTTATTTAAGTAACTAGACTGAATTTTTAATAATAATCAAAACACCCATTGGAAAACATTATGTTATTTATTTAAGCAAAAAAGTACTTCTCGCCCCTTCTCTTTCGCCATATTTTCGCGCGAAATAAATCAGAATAGCGCAAAGACGTAGCATCACCGTAGCACTCGCCCACGTACTGGTAAGAATCAGATCCGATTTTGCTACACACGTCGATCGATAAATGGGAACATTTGAGTCATTTTACAAGCGAAAAAAATGGTCAAAAATGGCAACTGAACCCCTTCTATAATCTCTAAAAATGAAGAAATAAAATAACTTTAAAAAAGTAAAAACCGCCTTCAAAACCAAAATGCACTAAAAAGTCTAAAATAAACTTTTGACTATTGAAAGGAAAGGTGAGTTCTAAGCAAACAATTTTTTTTGGAGTCGGTGCCATAACTTTGACCATCAAGCATTAACTATCACAGCACAGACTCCAAAAAGAAATTGTTTGCCTAAACTCACCTTTCCTTTCAATAGTCAAGAGTTTATTTTAGACTTTTCAGTGCATTTTGGTTATGAAGTCGGTTTTTACATTTTTTAAAGTTAATTTTATTATTATATGAAGTCATGCATGAGTAATACTAGACCTAGTAGGTATTTTTTCTCCCGATAGCTTAACATCCTTTCTTTCTAGAAGGTACAAAAATAAAACAAATTAATTATCATTTTTTTTATCAGTTTACTTGTTTTGCATTCTCTTTTTCTTGAATAGACTTGTTGGTCTTGCTCCAGGGTTTTCTAACATGTTCCCATTTTGATCTGTTCGTTCCACAACATCCCGGACTACTATTGTTTTATTAGCGTTTTGAGGTTCATCATCTTCATCAGTTTGCATAAAAGTGACTGATTTAGCTGGTGGGTGTTGTGTTTGATTTGTAAGATTTTCTTTCTTTTTGGCCTTTTTGAGAATAGATGTTTTTTCACTACCAAATAAATTTCCATATGCACTATAAATATCACTGGGTTTCTGTATACCTTCATTTGGATCATATAGTTCATTAGATGGAGACACATCACTGTGTTTAAATGTGATCTCTAAAGTCTCACTGTCATCCTCATCAGCAAAGGAAACACTGCGTTTGATTGATTGAGCTGGTACCTTAACAGTGTCACTGTCTTCCTCAGAATCTACATTTTCATCTTCAATGATGTCATCCAACCTAAAATTGAATAAAGTTAATGAAATCTGTTTTTATTTACTCGCAATAATCATATATTCTCTTTTTTTCACTTACCTATCCATTTCATCTTCTAGCTCATCAAGCTGCTCCATTTCATCAAGTCTGCTGATCAGATCATTTTCAGTTTTACTTGTACTCCTCTTCTTATATTTGATTTCTTGTAACTTTTCTTCCAATTCATTTTGTCTGTCTATTACTTTTTGCAGTAATTCTAACTTTGAAACTGCTGCATCATGATCTGTAACTTTCTCTCTATGATCTGAAAGCTCTTTATGTCCTGTGACTTCTTTACTGATGTCTGTTTTGGCAGAATTTAACATTTCCTCCTCTTCAAAAAGAAATGTATTTTGAGATTTAGCATTTTGTCTTACATCTATTTCCTTATCCATACTGAGGAGTTCATTCTCCAACTCTTCCTGTAATTCTAGTTCTTCCAGTCTGTTCCAGAGTTCTTCATCTGTGGCATCTTTATTCTTCTCTTCTTTACCTCTAGACTGTGATTTGTACTGTCTTACATTTTCTCTATGCTTCTTCCTCCATTCTTTTTCTTGGTCTTCAGTATACTCTTCCACTATTTCTTGCCCTGCAGTGTCTAATATATTTTGTTTTGTAAATATCAACTGCTTTTCTAGATAATCTTTTTCCTTTCTGTACATGTCTGCTTTTGACTGGGCATCTGAAAAGATGTACATTGCATTTCATAGAGTGCAAAATAATGATAAACTAACTGTAATTAGCAATATGTATTTGAGTAAACAAGTAATTTTTTTGTGGATTCCTTTAAGAATAAAGCACTTCCAACATTTTGCTGCCTTAACATAAGTTATATCTACTTAAGGTAGCTTTACCAGCATTATTACCTTTAATTCTGTGCTGCCTTAGTACCTCAGCTTGGGCGACAGAACACTTTGTGAAGTAATCCGCTCCCATTGCCACTGTAAGCTCGTTTGTGTGCTTCAACTCGCCTCTGAACAGGATCCTACTCCCAATAGGAACTAGTATTGGTACAGTCAACTTTTCAGCATATTGGTTGAAGTTCAGGGACTTTAGATCGTTTAGATAGTCTTCCCAAAAGCGCAGGTTCTTCTCATTTTCAGATACAGTCTGCAAAAAGAAGGAAATGGTTTAATAAAAATAAATTGCGCTTTACTGGCAAAATCTTTTAAACACACCGATATAACCTTTGAATATATATTTTCTAGGATGTTCATGTTATTACAGTATTAAAACGTTAACTATAAATGGCAAAAAATAAATTACAATAAGCTTCAATAGGTGGAAAATAATAAATAACCTCAATTCAATTATTGACAACTGGCTGTTCAGAAATCTATTTCAAAACAAACAACTGTAATATTGTCCAGTTTCCGAACGAATATGTACGACGTGCCGGCATGATGTTGACATTTTATAGATAGTGATGTAGGGTTAAAATTCGCAAAAGTAAAACATATCGATTCAATATTTATCGTAGACAGATTAGTAAGAATATGTTTATCTAGATATGTCTTCACGGCTTCAAAGTCTCAAAAAAAATACTTTCGTTATATGGTAGGCTTGTAGGCTGGTTATTGCTTTACGAGGGTCAAACTGAAAGTTCTTAGAACTGGCCACTTATAAA
Source organism: Pyrausta purpuralis (assembly GCA_963924145.1). Taxonomy (NCBI): domain Eukaryota; kingdom Metazoa; phylum Arthropoda; class Insecta; order Lepidoptera; family Crambidae; genus Pyrausta; species Pyrausta purpuralis. Next base: position 23,517,165 of record OZ001659.1, read on the forward strand.
CAATATAATAAAAAAAATATTCTAAAATTTGAAAATAGAACTCTTTGCCAATATTACTGAGTATATATTTCATTCATTTGTCATTTGTTTTACGATTTGTCGGCAAATTGAAAATTGTCTGCGTCACGTCAACATGAATTTAACACGAGAAAATTTTCGTGCAATGATTTTTTATGACTTTCGATGTCATTTAAGTCAACAAGAAAGTTATGATAGACGATTGGCCTTTCACGATGAAGCCCCATCTCGTGCGACTGTTTACAACTGGTTTAATGAGTTTAAACGTGGTCGCACTAATCTCACTGATGATGTACGTGAGGGACGGCCTTCTACGGCGACGACTGAAAATAACATCTGTGTTGTGCGGCGTATGATAGAGACTGACAAAAGAGTGACCTATCAGCAGATTCGGACAAGCTTAGGCATCGGTATGAGTCAAGTGCACAAAATCCTCCACGAACATTTAGCGGTCAGGAAGCTTTGCGCCCGGTGGATACCTCATAATTTGACTAAGGCTCAAAAACTCCATCGTGTGGATTGGTGCCGTAAAATGATTGAAAGATTTAACGGAGGTGACTCAAATGCTGTGTTCGACATACTAACAGGTGACGAAAGCTGGATTTACTGTTATGATCCTGAAACCAAAAGACAATCTGCTCAGTGGGTGTTTCCTTTCGAGGAGTTGCCAACTAAAATGAAGAGTGATCGAAGTGCGGGAAAAAAAATGGTGGCCTCGTTCTTTGGAAGGATAGGTCATTTCGCAACAATTGTGTTAGAGGATCAAAAAACAGTTTCTGCAGAATGGCACACTACCAATTGTTTGCCACTTGTCTTGGAAAAAGTTCGAGAGAAACGACCTCGCAGTAGGATCCTCCTTCACCACGACAACGCCTCGTCGCACACCGCCAAGCGAACGATCGACTATTTGGCGACATCAAACGTTGAATTACTGGGTCACCCGCCGTATAGCCCCGACCTCGCGCCTTGTGATTTTTATTTATTTCCAAAAATTAAAAAAAAACTTAAAGGAAAGCGGTTTATGAATGCTGAAGAAGCGGTGGCTGCGTATCGCGATGCCATTGAAGAGACCCCTAAGGACGAGTGGGCAAAGTGCTTTTCACTGGGAAAAGCACTTTGCCCACTCGTTCCATCGCATGCAGCGGTGTATTGACGTCAATGACAATATTTTGAAAAGATATAATAAAACTAATAACTGGCTAATGTAATCAGTTTTTGATTTTCTAAGAACTTTCAGTTTGACCCTCGTATCTGCATTTGTTTATTTCTTTATCTAGTTGTTTAAAGAAAAAAAGTGTATAAAGAGAATAATATTATGCAAAGAATTACACCATTTAAGATAAACAAAATCAGTATAATGTATTATTGACCTAGGTATCTACGTACATGCAGTTTATGACGTTAGGCATCATGCTTTTATTATATTTTAAAAAGTCATTTGGAAATTTGAAGTATGATTTGGTGATGTGGTAAGTGATGGGTGATAATAGGGAATCTTTTATCTTGTCATGGTTTCGCATTTCAAACCAATTTGGTGTCTCTACAAGTCAATGTCAGTCACCACTACTGTTTGTGAAATTAATTACTTTTCGCCTTGTGCCTACTGTTATGTACATACGGACAACAACACGTCAAAGTAAACACTGCGGTATCTTATTCAATTGCGAAAGTATAGTATGATATATGTTATTATAAAATAAATAATTGCATAAGTTGATAAAAAAAAATGCAATAGCTTTACCGCGGCAGTCTCCGAGTGCCACACGTCCTTTTTTTTGCTCTTCCTTTCTATTTACGAATCTAATTTTCTATGAAGAATTCGCTTACTTAGAGTTCCGTGAATGACATTTATATTGCATCGATATTTTTGCTTCACTCTATCGTCCCATGAACCAATCACTATGATTGTCAAAAACATATGGATCAATAGCAGCACACAGTGCGAATACGATACACTACATACAATAAAGATCTGTCTTGTTGTAATTACTGTATTGATTTAGTGCTTACATATTGCTGTACCTAGGTGAGCTATTGATTTTGAGGAGCGAGAGCTAGCAACCGGGAGTCGCCTTTGTGCCGTGTGCATGTGGTAGTCGACGGCTCGTAATGGAGGAAACTAAGTCTATTCTTCATGAGCTGTACGTATTTTCGGAGTGGAAGCCGGAGCCGGAGTACTTGGTGAGTCCCTGTCCCTGCCTGTTGCATTGTATATAACTGTGTAATCTATCGATCAACCGGCGTCGGTTGTTACACTAAACTGGATGGATGATTTTTTGTTAGCATTTGTATGATATACATGATATAAGTTTTTCTTTTGCATAAGTTTCTTGAGAGTATTCTGCGTTACATTGATTATTCAAAAATATTTTAGTATTTTTAAAAAATATTTTATCTTAAAATATTTAAATGTTTTTCCCTTAACATCCTTATTTTATTACATTACTCATCTCATGGAAATACTTATTCTTAAAGTTTTTATTTCATAATTTGTTTTATTTTATTATTGCAATGCGAACTTTGTACTGAATTGTTTGATTTAACTCTACATTATATTTCAGCAAAAACCAGATAGTCTTTTACCAGAACATATTTCGGCACTATGGCGATGGTTAAAATTCTTTGGGCCTAAGAAAAGTCTTATAGATAGTGTGACAGTGTTAGTATTTTGATTTTATGCTTTGCTTTATTACTAATGTTATAATATTTTCTAATGTGTTATTTATATTTCCAAAAAGAATATTTTAATCATTAAAAAGAATGCTTTTAACAAAACTTTTTCGTAAGTTAAATATGTTTTCTCAACTACCGTAAAATATTTCAGTCACAAAGAGCGTCAACAAAAATGGCATATAGCCCTCGGGGATGAGGGCAAAGTGATAGCAGTACTGACAGATAACATACTTGAAATCAGAACAAAGAGATCAGAGTATGCTACCATTGCTGCCAGAACTACAGGTTTGTTTTAATAAACCATTTTATTTTTATTTTGATGTTCTATAAAAGGTACAAAAACATATAATTTAAATAAAATGTAGTACCCTTCATAAAAGTAGTTGATGAGTATGAATGTTGATGGTAAAGACGAGGCCAAGCTAAGAAAAGATTAATTGACTGTGTGAAACAGAATATTGTCATTTAATCTTCCATGATTCAGTGGAAGGATTGGATTGTATGGAATAATCATACTGCAACAACCCCAGATAAACTCCGAGCAGGGCTAGGAAATTATGCCATTAGCATAGGAACTGAAATAAACTGAAATCAGTAAAAAGATAACAAGGCTTATTTATTTATGTGATGTGAAAATCTGAATGATGTGCCCACTACTGTTTTCATATAAAGCAATTTAGAGATATACTATATGGTTCTGATAATCATAGCTATGTCTGGGAACGGTATCGACGCCGTAATTTACGCCGCGCATGACGTCTGATGCACTTTGTGGCAGTGGGGGGGAGGCACGCCCTGCACGCAGTATGCAAGTGTATAACAGTTATATGCAAACACCACACCCTTTCCGCTCGCCGCGAGTGCAACAGTTGTCTCGTAATTTATTACTTTTCCCTGTGTACTTTAAAATGCCGGGTCTCGATATTTTGTCTATTGTAGTGTGGTGGAGCTACAGGATCAAGCGAAAACTTTAAGCTCAACCTTAAAGTTTTTAAATTAATAATATCTATCTAACTAGGTCGTTAATGCCCCTCCCATCTGTGGGATGCAAATCAATAGTACCCTTTTGGTACTATTGATTTGCAATTGAATTGCGTCTGGTCCTGGTATGCAAATCAATAGTACCCTTTTGGTACTATTGATTCGCAATTGAATTACGTCCGCTGGCAAAAATGTCTTAGTTAGAACTAATTAGTGATTTTTTCTTTTGTTCCTAGTAAGTCGAGACGCATACGCTCAGTGGCGCAAGTTGGTCTGGAGTCCTGACTGTTCTTTTGTGGTCGTCGCTTATGGAAATGGAATCGTCAGCTTTTTCGACCTCACCGCTTCGAACCTCTTCAACATTCCAGCTGTAAGTAAAAAGAAGATTTGAAATTAATTATTTTTGGGTGAAAGTTTTATATTTATTCAACAATATTGTATGATTTCAGGACTGTAATAGACCAGGCGGCTTGGAATGCACAGACAACACCCATGCAGTTGCTGAAATTATATTTATGCCTTTACGAGTGAAAGACAACAAATGGTAAGTCTTTGTTTCAATTGTAGGTCCCTTACACGAAGCGAATTTTAGCAGTGATGCAGTCGATGTAGGTGCAAGTGCTCCACCTTTAGAAACTTACGCTACTTTTAGCATCGATGTCGTGATACAGTCGCGAAGATGTCGTGATACCGTAGCGATGCTGTCGCGATTCAGAAGCTAGCCGTTGACGACTGTATATGTATATTGGCAACTGTATCGATGCTAACGCGCAAAGGGTCTTGTTATACCGCGCCTTCGAGCTGAATATTTTCCTAATGTTGGGGGATAGGTGACCGAGAGGTATAATTCCTTGCCCCAGAAAACTTGTTTTTTTCCTAATACATAATTTAAACATTTTCCCTTTGTTCACAGGAACTGGGAAGTGCTTGTGGTGACGTATGACGGGCGCCTACGCGGGTACCTGGTGTCGCAGACGGATGGGTTCAAGCTGCACCATTCGTTCCGTTTCGCGGGCGGCGTCAGCGCGGTCACTTACTGCGCGCGCCATTCCATACTGTATGTGGCTGGCCTGCCGAGAGGCTCTGGAAAGGTGCGTATATAGTGGGTTATTAAGATAATGCTTTTGCGGTCAAATAGACCATGTTCATTTTATATAAAAGAAAAAATATTTTTTTTCAAAATTTCCGACTCCCAACAGATCCCCTCATCAGCTAATAAAGAGCTTATAATCTTCAACCGGCTGATCAGTTCATGGTTACCTTGCCATATACTTTTAATATCATTGTTGTGACACAGTCGGACACAAGGAAGTTAGTCAGATCCTCTCATTAACTAGAAAACTTAAAGTCGATTTTAGCAATGTCAGATAAGGAATATTCGTCGAATATGATATAAAAGGCCTAATTTGAAAACCACCAGGCACCTTTTTGACAGCAATCATTTACAAAAACGACATTTAAAAAGCAGACGTTTTATAATCATTCGGTCGGATAAGTACGGTCGTACTCTTAGACCTTGTTACACGACCGATTTTTGTCATTACATAAATGATTGCTGACAATTAGGCGTATCGTATTTTATTCCACGAATATTCTTATCTGAATATAGAAAATCAGGCTTAAATCTAGTTTTATAAGTTGTTTTTTCTTACTGGTAAATAAATTACGACATCCAACTTACTCAGCATGTGCCTCCTAATAACCCCAGGACCCAACATCGCCCCTCAGCGCCGGCATCACGGCGTGGCGCATACTGAACGACGATCCCTTCTACACGCTCAGCGTCGTCTCCGACCAGCTGGAGGCGCAGCTCGCGAACGAGCGGTTCCAGGTCTACATTCCCTTCGTGTACAACAAACACGCGGTGAGTTGAACATTTTTTATCATATTTTAATAATATTATTTAATATTATATAAATTATTCTATAAGATTTATTCAAGTTATAAGTGTTATGATTAATTAATTATGATACAATTATAATGTACGCCTATCTGTTACAAACTGCAATCATTTTACTTAAAGATACGTAATGGGTACGTTTCCAAGCAAGCGCCAAGGCGACCGGAGAACCGGTTAGTACGACGGAACTTTTATCCGATCCACCCGCAAAATTATTGATATATGGAATGGCTTGTTAAGTTCAGCCAAAATGAATGTTGTGTAAATGTTGCTGTAATCTGTTTGTTTTTGTAACTAAAATAGTGTGTACCTACATGTGAATCGTGAATGCACCTGATTGCGATTCTCGATGCTATTTTGTAAATGTTTTGTATTTCTCTAGTAAGTGAATTGTATTATTTTAGAGAAATAAATTATTAAACCGTGTTTAAAGACTTTATTTTCAAAAAAGACTTAATTAAGTCACTTACATGAAAATGAAACACTTATAAAATAAGAGTAGGTTTTAACATGCATCATCATCACCAAGCCTTAACTATGATTTACTTCGTAGTATGATATTACGTAACTCATTGTCTACTATAACAGTGTAATTTATGTATAAAGTTCGTAATTTTCAATTATATAATGGGTTAGCTTTGATTTAAAGTTATCATACAATTTCAAATGTTTTATATACGAGGATAGGTTATTGTACAGGTTTATTAAACTCCTCCTACTACCACCTATTATTTATTATTATTATCTCCGTTGTGATGTGGCCAAGCACGCTGGGTTTCAAGGTGTCGCTTCCCTGAGGTTCCGGGTTCGATTCCCGGCCGGGTCAATCTAGAAATCATAATTTTCTATATTGTCTCGGGTCTGGGTGTTGTGTTACCACCGCTGTGTCTCATTTCCATAACACAAGTGCATTAGCTACTTACTTTGGGATAAGAGCAATGTATGTGATTGGTATCCAATATTTTTTATTTTTTTATTCGAAATGGGTTTGTTCTTGACTTTAGCCTAGACCTAGTTGAGCTGAGACAGAGTCGACGATGGAGCGAGCTCACCCAGATGAAGCCTGTTCACTCTACCTTTGATAGTTTCATTTAACTAGTCTCTTATCATTTAATCGCTATACAATCCAGACACAATTCAAATCAATTTTGTTGGAGCTTCATTTGAGTGATTCACCAGTAGTCATAAGTTAGACGTTGAGGTTAGCATCAGTTATAAAAATAATTAAATAAGTCAAAGTTAATAAATTAAAAGTGGGTCATTCATTTTTTATTCCTGATTGGAGTGAGAAACAGGGAAAAATGTACATACGAGTATGTAAATACAGAGGCAGAGAGGTATAGAAAGACAGAGAATAAGACAGCTAAATAGAGAGAGAGGCTAATAAATAGCAAGAGAGACAAGTATAGAGTGGGCGAAAGACAGGTAAATGAAGCACTGGTTCTTACGGGTCCTTAACTTAACTGTCTGCTACTTTAATCAAACGACACTTGCGATGAATCTATTATTGACTTATCCATGGACAATTTGTTATTGGACTATTCTGTCTGACGACCTCCGTGGTGTAGCGGCTAAACACGCTGGTTTCAAAGCGTCGCCACTCCGAGGTCCCAGATTCGATTCCCGGTCGGGTCAATGTAGAAATAATTTTTTTTTTATTGTCTCGGGTCTGGGTGTTGTGGTACCACCGCTGTTTCCGATTTACATAACGCAAGTGCATTAGCTACTTACTTTGGGATCAGAGCAATGTATGTGATTGGTGTCCAATATTTGTATCCAGTGATTACTTGTAATTTTACTCATCTTTCCAGGCATTCATAGTCCAGATGGTGATGTCGCCCGACGCATCGCGCCTCGTGTGCGTGCACTGCAACGGTGACATCTCCGTGTGGAGACTACCCTTACTCAAGCTGCTGTACCGTCACCCGCTGACGTCGCAGCCAGACCACGGGCTGAGGAGCCCACTCACCGATCGGAAACAAGTGAAGAATGACGTCACTGCTGCGCTAGCGGCTAATGTCAACTGGTGGAGCAATGAGGTTAGTTTAGTATGTTGTAGCTATATTGACTGCTTCTTTGATGTAGTGGTTAGTTCTCTGGTTGCTACCCAAAAGGTAGGATTTTAATTCAGGGTCGGTCCCAAATCTGTTTCTGGGGTTTTCTTTCTTTAAAATAATCGAAACAGCTCGGAGTCAGGAAGTTGGTGGTGGCCAGATCTCTCACCAATAATAAAAGACAAGGAACAGAGAGTGCCCTACTTGAACACTATAAACAATGTTCTGGGTCGATCGCTCAAAGCAATGGCTCTGTCAAATGTGCTGTTCCGTTACCATGAGTTTACACCGGTTTTGCTGGCTAGCGACGACGTAAAAAAAAATCTATGGAAAATTGCACAGCGCCACTAGCGGTCACTGACAGAACTAAAATTTTCCATACAAAAAGTGACGTCGTCGCTAGCGAATAAAACCGTCGTCGCTATCGAGTAAACTCATGGTAACGGTACTGGGTTCGAACCCATAGTGGCGCCAAAAATAAAAACCTGTTTTTTTCTGTTCAGAAATTCTTATTAGGTTCGAAAGTTTTATCAATGACTCGCCATTTGGATCTCATTCTGAAAACGTATATTGTTTTTTTAGGAAATAATAGTGTCACGATTCAGCGGCGCGGTAACAGTATGCAACATAGAAAACATGGTCAACATACTTGGAAAGAAGCCCGAATTCTTCCAGGGAACGCCACAGGTATTTAACATTTCAAATCCTAATGAAGCTCCAAATGAACAAAAAGCGCCTGGAGGCGGTACAGAGGGGCTTTGCGCAGAAAATATGTAAGGCTTATAGAACCACTTCATTAACCTCTGTGCAGATTCTCTCTGGGACCCTACCTCTAGACCTACGCATCCAGGAAACAGCAACCCTGTACGAGGCAAAGAGAGGATACGCAGCCGATTTCTTACCCCCTGGCAGGAACCTGGAAAATAAAGTTAAATTTACAGAATTTCCACATCCATCCAACACCACTGCCTTGGGGTATGAACTCCTCGAGGATATGAACCCAGAAACCCAAAAACGCCACGACATCTCAGGTCCACAGGTTTATACCGATGGAAGCAAGATAGAGGGTAGAGTAGGAGCAGCCCTCACGTGGTGGGAAAACGGTAAGGAGACAGGCAGCGAAACCTTCAGCTTACACCCAACCTGCACAGTCTTCCAATCGGAACTATATGCTCTCCATAGGGCAGTGCTAAGGGCAAAAGAGAGCGGAACGGACACAGTGAACATATTAAGTGACTCACGATCTTCACTAGAACTACTGTCTAACCCCGCTCTCCTACACCCACTGGCAAAGACCATTAAGGAGAACATATCAGCCATGAATGCAGAAGGGAGACAGGTGAGGCTGTTTTGGCTAAGAGCACACGTTGGAACAGCGGGAAATGAAAGAGCTGACGAGCTAGCAAAAACAGCCGCTACAACAGAAAAGTCAGAGCCAGACTACGCAGAAGTCCCATTGTCTTATGTGAAGAAAAAGATCAGGGAGGAATCGGTCCAGAGATGGCAGGACAGATATGACGCCTCTGCAACGGGATCAGTTACCAAGGCCTTCTTCCCAGACGTACGCGAGGCATACCGGCTGGTGAGAGCAGTAAAACTGACCCCGCTCCAGACCCAAATCTTCACAGGACATGGTGGTTTTGGGGAATACTTACATCGGTTTAAACTTCGCAGCTCCCCCGGATGCGAGTGTGACCCGGACACAAGCGAAACAGTCTGGCATATACTATTAGATTGCCCGCGGTTCCAACTGAGCAAGCACAACCTGGAATGCGACATTCAGATGGAGCTGACCAAAAATACTATGACAAAGGTCCTAAAAATTGCGAAGTTAAGAACCACTTTCTTAAACTATGTGGAATCAGTCGCCAAAATAACAACAAGGCGAAATAGCGCAATACCAAATTGCACACCCACGACACAGGACACACAACAACAAATACAACAACTCACCACACAGAAACCCTCACAAAGTCAACCTAAACCCTACAATCTGCTGGCATCCGGTGAACCGGGAGAGCCTGGAATAAGGCTGCGGGGAGTCGCGCTGTTCATGGACAACAACTGGGAGCGGCTAGGAATCGCATTCTGTAACGCCATGGTACGAAACACGGTCTATATTTCACCCGGTCTCGGCGCACTTATCAACGGAAGTACCTTTAAAACATCAATGAGACGAAAGGTCTACAACGAATTACCAATTGTAACAATAGAGCAGCAAGAGTGTAGAATAGTGCGAAAGAAAAACAAGACTATCGCACTATTCTCCAACGAACTGCATGTTACGGAATTCGAACAGGCATGCAAGGTACTTACGAAGATAAGTGAGCGAGGGGAGAAAGGAACATCGAGACCGGTTAAGATCAGTCTGGATGCAATGGTCGTAAGCTACCAAAAAGGCAAAACCGAGGACTACCTTGGGGCCGTGGCAGCTTCTAAATATCACGAGGTCGTGGTCTATGAGGACAGAGGCCAAAACCTCAGCTTCCTTAAACCACGACCAGCAGACCAAAACGCACCACCACCACCCACTGATTGCTGGGACCACCCTATAGTCAGAACTGACATCAGTGGGTCCGAGCGATTGGAACTCAGGGTGAGAAGCGAAAAGTGCCAGACGAAACGGAGTGCGAAAGAGCTGAGCGTCGACGAGAAAGAGAAAACTCAAGACACACTCTCCACTATGACAGCAGCACTCAGCAGTGTTTTCAAGGTGATCCCGGAGATGATCACCAGAAAAATAACGAGGATGAGGAGTATAACAGCGATCGAGAAAGCAGTCGAAAAGTTTACCTCACCACCACCAGAGGAGGAAACAAACCCAAGAGTGGAACGCACCAGGGCAGACATGGGACAAGTAGCTCCACCGACTCTCAGACCAGCCTGTCAAGCACAGGAGCACATGCTAAATGCCTTTATCGAGTTCGTAGCGGTAACTAAAGCCACTAGAAAAGTCAACGAAGACACTTGCAAGGGCATCATGCAAGCGTACAATCTTGACAATCTGGGACTGCTGCGAGCTAAATTAAAGGACGCAGAGGCCGCAATATACGATAGCGAACAATCCAAGGTTATCCATGGACAAATGTCGGGGTCGTATATGGCGGCATACAGCAACGCGTGTGGCTTCGTGGGACAGGACGAACAACTGAGTAACTTAGAGGAGGGAAAACTTGTCTTCAAAACACCGTCCGAAGACCCCATAGTCGTAGTCGCAAAGTGTACGAAGGTCATGCTCGACGACAGAATAATCGAAATGGCTAACACCATATCGGGAGATCTGTCGAAAGGTAAGGTCCCGGAACACTGGACTATACCGACAATTACATGGGTCAATGGAGTCCCTGGTTGTGGCAAAACCACGTGGGTAATGTCCCAAATAAACCCCGAACAGGACATAATAATCACAACCACGACTGAAGCAGCAAAGGACCTCCGAGAGAAACTGGCAACGAGAATAGGGGAAGAGAGGGCGAAAAGGAGAGTCAGAACAATGGCATCTCTACTTGTAAATGGTATGAGTGAGGGAGAATCGTGCACACGCCTAATGGTGGATGAAGCCCTCATGAACCATTTTGGATCCATTGTACTGGCTATCCAAATAGCGAAAGCCAGAGAGGTGACTTTGTTAGGAGATAATAACCAACTCCCATACATAGATCGCTGTAATCTCTTCACTTTGGAATACAACAGACCTAATAAAATCACAGAGGTTACTAAGGAGTTACTGTGCACCTATCGAAACCCCCAGGATGTAGCGTATGCCCTTAGTGAAATCTACAGCGGCATATACTCAGCCAATACTCAAGTACAGTCCCTTTACCTCAAGCGCTTCTCAGGTGCAGTGATCCCAAAATCGGAAAGAACCCTATACCTCACTCACACCCAAGCTGAAAAGGCAAGCCTTATCAGCCAAGGATACGGGAAAGACGAAGGATCACGCACACTTACCATACATGAAGCACAGGGGCAGACTTTTGAGTCAGTGGTGATAGTGCGCACAGTATCAAAAAAATCCCATCTCCTAAAGAGTGTTCCCCACGCTGTTGTGGCCATCTCTAGACACACAAAGTCTTGTGTTTATTACACAGACAATGCCACCGACGACGCCACAGCTCGTCTGATAATCCGGGCAGAGAAGGCCACACCAACAATAATCCGGGACTACAACCTGCGGATGGCCATGCGCAGGGGCGACGAGCAAGTCCGAAACAAGATATTGGCCAATCCACTAACATAACTAACTCTATCAACCAAGTCACTAAGAACATCTTAGTACCTAAAGGCGACGACGTAGAGGGATTACTTTACTCCCCAAACACAAACACAATCACTAACACAAACTAGAATAAGAGCAATATTGTTTATTATTGTATAGCAAAATCACAAGGATAATAGAATTCCAAAACCTTATAGAATAATACAAATATGTAATAATAATAATAATAATAATAATAATAATAATAATAAAAAACAATACAACAAAAATATATGCACATGTACAAATAATTATAGAAAAAGAAAATAGCAACTATAACCACAACACAAAAAAAAAAAAAAAAAAAAAAAAAACAACAAAATATGTATTAAGTTATCTTAAGTAGAAATAAGAGACGATGTTTAACTTATAAGAGAGTTATAGCATAAACTAACAACCCTAGTAATAAGTATTGTAAAAAGCACTGTAAATTTTTGCGCGGAGCAAAAATAAAAAGTAACACACATAACAAAAACCTAAATCAAAAAAGGCACGGACCAAAGAGTCTGTGGACTGTAGTTTTTATTAATGAAAAAAAAAAAAAAAAAAATCCTAATGAAGAAGCTAAAATATTTTTTTTTTCTTCAATTCAACCTTTGATATGTTTTAGGTGACTTGCGCATACGATGGAGCGTTTATGGCCTTAGAATGTGAATCGAATGTACTGCCCGCGAAAAAATCAAGGAGTGATGAAAGTGTAAGTAAATAGTGAAAGAGATATCTCGGTGTGTTGAAGAATATTCTTATTTCATAACAAAGTTACTAATTATACAGTAAGTAAAATAGCGCGGGACAATTCCTCAACAATCAAACTTATGTCAAACACACTCTATCTGACAGGTCTAGTGCTGTCCATGAGTGCTAATGTAGTCTACCATAGTAATGCCATAATTGATTATTCGTGTAACAGTTGTTATATGGTTGGATTTTTAATTTAAAACTACTATAGTTATATCAAAAACTCGCTTCTTCTGTTGCAATAAAACGTGGGACTGTATCAGCGCATACTTATCTCTCTTTCCCCTTTACCTTATGGGCTTAAAATATATGGAATGAATAACGGACAATAATATTCATTAATTTCATTTACTAACATAAACAATATCGGAACTATTACATTTATTATAATACGGAATATGATTATAATAAGTGAGCATGTAATATTCTAATTGCCAGAAAATAACCTCTATGTCAACCGAATAGATTTAGTGTTCGCAACAATTATTATACGACGGCGGCCAGCGCACGCTTTGCTGGAAGAATGCAGGCAGTTTTAGAGGGTACGGCTGACTACCATAGCGATCGAATGTCTCAAGGCCGCAGAGAAAGCGAGTTTTTAATATTACTATAGTAATAACTATTTAGATACTAACACTTTTAGTCTAATATTTTTATTATAAAAATGTTTAAGATGGAGGTAGTAAAAGTGGAAGAAGTAATAGACAACTCGATGTACGAGCTAAGCAAGGAGTTATTCAAAACTGTGCTCTACGCCATCACGGACATGGAGACCTTTCAGCCGAAGCCGAAACGCATCACCGTGGTGTCCCGGATATACAGGCTGTTAGGTGTCAAGAGTACTACGCCTACGGAACTGTTTTCTAGGAAAGTAAGTTGAAAAACAATCCACCTTAAAAATGTTACCATAATCGCATAGTACCTCAATAGGCTTGCTGGCTAAATTTCAAAAACTAGATAATACTTTTCATTTGAAAATATATTTGTCGTTTTGTAAACATTTTTTGTAAACCTTGATATTTATAAAAATTTTGAACATTTGCATGATTTAAAAAAAAATAGTGGGCCTCAAAAACGCTCGTCCTGTCATGCAAAAACAGTAGGTATAAAAGCCCGCCATCTTGCAGGTCTTGTTGTGACATCCTCTGATAGGTGTTCAAGTCTTGTGACCAAAAGTGTGTTTTGGACAAATTTATTAATTTAAAATATTGATAACCTTTATTTATTCGTTTTTGCAATATCTCCATTCGATAATTAATCACTAGAAACTACCATCATTGTGATGTCTTCTTTGTGGAAACTAGCGTAATGATATTTAAAACATTTTATGTGTCACTTGAATCACTTTCTACATTCACCTATATTTTTTGTAGATCGAAAGCGGTAACTACAGCGAAGCGTTGACTTTAGCAGAAACGTTTAATTTGGACAGCGACCTTGTGTACCAACAACAGTGGAGGAAGAACCCAGTCTCAACAGATGCCATACAAAAATATTTGGTAAATTTTACTTTAAACACAATATTTGTAGCAAATCAACAATAAACAGTAACAAATCTTTATTATAACAAACAAGAAAAAATAAAACTAAGACATAACTTAAAGTCTACCTATTCAAAAACGAAACCATTTCCTTGAGGCAAGGAGGCTATGATACTGGCTGCGTTTCCGCGTTGAATAGCTAAGCTAATCCTAGTTGAGCTAGGAACCAGCCAGCTTTATTATTGGCTGTAGCTATTTATCAACCGAATTCAAAGAGGAGGATATTCTCAAATCGAATGAATATTTTTAAAAGTATCAATTATGTTTTAGAGTAAAGTATCAAAGAAAATATGGGCAGTCCATCAATGCGTAGACCGTCTGCCAGAAACTCTACCTGCTGCTAAGGAACTTCTACAGTTTGGTCTGGAACTGACCAATGAAAGAATACTACATGGTAAGAACGGTTTTGCTTTTCAGTTTAAGGTTTGGGCCGACTACACTGTACCAAACCATGGCCGTGCTAGGAGCGTATCAGACACAAATAGCATCATGATACACTGAGACTGAACGGTACAATGCCACCTAACGGATGTATAGCGTTCTGTCTCACCGTTATAGGGAGCGGGGAAGCGTATTTTGCCAGTAATGATATGCTTCGACCATGACACGCGTCGGTGTTGGTCGATAGCGGAATGGTCTAGTGAGAACAGTGTTATAGTTTTCAATACAAATAATATTTTTTTAGCCTGACACTTTCCTAGCACGCTCATGGTATGCTACGGTGTAATGGGCAGAAACCTTTAATCCTCTTGCTAATACAGCCCATTTATAAAATGTCAGATCAATTAATGAAACGTTTTCTTCGTTTTGTTTTTTCTTGCTGGCCATTGTCATAATATGTATTCTTCTTTAATTTAGAAATCAACAAAGACCGCCAAGAAAGCGAGATGAAAGATCCTGACGATATTACTTTAGAAGACCTCAATGCGTATACCAGTGAGTTACTGAGATGCAGGCACGTGATGCTTTTCTACAAAGAACGATTAAAGTTGTATGAGGTAAGCAGAACACCATATTCAAGAATAGTGTATATAATGTATGACGAACTCTGTGATGTAGTGGTTGGATTCCCGGTCGGGTCAGCATAGAAATCAATCAAAAATCATTGTCTCGCGTCTGGGTGATGTGGTACCACCGTTGTGCCTGATTTTCATAATACAAGTGCATTAACTACTTTAGGATCAGAGCAATGTATGTGATCGGTGTCCAATATTTATTTATTATTTATTCAATGTATAAAGACATTTAATCTTATTTTATTTTATAGGCAATACTGAGGAGTGAGAAATCAACATACGCAAAAGACGAATACGATCGCCTTCGCAGCAATAGCATAGTTCACAGTTCCATAGAGATCGCAAAAGAAGGTCGCATAGAGGCGCTCACTTGTCTATGGCCCAACATAAAGACCGTGGCGATGCAGTTGGCGGTACTGGAGCACTTGCCAGAGACAATCAACCCATTGGATTATCAGCATCTGTTGCCGACAAAGCATCCATTCCGGCAGTGGTTCGATAAGAAATCGCCTATTAAGATTAAAGCGACGGAGTATGAACATGACTGGTGCAGGAAGGAAATCTTTAGGTAGTTGCATTTCACTTGTTCTACATTTGGTTATAAAAGTTTTTACCATTGGTAGAGTAATTACGATTGTGCGTGCTTTGAAAAAAAATTAATATGGCAAATGGTCATTAAAAAGTCATTCTTTCAATTGATGCTTTTGTTCAAAATACTTTTTCAAACTGAATTTTTACCATTAGTTGAGTTTACTATCGATCAATAAACCGACCCAAATATCCGACCTTAAATAAAGGAGCCAAGGGTTTGTTTCACCATCGACTAAAAGACACAGACCAACAAATAATTTAAATATAGAACATAATTTTGTATAAAGTATATGGCATATAGCACTAACCAGAACCTATTAAAGGACATTGAGAAAAGGGCCGTATGTTTACTTTATTTACTAACGATATGAAGTTAAAACATTACCTTTGTGTAACTTTTAGAATTTGGGCTAAATAACTATTTTAGACCCGTAGTATTAGCTCTTATAGCAGGCCGGCTGTTGTAATGCCCTGGCATACTTGTATTTTTTTATAATGAGCTAAACATTGTAGAACTGTGCAAAACCCTGGCGTACCTTATAGCTGGTGTCCTTATCTTCTAAACCCCGATTTTTCCAACGACAGATAAGAAATATTTGTCAAATAAAATAAAAGACGCCTGATTAAAACATTTTTTAAAGTAATTTTAAATTTGGTCGTTTTATACTATGCAGTCGGATGAGTCTTATCTGACGTAGGAAATCGGCCCTAAATCACGATTTACCAAAAGGTTGGAGTAGTTCTGCCAAAGTTAGAGAGACATGGACACAATTAGGAGAGGTCTTTGTCGATAGACAATCTGACCAGAACACCTAGTTGCTAACTCAGTTGTCTAATCAGATTTAAGAATGTTACTGTTGTACAAGAATAGCATGTAACTTAAAAGATCAGCGAATAAAGGCTTTTATTATTATTATTTCCATAACCAGGTCAATATGGAGCTCAAACTGGTCCGAAGACACTACCCCCGAAAGCGAAACAGCCGCAGCCCTCGCCACGACCACTGACGAGGACATATCCAAGTGGTACGACAAGCGTGCGAGGGAGATAGAGGAGCGCAGCGGTCTCGCTTCGCACGCGCTCCATTTAGCCACGCTAGCCCAAGTGGGGGGAGGGGTGGAGGGGCTGGACCATATAATGTTCCATCTGTTGACGTTAGATACGTTGATCTATGATATAAACGTGGAGGGAGTCACTTTGGAGCAGGTTGAGAAGCTTTCGACGCTTGATACGTGTAAGATGCTGATGAAAATGGTGAGTATCTATCTATGCTCGTCTTAGATTAGTCAATTTGTCAAAAACATAATGGTTAGTTGTAAATGCTTGACCTGGTAAAGGGTTAACATAGTCTGCCAACTTCCCAATTTAAGATTACGCGTCGCATAGCAATAAGTATTAGACCTGACGGGTCTAAGGGCGAATGAAAACTTAAGAAACCTAGTTAGCTCGTGACCACGGCAGTTGCAAGACAGCCGTAACGTCGAGCAGTGAGTAATAGCATTACTCATACGTTTTATTTACGTTAAGACCCGTCAGAGCTGGAATTGTGTAAAGCAATCGTATTCATTTGAATACGATTGCTTTACACAATCGCACCCCAGGTCTAATACTTAAAAGTTCCTAATGGCCGAATAGTTAATAAGGCATAGGTCTAGTCAATATTAAGCTTGAATAAGGCAACTTCTTTTTGGAATACATTAATCAAATATCTTTATTTTTTTTAACTACTAAACTTTTTGTCATAATTGCATTTGTTTTCCTTGCGTCTTTCGTCCACTGTTACAGAACTCGTAATGATCTTTTATTTTCAGTCAACTCCGGCGACGTTCGTGTCGGATCTCAAGTCGTTCGTGATCCCCTACCTGAAGCGGTACGAGAATCTGACGATGTGCAAGGCGGCCTGCCTCAGCGGACTCACCGACTATTTGGAAAGCATCAGCGTCGAGGACTTATCGATGATACTGCTGGTGAGATACTGTCGTCCAAACGAGTTGTTTTCTCCCATCATTTTATAGCTTTCGCTGGATGGCGTTGGGGAAAATTTATCAGACTGATAAATGATAAATCGACAGATTTTAAAAATTGTGGTGACTTTTCTAATTACCCATATTGTATTTCGTTCGACGAATATTGCTTATCTGAATATTGAAAAATCAGCCCTAAGAAAATTAGTTTGGCATTATAAAGTCATTTTTTAACTAAAGGTACACGTGAATATGGTTTAACTGTTTGTTGTTTACGTTGGCGAAAAGCAATAAGCCTCTGCTATTATACTGAAATAAAGTTTATAACGAATTTCCTAAAGTAAAGCTAGCGCCATTACTCGATAATATAAACATCTTATGAATAAAACTGCTCATTGTTTGTTTCTAAGTTTGCAAAATCATTAAAAGTCATAAAAAGTCATAAAAGTCATTTATTTATGCAAATAGGCCCTCTGCAAATAGGCACTTTTACATTGCAACCATGAAAAAGCTACATCGATCGATGCATAGCGTCCCGTAAATGACTCTCTACCGGCCTATAGGTCAGTCTGTCATGTTTATTGAAATTGATCATTTAATAAATTTAAAGGAAATATGAACGAAATCATTTCAAGATAGTCATGACTATGGTGAGTCAATAATGCGCTTGGGTTACATTGGGGGCATTTTCGCAGGTGCTTCAGTCGCCGAGCGAATTCGAGTTGGACGTGCGAACCCACTTGGAGTTGGTGGAGCGCTGTCTGTTCGCGCACACCGGAACTGATCAGCTCGACAAGGCGTGCGACTTGCTCAACACTATCTTGAAAGAGAGGTAAGAACTAAATACTGTCTTTTGTACGACTGCCGAACTAAAAAACAAAAAACGGAGTGTTATGTATTCAGTATTCATATATTATCGATGGAAATAAAACTCGAAAGTAAACACTTAATAAATAAATCTTAGGATAAGAGAAAGGGAACATTGAACCACTAAGCCTTGGCAGGTATATCTTCGTCGCACGCACCCCCCAATCGTCACCCCGCCGCCCCGAAGTCTCAATGTAGTGGTTTACCTGTAGTGGGTGCGATGGTGGCCGCGTGAATAGGTCCAGTGATCGCGTGTAGTGGCCGCAGTATTATCTGATATTTACCGTTTTAAAATAAAAGTTATCAATTCGTCATGTATGTATATGGTATCGGTGAAGTTGTATATTTGTGTATTTTGATCTAGTAAGGCTTTCAAACACTTGTGCTAAATTTAAGTGTATGCACGTGTATATGTTTGTCCACGGATCCCTCGAAAATTCTATTCTTTTTTAGTTCAATTAGGTTTCTTACAGTGTAAGTTCATCAAAAGCGGTCCATTAGTTCTTGAGAGACGGGTATAATTATTAAAAATTAAAAAAATTAAATAAAATTCAAAAAATGTATGTGGTAAGCTTACTTACACTCACAGTCTACCTAGGCTGTTTAATCTGGGGGCACGGCAGTGCCCCCACCGAGTCGAGCAAAAAAGCGGCCGTACCATCCTTTTCTCGAAGCAATTCAGACCATTTTCGACCCCCTGTAACTTCGTTGTGGATTCAACTACAAGTCTGAAATTTTCAGTAATCATGCAGCATTGTAAAGACACGGTATATTTTAAATTTCATTCAATTTGAACCAGTATTTTAAGAATTATAACGGGTCAAATTTCTTAATTTTGTACTAATAACTTAATACAATAAACTTAACACTAATAACTTGCACTAAATAATTGAATTTACATGTGTTTTCAGGCGATTGAATTTACACGTGTTTTCAGGCGATGGCCAAGTCTCAATATCTATACTAATATTATAAAGCTGAAGAGTTTGTTTGTTTGTTTGTTTGTTTGAACGCGCTAATCTCAGAAACTACTGGCCCGATTTGAAAAAATAATTTTATGTTGGATAGTCCATTTATCGAGGAAGGCTTTGAGCTATATAACATAAAGATACGACTCACAAGACCACAGCAGCAATGAAAAATGTTGCGAAAACGGGAGAAAGATATTCCTTTTGAGAGCTTCCGCTGCGTACGCTGCGGAAACCGCTAAAGTTACAAAAAAATCATGTATGACAAGATTGTTCAGCATAAAGAGTTCTATAATAAAGTCTGCGACAGCATAAGTCTATCTTTTATGGTTGACTTACTACAACCTTTTTTATGTTAATAAATTTGTAAAAAAATAATGCATCATTTTTAGAGGTGTAATATACACACAGGTATTATTCTTATCAAAATAAATACATTCATCATCACGAGCATTTCATTTAGAACGAAGTTGCCCTTTATATCATTTGATTCCAATAAATATCTTAGGAGCTATCACAGTTTTAACATAACTCCGCACCAAAATAATGTTTGCAGCTTAAGTACAACGTGCGCTTGCGCTAATTATATTATAAAGCTGAAGAGTTTGTTGGTTTGATCGCGCTTTTCTCAGGAACTGCTGAACTGATTTGAAAAAAAATCTGTGTTAGATAGCTTATTTATTGAGAAAGGCTTTAGGATATAAAACATCACGCTGCGACGAGAGGGGAGGGAGCAAACTCAAAACACGCGGATGAAGTCGCGGGGGACCGCTAGTATTTATATAAAACATTAAAGAATTTTAATATTGATATGCGTCACTATAAGATGCTGTTAATTATTACGTAACAACTTAATGCTTCGAGTACGGAGATTCCAGACACAATTGATTTTCAATTGTTATAGACCACGATCGTGGTCTTAGAGACTGGACGTATTAAGACAGAAAGTCGCTAAATAGAGACTGAATAAATTAATAACCGACTTGGTATTACATGGATCTCAAATTTTTACAACTGAGTTGCGAGACTTAGTTTTTTTGACAAGTATAGTTTTTGATGAGATTTTGTATTATATTTTATCACAGACTAGCTGTGCCCGCGACTTCGTCCGCGTAGAATAGTGTTTTTGGGTAGATTTTTTAATTATTTAGGCTAATTAATTTACAAATAAGATATACCGCGAATATGTTGCAGCAAAATTCTCAAATAATAGCATTCAGTTTGAGACGGATGGAAGTTGTAGACGTGGCAGACTGCCGAGAAAGCTGAGTTCTTTTTCTAGGCATTCTACTAATTAATTCAGTAGCTACTTTTTTATTTAAAATTATAATTTGGTAGGTAATTTAAAAATGGTGAGAAGATAAACAAAACTTAACAATTTTGTCATAAAAAATGTCCAAAACGTCAAAACTTTGTAGAGATACAACAAAACAATACCCAATTACAATGAAATCAAATTTTGCATTAAGATTGGTAAATATAAATTAAGTCAACTAACCTATTAATTAAGCATTAACCTAATGTAATCAATCACTTTACAGAGAATAAGAATGAGAATAACAATATCAAATCAAATTACCTACTACAAAATCAAATTATGAATGCACATTTAGATTTAATACCTACCTCCTACCTACTTTAAATGGTACTTATTACTAAGTCAAGATTTGTTTTATTACATGCTAAGATGAGCTATCGCAGTTACTTATACCTGCATAAATCAGAAGAAAGAATAACAAAAGTAGTTACCTACTAAATCTATTAAACTTAATAATTAATAGATGCATTCAAAATTAAAACCTACTCAGTGGCGAAAAGAAAACTTTAACCTGCATAAATCTGAAGAAAGAATTTTAACCACAAGTATTACTGAATCCACCTATAAGAAAATATCTGCAATCAAAATAATGAGCTCAAGTCCTTTACTACTCAGTAGCGAAAGGAAAACTATGTATTACGCGCTGAAATCACTTGAAGTATCGCAAAAAAAGCAGTTGCGCGGGACAACCGTTCCGACTATATTAATCTAATAGGTATGTATAAGGAAAATATTTCAACGCAAAACACATATTTTAATGTAAGAGAAGCCACCAACCATACTTAGCGCAAGCTCGCGTTGTAAGTGCTTAAGCTGCGAGTATTATTTTGATGTGGAGTTATTTCAAAACTGTGATAGCTTCTAAGACATTTATTGAAATCAAATGATGTGAACTTTGTTCAAAATGAAATGCTCGTGATGATGAATGTATTTATTTTGATAGGAATCAATACCCGTGTGTATAAAAGACCTTCAAAAATAGAGTTCTAATAAAAATAGTAAAATATTTTAACGCAAAACATACGCAGTTTTATTGTAACTAAGACGCTAGCAACAATAGCAATTAGCGCAAGCGCACGTTGTACTTAAGCTGCGAACATTATTTTGGTGCGGAGTTATGTTAAAACTATGATAGCTCCTAAAATATTTATTGAAATCAACAGATATAAAGGGCAACTTTGTTCTAAATGAAATGCTCGTGATGATGAATGTATTTATTTTGATAAGAATAAATACCTGTGTGTATAATACACCTCTAAAAATAATGCATTATTTTTTTACAAATTTATTAACATATAAAAGGTTGTAGTAAGTCAACCATAAAAGATAGACTTATGCTGTTGCAGACTTTATTATAGAACTCTTGATGCTGAACAATCCTGTCGTACATGATTTTTGTGTAACTTAAGCGGTTTCCGCAGCGTACGCAGCGGAAGCTCTCAAAAGGAATATCTTTCTCCCGTTTTCGCAACATTTTTCATTGCGGCTGTGGTCTTATGAGTCGTATCTTTATGTTATATAGCCTAAAGCCTTCGTCGATAAATGGACTATCCAACGTAAAAATAAATATTCAAATCGGGCCAGTAGTTTCTGAGATTAGCGCGTTCAAACAAACAAACAAACTCTTCAGCTTTATAATATTAGTATAGATATCAATCACTGTTTTTGGTTACAACAGCGATGGCAGCATATCGTGCAGCGAGCTGGTCCGGCGCGTGCGCATACTGGAGAAGCTGGTGACGGCGTGCGAGCGCCTGTCGCGCCGCGGCGTCGCGCTGCCGCTGCAGGACCTGCAGCCCATGTACCGCGACCAGCAGCAGGCCAAGCTGCTGCTCGTCCGGCTGGCCCGCACCGCGGCACGACAGTGAGTTATAATAATCATTGTCCCCCTAGCGAATTTAGACTACGATGACCAGACGAACCGACAGCGCGGGACGTATTGTAGTGTACAAGTGTGTGCGCAAACATAGTTGTACTCTTATTCCTTCTACCCTGCTTGTCCGGCTCGCCCGCTCCGCGGCACGCCAGTGAGTTATAATAATAATCTCCCAAGCCAATTTCGACTACGGTGACCAGACGAACCCACTGCGCGGGACGTATTATAGTGTACAAGTGTGTTCGCAAACACAGTTGCACTCTTATTCCTTCCACCTTGCTTGTCCGGCTCGCTCGCACCGCGGCGCTTTCGGACGGGGATGAAGCACCGCCAACTCACAAACTCCGGGCTACCTTGAGAATTTCTGAACAGGAAAATCCAAGTACATGTAATTATTTGGCCAGACCCGGTGAGTACACAAATAAAGAAATACGAAACTAAATAAATAGTACGGAATTTTGCTTGTGCGTGTTTATTAAAGGTTCCATGAAGCTTATTTTCCACTGCCGATTTTACCATGTATATAAATAACTAGCAAACCCGGCGAACTCCGTTTCGCCACCAGATGGCTTCGTTTTATGTAACGTGTCTTTGCTATAAACCTCACGGAGCCCGAGACCTTTCCAACGAATGCAAAACCATGGAAATCGGTTCTTGCGTTCTGGAGTTATAGCGTCAGGAAGGAAAACCCGACTTATTTTTATATATTATGTAGATTATGAATTTCCATCTGTAATGATAATACACCCATATATTATCATTACAAGCGGGAATTCTAATTCACATCATCAGTGAACGAACTGGGAAGCAAGAAGATATTTCTACAAAAATTTGTACTATTTGATTTTCCATAATTGTAATTTATGTATGATATATAAATAGTGCGAAATTCTGTTTGTATGCGAAAATTACAGGTTACATGAAGCATTATCCCATCGGGTTTTTTAACATAGATAGAATGAGGAGTTTCCATGTGTAATGAAAATCACTCATATTATCATTACACATAGTAACTCTAATTTACATCACTCAAAAATAAAACACGGAGCAGTCGTTGCTCCCACACAGGTCAAGTGACGGTATAAATATCATCTCATCGGAATCAACTAATTAAGTTGTGGGGTACGTCATTACAACTTATACAAGCTCTACCAGAAAAGCACCTTTACAGTTAATAGACACAAATACTATATTTGCGAAGCTGTGGCTAAGAGGACACAAGGATACCGAAGCAATGATATCGTCAGTGCGGACGACCCCGCCGTTGTTTTCCCGTGTGAAGGACACGGTGAACAACGGCGAGGAGGCTCGCATTGACAACATACTACTTCTGTTGGTGGTAACTTGAAGATATGAAGAAAACAGAAAGTTCATTAGCACAACATTTAGTTCATCTTTATCAGTTTTATGAATTATGAGCTGTTCTTTGCCTGAAGGTTACCTAAGGTTGGTAAGATTATTCTGAAAGTATATGTCTGCTCAAATTTTAAAATTTTCTTGTCCGCTTAAAATGTTACATTTACCGTGTGAGTTTCTATCTAAATATTATATTATTTACGTTTTCTTACTGTTGTCTGTAGCACCGTTTCACCATGTTTGTAAATGATTTGTTATACAAATTACTTACAATTTTTTGTATGTTTACACATTGATATTTATTTTAGAGTCACCAGCAATGAAGAGACATAGTCAGGGTGGTCATCCCCGACGTTGTTTTCCCTACGTAGACAACGTCGGGGATGCTTAACCTGTACTAAGAACAGCATTTGAAGATTGAAGACGTTACAGGATGATGAAACTCGTCAAGAACTCAAAATAACTTGGACGACAATAAACGTAATATCTGATATAAATATATTACATCTGATTTCGATTATTTGAAAAGACGTGTAAGGCAGGATGTGTAATTATTGAACAGGAGTGTCCCGCTAATGTTTCCTATGTGTTTTGCAACTATTAATTATCATTTGGCTAAGTGATACATACTTTTAAGAGAAGTCCAAACGATTCTGAACAATATTGAAGTGAGGGTCAGAACACCCGCCACTTAGGTAAGGCACCGCAGACAATCTAGAATAGAGCTCTCTGCTGCTAATGTATCTACAATATTTTTCTTGGATCATTGCCTGAAGTATGTGAACGGTGAGTAGAGGGTTTTGGTAGAAAATCTAGAGAAATGGCAGTCTATACAAACTTTTACGGTCACGTGTGCGTTTTGAAATTTGTGCCCACCACCTCTTAATACTCTCATTATGTGAAGTATGTGAGTTACATACTCGCTACGTACTGAGGGCGTATTGCGATCCAACTTTAGCCGTTAAATTTCCAGGCAGCTCAATTCCAACTCAGTGTAAACGAATATTATCAATATAATAATAAGTATTATAATTATACGACAAATGTACGAATATGATTTTTTTAAAATTAAAGTAATATTATAAATATCCTGCAAAATCGCAATACGAATTGCTAATTTGACTGTAAAGCTGAGCCGCTTACCTATCAAAACTGCATCGCAATACGCGCCCTGATATGATGTTGATGCTGTACAACTATTGAATTAAAACTGCATGTTTACGTTACGATAAACACAGTTTTTTTCTTCTTTCAGAGATAAGAAACCGACGCCGCAGGATTGGGCGGAGTTGCTCAAGGACCTTCTTGAACTGCAGTCGTCTGTGTTCAGTTGCGTCTCCAAAGACGACGTTTATGAGGTATGTATTAAGAAAATATATTTACTTGCCTATATTTATTTAAAGCCACTGGTTATATGCAATTATGTCCGAAGAACACCTTCGAATATGTCTCCTAGACCTAACTCGTACGAATCTGTCGTACGAGTCGTATATTATAATATCATAGAAATTACATAATAATTTGATGATTTTTGTGATTTTGACCGCATTTTATGTTCTCTTTCTGATTCATTCATATTCACAAATATATTTGTGATCCTGCCTGACATATTGTAATCAGATTTATTTGATTTTATTATTATGCTTGATAATGACGTGTACTGTAAGACAACCATACTGACTATTTGGGCAATTGTAAGATAGTATGTATGATTTCTATTAAATTATAAATAAAAACTCAATTTTCTGACAAGCTACTAGTTTTTTAAGCGAAATTGGAACGTAATTAATAATCATGATACATTCTCAATACTCAAAACGATTCTTCAAGTACATGACAATTATTTAAATCGTTCTATCCAAGATCTACGCGTCCGCCTTGCTGACGTCAGGCGACGCGAGCAGCATCAAGTTGGCAGCTGACGTGCTAACGTGCGCTCCCAACGCGCGCGGCGCGCCGCACAGCGTGCCGTACATGCGCAGCGTGCACCTCGTCTCGCACGCCGCGCGCGAGTACTTCAACTCCGCCTCGGCGCTCAATGACGCCGCGCTCGAGGCGCCCAGGTACATACTGTTGAGGTCTCGTGCGTTTAACACTTTCGTTCTAACAAAGTTATAGAACGTCCAAAAATGATCTTTGTGATGAGGCACATAGTCTAACCACGTCCTAAGTTTTATTTTATTTCAAAGCACAACGGCTGGCGACGTCGAATCTCTTTCTAATCTTCAGGTAGCTACGTCATTGCGCCGCATCGTGTCCAATTTTCAAAGTTCTAGCGCTACAATACATTTTTTTTTGTTACTTGAACATTATTCACACACGCATATAGAAATACCTACACACATGAAGAACGTCGTCAAACATCGTGTTCGGTTGTACTGCCAGTCAACGTCTACGGACGTTAGCGACATACAATAGGCAATATTTTGTTTGCTATACGGCGATACGAGTGTGGACGTCCTCAAACTTTGTATGCAGTTTGTACGATGTACGTACATGATTTAAGTTAATTTAGTAGTTAATCACTATGCACGATTATGAAATTGCACTTCGATCGCGCCCCACATTTGGGACAGTGACATTAGATGTATGTTGCAATATGCATTGTAACATTAAGTTAGTGCTCGAATAGAAGCCATACGGTTAACTTGGGTGTTTAATTTATTTACAACATTTTAGATATCCCTCGGGCACTCACACTTGACATTTGATTTGACATTAGTAGCTGACCGTTACAGCTTTTTTGGTCCTTCGAAAAAAGGACTTCGAGTATCGTAAATTGCGTACCGAGGTCCGGGATATAACCAGTGACGTGACTTGAGACTGTGTCGCCGCGTGTGATTTGTGCAATATCTAACGCGTGTGCCACGTCCTACAACTTGGATTTGGTGGAGTGACATCCTGTAAGCTGCATTAAAAGGGAGGTTCCTGCATCACAAGTAAGATCTTTCCTTTTTACTTTGACTTGACTTGACAATGGAGGCGATAATTGAACAGCAAGCGGTTCTCCTTCAGGAGATTAAACAAGTCCATACTAACTTTAAAAAGGATGGACCCAGTAGGAGAACGGAGGAGTATGTGACGCTTAGGTTAGAAAAGTTAGACGAATCGTGGATAAAGTGTAAGCAAAATCATGAACAGTTGCTGAGAATGGAGAACCAATCTCATCAATATTTTACTGACAACATCTTCGAGGTCATACAAGGGTGGTATGAAGGAGCTCGCAAAGAAATTTCATCTTGTGAGAGAAAACCTTCAGCTTCTTCCTCAAGCCAACAGCGCGAAGATACAGTTAAAGGTGACATTAAGTTTGATAGCAGCCACTTTGAAAGCCAGCGAGATGAGGATAAGACAATGGAGTTGCAACAGTTGCAAAATGCTAATTTTAGGGCATTGAAAAGGTTAGTGGAGACTATCTACATTGACGATGTTCAGGAAAAATGGGAGTTAGAGGATAAATTGAAGATGTTAGAGTCACGTTGGAGTGCTATTGATAAATTACATTTGACTATTGACTGTATTTTAAATGGTAATGGTGACGAATATTACGAATATTATAATTATCATGAGAAGCAATACGCACAGCTTAAACGATCTTTGAATACAAAACTCAATACTTCAGCTCATCAACAACATGCAATGCCAAAAATTGAGATCCCTACCTTCAACGGCAATTATACACAATGGCCTACCTTTGTTGATTTATATTCTGAGGCTATCCATTCCAATCCAACGTTATCAAAAGCCCAGAAAATGCAGCACTTAAAAGGCAGATTGCGCGGTGAAGCTGAAAAATTAGTTCAACATTTGCACATAACAAGTGAAAATTACGATACTTGCTGGGATTTGCTTAACCATAGATATAATAACAAGCATCTCCTATTCACTAAAAACTTTCAAATTTTTATGCGCCAGCCTAGCATAGAAAAACAATCAGCGTTTGAATTAAAGAGATTGTATGACGTTAGCACTGAATCCATACATGCGATTCATAATTTAGGCATTGATACCTCGTCATGGGATCCAATGCTAGTCTATATTCTATGCGAGAAACTTGACTCTGAAACATATACAGAATACATGCAGTCTAGAACAGACCCTCGAGAAATTCCAGCCTATGACCATTTCATGGATTTCATAGAGAATAAATTTATTGCGCTTGAACCCTTACAGAAAAAAAGGGCGGAACCTACTTCAAGACCTCCGCTGAGAACTCAATTTAATAATACATCATATCAGCCTAACAAAAACCAGAAAGCATCCTTTTATTCACCAATGAGGAATTCTCATCCAAATTCTCGCAATTTTCAGGCTTACAATGTAGGTCAATTTACTAAAATAACTTGCCCAATGTGCAAAGGTAACCACGGATTATACCGATGCGAAAAGTTCATTGACATGGCTGATGACGACAAAATGAAGTATGTTACGAAATACAACATATGCAAAAACTGTTTGTTCGTGCATAGCAAAAGTTATTGTGCGTCACTGAAACGATGCAAGGAGTGCAACGACCCACATAATTCTTTATTACACAATGCTATTCGAACCTCAGTACAAACGCCCTTAACAACAGCCAAACCTGCAACAAAATTTGCGCCACTAAACAAAATGACGCCGATGCCACAAAATACAATAGCGCAAAATAACTTTGTGTCAAATAACGATGACGAGATATTACTTGCGACGGTTTTAGTTAAAGTTAAAAACTCTGAGGGAGATTATATAACACTACGTGGGTTCGTTGATCAAGGATCACAGATCACTTTATTGACAGAAAATGCAGCGCAATGCTTAGGATTACAAAGACAACCATTACATGCAAATATAAGTGGAATAGGTACAATTTCAAATAAAAGCAAGGGAAAAGTTAGTTTGACGTGTAAATCATTACACAATGACTTTCAATTTACTACTGATGCATTAATAATGACACGAGTTGTAAACAATTTGCCAAACGTTTCCTTTACAAAGAAACTTTGGCCGCACGTGACAAATATTACGTTAGCCGATCCACAGTATAATATTTCGAGGCCTATAGATATACTTTTTGATGCACACGTGTTTTCTGAAATTTTGATGAGTGGTCTAATCAAGGGAGAAGGAAATCAACCGATGGCTCAGCAGACGCAGTTAGGTTGGATCTTATCGGGAGGCGTAAAAACATATAACTGTCATGTGGTCATGAATAACATAGAAGACTTGTCAAAATATTGGGAAGTAGAGGACGTCGGCGACGGGGAAGCAAACAAAAATAATATGACAGCCGAGGAGCAGCGGTGTGAAGAGCTCTTTGTGCAAACCACCAGGAGATTAGAAAATGGGAAATACGAAGTGCGACTTCCCATGAAAGAAAACTTTGAAGAAAAACTTGGTAAATCGAAACCTCGCGCCATCGCCCAATACATGCAACTAGAACAAAAATTACAGAAGAATGAACAACTTTCAATTAACTACATTAAATTCATGAAAGAATATCTAGAAAGGGGCCATATGAAGGAAAGTAATGTTGACAGTAATCCGTGTTGCTACTTACCTCATCACGGAGTGCTGAAACAGGATTCAGTGACAACTAAATTAAGAGTGGTGTTTAATGCATCTCAGAAAACGAGTACAGGCTTCAGTTTAAATGATTTGATGGATTGTGGACCGAAACTTCATCAAGATTTATTGACATTACTATTGGGTTGGAGACTTTACAAATACGTATTTACTGCTGACTGTGAAAAGATGTACCGAATGATCTTGGTAAATGAACATGACCAACAATTGCAAAAGATTTTATGGAGAGAGAATGACAATACCCCACTGAAAGAATTTCAGCTATGTACTGTAACGTATGGTACCAAAGCAGCTCCGTTTCTTGCGTTACGGACTTTAAAACAACTGGCTAAAGACGACGCTGAAAAGTATCCCTTGGCAGCTGACGTCATAACCAATGAAATGTACGTTGATGACGTGTTGAGTGGCAGTAACAACATTGAAACAGCACAAGACATCCAACAACAGCTGATTAAAATGTTACAAGGCGCAGGTTTGACCTTAAGAAAATGGAACAGCAATGAGCCCATTTTGCTTAAAAGTTTATCGACTTCGGAATTACACCAAAATACTATGCATTTTACCAATGAAGGAGTGACTAAAGCTTTGGGACTACAATGGAACCCTGAAACTGACTGCTTTACATTTCCTAATAAAATAAATAAATGTGCTGGCAACTTGACAAAAAGAACTCTGTTATCTGAAATATCGAAAACATTCGATCCCGTGGGATTCCTAACACCATTGACTATTAAATCAAAACTCATGTTCCAGAAAATTTGGCTATTAAAATGTAACTGGGATGACATTTTACCGGACGATATTCAAGAGGAATGGAAGATACTGAGACGTGAACTAGATGATATACAAAAATTTGAAATGCCAAGATGGCTCGGTGACATGACAAAACCATTCCAAATACATGGGTTTTGCGATGCGTCAGAAAAAGCGTACGCATGTGTTATCTATATACGCACAGTAAATGACAAAAATGAGCCCATAGTGAGATTGATAGCTGCAAAATCGAGATTAGCGCCAAGTAATAAACAATTGACGTTACCACGGCTCGAACTATGTGCTGCGGTTCTATTAACACAACTTATGAAGAGAGTTTTGACAGCATTGAAGTGGAAAAACATTGACATGAACACGTTCGCTTGGAGTGACTCTATGATTGTTTTGAGTTGGTTGAATGGTGACATCACGAGGTGGAAAACGTTCGTGAGCAATAGAGTAAAGCAAATACTTGACGTCATACCAAAAGCTCACTGGAACTATGTGAAGTCAGAACAAAACGCGGCAGATTGCGCAACTAGAGGTGTAACTTGTTCACAACTCCTTAATCATCCTCTATGGCTTCAAGGTCCGGGATGGTTAAAACATTTTGACATAAATACAAATAAGCTACCTGAAATCACTCCCACTTACCTGGAGTCAAAACAAAAACAACAAACATGTGTTGTGCAATCTGAGTCGTCTTCAGTCGTCGCGGAATTAATTGATAGACACAGAAATGGAATGGGAATAAACTGGCACTTTAACGCACCAGGATACCCCTCTGCAGGAGGGTTATGGGAAGCCTGTGTTAAAAGTACGAAATATCATTTGAAACGAGTTATAGGTGAACAGCGTTTGACATATGAAGAAATGACCACGTTACTATGCCATATTGAAGCTTGTTTAAATTCGAGACCGTTGTGTACAGTGACTGAAAATTTAGAAGACCTCGATTGCATAACACCGGCTCACTTTCTCACCGGTACGCCTAACCTGACAATTCCACAAGCCGATTCGATGAACTGTGACCATAGAACGCGATGGCAAATTGTACAGAAAATAAGTAGAGATTTTTGGAAGAAATGGTCACAGGAATATTTACAACAACTGCAAGCCAGGTTGAAATGGAAAAGACCAAACGCAGATCCAAAACTCAATGACATTGTGTGCATTAAAAATGAAAACTTACCAGCAGGAAAATGGGCTCTCGGACGTATTATCGACTTACATCCTGGAAAGGACGGCTATACAAGAGTAGTAACTTTAAAAACTGCAAAGGGTGAAATAAAAAGACCAATCACAAAACTTGTAACTTTAATTGATGACGAACAAAACATGTCAAAAAATAATGACAGTGAAAACAAAACTAGCAGAAGAGGAAGAGGGGGAAATTGGAATTTGAAATGCCTTTCCTCGATGTTATTACTGTTGACCTTATTTGTGCCTTCGATGCAACAATCCACCAACAAAGTCAACCTAACTCCGCTGACAGGAAATCAAACCATATATTTTGACAAGATTGCCGAAACATATGAAATCAAGGACGAATGGAAATTGATTTTCTATTATAACATGACTAGTTATTGGCAAAACGTAGACGCAGTACAGACATTTTTGACACACATCAAACAATATCAGAAAGAAGAGTGGGCTATACAATTCCAAGTCTTTATCAATCAACTTGATCAAAATCTACGTGAATTGCACTATTACAATGACTTGTTAAAAACACACATATTGCCACTACAAAACACAGATCAACAAAAGACTGATCAGCATTCCTCAGCGGGTTGATTCGAGTCGTGTAGTGATTACTATCCCAACTTCCGAATTTATTGCATTTAATGCAAATAAATTTACGTTTGTACCGTTAGAACAATCAGATATTCTCAATTGTCAAACCATGCATGAACAAAAACTTATGTGCAAACTATCACATCCTGTATATAGCACCAGAAGCCGAGGTGAATCTATATGTGATGTACAACTTATTCATAAGAATGAGAAACACGATGTATATTGCCATTCGGAAAGTACAACATGCCTTGACAAATGGATCAAGTTGCACAAGCAAAACACGTGGTTTTATTATTGCTGTGACGTATGCTTCGTTCACATTATGTGTCCCGCTGGCATGACGTCAGAGACTCTACGTAACACAGGACTGCTGACACTTGAGCGGGGGTGTGTCCTACGAGGTGACACATTTATGCTATACTCAACACAAGAATACGCTGACAATGTTATGTTACAAGATCCGATACACCTGAACATACCTACCATATCACCTATCAATTACTTAATAAATACCTCTCTAAGAAATACATCGCTGCAAATTGAAACACATGAAGATAAACTAGAAAATATTAAGAAAGATATAACTATAATCAAAGAGCAGTCCACACTACAAAACTTATCTTCACATGACTGGCATCATTATACCATGATATATTTAGTCCTAGCCGTAAGCATTGCACTGTTCGTAACTTCCATTTGGTGCTGGCGAAGGCGAAGTAGTAAGCTAAAGGCGCCAATCAATCATGATAGTAATCAAAAAGGACACTCTGTGGAGGTGGAGCTCCAGGAGGAAACGCCGGAAGGATATAGTGAAATCAGGCGCAAACCTGAAGTGTACAGTTGTGTGAACAAAGTGAAAGTGTTACCTTCCTCAAGTACTAATATATGCACT
Organism: Pyrausta purpuralis; assembly: GCA_963924145.1. Classification (NCBI taxonomy): domain Eukaryota; kingdom Metazoa; phylum Arthropoda; class Insecta; order Lepidoptera; family Crambidae; genus Pyrausta; species Pyrausta purpuralis. The sequence goes on from OZ001659.1 coordinate 23,550,291, forward strand.
AATACTTATGCGCCTTATGAGATATTAGGTGATCGTTCAGACATACCCGCGCGATTAATCAAGCCGCGCGGTTACCGCAACCCAACTGCCAGAAAATAGAATCGCGCAACTCCCGCGCGTTTCTATTACTATGGAGTCTTTACTTCGCGTTCAGTTGCATTGCGGCTACCGCGCAGTTAAACTCGTGAGTTTGCCATGAATTGTTTCGACACTGAACAATTTATTGATGAGGTGGAGTAGAGACCTGCAATATGGGATATGCAGTGTGATGATTATTCAAATAAAATAATCAAGAACCGAGATTGGCAATAGTTGGTGGAGATATTTTAAGATTGCGAAGACACGTTGGAAAAAAAGAATATTTTTAGTAAGTAGGTATATTTACCAAAAATGAACTGACAGAATTATTTTTATGGAGCAACCACAGTAAGACATACACTTCTTCGTCGACCTCTGAAAGTGACGCTATACCCGCACGAAAATCGCACACTCACCGCGGTGTCTGAATAGCATCACAATTTTGCGGTTTCAAACCGCGCGATTCCCGCGTGTCTGAACGAACACTAAAATAGTTTGCACACCCGACACAAAGACGGGCGTCACTGTTAACAAAAGACGACGCGAGGTACAAACGATTTTGCTCTCAAATCGCTGAAATCGAGCATAATAATCGCGTTTGCTGTACGGGAGCCCGCCTTATATATTTATTTTATTACATTTTTAGTATTTGTTATTTTAGCGGTTTTTGAGATACAGGCTTGTGCCAGAAATACGGATGGAGAGACAGCGAAATCTAAGTAATATGGTTCCGTTTTTACGTTTGGGTATGAAACCCTAAAATTATTGAAATGTGCGCGACAAGCGGTCCGAGAGCGGACGCCTCGTGGCGTGCTTGAACATTTTAGTTCATTTGTTCTTAACGCTTCGCTGCGCCGCGCTAAGTTTTCGCTGATTGCAGAAATGTCGAGGGCATGCGGTTAAGGTGGATAGGCTGACCTCGATACCTACCTAGTTCCTACTCACCGCTGAAACAGTGGACGTGGTACTGCATTTGACATAAGTACGTTGACTAGGTTAATGAATGCCCCTGGGTACAGATATCAGGTTAGAATAGCACTGCGTACTAATTACTGTGACTGAACATTTACTCGCTGCTACGATCATCAGCGGGCTTGTTAAGGCCAATGAAGCTGCTAGGTAGAAAGTTGATTTTTAGAGAGAATATAATCTGATAGTCTTATCTTGTGTTGTAGGTGCTGCTTGCAATTGATCCAAGAAGGCAATCAAACGATACAAGAAGAGCTTGACCTGATTGCAGCGCTCCAAATATTGCACGCTTTCGACTTGAACATGCTTCCTATCCAAGGTATGAAATGATCTTGATTATCATTTTCTTTTCAGTTTGTACTGTCGCCAGCACATCAGGTTATAAATTTTTGATGAGAACTGACCCTAATCACAACTGCATAAGATACCGCATTGTTTATCTTGATCCGTACATTTAGGGCTGAGATATCAAACGCTAGTTATAAAATATCTGACTGATAAAGTAAAATGCGACATATTGCAAATTGATTTTCCATATGACTGCCTCTAAAATAGTTTTATTTTGAAATCAGCCATGATTTATTTCATTAGACAAATATTTCTTCTCAGACTATAAACAAATAAGCCTATAAATATTGGTACTATTTGTTTCTTTTTTTAATATTTTAGTTCGCCTGTGCGAAGACCGTATGGTGCTCATAGAAGAATGCCTGAAAATGGACCCCAACGCGTACTTAGCGAGCCACAAGCTGCTCAAGCTTGCGAAATTGTTAAGAATCTGTGGCACCGATGAACACTTGAGGTAAGCCCCGTGTCTATGTATGAAGCTGTAGACCTGACTGCTGACTGTGCTTGAGTCTCTTTGGATCAACCATCCAAAGAGACTCAAGCACAGTCACATTGTCGAAATAGAATTTAAACGGATCGTTTCTTCTACAGTCATTAGGGCACTCAACAATTTTAAAGTTTAGACGCTTAATGTTTGGAAACTGATCGCAGATAATACTGGAAAAAATATTAATAATAATAAATAAATTTGCGCCGGACAACATAACAATTACTTGAATAGGTACGTATAACATGACTTAGGTATAAGTGTTGTGCTCATCGTACGGGATTCGAAAGATTTTGAATGAGTTCTAGGATAGCAGAGGATGAAAGTGTGATAAAGTGTGTGTGTGCGTGTTAAGGTGCTATCTTCTGCCATATTAAATAACGTTATCGATATGGTGACCGTTATGTTGCTAGCAATCTTATTATCTGGAACGAAAATTAATTAGTGATGACTGATGATGTTGCTGTCATTTTCTATCTAATTTTGTTTCCATTTCGATAGATTTGACGAATTATGCTCATAAACCTAAATTTCAAGGTATCTCCTTACGATAGAGATAGGGGCTTCTACTCGACTCCAACATACAAGACAATAATTCGTTAGCAGCTCTTAAAAGTAAGGTTTTTCAGTACTTTTAATTCGTTACACATAACGCAATCGTAATAAAACATCATGGAAAAAATGGCAGTGACATCGAGCTATGTGACCAAACAAATTTCCCGATACACTTTTAGGACATCCTGTATAATATAGAGTGAGTAAAATTTATAGTGATTTTTTGTGTCTTACTCGATATTTTCCCTCTAATCCACAGAAGGATATTGATCATGCAAATTTCTTAACACAATCAGCACAGCAGCTATAAAAGTAAAAGTCATAAAAGTCATTTATTTATGCAAATAGGCCCATTGAGGATACTTTTACACGTCCCAATATAAACCCTACCACAGCTTCGGGACAATTTTGGGCTAGTGCTGAGAAGAAGCTGCGCAACAAACTCAGTCACTATTGTCAATGCCTCTTTTCAAAAGGTTTGCAATGTTTGTAGTATTCATGCAAGTCCATAAATTATTATCTTTAAAATATTCATCTACTTTATAATACCCTTTCGTCATTAGGGTTTCTTTAATGACAGTTTTAAATTTATTGACCGGTAAGTTTACAATGTGTTCTGGTAGTTTATTGAAAAGTTTAATACATTTCCCTATGAAAGAATTACCAACCTTTCGAAGCCGAAATTGTGGAATAGCAAGCTTATTTTTATTCCTAGTATTATAATTGTGTATATCACTTTTTTTTGTAAATAAATGTATTTTTTTGCGGACATACATTAAATTTTCATAAATGTACTGAGAGGCTACAGTTAATAATCTAATTTCTTTAAACACCTCTCGTAGGGAATCTTGAGGTTTTAGATTATAAATAGCTCGCACGGCTCTTTTTTGTAATACAAAAATTGATTCTATATCAGCAGCCGAGCCCTACAGTAAAATACCGTAGGACATCAAGCTAAGAAAATAACTAAAATAAACTAACCTAGCTGTTTCTATATCAGCCAAACGTCTAATCTTTCTTACAGCAAAAGCAGCTAAGCTTAGTTTCCGTGACAAGGCCTCTATTTGAGGACCCCATTGTAGTTTGGAGTCTAAAGTGATTCCTAAGAATGTTGTGGAGTCGATAATATCAAGCGATTTGTCTTTTATCTTAACCTGAGTTGATGCCTGTCGGACATTAGGCATCGTGAACTTTACACATTTAGTTTTACTTCCATTAAGAAGGAGATTGTTAATTGTAAACCAATGTAATACTTGTGAAAGAGTGTATTGTTCGCGATACGCGAAGCTGCCTAACTAATTGAAGCTGCCTAACAGGAGCACATGGAGGGGGCGCCCCGTGAATTGTTCCAGCACTTCACACACAGTTTCAGTCCGCCTTTCGTAGTACACAATATATATAATATGTTAGAACCCACCCAATGGCTTCTTTAACACACCGTTTATACCGATAATACCGAAATTGGAGTATATTTCTCCAGAAAACCGCGGAGCCCAGCTCCTAACCGATTCGTATCTTTTGACAACTCAACTAACCTTTTTATTTCAATACCCTACAAAACAATTATTTTCTACCGCCCAACTTAGCGATAATTTTGACAAGCAAACCTGGCCGTCTAAATAAAACATTACCGCCGACCAATCAGTACCACTGATTACAATAAATCTGGGGGCACAGCAGTGCCCCCACCAAGTCGAGCAAAAAAGCGTCACGGCCGTACCATCCTTTTCTCGAAGCAATTCAGACCATTTTCGACCCCCTGTAACTTCGTTGTTGATAAAACTAGACGACTGAAATTTTCAGTAACCATGCAGCATTGTAAAGAAACGGTATATTTCAAATTTCATTCAATTTGGACCAGTATTTTAAGAATTATAACGGGTCAAATTTCTTAATTTTGTCACTCACTGACTCACCGATCATCAAAATTCTAAGGCACTTCTAGCAGACCTAGAAGCTTCAAATTTGGAATATAAGTAGTGTTTGGTGTATGAATCAAGGAAAAACTAAAAAATCTAGAAAAGACCGCAAAAAAAAATTAAGCCCATACAGCCAAGTCTTCAGTTATTTTTTTCAATATTGGCTTTATTCGTAACGATGTTTTACGGCAGTTATTATTATTGCGTGCGAAGCCGCGGGTTTAAGCCATATAAATATAGGCGCATGGTAGTGCCCCTGCCAAATCGAGCGAAAAATGGGTATTCCCGTCATGAAAACACGTGTAAATTAAATTATTTAATGCAAAAACGTACCTACGTGCGTATTCGTACTTATTACGAGTGCATAAGGTTGTAAATTAATTATTATACCACGCGCTGCGATGCTAGCGAGTGAGCGCGGGCCGTTACTATGCGCTGCGCTGCGCGGTGCCAGCGCGAGGGCGCGGGGCGGGGACAGTGGCGGGGCGCGCGGAAAGGTGAATGTCGCCGAGCGAGCTGTCGCGGTGCTAGCGCGAGGCGAAAAGTTCATAAGGCAGAGAGAGGGCTTTAAGAAAATTCGTTGCTGGTAGATATACATATTATATACAATACAATAGGTAGAAGGTACCGAAAAGGAAAAAAGTAGAACTGTCTACAAAATACTAAAAGAAATGAGATCTCATCAAAAACAATACTTTTCAAAAAAACCAAGTCTCGCAACTCAGTTGTTCTGCGGAAAAAAGTTGTGAGATCCATGTAATACCAAGTCGGTTATTAATTTATTCAGTCTCTACTTAAGCGACTTTCTGTCTTATTACGTCCAGTCTCTAGGACCACGATCGTGGTCCATAACAATTGAAAATCAATTGTGTCTGGAATCTCCGTACTCGAAGCATTAAGTTGTTACGTAATAATTAACAGCATCTTATAGTGACGCATATCAATATTAAAATTCTTTAATGTTTTATATAAATATATTGAGACTTGGCCATCGCACTAAATAATTGAATTTACATGTGTTTTCAGGCGATTGAATTTACACGTGTTTTCAGGCGATGGCCATGTCTCAATATATTTAAATAAAACATTAAAGAATTTTAATATTGATATGCGTCACTATAAGATGCTGTTAATTATTACGTAACAACTTAATGCTTCGAGTACGGAGATTCCAGACACAATTGATTTTCAATTGTTATGGACCACGATCGTGGTCCTAGAGACTGGACGTAATAAGACAGAAAGTCGCTTAAGTAGAGACTGAATAAATTAATAACCGACTTGGTATTACATGGATCTCACAACTTTTTTCCGCAGAACAACTGAGTTGCGAGACTTGGTTTTTTTGACAAGTATTGTTTTTGATGGGATTTACTTATCTAAACTAAACTAATATTTTCTATGAGAAATACAAAATCTAATCAATAGGCAAGCGTGATAGCTTGGCTATTGCCCGTTTAAGAACAACACCATTAGACACACGAACACCTGAGAGCCTTATGACTCCATCTGACCCAGAATATAACTTAACAATTCTACCGCGTCGCCAGTGAAGCGGAGGGACGTTATCGACTTTCAATAAAACTAAATCTCATTCCTTAGGAGGGGCGACTCGATCCGTCCACTTTACGCATTGCTGCAAGGTGTGAAGATATTCTAAATGCCACCGATGCCAAAAACTTTGCGTAATCTGTTGTAACAATTGAAACCGAGATAATTTGCTCATCTTCACATCCTGCAACGAGTATTCCGCTACAGCATTTAATGGCTATCCTATCAAAAAATGACCAGGAGTCAAAACTTCGAGGTCGTGTGGATCCTATGACACAGGGCACAAAGGTCGTGAGTTCAGAACCGCTTCAACCTTACAAAATACCGTGCTAAGCTCTTCGAATGTGAGTTTCGTTTCACCGATACACCGCTTTAAATGTGTTTTAGCTGACTTAACGGCAGCTTCGAAAAGACCACCCCATGACGGATATGCAGGTGGGTCAAATATTCAAGAAATACCTCGTTTCGATATTTCATGACCGATAGAGCGTTGTTCTTTACCCAGAAAATCAAACAACTCTTTAAGATAATTATCTGCACCCTTAAAATTTGTACCGCGGTCTGAGCGAATAACTGAAGGCAAACCCCGCCTTGAAACAAACCTGATTAAGGTAGCAATAAAAGCTTTCGTTGATAGTTCCCATACCAGCTCTAAATGAACACACTTTGTGGCCAGGCAAACGAAGACACACAGGTATGCCTTGATGATTTTAGGATTCCGAAGTTTATGTGCTTTAACGTAAAATGGTCCCGCAAAATCTATACCAACACCATGAAAAGGTCTAGCAGCTGCAACTCGATCCCGTGGTAAATTGCCCATAAGTGGCTGGCTTGTAATCCCCGTCAATTTATAACATGAGATGCATTTAAATGTCACATTTCTAACTACTCGTCTTGACGAGAGGACCCAAAAATTCCGTTGTAAAATGGCTAAAAGAGCGTTCGGACCCGCATGTGCATTTCTTAGATGCAAATCCGTAATTAAAAGTTTGACAAAAGTCCCCGATTTAGGCCACAACAAAGGATGCCGTGCATCATAATCTAAATTAGCATTTTCCAATCTCCCACCAACCCGTAAAAGTCCGTTTGCATCTATAAAAGGTTGTAACCGCTTTAAGGAACCCCTTAGTTGTTTATCTTCGCGCAATTGTTCCATTTCAGAACCGAAACTTTGATATTGAATAAGTCTAACCCAGTGCATCAAAGCTCTCTTCCGTTCATCAACCGTCAAATATGTTTGAAAAACCCGATCTTTTTTATTCCGTAAATTATAAAATAGCCGTAAAATCCAACCTGGTACTGCAATTAATTTGTCAAAATCACTATACCGTTCCAATAAAAAATCTAAGTCTGGCGGGGAATCCAAATTTGTAATCGCAAAGCACCGTATCCCAGGTAGATCCCGTGGTTGATCCACATCCAACACCGTCCAGTTTTGTTCTGACTCAGCTAACCAACGTGGGCCCCACCATAACGAATGAGAAATTAAATCTGATGCCTTGCATCCTCAAGATGATACATCTGCAGGGTTAATTTGTCCAGGAACGTGACGCCATGTGATGGAAACCGATGAATTTTGAATTTGAGAAACTCTGTTTGCCTCGAATACCTGAAGAGTATGAGGGGGTGTCCGAATCCATGCCAATGAAATTGTGCTATCAGTCCATCCGTATATCTCCTCCACATCCATGGTTCTTTGAAGACAAAGACAAACATGATTGAGGAGTTTGGTCAGCAACACAGCACCGCACAATTCCAGTTTAGGAATAGTGAGTCGTGATCTGATTGGAGCCACTTTACTCTTGCTAATAAGCAAGTGCACCGAAACCTCACCGTCCTCCTTCTGTACTCGGAGGTACACAACCGCTGCAAATCCCAAGTCCGACGCATCCGAGAAACCATGAAGGCTAACATGAGTAGTGCGGGATGATAGAATATACCTAGGTATGAAAACCTTCTTAACATTTTCCAAATCCACCCGAAAAGATAGCCATTCATTTTCTAAATCTTGATTTAAAGGGTCATCCCACTCCAAACCTCCCAACCACAACCGCTGTAATAAGCACTTAGCCCAGAATAATATAGGAGCGATCCAACCATTCGGATCGTACATCCGTGCAACCGCAGAAAGGATGCTCCGCTTAGTAACCTGCCCGTGTAAAGGAATATCCGATTTGTATGAAAACGAGTCCGAAACTGGGTCATATAGAACACCTATAACCGAAACTGATTGTGGGTTATCTCGGTTCTCAAATATGAGGGGCACCTGCTTGTGTGCATCTGGCAAGTTCGCCAAAACCCCTGGAGAATTCGACAGCCATTTTCGTAGCTCGTAGCCACCAGATTTCAAAAGAGAAATAAGTTCTTGCTGTAGGTTTAAAGCACAAGATTCTGAGGTGGCTCCCGTCAGAATATCGTCGACGTAAATATCACGCTCTAACACCGCTGCGGCGTGTGGGAATCGCTCGCGCTCTCGTTCGGCCAATTCCAACAAAGTGCGTATCGCTATGTAGGGACTTGACGTTAAGCCGTAGGTATTTGTGTTTAATTCATAAGTGAGGAGAGGCTCATCGGGAGACTTCCTCCATAATATTAACTGATACTTCCGATCCGCAGGATTGATCAATGTTTGCCGAAACATCATCCGTATGTCCGTAATTAAAACCGTGTGATGGAGTCTAAAATTTAATAAGATAACCGTTATGTCCCGCTGGAGTTTGGGGCCAGAATGTAGACATTGATTTAAAGAAACCCCAGTTGAGGTTGGGCAACTTCCGTTAAAAACAACACGTATTTTTGTACGGTCCGAATTTTTGAAAACCCCATGATGTGGAATATAATAATGTTCTTCTCCCGAGTTTACATTAAAATTTGAAACCGACATATGTCCTAAATCCGAATACTCCCGCATGAATTCAATACTCTTCAGTCTAAGTTCTGAATCCCTAATTAAACGCCGTTCCAGGGCTATGAAACGTTTCTCCGCTATGCCGCGTGACTGACCCAATAATGGCCGATGAGACTTAAAGGGTAATTTTGTCATAAAACGACCGTTTTCTAACCGTAATGTATGAGTTTTAAAAAATGCCTCACACTCCGCGTCCTTTGGGTTTGGTATAACACTTTGTGGAGGCACCTCGACTTCCCAAAACTTTTGTACTGTATCTGAGAGTGACACTCCAAAAAGTTCCGCATCCGTATCAATTGATTCGATAGAATTATTATACTCGACTGGTCCTAATAAAAAATAACCGTAAACGGTCCGATAAGCCGTAAACCCACTTAAAGTTAAATCAATTTTATCCCCGCTTACTATTTTACCGAATACGTCCGACCCAAGAAGTAAATCAACCGGTTTTGATTTGTGAAATTCAGGATCCGCTAAATCCAAACCCAAAGTTAAATCAGTTACCCCATCTAATAAGTCACAGGCCGGTTGAAGGCCCACCAAATTCTCTAAACACGTGACAGGTGTTGTAAACACCGGATAAGACTTACTAACGGGCGAGAAAGTAATAATACCCCGACCCAATGACCTTCCCGCTTCAAACCCCCCCACCCCTCTCACTAGTTCCATCGATGGCACTAGAGCCAGACCAAGTCTACGTGCTAAATCCACCGTAATCAGAGATCCTTGTGACCCTGCGTCTAATAACGCTCTTATTAAAATAGTATTTTCCGAATCCCCATTTAAGATTTTTACCATAGCTGTAGGTAACAATATAATACGTGAAGGAACTAGTGAGTGGTGGGCTTTATCCTATTGTTTATCTCTGCCGTCGTAGCAATGCCGGTCATCATTAAACCGAGCGTCCTGGCGTCCGTAAACTGGCCCGGAGTTCCTATTGAACCGATTGATGTCACGGCGCTCGTCTGACTCACGACGCACGCTCACGCGATTAGGCGAAGGAGCACTACGCTGCGGGGTTCTCGGTGGAGACGCCCGAGGAGAGCCATGAGGGGAGCGTCGCGGTAAGCCGTCATAATTCCGTGGAGAATATCTCTCCCCGTCACCGCCGCCCGTGCGCGGTGCCGGCGGAGGCCGCTCGCTTGCATGGTAAACCCTTTGGGTGTGTACAATACCCGACCTATTGAAGCACAATAAGGGATGGTGCTTAGTACTACCGCACCCATCACACTGCGGTAGATTGCGACAATCACGAAAACTATGACTCCCAAAGCAATAATAACAAAGCTGATGGCGTTGTACAATATTCTTACGCTCAAAAGGCGAAAATGATTTAAATTTTGGGCATTTGATTAATGCCGAGTGCGTGCTATCCCCACAGCACACACAGCTCTGAGCCACAGCCGCTACCAAATAGTGACCCGACCGACGTTGATTACGTTGAGGCCGCGAATACAAAGGCCCAGTGTAGTGTGTGCGCTACCTCACCCCATATTAGTTATGTAAGTTAGTATATAAGGCTTTACTACTGTAATTTTAGTTCTTAATAAACCAACAGTGCGCGCTATCACTTGGTTTCATTGTATCTCCCGCGTCTAGCCTTACATGGCGACCCTGCCAGTGCTGCCTCGGGCAGTACTGAGCACAGGAACATAATCGAAAATTACTGGCAAATATCATAGTTTTATTCTTATTCGTAGTGACAATGGATTTTATTGAACTTCATAAACCAGTGTTCTACTATTTCTTCATTGTGTTATTAAAAATAGACTTTAACAATACCAAACGGAATCCTGAAATATGCTAAAGAAAATGAAGCTGGAGGAGTAATTTCCTGGCTGCCGGGCGTGCGATGGTGCGCCGAATGGTGGTGTTATGGTGTTTATGCTGGGCGCAGGGAGTATGTTGGAGTCGGATGTGTGTATGAGAATGATGCTGGGCGCCGGGAGTAGTCGGTGTCCATGGAGGAGGCTGCTGCCGGGAGGTCGGCGAGTCGCGAACGACGACCTCAGAGTGAAAAAAGTGATTTTGTGTGTGTGTCATTAGGAAGTGGCCTAGAATAGACATAGTGGCTAATAATATATAAAAATATTTAATCAAATAGATATATAAGATATACTTTTTAAATCTAAACATTTCAAGGGCACTGTTATCAATTTTGTAAGTAAAACAAATTAAAAGTTCAAATTCCTTGAGTAGTTACCTACGCATTTCTTAAGATAGATTAAGCGTTATTTTTTTTAGAAAAAATAAATAAATTTCGAAGTAGATTTTATTTTAGCCGTTACTCAATGTTTATTTATTTTTCTTTCGTTCCATTTTTTTTTTCAGAGTGAGTAAAGATATTTCTTTCATCTTCAGAATTTTAAGAAATTGCAGTTGTACATACCAGTAAATCCTAATCAAAAACATACTAATATAATAAGTTAATAATTGCGATCATTCCTTGTAACAAATATTTTGGAACCATTACTTTCATAAAGTTTTCTTATAATCAGTATAAAACTAGATTTATTTCAAAACCAATATAAAATATATGTTTGATATTTACACACTTTGATGGTTTAAAATCATGTTTGACCTAATTTCATTAAATCATGCACAATGACGAGCGACTATAGAAAAATTTGCTGACGTTGAGACGCGTGTAGTTTCGTCTTGAAACTTGATGCGCTTTTGCGAGTTGCGAAGTGCTCCGTACCCGACTGCGTCGAAAAGGTAATGTTTTTATTTCATGAATTGGTTTCGAATGTAATAAGTTTATAATGTAATGGAAATATTTTTGGCGAGTCTAAACCAACTCATTGGATAGTATTGTCTTTTACAATGACAGGTACACATGTAACTACCGGTACTTACTAAGGTAAGGTATAATATTCATACTATTTTGTAATATGCGATTCATATACTCGTATTTATTCAGCGTACTTATCAACGATGCGAGTTTTGTGCAAAGTAGGTATTAAATTTACGTTCATTTATATTTTGATACGATTCACTGAACCCTGAAACTATTTGGGAAGTTTTAAATGTTTAATGTTTTGTCGCATGCATCTTCTACACCCATACTTTTAAAATTATATATATTTTTTTGAGAATTTCCCACAAGTTATTCGCTTCTCTTAGTTTACTTGACAAATAAAGCCTTTCTCAAATCGTACTTATACAGAGCTTACTAGATTACAATATTTTATGCAATAAGAATTTTGAACGTATTGACCTATCGAATACTTTTTATTTGTTTACATATTTAATACACTCTGTGTTAAAATTCTGTGTCCGTACTATGCCTAGTAGCAGATTTATTTCCAATTGTAGTATTACATTCAATAAAAACAGGTTGAGTTTCCACTATGTTCGATTCACTGAGCTGATAATATAGTTACTTTACTTAAGGTAGGCATGCAATTATTATTTTTCACTCAAGATGACTTTCTTACATAATTTACATCTTAAAAATTACTAGCATTATTTTTAAATTGCAATGATGACGTTACAACCCAGCACTATAGTAGTTATGGAATTAGAGATTATAACAAGTTTTCATTAATTTCAGAGGTTCTCTAAAAATTGCATGATAGAAAAAAAAAACGTTAATTTTATATTTTATTTAATATTTTCGGCTATTAAAAGGTCAGTAATAAGAATGTTTTGAAATGTTTTATCAAATAAGGCGTCACACACTGTGACTAATTAATTCGTGAGCATTTGAAAGTAGAAGGTAACAGATGCATCCCTTATTAGTACGCATACACATCAAAATATCGGTAACATTATTCTATACAATGCCACCCAGGTAGAGTTCGATTTATACAAATCTATTTTTATGTCAGCTTATGAATAAAATATTTGTAATTGATTTCTATACAGTACTTAGCGAGTATCAAGTAGCTATCAATAGGTATTGCGTAACTATTATAAAAAAAATACCTATATTTTTATATGGATTGACACAAGTTACTAAAAAGACGTAACAAATATAAGACTTATCATAACGACGCAAATGCTGCAGAATTTTGCGATTAATTACGACTAAGGATATAGGCATACTTAAGTTTGTAAGTAATGCCATAAACACTGATAAATGACAATGTTTATTAGTACATAATTGGGGTTTATGTATGTTGGCTAGTTGTAAAGATGTGCGAGTAATTTGGTCACAAAGTAAGGTAGTTCAATCGGACTGATCATCCGAAAGCAGTACAATATTTTGAAAGCTAAATTATTCTTGAAAGTTAATGTTAAGTTTAATGCAAAGATAGGTAAATCGATTTGAGTAATCCCAATATGGCAACATGAGATTAGTTACTTGTTATTAAAGATTAATACAAGTTGAGGTAGAAAAGATTAGTAAGAGATCAGTTCCTTCAGGGTAAAAGCAACGTGAACGAGCTTCATCGCTGAAGCCTGTTGGAGACTAAGTATAAGGTCTTAATTCGTGATTCTCTATGATAATAATGTGATTAAATAATGGTAAAAAAGGTACAAAATAGGTACAAGAAGTGTCAGTTCCTTCCATTCGATCATGGTGTGAACGAGTTTTCCTCCGTGAGATAAGTTGGAGTCCAGTAAAGACTTAAATCGTGACCTTCATATTAATATTAGGGCGTGCACGGCCCATGTTATAAATAAATAGTTTATTAAAAGTCGACTATGAAATAAAATGTATAATGTACCAATTAAATAAATAGGGCTGGCCAGACTTTGTTTATTAAATAAATTAAAATATCGATCGATAATATTAATATACGTACGTACGAAAATGACAATAACCTGTAGCAACCAGCGATGACAATAATTGTGATGATTAAAGAGTGATATATGAGGAGAATTTCTTAATAGTAAGAACACCTGACGAGGTGGTTCTTATTGTTAAATAGGACATGACAAAAATACGAGATATCATCTCAATGTTACCATCATAAGCTAATGAGGAATTAGAAAGGAAGTAAGGATTGCAGTCATATGGTAACTAAAAACAAAGTTTTATATGAAAATTAATTGTTTGTTTGAATGAGTGTTTTTTCTCTCCTTTATATATTTTTTTGTAATTAAAACTTTTTATTATTAATGTGTTCAAAATAAGATGTTTTGACTAATATTAACATATTTTTTTTATATTCATAAAGATGAAATAAGAAACCAAAAATTTGCGCACGGGCGGGACTTGAACCAGCAACCTTTTGGCATACCGGGCCAAACGCTCTTACCAATTGAGCTACCGAGCTGTTAGTCCGACCCTGCGAAATTTGTGGTTTCTTATGAAAACGTCTATTGCGTGACGCTTAGCGCCATCTAGCCGTCTGTTTATGAAACAGATGGCGACGTTTTCATAAGAAACCACAAATTTCGCAGGGTCGGACTAACAGCTCGGTAGCTCAATTGGTAAGAGCGTTTGGCCCGGTATGCCAAAAGGTTGCTGGTTCAAGTCCCGCCCGTGCGCAAATTTTTGGTTTCTTATTTCATCTTTATGAATATAAAATATAACACTGTGAGTGTTAAAAACATTCTAAAGCATATTTTTTTTTATTTTAAAGACGATGTTCAACACTGTTGACTTTTGAATTTGAAGAATGATAAATAACTAAAATTAAATATATCCCAAACATTATCATGATTGGAGACTCTGATTGCTAACAATGCCCGTCCTTAATTCTATTTTTATACTTGTGTTATGTTAAGCATATGGTAACCTCTTAAAAAAAACATATATAATGTTTAATTTTACTTTAAAATTTAATACGATATTTGGAAATATAAATTATAGTCTTAGTAGTGACTGCTTTTGAATCGCTTTTTTCACATATTGCGCCCACTACAACTAAAGAACTTGCCTCTTCTTCAGTAATAGCCGAATCTATTCAAAAACTTTATGTCCACGAATGTAATTATCAATTTCACTTCAGGCATGTAAGACCTGAAGTAATAATAAAAACATTTCTTGAGTTGAATATGAAAAAAACTGAGGATCTGTGGGGACTATCCGTGCATATTATAAAATCAATTATCGACACAATAGCTCCCAAACTAGCAATAATTTTTAATAAGTGTATTGATGACGGCCAATTTCAATAAAGATTAGTAAAATAATACCGCTTTTCAAATCGGGTGACAAAAGCGACCCCTCAAACTTCAGGCCAATATTGATTTTGCCAGTATTGAGTAAAATATATGAAAAGATTATATTTAACCAAATTTTAGCTCACTTTTCATCAAATAAGTTACTACATAATAAACAATTCGGTTTTTAGTAAAGGTAGAAGCACTACGGATGCAGGAGTTGCTCTTTTAACACATGTTTTTGATGCCTATGATAATAGGCATGATGCTTTAGGAATTTTCTGTGATCTATCCAAAGCGTTTGATTGTATGGACCATGAAACATTACTCAAAAAATACGTCATTATGGGGCATCATTAAACTCATTAAACTTCATTAATTCTTATCTATCAGGTAGAACGCAAAAAGTATATGTTAACGGAATTGAGTCTTCTGGAGCGCCTCTAACAATGGGTGTGCCCCAGGGATCTATATTGGGACCACTTTTATTTTTGATATATATATAAATGACCTCCCGTATATTGTAGGCAATCTTTGTGATATAGTATTGTTTGCAGATGATACTTCACTTATATTTAGAATCCCAAGAGGTGAAGAAAATTTTGACGATGTAAATAATACTCTTTGATTCATTTAGACGGCCAGGTTTGCTTGTCAATATTATCGCTAAGTTGGGCGGTAGAAAATAATTGTTTTGTAGGGTATTGAAATAAAAAGGTTAGTTGAGTTGTCAAAAGATACGAATCGGTTAGGAGCTGGGCTCCGCGGTTTTCTGGAGAAATATACTCCAATTTCGGTATTATCGGTATAAACGGTGTGTTAAAGAAGCCATTGGGTGGGTTCTAACATATTATATATATTGTGTACTACGAAAGGCGGACTGAAACTGTGTGTGAAGTGCTGGAACAATTCACGGGGCGCCCCCTCCATGTGCTCCTGAAGAAGACGCAAGGTATTTAGTGTTTAGCATATATTATATTTATTTAGGCCCTTTCAATTAGTTAGGCAGCTTCGCGTATCGCGAACAATACATTTTTTGGTAGCAGAGCGTAGTTCAGTTGGGTTTTAGGTCCTCGTGGTTTATAGGTTAGTTCGGTGTGGGGTTATACTGCATAGGTGTCTATAGGTATATATTGGTAATAGTATCGGTCTTCAGTTCATTCAATGAGATGAATATTTCACTTCGGTCAGATACGTAGGCATTCGGCAATTATCGGGTGACGAAAATATTAATGTTTTCGTTAGCTATCTCTGGTTAGCTAAGTGTGTAAGTTGCGGCTAAAGGTACGACATACGCACGCGCGCCTATTGTTATCTTATCAATCTGTTTCTTAAGCCGGGTACACATTGGTGCAATGTAACATGTAATGCAACATGCAATGCAAGAATTTGACGTCCACATTGCTGCAATGTATCATGTAAAGTAACAGAATTCCCATAGTGTAGACGCCTTGCGCGCACGAACCGCGTCTACTACGCGCACGAACAGATTGTTGCAACTCTTGCGCGTAGCGACCCGAAATTTGTCGGTTTTTTCCCCGAACACAAAGAGGCGCGCAGTATGCGCGGAGCGTCAGTGTGGACAGGTTGTGTGGTGTGTACGGCTCACGCAGACTGAGCGATCCGTTCGCGCGCATCTCGGAAACAGATGTGAGTAGGTACATGCGCGGTTCGTGCGCACGTTGTGCGCGCCCCGCGTCTACACTGATGCAATGCTCGTTTCGTGTTGCATTGCATGTTGCGTTGCAGCAGTCTGTACCCGCCTTTACGGTACTTTTTGTCTACAACATAGGCGGCTGGTTTGGTATAGTTTATTGTTTTGATTAGAGGATTACTTTAATAAATATGACAACTCTTAAATCATTTTGGTCGACTTTCAAAGTCAAATTACAGTGGTTAATAGATAGTGCGGATCTAATAGATAAATCGGACCATATCAACCGGTTAAAAATCCGTTTGCTGACTGTGACCACGGAGTTTTCAACTTTAGAAAATGCGTATCAGCGCATTATTGAGTTTGCCGATATGACAGTTAAAGCGGAAGAAGAGATTGTAGTTGCGGCTAGGAGGGAATACATTAGGGCGCTGGAAGCTTATGATAAGTTGATGATAAAACAGATGGAATCTGGAACGGTTTCAAGTGTCTATTCGGAAGCTAAATCGGAGACCAATAAGGTTGATTCGGACGCTTTAGTATCTCGGTTACCGGTACTTAGGTTACCTACATTTTCTGGGGAGATGGATTAATGGGTTGGGTTCAATAACCTTTTTGATAGTTTGGTCGATTCACGCGGTGACTTATCACCAGCGCAGAAATTAGCTTATTTGATGTCGTGCTTGAACGGTGAAGCAAGCGGGCTTGTTCAGCATATTAAGATTTCGGATGAAGGATACCAAACAGCTAGGGATCTACTATTGAAGCGATTCCAAAATACAAGACATTTAGCGGATGTGCATGTTGACCAAATTTTGAAGTTGCCTATTATATCGCAACGTTTCAACGGGCTTCGCTCGCAATTTCTTTACCCATTGATTATGGCGATTAATTCTTTGGAGCGGTTGGGTTTTCCAGTATCGGCTTGGTCATTCTTACTTTTGCACATTGTTTTAACTAAATTGCCAATTTCTATCAAAACACGATTCGAACAAAAATACGGTAATGACACGGACGTTATCCCTGCCTTTACGGAACTAATAGATTTTTTGGAACCGGAATGTCGATTATTGGAATGTACTAAAACGGAATCCGCGAGTAACCAGATGGAAACTGGTGTAAGGCTAGACGCGGGAGATACAATGAAACCAAGTGATAGCGCGCACTGTTGGTTTATTAAGAACTAAAATTACAGTAGTAAAGCCTTATATACTAACTTACATAACTAATATGGGGTGAGGTAGCGCACACACTACACCTCCCCCGTTTTTAAAAAACAAAAAAAGAAACATAATTGTTTTTTTGTGAAATTGATAAATTTTGAAGAAAAAACCATCAATTTGACATTTAAATGTTTAAGTGAATCAATATCAAATAAAATCAAATAAAACTGATTGTAAATAAAGTTGAATCACAAACATTTTTATTAAACTTTTCCAAAGAATACATTATATAAAATTATGCAAAAAAGATTTATTATAACAATACAAATGCAAGAGTTTATAATGCATAAATTGTTTTATTTGACCAATAATTCTATTTTCTATTACATACAAAAAACTGTAGTATTGAAAATGTAAATGCAATATTGAGCATCATATAAATCGAGACAATAAATCCAAAATGAATTTCACATGAAATTTTGTTATTTTAGTTACTACACATAATTGAAAATTCGTTACATTATTATGTTCAAAAATATTATTTGATACTTATCATTAAAATGTTTTTTTATGGATAGTTTTTGTATACCGACACTACTAAGACTATAATTTATATTTCCAAATATCGTATTAAATTTTAAAGTAAAATTAAACATTATATATGTTTTTTTTAAGAGGTTACCATATGCTTAACATAACACAAGTATAAAAATAGAATTAAGGACGGGCATTGTTAGCAATCAGAGTCTCCAATCATGATAATGTTTGGGATATATTTAATTTTAGTTATTTATCATTCTTCAAATTCAAAAGTCAACAGTGTTGAACATCGTCTTTAAAATAAAAAAAAATATGCTTTAGAATGTTTTTAACACTCACAGTGTTATATTTTATATTCATAAAGATGAAATAAGAAACCAAAAATTTGCGCACGGGCGGGACTTGAACCAGCAACCTTTTGGCATACCGGGCCAAACGCTCTTACCAATTGAGCTACCGAGCTGTTAGTCCGACCCTGCGAAATTTGTGGTTTCTTATGAAAACGTCTATTGCGTGACGCTTAGCGCCATCTAGCCGTCTGTTTATGAAACAGATGGCGACGTTTTCATAAGAAACCACAAATTTCGCAGGGTCGGACTAACAGCTCGGTAGCTCAATTGGTAAGAGCGTTTGGCCCGGTATGCCAAAAGGTTGCTGGTTCAAGTCCCGCCCGTGCGCAAATTTTTGGTTTCTTATTTCATCTTTATGAATATAAAATATAACACTGTGAGTGTTAAAAACATTCTAAAGCATATTTTTTTTTATTTTAAAGACGATGTTCAACACTGTTGACTTTTGAATTTGAAGAATGATAAATAACTAAAATTAAATATATCCCAAACATTATCATGATTGGAGACTCTGATTGCTAACAATGCCCGTCCTTAATTCTATTTTTATACTTGTGTTATGTTAAGCATATGGTAACCTCTTAAAAAAAACATATATAATGTTTAATTTTACTTTAAAATTTAATACGATATTTGGAAATATAAATTATAGTCTTAGTAGTGTCGGTATACAAAAACTATCCATAAAAAAACATTTTAATGATAAGTATCAAATAATATTTTTGAACATAATAATGTAACGAATTTTCAATTATGTGTAGTAACTAAAATAACAAAATTTCATGTGAAATTCATTTTGGATTTATTGTCTCGATTTATATGATGCTCAATATTGCATTTACATTTTCAATACTACAGTTTTTTGTATGTAATAGAAAATAGAATTATTGGTCAAATAAAACAATTTATGCATTATAAACTCTTGCATTTGTATTGTTATAATAAATCTTTTTTGCATAATTTTATATAATGTATTCTTTGGAAAAGTTTAATAAAAATGTTTGTGATTCAACTTTATTTACAATCAGTTTTATTTGATTTTATTTGATATTGATTCACTTAAACATTTAAATGTCAAATTGATGGTTTTTTCTTCAAAATTTATCAATTTCACAAAAAAACAATTATGTTTCTTTTTTTGTTTTTTAAAAACGGGGGAGGTGTAGTGTGTGCGCTACCTCACCCCATATTAGTTATGTAAGTTAGTATATAAGGCTTTACTACTGTAATTTTAGTTCTTAATAAACCAACAGTGCGCGCTATCACTTGGTTTCATTGTATCTCCCGCGTCTAGCCTTACACCAGTTTCCATCTGGTTACTCGCGGATTCCGTTTTAGTACATTCCAATAATCGACATTCCGGTTCCAAAAAATCTATTAGTTCCGTAAAGGCAGGGATAACGTCCGTGTCATTACCGTATTTTTGTTCGAATCGTGTTTTGATAGAAATTGGCAATTTAGTTAAAACAATGTGCAAAAGTAAGAATGACCAAGCCGATACTGGAAAACCCAACCGCTCCAAAGAATTAATCGCCATAATCAATGGGTAAAGAAATTGCGAGCGAAGCCCGTTGAAACGTTGCGATATAATAGGCAACTTCAAAATTTGGTCAACATGCACATCCGCTAAATGTCTTGTATTTTGGAATCGCTTCAATAGTAGATCCCTAGCTGTTTGGTATCCTTCATCCGAAATCTTAATATGCTGAACAAGCCCGCTTGCTTCACCGTTCAAGCACGACATCAAATAAGCTAATTTCTGCGCTGGTGATAAGTCACCGCGTGAATCGACCAAACTATCAAAAAGGTTATTGAAC
This sequence comes from Pyrausta purpuralis, assembly GCA_963924145.1. Taxonomy (NCBI): domain Eukaryota; kingdom Metazoa; phylum Arthropoda; class Insecta; order Lepidoptera; family Crambidae; genus Pyrausta; species Pyrausta purpuralis. The sequence goes on from OZ001659.1 coordinate 23,570,690, forward strand.
CCAACCCATTAATCCATCTCCCCAGAAAATGTAGGTAACCTAAGTACCGGTAACCGAGATACTAAAGCGTCCGAATCAACCTTATTGGTCTCCGATTTAGCTTCCGAATAGACACTTGAAACCGTTCCAGATTCCATCTGTTTTATCATCAACTTATCATAAGCTTCCAGCGCCCTAATGTATTCCCTCCTAGCCGCAACTACAATCTCTTCTTCCGCTTTAACTGTCATATCGGCAAACTCAATAATGCGCTGATACGCATTTTCTAAAGTTGAAAACTCCGTGGTCACAGTCAGCAAACGGATTTTTAACCGGTTGATATGGTCCGATTTATCTATTAGATCCGCACTATCTATTAACCACTGTAATTTGACTTTGAAAGTCGACCAAAATGATTTAAGAGTTGTCATATTTATTAAAGTAATCCTCTAATCAAAACAATAAACTATACCAAACCAGCCGCCTATGTTGTAGACAAAAAGTACCGTAAAGGCGGGTACAGACTGCTGCAACGCAACATGCAATGCAACACGAAACGAGCATTGCATCAGTGTAGACGCGGGGCGCGCACAACGTGCGCACGAACCGCGCATGTACCTACTCACATCTGTTTCCGAGATGCGCGCGAACGGATCGCTCAGTCTGCGTGAGCCGTACACACCACACAACCTGTCCACACTGACGCTCCGCGCATACTGCGCGCCTCTTTGTGTTCGGGGAAAAAACCGACAAATTTCGGGTCGCTACGCGCAAGAGTTGCAACAATCTGTTCGTGCGCGTAGTAGACGCGGTTCGTGCGCGCAAGGCGTCTACACTATGGGAATTCTGTTACTTTACATGATACATTGCAGCAATGTGGACGTCAAATTCTTGCATTGCATGTTGCATTACATGTTACATTGCACCAATGTGTACCCGGCTTAAGAAACAGATTGATAAGATAACAATAGGCGCGCGTGCGTATGTCGTACCTTTAGCCGCAACTTACACACTTAGCTAACCAGAGATAGCTAACGAAAACATTAATATTTTCGTCACCCGATAATTGCCGAATGCCTACGTATCTGACCGAAGTGAAATATTCATCTCATTGAATGAACTGAAGACCGATACTATTACCAATATATACCTATAGACACCTATGCAGTATAACCCCACACCGAACTAACCTATAAACCACGAGGACCTAAAACCCAACTGAACTACGCTCTGCTACCAAAAAATGTATTGTTCGCGATACGCGAAGCTGCCTAACTAATTGAAAGGGCCTAAATAAATATAATATATGCTAAACACTAAATACCTTGCGTCTTCTTCAGGAGCACATGGAGGGGGCGCCCCGTGAATTGTTCCAGCACTTCACACACAGTTTCAGTCCGCCTTTCGTAGTACACAATATATATAATATGTTAGAACCCACCCAATGGCTTCTTTAACACACCGTTTATACCGATAATACCGAAATTGGAGTATATTTCTCCAGAAAACCGCGGAGCCCAGCTCCTAACCGATTCGTATCTTTTGACAACTCAACTAACCTTTTTATTTCAATACCCTACAAAACAATTATTTTCTACCGCCCAACTTAGCGATAATATTGACAAGCAAACCTGGCCGTCTAAATGAATCAAAGAGTATTATTTACATCGTCAAAATTTTCTTCACCTCTTGGGATTCTAAATATAAGTGAAGTATCATCTGCAAACAATACTATATCACAAAGATTGCCTACAATATACGGGAGGTCATTTATATATATATCAAAAATAAAAGTGGTCCCAATATAGATCCCTGGGGCACACCCATTGTTAGAGGCGCTCCAGAAGACTCAATTCCGTTAACATATACTTTTTGCGTTCTACCTGATAGATAAGAATTAATGAAGTTTAATGAGTTTAATGATGCCCCATAATGACGTATTTTTTGAGTAATGTTTCATGGTCCATACAATCAAACGCTTTGGATAGATCACAGAAAATTCCTAAAGCATCATGCCTATTATCATAGGCATCAAAAACATGTGTTAAAAGAGCAACTCCTGCATCCGTAGTGCTTCTACCTTTACTAAAAACCGAATTGTTTATTATGTAGTAACTTATTTGATGAAAAGTGAGCTAAAATTTGGTTAAATATAATCTTTTCATATATTTTACTCAATACTGGCAAAATCAATATTGGCCTGAAGTTTGAGGGGTCGCTTTTGTCACCCGATTTGAAAAGCGGTATTATTTTACTAATCTTTATTGAAATTGGCCGTCATCAATACACTTATTAAAAATTATTGCTAGTTTGGGAGCTATTGTGTCGATAATTGATTTTATAATATGCACGGATAGTCCCCACAGATCCTCAGTTTTTTTCATATTCAACTCAAGAAATGTTTTTATTATTACTTCAGGTCTTACATGCCTGAAGTGAAATTGATAATTACATTCGTGGACATAAAGTTTTTGAATAGATTCGGCTATTACTGAAGAAGAGGCAAGTTCTTTAGTTGTAGTGGGCGCAATATGTGAAAAAAGCGATTCAAAAGCAGTTGCAACTTCTTGATTTGAATTTAGTGTTTTATCATTGATTTTTAATGTAAATTTATATCGTAGACAACAATGATCTTATTCTATAACGACTAAATACTCCTTCATGTTTTTTGACAAACTCTAGTAACGCATGCTCTCTGTAGTGGTCCATGCATTTGCTGATTTTCAGGTAAAAGAATAATTTCTCATATAAACTTACTTACTTGTTCACTTGAAATGACATAGAAAACAATATAGTAATAGTAGGGAAGTTATAGATTGGAGACCCTTCGACCAAAGAGGCAGCGTAGGACGTCCACCGACAAGATGAACAGATGACCTTATAAAGATCGCAGGATCAAACTGGATGCAGACCGCTAGTGATTGGTCGCTGTGGAAAGCCGTGGGGGTGGCCTATGTTCAGCAGTGGACGTCCTTTGGCTGATAATGATGAGTAATAGTAGACAATACCAATGCAATATTCTAATTATTTATTGCAGGGAAGCCCAAGTCCTCCAGCTAGTGGGCAGCGCAGCGATGAAAGCGGGATCAAGCGGGTGGGGCGCCGCGGCTGAAGCGGCGCGTCGACTCGCCGCCTTACACCACGCGCCCGCCGCGCCTTTATTAGCTCATGTGGCTCAAGTGGCGCACGCGCATGCTGATCTGGCAACCAGGAGATATCTGTTAGCGGCTGCTGCGGCCCATCAGCCTGTGTCGGGGCTTGAGAACGTGCTGACAGCTAGGTAAGGAACCGTTTGGATTTTAAGATTAACAATGCTGTCGTCGCGTTTTGGTTGGCTTATTTTGCTCACGTGACACATCCGCGTCGACTCGCCGCCCTGCACCACGCTCCCGCCGCGCCTTTATTGGCTCATGTGGCTCAAGTGGCGCACGCTCACGCTGACCTGGCGACCAGGATATATCTGTTAGCGGGTGCTGCGGCGCATCAACCTGTGTCGGGGCTTGAGAACGTGCTGACAGCTAGGTAAGGAACCGTTTTGATTTTAAGATTAACAATGCTGTCTTCGCGTTTTGGTTGGCTCATGTTGCTCAAGTGATACATCCTTCTGCGGCGCATCAGCCCGTGTCGGGGCTAAAAATTTACTGATATTTTAGTAAGGAACGATGATCTGTACAGACTAGCGGTCCCCCGCGACTTCGTCCGCGCGTTTCAATTTGCTCCTTCCCCTCCTGTTGCAGCGTGATGTTCTTGCCTTTCTCGATAACAAAAGATAGCTATTCAACACAAAAATCACTTTTCAAATCGGTCCAGTAGTTCCTGAGATTACAAAAAAACGAAGTCTTCAGTTTTATAATATTAGCATAGATAGGTATCAAAAGTCTGCATGAATTTTTATTGGTTCAATTGGCACATGATCTTGCTGTCTTGACGACGAGAACATATGAGGTGGGGTTTGTGGATATGAGGAGACTATGTCGGGGATTGAAAATGTCCTAACAGCTTGGCAAGGAACCACATATATGTTCATATACTAGGGTCATGTATTGCCACGCGCTCGCTGCTCTTATATTGGCTCTTGTTGTACAAATAGTACACGCCTATAATGATCTTGTGTCTAGAAAATATTAACAGATTTTCTTGACACAAGATCAGCTGCCACAGCGCATGTTCTTATGATAGGTATTGAGATCTACAGAGTGGCATATGTTGGTAGGTAGGAGTTGCATGCTATCTAGCGGCTTCTGTAGCACATCGGCCTTGTTATTAGTTATGTGACGTGTCATTTTTGTTCTTACTGCGTAATTTATCCAGCAGAAACTAGTCAGAAATGTCATTTTTGTAAACAGTAAAAAAATAATTTGCTTAAATGAGCTCTCCTGTACCTAGCCATAAACTAACCGAATCATACTATTACAATTTACAGATTAGCTCTCGAACTTGAAGGCCTACAGCAGATGGGGTCGGCTCTGAAAGAACACGGCCACCTCACCGAGCGCTGGCCCTCTACTGACGATGAATTTGATGACGCGATCACCACTGTAAGTTATTAAGGCTGTTGCAAGGTAGTATATTAGTGCCAGTGTTTTTCATTGTCAGAATGCTTTGTTATTTTTTTCTCTTTATTAAGGACAACAAACAATTACATTATTTTATTGGATAAACCTTAAAATTCTAGTATAAAAATTACATATAATATAACCAGCACCATTGTCGATATCTATACTTAATATTATAAAGCTGAAGAGTTTGTTTGTTTGTTTGTTTGTTTGTTTGAACGCGCTAATCTAAAAAACTACTGGCCCGATTTGAAAAATTATTTTTACGTTGGATAGTCCATTTATCGAGGAAGGCTTTAGGCTATATAACATAAAGATACGACTCATAAGACCACAGCAGAAATGAAAAATGTTGCGAAAACGGGAGAAAGATATTTCTTTTGAGAGCTTCCGCTGCATACGCTGCGGAAACCGCTTACGTTACACAAAAAATATGTATGACAGGATTGTTCAGCATTAAGAGTTCTATAATAAAGTCCGCGACAGCATATGTCTATCTTTTATGGTTGACTTACTACAACCTTTTTTATGTTAATAAATTTTTAGAGGTAATTGTTTTTAGAGGTGTATTATACACACAGGTATTATTTTTATCAAAATACGCGTTTATATAATTTGATTTCAATAAATATCTTAGGAGCTATCACAGTTTTAACATAACTCCGCACCAAAATAATGTTCGCAGCTTAAGTACAACGTGCGCTTGCGCTAATATATTATAAAGCTGAAGAGTTTGTTTATTTGAACGCGCTTATCTCAGGAACTGCTGGACCGATTTGAAAAAAAATTACTGTGTTGGATAGCTTATGTATCGAGAAAGGCTTTAGGATATAAAACATGACGCTGCGACGGGAGGAAAAACTCAAAACGCGCGGACGAAGTCGCGGGGGACCGCTAGTATATTATAAATCTGAAGAATTTGTTTGTTTGAACGCGCTTATCTCAGGAACTGCTGGACCGATTTGAAAAAATATTTCTGTGTTGGATAGCTTATTTATCGAGAAAGGCTTTCGGATATAAAACATGACGCTGCGACGGGAGGGGAGGGAGCAAACTCAAAACGCGCGGACGAAGTCGCGGGTGACCGCTAGTATATAATATTTTCACATGAAATCATGCGATATTTGGGCAAACAGAACAATTACGGTGTAGTGTAACTTAACAGAATTTGTATTTATTTATTTATTTGTTTTACCAGAAGCGTAAAATATCTTAAAAATTCTAATTTATAAATAACACTATAAGTATTTTGACCTACCTATTTATTGATACAACTTAAAGTAATCTTTCACTTGCCCCTATTTATGTTATATGCTGAAATAAATGTGTGAACTTGTTATGAAAATCCTCTGCTTGTAGCCCGTGATAGAGAAGAAAGATCTTGTGGCGCCGGCGCAGGAGAGGAAGGCGCCGCTCTTTAACTACCTGCTTGACTCGATACAGAATAAATTCGCTTTGAGGTGAGCTGCATTTCAACAATAAACACAATAAAGTTATACTCCTGTTTAACAATGTCTAAATAAGTTCTGGTTAGTGTCACTTTAAAATTATTCATATAAAATGACTTCCCATAATTTAGATTATTCGTTGGTTAGTGCTTATTTGTCAATCGTCAACATGTTCAATCAATTAATGAAATAAGTGCTATTGGAAGATATCCACGTAAAATTTTGGGCAAAATACCCATACATGTAATTAGACCCCTTTCATATCAGTTATAAACGCGTCAGGCTGGAGTAATCTCTGCCCAAGTTTCTAAATATCATATTGTTTACTGCAGCTTACGGGTGGATTTTTCAATAGTCAGATAAGAATATTCTTCGAACAAAATACAATATCGTTAATTTAAAAACTTCACCTTATTGTCAGCAATCATACGTAACTGTATTTTTAAAAATCTGTCGCTTTATAATTTATCAGTCAGATAAGTTTTACCTGACCATTGAAAAATAGGTCCTTAATCAAAGTTATCGACTTATTTAAAACTTTGATTGGTACTTGTTTGTCAATATGAAGTGCCCATTATGTTGAAATGCTTTGTTTTTTTAATAATTGCTCATAGCTTGTGACTAGTTCGTCTTAGAATACCTCATGCTGCCGGCTAATAATGTGCCATTAATTTCCATTTCCCAGTGACAAGTCGTCGTCCCCCGAATCGGAGTCTCGCACGGTCCACTGTCCGGAGTTCTACCGGTCGCTGTACCCGCAGCACTTCGCCTCGCCGACCGGCTACTCGTACGAGCGGTTCACGTGCGACGCGCCGCCCGCCGCGCTCAGGCTGCTGGCGGCCTACTACGCGCACAGCTGCCTGGACCGCGCCGCGACTGTTGCTGAGCCCGTGGGTGAGTGGAGGATAAAGTATTATATAATACTAGCTGACCCGGCAAACGTTGTTTTGCATATATAAGGATTAAGCTCTAATCATAAAAATAAATGCTTATTTTCATTAAATAAATTTTAGATTTACCATAAGGTAAGGGACATTTTAATCGAAGTACAGTTAAAAACACTATAATTGATCAGTTATCGAGCGGGATGAAAAATGATCAAATTACTAACATGGCTAAAAAAAATTGGTGATAAAAAAGTAAAAATTTAGGGTTGTATGTATTTTTTATGCCACATTATATAAAAAAAAAGTTCGTCCAAAAATTAAAAATATATATATATTTAATTAGGGGTATGAAAAAAAAAGATAGTAGCCGATTCTCAGACCTACTGAATACGCATATAAAATTTGGTAAGAATCGGTAAAGCTGTTTCGGAGGAGTACGGGAACGAACATTGGGACCTACACGTATGAGAGGTTTGCGTCCGACGCGCCGCCCGCCGCGCTCAAGCTGTAAGCGAGTTACTACGCGCACGGCTGCTTGGACCGCGCCGCGACTGTGGCTGAGCCCGTAGGTCAGTGGAGTATATAGCATTCTGTAATATGAAGCCTCACCCAGCTACTCGTACGAGCGGTTCACGTGCGACGCGCCGCCCGCCGCGCTCAGGCTGCTGGCGGGCTACTACGCGCACAGCTGCCTGGACCGCGCCGCGACTGTGGCTGAGCCCGTAGGTGAGTGGAGTATATAGCATTCTGTAATATGAAGCCTCACCCAGCTACTCGTACGAGCGGTTCACGTGCGACGCGCCGCCCGCCGCGCTCAGGCTGCTGGCGGGCTACTACGCGCACAGCTGCCTGGACCGCGCCGCGACTGTGGCTGAGCCCGTAGGTGAGTGGAGTATATAGCATTCTGTAATATGAAGCCTCACCCAGCTACTCGTACGAGCGGTTCACGTGCGACGCGCCGCCCGCCGCGCTCAGGCTGCTGGCGGGCTACTACGCGCACAGCTGCCTGGACCGCGCCGCGACTGTGGCTGAACCCGTAGGTCAGTGGAGTAAAATAGAGCATTATGATACAAGTGTGCTAAGTTGACCATTATATACAAGGAGATATTTTGTGCGCACGAGCGAAAGCGAGTGCGCCATAAAAAAGCCGCGTATATTATGGTCACAGGCACACGTGTTTCATACGACGTTTTTCAACATACTTGCGAGGAAAAAACAAGACTCCAATTATTTACGAAAAATGGCTCGTTGTTTTTTTTCCTTGCCGCTAAACCGATGCGCGCGCAAGGCTAAGACGCGAACTAGATCGGCCAACAGCCAAGGTTAAAGGTGTTTAAAACACAAATAACAGAAAATTTTAAATGAATTTAAGTTATTTTTTAATAATAAAGCTGGATTTATCATTTATTAAAATAAATATGTACATACTGTTATTTTTCGCATAAATACTGTTTGTTGCTAAAATAAAAGTTATAACCCGACTAAATTATATCGCATCTTTTTCTACTTACCCTTTGGTACCAGGGTACAATGCAAATTGGTCGGGTTAATAAACTAAAGGCACTATTGCAATAATTTTTAACTATTTTTAACTATTGCGATAAAAAATTAAATAGATGTATCTATGATCTGTAATCTGTATCGTAATGAAAAAAACTTTTATTATAACATTATTTTGTTAGAGAAATAGTGTCATATTTTTTTTTTTAATTTCATTTCGATATACTATTTATAAAGTACGTCTATATAAACTCGTTTTGAGTTTTGTATTTTGAATTTAACGATATGAGAGTAGATAAAGTATTATATAATACTAGCTGACCCGGCAAACGTTGTTTTGCGTATATCAGGATTAAACTTTAATTATATTTTTTTTTTTTTTTTCATAAAATAATTTTAGATTTACCATAGGCTAAGGGAAATTTTAATCTAAGTACAGTTAAAAACACTATAATTGATCAGTTATCGAGCGGGATGAAAAATGATTAATTTACTAAAATGGCTATAAAAAGGTTGGGGTTGGAGATAAATAAGTAAAAATTTAGGGTTGTATGTATTTTTAATGTCACATTATAAAAAAATAAAAACAAAAACATTCGTTTAAAGTTTAAAAAAAAATTAAGGGTGAACAACCCTTATCACTTACGGGTATGAAAAATAGATAGTAGCCGATTTTCAGACCTACTGAATACGCATATAAAATTTGGTGGGAATCGATAAAGCCGTTTGAGTTGAATCGATAAACCTTCTGAAGTCTGAAGTTTGGAATGGCAAGTTTATTCTTGTTTCTGGTATTGAAATCATGTAAATCGCTTTTTTTTTAGGGAATAAGTGCAAGTTTTTACGAATATAAATCAAATTTTCACAAATAAACTGTGAATACACTGTAAGTATCTTGACTTCTTGAAACAATGCCTTTAAAGAATCGTCAGATTTGAGATTGTAAAAAGCCCGCACAGCGCGCTTTTGCATGTATGAATATTGTTTCTATATCTGCAGCCGAGCCCCATTACAAGATACCGACATGATACTATGAAATTGTTAAAATAAACTAACCTTGCCGTTTCAACGTCAGTCAAAAGCCTTATCTTTCTTACTGCATAGGCAGCCGAACTAAGTTTCCCTGACAAGGTCTCGATATATGGACCCCATTGAAGATTATGATCTACGGTTATTCCCAAAAACGTTGAAGATTATGATCTACGGTTATTCCCAATGAAGCACCTGTGAAAGAGCACCATTTACATCCTCAAAAGATTCTTTGGCCCTTGGAGTCTTAAAATTTAGGAAGTATCATCTGCAAACAGTACTATTTCACATACCTATATCATCGACAAAGTAAAGAAGGTCATTTATATATTTGACGAGATATTAGTCGTTCGTAGTCCTGATAACAAAAGTTTCTAAACTTGCATAAGCTTTTTATGGAGAATGTATTGTTACAGTCACTTCTAAAAGAAAATGCCCTTAAAATAATATTCTTTCTCATTACAGTGGTCCAAAAATGCGCAGAAGATATCCTCTACAAAGACACGCCCTTAAGCGTGGCGTGCATGCTTCGCTCCACGCAAGACTACTCGCGAACTAAGAAGCTGATCGACACTCACAACACGGACACGGCGGTCAGCGCGACGCTCTACGCTACGCTCATGAAGTGCAACGCGCCTGAGTTGAGGGACAATGTTTATCTTACGACGCCTTCAGTGGTATGTAAAATTAAAAAAAATGTGCAAAAATGCATACTTAAGTTCCGAAACGCACACTTAAGCAAATTAAATAAAGTAAATAAAAAACTATACAAACTAAAGAATTTTGAGTAAAAACTGTAAACTTTTTTATTGGAGACTTCTTTAAATTCTGGTTTAAAGTTAGTTTTGATTTTAGTATGACACTAAAAATATGTCTTAGAATGTGAAAGAATATAGGGTAATAGATAAACCCTCCATTAACGATTTCTATTTGCAACAGAATGCATCAAATAGCATTGAAGAACTACTATTACTACGTAAGGAACTAACACCATAAACAAATCTCGTGCCACACGAATTGACGCCACTTGTCATCAACTCATACAAATGGTTTCGTCATCAAAATTCAAGGAATACGTCATAATCATATGATATTTGCGACACATTTTATGCTTGACATAGCTGCTCTATACTGTAAACGAAGTAATAACAAGTCACTGTCAAATAGCTGCATAATAATTAACAATCATTAAGAAAGATTCTACAACTGTATTGTCCCCTCACTTACATTACAGATGGCGCGAACAACCATAAAACAAAAGAACGCCTCGCAAGAACAGCTGGAAATAATTCGCGAATGCATCGACCGTCTGACTGGTATGGGCGAAGTGGACCGGCTGAGGAAATTAGGCTTCAACGTCAACGGGTTGCTGTTCAATGCTGACGAGGATTACAGGACGGAGATTGTGTACAGAGTCGCAAGGTATGACCTGTTTATTATGTTTTAAAGAAGAAAAAGCTATTCCAAAATCAAATAATTATTAAAGCTCCAAAAGTATATTTTTGTATACTAATACAAAAAAATTTATCGTCTAAAAATGATTAAAAATATGTTTTTAGTAAAAAAATAAAAAAGGTTTTATAGAATTTTATACTTTTAAATACATGTAAATAATAAAGAAACCTATATTCGGCGTTAAAAATAATAATGTTGAAGCAAAAAGATTGCCGAAACCCGGGATTGAACCGGGGACCTTTAGATCTTCAGTCTAACGCTCTCCCAACTGAGCTATTTCGGCGATGAGTGAGACGTTGAAATTAGCGACCGGTTACTGCTTTTACATTTTTTACACATAAAACAGCTATCTGCGCTGGAGTTGGTGTTTATGAAGATTCAGTCTAGTTATTTTAAATCTTAAAATAAATAACGTATGGATTGTTTGGTTTCGTTGGAGCTAAAAATAATAACTTATTTAGGTACATCTTGCAAAATGTTTGCCGTCATTTTACATAAGGCGTTTTGGATAATCTACATAGCGAAAATTTAAACGTATTTTTTTAACCTACAATATCCCAGTGCTGGTTAAAAGTCTCTCTTAATCTTTGATGAAGTATTAGAACTAGATATCCGGTGAGACTCTAAAAGATAGCCGAGCTAAACAACACCTCACTTCAAAGAGGGGTCTTAAGTTGGACTTAGGGCTGATTTTTCAATAGTCAGATAAGAAATATTCGTCGAACAAAATACAATATGGCTAATTTGAAAACGTCACCTGATTGTCAGCAATCATATGTAACTGACATTTTTTTAAATCTGTACCTTATAAAATATCAGTCTGATAAGTTTTATCTGACCTTTAAAAAATCGGCCCTTAGTCTGTTTTTGATGGCGTCAGCGTTCATGAGTGTCACAATGCTTCAGTGCGCGTTTAAAAACTGCAAAAATAACAAGTTTTTGGTTAAACAATGCCATTTTACAATCCCAATTATTAAGAATCTAAGTATTTTCAATAAAATAACTGAGTTTAGTTTCTTACCTAACCCACACACTAACAAGGTCGATATTTTATCACAACAATTGTTGCAAAAAAAACATAAAATTTAAACATTTCTAAAGCAATGTAATAGTCGTACATTAAAAAAGATGCCTTACCAGAAAGTAAACAATATAACCATCACAGGATTGCGTGATTGATCCGTTATTCTTATAATATGAAATCAGTATTATATTTTTATTCAGAAAGCGACTTTATGGCCTTGTCCCGAAACTGATGTCTGATGTTTGTCAATCTATGACAGCCATTAATCGGGACGGTGCCATATTTGAGTACTGTTTTAGTTCGCAAGATGTTATCTATTTCTAATTCTTTATCAAAGCTTCTAATACTTTTCATTTGGATGCTTTACAAATGGATGTAATAAATATGTATTCTTCTTTCTTTATTGCACATACAATACATAATACGTTAAAGCGATACCACACAGTTCACATACATACATACATACATACATACGTTCATACCAGCATAACCATACCAGTCAACCATTTTCAAAATTCAAATTCAAATATTTTTTCATTTCACAATAAAATACCATGTACATTTTTAGTATAGGGAATTCTAGGGTTTAGGTAAGTAAATATAACATTATTTTATAAAATTTTTCAATAATAAAATAATATGTATTATTCGAAAGAGTAATTTTGAAAAATCAAAAGTCCCAGTAACTTGGGCTCTATTAACATAATGTACATTATGGAGTACTAGTGGTTCCCCGCGGCTTCACCCGCATAAGTGTCGGATCTCAAAAAATACTTCTAAAGTCAGTCAAATATTTATTTGCGATAAACATGGTACAACAAAAGATCTTATTTAATATCCTTGGTTGAATTAACCACTGGATGTAAAACGCAAGAGCGAATGTATGAAAACATCATCAACTAATTTCTGCGTGGCGGGGGGAGCTTATCGTGTCAATTATTGACATTTAGTGCATGAAAATGTCGATATTTTTTTTCGATATGTGTAGAACGATTGAATGAGCGAATCTTTTGTAAAATGATATTCACATATCACTAAAACAATAAATTACGTTATGGGCATGTAATGAACAAACCATCAAATAAACAATTGAAACATAGAACGTCGTTTTATATGAACGGTCTGGCAAGTAACACTAACAAGAACTTCCTAAGACATATATATTTAAACAGCCAACTTCCTAAGACATATATATTTGCAAACAACTTGTATATTGAAACAGCCGGTAAATACTCATAGCCTTGCACCATTAAAATCCTATTGTATACACAGACTGGCCATAAATACTGTTACAATGAAAAATAATAAAGATATTACAATGGTGATAAAGATAGATATTTGAATTTGGAATATGCAACTTTTAAAACTCCCCATACGCTTGGTATTAGTCAAATGTTTGACAATGAGACCTCCTTTGTTTGTGGCAGAAAAATATCTGGCCGTCCACTTAGTGTTCGTACGAAAAAGGTGGTAAAAGCAGTAAGGGAAAGAATTCCCAGAAATCCTGTCCCAAAGCAAAAGATTTTATCTCGGGAGATGAAGATAGCACCCAGAACCATTTCGCGTAATTTAAAAGATGACTTAGGACTTGCAGCCTATACGAGACGCACTGGTCATTTTTTAACTGATAATTTAAAAAAGAATAGGTTGGTAAAATGGAAAAAACTACTGAAGCGACTACCTAAAGAAACTACCCTAAGAAGGCTTCCCAATTATTCGGCAGAGTGCAACGTGGGCATAACCCGACTTCAGTGATGGTTTGGTGGGGTGTTAGCTATGAAGCAGTAACTGAGCCATATTTTTGTGAAAAAGGTATCAAGACATCGACACAATTGTATCAAGATACCATTCTTGAGAAGGTAGTTAAGTCCCTTAACAACACCTCGGTGCCGGGTCATAAAATCCGGTCCACGCAGTCTTGGTTGGAAGTGAACGTTTCGGACGTCATCAGAGCTGAAGACTGGCCGTCGTCTAGTCCCGATCTTAATCCGCTGGATTATGATTTATGGTCAATTTTAGAGAGTACGGCTTGCTCTAAACGCCATTATAATTTGGAGTCCCTAAAACAATCCATACGATTGGCAGTGAAGAATTTTCCCATGGAAAGAGTGCGTGCTTCTATTGATAACTGGCCTCAACGTTTAAAGGACTGTATTGCAGCCAATGGAGACCACTTCCAAAAATCTTTTTTAAAATTTAAATCGTTTTATATTTATGTATAAAACTAACACACTGTAAAAGTAATAAATATTATTTGCATTGAAAAAAAATTATGTTTTGTAGGGATCCATTTTGCCTCTCTTCGGACGGCTTCTACCTACTTTATTTTCCTCAATGGATCTACAGAAAATCTAAAATTATATTATAAGGATGTATTGTCATATATAAGTTTCAAATTTTAAATCAAATTGTTGTATTTTTAAGTTTACCTGAAAATACTCTCGAGTGAAACATTTTACAGATTTATATTTTATTTTAAAAGTATTAATATTAAAAATTTAATAAAAGTACGTTTATCGATATGATTATATATTAATCGACAATTGTCAAGCACAATTAAAACTAAACTGACAAGGGAATGAATGTTGAACGTACGACAATCCGTACCGTATAAAGTATACGTTTATCTTGTTGATTTTGTAGTAACTGACCACAATTTTTTTAAATGTCAATGTAACTGTTCTTTTGGAAAACACATTTCACAATTTCCAGGAAAATTATCAGCTTTATTGGGATAAAAAGTTACGAACGGATGAAAAGAAAATTTTTTGTTTATTTTTACATAAAAATTAGCCACATTTTCCCATTTATTCCGACAATGTTTCTCACTAAGCTCTATCACCGTACTGACAAGACGTCACGTGTAAGTGAGGCCAAAAAGCCCGCTTCGTTGACAAGAAGGCACACGCGCAATTGCCCGTCATTGCGTGTCCAGTGGTTTATCCGTCCAAGTTAATAGCACAGGTTAACATGTGAACCAAACCAAAAAATTCTCATGCAATATTTTTATCATATCTATACTAATATTATAAAGCTGAAGATTTTGTTTGTTTGTTTGTTTGTTTGTTTGAACGCGCTAATCTCAAAAACTACTGGCCCGATTTGAAAAATTATTTTTATGTTAGTAAGTTTAGTAAGTTCATTCCAGATCACGATAGATGGCAGAACTTGCTTTTTAAAAAAAGGAAAAAGCATGTTTCGACTTAAATTGAAAGCGTGCTTTTCCACTTATTAAAATAAGCATGCTTAATTAAGCGCTTTTCGTTTAAACGTCCACCTCTAAGTACAACGTGCGCTTGCGCTAATTATATTATAAAGCTGAAGAGTTTGTTTGTTTGAACGCGCCTATCTCAGGAACTGCTGGACCGATTTGAAAAAATATTTCTGTGTTGGATAGCTTATTTATCAAGAAAGGCTTAAGGATATAAAACATGACGCTGCGACGGGAGGGGAGGGAGCAAACTCAAAACGCGCGGACGAAGTCGCGGGGGACCGCTAGTGTCATAATATGTGTTACAATACGATTCCCGATCCTAGTCAGCCCCACATATTTACTTAGTTCTGTAATAGTATACTTCAGCACTAAACCTCATACTTACTGTGTGTGACTTATGTTACCCCCATTGTATTCACTAAATTACATATGCTCTTAGTCATATGTTCAATACATCATATAATTATGATACATTAATATATTTCTATCTAGACAAACGTTTGATGGAAATGCCGGAAGATATAAAATGCCGCCATATTGAATGTAATTCGGCTATGACATAAGAATAACTTGGATTAATTTTTAGATTGTTTAATTATTATAATTACATTTTATTCATTGTAAATTGATTGTTTAAAGATTAGTGGGACACTTATTAGATTTTTATGTTTGCCGTATAACAAATGTTTATTTGGCGCCAAAAGGAAGTTGACTCTGATTGGTTGGTTGAGGTTAGATTTATATTAAATATTGTAACTATTAAAATAATAATCTAAAAGTCTTACTAAATTCAGTACGATTAATAACTTATTAATTAATGAATATTTACATATTTAATTAGCAGATTGTTTATCCCTACAAATAAATATTTTAGTAAATGTTTCGATATGGAAACGGATGTCGTCCCCACTGTTTTCTATCGTTGTTCAAGGTTTTGATTTGTATAAAAGCGAGCTTCATGTCAGAATATGCTCTCATTTTGTACTTTCTCACACTTTGTGCCCTATCTATGTGCTATTTTGTTCAAATAAACCTATTGGAGAAGAACCTGAAGATCCATACTACGTGTTTATTATTCAAGCACCCCTCACGCGGTCAGATGTGACATATGATTATTTTTGTCATGGCAATGTACAATCATTTGTGTCCTATCATATAATATAATTTAAAATAAATGTCAGGTCATTAATAATAAAAAAACTTGAACACTCACAAACTTTGACCATTACAATATAAGCGTGATTGGTCCAGATCAAAGGAGAAAGAGCACGTGGAAGCGGCGTGCTCGCTGGGCGGCAAGTACGGCATGTCGCCGCTGGCCGTGTGGCTGCAGCACGCCGCCGCGCGCGCGCACGCGCCGCACGCGCCCCCGCCCGCCGCCGCGGCGGAGGACGGCGCGCATGACAGGTACCGTCTGTCTTTTTAACCGACCTCAGAAAGGGAGGAGGTTAGCTATTCGACTGTATGTTTTTTTTTTGTATCTATGTTACCTCATATCTCAGTCAATTGTCTACCGATTCGGTTTTTTTTTGTCTACCTAGAGGTATACCTTCTAGTTGGTCCCATTTTTGCCAATTTAGGATCTGATGATGGGATCTTGGTGTAATCGATGGAAAACCTCAAATTTTGAACGCACATATAGTGTTTTTTTTTACTAGAATCTTAATGATGACGTGTTGTTACGTCTGATGATCAACATTTTGTGGAGCTGAGCTGATGGTGGAACTCCTTAACGCTTAGGAGGAGTTCAGTATTTACAATGACAGAATGATGTTAGCTAGCACTTTGTACTGCAACATCGGCGGTGCCGCCACGGCACGTCACAAACTTAGGCAGTTTACTTAATATTTCCGTGTTTCGAATATAGCAGCTGAACATACGCGACTATTTATTTCATCGCAGATAACATGCAATTTGCTTACCTTATTGACATATTCACAACTTCAATTGTTCCAACAGGATCAAAGAAACCCTCTGGCCTCTACTCCGAGGCGACGACCACAACGCGCTGATAAACTTCTTCACGATACTAAAGAGCATTGACGAGAAACCGAATCTGTTCGGCCTCACCGCGGCGGAGCACATCAAGCTGCTGAAGAAGTTTAAAGCTGCTTCGCCTGGTTAGTGTTTCGATTTTCCAAAGGGAAATCAGAACGGACCGTTTACTTATTTTTTTGTATAACACCTGTACAATGAATCTAGTCATTGTTAGAAAATGTTATCTTTTTTTTTCATCAAACCCATCAAACCAAAGCCAAGTCCTTGCCTAAAAACATTTGACATTTGTTTAACATTTTTCCGGTAGGTACAATAATTTATCAAAGGAAACAAACAAGTGTGTTTGCAAAAGGAGCTTATTATAAACCATAAAATTAAAGATTGGTGGGGGGAGGGGGTCATGACCCCCTTGACCGCCCTCCTGGGATCGCCCTTGTTACTTTTAGGACCATGTGCTTGAATACTCCTGTCTCCTTCCTCAGAGCTAGACTACAAGCTGCTGCTCAGCCAGCCCACAGTTGACCAGTACTCCTCGCACCTCCTCCAAGTGTTAAAGCCCGAAAACGTGGGCATGGTCGTGAAGCTGGCGCGCTCGCTGCCGGCCGCCTTCCGCCCGCCGCTGCCCGCCAACGCGCTCTACACCATGTGGCTGACGAGGCTGTTCTTCAGCGTGAGTTGTGCCACTTTCACAAGTAACACTACACAATGGGTCACACTTTAGTATCAGATCGAAAAATATACAGATTGGCTCAAACAGTGACGTCAAAATTTTTTTTTGACCCAGAAACAGCTTCGGTTTAGAAAGATGCTGGCGATGATACCACTCTGTTGGCAACTCCAACAATAATAACTTATATGTTTCTAAACTTTTATATGACAAAAAAAGTACGTTTTGTTATGATTATTTCTATTGACTTTGTCTTTATAAACGGTTTAGTTGTTTTCTTCTTTGGTTGGTTTTTTATTGGTTTGTTATGAAATAAATATAATTGGCCAAGTTCCAGTCTACCACTCATGAACCAGGTAGACCAGCCACCACGATCAGTGCTAATGCAAAGGAAAATATTTTCAGCACATCAAACATACACGAGGGGAGCGACGGTGTGGAATTTCGGCGTCTCACAAAATTGATGGTGTCATCACTCATGTTTGATCGAAGAAAGCGAGGAGTACGGGGGGGGGGGGGGTACAAATATTAAAATATTGATGTGTCAAATAATTATTATTATATTCGGCAAAAGCTTGCACCCATGTACAGTCGCCAGCACATCAAGTTATCCGCTGTCTGTAACTTTCGTTGCAAACTAGCCCTAATTACAACTACATAAGATACCACAGTGTTTACTTTTGTCCGTACTAAAAACGATTATGACGCGCATTCGTGGATTACATTAACTATAGTTATATCCTTTACGTTGCAGGTGCCTCCAAGCGCAGCCAGCAACAAGAAGTGGATGCAGCAGTACCGGCAGTGCGCGAGCTACTTCAGCAAGCTCGGCAAGGAGGACCTGCAGACGTTCGTCGCCAACACCTGCTTCACCGGCGAGGCCATCGAGCGGTAATAGGCTTTGTTATCTGCTCAAGCGCAGCCAGCAACAAGACGTGGATGCAGTAGTGCCAGCAGTGCGCTAGCTACTTCAGCAAGCTCGGCAAGGAGGACCTGCAGACGTTCGTCGCGAACACCTGCTTCACCGGCTAGGCCATCGAGCGGTAATAGGCTTTGTTATCTGCTCAAGCGCAGCCAGCAACAAGACGTGGACGCAGTACGACGAGACGTACCGGCAGTGCGCGGGCTACTTTAGCAAGCTCTTTGTCGAGAAGAAATTTCTTACAAAGAATCCGTGTCACCGAGTGTGCGTGCGATGCGAACAACTAACGCGGCTACTTATAATAACTAGCGTGAATTTCTTGTTACGAAATGAACGACCGCGGGCGAGTGGAAGCGGGAGGAACTCGACGTTTTTGACAGGTCCATTCTACGATAACCGGGTAACAAAATGTATGAAGAAACAGCAGCTTGTGGTCGCGTCTCGTGGCTGCCACTAGTGGCTTGATCAATTTAATGACATATCTGCTATGAATATGACCTCCTTAAAGTCTTTAAATCAACATGATACGTACGGTCAACGTTTCTGCCACCTAATCAAAAACATTCACGCGACACAAAAACGGGCGTCACTTCTAAAAAACAATGCGCAGTTACAGCGACTTTTGAGGTGGTTAGACTCTTTAGGTGGTTAGGCGACGGGTGATCTTAATAGTAAGACAATCAAAGACAATCGAATCCAAATCAGAGCAATCGAAGACATCCTGGCGCCTTATCAGCTTTAATCCGAAAATCATTTGCGTAGTCTTTTTTTTAAAGACTTTATTGCACAAATCATAGTGTACAAAGGTGGACTTAATGCTAAAAGCATTCTCTGTCAGTCAAACCTTTCGGTCATACAGAGAGATGGCAATGGGTGCAGCGAAAAGAAATTTTGAGAAAAACAACAAAAAAGTAACAATTTATTAATATTTATAGTAACAAATAAACGTACTTTAATTACTGCAAATTATTTTATATTCAATAAATATACTTAAACTTACACAAAATAAATACAATATATAAAAAATATACATAAATAATACACATAATAAATAAATATTATTTTGCAATTATCTATTGTTTAAGAAATTGACGGACTTTCCTCTTGAATGATACCTTCGACTCGGCCCTCCTGACATCCAAAGGAAGAGAGTTCCACAGTCGTGTTGCCGTGACTGCAAATGACTTGGAGACGTACGTGGAGCGGTGTGCCAGCGTGCCCAGCCGGAGATTGTCGGATAAACGGAGAGACCGATCGTGAGTTTGGCATAAAAACGGGAACATATCTTTAAGATAAGAAGGCGACGAGGGTTTATTAAGAATAGCATGTAAAATGCAAAGGATTCGAGAGTATCTACGTTGACGGATAGGGAGCCATTTAAGCTGTGCTCTAAAACTGGAGACATGGTCATATTTACGGAGGCCGAAGATGAACCTGATGCAATTGTTGAGGAGACGTTCAAGCTTGTCGATAAGGGTTTCAGTAAGATTAGTGCAGCAAGAGTCTGCGTAGTCTATGATAGGGATGACAAGAGTTTGCATAAGCAGAAGCTTCGTCGTAAATGGGAGAAAGAATTTTAAGCGGTAGAGACTTCTCAGACAGACAATCACCTTGCGGCTGACCTCAGCTATGTGAACAGACCAGCTAAGCGTAGTGTCCATAGTTAGGCCCAAGTTCTTGACACTAGTAGAGTAAGGTATAGTTGTACCTTAAACACTGTTGGGTCCAGATCCATGACATTAAACATAGAGACAAGTCCCGGACTACCCACAATAATGGCCCTGACACTTAGTAGGGTTGACGGAGATTCCGAAGTTTTGTGACCACGATGAAATATAATTAAAATTTTCGTTCATAAGATGACTTGCAGCAGGTAGTTCTGCAATTTAGCTTCAAACACTATTGGGTCCAGATCCATGACATTAAACCTAGAGACAAGTCCCGGACTACCCACAATAATGGCCTGACACTTAGTAGGGTTGACAAAGATTCCAAAGTTTTGTGACCACGATGAAATATAATAAAAAAATTCGTTCATAAGATGAATTGCAGCAGGTAGTTCTGCAATTTCACTTTGCACATACAATTGCAAGTCATCAGCATACAGATGATACGAGCAGCGAAGATTAAGGGTGATAAGATTTATAAAAATAGAGAAGAGCAAAGGAGAGACTATGCCACCCTGTGGTACACCAGATGACAGATTGTACCAGACAGAATGGGCGTTAGGAGTTTTGATTGACTGCTGGCGACCATGCAGATAGGAAGAGAACCATTCCAGGGCTGAAGAAGATACTTTTAAGTACGAAAGTACGGCCAGAAAAAGGTCATAGTGCACAGCATTAAAGGCATGTAGTACTATGGCCTGCACGAAATCCAGACTGAAAAGGATTCAGTAAGTTGTTCTGAGAGAGATGGGAGGACTGTTAAGTACACACGACTCAATTACTTTTGAGAGAAAAGGTAAAATGGAAATGGGCCGGTATTGGCTCGGAGAAGTGGGATTACGAACCTTAGTGAGTGGACGGACGAGAGCTTTACGCCAAAAATCTGGATAAGTGCCAGAGTCCAATGACCAATTAATAATGTGAGTGAGAATAGGTAAAATTATTTTGAGCAATGGCACTATCATCAGATGGCTGATGCCATCCACTCCGGTTGCTTTAGATGTAATCGTAGAAATGGCCTTGCTAATGTCAGCATCGGAGACAGGGGTAAATGAGAAGGGTGTAATGTCAGGAGCAGGGAGGGAAGCTATGTATGCTAAAGTATTCGCTTTGGTGAGAGCATCAAGAGCAGGAAGGTTCGTGAAATGCTGGTTGATGTCGTTGAGATCAAAAGGAATATGGATGTCATCAGACTTTGATCTGCCGACCCCAAGTGAATTCAGAAAAATCCAGATTTGTTCGAGATTTGTTTGAAGTGACTAGTTAGGGTGTGCGTAAATGAATGTGGTAATTAATAATGTTCGTAAGTTATATTCATAAGTGTAGAAAGTTATATTTATTTTCGCAGAGTTCCGGCCGGCACCCGTAGTCTGATGATAATGCAAGCGGTGGACTACTGCCAACAAGAGCAGGAGAACGACTTCAAATTCAACAAAAAGTACGTATAAAACCATTGAGATTATTAGAACCCTTACACACTGCGACTTTTAGCATCGATACCGTCGCGCTTCTGCATCGATGCTGACGCGCGACTGCATCGATTCTGCTGAATTAAATCTTCATTGCGTGAGTCGCGAAATCCGCGCGCACTATAGTATATTTCGTTTTAACGCATGATTCAGTCATATTTTTGTGTGCATCAGAAAACGTTGCGTCACTTCTGTTTTGTAACATCAAGTGTGTATTTCCAGTGAGCAGACGTGGGCGGGCGTAGGGCAGGAGCTCTCCCGCTGGGCGCGCTTCCTGGACAACTTCCACTCGGAAACCGTCCAGGCGCTCATCGACAGCTGCGCGCTGCCGCGTACTGAGATATGGCCGTGAGTATAAGCTTTACGAATGTCAAAAACCGGCCAAGTGCGAGTCGGACTCACGCACTGAGGGTTCCGTGCCAACTTTAACTGAATTAGGGAATCCACTTACTTCCACTTAGTATAATACCACAAAATTTTGTTGACCGCAAATATAATTTTGTGTTTCATAGTGTTTGTATGAAAAACAAAGAGTTATGTTTGCGGTTGTTGAAAATGTGCTATATCTCAAAAACTTCTCGTCCGATCTCGTCCCAACCACTTTTTGTTGAAAGTAGTTGTTAAGATCTACATTTAGTTTTTGTTTCATGTATAGGAGCCCCCCCTTAAAATATTTTTTATTTTATTTTTTTGTATAAAATGCGTAAAGCGGTTAGGTAACAGGATATATCTTCCTACCAAATTTCAACAGTGATATGCTTATAGTTTCATAATAAAGTGGCTGTGACATACGGACGGACAGACTGACAGACTTGACGAAACTATAAGGGTTCCGTTTTTTGCCATTCGGCTACGGAACCCTAAAGCCGTTAGGTAGAGGTATCAAACTGTCGCAAAGTCAGCGGCAAGCGACGCGGCAGCGGCAAGTGTTGCCAACTTAGTGCCACTAAAACTAATGGTTTTAGCCCCTTGCACTTAAGAGTAAAATATAATGTTTTTAGTGACTAGTGGAATTTAAGTACGAATGTAGATTGTGAAGTCTGTGTTTATCTTATTTTTAAATAAATATTTCGTTAAAAAAGAATGTCAAGATTGTTTATAATCTTGGCCAAGTAGAGAAAAACGGACATTGTAGTCGAGTTCAGACGTTCAGTGATAAAGACGAGTCATTGATACTGGACGAGTACAGTGCGATATTAGATGACATTGACAGGGAGTGGTTGCATTCAATGACGAATAGCCAGTGCCAGTGCAAGATATTCTCCCTTGATTTAGGGAATTTATTTTTTATTAGGGTCTTTTTATTTATGACCTTATATTGTTTGCTCGACCAAGACAAATGAGACCAATGGCAACGGTATTAATTATAATAGTACTATACATGTTTGTTTATTATATCATTGTAAAACAATTGTTGTTAATACAATTGTTTAAAATATAAACTATGAATATATAAAATAATAGAAGCCATTGGAACTTATAACTTGATTTAAGGAGTTTAGCTCTACAGTATTTAAAAACAATACTTTTAATTGTTTATACAGAACACGAACGAAAATAAAAAAAAAATGGGAATATTGGTAAATGTCTTGTAAGATAGAGAGATTTCGCTGCACTCTATCTGGCAACCGCATTTTTGAATATGACAGCGTTAATACTGATTTTTGGCGTCGGCTAAAAGATCCATGTCACACTGTACGAAAAGCGGTGTGTAAAATCTGTACTACACAATATATTTTTTTCACTGAAACTGATGCGTACGTTACTGATCGGTACATGTCAGCTCTCTTCCGTGCAGAGAGGCTTTCAATCAGCAAGCATCACAAGATGACAGCAGCGATGATACCTTGTCAATTTCTTATTAAATATTTTCCTTTTGTTTTACAGCGATATAGAAATGACCCACGGCGACACGGAGCGTATAGTATCGGGCGCGGCGCGGCTCGTCAAAGCGTGCGCGTTGAAGCCCGCCGCGCTCGCTTCCTTGCTTCAATGCCTTCGCGCTGACGCCGGCCCCGAACAGGTGTTTGCGCATCTAGCCAGAGAACACTGTGATAGTTTGCAGTGAGTATCGTTTCGTTATCGTTTCAACATTAGCCTTTATAAATCAATCATTATACAGGGTTTAATAAAATCAACTGCATTCCTTCTCGGTGGTGATTCTGTTGCTAATATACAACAACTTTTTGTATGGGACCAACATCGATATCCCAAGTTTTTTTTTGCCTTCTCGATACAAACTAGAATCAGCTGATCGGCACTCTAGTATGGGAAAGTAAATTTTGTTTTTGGGATTTCGGTTTTAGTCCCATACAAAAAGTTGTTGTATTCGAGAGTCAGAATTGGACCCTAGAAGGAATGCAGTTAATTTTGTTAGACCCTATATAGTTGTGTCTTAGTAATAATCGATACAGTACCGTTACCGTGACTTTACGACGGTTTTACTTGCTAGCGACGACGTGAAAAAAGTCTATGGAAAATAGTCACTTACAGATCTAAAATTTTCCATACAAAAAGTGACGTCGTCGCTATCGAGTAAAACCGTAGGAGCTAGCGAGTAAACTCGTGGTAACGGTACTACTTTAGTCGTCAAGCTATTCTACCTCTACTGGGCACTGACACCTCAATTTTATATGGTACTAGCGGACCCAGACAACTTTGCTTCGCCCCTAGCAACGTCCCGCCCCGGCCCCGTCTCGTCCAGCCTCGTAATTTTAAAAGTTAAGAAAAACACTAAATTTAAATAGGGATTGGTGATAAAAAAAGTAAAAATTTAGGGTTGTATGTATTTTTAATGCCCCATTATAAAAAAATAAAAACATAAAATTTCGTCCAAAAATTAAAAAAAATATATTTAAGGGTGAACAAATTAGGTAAATCCTCAGCTAAATTGTGTTTTTTAAATGAGTCGCTCTAAACGTGCCGCAGGCCTATGCTATGGTTAATTTTGGCAAGTTGGTAAAAATGTCTCTTGCTAGTTGTAAATACATAAGTTAGATCTATCCATACAAAATCAAACGGATAGTGGTTACATCTGATACGTGTTAAAATTTTCAACACGTCAAATATCTTCTTGCAGGTAAAATTCCCTATCACTGAGGGGTATGAAAAATAGATAGTAGCCGATTTTCAGACCTTTTGAATACGCATATAAAATTTGGTAAGAATCGGTAAAGCCGTTTCGGAGGAGTACGGGAACGAACATTGTGACACGAGAATTTTATACAGGTATAATAGTCCATTGAATGAGTCCCTCCAAGGGGGGTCTAGAGTGCGTGAGTTAGTAACGTAAGATGTTTCTTCGGAAACATGTTAAGAGTCCCTAGGTAATAAACATACTAAAACCCCGGGACACTAGGAGGAGCCCCGGAGTGGGGGGAGGGGGGGAAAGGGTCCATTTTTTAATTTTTCGCTTAAATCTCCAAAACGGTACATGTTAGAGAAAAACTTTCAAGGAAAAGTTGAAAGGCCATAAAATTATCTACAAGTTGTACCTAAATCATTTTTTTTTCTATTAGCAGCCGTTTTCGAGCTACATCCCATGAAAGGTGAAAAATTCGAAAACATAAGCAAACTTTAGCATAAGCTTAACGAGGGCGGACCCCTTCCCATGCTACGTGTGAAACTTCATCGAAGAAATCCGAACAACGGATAATGTTGGGACATTGATGTCATATCATATGAGAGGCACTAGAAGAAAAAAAATAAAAAGTTCAAGTATCGTAACTACCCTAATAAAATTCAATTCCTCCTAACGCCTCCATGGTGGAATCTGTTTTTTTTAATCAATGATAGACCTAATCATGAGCAATCTATCTGTACCGGTCACAAGTTGCACTTTTGAGTTTTTTGGAAGAAAAAAATAAAAAGATCAAGTTCAGTAACTCTAACTACCCTAATATAATATTTTGACAATCGATTCCTCCTAAAGGCTTCCATGGAGGAATGTGTTTATTTTACCAATTATAGACCTAATTAAGAGCAATCTATCAGTACCGGTCACAAGTTGCACATTTGAGCTTTTTGGAAGAAAAAAAATAAAAAGTTCAAGTATCGTAACTACCCTAATAAAATTCAATTCCTCCTAAAGGCTTCCATGGTGGAATCTGTTTTTTTTATCAATGATAGACCTAATCATGAGCAATCTATCTGTACCGGTCACAAGTTGCACTTTTGAGTTTTTTGGAAGAAAAAAATAAAAAGATCAAGTTCAGTAACTCTAACTACCCTAATATAATATTTTGACAATCGATTCCTCCTAAAGGCTTCCATGGAGGAATGTGTTTATTTTACCAATTATAGACCTAATTAAGAGCAATCTATCAGTACCGGTCACAAGTTGCACATTTGAGTTTTTTGGAAGAAAGAAATATTTTTTGATCGATTGATGTGATAAACATGGGTATGTAGTATGGGGGAGTTTGACCCAAAATCATTTTTAATGCGTGTAACTCAGAAATGGTAGGATATAGGAAAAAATGATATAGGTACAACTTGTAGATAATTTTATGGCCTTTCAACTTTTCCTTGAAAGTTTTTCTCTAACATGTGCCGTTTTTGAGATTTAAGCGAAAAATGAAAAAATGGAACCTTTCCCCCCCTCCCCCCACTCCGGGGCTCCTCCTAGTGTCCCGGGGTTTTAGTATGTTTATTACCTAGGGACTCTTGACATGTTTCCGAAGAAACATCTTACGTTACTAACTCACGCACTCTAGAACTTTTTATTCAATGGACTATAAGATGACCCAGCAACATGTGTCGCAAATACGACGACAAGATTATGACGTTTTCCTTAAAATTTCAATTTCGAATTATTAATCTGTACTATGAGTTGATGTCTGTGTCGTCAATTCATGGAGCACAAAATATGTTAGTGGTGTCAGTTCCATACGCTGGTAATAGTTGTTTAATGGTCCTTGTCTAATCTTCTTGTTATTATTTCCAGTCTCAATTAAAATACTACTTTGTTACGCTACCATTTTCTGTAGTCGTTTTCCATTAGTAGGCTCTAGTAAATCCATGATTCAGCCCAAATGACATTAGAATCTAGCATCGATCATTAATAGAACTTATTTCTTTTCAGAGACGTAGAAACCCTTGTAGCAAGGATAATGCAATACCACAAAGAAGGCGTCAAATTCCCCGAAGACCTCCTTGAATCAGTGATGCAGAAGGGCTCCGAGCTCGGGCTCCCTCCGCACAAGCAAATAGGCCTTCTCTCTCTCAGCCAGCGAAGCCGGGTGGACGAGGGAGATGACCTTCCTAAAGTAGCCCAGTATACAGTAGACCTGTTTAAGAATGAGTGGCCGGACTTGGAGTACGCTAGAAATCTTACAGGTGAGAGGAATACTATATCGATTAGATTTGCAGTAGCTATAGCTCGGATCTTTGGCTGTCTGATATAAACAGATAGGCCTGCTCTTTCTTATCTGGCGAAGTCGCGTGGACGAGGGAGATGGCCTGCCTAAAGTAGCCCAGTATACCGTAGACTTGTTTAGGAACGAGTGGCCGGACTTGGAGTACGCTAGAGAGCTTACAGGTGAGAGGAATACTATATCGATTAGATTTGCAGTAGCTATAGCTCGGATCTTTGGTTGTCACGCATAAACAGATAGGCCTGCTCGTTCTTAGCTAGCGAAATCGCGTGAACAAGGGAGATGACCTGCCTTATGGAGCTCAGTGTACTGAGGATCTGTGCAAGAAGGTTTGTGTGTGTATGTGTACAGTCTTAAAACATTGAAAAGACCAGTGAGTTGTTATAACTACGTATAGAGAAGATATGAGAAGAAAAAAACCGGCCAAGTGCGAGTCGGACTCGCGCACTGAGGGTTCCGCGCCAACTTTAACTGAATTAGGGAATCCACTTACTTCTACTTAGTAAAATACCACAATATTTTGTTGACTGCAGATATAACTTTGTTTTTCATAGTGTTTGTATGAAGTACAAAGTTATGTTTGCGGTTGTTGAAAATGTTATATATCTCAAAAACTACTTGTTCGATCCAGTCCAAACCAATTTTCGTTGAAAGTATTTGTAAAGATCTACATTATATATTTTTTTCAAAATTTACACTTGCTTGGTTTAGAAATTAGATGGGGGGACGCCCATTTTACCACTTTGGAAGCGTCTAGCTATGAAACGTTAGACTTTATAAGAAAATGGTTTTAAGAACCTCTAAGTCATTTTAAAAGACCTATCCATAGACACCCCACACGCATAGGTTTGACGAAAAAAAAATTTTTTGGTCTTAGTTTCATGTATGGGAGCCCCCCCTTAACTGTCATTATTTTTTATTTTTTGTATGAGAATCGGTAAGCGGTTAACAAGATACATCTTTCTACCAAATTTCAATTGTGTAACGCTTATATTTACAGAATAAAATGGCTGTGACATACGGACGGACAGACAGACAGACAGACAGACAGACTTGACGAAACTATAAGGGTTCCGTTTTTTGCCATTCGGCTACGTAACCCTAAAAATGTGTCGCAAATATGACCACTAGATTAGACGTGTACCACGAAATTTTAATTTCGATGAAACCATTTGTACGAGTTGCCCAGTGGCATCAATTCATGGTGAACGAGATTTGTTCGCGGTGTCAGTTCTTTTCGCTAATAATAGAAGTTCAATGGAAAAGACCAGCAAGTACTGTTTCGGCCATTAAGTAACATATTAAAACGAAAACCGATCAAGTATTTTGCTAGTTAGTCACGAATAATCGCTTTCATTACGGAGACAGCTAGGCCTCTGCAAGAAGTTCCACTCGTATTCTTCATTTACATATTAATTACAGAGGAGCAGCTCCTTACTCCGTCGGGTCGGTGCTCCGTGTTCTCCGCGTTGTGTGCGGCGGCGGACTCGTGGCCGCGGCGCAAGGCGCTCGTCGACGCGCTCAACTGCTGGCCGCACACCATCAATAGGTGAACCTATGTTACTCTTCGTTTCTTTAACACTTTTCGGAGCAGTGAACGGCTATAACCGTAAAACAATAAAAAATACGGAATTAAAATGTGTCATTTAAATAAGCGAAGCGACTGCTCGCACTATGGCTGTTCTTACTAACGGTGTTAAATCACTAGGAATTCCAGAATCAATATAAACTCCCCAATACGACTTAGTATCGATTAAGCATCAATACGATCGCATATCTCTTAACCGCATTTCTAAAAGCTGCGGGCAGCGTACAATCGCATGTTTATGGTTTCAAAAAATGACATCAACGCCGGTAACCTGGATGAACGAAGAATGTCCTCCATGACCCACTGTTCTCTTCCCTGGGCAGCGGGTATGCATTAACCATTTGCTTCGCGAAAAAGAAGGGCCTTTTACATTTGTTCTAAACATTCTTCCAAATTAAGTTGTTTATTTATTGTGACCGTGCGTAAAAATAGCCCCTTAAAACTATTGGGGGATGTTGAAATGACAAACGGCTGGCTGTCAATGTTGTATTATCCATTTATTATATACAGGGTGTCTGGGATAGCTTTAGCGATATTGGAGGTACGTATTGAAAAGCGAATTTACAAAAACTTTTATTAATGAAACAATACCGAAAACTTGAAAATAAAAATCGCTTTTCCATACTAAAACCATCGAGGTAGGTAAGATTTTACTATGGAAAAGCGATTTTTATTTTCAAGTTTTCGGTATTGTTTCATTAATAAAAGTTTTTGTAAATTCGCTTTTCAATACGTACCTCCA
Organism: Pyrausta purpuralis; assembly: GCA_963924145.1. NCBI lineage: Eukaryota > Metazoa > Arthropoda > Insecta > Lepidoptera > Crambidae > Pyrausta > Pyrausta purpuralis. Next base: position 23,600,210 of record OZ001659.1, read on the forward strand.
ATATCGCTAAAGCTATTTCAGACACCCTGTATAAGTTAATTATGTTCTATCTCTTGAACTCTAGTGTCGATTTTATACTCATTAATATAATATAATGCACGGTTACTTAAATTGCTAGAGAAATGGTAACAAACGACCCCCAACGTTGTTTTTTTTGGTCACTTTGAACGCTATCATCGATACAGGTTTCCCCACCATCTCCTTCACACACAGCGAAAATACTGTTTCAAAAAATACGACATTTTACAGTTGGATAGTCAAATGACGTCACTCTTTTATTTGCCACAAGTGTTACATTGCTATAATCTATACTGATATTATAAAACTGAAGAGTTTGTTTGTTTGAACGCGCCAATCTTAGGAAAACCTGGACCGATTTTTACGTCATTTTACAGTTGGATAGCAAAGTGACGTCACTCTTTTATTTGCCACAAGTGTTACATTGCTACAATCTATACTAATATTATAAAGCTTAAGAGTTTGTTTGTTTGAACGCGCTAATCTCAGGAACAACTCGACCGATTTGTAAAAAAAAGTGTTTGATGGCTTATTTATTGAGGAAGGCTTTAGGCTATAAAACATGCTGCGACAGGAATAGGAGGGAGCAAACTCAAAACGCACGGTTAAAGTCGCGGGGGACCACTAGTAGTAGACACAAAAAACATTAAGTAATGATGGTAAATACCACTTAGCAGTACCAGTAGTTAAAAGTAGTTATCGTGTTTGTTACAGCGAGTCGCGGAGCCTCCACTGCGTGTACTTGGAGTCGCTGCTGTCCAACACGAGCGAGCTGAAGGAGAGCCTCGTGCTCATCAAGCTGCTGCTGCGGCGGCCGGTGCTCACTGAAGAGGTTTGTGTCACTCTATAAGTTCACCAATGTTTAAGAATGAACAACGTCCCGCAGATATCCCAGTATGAAAAAACCACCGCCGGATTAAGAGCCGAAATCGCTTGCATCTAGTCTCTATCTATCTTTGACGACCCGTCTGGTGTAGTGGTCGAGAAATCGCCTACTACGCAGCGGGTGCGGGTTCGATCCCCGTACAATACAAACATTTGTGTGCATGAACATGTCTGTTTGTATTGGTCTGGATGTTTTCTATGTATATCATGTATGTATTTACAAACAAAAAGTATTTAAGTATTATATCCGTTGTCTGGCACCCATAACACAAGCTTTGAGTAGCTTACTTTGGGACTAGATGGCGATGTGTGGGAATGTTCAAAGGATATTTATTTATTTATTTATTTATTATCTAGTGCTTGAATGAATTAACCACTGGATATGAAACGCAAGAGCGAGTGTATGAAAACATTAGCCAATTTCTGCGGGGCGGGGGGAGCATGTCGTGTCAATTTTTGACATTTAGTGCATGAAAGTGTCGATATTTTTTATCGATATGTGTGGAAGGAATGAATGAACGAATCTTTTGTAAAAAGACAATAATTTTCATCACCAAAACAATAAATTACATTATGGACATGTTTAATGCTCAAACCATCGAATGAACAACTGAGACAAAGAACGTTTAAATGAACGGTCTGGCAGGAACCACTAACTAGAACTTCCTAAGACATTGTGAAACCGCCCGTAAGTACAGTCGACAGCACATCAGGTTACCCACTTTTGTTGCAAACTATCCCTTATTACAGCTGCATAAGATCCCGCGGTGTTTACCTTGACGTGCTGATGTCCGTACATACAGCCCAGCACCATTTAAATCCTCCTAGGGGATAATTAAGCAGTAGATTTTTGCGTTGGCATTTTCACACTGGTGTTAAATGGATACCACATATTCGGTTATGTTTTGTGTGGATCCATTTTGTCTCCCTTCGACCCATTTTATATTCCTTAATAGATCTACAGGAAATCTGAAATTATATTTTAAGGATGTATTGTCATAAAATATGAATTTTAAAACAAACTGTTATATTTTTTAGATTATTTTAATCTACTATCTAGAGAAACATTTTTAACAAATATAATTTTATTTAAAAAGTATTCATATTAATAATTTAATAATAGTACGTTTATCGATATGATTTTTCGAAAATTGTCAAGCACAATTAAAACTAAACTGACAAGGGAACGAATGATGAACGTACGACAATCCTACCGTATTAAGTATACGTTATCTTGTTGATTTTGTAGTAACTGACCACTACTTTTTCAATAGCAACGTAACTTTTCCCACATTTCACTATTTTCAAGAAAAATTAACAGCATTATTAGGATAAAAATTTACTCACGGATGAAAAGTTATTTTTTTGTGTTGCCGCTATAATTTTTACACAAAAATATGGCACATTTACCCATTTTTTACGACAATGTTTTTCACTGAGCTCTATCACCATACTGACAAGACGTCACCTGTAAGTGAGGCCAAAAAGCCTACTTCGTGGCTAAGGGGGCACAAGCGAAATGGCCTGCCATTGCGCGTCCAGTGGTTTATTCGTCCAAGATCTAGTGTTGTATTGTGTCACTTATTTTTGATTTTATAGTGTTTTGTCACTATCCATATTTAATAATATAAAATGCACTTGTAAAAAGCAACTGTGTTAGACAGGGAATTGAATACTGTGTCTTACGCTATCCGAGCGCATGCCTATACCATTTGGAATCCGATACATTGGCAAGCCTGTTCAATTTTGCAAGCATAACTTTGTCTTTTGTTTAAAGTTGAATTGTTCTTTTGAAAGTGGTAGGGTGCAGGCGTACCTCGTTCAAATTCCATCACCGATAACCATTGTTAGTGTTGAAATACGGAGTTGTTCGTGTAGATATCTCCTTTGCTGACTTGAAGCTCTATTTTTTAAATACTCTCGTTTATATTCTTAGTGTTTTTATTCATTTATTTAGTTGAAAATTCATGCACAAACAAACTGTACGTATGGCGGACTTAATGCTAAAAGAATTTTCTATCAGTCAACCATAGGTCTTAACAGAGAAAATACAGGCGGCGCAGAGGGAGAAAGACCCTGACATATAAGGCATAAGGGCATATAAGTGACAAAGTGATTTTATTTCGAATACGAAAGATTATTTCGAATACGAAAGAAAAGTCGACGAAAATCACGCTAAATATTGACTTATTATTTTATTATTTCTGCCGTGTGATTTTAAACTTATTTTCATTAGAAAATCGACTTTAAAATCTCACGCAATATTGGCGCGCGTGATTCAATAATACGGAACCCTAATAGGGACCAAGATCTTTATAATGGTTCAATTTCATATATACCGCTATGCCTCGGAGCTGTTTTCGGAGTTGAAAATCTAGCAACCTGAATAGTTACTCGTCAACAAGTCCAAAGTAATGTACACGCTGCAGAAGGTTAAAATATCAAGTGGTCCGTCTGAATGCTGGCTAATATTGACTCCTTTCCTTTAAAAGGTCAAGAGTGCATTTTGGTTATAAAGTCGGTTTTTCTTTTTTTAAAGTTAATTTTATTTCTTTATTTTTAGTGAATACAAGATGGGTGGGGGGGGACTACGGTTTGCACCATAACTCTGTTTTTTCTACACAAATTACCTATCATAAGTTCTGTCATTTTAATTCCTGAACTCCACTGAACTCAAATTTGTATTTGTATTGTAAGCTTAAGGAGTTCCACTATCAGCTCAGATCAGCTCCACACAATGTTGAGTATCAGACTTAACAACACGTTAACATTAAGAGTCTAGTAAAATACACAATACGTACATTTCAAATTTGAGGGTTTCCCTCGATTGCACCAAGATCCCATCATCAGATCTCGACTTGGCAACAATAGGATCAACCAGAAGGTATAACCTGTAGGTAGGGTATTTTTTTTCAAATCGGTCTACAAATGACTGTATTATGAGGTAACACAGCTACAAAAAAAAGAGAAAAAAAACATACAGTCGAATTGATAACCTCCTTCTGTTTTGAAGTTAAAATATAATACTTACAGCTTCATCATCTAAACTCGAATCTTATGGTTTAGAATGTTTTTTAACACTCACAGTGTCACATTTTATATTATTCTAGCGGACCCAGTGGACTTTGTTTCACCCCCATTCTCATCTCGCCCCGGACCCGTCCTGCCCAGTCCCGTAATTTAAAATTTTAAGCGGTCTCAGAGTAGCTTAAAAATAATAATTGTTGGGTATGAAAAATAGATAGTAGCCGATTCTCAGACCTACTGAATACGCATATAAAATTTGGTGAGAATCGGTAAAGCCGTTTCGGAGGAGTACGGGAACGAACATTGTGACACGAGAATTTTATATATACGAGGGTCAAACTGAAAGTTCTTAGAACTGGCCACTTATAAACAATATAATAAAAAAAATATTCTAAAATTTGAAAATAGAACTCTTTGCCAATATTACTGAGTATATATTTCATTCATTTGTCATTTGTTTTACGATTTGTCGGCAAATTGAAAATTGTCTGTGTCACGTCAACATGAATTTAACACGAGAAAATTTTCGTGCAATGATTTTTTATGACTTTCGATGTCATTTAAGTCAACAAGAAAGTTATGATAGACGATTGGCCTTTCACGATGAAGCCCCATCTCGTGCAACTGTTTACAACTGGTTTAATGAGTTTAAACGTGGTCGCACTAATCTCACTGATGATGTACGTGAGGGACGGCCTTCTACGGCGACGACTGAAAATAACATCTGTGTTGTGCGGCGTATGATAGAGACTGACAAAAGAGTGACCTATCAGCAGATTCGGACAAGCTTAGGCATCGGTATGAGTCAAGTGCACAAAATCCTCCACGAACATTTAGCGGTCAGGAAGCTTTGCGCCCGGTGGATACCTCATAATTTGACTAAGGCTCAAAAACTCCATCGTGTGGATTGGTGCCGTAAAATGATTGAAAGATTTAACGGAGGTGACTCAAATGCTGTGTTCGACATACTAACAGGTGACGAAAGCTGGATTTACTGTTATGATCCTGAAACCAAAAGACAATCTGCTCAGTGGGTGTTTCCTTTCGAGGAGTTGCCAACTAAAGTGAAGAGAGATCGAAGTGCGGGAAAAAAAATGGTGGCCTCGTTCTTTGGAAGGATAGGTCATTTCGCAACAATTGTGTTAGAGGATCAAAAAACAGTTTCTGCAGAATGGTACACTACCAATTGTTTGCCACTTGTCTTGGAAAAAGTTCGAGAGAAACGACCTCGCAGTAGGATCCTCCTTCACCACGAAAACGCCTCGTCGCACACCGCCAAGCGAACGATCGACTATTTGGCGACATCAAACGTTGAATTACTGGGTCACCCGCCGTATAGCCCCGACCTCGCGCCTTGTGATTTTTATTTATTTCCAAAAATTAAAGAAAAACTTAAAGGAAAGCGGTTTATGAATGCTGAAGAAGCGGTGGCTGCGTATCGCGATGCCATTGAAGAGACCCCTAAGGACGAGTGAGTTCCATCGCATGCAGCGGTGTATTGACGTCAATGGACAATATTTTGAAAAGATATAATAAAACTAATAACTGGCTAATGTAATCAGTTTTTGATTTTCTAAGAACTTTCAGTTTGACCCTCGTAAGACTAGCGGACCCAGCGTACTTTGTTTCGCCCCCAGCCCCGTCCCGCGGAGTCCCGTAATTTTAAAAGTTAAGCATTCCCAGCGAATTTTGTTTCACCCTTAAATTACTAAAATGGCTATTAAAAAATAAGGGTTGATCGTAGAAGGGTGAAAATTGAGGATTGTATGTATACAAAAATATCATAAAAAATAGAAATTTAAAATTTTGTCTCAAAATAAAAATAAAAATTTTGGGGTGGACTACCTCTAACATTTAGGGGGATGAAAAATAGATGTTGGCCGATTCTCATAGATACCGGATAAGCACAAAAAATTTCAACAAAATCGGTCAAGCCGTTTCGGAGGAGTGTATGGCAACGAAAACTGTGACACGAGAATTTTATATATTATATGTATCATTTAACAGGAAGTGAAACACCTAGCGGACCATTCCCCTGGCGAGGCGTGCGTGAACGCGCTGTGGGTGACGCTGCTGAGCCGCTGCGAGCGCGCGCAAGCCGTGGCGCTAGACTTGCTGCACCGACATAAGGTCAGACGGTTATCTTCTTCAAAACTTGCTGACTTTGGCTGCGTTCCGTATTGCGCTAACAACGAAATTGACACTGATATCGCGCTTACAAACCGTTCCGATTTGGCGTTAGCGAGTCAACGATAGCTGTAGTGACGTCACGGCTGACGTCACTATCACCGCCATCTTGCGTTCACAGTGCAATCGTTTTGCTGCGTTAGCAACGTGAGCGGCTATGAGCGGACTGTCACAATGACGCATTTGACGTCTTTTTGCTTCAAAGAACAGCAAATGTAATCTAAAACCGTTCCGAAATGAAATCGCGTCAACAGCGCTGTCAGCACGCTAATCTAATCGGAACGGCTTTTGACGCTCACAGTGCTAACAGTGATATTGGCGCATAACGGAACGCAGCGTTTGTTAGGTTATTGACACTTGTATTATTGCGATTTTTGACACTAGTTTCATGATTAGGCAGTCAGTCAGTTTCAGTCTTCCCTCAGTTATTGCAAGAATGTAGATAATGAAAAAGTTTTACTAGCACACACTAGCTTGTAGTGGTTAAGTTAAGATACATAATAAATAAATATTAGACACCAATCACATACATTGCTCTGATCCCAAAGTAACCAATGCACTTGTGCTATGGAACACAGCGGTAGTACCACAACACCCAGACCCGAACGATATAGAAAATTACGATTTCTACATTGACCCGACCGGGAATCGACCCCGGGACCTCGGAGCTTGAAACCTAGCGTGCTCAGCTATTACACCACGGAGGTCGACAAATTGACAATTACCAATTGAATATGCTCTTCTTGCAGGATTCGATCCAGAAGCAGGAAGTCGACGACGAATTAGTCGAGGAGTTGTTGGACAGTGGAATGTTTTTGAAACTAGTGTCTACCCCCGTTTACTCGCCCATCATCAACTATATCATCAGCAGAAATGCCTCGAGCGGTGAACCGACAGCCAGCTCGTACACAGTGGCCTGGGCAGTGGAGGAACTGTACAAAGCCAACCACTTAGCAGAGGCGGGTCACCTGCAACTCCTGGCCATCGGCGTACCGTCTCCGTTACGAGGATTCTCACAGTCTATCCAATATTGCAAGAATATTTTTAGTAAAAATACATAATTGTTCAATTTCTGTAACTCTAAGAAATTAATATATTCAAATATAAATCATTGTTTATTTATTCGATTGATGGATTATTGAAATAAATGGTCTTTACTGGGAGTTGCAGTTTTGCTTTTATTGTTGTTCTAGTGAAATATTTGGAATATAATGCAAAAAGGTAATACTGTTTTGGTGTAGGTCAAGTCAAACGGCTACTCACTCAGCCTCATACAGTACCATACAATTCTTCGAATTAAACCTACTTACATTATCAGATTTGCACTCGTAAAAAGCAACTTTGGCTATGACAGACGAGGAATCGAACCCCGTGTCTTACGCTATCCGGGCGTATGCCTATACCACTCGACCACAATTGGTCACATTAGAAAGCCAGATGAAATTTGCAAGCTCCCAAAGAGAAATTGGCAAGCAAAAAAATGAAACTACTTAATTTTTTTCGTTTATTTCAATCTGGTCAACCATGTAAAGTTCAAACGTATGCAATGTTTAGTTGTTATTTAATAAATTTATTTAATAGACAATCCGCCGTGTTTTTCACTAAAGAAAACTGAGCAGCATGCTGTGATTAGGCCGGACGAGTAATCGGTGAAACTTAAACGACAATTATTAGTAAATTAAATATATATACATATATATATATATTCTAGTCACGTTCTTATTCTAGTAGAGGAGTCTAATTCTTAATTCGTAGAGGCCTTTTTTTCAATTTGGTGTATTATTAAACATTTACATGTTGACACAAACACAAACATTTTAATATTGAGTATGCAAACTCTTTGATACCTAAACTTTTTAATATTGTAGTATTCATCTAATGCTGTTAAAAATACTTTTTGAAAATTTTGATCCCAATTTCTTTGACGTTTTGCTTTCCTTAGCTTCTTGGTTTATTAGAAATTATCAGAGTTCATTGATATCTCGAGTCAGAAACATCTTTTGCAATATGCCACAAGCACGCAGGCATCATATAGACTCGCTGACAGCAACCAGAGCCGTTACAATGATTGAAGAAGGTCATTCGCAGCGATCTGTGGGTTTGCAATTGGGATTTTCTCGAAGAGCTATTCAAAATCTATGGAATCGTTTCCAAGAGACCGGCAGTGTTAGAAGAAGACCTGGCTGGAAGTCGATCGTTTTGGTGGTTCAAATGTAATACGATTTGGGGTGGGATAAGCTTACACGGCAAAACTGAGCTCGCTATTTTAAATGAGGGTACTGTTACTGCTCAGCGGTATATTGAGGAAGTTGTAAGACTACATGTGATCCCATTTACCCAGCGAGCGGGTCCTGGATTCATCTTAATGCAAGACAATGCTCGTGCCCACACGGCTCAAGCGACTCGGTTTGTACTGGAAGGCTCTCAAATTCAAGTATTGCCGTGGCCGGCGAACAGTCCGGACTTAAATCCAATAGAGCACATGTGGGATCAGTTGAAACGAAGAGTTAGAGACTGTGATCAGGAAATCCACAACCAACAGCAACTTATCAACGCCGTTAAAAGGGCCTGGGAAGAGATTCCAATGGAAAATGTCAGGCATTTGATTTAGAGCATGCACTCCAGGCTTCAGGAGTGCGTAGCGAAACGAGAGGGGCATACCCGTTACTAAAAGATGAGCATGGAGTATTTTCTTTTGTTTTCAGTAACTTTACATTGTTTTTATTTTTAACCTTAAATGTGTTTCTTCTTTCACAAGCAAATAAACTTTTTAATCATTATTATTGGAATAAATTTATGGGTCTACACGGTAAAAACAAGATTAGTTTTCGTTATGGAGACAAAAAAATATACATTGGTTTTATTATTTTCATGGTACAGACAAAATACCTCGTGGCCCTTATTTTGTTGTTATATATATATGTGTGTATGCGCGTGTGTGCGTGTGTGCATGTGCGCGTGTGCGTGTGTGTGTGTGTAAATCAGCTTTTGTATGGAACAGCTGACTTTTTTTTCTCGATTTTTTTTTATTTTTATTTTTGTATTTAAATATGTACTACATATACACACCCGGTAGGGTACAGCAAACATCTTATTATCATTACCTACTTAAATATTGCACAAATTAAATTAAATTAAATTAGAGTACCTAAGTTAACAGCTAATGAGCACATAATATCTTATTATAAATAATATTACATAAATTTAACATCTTCCATAAACTCACTAACATCATAATAACTTTTCTTTAATAAAATTATCTTTATTTTTTTCTTAAGAGTTTGGTCACATGTAATGCTTTTAAGTTCATTTGGTAGTTTGTTATATATTTGAATACATCTGTAAACTGGGCTATTTCTGTACATTTGAGGAACTGGAAGGACTAAGTTAAATTTTCGGCGTGGATTTTTTTCATACTGGAATAGGTTTATGTTTTTTCTGACGAATATAACTACTTCTAATAGATATATACAGGGCAGAGTTAAAATATTTTCATTTATGAAGTGAGGCCTACAGCTGACCCGTGGTTTTAGGTTCAAAATTATTCGGAGGCACTTCTTCTGCATTTCACTATTGCCCCCATAGTAAAAGTTGTTCATATTCATCAGTGGAGTATTTACACAAAATATCGGTACTGATAAAAAAGTTACCCTGTATATATACAATATGTAACATAACCAACGTTTAATAACATAGATTTAATACCCTCAAACGAGGAAATTTCAAAATACGTTACCTACCTGCGAGTGCCAGCTCAAATCTGCGCCTCCCGTGCGCTTCATCAACCACCCTTCAGGTTGCCATGTATGTTTTTTTAATGTATTGAATTTTGTATTTTTTTCAGGGGTATTTATTATCAAATATTTTATGCAAATTATTACACAAATAGAACCTAATCTCGATACCTTATAACCCCTTAATGGCTCGGTCAGGGTTTTTTTTTCACTCTGTATACATATAATAGGGTATAACAAAATTAACTGCATTTCTTCAGTTTGTATTTATTTGTATGGGACCAACATCCTAATCCAAAAAAAAAAACACTTTTCCTTATTAGAGTGCCGCTCTGATGATTCTAATTTGTATCGAGAAGTTAAAAAAAAACTTGCGATTGCGATATTGGTCCACGTCACGAGATGACTATTTTATGCATTTAAAGTTAATTTGCATGAATAACAATTATTCAAGATAAATGCAATCAAATTACTTTTAACCTTTTTGCTTATATAGGCTATCGTTGCAAAAAATTTGTTGAAAGGCTTTAAAGTAATTAAAATCCTTTCTGCAAAACTGTTTTAAGAATCAAATCAAGTATAAGTAAAAAAAATATTGGACACCAATCACATAGTTACATTGCTCTGATACCGAAGTAAGTAGCTAATGCACTTGTGTTATGGAAATCAGACACAACGGTGGTACCACAACACCCAGACCCAAGACAATATAGATTTTTTTTATTTCTATATTAACCCGACCGGAAATCGAACCCGGTACCTCAGAGCGGCGACGCCTTTAAACCCTGCGTGCTTAGCCACTACACCACGGAGGTCGTCAAATTAATGGTTAAACAGTTTCAACAACATAGTTTGAATGGTTTCTTCATTTCTTTATGATTTGTTTTTAAGAAGTTTGTAAAAAGTGTAACTTTCAATAATTCTAACGTTCTGGTATCGATATACCAGAACGTTAGAATTATTGAAAGTTACACACTTTTTCTAGATGTTTCCGATCCGTAAAGTAGGTAATCTGCGTATTGGCGTATGCATTTTGTGATAGTAGATTGTTAATTTGTAGGCTGTCCATGGCTTTAATTAGCATAAAAAACAACTTCAGGTATAATTAAACATACATTATTGAAACTTAATATTTTTTTGATCCATAAGTAACATAATTTATTCTAAAATAATAAGATTTCCCTGTAAAATCATTGTAAAAAGTCTGTTTTTAAGCTAATTTTAAAAGAACTATGTGAACGAAACATTTTTTACCATAATTTATAGGGCTTATGGAATACAGTTTTTTTTATCAAAGCAAGTATGACTACATACATTTTTAAAAGTTTTTGAGTTGGATTTACCTTACTTAAATGGATTTTGAGTAATCGTCCATTTTTCAGACAAAAATCAAAGACTACGGACTAACTTTTGATTGATTTTTTCCGAAGTTAGACATTTGAACGACCAGTCAGACAATTTTGCGAATAGGTACTGTGATACTATTGATCACTTGACACCCTTTTGCATAAGCCTGCAAATAAAATAAAAATGTCAAAGTGACATTCACGTTTGACCAAAGCGTTTGACTGTCCTGTCTGTCATTACATACTCTTACTAATCTGTGCTGTCATTGTTTCGACTTTTGAGGTTAGATTATACGCAAATTTGAGGAACCTATATTTGTATAAAAATATTTGCCTCATAATTCTTAAAATAGCGTCGAAATGCTCAGTGCAATTAGGAGTAGCCTTCGAGTTCCATTCATAAGTGTAGGGCGTCTGTTCCACTCTACACCAGCTCAGGCGACGGAGAAGTTCGATCACAAACGAATTCCTCAAGACGATGAAGGAGTTCAGGGAGAAAAAGTAATTGATCTCGACTCCGTGCTCAAAGCGTATGTTTACAATATGTATATTAGATGCGAAAAGAAACAAATGGACGGTAATGTTTATGTAATAAATCTATTACTTTGCAGGAAACAAAATCTCTTTCCAACTATGGAGTCAGACGATATGTTGTTTAACGGAACACCCTACAAGCACCTTCCGATCTGCAATATCCGAGTAAGCCACAACAACACAATTTTCACATTGACTGATGCTGCAGGTGTCGTGAAACTGCTCAAATCCTGTGGTGTTGAAGGCTTTAAAAACACTAAGAAGGGTACTAATATTGCTGCACAGACTACTGCTATCAGTTTAGCTACAGTAAGTTGTATTAAATGAAAGTAATAATTTTTCAAAGTGATAAATGTCACCTGTATTTTTATATATCTCAAATTTATTTACCAGAAAGCCATAGACAGAGGAATTAAAACAGTCAGAGTGAAAGTAAGAGGACTAGGACCTGGAAGATTGGTAAGCTAAGTACTGATAAAAAACTTCACATTATCTTATTTATCAGAATAAATAATATGAGGATATTGATGTTTGGTGGTTTGTTTTAGGCTGCAGTGAAAGGGTTGCAAATGGGGGGCTTGGATATAGTCTCAGTGACAGACAATACTCGTGTCTCATGGAACCCACCAAGGCCCAGAAAAGCCAGAAGATTATAGGTTATTATTTACACATCACTTGTACATTTGTTAGTAAAAAATAATTAAACACATCTTATTACACAATTAATTTTATTATAAAACTATTTACAGGAGGTTAATTATACTTGACAACTAGAAACCATACTTGGATTGTGTTTGCCTCTTGGTCACCCTATTGTTAGCCCATTGATTTTGTAATTCTGCTTCATTAGCTTTTGCCTGTAAGAAAATAAAGTACCTATAAGGATCTACAACTTATAAATAACAGTGTTCTATTAAGTTCTATCTGTAAGAATAACATCATCAAATCTAAATATATATAATAGTGAAATTTACCTGGTGTGCCAAGTATGTGATTTGATGTTTTCGCCTTTGCTGACTGGTAGGCTCATCTCCTCTCCTCTTGCTAGCCGACACTCGTTTGGTGGTGTCATCCACCAGCCCCTTGAGCAACCACTCACGGGCATCAGCCAAGACCTCTTTCTGATTGACATCTACAATTTGGATATCTTCTCTCTTTCTTTTGCCACGAGTTCCACACAGTTTTAAGATCTGCACAAGAAGAAAAACAAATCAAGTAGTGTGATTACATTAAATGTATTCAGACTGAAGATACTTACAGCTTCATCATCCAGAACTGCTTCATTTGAATTTGATGCTTCAGCACCATACCCCTTTTGATACTCTGCTGTGGAACTACTAGGATAGTCATATTGATTGGTGTTTTCTTCTTGAATGACTCTAGTTTCAGGTTGACTCTCAGGGACGTCTTGTTTGAAAAAAGATTGCAAATTGGGAGGTTCTCTAGTTGTGATACTTTTAACTTCTACTTCTTTTGGTTGAATGATACTATCAATATCTAAAGGCATATCTGCAATAGGTGTATCATCAACTTTGTTGATAGAGAAGAAGTCATTTTGCATCTCCCCATCATCACTGTCATCAGAATAGTCCTGTGCTAAAGACTTGACTTCTGTTTTTGTTTTCTTCATTGGTGAAGGTAATGGCTTTTTCTTAACTGTAGTAGAAGGCTTTTGAGTTAGTACATGTGGGACAAATGACTTTGTTGTTGTTGATGCTGACACAGCATTTCTGGGCTGAGGTAAAATGCTTAACAATCCAGATTTTTTCTGTAAAACAATGAGAATCATAAGTAATCAATTTGCAAAAATGTAACATGTTCAGGGTAACACTCTTTTTAAAAAAATATTTGATAGCCTGTTAATGACCTGTTTCTGGGTAAAGGCCCCACCTCAAGTACGAACTACTGTCTGAATTAATACCTACTTACCCCATTTGTAATTTTAGGCTTGGCACTAGGTATACTGGGCTCCACATCCTTAAACTGTAAACAGAGTCTGCATTAGAGTCAAAAGTAGATGATTTTTCTTTAAAACATAATGATTACTGCATACTCACATCACTCAAAGAAGGCACTGTGATCTTGGCCTTTGGCTTAGCTATACTAGTCAAAGATTCTTTTTTGTGTAAAAATTCATCATCATCTTCTACAAATGACGGTTTTTTTTTAGATGGTTGTGGCAGAAGGTTAAATAAGCTTTTACTGGAATTGGCCCCAATACTGTCAGTGTTGTCTGAAGTGGTATTGCTGGCATCATCTATTTTGGCCTGAAGTAGTTCTGGTGGAGATTGTTCTGTAATGTAAGAGACATGTGAGTAATTATAAAACAATAAAGCTATAAATAAATAAAAAATAGTTTCTTTACGTGTATTGGTGTTCAGGAGCGATATATTTGCCCCACTTGAATTTTCATCTTCATCAACATCACTAGTATCGCTGTATTCGTATGCCACTAAAGCCATGGTAATTGAATAGGTGATTAATTTTATCAATCTCACTAATGTTTACCCTAATAATATTACATGTTATGTACGAAGCAAATAAGCGAATGTGAAAATGAACCCCCTATGGGGAGAGTAAGGGCGAGAGGGTATCACTTTTTTGACAAGTTGTCAAGATCTGTCACCTGACAGATAGCCTTTTTTTTAAAAATACCAAATTTAACGTCTTCGGCTCTACGCCATACAGACAATACTTAAGTGATTTTTCATTTTTAACACTTAAAACTAAACTAGCCTATCTTAACCTAACTCATTGAAATGCGAGGTGATTCGCATTTCAATGCTCAACAAGGAAGCTCAGCGCAGGAACAGCGATCCAGGTAAGACGGGCGCGATCAGAGCTCGCTTCACTTAATTCCCCACTTTAATTGCATTTTCTTCAAAAGCACAAATTATCATGACAATTCCACCACACAATCACAATAATTGACCCGAAAAAAACAATTACTAAAACGAGGAAATAAGGTTCGTCCTTCCCTTTTCGTTTCCCGCGCAAAACTCCGACAGATATACAGTGCACATAAGAGTATACAAATCAAGATTAGGCTGTATGGCTCTGTACCATTGCCTTTGCCGTATGAATAGAACAAATTTCTACTACTACTACTACTGTAAAGTGGCCTCTACACACGACTTTAAAATTAGACGCGATATCGGGGAAGTGGTGGGGAGGATACTTGTTTCTAAACTGAAGTCTACGCGAATATTACTCATCGAAATAAAACACTTTTTTACGGATTATCTTTTCGCGAGTTTATTAATTTTATACATAGAAAAAAAAAAAACACCAATTGCATTATACATAGATGTGAATAGGCCATAGACCGAAGCCTAGGCCGAAGCCAAAACGTAAACAACGTCCACTAACACTTTTATAAACGTCTATTATTATTCACTAAATCTTTAAGAACACGTCCTGTCGTACCTAAATACTAAACGAACATTTTGTGTTAACACAAAAACGTTGTTTTAAATGGTATTATTGATCAAATGCGTAGAGGTTATGCTCGATCGACACATCATCATCATCATCATCATTATCAGCCAAAGGACGTCCACTGCTGAACATAGGCCTCCCCCACGGCTTTCCACAGCGACCGATCACTAGCGGTCTGCATCCAGTTTGATCCTGTGATCTTTATAAGGTCGTCGGTCCATCTTGTTGGTGGACGTCCCACGCTGCGTCTCTGGTCGAAGGGTCTCCAATCTAGAACTTTCCTGCCCCAACGGCCATCAGTTCTTCGCGCTATGTGCCCTGCCCATTGCCACTTGAGCTTACTGATTCTCAAGGCTATGTCCGTTACCTTAGTTCTTCTACGTATCTCCTCATTTCTGATTCAGTCCCGTAGAGAAACACCCAGCATGCCCTTTCCATCGCTCGTTGTGTGATTTTGAGCTTCATTATAAGGCCCATAGTAAGAGACCATGTTTCGGATCCGTATGTCATCACTGGTAACACACACTGGTTGAAGACTTTCGTCTTCAGACACTGAGGTAGATGAGATGAGAAGACACTCTTGCGTTATTTCCCGAACGCTGCCCAGCCGAGTTGGATTCGTCGATTGACCTCTTTCTCGAAGTTGTCGACGAGTACGTCTACCTGGGACAAGTGATCCCCAGGTAGACGTACTCGTCGACAACTTCGAGAGTTGAGTTCCCAATGGATACTGGAGTGGGTACAACAAGGGAACTCGACATAATTTTCGTCTTCTCCATGTTCATTTTAAGACCCACTTGTTGGGAGACTCGGTCAAGGTCTTCGAGCATAGTGCCAAGATCGTCCAGCGTCATTGCCACAACGACTATATCATCGGCAAATCGGAGGTGTGTGATGTATTCGCCATTAATATTGGTGCCGATTCCTTCCCATTCCAGAAGCTTGAAAGCGTCTTCCAATGCCGCAGTGAACAGTTTCGGAGATATCACATCTCCCTGTCTCACACCTCTCCGCAGTGGAATCGCCCACGTGTTCTGCTTCTGTACTCGGACCGACATGGTGGCGTGCTTGTAAAGGCACCTTAACACCTCTATATACCTATAGTCTATGTGGCACCGCTCCGCTGCAGAGACTGAAGCACCGCCCAAGTTTCGATCGAATCAAAGGCCTTCGTATAGTCCACAAACGCTAAGCATACAGGCATATTATACTCCTCGGACTTCTGTATAATTTGCCTTAGTTAGCGTATGAATGTGGTCTATGGTACTGTAGCCTTTTCGGAATCCGGCTTGTTCGGGAGGCTGGAAGTCATCAAACCTACGTGCGAGACGATTCGTGATGACCCTTGAAAACAGCTTGTAGCCATGGCTCAGGAGTGAGATGGGTCTATAGTTCTTCAATAAGGTTTTGTCTCCTTTTTTAAAGAACAACACCACCACACTCCTGTTCCACGCCTCGGGCGTGATGCCCTCCAGCAACACGGAATTATAGAGTCTCTGAAGGACTTTAAGTACCGGTGTTCCACCCGCCTTCAGAAGCTCTGCTGTGATTCCGTCCTCGCCAGGTGCCTTGTTGTTTTTGAGCTGTTTAAGGGCATGTCTTCGGTGTAGTGTTGGGTCAGGATAGCTCGTGAGTCTCTAGCCGAGCTATCTACGGGTTTGGCTACTGAGGTGTACAACTGTCCATAGAACCTTTCGATCTCCCTCAAAACCTCTGCTTTCGTCGACGCTACCCTGCCGTCCTCCGTCTTAAGCTTCGTCAACAGGCTTTGCCCAATAGACATGTCCCTTGCAAACACTTTTGAGCCTTGGTTCCGCTCTATCGTTTCTTTAACACTAGTAGGGTTAAAGCAACGAATGTCGTGTCGCAGGGACTTCGATATTTGTCTATTGAGCTGCCTGTGGTTTTCAGCATTAACGGAGGTCTGCAGTGCCATAGATCGACGTTTTGCCATAAGGTCGAGAGTGTGGACCGACAGTTTTTGAGGTCTATTTTTACGGCCAGGCCTAAAATACTTAGACCCCACCGTTTGAACAGTTTCCACAAACCCGTTGTTAATTTCGTCCACTATTACGCAATTTTCTAGGCAATCAAAGCGGTTTGACAACTCGAGTTGAAAGCTTTTGGGATTTTGGATATGAGCACGAGTCGGTCGGAGCGTGGACTTCATCAGGCGGGATCTTTCTAATTTGACATGTATATTCAATGTGCCTCGAACCATTCGGTGATCGCTACCTGTTTTCACCCTGTTGATCACGGAGACATCATTGAATAACCGTCTCTTGGAGGTCATGAAAGGTCAATCTCGTTTCTCGTGAAGCCATCGGGACTCAACCAGGTCCACTTCCTTTGAGGTGGCTTCTGGAAGAAAGAGTTCATCGCAAAGAGTCCCTCCTTCTCCAGAAAGTCGGCCAGCCTCTGTCCCCTGGCGTTCCTTTGCCCGTATCCAAAAGGTCCCACCTTCAACTCATTCTTGCCTCGCTTGCCCTGTCGCGGCGGGTGCAGACCCTGTGTGCATCCTAGATGTAACTAACTTTATATGTTTAGATGAGACCATATTACTATTAAGATAAGTTGCTTCGCTCTACTGAATCTAGCACACAAGGCCCCCCGGGCGATATACTGAAGCTACTTACTTGGCAAACCTTCTCTGATAACACTGTGCGGTGTATTCTCTGTCTAGGATGATTTGGTATCGTTCCCCTCCTCATCTCATTTCCTTTCACACCTGTAAATAGTAATATACCCATTAAACCTGGGCTAAGTACATCCTATAATATTACACAAGTTCGCGTTACTGTTTTAACTATGCATTTATGCTTCCCTTTGGAAGCCTCAATAAACTCTTTACTTATTTTGACTCTCTCAGCCATCATTATCATTATTGTTATTATTATTATTATCACTTTGTCTAAATACTATTGCCACCTTTTAGTATAGAATCTCACACGCTGGAGCACGACCGGCCGGCTCGCGACCAGCGTTGTATAAACTTGCCTGGAGAATGTCCGTCACCTCAGGACGGCCCACCTCCAGCGCCTTAACATCATTTACATTAACAAACTCAATAATGAGAAGACGGACCTGGAACCCGCAGTTTCCATTCCGTTTCCTCCTGATATACATCTTTCATGTTCTCCGTGCCCGTCGACACCAGTGCCCGTCGGCACTTCTTAGATTTAGCCATTGACACGCAGCCTCCGGCTATGGTGGGGCCACCACCATCATCCCATGATTTAGGGATCTTGCCCATGATTTAGGGAATGCGGTGCGCAATAGTATTACTAGTTATTTAAACAATTATCTTAGTAGACTAAGTACTTAGCTGCAATGCCCTCGGCGCTGCCACAGTCTCCGGCTCGTCTTCCTCACGATTACACTGGTTTGGATATACTTTTCATCTTCATGTGTTCACACTATACCGACATTTTACTAGGCGTGGGTTTGCGGAAGTATCAAGTTGTCTGAATTGTACTTTGGTTGCCTACACTGTTTCAGTGTTGCCATTTATCGTTAGGCTTAGTTCACATTTATCATTAGGTTTAGTTTACATATTTACATTTGGATTATTAGGAACATCGCGATACCTTCTTTCGCGACACTCCCGACGACGACAGAAGTTACATAGTCTCCATTAGTCTACGCGTCCACTCTCGAATTTTTTCACGAGCTTTCATAGACGCGTCTCTTACACCTTTCACTTCTTCTGTTTGTGCTCTTTCATTTATATTAATGTTTTCAGAATTGCTCTCTTCGTTATTACTTTCAGCGTGTATGGACTGAATATCTTCTTCTGCGGTAAGTATGTTATGAGGTATTTGGTTTTCTATTTCTGTTGTATTTATGTGTTTCTTTTCTGTTTCAGGTTGGTCAACGTTTACTTCATCAGGTCTTGGAGCGGTGGAAATATCTTCAGTAGGTACGATTGTGTCGAATCTTTCTAACAGAGGTAAGTCATACGATGTTGGTGTTATGTCTTCATTTTCAAATTCAAATACAACCTTTTCTCTTTCAGGTACTTCATCATCAACTTCCAATGGGTACAGATGAGCGATAGAACGTGTGAATTCCGTATCATTCACTTTTATCTGTGCCACCCTACATTGACCGTCGACTCCCCTTAACAGAGATGTAATCTTCCCTACTTTCCAGTTTTCTCTGTTCTTCGTATCTCCTTTGATTTGCACTATGTCTCCCACTTTAGGAATTTCTTTTTGAATCACTCTTGGTTCTTTTAGAGCATGACGATATCTTTCTCTTAAACTCGGTAGATATTGGTCTACGAACATTCTTCTAAATTCTTTCAACATATTCTGTCCTATCTTCCAACCTTCTACCAGGTTTTGTTTCGTCATTGTGCCTTCTTGTGGAAATTCAGCATCTGATGGTGTAGTCACAATGTTCTTGCTTAATGTTAAAAAATCTGAAAGTCTAAGAATATCTTCTAAATCGGATCCTACACAAGTTAATGGTCTTGTGTTTATTACAGCCTCTATTTCCTTTATAATGGTATTAAGTTGAGTATCCTTTAATAAGGTTTTTGTAAGTGTTCTCTTGAGACAATGTTTAACTAGTTCAACTAGTCTTTCACAAAATCCTCCGTGCCACGGAGCTAGTTGTGGAATGAATTTCCAGTCTATTTCGTTAGTGATGCAGTAGTTGCTGGATAATACTTCTGCAGTCAGTTTGAACTGTAGTGCGTTATCTGAAACTATTCTAGCTGGAATGCCTCTGCACGATATAAATCTCCGCAGTGCTAATAAACATTCTTCGGCGGTAAGATCTCTAACTACTTCTAGGTGTACTGCACGTACTGCCAAACAAGTGAATAGACATATCCAACGTTTTGCTATTTTATCATCTGATTTTACTTGAAGAGGACCCAAATAATCCATACCGGTATATGTAAATGGTGAACTATAATTCACTCTCTCCTTTGGAAGTGCAGGAGGTGGTGGTAGTTTAAACGGACCTCCTCCATGTTTAACACAACTTGGACATTTTCTAAGTATCTTCTTAACTTGACTTCTCCCTTGAGGAATCCAATATGACAATCTTATCAGACTTAGAGTGTGGTTAACATCTACATGATAATTCTTCTTATGTGTTTCTAAGATCACTGTGTTAGTGAACTCACAGTCTTTCGGAATTAATATTGGATATCTTTTATCGTAGGACCACTCAGCATTTTGTAACCTTCCTTTACACCGCAGAATACCGTCGACGTCAGTTAAAAACATTTAAGTTTCTCTTTAGATTTGTATCTTTACCTTCTACTTCCTCTGGAAAATGTTTTTCTTGAATTCTCTTTATTTTTTGTACGTATGATAGTGTATCGTCTTCACAACTCTCTGTGGAATCCTTTCTTAACCCTTCATCGGAATCGCATTGTTGTCTCTGTTGATGTAGCGTTGATTCTTCACCAGTGAGACTCGTGAGACCCTCCCCAACGGAAGAAAAATGTTGATCCACAGAAGATTGTGCAGCATTCAATGCACTCTCATCTTGTGCGAGTAGAGATGTTTCATTCCTTCTGCTCTTCTTTCAGCAAAAAGTCTGGTCCGGATAACCATTTACTTTTGGTTTCCTCGGAA
The DNA here is from genome assembly GCA_963924145.1 of Pyrausta purpuralis. NCBI lineage: Eukaryota > Metazoa > Arthropoda > Insecta > Lepidoptera > Crambidae > Pyrausta > Pyrausta purpuralis. Next base: position 23,620,973 of record OZ001659.1, read on the forward strand.
TCCGTAGGTCTTGTTGCTACATCAGCTGGATTCAACTCTGTTGGTACATATCTTATAGTTGCTGTTACATTTCCCTTTATCTCATTTATCCTCCTAGCTACGAATGGTGATAATAGTTTGTTACTATAGTACCAGTCGATTACTATTTGGCTATCTGACCATATAGTGTTCTTCTTTGGACTGAGATCTAGAAACTTGTTTACATACTTCAGCAGTCTACTACCAATCAGAACTCCTAGTAATTCGAGCATTGGAATCTTCAAATTGTCTTGATCTTTGATGGGTACTAATCTTGATTTCCCTATCACAAAACTTAGCTCTTTTCCGTTGGAAATGTATACAACGGCTGCGTATGCCTTAGTCGATGCGTCTGTAAAAGCGTGTAACTGAATGTCTTCATTACTCGTTTGACTAAAATATCTCCTGGGTAAAATAATATGTTTTGTTTTTTCTAATTGTTCTCTTATTGCCAGCCATTCTTTAGTGAGCTCATCCGTTAAAGGTGTATCCCATTTAAATTTGTTTATCCATAGGTTTTGCAATAGGAGTTTTGCCGGTAGTAGATCCGGTGCAGCGTATCCGCACGGATCATACACTGATGCTATGTTCTTCAATATTTCCCTTTTTGTACTAGCCTTTGTAATTTGTTTTGGCCTGAGACTAATAGTATCCTTTTCTGTATTCCAATTCAAACCTAGCACTTTCACTTTCCTGTCTTGACAAACATCTGCAGGATTTATTTCCTTTAAGAATTGTTCAGAGTTCGAACTCCATTCACGAAGATTCATTGAAATTTCCTCGAACGCGAGCTTGCACGCCTCATACATTTCAGTTGCTTCCCGGACGGAGTCCGTTCCTGTCACTAAATTGTCCACATATATGTCGTTCACTACTCTTTTTAGAACTTCTTCGCCGGAACGCAGCAGATGATGCTTCAACGTAGCATTCAATAGGAATGGGCTTGATATCACTCCAAACGGAACGCGACAAAAGCGTAAGTGAAGAATATTATCATCAGTAGCCGCTCTTTCTATATATCCTTTAGCCATAAGAATCTAGTTACGTCTTTGTCTTTCTCGTTCAGAGCAATTTGTAAGAATGCCTTCTCCACGTCCGCTGTTATTCCTACTTGATGTGAACTGAATCTTATTAGCATTCCCGTCAAGTCTTCTAACATAAGTGGACCACAATGTAAACACTCATTTAGGCTTTTACTATTCTTTGTTTTTGCTGATGCGTCTTATACGATGCGCGTAGGTTTTCCGGGGTTACTTACTCCATGATGTGGTAAGTAATGTATAGGATGATTTACCTCAACATGATCCTTTTCTTGGTCGGGTACCTGTTCTATAATCCCTTTTGCTAGTTGTTCTCGTAACGTAATATCATATGATTTCAATGCTTCTAAATCCATCCTCTTTAGTAAATTCACTAGTCTGCCTATTGCAAGACCGTAATTGGTCTCCAGTTCAGGTGGATATTCAATCCACGGCCCGCTGACAGTGTAACGAACATCTACTATTTCTATGGTTTCATTAAACTGATTGATGACTTCTTCGTCTCTAGTTGTTTTTGGTGAATCACATATTCCAATGGACTCTAGTTCCCATAAACATTTGATATTTTCATTACATAACGGAAGATCAGGTGGAGTCAGTTTGTTTTCTATTCCTTGAAAGTAAGTTATTACAGACAGTGTATCCATCTCCTTAGTTTTGGTCCTACCAGACAGAATGTAGCCAAATTTAGACTCGATCAAGAACAAATTATTTTCCAGTTGGATTTTCTTCCCAAGAATAAATGAGAAATAGAAATCGTTTCCAATTAGAACGTCTACTTTGGGTGCCAGTGAACCGTCATCGGCTAGAATTAGATTTTCCTTTTCTTTGCCTATGTTTATATCTGAATGAGGAACTCCATGTGATATGTGTAGGAGAACGTTTGCTTCTATGCACAGGATGTTATTTGTTCTTGTTTGCAACTGTAGTTTAACTACTGGACTTCTGATTACTTGAGGAGTTTTAGCGCCAAATGTGAAAACTGATAGAGTGTCCTCCTCTTCTATAGGAAGATCCAGTTTAGATGCCAATTCTTGTGTTATGTATGTTCGCTGGCTGCCGGAGTCCAACAAAACTCGACAATTTTCCTTTGTAGAATCATCACCTTCTCTCTGAGCTTCCACTATTGCCGTCTGCAATATTGTGGAGCTAATGGCATTAACATGAAGTGTTGTGACATTTTCAGACTTAGATACCTTCTTCTCCGGGCAAAGTGCTCGATTATGACTGTTAGTCCTTTTACAATGAAAGCAGAAAATGGTTCTCTTACAATCATACGTTCTGTGACCGAGGTCCAGGCAAAGGTAACACCTGTTCTTTAATTTTTCCTTCCTTTCCTTTATGGTCTTGAATTTATTGCATTGATCATTATAGTGTGAGTCTTGACAGAAAATACATTGCAACCTTTTCTTCTTACTTTGTGGCGCATTTCTATCATTCTCATTTCCCTGGAACCTTCTTCTTATTGGTTGTTTATTGTGACCATGGTATTTGTGAGATGGTCCTGGTTCGCTGAAATTACTTTCTTTCTTAATGCCCCGTCTTGGCTGTGTAAAGTTATGCCTCTTGAGATCTCCTCGGTTCTGATTATGATTTTCTGGCTTCTTTCTTTTAGCATACGTATTCACATGTAGAGACTGAGTGGTATACTCTCCCATACTATCGGAAGTTATCCTTTGCGCGTCTTCCCTAGCCGAAATAATCAATCTAAATGTCGCCGGATTTCTTCAATAGATTCTGTGTCCGCTCTCAGTTTCAATTCGTACACTACATCAGAGGGTAACTTTTCCAGGATGAGAAATCTCAGATGGTCATGACCGATATCTTGATTCAATGACTCTAAAATTCTAAGATGCCTTTCAATTTGACTGAAAGTCTCTCTCAGGTCTTTAGTGCTATCTTTGGACGCTTTAGGAACTTTGTGCAACGCAGCATAATGTGCATCTACTATATGACTTTCCTTTCCGTATCTCGTCTTTAAAATAGACACTACTACCTCGTAATTCTTGTTAGTGATTTCTAATCCATCGATGATCCTTTTTGCTTCACCTTTCAGAGAACCCTTGAGATAGGATAGCTTGTCCACATCAGACAAATCTCGGTTTCCTATATTGGAACTGAATTGGTCCCAGAATTGGTGCCATTCTAGTATATCACCAGAAAATACTGCTAACTCGTAATTTCCCGGTCAACGCGATACGACTAGTAGGCGTCGCAGCAGGCGTGGCATTTTCCTTTGCTCCTTTCAACTTGACGCTCAATTCTGCAAAAGCTTCTTCGCCTCTTAATTGTATCTCGCTGAACGAAGTGACCTCTTCTGCATAAGCTCCTAGCTCATTCTCTGACAAACTCTGATTTAATTCCGTTCCAAACCTCTTTACCGCATTATCTAACTTTGTGAGCAATATTTCTAAGTTTCCAGCATTTTTTACATCAATATTATCTTTATATTCTAGAGCTTCTAAGGTAAGTTTATTTATGGTGTTAGCTATAGACTCTAGTCTAGTAAATATTATTCTTTCCATGTTTCTGGAATAAATAAATTCGAAATTTTACACCTTGTATATAATTTTCAGAACCTCATACCCTATATACTCATTAAAGAAAAGAAAAAAAAAATATTTTTTCACCCTGTATATTAAAAAAAAAATATTTTTCACCCTATATATTAGAAAATTTTATTTTTCACCCTGTATAATAAAGGGTTTGTCAGTGCTTGGTACTCTTTAAATAGACAACATACCAAAGACTGACTCTTTTATTTAATTTAAATATTCAATAAGGTGTGAAGAATAATCGACATTTTATAAACCAACATGTTCTCTGAGTTCAAAATTAACAATTAGTATAAGTTTCTTTTATTTAAAAATTCTACTCAAAATAATTTTAAAATCACTCTGTTATAATGTTATGTTGTTACTTATTATCTTTGCTGACGGGTAAAGCAAGTTATTCTTCTTAGTTTAATTTCAAAAGTTTAAGTTTCCTGAAAATATTTCATGCTATGCACTGTTCCCCAGTTGACCCCTTTTTAAATGACATAAAATTTTATTATTGTTTTATTATTTATCCATCAATAAGTAAAACCAACACCATTTGTGTATGCATCCACAAAGGATGTTATATTTCACTTGCATTAACTAAATATTCATTTAAATAAGCATCAAAACAAGTCAAGTAATACTATGGTCAAGTGGGACTATTGTTGCACATGAAATAAACTCATATCAAACACTTTATTTTAAAAACATGTTTATCCGTCAGCTCGCCTTGATTTTCTAAAAATATAATATAGAATTGACTTCCCTACATAATGGACAGAAAATATGTGTACCTTTGTTCCTTCTCAGTAGTTCAGCATTCAACAAAATTTTAAGTTTAAGTAGATATGTGGCCGTCCTTGGTTTGAACTATTTCTATCCGATTACCTGTTTGAAAACATCAATTTTTGGTAAGTAATACCTACATATAGTCTAATGACACAGCTTCACTCTAGCTATACCTTCTATAGAGGAATAACTGTACCAAGAAAAGTATACATGTATACACTACTTCATGACTCAACTCTCTTTGCCTAAAGCACCTCTTAAGAACAACCTTACTGGTTCGTTTGATAGAATATAATTTAGTTCGGCCTCTGCCCCAACTCAGAATTGTAATTATTCTACCTTTTCAACTTGTTGATGACTTCTGCTCATCAATTTCTAGATTCCCATTTCACAACTGGGAACATGCTATGTCTTCAGAAAATTATTACCAGGAAGAACTCCTCCTTGACTGCTACGTACTGTGATTCACATTCCGAGTCAACCTGCAAGTATCGTTTTCAATAAACCACCTACAGCCGCAACTTTGTAAGTTTTTCAACCATGCCGCCAAGTACAAATTTGGCAAGAAAAAATCTGATCAAACTCACCAGCGTTCTCCTTTTTTACATAAACTTATTGAAAATTTTCACTATTGCGATATTTACAAACGATCTTCACTTCCCTGTAAATAATTAAGAATGTTTCAGGTGCAAAAATACTTCAGACAACGAGACACCCGTTTTAACCACACGCCATCTTTAAAGCTTTGAGGATTGTTGTCGGTCATCTCATGACAGCAAATAACTTTTTTACTTCCATATATCCAGTGTAACCGTTTACAATAACATTAGATAAATTAAGTTATTAATTTTACATCACTTATTTCTAAGATTTACACATTTTCCGCTTAGAATCTCATAGAAATACGTTCATTTGTACACTCACAGTAGGCGGTTGACGTCCCGTCCGCTTAAAGGTGAGTATTCATGTTCGATCGAAAATAAAGCCAAATATGCATCGTATTTCAAGATTGCCAATTTTATTCATACAAAATTCTAAACAATGCAAGTATATTCGTTTCATAATCATTCAAATATCTGTAAGGAATTCTCAAATCCTTCTTTGTTTACGAGCCGTGAGACATATTATACTAGTTTTCTCTAAATAATTTTCTCGTTTAAATTTTGCGCTTTTGGGTTACTTTCATAGACATTTTTTGTAAGGGAACAATACCAATAACATCCTCGAGATGTCGCTGTTAACCTGTTTGTGAAAATAGAGGTATGATATTGTAACTTTAGAAAATAGATAGTACTACCAAGAGAAAGTTTGCCAATTTGCCTTGAGTTCTTCTTGATGGGGATTCTTCATATCCCAGCACCTCCACCATGTCGCGGCGGGTGCAGACCCTGTGTGCATCCTAGATTTAACTAACTTTATATGTTTAGATGAGACCAAATTACTATTAAGATAAGTTGCTTCGCTCTACTGAATCTAGCACACAAGGCCCCCGGGCGATATACTGAAGCTACTTACTTGGCAAACCTTCTCTGATAACACTGTGCGGTGTATTCTCTGTCTAGGATGATTTGGTATCGTTCCCCTCCTCATCTCATTTCCTTTCACACCTGTAAATAGTAATATACCCATTAAACCTGGGCTAAGTACATCCTATAATATTACACAAGTTCGCGTTACTGTTTTAACTATGCATTTATGCTTCCCTTTGGAAGCCTCAATAAACTCTTTACTTATTTTGACTCTCTCAGCCATCATTATCATTATTGTTATTATTATTATTATCACTTTGTCTAAATACTATTGCCACCTTTTAGTATAGAATCTCACACGCTGGAGCACGACCGGCCGGCTCGCGACCAGCGTTGTATAAACTTGCCTGGAGAATGTCCGTCACCTCAGGACGGCCCACCTCCAGCGCCTTAACATCATTTACATTAACAAACTCAATAATGAGAAGACGGACCTGGAACCCGCAGTTTCCATTCCGTTTCCTCCTGATATACATCTTTCATGTTCTCCGTGCCCGTCGACACCAGTGCCCGTCGGCACTTCTTAGATTTAGCCATTGACACGCAGCCTCCGGCTATGGTGGGGCCACCACCATCATCCCATGATTTAGGGATCTTGCCCATGATTTAGGGAATGCGGTGCGCAATAGTATTACTAGTTATTTAAACAATTATCTTAGTAGACTAAGTACTTAGCTGCAATGCCCTCGGCGCTGCCACAGTCTCCGGCTCGTCTTCCTCACGATTACACTGGTTTGGATATACTTTTCATCTTCATGTGTTCACACTATACCGACATTTTACTAGGCGTGGGTTTGCGGAAGTATCAAGTTGTCTGAATTGTACTTTGGTTGCCTACACTGTTTCAGTGTTGCCATTTATCGTTAGGCTTAGTTCACATTTATCATTAGGTTTAGTTTACATATTTACATTTGGATTATTAGGAACATCGCGATACCTTCTTTCGCGACACTCCCGACGACGACAGAAGTTACATAGTCTCCATTAGTCTACGCGTCCACTCTCGAATTTTTTCACGAGCTTTCATAGACGCGTCTCTTACACCTTTCACTTCTTCTGTTTGTGCTCTTTCATTTATATTAATGTTTTCAGAATTGCTCTCTTCGTTATTACTTTCAGCGTGTATGGACTGAATATCTTCTTCTGCGGTAAGTATGTTATGAGGTATTTGGTTTTCTATTTCTGTTGTATTTATGTGTTTCTTTTCTGTTTCAGGTTGGTCAACGTTTACTTCATCAGGTCTTGGAGCGGTGGAAATATCTTCAGTAGGTACGATTGTGTCGAATCTTTCTAACAGAGGTAAGTCATACGATGTTGGTGTTATGTCTTCATTTTCAAATTCAAATACAACCTTTTCTCTTTCAGGTACTTCATCATCAACTTCCAATGGGTACAGATGAGCGATAGAACGTGTGAATTCCGTATCATTCACTTTTATCTGTGCCACCCTACATTGACCGTCGACTCCCCTTAACAGAGATGTAATCTTCCCTACTTTCCAGTTTTCTCTGTTCTTCGTATCTCCTTTGATTTGCACTATGTCTCCCACTTTAGGAATTTCTTTTTGAATCACTCTTGGTTCTTTTAGAGCATGACGATATCTTTCTCTTAAACTCGGTAGATATTGGTCTACGAACATTCTTCTAAATTCTTTCAACATATTCTGTCCTATCTTCCAACCTTCTACCAGGTTTTGTTTCGTCATTGTGCCTTCTTGTGGAAATTCAGCATCTGATGGTGTAGTCACAATGTTCTTGCTTAATGTTAAAAAATCTGAAAGTCTAAGAATATCTTCTAAATCGGATCCTACACAAGTTAATGGTCTTGTGTTTATTACAGCCTCTATTTCCTTTATAATGGTATTAAGTTGAGTATCCTTTAATAAGGTTTTTGTAAGTGTTCTCTTGAGACAATGTTTAACTAGTTCAACTAGTCTTTCACAAAATCCTCCGTGCCACGGAGCTAGTTGTGGAATGAATTTCCAGTCTATTTCGTTAGTGATGCAGTAGTTGCTGGATAATACTTCTGCAGTCAGTTTGAACTGTAGTGCGTTATCTGAAACTATTCTAGCTGGAATGCCTCTGCACGATATAAATCTCCGCAGTGCTAATAAACATTCTTCGGCGGTAAGATCTCTAACTACTTCTAGGTGTACTGCACGTACTGCCAAACAAGTGAATAGACATATCCAACGTTTTGCTATTTTATCATCTGATTTTACTTGAAGAGGACCCAAATAATCCATACCGGTATATGTAAATGGTGAACTATAATTCACTCTCTCCTTTGGAAGTGCAGGAGGTGGTGGTAGTTTAAACGGACCTCCTCCATGTTTAACACAACTTGGACATTTTCTAAGTATCTTCTTAACTTGACTTCTCCCTTGAGGAATCCAATATGACAATCTTATCAGACTTAGAGTGTGGTTAACATCTACATGATAATTCTTCTTATGTGTTTCTAAGATCACTGTGTTAGTGAACTCACAGTCTTTCGGAATTAATATTGGATATCTTTTATCGTAGGACCACTCAGCATTTTGTAACCTTCCTTTACACCGCAGAATACCGTCGACGTCAGTTAAAAACATTTAAGTTTCTCTTTAGATTTGTATCTTTACCTTCTACTTCCTCTGGAAAATGTTTTTCTTGAATTCTCTTTATTTTTTGTACGTATGATAGTGTATCGTCTTCACAACTCTCTGTGGAATCCTTTCTTAACCCTTCATCGGAATCGCATTGTTGTCTCTGTTGATGTAGCGTTGATTCTTCACCAGTGAGACTCGTGAGACCCTCCCCAACGGAAGAAAAATGTTGATCCACAGAAGATTGTGCAGCATTCAATGCACTCTCATCTTGTGCGAGTAGAGATGTTTCATTCCTTCTGCTCTTCTTTCAGCAAAAAGTCTGGTCCGGATAACCATTTACTTTTGGTTTCCTCGGAATCCGTAGGTCTTGTTGCTACATCAGCTGGATTCAACTCTGTTGGTACATATCTTATAGTTGCTGTTACATTTCCCTTTATCTCATTTATCCTCCTAGCTACGAATGGTGATAATAGTTTGTTACTATAGTACCAGTCGATTACTATTTGGCTATCTGACCATATAGTGTTCTTCTTTGGACTGAGATCTAGAAACTTGTTTACATACTTCAGCAGTCTACTACCAATCAGAACTCCTAGTAATTCGAGCATTGGAATCTTCAAATTGTCTTGATCTTTGATGGGTACTAATCTTGATTTCCCTATCACAAAACTTAGCTCTTTTCCGTTGGAAATGTATACAACGGCTGCGTATGCCTTAGTCGATGCGTCTGTAAAAGCGTGTAACTGAATGTCTTCATTACTCGTTTGACTAAAATATCTCCTGGGTAAAATAATATGTTTTGTTTTTTCTAATTGTTCTCTTATTGCCAGCCATTCTTTAGTGAGCTCATCCGTTAAAGGTGTATCCCATTTAAATTTGTTTATCCATAGGTTTTGCAATAGGAGTTTTGCCGGTAGTAGATCCGGTGCAGCGTATCCGCACGGATCATACACTGATGCTATGTTCTTCAATATTTCCCTTTTTGTACTAGCCTTTGTAATTTGTTTTGGCCTGAGACTAATAGTATCCTTTTCTGTATTCCAATTCAAACCTAGCACTTTCACTTTCCTGTCTTGACAAACATCTGCAGGATTTATTTCCTTTAAGAATTGTTCAGAGTTCGAACTCCATTCACGAAGATTCATTGAAATTTCCTCGAACGCGAGCTTGCACGCCTCATACATTTCAGTTGCTTCCCGGACGGAGTCCGTTCCTGTCACTAAATTGTCCACATATATGTCGTTCACTACTCTTTTTAGAACTTCTTCGCCGGAACGCAGCAGATGATGCTTCAACGTAGCATTCAATAGGAATGGGCTTGATATCACTCCAAACGGAACGCGACAAAAGCGTAAGTGAAGAATATTATCATCAGTAGCCGCTCTTTCTATATATCCTTTAGCCATAAGAATCTAGTTACGTCTTTGTCTTTCTCGTTCAGAGCAATTTGTAAGAATGCCTTCTCCACGTCCGCTGTTATTCCTACTTGATGTGAACTGAATCTTATTAGCATTCCCGTCAAGTCTTCTAACATAAGTGGACCACAATGTAAACACTCATTTAGGCTTTTACTATTCTTTGTTTTTGCTGATGCGTCTTATACGATGCGCGTAGGTTTTCCGGGGTTACTTACTCCATGATGTGGTAAGTAATGTATAGGATGATTTACCTCAACATGATCCTTTTCTTGGTCGGGTACCTGTTCTATAATCCCTTTTGCTAGTTGTTCTCGTAACGTAATATCATATGATTTCAATGCTTCTAAATCCATCCTCTTTAGTAAATTCACTAGTCTGCCTATTGCAAGACCGTAATTGGTCTCCAGTTCAGGTGGATATTCAATCCACGGCCCGCTGACAGTGTAACGAACATCTACTATTTCTATGGTTTCATTAAACTGATTGATGACTTCTTCGTCTCTAGTTGTTTTTGGTGAATCACATATTCCAATGGACTCTAGTTCCCATAAACATTTGATATTTTCATTACATAACGGAAGATCAGGTGGAGTCAGTTTGTTTTCTATTCCTTGAAAGTAAGTTATTACAGACAGTGTATCCATCTCCTTAGTTTTGGTCCTACCAGACAGAATGTAGCCAAATTTAGACTCGATCAAGAACAAATTATTTTCCAGTTGGATTTTCTTCCCAAGAATAAATGAGAAATAGAAATCGTTTCCAATTAGAACGTCTACTTTGGGTGCCAGTGAACCGTCATCGGCTAGAATTAGATTTTCCTTTTCTTTGCCTATGTTTATATCTGAATGAGGAACTCCATGTGATATGTGTAGGAGAACGTTTGCTTCTATGCACAGGATGTTATTTGTTCTTGTTTGCAACTGTAGTTTAACTACTGGACTTCTGATTACTTGAGGAGTTTTAGCGCCAAATGTGAAAACTGATAGAGTGTCCTCCTCTTCTATAGGAAGATCCAGTTTAGATGCCAATTCTTGTGTTATGTATGTTCGCTGGCTGCCGGAGTCCAACAAAACTCGACAATTTTCCTTTGTAGAATCATCACCTTCTCTCTGAGCTTCCACTATTGCCGTCTGCAATATTGTGGAGCTAATGGCATTAACATGAAGTGTTGTGACATTTTCAGACTTAGATACCTTCTTCTCCGGGCAAAGTGCTCGATTATGACTGTTAGTCCTTTTACAATGAAAGCAGAAAATGGTTCTCTTACAATCATACGTTCTGTGACCGAGGTCCAGGCAAAGGTAACACCTGTTCTTTAATTTTTCCTTCCTTTCCTTTATGGTCTTGAATTTATTGCATTGATCATTATAGTGTGAGTCTTGACAGAAAATACATTGCAACCTTTTCTTCTTACTTTGTGGCGCATTTCTATCATTCTCATTTCCCTGGAACCTTCTTCTTATTGGTTGTTTATTGTGACCATGGTATTTGTGAGATGGTCCTGGTTCGCTGAAATTACTTTCTTTCTTAATGCCCCGTCTTGGCTGTGTAAAGTTATGCCTCTTGAGATCTCCTCGGTTCTGATTATGATTTTCTGGCTTCTTTCTTTTAGCATACGTATTCACATGTAGAGACTGAGTGGTATACTCTCCCATACTATCGGAAGTTATCCTTTGCGCGTCTTCCCTAGCCGAAATAATCAATCTAAATGTCGCCGGATTTCTTCAATAGATTCTGTGTCCGCTCTCAGTTTCAATTCGTACACTACATCAGAGGGTAACTTTTCCAGGATGAGAAATCTCAGATGGTCATGACCGATATCTTGATTCAATGACTCTAAAATTCTAAGATGCCTTTCAATTTGACTGAAAGTCTCTCTCAGGTCTTTAGTGCTATCTTTGGACGCTTTAGGAACTTTGTGCAACGCAGCATAATGTGCATCTACTATATGACTTTCCTTTCCGTATCTCGTCTTTAAAATAGACACTACTACCTCGTAATTCTTGTTAGTGATTTCTAATCCATCGATGATCCTTTTTGCTTCACCTTTCAGAGAACCCTTGAGATAGGATAGCTTGTCCACATCAGACAAATCTCGGTTTCCTATATTGGAACTGAATTGGTCCCAGAATTGGTGCCATTCTAGTATATCACCAGAAAATACTGCTAACTCGTAATTTCCCGGTCAACGCGATACGACTAGTAGGCGTCGCAGCAGGCGTGGCATTTTCCTTTGCTCCTTTCAACTTGACGCTCAATTCTGCAAAAGCTTCTTCGCCTCTTAATTGTATCTCGCTGAACGAAGTGACCTCTTCTGCATAAGCTCCTAGCTCATTCTCTGACAAACTCTGATTTAATTCCGTTCCAAACCTCTTTACCGCATTATCTAACTTTGTGAGCAATATTTCTAAGTTTCCAGCATTTTTTACATCAATATTATCTTTATATTCTAGAGCTTCTAAGGTAAGTTTATTTATGGTGTTAGCTATAGACTCTAGTCTAGTAAATATTATTCTTTCCATGTTTCTGGAATAAATAAATTCGAAATTTTACACCTTGTATATAATTTTCAGAACCTCATACCCTATATACTCATTAAAGAAAAGAAAAAAAAAATATTTTTTCACCCTGTATATTAAAAAAAAAATATTTTTCACCCTATATATTAGAAAATTTTATTTTTCACCCTGTATAATAAAGGGTTTGTCAGTGCTTGGTACTCTTTAAATAGACAACATACCAAAGACTGACTCTTTTATTTAATTTAAATATTCAATAAGGTGTGAAGAATAATCGACATTTTATAAACCAACATGTTCTCTGAGTTCAAAATTAACAATTAGTATAAGTTTCTTTTATTTAAAAATTCTACTCAAAATAATTTTAAAATCACTCTGTTATAATGTTATGTTGTTACTTATTATCTTTGCTGACGGGTAAAGCAAGTTATTCTTCTTAGTTTAATTTCAAAAGTTTAAGTTTCCTGAAAATATTTCATGCTATGCACTGTTCCCCAGTTGACCCCTTTTTAAATGACATAAAATTTTATTATTGTTTTATTATTTATCCATCAATAAGTAAAACCAACACCATTTGTGTATGCATCCACAAAGGATGTTATATTTCACTTGCATTAACTAAATATTCATTTAAATAAGCATCAAAACAAGTCAAGTAATACTATGGTCAAGTGGGACTATTGTTGCACATGAAATAAACTCATATCAAACACTTTATTTTAAAAACATGTTTATCCGTCAGCTCGCCTTGATTTTCTAAAAATATAATATAGAATTGACTTCCCTACATAATGGACAGAAAATATGTGTACCTTTGTTCCTTCTCAGTAGTTCAGCATTCAACAAAATTTTAAGTTTAAGTAGATATGTGGCCGTCCTTGGTTTGAACTATTTCTATCCGATTACCTGTTTGAAAACATCAATTTTTGGTAAGTAATACCTACATATAGTCTAATGACACAGCTTCACTCTAGCTATACCTTCTATAGAGGAATAACTGTACCAAGAAAAGTATACATGTATACACTACTTCATGACTCAACTCTCTTTGCCTAAAGCACCTCTTAAGAACAACCTTACTGGTTCGTTTGATAGAATATAATTTAGTTCGGCCTCTGCCCCAACTCAGAATTGTAATTATTCTACCTTTTCAACTTGTTGATGACTTCTGCTCATCAATTTCTAGATTCCCATTTCACAACTGGGAACATGCTATGTCTTCAGAAAATTATTACCAGGAAGAACTCCTCCTTGACTGCTACGTACTGTGATTCACATTCCGAGTCAACCTGCAAGTATCGTTTTCAATAAACCACCTACAGCCGCAACTTTGTAAGTTTTTCAACCATGCCGCCAAGTACAAATTTGGCAAGAAAAAATCTGATCAAACTCACCAGCGTTCTCCTTTTTTACATAAACTTATTGAAAATTTTCACTATTGCGATATTTACAAACGATCTTCACTTCCCTGTAAATAATTAAGAATGTTTCAGGTGCAAAAATACTTCAGACAACGAGACACCCGTTTTAACCACACGCCATCTTTAAAGCTTTGAGGATTGTTGTCGGTCATCTCATGACAGCAAATAACTTTTTTACTTCCATATATCCAGTGTAACCGTTTACAATAACATTAGATAAATTAAGTTATTAATTTTACATCACTTATTTCTAAGATTTACACATTTTCCGCTTAGAATCTCATAGAAATACGTTCATTTGTACACTCACAGTAGGCGGTTGACGTCCCGTCCGCTTAAAGGTGAGTATTCATGTTCGATCGAAAATAAAGCCAAATATGCATCGTATTTCAAGATTGCCAATTTTATTCATACAAAATTCTAAACAATGCAAGTATATTCGTTTCATAATCATTCAAATATCTGTAAGGAATTCTCAAATCCTTCTTTGTTTACGAGCCGTGAGACATATTATACTAGTTTTCTCTAAATAATTTTCTCGTTTAAATTTTGCGCTTTTGGGTTACTTTCATAGACATTTTTTGTAAGGGAACAATACCAATAACATCCTCGAGATGTCGCTGTTAACCTGTTTGTGAAAATAGAGGTATGATATTGTAACTTTAGAAAATAGATAGTACTACCAAGAGAAAGTTTGCCAATTTGCCTTGAGTTCTTCTTGATGGGGATTCTTCATATCCCAGCACCTCCACCATGTCGCGGCGGGTGCAGACCCTGTGTGCATCCTAGATTTAACTAACTTTATATGTTTAGATGAGACCAAATTACTATTAAGATAAGTTGCTTCGCTCTACTGAATCTAGCACACAAGGCCCCCGGGCGATATACTGAAGCTACTTACTTGGCAAACCTTCTCTGATAACACTGTGCGGTGTATTCTCTGTCTAGGATGATTTGGTATCGTTCCCCTCCTCATCTCATTTCCTTTCACACCTGTAAATAGTAATATAACCATTAAACCTGGGCTAAGTACATCCTATAATATTACACAAGTTCGCGTTACTGTTTTAACTATGCATTTATGCTTCCCTTTGGAAGCCTCAATAAACTCTTTACTTATTTTGACTCTCTCAGCCATCATTATCATTATTGTTATTATTATTATTATCACTTTGTCTAAATACTATTGCCACCTTTTAGTATAGAATCTCACACGCTGGAGCACGACCGGCCGGCTCGCGACCAGCGTTGTATGAACTTGCCTGGAGAATGTCCGTCACCTCAGGACGGCCCACCTCCAGCGCCTTAACATCATTTACATTAACAAACTCAATAATGAGAAGACGGACCTGGAACCCGCAGTTTCCATTCCGTTTCCTCCTGATATACATCTTTCATGTTCTCCGTGCCCGTCGACACCAGTGCCCGTCAGCACTTCTTAGATTTAGCCATTGACACGCAGCCTCCGGCTATGGTGGGGCCACCACCATCATCCCATGATTTAGGGATCTTGCCCATGATTTAGGGCATGCGGTGCGCAATAGTATTACTAGTTATTTAAACAATTATCTTAGTAGACTAAGTACTTAGCTGCAATGCCCTCGGCGCTGCCACAGTCTCCGGCTCGTCTTCCTCACGATTACACTGGTTTGGATATACTTTTCATCTTCATGTGTTCACACTATACCGACATTTTACTAGGCGTGGGTTTGCGGAAGTATCAAGTTGTCTGAATTGTACTTTGGTTGCCTACACTGTTTCAGTGTTGCCATTTATCGTTAGGCTTAGTTCACATTTATCGTTAGGTTTAGTTTACATATTTACATTTGGATTATTAGGAACATCGCGATACCTTCTTTCGCGACATGCCCAGTTTCGCGTTGAAGTTCCCCATTACAACAGTAAAATAGGTTTTGGAAGTATGTATGGCTCTACTTACGTCCTCATACATTTCCTCCACCTCTTCATCCGGGTGTTTCGAGGTCGGTGCATATACCTGTATGACCTTCAGCGAATACCTCTTGGATATTCTGAGTATAAGGTATATTACCCTGCTCGACACACTCTCGATTGTCTCGATATTGTTGACGAGGGACTTGTGAACGAGGAACCTAACACCACCTTGTGACTTTCGTTGGTTGCCTTCCCGGTAGTAGAGCAGGTTTCCGGACTGCAGAGTTATCGTGTCCTCGCCCTCTCTACGGACTTCTGATAAACCCATTATGTCCCAGTGTAACCTGCTCATTTCTTCCTCCAGCTCGAGCAACTTCTCATCTGTCCTCAGTGTACACGTGTTGTACGTTACCAGGGCCAGTTGTCGTCGGGGGTGGCAGCGCGAGCGCCTCCGGGGATTCTTAGCACCCCCTGCCCCGCCGTTACCGTGACCACTACCAAAGTCAGGTATAGCGGGGCTACCGGAGACTGGGGGCCTGGTTTTATTGTGTACTTCCATTTGAGGGGATATTGCCAATACTCGCCACGCTTGGCAGGCGGGTTGGCGAGCGCAGAGACGCAGCCCCTTGCAGCTGTGACACTGCTGCCCGTCACAGTCCAACATTTAGCTGCGCCTTACATTGGATGGTTATACCGCCATCGGTCGGTCGGTCGCCAGAGCCTCGTCTGTATAAACAGGACGCACCACGTGAAGGTGAGGTTGGCTTGCAGCTTATTGGTCTTGGTCAAGCTCCCTTACGTCCCGACACATATGACATTAATAATGGCCGCCTAACGAACAGTGTGACCAGATTAAATTTTACGAAAATACGAAAAAAAAAACTTTTGTCACCTCAAAAAAATACTGAAATATACCGACTAACATAGGACAAATGTACCAATAAAAATACTGATTTTTCTTAACACGTTTTAAATTCCGGAATTTGTTCCCACTTAGCTAAATAACTTTGCTAAAACCTTGACATGCTGCCCGGTCCGGCGGACAGTCCGGATGAATGCAACTAACTAAATATAAACAACGAAAATCAATTACGTTCTATTTATATGATGACAAAAACATCTCCTATTTTGGGGGAGTTCCCGAATTATCGAAAGAAACTCCTCAAAGATTAAGTCGAATGCAGAAGAGACAATCATTTGACTTCTTCACTTGAACCGCATTAGACGATTTTATACTAGTAATAAAGTATCTTTTAACAATTCATGCAACTGAAAAATTAAAAACTAGACGATATTTTGAAAATTACAGATAAACTAGCGGTCCGTCCCAAATTCTTCCGGATAGGCTGATATCCATAAAACATAACGAATTTGAATGTATGCAATCTGAAAATAACGCTCTATCTAAAAGTGCAACCGCATTAAAATCGGTCCAGCAGTTGTAAAGTTTTAAGCGAACATACATTCTGCAAGTCTGATTTATTACTATGTATTGATTGATAATTGTAAATGTCGTGTTACAATACTACAACGTCGGCAACGGCCGTCTTTCTTGTCATATCTGTAACTTACTCATCTTTGCTCATAGATAACATGTATAAGTATAAACTAAATCCGGGAAAGTCCCTAATATTCGCATTCCGGGGAATTCCGCAAACATTGTCGCAAAGACGCTCACTCACTACGGTGTTACCATAACTTCAACCAAAACATAGGGCAAGTGACCCGGTTGTGGCCACCGACCCCTTTGTGGCCATTTAGAACTTCAAATCGTTATAACTAAGGCAAAGACAAATATATTACTCTATGGTTTACGGGATTAAAAATATCTAATATTGGCAACACTGATACCGTTGACAACTTTGATGCATCAAACTTCACTTCAATCCAACAAGTCATTATTTTTTTACGAGCGTCAATTGTTATAAGTCTTAGCAAAAAGGCTAAGGTGAGCGGGTGAGTAATCAATCATTATTTTTAAAATCCTTCTTATTTTTTTTTAATGTTTATGTTAATCTTTCATAGAGAATACACTGTCTAAGTGGTACTAATGATATTTTATCGCTATTTGTTTATTAGGTGAGGTTTTGAGAGGTGGCCTCTAATGGAGCCAAAATGAATGAATTTTCCCATCTTTGGCCACATGACTGGCCAAAAGTGGTGCTCGTAGAACCCCACTTTTGGCCATTTAGTTTTTATCGTGATTTTTCCACCTAATTACTTAGCTATTTTGATATAAGTAATCTATTCATTTTCAGAGTTACGATTATAATCCCTCCATCGAAACCAAATACTAAAAAAATCGGTGTCGTGAAAAGAAAATTGTTCCGGTACTCACCGCATAAAATAACATTAGCGTTGAACGCAATAAAGAATGAGATGCCCGTTGCCACTATGTTGCCACTGCTTGTAGAGATTTTCACGTACCTCGAACGACTTTGCGTCACAAAATTTCTGGAAAAGCGCCTGAAACTTCTGGACATGTAGGGTCAGTTCTTGGAAGACAAATAGAAAACGAACTTGTCATATGGACCAAAGATTGCGCTCGCGCTGGATTTTCTATCAACAAGGAAGGTTTACTGGATTCTGTTAATAAAATTGTTGTGAAAGGCCAAATTGCTACACCTTTTATAAATGATAGACCTTCAAGATCCCGGTTCGATGGATTTATGGCGAGACATCCTGATTTGAGCCAAAAACATGCCGAGTATATTAATAAAGCTCGTGCCTTAATAACTGAAGATAAATTTGGGAACTGGTTCCAAGAAATTTCTTCATTGCTCGGTGATGAAAATTTAAAGATTTAGAAAACAGCTTTTTTTCTAGCTCCAAAAGGATCTCTTGCGATGGCTGAAAAGGGACAACATGTTTACGATACATCAAAAAACAGCGATAAAGAAAATATAACTACCCTATATACTGTCAATGCCGCTGGTGAATATGCACCTCCTTTAACTATTTACAAATACAAAAGAATGAGTTTTGAAGTTCTTGACAATGCACCAAATGTATGGGGAGTTGGTAAAATCAATAAAGGATGGATGACGGGCGAATTTTTCTATGAATATGTGGCAAACGTCTTCATTCCTTACCTGAAAGAAAAAGAAATTGAATTACCAATAATGTTGTTTCTTGACGGCCACAAGTCCGATCTGACTATGCATCTTAGCGAATTGTGTAGGGAAAATGGCATTATAGTTATTGCTCTTGTCCCAAATACAACTCATATGTTGCAACCTTTGGACGTTGCTGTATTTTACCCATTGAAACAGAATTGGCATCAGATGGTCAAAAAGTGGCGCATTGAAAACGATGGACAAGAAATCACAAAATTTTCTTTGCCATCTGCTCCGCAAAGTTTACTCCTTGATAACAAAGATAAGTTTGCAAAAAATGTGCAAATAGAATTTCAGATATGTGGTTTATTTCCATTTAGTGCTGACTTTGTCAAACCGACACGAAGTTGCTATTTCTGAATCCAGCTACATTTCATACCTGGAAAGTAAAATCGTCCCAAACATAATACATGAAAGACTTTTGTACTACATTTATTTCTGGTAAAGACTGGGAAGGAAACAAGGAGGCATCAATGTTATATGATATATGACTACCTTTCAAAAATGATACTACTGCTACAATGTCACAACCCACCTTGGCATCTTATGATATTGAAAATGCCGTCAGAGAAACGCCTTCACCATCGCTTATCATGGATGATAATATATCAAGGAACCAAGAGTACATTCATGACATACTGACATTGAAAACGAAGATACCTCCTCCAGTACTTCTCTTGCAGCAAAAGAGCCATCAGAAGGGCCAGGTCCATCTTCCGTTTATCCTGCTATCGACATTCAAGACTCGGAAAATATAAACAACTCCCACAAAACTTCGGCTGCGGAAAAAGAACCATCAGAAGAGCCAAGTCTATCTTCGGGCAAGTCTGTTACAGATGTTCAAGACTCTTTACATTCGGATCAAGTGAAAAACACACTAATTAAAACCACATCTTCAAAGGATTTAAAAATCTGTAATCAAAAGGATATTACAGCAGAAGAACCAGGACCATCTTCTAGCTATTCTGATACAGATGTTCTAGACTCACAAAACAAAGACAACCCCTACAATACCTGCCTTACGGCTAAACCCCCTGCAATAATTACCCTTCAAACAGTTAGAGATTTCAGTGAAAGATTGTTTTTTGTACCCAGGAAAAGTAATACCAAAAATACTAGAAAAGCAATGTATGTCCCTTCCGTTATCACGTCGAATAAATGGCGGGATATTATGAAGGCAGCTGAAAAAGAAAAATCAGAAAAACTATCTAAGAAAAAAAAATAAACCAGGAAATAGAAAAGAAGAAATATATAAAAAAGAAAGATGAAGAAGAAAGTGTGTAGAATAATCATAAATGATGATGATGGTAGCGATTCAAATGATGAAAAATGGATAGAAGAAAACAAAATGCCAAAAAAAGATCTAAAACGAAAAATAAAACGTTCTAAGACTGATGACACAAGTTCCGAATCAGAGTTGCCTCTAATCAGTTAGCAAAATTTAGGAAACAATAAAATGTGCGATGAAAACTTAAAAGTAGGATTAAGAAAACTTATCTAGACTGGTCAATAGATATCTACCTCGTATAGTTTAATGTTGATCTCCTTAATCCCTCAAGCGTATGTGAACGAGACACAATGCAAATTCTATTGTTATGCGGTTGCCTGCAACCGCTCGGGTGTTGAAGCATTAATTGTAATTTTAATTCAAGCTGAGATATTATATTTCATATTTGTCGTCAATATTATGTTAGCTGTTTTTCTCTCAATAAAGACTGTTGGTCGTAAAATATGCGATTTTCGAATAAACTCTTTATTACTTTGAATTACCTGCTTTTTATTTTTGATGAATTTTGATGGCCAGAACTGGCACATGACTGTGGCCAGAAATGGGGTAATTCTGGCCAGAAATGGCACAAATTCCCATTTTTTTTCTTTTCTTCAGTATCATTGTTTCATTGAATCATTATGAAAAAAAATGTATCCTTAGGCTAGCTAGATTGATATATATTTAATAACTTTTTACAAGAAATATGTCCGTGATAACAAAAACTGTAAAATGATATAGCCTCAAAGTCTACAAAACTCTTAAAATGGCCAAAACCGGGTCACCTGCCCTATCCAAAAATACTGACTGCCAGCAATATACCTGATAATATACTGATGTTCGGAAAAATCGATAAAATATACTGAAAAAGTATTAAAATACTGAATCTGGTCACACTGCCAACGAAAATAAAAAGTGTGACCAGTTGTTAAATTATTTCACACGTTTTTTTTAGTGGTATACTTTGCCATCACGCACACAAAGAAAATTAAGCATGTGTGCAGGGTCAACATAACGTCCATACAAAATAATAGATCCAGAGCTGGAATTGTGTAAAGCAATCGTATTCATTTGACAGTTCATAACGTACGGTTTGATCTGTCAAACCCTTTGTTCTTTACCGTTTGACAGATCATACCGTACGTTTTGAACTGTCAAATGAATACGATTGCTTTACACAATCGCACCCCAGATCTAGTACTTATGTAAGAGACGAAAGGCGATGTCGCGGAACAGGGTGTTCTTAAAAAATAATATTTTTTTTGTTAGGAAAAATAAAAACGTAAACGGGCCAGTTTTCAAAATAAATAATTATTGGGACCTCTTTCTATGTTATTGTTTGATGCTGTGTTAAAATATTATCACTTAAAACGAGGTAACCTTATTTAACTGGTTCACTCAACATAAAAATACATAATTTGTAGGGTATACAGAAACAATCATTTAACATCTACCTACTTCGTACTTAATTATAGATCAGCGCTTCCACCCACAGTCCGGCGCTGGTCGTGTTACTATGCGAACGTATGTCACGTGATGTCGCCACAAACACTTTACAGCATTCGTGGTCACGGGTGGACTAAAGCTGGAAACACATTATCGGACGCGGCTTACGGACGCGGCTGTAAGCCGCGACTTAAAGGTACCATTCTAGGTAATGAATGTACACTGAGCCGTTCAAACTATCGGACGTAAGTCGCGGACGTAACCTTGGGCTGACCTTCAGCTTTCGGACGTCCGACAGCAATCTGGCACGCCGGATGTTTCTGTTCGCCGAAAACGTCCGCAGACGATATGCACGGGGTGCAGGACGCGTCCTTGTGTTAGAAGGACGCGGTCCACACGAAAGCTAGCACGCGTTTCGAAATGGATGAACGATTCATATATTGTGTTCGCATGCAACTGAGAATTTCTTTAAAACACAAGGTTTATACTCTGATTTTTAAACCTGTCAATCTGCTTCGAGAACTGCGAGAACTGCGCGAAACTATCATAAGACAAACGCGCGCGTGGCCTCGACTCTGTCTGGTACCAAGCGCCCGCCATCGGGCGGGCCGCGCAATTTACAAAAATATAAATATCTCGCGGTAGAAATGAGCTATCATCATTTTGTAAACGGGTATTTGTTGTTTATTGTATTAACTACCACACTGTTTTACTAAATATAACGTTACTGAAATATTTTTATTAATACTGAGGCGATAAAGAAGGTAGCGCGGGAAAAAACATGACTCATCGTATTTATAATAAATGTTTACGTTATAAATTTTCAATTATACCTTCAAATACCTCGAAACAAAGCTAAAACGAAATATTTTTCATATAAATAAAATTACTTATCACCATAGAACAAATTTTATAAATACAGGATAAATAAAAATCATAATAACTACATTTCAGTACATGGGGTCTATTCACAAGACCCACCTTCTAAAAACTAGTCGGAACACCCAACTTTTTGGTATCTATGGATTGCTCATTTTACCGTCTAAATGTTAAAGACTTCCCAGTATTCAATTGTCTGCACCACATAGCTAAATCATCGATTTAAAATCGACTACGCAACCGATCCCCATATGGGGAGAGTAATACGTGACGCTAACAGTACAGGGAACCCGATATGGGGACAGTAAGGCGCTACGACTGCTGCGAATGTGAAAATGAACCCCATATGGGGAGAGTAAGGGCGAGAGGGATAGACCAAAATGACATTTGGTGGGTGACCACTTTTTCGTAATTTAAAAACAGTGTTGTTCCTAAATAATCGAAAAATTCAATTGTCTACCATTATTAAATAGTAGTAGCTTAAATTTATGTTGACTATATTAGCTATAAATAAAACCTGTTTTAAGTTATGTTTCCTACAATTATCATCATTATTTCTAAATCATTTAATGAAAGTATAAAAAAAAACAAAATACGTACAAATCATAGAAAAATATTGCCATTGCAAGTAAACAGGGTTAAATTGTTTACTCATTAGAAGCAAATATATTTATTACGTCTCTTTACAGCCATATATAGCAACGTTTTACGTGTATTATTTCTCCAAATTAGTAAAATCACATTATTAAACACTCGGATCACAAGTTCAATTAATCGCACACGATTCAATTGGTACATCACTATTGCACTACGCTTGCAACATTAAAAAATAAAAAGTGCGATTGGAGCTGTCATTTTGGTCTAAAATATCCAATTAAAAATCTCTGTTCTGCTCTGTTCATCTGTGGCACAGATGAATAACATGACCAGTGGCACAGATTAGTAAGAGTATCATCTGTGGGGAAAAAATCGCTGGTACTCCACTCACTGCAAAACAAAATTATTTATTTTTGGAAAAAAATAAGATTTATCATTTTACTTTATTTAAATCAATTATTATAGTAGCGTGGTCGTCATCTCAATTGTTTTGATCCAATATCTTGAAGGTTAAATAGATTTTAAATGTGGAAAGTGGATACCTACTGAAAAACCAACGAAATCATAATGAAACTTTACTCTTTGTAGGTTGAAACATCATGCCGAAGAAATTCACTGGAGAAAATAGTAAAGCGGTAGCAGCTCGGCAGCGGAAAGAGGATGCCAAGCAGGAGAAAGATCAAAAATTGAAGAAGATAATAGAGGATTCCCAATGGGAAGATAATGATGACAAACTTAAGAAAAAACAACAGAAAAAGGTATGTCATATTGCTGTAATTTTAAGTTAAACTAAACATTTCTCTCATAAATTCCCTTTAGATTAACATTATGTATGATCTATCTATCAGGATGAACAAGAAAAGAAACGTCTTGAACAGCTCCAAAAGAAAGCAGAAGCAAAGGCATTGCTAGAAAAGGAGATGGAATCTATCAAAGTTGCCGCCAAGGCGGCACCGCCACCACCAAAGGTCACTCGAGCACAGATTTCTCAGGTCAGAGAGAAGGTTGTGAGGGCAGAACCAGTAAAACCAGTGGTAAGAAGCTTAATGTTTTTAATTTCTACCTATCTAAATACTATGGAAATAATACCATGATCCACTTTATCTTCAATGCTTGTTGCAGCCTTCCAGAGTAGTTGTTGAAGAGCCTCCATTAGAAGAGAATCTCAACAGATTACAGTTGGAAGGAGAGGTAGCCCAGTCTGTAGAAGAGGCCATATCAATACTTAGGTAAGAGCATTTATCAATATTAATTTAGGAGTTTAAAATCTATAAATTTAATTTAATGTAGGTATATACTCAAACATTTACATGTTGCAGTGATCAAGCTGAAATTGACAAACATCCTGAAAAACGACTGAAGGCAGCTTACACAGCATTTGAGAACTCCAACTTGCCCAGACTGAAACTTGAAAATCCTACTCTCAGGCTTTCTCAGCTGAAGCAAATGCTAAGAAAGGAATGGCTGAAGTCACCTCAGAACCCTCTCAACCAGAAAGTGTAATTAATAATTATTTTGTTTACCTACTACATGTGGCTATCTATTACTAAATAAGGCTGCACATACATACCAACTTGGTCAATCAATAGCATACTATTATAAAACTAGATTTGATATATAATGAAAGAAAGCATTATGTTGTGTCAAAATTTTATTCTCTCTGTAAATATGCAGTCTTACCACTTACCAAGTAGGATAGGTACCTTCTACCTTCCATGCTAAAAATATGTCAAAAGTCATTATAATATAAAATAAAATATAAATTAATGTTGATATGATTTTTATTTTTCTGGTTCATTTGTATACTGTAGTGGGATCCCCTTTCTTCCTTCCTCTGCAATTTTGACATCTGTTTCTCCAAGTTTCTGCTCCAGACCTTTCCATGATCTATCTTGTAGGTTCTGTCCAATGTTTTCTAATGCCCAGTTTTGTTTTTCTTCTAGTGCCATACTACTGCTATTTGTGGACCCAACATTTGTTTGTCGTATCCTGCCTGTGATGAGACTTACATCTGTGGCCTCTTTTATGTGATCCATTTCACAATATTGCCTTTTGCCAGGGAGCAAGTCACCATAATCAGTAACATGAGTGGTGAAGTAAGGTTCCCTGTTGGAATTTAGTGCAACTTCCAATTCATATGGATAAACAATGGGTTTGTAAAAGTCCCTGTTGCTATACAAGTCATTCTCTGGACATGCAATCATCACATAGATGTCTATCTAAAAATAACAATACATTATTTGAAAAACGGTTATACAGGTTTTAACGAGCAAAATAGCTACATGTGGAATCTAATAAATAGACTTACTTCTGGAAAATTTGCTAATTTTGCCACATTTGGTTTTCCAACAGATACTATGTAGCTTTTCTTGCCATTAATACGGCATAGATCCTTCATTCTATTAATTATATCCTTGGTTTGATCACCAGCAAGCTTGCAAACTAAGATGCCAACAACATTTGCATCTTTGCACTTCTCCACTAAAAATCTTCTGCGTTTGAACCAAGTTGTCTCCTCTAAGTGCTCTACTTTCTTTGTGTCAGGATTAAAGGCATACCACTCTTTGCCTAAAATAAATATTACAAATAGTGTAAATCAAATTTTTTTAAATTGCAAATCACAGGTACTGGCCATGTCCTGCCTATGGCATACAATGACAAAATCAAAATTTAAATATTTTACAAATTAAATGGACATAAATAAAGTTTTGTTGAATGTAGATTAAATAACAATTCAGACAAAACAATGTAGATCAAAAAGTTTTTGTTTACTCATTATTATTACCTGCCACAGATATGGTGTAATTAAATAAAGTTTGTCCCCTGGAGCCAAGGTAGACGCAAATACAGTTTTTTAGCTGCTGAACAGGATAGAGCTGGCCACTTGAATCTTGGATGATTCTTCCAAGGAATCTCATTTCACTCTCCCCTTTTTCAACAAAGGCAACATAGCTGGTAGGGTAATGTGAAAACCAGTTCCTAGATAATTCATCTGTAAATACAAGGATTTTTTTTCAAGTGTCAATGTATAATTAAATGTGCTGACAACATCTGAGCTGTAGAGGCTAAGTTCCGGGTTTGATTCTCGGTCAGGTCAATATAGAAATCTAAATTTTCTATCATATTGTCTCTGGTCTGGGTGTTGTTGTACCACCACTATTGTGTCTGATTTCCATGACACAAGTGCATTAGGTACGTACTTTGGTTTGGGATCAGAGCAATGTATGTGATTGGTGTCCAATATTTATATGTTTATTACCTTTGTAATGATCATATTCTTCACCATAAAACAAACATAATTTAACTTCTTTCTGAAAATTGTCCCTTAACACCTCCATTACTGAAGGTATGTCGAGGTCTTTTGTAGGAAGGACATAGTAGACTGGTATATTGCATTTGGATAGGCAAGTGTGGCCGTAATGAATCACTGCATTTGCTTGCACATGCATTGCAGCCACAGTATCTACACAGCAACTGAAAATAAATAAGTCATAATACTTTTCAATCAACACATCGGTCCCAGTGTTTAATCTTTTTATACAATTAAAAGGTTAAAAATTGAATCAAACCTGGCATATGAAGTATCTCCAAGAATATACAAATCAACATCAACACTTTTTTTGATTTCTTCATATACCTGAGCGCTAACCGACAGTAGTTCATCAGGAAATTGTAGGCAAACCTAAATAAATAACGTAAAGTACTTATTTGTGTTATCAAATACACTTTTATATAACTTAATGGTTGAGGAACATAAATACCAAATTGTCATACCTTAGAAAAGTTATTGTCCGTTATCCATTCCCTCGTTTTTACAATATCGAAGCGAAATTGTAAATCTTCAATTTGTATTTGTGGAACAACAATCTCACGTTCGATACAAACTTTTCCGTCTGTAGCAAAGTTTGCCATCGTAAGGTCCATGATAAAGTGCAGAAATATTATTAAAATTAAATAAACCAAATTCTGAGGAAGTAATCACTTGGTGTAAGCAATGCACAGATTAGTAAGAGTAATCTGGCTGGCTGGAGTAATCCAACCAATGAATGAATCAAACACGAATTTATGTAGGTACCTAGGTAGGTACTTTTGACGGCATGGCTTGGGCATGGCAAATATTTTTTTGTTGTCACTAAGACAGGTGTCAAAATGGGCTTATTTAAACGGTTGTCAGCATAGTGATTATTATATTATTACATTTTGTCTGTCAACAAGTATGTGCAATTTGGTGTGGCGAAATTAACAATAACGTCATCGTTACTAAGCAGAGTGGTAATGCGCCCGGATAGCGTAAGTAAGACACAGGGTTCGATTGCTTGTTACAAGTGCTATTTATAAGTATTTACTTTGTTTTATTATCGGAGTACCTTTTTTTACCGAATTCATTTAATTCTATTCTTTTGGTTGATTAAACTGAAGCGGTAGATTGAAATTACTCTATAAGCGCAAACGTTAAAACACGGGCGGATGCGGACACGGGGTCGGAAGTCCGCCGCGGGCACCCCTCGCGAGGTCCCGTCTCATTTAGCGTTGCTAGATCAAAATTATACAAATCAAGCGTGTACAGTTGTCTTGAGTAGATTGGTTGGATTATTTGTTAATTTATTATTCGGCAAAATGACGTCAACGCAAACAACGTGTAGCGCCCACACCGTGTGCCAGCCGTCCACAGCGCGTGTGGACAATCCGTCGCCCGCACCGTTTCTACCTATACCTTCACACAACGCTAATGGCGTCAGCAGTGACCGCGTTTCCGTCGGGTATATTTTAAAATCCAGTAAACAAAATTCATTTCGATAAAGCGTTCCTTTACCTAACATTCAGGGCTTGTTAACGATACCAAATTCACACTATAATTATCGTTACATAACGATATTTCCATAAAGTTACAGTTTTAACGGTAACACGGGTAACGGTAATTTAGTATCGAATCCAGTATAATAATTTTAACAATTAACGTTAAAAGTTTCGATATTTTTTTTCGTTACCTTAAGCGTTGTTGCCAAACCGGCGCGGTGGCCTGCTGCCCACGCGACCACGCGGATAGGCCGGCCGGCGGAATGGCAACATCGCCAGCCAGTAGATAGATAGATGCAAACAAACGGTTATTAGGTTTCCAAAACGCGTACGTGTTGTTTGGTGACAAGTTTTGTTAATTTGTTGATTATTAATATGGGCCGTAAGAAGAAAAATACAGTGTACCGATATTTTGATATAGACGATACTCAGAAGACGTCTACTTGTTTAATAAACGGCTGTGGAAAAATATTAAAGGTAGGTGTGGTTGTGGAAAAATATTAAGGAACATATTTTTATTGATTAAATTATACCTACTAGGAATGTCTAAGCGGTTAAATAATGTAATATGACTACTTATTTTTTAGAAACAACATCAATTTCATTTCTCGTGTTACGTAAGTACCTACAAATGAATCTAATTGGGTGAGTCATATTGTGTTCAGGTTGGATAACAATGCTTGTTAATCTAACTAAGCTTTAAGCACTGAAAGGCAGACGCGGCGGTTAACAGTGTTTTTTTATTACAGTATGTGCCTAATGGTATTGTGTCCCTTATTTTGCTTAAATGTAAATTTTGACAAAATCAAAATTACATTAAGTACGTTAACGATCTGCACCCATGTTTCACATATTTTTTTGCTACCTACCTAACACTTTCCAAATTCATGTATCATTTAATTTCACGAGTAACTAACCTACCTATGGCAAGGCTGTTTGTTTGCAAGGATGTTTGGTTTTGTATTGTTTGTACCTCCTATTAATTATTATTTTATTCAAAATTATACGATTTGTGTGCGGCTGATTGCTATGCTGTTGCTTGTGTTATCACAATCATTTTGCATTAGGGAAGATTTAGGGTGAAGATGATCGAGAATGGGTGCCCCGAATAGCAGCACTGCTCCTAATTGCAGCTTTATTTTGTTTACTAATGCGCGTTATTTATTTATATTTTTTGAAAAGATTTCAAAAAAAGTTTTTAAGCTTCGTCAAATTGTTTTTTTTCATGTCCGTCAGGATTGAGGAGCCACCCCTGATTTTAAAAAGGAAATTTATTCGGTTATTTAGTACAATTCAAGAAGTTCATTTTGTAGAATAAATTCTAGATTTTGTAGACATAAGTACGTTAAAAGTTACGCCAATATAAAAGTGGTCCTTCAATCTCAACATTATAAATATAATATAAAAAAATATAAAATAGCTTTATTCAGAAAAAGTTTTTTACAAAGGATTACAATGGAGTCTTCCCATTAAGTATTTAAGAAAAACTTGTGTTGGGAATGACTCGCTACTTCCCGTTGGTTCCATTTAACCTAAACATTTATAAACAAAGAGTTTAGCTTATAAGCATAGTACAAAGTAAACATTTATAAACAAGATACAAAGTAACACAATTAAAAGAGATATGTGTGTGTGAGAGAGTGTGTGTGGTGTGTGTGGTGTGTGTGGTGTGTGTGGTGTGTGTGGTGTGTGTGGTGTGTGTGGTGTGTGTGGTGTGTGTGTGGTGTGTGTGTGTGTGTGTGTGTGTGTGTGTGTGTGTGTGTGTGTGTGTGTGTGTGTGTGTGTGTGTGTGTGTGTGTGTGAGTGTGTGTACCCACCGTTAAGTGACTCTGGCCAATATTTGCTCAGCTTCCTCGAAGTCAAGTATTTTTAACCAGCTTGTTACAGAAGCTTTGCAGTGAAATAGTGTCATAGGATATATATTAAGAATACCGTTAATTTTATTGTATAAAAATGCGGACCGAGACTCGAACTGCCGCTGCGCAAAAACCGTTCGCACAGGTTTTCTAACGGATACCAAGTCGTTTCTTCTTCTACTATGTAGGGCACGATCAAATTTCAGTGTTTTATGGTGACGTATAACAAGATTCAGTATGTATAACTTTCTGATGGATAGTAGCTGACTGGTTTCATAAAGAAGACTCGTTGGAAAACGGTATGGTTTAGTATACATTACCTTAATTAGTGATCTCTGTGCTATTTCCAGATCGTGAAGGTGGGTTTTTGTTGCGCCACCCCAGATCGGAATACAGTACGATGCAATCGATTGTACTAGAGCTAGGTAAATCCGGTTTAAGAGGGCGTGCGACATCGTTTGCCTCAGAGTTTTAAAAATCCATATCATTTTCCTTAGTCTACCAGTAATAAGATCAATGTGGGGGTACCAACTCAGATTTTGATCTACCACCAGTCCAAGGTATCTCGTTGAATATACCCTCTGAATTGACGAACACGAGCAGCTGTTTTGAATATTTATTATGTCATGTGCACAAGTATGAATTTTGATACTAAAATCTAAGCCAGGCTGAGTACTACTGTTTGTTGTAAAACAAATGAAGTTTGTTTTAGAGATGTTTAGTGTTAGCAGATTGTAGTTAAGCCAAGAAGCCACAGTTATGAGACTATTTTCAGTGAGGTTTTTAACATCGACCCAAGACCTAGCGGAGAAGACCAAGGCAGTGTCGTCAGCATACGACACAATGCTTCCACTAACACCCCGAAGATTACAAAGATTGTTTATGTATAAAAGGAAGAGTGTAGGGCCGAGCACACTACCCTGCGGCACACCGTAATGTATATTCTCTTCACCACTGACAAAATCACCTATCTTAACTTTCTGTGTTCTGCCTGATAAGTAGGAGGTAAACAGAGACAGAGCGATTCCACGAATACCCGCGTCGTATAGTCTGCGGATAAGGATGGGGACAGAAACTGTATCAAAAGCCTTCTTGAGGTCCAAGAAGACTGCAATACACTTATGACGACTGTCCACTCTATCAACGATTTCAGATGTCAGTTTCTGAACCGCATCCTGAGTAGACATACCCGACCTGAAGCCGTACTGTGATTTTGATAGGATGTTAAATTTGTCGAGAAAGTTTATCAGCCTCCTATTAAGAAGTTTTTCGATTATTTTAGAGATACAGGTCAAAACAGAGATGGGTCTATAATTATTTATGTCCCGGGCGTCTCCACCCTTAAAAACCGGTGTGACTATTGAGCGCTTTAGACTGTCGGGAAAGATCCCGGAGTGAAAGCACAAGTTAGCCAACTTAGTGATTAAAGGAACCAGGAATTCTCTAGAGAGTTTAATAAACTTTGTAGGTATACCATCATATCCCGGGGCACTATTTGTGTCTAGGTTTATTATGATACTATTAACCTCATTTGGGTCTGTATCTAAAAGTACAAAAGAGTGCAGCTGAGTGGTAACATTATTATCAATAGTTATGGCCGATGGAAGAGTGATCTCTTTTGCTAGGTTTTGACCTATATTGACAAAGAAACTGTTAATGCTGTTTACAGACCTATCTGGTTGCGGTGTAATAGATAGTAGTGGCTAATTTGAGGTTTTGGGAGGCTTATATTGTATAATATCGTTTATACTCGACCAGAGCTTTCTCGGGTGATTTATGGATTTGTTAATTAAATTAGTATTGTATTGTCTTTTTAGTTTATTTATTAGGTTGCTACAGAAGTTACGAAATCTTTTAAAAGTAATTTTCAGAGTCGAATTATGGGGGTCATGTCTGAGTTTTATTTGCATTTTGTTTCTCAATGTTATGCAGCGCAATAGCGCTGGCGTCATCATTAGAATTGAGAGCAACTCTGGAACTCAAAAAATATACAAACAATGATTTTGAAAATGATGAATCATTTAGTAGGCATTATGAATGCTAACTACTAGAAATCTTATCCTATTACCGCTGCAATTCCAGGAAATACAATACTTTTATTATGGCTCCTCAATTTATACACAAAAGCGTAAATTTTCCTTATGTTCATTGGTAAATTAAATTAAATATTAAAATTAATAGGGAAACTCGCGCGTTTTCCTTGTTTTTTTTTTAATGTAGTTAGAGGTTTTTGTTTTATAAAAGTACGTATCTTTTTATTTCAGACGCAACATGGTGCTAATTTAGTAAAGCATTTAAAGCATCTTCACAAAGATGAATTTAAGATAACCACAGAAGTAAATAACACGCTTCCAAGACAAAAAGAAACAACATCTGAAGCTATACCCCAGATAATATAATACTACTAGTACAGATACCTCATCTCATACAAGAAAACGGTTCCGCCGAAACGGGTGATAGTAACGGGCGATGGAGAAGACTACAATACGGACTAGATGGAGCTACTGGAGTAGACTGGACTTGCCGATATAAAAGCACATCGGTTGCTCGCAATACAGTCCACGTTTTTACTTCCTCAATAGATGGCGCTAAACTCACTGCAGTCTACGTATTATCTTCATCAAAAGATGGCGCTAAATTTATTTTCGTGTGCGACCAGTAGATTTCAGCTTCGGCTGTCGATACGATTGCATCCAGATTTGGGTAGGAACCTACACAAATAAATAAAAAATGTGATCACTCGCATAAGGTTTTTTTTTTTAAAGATGTTATTGTATTAATCCCTCAAGCGTATTTGAACGATACACAATAGAAATTCCATTGTTATGCGGTCTCATGCGACCGCTTGGGCGTTAAAGCAGAAACCCTATTTGTTGTTTGTTTTCTTATAATACAGAGTCTAACAAAACTAGTTTTATAGAGTTTTTTCAAAGTTATGTTTCCTAACATACTAATTCACTTCTATATAAGGAAACCTGCTATACTTCTACCTATATACCTATACACACATACGAACCAAAGGTATCTGCTCTGTAAATCAAATGTTCATGCTTTCTACTCTAGTCATCTCAGTCACCCGTACCAGGATAACATGGGAGCAAGCAAGATGGCTTTAGCCGAAATAACGTGCAACGTCTTACAGAGTAGGCCCCCAGTTTTGTCTACCTACTCATTAGACACTTATGAATGAAAGAAACTTTCAAACAAGCTGTGTAAATTAAATGAATAATCTGGGGGTTTACGGAGTTAGTGGCAGATTTGCATACTTACTTTATAGTTTAAGTCTTTCCTTTTTACTCCTACTACTAAAAAAATAACAGACACAACCTTATCAATAATGTTAATTAACGTTGCCTAACCAAAATAAATAATCAGCCAGGCAAGAAATTGTAAGACAAAGGCGTTGTAGTGTTTACCTACCTAAACAGTTAACTGATTCTATTACGCAAAAAATTAAGTCTCCTACCTACCTAAACCTCAAAAGAGACATAAGCAAATGATTCCTTTGGTATAAGTAGGCTAAGGATATAGATAAGCATAAAGAAAATACGACATTGATGCAACAATTTATTTTGAAACGTAAAATACTCGTGGATAATGTTGTTATTAATAAACAATTATTTTAGCCCTCTAAAACAAAAAATATTCCATGGCGTCTTAGCTAATTCATAAAAAAGTTACCTATTTACGGGAATGTTAGTTAAGGATTAACGGTAGGTAATATAACACTAAATGTCTAAGGTTTCGATACATATCATCACGTATCACTTGTTACACGATTTAGAATGTTTTTATAACTTCTGCGTAAAACTGGTACAATTCTACGTAATCACGCACTTAACAAAATCACAGTCATCTTCTCTTCATAAACAATGCCATGTCCTTCACGTAGGTAGGTATAAACAATGTCATGTTCTTCACGTAGGTAGATAGGTAAGGCATGAAGAGGTGATAGGTGGGGCGCCGCGCCAGCCAGGGCACCGGGCCCACCCTGAACCACGACGGCCGAACCCGAAGAAAGAATACACGGAGGCCAAGATGTCCGTGCTGTAGAGGAACACCCGCC
The DNA here is from genome assembly GCA_963924145.1 of Pyrausta purpuralis. Lineage (NCBI taxonomy): Eukaryota > Metazoa > Arthropoda > Insecta > Lepidoptera > Crambidae > Pyrausta > Pyrausta purpuralis. The sequence continues at coordinate 23,654,751 of OZ001659.1, forward strand.
AGACCTCTCAAGTCCACCCGTCTAGCCGCTTCAGGAAGACTGTTGTTGTTTACTGATCAGGCCGTTCTTGACTACTTGCAATAAGTGAATATCAAATTCAGTCGACGTCCTTTACGTGGCAAAATGATTTTACGACTGATGGATGCAATAAAAATCACACGCGCGCGTGTGGACGGCGAAAGAAGAACGCCGCCACCCGCCCAGACACAAAGGATACCGCTCCTTTGTTTGCGTCTGCCGCAGCGCGGCGAACCGACTTATGACGGCTGGCTTTGTTGGTGTGCGTGCGCATTTGACAGTGTTGTATAGTAAACAGGTGCAAATAGTGTGTTTTTTTACACATTTAAAAGTGCTACTTTTTTGATCTCTGAAACTAGCCTGTTTTTTTTTCCTCAAATTTGGTGAGCGTAATCTGTATGATGTATATATACCGCACGTTGGCGGTCGATTATTGGTTTTGTTAGACCCTGTCTGTATAAAAGTCCTGTGTAATAATAATATGCAATAAATCATTAACCCCAACAAAAAAGATTTAGATTTTTCAAAGTGATCGCAATCTTTTTTGATGTGTGAATTATGTATCTTAGGTAAAAGAGAGATAGATGAAGAATGAAGAGTAGGTACCTACCTACCTGGATTTTCAATTCTTTCTGATTCTGCAAGGAATGGGATAAGCTCTGAGCCATACTGCCATAATTAATAAGCATATCTGGCGTTAAGCATTTGTACATAGATATATATTCATTTATATCAATACGTTTGTACCTAGTAACATTTTGAATTTATTTGCCAGCAGTTAAGCCAGAATCAAAAATACGCGCTCGTAAAAGATCCCGTATCTTTGACATGCTGTAATTTCGGTCGTATCAATAATGCTTCAACACCCGAGCGGTTGCAGGCAACCGCATAACAAAAGAATTTCTATTGTGTCTCGTTCACATACGCTTGAGGTAATCCTTAATGTCTAAAGAATGTTACATTACCTACATACTACGAATATAGTTTATCAAGAGCATGAAAGTATTTTAATTAGCTGCAAGCGGTACCGGCTTCCCCGAAATACTAAATAATAAGAAGACGTTTTAGTACTAGTAGTATTATATTATCTGGGGTTTTAGTGAAATTAAACCAGGGATGCACAGACTTATTAAGACTAGGGGCCACTCGGGCAAATTATGAACTGATGGCGGGCCGCCAGAAGTATAGGTAATTAAAGACAATAAAGAATTGATAATTATGTATTAAAATTGAAAAAGAATTTATTAATTTGAAGCGTGGCACTGCATAGTGCTTACAATCTTTTTTATATTTGGCTCAAATTTACTTGTAGCAACACGTAAAACTGCTTCCAAACTTTCATTTGCAAGGCGGTTTCGATTTTTTGTTTTATTATTATTTAGTATTGAAAAGGTTTGTTCACATATATAGGTAGAACCAAATAAGCTGGCACATTTCAGAGCGTTTATGCGCAACTCTTTGTACGTATTTTTATCAATGCAGCGGTAAAAGTTCAGCAAGTCTCCTTCGTTGAATTTGTTGCGTAAATCTTGGTCGTTTTGAATGTCGATAATTTCTAACTGCATTGACTCTGGCGCATTTTCAACTGAAATCGTGAAAGGATTGCTGAATATGTCCAACAGAGGTTTCACTTTTTTAAACTCCGAAAATCTTTCTTGAAAAGATTGAATCAAAATATCTAGCTTTTCTACATAACTGAAATTAATCGCAGTTTTGTTGAATTTTTCAGCCATTTTCTTATAATTCGGAAAATGATTGTAATTTCCAGAATTCAATTGCGATCTGAAAAGTGTCAGCTTGCATTGAAAGGATGATACGTGAGCGTAGAGCTGGGATATCAGTTGATTTTTGCCTTGAAGCCGTGTGTTCAAGACATTCAAATGATTTGTAATGTCAACTAAAAAAGCCAAATCACACAACCAATCAGGATTTTTAAGTTCCGGGACATCCTTTTGCTTTTCCGCCAGAAATATTCCAATTTCTTCTATTAAATTTAGAAATCGTTCCAGGGTCAATCCACGACTTAGCCACCTTACTTCTGTATAATACAGTAAATCTCCATATTCGCTTTCGATGTCATCAAGGAATTGTTTGAATTGCCTGTGATTGAGTCCTCGTGATTTTATGAAATTTACAGTCGAAACTACCACTTTCATGACATTTTGAAATTCAATTTTTTTAGAACAGAGGGCTTCTTGGTGTATAATGCAGTGAAACTGCATGAGATCTTCAGCGTTTATGTTTTTTTCTTGCAGATGCTTTTTCAGCAAAGTAACTAGCCCAGAATTGACACCAATCATCGAAGGAGCACCGTCAGTGGCAACTCCCGATAATTTTGATAAGTCCAAATCAGTTTTTGAACACTCATCCAAAAGTACATTGAGTATATCAACTCCTCTGGTTTGACCTTTCAATGAACACATTCCTAACAACTCTTCTAAGACTTCAAAATCTTGAGTAACACCTCGTATGAATATGAGAAGTTGAGCTGTGGAAGTAATATCAGTGGATTCGTCGAGTGCTAATGAAAAAAATTCAATGATCTTAGTTTTTTCATTTAATTGTTCCGCAATATTACCTGACAAAGACATAATACGTCTTTGGATAGTCATACGATTCAGTTGAATTTTCTCAAACTTTTTTGCTGCTTCTGGACACATTTTCTTAGCGGCAATTTCTATGCATTCTTTTACAAAATCCCCATCATTAAAGGGGCGACTGCGCTTTGCTATCATTCGAGAAATTTCATAACTAACTTCTGTAGCTGTTTCTGAATCTTGGATGGGTTTTGTAAACATAGCTTGCTGACCAATAAGCTCCCGTTTTAAAGACAACATTTTTTGCTTTCTTAATTCGCCTGTAAACTTGGTAAAAGTAGGATGCTGCGTTTCATAGTGCCTTTTTACATTATATTCCTTTGCAATCGCAACAGAATTCTTGCAAATTAAACAAACGACTTTATTATGCGACCATACAAAAAAGTATTTCTCAGTCCAAATTTCTTGAAACTGCCGATTTTCATCTTTAACCTTACGTTTTTTACTAGGTCCTGGCTTGTCCATGTTGCGTTCTAATCCTGGCTAGGATTAACACAGCACCTAAAAACAATTACAGTACCTACTTAAATTACCCATCCTTTTTTAAATTAGCAAAAATAATTGATTTAAATAGGTAGGGAAACACTTATTAATAACAGAGTTTTACTTACGATTTCACAACACAATTATACACGGCACTTGACGGGAAATCTACGTTGAATGTGGATCAAAATATATGACACCGGCTAGTCGAGTTAAAATCTACACTAGAACTATTGACACTTCACTCAAATTAAAACCGAACTATGGGTCGCTGCGGTTAGCGTGGCTTTTATACCGCGCGTATAGAGTCGAAAACTGTCTGGAGAAATCTCGAAACCGACTCTGGAAGCTTCGTGTATCTACCTACGCGAGCAATCGGGAATTCGTGCACTTAAGAGCGCGCGCGCGAGATTCAAATTACTTTTCGAACATATTTTTTTTGGTTTTATTCTGGAATAGAATTCAATATTTTTCGAATGTACGAGAGTATTATTTTTGCTGTCGGCGGGCCACCAGTATTCGACCGGCGGGCCGCAAGCGGCCCGCGGGCCGCGGTCTGTGCATCCCTGAATTAAACCTTGCGCTCATAAAAAGAGGTCAAAAATTGCGAAAAATACTCAAGTATTTTTCTTGCTAATGCGATTTTGCGCCTTATGCGTATCGAAAAATGGATGCATTTTCTATTAAATACTTTCAACTTATTTTAGTAGGCACTATAGAGCCGGAGGCCCTATTTTTGAAATACTCGCGACAAGATGGCGTATGACATTCACTGATTATACTCCAATTTTGGAATGAAAACCAGTTGAAATCCATTCAGAAGGGATTTGAATAAATATACCTAAATTTTGTGAGTACCTACTCACGTCCTTATTCACGGTATTTTCGTTGATTAATTGTTCATTTTCGAACGCAAATCACACGCCATATCCAAGCGAGAGATTCAAAAATAGAGGCACAGGAGCTCTATTTTTGAATCACTCGCTTCAAGATGGCGAGTGATTTTCGTTCGAAGATGAATTAAAATCCATAGAAAAAACTCGTTGTCGAACGAAAATCACTCGCCATTTCGAAGCGAGTGAATCAAAAATCCTGGGCGCCGATAAGAAACTCAAAGGCTCAAACGAAAAGTATTTCCTTAAAGTAGGTATTTCGTTTTGTACATTGTCTTCTATATGCAGCAAAATTGGTAGGTATTTACCTCCCAACCAGGAGGCCGATTCTCGCGACAATCGAACTTTTTTCGTGTGTTTATTTACCGAAAAAATCTAGTAAAATATCTACACGTAAAAAAACTATCACACGAACAAAATCTAAGTAGGGTAAACATACCGGTTATCGGCCGTTTAAGCGACTTGTTGACTTCAGAGTTGATTTCTGTCAGAATGCTGAACGTCAAGACTTTAAAAAAATAAAACATTTGGACCTACAATAGTCTAGTTTCATAATAACTAACGTTAATAGACGTAGTAGTGATACATGATTTTAAAAAAAAAACTATTTGTTAATATAGCAAATATACTGGTTATCGGCCTTTTTACTCAGTTATCGTCCACCAATGCACTGGTTATCGGCCACCTAATGCACGGTAGGAAAATTAGTGTTATTCAATAGCACATAGGGCTCATAATAGAATGAAAGTAAAACAAATCTATACTAATATTATAAAGCTGAAGAGTTTGTTTGTTTGTTTGTTTGTTTGAACGCGCTAATCTCAAAAACTACTGGCCCGATTTGAAAATTTTTTTTTACGTTGGATAGTCCATTTATCGAGGAAGGCTTTAGGTTATATAACATAAAGATACGACTCATAAGACCACAGCAGAAATGAAAAATGTTGCGAAAACGGGAGAAAGATATTCCTTTTGAGAGCTTCCGCTGCATACGCTGCGGAAACCGCTTAAGTTACACAAAAATCATGTATGACAGGATTGTTCAGCATTAAGAGTTCTATAATAAAGTCCGCGACAGCATATGTCTATCTTTTATGGTTGACTTACTACAACCTTTTTTAGGTTAATAAAGGAGAATGCCCATTTTACTATGGAGCTTGGTTGCGCAACAAATGATTTTTTATAACTACCAAAATTGGTGATATAGGAGAAGTAATGTTATAAAATAAAATGAACTTGAAAAAAAACTTATTGTTTGTGGGGTTTTCCTAATAATTAAAAACAAAGTTCAGTTTTGAGGTTAGGTGTGACTAGGTACTAAATGAGGTAATATGAGGTAAATAAGATAGGTATTAATGAAAAAATGCGCATTAACATATTAAAATAATGTTCAACAACTCCAACTGTGAGTAGTCTAAGAAATAAAATCACTCAAAATGAAAGTGTGGAAATAGATAGTTTTGCCTTCAATTGTATAATGAACGCTTAAAATAATTGATAGTTTTGTTACAATACCTGCTGTATCTAGATTATATTACAAGTTAAGTCATTAAAAGAAATGATTGAAACTCTTATAATTATATGATTTATTCATCATCTTCATATTTATAAAAAACATTGTCTAAAAGTAATGCTGGCGCAGACACCAGTAATAACATTTGATTGAAATGTTGGTAATGGAGGTGGTATTTGTATTGGTGACTCCATGGAAGTTCTCGATGAAGACATAGAAGCATCCAAGTTTTGATTAGATGTGAAAGCTGCTTCCAATACAACCTCTTGTTGTCTACTCGGGTCGACTAATGCATGTCCTTTCACACTTCTATAGACATTTGTTCAATAGGGTAAACAGACTTTCTCAAGCCGGTTAATCTGAAATTAAAAACTGTTTTTTGTAATCAAATGTTTTAATTAACTCAAAATACATATTTCTATAATTAAATCATTTAATTTATACACAAAGCAAATATTTACCTGATGAGACGTTATGCATAAAATAATAACATCCCTCTCTAGACTATTCTCTGGAAGTTGATCTATCTTGGCTTTTATAATGGACTTTCCACATACATGGCACACTTGTGGGTGCCCATAAGCCTTTACTACTGGACCTCCGGAAGAGGAGGTCGCAGATTCGTTACGTAGTATGACAAAACATTCTTGACAGAGATGATTGTCTTCAGTGATCTGAAAAAATAACAATACTATACACACAAATAATATACAGGTCCATTTATATGATCACTATATTTTAATACTAAGCATGTCACAAGAAAGACTGCATTTTATTAACAATTACTATCAACAGCAGTCAAAAGTGTATATTACTTACAATGGCCATGCTTATCCAGGAGCGTAGAATACTAAGCATAGCATCGCTTGCCTCACCCACTTGGTGGTAAGGCAGCGTATGCCTTAGAACAAGAGAACAGTTTACACAGCGAGGCACTGGCATTGTGGACGTATGAACGTTCGTCATAAAAACAGCACAGCACTTGCACAAAAGAGTACAGAATCTTAACGTGGAGGAATAAACATTTTGCATTTCTTAAAAAGCAATGAACAACGAAAATAAACCACCTAATTGAATTGTATCAATAATGACATGACGTGATGACGGACGGATATAGTTCTATTTTATACCATTTACGAGGCTTGTTACGCATACTGCCGATTGCCCTACAAGATCCTCATCATGTAAAGATAATTATATTTCCGATACCCACAGATTCATTACTAAAAATAAACAAATAAAATGTTATCTATTTTATTAAATAGGCATTTTGTTTTTGCAACGCAATGACTAAAGCAACAGTGATGATTTTAGACTTTAACTGTCCCTGTAAATGTTTACGTGGCCGCACAACAGACTATACCTTTAAACCGCCTCTATTCCTTAAGAAATAAAAGCTGTTTTCGTATAACCTGACGTGCTGCTAACTGTATTAAAAATAGGATTTAGTCATTTGAATAATCAATTAAAATGAAAATAAAATTCCCACAAAAGTTTTTTTCGTAACAAACAAATATGAATTATAAAAATAATAAACGAATTTTGGTTTATATGTCATGCTTATACTCTGCTTAATTAGAGTGGGGCAGATTTGGGCATTCTCCTTTGTAAAAAAATAATGCATTATTTTTAGAGGTGTAGTATACACACATGTATTTATTCTTATCAAAATAAATACATTCATCATCACGAGCATTTCATTTAGAACCAAGTTGCCCTTTATATCGTTTGATTTCAATAAATATCTTAGGAGCTATCACAGTTTTAATTAACATAACTCCGCACCAAAATAATGTTCGCAGCTTAAGTACAACGTGCGCTTGCGCTAATATATAAGCTGAAGAGTTTGTTTGTTTGAACGCGCTTATCTCAGGAACTGCTGGACCGATTTGAAAAAATATTTTTGTGTTGGATAGCTTATTTATCGAGAAAGGCTTTAGGATATAAAACATGACGCTGCTACGGGAGGGGAGGGAGCAAACTCAAAACGCGCGGACGAAGTCGCGGGGGACCGCTAGTAATAAATAAGAAAAAAACAGAAGAAAACTCTAACAGTGGCTAGTGGGTCTGGATCTAAAACTTGCAGTTCCCGTTCCATTATTCGAAAATTCTATAGAAGGTATTGTTTGATTTTCTGTCAATGTAATAAAAAAAATGTCACGCGAAATAGGTTTTGTGAAGACTAGCTATCGGCCGTCACACTTTTGGTATTTTTAAAGGTCATATCTTTGGAACTATCATGTAAACGGGCGGCCGGAATCTAGTTTTCTCTTTACAAAATTAAAGCTGTTTACTATTATAATAGGATCTCTGTTTGTAAATATAAGGTTTCCGCAATATTAGCAAAGAAAAATGACGTAAGTAAACTGGTTTCCCGACCACCCGGTCGGAAAGAGGATTTTTAAACTAAACGATAACTTATTGTCCGACCATCAAAATACTACATATTATGAAAAGTTTGGTCAGTTTGGGCACTTTAATATTGAATTAACACATGCTTCATTCATAACCATAATCATAACATAAACCAATTCATTCACATAGGTGAATGAATTGGTTTATGTTATGATATATTCACATAGGTGAATGAATTGGTTTATGTGTTCGTACAATCGTAACACTCAAAAACTCACCTTTGAAAATCAACCCACCTGCTATTTTTTTGAATAAATTTGCCACGCCTCCAGACACCATATTTTGAAATGGCGCGTGAGGCACGGTAATATTATGTCTATCAGTATTGTAACTGGCCCGTGTCCTTGAAATAAGTACCTACAGCAGCACAGTACGTTAGCATGCGGTAGGGCTGTCGCCCACCTACAGCGTTTTATTTTATTGCATCTGCCTACTTTGAGTTTCTATCTAGTTTCGAGATTGTAAGTTTATTACTTATTTTTTATATACAATAAGAAATATTAATATGATAACATAAAATACTTCGTGAATTGAATAGAAAGTGTCCAATAAAAATACAAGTTGTTTTTATTATTGGCAGATTTAATTAAAAAATCATGTTTATTTTTATCTATGTTTGATTATAACAAATCGGTCTTATAAATTTGCGACCGAAAAATATTTGCGCCTTGGTTGAGATGAACGAAATGCTTATTATTATATTTTAGTGTATAAAAAATCCGCATTCTAATATAAAGCTTGATCAAAAATTATTTTGGGAAACATAGACAAGGAGGAGAACAATATTACATACATACATTGAATTGATAACGTCCTTTTTTGAAGTCGGTTAAAAAGGAAATACCAATCCATTAAGACACAAGACACAAATTACGTAGTAGCGTGGTAGTAGGTACGTACCTACTTACCTAATAGTAAGTCTTATTATTTTATAGTCTTACCTTTCGGAGTTTCCAGGTAATCGAACAAAAGTTATCTGTGGGTGCGTTATTGAAGAATTCATGTAACCAAAAACAGCACAACATATTCTACTTGCCATATGAAATAGCTACTTGTACTTATTTCTAGTAAAAATTCGCGCGGTTACTGATTAAAAACCAACACACCGTCCGGTCGTCACTGCGGCACGTCCGCGACTGTAGCATGCCGAGCGCATGCCGCGACCCGAGCGAGTAGGTATAGCTCGCGCGTCGTCTGTTTGTATGAAGTTACAATACTGTAGACATAAATTACCGTGCGTGAGGGCTCAGATTGCAAATTTCCAGGTTAAGCCGTTGGATCATGAACCGTGAACGTCGTCCGAGTCGAATGACGTGAAATCGGAAAGAAGCTGCCTATACACTGTTTATTATTTAAAATAATGTGCGAAGTGGCCGAAAAGGGGTAGTGGCTGGTGAACCGGTATGTTTACTTTGAGCCCTGGTGCTGATTTATGAACGTACTTTTAAAATAAAAATAAATAAATAAAATAAAATCCATTTATTTCAGACGATGTCCATAAAGTATAAAATTATATCAAAACACAAAATAATTTTAAATTAAGAAAATAATTATAGTAAATTGCAATTAAATTAAAATTAAAATTAGTCGAATCAAATACAAATACTAAAAATATGTCAATTACAAAATAAATTAAATTATAATTAATAAAGTTATTCGTTTTTCTATTATAATTATTATTATTTAATTTAAATATCGGCCACTCTCTGGAGCACCAGGCACACTTGTATGTACTTTCGTCCAGTGCTGCAGAAGAGGGCAGTCTGGCTTCTGACGGACGGACGCACGGATCATCAGCGAGGCGATACGCTTGCGCAGCACTTTAAAGACTTGGTACTTGAATTAGCAAGTACGACCTATGCCCACTCGTAGCGTCTGCTGGACACTAAGTTTCTCGGAATCAATTGTCTATTTATAAGCTAAAATACTTGATTAAAAAATCACACATTGTGGTTAATGGATGGGTTATTCCGGTATTATGTTTAAGAACACAACTTATTTCATTGAGTTTTCAACCGAGTTCAAAAAAGGAGATTCTCTGCAGTACTAGGTAGGTATCTGTCCGCGAGTTTCGATGCAGTTTTCAGTATGTTTTATCAGGACGTTTAGTTACTTTTATGGAAAAACATTATTTAAGATAATTGAGTTTGCAATCAATTCAATACTTATTTTCATTTTTAGTACTTTAACTTACTGGCTCTACAAATTTATCGATTACTACAAAATACAATGATACAATACAATTAATGACACTGTGCGTACCCAGCCTGACGTTGATATATAACTTGTCTTAACATTGCTTCACTTTCCTCCTCCAACGATATTGTTCGTAGTTGAGTTACAGAATTTTTAGTGTTTTTTTCGTTCTTCCTTTTTATGTGCATTAAGATTTATGATTATGTAATACAAATCACCATATCATAATATTATTATGATATGATGATTTGTATTACAAACACATAAAAATGAAGAAAAAAAAAACACTAAAAACAATAGACGTTAATCTATTCTATGCTTAAATCTATACTAATATTATAAAGCTGAAGAGTTTGTTTGTTTGTTTGTTTGTTTGTTTGAACGCGCTAATCTCAGAAACTACTGGTCCGATTTTAAAAATTATTACTATGTTAGATAGTCCATTTATCGAGGAAGGCTTTAAGCTATATAACATAAAGATGCGACTCACAAGACCACAGCAGCAATGAAAAATGTTGCGAAAACGGGAGAAAGATATTCCTTTTGAAAGCTTCCGCTGCGGAAACCGCTAAAGTTACACAAAAATCATGTATGACAAGATTGTTCAGCATTAAGAGTTCTATAATAAAGTCCGCGACAGCATAAGTCTATCTTTTATGGTTGACTTACTACAACCTTTTTATGTTAATAAATTTGTAAAAAAATAATGCATCATTTTTAAAGGTGTATTATACACACAGGTTTTATATTCTTATCAAAATAAATACATTCTTCATCACGAGCATTTCATTTAGAACAAGGTTGCCCTTTATATCATTTGATTCCAATAAATATCTTAGGAGCTATCACAGTTTTAACATAACTCCGCACCAAAATAATGCTCGCAGCTTAAGTACAAAGTGCGCTTGCGCTAATCTATACTAATATTATAAAGCTGAAGAGTTTGTTTGTTTGTTTGTTTGTTTGAACGCGCTTATCTCAGAAACTACTGGCCCGATTTGAAAAAATGTTTTTACGTTAGATAGTCCGTTTATCGAGGAAGGCTTTAGGCTATATAACATAAAGATACGACTCATAAGACCACAGCAGCAATGAAAAATGTTGCGAAAACGGGAGAAAGATATTCCTTTTGAGAGCTTCCGCTGCGTACGCTGCGAAAACCGCTTAAGTTACACAAAAATCATGTATGACAGGATTGTTAGACATTAAGAGTTCTATAATAAAGTCCGCGACAGCATATGTCTATCTTTTATGGTTGACTTACTACAACCTATTTTATGTTAATAAATTTGTAAAAAAATAATGCATCATTTTTAGAGGTGTATTATACACACAGGTATTTATTCTTATCAAAATAAATACATTCATCATCACGAGCATTTCATTTAGAACAAAGTTGCCCTTTATATCATTTAAATTCAATAAATATCTTAGGAGCTATCACAGTTTTAACATAACTCCGCACCAAAATAATGTTCGCAGCTAAAGTACGACGTACGCGTGCGCTAATCTATACTAATATAATAAAGCTGAAGAGTTTATTTGTTTGTTTGTTTGTTTGTTTATTTGTTTGTTTGTTTGAACGCGCTAATCTCAAAAACTACTGGCCCGATTTGAAAAAATATTTTTACGTTGGATAGTCCATTTATCGAGGAAGGCTTTAGGCCAGGGATGCACAGACTTATTAAGACTAGGGGCCACTCGGGCAAATTATGAACTGATGGCGGGCCGCCAGAAGTATAGGTAATTAAAGACAATAAAGAATTGATAATTATGTATTAAAATTGAAAAAGAATTTATTAATTTGAAGCGTGGCACTGCATAGTGCTTACAATCTTTTTTATATTTGGCTCAAATTTACTTGTAGCAACACGTAAAACTGCTTCCAAACTTTCATTTGCAAGGCGGTTTCGATTTTTTGTTTTATTATTATTTAGTATTGAAAAGGTTTGTTCACATATATAGGTAGAACCTAATAAGCTGGCACATTTCAGAGCGTTTATGCGCAACTCTTTGTACGTATTTTTATCAATGCAGCGGTAAAAGTTCAGCAAGTCTCCTTCGTTGAATTTGTTGCGTAAATCTTGGTCGTTTTGAATGTCGATAATTTCTAACTGCATTGACTCTGGCGCATTTTCAACTGAAATCGTGAAAGGATTGCTGAATATGTCCAACAGAGGTTTCACTTTTTTAAACTCCGAAAATCTTTCTTGAAAAGATTGAATCAAAATATCTAGCTTTTCTACATAACTGAAATTAATCGCAGTTTTGTTGAATTTTTCAGCCATTTTCTTATAATTCGGAAAATGATTGTAATTTCCAGAATTCAATTGCGATCTGAAAAGTGTCAGCTTGCATTGAAAGGATGATACGTGAGCGTAGAGCTGGGATATCAGTTGATTTTTGCCTTGAAGCCGTGTGTTCAAGACATTCAAATGATTTGTAATGTCAACTAAAAAAGCCAAATCACACAACCAATCAGGATTTTTAAGTTCCGGGACATCCTTTTGCTTTTCCGCCAGAAATATTCCAATTTCTTCTATTAAATTTAGAAATCGTTCCAGGGTCAATCCACGACTTAGCCACCTTACTTCTGTATAATACAGTAAATCTCCATATTCGCTTTCGATGTCATCAAGGAATTGTTTGAATTGCCTGTGATTGAGTCCTCGTGATTTTATGAAATTTACAGTCGAAACTACCACTTTCATGACATTTTGAAATTCAATTTTTTTAGAACAGAGGGCTTCTTGGTGTATAATGCAGTGAAACTGCATGAGATCTTCAGCGTTTATGTTTTTTTCTTGCAGATGCTTTTTCAGCAAAGTAACTAGCCCAGAATTGACACCAATCATCGAAGGAGCACCGTCAGTGGCAACTCCCGATAATTTTGATAAGTCCAAATCAGTTTTTGAACACTCATCCAAAAGTACATTGAGTATATCAACTCCTCTGGTTTGACCTTTCAATGAACACATTCCTAACAACTCTTCTAAGACTTCAAAATCTTGAGTAACACCTCGTATGAATATGAGAAGTTGAGCTGTGGAAGTAATATCAGTGGATTCGTCGAGTGCTAATGAAAAAAATTCAATGATCTTAGTTTTTTCATTTAATTGTTCCGCAATATTACCTGACAAAGACATAATACGTCTTTGGATAGTCATACGATTCAGTTGAATTTTCTCAAACTTTTTTGCTGCTTCTGGACACATTTTCTTAGCGGCAATTTCTATGCATTCTTTTACAAAATCCCCATCATTAAAGGGGCGACTGCGCTTTGCTATCATTCGAGAAATTTCATAACTAACTTCTGTAGCTGTTTCTGAATCTTGGATGGGTTTTGTAAACATAGCTTGCTGACCAATAAGCTCCCGTTTTAAAGACAACATTTTTTGCTTTCTTAATTCGCCTGTAAACTTGGTAAAAGTAGGATGCTGCGTTTCATAGTGCCTTTTTACATTATATTCCTTTGCAATCGCAACAGAATTCTTGCAAATTAAACAAACGACTTTATTATGCGACCATACAAAAAAGTATTTCTCAGTCCAAATTTCTTGAAACTGCCGATTTTCATCTTTAACCTTACGTTTTTTACTAGGTCCTGGCTTGTCCATGTTGCGTTCTAATCCTGGCTAGGATTAACACAGCACCTAAAAACAATTACAGTACCTACTTAAATTACCCATCCTTTTTTAAATTAGCAAAAATAATTGATTTAAATAGGTAGGGAAACACTTATTAATAACAGAGTTTTACTTACGATTTCACAACACAATTATACACGGCACTTGACGGGAAATCTACGTTGAATGTGGATCAAAATATATGACACCGGCTAGTCGAGTTAAAATCTACACTAGAACTATTGACACTTCACTCAAATTAAAACCGAACTATGGGTCGCTGCGGTTAGCGTGGCTTTTATACCGCGCGTATAGAGTCGAAAACTGTCTGGAGAAATCTCGAAACCGACTCTGGAAGCTTCGTGTATCTACCTACGCGAGCAATCGGGAATTCGTGCACTTAAGAGCGCGCGCGCGAGATTCAAATTACTTTTCGAACATATTTTTTTTGGTTTTATTCTGGAATAGAATTCAATATTTTTCGAATGTACGAGAGTATTATTTTTGCTGTCGGCGGGCCACCAGTATTCGACCGGCGGGCCGCAAGCGGCCCGCGGGCCGCGGTCTGTGCATCCCTGCTTTAGGCTATATAACATAAAGATACGACTCATGAGACCACAGCAGCAATGAAAAATGTTGCGAAAACGGGAGAAAGATATTCCTATTGAGAGCTTCCGCTGCATACGCTGCGGAAACCGCTTAAGTTACACAAAAATCATGTATGACAGGATTGTTCAGCATTAAGATTTCTATAATAAAGTCCGCGACAGCATATGTCTATCTTTTATGGTTGAGTTACTACAACCTTTTTTATGTTTATAAATTTGTAAAAAAATAATGCATTATTTTTAGAGGTGTATTATACACACAGGTATTTATTCTTATCAAAATAAATACATTCATCATCACGAGCATTTTATTTAGAACCAAGTTGCCCTTTATATCATTTGATTTCAATAAATATCTTAGGAGCTATCACAGTTTTAACATAACTCCGCACCAAAATAATGTTCGCAGCTTAAGTACAACGTGCGCTTGCGCTAATATATTATAAAGCTGAAGAGTTTGTTTGTTTGAACGCGCTTATCTCAGGAACTGCTAGATCGATTTGAAAAAATATTTCTGTGTTGGATAGCTTATTTATCGAGAAAGGCTTTAGGATATAAAACATGACGCTGCGACGGGAGGGGATGGGAGCAAACTCAAAACGCGCGGACGAAGTCGCGGGGGACCGCTAGTCTATACTAATATTATAAAGCTGAAGAGTTTGTTTGTTTGTTTGTTTGTTTGTTTGTTTGTTTGAACGCGCTAATCTCAGAAACTACTGGCCCGATTTGAAAAATTATTTTTATGTTGGATAGTCCATTTATCGAGGAAGGCTTTAAGCTATATAACATAAAGATACGACTCACAAGACCACAGCAGCAATGAAAAATGTTGCGAAAACGGGAGAAAGATATTCCTTTTGAGAGCTTCCGCTGCGTACGCTGCGGAAACCGCTAAAGTTACACAAAAATCATGTATGACAAGATTGTTCAGCATTAAGAGTTCTATAATAAAGTCCGCGACAGCATATGTCTATCTTTTATGGTTGACTTACTACAACCTTTTTTATGTTAATAAATTTGTAAAAAAATAATGCATCATTTTTAGAGGTGTATTATACACACAGGTATTTATTCTTATCAAAATAAATACATTCATCATCACGAGCATTTCATTTAGAACAAAGTTGCCCTTTATATCATTTGATTCCAATAAATATCTTAGGAGCTATCATAGTTTTAACATAACTCCGCACCAAAATAATGTTCGCAGCTTAAGTACAACGTGCGCTTGCGCTAATTATATTATAAAGCTGAGTTTGTTGGTTTGAACGCGCTTATCTCAGGAAGTGCTAAACCGATTTGAAAAAATATTTCTGTGTTAGATAGCTTATTTATTGAGAAAGGCTTTAGGATATAAAACTTCACGCTGCGACGGGAGGGGAGGGCGCAAACTCAAAACGCGCGGACGAAGTCGCGGGGGACCGCTAGTAATATTATAAAGCTGAAGAGTTTGTTTGTTTGAACGCGCTTCTCCCAGGAACTGCTGGACCGATTTGAAAAAATATTTCTGTTCTGGATAGCTTATTTATCGAGAAAGGCTTTAGGGTATAAAACATCACGCTGCGACGGGAGGGGAGGGGGCAAACTCAAAACGCGCGGACGAAGTCGCGGGGGACCGCTAGTCGTAAGATATTACTGCTACGATGCATTTTGTTAGTCTACAATTTAACGCATAATCGCAAGTTAGTATACTATTAATTATTAATTGAAACCAGTTATGCGTCTTTATCTAATAAAATTTAAAAACCGTATAGGATTCCGTTGAATCTTGACACCCGCGCAAAATACCTTATCAAAGCAATGAGTAAGAATTATAGTCACTTCAGAATCAACAAAAAAACTTATAATTGTGAAAAGCATGCCGTGATTTAACAAAATCACTTACCTATACATAAATAAACGTTTTATCAAATAAAAGAAAAACATTCTGGAAAAGTGGAACATTAACTTGTAATTTTTTTCACACCAAGCTGTCTCAGGGTAGATTAATTTTATGACTGCTGCCAAATATGTGGCGTTTTCAAATTAGGCGTTTTTTACCATATCTGACGACTTCTTTGATTTTTAAAATGAAAAGACATGAAGAAAATTTTGACGAAGTAAACAATACTCTCTCCAAAGTATTGAATTGGTTCACCACCAATAACTTGTTGCTGAATGCTAGTAAAACTAAATGTGTAAAATTCACTTTGCCTAATGTAAAGCAACTCACACCAAATATTGTACTAAATGGTAATAATCTAGTCTTAATAGACTCCACTGTATTTCTGGGCATTACACTTGACTCAAAATTACAGTGGGGACCTCATATTGAAGCCCTAGCTAGGAGGCTAAGCTCGGCTGCCTTTGCAGTTAGAAAAATAAGGTATCTGACTGATGTTGAAACGGCGAGGCTTGTGTATTTTAGTTACTTCCACAGTATTATGTCTTACGGTCTTCTCTTGTGGGGTTCTGCTGTAGACATTGATACTATATTTATTTTGCAGAAAAGAGCCATTCGTGCTATTTATAAACTTAGTCCTCGTGACTCCCTGAGAGAGGTCTTTAAGAAAATCAACATATTAACTGTGGCTTCTCAATACATTTTTGACAATATAATGTACGTCCGTAAAAATTTAGATAATTTCATGAAGAAGAGCGACATTCACTCATATAACACAAGAAATAAACACAAGCTTGTCGTTCCTAACTTCAGATTAGTTAAAACTAGTAATTCTGTTGGGGACAGCTCGATCTGCCACCAAACTGACTGAGTGTTCGTAGGGGCGGTGGTTGGTCCAACTCGGCCCTACTGGCGAAAGTGGACTGTATACTTTCTTATAAGACTGCTGGACGGGTAGGAAGCCGCCTGTCGTCTTGTACTTCGGAGGTAGTCTCGGTTGCTGTCGATGAATAAAACAAGTCTTCACGTACAAACTTGCAGATTTATTACTAATAAATCACAAATAGTTCACACACAAAAATCTTCTTATTAGAATCACTTATCTAGTTCAACATTTACAATCACCACTAGAATTCAATAATACACTGACACACTGTTTTAGCACTTTGAACACTTACACTTGAAAACAGTAACTTAAAACCAGAGAACAGAAACTCTAAACACTGAAAACAGAAACTGAAACTCAACTGAAGACTTTAAACAGAAACTGATTTGTGCGCCCAGGCGATCGGTATTTATACTGAAAACTCGGGGCCAAAAAAACTCCACCCATTTTCTCGAACTTTCAGTGACCCGCCTTCCTTCGGGAACTCGCAGGTAGTTTTCGTCGAAAGGGTCATTTTGGGTCTACTCTATCATTCGAAACTCGAACTTATGGCCTAGAGCGCAAGACTCATTTTCCGGTGTGCCTCAGACAATAGACCATTTCAGAATACGCAAAAACATGTTTGCTCGCACAAGCTTCCGCGATCGAGTACTTTCTTAATGAGTGGCCCAATACGCGTTTTTCTGGAAGGATCCAAGCCACTCCATAGAATTTAACTTGTGGGAAAGAGACATATCATCTTTCCGTTCTGCGCTCGAGTAGTTTCTGTGCGAGGTCCGGCACTATCCTTTCTCTAGAAGATTCCGCGACATGTGTTAATGTTTTGAATGTTTTTGTTAACCTTAATTGTTTTAGTCTGAGGCAATTCGCACCGTATTCGAGATTTTTCTAGCGCCTATTATAATTATTGCTCGTCGCTAACAGTCTCCCCCGCAGTGCGAAGCACTCCACTATTTGGTTGCGACGATGCAGCAGGAACCAGGACTATGACTCGGCGTGTAGGTCGTCGTAAGACTCCTCCAGGTGTTCGCACGTCGAGTACTCGTACTCTTCCATCTGGCCCTGGGTAGACGCGTTGCACTTCTCCTCGTGGCCAAGTGTTTCTTGGCATTGATGCGTCGACAATTAGCACTATGTCACCAATACAAGGATCTTCAGTGTCCCTTCCGGCAATTTTTCTCGGCATTAGGGTAGGTAGATACTCCTTGATCCATCTTTTCCAGAAGTGATCAGTCAACCGTTGTACTGTTCTCCAGCTTGCCTTGCCGATGAGGTCACGATCTTCAAATTCTCCCGGAGCCATCATTCCACAGGATCTTCCGAGGAGGAAGTGATTTGGTGTAAGACTCTCTTCGTCGTTGGGGTCTGTACTGATCTCGGTGAGTGGACGCGAATTAACAATGTGCTCCACCTCGGCCAGCAGCGTGTGAAGAACTTCTTCTGGTGGCGTCTTGGTTTCTAGCACAGCCATGAGTGCCGTTTTCACCGAGCGCACCATACGTTCCCATGCGCCCCCCATGTTTGGGCATCCTGGCGGGATAAACTTCCATTTAATTCCCTCTTGACAAGCTGCTTCCTCCAGTTCTCGTTGTGCTCCAATGAAGTTCGTGCCGTTATCACTGAAGATTATCTTCGGCGTTCCTCGTCGTGCCGCCATATTTCTTAGCGCCATGATCATAGAGCTGGTGCTCAGCGAATTAACTAACTCAAGATGCACCGCTCGCGTAGTCAAGCAAGTAAATAGTGCTCCCCATCGTTTTTCTACTCTTCTTCCGATGGTCACGTTCATTGGGCCAAAATAATCCACTGCCGAACATGTAAAAGGCGGCTGATGATGTTGCAGTCGCTCGGCAGGTAAATCACCGGTTGGTGGAATCTGCGGGATACCCTTATGAACTCTGCACCATTGGCACCGGTGGATGACTGCTCTGACTGCAGTTCGAAGACCCAAGATCCAATATTTTTGCCTGACTTCGTTGATGACCGTAGCAGAATTGCCATGGTAGAATTTCTTATGATAGAATTCTATTATCAGGCGGCAAATGTAATTCTTTCCGTCCAATATGATCGGATTTATCCTCTGATCTTGTGTTATTTTCCTCGTCCGAGTACGTAACTTGATTATGCCGCGGCTGTTGAGGTACATGTCGATTCTCTTTAGTCGACTCGAGTTCTCAATTGGTTTCCCTTCCTTCATATAGTCTAATTCCTTGCTGAAGCTTTCTCGCTGGCTCTCCATGATGAGCAGTTCCTCAGCCTTCCGGAGGTTTTCACCTTCTAATGGTAGGTAACTCCTCTTCTCCTTAGCTCTGAAGGATTGCAAGGTTTCGTCCTTCCTCTTGACGGCGCGCTTGTAAGGTTTCCAGTTATCGGTTTGTTTACTCTTTACTCGGGTTCGCAGCACCTCGATGAATTGAAACACTCGTGCCGTACTGCGCAGCAGTCGTATCCAACTGGAAAACCTCTCTGGAGCCGTTATGCGAGGAGGGGTTATCCTTGTTGCAGCTACAGTGTGAGCATTCTTCACCTCCCCCACGTCCGTTGCAACGGCTTCAAGGCGCTTCGTAGGCCGATCTTCTTTATCACGATGCAAAATCACCGGACCAACGAAATATGCCGTTTCATCCTTGAACTCGTGGGGTGTACCTTTAGCAACATTTCTTGAGCGGCGTGATAGCACTCCTGTGGGCTTCATCTTCGAACGTTGACTGAACAAAGCCTTTTCTTCTACCACTCGGGCGTGGTTACCAATACACTTAACTGGTACTTGGTTTCTTGCGTCACAACCGTGTAATACCCACCCTAAGCTGGTGAGTGAGGCTACTGGTTCTGAGGGCTTCCCTTTGCGAAGTCTTCTTGTGACAATAAGCCCCCAGTTATCTTGCCCAATCAACAGTTGTGGTTCTTCCTTAGCGTAGACCAGTTGTTCCTTGATACCTTGTAAGTGACGGAATCTTCGGAGGGTCTCTCCTTCGACTCCTTGTTCAGTCAGCTTCAAATTGTTGATGGTTCTTGCTTCCATCTTGTTTCCCTGTTGGCAATGGGCACCTTTTATCTTCAGCTGAACCCTTTGAGAGTCACTTTTCCTTATTCCTTTCCCTCCGAGTGTCTCGATGGTGATGGACTCCTTTTTACCTTCCGCCCCAATCTTCTTGGCGACCGATGAGTCAAGCAGTGAAACGGTAGACCCTTCATCCAGTAGGGCTAAAACACGGGCTTTCCCTTTCGGACCATACAAGTCTACTGGAACCATCTTCAAATAGGCCTTTCCACCGTTCGTCGTATTCACCGATGAGACTACTTCGTCTTCCTTATGGAGGGTGTTGCAATTATCCTTCGCTGGAGATCCGTCGGAATGGAGAGTGATGTGGTGCCATCTCGAACATTTTTTGCAAGCCAAACTTTTGCAGGTGTTTCTCGCATGCTTGAGGCGTAGACACTCGAAGCAAACTCTTGCCTTCTTCGCCATCTTCCACCTGTCTTCAAGAGTGGCGTTCTTAAACCTCTTGCCCTCATACAACCAGTGATCTTCATCGCATTCAGGACACTTCTTTCCCTTTGGTCTCGTGTCACCGTCATCTTCCTTTCTTTCCTTTATATTATGGACGGTTCGTTTGAATGCTCCTTTTCTCGGCCCACACGATACTTCAGGCGGGGCGTAATCACTGTTGATTTCCGCTTCTATCTTCATGAAGTCATACATATGCTCAAGCGCGGGCTTCCCATCCTCACGGTGAGCTCTGTGATACATCAACCATCTTGACTTCATGGTAGGCGGCATCTTCAATATAAGACATTCGACAGTGCCTGGTGCGCTGAGGTAGTCAGATCTCCCAAGTGCCCTTATTGTAGCTACCGTGTTGCGGACTCGATTCGCGAATACGCAAATCTCACTGGCAACATCGTTTACCTTAGGTAGCTTCTTCAATTTCTTCAACTCGTCCAGAGCAATAGCTGAAGGTCTACCGAAGGTAGCATCCAGGCTTTCCATAACTTCGTCCGGCTCCATCGCAGTGAACAGAAGATTCCTCACAGCTTCTCTAGCTTTGCCTCGTAGACACTTCCTAAGCCTTCCCAAATTCTGTATGGGTGTGAAGGCGCTCGCAGTATCGTCGTAAGACCTCTTGAACACCAACCATTCTTCACTGTTGCCGTCAAACTGTGGTAGCTCGATCAACTGCCTAGTGAGACTGCTCTCCGATTTATGAGGAAGATCTCGGATTGCCAGAGCCAATTCTTGCATTTCTGACCTCTCTTTAGGTCGTGGTGGCACTGGCGTTGGCTGGGGCAGCTGTGGTTGTAGCGGCGTTGGCAATGACTGCGGTTGCGGCAGTGGCGTCTGAGGCTGCGGCCGTGGTGGTGGAAGTGACACCATTGTTGGCGGTTGCTGCGATGGTGTTGTTTCGGAGCTTGCTTGGTTGACCCAATTCTCTACTTGCATCTGTCGGTGTTGATTCTAACTTAGCTCTGGAAAGTTCTAACTCTTGCTGAGAGATTCTGATGCGCAGTTCTAATTCAGCTCTTCTTCTCGCTGAGCGTGCTGAACGTGCATCCTGACTTATTCTAGTCGGTGGCGTCGCCTGCCTATATACTTCAGCAGCGGGCGGCACATACTGACTACGTTGCCCAAAAACAGTGACAGCAGGAGCAAAGCTATCGGTTGCGGCAGGAATGATAGGTTCATCTGCAGCAGTCGCGGCACCTCTTCTTTCTGCTTCTGCTACACGGGCTTGAAGACTTTCGTGTGCCCTCACAATGTCTGCATAGTCCGTGGTCGTAGAACGTGATGGTTTCCCCTTCTCTGCTGGCACGCTGGGGTCCCCCAAAGAACGTGCAGGAGATCCAACCCGGGTGCAAGCCGTCGTGACGTCCTCTGTGACGTCTCGTTGTGGAGTGTCCTCCCCTGGGGTCAGCGTCGGCGAAGTCTCTGTCTCCGTCGGCATGCTCACGCTCGAATCCATCGTAGTAGCAGCCTTCTTTTGCGTCTCCGATCTAGTGACAGGCATAACTCCGTTATTCCGCGATCCGGCTCGAAGGACCAAGAAAATTGTTGGGGACAGCTCGACCTGCCACCAAACTGACTGAGGGTTCGTAGGGGCGGTGGTTGGTTCAACTCGGCCCTACTGGCGAAAGTGGACTGTATACTTTCTTATAAGACTGCTGGACGGGTAGGAAGCCGCCTGTCGTCTTGTACTTCGGAGGTAGTCTCGGTTGCTGTCGATGAATAAAACAAGTCTTCACGGACAAACTTGCAGATTTATTACTAATAAATCACAAATAGTTCACACACAAAAATCTTCTTATTAGAATCACTTATCTAGTTCAACATTTACAATCACCACTAGAATTCAATAAGACACTGACACACTGTTTTAGCACTTTGAACACTTACACTTGAAAACAGTAACTTAAAACCAGAGAACAGAAACTCTAAACACTGAAAACAGAAACTGAAACTCAACTGAAGACTTTAAACAGAAACTGATTTGTGCGCCCAGGCGATCGGTATTTATACTGAAAACTCGGGGCCAAAAAAACTCCACCCATTTTCTCGAACTTTCAGTGACCCGCCTTCCTTCGGGAACTCGCAGGTAGTTTTCGTCGAAAGGGTCATTTTGGGTCTACTCTATCATTCGAAACTCGAACTTATGGCCTAGAGCGCAAGACTCATTTTCCGGTGTGCCTCAGACAATAGACCATTTCAGAATACGCAAAAACATGTTTGCTCGCACAAGCTTCCGCGATCGAGTACTTTCTTAATGAGTGGCCCAATACGCGTTTTTCTGGAAGGATCCAAGCCACTCCATAGAATTTAACTTGTGGGAAAGAGACATATCATCTTTCCGTTCTGCGCTCGAGTAGTTTCTGTGCGAGGTCCGGCACTATCCTTTCTCTAGAAGATTCCGCGACATGTGTTAATGTTTTGAATGTTTTTGTTAACCTTAATTGTTTTAGTCTGAGGCAATTCGCACCGTATTCGAGATTTTTCTAGCGCCTATTATAATTATTGCTCGTCGCTAACAAATTCGTTCATGGGAAATTGTATAAAATTCTTTAATAATATACCACACAATCTTGTCGAATTGCCGGTTGATAAATTTAAGAAACACGTTAAAAACACGCTTAGGTCTAAAGGCTATTATAAGGTTCAAGACTACCTGAACGACACGAATGTGTGGTCTGTCCAGCCTGCACAGACTGATGTACTTACCTTTGATGATTTTGGTTTTACGGCAGCTAGTGGTGACTGAGTTTGTTCCGGCGTTTCTTCTCAGCACTTGCCTAATTGTCTGTGTTCTGTCTCGAAGCGCTGGTAGGGCCCAAAAGATAAGGAGACATGATTCGGCCCCTTCAGGGCACATTTATTTTTATTTTATTTTTCACTGTACATTTGACGTTCATAAGTGGCATATTGTGTCCTAAATTGAATAAAATATTTTGAATTTTGAATTTTGAATATTTCTTATTTGACGTTGGTAAAATCGGCTTTAAGTAAAAAAGTAAAATAATTAACATCGTCGAGTTTGAACACACCGCGAAAATTATGGGATGAATAGACGTCAATTTTTTCACACAAGTGTGGAAAATCGGGATTACCCCTTTTCCTTGCCTACCACAGTTGCCTTTACAAGTCGCATTTACAAAATTATGTTTGCGACAAAACATAAACAAAAATAGGGTAACTCGTACATTTTCTGGCATCCGGCAGTTCATGGCCACCTGGCAACAATTCTCTAATGTTTAGGTTTAACCAACGAAATACTATTATTTGTGATTGATATTATAAATAGTAATAATAATAGTAATTAAAAATAATTAGTTACTTAGCAACCGTGGTCGAGAAATCGCCTACTACGCAGCGGGTTGCGGATTCGATCCCCGCATAATGTTACGGGTGTTTTCCATGTATATCATGTATGTATTTACAAACAAAAAAGTATTTAAGTATTACATCCGTTGTCTGGCACCCATAACACAAGCTTTGAGTAGCTTACTTTGGGACTAGATGGTGATGTGTGGGAATGTCCAAAGGATATTTATTAGCAACCGGCCGTTAGCCGTTTAAGATATCGTTTTTTAATTTTCGGAAAATGGTGTTGATCACTGAATGTCATCACACACATCAATGGTTTTATTTGTAACTTTACTGCATGTTAACAGAAATTAAATGAATAATATACTACTTCATTTTGTTTGATAATTCATACAAAACAGAATTGTTGGGGTGGCTAACAACTGCAATAGAATTGTTATCATTTTCTAATTATAGTTAAGTATTTTAATATTTTTAAGGTCCCTGGCCTAGGAGCCAATGACTGAAAATATTTCGATTGTGGGTTGAATAACTATGTTAGCTGTTAAAAAAGATTTAAATAAATTATGAAATTAATTCAATCATCAAAAGCATCATTATTAAATAAAATTACAATAAAATTTAATAAATAGTAAATATTATAACTTCAAAAAAAATAGTATATTGACTGCGCATGAATCATATCACAATGGTTCTGGTAACTTCAGTCAAATCGCTGTGCGAATGCCTACGGTAGGTACTCTATTGCGACTGGCCCTCACCCTGCGCACCAGGGATTTTCACCGCTTGCGCAAACTAGTAACTCACAAGCACGCGGTTTTGAGTATTATCATCATTTTTAATAGCCCCAGGATGGACACTGTACATAAACCCCCTCCATGAAACCTTTAAACGGTGGTATTCATGTATGGTGATCCTTTAATCTATACAAAGTCGTATGCTTGTAGATATTTTCACTTGACTTTTGATGCTCCAATGTAGATTTTTCCTGCCCCAACGGCCATCATCATTTGCGCTATGGGCCTTGCCTATTGCCACTTCAGCTCACTGTTTCGTAGGGTTATGTTAGTTACATACTTTTGCTTTACGCATCTCTTCATTTCGAGATCGAAGAAAACTTAGCTCTTTTATGAAGCCCATAGTTGGAAATCATGTGTTGCATCCGTTTGAAGTTCCTATTTCACGTTGAGGATTAAAAATCCAAATAATTACTGCTTATACGCAATTCAAGAGTTCAGTTTCCAATAGATACTGGAGTAAGTATTATATGAGTGTTCGACAATATTTTCTTCTTGTCCCTGTACATTTCAATATCTGTTAAGGTGAGAGGCTTGGTCAACGTTAACAGCACAATATCAAGATTATCCAGCATCTTTAATACATTGACTAATTCATCGAATATCAATCAGTGTGTGTGATAATAAAATTCAGCCACCGTCATGATACATGTTGATTTTTCCCCAATGCGAATCTTATGTAGGAGAGGCAACCTAATTTTTCTTGCCAAGTTTTTTTTACAAATACACATATCCACTTATTAAAAATTTAAAGAAAATACATTAGTTGTTAGGTGCAAGATTTAACCCAGCCTATTGCACTTTATTAGGTGTGCGTAGTAAAGAAACTAAATATAAATATTAAAATAAATTCCAAAGTCGATTTCAATTATATTGAAGTTTGTCATCATTCGTTCATGGTCTAATCGTTTAAACTGCCTCGGTAGCGCAGCGGTTAGAAGGTCGCACTTTAAAGTGACGGCTGCACCAGAGGTCCACAGGTTTGCGCACACACTTGTGCACTATAATATGTCCCGCGCAGTCTGTTCGTTTTTTGATTATAGTTTGAAGTCTCCATTGTTAGGATACATTTATTTATGTAAAAAATAGTTATAGTACAAAATTCGGTTGCAAGTCAACACGGCCAAAAACTGGTCATAAATAAAACAAAATCAGATTTTATATCCAGAAAATCATTTTTTGAGTAATTTATACTTATCAAATAATATGAGCAATGCAGACAAGAGATATTTTTGAATTATTCAAAGTCATTAAACGACAAGAACCTACTCGAACAACCAAAATTTTGCACACGCTCTTAGCGTTAGTTGCCTATCAATATGTGTGCCTAATAATGTGACAAAATCTCCTAACATCGTGTTTAGTCTCTATCGTTAAGGAGTTAGAATTTAATTCTGGCCATACAATGAGTTTTCTATTTATTTTGTACTACTATAACTAATATTATAAAGCTGAAATCTAGTTTGTTTGAACGCGCTAATCTCAGAAACTACTGAACCGATAAAAAAAAATGTGTCGGATATATTATTAATCGACGAAGGTTTTGGGCTATAAAAAATCACGCTACGGCTTAGAAGAGCAGAAGATATATCCTTTCCTTTCCTTTATATCCTTTGGACATTCCCACACATCGCCATCTAGCCCCAAAGTAAGCTACTCAAAGCTTGTGTTATGGGTGCCAGACAACGGATATAATACTTAAATACTTTTTGTTTGTAAATACATACATGATATACATAGAAAACACCCAGACCAATACAAACAGACATGTTCATGCACACAAATGTTTGTATTGTGCGGGGATCGAACCCGCACCCGCTGCGTCGTAGGCGATTTCTCGACCACTACACCAGACGGGTCGTCATTATATCCTTATCTCACTAACTCGGTGATGAAGCGAACGATCTTTACGTAACTTTATATCGAGAGATCAAAATGAGCCGTTATATCAGAGAGAGCCGAATGAGTAAAGAGCTACTTACGATGATGCGAATGATTCTATATATATATATAAACAAAAACCCTTTAATAAGGATATGCTATTGTTTGTTGTCATACAATACATAACTACTAATAAGAAGCTCACAGTTTTTTGTACGTTTTATACTTATTACGTACGTTAATTATTTATATTACTTTATAAAGAAAATAATAACCATTTGATTTTCCTTCATACTAAGCAGGCTTAGGACTGTCAACCTAGATAAAAAATGTTAATGACAGTTTTTGAATTTAAAACACCTGAAAAGTAACTAACTCAATGTTTGTTTACTAATAAAATCAATTTGTCGCATTCAGTAGTCCAAAAACTTGCTATTATTCCGACAGCCGAAGTGCGCCGGCTCTAATCACAAAAGAAACTAAAAAAACGTCAACAAACATTCAACCAGCCAATATTTATAGAACCGCACGCAATGCAAATTGAACTTTATTTTGTTAACGCTACGAGAACATACAGATTCTACCGTTTTACCGAGCCACGGTTCGGTCATAATACCTACGCACACTGCGAACGTATCTTCCCTTCTCTTTCTTTCGCTCTAGAAATAAAATGAAGCCGTCTTTCTTTATCACCGGCTTCGACTCAGTTAGTATATCTGAAAATTCAACTTTATCTCTCGGATATAGAGATTTATTTGAAACACAAGTGAGCTACGGATATATGAGCCGTTTGGGTGAGAGAGGTTTTTTATCTTTCTCTCGCGAGCTACACAAGTCTACTTGAAATTACCGTCTGGCATCACTGGTCAAATGAAACGCATTCATAAAAATGCGCCATCTATACTAGTTTGTTGTCAACTTTCCACCATGCCACATAGTTTTGTCGTATGCCGACAGAGGGTTAGAGGGTAGTAAAAGCATGCTTTTATGCTTTTTACACTATTTTTGCCAATTATGGAAAAAAACAATGGTATTGAGTTTTTTTCTCTTTTAAACAACTGAAAATGTTTATTAACATATTTTTCGGGTATTATCTTCACGTATCTTAGGATTTTAGTCTATCTAATAAACAGTAATTGCGCTAGCTATACACGTGTCGCCATCTATTGAGAAATTTTAAAGGCTATGTAACTTATGTACCGAATGAGACCCCGTGCTCAAACTAAGCCCTCTGCCCGCGCTATCTCGTTCTCGCCCGTCGCTCATACCTCAGTTGTGCTAATAACATGGCATAGGCAACATGTTTTGCGAAAATGACGCAAAATTATTCTAACGGTGAACTCGTTGAAATGGTGCGATTGTATGCAATAAGTATAACTGACAATAGTTTGAGTGCAGCTGTAAGGATGTTTGGTGAACGTATTGTGTATACCGAAGAATCAACAAACGTTAATGACCTAAGACAGAGAATAGTCAGTGCATTCGAGTTAGTTTGACAAAATCGTTTTGTGCTGAACAGTTTATAAGGGAACACCAGACGCCGTGCCAGACTGTGTATTGCTCAGTCTGGTGGACACTTCGATCATTTATTGAGGTTAGTGTAAATAAAAATGTACAAAAAACTAGATGTAAAGATAAATCGATGTAAATACTTAAGTTGATTCCAAATTTTTAACTACGCCAAAAATACTTTAGACTCGCGTCATTTAATAATCTTGGTACTTTTTTATTTTGAAACGGTTTAGCATAAATCTAGACAAAAGCTCAGGGTTCGATTTCCGTTTGAACTCCCGAAGTTAGTTAAAATGACTACCTACATGACTTTTGCTCATTAATTAATAATAACTAAAAAAATCATAAACCATTAAAACTTCTTTTGATTTTCAAAAGATTAGCCAAGCCAATTCCCACCTGATGGCTCAAATCGTGTTTAAGTTACAGTACAGTACAGATGACTTTAGTTAGCCTAGATTAAGATTCAATTCGTAGTAGTAATTTAGAATTTGAGGTTCGATAGATTCTTGATTGATTGCTCAAATTAATGAAAAACAGTGCGATCGATACCCATTGCGCCATTAATTGATTCAAATTTAAGTGTTTCGGGTTAAAGTTTCAGAATTTCTGATGGATTGCCCAATTTCAGTGAGTTTTATCAAGATTAGGTAATTTGATTTTCTTACAGATGAGTT